>OZ024878.1:2914150-5549150 GCA_964017185.1 Rugalucina vietnamica
CTACTACTACTACTACTACTACTACTACTACTACTACTATCATAATTATCACGTTTCAGATTGCCGTCAATGGAGTAAAATATCTAACAGTATATAGCATAGAGATCAATACTGAATTCACGTATGCTAAAACATCGTCCAGCTTTGTCAACGGCGCAGGCACGGTATCCTACAATCAGCTGTCTTACAATGAAGACAGTTCAATTTGTCAAGAGTTCGACAGGCAGGACGCAGCTGTTGCTTCTGCGATACGGTTCAGGCGGGATTGCGGTCGCTTTGAGCGTTTTGTCTACACCCGTTACGACAACAGTGAAGTATCGAGATTTGTCTCCCAGGATACGTCCAAATATTTCTGGTGGTTCATCTGCATAGACGGTACAATCATGTCCTTCAATGGCTGCGACGAAGGGTTCTTTGATCTGAACATCCCCGACAATCGAGAAGAGGAAGATGGAGATATCGACCTGTCTGGATTACCCTGGGATAAAATAGCAGAGGATCTGGAAAGTTTCACCGGCCTGAAAATTGATGATCCGCGAGTTCAATACAAGTGGCTTGGACCACAAGAATGCTCAGCGAGTGATGTCGAGGGGGCTTAGTGAAAAATAATTGCACTTATAAGATTTCAAGGCCTGACTTATTATGACAATATTGACTTGTCCCTAAGATAAAATGAAATTTACAGTTGAAAATTTCAAAATCATACATTTTAATGCAGGCATAAGCTCAATCTAGCGGAGAACTTTAAATCATTTACGCTTGGTGTCCCTTTTAAGGGACATAGGCAAACAGCATAGCCCCAGATGTGACGCCGCAGAACGCGGCGTCCCATCTGGGGCTATCCTGTTTGCATGGAGAAATTTCATCGAAAAATAAGATAAAAAATAAAAATCACTCCTTACATCCCTTAAAATGAAATAGGACTCGCCCAAATGATTATCATGGGAAAATCCATTCTTCAAATATGGGTTAATATTAAAGTTATGACGGCTTATGATAGTAAGCAGCCACTCTTGAATTCATTAGTATAAATGATAGTATATTTACTTTACTTCAATGGATACAGTTATTGTTACTTTTCTATTTTGGCATGCAGAATCATTATGACTTAAGTGTAATAAAGGCGCAATCAAAAAAAACCGAGGTAGGAAATAACTAATTATGGTACATACTTATACACGCACTTAGGGAACATATCGTATGCCGGGTGAGCAGCTATTTCCCGATATGCGACCACTCAGCTACCCGAACGTAACTAATTAGATGAAAAGGCACTATATGAAATGACGTCGCTGTTTTCCAGTGGATAACGCCATGTCGTAAACATCGTATGACCACACTTGTGTAAACACTTTTGTGGGAATATGTAACGTCATTAGCGACGTCCGTAACAACAATGTAAATTTTCATTGAAAAATATGTCCACTAATCCTATTTTAAAAGTCATATGATAAAACGAATCTTACACTCGTGGTTATTTCATTTGAAATCTATCAAACTCGCCAAAGGCTCGTTTAATTTTCATATGATCCTCTATATATCAATGTCGCTGATTTTCAGTTGATAACGTTATGTAATAACAAGAAACATCTCTAAAAAAGATAATTGTCGAAGATTAATATATGTTCTGCAATAGGGTACAGGATGCAGGAGAGAGAGAGAGACAGACAGACAGACAGACAGACAGACAGACAGACAGACAGACAGTATGAGTCTTGCAGAGCCAACTCCAGACATGACTGAGAGGAAATGCTTTTCAAAATGTCCTTACGGCGAGAGTCCTTAAGAGTCTCTGGACCGAAACGACTCGTTCTGTTGAGCAGATCCTTTGATCCGCACACTCCTATATTTAATAGAGAAAATCCGAACGCATCTTATCTACGATGGCCTGCATGGATCATAAAATTTCAAAATCCGCAGATTTTAAATTTTAATTTTTCGTCACACAAGAAGCGATTAAAATGAATAACAATAAGGACCAATGGTGGCTTGTAATCCTAAAGTACTTTTTAAAGAGATGCAGTTTGTTGCCTTTTTTCATCTTCCATATGGGAAAAACCCGGATGCAGATCAAAAATGATCTGAGATGTCTTCGACAAAAAAGTTGTATGACCACACGTGTATTTTTAAACCCTTTTGCGGGAATGCGTAACGTCATCTTATCTTATCTTGACGACGTCCGTAACAACAATGTAATTTTTTATTTGTCTAATGATTTTAGCCATGGGAAAACCAACAAGTAGCCCAAGGGCAACGATCGCTCACCTGAGAGTCAACAAGTACAGTCATATATGGGTATGGTGGGCATCTTGGTCATGTGACATTGAAACTCTACTTACATCAGCAGAATAGCTCTTGTCCTTATTTTGGTTTACTTGAAAAAAAGTTTATGGTAGATAATCACATGCCTGGGGCGTGGTCTCTACGGACATCAGGGGCACGGTTGGCTGGATTTATAAAGATGACTACTATACATTGCTTCACACAAAATATGTAAGCTCTGGGCCTTGTGGTTTCGGAGAAGAAGATTTTTTTTTTATGTTTTTCCCATTGTAAGTCTATGGGAGCTAATTATCACCGGGGCGGGGTCATTTTTGACCCCAGGGCCATGGTTGGCAGGATTTATAAAGAGGACCACTAAACACTGCTACACACAAAGTATGAAAGCTCTGGGCCTTGTGGTTTCAGAGAAGAAGATTTTTTTATATTTTCCCCACGACGCCCACGGGGCGGGCCCGTATGGACCCCAGGGGCACTGTTGGCAGGATTTATGAAGAGGACCGCCAGACATTGCTACACACAAAATATGTAAGCTCTGGGCCTTGTGGTTTCAGAGAAGAAGATTTTTATGTTCTTCCCATTGTAAGTCTATGGGAGCTAATAACCCCCCGGGCGGGGTCATTTTTGACCAGTCAGGGCCATGGTTGGCAGGACTTATAAAGAGGACCACTAAAAACTGCTACACACAAAATATGAAAGCTCTGGGCCTTAAGGTTTCAGAGAAGAAGATTTTTTTATATTTTCTCCATGACGCCCCCGGGGTGGGACCTGTATGGACCCCAGGGGCATGGTTGGCAGGATTTATGAAGAGGACCACTAGACATTGCTACACACAAAATATGAAAGCTCTGGGCCTTGTGGTATCCGAGAAGAAGATTTATTTATGTTTTTCCCATTGAAAGTCTATGGGAGCTAATAACCCTTGGGGCGGGGTCATTTTTGACCCCAGGGCCATGGTTGGCAAGACTTATAAAGAGGACCACTGAACACTGCTACACACAAAGTATGATAGCTCTGGGCCTTGTGGTTTCAGAGAAGAAGGTTTTTTATGCCTTCCCCACGACGCCCCCGGAACGGGGCCCATATGGACCCCAGGGGCACGGTTGGCAGGATTTATGAAGAGGACCACTAGACATTGCTACACACAAAATATGAGAGCTCTCGATCTTGTGGTTTCGGAGAAGAAAATGTGTATATGTTTTTCCCATTGTAAGTCTATGGGAGATATCTGTTGCCATGGAAATCAGAGTTCTGATCTGACCTGGCCCAAAACCTTACACAACCTTTCCCCCTCCTCAATGATGCTTTAGATAAAATTTGGTCAAGTTTGGCCCTGTTGTCTTAGAGATATTCAAGTTTGAAAATGTGGACGGACGGACGCACAGACGGACGCACGGACGGACGGACGGACGCCGGCTTGATTACTATACTATTAGCTCACCTTGTGAGCCTTCGGCTCAGGTGAGCTAACAATGTGGTACTACACAAACCGGGCTGTACAAGCACAGAAGATGGCTAGAGACTGGAAATTTTTGATTTAGAAAGAAGAGGAACTGTCTTACTACGATGCTGGTCTGTGCCTTTGTTTTCTCATATGCAGATTGTTTTTTGTTTTGTTTTTTTTCCATGAGGCAGCTCAAATCACATACTGCATGTTTACAGTGATTATCTATTTTTTTTGGTCCAGAAGTCACAGTTCAAACATTATGGAATGCCCTTCATAAATCTATGGTATAAGTAAATTTTAGATAACTTTCTTTTAATTCTCGTTCTAGAAGTTCATCAAACTGTTCGTTTTCCGCCACAGTAAAATGATTTTTCCAGTCCCCGATCGTTCCTAGAAATAAAGAAAAATAAAAGTCAAAAATGATCCGCAACTCGAGAAAACCGGTCCTCTTGGTTTCCGACCAGGACCGACACAAACCGGTCTGTACAGTCACAGAATAACGCAAATAGCTTGAAATTTTGGATATACATGTACGTAGATGATGGACTTGTACAATCCATGTATCGAAAGCAAAGATGCTGCACAGCTTATCTACAAGTAGGGTATAAGGGGTACTCATGACATGGACATCCTGATGTTCATCAAAAGATAAATCGCACTTTTAATATTTTGATATAGCACAGCCTGTACCTTTTCTATACACCCACGATCGACCAACGCTTTTCCTCTGTTTGGCTTCGTTCTCTGTTAGCCCAGTTTTGACGACATCTGTCCGGGTCTTTACAGCTTCATCAGCAGCTCTCAAGTTTTTAAAGGAACACTTCTCGGCGATGTCACGTATTGTTTCATCTGATAGATCTTTGTTCAGAAACTTGGCAACTTTGCTGACAGCAGCTGGAGTGTCCTGAAATACCAGCTGATATGGTGTCACTGTGTTTCTGCTATAAACAGTGGATTCTAATATTTGCAAATAAGTTTTAAATTAGCACTTTGTTCAATATTATGATGGAAAAATTAAGGAGTCGTCACACCTAAAACAGCAGTCACGCAGTAGCGTATAACCCAAACGCGCGCCGGGCGTATGAAAAATCTCAACACGCTGAAGACGTTGAACGAATAAAAATTAATTTGTTCCTTCAACTCGCTTTAGCAGTCACACATTGGCGCGTGACTGAGGCGAGTGCCGGACGAATAAAAAAATCTCAAAGTTTTGGATTACGGTTGTGATACGTCCAGACACGCTAAGCACACGCTACAAGCGCGCATCGAACGTTCAACACGCGTTTCACACACGCCGCTTGGGGCACGTTACTGAAGCAACATCTAATAAAATTGGAACGCACAAGGAACGTACACAGGCGTGCTTCAAACGCGCATCAACCGCGTTCAGAGCGCATTCAACGCGCCTGAAGCGCGCGTGGAACTTATTCGGGACGTATAAGTCACACGTCCGAGACACGCCGAGCTTCTAGAAATTTTTTAAGCATGTTTAAATAATTTTGAGCCCAAACGCGCGCGAAACGCGCAGAGACTTGAAGCGACGTACAACGACGCGCGCCGATCGTACACCAAGCGTACCCAACGCGCTTGTGGCGAGTTTTGAACGTGTTTCGGACGCGCGTCTGGCGTTTGTGGAATTTTGCTATTTTTTTCAACACGCGCGGCGCGCGTTTCACTTATACGCTACTGTGTGACTGCTGCCCACGGTTTCAGCGAAAATCGCTTGACGAAGACTTGCGTTTAATTGCGAATAATAGTATGTGTCAAGTTTGATTGATTTATTGTGTTTAGTCCCAGTCAACAGCAATGGTCATGTCGGAACGATAGATGTTGAAAGGACGTAAAACAATACATCAATCAAACAAGAATCCCATTTCGAAATAAACCGCAAGTCTACGTCGAGGGATTTCCGCTTGTGTTTGACGAGGCCTTTAAATACATTCATAGATTACATGCATAAAATGTTCAAGGTATGAGCAAACAAGTGATCTCCGCCCTTAAACTGTTGATTGATTGAACCAAAGATGTTACCGGTTACAACGTTCATGTGGTTACTTAACAAACAATGGTTGGCGGGGATAGAATTTTGGCCTTCGTCCGTTGGAAAAAAGATGTGCTGCTTGTGCCTTCAGACATGACCAGACCAGAGCTGTTAACTGGGGCATAATGTAACAAAAGAAAATAAGCACACGCGTTCCACTAAGAGAACACGCCTTAACGCATGTACAAGTAATATACATATTTTTCTAAAGTTGTAAAAGCTTAATTTTGTTTTTACTTTTGTTTTTTATATTTTCATGTTTATGCTATAACACTTGAGTGTGGGTATACATTAGAATCGCCTCGGGGGAACCACCTGAGCGAGGTGGTTCTAACGAGTTCCCACAATTTATGTTTTGAATTAAAACTAACAAAATAGGTATACCCTGTATATCCCAGTTTTTCTATATAAAATTGGAGTATAAGTGGGGTGGGGGTATTCGTTGCATGCATGAACATGTTTTCCTGATGTGTTTACCTTTAACATATCTTCAAAATACAGGTTTAGCACCAAATCAGGATTATCCTTGGTATATCTTTCCATCTCTTTCAGATATCGAAACATGGACACATAAGAGTCTGGAAAATCCGAAATCATCTATAACTTTTTGAGTTAATACTAGCCTAGCCACTAGGCGATAAATGAAAATGTCTTCGAATATAAAAAAATCCTTTAAATCTAAAATGTATATTATTAGGTTTTTTTGTTAGTCTGCTCCTTTGTTTCGGTTTTGATAAATCGAGCTAAGATTTGTACCATCAGGAAAACATGTCCGTGGAATAAATACCCCCGTATACCCCACTTTTATATAATAAAACTGGGGTATGCAGGGGTATACCTATTTTTCTTATTTTTGCTCCAAAACATAGATAGTGGGTACTCGTTAGAACCGCCTCGCCGAGGCGGTTCTAACGTGTACCCACAATCTATGTTTTGAGCAAAATTAAGAAAAATGTCGAAATTTTTACTACTGGAAATTTCATTTTTACAACTTAAAAAATCTCTGTAGATTGCATGGGCATGTTTTCGTAATGGTCAGAAAATATCTGGTACTCTTGCTTTCAAGCAAGAACAATACAAAACTGCTACAAAAAAGGAAAAATCTTGTTTGTCAGACGAGTAGCTAGTCTAGCATACATACAATAAGAATAGATGATGATGATGATGATGATGATGATGATGATGATGATGATGATGATGATGATGATGATGATGATGATGATGATGATGATGATGATGGAAACAGACTCACAGATTCCGTATTCCCCTGTTATGAACGGCAAGTACTCTGAAAACGTTTCATACGGTTGATTATCACCAAACAGCCAACTGTGTGCTTGTCCATGGTAGAAGTACGACACAGCAACATCCTTCGGGTTTCTCATCAGATGAATGATTTTAATTTTCTTCGATTTTATTTGGTCGGGTAGCGCCCATATTCCAAAATGGCTGTTTAGTATACGCGGTGATGGAAGAGAGTCCAAAACTTCAACAGGGCTGAAATAGCAGATGAAAGTCAAAAATAACTTAGACGAATGTGATGAAAAAATGTACACTTAGGCTATGATCATACTTTAAAACATACTTTACGTTTGTAGAGGCCCCAAAATCATTGTGAAAACTTGCCCATGCAATAAACAGAAGTTTGTTTAGCTTTAAAAATTGAAAATTTTCAGCAAAAAAAAAAAAAATGATATTTTTCTTATTTTTGCTCAAAACATAGATTGTGGGTACACGTTCGAACCGCCTCGGCGAGGCGGTTCTAACGAGTACCCACAATCTATGTTTTGGAGCAAAAATAAGAAAAATAGGTATACCCCTGCATACCCCAGTATTCCTATGTAAAAGTGGGGTATAAGGGGGTATACATTTCACGGACATGTTTTCGTGATGGTTATTTCACAAATAAAAGAGCATTATTTTAGGGTTTAATGGTATTGGTGCGAAGGTCTGCCATAATGACAAAATACTTGCATAATGGGCATAACTAAGGTCTCTGGGTCGACAAATCGGGAAGTTTGAATGCTGTCATTACTTTGTCAGTGTGAGTGGGAAACGTAATATTTCATCAGGAAAATATTTCCGTGTAATGTATAACCCCTTATACCCCACTTTTATATAACAGAACTGGGGTATGCAGGGGTATACCAATTTTTGCTCCAAAACATAGATTGTGGGTACTCGTTAGAACCGCCTCGCAGAGGCGGTTCTAACGTGTACCTACAATCTATGTTTTGATCAAAAATAAGAAAAATATAAAAAATTGTCTGCAGAATTTTCAATTTTTACAACGATAGAAAAATCTATATATTACATGGGCGTGTTTTCGTAATAGGGAAACGTAATATTTTATCAGTCAAGTTCCATTATTAAGACTTGCCCATGTGATATACAGAGAATTTTTTCATATTGAAAATTTTAATGGAAAAAAATGATAGTTTTCTTATTTTTGCTCAAAACATAGATTGTGGGTACTAGTTTGCCGAGGCGGTTCTATCGGTTACCCACAATCTATGTTTTGGAGCAAAAATAAGTGAATTAGGTATACCCCTGCAAACACCAGTTTTTCTATATAAAAGTGAGGTTTAAGGGAGTTTACATTTCACGAACATGTTTTCCTGATGTATATCCGTTTATACTAAGCTGCATAACGTGTTTAATGTTTTCATTCCTTATGAACACCTTAAGCTGAATTGCCACTTCCGACTTACACAAAGTCTATCATAGATGATGTCTTTGTTTTAGTTTCATATTCAGCCTTTCCTTTCATCACCATGGAAACAATCTCCCAGATCCAATGTGTTCCTGAAAAGACGGCATAGATCTATCTGATTATGGCTAAAGTCAATAAAAGTACGTCACATTTGTCGGCTATTTCATATTTTAGCAAAAAAGTAAAAGTAAAAGCAATAATAAGGAAATGGCGCAATCATTAAATTCCCACAGCAAACACCGAGGTGGATAAAACCAAATAGACAATCAGACATTTATACTACATGTAACTGAACATATCGTGAGCCGAGTGAGCAACTATACTGACGTCAATAAAAACGCCTCAACGAAAATGTTGCATAACTTAGCCAATAGATATATAATATGAACGAAATTTGCATTTTCCTCATTTTAACGTTCTCTCTCATGGTATAGCATAAACTGAATTTGTTTAAGATGTACACTTTTCTCAAAACTTGCATGGATGCATCCTGACGTCATTCTACAGACGTTTTTGACGTGAAAATTCTTGAAAGCCGTGCAAAGTCGTTTTACAAACTTCAGAACATCAAACGTTTGAATTGTAACATTACTGGGCTACGTGAACTTGAAATACTGAAAATAACATAGGGACTTTTCACAAGAAAAGAAACAGACGGAACGAAAAATTAATACTGTTTGGTTTCTGGTGTTTGAAGCGACCCCATAGTCCGGGACCATCGTTCGCTTCGACAAATGATTCCCTCTATCGGTTTTTGTAACCGTAGCTCTTTCGCCGACGCTTCTGTAGTAAAATCTTTTTGACGTCGACGTCTCCTCTGCCTACGAATGCCAATGATGAAACCTTTCGAAAACGATGCCGTTATATTCGGATGCATCCCTTGAGTTAATTTTCATAAAGTAGGCGCATTATTTCAAATGAATTGCCAAGAATGAAGCAATGGTATTCTGACGCTTATTTCCCTAGACGTCAAATACACGTTATCCGTAAACACGTTCGTTTCAAGCTGAAAGGAGAAGCAACAAAAATAACTATTCTTTGTCAGATTGCCATGCCAGGATAGCCTTTGAAATTTTGTTTTGACCATTTTGACGGCGATTACAATTTGAGCATTGATCATTGATCGGAAATAGGTTTACAAGGTCTTATAGACAAGCTTAGTTTATATTGTAAGAGATGGAGAATGGAAGTTAATATAGATAAAACGAAAGTTATAAAATTCAGTGGCAATGGTCATAAATGTAAAACACATTTCTATTATCGAGAGAAAATGATTGAAAATGTTATAAATTATAAATATTTAGGTCTAGTATTTAATGCATCCGGTACCTGGTCAAATGCTATGGATAATTTATCAATGAGGGGAATGAACGCACTATTTTCGTTAAAAAGATATATTTGCACCGGTAATATAAAAGTTCGCTTAGGTATGAAGATGTTTGACCAAATGATAAGACCAATTTTATGTTATGGGTCTGAGTTATGGAGCGCTTGTGACTTAGGTAAAAGAAAGTTTCGCACAGAGGATGGACTGGCAAAATATTTGGATTCTATAGCTATTGAAAAAGTTCATGTGAAATTTTGTAAATTCATATTAGGAGCTAATAAAAGGGCAATTAATCTGGCAGTTAAAGGTGAACTGGGTCGTTTCCCTGTAAGTTTTTCATGTGTTATACAAGCTTTTAAATATAGATACCATCTTCAGGAAACTTCTAATTCTCTTCTTCAAGAAGCGGCTTCTGTAAATAAAAGTCTTAATGACAGTGGAATTTTATGCTGGTTTTCTTTCTATAATCGTATGTGTAAGTTTATAAATACTGCCACGGACGATCCGTCAGGTGTGGGTAATTTACTGAATTTTCTGTGTGACAAATTTCGGATATACTGGTCTAATACTGTAAAAAGTTTTAGTAAACTGGATACATATACTTCCTTTAAATGCAGATTTGTTATGGAAGATTATCTTGATACAATTGCGAATAGAGAGCATAGAGTTCAATTCACGAAGATAAGGATTAGTAATCATCGGCTCGCTATAGAGACCGGCAGGTTTAGTAAAACTCCGAGGAATGACAGATTGTGTTTATATTGTAAAAAGCATTCAAGTTTAGAAATAGAAGATGAAAAGCATATCTTAGTACACTGTCCTCGGTATGATGTATATAGAAACCAATTATTTGCCTACGTAGAAGAGTTATGTCCGAGATTCAAAGAATTAAACGTTTTTGAGAAAATCAATTATCTTTTTAATTCCGATGGCCCAATTGTGAAGGCAGTTGCAAAATTCTTTTATAAGGCAAATACGATAGATTTTAATGATAGTAACGTATAATATATGTACTCGTCAGTAACGTTTAATATATGTACTCGTCTCTCTTTCTATCTATAGCTTTCTCTTCTCTTTCTTTCTTTCTTTCTTTCTTTCTTTCTTTCTTTCTTTCTTTCTTTCTTTCTTTCTCTCTCTCTCTGTGTGTCTCTCTCTCTCTCTATCTATCTCTCTGTGTTGATAATCTGTTAAATATTGTTAATGTCTCATGTATGTTTTTGAGATTCAACAATAAAATTATTGTATTGTATTGTATTAGCTACAGTGACGTCGATAACGCTAGAGAACGAAATTCGGTTTTTAAAAAATGTGTTTCAACAACCTATGGTCACGTATGGATATTCCACTATATGGCTTATGCGGTGGTATTGCAAGGGAGACTTGCAGTAATCGAAAGAAGCATTGCCTGATAGACCGATTCATGAACAGAATAGGGATTTTGCGAGGGGGGTGTGTTTTCAACAGCATGCCATTTTTCAACCAGCTGTCTGAATAATTCCATTTTATAATTGCCGAATGCGTAAAGGGTTAGCAAAAGATATGGCCAATATTTAAAATTATTAGTCTTGGCAGTATGACGTGTCAAAGTTGACTGAGGCGTTTTTTGTTGACGTCAGTATATTTCCCAGTGGTCGGCCACTCTGTTATCCGAACTTAACTAGATATATGAATAAGTGTATAAGGTGCAAACGACGCAAAATTTCAACACTTTAAGATAAAACAATTTTAAAAAAACAACAAACGCTTTCGTCCGATATGACTTCTGTTGATACTGTTTTACATTTCAAACTGTTATATCCATTAAAATGACATATTAAAAACTTAACCGAGTTGGAAAAGGAACATGCGAATTCATGAATAATGGGTAAGATTCGTTTTTCAAAACTAATGAGTAAATTCTGATATAATTATTTCGTAGTGCTGAATGTTCCCTTACTACCATCCGCATCATCGAGATGAACTGATCATTCTTTATGTTTTAATATAATAAATGCTCTTGTTCAATGGTCTTTATATTAATAGTAGAAAGTATTCGGAATGAAGCAAAATCCACCTGAGATTGAAAAGTAGCCTAATGACAAAACGTCAATAAAAGATTATGGATGGACCGTTCGTTTTCGTTTATGTGCAAAATGCATTTCGCGTCAGACTATATTCAAACAATATTTGATAGAAAGACAGACCCACCAATTAACTCACCTGCTTTGGGAAATGTACATATCATAACATCATCCTCTCGCATAGTTAAACTTTTTATTTCTTTTAACCTCGCCTCTAGACCCGAGGGAAGCAATTTTTCTTCAACCATGCCAAACATAGTATGGCCATCGTATGTAGACATTTTGAATTTTCTTCCTCGTCTGTCTGTTATCTCTGTTACTGACTTATTTGCTTTGTATGAAATAATAGAAGATCCGGAGTTACTGAATTTAAACGGAGACTCTCCTCAATACAACCTACCAAGCTGCATGTACCTACGACTGGCATAGGGCGCATAAAAGAATCTTCTTAGCACCAGCGTGTAACAAAGCCAGTCAACTATTTGGTCTTCCCTTTATCGCGAATTTCACTATCAAAATAAATCTTCGTGAATAATACTGATATGTACTGAAAATGGGCAATTTGGTGTGTAGTTACGCCATGCGTATATTTTGATGATACCGACACGTGTTACTAACATCTAAGACTAGGGTACATGTACGTCTCCGAATGTGGGTTCTAATCATGGCCAGCTTGCTACAATATCAGAAAAACATGTCCGTGAAATGTGTACCCCCTTAAACCCCACTTTTATATAACAAACCTGGGGTTTGCAGGGGTATATCTATTTTTCTTATTTTTGCTCCAAAACATAGATTGTGGGTACTCGTTAAAACCGCCTCGCCAAGGCGGTTCTAACGTGTACCCACAATCTATATTTTGAGCGGTTCTAACGTGTACCCACAATCTATATTTTGAGCAAAAATAAGAAAAATATCATAATTTATCAGCTGAAAATTTTCAATTTTTTGAGCTCAAAAATATATGATTTGTTGCATGGGCAAGTTTTCGTAATGACAAGAGAAAAAAGAAACAAATATCTTACCTTTACTTTGATTCTCCGTTCAAGTCAAACTTACAAACCACATGTTAAACTAAATTATTTTTGTTTAATATTAGGGGCATTGACATCGTTTTAGTTTGTGACCTCACCCAGTGTATTTGAAGGATATTGAGTATCGCCTTACACGTAGTAGTGTGCATGAATAATAATACAGCAAGAGTATCTAACACATTCCGTACACAAGTCATCTCTTTTCCGAGCTTTAGAAAGGTGGACAGATAGAAACGAACGTCAAGTTAGTTGTCGGTTGTCGGTTGACGGTTGACTATTCAAAAAACTGTTATTTTTGGTCAACTTTGCACTTAGCTTTTTTCTGCCACTATTCGATCTTAGTTTTTTTGTGTCAAAATCAAAGTTTTTTCTATGTTGGAAAAAAATCGAACTTAGTTTTTCGAATAGTCAACCGACAACTAGTTGTCAGTTGACTATTCGGACTTAGTTTTTTTGGGTCAAAATCAAAGTTTTTTCTATGTTGGAAAAAAATCGAACTTAGTTTTTCGAATAGTCAACCGACAACTAGTTGTCAGTTGACTATTCGGACTTAGTTTTTTGTGTGTCAAAATCAAAGTTTTTTCTATGTTGGAAAAAAATCGAACTTAGTTTTTCGAATAGTCAACCGACAACTAGTTGTCAGTTGACTATTCGGACTTAGTTTTTTTGTGTCAAAATCAAAGTTTTTTCTATGTTGGAAAAAAATCGAACTTAGTTTTTCGAATAGTCAACCGACAACTAGTTGTCAGTTGACTATTCGGACTTAGTTTTTTTGGGTCAAAATCAAAGTTTTTTCTATGTTGGAAAAAAATCGAACTTAGTTTTTCGAATAGTCAACCGACAACTAGTTGTCAGTTGACTATTCGGACTTAGTTTTTTGTGTGTCAAAATCAAAGTTTTTTCTATGTTGGAAAAAAATCGAACTTAGTTTTTCGAATAGTCAACCGACAACTAGTTGTCAGTTGACTATTCGGACTAAGTTTTTTTGTGTCAAAATCAAAGTTTTTTCTATGTTGGAAAAAATCGAACTTAGTTTTTCGAATAGTCAACCGACAACTAGTTGTCAGTTGACTATTCGGACTTAGTTTTTTTGGGTCAAAATCAAAAGTTTTTTCTATGTTGGAAAAAAATCGAACTTAGTTTTTCGAATAGTCAACCGACAACTAGTTGTCGGTTGACTATTCGGACTTATTTTTTTTGGGTCAAAATCAAAGTTTTTTCTATGTTGGAAAAAAATCGAACTTAGTTTTTCGAATAGTCAACCGACAACTAGTTGTCAGTTGACTATTCGGACTTAGTTTTTTTGGGTCAAAATCAAAGTTTTTTCTATGTTGGAAAAAAATCGAACTTAGTTTTTCGAATAGTCAACCGACAACTAGTTGTCAGTTGACTATTCGGACTTAGTTTTTTTGTGTCAAAATCAAAGTTTTTTCTATGTTGGAAAAAAATCGAACTTAGTTTTTCGAATAGTCAACCGACAACTAGTTGTCAGTTGACTATTCGGACTTAGTTTTTTTGTGTCAAAATCAAAGTTTTTTCTATGTTGGAAAAAATCGAACTTAGTTTTTCGAATAGTCAACCGACAACTAGTTGTCAGTTGACTATTCGGACTTAGTTTTTTTGGGTCAAAATCAAAAGTTTTTTCTATGTTGGAAAAAAATCGAACTTAGTTTTTCGAATAGTCAACCGACAACTAGTTGTCGGTTGACTATTCGGACTTATTTTTTTTGGGTCAAAATCAAAGTTTTTTCTATGTTGGAAAAAAATCGAACTTAGTTTTTCGAATAGTCAACCGACAACTAGTTGTCAGTTGACTATTCGGACTTAGTTTTTTTGGGTCAAAATCAAAGTTTTTTCTATGTTGGAAAAAAATCGAACTTAGTTTTTCGAATAGTCAACCGACAACTAGTTGTCAGTTGACTATTCGGACTTAGTTTTTTTGTGTCACAATCAAAGTTTTTTCTATGTTGGAAAAAAATCGAACTTAGTTTTTCGAATAGTCAACCGACAACTAGTTGTCAGTTGACTATTCGGACTTAGTTTTTTTGGGTCAAAATCAAAGTTTTTTCTATGTTGGAAAAAAATCGAACTTAGTTTTTCGAATAGTCAACCGACAACTAGTTGTCGGTTGACTATTCGGACTTAGTTTTTTTGTGTCAAAATCAAAGTTTTTTCTATGTTGGAAAAAAATCGAACTTAGTTTTTCGAATAGTCAACCGACAACTAGTTGTCGGTTGACTATTCGGACTTAGTTTTTTTGTGTCAAAATCAAAGTTTTTTCTATGTTGGAAAAAAATCGAACTTAGTTTTTTGAATAGTCAACCGAAAACTAGTTGTCAGTTGACTATTCGGACTTAGTTTTTTTGGGTCAAAATCAAAGTTTTTTCTATGTTGGAAAAAAATCGAACTTAGTTTTTCGAATAGTCAACCGACAACTAGTTGTCAGTTGACTATTCGGACTTAGTTTTTTTGTGTCAAAATCAAAGTTTTTTCTATGTTGGAAAAAAATCGAACTTAGTTTTTCGAATAGTCAACCGACAACTAGTTGTCAGTTGACTATTCGGACTTAGTTTTTTTGTGTCAAAATCAAAGTTTTTTCTATGTTGGAAAAAAATCGAACTTAGTTTTTCGAATAGTCAACCGACAACTAGTTGTCAGTTGACTATTCGGACTTAGTTTTTTTGGGTCAAAATCAAAGTTTTTTCTATGTTGGAAAAAAATCGAACTTAGTTTTTCGAATAGTCAACCGACAACTAGTTGTCAGTTGACTATTCGGACTTAGTTTTTTGTGTGTCAAAATCAAAGTTTTTTCTATGTTGGAAAAAAATCGAACTTAGTTTTTCGAATAGTCAACCGACAACTAGTTGTCAGTTGACTATTCGGACTTAGTTTTTTTGGGTCAAAATCAAAGTTTTTTCTATGTTGGAAAAAAATCGAACTTAGTTTTTCGAATAGTCAACCGACAACTAGTTGTCAGTTGACTATTCGGACTTAGTTTTTTTTGTGTCAAAATCAAAGTTTTTTCTATGTTGGAAAAAATCGAACTTAGTTTTTCGAATAGTCAACCGACAACTAGTTGTCAGTTGACTATTCGGACTTAGTTTTTTTGTGTCAAAATCAAAGTTTTTTTTATGTTGGAAAAAAATCGAACTTAGTTTTTCGAATAGTCAACCGACAACTAGTTGTCGGTTGACTATTCGGACTTAGTTTTTGTGTGTCAAAATCAAAGTTTTTTCTATGTTGGAAAAAAATCGAACTTAGTTTTTCGAATAGTCAACCGACAACTAGTTGTCAGTTGACTATTCGGACTTAGTTTTTTTGGGTCAAAATCAAAGTTTTTTCTATGTTGGAAAAAAATCGAACTTAGTTTTTCGAATAGTCAACCGACAACTAGTTGTCAGTTGACTATTCGGACTTAGTTTTTTTGTGTCAAAATCAATGTTTTTTCTATGTTGGAAAAAAATCGAACTTAGTTTTTCGAATAGTCAACCGACAACTAGTTGTCAGTTGACTATTCGGACTTAGTTTTTTTGTGTCAAAATCAAAGTTTTTTCTATGTTGGAAAAAAATCGAACTTAGTTTTTCGAATAGTCAACCGACAACTAGTTGTCAGTTGACTATTCGGACTTAGTTTTTTTGGGTCAAAATCAAAGTTTTTTCTATGTTGGAAAAAAATCGAACTTAGTTTTTCGAATAGTCAACCGACAACTAGTTGTCAGTTGACTATTCGGACTTAGTTTTTTGTGTCAAAATCAAAGTTTTTTCTATGTTGGAAAAAAATCGAACTTAGTTTTTCGAATAGTCAACCGACAACTAGTTGTCAGTTGACTATTCGGACTTAGTTTTTTTGGGTCAAAATCAAAGTTTTTTCTATGTTGGAAAAAAATCGAACTTAGTTTTTCGAATAGTCAACCGACAACTAGTTGTCAGTTGACTATTCGGACTTAGTTTTTTTGGGTCAAAATCAAAGTTTTTTCTATGTTGGAAAAAAATCGAACTTAGTTTTTCGAATAGTCAACCGACAACTAGTTGTCAGTTGACTATTCGGACTTAGTTTTTTTGTGTCAAAATCAAAGTTTTTTCTATGTTGGAAAAAAATCGAACTTAGTTTTTCGAATAGTCAACCGACAACTAGTTGTCAGTTGACTATTCGGACTTAGTTTTTTTGTGTCAAAATCAAAGTTTTTTCTATGTTGGAAAAAAATCGAACTTAGTTTTTCGAATAGTCAACCGACAACTAGTTGTCGGTTGACTATTCGGACTTAGTTTTTTTGGGTCAAAATCAAAGTTTTTTCTATGTTGGAAAAAAATCGAACTTAGTTTTTCGAATAGTCAACCGACAACTAGTTGTCAGTTGACTATTCGGACTTAGTTTTTTTGTGTCAAAATCAAAGTTTTTTCTATTTTGGAAAAAAATCGAACTTAGTTTTTCGAATAGTCAACCGACAACTAGTTGTCAGTTGACTATTCGGACTTAGTTTTTTTGGGTCAAAATCAAAGTTTTTTCTATGTTGGAAAAAAATCGAACTTAGTTTTTCGAATAGTCAACCGACAACTAGTTGTCAGTTGACTATTCGGACTTAGTTTTTTGTGCCAAAATCAAAGTTTTTTCTATGTTGGAAAAAAATCGAACTTAGTTTTTCGAATAGTCAACCGACAACTAGTTGTCAGTTGACTATTCGGACTTAGTTTTTTTGAGTCAAAATCAAAGTTTTTTCTATGTTGGAAAAAAATCGAACTTAGTTTTTCGAATAGTCAACCGACAACTAGTTGTCAGTTGACTATTCGGACTTAGTTTTTTTTGGGTCAAAATCAAAGTTTTTTCTATGTTGGAAAAAAATCGAACTTAGTTTTTCGAATAGTCAACCGACAACTAGTTGTCAGTTGACTATTCGGACTTAGTTTTTTTGGGTTAAAATCAAAGTTTTTTCTATGTTGGAAAAAAATCGAACTTAGTTTTTCGAATAGTCAACCGACAACTAGTTGTCAGTTGACTATTCGGACTTAGTTTTTTTTGGGTCAAAATCAAAGTTTTTTCTATGTTGGAAAAAAATCGAACTTAGTTTTTCGAATAGTCAACCGGCAACTAGTTGTCAGTTGTCTATTCGGACTTAGTTTTTTTGGGTTAAAATCAAAGTTTTTTCTATGTTGGAAAAAAATCGAACTTAGTTTTTCGAATAGTCAACCGACAACTAGTTGTCAGTTGACTATTCGGACTTAGTTTTTTTGGGTCAAAATCAAAGTTTTTTCTATGTTGGAAAAAAATCGAACTTAGTTTTTCGAATAGTCAACCGGCAACTAGTTGTCAGTTGTCTATTCGGACTTAGTTTTTTTGGGTTAAAATCAAAGTTTTTTCTATGTTGGAAAAAAATCGAACTTAGTTTTTCGAATAGTCAACCGACAACTAGTTGTCGGTTGACTATTCGGACTTAGTTTTTTTGGGTCAAAATCAAAGTTTTTTCTATGTTGGAAAAAAATCGAACTTAGTTTTTCGAATAGTCAACCGACAACTAGTTGTCAGTTGACTATTCGGACTTAGTTTTTTTTGGGTCAAAATCAAAGTTTTTTCTATGTTGGAAAAAAATCGAACTTAGTTTTTCGAATAGTCAACCGACAACTAGTTGTCAGTTGACTATTCGGACTTAGTTTTTTTTGGTCAAAATCAAAGTTTTTTCTATGTTGGAAAAAAATCGAACTTAGTTTTTCGAATAGTCAACCGACAACTAGTTGTCAGTTGACTATTCGGACTTAGTTTTTTTGGGTCAAAATCAAAGTTTTTTCTATGTTGGAAAAAAATCGAACTTAGTTTTTCGAATAGTCAACCGACAACTAGTTGTCCGTTGACTATTCGGACTTAGTTTTTTTTGGGTCAAAATCAAAGTTTTTTCTATGTTGGAAAAAAATCGAACTTAGTTTTTCGAATAGTCAACCGACAACTAGTTGTCAGTTGACTATTCGGACTTAGTTTTTTTTGGTCAAAATCAAAGTTTTTTCTATGTTGGAAAAAAATCGAACTTAGTTTTTCGAATAGTCAACCGACAACTAGTTGTCAGTTGACTATTCGGACTTAGTTTTTTTGTGTCAAAATCAAAGTTTTTTCTATGTTGGAAAAAAATCGAACTTAGTTTTTCGAATAGTCAACCGACAACTAGTTGTCAGTTGACTATTCAGACTTAGTTTTTCTGTGTCAAAATCAAAGTTTTTTCTATGTTGGAAAAAAATCGAACTTAGTTTTTCGAATAGTCAACCGACAACTAGTTGTCAGTTGACTATTCGGACTTAGTTTTTTTGGGTCAAAATCAAAGTTTTTTCTATGTTGGAAAAAAATCGAACTTAGTTTTTCGAATAGTCAACCGACAACTAGTTGTCAGTTGACTATTCGGACTTAGTTTTTTTGGGTCAAAATCAAAGTTTTTTCTATGTTGGAAAAAAATCGAACTTAGTTTTTCGAATAGTCAACCGACAACTAGTTGTCAGTTGACTATTCGGACTTAGTTTTTTTGGGTCAAAATCAAAGTTTTTTCTATGTTGGAAAAAAATCGAACTTAGTTTTTCGAATAGTCAACCGACAACTAGTTGTCAGTTGACTATTCGGACTTAGTTTTTTTGGGTCAAAATCAAAGTTTTTTCTATGTTGGAAAAAAATCGAACTTAGTTTTTCGAATAGTCAGTTGTCGGTTGACTATTCGGACTTAGTTTTTTTGGGTCAAAATCAAAGTTTTTTCTATGTTGGAAAAAAATCAGCAGAGTGAAGTTAGTTTGTTTTTCGTTTTTCGTTATTCGACATTCAAGATCAGGTGAAGTTAGTTTGTTTTTCGTTTTTCGTTATTCGTTTTTCGTTATTCGTTTTTCGCTTTTTCGACATTCGAACTGGGACCGAATTTCGTATTTTGACATTCTAAACCCCATTTTGACATTCGAACTGGGATGGAATTTCGTATTTTGACATTCAAAATCCTATTTGGACATTCGAACTGGGACCGAATTTCTTATTTTGACATTCAAAATCCCATTTTGACATTCGAACTGGGACCGAATTTCGTATTTTGACATTCAAAATCCCATTTTGACATTCGAACTAGGACCGAATTCGTATTTTGACATTCAAAATCCTATTTTGACATTCGAACTGGGACCGAATTTCGTATTTTGACATTCAAAATCCTATTTTGACATTCGAGCTGGGACCGAATTTCGTATTTTGACATTCAAAATCCTATTTTGACATTCGAGCTGGGACCGAATTTCTTATTTTGACATTCAAAATCCTATTATGACATTCGAACTGGGATCGAATTTCTTATTTTGACATTTAAAATCCTATTTTGACATTCGAACTGGGACGGAATTTCGTATTTTGACATTCAAAATCCTATTTTGACATTCGAACTGGGACGGAATTTCGTATTTTGACATTCAAAATCCTATTTTGACATTCGAAATGGGACCGAATTTCTTATTTTGACATTCAAAATCCCATTTTGACATTCGAACTCGGACCGAATTTCGTATTTTGACATTCAAAATCCCATTTTGACATTCGAACTGGGACCGAATTTCGTATTTTGACATTCAAAATCCTATTTTGACATTCGAACTGGGACCGAATTTCGTATTTTGACATTCAAAAACCTATTTTGACATTCGAACTTGGACCGAATTTCGTATTTTGACATTCAAAATCCTATTTTGACATTCGAACTGGGACCGAATTTCGTATTTTGACATTCAAAATCCTATTTTGACATTCGAACTGGGACCGAATTTCTTATTTTGACATTCAAAATCCTATTTTGACATTAGAACTGGGACCGAATTTCGTATTTTGACATTCAAAATCCTATTTTGACATTCGAGCTGGGACCGAATTTCGTATTTTGACATTCAAAATCCTATTTTGACATTCGAACTGGGACCGAATTTCTTATTTTGACATTCAAAATCCTATTTTGACATTCGAACTGGGACCGAATTTCGTATTTTGACATTCAAAATCCTATTTTGACATTCGAACTGGGACCGAATTTCGTATTTTGACATTCAAAATCCTATTTTGACATTCGAACTGGGACCGAATTTCGTATTTTGACATTCAAAATCCTATTTGGACATTGGAACTGGGACCGAATTTCGTATTTTGACATTCAAAATCCTATTTTGACATTCGAACTGAGACCGAATTTCGTATTTTGCCATTCAAAATCCTATTTTGACATTCGAACTGGGACCGACTTTCTTATATTGACATTCAAAATCGTATTTTGACATTCGAACTGGGACCGAATTTCGTATTTCGACATTCAAAATCCTATTTTGACATTCGAACTGGGACCGAATTTCGCATTTTGACATTCAAAATCCTATTTTGACATTCGAACTGGGACCGAATTTCGTATTTTGACATTCAAAATCCTATTTTGACATTCGAACTGGGACCGAATTTCGTATTTTGACATTCAAAATCCTATTTTGACATTCGAACTGGGACCGAATTTCGTATTTTGACATTCAAAATCCTATTTTGACATTCGAACTGGGACCGAATTTCGTATTTTGACATTCAAAATCCTATTTTGACATTCGAACTGGGACCTAATTTCGTATTTTGACATTCAAAATCCTATTTTGACATTCGAACTGGGACCGAATTTCGTATTTTGACATTCAAAATCCTATTATGACATTCGAACTGGGACCGAATTTCGTATTTTGACATTCAAAATCCTATTTTGACATTCGAACTTGAACCGAATTTCGTATTTTGACATTAAAAATCTTATTTTGAAATTCGAACTGGGACCGAATTTCTTATTTTGACATTCAAAATCCTATTTTGACAATCGAACTGGGACCGAATTTCTTATTTTGACATTCAAAATTCTATTTTGACATTCGAAATGGGACCGAATTTCGTATTTTGACATTCAAAATCCTATTTTGACATTCGAACTGGGACCGAATTTCGTATTTTGACATTCAAAATCCTATTTTGACATTCGAAATGGGACCGAATTTCGTATTTTGACATTCAAAATCCTATTTTGACATTCGAACTGGGACCGAATTTCGTATTTTGACATTCAAAATCCTATTTTGACATTCGAACTGGGACCGAATTTCTTATTTTGACATTCAAAATCCTATTTTGACATTCAAACTGGGACCGAATTTCGTATTCTGACATTCAAAATCCTATTTTGACATTCGAACTTGGACCGAATTTCTTATTTTGATATTCAAAATCCTATTTTGACATTCGAACTTGGACCGAATTTCGTATTTGGCATTCAAAATCCTATTTTGAGATTCAAACTGGGACCGAATTTCGTATTTTGACATTCAAAATCCTATGTTGACATTCGAACTGGGACCGAATTTCTTATTTTGACAATCAAAATCCTATTTTGACATTCGATTTGGCCTTGAATATGCTATTTTGATATTCAAAATACTATTTTGACATTCTATTTGGTCAGGAATATGCTATTTTGATATTCAAAATCCTATTTTGACATTCCATTTGGTCAGAAATATGCTATTTTGACATTCAATATCCTGTTTTGACATTCCATTTGGTGAGGAATCTGCTATTTTGTTATTCAAAATCCTATTTTGACATTCAAATTTGCCAAGTATATGCTATTTTGATATTCAAAATCCTATTTTGACATTCTATTTGGTCAAGAATATGCTATTTTGATATTTGGTAGTGGTCGCCCGTTCAGATTCGTTGGTTTTCCCCTGGTTCTCCGAGCTCCTCCACTACGTTGGACCACATAACGCCAACATCCGCGCCTTCAAGAATGCGTATATAAGTTCAATGAGCTTTCTGTGTGATTGAAATAAAATAAACCTTTTTAGTTTGATATTCAAAATCCTATTTTGACATTCGATTTTGTCAAGAATATGCTAGTTTGATATTCAAAATCCTATTTGACAGGCTTTTTTTTTTTTTTTTTTTTTTTTTTTTTTTTTTTTTTTTTTGTATGTGCATACCCCTATTGTTTGTTAAGGGGTGCTCACACCACAGCGTATAGCGCCAGCGTATGACGACGTATGCGACATTTTGCCCATACGTTGGTGTACGTTGCACATGTTCGGCATAAATTTTGCATAAGTTACGGGTACGCTACAATACGCTGTCATACGTTGTCGTGCGCCGTGTACATGCACAAAATTTCCAACGTATGGCGACGTACTGATAATACGTTACTAATAAGTTAGGCGTACGCAACGAATACGCTATGCATAAGTTCACGAACGTTACCTGTAAGTAACTCATACGCTCGCATACGTTGTCATACGCCAAAGCTCTCCTGTATTTTTAGCGTATGAGAAGCGTATTACCAACGTACGAGCAGCGTTTGCCTGGCGCACTCGGAACGTATGCAGCGTATGTGAAACGTGTGAAGAACGTTCTCAGCGTATGCGCAACTTACGCGTAGCGCATTGGTCGGGATTTTATATATAAAAATGGAAGGAATAGGTACTGTGTTCATGATTAAATAGTCACACGGAAGCATCAAAATGGTATACTCGACCAAAAACAATCTGCACAATTGTGTGTATGGCTAAAATTTTATCCACTGTTATATTATCGCTTGTCAAGATAATATTTTTGTAAGGACGGGATGCCTTCAAAGCTCATATTGAATGGCCCTTTATAAAATTGTCGACATATAAAGTTCCAAAGGTTTTTATACCCCGCCACTTGAAAAAGTGCCGTGTATTATGTTATACCCTCCGCAAAAAATTGCGCTCGAGTGTCCGTCCGTCCGTCTGTCCGTCCGTCCGTCAGCGCTTCGTTTCCGGGCTCTATCTTGAGCATTTATTGACCAATTTTCTTCAAACTTTGTATAGGAGTTCACATTAAGAAGGAGTGGTTTGTGATTGAAGATGAGTAAATTTCGTCAAATATGTGCAGAGTTATGGCCCTTGATTTACGTTAAAATTGCGTTTCCGGGCTCTATCTTGAGCATTTATTGACCAATTTTATTCAAACTTTGTATAGGAGTCAATATTAGGAAGGAGTGGTTTGGGATTGAAGATGAGCAATTATTGATCAATTTTCTTCAGACATAGTATAGGAATTCATATTAGGAAGGAGTGGTTTGGGATTGAATATGGGTAAATTTCGTCAAATAAGTACAGAGTTATAGCCCTTGTTTTACGTTAAAATTTCATTTCTAGGCTCTTTGAGCATTTATTGACCAATTTTCTTCAAAGTTTGTGTAGGAGTTCACATCAGGAAAAAGTGGTTGGGGATTGAAGCTAGATAAATTTCGTCAAAATAACTACAGAGTTATGGCCCTTGATTTACGTTAAAATGTCATTTTGATTATTTATCTTGATTTTTATTGACAATTTTTCTTATCAAATTTTGTATAGGAGTTCATATCAGGAAGGAGTGGTTTGGGATTGAAGATGGGTAATTGTTTTCAAATAAATACAGAGTAAATGCCCTTGATTTATGTAGCAATTTCTTTTCCATGCTCTATCTTGAGCATCTTTAGACCAGTTTGCTTCATCCTTTGTATATGAGTTCATATCTGGAAGGTGTGGTTTGGTATTGTAGATTAATGTCATCAAGATATTCTGTGTATTTGTACTAAATTAAATTTGCGTGGCGGGTATCATGCATGCCTGCAGCGCTTTTATTTTTATTTATTTATTTATTTATTTATTTATTTATTTATTTATTTATTTATTTTTTTTTGTATTTTTTTTTTTCAATTCAGTTTAACGTCCCTTTCAAGATTATTTCAACTCATATTATAAGACGGATCAATCGAGAGGTGGGGCAAAACTGACCCATAAACTAATTTCAACCTAATTATAGGAAATGATCCTTCTGAGAAACGATATAAGAACTCCACAAAATGCACCTGAAGAATCAGGTATGTAGATTTCCTTAATCATTTTTCTTTTTCTTTTATTTATTTATTTATTTATTTATTTATTTATTTATTTATTTATTTATTTATTTTTCACTTTTTACTGGATATGTCTAAAGTGCCGGTCCCACTGCGCTTACGATCGCTTAAGATCGCAATACGATTCTCTAAATAATAATTTGGGGATCGTTTCTTTGACCCCAATATGCAAATTAAGTAAGCATAAACACGCTGGAAAACATTTTACATAGTTTGTCTGCGCAGTCTTATCGCAAAACTAATGATTGCGCAATCGTACGATTGCTTACGATTCAGTGGGACTGGCACTTTAGACTCACCTTTTTGACGAACATTGAGTTCGTCAGAAGCACGCTGTGCGTACGTTTGGAAAACGTCAGACGTGCGTTGTACATACGCTCCTTATAAGTCACGAACGTTATGCTAACGCTGGGCGTACGCTGTTATAAGTCATGGTACGCCAGGGATACGTTATGAATAAGCTACTCATACGTTAGACATACGTTTGCGCTAAGCATACGCTTTGCATAAGTTCAGAGAGAGCCTATTCCGGATTTTTAACATAAAATGAACAGCGTATAACAACGTACAACAGCGTACTGGATATTTTTTCATACGCTGCTCATACGTTGGCTAATACGTCAAAGTGGTCTGAACGGGCCTTTAAGTTAATGTAGCTCAGTGACCATCATTAAGGGAATAGATGCTTATCCGGCGTATCGCTTCATCAGAATAGCATGTCCGTGACATGTATACCCCCTTGAACCAAACGTTTGTAGCAAAGCTAGGGTTTGAAGGGGTATACAATTGTTTTGATCCAAAACATAGATTTTGTGGGTACTCGTTAGCAATGCCTCGCCGAGATGGTTGTAACGTGAACACAAAATCCATGTTTCGAGCAAAAATATGGAAAATATCAAACTTTTTCCTCTGAAAATTTTCAATTTGTCGCGGCAGTTCAAATTGCTGAATATTGCATGGTCGAGGTTTCGTAATGCATTCTTATTGCTTTCTCACAACGTATTCATGGTTGTGTTTTGCTACTGGTTGCACCAGTCCCTGTTGATTGCTTACTTTTAACTTTAAACAAACCCAGAACTCAAACAACAACAAACGTAAGAATCATGTTTTAAGCCTAGGTTACATTTGCCCCGATCATCGTACGATGTTTCGGTCTGCGATTTTCCCTACGATTTTTAGACATCGTAGATGATCGTGGGCTACGACGTATGTGTTTAAAATTCATACGGGCATCGTACGATTTCTTTATCTTCCTTTTGTCGACGTTCTGATACAAAAACGCAAGGCCGCATCGTACGGTTGCCGTAGGTCTCCGCAGATTTTAAGTGGATATCGTACGGATCTCGTGCGATGTCCGTACGGAGTCCCTATACGTTCTGATACAAACGCAAGGAGGCCGTACGGTAGTCGTAGGGTCTCCGCAGACCTTAAGTGGAAATCGTATAGCTTGCCATGATCGTACGATGCCAATTTTTGCATTTTCGTGCAGTCTCCGTAGGGTGACCTTACGTTGTCACCACGATTATACGACTTCCTACGAACTCCGTAGCCTCTACGATTTTGTAATAGTCTGCACTATTACAGATTTTTAAAATCGTAAGGCCGTAGCCCGTAGATACGTCGTAGGGCATAATACAGGCGCCATACGGAGACCCTGCGATGATCGAGCGGTTACCGCACGATTTTTGTACGATAATTTGTGGACAAAAATCGTACAGTTATCGTAGGGAGGCCGCAACGGGTTCCATAGTATGTTACATTTGCCCAGATCGTTGTACGATTTTTCGGTCTGCGATTTTCCCTACGTTTTTTTTCAACATCGAAGGTGATCATGGGCTACGACGTAGGTGTTTACAATTCATATGGGCACCGTACGATTTCTTGTTCTGGCTTTCTTCGATGTTTTGAGTCAGAACCTCTTGGAGATCTTAGGGAAATGGTAGGGTCTCAACACACTTAAAGTGGAAATCGTACGAAGCCGGTGCGATGCCCGTGAGGAGTCCTTACGATTTCTGACTCAGCCCTTGCGATCTCCCTACGATAGTCGTACGATGTTAGGTGTCCGTCCGTCTTTCGTGTACTACCAAACGTGTACAACCTCACAGTGCATCATGGCTAGGGCAAGCGGTTCACACAAGAAACATCACAGAATTATACAGATGACGGGGAAGCAAACCGCACTGAGCAACAGGATTGTGCAGTTCTTCGAAGACAGGCCGTACTTCTATGATATTTCAAACGAACAATAGAACAACAAAGAATTGAAAGACTCAGAACTGCAGCAGTTTGCCGACACTATCGGCAGGAAACGTAATAGCTCTGTCACACATTCACGTATCAGCGGCGTATCGCTCGCGTATCTATGAAAATGTCAATACGCCGAGGTCTGAGCCGTATTTTGCTCGTGCGACGTATGTACCACGTATGTGTGACGTTCCTGCTACGTTCCCGTGGCGTATACGTGACGTATCTGAACTCGTATGGAATTTCACTTTCGTATGTACGGCGTATCAAGGCGTATGTGCTACGTATGTGTGACGTATGTATGGCTTATGAAGTGTACGCGTGACGAATATACGACGTATGTACTACGTTCCATTCTTATCTGCGGCGTATCTGCTTTGCACCAATTGCTTTTTAATACCTATGAGAACAAACGATTGTGTTCACTTTGTTCATGCAGTTCGCATATTATAGCTATCAATTATCAGGGGTCGAAGATGCCACCGGAGAAATCTAGAGCAACACCGAAGGAAAAAAAAAAACAAATGTGGTGGTGGTGGGGGAGGGGGGCATCTCCTAGTTCCCCATCCTGGTCGTAAGAGGACATTAACAAAGATAGAGGCTACACCAAGCATAGCCCTGAAAGAACCCTGCATGGCACTCAGAACCGTGAGAAACAACTGATCCATGGCTTCGGAAAAACGAAAACATGCATATAGAAGCATTAAGATTCTCTTAAAAAGCCACAAAATGTTCCCAATACGTCACACATACTCCACAGCAGCGAAACGTGCGTAGCACATACGTAGCACATACGCCATTGATACGCGAGATACGCCACACGTACGTCGCTGATAGAAACAAAAAGAGAGTCGATGATACGCCACACATACGTCACACATACGTTGCAGATACGAAAGGTACGCTGTACATACGTCACGGTTACGTGACATCTTAACCGCGACGTACGTGTGGCGTATGAGGAGTATGAGCTACGTATCTACGGCGTACCTGCCATGTTGCTTTCTATGTACCACGTATGTGTGACGTATGTACGGCGTATCCGACCTGCCACGTACGTGCCACGAATTTTTAAGTGCACACAAGAAAACGTAGCACCTCGGCGTATGAGGAGTTTGAGCTACGTATTCTCACGTATGTACGTACGCGTGACATACCTTTCGTATCTCGATAAGCCGTAGATACGTGAGTCGATACGCGATAGTGTGACAGCGGTTTAAGTATAGGGAAAGTGTTCTCTTTAAACATCGAAAGAAAAACTTAATTATTATCGTATTCTGTTGTAGGTTCGCTTATAAGCTATTGAAAATAGCTGCATGCGCGAGTACTCTCACTGGGCATGAGTATTCACAACTTTCGGAAAAAAGCTACAGCGACTTCGGTTTACAAGAAACAAATATCCTCCCTGTGGCGAATAATTATGTTCAGCGGCTGTTTGGTTCAGATTTTAGAATCATGCGCATTTTCATGGGATGTGGCATGTAGCTGGTTGTTAGGCAGTCTACCGTACTGAGCTGACGGGTCCCATTTGGCTTCACCAAGAAAGGTATCATGTTCGCCAAATCTCGTCGGGCCATCGGACATGATCGATAAAAACCGCCCTGGGCCGACTTATATTTCTGAACGCAAGACACTGTGAACGACGTCATTTTTGGTCGAAATTTGTTCGAAACGTAAGGTCATGAAACTGATCGTTTCGGTTCATTCTTGTCCATTCGGTTTTATTTTGACTGGTTGTCATTGTCGCAAAATATTCGTGATCTATCCATATGATGACCGCACGATACCCGTACGATTGTAATAACCTTGCGATATAGCCGTACGTATGTCGCACGATCACCCTGAAGGTCTACAATTATCTTACGATTTTAGTCCCCAACTTATCATAAAAACCGTGCGGTGACCGCTCGATCACCGCATGGTTTCCGTAAGGCGCCCGTACGATACTACCTACGACGTGTCTACGGGCTACGGTCTTACATTTTTTTAAAAATTATAAAATTGCAGACTACTACAAAATCGTACTGGAGGCTACGGAGATCGTAGAAAGCCGTAGGAAGCCGTAGAATCGTAGGAACATCGTAGGGTCACCCTGTGGAGACCGCACGAAAATGCAAAAAATGACATCGCACGATCATCGCAAGCTAATCGTAGGCCAAATATAACCTATTTTCTACTCATAGCATTTATCAATTACAAGCAATTACTGTAAAAAAATCTCTAACAGTTTTCCCACTAATGTTTTGGTAACACTAGCACTTACGGATAGTTTCGGATGAAATTTTTAAACCTTTTTGAGCTAAGCTAAAATAATTTGACTGGGGTTAGATAAGGGTACTTAAGGATGAACATATTATATCCTTAAGTACCCTTGTCTTGCATAAATTCGTCACAAAATCTTAGCTATGCCACAAAAATATCCACAAAAATATCAGAATTTCACCCAAACTATTCTTAAGAAATAGTGTGACATACGCCCCTGTCTCACTGGAATGCGAGAACTGGAGACAAAATGTTGCGGCGACAGGTTCGCGACACTCGCGCGACAGTCTTGCGAAATATTTTGGCATAAAATTTTTTAACATGTTTAAAACTTTCGCGACCAGTTCTCGACTAGTTAAGCTAGTATCTCACTGGCATGCGAATTTAATCTAGTATTCTGCTGGCATGCGAATGTCCCTCGACTGTTTTGCGAATTTAATCGGACTTTCGCACGACAATCGTGCGAGTGTCGCACGAGTGTCGTGAGAATTTTCAAGTGTCGCGAACAGGTCGCGAAGGTTTTGAACATGTTTAAAAATTTAATCAATTTTTTTTTGCCAAAATGTTTCGCAAGACTGTCGCGTGCGCGACTGTCTTGAAACAGTCGTACGACGTTTGAATGTCAAAATACGAAATTCGGTCCCAGATCGAATGTCATAATAGGATTTTGAATGTCAAAATACGAAGTTCGGTCCCAGTTCGAATGACAAAATAGGATTTTGAATGTCAAAATACGAAATTCGGTCCCAGTTCGAATGTCAAAATAGGATTTTGAATGTCAAAAGTTCGAATGTCAAAATAGGATTTTGAAAGTCAAAATACGAAATTCGGTCCCAGTTCGAATGTCAAAATAGGATTTTGAATGTCAAAATACGAAATTCGGTCCCAGTTCGAATGTCAAAATACGATTTTGAATGTCAAAATAAGAAATTCGGACCCAGTTCGAATGTCAAAATAGGATTTTGAATGTCAAAATAAGAAATTCGGTCCCAGTTCGAATGTCAAAATAGGATTTTGAATGACAAAATACGAAATTCGGTCCAAGTTCGAATGTCAAAATAGGATTTTGAATGTCAAAATACGAAATTCGGTCCAAGTTCGAATGTCAAAATAGGATTTTGAATGTCAAAATACGAAATTCGGTCCCAGTTCGAATGTCAAAATAGGATTTTGAATGTCAAAATACGAAATTCGGTCCCAGTTCGAATGTCAAAATAGGATTTTGAATGTCAAAATACGAAATTCGGTCCCAGTTCGAATGTCAAAATAGGATTTTGAATGTCAAAATACGAAATTCGGCCCCAGTTCGAATGTCAATATAGGATTTTGAATGTCAAAATACGAAATTCGGTCCCATCAAAATAGGATTTTGAATGTCAAAATACGAAATTCGGTCCCAGTTCGAATGTCAAAATAGGATTTTGAATGTCAAAATAAGAAATTCGGTCCAAGTTCGAATGTCAAAATAGGATTTTGAATGTCAAAATACGAAATTCGGTCCAAGTTCGAATGTCAAAATAGGATTTTGAATGTCAAAATACGAAATTCGGTCCCAGTTCGAATGTCAAAATAGGATTTTGAATGTCAAAATACGAAATTCGGTCCCAGTTCGAATGTCAAAATAGGATTTTGAATGTCAAAATACGAAATTCGGTCCCAGTTCGAATGTCAAAATAGGATTTTGAATGTCAAAATACGAAATTCGGTCCCAGTTCGAATGTCAAAATAGGATTTTGAATGTCAAAATACGAAATTCGGTCCCAGTTCGAATGTCAAAATAGGATTTTGAATGTCAAAATACGAAATTCGGTCCCAGTTCGAATGTCAAAATAGGATTTTGAATGTCAAAATACGAAATTCGGTCCCAGTTCGAATGTCAAAATAGGATTTTGAATGTCAAAATACGAAATTCGGTCCCAGTTCGAATGTCAAAATAGGATTTGAATGTCAAAATACGAAATTCGGTCCCAGTTCGAATGTCAAAATAGGATTTTGAATGTCAAAATACGAAATTCGGTCCCAGTTCGAATGTCAAAATAGGATTTTGAATGTCAAAATACGAAATTCGGTCCCAGTTCGAATGTCAAAATAGGATTTTGAATGTCAAAATACGAAATTCGGTCCCAGTTCGAATGTCAAAATAGGATTTTGAATGTCAAAATACGAAATTCGGTCCCAGTTCGAATGTCAAAATAGGATTTTGAATGTAAAAATACGAAATTCGGTCCCAGTTCGAATGTCAAAATAGGATTTTGAATGTCAAAATACGGAATTCAGTCCCAGTTCGAATGTCAAAATAGGATTTTGAATGTCAAAATACGAAATTCGGTCCCAGTTCGAATGTCAAAATAGGATTTTGAATGTCAAAATACGAAATTCGGTCCCAGTTCGAATGTCAAAATAGGATTTTGAATGTCAAAATAAGAAATTCGGTCCAAGTTCGAATGTCAAAATAGGATTTTGAATGTCAAAATACGAAATTCGGTCCCAGTTCGAATGTCAAAATAGGATTTTGAATGTCAAAATACGAAATTCGGTCCCAGTTTGAATGTCAAAATAGGATTTTGAATGTCAAAATACGAAATTCGGTCCCAGTTCGAATGTCAAAATAGGATTTTGAATGTCAAAATACGAAATTCGGTCCCAGTTCGAATGTCAAAATAGGATTTTGAATGTCAAAATACGAAATTCGGTCCCAGTTCGAATGTCAAAATAGGATTTTGAATGTCAAAATACGAAATTCGGTCCCAGTTCGAATGTCAAAATAGGATTTTGAAGGTCAAAATACGAAATTCGGTCCCAGTTCGAATGTCAAAATAGGACTTTGAATGTCAAAATACGAAATTCGGTCCCAGTTCGAATGTCAAAATAGGGTTTTGAATGTCAAAATACGAAATTCGGTCCAAGTTCGAATGTCAAAATAGGATTTTGAATGTCAATATAAGAAATTCGGTCCAAGTTCGAATGTCAAAATAGGATTTTGAATGTAAAAATACGAAATTCGGTCTCAGTTCGAATGTCAAAATAGGATTTTGAATGTCAAAATACGAAATTCGGTCCCAGTTCGAATGTCAAAATAGGATTTTGAATGTCAAAATACGAAATTCGGTCCCAGTTCGAATGTCAAAATAGGATTTTGAATGTCAAAATACGAAATTCGGTCCCAGTTCGAATGTCAAAATAGGATTTTGAATGTCAAAATACGAAATTCGGTCCCAGTTCGAATGTCAAAATAGGATTTTGAATGTCAAAATAAGAAATTCGGTCCCAGTTCGAATGTCAAAATAGGATTTTGAATGTCAAAATACGAAATTCGGTCCCAGCTCGAATGTCAAAATAGGATTTTGAATGTAAAAATACGAAATTCGGTCTCAGTTCGAATGTCAAAATAGGATTTTGAATGTCAAAATACGAAAATCGGTCCCAGTTCGAATGTCAAAATAGGATTTTGAATGTCAAAATACGAAATTCGGTCCCAGTTCGAATGTCAAAATAGGATTTTGAATGTCAAAATACGAAATTCGGTCCCAGTTCGAATGTCAAAATAGGATTTTGAATGTCAAAATACGAAATTCGGTCCCAGTTCGAATGTCAAAATAGGATTTTGAATGTCAAAATAAGAAATTCGGTCCCAGTTCGAATGTCAAAATAGGATTTTGAATGTCAAAATACGAAATTCGGTCCCAGCTCGAATGTCAAAATAGGATTTTGAATGTCAAAATACGAAATTCGGTCCCAGTTCGAATGTCAAAATAGGATTTTGAATGTCAAAATACGAAATTCGGTCCCAGTTCGAAAGTCAAAATAGGATTTTGAATGTCAAAATACGAAATTCGGTCCAAGTTCGAATGTCAAAATAGGTTTTTGAATGTCAAAATACGAAATTCGGTCCCAGTTCGAATGTCAAAATGGGATTTTGAACGTCAAAATACGAAATTCGGTCCGAGTTCGAATGTCAAAATGGGATTTTGAATGTCAAAATACGAAATTCGGTCCCATTTCGAATGTCAAAATAGGATTTTGAATGTCAAAATACGAAATTCCGTCTCAGTTCGAATGTCAAAATAGGATTTTGAATGTCAAAATAGGAAATTCCGTCCCAGTTGTCGGTTGACTATTCGAAAAACTAAGTTCGATTTTTTTCCAACATAGAAAAAACTTTGATTTTGACACAAAAAAACTGAGTCCGAATAGTCAACTGACAACTAGTTGTCGGTTGACTATTCGAAAAACTAAGTTCGATTTTTTTCCAACATAGAAAAAACTTTGATTTTGACCCAAAAAAACTAAGTCCGAATAGTCAACCGACAACTAGTTGTCGGTTGACTATTCGAAAAACTAAGTTCGATTTTTTTCCAACATAGAAAAAACTTTGATTTTGACACAAAAAAACTAAGTCCGAATAGTCAACCGACAACTAGTTGTCGGTTGACTATTCGAAAAACTAAGTTCGATTTTTTTCCAACATAGAAAAAACTTTGATTTTAACCCAAAAAAACTAAGTCCGAATAGTCAACTGACAACTAGTTGTCGGTTGCCTATTCCAAAAAACTAAGTTCGATTTTTTTCCAACATAGAAAAAACTTTGATTTTGACCCAAAAAAAACTAAGTCCGAATAGTCAACTGACAACTAGTTGTCGGTTGACTATTCGAAAAACTAAGTTCGATTTTTTTCCAACATAGAAAAAACTTTGATTTTGACACAAAAAAACTAAGTCCGAATAGTCAACTGACAACTAGTTGTCGGTTGACTATTCGAAAAACTAAGTTCGATTTTTTTCCAACATAGAAAAAACTTTGATTTTGACCCAAAAAAACTAAGTCCGAATAGTCAACTGACAACTAGTTGTCGGTTGACTATTCGAAAAACTAAGTTCGATTTTTTTCCAACATAGAAAAAACTTTGATTTTGACACAAAAAAACTAAGTCCGAATAGTCAACTGACAACTAGTTGTCGGTTGACTATTCGAAAAACAAAGTTCGATTTTTTTCCAACATAGAAAAACTTTGATTTTGACCCAAAAAAAAACTAAGTCCGAATAGTCAACTGACAACTAGTTGTCGGTTGACTATTCGAAAAACTAAGTTCGATTTTTTTCCAACATAGAAAAAACTTTGATTTTGACCCAAAAAAACTAAGTCCGAATAGTCAACTGCCAACTAGTTGTCGGTTGACTATTCGAAAAACTAAGTTCGATTTTTTTCCAACATAGAAAAAACTTTGATTTTGACCCAAAAAAAAACTCAGTCCGAATAGTCAACTGACAACTAGTTGTCGGTTGACTATTCGAAAAACTAAGTTCGATTTTTTTCCAACATAGAAAAAACTTTGATTTTAACCCAAAAAAACTAAGTCCGAATAGTCAACTGACAACTAGTTGTCGGTTGCCTATTCGAAAAACTAAGTTCGATTTTTTTCCAACATAGAAAAAACTTTGATTTTGACCCAAAAAAAACTAAGTCCGAATAGTCAACTGACAACTAGTTGTCGGTTGACTATTCGAAAAACTAAGTTCGATTTTTTTCCAACATAGAAAAAACTTTGATTTTGACACAAAAAAACTAAGTCCGAATAGTCAACTGACAACTAGTTGTCGGTTGACTATTCGAAAAACTAAGTTCGATTTTTTTCCAACATAGAAAAAACTTTGATTTTGACACAAAAAAACTAAGTCCGAATAGTCAACTGACAACTAGTTGTCGGTTGACTATTCGAAAAACTAAGTTCGATTTTTTTCCAACATAGAAAAAACTTTGATTTTGACACAAAAAAACTAAGTCCGAATAGTCAACTGACAACTAGTTGTCGGTTGACTATTCGAAAAACTAAGTTCGATTTTTTTCCAACATAGAAAAAACTTTGATTTTGACCCAAAAAAACTAAGTCCGAATAGTCAACTGACAACTAGTTGTCGGTTGACTATTCGAAAAACTAAGTTCGATTTTTTTCCAACATAGAAAAAACTTTGATTTTGACACAAAAAAACTAAGTCCGAATAGTCAATTCGAAAAACTAAGTTCGATTTTTTTCCAACATAGAAAAAACTTTGATTTTGACACAAAAAAACTAAGTCCGAATAGTCAACTGACAACTAGTTGTCGGTTGCCTATTCCAAAAAACTAAGTTCGATTTTTTTCCAACATAGAAAAAACTTTGATTTTGACCCAAAAAAAACTAAGTCCGAATAGTCAACTGACAACTAGTTGTCGGTTGACTATTCGAAAAACTAAGTTCGATTTTTTTCCAACATAGAAAAAACTTTGATTTTGACACAAAAAAACTAAGTCCGAATAGTCAACTGACAACTAGTTGTCGGTTGACTATTCGAAAAACTAAGTTCGATTTTTTTCCAACATAGAAAAAACTTTGATTTTGACCCAAAAAAACTAAGTCCGAATAGTCAACTGACAACTAGTTGTCGGTTGACTATTCGAAAAACTAAGTTCGATTTTTTTCCAACATAGAAAAAACTTTGATTTTGACACAAAAAAACTAAGTCCGAATAGTCAACTGACAACTAGTTGTCGGTTGACTATTCGAAAAACAAAGTTCGATTTTTTTCCAACATAGAAAAACTTTGATTTTGACCCAAAAAAAACTAAGTCCGAATAGTCAACTGACAACTAGTTGTCGGTTGACTATTCGAAAAACTAAGTTCGATTTTTTTCCAACATAGAAAAAACTTTGATTTTGACCCAAAAAAACTAAGTCCGAATAGTCAACTGCCAACTAGTTGTCGGTTGACTATTCGAAAAACTAAGTTCGATTTTTTTCCAACATAGAAAAAACTTTGATTTTGACCCAAAAAAAAACTAAGTCCGAATAGTCAACTGACAACTAGTTGTCGGTTGACTATTCGAAAAACTAAGTTCGATTTTTTTCCAACATAGAAAAAACTTTGATTTTAACCCAAAAAAACTAAGTCCGAATAGTCAACTGACAACTAGTTGTCGGTTGCCTATTCGAAAAACTAAGTTCGATTTTTTTCCAACATAGAAAAAACTTTGATTTTGACCCAAAAAAAACTAAGTCCGAATAGTCAACTGACAACTAGTTGTCGGTTGACTATTCGAAAAACTAAGTTCGATTTTTTTCCAACATAGAAAAAACTTTGATTTTGACACAAAAAAACTAAGTCCGAATAGTCAACTGACAACTAGTTGTCGGTTGACTATTCGAAAAACTAAGTTCGATTTTTTTCCAACATAGAAAAAACTTTGATTTTGACACAAAAAAACTAAGTCCGAATAGTCAACTGACAACTAGTTGTCGGTTGACTATTCGAAAAACAAAGTTCGATTTTTTTCCAACATAGAAAAACTTTGATTTTGACCCAAAAAAAACTAAGTCCGAATAGTCAACTGACAACTAGTTGTCGGTTGACTATTCGAAAAACTAAGTTCGATTTTTTTCCAACATAGAAAAAACTTTGATTTTGACCCAAAAAAACTAAGTCCGAATAGTCAACTGCCAACTAGTTGTCGGTTGACTATTCGAAAAACTAAGTTCGATTTTTTTCCAACATAGAAAAAACTTTGATTTTGACCCAAAAAAAAACTCAGTCCGAATAGTCAACTGACAACTAGTTGTCGGTTGACTATTCGAAAAACTAAGTTCGATTTTTTTCCAACATAGAAAAAACTTTGATTTTAACCCAAAAAAACTAAGTCCGAATAGTCAACTGACAACTAGTTGTCGGTTGCCTATTCGAAAAACTAAGTTCGATTTTTTTCCAACATAGAAAAAACTTTGATTTTGACCCAAAAAAAACTAAGTCCGAATAGTCAACTGACAACTAGTTGTCGGTTGACTATTCGAAAAACTAAGTTCGATTTTTTTCCAACATAGAAAAAACTTTGATTTTGACACAAAAAAACTAAGTCCGAATAGTCAACTGACAACTAGTTGTCGGTTGACTATTCGAAAAACTAAGTTCGATTTTTTTCCAACATAGAAAAAACTTTGATTTTGACACAAAAAAACTAAGTCCGAATAGTCAACTGACAACTAGTTGTCGGTTGACTATTCGAAAAACTAAGTTCGATTTTTTTCCAACATAGAAAAAACTTTGATTTTGACACAAAAAAACTAAGTCCGAATAGTCAACTGACAACTAGTTGTCGGTTGACTATTCGAAAAACTAAGTTCGATTTTTTTCCAACATAGAAAAAACTTTGATTTTGACCCAAAAAAACTAAGTCCGAATAGTCAACTGACAACTAGTTGTCGGTTGACTATTCGAAAAACTAAGTTCGATTTTTTTCCAACATAGAAAAAACTTTGATTTTGACACAAAAAAACTAAGTCCGAATAGTCAACTGACAACTAGTTGTCGGTTGCCTATTCCAAAAAACTAAGTTCGATTTTTTTCCAACATAGAAAAAACTTTGATTTTGACCCAAAAAAAACTAAGTCCGAATAGTCAACTGACAACTAGTTGTCGGTTGACTATTCGAAAAACTAAGTTCGATTTTTTTCCAACATAGAAAAAACTTTGATTTTGACACAAAAAAACTAAGTCCGAATAGTCAACTGACAACTAGTTGTCGGTTGACTATTCGAAAAACTAAGTTCGATTTTTTTCCAACATAGAAAAAACTTTGATTTTGACCCAAAAAAACTAAGTCCGAATAGTCAACTGACAACTAGTTGTCGGTTGACTATTCGAAAAACTAAGTTCGATTTTTTTCCAACATAGAAAAAACTTTGATTTTGACACAAAAAAACTAAGTCCGAATAGTCAACTGACAACTAGTTGTCGGTTGACTATTCGAAAAACAAAGTTCGATTTTTTTCCAACATAGAAAAACTTTGATTTTGACCCAAAAAAAACTAAGTCCGAATAGTCAACTGACAACTAGTTGTCGGTTGACTATTCGAAAAACTAAGTTCGATTTTTTTCCAACATAGAAAAAACTTTGATTTTGACCCAAAAAAACTAAGTCCGAATAGTCAACTGCCAACTAGTTGTCGGTTGACTATTCGAAAAACTAAGTTCGATTTTTTTCCAACATAGAAAAAACTTTGATTTTGACCCAAAAAAAAACTAAGTCCGAATAGTCAACTGACAACTAGTTGTCGGTTGACTATTCGAAAAACTAAGTTCGATTTTTTTCCAACATAGAAAAAACTTTGATTTTAACCCAAAAAAACTAAGTCCGAATAGTCAACTGACAACTAGTTGTCGGTTGCCTATTCGAAAAACTAAGTTCGATTTTTTTCCAACATAGAAAAAACTTTGATTTTGACCCAAAAAAAACTAAGTCCGAATAGTCAACTGACAACTAGTTGTCGGTTGACTATTCGAAAAACTAAGTTCGATTTTTTTCCAACATAGAAAAAACTTTGATTTTGACACAAAAAAACTAAGTCCGAATAGTCAACTGACAACTAGTTGTCGGTTGACTATTCGAAAAACTAAGTTCGATTTTTTTCCAACATAGAAAAAACTTTGATTTTGACACAAAAAAACTAAGTCCGAATAGTCAACTGACAACTAGTTGTCGGTTGCCTATTCGAAAAACTAAGTTCGATTTTTTTCCAACATAGAAAAAACTTTGATTTTGACCAAAAAAAAACTAAGTCCGAATAGTCAACTGACAACTAGTTGTCGGTTGACTATTCGAAAAACTAAGTTCGATTTTTTTCCAACATAGAAAAAACTTTGATTTTGACCCAAAAAAAACTAAGTCCGAATAGTCAACGGACAACTAGTTGTCGGTTGACTATTCGAAAAACAAAGTTCGATTTTTTTCCAACATAGAAAAACTTTGATTTTGACCCAAAAAAAACTAAGTCCGAATAGTCAACTGACAACTAGTTGTCAGTTGACTATTCGAAAAACTAAGTTCGATTTTTTTCCAACATAGAAAAAACTTTGATTTTGACCCAAAAAAACTAAGTCCGAATAGTCAACTGACAACTAGTTGTCGGTTGACTATTCGAAAAACTAAGTTCGATTTTTTTCCAACATAGAAAAAACTTTGATTTTGACCCAAAAAAACTAAGTCCGAATAGTCAACCGACAACTAGTTGTCGGTTGACTATTCGAAAAACTAAGTTCGATTTTTTTCCAACATAGAAAAAACTTTGATTTTGACCAAAAAAAAACTAAGTCCGAATAGTCAACTGACAACTAGTTGTCGGTTGACTATTCGAAAAACTAAGTTCGATTTTTTTCCAACATAGAAAAAACTTTGATTTTGACCCAAAAAAACTAAGTCCGAATAGTCAACTGACAACTAGTTGTCGGTTGACTATTCGAAAAACTAAGTTCGATTTTTTTCCAACATAGAAAAAACTTTGATTTTGACCCAAAAAAACTAAGTCCGAATAGTCAACCGACAACTAGTTGTCGGTTGACTATTCGAAAAACTAAGTTCGATTTTTTTCCAACATAGAAAAAACTTTGATTTTGACCCAAAAAAACTAAGTCCGAATAGTCAACTGACAACTAGTTGTCGGTTGACTATTCGAAAAACTAAGTTCGATTTTTTTCCAACATAGAAAAAACTTTGATTTTGACACAAAAAAACTAAGTCCGAATAGTCAACTGACAACTAGTTGTCGGTTGACTATTCGAAAAACTAAGTTCGATTTTTTTCCAACATAGAAAAAACTTTGATTTTGACACAAAAAAACTAAGTCCGAATAGTCAACTGACAACTAGTTGTCGGTTGACTATTCGAAAAACTAAGTTCGATTTTTTTCCAACATAGAAAAAACTTTGATTTTGACACAAAAAAACTAAGTCCGAATAGTCAACTGACAACTAGTTGTCGGTTGACTATTCGAAAAACTAAGTTCGATTTTTTTCCAACATAGAAAAAAACTTTGATTTTGACACAAAAAAACTAAGTCCGAATAGTCAACTGACAACTAGTTGTCGGTTGACTATTCGAAAAACTAAGTTCGATTTTTTTCCAACATAGAAAAAACTTTGATTTTGACCCAAAAAAACTAAGTCCGAATAGTCAACTGACAACTAGTTGTCGGTTGACTATTCGAAAAACTAAGTTCGATTTTTTTCCAACATAGAAAAAACTTTGATTTTGACACAAAAAAACTAAGTCTGAATAGTCAACTGACAACTAGTTGTCGGTTGACTATTCGAAAAACTAAGTTCGATTTTTTTCCAACATAGAAAAAACTTTGATTTTGACACAAAAAAACTAAGTCCGAATAGTCAACTGACAACTAGTTGTCGGTTGACTATTCGAAAAACTAAGTTCGATTTTTTTCCAACATAGAAAAAACTTTGATTTTGACCAAAAAAAACTAAGTCCGAATAGTCAACTGACAACTAGTTGTCGGTTGACTATTCGAAAAACTAAGTTCGATTTTTTTCCAACATAGAAAAAACTTTGATTTTGACCCAAAAAAAACTAAGTCCGAATAGTCAACGGACAACTAGTTGTCGGTTGACTATTCGAAAAACTAAGTTCGATTTTTTTCCAACATAGAAAAAACTTTGATTTTGACCCAAAAAAACTAAGTCCGAATAGTCAACTGACAACTAGTTGTCGGTTGACTATTCGAAAAACTAAGTTCGATTTTTTTCCAACATAGAAAAAACTTTGATTTTGACACAAAAAAACTAAGTCCGAATAGTCAACTGACAACTAGTTGTCGGTTGACTATTCGAAAAACTAAGTTCGATTTTTTTCCAACATAGAAAAAAATTTGATTTTGACACAAAAAAACTAAGTCCGAATAGTCAACTGACAACTAGTTGTCGGTTGACTATTCGAAAAACTAAGTTCGATTTTTTTCCAACATAGAAAAAACTTTGATTTTGACCCAAAAAAACTAAGTCCGAATAGTCAACTGACAACTAGTTGTCGGTTGACTATTCGAAAAACTAAGTTCGATTTTTTTCCAACATAGAAAAAACTTTGATTTTGACCCAAAAAAACTAAGTCCGAATAGTCAACTGACAACTAGTTGTCGGTTGACTATTCGAAAAACTAAGTTCGATTTTTTTCAACATAGAAAAAACTTTGATTTTGACCCAAAAAAACTAAGTCCGAATAGTCAACTGACAACTAGTTGTCGGTTGACTATTCGAAAAACTAAGTTCGATTTTTTTCCAACATAGAAAAAACTTTGATTTTGACCCAAAAAAACTAAGTCCGAATAGTCAACTGACAACTAGTTGTCGGTTGACTATTCGAAAAACTAAGTTCGATTTTTTTCCAACATAGAAAAAACTTTGATTTTGACCCAAAAAAACTAAGTCCGAATAGTCAACTGACAACTAGTTGTCGGTTGACTATTCGAAAAACTAAGTTCGATTTTTTTGCAACATAGAAAAAACTTTGATTTTGACACAAAAAAACTAAGTCCGAATAGTCAACCGACAACTAGTTGTCGGTTGACTATTCGAAAAACTAAGTTCGATTTTTTTCCAACATAGAAAAAACTTTGATTTTAACCCAAAAAAACTAAGTCCGAATAGTCAACTGACAACTAGTTGTCGGTTGCCTATTCGAAAAACTAAGTTCGATTTTTTTCCAACATAGAAAAAACTTTGATTTTGACCCAAAAAAAAACTAAGTCCGAATAGTCAACTGACAACTAGTTGTCGGTTGACTATTCGAAAAACTAAGTTCGATTTTTTTCCAACATAGAAAAAACTTTGATTTTGACCCAAAAAAACTAAGTCCGAATAGTCAACTGACAACTAGTTGTCGGTTGACTATTCGAAAAACTAAGTTCGATTTTTTTCCAACATAGAAAAAACTTTGATTTTGACACAAAAAAACTAAGTCCGAATAGTCAACTGACAACTAGTTGTCGGTTGACTATTCGAAAAACTAAGTTCGATTTTTTTCCAACATAGAAAAAAATTTGATTTTGACACAAAAAAACTAAGTCCGAATAGTCAACTGACAACTAGTTGTCGGTTGACTATTCGAAAAACTAAGTTCGATTTTTTTCCAACATAGAAAAAACTTTGATTTTGACCCAAAAAAACTAAGTCCGAATAGTCAACTGACAACTAGTTGTCGGTTGACTATTCGAAAAACTAAGTTCGATTTTTTTCCAACATAGAAAAAACTTTGATTTTGACCCAAAAAAACTAAGTCCGAATAGTCAACTGACAACTAGTTGTCGGTTGACTATTCGAAAAACTAAGTTCGATTTTTTTCAACATAGAAAAAACTTTGATTTTGACCCAAAAAAACTAAGTCCGAATAGTCAACTGACAACTAGTTGTCGGTTGACTATTCGAAAAACTAAGTTCGATTTTTTTCCAACATAGAAAAAACTTTGATTTTGACCCAAAAAAACTAAGTCCGAATAGTCAACTGACAACTAGTTGTCGGTTGACTATTCGAAAAACTAAGTTCGATTTTTTTCCAACATAGAAAAAACTTTGATTTTGACCCAAAAAAACTAAGTCCGAATAGTCAACTGACAACTAGTTGTCGGTTGACTATTCGAAAAACTAAGTTCGATTTTTTTGCAACATAGAAAAAACTTTGATTTTGACACAAAAAAACTAAGTCCGAATAGTCAACCGACAACTAGTTGTCGGTTGACTATTCGAAAAACTAAGTTCGATTTTTTTCCAACATAGAAAAAACTTTGATTTTAACCCAAAAAAACTAAGTCCGAATAGTCAACTGACAACTAGTTGTCGGTTGCCTATTCGAAAAACTAAGTTCGATTTTTTTCCAACATAGAAAAAACTTTGATTTTGACCCAAAAAAAAAACTAAGTCCGAATAGTCAACTGACAACTAGTTGTCGGTTGACTATTCGAAAAACTAAGTTCGATTTTTTTCCAACATAGAAAAAACTTTGATTTTGACCCAAAAAAACTAAGTCCGAATAGTCAACTGACAACTAGTTGTCGGTTGACTATTCGAAAAACTAAGTTCGATTTTTTTCCAACATAGAAAAAACTTTGATTTTGACCCAAAAAAAACTAAGTCCGAATAGTCAACTGACAACTAGTTGTCGGTTGACTATTCGAAAAACTAAGTTCGATTTTTTTCAACATAGAAAAAACTTTGATTTTGACCCAAAAAAACTAAGTCCGAATAGTCAACTGACAACTAGTTGTCGGTTGACTATTGGAAAAACTAAGTTCGATTTTTTTCCAACATAGAAAAAACTTTGATTTTGACCCAAAAAAACTAAGTCCGAATAGTCAACTGACAACTAGTTGTCGGTTGACTATTCGAAAAACTAAGTTCGATTTTTTTCCAACATAGAAAAAACTTTGATTTTGACCCAAAAAAACTAAGTCCGAATAGTCAACTGACAACTAGTTGTCGGTTGACTATTCGAAAAACTAAGTTCGATTTTTTTGCAACATAGAAAAAACTTTGATTTTGACACAAAAAAACTAAGTCCGAATAGTCAACCGACAACTAGTTGTCGGTTGACTATTCGAAAAACTAAGTTCGATTTTTTTCCAACATAGAAAAAACTTTGATTTTAACCCAAAAAAACTAAGTCCGAATAGTCAACTGACAACTAGTTGTCGGTTGCCTATTCGAAAAACTAAGTTCGATTTTTTTCCAACATAGAAAAAACTTTGATTTTGACCCAAAAAAAAACTAAGTCCGAATAGTCAACTGACAACTAGTTGTCGGTTGACTATTCGAAAAACTAAGTTCGATTTTTTTCCAACATAGAAAAAACTTTGATTTTGACCCAAAAAAACTAAGTCCGAATAGTCAACTGACAACTAGTTGTCGGTTGACTATTCGAAAAACTAAGTTCGATTTTTTTCCAACATAGAAAAAACTTTGATTTTGACCCAAAAAAAAACTAAGTCCGAATAGTCAACTGACAACTAGTTGTCGGTTGACTATTCGAAAAACTAAGTTCGATTTTTTTCCAACATAGAAAAAACTTTGATTTTAACCCAAAAAAACTAAGTCCGAATAGTCAACTGACAACTAGTTGTCGGTTGCCTATTCGAAAAACTAAGTTCGATTTTTTTCCAACATAGAAAAAACTTTGATTTTGACCCAAAAAAAACTAAGTCCGAATAGTCAACTGACAACTAGTTGTCGGTTGACTATTCGAAAAACTAAGTTCGATTTTTTTCCAACATAGAAAAAACTTTGATTTTGACACAAAAAAAACTCAGTCCGAATAGTCAACTGACAACTAGTTGTCGGTTGACTATTCGAAAAACTAAGTTCGATTTTTCTCCAACATAGAAAAAACTTTGATTTTGACACAAAAAAACTAAGTCCGAATAGTCAACTGACAACTAGTTGTCGGTTGACTATTCGAAAAACTAAGTTCGATTTTTTTCCAACATAGAAAAAACTTTGATTTTGACCCAAAAAAAACTAAGTCCGAATAGTCAACTGACAACTAGTTGTCGGTTGACTATTCGAAAAACTAAGTTCGATTTTTTTCCAACATAGAAAAAACTTTGATTTTGACCCAAAAAAACTAAGTCCGAATAGTCAACTGACAACTAGTTGTCGGTTGACTATTCGAAAAACTAAGTTCGATTTTTTTCCAACATAGAAAAAACTTTGATTTTGACCCAAAAAAACTAAGTCCGAATAGTCAACTGACAACTAGTTGTCGGTTGACTATTCGAAAAACTAAGTTCGATTTTTTTCCAACATAGAAAAAACTTTGATTTTGACACAAAAAAACTAAGTCCGAATAGTCAACCGACAACTAGTTGTCGGTTGACTATTCGAAAAACTAAGTTCGATTTTGTTTCCAACATAGAAAAAACTTTGATTTTGACACAAAAAAACTAAGTCCGAATAGTCAACTGACAACTAGTTGTCGGTTGACTATTCGAAAAACTAAGTTCGATTTTTTTCCAACATAGAAAAAACTTTGATTTTGACACAAAAAAAACTAAGTCCGAATAGTCAACTGACAACTAGTTGTCGGTTGACTATTCGAAAAACTAAGTTCGATTTTTTTCCAACAGAAAAAACTTTGATTTTGACCCAAAAAAACTAAGTCCGAATAGTCAACTGACAACTAGTTGTCGGTTGACTATTCGAAAAACTAAGTTCGATTTTTTTCCAACATAGAAAAAACTTTGATTTTGACACAAAAAAACTAAGTCCGAATAGTCAACTGACAACTAGTTGTCGGTTGACTATTCGAAAAACTAAGTTCGATTTTTTTCAACATAGAAAAAACTTTGATTTTGACACAAAAAAACTAAGTCCGAATAGTCAACTGACAACTAGTTGTCGGTTGACTATTCGAAAAACTAAGTTCGATTTTTTTCCAACATAGAAAAAACTTTGATTTTGACCCAAAAAAACTAAGTCCGAATAGTGGCAGAAAAAAGCTAAGTGCAAAGTTGACCAAAAATAACTTAGTTTTTTGAATAGTCAACCGTCAACCGACAACCGACAACTAACTTGACGTTCGTCAGATAGAATAGGATTTTATAACTTAAATATTATGCGACAGTCTGCATGCATAGTTTTTAACCCAATCATGGTTGATTACTCTGCTGCCTTCTTTAATTGCACGCCGGTGGGTTCGGCGTCAGACTCTATGATGGCCTCGACATAAAGCTATTCATTTTTAAATTAGTTGGTTGTGGCCGGAGCTTCTTGTCTATTGCTTGGCCAACCGGTTTTTCTTTTGCCCCGGGTGTCAGTAAGATATTCGGCGCCCAGCGATCTCCATCGTCGGGCAGCTTACTGAATGTGTTGAGTCCTCGTTTTTGATTCATGATTTATTTGTTTGTCCTTGTTGATTCAATGACTAACCAGGATCGAACAACTAACTGACTGACAATGAGTGTGTGAACCACTGCAGAAGATGCAGTTAGGCGCCTGTAAAACCGGTTTAACCCCCCCTCCCCACCACCACCACCACCACCAAACAATTTTATATTACTGATCGTTCCAAGGCGATACTTCTGTTGTGGTTCAACTTCTATTTGTTTTAGGTTTTGGAGTCGTTTTTTTGTGCTGTTTGAACCTTATGTACGTTTTCATAGTTTTATTTAAGTTCGGGTAACTGAGTGGCCGCAAATTGGGAAATCGCTGCTCACTCGACTTACGATATGTTTTCTAAGTGTAAGTACCTTATTGTCAATTTAGTTTTTCCCACCTCGGTTTTTGGAGTGGGACTTTCTTTCTGATTGCGCCTTTTCCTGATCAATGCCTTCTTGTACCTTTTCAATTTCGTGCGTGTTCTTCCCTAGTTTGGTCCAGACATGTTTTATCCTTTATTCGAATGTGAGTAAATGATGTGTGAATTACTCCGGATCTTTCATTTCAACCCCTTGATGCTATCTGTAGAAACAACCATGTCTTTATCATATTACGTCGCTGTTTTCCAGTGGATAACGTTATGTAATAAAAGTGTTATGACCACGCGTTTATTATATGGCAAGTGATGAAATATAGAGAAATATGTATTAAATATAACCAATATTTGAAAAAGTTATATTTTCACATGTTCACACACAATAGCGACGTAATGACGTGACGTAATGACGTCATGAAGATTTTGACGTCATATGCTTTTGCGCGCAACGTTACAATGACTACATGCAATATATAGAGGATATTTGCTTTTTTTAGGTGAATACCAAATATATTTCATCGAGTGAGTTGAAAACATCAGAATTTTCACGAGTGCGCAGCACGAGTGAAAATTTTTATGTTTTCAACTCACGAGATGAAATATATTTGGTATTCACCGAAAAAAAAAGCAAATTTTCTTTTTATTTTATACAATACACAGGCATTTTCCATTTCACAAGGCAGGCGGTGAAAATGCAAAAAACAAAAATTTTTGAAAACATAAGTAATTTTGGTACCACATTGTTCCTTACGTTCTAACTAAGAAAATGAATACCCACACTTTATGTTTTCGTTCATAAATAACGGGGTTATAGGCGTTTGAATTTCTGAAGTGAGACTTATCTAATGACGTCAAGTAAATGGAAACGTCAGAAGTAATCCAAAAAATCTGACGTCATTACAGTGAAGATATAGGCTGATATCAGTCACTAGTGACTTTTGATATCAGTGAGATTTGATATCAGTGAAATTTCATATCAATGAAAATACCAATTTTATCAAGTTTTGATATACATTGGTTTTCACGGTCAAGTATAAAATAAAAAAAAAATTTTCACTTCACTCAATGAAATAAAACTCATATTCACTCCAAAAACTTGAATATCCTCTATGTATTATCGCTTTTGCGGGAATACGTAACGCGTAACAACAATGTTAATTTCATTTGAAATATGTCCACTTTAAAGGTGATAAAATCGTATTTAAGCGTTCATTTGATAAAAAGAATCTTACACTCCAGACCTGATCTCTTTTGTATATGAAATTTATTAAACTCGCCAAAGGCTCGTTTAATTAATCTCATATGAAATGACAACTCTTGTAAGATCCTCTATTTATTGTAATCTACAGTATTTGCGTCCGGGATGAAACATCCAAATATTTGACAGGTATCCATCAGGATAACATGTGTATTGAATTCCCCCCTAAACCTCACTTTTATATGGAAAAACTGGGGTATGCACTATGCAGTGCTTTACCTATTTTTCTTATTTTTGCTCCAAAAAAAAAAAATAGAAAAATATCAAAATTTTTCAGCTGAAAAATTTCAATTTTTAAAAGCTCAAAATATCTCTGTTTATTGTATGGGCAAGTTAATGACAAGTGAGGAATTAGATCAGCTGGCTAACCTGCACTCCGATACACTTCGTGACCTCGCTCCTCTCTCGTGACAGCTTACATGTAGCATTAGTTGCCTTTAAACTATGGTCGAACAGATTATGGATTTCGTAAGAAGCTTAGGTGAGAATTATTAGAATTTTTCTTATGTTTTGTTAGAAAATGCAAAAATCTTTTTGTAAACATCTGGTTAGCCTGCATAATTTCAATAAATTTGCAAAAAGCAAACGGTTTTCTACTTTGTGTCCCATATTCTACAGTAGTCTCCCCTTTTCTATTCATAGATGCATGTGATTTTTTCCACAGAAAACATGATGCATTTTATGATTCTGCGTATCTTTACATCTAGAATATGTAAAAACTAAGTCCTATCAGTCAGAAAAGATATAATATAGCATAATTTTCAAATTATTTGGCGTCTTCGATGATTTTTTTCATTTTCGACCAAGGGCTCAATACATGCCATTTCCGTCGGTATGGAGAGGTCTAACGGAATACCGATGGAAATATTCCGTCTAGTGAGGAATCTGTGTGCGAGTGTCAAGCATCACTTTCTAGTAGTGTGGTTGTGTTCTTTTAGGCCACGTTGTTTGAATGCCCACTGAGATTATGTTTCCATTTTTGTTATGTGTGCATAGAATGAACTTCATGAATGCATTTTCACTGTCACCAACTTGTGACTACCACACCTGGGTTAAGCTTTACATTGAGGACAGAGACAAAAGAAACACATAATGGCTCTTAGAACTTATGTATATGAATATATTTTCACGTATATGGTACATGCACTAAAGATACACTAAACACACATTACAAAGGTAATGCGACACTTGTATCGAGCTTTATAGCTGACTGCAACTAATCATACACAGCGGGCAAGTATTTCTTGAATCAGTCGAAGCATCTCTCCCTTTGGGGCAAAGAAATACATGAAACAATGAATGATATAGTCATCGCAATTCGAAGATCACTTTAGCAAGTTTATCATAATCGCGAGTAACACAATGCCCGCTGACATTGTCAGATGCCCCGCTGAGCTCGGCGTTGTTGTTGGATTGGCCTCACAGCCACCACCGTATGCGAGTTCACTTGAAGTCTCCCTCACCCAAAATGTCAGCTTAGACTGTACCACTGAACACCTGAAATGATAATGTACACAATGTATATAGAACAGGTTAAAGCTTATTTAGCGCCTATGTTTTTCAATTCATAGACAGTAGTTTATCTTGCTATTTGCATTGTTCTTTTCTTTACCGCCTGTCTAGTTTGGGAAATTAAATTAAGTTGTAGATTCCTGGATTTTCTATTCTAACTTTTCAAACTCGTGTTCAAAATAGTTTTCGTGCTTGCCAGTGTTACTTTTCCAAAAGCGTTTGTTTCGCCACTCGTCGAATCCACAAATGCAACCGAGCTTAAAAGAAGCACTGTGACCGTTTGATTTCTGCGTCAGAATCCTCGGGGTTCCGGAAACTCTCTGGCACAGTATTTGTCTTTGAGGAAGACAAATTTACACCCCGAAGTCCTATATCTAGTAAATAGGCATACTCATATTGAGGGGACTTCGTTATCGCGACTTCGGAAAACATCAACACAAAATAACACGAAAGAAAAGGAAAAAAAGAAAAAGAACAAACAGGAAAATGTGGATACTTACACAATTTTAACAGTGCCATGATTAGCTGAGGGTTGCCATGTAAACTGTACGGATGATTTGTCTCCGTTTTCAGAATGTGTAAGTGCCCAGCCCTACATGGGTAAATGGAAATAAATTTTAACGCAATAGAAACGTCAAACATTTATTGTTGTCGATGAACAATGTACACTGTCGGCATGCACTTTTCCATGCAAAATACTAGTATATTAAGTTGCTTTTGCAGCTGCTAAAAACTGAAAATATAATTAAAGAAAAATGTTATTTTAACCTTTTGCCCAAAACATTGACTGTGAGTACTCGGCAAGGCGGTTTTAACGTGGACCCACAATAAATGTTTTTTTTTTTTTTTTTTTTTTTTTTTTTTTTTTTTTTTTTGTTTTGTGTGTGTGTGTGTGTGTGTGTGTGTGTGTGTGTGTGTGTGTGTGTGTGTGTGTGTGTGTGTGTGTGTTTTGTTTTCGCAAAATTTTGAAATTTTTATATTTTTGTTAAAGTTGAAAAAAAAAAAAAAAAAAAAAAAAAAAAAAATCTCTCTGGAAACGAGCTAACGTCTTGCTCTTCGTTGAATCAAGTAATTCAGTAATTCAGCCCCGTGTTAACTCACCGCTCCGCAGTTCTGCTTCATGGTTACACTACCAGCGGGAGCTAGAGTCCCAACCTTAGTGTCAGCGTTGGCGGCATCAGTACGGGCCTGGCACAGAAACCCTCTAAATTGGGTACCACTGTTGGATGATAGTGTCACTGAAAAAAAATGAAACTCAAGTGAACATCGCATAATGCAGACAAAACCGTTGCATACAAACGTGAAATGGTCTGTTCGTTTGACCTATTTGTTTGCTTGATGTTTTACCACATGCTATGATCCGGTCTAGGAGTAGTACGTCTTCGAACAAAGCATTGTACTTATAGGTGCCTCATCCTGAACGAAAACACACCCATAACACATGCAGATATTTTTTTTCATATGTAAAAAATGAAAATTGCATTGAAAAAAAAATGATATTTTTCATATATTTTACGGTAGAACCGCCTCGCCCACAATCTATGTTTTGGATCTAAAATAAGACAAATGGGTCTACCCCGTACACTCTAGTTTCACTATATAAAAGGTGGGGTTAAAAGGGGTAATGCTTTCTTAGATCTCCAGTGAGTTTACCAGTAGGCATACTCTCACAAAAAGTCAATTAAGTAGCTCTGTAAAGCGGTATCAAGCCATCCATCCATTTCTGATAGCCCTCATGGGCGGGGCAAACAGAACATAGCGAAGTCGTGGCACTAAAATAAAACCTAAGCACAGAAAGGTCTGTATGTTAAATGTTCGTTTCTGCTCCATATACATGTAAGTGGCGGCTGTTTATTTGTGGGATATACGTGTATTTTACATATATAACAAGGGATATGTGCATTTTCGGAAAAGATTTTGCTTTCAAACAATGTAACGCTTCTCCTTGACAATGCTGAGATGCTGACCAGCTAAAATGAGTCTATCCTAACCACTAAACGATTAACCCATATTTGACGAATGGATTTTCCCATAATTATCATTTGGGTGAGTCCACTTTCACACTTTTATTTTAGGGGCGTCAGGAGTGATTTCTAAATTTTATTCAATTTTACGATGAAAATTCTCTAAGCAAACAGAATAGCCCCAGATGGGACGCCGCGTTCTGCGGTGTCACACCTGGGGCTATTCTGTTTGCCTATGTCCCATAAAAGGGACGCCAGGCTTAAATGAACTAAATATCAAATAAAGTCAAATCTTTTACAAAATGTCACCCACCTGTAATTTGTTCCCCACACCTATATGCTGTGGTTGACGAACTTATCGTGTATGGAAACGTGTTGCTGGGCTGGGCTGTCACGCCGTGCCCGGGGGTCATACTACCACAGGCTGAAGCTGGTGCGCCATTTGGGCTTCCGATGACTGCTCTGGAGAGCATCAATAATGTCGTAGATATCAAAAGCATGTCGACCTTTTATTTTTCGTTTGGCTAAACCGGAAGAAATGTGAATATATCATTGCATTATTTTGGTTAAATGTAGATTTCTGTTGTAATGAATGGAATGATTGGTGTAGTGCTTTTGCATTCTGGTGAGATCAGTAAGAGACCTGGTCTAGATCTCTAACATTTGACGCTTTGGTCTATGGCGGGTATAGCCAAAATCGGCTTATCCCGTGTCGAGACCTTATCTAAAATCAATATAGTATTTGAGCCGCCTCATGGGAAAACCAACTTCGCGGTTCCATCAGCGCCTTTGTTTTCGCTACACGAATAGTACAATTCCTCTTCTTTCTAAATCCAAAATTTCAAGCCTCTAGCCATCTTCTGTGACTGCACAGGCTAGTTTGTATAAGAACTGTTCAAAACCACATTGTTGGTTTTCCCACGAGGCGGCTCAGTACAAGTGTATAGAATAATCTCAGTAACGTTACATAAAAAAAATAATACACTTGTTGTAGCCATAGCGGATCTGAAGATGATCCGGATCAAAATAATATTCAAAAGAATTTTACAAAAACATAAAACAAGATTTTTTTAAAACGAACTTGGCCACTCGACTCTTGATTCAACTATGTTTCATTCCATCGGTCAATGATCGTGGATAATGACGTCAACATCCTGATCACGTCAATGGTTCCCGGCTCATATACAGAAACACGATGGAAAAAAGCTTTCTTTTACATACGCGGTTCGCCGAATTTCTCGAAAATGAAAGGTACCATGTAAGTTATCTTTCGATATTGGTTGCTAATATCTTCCCCAATTATTTTCTGTCATTTTGACGAAGTTTCCGTCTTAAAATCGAATATTACGACATATTTAATTAGAAACGTTGAAATGGTATCATTGTAGTTACTCCGAATCACGTTTAACCGCATACAGTCATTTTATGCTCTCAAAGGACTTGTATTGTTTGATGTTTGTAGCTAAAGGTATATTTTTACATTCTATGAATTTATATTATAAAATTAAGTGTAAACTATGAAATAATCTGCGTTTTTAACAAGTATTATATACTATTCCGACGGTATACAGATCACCCATGGAAAATCGTGTGTTCGGTGGGGGTGGGGTTGAGCAAACATGGCTATGGGAAAATGACGCCGAAAAAGGCACATGTTTTGGTCCTCGGAATATTTCATAATGTTCACTGTATGACTACATGCAAAGAATTTGAAGAATAAACCCGTCGGTGGTGATATATAGTCCATGATTCGGATTACCTCCAACTGATCCGCATTGACTTCAATTATGCATATACTTTCACGCTCCAGTGGTCACAGTCGATTGCTTGATCAAAAATGAAAAGCATTACAGATGATGAGGAACAAAATTGGCTTCAAGATAATACTAAGTTTATTATATTCAAGTCATTGATATGCGCATGCGCAGCAATTTTCATGAACTTGATCCGGAATGGGTAGAATAATTGTAGCGAAAGAGAACCCTACAAAATACCTTCAATTCCTGATTTTAAAACGAAAGAACACGGTCAAGGTTAGTGCTCAAGCGCTACCTGGCGGCGACAATGCTTCTTGAAGCTTTAAATTCTGGTATATCCTATAGTAGCCGATTTGGCTAAGAAGGCAAAGGCAACCACATCATCATTCAGGTCAGTGCGTGAAGCGCAGCCTATGGTGTTTGTTTTGGTTGGAAAGAGATTGTCATCATGTCATTCAAATATATGAGCCGTCTCGTGAGAAAACCAACAATGTGGTTTCCGAACAGGTCCAACACAAATCAGATTGCACAGTCTGTACATATTATCTATTTTCAACTCTTATCATCTCATGTGCAATGACTTCCTCGTACTCTTGAACCGCTTATAAATGCGTACATTTATTTATAATAACCAAATCATGTGATTTTCTTCTTTTACAGCTTCTCTTGTTTTGTCGGGAAATAGCTCTTGTAGCTAATGTTATTTGATGAACAAAAACCGACGAAAAATAAAGTTTAAATGTATTTTATCTTGTCATGAGAAAACAAACAAAGAGGCCCGAAGAGGCCCGACACAAACCGAGCTGTACAAGCACAGAAGATGGACAGAGGCTGGAAATTGTGAATTTATTGATCTGTCCGTGTAACAAGGCGCTGATCAGTAACTTCGAAGCTGAGGCTGCGCCTTAGTTTTCGCATATGCAAACTGTTGGGTTTACTCATGAGGCGGTTCATATGTCACAATGCTTAAAGTCAACATAGTTTGCAATCGTATGCAAAAGAAACTAGATGGATAGCAACTCTTACCCCAATAAAGTTATGTCCAGACCTTGATGACTGATTTAGTGATTTTCATCAAAATTTAGAGTTTGACCTACTAAATGTTTACAATTTTACGGTTGTTAAACCGATATCCCATAACTGTCGTAGCGTTTTGTTGCCCAGAGACCCGATATACAGAGGCACTTTAACATTACGAAAACTTTACAATACAATATAGAGATTTTTTTTCAGCTGTAAAAATTGGAAATTTCACCAGAAAAATGTGATATTTTTAATATTTTTGCTCAAAACATTGATCGTGGATACGAGTCGGTTCTAACGAGTACCCACAATGTATGTTAGAAAATTAGGTATATTCCTGCACATCCCAGTTTTTCTATATAAAAGTGGGGTTTATGGGGTATATATTTCACCGAAATGTTTCCTTAATGGAGAGGCAATTTAATACACAGCTTGATCATTCGAGTCATATATGTTAATACAGCATACTTATATGTATAGTTGTCAGCCACATCTTTATGTGCCATCACGAAAATATGTCCGTGTTATGTATAACCTCTTAGACTACACTTTTATTTAGAACAATGTAAATGGGGTAAACAAGTCCGTGCAATATATACCCCCTTAAACCCCACTTTTATACAGTAAAACTGGGGTTTGCAGGGGTATACCTATTTTTCCAATTTTTGCTCAAAAACATAGATTGTGGGTACTCGTTAGAACCGCCTCGGCGAGGCGGTTCTAACGTGTACCCACAATCTATGTTTTGAGCAAAAATAAGAAAAATATCCATTTTTTTCTGATGAAATTTTCAATTTTTGTAACTGAAAAAATTCTCCATATATTGCAAGGGCAAGTTTTCGTAATGGGGGTAAACATGGTGAACAGTGGTATCCCATTTTTCCTACTTTTGATTCACAACATGGATTTGGTTACTCGCTAGAAACGCCACGATGAGTAGATGCTAACGTGTTACCACAGTCAATGTTTTGAGCAAATATGTTGAAAATATCAAACATTTTCCAGTTTTTACTGCTGAAAAAGTTTCTGTATATTGCATGGACATCCAAGTTTTCGAAGTGTGTAACAAGACGTTACTGTCACGAACCGCATCTTGAGAAAATCAACAATTTGCAAATGTGAAAACAAAGGCGCAGATCAGCTTCGCAGTAACTGTGAAGCTGATCAGCGCCTTTGTTTTCGCTACACGGATAGTACAATTCTTCTGCTTCCTTAATCCAAAATTTCAGCGGCCTCAAGCCATCTTGAGTACTTGTATTGCTCGGTTTATGTCGGACCTGTTCGGAGATTACATTGCTGGCTTTCCCATAATGCTGCTCAAATGTATATAAAAACGCCTAGCTTTTGTCGCACCATGTCGGAACTCTACGGAACCCAAGCTCAACAACATATAAGCCGCCTCGTGGGAAAACAAACAATGTGGTTTCCGAACAGGTCCGACACAAACCGGACTGCACAGTAACAACTAGAAGCATGAAATTTCGTTTTTAGGAAGTAGAGGGATTGTACTATCCGTATAGCGAATACAAAGGCGCTGATCGATTACCGCGAAGCTGAAGTGCGTCTTTGTTTTAGCATATGCAGATTGTTGGTTTACTCACGAGGTGGCTCAGTTTTATAAATGCAAACCATCAACCAATTTCGCCGTGTACCCAAATTCGAGTAAAAAGACAAATCATCAAAATAAAAATTTTAATCACAAACGACAATCAAAAGACAAACCATAACAAACTATCTGTTAATCGCACATGATATTTGAGCCCTCGCGTGAGAATACCAAGAATTTGTGTTTCCGACCAGGTCCGACACAAAACATCCTGTACATAGACAGAAGAACGTTAGGAGTTTGAAATTTCGGATTGAAGAAGAGGGGCAGTACATGTACTATCCCTGTAGCGAAAACAAAGACGCTGATCAGCTGTGCAGTTAGTTTTGAACGCGTTGTCACACCGGTGCATCATTAGCACCTTACCAACTAAACATTTCTTTCAAAATCTGTATCCATCTTTTAACACAGACCGGTTTATATAGGACCTGGTAAGAAATTTAACGACACAACATGATTCCCCACGCATTGGCAGATAGTCTTGAACAATACATATTATATCATGGTTTAAAGTAAAAGTTTAACCCATATTTGACAAATCATTATCAGTTGGAAGAGTCCACTTTCATTTTAGGGGCGTCAGGAGTAATTTTCAATTTTATTCAATTTTTCGATGAAAATTTTCTTAGCAAACAGAATAGCCCCAGATGGGATGCCGCGTTCTGCGGCGTCACATCTGGGGCTATTCTGTTTGCCTATGACCCATAAAAGGGACACCAGGCTTAAATGAGATAAATGACATTGTAACAGCTTTCATTAATCTTTCATCACTCAAATCCTCAGGTTCTGCTTCGCCAAAATCAAAGTTTATGCATCACATTTATTTGCAGATAATATACTTGTGTGTGTGGTCGTAGAAATTCGCCCATCTACGGCGTATTGACTTTGCCAAGTACGGTACAGCACATTTTCTCGTTGAAGGATTGAACTTGTGATCTATGTCATTTTGTCCGGGCACAAACCAGTTTGACCACGCGCCACTGAACCACCGTATTTTATATGCGACGACTGTACCACCTAGAATCGTCTCGTCGACACGGCGATTGAAGTTGGCGACCCAGCGGCAGTCATTGGTCCGGGAGCGAGTCACCTCAGTGCAGCTGGCGTAGTCAGCCCGGTAGATGATACAGTCAGACCCAGAACAGGGGGTGAAGCCGGCGCCGACGGTAAGTGATACGGCACAAGTGAGTGTCACGAGGAGAAGCAGTGTATGCATAGTGTTTACTGTAAAAGAAGGAGAGACATTCAGAGTCATCATAGTCAGCATAATTCAAATTGAGTTGGTTCTAAAATGTATGTTTGGAAATAAGACCCCCCACCCCTATTTATGACGGTATATCGTTGACGTAATGGAGTAATACCATTGGTACAGGCGCACACGTGCAGCTTAAAGCCCCACTCGAGTTTTTATAGACGTTCTTCGGTTCTAACTGCAGCAGTGTACCTGATTCATACCTTTTATCTTCTTATTACGTAAAAGAAAATCATAAAATACATCTCTATTTGAAAAAAAAGTTTCTCATATATTTCATGATCAAATATCTGGACCAATGTTGTCAGTTTAACTTAAGTCGACCTTAACTTTAACGAAACATAGCATCTCTAGACTTCAGCAACAATACAATACAATTACGGTAAGTTCTTACCTTAAAAGCCTCTGGCCGGTTATAAATTCTTGATTACTCTCTGTATTTCGAAAATCTATCACATAGCTCTCTGGTCTGAGCTTCCCATATTTAAAGAGTTCCACATCCTGTACCGACATCTCCACAGCCAATCGCATTCTAGTTAATTATGTGACGCCCAGTGGGTAAAGACGTTGAGTAAGAGACATCCTTGTTTTTCTCTTTACCATCAACAGTCAATAATTATTGCCTTCTAGCGGGTCATCAGGTACAAATATTTGGCTATTGTTGTTGTTGTTTTTTTATTATCATGATAACATAGCCATGCCGTTTTTTACTTTTTCTGTCCCATGCAAATGATAGAATTTACAGTAACAGTGATTTTAAGAACAAAACTAAACACATTCGTCGACATGTTGCGCACATGAGGAAAACAAATATATACGAAATGTCTATAGTTAGTTCTTAACTAACCGTTTCAACGCGGTTCTAAATCTTAGATTTTGGTTGATACTAGCCGTATAGCAACCTCGTTGGGGGAAGTGCTAGTCAACTTGCACTACATGCGTGATGTTAATTGTTTGTTAATGCTTTTTGATGCCATTTCTATCATCTGTTTTTGGCTTTCTTATCTGATATATTTGAAAATCACTTTAGGTATTTCCCGTTTGGTTTCATAGAGATATGTCCGTTTGTGATTGTCACGCCAGTTTTAGTTCTTGCCTATGTTCACATATATTGTCCTAAACTGACGTGATTTTGGATATCCAATGGTTAAACATTGCTTGTCTTTTCAGTAAAACTTCGATAAGTTTGGTATGCACAGCTATATAAAATTAGGTCATGAAATCTCGGAATCACATGGTTGAAGGCTGAGGTCATAAAAAGCGAAGCGAAAACCATAAGCTATGATGACCTAAACTGGTAAAAGAAAGCTATTATGCGACATCAATACATATATACTTAATAGTTTTTTTTTTTTTTTTTTTTTTTTTTTTTTTTTTTTGACGCGCCTCATATTAAAACACTGAACCGGTCCCGGATATCTGATGTTTGTTTATCCCGATGAAGGTCACATATGACCTACTGACCTACCTTTTTATTACTTTGCAAATTGAATGGCCCACCATACTTCACCTCAGGAAAGCACGTCCGTACAATGTATACCCCCTTATACCCCACTTTTATATAGTGAAAATGGGGTTTACAGGGGTATACCTATTTTTCTTAATTTTTTGATCCAAAACATAGATTATGGATACTCGTTAGAACCGCCTCGGCGAAAATATTAGCTCATAGTTGACGAATGAACTTTCCCATCATTATCATGAATGAGTCTACTTTCATTTTAGGGGCTTTAGGTATGATTTCAAATAGTTATTCCATTTTTCGATAATTTTTTTCTAAGCAATTAGAATAGCCCCAGATGGGACACCGCGTTCTGCGGCGTCACATCCGGGGCTATTCTGTTTGCCTATGTCCCCATAAAAGGGACGCCAGGCTTAAATCAGTTAAAAATATAAACAATTTTTTCTGGTGAAAGTTTCAATTTTAACAGTGAAAAAAAAAACTCTGTATATTCTGTATATCGCATAGGCATATTTTCGTAATGATCCCGCTTGATATAAACCAGTTCGATCTTCCGCAAAGCTATACCAAGGACAATAGAATAGCAACAGCGCCAAAGACAAATATCGCTTTATTTTACACCACCATTTATAGTGGAGCTGCCTAATGAGAAAATACTTCAGTTGATGATACAAGCATGAAATTTTCACCATGTGTTCTTTACATGACACACATTAAATTCTGATCCCTAGCCACTTGAAATTCCGCCAGTTTCAAGATGGCCGCCAAAAACAAAATGTCCGACAGTTGTGAAAGGAGTACATGTAGTAAATTGCTCATATCTTAGGTTCTTTTCATCACAGAGTAACAATATTGATACCAAAAAATTGTTCTTTGAAACACTGTTCCAATATGCAAATAACCTCATTTGCATATTTATTAATATTAATGAGATCTTAATTTTTGGCTAAAAATTGAGAAAAAAACACTTTGATATTGCTAGACCATAAATTATCATAAATTAACAAAAGCTAATTAGCATGTTCATGAATATTCATTTTAAAACATTTTAAGACATTTTATCTATCAGTTTAGTTCAATTAGTTCATACAGTTAATTCCTTATAGCTTAGGTCCTGTTCATCATAGAACATCAGTATTGATAACAAATTTTCTTTCCAATGGAGTTCAAATATGTAAATTACTTCATTTGCATATTTATGAGTATTAAAAGGTCTTATTTTGTTGCAAAAAAAAAAAAAACTTGAAAAAAAAAATACACCAATAAACCACATCTCATTCTATGAATGATGTAAAATGTTAAATGAGATTGATAACTGTTGCTTTGATATTTCTACACCATAAAGAATCATAAATTAGCAACAGCCAATTTGCATTTTAATGAATATTCATTTTTAAATAATCCAAGACGGTATCGGTTTAGTTAAGAAAGTTCATTCTGTAAATTGTCTATAAATATCACTTTCATTGTAAAATAAATGGCATTAATACAAGATATATGTCATTGTACTTTCTTTCCAAGCTCGCACGTGTTCACGCATGTTTGATCCCTATAATGCATACCTATGCATATATTTAAACTAAAAATTGACAATTTATGTTTGTAGTGAGCTTCCAACTATTATTTTTTCCCATCAATTATTTGCTTGCATCTGTGGACTGATCATATCATCTTCATATCCTTTTTATAGTCCTTTGTCTTCATCTGAGGGTTGGACTTGTTTGACAAGTCTCCTTCTGTTAAAAGATGCACTCTTTGACTCCATGTTGCCAAATCTAAAGGGTCACTGAAGAGGCTTGAATGGCCGAAACCACCTTTCTCACAAATATACTCACTGCTCTTAAAGGATCTCAGTTTTATTTTTATTTGCTATTACTGCAGCTGGTGTTGTGCCGTGTGGCGGCCCTAAAAAGTCTCCCCGTACATCATTCATAGTGCAGATTTCCTTTTGGTCCTTTGAGATCAGAGGGTATTTTGAAAATTCAGAAAATTATTATCGGTTAAAATTCATTTTAGCTAGGCAGATTAAGTCAATTTTCAATAAAAATCGTGCATTTAGTGAAACAAGCATGAAATTTGGCATGTAGGCTCAGAATGCCCAAATGTTTTGAAAAATATCGTTGTCCAGCCAAAAATTCAAAATGACGGACAAAATGGCCGCCATTTTCAAAATGGCCGCCCTTAAAGACTACAGATCATAGTTTGCTATCTAAAACTTCATTGCATTGACTGATTTTCAGGTTTTTGGTGTCAGTGTCCATGTTTAAGAACCCATTGAATGTAAATTTCCAATTAATATTCAAAATGACGGACGAAATGGCGGAAATTTTTAAAATGGCCGCCACTGAAGGCTTGAATTACAGTTTTTCATCTTACATTTCACTGCATTGACCGATTTTGATGCTTTTGGTGTCTAAATGTATGTAAATGAACCAATAGAATATGAATATACACATAGTTTTCTAATATTTTTCATTTGCCATGACATATTTTTCAAATGTAAAGCAAAAACCTCATCTTTTAACGAGCAAAATGCAGTTTATATGTAGCCGTCTGATACAATATAATGATTTTACTTGCCCTTAATTTTGTATGAAGTTGATATGAAAATGTCAGGTGATAATATTCAATGATTATCTCATTGCATTATATGTGTTTAGCAATTTACACCATTAAAATCAACTGACAAAACACCATTTTGATTGTAAATTGGGACCGTTGTATAAATGAGATTGTTATTTTTGCGCCTTATCTTGTGTAACGAGAGCGAAATTATTTCTTTTAAAAACTTCACTACATTGACTCATTTGTTATGTTTTTGGTGTCAATATCCATGATTTAGAACCCATTGAATCTAAAAGTTTACTTAATATTGATGATTTCGGATTAAATGGCGACCATTTTCAAAATTGACACCACTGAAGACTTGAATGACAGTTTTTCATCTTATATTTCACTGTGTAAATGAACAATATAGAATATAAATATTCACGTAGTTTTCTTGTATTTATCATTGGTCATGACATACTTGCCAAATATTTAATGTGCAAAATGCACTTTATATGGAGCCGTCTGATGAAAATAATGATTTTAGTTGCATTTATTTTTGCATGAATTTGATATGAATATGTCAGGTGATTATATTTAATGATTATCTCTTTTATTTTTTTTTTAGCAATTAACACTATTTAAAATAAAAATGGTGGCCATCTTTTATCCATACAGGTACTTTCCCTTATAAATGGTAATTCACCGTTTTGATTGTAAAATGGGACCGTAGTATAAATGAGATTGTTATTTTTTGCGCTTATCTTGTGTAATGAGATTGAAATCAGTCCTTCTTTTAACATAAATGCACCATAAATGTCCATGACGCCCTCTGTAATTTACAATTATTGTATGGATTTATGGTCACTTGAAATGCTGTCTGTAAGACAGGTGTAAGTATCAGTGCCATTTTGTGGTAGTTGCGTGCATTGGATACACAATAAATGTAATGGCATGAAGGGCACAATGTGTCCTTGCCCTGATTTCAACTGTGCTTCGTGCTGGGCTTAGCTAGTCCTATGGATGGAACAGACAAAGTGGAAATGGAGTTTAGTGATGAAACGAAACAGTGAGAACACCCATCAAGAAGCATCTATAAAAGTTATGACGACTTGGTTGGCGTCGAGGACCAATATGTCAAATAAGATGGGGTGGAACATGTCACATAATTTTGCTATTAAGGATATGGTCTCTGGTGGTGGCTGTGAACTACTTTAACCCGATTACGGGTGTAGTCAACCTGCGTGAGAAGTGTCGTGTTTCATGCTTCAGACACTTGGACAATGCCTGTGACTACTCTGAACCATATTCAATGCCATGGCAAGCAATGGTCCATTTAATTTGTAATGTCAAACAAAATGATGAAGCTAGCTCTTTCTCTCAAAGCTTTCAACTCTCGTACTTTGCACTAACAGAATGAGATGGTTTTGGCATGTCGTGTGTAGCGATGGAAAGATTGCCCAACTACGCAAACAGAAGAGACAATTCTGGCCAAAGAAAACTTGGGATGAATTATTTCGAGATGGCAGAAAGAAATTTGGAATTGATTTAACCACCCTGAAAACCGGTCTGAACAGACGGGGGTATTTGCGGGAAAGACTTGTCAACCCTCAGATGAGGAAAATGGACTATAAACTGGATATAATGATAGCTAGCATGATGATAAGATTAGACTAATGTTTTCAGATCTTTTCTAACCATATTCATGTTAGATGTATCAAACTTCGGTCACATCTAACAGTGATGTCACCACTGTGCCCTGCTTGTGCCCTGCTTGTGTATAGACAGACACTCTTTTCTCTACACCTACACAATTTAATGGCAGAAAATTGATACATCTTACCTGAATAGATTAAAAAGGCCTGAAAACAAAAATCTAATTCGTCAGCATAACATCATTAAATCCAGTTTATAGTCCATTTTCCTCTACTGAGGGTTGAACTTTCTGCCAAGTCTTCCTCGCAAATGCCGTTCAGACCGGTTTTGAGGGTAGCCAAATCCATTCCAAGTTTCTTTCTGCCATCTTGCAATACTTCATCCCAAGTTTTCTTTGGGGTGCATTATCCCTTCTTTGCAATTTACGTACTTAAGAAATCCTCCCATCGCAACACTCTACATGCCCAAACCTTGCAAAGTGCAGCATCCAAAGTTTGGATGTCAAGCTTTTGGATGTCAAGCTTTTAGAGAAAAAGCTAACTTAATCATTTTCTTTGACATTACAAATCAAATGGACCACTGCCCTGCCAAAACACTGGTGATGCTTTAGAGTAGTAACAGGCATGGCACAAGTCTCTGGAGCATAAAACATAACACTTCTCATACAGGTTGATTAGACCTGCTATCGGGTCAGATGCGACAGGTTGCAGTTTACAAGGGGATGCAGTTGGCGGGACTTTCCTCAAACTGATTTCCAGCGTGTAACAGCAGCCAGTTCACAGCCACCACAAGAGACCATATCCCTAAATAGCAAAACTATGTGACCCGTTCTACCTTATTGGACATACTGGTCCTCGAAGTCAACTAAGTCTGCAGGACTTCTATAGACGCTTCTTGATGGGTGTTCTCCCTCTGTTTCTTTTCATCACCAAACACCACCTCTATTTTGTCTGTTCCATCCATAGGACTAGCTTAGCCCAAGAATGAAGCACAGTTGAAATCAGGGCTAGGACACATTGTGCCCTTCATGCCATTACATTTATTGTGTATCCAATTCACCACAAAAATGGCACTGATACCTATACCTGTATTACAGACACCATTTCAAGTGACCATAAAACCATAATCCATACGATAATTGTCAATTACAAAGGGTGGCATGAACATTTATGGTGCAATAATTTAAAAAGAAGGAATAATTTCACTCTTGTTACACAAGATAAGGCGCAAAAATAACAACCCCATTGATACAATGGTCCCATTTTACAATCAAAATGGTGAATTGCCAGTTTTAAAGGAAAGTACCTGTATAAACAAAACACGGCAACCATTTTGATTTTAATGGTGTACATTGCTAAACACATTAAATGCAAAGAGATAATCATTAAATGTAATCACCTGACATATTCATATCCAATTTATACAAACATAAAGGCAACTAAAATCATTATATTTTATCAGACGGCTGCATACAAAATGCAATTTGCACATTAAAGGCTGACGTTTTTGCTTTACATTTGACAAATATGTCATGGCAAATAATAAATACAAGAAAACTATGTGTATATTTATATTCTTTTGGTTCATTTACATACATTTAGACACCAAAAGCATCAAAATCGGTCAATGCAGTGAAATGTAAGATGAAAAACTGTAATCCAAGCCTTCAATGGCGGCCATTTTGAAAATGGCCGCCATTTTGTCGACCATTATGAATATTAAATGAAAATTTAGATTCAACGGGTTCTTAAACACGGACACTGACACCAAAAACCTAAAACTCAGTCAATGCATTGAAGTTTTAGATAGCAAACTATGATTTGTAGTCTTTAAGGGCGGCCATTTTAAAAATGGCGGCCATTTTGTCCGCCATTTTGAATTTTCGGCTGGACAACGGTATTTTTCAAAAAAGTAGGGCATTCTGATCCTACATGCCAAATTTCATGCTTGTTTCACCATATGCACGATTGTTTCACTAATCTGCCTAGCTATTTTCTAACCAACGTTTACTATATTTGGCCCCATTTTGATTAAACAAGTCTTTATTAATTACTACCCTGTTAAAAGTTGCAAAATTACAGCAATTTTCTTGGGATCCATGTTGCCACTTCTAAAGGGTCACTGAAGAGGCCTGAATAGGCGAAACCGCGGTATGGTCCATCACCTTTCTCACAAATATACTCACTGCTCTTAAAGGATCTCAGATTTATCTTTATTCTTATACGACCTCTCCACTCTGAGCGATTCTACGGGTCGGCAGTATCCATTCTAACCTTCTTTTAGCCGTCCAACAACGCTTAATCCAATGATTTCCTTAGCTTGCCGGATCTATTCTGTGCACTACATTTTAGATTGCGTACTTGAGAAATAAAGCCTTTAATGCGCTCTACATGTCCATACCATCTCATCTTGCTGTCCCTTCCTACATTAATTTCGACAAATGTAGAGAGGAGATTGCATCTGCATTAAATGATTTCGGTAGTCGATTGTGTAAACGAGAGGGTGTTGAGGATAATGCTCTTAAAGAATGGAAAAGAAGTATCTTCACTATCATGGATAAACGTATTAAGTTTTATTCACAAAATACTATTTTTTACCTCCTAAACCCAAATCTTCATTTAGTCATTTAAAGCAGGGTATCCAAGAATTTCATAGAAAGTATGTCTTGGTTCCGGCAGACAAAGCCGCAAACAATGTTGTTGTCGTTTGTAGGCTTCACTACGTTAACACCTTAAAACAGGAGCTTGATGGTACCAGGGCTTATCTGGAGACAGATACTGATGAAGTGTCTGTAGTTAATGCCCACTTAAACGATTTACCTGTTAAGTTTTCTGTTTGTGTCAATGAAGGCGAAGACAAACTTCCCACGATGTATTGGTTACCTAAGCTTCACAAAAGAAGGTACAAGTAGGCAAAGATCAGGAAAAGGCGCAACCAGAAAGAGATTCCCACTCCAAAAACCGAGGTGGGAAAAAACCAAACTAACAATCAGGCACTTATACCATGAAACATATCGTAAGCCGAATGAGCAGCTATTTTCTCAATAGGTGGCCACTCAGTTACCTTAACTTAATTAAAAATATGAAAACATACATAAGGCGCCAACAGCACAAAAAATTTTAAATACCAAGACATAAAACAAAAAGAACCACCACAGAAGTATCGCCTTGGAGCGATCAGTAACACAAAGTTACTGGCGGGCTTAAACCGGTTTTACAGGATCCTAACCTCACCCTCAGCTTCTGCAGTGGTTCATAACATTTAGTTAGTTCTTCGATCGGTCCTCGTGGTGAATCTCTAACTAGTCAATGAATCATCAAGAACAAACAAATAAATCATGATAAACATCCTGATGAATCAAAAACAAGGACTCACAGATTGAGTAAGCTGCCCGACGATGGAGATCCCTGGGCGCCGAATAACCTACTAACTCCGGAGCAAAAGAAAAACACCAGTTGAACCCCGGTGGGCCAAGCAACAGACAAGAAGCTCCGGCCCCAACCAACTAAAACGAATAGCTTTAAGTCGGGGCCACCATAGAGTCTGACGCCCGACCTACCGGCGTGCAATTAAAGAAGGCAGCATAGTTATCAACCATGATTGGGTTAAAAAACTAAGCATGCTGACTGTCGCATAACATTCAAGTTATAACCTATACGTCTGTAACGTGTTATGATTTTTCTGAACTGAAAAGAAAAATCATTAATTCCTATAAGTTTCTTAAATTTGTAAACTAAGTCACCATAAAATTCAGGTTCCGAAAGGCCCTCACTTTAAAAAGGTACAAGTAGGCAAAGATCAGGAAAAGGCGCAATCAGAAAAAGATTCCCACTCCAAAAACCGAGGTGGGAAAAAACCAAACTAACAATCAGGTACTTATACCATGAAACATATCGTAAGCCGAATGAGCAGCTATTTTCCCAATAGGTGGCCACTCAGTTACCTTAACTTAACTAAAAATATGAAAACATACATAAGGCGCCAACAGCACAAAAAATTTTAAACACCAAGACATAAAACAAAAAGAACCACTACAGAAGTATCGACTTGGAACGATCAGTAACACAAAGTTACTGGCGGGCTTAAACCGGTTTTACAGGTACCTAACCTCACCCTCAGCTTCTGCAGTGGTTAAAGCGTCTTTAATCCAACATTATATTTGGAAAAACAAAGCATACAAAGCTAGATTTATTGCAAACTCTAGCTCTTGTACTACCACTGAACTTTCTAAATTATTAACTTCCTGTCTTACTGCTATCAAATCTCATGTTATAAGATACTGTGAGTCAGTGTATGAAACTTCAAATAAAAATTGGTTTTTGTCAATAAAAAATTCTGGTGATTGAAGTGTAGAGGGTTCCGTGCGATAAGCTTGTCCACATATGATTTTTCTACTCTGTATACAACATTACCACATAATCTAATAAAAGAAAAAACTTCTGGATTTGATAGAGTAGACCTTCAAAAGGGCATTAAAAACTATGGTTCACTTTATTTGGCATGTACGGACAGAAAGGCTTTTTTCACTTCCTCTGACCAAAGTCAGTATAGACTTTGGTCATGTCAGAATGTGTGCGACGCCTTGTCCTATCTCCTTGATAATATTTATATTAGATTTGGGACCAAGTTATACTGACAAATTGTTGGAATTCCGATGGGTACAAATTGCGCACCTCTCGTAGCTAATTTATTTTTATACTGCTACGAAAGAGATTTCATGGATTCTCTCAACCATGATAATCAAGCTGATGTTATCGAGGCCTTTTAATTCCACATCTAGGTACCTCGATGACCTTTTGAACATTGACAACCCTTATTTAGAAGGTATGGTCAATCAAATTTATCCACCTGAACTTCAGTTGAACAAAGCCAATATCTCAGATACCGAAGCCCCCATTTTAGATCTACATCTTTCTGTTGCAAATGGATTTGCTTCTTCTAAAATTTATGATAAGCCCGATGACTTTGATTTTTCCTTTTTTGGATGGTGACGTTCCTCGTCGTGCTTCTTATGGTGTATACATTTCGCAACTTATTAGGTTTGCTAGAGTCTGCAATCATGTTACAGACTTCAACGCTCGAAATAAATGTTTAACGGCAAAACTTCTCCAACAGGGCTATCGGTATCATAAACTTCGAAAAAAAAATCCTAAATTTTATCGTAGACAATATGAATTGATTTCCAAATATAATGTTGGGTTAAAGACGCTTGTAAGTGAGGGCCTTTCGGAACCTGAATTTTATGGTGATTTGGTTTACAAATTTAAGAAACTTATAGGAATTAATGATTTTTCTTTTCAGTTCAGAAAAATCATAACACGTTACAGACGTATAGGTTATAACTTGAATGTTATGCGACAGTCAGCATGCTTAGTTTTTTAACCCAATCATGGTTGATAACTATGCTGCCTTCTTTAATTGCACGCCGGTAGGTCGGGCGTCAGACTCTATGATGGCCCCGACTTAATGCTATTCGTTTTAGTTGGTTGGGGCCGGAGCTTCTTGTCTGTTGCTTGGCCAACCGGGGTCCAACTGGTGTTTTTCTTTTGCTCCGGAGTTAGTAGGTTATTCGGCGCCCAGGGATCTCCATCGTCGGGCAGCTTACTCAACCTGAGAGTCCTGGTTTTTGATTCATCAGGATGTTTATCATGATTTATTTGTTTGTTCTTGGTGATTCATTGACTAGTTAGAGATTCACCACGAGGACCGATCGAAGAACTGAGTAAATGTTATGAACCACTGCAGAAGCTGAGGGTGAGGTTATGGCCATGTAAAAAGGTACAAGCAGACAAAGACCAGGAAAAGGCGCAATCAGAAAGAGATTCCCACTCCAAAAACCGAGGTGGGAAAAAACCAAACTAACAATCAGGCACTTATACCATGAAACACACCGTAAGCAGAATGAGCAGCTATTTTCCCAATAGGTGGCCACTCAGTTACCTTAACTTAATTAAAAATATGAAAACATACATAAGGCGCCAACAGCACAAAAAAACATTAAACACCAAGACATAAAACAAAAAGAACCACCACAGAAGTTTCGCCTTGGAACGATCAGTAACACAAAGTTACTGGCCCGCCAGTTTTAGTTAAGTTAAGGTAACTGAGTGGCCACCTATTGGGAAAATAGCTGCTCATTCGGCTTACGGTGTGTTTCATGGTATAAGTACCTGATTGTTAGTTCGGTTTTTGGAATGGAAATCTTTTTCTGATTGCGCCTTTTCCTGATCTTTGCCTACTTGTACCTCTTTACATATATATCCTGAAGTCCAAGCCTTGAGAGAAGGGAGTCTGAGAGAAGGGAGTCTGAGCTTACTTCATCACTTGCCTTGAAATTACAGATCCAGCACATCAATGCACGGTCATTGGGCTGCAGGCGACAAAGTGTAGACAGTCATTGCCCATGTTTCTGCAGCATGTGGCAGTACATAAGTGGAATACACTCGACCTCTGATCAAATGTGGCAGATTGTGATCGGTATGGAGAGGGAGTAGTTGGCGGGACTTGCCCTAAGCCGATTTGCAGTGCGTGACTGCAGCCAGTTCACAACCTCCGCCAGCAGAAAGCATGTCTACTAGATAACAGAAGTCTGGTACAGCTTCAACTTTTTTGTCATCAACTAGAGCCTCCTTCACTAGCCTTCCTTCTATGGGATGCACCTTTCCTAGGCCGCCAGCACAGGTGAAATCATAATCACGGCGCAAAGAGCATTTGATTTCATTGCATGCCTTGTGGATCCAGGACAAGCATCCACCACAGAAGACGGCATTTTTTCCTACACCTGTGTGACAGACGCCACAGGGATTCTTTCCAGATTTTTTCAGAAGGTTCAGATTGAGGCCAGAGACCATGATCTTTGTATTCCCCATGTTCACTCAAAGAACTTTCCTCTCCATCTCTGCTTTCCAAGTCTTACAGGTTGTTCTTCCATGGACTCATAAGTCATCTGCATACAGCAGAACCCAAGGGCAGCCTAAGCGGAACTCCCTGGATAAAGCCTATAGCACAATAATGAAGAGTAGCGGGCTAAGGACAGAGCCCCGAAGAACACCTACTTTGACACCAAACTCCTCACTGTATCCACTGCCCTCTCTAACCCTGCTTCTCATGATCTTATACATGAACTGGACCAGACGCACTAGTCATTCGTCAATTCTTAGTTTCGCATTTGCCACCAGATTACAGCCATCAGGAATCGATCAATTGCTTTCTTCAGATCAACGACGGCTTGTTAGTGCCCAAGTGCTTTTCTTGTATTTGATAAACACATCAATCAGTTAAATAAAAAATCATAATTTATAATTGCTAGTACGGCTCATTTCAAGCATACCAGAATGGGCGACAACACACTTGCAAGTTCATAGCTAATTGCTTTCTCCAAATACACATGATCACAGTAGTCTAACCAGGAGCATCAAAAACTTTTAAAATTTAGGGGAAGGAGGCGATCGTACCTCATATTGAGTCATATGCCAGAAAACATACCAGGGTGTATGTTTTTTATTTATCGCCAATATTATTATATAGTGTCAACGATGACACCAGGCAGAAAATAGTAACCGGTGTATACCGAAAAGTTGGTAACTTCAGACCTCCAAAATCATGGAACAACTTCATCAGATGTGATGAAAACAAAACGGAAATATTTTGGTCTCTTGTAGATAAGTTTATTCTTGCGCAGAATTATGTGCAGGTCATAGTGACAAAAGGAATGATGTTGTTTGCAATGTAGAAATTAAATTCTTCAAGACTTAGCTCCCTCCTTTTTGAAGGAAAGCACAATGGCATAGATCTTATATTAATGACATTCATTTTACAATGAAAGTGATATCAATCTCTACCATGAACATTTTACATCGTTCAGTGAATAAGATGTGATTTTTTTAAGTTTTTAGCAAAACAAAAACCTCATTTATATTCATATATATGCAAATGAGGTAATTTGCATATTTGAACTGTATTTGAAATAACAATTATTTAGCTTCATTTTGGTATCAATATTGTTGTTCTATTATGAACAGGACCAAAGATATGAGCAATTTGCTGTATGAACTTTCTAAACCAAACTGATAGGTGAGGACATACAAAGTCTTGAAATATTCTATAATGAATATTCATGAACACGCTAATTAGCTTATGTCAATTTATGATAATTTATGGTCTAGTAATATCAAAGCCACAGTTATCCATTTCATTTAACATTTTACATCGTTCAGAAAATAAGATGTGTTCTTTTTTTCTCAATTTTTAGCCAAAAAAGTAAGATCTCATTAATATTTAAAAATATGCAAATTAGGTAATTTAAATATTGGAACTTTATTTTAAAGAGCTATCATGTAGCTTCATTTTGGTATCAATATTGATGTTCTATGATGACAAGAACCTAAGATATAAGCAATTTACTACATGTACACCTTTCACAACTGTCGGCCATTTTGTTTTTTGGCGGCCATCATGAAAATGGCGGAATTTCAAGTGGCTTGGGATCAGAATTTAATGTGTGTCATGTCAAGAACATATGGTGAAAATTCCGTGCTTGTATCATAAACTGAAGTATTTTCTCAAAATCCTTCACTAAGCCGCTCCACAATTAAATTTTTCCAAGCACCATTTTCTAAAAAAAAACAAAAAAAAAAAAACAAAACATTTCAGTAATATCGATAGATGTAAAGTACAGCATCAAACATTTTGGAATGCACATGGGTCCCAATAATGGCCCCTAAAAGTGATTATTTCAAGGGACCGCCCAAAATTACTTAAGGTCAATCTTGCGATCCACCGAGATTGCCTGAGATATCACAGAAATGTGATCTTAAACTTGTCGAAAGATGATCTTAAGCGATCTTACGTAGGGACAGTCGGACTGGGCCTTAAACTGTTCGATCGAAAGCATAAATTATGTATTTGTTTGATTGTTTGTTTGCATTGATGCTTAACGTCCCTGTCAACAGCCATGGTCATATCGGGACGTAGCCTCCATTCTATGGGATTTTTACACAAAATTATTACGTCATGACATCCATAAAGTGCTTCAAATATAACCATCCAACTAAGCCACAAAGGCTGATATGTATGGTTGATCTGACTTGAACCGCTTTTCCTGGGCAGGCATAGACCTGAGCGGTTAACCAATAATCAGATGGTTAGAGAATATATACTAGACGTGTATAAGCTTTGCCTGGAGACACAAGCAGCCCATTTATTTCCTGAGGCCCCAATGGGCGTGGCCCGTGTTTATTTATTTATTTATTTATTTATTTATTTATTTATTTATTGAAAGGACATTCCTCGGGTTTCTTTATTTATTTCCAAATTCGAGCCTAAAGACAACACCATATTATATTACATTCCTTTCCGGCACAGTTTGGAAGACTATATATGAGCCGCCATATCAGAAAACCAACAATCTGCATATGCGAAAACAAAGACGCTGATCAGCTGTGCAGTTCGAGCTCATCCGAGATGTTATGGCTATCCTTGTTACTTCTAAATTGAAGGCGCTAGAGTGGTCACAACACAAAATAATGATTTTTCAAACACTCTAGGGCAGCTAACTCCACAGTCAGAGGTCGGATCTAGCTGAAATTTGAACCCATCCGACATATTATAGTTGTCCTTGTTACCTGAAAGAACGAAGAAGACCCACTGAAAAATAACGGCGCTGGAGTGACCACAACATTTTTCCCATTATAAGTCTATGGGGATTTTTCCAGACGCTCAATGGCAGCTAACTCCGCAATCTGAGGTCAAACCTAGCCGAAAATCGAACTCAACCGAGATGTTATGGTTGTCCTTGTTATTCCCAAGAATGAAGAAAATCTCATCAAAAATAAAGTTGCTAGATTGGCCACAACATTTTCCCCATTATTACTCAATGGGAGCTAACTGTTGCCATGGAAACCAGAGTTCTGATCCGACCTGGCCCAAAACCTAATGCAACCTTTCCCCCTCCTCAATGATGGTGGCCCGTGTTTATTTATTTATTTATTTATTTATTTATTTATTTATTTATTTATTTATTTATTTATTTATTCAGAGGACATTCCTCGGGTTTCTTTATTTATTTCCGAATTCGAGCCTAAAGACAACATAATATTATATGACATTCCTTTCCGGCACAGTTTGGAAGACTATAATAATTAATAAGCACGAACAAACGAAGGCTTCGTTCTGTGCAAGTTGTGAAGATTATTAGGGTCTTCGTATTTCACAATGCACGTATATACATACAGTCTAGAGACTAAGTGCCCCAGCCACAATTGCAAAAACCAACTCAGCTGACAATTTTTATCTTGAAACAATTACAATTTTTCAGGAACAGAAAGATAATGCTATTAGATAGCCATATACCCTAGCATAGAAAAGTTCAAGGTTTGAATACAGTTTATCAGCTGATACACTACAAGCTGCATTTGACATAAAAAGAGTCTTTTGGAATATAGAAGTCCATAAAATGAACTCCACATGCATAAACAGTCTAGTCACATTCTTTTTACACTGACTTACGCAATAGTATTTTGCAAAAGGGAAAACTCATTGAACTGGAACATAAATGATGTTTGCGAGTGACAGGAACAGTGGCTGAACCAGAAAGCCTTCAAGATTACCCGAGAATATTTTGACAATATCTTTTCTATTGAGATCTGTTCTCTGAAAAAGATCTAGTCCTAGGACTGTATAGTATAATTCCACTTCTTTCTAAATTTCGCGTCATTTTTGTGTAATAGATATCGCCGGGTTTATATTGCACCTGGTAGAAACCACAAACATGATGTCACACACATCGGCTTATAGTCCAACAGTGTGTGATATCATGATTTAAAGTGAAAGTTTAAAGTGTTTTTGTAACAAAGGCTTTAATTCGTCTGTTCAAGTTCTGTTTTTCCAAAATGTTTTGTTTCATATCTATTTGCAGATGATATACTTGTGTGTATGGTCATAGAAATTCGCCCATCTACGGCGTATTGACTTTGCCAAGTACGGTACAGCACATTTTCTCGCTGAAGGATTGAACTTCCAATCTATATCATTTTGTCCGGGCACAAACCAGTTTGACCAGCGGCCACTGAACCACCGTATCTTATATGCAATGACTGTACCCCTTAAAATCATCTCGTCCACACGTCGATTGAAGTTGGCGACCCAGCGGCAGTCGCTGGTCCGGGAGCGAGTCACTTCAGTGCAGCTGGCGTAGTCAACTCGGTATTTGATACAGTCAGACCCAGAACAGGGGGTGAAGCCGGCGCCGTTGGTTAGGGCTATGGCGCAAGTAAGTGCCACGAGGAGTAGCAGTGTATGCATATTTGCTTCCTGTAAAAAGAACAATGAAGGTAAGAGCAGGCAATGATTCGGAAATGGCGTAATCAGAAAGAAATTCCCGCTCCAAAACGCGAGGTGGGAAAAAACTAAATTAACAATCAGGTACTTAAACGTAAGCCGAATGAGCAGATTTATTGCCAATAGGTAAATTTGTTAATATGAGGATCGGTCAAAACGTTCTCTCACTCCTTTTAATACCAGTTTCTGTTATTGCAAAATATTTTAAAAAATCTACAGTATATCTGTAAGGCCATTTCTCTGGCTACCTGTATTACAAATGATATGAGTTTTTGTGTGTCTCTTCGTGAATGAAATCAAATATGTCACTATAAAATAGCGGCTAACTCTCTGATACTGGTATGGTTTACTAGTAAAGAAAACGATGTAAAAATGTACACTGAGAAAAAGATGACTTAGAAAAAATGTCATTATTGCCGTATGTTGTACTAAGATGAGTGAATATATCCTATAAAATTCAAACTTATTTAACTGAATTTAATTGTTTTATTACATAACGAAATTTTGAAATGGAAAAGTCGTGGAACACTTTGAAACTGTAGTTTAAATTCAAAGAAAAAAAATGACACCTAAGCATAAGCGTCTAGGCTTTAAATGCATTTAAATATTTACTTGTATCATCAAGTAAACTCATAGTAATGTCAGCAAATATATACTCCTCAAAAGAAGTTTAGCACCATTTAGATTTTTTTCATATTTTTACGTGACGTTTTGACTAACTTATTTTAAACCTACCTTTTTGAATTTGCACAGTCTGAAAGAGTTTGATAAAGTGTGTGATAAGACAAAAACAAATGCGGAAACGATTTTAAGAAAATTTGAAATTTCATTTTTCTGTAAATACTGAAAATTTGAACATTGAAAAAATTCCACCTCAAACGTCACAGTGTTCAGAACACATTTTTGTTTCCAAATTCACAAACAAGAGCTCCAAGGCAAATGATTGAGCCAAAAAACAATTGAAAGAATCTCAAAATTTGGGTAAAAATGCATTTTTTGACAAAATTCCATTTTTGACAAAAAATCATAAATATTGGAGAAAATGAGAAAAATCAATATCCCTATCAATTTTGGATCAATATGGGATGTTTTGAAACCAAAACATACCACCTCTTTTCTTTCTCTTAAAGGTGATCTCATGTCAAAGACACGGCATAAGCACTTTTTGAAATGCAGCTTTTTAAAAGGTCTAAATTTGGACGGGTTAAAAAGCAGTACCTTCAGATTAGCAGTCAGGGGTGCTGCATGCTGTGTTTGATGCTAAATCAACCCATTTTGTTGGAGAGATGAGTGACTTAGCTTTATCTGAGAATTCAAACAAAGTCTCAAAAATCGTTATTTTTGGTCAAAAATTGCATTTTTGTCCCAAAAAATCAATTTTTATTTTTTTGCTTTAAATGATGGCTTTCATTGTCTCGAGTGAGGATGTGAAATGAATTCAGGTTTGGATGCCCAGAAATGGAGATGTGGGCTTTTTGCTGCATCCCAAATTCTGGTGTTTTCAAAAACATGCATTTTTGCACATTTTTACTTAATTTTTTCAAGACAAATTATTGCTTTGTTGCTCACAAAAAAAAACCCCAGTCCTTTAGGATAGTATCAATTTTTAAAAGTTTATTTGAAAAAATGCATACTACAGATTATTTTAAAATGAGAAAAATATCAACTGGTGCTAACTTCTTTTGATAAGTATATAATGGTCCAGTGGTTTTGAAAAGTTACATTGGTACATATTCCAATTATGTCATCTAATCGCTTTATTATACAGTAAGCAGCGCGCTGGAAACAATCATATCTGCCTCATTGTATTTCTAAATAAAACCGAATTTATCACTTAAAAGTTGAAGAACATGTGACATTTGAAAGGCACAATATAAGAGAGTTAGAATTTCAAGAAGTGGTTACACCCCGCGTGTGTTTCAAGACTAATAATTTGAACTATTTATTTCTTTTGGGCATAATTGTGGTATCATTTTATAGGCAAAATGTTGTCCCATAAACAATATAAAATACAGAAGGCTACCGTATTCACTAACCGAATTATCACACATACGATAGAGCATTTCGACCCATCCTCGTCCACAATTATAATACAGTACAAACAAGTATGTCAATTTTTTTTTTTTTTTTTTTTTTTTTTTTTTTTTTTTTTTTTTTTTTTTCATTTTACAAGTGAATCAAATAAAATAGCGCCTATGATTAAAATGTTTCCTAAATATGAAGTTAAGGTCGACCTTACTTGTCGATTTTATATTACTATGGTGCTTTATTCTGCAATATTTTATATTCTGTTTGAATGCTTCGAGGGTGGTCCAATAACTATAATGCTTACTTGAATTAGTAATGCAAACTCATTGATCTGTATTTTTTTCACCATCGATATTTTTTTTTCAAAATAATTTATATCGGAATTATGTTGCAAAGTCGATTCTCCCAGAACCAAATACTTTATGACTGAGCTACATGGCAACCATGGTTGCTTAGCAACGTCAAAATGAAATGCAACGTGTACGACCCTAGACACGATTAAATGTGTTTTTGATGATGGAATCAATCAGAATTACTCAGTATATCACCTTTTGAATCTAAATCACAATTACCAGTTTAATACATTTAAGCTCTGTTCTCACTGTCCCGTTCACCCCGGTTTGACAAACCGGTGGAAATCGGGACGAACCGTGGCGAACCGGGGTAAACCGGCGTTTTAAAATGTTTAATAGAACCGGGGCGAACCGGGACAAGTGTCAAAAACCGTGATAAACCGGGGCGAACCGTATCTCCATCGGGGCGAACCGGGGCGACACCGTGATAAACCGGGGTAAACCGGGGCGTTTATTTTACCCCGAATCGCCCCAACTCCAGTTGATTAGTCAGCAAATGGCATGTACCGTGGCTAGGACAAGAGCTCAGCAACTGATCAGCAGGTGACAAAGAAGGAATCATCAGAATATGATGGTTTGGGTTCAAAAAGACTTGAACTTCTCAAGACTGCTAAAATTGAGGCTTGAAGATGAGGCTTCCTTCCGAAACTTACTTCGAATGGATCCAAGGATGTTTCATGATCTGCTTTAGAAAACAGAACAGACGTTGCGCTCGAGTGTTGGCGGACATTGTCAATATAACGCATTGCGGTTCTTTATGGTATTGTAGAAACTGCGTTCAAATAAATGCATTTTTATATCAGCATAAACATCAAAAATTACTTTTCAACGTATATGGCCAAAACGTAAGATTTAGATTTAAAATTTGTATTTTACCTTTTATTCAAATCAATCTGAACAACAGTTACACGCAAATGACAATATCTCTTTATACGATGCAATGCTTAGTTCAAATCATGTAATATTGTTGAGGTTTGAATAAGTATACTACACATGTATCTTTTATTACTGCAGAGCGAAATCTAGCGACGATGTCAGAACGCGTAAAACACGCGTAAATGTAAAATTTGCAAACTGTGACATTGATGGCTTAACTGTAGTCTGATAACCTTCAGAAATCTGCATGGCGTTAATGAAAAGGGTTCAGTACACATTGATGTTGGTTTATAAACTCCGAATCGAGATGTCCCGGGTTCGATCCCCACTGGTGGCACCATCTTGTGTCCTTTGGCAAGACATAAACTCTTTCAGAGTGCTGGTTTACACACAGGAAGTGGTGGCTCCGTCCCGACATGAACGAAAAAGTGTTGCCTCAATACAAACCAAAGAATTTCTGTTGTATTCATTTTACATTTCATGTTGTCATCCTGTGGTATTATTTATTCATTTATAAACTTGCCATTCTATTTAAGTTTTACCTCTAATACCTAAGTACCAAAATGCAAGCTCATATGCACGAACATGCACTATGTAATTTTGTTTTTATGTGTGTGAAGCCATCTTAGCAGCATTGGCTGATTAGGTAACTGACTGTCCTATAAACCGGGGTAAACCGGGACGAACCGTGTCGAACCGGGGCGCCACCGGCGAATACCGTAACGCGACCGGCAATCACCGGGACAGCACCGTGGGCAACCGGGGTAACTCCGGGCCTTACCGTAGTAAGACCGGGGCTAACCGGCATGCATCGGGATGAATCCGGGGTAAAACCGCGAAGAACCGTGGCTCCACCGGGGTCCTTCGTTTCTAAAACCGTAGCTACACCGGGTTAACACTGGGACTGTGAGAACAAAATCATTTTGTTTAGAAAATGTTCCCCGGTTCACCCCGGTAAACCGGCTTTTCACCGGGGTAAACCGGGGTAGAACCGGGACAGTGAGAACGGGGCTTTAATGAACATAGCTATATGAGTTGGGTACAATGTAAATTTATAAAATTTGGCTATCTGTAGGTACATCCTAGAATCTTAGTAAATAAAGCCATTATTATTATTATTATTATTATTATTATTATTATTATTATTATTATTATTATTATTATTACCTTAACTAAAAGATGAACCTTATGTAAAAAGAAAACATCGTATGTTTTGTCTGAGAGCTACAAAAATAATTTACGATACGTTCTTACCTTAATAAGAATTTTGTTATAAAATCTTTAATGTTCTCTGATTTTTCTCTGAAATATGTCTTCAGACTCTCCGATCAAATCTGTCCATATTTAACGAGACCAACATCCTGTTACTACTAATATACAACCAATCGCGTTATAGTTGCATAATGAAGCCGACGGGTACGGAGATTACGTAATCGTTGCTGTTTTTGTTTGTTATTACGATAACTTGTCCATGCTTTGTAATAGAGGATATTCAAGTTTTTGGAGTGAATATGAGTTTTATTTCATTGAGTGAAGTGAAAAAATTTATATTTCATGAGTGCCGAAGGCACGAATGAAATATATAATTTTTCACTTCACGAGATGAAATAAAACTCATATTCACGACAAAAACTTTAATTTTCTTTTTATTATATTGCATGTAGTCATTGTAACGTTACGCGCTAAAGCATATGACGTCAAAATCTTAAATGACGTCATTACGTCACGACATTACGTCGCTATTGTGTGTGAACGTTCATTGCGACAACAAAGTGATGAAATATAGAGACATTCATGATCTTCTACTGTATTTCTCTATATTTTATCACTTGTCATATAATAAAAGATGATATCATTTTTGCACTGTTACTTTTCGGAAGCAAATTTTGCAATTGAATCAATTTCTGACATTTTTTTCTTCTTTTTATTTTTGGGGCTTTTTTTTTATTAAATCTGAGATTGTCAAAATTCAGTTTACGTTTCGGTCCGGTATGACGTCATTTTCCACGCGGCGTCAGATGAAGATGACGTCATTAGAGTTGACGTCCCAAATTCGCAATATTGCATGATGGCCGTCAAGTCAAGGATTCTGCAATGTCTTACAAAAAGATTTTTTCGCTTTTAACAAAGTTTGCAATATCAAGTTTGTGTGCCGATATCGACTGATATCTGCACACTCGTTACTCGGCTTTTATCCATATGCTTTAATCATTTGATATTTATAGCTATATAATAAATAGTAAATAACTACCCCGTGACCAAAAATAAACCGATTTATCATGTGAGGATTAGTAAGCAGATGAAAGGGCGAGCTTTCAGCGAGCCCTTTCATCTGCTTACGGTCCGAGCATGATAAATCGGTTTATTTTTGGTCACGGGGTAGTTATTCACTTTATAATGCAACGAAAACAGACAAATTTCGCGAAAAAACTCACCCGATGTGAGGAGATTTGCTTTCCGCCATTTTGTTTATTTAGTCAACAGCTCAGCAATCACTCCGCAGAACGAATCCTCAAAATTCGCCACCATAGCAGTGCATTTTGTTGATAAATTATTTTTTTCTTGTCAATTGTTTCATCTACGTAACGTTGCATAACAATGGCGGAGACTGACGTCACAAAACGTGGCTAAATTTGACGTCACTGGCGCGCTCCTTTTTGTTGCGTTAAACAAAATTGCAACGCGGTCTTTATTTGGTCAGTAGAGATGGCCTTTATTCGGTCAGTAGCTAAATAAAGCTTCTATTTATGAACCCACCTTTATAAGGCCGATATGTAGGGTTGTTGCGTTATAAATACCATTATAAGGGGAGTGCGGTGATCTAGTGATAGTGGTTGAGCGACGAACCTTGGTTTGACAAAGCGGAGATTCTAACTCAATGGTGGCGACTTCTGATCTTGACTGCCACGGTCCTGGAGGCGGTGACTCTGTTCCGATATATATGACCAATGAGCTACCTCTTGAGAAAACCAACAATGTGGTTTCCGGCCTGACGCGACATAAACCAGACTATGCAAGCACAGAAGATGGCTAGAGACTAGAAATTTTGGATTTAGAAAGTAGAAAAATTGTACATCCGTGTGGAGAAGACAAAGGCGATTATCAGCTTCGCAGTTACTGAATTAACTGCGAAGCTTAAGTTAGGGCCGGAGCTTCTTGTCTGTTGCTTGGCCCACCGGGGTCCAACTGGTGTTTTTTTTTTCTTTTGCGCCGGAGTAAGTAGGTTATTCGGCGCCCAGGGATCGCCATCGTTGGATCTGTCTTGGTTTTTGATTCAACAATTTATTTGTTCATATGTGTTCTTGATGATTCATTGACTAGTTAGAGATTCACCACGAGGATGAATGTTATGAACCACTGCAGACGCTGAGGGTGAGGTTATGGCCATGTAAAACCGGTTTAAGCCCGCCAGTAACTTTGTGTTACTGATCGTTCCAAGGCGATACGTCTGTGGTGGTTCGTTTTGTTTTATGTCTTGGTTTTTAAAAGTTTTGTGCTGTTGGCGTCTTATGTATGTTTTCATATTTTTAGTTAAGTTTAGGTAACTGAGTGGCCACCTATTGGGAAAATAGCTGCTCATTCGGCTTTCGATATGTTTTCATGGTATAGGTACCTGATTGTTAATTTAGTTTTTTCCCACCTCGATTTTTGGCGTGGGAATCTTTTTCTGATTGCGCCTTTTTCTGATCTTTGCCTACTTGTACCTTTTTAAGCTAATGGTAACCATTATAAAGTGTTGCGTCATGTAAGACCGTCAGTATATGAACAAGCAAAGTCGATATTATGTTTATAAAGCCATTTTGTAAATATGTCGTGCCAAAGGTCAGTTTGGTTCCGTGTCCCGTTAACTAAACAGTTAAAACGGGACAATCCTGGTCACGGAGAGGAGACAATAAACATTGCGGCCACTGTAACTACCATGACAAAAATGTAGATGAAACTGAGATCCTTTAAGAGCAGTAAACACATTAATGAGAAACCGCGGTTTCGACTATTAAAGTCTCGTCAGTTTGTTTTTCAACTTTAAACGTTGTCATTAAAATCAAGCGTATACAGCATAGGCATGTTATCGTATTTTTCAACCCGGTAAACGTGCAGTTGATATCCGCATTTGGTGTTTATGCTTCACGAACCATCAAATACTTATGTGATTTTTAGCATCCAATAATTACTTGTCCTTTCAATGCAAAACACTGACATCATAAAGTTCAGGATGTGCAACAGTTACTGCAGAACATGTCTGCTCCATAGAGTATAAGGTCCAACACCAGTAAAAAAAATCTCCCATAGGCCGCAATGCAAATTCCCTTTGTGACACTCCCAGTTAGTACCCAATATCGCACCACCAAAAGGTCTTCTCTAACTTGATAGCCCAGCCACACTCCTACCCAAAGGTACCACTACATTGGGGGTTGACCATCTCGATTTTCCGGTAATCCATTTTGCAATATACCTATGGGTGGATTTTACACTCTAGAATGGTCCGGATTTTAGTAGGGGGTAGTGTACAATCAGAAACCTCCGATGAGATAGAGCCCGTTTTGGCATGGTGATTTGTGCACTAACATGTCTTATTATAGCGATACTTTGTAGTAAATGCGAGATCTTACACAGAATGTAGGAAATTGTCTCACTATTCAGCATCAAACATGTGTGGATGAAATTTTTAATGCACTATTTTCGTACGGCGGAGTGATTATTTTTTAACGGTGTTCCACCATAAGAGTGCGGTTATATCTGTAGCGAGAACAGAAACGTTGGGTCACTGCTTATCTTGCGAAGGTCAAACTTCTTTGCATCTTTGCGGCAAAAAATTGAACCGCACCTTATTATCTAGTCCCGGATGTTATTATGTAACATGAATCCTGCACGATCGTAGTAGGTTTACGTCACAGATTTACCGTTATAAATATGAATGTCACACCTGTCCCTATTGGTCAAGCTCATTCATTTCATCCATATGTATAACGGTACATCTGTTACGCGAGTCCACTACGATTGCCCAGGATTTATGCCTGTGGGATTTACAATTACTTTTCATTTCATATTGTCTAGATCTTATCATACTTCACATCTTGCGAAAGGCATTTTTGATTCTCTACAACGATATACTAAAGCATGCAGTTTGTAGCCGAACTTACGAAAGCAAAGGACGGCAGTGGATATGCGTACATAGCAACCAAAAGTGGTTTACTGTGCTTATTGACTCTAAAGAAAAAGGTAAGTCAGTAACTTCAAGGTTACGAGGTTTATATACTCAGCGTCAATGAAAAGTTACCACCCCTAAAATTTCGATATTTTGACAAATATAAAATTTATTTTAAAAAATGTAGCATCATTCATGATTCTGGTCAACGGTACATTGATTTAGAGACATTCTAGAGTTCCACTAACCCTGGAACTATGGTGCACGTGCAGCACGTCCAATTTGTAATTTTCGAAATTTTTGGGCTTATACTTCATACTCCCGGTCCCGAATATCTACACAATGGAAAGGTACAGTGTCACATCTCAACTCAGCTCAACTTACTCAGCTCATCATGCTCAGCACATAGGGACAAAAAATATGCATATTTTGAGGCGAAAACGCAACGAATTCTCAGCTTAGCTTAACTCATCTAGCTCAGCTTACAGCTTACCGTATTTATTCTGTGGACTGTTATATTCCTTATATATTGAAGATACTTATACCATACGGGATGATCAAAGATGTAAGTTGAGTAGGATAAGTTGTTATAGTTGCATTTAATATAACAAATAGTAGCTGATGTGTAGAACGAACTATTCATGGATACTAAACAATGTAAGTTGAGTTGGATGAGTTATAATAGTTAGCATATAAGTTGGGGAACATAGGATATCATACTTTATAATATGTCTTAATATTTAAGTTAAGTTCGAAGAGTTCAGTAAGTTGAGAAACCTAAGTTGAATGTTAAGTAGGGTAAGTTGCATGTTGAGTTCGCTGAGTTGGATAAGTTAAAGAATAAGTTCGATGAGTTGGCTAAGTTGAACAGTAAGTTCGATGAGTTGGGTAAGTTGCATAAGTTGAACAGTAAGTTCGATGAGTTGGATAAATTATACGCTGAGTTCCATGAGTTTGATAAGTTGCATGTTGAGTTGGATGAGTTGGATAAGTTATACGCTGAGTTTGATGAGTTGGATAAGTTGCATGCTGAGTTCCATGAGTTGCATAAGTTATACGCTGAGTTGGGTAAGCTGCATAAGTTGAACAGTAAGTTCGATGAGTTGGATAAGTTATACGAAATGTTCGATGAGTTGGATAAGTTGCATGCTGAGTTGGATGAGTTGCATAAGTTGAACTATAAGTTCGTTAAGTTCGATAAGTTGAACAGTAAGTTGGATGAGTTGGATAAGTTGTAAGCTGAGTTGGGTAAGTTACACAAGTTGAACAGTACTTTGGATGAGTTGGATAAGTTGTAAGCTGAGTTGGGTAAGTTGCATAAGTTGAACAGTAAGTTCGATGAGTTCGATAAGTTGAACAGTAAGTTGGATGAGTTCGATAAGTTGTAAGCTGAGTTCGATGAGTTGGATAAGTGGAACAGTAAGTTGGATGAGTTGGATAAGTTGCATGTTGAGTTGGATGAGTTGGATAAGTTATACGCTGAGTTCGATGAGTTGGATAAGTCGCATGCTGAGTAGGATGAGTTGCATAAGTTGAACTATAAGTTCGTTAAGTTCGATAAGTAGAACAGTAAGTTGGATGAGTTGGATAAGTTGGAAGCTGAGTTGGGTAAGTTACATAAGTTGAACAGTAAGTTGGATGAGTTGGATAAGTTGTAAGCTGAGTTTGGTAAGTTGCATAAGTTGAACAGTTAGTTCGATGAGTTCGATAAGTTGAACAGTAAGTTCGATGAGTTCGATAAGTTGAACAGTAAGTTGGATGAGTTAGATAAGTTGTAAGCTGAGTTGGATGAGTTGGATAAGTTGCATGTTGAGTTGGATGAGTTGGATAAGTTGCATGCTGAGTTGTATGAGTTGCATAAGTTGAACAGTAAGTTCGATAAGTTGAACAGTAAGTTGGATGAGTTGGATAAGTTGTAAGCTGAGTTCGATGAGTTGGATAAGTTGAACAGTAAGTTGGATGAGTTGGATAAGTTGCATGTTGAGTTGGATGAGTTGGATAAGTTATACGCTGAGTTCGATGAGTTGGATAAGTCGCATGCTGAGTTGGATGAGTTGCATAAGTTGAACTATAAGTTCGTTAAGTTCGATAAGTTGAACAGTATGTTAGATGAGTTGGATAAGTTGTAAGCTGAGTTCGATGAGTTGGATAAGTTGAACAGTAAGTTGGATGAGTTGGATAAGTTGTAAGCTGAGTTGGGTAAGTTGCATAAGTTGAACAGCAAGTTCGATGAGTTCGATAAGTTGAACAGTAAGTTAGATGAGTTGGGTAAGTTGTAAGCTGAGTTCGATGAGTTGGATAAGTTGTAAGCTGAGTTGGATGAGTTAAAAAAGTTATAAGAAATGTTCGATGAGTTGGATAAGTTGCATGCTGAGTTGGATGAGTTGCATAAGTTGAACAGCAAGTTCAATGAGTTTGATAAGTTGAACAGTACGTTAGATGAGTTGGGTAAGTTGTAAGCTGAGTTCGATGAGTTGGATAAGTTGTAAGCTGAGTTGGATGAGTTAAATAAGTTATAAGAAATGTTCGATGAGTTGGATAAGTTGCATGCTGAGTTGGATGAGTTGCATAAGTTGAACAGTAAGTTCGTGAAGTTCGATAAGTTGACCAGTAAGTTCGATAAGTTAAACAGTAAGTTGGATGAGTTGGATAAGTTGTAAGCTGAGTTCGATGAGTTGGATAAGTTGAACAGTAAGTTGGATGAGTTGGATAAGTTGCATAAGTTGAATAGTAAGTTTGAATAGTTGGATAAGTTATACGCTGAGTTACATGAGTTTGATAAGTCGCATGTAGAGTTGGATGAGTTGGATAAGTTATACGCTGAGTTCGATGAGTTGGATAAGTGGCATGCTGAGTTGGATGAGTTGCATAAGTTGAACTATAAGTTCGTGAATTTCGATAAGTTGAACAGTAAGTTGGATGAGTTGGATAAGTTGTAAGCTGAGTTGGGTAAGTTGCATGAGTTGAACAGTAACTTGGATGAGTTGGATAAGTTGTAAGCTGAGTTAGGTAAGTTGGATAAGTTGAACAGTAATTTCGATGAGTTCGATAAGTTGTAAGCTGAGTTGGATGAGTTTAATAAGTTGCATGTTGAGTTGGATGAGTTGGATAAGTTATACGATGAGTCCGATGAGTTGGATAAGTTGCATGCTGAGTTGGATGAGTTGCATAAGTTGAACTATAAGTTCGTTTACTTCGATAAGTCGAACAGTAAGTTGGATGAGTTGGATAAGTTGTAAGCTGAGTTGGGTAAGTTGCATTAGTTGAACAGTAAGTTGGATGAGTTGGATAAGTTGTAAGCTGAGTTGGATAAGTTGAACAGTAAGTTGGATGAGTTGGATAAGTTGCATAAGTTGAACAGTAAGTTCGATGAGTTGGATAAGTTATACGCTGAGTTCCATGAGTATGATAAGTTGCATGTTGAGTTGGATGAGTTGGATATGTTATACGCTGAGTTCGATGAGTTGGATAAGTTGCATGCTGAGTTGTATGAGTTGCATAAGTTGAACAGTAAGTTCGATAAGTTGAACAGTAAGTTGGATGAGTTGGATAAGTTGTAAGCTGAGTTCGATGAGTTGGATAAGTTGAACAGTATAAGTTGCATAAGTTGAACAGTAAGTTCGATGAGTTGGATAAGTTATACGCTGAGTTCCATGAGTTTGATAAGTTGCATGTTGAGTTGGATGAGTTGGATAAGTTATACACTGAGTTCGATTAGTTGGATAAGTTGCATGCTGAGTTGGTTGAGTTGCGTAAGTTGAACTATAAGTTCTTTAAGTTCGATAAGTTGAACAGTAAGTTGGATGAGTAAGATAAGTTGAAAGGTGAGTTCGATGAGTTGGATAAGTTGTAAGCTGAGTTGGGTAAGTTGCATAAGTTGAACAGTAAGTTCGATGAGTTCGATAAGTTGAACAGTACTTTGGATGAGTTGGATAAGTTGTAAGCTGAGTTGGGTAAGTTGCATAAGTTGAACAGTTAGTTCGATGAGTTAGATAAGTTGCATGCTGAGTTGGATGAGTTGCATAAGTTGAACTATAAGTTCGTTAAGTTCGATAAGTTAAACAGTAAGTTGGATGAGTTGGATAAGTTGTAAGCTGAGTTGGGTAAGTTGCATAAGTTGACCAGTAAGTTCGATAAGTTGAACAGTAAGTTAGATTAGTTGGGTAAGTTGTAAGCTGAGTTCGATGAGTTGGATAAGTTGTAAGCTGAGTTGAATGAGTTGGATAAGTTATACGAAATGTTCGATGAGTTGGATAAGTTGCATGCTGAGTTGGATCAGTTGCATAAGTTGAACTATAAATTCGTGAAGTTGAACTATAAGTTCGTTTACTTCGATAAGTCGAACAGTAAGTTGGATGAGTTGGATAAGTTGTAAGCTGAGTTGGGTAAGTTGCATTAGTTGAACAGTAAGTTGGATGAGTTGGATAAGTTGTAAGCTGAGTTGAGTAAGTTGCATAAGTTGGACAGTAAGTCCGATGAGTTGGATAAGTTGTAAGCTGAGTTCGATGAGTTGGATAAGTTGAACAGTAAGTTGGATGAGTTAGATAAATTGTAGATAAGTTGTAGGCTGAGTTGGATGAGTTGGATAAGTTGCATGTTGAGTTGGATGAGTTGGATAAGTTATACGATGAGTTCGATGAGTTGGATATGTTGCATGCTGAGTTGGATGAGTTGCATAAGTTGAGCTATAAGTTCGTTAAGTTCGATTAGTCGAACAGTAAGTTGGATGAGTTGGATAAGTTGTAAGCTTAGTTGGGTGAGTTGCATAAGTTGAACAGTAAGTTGGAGGAGTTGGATAAGTTGTAAGCTGAGTTGGGTAAGTTGCATAACTTGAACAGTAAGTTCGATGAGTTCGATAAGTTGAACAATAAGTTCGATGTGTTCGATAAGTTGTAAGCGGAGTTGGGTAAGTTGCATAAGTTGAACAGGAAGTTGGATGAGGTGGATAAACTGTAAGCTGAGTTGGGTAAGTTGCATAAGTTGAACTGTAAGTTGGATGAGTTGGATAAGTTGTAAGCTGAGTTGGGTAAGTTGCATAAGTTGAACAGTAAGTTCGATGAGTTCAATAAGTTAAACAGTAAGTTGGATGAGTTGGATAAGTTGTAAGCCGAGTTCGATGAGTTGGATAAGTTGAATGCTGAGTTCTATGAGTTGAACTATAAGTTTGTTAAGTTTGATAAGTTGAACAGTAAGTTGGATGAGTTGGATAAGTTGTAAGCTGAGTTGGGTAAGTTGCATAAGTTGAACAGTATGTTGGATGAGTTGGATAAGTTGTAAGCTGAGTTGGGTAAGTTGCATAAGTTGAACAGTAAGTTGGATGAGTTGGGTAAGTTATACACTGAGTTCTATGAGTTAGATAAGTTGTAAGCTGAGTTGGGTAAGTTGCATAAGTTTAACAGTTAGTTGGATGAGTGGGATAAGTTATACACTGAGTTCGTTGAGTTGGATAAGTTGCACACTGAGTTGGATGATTTGCAGAAGTTGAACTATAAGTTGAATGTTGGTTCAGTTCGATTTTGTTTCTAACTTCAATATCTGTCATTTTCTAGTATTTCAGATGAAGAAAGTTGCATATTATGAATTTTTCAACAACAACAAATTTTTTTCGGCATGTTAGCGGTAACACAGATAACGTTTTTACGCTTGATAAAAACTGAAGAAAGGGGAAAATAGTTGCTTTTTATGTTAACACAAGCTATTTCATGATAAAAACTTTCTCTATGGTTTTCAAGTAACCTTACAGAAAAGAAGTGTAAAGATGGAGACAATATAAGTATAAAAAACAACCAGTCCTGCTGTTGGTGCTAAACATTTCCAACATAATCCGACAGTGGCAATGTTTTCGTTTCCCCTCAAAGTGAATCTGAGGTATAATTCAGCCGGCAAGAATGATATACTTCTGCGGCCATTCTTCTTTCGTCGATGATGGATTTGAGCAATTAGCAAGCCAAACATAATCAATTTTCGTGTATTTCTTCAATGGAATTTATTATTTCTGTCACAAGATATGGTTTTGTAACAAACTACTTATGGCAAAAACCGAAGGTATCTTTACTTCTTTTTCCCACAAAGGCACGGCCCAGACATCCTAACATTAATGCCTGTAAAATAGAATTAATGGTCAATTTCCCCACATGAAAAAGTGAAAAACAATGAATATTTTGTAAACTAAATGCAGCCTGAGACCTGAAAAGTGGTAGATGCAAACAACTAATAGAGTAGATGAAGGTGTGATTGATTTAGGTCAAGGTCAATTTTGGAAACATAGGCAAGCATGGAAACATGGGGAAAAGTGACAACTAGGTCTCAGGTAAGCGTTTACAGGACCAATGATCCTATGGTAACTATTGCAGCCATAGACCTGAAGCATTACCAAGATGGCCGTCATACCCATTTAGGGTAAAAAAAAAATCACTTTGTCCAGTGACTGTACTTGTTGACTCTCAGGTGAGCGATCGTTGCCCTTAGGCTACTTGTTTGTATTGAGGCGTAACGGCCCAGTCAACAATTTTTCAGTCATGTCGGGACAGAGCCAACTCTTCCTTGGTTTAACCAGTACTGTAGGGAGTTAATATGTCTTACTCAAGGACACAACACACGGTGACGCCTGTGGGAATCGAACTAATGACCTTTCGATTCGGAGTCATCACCCTCGCGCCTCCTTTGAGTTAAATTGAAGTTTAATTATTTTTTTTTATATCTATTTTATTTTATGAATTCAATTTTACGCCCCTTTCAAGATTATTTCAGCTCAATCATTAGGTGGGCGAAAACGGGAGGACCCCGACAAAAACCACCTGGCACACCCGAAAAAAGAACTTAGCTTTTCTCACATTTGTCCAGAGCGGGGCTCGAACCCACACCAGATACAGCGGTGAGATATATTTATTTGAATTTAACCAAATAACAGCACGCATACTACAATAATAAATGAGGATCAGAAAGAAAGTATATGGCTTGCAAAATTCATCTCATATATCGTAAGTTATATGACTGAAATACTGTTGAAACACCAACTAAATAAACCCTCATCAAGCTTTCGATTATCTGTTATAAATGCATGTATAAACATGTCAAAATGAATTATGAGCCCTCACGAGACAACACGTGATACCGTAGCTTTACACCTAATGTACATGACACTATACTATTTGAGTTGCCTTACGTCCGCGGAACACTTTTTAAGTCATTCAGTGTGGCCAACGTATCCCAGCCACATTATTCATGTACAAGTCTTCAGTCGCAGTGCAAATATTTTCATGTCTCAAAGAAAGAAACGTTGACTTGAGGATCGCTCGAAGATCCGCTCTTCTACCGAAAAATACGATCGAACACCCGATTTCAATAGGTTAAAAGTCAACAAGAGAAAAACATACATGTGGCCTGCCTTCTCACTAGACACTTCAATTTCTTTACGATTTTAGTATTTAATGCAGTCGTACATTTCATGATTCTTGCATTTTGCTAATAAATATAATCAGCTGATAATATAATATATTTGTTTTCATTTCCTAAGCTTTATTGTCACATGGTAGACAACAAAAGAAAAGAATAAAACAAAAAAGAGGTCCGATTTGTTTATTCTAAATACTGTAGATTCAGAAATATTCGCGAGAACTTAATTTTCGCTAATATTCGCGAATTGGTTGCCTCGCGAATTCAAAGTTCTCGCTAATAAAGAGCCACTATAAGCTTTATAGAGCACATGGACACTCAGTCGCGAATTCAAGAACTCGCTAATAATTCGGAAATAGAAAATTCGCGAAATAAAAGTCACGCGAAAATTTTCGAATTTACAGTATAATCAACAACAAAGAAACGAAGTTACATAAAAATATCAGGCTGACAACTAAATACTTCAAATCACTACAATGCCGTCAAGTTCAAAAACAACTATTCTTTTTAAGATTGATTTATTCTCTTTATTTCAACATCTTTTTGATCCCTAAATTTTTTCCTTTTCATTTGTTTAGTTTAACATTCCCGTCAACAATTTTTCAGTGATTTTGGGACAGAGCCTCCGTACTTTGCAGTTAATTTTATTAGAGAGGCAATTAAACCAAAAAAACTTGTTTCAGAGACACTATACCACTAGCCCTACTTGCTCTCTTGAACTATGTGTCACTCATTCTGAGCACCATTCGGAATAAATTGTGCAGCCCAACGAGACTGTAGCCCAGGTATTTCCAGGTTGTAATACACAATTTTATTCCAGATGGCCCCATAGGTATATACACCATTTTAATTGGCTACAAATTTCAAAGAAGCCAGCTATGTATCTATTTAATTCATCAAATTTCGAAGTCTATTTGAAAAAACATAAAAGCCCCTAATACAATGAAAGGGGTAATAACAAGACAAGTAACCAAATTAACAAAGTAATAATAATTTATACATATGTACATGTACCTCTGGCCAAATCACAATATTTTGGCACAACTATAGTTCTCTTTATAGGCATATAATATCTATCTGCCATATTTGGGCAAGTGAAAAAGGCTGTAGAAAAGCAAAAAAAAAAACTGTTTTCCGTTAGAAAATAAGAATGAACTACGAATAATGTCTAATTCACTGGATTGGACCAAATACAGGTAGCTGATTTCTAACGGTAAATATGTGACAGCGCCCAGGCTAACTGAGTTTTATTTTTCTATAATCTACCCACTTAAACAGATGGACTATCCGACCATGCTCAGATATGAATATTAAAGTTGCCGCCTGTACAGTAACCTATTTGCCCAATTATACCTTGCATTTTACGTTCCTTTCAAAATTATTTCAGCTCATATGAAACGGGCCAATCTGTAGGTGGGGCGAAAACGGGAGAACCCCGAGAAAAAACACCTGACACACCCACAAGCAGAACAGCGCTCTTAAACGCTCGGCCACGGGGGCCGCCAAGAGACGTGAAATGATATTACAAATACTTCAGTAGTGTTCGAGCAACCGAAGAGTATCGAAAAACATGCGATATATCGTACTGATTAACCTTCCACGTGCTAGTCGGTCTTTTGAAGTGCCTGAGGTTAAATTATACCGATCCAGAGAGTTTCAGAAATGTGGTCCAGCTGAAGTGATACGTGTAATTGTTAGGTGTAGGGGCGTCTAAAACCAAAACTGTCCTAAATGACCAAATATCTAAGATAACTATACTGAAAAAAAAAATGCAACAAACTATCATTTTTCTCATTTAAGGATACAACACCTACATTTTCCGATTTGGCTCTATATCACACGAAGTCATTTGTACACCGGCAATGCACAAACCATATTTTCAGCTTGATAAACACTAAAGAGATGACCAAAATAGTGCAAGCAAGTAAACAAATTAACTGCACATGCGCACATTTTAAAACTTAAAAATTACCAGGAGAAGATTTATTTGCATCCTCAATATATATAATACGTACCAAATCGCAGTACAAACATGCTGTCAGTTTACTGCTGAGCAGTACATTGAAGTTTGGAATGGGGACACATAGCTAATTTTAATCGTTTTTGCGCACGTGTGTTGCATCATTTACTTACTTTGGTACTTCTTTGGTCAACATTGAATAACATGCTTTCCACGTTAAATAAAAAACAAATTTCTTGCATTTTGTCGTCTGATATCTAAACAACATGCATTTGTACTAAACAAAATCATAGTATGTACAAATTTTACAGAAAACTGATTGTGGCGTTTTCTTTTTTTTTTTCAGTATATATACTAGACGGGTCATTAGTTTGACACCAGATGCCGGGTACATGTTAATTACAAATTGATAATCTTGCTAAATCATCGCATGCAACTTATGCAACTCATCGAACTCAGCATGCAACTTATCCGAATCATCGAAACCCAGCGTAAAACGTATGCAGCTCATCGAACTCAGCATGCTTCATATCCGACTCATCAAACTCAGCGTAAAACTTATCCAACTCATCGAACTCAGCTTACAACTTATCCAACTCATCCAACTTACTGTTCAACTTATGCAACTTTTCGAACTCAGCATGCAACTTATCCAACTCATCGAACTCAACGTATAACTTATCCAACTCATCGAACTCAACGTATGACTTATCCAACTCATCGAACTCAGCATGCAACATAACCAACTTATCTAACTCAATGTATAACTTATCCAACTCATCGAACTCAGCATATAACTTATCCAACTCATCCAACTCAACATGCAACTTATCCAACTCACCGAACTCAGCTTACAACTTATCCAACTCATCCAAGTTACTGTTCAACTTATCATACTCATCGAGCTCACCTTACAACTTATCGAACTCATCCAACTCATCCAACTTACTGTTCAACGTATGCAACTCACCCAACTCAGCTTACAACTTATCCAACTCATCCAACTTACTGTTCGACTAATCGAACTTCACGAACTTATAGTTCAACTTATGCAACTCATCCAACTCAGCATGCAACTTATCCAACTCATCGAACTCATCGTATAATTTATCCAACTCATCCAACTCAACATGCAACTTATCCAACTCATCCAACTCAGCCTACAACTTATATAACTCATCCAACTTACTGTTCAACTTATCCAACTCATCGAACTCAGCTCACAACTTATCCAACTCATCGAACTTACTGTTCAACTTATGCAACTTACCCAACTCAGCTTACAACTTATCCAACTCATACAACTTACTGTTCAACTTATGCAACTTAACCAACTCAGCTTACAACTTACTGTTCAACTCATGCAACTTATCCAACTCAGGTTACAACTTATGCAACTCATCCAACTTACTGTTCAACTTATACAACTTACTCAGCTTACAACTTATCCAACTCATCCAACTTACTGTTCAACTTATCGAACTTAACGAACTCATAGTTCAACTTATGCAACTCATCCAACTCAGCATGCAACTTATCCAACTCATCCAACTCTTCGTATAACTTATCCAACTCATCCAACTCAACATGCAACTTATCCAACTCACTCAACTCAGCTTACAACTTATCCAACTCATCCAACTTACTGTTCAACTTGTCGAACTCATCCAACTTACTGTTCAACTTATGCAACTTACCCGACTCAGCTTACAACTTATCCAACTCATCCAACTTACTGTTCAACTTATGCAACTTACCCAACTCAGCTTACAACTTATCCAACTCATCCAAGTTACTGTTCAACTTATCAAACTTAACGAATTTATAATTCAAATTATGCAACTCATCGAACTCAGCATGCAACTTATGCAACTCATCGAACTCGGCTTACAACTTATCCAACTCATCCAACTTACTGTTCAACTTATCGAACTCATCGAACTTACTGTTAAACTTATGCAACTTACCCAACTCAGCTTACAACTTATCCAACTCAACCAACTTACTGTTCAACTTGTGCAACTTACCCAACTCAGCCTACAACTTATCCAACTCATCCAACTTACTGTTCAACTTATCGAACTTAACGAACTTAAAGTTCAACATATGCAACTCATTGAACTCAGCATGCAACTTTTCTAACTCATCGAACTCATCGTATAACTTATCCAACTCATCCAACTCAAGATGCAACTTATGCAGCTCATCGAACACAGCTTACAACTTATCCAACTCATCCAACTTACTGTTTAACTTATCGAACTCATCAAACTTACTGTTCAACTTATGCAACTTACCCAACTCAGCGTACAACTTATCCAACTTACTGTTCAACTTATGCAACTTACCCAACTCAGCTTACAACTTATCCAACTCATCCAACTTTCTGTTTAACTTATCAAACTTAACAAACTTATAGTTCAACTTATGCAACTCATAGAAGAAATCAGCATGCAACTTATCCAACTCACCCAACTCAGCTTACAACTTATCCAACTCATCCAACTTACTGTTTAACTTATTGAACTCATCGAACTTACTGTTCAACTTATGCAACTTACCCAAGTCAGCTTACAACTTATTCAACTCATCCAACTTACTGTTCAACTTATGCAACTTACCCAACTCAGCTTACAACTTATCCAACTCATCCAACTTACTGTTCAACTTATGCAACTTACCCAACTCAGCTTACAACTTATCGAACTCATGGAACTTACTGTTCAACTTATCGAACTCATCGAACTTACTGTTCAACTTATGCAACTTACCCAACTCAGCTAACAACTTATCCAACTCATCCAACTTACTGTTCAACTTATGCAACTCACCTAAACAACTTATCAAACTCATCCAACTTACTGTTCAACTTATCTAACTTAACGAACCTATAGTTCAACTTATGCAACTCATCCAACTCAGCACGCAACTTATCCAACTCATCGAACTCAGCTTAAAACTTATCCATCTCATCCAACTTACTGTTTAACTTATTGAATTCATCGAACTTACTGTTCAACTTATGCAACTTACCCAACTCAGCTTTCGACTTATCGAACTCATCGAACTTACTGTTCAACTTATGCAACTTACCCAACTCAGCTTACCACTTATCCAACTCATCCAACTTACTGTTCAACTTATGCAACTCACCTTACAACTTATCCAACTCATCCAACTTACTGTTCAACTTATCTAACTTAACGAACCTATAGTTCAACTTATGCAACTCATCCGACTCAGCACGCAACTTATCCAACTCATCGAACTCAGCTTAAAACTTATCCATCTCATCCAACTTACTGTTTAACTTATTGAATTCATCGAACTTACTGTTCAACTTATGCAACTTACCCAACTCAGCTTTCGACTTATCGAACTCATCGAACTTACTGTTCAACTTATGCAACTTACCAAACTCAGCTTACAACTTATCCAACTCATCCAACTTACTGTTGAACTTATTGAACTAATCGAACTTACTGTTCAACTTATGCAACTTACCCAACTCAGCTTACAACTTCTCCAACTCATCCAACTTACTGTTCAACTTATGCAACTTACCCAACTCAGCTAACAACTTATCCAACTCATCCAACTTACTGTTCAACTTATGCAACTTACCCAACTCAGCTTACAACTTATCGAACTCATCGAACATACTGTTCAACTTATCGAACTCATCGAACTTACTGTTCAACTTATGCAACTTACCCAACTCAGCTAACAACTTATCCAACTCATCCAACTTACTGTTCAACTTATGCAACTCATCGAACTCAGCTTACAACTTATCCAACTCATCCAACTTACTGTTCAACTTATCGAACTCATCGAACTTTCTGTTCAACTTATTCAACTTACCCAACTCGGCTTACAACTTATCCAACTCATCCAACTTACTGTTCAACTTATCGTACTCATCGAACATTTTGAATAACTTATCGAACTCATTGAACTCAACATGCAACTTATCCAACTCATGGAACTCAGCTTACAACTAATCCAACTCATCCAACTTACTGTTCAACTTATCCAACTCATCGAACTCAACGTATAACTTATCCAACTCATCCAACTTACTATCAAACTTATGCAACTTACCCAACTCATCGCTCTACTTACCTGACTCAGAGTATAACTCATGCAACTCATCGAGCTTAATGTTCAACTTATCCAACTTAACTAACCCAATGCTCAACTTTTCCAACTCATCTAACTCATCGGTCAACTTATCCAACTCATAGAACTTACTGTTCAACTTATCCAACTCATCGCTTAACTTATTCAGCTCATCAAACTTAGTCTTCAACTTAGCTTGCTTAACTTACTCTACTTAACAAACTTAGCTTGTCCTGTGATACATATAACATATCTTACTCATATAGCTAATTAAACCCAGACTTCGACTTGCTTAACTTAACTCATCCAAGTTATTAATATAAAACCTATATAACTCAGCTTGCTTAACTTATACAACTCATAAAACTTAACTTAGATGCAGACATGTACATGCATTTAGCTTTGCTATTGTGTGCAACTATTGTAACTTATCGAACTCAGCTCAGCCCTGGATGCAACTGTCTTGCCATGTTGTTTTGATCTAATGTTCTTAAGTCCAACTTAATGAACTTATCTTTTATCACTGTCAGCTATGACAACTTACAGAACTTAACTTACAATAGTGGTCTATCATACGTATGTTTGACGGCCGTTTCCTTGGAAAGGAATAGTTAGAGCTTCAGGACTATCGTAAGGCCTTAAAACATGATGAAAATACGCAAAAATTTCTGTTTTTTTTTTTTTTTTTTTTTTTTTTTTTTTTGTTTTTTTTTTATAGCTTTTTCCATCTACATTTCGATTATGTCGTCCTAACAAAGGTAACTATTATAACTTACACAACTCACGCAACTTAACTGCCAGATAGCTACGTAGACACCAGCATCAAATGTACATCCCTATATACCTACATAGCTATGATTGTCCCGAAATTTTTGGCCCATATGAAATACATGTTTGCTATTTGGCTTCGTACTTCATACTCCGTGTCCCGAAATTAGACGCTCTTATAAACACAGGACAAATAATCAGAAGTGCTTTCTTCAGAGTAAAACAGTATGTGCACATGCCTGGATACATTTCGGGACCGGGAGTATGAAGTACCTGCCAATTTTTGAGAGCTAAAATACCGTTTTTTCACAAGTCGTCATGTCTTCTCATGCATCGAACACCCGCAGTTAAAACGCCACCAAATTGGTTTAAATTTTTCCATCAACTGCCGGAATTGCGGACCTTTCTTTTATGTAGTACCCAAATTCGGCATTCCCCATACAATTCGATGGAAGCTTCTGACATTTGTCCAGGACTCCCTATAATCTTTTAGGCTGTGATGCGCATAGTTTTTAATTGCAATGGTGGATTGCATTCTTTGCCTTGAAAATGAATACTGAAGCACCGGCAGTTTTCTTTTCAGAATGAATCAAATATTGTCGTGTGTTAATTGAACCTGATTTACTGGTAACTTTTCATTGACGCTAAGTATACATGAGCCACTGCATCAGAAAAAAAAGTACAAGTAGGCAAAGATCAGGAAACGGCACAATCAGAAAAAGACTCCCACTCCAAAAACCAAGGTGGGAAAAAACCAAACTAACAATCAGGTACTTATACCATGAAAACATTTCGTTAGCCGAATGAGCAGCTATTTTCCCAATAGGTGGCCACTCAGTTACCAACAATCTGCATATGCAGGGCTATGTACTCGTTCCTGTGTTCTTTCTTATTTTCATAATAAACATGCCTTTATACATCAATGATGCATATGCCGAAATCTATGCGGATTATACAACTGCCCATACAGCTCATAAAGATCAAAATATTGTACAAGTAAAACACTACCTTAAAGTAGTTCAACTGATTTCAAATTTTGGTGCAGTGTACCAAAAATGTTTGATGATATCGAGGCTTTTAATTCCACTTCTAGGTACCTCGATGACCTTTTGAACATTGACAACCCTTATTTTGAAGGTATGGTCAATCAAATTTATCCATCTGAACTACAGTTGAACAAAGCCAATATCTCGGATACCGAAGCCCCCTTTTTAGATCTACATCTTTCTGTTGCAAATGGATTTGTTTCTTCTAAAATTTATGATAAGCGCGATGACTTTGATTTTGATATAGTAAATTTTCCGTTTTTGGATGGTGACGTTCCTCGTCGTGCTTCTTATGGTGTATACATTTCGCAACTTATTAGGTTTGCTAGAGTCTGCAATCATGTTACAGACTTCAACGCTCGAAATAAATTTTTAACGGCCAAACTTCTCCAACAGGGCTATCGGTATCATAAACTTCGAAAAACCTTTTCTAAATTTTATCGTAGACACTATGAATTGATTTCCAAATGTAATGTTGGGTTAAAGACGCTTTTAAGTGAGGGTCTTTCGGAACCAGAATTTTATGGTGACTTGGTTTACAAATTTAAGAAACTTATAGGAAGAAATGATTTTTCTTTTCAGTTTAGAAAAATCATAACACGTTACAGACGTATAGGTTATAACTTGAATGTTATGCGACAGTCTGCATGCTTAGTTTTTAACCCAATCACGGTTGATAACTATGCTGCCTTCTTTAATTGCACGCCGGTGGGTCGGGCGTCAGACACTATGATGGCCCCGACTTAAAGCTATTCATTTTAGTTGGTTGGGGCCGGAGCTTCTTGTCTGTTGCTTGGCCCACCGGGGTCCAACTGATGTTTTTTCTTTAGCTCCGGAGTTAGTAAGTTATTTGGCGCCCAGGGATCTCCATCGTCGGGCAGCTTACTGAATCTGTGAGTCCTGGTTTTTGATTCATCAGGATGTTTATCATGATTTATTTGTTTGTTCTTGATGATTCATTTATTAGTTAGAGATTCACCACGAGGACCGAAGAACTAACTAAATGTTATGAACCACTGCAGAAGCTGAGGGTGAGGTTACGGCCGTGTAAAATCGATTTAAACCCGCCAGTAACTGTGTTACTGATCGTTCCAAGTCGATAATTCTGTGGTGGTTCTTTTTGTTTTATGTCTTGGTGTTTAAAATATTTTTGTGCCGTTGGCGCCTTATGTATGTTTGCATATTTTTAGTTAAGTTAAGGTAACTGAGTGGCCACCTATTGGGAAAATAGCTGCTCATTCGGCTTACGAAATGTTTTCATGGTATTAGTACCTGATTGTTAGTTTGGTTTTTTCCCACCTTGGTTTTTGGAGTGGGAGTCTTTTTCTGATTGCACCTTTTCCTGATCTTTGCCTACTTGTACTTTTTTGTAAACTTAACCAAACCATCTTCTATGTGAATAGGAAGTAGGCAAATTTTACCCAATTATGATGAATTAAGTATTATAATTCATAATAGTGAAGATATCTCAAACGTTGACAACCCAAAACTGCTGGATATAATCATCGATAAAACGCTCTCCTGGATAAAAGATCGACTCTGTTGGTCTTAACATAATATCACAATACGAATAACGCTTTTACAACTACTATCCAAATATGAGGACATCTCCAATCTCAAACTTTACTGTAATTCCTTTATTTTACCTATCTTTGACAACGGCTGCATGATTTGGGTATAGTGGTCAGCATGCAATATCAATAGATTGCTAAAATTACAGAAACGAACATCGCCAATTATTCTTCAAACAGACTTCATGACACCATCAAAAGAAATAATTCGAGAGCTAGGCTGGCTTACTTTTACTAATAGAGTGGAATATCATATTTGCATTATGTGTTTTAAGTCCCATTTTTGCATTATGTGTTTTAAGTCCCTTAATGACCAAGCCCCTGTGTATTTATCAAGCCTGCTTTCGAAATCGTCTCTGGAACGAACACTACAGATTTTATGTTCTAGTGAACAGACAATTTTGAAAGTTCCATTTGCAGGAACGGCATAGTTTTACTATTAAAAATCTTTTTCTGTCACCTGTCCAAAACTATGAAATGCTTTGCCACTAGAAATTAGAAAATCAACAAGTCTTTCCACATTCAAAACGTATGTGAAAAAAGCGATTTAGGATAAATACAAAGAAGATTATATACAAAGAACATTGCCTTGCATAAATACTTTTTTTCGCATCCTTTATTGGCATGTTAATTTTCAAGACTTAAACACTATAGAAGAGGTTTGGAATATCACAAAAAGGAGATATGAGTCATTGCCTAACAATATATTTAGCCCACTATGATATTCGGTGCGGAGGAGCAAACCATGAAACTGTATGATGGAATGTTAACCCACGGTTTGGCAGAATACAAAGCCATGGGTGACTCCCGAGGATGAGCTGCCTTTATGTCGCATTGCAAATTGAATGGTCCGCCATGATACTTCACCTCGCTTGATATAAACCCGCAACGTTATGCCTTGGATAATATGTTTCGACGGATTAAAATCCAATGCATTTGTCCATTATTTTTGCTTATTCGTGGTCCAGTCAACATCCAGGTTATATGGTCAGAACTTTGTGATACTGATCTTTGTGTTACTGATACTTTGTGTTACTGATCGTTCAAAGGCGATACTTCTGTGGTGGTTCTTTTTGTTTTATGTCTTGGTGTTTTAACTTTTTTGTGCTGTTGGCGCCTTATGTATGTTTTCATATTTTTTAATTAACGTATTAATGATTGCTATTAATATATTTACATTGAAAATTAGTGCAAAATGTACACAATTTATTTAGCTCTCCAACTGACACAATATTTTATCTTTAACAGAAGGTACAAGTAGGCAATGATCATGAAATGGCACAAGAAGAAAGAAATTCCCACTCCAAAAACCGAGGTGTGAAAGACTAAATTGACAATTAGGTACTTATACTTAGAAAACATATCGGAAGGCGAGTGAGCAGGTATATCCAAATAGGCGGCCAAACAGTTACCCGAACTTAAATAAAAATATAAAAACGTACATAAGGTTCAAACAGTACAAAAATTCGACTACAAAACATAAAACAAATGGAACCACAACAGAAGTATCGCATTGGAAAGATCAGTAATATTACTGGGGGAGCTTATAAATCAATTTTGCTCGCGCCTAACCTCACCCTCAACTTCTTGCAGTGGTTCACAAGATTAAGTTACTTGTGGTGAATCTCTAACTAGTCAATGAATCATCAATGACAAACAAATGATTAAGGATTGAAATTCAGATTTTATTTTTTAGGGCAACCCATTTATTCTCCCCGTCATTTGATACCCAGAGGGTCGGGGAGGACCATCCCTCTGGATATCTTACAAACTACATGGGTGGATTTGTGTATAAAGAAAGTGCATTCAGTCTCCACTCCTCATTCACTCTTCATTCAGACTATACAATATGATGTAATAATTAGTTAGCATTATGAACAGGTCAAGAACAATGGTTTTATCAATAATAATATAGTAATAATAAAATATATTAGATTTTGCTGCGTATAATAATCTGTAATTCTACCAACTTTAATACATGAATTAAAGCTAAACTTCAATTACAATGTGTTAACCTCAGATAAATGAAAAACATACATGTATATAAAGCAACATAAGAAAAATGGGTTGTCTTGTAGACTCTCTCTCATGGCCTGGCAGTGCCTTGTTTTATTTGATGAACTTACAGATAATCTTAATGGTATGATTTTGGTATTATCAGGGAAGTTTTGAGAACACTCAGTGTATTGACAATAAAAAATCTCTGTATTTAAAAAAGTACAAGTAGGCAAAGATCAGGAAAAGGCGCAATCAGAAAAAGACTCCCACTCCAAAAACCAAGGTGGGAAAAAAACCAAACTAACAATCAGGTACTTATACCATGAAAACATTTCGTAAGCCGAATGAGCAGCTATTTTCCCAATAGGTGGCCACTCAGTTACCTTAACTTAACTAAAAATATGAAAACATACATAAGGCGCCTACAGCACAAAAATATTTTAAACACCAAGACATAAAACAGATAGAACCACCATGGAACGATCAGTAACACAAAGTTACTGGCGGGTTTTAATCGATTTTACACGGCCGCAACCTCACTCTCAGCTTCTGCAGTGGTTCATAACATTTAGTTAGTTCTTCGGTCCTCGTGGTGAATCTCTAACTAGTAAATGCCCACTTAAACGATTTACCTGTTAAGTTTTCTGTTTGTGTCAATGAAGGCCAAGACAAACTTCCTACGATGTATTGGTTACCTAAGCTTCACAAAAGACCATACAAAGCTAGATTTATTGCAAATTCTAGCTCTTGTACTACCACTGAACTTTCTAAATTATTAACTTCTTGTCTTACTGCTATCAAATCTCATGTTATAAGATACTGTGAGACAGTGTATGAAACTTCAAATAAAAATTGGTTTTGGTCAATAAAAAATTCTGGTGAGGTGCTCAGTAAATTGAAGAGTAGAGGGTTCCGTGCGACAAGCTTGTCCACATATGATTTTTCTACTCTGTATACAACATTACCACATAATCTAATTAAAGAAAAACTTCTGGATTTGATAGAGTGGACCTTCAAAAGGGCATTAAAAAACTATGGTTCACTTTATTTGGCATGTAATGACAGAAAGGCTTTTTTCACTTCCTCTGACCAAAGTCGGTATACCCTTTGGTCATGTCAGAATGTGTGCGACGCCTTATCCTATCTCCTTGATAATATTTATATTAGATTTGGGACCAAGTTATACAGACAAATTGTTGGAATTCCGATGGGTACAAATTTTGCACCTCTCGTAGCTGATTTATTTTTATACTGCTACGAAAGAGATTTCATGGATTCTCTTAACCATGATAATCAAGCTGATGTTATCGAGGCTTTTAATTCCACATCTAGGTACCTCGATGACCTTTTGAACATTGACAACCCTTATTTTGAAGGTATGGTCAATCAAATTTATCCACCTGAACTTCAGTTGAACAAAGCTAATATCTCAGATACCGAAGCCCCCTTTTTAGATCTACATCTTTCTGTTGCAAATGGATTTGTATCTTCTAAAATTTATGATAAGCGCGATGACTTTGATTTTGATATAGTAAATTTTCCTTTTTTGGATGGTGACGTTCCTCGTCGTGCTTCTTATGGTGTATATATTTCGCAACTTATTAGGTTTGCTAGAGTCTGCAATCATGTTACAGACTTCAACGCTCGAAATAAATGTTTAACGGCAAAACTTCTCCAACAGGGCTATCGGTATCATAAACTTCGAAAAACCTTTTCTAAATTTTATCGTAGACACTATGAATTGATTTCCAAATATAATGTTGGGTTAAAGACACTTTTAAGTGAGGGCCTTTCGGAACCTGAATTTTATGGTGACTTGGTTTACAAATTAAAGAAACTTAAAGGAATAAATGATTTTTCTCTTCAGTTCGGAAAAATCATAACACGTTACAGACGTATAGGTTATAACTTGAATGTTATGCGACAGTCTGCATGCTTAGTTTTTAACCCAATCATGGTTGATAACTATGCTGCCTTCTTTAATTGCACGCCGGTGGGTCGGGCGTCAGACTCTATGATGGCCCCGACTTAAAGCTATTCATTTTAGTTGGTTGGGGCCGAAGCTTCTTGTCTGTTGCTTGGCCCACCGGGGTCCAACTGGTGTTTTTCTTTTGCTCCGGAGTTAGTAGGTTATTCGGCGCCCAGGGATCTCCATCGTCGGGCAGCTTACTCAATCTGTGAGTCCTGGTTTTTGATTCATCAGGGTGTATATCATGATTTATTTGTTTGTTCTTGATGATTCATTGACTAGTTAGATATTCACCACGAGGACCGAAGAACTAACTAAATGTTGTGAACCACTGCAGAAGCTGAGGGTGAGGTTAGGTACCTGTAAAACCGGTTTAAGCCCGCCAGTAACTTTGTGTTACTGATCGTTCCAAGTCGATACTTCTGTAGTGGTTCTTTTTGTTTTATGTTTTGGTGTTTAAAATTTTTTGTGCTGTTGGCGCCTTATGTATGTTTTCATATTTTTAGTTAAGTTAAGGTAACTGAGTGGCCACCTATTGGGAAAATAGCTGCTCATTCGGCTTACGATATGTTTCATGGTATAAGTACCTGATTGTTAGTTTGGTTTTTTCCCACCTCGGTTTTTGGAGTGGGAATCTTTTTCTGATTGCGCCTTTTCCTGATCTTTGCCTACTTGTACCTTAGTAAATGAATCATCAAGAACAAACAAATAAATCATGATAAACATCCTGATGAATCAAAAACCAGGACTCACAGATTCAGTAAGCTGCCCGACGATGGAGATCCCTGGGCGCCAAATAACTTACTATCTCCGGAGCTAAAGAAAAACATCAGTTGGACCCCGGTGGGCCAAGCAACAGACAAGAAGCTCCGGCCCCAACCAACTAAAATGAATAGCTTTAAGTCGGGGCCATCATAGAGTCTGACGCCCGACCCACCGGCGTGCAGTTAAAGAAGGCAGCATAGTTATCAACCGTGATTGGGTTAAAAACTAAGCATGCAGACTGTCGCATAACATTCAAGTTATAACCTATACGTCTGTAACGTGTTATGATTTTTCTAAACTGGAAAAAAAATCATTTCTTCCTATAAGTTTCTTAAATTTGTAAACCAAGTCACCATAAAATTCTGGTTCCGAAAGACCCTCACTTAAAAGCGTCTTAAACCCGCCAGTAAATTTATGTTACTGATCGTTCCAAGTCGATACTTCTGTGGTGGTTCTTTTTGTTTTGTGTCTTGGTGTTTAAAATATTTTTGTGCTGTTGGCGCCTTATGTATGTTTGCATAGTTTTAGTTAAGTCAAGGTAACTGAGTGGCCACCTATTGGAAAAATAGCTGCTCATTCGGCTTACGAAATGTTTTCATGGTATAAGTACCTGATTGTTAGTTTGTTTTTTTCCCACCCTGGTTTTTGGAGTGGGAATCTTTTTCTGATTGCGCCTTTTCCTGATCTTTGCCTACTTGTACCTTTTTCATCCAACATTATATTTGGAAATCAATTCATAGTGTCTACGATAAAATTTAGAAAAGGTTTTTCGAAGTTTATGATACCGATAGCCCTGTTGGAGAAGTTTGGCCGTTAAAGATTTATTTCGAGCGTTGAAGTCTGTAACATGATTGCAGATTCTAGCAAACCTAATAAGTTGCGAAATGTATACACCATAAGAAGCACGACGAGGAACGTCACCATCCAAAAACGGAAAATTTACTAATATCAAAATCAAAGTCATCGCGCTTATCATAAATTTTAGAAGAAACAAATCCATTTGCAATAGAAAGATGTAGATCTAAAAAGGGGGCTTCGGTATCCGAGATATTGGCTTTGTTCAACTGTAGTTCAGATGGATAAATTTGATTGACCATACCTTCAAAATAAGGGTTGTCAATGTTCAAAAGGTCATCGAGGTACCTAGAAGTGGAATTAAAAGCCTCGATAACATCAGCTTGATTATCATGGTTAAGAGAATCCATGAAATCTCTTTCGTAGCAGTATAAAAATAAATCAGCTACGAGAGGTGCGCAATTTGTACCCATCGGAATTCCAACAATTTGTCTGTATAACTTGGTCATAAATCTATTATAATGTCGCACACATTCTGACATGACCAAAGTGTACCGACTTTGGTCAGAGGAAGTGAAAAAAGCCTTTCTGTCATTACATGCCAAATAAAGTGAACCATAGTTTTTTAATGCCCTTTTGAAGGTCCACTCTATCAAATCCAGAAGTTTTTCTTTAATTAGATTATGTGGTAAAGTTGTATACAGAGTAGAAAAATCATATGTGGACAAGCTCGTCGCACGGAACCCTCTACACTTCAATTTATTGAGCACCTCACCAGAATTTTTTATTGACCAAAACCAATTTTTATTTGAAGTTTCATACACAGTCTCACAGTATCTTATAACATGAGATTTGATAGCAGTAAGACAGGAAGTTAATAATTTAGAAAGTTCAGTAGTACATGTAGTACAGGAGCTAGAATTTGCAATAAATCTTGCTTTGTATGGTCTTTTGTGAAGCTTAGGTAACCAATACATCGTAGGAAGTTTGTCTTGGCCTTCATTGACACAAACAGAAAACTTAACAGGTAAATTGTTTAAGTGGGCATTTACTACAGACACCTCATCAGTATCTGTCTCCAGATAAGCCCTGGTACCATCCAGCTCCTGTTTTAAGGTGTTAACGTAGTGAAGCCTACAAACAAGAACAACATTGTTTGCGGCTTTGTCTGCCGGAACCACGACCTACTTTCTGTGAAATTCTTGGATACCCTGCTTCAAATGCCTAAATGACGATTTAGGTTTAGGAGGTAAAAGATTAGTATTTTGCGAATAAAACTGTATACGTTTATCCACGATAGTGAAGATACTTCTTTTCCATTCTTTAAGAGCATTATCCTCAACATCCTCTCGTTTACACCATCGATTACCGAAATCATTCAATGCAGATGCAATCTCCTCTCTACATTTATCGAAATTGATGTAGGAGGGGAATCTATATTTCGGACCTTTAGAAACAATTTTGCGAATTCTAGAATCCGAAATTATTTTTAAATTTCCAGTTACTATATGTCCGGCTGGTTGATAAACAAATTTTGAATCTTTACAATCTCAAGACTTAGGAGTATTAGCATGGATATCAAGATCAGAAACAAGTTTATTGAAATTAACAATAGTATTTCTGATTGGTTTATTATATTTGTAACAAATAATAGGAGGTTCTGAATTTTGGAAGTACGTAGGTATAGACTGTATCACTGATTTATCCTGGAATATGCTTGGTAAATCAATAAATAATCCTTTATTAATGAAAGGAATTTTAATAAAACTTCTAATCACGCAGTCCAATCTATAATTCGATAATGAGCGGGTGGGAAAAGAATACACCCATTTTAGAGACGGTACTTGCATTTTTACGACAAAAATGTCGTTTTTAAACCCATTCTCTGCTATTTTTGATCCAAACGATATAGCGCATACAAACGGTTATATCACACTGCACGTTCTGGTATAAAAACAATGTCGCAGTCATGTCTCATGCAGCACGCAAATATGCGCCAGTATAAATCAGCCTGTGAAAATTGTGGGTTTGAAATCAGACTACGTCATTATTTTGGCCAGATTGTTTTCCGGTATTTTGCAATCACTTGTGAAGAGGTAAGTGCTATTTGGACTTCGTATTATTGTATACTTTAAATTACTATTTTTGTTTAAAGCCCCACACTTTTGAAAATATGTTGATATAAATCAATTACGTCGTCTCCTACGATGGAGGGGTTGAGTATACGTATACTTTTACGGAGGGGCATTCTTGTTTCATGAATGTTATTTTGATGTGGCTATGGGTTTTCGTCCAAGTCAACAGGTTTTTCAGTCATGTCGGGACGAAACCACTGATTCCTTGATGCTACACAGTTCCATGGAGGAGATTAAAGTGTCTTGTGTATGGGCACAGCACGGCGAAGGTAGGTATTTTCTCGATCCTGACCCCTGAGCTCTAAATATAAGGCACCCCACTCCCCAGATGCATGTTAAATTCAATGTGAAACGCATAAACACTAACTAAGGACTATCCTTTCTCATTGTAAAAACAACAACAACAAAGGTTCTGATAAAATCATTTGAACTTAGATCAGGAAAGTAAATTTCACTCCGCTCCGCTTCGGTATCTCGTTCTACTACCGTGTGAGGTTCGGGTAATTACGAAACAGCGACGGGAAATAATGAATTAGAAGATCTTGTAGCAATTTGTCATATTTCAGAAAAGTGACATCTTCGTTCGTTTAAATTTTATTATATTATTTTTGGCCGGGGCGGGTGGTGGGAGGGGGCAAATCTACAATCAATGGGCAAATCTACAATTTTGTTAAATCCGATATTTAAACCTCTAGGCTGATTGTGTGACTGTAAAGGTCGGTTTTTATCGGACATGATCGGAAACAAAAGTGTTGGTTTTCACATGCAAAGGCTCAGAGCATATCATTACCAAAACTTGCCCATGCAATATACAGGTAATTTATTTCATGTGTAAAAATTGAAAAAAAAAATATTTATAATATATTTGCTAAAACATTGATTGTCGGTACACGTATAACCGCCTCGCCTAGGCGGTTTTAAGGAGTACCCACAATGTATGTTTGGGATCAAATATTGAAGAAAAATAGGTATAAACCTGTAATCCCCAATTTACGAATACCCACAATCTATGTTTTGGATCAAGTGTAAGAATAATAGGTATGCCACTGTAGTCCCCAATTTTACTGTATAAAATTGGGGTTCAATGGGGTATACAATTCATAGACATCTTTTCCTGATGGCTTGACTGTTGCTTTGAGATCGATCACGTGACAATTTACGTCAATCACTTAAAAGGATGTACATGAAGATTTCTGTCATTGAGCAAAACGTTCAGACAATAGAGTCTGTATACACTTTTAAAGTTTTAAAATCTACATAAAATCCAGGCAATGTGGGTCAAGTTTGTGGTTATATCCCAAGGCCCGGACCTGAACGATGACAATAATGAGAATCAACATCTGAAAGTTGTTCTTATGACAAACAATATATTCGAGAGAGGCTTAGTAATTTGCATGTACGTGCACTAAAGTAAGCCAACGGCACATCCCCGGCACATCAGAAGTTAAATCATGGCACATAGGCCTCGTTTTCCCCGGTAGATACAAATGACTAGTGCGGAACAAATTACTGCAAAAATAGGTAAATGTGTATTTTGAGCTGTAATAGTCTGTTTTAAGTTCAGCAATGTGTGTTCTTTTATACCAATGCCATAAATATACATAATTCATCAGGAATTGTGGGTACTCGTTAGAACAGCACCAGAGACGATCTATGTTTTGAGGAAAGTATTAAAAATATCAATTTTTCCTGGTGAAATTTTCAATTTTTACATGTCAAAAAATGTCTGCGCATTGCATGGGCAAGTTTTCGCACAGGCGTTTGAAGTTATAACCATAAATCATTAAAATATGCCCTTATATTTTCGGCATGGGCCATGAAATATACACTGACTGTAGGTGAAATCGACAAAATGAAATAAAAATTCAATTAAGCTAGAATCTCACTGACATGCGAATTTCAAGCGACTGTTTGCCAATTTTGTCGCGGGCTTTCGCACGACATTCGTGCGAGTGTCGCACAAATATCTTGAAAATTTTCATGTGTCGCGAACTAGTCGCGAACTGGTCGCGAACTGGTCGCGAAGTTTTTAAACAGGTTTAAAAAGTTTATGAAAATGTTTTCGTCAAAATATTTCGCGACAGTCGCGAGGAATATTTTCAAAATTAGACCGAAATTCGCGAATTTGTCGCATAAATGTCCAATCAATGAGAATGCAACGTAAATGCAACGTAAAAGCTGTGTTTGTCTTATCGTTAATCTTTGTCGCGAAATAGTCGAGAACTATTCGCGAACTAGTCTCCAGTTGTCGCACACCAGTGAGGTAGGGGTCTTAAGCTAGTATCTCACTGGCATGCGAATTTCTCGCGACTGTTTTGCGAATTTTGTCGCGGACATTGGCATGACATTCGTGCGAGTCAGTGTCGCACGAGTATCGTGAGAATTTTCAAATGTCGCAATCTAGTCTCGAACTGGTCGCGAACTGGTCGCGAAGGTTTTAAACATGTTTAAATTTTCATTTTTCATTTTAGTCAGCAACGTATGTAACCTTCGTATAGGCATTGTGCATTACAATAGCACAAACGTTAAACGTATTTTGTATGCTTTAAACAGCTTTACTGAAGATTTCAATATCCATCCCCTCCGGAAGAAAGGTACCTATTACAAATGCCACCTACGAAGAAACTACGTATACCTGAAAAAATCAGCCATGTGGCATCCCATCTTAATTTAGGATAGTATACATCATTATTCGGCTACTGTGAAGGTCAGACATCATCAAAATTTGTACAGGTTAGATGGAATTGCTCGAAACTTGTCATTTCTTAATGTCGCATGACAGAACAGGTAAGGCACAAAGCTTCGAATAAAATTTTGGCGCATCTATCACGCTGTTTCTACGAAGTGTTGCAAGGTCATTTTCATATCAGTTTAAAGCTTATGAGATGCACTTTATACTGCGCATACACATATTACAACAACTATCTACAGAGAAATGAGTAACAATGATCTTACCTGGCAGATTCATTTATCCATGGTTTGTTTACACAATTTATTCATCCCACCTATCCGGAAGTACGCTTTAAACCAACCCCTCCGTTCCGTCGCTCAGTTATTGATTGGACTGCGTGCTAATGTGATTAGATTCGGAATCGATAAATGGACGAAGAGCATGCTGAGTATAACATCTTGTTAACAGTGCAGCGTCATACATTTGATGATTTCTATCGTAAAATCTATTAGCCTCTGTGTCCAAGGAACGTAATATAGCAATAGGTAGAGAACTAAGATAAGACAGCATTGGATGTCGACCGTGAATCCTTAGTTTAACAGCTAAATCATTAAGGGAAGTGTTCAATTTCATTGTAGCGCACCGTTTACGTTTGTCATTACCCTTTTTCCGTATACAATGAGATCTAGATTTACGTTTACGAGACTCTGAAAGTGTAAGCACATCAAAATCGGGCATTTTGGAAATATTTCCCTCATGGTAAATGTTGTCGTTTAATCCCAGTGGAAAGGGAGTTTGCAATAATTTTATCCATTTAAGTTCAGTTTCAAATCGTTTGATGTTTTTGAATCTAACAGAAGAATTTTCATCATATGAGATTTTTTCCACTGGTTGAACTATAACATTATTGGGAGAACGACCAGTGCGCTTAAAGTGCTGGTACAGAAAGGTATCATTATTTTTGGGCTTTCTGATTCTACGATAGTGCTCACCAAATCGTTTTGGCAAAGTTCGACACATTTGTCCAACATACTGCATCCTACAATTGTTTGTATTTCAAGTAAGAACATATACAAGATCCATTGATTTTCAGTCTAAATCAGAATCATTAACCACTGAAAATGTCCTACCATTCACAGATGAAGTGATAGTAGTCTTAGAGCATAAATGATTGCAACAGTTGCACTTCTTGGCATTGCACTTAGAAATACTAGGGTACATCCCAGGTCTCTTGAACGGATTAATATATTTACGTAAAATTGGTGATTAAAGTGGAGATAACCTTATCTGAAGATTATTACGAAACATATTAGAATTAGAAGCTCCGTGTAGATTAACAATAGATGCCGAAAATAAATTAAGAGGTGTCACCCTAACAGTAGGTAATAAATTTTGAAAATTGTTAGTTGAATGAGGAATCCGTACAGTAGACGCAGCATGCAACCTAAGGGGAGTTAATGTAATTCCTAATCTTTTTGTGATAGTCATAGTTGGGAGTTCTGTGTTGATACTGCCAAAAGAAGCGCGACACTCATACCGGTTATAAAAAAATAATGCACTTAATCGTAATGCAAAATCTCTCAAATGAAAGAACAAGGTATGACCGAAGCCCACATCTCAGGTCCATGTCTAATACAAGTCTATGGATAGAAACGTAAGAATCGCTTATTCAACGAGATACGAGTGACGGTCAACTAATGACCTTCAATACGGTATCGAAGAGTTGTGGTAGTTAGAGATAGGAAAATACAAACTGATTGCAAGCAATCCCTGAGGATTGGAAAAATAAGAGCATTAAATGGATGTACGGGGTGACTTTTTAGGGCCGCCACACGGCACAACCACAAGAACTCTGATATAAAAAAGTACAAGTAGGCAAAGATCAGGAAAAGGCGCAATCAGAAAAAGACTCCCACTCCAAAAACCAAGGTGGGAAAAAACCAAACTAACAATCAGGTACTCATACCATGAAAACATTTCGTAAGCCGAATGAGCAGCTATTTTCCCAATAGGTGGCCACTCAGTTACCTTAACTTAACTAAAACTATGCAAACATACATAAGGCGCCAACAGCACAAAAATATTTTAAACACCAAGACATAAAACAAAAAGAACCACCACAGAAGTATCGACTTGGAACGATCAGTAACGCAAAGTTACTGGCGGGTTTAAATCGATTTTACACGGCCGTTACCACACCCTCAGCTTCTGCAGTGGTTCATAACATTTAGTTAGTTCTTCGGTCCTCGTGGTGAATCTCTAACTAGTAAATGAATCATCAAGAACATACAAATAAATCATGATAAACATCCTGATGAATCAAAAACCAGGACTCACAGATTCAGTAAGCTGCCCGACGATGGAGATCCCTGGGCGCCAAATAACTTACTAACTCCGGAGCTAAAGAAAAACATCAGTTGGACCCCGATGGCCCAAGCAACAGACAAGAAGCTCCGGCCCCAACCAACTAAAATGAATAGCTTTAAGTCGGTACCATCATAGAGTCTGACGCCCGACCCACCGGCGTGCAATTAAAAAAGGCAGCATAGTTATCAACCGTGATTGGGTTAAAAACTAAGCATGCAGACTGTCGCATAACATTCAAGTTATAACCTATACGTCTGTAACGTGTTATGATTTTTCTAAACTGAAAAGAAAAATCATTACTTCCTATAAGTTTCTTAAATTTGTAAACCAAGTCACCATAAAATTCTGGTTCCGAAAGACCCTCACTTAAAAGCGTCTTTAACCCAACATTATATTTGGAAATCAATTCATAGTGTCTACGATAAAATTTAGAAAAGGTTTTTCGAAGTTTATGATACCGATAGCCCTGTTGGAGAAGTTTGGCCGTTAAAGATTTATTTCGAGCGTTGAAGTCTGTAATATGATTGCAGACTCTAGCAAACCTAATAAGTTGCGAAATGTATACACCATAAGAAGCACGACGAGGAACGTCACCATCCAAAAACGGAAAATTTACTATATCAAAATCAAAGTCATCGCGCTTATCATAAATTTTAGAAGAAACAAATCCATTTGCAACAGAAAGATATAGATCTAAAAAGGGGGTTTCGGTATCCGAGATATTGGCTTTGTTCAACTGTAGTTCAGATTGATAAATTTGATTGACCATACCTTCAAAATAAGGGTTGTCAATGTTCAAATGGTCATCGAGGTACCTATAAGTGGAATTAAAAGCCTCGATAACATCAGCTTGATTATCATGGTTAAGAGAATCCATGAAATCTCTTTCGTAGCAGTATAAAAATAAATCAGCTACGAGAGGTGCGCAATTTGTACCCATCGGAATTCCAACAATTTGTCTGTATAACTTGGTCCCAAATCTAATATAAATATTATCCAGGAGATAGGATAAGGCGTCGCACACATTCTGACATGACCAAAGTGTATACCGTCTTTGGTCAGAGGAAGTGAAAAAAGCCTTTCTGTCATTACATGCCAAATAAAGTGAACCATAGTTTTTTAATGCCCTTTTGAAGGTCCACTCCATCAAATCCAGAAGTTTTTCTTTAATTAGATTATGTGGTAAAGTTGTATACAGAGTAGAAAAATCATATGTGGACAAGCTCGTCGCACGGAACCCTCTACACTTCAATTTATTGAGCACCTCACCAGAATTTTTTATTGACCAAAACCAATTTTTATTTGAAGTTTCATACACAGTCTCACAGTATCTTATAACATGAGATTTGATAGCAGTAAGACAGGAAGTTAATAATCTAGAAAGTTCAGTAGTAGTACAAGAGCTAGAATTTGCAATAAATCTTGCTTTGTATGGTCTTTTGTGAAGCTTAGGTAACCAATACATCGTAGGATGTTTGTCTTGGCCTTCATTGACACAAACAGAAAACTTAACAGGTAAATCGTTTAAGTGGGCATTTACTACAGACACCTCATCAGTATCTGTCTCCAGATAAGCCCTGGTACCATCCAGCTCCTGTTTAAGGTGTTAACGTAGTGAAGCCTACAAACAACAACAACATTGTTTGCGGCTTTGTCTGCCGGAACCAAGACATACTTTCTGTGAATTTTTGGATACCCTGCTTCAAATGCCTAAATGACGATTTAGGTTTAGGAGGTAAAAGATTAGTATTTTGTGAATAAAACTGTATACGTTTATCTACGATAGTGAAGATACTTCTTTTCCATTCTTTAAGAGCATTATCCTCAACACCCTCTCGTTTACACCATCGATTACCGAAATCATTCAATGCAGATGCAATCTCCTCTCTACATTTATCGAAATTGATGTAGGAGGGGAATCTATATTTCGGACCTTTAGAGCCATTTAGACCTTAAGCCATTTGTCCTCAAATTTGTCTAGACAGTTTTTTACTGTTGCTGTGTGCTGTTCAAGGCAGTGTATATACTTAATTTTTCTAAGAAGTGCAATAAGTGGTAAAGGCTGATTAAGACGCTTCGTTGCACACATATAGTGCTTAATCATAGTGTGAACATTCTCTTAACTCCAAAAATCCACTTTGGTCATTAGACACCCATGGTGCAAAAGGCAGTAAAACCAATTAGCAGGGATAATTTCTGCTCAGCAGCCTCTGATAAGAAATTCCAGGTAAGGAACATCTGCTCTGATCAGCATGTACAAATACCATACAAAATCCTTAATACAGAACCGATTTAGACCATTGAAAATGTAATGTCGCTTAACTTTTTATGATTATTTCAATTATTTTGATTAAAATGTATTTTGATGAAAAATTAACAAAAAAATATTTTTTGGTTTGGTTTGTACTCTAAAATACCTGGAATTCTAGGTATCAGATTACAGCTAATCTGACCATTCCTTGCATAATTACCCAGGAGAGGCAGCTAAACACTGATAAGCTGTATATAATCACAGCAGGTATTGCAGCATAAGTGGACACCGCACTTTACCCCCAAAACATAGGAAAATGGGGGTAAAGTGCGGTTATTGAGATAAGAGGATGTACACAGTATGTTATAATGAAGAGTTGCAAGTCTGCAGTAGTATATGTGTTTCCTATGTTAAAAATAAATATTTGTTCTATAAATGAAAGATTGACATTTTTGTTAATTAAGCAATTAGTAAGTTGTCTAATAAGTGATTGACTTTCTGGACATGTCCAAAGCAAATGACCTTTAGAACATCTGTCCAGAATTTGTTTTTTTATTTTGGGGAGTAGAAGGTCAATATAACTGGTGCCAAATGAAAATATTTCATTAAAATTGATTGTATTTTTAATGACAGTTTGCCATGGGCTGTCTGTAACAATAATTCTTCTCAACCAAGTTATCTTCATACTGTTCATGAAAGCTTTTTAATTGATCATTTTTAGACCACCTTCACAATATTCTTTCACAACAACTGACTGTTTTATCTCAGCTGGGCCTTCCCAAAGAAATTCATAAAACATATTATTTAATTCCTTAAGTATTGTATCACCTGGATTAGGTATTGAAATGAACAGATGGTTTAGAATTGGAAAGAGTAAAGTTTTTATTACTGTTATCTTGCCTAATGGGGTTAGGTATCTACGTTTCCATAATTTAATCAATGATTTAAATTTTTGTATCTTATCTTTATAGTTTACATTTTGTAATTCATCTAAATTAACTTGGAAAATAGTTCCTTATAATTTAAAATCTGTATTACCCCAGCAAAGTTTCCATCTTGTCTTAATTGAAGCAGTACTGTATTTTTTTTTCAGCCCAATCCACACAGCATGAGTTTTTCCAAAGTTAATTTTAAGTCCTGAAAATCTGGCAAATTCTGATAGAACATTGTTTCATTAAGGGATTTGCTTGTACCGTCTAAGAAAAATAAAGTATCATCGGCATATTGTGATAATTTATGTTCTTTATCATTTATATTATGCCTTTAATATCCTTATTATTTCGTATCATTATACCAAAAATCTCTACACAAAGAATAATAAAAAGGTGACACTGGGTCCCCTTGGCGACATCCACGACCAATATTAAAATTTGGTGAAAGATGACCACCTAGGTTAACACTTAGACTAGCATTACTATTAAATAGTTTTATCCATGAAATAATGGATTCGCCAAAACCAAAAAATTCTAAAACCTTGTATAAAAATGACCAAGAGACAGAATCAAAGGCCTTTTCAAAATCTATAAGTAAAATTAAACCTGGAATATTATTTTCCACTGTAAAATGCATAATATCGTAAACTAGTCTTGTATTCTCTCCTATGTAACGCCCTGCAATGAAACCAGTCTGATCAGCATGAATGACTTTATGAAGCGTACTTTTTATTCTAAGTGCAATGACACCTGAAGCAATTTTATAAATGCAGTTAAGTAAAGAAATAGGTCTGTATTTTTTTATTTGGTTACGAGGTTTATTATCTTTTGGGATGCATGTTATAATTCCTTCTCCTTGAGTGACCGAGAGTAAGCCTTTAGAGAAACCATCATTGATTGAACGTATAATAAAGTGACCTAACTTTTTCCAAAATGCTTTAAAAAAAAACTCTGCACTGAAGCCATCAGATCCTGGGCTCCGATTATTTGACATTGCCATAAGTACCTTTGAGGCTTCTTCATACTTTATATGTCCTTCAAGTGTTGTTGATTCTTCAAAATTTAGGGTTTTTACTTCTAAGTTATGTAAAATATCGTGTAAGTTAATATCTATTAGTATACAAGTCCTCATAGAATTTTTTTGTTTCATTTAAAATTTCAAATTGATATGTAATTGTTTTTCCATCATCTGTATCTAATTTAGGTATTATTTTGCTTGAGTAATTGTGTTTCTCTAGGTTGCAGAAGTAATTAGTAGGTTTTTCATCATCTTCAATAATCTGAGCTCTTGATCTGACTAGGATACCTTGCATTTTGTGTTTTCTAATGGTGTTCAGTTCTTCTTTTAAATTTTTAACTTCAATTATGTTGTTGTTAGAAAGATTATTTTCAAGAGATTCTATCTTTTTTATAATTTCTTTTTCATTTTGTTTCTGTTGTTTTTTCTTGTAACTTGATGATTCATTGACTAGTTAGAGATTCACCACGAGGACCGAATAACTAACTAAATGTTATGAACCACTGCAGAAGCTGAAATTGAGGTTATGACCATGTAAAACCGGTTTAAGCCCGCCAGTAACTTTGTGTTACTGATCGTTCCAAGTCGATACTTCTGTGGTGGTTCTTTTTGTTTTATGTTTTGGTGTATAAAAATTTTTTGTGCTGTTGGCGCCTTATGTATGTTTTCATATTTTTAGTTAAGGTAAGGTAACTGAGTGGCCACCTATTGGGAAAATAGCTGCTCATTCGGCTTACGATATGTTTCATGGTATAAGTACCTGATTGTTAGTTTGGTTTTTTCCCACCTCGGTTTTTGGAGTGGGAATCTTTTTCTGATTGCTCCTTTTCCTGATCTTTGCCTACTTGTACCTTTTTTTGAAATTGACTTGCCTCTAAGTTCCATAAGTAATGTTTCCAAGAATAGCTGATCATTTATTGTAAATTGGATTTCTAGGTCAGGTATATTTTTGATATCATCAAAGTTATAAACTGGAATGGCATACTGTCTTTTAACATCATCAATTTTTTCATTTATCACTTTTAGATATTCATTATCATACAAAAGAGAGTTGTTGTGTTTCCAAAGAGGCTTTCCTTTTTGAAACTTAATAAATGATATGTCTAGTGTTATCATAGAGTGGTCAGATCTGTAGCTCCCTTCAATTGCACATTTACTTACTGAGTTTTGCAATGTCTCTGAAACCAAAAAGTAATCTAAGCGGGCTTGTTTTAAGGGAGATTTTTTCCTCCAAGTGTATCGCTTAAGTGAAGGATATGCCTCTCTGAATTGGTCATGAAGTTTACAAGTTTCTTTAATTTCTGGGATCTTTTTATGTGACTTTTTGTTGTTTATGTTTTTGTAGTTGAAATAATCTAGTTTTTCATCTTGAATAGCGTTAAAATCTCCACATATCATCATATTTGCGTTTTCTATGGTTTCTGCGATTTCAATTATGTTTTGAAAAAATTGAGGAGTGTCCTTATTTGGTCCATATAAGTTAATAAGAGTAAATCTGTTGTCCGCTACGGATAGATCACAAATAATATAGTTTCCTTCTGGGTCAGAAATTGAGTTATTAATTTTGAAATCTACAGTTTTATTAAAAAGAATAGCCACTCCTCTATAGTTAGAGGTTCCTGAGCTAAACAAGCATTCATTATTCCACTGGGATCTGAAAAAACATTCGGATGCTTTAGTTGTGTGTGTGTGTGTCTTGGAGACAATATATATCACAGTTTTTTTCCTTTAAGTAATTGAAAACATATAGTCTTTTTTCTATTCAACCTAGTCCCTGACAATTAGCTGAAAGTATTTTTAAAGCCATGGTTTGCACATATGTAGTAGCTGCAAAACCATGAGAGAGAATAAATAGACAATATAAAATGAACAACAAAATATGTAGTTAGACAACATGAAAAAAACAACAAAACAATCAGGCTGAATAGATTTTGAACAACTTAGCTTAGTTTTAAAACCATACTCAATTTTGAAACAGAATACATCTTTTCTGGAAATTGATTTCTACAGCATTTACCAAATTAAGAATCTATCACTATTTCAAGCAAAATTGCACAAAACTTCACAGCTGATTTTAATTAACACAACATGTTAGCTCAAAATCTACTAAAAATAATGAAAACCATTAGGCTGTTTTAATGTCTGTGAAGCCCGAAGGGCTTCTCGGAGACATTTAAACAACTAATGTTTTTCATCATCCAGTGAAAGCTTAAATCTGAATTTCAATACTTATATTTACATTTTATATTATCAATCAAGTATCAGGTCTTTAATTGCGCATATCACCGCTCATTTTCATGTTATTTGACATTAAATTCGACTTAACGTTATTTTGGAACAGCCAAAACGTCAAATTTTCGCGCCTAACGTCATGGCGATACGCGACCAACGTCACGACAACAAGAGTAAACAAACAACGTCACTGGATGGGTTTTGACGTCGCCTCGCCCATAGGCGTGACCTCTAGACCACGTGACTTAATGTTTTTCATTGGGAAATAAAGAACATCAAGAAAGATACTTTCATCTAGGGCGATTGCAATAAAAATGTAAATATTTCATGATAACCACCATGATGAATAAAAAACAAATACTCAAAGATTTAGTAACATCAGGAAAACATGTCCGTGCAATGAATACCCCCTTAACCCCCACTTTTATATAGTAAAAGTGGGGTATGCAGGGGTATACCTACTTTTCTCTTTTTTGCTCCAAAACATAGATTGTGGGTACTCGTTAGAACCGCCTCGGCGAGGCGGTTCTAACGTGTACCTACAATATATGTTTTGAGCAAAAATAAGAAAAATATCAAAAATTTTCAGCTGAAAATTAGCAAGTTTTAAAGCTAAAAAATTCTCTGTTTATTGCATGGGCAAGTTTTCGTCATGGAAGTACCATGCACAAACATTGTACTGTTGGATGGTATTTTTCCATTATAGTAGATTTCATATTATTAAATGGGTTCAACTTTATAGAATTACAATATTTTTATGATAATGTTATTCTATGGTCTTCTCTGTTTAATAATATCTAAAAATCATTTTACTTGAATCTACCACTAGTTTGCTTTATTGTGCACGTATTAACCATGTTTTCACATAATTTTACTGTGATATTGAATAGACAAGTCAATTAAGGATTATTGGTTTTAGGGTTTACCTGGTACCTGCATTCTGTAAAACAAAATCAAGTTTCATACGCCAGGCTATACCAAAGACAATAGAATAGTCTACAGCGTCAAAGACAATGTCAAAATATCATTTTGAAACTACTACATAACATGTAAGTTTGTTGCCACCGCAGTCTGGGAAATTTAAGAACCAATATTCCTAACCATAATAAGTTGGTCTTCTGATGGCAATACAAAGGTACAAGTAGGCAACGATCAGGAACAGGCGCAATGAGAAAGAGATTCCCACTCCAAAACGCGGAGTGGGAAAAACCAAATCAACAATCAGGCACTTATACTATGAAAACATATAGTAATCCGAATGAGCAGCTTTTTTCCCCAATAGGTGGCCACTCAGTTGACAGCCATACAATGCTAACATTTAAGGTATTATAGTAAAACACTGACCTTGCCGGCTTATCTCACGTAATAAAGTTGCCAAAGCTTAAGGGTCACTGACGAGACTTTAAAAGTCGAAACCGCGGTATGGCCCATCCCTTTTCTCAGATATGTGTTCACTGCTCTTAAAGGATCTCAGTTTTAATTTTTATTTGCTGATTACTGCAGCTGGTGTTGTGACGTGTGGCGGCCCTAAAATGTCTCCCCGTACATCATCTATAGTGCAGGTTATATTTTCTTTTTGGTCCTTTGAGATCGGCGAGGATATTCTGAGAAATCAGAAATTTATTATCGGTCACGATTAATTTTCTAACCAATGTTTAATATATTTGGTCCCGTTTAGATATTATTAGTCTTTGTATTGACTACCCTGTTAAAAGTTGAAAATTTAAGTAATTCTCTTTGGCTCCGTGTTGCCAAAGCTTAAGGGTCACTGACGAGACTCGCGGTATGGCCCATCCCTTTTCTCATAAATGTGTTCACTGCTCTTAAAGGATCTCGGTTTTAATTTTTATTGTAAACAATAGAAACGGAATTCCTACTTGCTTTAGGCATATAATAGAAACACACTATTGGAAATATATCCATCTGAACCAGTCCGATCAACAAATGCATGGAAATGTCAGAGCTAAACTAACAGCGTGTAAGAAATCAAGAGTCACATGTTCATACTTAGGCTACCATCTCATGCAAGTTGACATTTGAGCCACCTCATGGGAAAACTAACAATCTACATATGCGAAAACAAAGACGCAGATCAGCTTCGCGGTAACCGCGAAGCTGATCAGCGCCTTTGTTTTCGCTACACGGATAGTACACTTCCTCTTCTTCCTAACTCCGAAATTTCAAGCTTCTTGCCTGCTTCTGTGATTGTACAGCCTGATTTGTGTCAGACATGTTCGGAAACCACATTGTTGGTTTTACCATGGGGCGGCTGATTTAAGGGAGGTATGGCTTTGCTAATTGTCGTTAATCCTTGGTCATTTGGAATACTTGGCTGCTTCAAGATGACTGTATATATGGGTCATTATCACAAAATGGAGCAATCCTTGTCCCTGATGGTTTATTTGCATGCCCGATGTCCGAGGTTTGCTTTTTCCATGTATGATATTATTATCCGCGGTGCTTTACTAGAACCACACGCGATTTCACGTTTCCGAGTATGTTATTTGTAAAAAAGAGATGCAAGAAGTGCTATTTTATCGAGTTTTACCGTGTCCCCGGGTCAGGGTAAGTAGTTTTATTTGTTTCCATTGCAAAAGAAGCTTGACAGAAATCATATTTTCTGTGACCATCTATTGCATATAATGTTATTGAAGTCAAATTCAAAAATCATATGATATATAAAGTGCTAGTTAAGGGAATGGGCACATTTATAGTGTTGTCCCTGGAAAACGTATCAGTGCTGTCACTTTTATTGAAAATCGATTTTGACCAGAGTTACGAATCATTTTCTCAGATCAAAACAATCGCGTTTTGTAGACCAAGCTGAAGAGGTAATGGTAAAAAACAACAAATCGAACAAATCGCATTACTCCGTTCCTATACCATAAAGAAATGTCAAATTTGGAGTGGGAATTTTACAAGCATCAGTACTGTCACGTGCATTTTGCCGCTTCTTGCAAATATCACATTCATTTTAAAACCATGACTGAATTTCAACTTAGGAGCAGTTAGAATAGACATGCAAAATTTTCATCCTGCATTCTGTTGTTAGTCATTAGAATTAAATTTCTGTGTGAAACTCAGTACTGTCACGGATCAGTGCTGTCACGGTCGTGACAGAAATGATGTGACAGCACTGAGTTTACTTCTGTCAGCAGGTGTGGATTCAGGTAATTTTCCGAGGCTGACATGAGTTAGGTCGCCTTTTACGAGAGGGTCTCGGCTACTAACGCCAGCAGCAGCCAGGAGTGGCCAATCTATATCGCTTTGAAAATCATTTGAGGTGTGTGTGGGTGATACAAAACGCTTCGTCGACCACGGTATACAATTAGCCCCCGGGGGTGGTACTCCCATAATGATATTTAGACAGTTAAATGCCCTTTTTGCAGTCCATCCAAATTAGATTACCCCTTTTCAGTAAAAAAAGACATTTTAAGCCCCCACTTTATACGGAAAAATCGCCTTTTTGTTTAAAACGCCATCCCTTTCCTCGAGGGATGGGAGGGGAACTCGAGGTAATGCTGGTACGGATGTGCCGTATTACATACCAAATTCATACACCTCGAAAAAAAGGACCCTGTAATATACACACTAGGGGTCTATGGTACATGAAAATACGAAAATTTTAACCTTCTCTGACGCATGTGTCTTCCAGTGTGTTTGTGTGTTGCATACCATTCCGAAAATGTGTTACCCATGCAATAGACAGAGATTTTTTTAGCTTTAAAAATTGAAGAAAAAATATATCTGATTGTGTACATGTTAGAACCGCCTAGGGTCAAATTTAAGAAAACAAAAAGAAGTAACATTGTATACCCCATTTTACCCTGTAAACGTCACTACATAAAAGTGGGATTTAATGGGATATATGTGAAAGCAAATGTGCAGCTCAGCTGCAAGTTAACTTCAATCTGAGGCCCATCCAAGGGGGTATTAGTTCTAAGCTCAGTAAAAGTAAAATGACCTTTCTCCCTAGCTCCCTAAAAATCGTTCCCTTGCTCCCAGCTTCCTAAAACCAAGAGTGTTCTTTTCCAGTAATCCCCAGTTCGCGTTTGGTTTGCGTGAAGCAAACGTGCTTTGTTAGAGCATTGGATCTACGCAAAGGTGTCCCTGGTTAGAGCATCAGCCGCGGCTTCGTTGGTTGCGACCTTAAGTGAATCTATGCCCCTAAGCTCATCGGTAAATGGTCAGAAATTAATCATTTCCGCACACATTTGAATGAAAAAGGCGAGATCGGATAATTATCAGTGCTGTCACGAAAACATCAGTGCTATCACGATATCAGTACTGTCACAGTCATAATTATTTAAAATACGCAAAACGCATTATATAAAAGTAATTGCTTTTGGTATGTAATGATTCTATACTGAAATAGTAAACATTTAGCAGAACTTATTTTTGGTTTAATCCTACAAGATAATGTCTACAAAAATAAAGCGTTTCAGAAACAGAACAAAGCACAGTATGTGTATTTTCATTGAAGATCTCTTCCTCGTTAAATCATTGAAAGTATTTAAGGTTTGTGTGAACTATTGTTCGTGACAAGTTATATATCCCCCCCACATACAGATTGGGGAAGTCTTATCAAATGAGCGTTTTACGCAAGAAAGTTTGTTCGTGACAGCACTGATATTTTTTCAAGGGTACCATACAATTAATTAATGCTGGTGCACTATTTGTTCAGTTAAACTCGGCATATTTTATTTCTATATTCTATATGCTCCTGTTAATAAAACTATCCCATTGAAAAAGAAAAAATGGACAATTATTTTTTTTTTCGTTTTGCCTTTCTGGATTGCTCCATTTTTTGATAATGACCCATATCTACTTTAGGTGATAACGGGGTACAAGTGTATCCCTAAGTCTTCTGATGAAGGAGCTTTCAATCAGTTTGCATGTCGAGAAATAGCCGATAAGAATAGCATATTGTTACTGGGAGGAAACAAAAATGACGGTGAGGAGTTGCATTTCGTTACGTGAGTATTATTTGAGCCACCTCGTGGAAAAACAATTGTGGTTTCCGAACTGGTCCGACACAAACCGGCCTGTACAGCTACAGAAGCATGCTAGAAGCTTGAAATTTTGGAGTAAAGTAGAAGAGGAATTGTATTAACCGAGTAGCGAAATCAAAGGCGCTGATCAGCTTCGCAGTTACTGCGAAGCTGATCTGCGCCTTTGTTTTCGCCTATGCAGGTTGTTGGTTTTCCCACGAGGCGGCTCATTTAAAGATGCATAATCTGCAATTTTGATGACTTTTTGCATCTGGTTATTTCATAGAGACTCGCCATACCCCCTTTGGTCGTGTTCACATAAACAGGTTAGAGAGAAGTCGATTTCGGGCTTTTTTTAGCCCGATCGGGCTTATATAGCCCATTTGGGCTATGAGAAACACGATTTTTGTGCACGTTTGCGTACGCCTGACATATCAAGACAGAGTCGCATGATTAGAGGTGTATAACGATATTCGTCATTATCGTTTACGCCAACAGAAATGGAAACATTAAACTTATGTGACCAGCTGGTTGCCATGGAATAGCAAAATGAAAATGCAGTTTTTCGGAAAATACGCATTCTTTCTTATGTAATCTATTACTACATGATTCCAAACCCAAATATGATTTACTCTATGGCTACGTTAATCTTTCAGACTGTCTTTCTCAAAAAGATTTTATTCGATCGCGCCGAGACAATGTGGTTAAGGAGACTTACAGATTGGTGGTTGTCAAGTCATTTAACGTAAACAAAGATGTGTTAAACAGACATGAATTAGTTACTACGACACCGTTTTGTAAAAACCGGGATAGTGGTTGACTTTCGATTGCAGTCGCCTCCATCGACTGAAGTGACCCATGTCATGATGGTTCTACAAATCGTGTCAACTACATAAACGTCATCTGCGACTTCCACATTAACTCCCCTGGTCAATGAGATGCATGTCGACCGCTAACACATGGCGCCCCAGGCAGCCGCGGTACACTGGCATACTTCCCCCACAGGTACCCATTTATACACCTGGGTGGAGAGGAGCAATGTCTGTAGGATACCACCAAACAATTCAGTGGCCGCGCTGGGGTTTGAACCCGGGTCAAACGCTCTCCCAACTGAGCTATCCGGACAAACTGGTGGGTTGATGGTTAGAGTATGCTGCGAGTACGATGTGATACGTTGTGTTATTCGACACTATATGTTCGGTGCCTTAGGTTATTACGGAACAAACCGGTGCGACACAGTTCGGCGAGTAAGGCGTGATAGGATACGGTAAGTACGTTGAGATATCAATCGGTGAATTCGGTGTGATTCAGTACACTAAAAAGGGTGCGATTAGGTGCGATACGTAACAGTAAGTAAAGTGCGATACGGGTATGGTAAGTAAGGCGCGATACAATAAGCACGGTAGAAACAGTACGAAACTGTAGGATAAGTACGGAACGATACGGTACGATACTGTACGGTTAAGTACGGAGTGATATGGTTCAGTAATAACGATGCGATACGGTACGTAAGAATACCATACCTTATTTACCGTTTCTACAGAACCGCACCAACCTATCGTAAATGACTTAACGCAACATATGGCACTATTTAAATCGTACGATATTGCGCCGTACTGTGCGTACCGTATCACACCGTACCATATCGCACCTTACCGTACGTACCGTATCGCAGCCCACTCACCGTGACATCATTGTATATTATTGCACCGTTCTTACCGTACCGTATAGCGTGATGCTATACCGTAATGCGTGTTTCGATATGGAGAGTACATATGCGATACGGTGTTGTACTTTAGAACGGTGCGAAACAATTCCGAAAGACTTCGGTGTCACATGGTACGTTAAGTACGATGCGATACCTGGCGGTAAATTCGGTAAGATGCGGCACCGCAATATTGGTGCAGTGAGTACGGTACGTTAAGTACGGTGCGATTTTGTGTGATACGATTCGATTAGTACGGTACAGCAAGTACAGTGCGATACGGTGCGGTAAATACGACGAGATACAGTACTTTAAGTACTATGCGATACGGTAAGCCTTGTGATACGCGTGTCGTGCAGTACTAATAGTACCTTGCGATTAATATGTCTCTGCACTTACCATTCTGTATCATACCAAGCTGCGTCGGATTTACGTACGTATCGTACCGGACAATTCGTACCGTATCACACCTAATCGCATCGTTCGTACCGCTCTGTTCTAACTGCACCGTTCTTACCGTACCTTATCGCACACTGTTCATCGCTAGATATCGCACCATGCTTATTATACCGTATCAAATATATTGAATCCGCCGAATTGCATCGTGTCGTTCTTACTTACCACACCGTATTGCACCCTTGCCGTGTCGCATCATACTCGAAACATACTCACTGCACCGCATCGCATTGCACCGTATAGAACCTTACTACTGCGCACCGTAAATACTGTACCGCATTGTACCTTAACGCATTGTAGCTGTCCTACCGTATAGCACTGTTACTCCCACACAATATCCCTACGTACCGCATCAACCATACCATTTCTTACCACATCTTACCCTCCTAGAGTTTTGCACCGTACCGTGGTACATTGTACTCACTGTAGAGTTTCGTACCGTGCTGTACCAACCGTTTTTTTTTTTTCACGCCGTAATGGAGAAGGGAACCAAAACTCATCTTTGACACGACAATAAATATTTCAAGAGTTATACAAAACTAAATTAGACCAAACACTGCCCTACACGTCTGAGGATCGAACATGGATATCTTGCAGTGACTATATTGCTTTAAAACATTAAAATCTCCTTACACCTTAAAATCAGCAGCTTTGACACTTTTTCGTCTATTACTGCCTGAACCATTGGACATTCGTCTGTCCCTCTGATATAGGGATTTCCGTGTTTACCGTTTGAGCCTCTGGCCACTGTTTTACCTCTGTCCCTCTGAAACCAGGCTTTCAGTGTTCACCCTTCTAGTACGAAAAAGGAAAGTCAACAGTTCATGAAAACTATTTAATACCTGCCTTCAATATTGTAGTCCATAATGCGAGTCCCTCCATTCCTGGCTCAATGCAAGCAATCATGGTCTGGTCACTCTGGTGATCATTTAGACTCCGACTTTTATAAAGCGGTGATGAGGTATAATTATCATACCTATTTTACATCGTTTAATATATAACTTGTCAATTACCTATGTTCAAGTCCCCTAAACCACATTGTCTCGGCGCGATCGAATAAAATCTTTTTGAGAAAAGAAGCCTGAAAGATATACGAACCCATAGCGCATAACATATTTGGGTTTGGAATCTTTGTTCTAGAATAATATAAGAAAGAATGCGTATTTTCCGAAAAACTGTATTTTCATTTTGCTATTCCATGGCAACCAGCTGGTCACATAAGTTTAATGTTTCCATTTCTGTTGACGTAAACGATGATGACGAATATCGTTATACACCTCTAATCATGCGACTCTGTCTTGGTATGTCAGGCGTACGCAAACATGCACAAAAAATCGTGTTTCTCGTAGCCCAAATGGGCTATATAAGCCCGATCGGGCTAAAAAAGCCCGAAATCGACTTCTACCTAACCTGATAAATATCGCGGGGGCGACCTGTTTTGGTTGGTTGTGTCTCCAGGTTTCGTCTGTAGCGGTCATCCTACGTTTCGTACTATAGAAATTCCAAACATTTACTTTATTCTTTAGTTGGAGTTTATACTGAAATTCATACTGGGGAAATACTTTACATTTCGTGGATTTTGTGCATTAAATCCCGATCGTCGTGACATTTAACTAACGAATTTACCCCACCCACTTCGTGAAGTCACACTAATGTACCCTAAGGATTCACCGAACAGCTCCCCCTTCCTAAGGATGTTCCACATAAAGTTTGGCTTTGATTGGTGATCTTTGATATTGCTGACAGACAGACGGACGACGGACGGACACCGGAGCATGGTCATCCTATTAGCTCATCTTTTGAGCCCTCGGCTCAGGTGAGCTAAAACATGGTTATATCTTACATAGATTACAACGTGCACAGTCAACAAGGAAATATTAGACATCAATATAATGATGACATCAACAATTAAATTATTTTGCTGTAAAATAAACCACATGATCAAGAATGCACCGAAATAAGTGACTTGTGGTCTGGATGTGGTCACAGTGCATTTATAGTATAACACTGATGCATCGTAACCAGTTTGCATATAAACGTACTAATTGAGAAGAATTATTACTTAGGTGCGCCACGGGAAATAATCCACCAATGAAAACGTCGGACGATTTTGACATCTGAAAAATACATGCACGTGTGTACCATTTCTTTTACATTTGGATTTCACCTCACCTGAGCCGAAGGTGAGATAATAGTATACCCATGCTCTGATGTCCGTCGTCATCGTTGTTATTGTTGTCAACACTGTTCAAACATCTCCTCTGAACCACTGGGCCAATTTAAACCAAACTTCATGTGGAGCATTCTTATGCATGTGGAACCAAAGTTTGTATAAATGGTCAAGGTCACATGACCAAGATGGCCACCAGGGCTATAAATAGCAAAACCCTTAGAAATACTCATTCTCCGGAACCGATTGACCAATTTCAACAAAACTTGGTATGTAGCATTGGGGACTCTGGCCCATCATAGTTGATATAAATCATGACCTTTGGTTTGAAATTGCCTATTTTACGGAAAGATCAAAATTTGGTGCACAGCTGATCAGTGCCTTTGTTTTCGCTACTAGGACAGTACAATTACTATTCCACTTAATTAAATCCAAAATTTTAAGCCTCTAGCCTGCTTCTGTGACTGTACATGCCGGCTTATTTCGGGTCAGGTCGGAACATCAGAAGACCGGGTTTCTCGCGTCGCGTTTCATAAAATGATAAAAATACTTATCTAGCATACGGTCCTCTCTAAAGTTGAACATCGGGAAAATGTTAAAACATAGTAGATTACGAAAACATGTCCATGTAATATACAGATTTTTCTTTAGTTTAAAAAAATTGAAAATGTCCAGTAGAATTTTTTTGATATTTTTCTTATTTTTGCTCCAAAACATAGATTGTGGGTACTCGTTAGAACCGCCTCGACGAGGCGGTTCTAACGAGTACCCACAATCTATGTTTTGGAGCAAAAATAAGAAAAATTGGTATACCCCTACAACCCCCAGTTTTACTATATAAAAGTGGGGTTCAAGGGGGTATTCTTGTCATGGACATATTTTTCTGATGCAGTATCACGGGTACCAAACGAACTGATGCGCAACCGATCAAGTTTGGGGCATTTTTTTTTTTTTTTTTTTTTTTTTTTTTTTTTTTTTTTTTTTTTTTTACAAAATACTCATGCGCACGCACGCACGAAGACTCGCACCCAGGCACACACGCACACTTGTGTGTTTCTTTGATAACTCTTTATAACAAATCGCCCGTCAGCTACCATGAATGAAAACTGCATTTAATTAAGTATGACATCATAATCAGCAGATCAGAATGAATGCATCACATGAAGTATGATGTATCTGTGAAAACATGGGTTTGTCCTTTGTAAGGTTACATTGACATGACAGACAACATTGTATTTTAATGATAAATTGCAATTGAACAAACTATGTTCTTACTAATTGCCTCCCTCTTGAGTCTAACTGGGTCTAATTGAGAAACCAGGATTTTCGCACATGCGAAAACAAAGGCGCAGATCAGCTTCTCAGCAACTGAGTAGCTGATCAGCGCCTTTGGTTTTGGTACACGGATAGTACAATTTCTCTTCTACATACTGTCAAAATTTCAGGCCTCCAGCTTTCTTGGTCGGAAGCCCCGAAGATCGGTTTTCTCGCGTCGCGGCTCATTTGCTGTTTTCAAATAGGTTTCAACGTAGATCAGCTGGCTAGCCTTTGTTGTGCAGAAAAAATGTTTATAAATGAATTTAAATATTAAATTAAGGCTGAAATAAAAATGATAAATTTATAAATAAATAAAAGTAGTTCAGAAAAATAGAAAGATGGAAAAGGAAGAATAAGTTTACTTTGGACAGTTTTAGAGAACAAAGAGTCAAATTTCTTAAGCAGTTTTTATCCCTCGGCTTGAAACAGTTTTGACAAGTATTTTAAATATCTATTGTACAATCTCAATTCGCTTGTCTGTCGGTCGTATTTAGCATGTTTTGTGAGCTTAGTTATGTAACAAGTAATCAACTTAATCTTGTTTGGCATGGATAACGCCGGAAAGAATCTGTCACCAAAGTCTCGCACAATCACGGTCCTCTTGCCCAAATCTCGTTTTGTCACGTGGTAAGCCACGATAAGTAAGTAAGGCTTTATTTCATTGGTTAAATTTTATTAGATTCTTAAAACCATTTTGATTGGTCAAATGGGTAATGGGGTAGAGTGGATGGCCCCGCGAGAAAAAGGGTTAGTTAGATTTTGGACACTTGTGGAATACCACGGAACGAAATAAGTCGGATTTCCGAGTTAAAGTAAAATTAAGAACTTTGCATTTAATACTGGATTGCCAGTTGAAACTTTGTAAAAGTTAGATAGCCAACGTGTTTTAAACTTTTGAGAACATTGTTGTAATTGTGTTGTTGAAAAATTTTATGGATTTCCATAAAGGAAAAGAAAACTGAACTTGGTTTATTATCATTTACGAACACTCCAAATTTAAGATTCTGCAAGCACACGCATACTGCAGAACACTTGGTGACAGAATCGCAGGGTAGAGATAATTTCGGAACTCACAAGCCAAGCGAGTGCAAAATCTACTAGAGCAATTCCCCAACAACAAAAAAGAGACGTTTCAAGTATGGATCATTTTCCTGGAAACGACGGTAAACGACGAAGAATTTCCTCGCGTCAGTGCTTCAGGTGTGGACATAACCATGTATTTGGACAGTGTCGAGCATTACATGCAAAATGCTTTTCGTGCTTTCAAACTGGACATTACAGGAAAGTCTGCAGAAACAAGGCACACCAGCTCAAGGGTACTAAAACAAAAGGAAGAGACTCGGAGCGAATGACGGCGTTTATCCGGAAGAAAACAGCAGAATCGTTGCCATTCAGCCTGATACCAAATGACGAACTTTCAAATTGTATTATGAAAAACAGTGGAATTCATGAGAAATACCAAAAACAACTGAAACAAGTACGTGTATCGGCTGCTCAAATTCAGTCAGAAATCATTTCGACACAAGAAAATCTGAAACAACAGCTGTGTGAGTTGCGAGAATCAGCTTCCCGTGAAAGATCGGACTTCATTTCCAAACAGGAAAACATGAACAAAAAGCTAGAGGAAGCGAAAAACCTAGAATTGAACCTACGACGAAGACGTGATTCACTTCAAGAACAATTATATCTGGGGGAACACAAGCTAGGGAAGGTTGAGGACAAACTTACTACCACTAAACAACGGAACTCCGATTTGGAAAGAGAAAATGTTGAACTAAGAACACGTGTAGCCAGTTTAGAAACAAATTCAGAACATTTACACACGCAAATGCTTGATTTACAATGTGAAATTGACGTCAAAACATCTGAGTTACATGAAATGACAAAGCAAAGAAATGCTGTATTTCAATATTTCCATGAAAATGACAAACATTTAGGGTGTAAATCAAAGGAACAGGCGTTAAGGAGTGAATTTTTATGGATACTAGACAATGTGGGCTACGCGAGAAATGTGCATGGTAGATCGGGTTACCATTATGAGTGCGACAAATGTGGAAGCTCAAAAGTGCATAGCAATGCACACTGTTTGGCAATGGGAACTGACTGTGGCTTATGCCATAAAGCAAACCATTTCTCTACAAAATGTAGAAGTGTTCTTAGGAGACAGAATAACGCTCCTTCATGGTTGCTCGATCTACTCAGCGAACTCGCCGAAACCGTGTCATCTAAATAATATGCAGATTGTTTTATGAGTTATTTTGTTGGTCATCATAAATGAAAAATATTTTAGTGCAGATCAATTTGCTAGAAAATGCTAGGTTGTAAAACAATTTTAATTTTCCATTTCACGGGAGTGAAATAAAATAGGGGAGGGGAACGTGTTGTGCAGAAAAAATGTATATAAATGAATTTAAATATTAAATTAAGGCTGAAATAAAAATGATAAATTTATAAATAAATAAAAGTAGTTCAGAAAAATAGAAAGATGGAAAAGGAAGAATAAGTTTACTTTGGACAGTTTTAGAGAACAAAGAGTCAAATTTCTTAAGCAGTTTTTATCCCTCGGCTTGAAACAGTTTTGACAAGTATTTTAAATATCTATTGTACAATCTCAATTCGCTTGTCTGTCGGTCGTATTTAGCATGTTTTGTGAGCTTAGTTATGTAACAAGTAATCAACTTAATCTTGTTTGGCATGGATAACGCCGGAAAGAATCTGTCACCAAAGTCTCGCACAATCACGGTCCTCTTGCCCAAATCTCGTTTTGTCACGTGGTAAGCCACGATAAGTAAGTAAGGCTTTATTTCATTGGTTAAATTTTATTAGATTCTTAAAACCATTTTGATTGGTCAAATGGGTAATGGGGTAGAGTGGATGGCCCCGCGAGAAAAAGGGTTAGTTAGATTTTGGACACTTGTGGAATACCACGGAACGAAATAAGTCGGATTTCCGAGTTAAAGTAAAATTAAGAACTTTGCATTTAATACTGGATTGCCAGTTGAAACTTTGTAAAAGTTAGATAGCCAACGTGTTTTAAACTTTTGAGAACATTGTTGTAATTGTGTTGTTGAAAAATTTTATGGATTTCCATAAAGGAAAAGAAAACTGAACTTGGTTTATTATCATTTACGAACACTCCAAATTTAAGATTCTGCAAGCACACGCACACGGCAGAACACTTTCACTAAAGTTTTTAATGTTTGACGCAAGTTAGGCGTATTTTTTCCGAGACCATTCATTCAAACATTATAGTATGGTATGCAGACCCTTTTAGCGTAATCTCTATCTGAATGCAAATTTATGTTAATAAAGTCTTTGTGGTCATAATCTGTTTTTGATATTTTCATTGACCACTGTGCTTTATAACATAATTACGTAAATACGAACGTCAAAGGCCAATTTATATTTTCGAGAATACGCAACGTACTTTTGTCCCAATGGTTAAAAGCAGGCGCGTTCAATGTCTCTATTGGTCTTGATTGATTATACGAGCCGCGTCATTAGTAAACCTGCGAAACACAAGACGCCGATCATCTGTGCAGTAAATTGCACAGCTGACCGGGCCTTTGTTTGCACTTCACGGACTGTACTATTCCTCTTGTTCATAAATTCGAAAATTTGCACGCTTTTAGCTTTCTTCCATGAGTTAAAATGTTCGTTTGAGTCAGATCTGAATGTTCGAAAAACAGGCTTTTGTATGACGTGTCTCAATTACGTCGTTGACGTATTACATCTTTATACCGTATATCAAACGTTATATACAGCTCCGGGCAAAATTATTGTACCGTTAGCTGTCTGCATGCCTGTCTGCCATTTCCTCTATGTCCACGCAAAGGGAAGATCCGCAGGCTCAATTTGTCATGTATAAATCCGCACGTCTATTCATAAGCATACAGTATGGAGAATGATATTCGTTGATTGCTTTCTCGGGCCCTTTATTGGGAATTGTCAATTTGGCCAAGAAATTTGCACAGCAGATATCCATGTTGTTATTTGTTACAATGATATAATGTCTGTAAAATTTCAGATGAATGACTAATATATATAAGGGTTTGCATTTATTTCACGTTGAAACAGATAGAACCAAGCGTCCCTTATGTCATATCTTTAGCCTACTTTGGGCTGTAGTATTAAACATTATTCAAGCGGCATATTAATGGTCTCCGTATCAACACCGATCTCCTCCAAGGTACCCAGTACTCCCCCAATGACAATCAGCATTTTATTTATTTATTTTTTTTTTCAAAAACAGATATGAGCCCGTTATGTATGGCACATCTTCCATTTTGGACATCCACTGTCCATGATTAATAAATGATAATTATACAAAACATTTGGTTGTTTTATTATCCTCCATCAATGTAATTGAGCCGCGACGCGAGAAAACCGGTCTTCGGGGTTTCCGACCAGGTCTGACACAAACCGGCATGTACAGTTTCAGAAAAAGTCTAGAAGATTGAAATTTCGGTTTTAAGAAGAAGAGAAATTGTACTATCCGTGTAGCGAAAACAAAGGCGCTGATCAGCTTCGCAGTGTAACTGCGAAGCTGATCTGCGCCTTTGTTTTCGCATAGGCAAAAATCCGGTTTTCTCACGATGCGGCTCGTATCTGACGTGACATGATTCGCGTCATTAGAAAACCGGAGTTTTGCCTATGCGAAAACAAAAGCGCATATCGGCTCTGCAGTAACGCTTACCAGAGCCTTTCATTTCGCTCACGGATAGGCCAATGAATTCGTCTTCTTCCTAAATCCGTGATTTCAAGCTTCTAGCCAACTTCTGTAGCCACACAGGCCGTTTTGTGCCAGACATGTTTGGAAACCTCGAAGACCGGTTTTCTCGCAACCCGACTCGCATGTAGCAAGACGTTGGATTTGTCAATGGGTCATCGGCTGACAAAACCAGCAGCAAGACATTGGCGGTCGAAGAGATTTTGACAAGCCTACGCCATAATATTATTCAAAGTTATTCTCAATACAGAAAGACTGCATAGTTTCAAAACTTCATACTGGCGGTTAGGAAAAGCCCTTGACCTGATCCGGCGGGGTCTAGTCTTAGCTTAGACTGCACTCGCCGTGACGGTGCCGTTAACTTTGCCGCACGTTGCCTTAAATATAAGCGTACTTTGCTGAACAAACTGTCTTAGTAAGAGTGTGTGTGTGATACCTTGGAAGCATGGCGCACGTTTTAAGTGCCGTTTGGATAGTTCTTTTAGTAACAGGTGTGTGTGATTATAAATTCTTAGAAATGTTATAGTAGTCAAATATTCCGACAATATACAAGTTATTTATTAACTTCTCCCTCTCCATATGGTATACTAAAGTTAAATCGTTTTAGATGTTTTGTGTAGTTTAAATGTTCAGACGATTCTGAGAAGGTTAAATAAAACGCAGAAGGCTAGTTTCGCAAATATTGAATGGTTTAAAAATGTATTGTAAACAACTTCCAGGTCTTATTGTTCTTATTCGAAGCCTTTTTGGTGGACCATATGTTTTGGAATAGAACCACGTGGATCCATGTACATATAGAGAATATACAAAAATGAAATAATGATAATATAAAAATAAATGTTTTTTGAAATGAAAATGTCACTATACCGATATAACCTTGCCCACGATTAGTGTTGTTAGGGTAGCTGCCCGTCCGTCACATCATCACACCACTTCGGTTGTTTATCGTGGATATGTAAAGAACAGTTTATCATGATCAGAACAATCAGAGGTAACGTGGTAGCGCATATACAATACAAACATTCACATATATTGGGGAAAAACTAGGGGGAAACACGCTAACGTGTGTCTTCGATCTCTAAACACATAATGTTGAAAAAGTGGAATGAGAACGGACATACACATATTTAAAAACAAACGTTCAAGATTCAAAGATTCAAAATTTAATCGGCATTCAATCCAAAACAAACAGGATTATGACAGAAACATGCAATAACATACATGTAAGATGAAAAATGACAATTACATTCCATACATTAACATTATACAAGATTTTAACAGTACAATGCGTTTAATTATTACAGAAACTTTGGCTTGAACTGACAATGACAATGAACTTTATTGTGATTTTAGCCAATGGTTCATAACGCATATAACATATACACATATACATATTATAACAACATCAAATGAAATTTATGGGAGGCAAAAGTCAAAGTCATAACATAATATTACTTAATTTAGTAAGTACCAAGCGTGGTATAAATTAAAAATGCTGCTTAAGACTGTATAATCATATGACATCACCATACCGAATTTATGTAGATTAGGAGTATTTACATATTTAAATGGTATATATAAAAATAAGCTTGATTTTGACCTCAGGTGCGTCAAAAGATCGATGAGTCCATGAAGTGCATGTAGCACGTGAAAGGTAAATCAGTACGAAATGCCTCAAGTTTTCCGTTACTCTTCGGTTGCACGCACAGTAAGTATTTGAACTGAACCTAAATTACAATCTGTGTATCCTTTCACTTGCTACTAAGTAGACTCGTCGATCTTTAGACGCGTTTGAGGCCGTAATCGAGCTATACGTGTGATAACTTATCACAATTTACAGAAAAAATGATATTCATCTTCAATTTTATCACATCTATATGGACATTTTCTTTAGTCTCTATCTTTCCCACTATGCGTAACCGCCTAGTAACAAGATAATCTAAATGTAGCATATATGACATATATATGCATGTATGTCTATATTTGAATAGTTTTAAAACAGACGGAAAATGAATTGCCAAACACTAAAGCATGTAGAAGGGAATGAAACATTGTCAGAAATACTAAAATACTTTGGATGTAGTCATGTTTGACATACTACAGAAATAATCGTGTCAGTTAATAAGTTAATGTATGCTTTAAACTAAAATTTACTTGACAAATATGAAAAATATTCTATTTTTGTCACGGCAGACACTTCAAGTGCACGAAGTGTTGCAAGCTTGCAGTAATCTGAAAGAATAAAGCTTTCAAAATAAGAAAGCTAATAATTACCTCAGTACACCCCTGTTTTTGTTTGTTTGAATTGAAGCTTAACGTCCCAGTCAACAGCCATGGTCATGTCGTGACGTTACCTCCATTTTATGGGACTTTTTTTAAAATTAGACTGTCACGTTATCCAAAAAGTGTTTCCTACATAACCATCAAACTAAGCTGTGAAGGATTATATGTACGGATGGTTTGACTTGAACCACTTTTCCTGGACCAACTCAGATCTGCGCACTTAACCAGTAATCAGAAGGTCAGTCAGTAGTGTACAAGCTTTGAATGGAGGCACAAATAGCCCATCTATTTCTTTAGTCCCCAACTGGTGGGGGCCCCTGCTTTACCATGGCCGTTCGTCTCTCAGTAGGCCTGCATGTATTGGAAATAATCCTCTTTATTTCTTGATATTAGTCGTTTATGAGTGCTGGACCAGTGGTGAGTTATTTGATGGCTGACTAGGCCAAGTAGTTCTGACCTGTCGGTTGCAAGTAGAGAAAGCCAAGCCAGTGTTGAAGAATCTATTAAAGGACTGTTGACCATGACTTTGCGTTCTTTGTGCTTTCTTTGGGCTTTACATTTTCTTTTTTTGTCATATTGAGCTGCTCCTTCAGAAATCAGAAATTCGTTATCGGTTTAGAAACGTTTTATATATATTTGGCTTTATTTGGATAATACTCGTCTTTGTGTATCGACTTGCAAAATTGCAGTATTTCTCTTTGGTCCCATTTTGCCAAATCTATTTTGACAGTGACCTCATCAGTATATAAAAAACAATGAAGATTGCTCTACAGAAAGGTAGCAAAACTAAGAAAGGTAGGACTTTTTGTCCTTTTACAGTGGCAGAAGTCACAGTCACCTCTTCGGTGTCCAACTTCTCTCTCTCTTTTTTTTTTTTTTTTTTTTTTTTTTTTTTTTTTTTTCTTGGCACTGATTTTAAGGTCATAGTTTTCACTATTTTATACTGTATACATGTTAAATGAGCCGCCTCATGGGAAAACCAACAATCTGCCTATGCCTAAACAAAGGCGCAGATCAGCTTCGCGGTAACCGCGAAGCTGATCAGCGCCTTTGTTTTCGCTACATGGATAGTACAATTCTTCTTCTTAAATTCGAAAGTTCAAGCTTCAAGCCTGCTTCTGTGACTGTACAGGCCGGTTTGTGTCAGACCTGTTCGAAAACCACATTGTTGGTTTTCCCATGAGGCGGCTCAAATGGACATGTTATCATGATGGGTCTCCGACCTTTGGTAAAATATTGAGAAAGGTACAAGAGGACTTCTCGATGGTTGAGTTCAATTCGATTGAAACGAAGTTTCTTAACCAAAAACTTGCTTTTGCTCTTTTCAGTAAGATCTTACATATCATGGGCTACACTATTCTAGATTTATTGTTAGTTGCTTTAAGTTTCAGTGTTACATGTACATTTTTCTATCAATGCAGTCAAAAAAAATAGATTAGTTTTGTTTTTAATTTTGGAACCTACTTTTCACTCACATGCAAAATGTAGATTTTGTCGGACATTTTTTATTACTTGTTGCGGTCATGAATCTGTTGTAATTAATATGAGCTGTCATGTAGAAAGACAACTTAGTAATTAGATTATTATGTATAACAATTATGAGTGTCTTACATTTTAATGTGATATTTTGATATACGAGCTAAATTAGACATGAGCCGCCTCGTGGGAAAACCAACAATGTGGTTTCCGACCAGGTCCGACACAAACCGGTCTGTACAGTCATAGAAAAGGGCTAGAAGCTTGAAATTTCGGATTAAGGAAGTAGAGGAATTGTACTATCCGTGTAGCGAGAACAAAGGCGCTGATCAGCTTTGCAGTTACTGCGAAGCTGATCTGCGCCTTTGTTTTCGCATATGCAGATTGTTGGTTTTCTCATAAGGCGGCTCAAATTATAAAGCGCATATGCTATGCGGTGCTACAGTGCGTATTTTTTTTAATATACAGTCAGGTCTGAACTAAAGTTGGCAACCTCTGTGCACTTCTTATGGTGCAGCCCAAGTGCACAATTCACTATATGTCGTCACCCGTCATGGATTCGCGTGCTTATGAATTTGTAATGCATCAGTCATTCGAGTCGCGTCATGAGAAAGCAAACATTTTGCATATGCCAAAACAAAGACGCAGAATCAGCTTCGCAGGAACAGCGATGCTGATCAGCACCTTTGTTTTCGCTACACGGATACATGTAGTACAATTCCTCTTCCTTCTAAATACAAAACTTCCAGCCTCTTGCCATATTCTGTGCTTGTACAGCTCGCTTTGTGTCGTGCCTGTTCGGAAACCACATTGTTGGTTTTCTCATTACGCGACTCATTTGTAACCACGGCCCCAAGCTTTGGGCAGAACGGACAACCCAATCGAGATTCGACTTTTACACCCAGGCTTTCTGTTATATTTGCAAAGAAGTCAGTTAAATGTAAAGCCAGCAGATTCTGGGGAGGGAGGTGAGGCAGTCGTGACCACCTGACTGCACCCACAATGCAGACAATGCAGGGGGGTTTAGCAGGAGTTGTCTGGGCAATTAAAGCCAGTCCCTGCTTTCCCTTGGCCTAGGGACCGTAATGAAAAACTAGTGCATTAAGTTTATAGCCCAGATTTCATTAGCAGTCCTATCCGGAAAATAGCATCAGAACACGAAAACTTCGAAAGTTGACTTTATAATACTCCTGTACAGCCTGGTTTTGTGTCGGCCGTGGTCGCAAACCTACATGTAGATTGTTTGGGGTTTTTGTTTTTACGCAACGGCTCATACTATCTATTTCAGTTTTTCGGACATGTGAGGGAGCAAGCACAGTGGGGCAAATCCGGGAGGCCTCCGCCAAGCTGAGGGTAGTGGTAATTGTCAGTACGAACCATGAACCGAACGGGAAATACAAGATGACAATCAGGTGAGAGTTATGCACGTGATCTCACGGTCTACGTGACATATCTACAAGGCTGAAAAATGTGATATGAAATATGTACAGGTAATATGACATGATTCAAGATATGATATTTAGAGCATGATTTTCATATTGACATTTTGGTTAGCGCCCGTAGTATCAACCCGAGAGCTTTAGCATCCACTAAGAGTATGATTTGAGCCGAGGCGGTTCTAACGAGTACCCACAATCTATGTTTTGGAGCACCCCAGTTTTGCTATATAAAAGTGGGGTATTAGGGGGTATATATTGCACGGATATGTTTTCCTCATAGTATTATTTGCTTTGGAAAGGTCAGGGGTAAACCGGCACTGTTCAAAGAAATGCACTAGACCATCTGCTCAGGGGATTTTCACCAAAACACGAGATTTAAAGCTACAGTGAAGTAGATGATTATTTTTCACAATGCGTACTGTATGCATCAAAATGAATGTACAGTTTGTACCGACAATACAGCTGTGTACACTTTTTCTGAAGAGTCTTTGTCTAACCTCTTGTCCAGAATCAAACCTATAGATCTGTGTACACGTAGGGATAGACCATTTATTCAAGTATTAACATTCAATTAAACTGGTTGATAATGTAGATAATCCTGTCAAATGTTATTTTATCATTTAGGCATGTTAAATCACATTTTTGTCCATTGCATAAATAATAAGAGACAAAAATGAGGGGAAAATGATAAACTGTGATGGCTGTAGAACACGGAATATATCAAGTTCTAAAATGAAATCAGTGACCAGACACCGATGAAAAATAGCAATTCTATAAACCCAAAGTGATACACTTCCATTCAACTTCTTGAATAAACCTTTGGTATACAATTTGTCTGGCCAAGGCACTGGACGGAGAGCACGTGTATGGCATTGTAGTATACGTAGTCGCCCATTACTACTTATAACTACTGAATATACATAAAATATTTATGATATGTAATATGGAACATTCAAAAGCTACATTAATATTATAACTACTGTTTTGATTGTTGACAGAGCAGCCAGACAAAACTAATCGAAAAGTTGCCGTTTTGTGACAATTTTAAATTATTATTATTATTTCTTTTTTTTTTTTTTATCTGAGGACGCATGAAACATTAAAACAGTTTGGGAACTGCTGATTTCTATTGCGTACATGTAGATGGTACGCACAGGTCTGATTTTTTATGCGTACAGAGCGAAAAGTCGTGTGCACATACGCAGCGTTATCTATTTCGCTGTAAATCACCTGCTATTGCCCCTTAATAATTGACGTCTATATTCTTTCACTAGGCTGACAAACCCTCCTAACAACCCGCTGAGTTCAAAGATGTTACCAGAGAAAGACTGGCAAATACTGTTCCACCATGAAAACCGACTGAAGCCGACTGTTAGCAAAGATGGACAACTCGTGCTTCACGCCGCCGAGAGTTGTCTCTACGTCATAGCACCGGTCAAAGGCAAATATAACGGTATCGCCCGAGGCCAGACAAAGCTGATAGAGTTAGAAGGGACAGGACTTTCGATATTCAAGTCAATAGTTATCCCGAATTTTGCCATATACACACAATCAATACCGCCCATGAACATTGCCTCCACCGGAGATGACAAGCTATCTTTTGTCTATCTAGATGACAGAAATAAATCAATGGACGACCTAAGTTTAATGCAAGGTTCCCGGCGGCTGGCTATCACGCCAGATGTGGTGGACCAGGGACGGGTACCACTAACCTCCTTTACAATCCCCGCCCCGGGTAGAGTCCAAGGGGAGCTGGGCAACATCTTCGTTCTGTCCGCCTCACAGAGAATCAACTATTACTTCCATCCAAATATCAGACAGGATTTTGCAAACAAGTTTATTGGTAGGTACCACGTATCATTTCGAAAAAACACCTACACATGCCCATATGATATACAGTAATTTTTTTCAGGTCAAAAATCGATAATTTTCAGAGGAAAGTTTTTTATATTTTTCTTATTTTTGCTCAAAACATAGATTGTGGGTACACGTTAGAACCGCCTCGCCGAGGCGGTTCTAACGAGTACCCACAATCTATGTTTTGGAGCAAAAATAAGAAAAATAGGTATACCCCTGCATACCCCAGTTTTACTATATGAAAGTGGGGTTTAAGGGGGTATTCATTGCACGGACATGTTTTCCTGATGATGTATACAGAATTTTCCTAAGTTGTAAAATTTAAATCCAGATGACCAATGGTCCTATAAAGACTTACCCGAGATCTATATATGCGAATAAAAGTTATTGAACTTAATGCACAGCCGTGTGACTTGCACCTTTGATTTCACAAATGCATGCTGTTGGTTTACTCATGTCGCGGCTCGTGTATTTTAATATAACCTCATTGATTGCAAATGAGCCCCCTCGTGGGAAAACCAACAATGTGTTTTCCGAACAGGTCCGACACAAACCGACCTGTACAGTTACAGAAAAGAGCTAGAATCTTGAAATTTCGGATTAATACGTAGAAGAGAAACTGTACTATCCGAGTAGCGAAAACAAAGGCGCTGATCAGCTTCGTTACTGCGAAGCTGATCTGCGCCTTTGTTTTCGCCTAGGCAGATTGTTGGTTTTCCCATGGGGCGGCTCAAATGGTTAATTTCGCTCATGAATTTTGTAGCCTGGCAATCTAAAATCTTCAGAAACTTTTCGTTAAATATAAAATGATTTACGATGTCAGTTAAATATATTACGATTTATATTATCAGTTAAATATAATTAAGATTTACCCTGTCGTTTAAATATGTTAAGATTTACAATGTCAGTTAAATATAATAAGATTTCCACTGACACTTAAATATATTAAGATTACATTGTCAGTTAAACATATTAATTAAGTTAAATATACGTACATGTATTACTCGTAAATTAACATTGTCAGTTAAATATATTCAGATTTACTTTGTCTGTTAATTATTTTAACATTTACATAGCCAATTAAATATATTAAGATTATCAGTAAAATATATCACTATAAAAATACCGAGAATCACGTGGTATTGTATACATACAAACCGATAAATGATCGGTGGCACACACTGCAATTGAGAACGAAGTTGAGGTTAGATTTATTTTCGAGTTTTCATCTACACCGTTTCTTCTACTGACTGATAGATAGGTGCAGTCAATGCAGAAATTGGGACATTTATTGAAAGAAAGTAAAATAAGAAATCCCGGTTATTTCGTTTTCGCAAACACTTCAATGTTATTGTGTTGGAAGTACTATATGTTCATGGGGCGGAATTGTTTGCGAAAACGAAGCAACCTGAATTCCTTATGTTACTTTCATTCAATAATTGTTCAATTTCTGCATTGACTGCACCTATCTACCAGTCAATAAAGTAAACGCAATAAGAGAAAACTCGAATTTCTCATCTCAACTTCGGGCAGAATTTCATTGTGCGTCACCCATTCCGTACCATGGGTTTCCCAGCTGTGTATATTACGATTTACATTGTCAGTTAAACATGTAAAGATAAATAAAAATTTACATTATCAGTTAAATATTTTAAGGTTTATATTCATTTTGCCATTAAGATTTACAGTGTCAGTAAAATGTATCAGATAGAGGAAATGCATTGATTTATAGAGTATCTATAAATCCATAGAATATTTATATATCTATAGAAAAAAGTGCTCTATAAATTTATAGATCAAACACATAATCTGTCTGCTAAACTTGGCTAAATGAAAATCACATTACGAATCTATGTGCACATTAGTGCCGAGGATCTACGCTGCGGAATTTCAATTTTCGTTTTGTACATGGCAAGTCTAGTTTGCTACGGACGCTGCAGTGCATCTTGTATTTCACTGTATACTTTTCGCATATTACGGCTTACCTCAGGAAACATGTGAAATGTATGTACCCCCTTAAACTCCACTTTTATATAGAAAAACTGGGGTTTGGTTTAAACTTTTATTTCTGTATATACATGCACATATAGTAATACAAACAAAGCATTTTATACAACCGTTGCATATATAACAAGGGATTCAGAAGAAAGTCGAAACGACTTTTTCAGAATCTGTATCCCATACTATATAAACAAGACAATATTCATTACATGATTCGAGAGAATTCCAAAACTATGTTGATAAAAACTAATCAGTAACATTGTTTTAAGTAAAATGATATCAAGTTTAAACAGCTTGGATAAGATTCATAAACTTTCCCTGTTTTATAAGTCTCCACGGGGGATGGAGAAAATGAACATTGCAATAATAATTTATTGGTCCTTCTTCCAGACACATGCTGAGTCTAGTCGTCATTATGTACTTTCAATAAAACATCGGTAATACTGTATAATCTTTATATAAAACAATCTAATGCTCAAAACGTCTTGTCTTTTTAATGAATTCATGTACTGATAGAAATATGCATTTGTTTTGCTGGTATGTTAGTGTTGGATCACCATATAATAAAATCATAAGAGTCGGGCGACAAATAGTTGACACTGAATTGGTCATGTTTGCAGGGGTATATCCATTTTTCTTATATTTGATCCAAAACATACGTTGTGGGTACACGTTAGAACCACAATGTATATTTTGACTAAAAGTATCAAATCAAATTTTTCAATTTTCCAATCTCTGTATATTACATGGACAAGCTTTCGTAATGTAATGCTGTATATCTTCAGACAAGTTCCAGCTAACGTTAGTGGACGCTATCTTGAATAAAAATATCAGACTAAGTTCTGTATTTTTGCTGCAGATACTGCATTTAGGCTGTATTTACATAAAGCACAAAATACTGGTTTGGAATTCGTTCTTCAATTATTTCATTTTCAAATGTTTTACTGGAGATATTTTGAATATTTTCTAATTTTACTTTCTTCTCACACGCTTCCTAATACGTGGCTGTATATAAATTATATGCCCAGTTGAGTTGAATCTGAATTAGATGCAGCTTCCGTAGCAAAATAGACATGCCATGCAAAAACCCAAATATTTTCATTTAGTCAATTTTGGCAGACATATTATGTGTTTGATATATAAATTTATAGAATATTTTTTCTATAAATTTTCTATAAATTTATAGGTATTCTAAATTTATATATACTCAACGTATAAATCAACGTATCTCCTCTACCTGATATATTACGATTTACATTGCCAGTTAAATATATTACGAATTACATTGTCAATTTTAAAATATAATCATTACGACTTACATAAATATATTTAGATTTTTTTTTTCAATTCAGTTTTACGTCCCTTTCAAGATTATTTCAGCTGATATGAGACGGGCCAATCAGTAGGTGGGGCGAAAACGGGAGAACCCAGAGAAAACCCACCTGACACACCCGCAAGCAAAACTTGACTTGTCTCACATGACACAGAGGACACAGCGGTAAGATGATCGAGTGATTAAGAAACAGCGCTCTTAACCCGCTCGGCCACGGGAGCCGCCATATTTAGATTCATTTTGTCAGTATACGTCACTAGTTCTCACGAAAGTGGGCCAAATTGGGTCATAGAGTAAAATGCACATCTTATGTTATTTTAATGAATAGGTAACCTGAATTTAGTTTGCGTTTTGAAGTATCTACCTCGTATTGAAATATTTGAACAGAAACTTTTAGTCTAACATACCGCACGGTACATATGCTAGCGTGTCTTGATGCGAGGCCCCTATTCAATATGAATGTCACAGTTAAGTATGTCGATTCTCACTTATATTTAATTACTTGACTTTTCGCACTAAAACAGCCATACACGCTCGGAAAATATTACTACAGAAGTATTGTTCTGATCCATAATAAATGCACAATGACTAGAGATAAATGGAAATAAACAAAATCAAAGTGTATTTGTCATTGCCTTCGGTGTATTCTACGAGCCCAGATATAAAAGCTTAAATAAATTCTTTCAAAAAGAGATAATGCATTATGATTGTTTTCGCCAGAGAGTCACAAACACTTATCTCAACAAAAAATGAAAGTATTTTAATGGCATATTTTAAACTAATCGTTGGGTATGATGCCGCATGCTTTATCATGAAATCATATTTTTCTGTTGTATTCTACGAGCCCATCAATAGTAAGGAAGTGCTTAATCATAGACAAGGCTCTGTCACTATAGTGAAAGGGAGAGAACCCGTATTGGTCACTTCAGACATTTCATAATTTTTGTATACTACGGTTCGTCGGAAATGAATCTGAAATCGCATAAGTATTTTACGGGACGTATTTTACGGGACAGTGGCTTAGGCGTGGAACCAGCGATAAGCTGACCATATCTTAAAATGGAAATTTACGTCATAATCTGTGGACGGACAACCATTTTCGAAGCTGCTAGAAGCTGAAGGAGGTTGTGAAAACAAACATTATTCATAAAACAGATAGAAATTTCTTTTTAACGAGATGCCACGAGACAAACATTTCAGAGGTAAAATATGCACGGAATAGTGTCGATTACGTACGTTTTTAATTACACCAAAATCGATGCCATGCTGTGTGCTCAATAATCAATAATGAGTGTAAACTTTGGATTCGCATATGACCGGTGCAATAGGCCTACATTAATTGTCAGAAGAATGCATTTCGTGTAGATCTATTCGAATTTATTGAGAAATGAAATCGGTTGTTCTGACAGGGATTTTGTGTGGGTATTCAAAATGCGTGTCAACATTTTTCATTAGCTCGAGCAGAATGTCCCGTAGAATAGGAATATAAAATACATCGTATTCGTTCTAATTAGCACACAGTGCACTTACATGCAACTTTTCAAAATAACTTAAAGTTAAGGTAACTAAATATCGTTCTAATTAGCGCCCACTACGAACGGAAGCATCACATGCAATTTGCTGAAATAACAATGTCAAAATATCAATGTCAGATGATGTCATTCAAGTGTTCCATTCGTTTAAAAACAGCGATTCATCATTTAATGTTAAGTTTCGGGTATCTATGTGTAAAATTGGTGTTAACTACCAATATATTAGTCGAGCCATGTGCGCTTATGAACATGTTTTTTCGGAAGCGTCTAGGGTGTGCGGTTATGAGAGCATGTGCGCTAATTAGAATGAATATGGTAGTCAACATCTTCAATAGGGCAAGTGGTTTTCAGCAGTCTTATAATGTCTCGAATCAACTCAACATGCGCAGATCTGTATCTTTGTTATTCACAATTTCGCTTAAATCGTGTCCATTACAGGTATATAGCACCTGGATGGATTGCTCACATGTTAATATGATAATTTTCAGTCGAAAAAAGGGAGATTTTTCTTCTTTTCCTCTTGTTAAAAACGTCGATTGTGGATACATGTTAGCTTCGTATGAGCGAGACGGTTCAAACGGGTACCCACAATACATGCCTTTGTACAAAACCTCAAAGCATAGATTGAGGGTACACATTAAAACGCCTCGACTGAGTTCCCACACTATACCTACAGGAAGGAGCAAGCGTTTCTCCAGTCGCTACTTAAAAGAAATATCTGACATAAAAATATGCTGCTTGCGCGTAAGTTTGACTTTAAGGATGTTCGCTGCTAACATTTGACATTTCGGAAATTCCGGTTTTTTTATTTTGTTGAATATCTCGTAAACGGTTGTAAATATTTTCCTAATGTTTTATATTTGAATAAATATTGATGATATGCATTAAACGCGTCATGAAAATTGTCAATCTAAGGAACTTCATTTTTTCTCCCCATTTTGAAAACTTTAAGTGTCAGCAAAATTTAGGGGGTAGGGTAGATTAAACTTGAATATTACACAACAACTTCAAATTACTTGCACTGATTTGATGTTTATTTTAGCAGAAGTAGATGTATACAAGGTCTTCTCTATCAGTATTTCTTTCTTTGGTGAACTAGTTTAAAAGTTTTGGGTGGTTTTATGAAATGGGGTGTAAGGAATAAAACAGCCGAAAAAAGGCTTAAAAGGGCGATTTTCAAGTTGTTGGTTCTCTCTTATATGCATATTATCCTATATCTTTCATTCTGTAATTCGAAAAATTTGAACAAGTTCTATATTTTGTGAAAATACATATTAAAGTTTGAATCTACAAATATGGTTTTGACACATTTGTAAATATTGAATTTTTCCGACTTTTCATTTCAAGTTAGGGGGTAGGGTTGTTAAATGAGTCGAAAAAATTGTCATCCACTTCAAGACGAAAATTTATGTTTGTTTTAGGTCCAAAATAGTCAGCGTTGCTGAAACAAAAATGACTTTTGGAAGTATTCGTGATGTATTGTTTGTCCAGGAATGTATATGTGAAAGAATTGAAAATCAAATTGATTTTTCAAATTTTCAAACATGTTGTTTAGAGGTCTCATTCAGAGGCCTGAAGCTTGAAAAAATGCACACTACCCTATATTTATTTTGTTTTCATATGTCTTATTTTTTATTTTGGAGTTAGAAAAAAAGTTTGAATACTTTTTCATTGGCAGCGAACATCCTTAAGATGTACTAGAGCATTCACCATTTTTCATTATCTACTGGTTCCCAGCATATTGAAATCAGTATTGGAGATACAGGTAACCAACCCCCCTTGGATTATAGATTATTTTCTCGGGGGGGGGGGGGGTACCTGTATTTCCAATACTGATTATGTGAAACCTGGAAACCAGCAAATAATGTAAAAATGGTGAATTTTCAAAAGTACATGTATTCTACGGGACAACCGTCGGGACAGTAAGAAGAAAGAAATAGCCGAATTTTGACTTTTCGATATACAATAATTTTGTGTGTTTAAAGCAGCCATTGTGCCCAATGATCCATAGGACAAAGGGATTTCCTGTTATTTGTAGGTTTTTGAAAGTGCAGGCTTTCTATGAAATTGACACTAGTTTTTTTTCTGAAAGTACAATATATTTGTACTTCTTCGGACTGAAAAACAGACATATATATTTCTAGATACCCGTAAATTGGTGGCATATTTCAAAAGCAGTATTTAGTCCTAATAAGAAGCACTAAATGATTATCGTTAGCGATTGCACATTTTCATACAAGACTGTGTAATGTTTAATACGCCTGACTCGTAGAATACAAACCAAAGCAAAGTAGTGTTGTTATGCCGTCCCACGTGTTTAGGCACTATGTGATATTTACTGTGCAAAAACTTTAAAACTCGTTACAATAGACATGAAACAAGTAAAAGACAGGCATTGAATCTCTTTTTTGGTCCAAACAGTTTCTCCTTTTTTACGCCACTCAAAATGCCCACTTTCGTGAGAACCAGAACTGTGTGATGAAAGTACACAGATAAACAATTTCTATTCCAGCGGACTTAGCTAAGATTCAGGGAGTTGAGATAGCCAAACTGATCAAGGTCTCCACTTACATCCAAGGAGAAGACATACTTAATGTGACGCTTGTAGACCCCAATAGCGCTGCGGCACAGGGCATGTCTGATGACGGATACAACTTTACGGTCACACCCAAAGCAACAGCTGCTGGTACCCGTTTTGATGTCCTGCTGATTGCTAAACATATTGACGGTAAGTTTGTCATACATTATATTTGAGCCGCCTTGTGGGAAAACCAACGTTGTGGTTTCCGACCAGGTCCGACACAAACCGGGCTGTACAGTCACAGAAGCATGCTAGAACCTTGAAAGTTTAGATTTAGAAACAAGAGGAAATGTACTATCCGTGTAGCGAAAACGAAGGCGCTGATCACCGCGAAGCTGATCTGCGACTTTGTTTTCGCCTATGCAGATTGTTGGTTTTCCTATGCGGCGGCTCATAAATTAATTCGTATTTTAAGGTCAAAATGGCCGGAATATCTGCGATTAGAACCAAACTCTAGCCTTAAATAAAGATGAAAAATAACCAAATTTGTAAATAAAAAAAAAATGTCAAATTACAGTTAAAAAATCTTTCTACTGTGACTATAATTGTGCACACATACGCGCGTATATCCAAGGGAAAAGTAAGGGAAAATGTTCGAAGACAGAAAATGTGTAAGGGAAAATGGTCGAAGACAGAAAATGTGTATCAAGATAACAAAATATAACAAAATGTTTAATCTCGCCAATGTTGTCATGCTCAACTCGGTATGCTTGTCATTATACACACCATTACGAAAACTAGCCCATGTAATATTTGAGCCTCGACGCGAGAAAACCGGTCTTCGGGGTTTCCGACCAGGTCCGATACAAACCGGCCTGTACAAGCTCAGAAAAGAGCTAGAAGCTTGAAATTTCGGATTAAAGTAGAAGAGGAATTGTACTATCCGAGTAGCGAAAACAAAGGCGCTGATCAGCTTCGCGGTTACCGCGAAGCTGATCTGCGCCTTTGTTTTCGCATAGGCAATAATCCCGTTTTCTCACGATGCGGCTCATTTTATAATTGTGCTAAAATTATAGATTGTGGGTACACAATCCATGTTTTGAAGCAAAAATAAAAAAAATAGGTTTACGTGGGTGATCCAATAAAGAATGGTACTTTTAATTATTTCTATATGAATAAAATTTGCTTATTGAGAGTAAATTATTGTTGCTCAATATAATGCAACATCAATTCACCGCTAATTATTTGACATCCAGACAACATCATGCCGTTGCCTAGCAACGAGAGTTAGTAAACAGTCCATGGTCACGTAGGTAATGCACCAGTCATTTGTAACCACTGCCCCCCCCCCCACCTACGGGGATAGCCGGGGAATGGCCGGGCTAATGAGCGGGGTAATTACCTGTTGAGTGCCCCGGCAGGGCCGTGTAAGTGCTGGGATAGTGATTTGGCGCCAAAATAGCGGGGCGATAGCCGTGGAATGGGCCGGAGAAATAGCAGTGTTTTACGCGTGTTTTACCGGAGCGATGGTCGTCTTTTAGCAGAGCAGTAACGATGAAATCTCCCGAGGACATTTCAAAGAAGATGGTGGCTTCGAAGCAAAACAAAAGTGAGAAAATTCTATCAATATTTTTAACAAAAATACCTATTCCCGCAGATGCTTCTGCATTCTCGATAACTCCAATGCGGGCGTATTTTTACGCGTGTTTTGCATTTCGCACGCCTAAAATTCACTGCCGTGGATTCTCACGCATTACGCCATGTTTGTTTCTGGCGACGCGTCCAAAATTTTCCATAAATTAGGTGAGAAAATTAGCTACTGCTGAGAGATCAAGGCATCGTAGCCGCTAGACATTGTTCAAAGGTCAAGCTAGTGACGGACACGTGTCACTGACATGGGGAAGCAGTAGGCGTGAACTAATTGTGCACTTAGCCAATCAGAGCGCAGTAAGCTGACGATCAAGTTTTTGTTGATGGAGATTGACAGGTCAATTTTCACGGATCACAAATTTGTGTTAGCACATGATGTAGTTATATATTGTTAGCGATAAGACACCGCAGTGAAATAAGTCTACGCAAATATGCTTATCGTAATTTTGGAAGGAAAATTCGCTACAGAGACGGAACAATTTACACAATAGAGAGATCGTTTTCTTGTGCGATTTTCCCGTTTTTTGCACATGTTTCCACTACTATTTGCATAAAAATTCTCTGAATGAGAGAATGAATCACAATGTTTTTAATGTCCTGGTGAAATAATGTTATTTGGCGTGTCACCAGTAAACTATTCAGATTCAGATTTTAAGAACTTCTGAATGAGAAATCGGCAGAAAAGAAGAGAAAAAACACACCTTTCTACGGCCACGAAAACTAATGACATTACATCGGTCCCTTTAAAGCACAAGCATTTTTATTTTTGTAATGAATATTCAGCAGTCTCCTGGCATCGGTATTGGTCTTAATTGCCTTCATGTGTGATAAAAACCTTAATTTATAAATTTTGGCTGCTTCTACTTCAGTATTCTCTAACAATTTTGTTACGTCTGGAAAAAACAAGTATTGGCTTTTGTAAAACAGTGGAATCCTAGTTGAAAAAAAAGTTTTTGAAATATATTATTAAGGGTAAAACTCCAAGTTTTCATGGTCAAACTCCTAGTTTTCATTTCTGACTCCCAAGTTTTCATTTCTGACTCCAACTTCTTCTTCTCCAACTTCTTAGAATCCTGTTCTCAAAATCCTAGTGAGAGCTTATTCCCTCCTTGAATCGATGTACACTCAGTGGTCATAAATGAGTTCCAAAAGTGAAAAAATGCAAGTTTTTAAGTGAATTTGGGGGATAGAAATATGAATTTTAATTATATTGCAAAACAATCCTTGTCTTGTTATGTTATAAAGTAAAATTTCTAAAAGAAAATAATGTTTTGTTGATTATAACTGCGATCTTAAATTCTTGGCTGGTTGCTAGGCAATTTAAAAACGTGACTGAAAAAAATGGGTACCCGTTCAACTAAAATTGTTGCCATGGTAACATACATGTTAACACCTGGTTGATTTACCACTGAAAGTAAGGACTATGTATTTACCTTTGCATAAATATATGTTTGGACAAGTTTGAACACGCCAAAATGAAACTGCAGCCTTTTAAATTTTTGTCAAGCAAAAAAGACAAAATTATTATGGGAGTCAATGAGAGTGAAGGTGTTCTCAGAATCTCTGCTGCATATAACTAGTGCCATTTTAAACTTCATTATTTTAAGACCTTTAGGTCACTTATAGATTAGCGCCTAATATCTTACCTTTCATCTCACCCCACTGTTACCATGGCAACCACAAACAGCAGACTGATGCTTTAGATATTTTATGCGGTGTTGTAAAATTGCTTACCAACAAACTCCATTTGCATCAAGAATAATATAAATATTTTAAGATTGCTTGGAAATGTTTCCCTACATGATGGTATGTAATATGATAGAAATTATATTATGTTGACAAAAAATGACTAAAGATCTTGCATTTTTTCACTTTGGGAACTCACTTATGGCCTCTGAGTGTAATTAATCAATGCAGACAGTTTACATGTATTAAGACTTCAACTGAATTTTAACAAAATGATGTACTGCAAAAAGATCTGTTGCAGGGCATTGTATTTACATAAAAGTGGTAAATGTTTTTGTTGATGAAATATTTGACATCTACAATCAAAATTTTTTACATGTCCCCGGGGGTGGGGGAAAAAGAGCAGTGTTTTTACCTCCAATATGTCCCCACAGTGCGGGGGTTATAGCAGGGCTTTATTTTGTAAAAAGTTGCTGTCCCCGCCCATCCCCGTAGGTGGGGAGGCAGTGGTTACAAATGACTGGTGCATAATATCTACCTAAATTTGGTTGCCATGGCAACTGGTGGCAAAAATCCGCTAAAACACACTGTAACCAATACAGTGCATTTTGCTTTATGCACTGCCGATTTCACATATATACAGCTGAAACTTTGAACAGGGTGAGTATTTTTGGGAGAAAAACTGTTTTGTTTGCGAAAACGTACAGTGAAAATGGGGGTAGGGGTGGGAAATATTTAATAGCCTGAGTATAAATGACATAATAAATTGTTATCAACATTGAAATTATCAGTTAAAATGCAAAAATTGCAAACGAATTACAAAAGGGACAACTGACCTTTTAGATTTATGATGCCAACTCAGAAAATGCTTCAAGTCGGAATTCATAGAGTAGAATGGTTGCTAGGCAACCATCTGTCGATCACTAACGTAAGATCCAAATTGATTGTAGGAAAATCTTGTTTTACACAGACAATACTCAACTATGGTCATTTATCTTTTGTTAAATTTTTCAAAGGTTTAATCGTACTGCACATGTAGTTCTCAATTAACAATAACAGCCAAAGTTATTGAGCAAAATGAGATAAAATGTGCTCTATAGAGAAATCTGATGTGTATCTTATAGGGTTTATGAAATAGGAGAAAAGTCCCATTCATTATTGGATCACCCTCGTACCCCTGTATACCCCAATTATACTATATAAAAGTGGAATATGAGGGGCTATACATTTCATAGACATGTTTTCCTGATGCCAATGTTTAGCTTCAAGTTTGCAAAAAATATGCTACAACAAACAACCGTATTATCCCTTTTGCAGGCTTAAACCGTGCAAAGGCTACTATGTTCAGCATTATGGGCATATATGACGCTATTCCACACATAGCATTTCAAGACGACACAAGGTAATAAATTCTGATATGTTACATCCTCCCCCAGATTATATTTTTCTATATTGTTCATTACTTTGGCGACGTTTCATTCGACTGGGAATAATTTGTTGTTATACCCCCACCAAACTTATAGTGGTTGTGATATTTAGGGTTTCATGCAACTGGGCTCAGGGATTTATTAAAAATAGTGAAACTTTACTTTGATCGAAGATCTACAAAGACAAGTTGGTATAAATGATGACTTGTCGACAATAGTTACAACTGTATAAAATAAAAATAAAACTGAGATCCTTTAAGAGCAGTGAAAGGGGGTGGGCCATACCGCAGGTTCGGCTAACTAAGCCTCTTCAGTTACCCTAGAATAGATTTGGCAACATGGGGCCAAATAGAACTTCGATGAAATTGGCGTTTTCACAGCCCTGCTTTTGTACGACGTTTTCACGGCCGTGGACCACTCAAGTGAGGTGAATACCAAATATATTTCATCTCGTGAGTTGAAAACATCAGAATTTTCACGAGTGTTTTTTTTTTTTTTTTTTTTTTTTTTTTTTTTATACAATACACGGGCAGGTTCCAATTCACAAGGCAGGCTGTGAAAATGCAAAAACCAAATTTTTTTTTGAAAACACAAATAATTTTGGTACGTTCTAACTAAGCACTTTATGTTTTCGTTCAAAAATAACGGAGTTATAGGCGTTTGAATTTCTGAAGTGAGACACATTTAATGACGTCAAGTAAATGGAAACGTCAGAAGTAATCCAAAATCTACAGTGAAGATATAGGCTAATATCAGTCACTAGTGACTTTTGATATCAGTGAGATTTCATATCAGTGAAATTTCATATCAATGAAAATACCAATTTTATCAAGTTTTGATATACATTGGTTTTCACTGTAAAGTATAAAATAAAAATTAATTTGGATTTCAGCTTCGGTTGGAGATCTGTAGAAATCGATCTGACGTCAAATTTCTTCGGCCTGTCGACACTTAAGAATACCAATTTTATCAAGTTTTGATATACATTGGTTTTCACTGTAAAGTATAAAATAAAAATTAATTTGGATTTCAGCTTCGGTTGGAGATCTGTAGAAATCGATCTGACGTCAAATTTCTTCGGCCTGTCGACACTTAAGAAGTTAGTGGATATCATGCACATGTATAAGCTCAGAGATATGGTCATGGTCCTTGGGGACAATAAGGCCTGGCGTCTAGAGGTGGCCGATTATGGCTTTGAAGAGCTACACACGGTAAGAAAGAGATAAACACATTTGAGCCTGTGCGTGAGAAAACCAACAATTTGGATTTCCGGCAAGGTCCTACACAAACCGGGCTGTACAGTCACACAAGATGGAAATTTTGATTTATAAAGTAGAGGAATTGTACTTTGTACTATCCATGTAGCGAAACCAAAGGCGCTGATCTGCGCCTTTTTTTTTTTTTTTTTTTTTTTTTTTTTTTTTTTTTTTTTTTTTGCAGATTGTTGGATTTTCCCTTGCGGCGGCTCATTTTTGAAGAATGGACCTTCTCATTCCTATTTACTGAATGAACGTTAGAGTACGCAATGATCAGGAAATGGCGCAATCAGAAAGAAATTCTCACTCCAAAAAAAAAAAAAAAAAAAAAAAAAAAAAAAAAAAGGTGGGAAAATAACTAAATTAACACTAAGGTACTAATAGAGAAAAAAAATCATTTTAAAGACATATATTCCTTTCTTTTGAAAGTCATAAGTTGATCACTGATAAGGGGCAGGACACTAGAACATCTGATGGTCTGACAATGACTCTGAATACAGGTAGGGACCCCCTCCCCACCCCACATCCCCCCCACCCCAAAAAAAAGAAAAAAATAAAAATAAAAAATCAATATTGACTGCAACAGGAGGCAGTTTTACTGCACGTGTTATCAGGGACCATAAACAATAAACAGTGATATTATAGCGGTATTATCCTTTAGTGGTTTCGTTGGCCCCTGCAGAGATAAAATCACCTCATTATCACAGTTCTTTGATCTCTGGATCATAAACCGAATAAGGTTTTTTTAACAAACAAACATTCTCTTTATTGAAAGCTCAGATAACATATCAGTTACATATGAGCGAATATGACAATGCAGAAAATACATTCATGGTGGCAATACAGAATGAATAAATAAATAAATAAATAAATAAATAAATAAATAAATAAATATTGTGTGGCGTAACTGTTTCGTTATTCAAGCTGGGGAGACTGTCTAAAAAGAAAAAAAAAGAACATCCCCTTTACAATTGAATATACATATCATTATTATTATTTTAGCTCACCTGAGCCGAAGGCTCACAAGGTGAGCTTATAGGATGGCCATGATCCGTCGTCCGTCCGTCCGTCGTCCACAATTTCAAAGATCTTCTTCTCTGAAACCGCTTGGCCGATCTAGTTGAAATTTTATGTGGAGCCTCCTTGGGTAGTGGCATTTCAAGTTTGATCGTGAAATCCAGGTCACATGACCAAGATGGCCGCCACGCCCATATATGGTAAAAACCCTTCAAAAATCTTCTCCAGAACCGGTAGGCGGATTTCCACGAAACTTGGTATGTAGCATCGGGGACTTCAGCCCATCATAGTTTGATAAAATGATGACCCTTGGATGACCTTGACCTATTTTACGGCATGGTCAAATTTGGAAACATAGGCTTTTACATAGGAAAAAGTGAAAACTATGGATTTTTTGAAAACTATTGCAGCCTGAGGCCTGAAAAGTAGTAGATGCAAACAACTAATGGAGTAGATGAAGGTATGTGATTAATATAGGTCAAGGTCATCTCTTGACCTTGGCCAGTCTGTTGTCCATACACACATTTCAAAGATCTTCTTCTCTGAAACTGCATGGCCAATCAAAGTGAAATTTTATGTGGAGCATCCATGGGTAGGGGAGACGAAAGTTTGATCGCGAAATCCAGGTCACATGACCAAGATGGCCGCCACTCCCATATATGGTAAAAACCACTCAAAAATCTTCTTCTCCAGAACCGGTTGGCCGATTTCCACGAAACTTGGTATGTAGCATCAAGGACCTCAGCCCATCATAGTTTGATAAAATGATGACCCTTGGATGACCTTGACCTATTTTACGGCAAGGTCAAATTTGGAAACATAGGCTTTTACATAGGAAAAAGTGAAAACTATGGATTTTTTAAAAACTATTGCAGCCTGAGGCCAGAAAAGTGGTAGATGCAAACAACTAATAGAGTAGATGAAGGTATGTGATTAATATAGGCCAAGGTCATCTCTTGACCTTGGCCAGTCTGTTGTCCATACACAGTTTTCAAAGATCTTCTTCTCTGAAACTGCTTGGCCAATCAAAGTGAAATTTTATGTGAAGCATCCATGGGTAGGGGAGACGAAAGTTTGATCGCGAAATCTAGGTCACATGATCAAGATGGCCGCCACGCCCATATATGGTTAAAGCCACTCAAAAATCTTCTTCTCCAGAACCGGTGGGCCGATTTCCACGAAACTTTGTATGTAGCATCGGGGACCTCAGCCCATCATAGTTTGATAAAATGATGACCCTTGGATGACCTTAAATTATTTTACGGCAAGGTCAAATTTGGAAAAATAGGCTTTTACATAGGAAGAAGTGAAAACTATAGATTTTTTGAAAACTATTGCAGCCTGAGGCCTGAAAAGTGGTAGATGCAAAGAACTAATGGAGTAGATGAAGGTATGTGATTAATATAGGTCAAGGTCATCTCTTGACCTTGGCCAGTTTGTTGTCCATACACACTTTTCAAAGATGTTCTTCTCTGAAACTGCTTGGCAAATCAAAGTGAAATTTTATGTGGAGCATCCATGGGTAGGGGAGACGAAAGTTTGATCGCGAAATCCAGGTCACATGACCAAGATGGCCGCCACGCCCATATATGGTAAAAACCTTTCAAAAATCTTCTCCAGAACCGGCAGGCCAATTTTCATGAAACTTGGTATGTAGCATTTGGGACTCCAGCCTATCATAGTTTGTTGAAATGATGACCCTATGATGACCTTGACCTATTTTACGGCAAGGTCAATTTTGAAAACATAGGCTTTCACATGGGAAAAGGCGAAAACAAACTGTTGCAGCCTGAGACCTGAAAGTTGCTAGATGCAGACAACTAATGGAGTCAATGAAGGTAAGTAATTAATGAAGGCCAAGGTCATGTCTTGACTTTGGCCCAAGGTCATTTAAATATCAAAATTAAAATTATGGTTTTCTCAGAAATCACTGGGTTTGGAAACTATTGCAGCCTGAGACCTGAAACTTTGCAGATGCAGACAACTTATGAAGTCAATAAAAGTGTGTGAGTATTCAAGGTCAAGGTCATTTCATTATGACTTAATACTCCAAGATCAGGCTTCAGGTGAGCGTTCTCAGGACCAATGGTCCTCTGGTTTGTTATTCTTTTACACGATAAGTAGTTGTACCACTTTAGCTCCTTCAGGTGCTGCCTCTTTAAGGGGCAGCTAATTTTATAAATATTTCCTTTTTTGATGAACAGAATACCTCCATTCTGCAGCTATTCTGCATTTTGACACACGAGTCAAATTATTCTTACTACATGAATAAACTTGTAATTAGAGAAGTATTTTTTTAACTCATTTAAGCCTGGCGTCCCTTTTATGGGACATAGGCAAACAGCATAGCCCCAGATGTGACGCCGCAGAACGCGGCGTCCCATCTGGGGCTATTCTGATTGCTGGGAGAAATTTCATCGAAAAATGGGATACAAATTAAAAAAAAAACACTCTTAATACTCCTAAAAATGAAAGTGGGCTCACCCAATTGATACTGATGGAAGAATCCATTCGTCATAAATGGGTTAACGCCTCTTCTCTTTGTGCTTGCATATTAACAGAGCTCTCCGCTATATCAATATCCGCTATATTTTACAGTTCGGTTCTAAACGATGTGTGGACCTTAACCAGTGTATGCCAAGTTGGCTCGGCGCAGGCGCAACAGGAACTACTTCCACAAATGGTTACCTCAGTAGGTACGAGTTTTCGGAGCTAATCAGGTACGCCGAGCTTAACGGCGTTCACGTTATACCGAAGATCAACTTCCTCGGTGGAATGCTCGCGGCGAAAACGGCTTCCATGCGACGATATGACAAACTTAAGGAACAAAATATGGCCTCCGCACAGCAATTCTTGCTTATCGCTGGCCAGCCAACCGGTGAAAAGGCTCCGGCGGATGAATATTGTCTTAAAGATGCAGCTCTGAATCCTTGCATACCACAAACAGAGTCATTCATCAGGCTTATTGTCAAATATATACACAATCTCTACTCTAATGCGAGCGTAGAGATGAAAGCTTTCCATGCCGGTGGCGATGATTGGGTTAACTCCTACGAATACTACCCGGAGTGTAAACAGCAACAACTTGACAAACCGGCGTTGCTAAGGAAGATGGTTGCTATGGTACAGAATGTCAGCCCCGTGGATGTCGTTGTCAACGAACAGGCAGTGGTGGATACCACAACCATGGCTTGTATTCCCGCTGTAAGTAGCGTGTCTGAAATAGTAAATTACATGCATTTTTGTTCATTTCATAAGCGTCAATGCAAATTGTCAACACTGATCGGTTATGTTCTTGTACCTTCTCATATTCACGAGAATTATTATCGAGTATTTTCTTTAATGTTTACAAATAACATAACTCTGATCGATAATTTTCACGTAAACTCTCAATGAAATAGCATAACTCTTATTTTTTCATGTAAATTCTCAAATGACACCAGAACTGTTCAGTTACTTTCTTGTACCTTCTCAAATAACAAGATTTTTTTTACTTTTTACCTTGACAGCAAGACTCAAGCACGTCTCGTGGCGACACTATCAATAAGACTACACTGATTGTACAATTCAAAGACGATTTCCTGGTAGACCCGAAGAAACTGGGCTTAAACAAACAAGAAGAGGACTTTCTGTTTGCCCCAATTGAGCCCCCGCCACCTCCCGGAAACCAGACAGCTGCTGATGCTTACGTCCCGGACTTCCGGAAACGTTACACGGGGACCACTCGAGGCATCAGGGCCCCGTGGGGGAAGGCTTACAGATGTGGAAATGCCGGGTACCAGGTAATAACTATTATAGTCAAATGTTACTACAGTATTCGTTCTAATTAGCGCACATCATCTAAGCGTGCCTCATCAGTAACACCGCATGGTAGTTTTCACTGTCTTTTCCAATAATGGATAACGCATCCAAATTTAGCTCCTTATTTTGAATGAAGAAGAAATGCTGTTTTAAAATTAGTATACATCGCATAATATGAATATTATCTGGCAAAATTATACGGCTAGACAGCAATTCTTCACCGGAGAAATTGTATTTTTATACCTTGTTCTTGTTGAGTGTATGATCCTCCTCTGGTAGGAGCACCGTCCCACAGGGACGTGAATAAAAGTAATTGAATAAAACGTCAATAGAACGTGGTAAAACAGTCTCTAGTCTAAAACCAACTTCTAAAAGAACTTACATACATTCTGTCGGATATGTACAGGCGACCATTATCCCCTCTGGTTTTCAAACTGAAGTTTTTGAATATGGATTTTGTAGAAAGTCTCTTGACAGCTTTTCTATTGCATCTCGAGCGTTTTTCAGGTCTGGTAACACTACAATCAATGACCCAGCACATACTATGGTTTTCGTAACAAATGTCCAGTCACAGAAAAATTCTTTCCATATATCAGTGTTTGTGTAATTGATAATAATGTCTCTGAGAGAACTGATAGTGTCAGCAAGTATTCTGCAGAAAGCTGGACATCGCGACACCAGATGCAGTAGACCTTCTTCCTCCAGGTGACAATGACGACACTTTGAACTAACAGTGCCGTTACTGAATGTTTGTCGGTTCTTTTGGAGAATGTAGGTGCCCGTGAGAATTCTGGCCTTAACCACTGCCTTTTTAACATCCATTACTGAGATATCCACCGTTCTCCAGACTTGGTGTGTATTATCGACACGCAGATAATAACATGGGAGATATTTTAGAGTTTTCTTAGTCTTTATATCAGAAACCAGTTGCTTTGTCCAGAATGAGTTTATAGCCTTTCTGCACATGTGTTTCCACTGGAGCTTGGTACTACTGAAGAGCTGACACGGGGACGGAAGTTTGTACTGTTGTAGGATTGTTGTCAGTTCATTAAAGAAACTGTTCTTAATATCGTGGGAACATGCCGACTGTCTCTGAACCAGCAATTTTAAAGTAGGATTGTCACTATTTATAACACTGATGGCTAGTTTCTTTCTATGAAGCTCCGCCTCTAGTGGTAACGCGCCCAGTAGCAACAGCACGGTCGAGGTTGAGGTACGTTGTGGAAGAGACTGAATGTTTCTGTATATGGTATTTAGAGAGTTGTTCTATCTGTCCCTTTGTCAGTGCTAGTGTTTCAAGTCCATACAACAAACGCGGAAGCACATATGTTTTGTATATTACGAACGACGTCTTAGGATTCAGTCCTGTAGAGCCGTGCATTCCTGTGTTCATTAGGGGATAAGATGTTCTCCTAGCTAGACTAATACGATCCTTCACATTTGTTGTAGATTCCTGTTTACCAGCTCTGTTAATCCCAAAGTGGAGCGCCGCTTCAGATAGTCGAACAGCATTTTCTCCCAATGACCATGTATATGTTGATAATACCACTATACAAGTTTTTGTTGGATGTATTTTGTATCTGTTTTTGCGAGCGAAGTTTACAGCCTCTTGCAACATCAACTGCAATTCTTCCACTGAAGAAGCTAGCAATGCAACGTCATCAGCACATGTTGGACTTCCTTTGTATATTGTTCCAATTCTTAAACCTAGTCGCTTGGATTTTAAAATATTCAAGAGTTCGTCAATATAAATTTTGTACAGAGTCGTAGACAAAATAGCGCCTTGACGGACGCCTTGGTTGATTGGGAAGCTGTCACTTAAACCTCCAACCCACTTTACTTTCGACGATATGTCTTGATACAGTTCTTTTACTACTAGCCATGTAGTGCCATTAATGTCTTTGTCAAACAGTTTATCCAGAAGAATGCTGTGGTGGACCACGTCGAAAGCCTTTTGGCCATGAACATTGTACTTTTCTTGTCTGAAGATCACTGACAATCAAACTTGCCATCATCGGAGAAAGTCCTTCGGTGAATCCGAACTGCATATCTGATTGGGTATACTCAAATTTAGTCAATAGAGCACATTCAAACAGTTTGCCAAATATTGAGGATATGGTTATTCCAAGGTAGTTTTCCAGTAATTTCGAGTCTTTGCCTTTCTTTTGTACAGGGGTAATTACGCCCGTCTTGAAAATCGAGGGTATTTTCTTTTCAGACAGTATTGGTAATAGCAGGGACAATTTCAGACTTTCCCGACTTAAAATGTTCAGAGAACAGTCCATATTCATCACTGATTTTCCGGTATTCAACTTATCAATAGCCTTTTCAACATGTTCTTCACTAAGAATGATTGTATCATCAGAGTTTAAGCATTTGTCTTCCGAATCGTAACAGTGGATATTGCACAGAATCAAGAAAGCACTGTCATAGTCATGATCTTTTGGCAGGGCTAAGTCCTCATAGTATTCCGCGAAACATTTACGTTACGTGGCAGGATCAGTGTCTATTACCATTCACAAGAAGACATGATGTATTGGATTCTCTTTTTGATCTACTTTTCTAGATCAGTTTATAAAACATATCAGAAGTGGGATTTTCCATGAGATTTTTATAAAAAAGTTTTTTCTGCGAACCGTTTCTTCTATCCGTTGCTGGCGTCTGAGTTGCTTTTTGGCTAACTTATTTTCGATATACAACTGTCCGTTACAAGGTTTTCCAACTTCCACCCATTTTCTATGTGTTTGTTTAACAGTTTTCAAACATTCAAGGACTTTCTGAGATGCTCTTTTCTTCAGCCCCTTGAGTTTCACTATCTTTAAAAGGAACAGCCTTCTGGGCTTTTTAAACATTCAGTCAATGAATTGATTGTTGATTCCACATTTTCATTACTACATGTAGGCAACATAGCCGCAATTTCAGCACTGTACTTTTCTTTGTCTAGTTTATTCCATGAATAGGCTTTCCGAGTAGCTGCTTTTTCTTTTCCAGAGATTATGCCCGAAGTAGATATAGGAATGTTCAATCAACTATACCTTAGTTAATAAAGATTGTAATGCCACACACTTGGATCGTTAAGGGTTGCTAGAATCTCTTTTTCAGTTCGTGTTGACTCCCGAATCCTACACGGATCTAGAATCTGGAAACGAGTTGTCATGGGACGAAATAGGCCACCACAAACGGGACAGATATTCCACTATAAATCGCCAGCGTATAATGCTCCTGGAACCGTACAATATCTACATCAATATTGACAGGGACGTACAGATGATTCCGATACTACCGTACAGGATAGCGCAGCTGGTTGAAAGTCCTGAACTGACGACAGTGGGGGCTGGTAACCTTAAAGGTGGGTTGACTACATTATTCCGTACAGGATAGAGCAGCTGGTTGAAAGTCCAGAACTGACGACAGTGGGGGCTGGTAACCTTAAAGGTGGGTTGACCTCATTATTCCGTACAGAATAGCGCAGCTGGTTGAAAGTCCTGAACTGACGACAGTAGGGGCTGGTAACCTTAAAGGTGGGTTGACTTCATTATTCCGATACTACCGTACAGGATAGCGCAGCTGGTTGAAAGTCCTGAACTGACGACAGTGGGGGCTGGTAACCTTAAAAGTGGGTTGACTTCATCATTCCGATACTACCGTACAGGATAGCGCAGCTGGTTGAAAGTCCTGAACTGACGACAGTGGGGGCTGGTAACCTTAAAGGTGGGTTGACTTCATTATTCCGATTCTACCGTACAGGATAGCGCAGCTGGTTGAAAGTCCTGAAGTGACGACAGTGGGGGCTGGTAACCTTAAAAGTGGGTTGACTTCATCATTCCGATACTACCGTACAGGATAGCGCAGCTGGTTGAAAGTCCTGAACTGACGACAGTGGGGGCTGGTAACCTTAGAGGTGGGTTGACTTCATTATTTCGATACTACCGTACAGGATAGCGCAGCTGGTTGAAAGTCCTGAACTGACGACAGTGGGGGCTGGTAACCTTAAAGGTGGGTTGACTTCATTATTCCGATACTACCGTACAGGATAGCGCAGCTGGTTGAAAGTCCTGAAGGTGGGTGGACTTCATTATTCCGATACTACCGTACAGGATAGTGCAGATGGTTGAAAGTCCTGAACTGACGACAGTAGGTGCTAGTAACCTTATAGGTGGGTTGACTTCATTATTCCCATAGTACCGAACAGGATAGCGCAGCTGGTTGAAAGTCCTGAACTGACGACAGTAGGTGCTAGTAACCTTATAGGTGGGTTGACTTCATTATTCCCATACTACCGTACAGGATAGCGCAGCTGGTTGAAAGTCCTGAACTGACGACAGTGGGGGCTGGTAACCTTAAAGGTGGGTTGACTTATTCCGATATTACCGTACAGGATAGCGCAGCTGGTTGAAAGTCCTGAACTGACGACAGTGGGGGCTGGTAACCTTAAAGGTGGGTTGACTTATTCCGATATTACCGTACAGGATAGCGCAGCTGGTTGAAAGTCCTGAACTGACGACAGTGAGTGTTGGCAACCTTAAATTCATGCATATTGAAAGACCCAAAAAGCCAATGGTATAAGAATTTAAGTCGGGTATAAATCATGGACGATCGTAGTAGACCCTCGTCGCAGATTCACCGTTATAAATATGAATGACACCCCTGTTCCTATTAGTCAAATACATTAATTTCATTCATTGAGAACGAAGTTGAGGTTAGATTTTCAAGATTCCTCCTACAGCGTTTCTTCTACTGACTGTAAGATAGGTGCAGTCAATGCAGCAATTGAACATTATTGAAAGGAAGTAAAATAAGAAATCCCGGTTGTTTCGTTTTCGCAAACACTTCAACAATGTTATTGTGTTGGAAGTAATATATGTTCATGGGGCGGGAGTGTTTACGAAAACGAAATAACCTGGATTCCTTATGTTACTTCCATTCAACTTCTGCATTGACTGCACCTATCTTTCAGTCAATAGAGTAAACGTTAAAGGAGAAAACTCGAATTTCTCATCTCAACTTCGGGCAGGATTTCATTGTGCGTCACCCATTTGGTACCACGTGTTTCTCAGCTGTGTTATACATGTAGTATGGCCCCCTAACACTCCATTATAAAACCAAACAAAATCTGACTGCGGAGGGCTTTGCCCAGGAACAGTGTGTCAAGGATAACTGAAAGCTCCAATACAAGCATAGCTGTTTCGTAAATAAAAAAAAAATTCTAGCTGTCCTATGTGACTGTGCAGTCCGCTCCGTATCACACATCTAACATCATTTACCTTTCAATAATTTGAGCCGCCGAATGGGAAAACCAACAATATGTATAGGCGAAATCAAAGGCGCAGATCAGCTTCGCCGTTTTCGCTTCACGGATAGTACAATTCCTCTACTTTCTAAATCCAAAATTTCCAGCCTCTAACCATCTTCTGTGACTGTATAGCCCGGTTTGTGTCGGATCTGGTCGGAACCCAAATTGTTGGTTTTCTCACGCACACGCTCATTTATTTTTCGCAACAGGTATTGGGGCCACAATCGGCACACAAGTTCTGCGAAACGAGACAGCACTATTCGAACACACCACGGCACGACTTGCAACCGTCGCCGAAAAAGCCTGGCGAAGAACGGCATACGAAAACACACTGAAACCCACCGATCTCACAACCTATGAGGCCCATTATACAAACGAAACTCTGGCCCAGATAAGGTCGAATTCTCTGCTTATGGAGATAATGCAGCATATGAATACATGGGGATACAAACAGAAGGGAATTCACGACGCACAGGGCATTCCTTACAGAGTCGGGAGGGTCTCCGCGGGGTGAGTAATGATTGTATTAACCCATATTTGACGAATGGGTTTTCCCATAATTATCAATTGGATGAGTCCACTTTCATTTTTAGGGACTTCAGATGTGATTTTAAAATAATTCGGCAAATAGGTCACTGTATGGGCGTTACCTCATGAATACAATATTGGGTATGGTCTACCTTTGACTTAGGTAAAAGCTAAAGGTATAGCTCGGCAAATGGGTCACTGTATGGGCGGCAACTTTAATATGATATTTTGCCTATAACGAGTTAGAATAAAAGTTCTGCTGTTGTTTCAGTATTGCAAATGGGCTTCTTGGGTTCCCTCCAACACCCCCACCATGGCAGGTGATTGTGAAAGCTGATGACGTTGGATCACCCATACAGTTCAGGTAACTGCCCTTGCATTACGACACACACGCATTATAAAAACTGTCCATGCATTATACATAATGTTTGGACTTTCAAAATGAAAATAGTTGCATTTTTATATTTTCATATTTTTTCCGAAAAAAAAAATAAAGATTGTGGGTACACGTTAGAACCGCCTCAACGAGTACCCACAATTTATGTTATGAGTAAAAATAAGTAATACCGCCCCTGCGGACGCCGTTTTCTATATAACGGGGTGTAAGGGGATAGAAACTACACGGACATAATTGCGTGATTTTAAATAATAAGTGAGAGTTAAAGTACCGAGTAGAAAAAATAAGTAAAATAAAGCGAGTCGAAGACAGTATGACAGAATACCAGTTGACACATTCGTACGTCAACGGAAATCGTTTCAGGTATATGACAATATCACTGTATCGCAGCGTTGCATTTCTATGGTTATTTCGTGACAATAAACCATTCTCAGATACTGAGAAATTACTGAAATGATGTAGTTTATATTTTCAACCCCAATATATATAGGAGATCACGTCGCTACTTATCTTTTTTATATTATCTTCAGGGACGATACCAATAGTACATGGCGAAATCTTTACGAAACGGACGACCGTGGGAATATGTTTGGAGGATACGCAATGCCGTTTCCACTGCCTAGCCGACGACTTGAGCTGCGACTGACGTAAGCAATGTACTCCATGTTACTTGTATGTTTTAAGCTTCTGGAAAATGTTATCTGATTTGCGTACATTATTATGATATCGTGGCATTAAGAAATGTGACTTTACCATCATGCAATATGATGGAGATTTTTTCAGCTGTAAAACTGAAATTTTCTTTGGGAAAAGAAAATCATATTTTTCTTATTTTTGCCCATAACATTGATTGTGGGTACACGTTAGAACCGCCTCGCCGAAATGGTTATAACAAGTACCCACAATCTATGTTTTGCGAGGCGGTTCTAACGAGTACCCACAATCTGTGTTTTGCAAGGCGGTTCTAACGAGTACCCACAATCTATGTTTTGGAGCAAAAATAAGAATATATGTATACCCCTGCATACCCCAGTTTTTCCATATAAAAGTGGGATTCAAGGGGCACGGGCATGCTTTCCTGATCATGTAGCTATAAAAGTAAATCCCGTGCCTTCGGGTTCCCCGAGCACTAACCATAAAGACGATGAATAATAAACTCAATATGTTTTTGTTTGTATGACTTGGTGGTTTAACGTCCTACCAACACTGAGCTAAGCTCAGCTAATCTCGTACGAAGCATCAGGAAAACATGTCCGTGCAATGAATACCCCCTAAACCCCACTTTTATAGAGTGAACTGGTGTATGCAGGGGTATACCTATTTTTCTTATTTTTGCTCCAAAACATAGATTGTTGGTACACGTTAGAACCGCCTCGCAACGAGTACCAACAATCTGTGTTTTGAGCAAAAATTAGAAAAATATCAAATTTTTTATGAAAAATTCAAATTTTAGATCTGAAAAAAAATCTCTGTATATTGCATGGGCAAGTTTTCATAATGTTTCAAAAATTGCAGGGGTTGTACTAATAGAGGAAACAAGTGCGCTTTCCCGGAAGCGCGAGTTGAAACAGACTAACGCCATGATTAACATTAATAGAGATTTAACGCCATGATTAGGATAAATAGAGATAACTTTTTCTAGATGACAATGCATGATAATCGGTACACGTACATGCTTATAATGATGGTTGAAAATGCCCTCGAAATATATGTAAGCATACTTTTTCTTTTCATAGATCTGCTGACGGCAAGAGATCCAGTATACCGACAGTTCTTTACCCTAACGCAAGAAACCTCATTCCAGCAGTAAGTTTACACACCTTGCCCTTTTCTAAAACTTATTTCATGCTCAGCTCAGCTGAGACTGAGACAATTGTTGGCATTCAAGTTAACATTTAAAGCAGGATAAATTAGATTTTAACATTTATAAGCAGGATAAATTACATTTTAACATTTATAAGCAGGATAAATTACATTTTAACATTATAAGCAGGATAAATTACATTTTAATATTTAGAAGCAGAATAAATTACATTTTAACATTTATAAGCAGGATAAATTACTTTTTAACATTTAAAGAAGGATAAATTACATTTAACATTTAAAGCAGGATAAATTGTTTTAACATTTATAAGCAGGATAAATTACAATTTAATATTTAGAAGCAGAATAAATTATATTTTAACATTTATAAGCAGGATAAATTACTTTTTAACATTTAAAGAAGGATAAATTACATTTAACATTTAAAGCAGGATAAATTGTTTTAACATTTATAAGCAGGATAAATTACATTTTAACATTTAAAGCAGGATAAATAACATTTTTTAACATTTATAAGAAGGATATATTACATTTAAACATTTATAAGGCTTTGTTGAGCTAAACCAGAAATTTGGCTTTATTTTGGCTATTTCAGTATTTATGAGTAGTTCAAATTTCATGCTCAGCTGAGTCGATCAGGACAATATTTTTATAACCCTGAGGCCAGGAGAACATGCTCCTATCATTTAAACTACTTATTACCAAATCTGAATAGCGTGCATGTAAATCTTAAATTTACTAGTAGACATAAAGTCCAATTCGCATGCGCAAAAAATACACGCGTGTAAATATACTCCGGTGTGTATTTATACTCCGGTGTGCAAATCAACCTGAGAGTAAATTTAAATTGTGTTCGCATGGGTTTTATCGCCAGGAGTATTTTTGTAGGTAAATTTATCATTTCTGGATTCAAACCTGTTCATTTAAGTTTTCTGTATTTGCAAAACAAGAAGAGGCTGCTTCAAGGTGTTCATGTAGACTTTGGCAGCAGAGGGGAATCAAGTAATGGTCAGGCATAACCTTAGCAGTTGTACAGTTCCCTTTTTCATCTTTTCACAAGGAATTACTGTTAAAATGCCCCAAGAATCCTAACCAAGAATGATGAAGAAATAGTGTGGCTGTTTGCACTCCATATGATCTAAAATGTTATGAATGGCAATAAACTCTTATTTAGCAACAATGTCCACAGTTTCAGCAACTGTCATATAATCAGTTAGGAAAAAAAATGTGAAAATTTGTAATCTAAAAACAGAATATTGACTTGAAATAAAAATACTCATGGGTAAATTTTACTTTGCGTTCGCATGGGACATAATAGTAAATTTACACGTGTGTATTTGTAAAAATAAAATTTGCATCTGGTCATACCCTAGAGTAAATTTACCCATATGTAAATATACTCCGGTGTGTATTTGCGTTCGCATGCGCCATTTACTCACCCCGAGTAAAATTTGCACACCGGAGTATATTTACACGTGTGTATTTTTGGCGCATGCGAATTGGACTATAAGGAACACTATGAAATACCTGCACACAAACCATACAGAAAAAATATAAAGTATGAATGTTATGACACAAAAGAAATATGTATTTGTGTTAAGTATTGGTTTCATTCATGTGAAGATGCACACTTACCTTGCAGCTATTCAGAGCATTTATCTAGCAATGATTTTACAGCCTATGTAGACCTTTTATAGTCAAAGAGCTGGTTGAAACCTAACTAACCTAACCCTTCCTAACACTCCATTTACACAGAATCAACAGTTATCTCATGACGTGATCATAATCATTTCAGGGTGTCCCAGTTAACCTGAGAGAAGATACCTGTCTCGATGTGAAACAGCCTGACCTTGACATAACAAAAATAAACACCAACCAATGGGCTAAGATTATCAACAATATCGCCGTCCAGAATGCCGAAGTAAACCAGTTCGGCCAGCAACGGATGCAGCAATTAAATGGGTTTTTAGAGAGATATAAGAGAGAAGCACCAGCGAATATGCGCCAACAAGCTGCAGCGTTGACTCTTATGGAGGTGATGAACGGTATCGAACAGCTTATGGCTATGCAGCAACCTTTGTATGGCCCTTATCAGTACATATATGACCAGGACAGGCAAATTATACAAGCCCGAGAGAGGGCGCTTCAAGCTAAGATTGAGAGATGGCAGCAAAAGTACCTGAATGATCCAAAATGCCCCAAACCAAAGAAAACAAAAAGCAGAGTCTAACTCGTAAACTAGTGGTCCTAGCTGCTTATGTCTGCAATTTAAGCTTTAAGGGTAGCACATTACTCACTCTCTGGGCCTTTCTCTATTCCAATGAAGAGGTTGCTGGTCTTAAAATGTTCGTTCATAGACTGGTATATTCTGCTAGGTCAATGTGTGTAATAAGAATGTCTCAACTATTATTATCTTGACTTGGTATCCAAGCCAACTTAAAAAGGCAACATAATAATCATGATCTCTGTCAAGATTTTATTCTTTTATTTCTGAGCATTAATTCAGATCTTCAGCAATGAATGAAAGTGCTAATAGGTAACACTTATGGGATTTTGTGTATGTGTTTTGTAAGTATGTGTTTTGTAAATGACAAATAAATGACATTTTAAAGTCACAGGATTTCTCTTTTAAATAGACACCCTTTAAAAAACTGCCAAAGTAATACAATGATAAAACACATCTGAAGAGGCTTAACTAGCAAAAACAGTGGTATGGTGGTTATGTCACTCGTCTTGTAAACCAGGGGTGGCAGGTTCGATTTCCGGCTTCCCTTGTCTGTCGGATGAGACTATAAACTGAGATCCCGTCTCCATATGACCTTAGCTGTTACCTTAGGACATTAGACTCCAAATCAACGAACCAACCTTTTCAGTCCCATCAGGACAGAGCCACAGTTTCCTGGATAGTTACCACAGTAATTAGGAGTTAATGTGTCATGCTAAAGAGAACAACCCCGTTTCAAAACTACTTCTCGGCTTTACCTACTAAGCCAAAACCGTCCTCTATCTATATCTATATGTGATCACAAACTTACTGAAAAATTAATAACATCCAAGTACTCCCCTAGATTCTATAATCAAAACTTTAAAGCCTGATTGGCTGAATCTAAACATTCTAGGCCAGCTAATAATCCTGCAACTAATCTGATCAGAAACCATAAGAGTAGGTTCTGTACTTCAGGAAAACGTATCCGTGCAATGTATACCCCCTTAAACCCCACTTTTATAAACCCCACTTTTATATAGTAAAGCTGAGGTAAGCAGAGGTAAAGTTTTTTAGCTCACCTGAACCGAATCTTCACAAGGTGAGCTTATAGTACAGTAGTCGAGCCGGCGTCCGTCCGTGCGTGCGTGCGTCCGTGCGTCCACATTTTCAAACTCAAATATCTCTAAGACAACAAGGCCGGTCGTGATCAAAAGCATCATTGAGGAGGGGGAAAGGTTGCATTAGGTTTTGGGCCAGGTCGGATTGGAACTCTGGTTTCCATGGCAACAGATAGCTCCCATAGACTTACAATGGGAAAAACATAAAAAAAAATCTTCTTCTCCGAAACCACAAGTCCCAGACCTTTCATTTTTGTGTGTAGCAATGTATAGTGGTCCTCTTTATAAATCCTGCCAACCGTGTCCCTGGGGTCCATACAGGCCCCGCCCCGGGGGCGTGATGGGGCATAAAAAATCTTCTCCGAAACCACATGGCCCAGAGCCTTCATATTTTGTATGTAGCAATGTGTGTCAGATCTTCAACAATGAATGAAAGTGCTATTAGCTAACACTTGAACCGCCACATGAGAAAACCAACAATCTGCCTAGACGAAAACAAAGGCGCAGATCAGCTTCGCAGTAACTGCGAGATCAGCTTCGCAGTAACTGCGAAGCTGATTAGTGCCTTTGTTTTCGCTACCCGGATAGTACAGTTCCTCTTCTATTTAAATCCGGAATTTCAAGATTCTAGCTCTTTTCTGTGACTATACAGGTCGGTTTATGTCGGACCTGGTCGGAAACACATTGTTGGTTATCCCACGAGGCGGCTCACTTATGGGATTGATTTTGTGAATGTGTTTTGTAAGATTGTGTTTTGTAAGAATGTGTTTTGTAAATGATAAATAAATGACATTTAAAAGTCTCATGATTTCTCTTTTAAATAGAATCCCTTTAAAACTGCCAAATTAATACAATGATAAAACACATCTGAAGAGGCTTAACTAGCCGAAACAGTGGTATGTTGGTTATGTCACTCGTCTTGTAAACCAGGGGTGGCAGGTTCGATTTCGGGCTTCCCTTGTCTGTCGGATGAGACTATAAACTGAGATCCCGTCTCCATATGACCTTAGCTGTTACCTTAGGACGTTAGACTCCAAATCAACGAACCAACCTTTTCAGTCCCATCAGGACAGAGCCACAGTTTCCTGGATAGTTACCACAGTAATTAGGAGTTAATGTGTCATGCTAAAGGGAACAACCCCGTTTCAAAACTACTTCTCGGCTCTACCTACTAAGCCACCACCGTCCTCTATCTATATCTATATGTGATCACAAACTTACTGAAAAATTAATAACATCCAAGTACTCCCCTAGATTCTATATTCAAAACTTAAAGCCTGATTGGCTGAATCTGAACATTCTAGGCCAGCTAATAATCCTGCAACTAATCTGATCAGAAACCATAAGAGTAGGTTCTGTACTTCAGGAAAACGTATCCGTGCAATGTATACTCCCTTAAACCCCACTTTTATAAACCCCACTTTTATATAGTAAAGCTGAGGTAAGCAGGGGTAAAGTTTTTCAGCTCACCTGAGCCGAAGGCTCACAAGGTGAGCTTATAGTACAGTAGTCGAGCCGGCGTCCGTCCGTCCGTGCGTGCGTGCATGCGTCCACATTTTCAAACTCAAATATCTCTAAGACAACAAGGCCGGTCGTGATCAAAAGGTTGCATTAGGTTTTGGGTCAGGTCGGACTGGAACTCTGGTTTCCATGGCAACAGATAGCTCCCATAGACTTACAATGGGAAAAACATAAAACAAAATTTCTTCTCCGAAACCACAAGTCCCAGACCTTTCATTTTTTGTGTGTAGCAATGTATAGTGGTCCTCTTTATAAATCCTGCCAACCGTGTCCCTGGGGTCCATACAGGCCCCGCCCCGGGGGCATGATGGGGCAAAACATAAAAAAATCTTCTCCGAAACCACATGGCCCAGAGCTTTCATATTTTGTATGTAGCAATGTGTGTCAGATCTTCAACAATGAATGAAAGTGCTATTAGCTAACACTTGAACCGCCACATGAGAAAACCAACAATCTGCCTAGACGAAAACAAAGGCGCAGATCAGCTTCGCAGTAACTGCGAGATCACTGCGAAGCTGATTAGTGCCTTTGTTTTCGCTACCCGGATAGTACAGTTCCTCTTCTACTTAAATCCGGAATTTCAAGATTCTAGCTCTTTTCTGTGACTATACAGGTCGGTTTATGTCGGACCTGGTCGGAAACACATTGTTGGTTTTCCCACGAGGCGGCTCACTTATGGGATTGATTTTGTGTATGTGTTTTGTAAGATTGTGTTTTGTAAGAATGTGTTTTGTAAATGATAAATAAATGACATTTAAAAGTCTCATGATTTCTCTTTTAAATAGAATCCCTCTAAAACTGCCAAAGTAATACAATGATAAAACACATCTGAAGAGGCTTAACTAGCAAAAACAGTGGTATGGTGGTTATGTCACTCGTCTTGTAAACCAGGGGTGGCAGGTTCGATTTCGGGCTTCCCTTGTCCGTCGGATGAGACTATAAACTGAGATCCCGTCTCCATATGACCTTAGCTGTTACCTTAGGACGTTAGACTCCAAATCAACGAACCAACCTTTTCAGTTCCATCAGGACAGAGCCACAGTTTCCTGGATAGTTACCACAGTAATTAGGAGTTAATGTGTCATGCTAAAGGGAACAACCCCGTTTCAAAACTACTTCTCGGCTCTACCTACTAAGCCACCACCGTCCTCTATCTATATCTATATGTGATCACAAACTTACTGAAAAATTAATAACATCCAAGTACTCCCCTAGATTCTATAATCAAAACTTAAAGCCTGATTGGCTGAATCTAAACATTCTAGGCCAGCTAATAATCCTGCAACTAATCTGATCAGAAACCATAAGAGTAGGTTCTGTACTTCAGGAAAACGTATCCGTGCAATGTATACCCCCCTTAAACCCCACTTTTATAAACCCCACTTTTATATAGTAAAGCTGAGGTAAGCAGGGGTAAAGTTTTTCAGCTCACCTGAGCCGAAGGCTCACAAGGTGAGCTTATAGTACAGTAGTCGAGCCGGCGTCCGTCCGTCCGTGCGTGCGTGCGTCCACATTTTCAAACTCAAATATCTCTAAGACAACAAGGCCGATCGTGATCAAATTTTATCTAAAGCATCATTGAGGAGGGGGAAAGGTTGCATTAGGTTTTGGGCCAGGTCGGATTGGAACTCTGGTTTCCATGGCAACAGATAGCTCCCATAGACTTACAATGGGAAAAACATAAAAAAAAAATCTTCTCCGAATCCACAAGTCCCAGACCTTTCAAATTTTGTGTGGAGCAATGTATAGTGGTCCTCTTTATAAATCCTGCCAACCGTGCCCCTGGGGTCCATACAGGCCCCGCCCCGGGGGCGTGATGGGGCAAAACATAAAAAAATCTTCTTCTCCGAAACCACATGGCCCAGAGCCTTCATATTTTGTATGAAGCAATGTGTGTCAGATCTTCAACAATGAATGAAAGTGCTATTAGCTAACACTTGAGCCGCCACATGAGAAAATCAACAATCTGTCTAGACGAAAACAAAGGCGCAGATCAGCTTCGCAGTAACTGCAAGATCAGCTTCGCAGTGACTGCGAAGCTGATCAGCGCATTTGTTTTCGCAACCCGGATAGTACAGTTCCTCTTCTACTTAAATCCGGAATTTCAAGATTCTAGCTCTTTTCTGTGACTATACAGGTCGGTTTATGTCGGACCTGGTCGGAAACACATTGTTGGTTATCCCACGAGGCGGCTCACTTATGGGATTGATTTTGTGTATGTGTTTTGTAAGATTGTGTTTTGTAAGAATGTGTTTTGAAAATGATAAATAAATGACATTTTAGTCTCATGATTTCTCTTTTAAATAGAATCCCTTTAAAACTGCAAAAGTAATACTATGTTAAAACACACCTGAAGAGGCTTAACTAGCAAAAACAGTGGTATGATGGTTAAGTCACTCGTCTTGTAAACCAGGGATGGCAGGTTCTATTCCGGGCTCCTCAGTATGTCGGATTAGACTATAAACTGAGGTTCAGTCCCCATATGACCTTAGCTGTTTTCTCTTAGATGTTAAACTCCAAATCAACCAACCAACCTTTTCAGTCCTATCAGTACAGAGCCATGGCTTCTTGGATATTACCAGAGTTATGAGGAGTTAATGTGTCTGGCTATGTAAGTTACAAACCCGTTTTGAATCACTACTTCTCGGCTCTACCTACTAAGCCACCACCGTACCCATATGTGATCACAAACATGTTCTGAAAATTAATAACCTGCATGTGCTGCCCTAAATTCTATGATAATCATTACTTCAAGCATGAATCTAGACATTCTAGACCAGCTGATAAGCTGGCAAGTAATCTGATCAGAAACCATAAGCGTAGGTTCTGTATTTCTCCCAGCCCAAATGAGCGTAAAGTAATAAAGCTGTCATTAGAACAACGATCTGCAACATCATTACGAAAACATGCCCATGCAATGTACAGAGATTTTTAAAACTGTAAAAAATAAAAAAAATTCGGTAGACTTTTTATGGTTTTTACCATATATGGGCATGGCGGCCATCTTGGTCATGTGACCTGGACCATTCATATAAACTTTCGTTCCCCCTTCCTAAGGATGCTCCACATGAAGTTTGGCTTTGATTGGCCAAGCCGTTTCAAAGGAGAAGATCTTTGAAATTGTGGACGACGACGGACGACTGACGGACGCCGGAGCATGGCCATCCTATAAGCTCACCTTGTGAGCCTTCGGCTCAGGTGAGCTAAAAATATATAAACCCCTGTATACCCCAGTTTTACTATATGAAAAAGGGGTTCAAGGAGGTATACATGTCAAGGACATGTTATCCTGATGCTATGGATATTTTTTGTTTCCCGTGTCAGATAAAAAAAAAATAATACACTTAAGATCAAATCACATATTAATGTTTTAATGGATTACATTTTAAATCTAAAACAACATGGTCTACATGTGGAGCATAAGACTTTACATGTTCTATATGCAAAATTGTAGTGTCCCACTCGCTCTCATGAACTTCAATTAAAATATTTCTTATCTGACCAGATACATCAAAAGCCCATGGCATCCATTTTGATTTATTACTTGCCTCTGAACCCTTTTCTTTCTCTTCAAAATTTGTGTCTATAGCTGTTTGTAGCTTACAATTATGTAATGACTTCTCCACCTCAGGTATACGATTGGGCAACTCCTCATTTGTAGATGAAAGTCCTAAATTTTCTTCTTTAGTTACATCATTTCTAGAGGATACTTGATGAGCTAAATCCTCAGTTCTTCTACATAGTGTTTCACAGTCATTATCACTGATATGATCATTAATTCTCACACTTTCTCCAATCAAATTTTCACCACACCCTTTCCTTGTATTAACATTTCCATGTATATGTAGAATACCACCTGTCTCTGATTTGAGAGCCATACAAGCAGTTCTCCAACCAGGCTCAGAACTGGGGATCAAACCCAGGTTCACTCTGTCAGCTACATTCCTTGGGCAGACCTGAAAATAGGATCATTGAGCACAGTCAATTTTTCAAACTCATAGCAATTTTCTACTTTAACATGACTTGAAATGAATGGAAACTCCCTGATGCCCTGAAGAATCCTCTTAGATGTTTTATAAAGAGTGGTAGTCACACAAGGTCTGGCACTATCATTACGAAAACATGTAATATACTACAGATTTTAATTGAAAATTTCCTTTAGAAAAATTTTGATATTTTACATCTTTCAGAAACTGCCTTTTTCATAACACTTTTTGAAAAGCATGAAGATAAATATGATTATGTCATCCTTTTGCATTCAAAAGTCTTTAAAATGCTGGGTACACATTAGAACCCCCGGCAAGGCGGTTTTGGATCAAAAATAAGAAAATTAGGTATACCCCTGCAAATTCCAGTTTTTCTACATAAAAGTGGGGTTTATGGGGGTATATATTGCATGGACATGTTCTCCTGACGCATATAGTAAAAGACATCTAAGATACCTGTCATGATCAGATGAAACAACTACAAAATTCAACTATTTTTTCATATCATATGTTGACTCATTAGGACTGGCTCATTGACAATATGTTTAAATAAAGAGATACAAAAATCTTAACTTATAAATGTGCAATGTGTACTTACAGACATGAATAGTTAGGAAATGTAAATAACATCCATCTAATATGAGCCGCATCGTGAGAAAACGGGATTATTGCCTATGCGAAAACAAAGGCGCAGATCAGCTTCGCAGTAACTGCGAAGCTGATCAGCGCCTTTGTTTTCGCTACTCGGATAGTACAATTCCTCTTCTACTTAAATCCGAAATTTCAAGCTTCTAGCTCTTTTCTGAGCTTGTACAGGCCGGTTTGTGTCGGATCTGGTCGGAAACCCCGAAGACCGGTTTTCTCACGTCGCGGCTCATATTGTAATGTATGCACTAAGTATCAGTCACCTGTCTGTTATCCCCAGCATGTACTGTACACCTGTCGGTGACCCCATTCAGCTCTAAGTTTCTTCTTAAAGCTTCTACTGCATCCGGATTCCACTCACAGGCATGTAGATGCTTGACACCAGTGTACACCAGATATGGAAGGGAAAAGTAGCCAATACCTGTAACATATAACAAACCACATCAAAGAAGATACACCCTCTACACTTACTCTATGGTCTTATAATGCTGAAAGCAAAGCAAAGTCGCCACTGGTACCATTTTGAATTGAATAAGTTGTAAACAGCACTTTTGTCATTCCATGTAAATCAATACATACTAATTCACTAATTTCTAGAAATGTCAATGATGCTTGCAATTGTACATACTCATGCTTGTACATGCTTCCACATTGTACATTAATAGTGTAGGGTCTGGTTGTTAATTGTGCCTTACAACAATTCAACTGATATATTAAAATCCAACAACAGCATCTTCCACCAACAAGTGTACCTAGTACACTTGTTGAGTGTGAATTAAAAACTTCCTTCATACACTCAACACAGGTATGGGGCTTTTCTTTGAAATTTCAACGAACTTGGAGTTATATTTATTTTAGGTTTCACTCGTACCTGCATATAGATCTACCACAACTTCTCCAGTACAATCCAACTTTGACACCCTCAACTTCTCTGTGATGTTGCCGGAACTGAACATACACTTTGTCACATCATAGGTATACCTGTAGGAAAAAATCACAACCATTAAGAAAAAATCCCCAAGCAGAATATAAAATTTTGTAAAAATTCTGTAAAAATTGAAGAAAAAATCAGTTGAAAATTTTTGACATTTTTTCTTGTTTTTGCCCAAAACATTGATTACGTGTTCACTTCATACTGACATATTATCTTGATGTACATCTGTGTGTGTAAAGAAAGAACAATTTGGGTCGGTGTATTCTTTGGACCAAATCCACTTGGACCGCTGGACTTGGACCAGTCCAAGCAAATGTCAGATGGACCAAACAGGGTATTCCTTGGACCAGGTAATCCATGGACCAGTCATTTGGAAGTAATATACATGTTGAAATCAGATGGACAAAACAGGGTATTCCTTTGACCAGGTAATCCTTGGACCAGATAATCCTTGGACCAGATATACTGTTGGACCAGTCATTGTCTATTGGACTTAGGCCAATATGTATTGCATAATATTTACAGTTTTCTAAAACCTCCTTAGATGAACCATTAGATGTTCATCTGTGTTCATACTTCCATGAACGACATTGTGTCAAGCGACGTGACGTAATCCAAACTTGACTTCAAAAAACATGAATCTCGCCAATCTGATTGGACGTTGTAAACGTCGACGCCGTTCTTCTGTTTGAACGTACACTGTGTGTAGATTCTCTGCTTGCTGGTAAATGTGACCGCATTGGTGATTTTTCAACAAGCGATAGAGAGAAATGAATGTAAATATAGGCAATGAGTTTATTTTTTCTGTTGTTCATGGACCTATGAAATGAATTTCATTTTTCTGGTGTTCATGGAGCTATGAACCGCAGAGGGTCGCGTGCAAAGTGAATGAACCCCGAAGGGGTTCATGTAAGCTTCGCTAGCGACCCACTGCGGTTCATAGCTCCATGAACAACAGAAAAATTAAACTCATTGCTTATATTTACATTCATTTCTCTCTATCGCTTGTTGAAAAATCACCAAGGCGGTCACTTTACCAGCAAAACAGAGAATGAACACACAGTGTGTGTTCAAACAGCGGAACGGCGTCGACGTTTACAACGTCCAATCAGATTGGCGAGATTCATGTTTTTTGACGTCAAATTTGGATTACGTCACGTCGCGTGGCACAATGGTGTTCATGGAAGTATGAACACAGATGAAAATCTAATGGTGCATCTAAGGAGGTTTTAGAAAAATGTAAATATTTCTTAAACAAACACTTAATTTGAACAGATTCAACCTATGGAAACGGTGTATTAGAAAAACGGTGAATCAACGGGGGTTAATCGGAAAAATGTGAACCATCGGGCGAGGTGTCGGTGACACATCGGGATTTGCACTAGATAAAAGGTATGTTGTTTGTTTACTTCTATTTTGAAGCGAAAGCTAAAAATACTGCAGTAAATAAAAACAAATTGAACACTTGCAGGAGCTGTAAGGGTCTTTGATGCAGCCCCGGAAACCCTAAAATTGTTGAAAATGTATTTTGTTTAATCGCCACAGTGCGCCCCATTTTACTACTCAAACATTTCAGTTGACTTTCGGTTGTATTTTTTGTTTATTTTTTATGCTTACATCGAATTACGAATGTAAACAACCTTAATTCAGATTGGTGAATATAGAAAAGTAAGCTCCTGATTATCAACCTTCAGAAAATTTGTAAAAAAGACTGGGAAAATCGAGATTCAGCCGGGTGATTGATTATTTGGTGAGTCTCCGGGCAAGTTGTGTGTGTCGCCGGGGAGCAACCAAATTTTGATGGAATAAAACTTTATTTTCTTCATTCTAGACAGTACATGATTGTTGTTTTTTAACTTTTAGTTTGAGTGGGATCATATCTATCCCAATTACGTATGCTATAAACACACGTTAATCACCGGCAGTGATGAGAACTAGGACGTTCCTCGTCCGCAGCGTCCGTCATATCGCACTGTTCGCATAAATATAGTTTTTTTTTCGCTGGTTAAATGAAGCTGAAGCAAATGAAAATGTGTAAGAAATAATTGGAAAAGATACTGTCTCCAATTCTTAAATTTCTTCCGTTGCCGATTTGAAGACTGGGAAAATTATAACAGTAAACGCAGGTCCAATCTTTGGAAATAACATGGAACAGTATCTATTGGGATAGCTTCTTTCCTAAAATTATCAGGGCCTGAAATGCCCCCTCTGATGTCTACCGCTGAGGTGCCAGATGATTGCTTAACGTTTCTTGTGAGATCTAGGGACAAAGATACCAGTCACAGCCCCCGCTAGTAGAGCGCGGTAGCTGAAGCGGTAGAGCGTCGGACTGTCACTCTGGAGCGAGAGGTCCTGGGTTCGATCCCCACGAGCGCCGTGTAGGGTTCGAGCCCCGCACGGGTCACATGTGGGACAAGTCAAGTTCTGCTTGCAGGTGTGTCAGGTGCTTTTTCCTGGAGTACTCCTATTTTCGCCCCACCTACTGATTTGTTAATGAGTGAAATAATTGGCTTTTAAGGCACGTAAAACTTAATCAATAATAATAATAATAATAATAATAATAATAATAACAATATCAATAATAATAACTGATTCTTAAAACATGACATTTCGACAGGTTTCCAAGTTTGATTAGCTTTACAATATACCGGGACAATGCATACCTGACGGTATTAATTGATGTTAACTTTAGGTTCGGTCTCCTTTTGTTGCTCAGTTCACACGACTGGACATTTATTTTCTCATGGGAAAAATGAGGATTTTCGACATGACATCCGAGTAACACAAGTATAAGCGTTTCCAAAACGCTTGCGATCTCTCAGCACTAATTTCACTGTATGACCACGTATAAATTCACGGCGATAACCACAGACCGAAAAGACTCTGACAGCTCGGTTCAACGTGAGCTTTCATACCCGAGCCGGCATGCGCTATTTAGTGTGACCCAATCAAAGCTGCCTTGTCCAATCAAGTACGACCGGAAGTGTGGTCGATTTACAACAAGATTCCAGCCCTGTTCAATTATATATGCGCTCTCGCCGTGGCGAGATTGCAAAAAGTAACTCGAGTAACAAGGCCAAACAGCACGAGTTACAGTAATGCGCATACGTATCTACGTTATGTGCTTGCGTATAACTGTAACTCTCACTTATGTTACGTCTACACTGGACCACGTTCTCACCACGTCCTTACCACGTTCTAAAAATTCCAGAACGTGGCGAGGACGGGGTCAAAATGAAACAATTTCGGATTTTGTAAGTTCTTATAACGTCCGCACCACGTCCTTACTACGTCCTTCACGTTTCCACTACGTCCTCAATACGCGCTCACCAAGTTCATCCCGTTTCTACTACGTCCTTGCTACGTCCTCACAAAGACCAAGCAGTTCATACCACGCGCGAACTACGTTTCCAGCACGTTCTAACTGTAAATACCCGGTATATTAATCAGTCGTATATATTATCCTCAACACCGCTAGCAGTCGGTCGTAATGCCCATGCTGAAGCCAACAAGATCTTGTCCTTCTATTTCTCCTTCTGTGAAATAGCACAAGTGCAGCCTGTGCACCAAGTAAGGCATGATGTCATTGAAGGAGAGCAAGTTGCAAGAGTACATCTCTGTTCATGTTTTCGATTTCGATATGATTTAAATAAAAGCGAAAGCAATTGCTTGAGGGTACGGGACAATTGAAACAAAATTAATAAAACGTGGAGGACGTAGTTCGAACCTGGTGTGAACGTGATAAGAACCTACTAAGGACGTGTTAGGAACCGCTAGGACGTGATAAGAACGCAGTGCAGTCTTCTAGGACGCGGTAAGGACGTACAAGAAGCGTGGTATGGTCTTGTCGAGAACTTGATGGACGTAGCGAGGACGTAGAGAAGACGTAGTAGAAGCGTAGCGAGGTCTTGATGGTCTGCAACAAATTTGCATCGCGTCCACGAAGACCGCACTACGTTTGTACCACGTTCTTTCTACGTCTTACAAGTTCCTACTACGTCCTTACCACGTCCTTACTACGTGCTTACTGCGTTCTAATTCCACCCCGTCCTCGCCACGTTTCTTTTGAGCATGTTCAAAATTTGACCAAGACCTCCGCGTCCATCAAGACCTCGCTACGTCCTTACTACGTTCCTACCACGTCCTACAAGACCGTACCACGTCCTCACTACCTGAGATTATAACTTTATTTGATATTTTAATATCGAATCAGTATGAACAACAAGTATAGAAATATTTATGATTTAAATAATAATAATAATAATAATAATACTTATTAGTTTATGCTGAATTTAAACGTAATTCAATTGTTTTTGATTATTTTCTATGATCACTCATTATGACTTGTCAGCTTATTTTCCATAATCGATTAATAAAATTCCACAATCAAACAACATTTACTTATGATATGGCACTGATATAAAGAGCATATTCTACATTAATCATGTTAATATTCTAACATGTATATTACTTCCAAATGACTGGTCCAAGGATTACCTGGTCCAAGGAATACCCTGTTTGGTCAATCTGATATTTGCTTGGACTGGTCCAAGTCCAGCGGTCCAAGTGGATTTAGTCCAAGGAGTACACCTACCCGAACAATTTAGCTGTTGTTGCCCATTAATTGATATGAGCAACAGTTAAGATTTAGCATGTTAAAATGTTTTTAAGTTTATCAAACGTTTTTTCACCAATTCTTCATGCGCAACCTCAATATGTCTGTAAATCATCTACCAGAGGACCATTGGTCCTGAGAACGCTCACCTGAAGCCTGATCTTGGAGTATTAAGTCATCGTGAAATGACCTTGACCTTGAATACTCACACACCTTTATTGACTTCATAAGTTGTCTGCATCTGCAAAGTTTCAGGTCTCAGGCTGCAACAGGTCCCTCTTATGGATAGATCTGCCCCATTCATGCATGATATTGTGGTCACAAAGGAAGGGGTGACCAAACTTCTCAAAGGTCTAAACCCGTCTAAAGCCTTAGGGCCTGATGAGCTTCATCCCAGAGTCCTAAAGGAACTGGCTGTGGAATTAGGGCCGGTATTCGCCCATCTCTTCCAGCAGTCAATTGATACAGGTGAAATTCCTAAAGAATGGTCTCTTGCTAATATTTGCCCCCTGTTTAAGAAGGGCGACAGGTCACTTGCCCGCAATTACCGCCCTGTTTCTTTGACATGCATTCCTTGTAAGCTTCTTGAACATATTGTATGCTCAAATATTATGGCCCATCTTGATGAACATGAACTCTTGTCGGACAGGCAACACGCATTTAGGAAATGGCATAGCTGTGAAACTCAGTTGACTACAGTGATAAATGACTGGGCCAAAATCTTAGACAAAAAAGGCCAGGTCGACACTTTTATACTCGATTTTGAAAAGGCTTTTGATACTCCTCCCCATGAACTCCTTAAAAGCAAATTGTTTAGCTATGGAATAGGTGGAACAACACTGAATTGGATAAATGCTTTCCTTTGTTTCCGACAACAAAGGGTAGTGGTTAATGGTATTAAATCGGATTGGGCTCCAGTTGTGTCGGGTGTCCCTCAGGGCACCGTTCTCGGCCCCTTGCTGTTTTCCTTGTATATAAATGACATCTCAGCAGACATTGAGTCTGAAATAAGACTCTTTGCTGATGATTGTGTTTGCTATCGTGAAATCAAGAATGAAGAGGATACATTGAAACTTCAGAGAGACATTGATCGTTTAGGCAGTTGGGCTAGGAAATGGGGAATGAGATTTCAACCCGTCAAATGCAACATGATGCAGCTGACAAATAATACAGGCTAACTACACCCTTGAGGGCACTGTACTGGAAAACGTTGAAAGCATAAAATACCTGGGTGTAACTATCACAAATGATTTGAAATGGAATACTCATATTTCCAATGTCTGTACAAAGGCTAACAGAACTCTCGGATTCTTAAGGAGAAATTTGTATTCTTGTCCCCCAGATGTGAAAGAAGCAGCTTATAAAGGACTGGTGCGGCCGGTCTTGGAATATGGAAGCTCAGTTTGGGACCCTCAAACTCATGGCCTCCAGGAAGAACTGGAAAAGGTACAAAATCGTGCGGCAAGGTTTGTGACGGGAAATTATGTTTTTGAAACTGGGAGCATGACTGGCATTTTAGGTCAACTGAAATGGGAATCTCTTAAGAAAAGGAGGAAGGATAGTAGACTTATACTGCTATACAAAGGTCTAAAGGGTAAAGCCAGAATACCCACAGATGACCTTATCCCAAAGAATAGGCGTTGTAGAAATCAACACTCTTTGGCTTTTCAGATACCTTCAGCTAGCAAAGAAGCGTACAAAAGTAGTTTCTTTCCACAGACTATCAGGGACTGGAATGACCTCCCTGATTCACTTATCTCCTCTGCTGAAATGTCTGATGACTGTGTGTCCAAGTTCGCTACACTCGTGCGTTCAAGGGACTAATTTCTCCCCCATCCGAACCCCCTGGTGAAATAATGTCATTTGGCGTGTCACCAGTAAACTATTCAGATTCAGAATAGTTTCCAAACCCAGTGATTTCTGAGAAAACATAATTTTAATTTTGATATTTAATTGACCTTGGGTCAAGGTCAAGAAACGACCTTGGCCTTCATTATTTACTTACCTTCATTGACTCCATTAGTTGTCTGCAGCTAGCAACTTTCAGGTCTCAGGCTGCAACAGTTTCCAAAATATCCATTGTCTTCCCCTTTTCCCATGTAAAAGCCTATGTTTCCAGAATTGACCTTGCCGTAAAATAGGTCAAGGTCATCCCAGGGTCATCATTTCAACAAACTATGATGGGCTGGAGTCCCAAATCCTACATACCAAGTTTTTGGTAAATCGGCCAGCCGGCTCTGGAGAAGAAGATTTTTGAGTGGTTTTTACCATAGTTGGTCATGGCGGCCATCTTGGTCATGTGACCCGAATTTCGCGATCAAACTTTCTTTCCCCCTACCCATGGACACTCCACATAAAATTTCACTTTGATTAGCCAAGCAGTTTCAGAGAAGAAGAACTTTGAAAAGTGTGTATGGATGACAGACTGGCCAAGGTCAAGAGATGACCTTGACCTAAATTAATCACATACCTTCATCTACTCCATTAGTTGTTTGCATCTACCACTTTTCAGGTCTCAGGCTGCAACAGTTTTCAAAAAATCTATAGTTTTCACTTTTTCCATGTAAAAGCCTATGTTTCCAAAATTAAAATTGCCGTAAAATAGGTCAAGGTCATCCTAGGGTCATCATTTAATCAAACTATGATGGGCTGGAGTCCCAAATGGTACATACCAAGTTTCATGAAAATCGGCCAGCCGGTTCTGGAGAAGATTTTTGAGTGGTTTTTACCATATATGGGCGTGGCAGCCATCTTGGTCATGTGACCTGGATTTCGTGATCAAACTTTCATTATCTCTACCCATGGATGCTCCACATAAAATTTCAGTTTGATTGGCCATGCAGTTTCAGAGAAGAAGATCTTTGAAAAGTGTGTATGGACGACAGACTGGTCAAGGTCAAGATATGACCTTGACCTAAATTAATCACATACTTTCATTAGTTGTTTGGCATCTATCACTTTTCAGGCCTCAGGCTGCAATAGTTTTCAAAAAAATCATAGTTTTCACTTTTTTCATGTAAAAGCCTATGTTTTCAAAATTGAAATTGCCGTAAAATAGGTCAAGGTCATCCTAGGGTCATCATTTGATCAAACTATAATGGGCTGGAGTCCCAAATATTACATACCAGGTTTTGTGAAAATCGGCCTTCCGGTTCACGAGAAGAAGATTTTTGAGTGGTTTTTACCATATATGGGCATGGCGGCCATCTTGGTCATGTGACCTGGATTTCGCGATCAAACTTTCGTCACCCCTACCCATGGATGCTCCATATAAAATGATTGGCCTAGCGGTTTCAGAGGAGAAGATCTTTGAAAAGTGTGTATGGACGACAGACTGGCCAAGGTCAAGAGATGACCTTGACCTAAATTAATCACATACCTTCATCTACTCCATTAGTTGTTTGCATCTACCACTTTTCAGGCCTCAGGCTGCAATAGTTTTCAAAAAATCCATAGTTTTCACTTTTTCCCATGTAAACGCCTATGTTTCCAAATTTGACCTTGCCGTAAAATAGGTCAAGGTCATCCAAGGGTCATCATTTTATCAAACTATGATTGGTTGAAGTCCCCAATGCTACATACCAAGTTTCATGGAAATCGGTCCACCGGTTCTGGAGAAGAAGACTTTTGAAGTGTTTTTACCATATATGGGCGTGGCAGCCATCTTGGTCATGTGACCCAGATCTCGCGATCAAACTTCAGTTCCCTCTACCCATGGATGCTCCACATAAAATTTCACTTTGATTGGCCAAGCGGTTTCAGAGAAAAAGATCTTTGAAATTAAGGACGACGGACGGACGCCGGATCATGGCCATCCTATAAGCTCACCTTGTGAGCCTTCGGCTCAGGTGAGCTAAAAAAGTTCTGATGCCTTTAGGAGGAGTTGGTTTCACATGGTACATGTATACACTTACAGCACTAAAACGTATATAATTCATGCAATACTAGCCCATTTAGCCCCTAAAGTCTGGTGACATGTGCTGTCTGATTGTGTAGATGCGGTGAAAATTTGAACATAAATGGATCAAGCTAATGAGCAAAATTATCTAAAGGCTGGTGCAATGAAGGGCATTGTAACGGTGTAACACCTTAAAACTTGTGTTCGCTACATATTAAATTTTATGGATTCTAGTATACTAGGATACTAGTATAGTGGGATTTCTATGACCAAGCAGGTTTATCTCTGACCTTCCCATAGCAAATGCACTATATGTCAGAGTTAATGCAGTAAGGTCAAAGAAATTGTACAAAAACAGAGTCAAGGTCTACTACTATTTGAATGCAAGAAAACCAGTCTTCGGGGTTTCTGACCAAGTGACTTAGTCCAACATAAACTGGTCTGTATAGCCTCAGAAAACGATTAGAAAGTTGAAATTTTGGATTTAAAGAGAAGAGAAAGTATACTATCCATTTGTCGAAAACAAAGGCGATGATCAGCTAGGCAGTTACTGCACAGCTGATCTGCACCTTTGTTTTCACATAGGCAAAAATCTGGTTTTCTTATGATGCGTCTCATTTAACTTATTACATTAACCGATTGTCAACATATTTTGTCCAACCTTTGCAATAGAGCATCACAACATGATGTAATGAGACCATTCCTTAATTCAACTGTCATCCCAGCAAGTCACACTATAGCAGAGTCAAAGTCTACTTATATTTGATTTATTACATTAACCCATTGTCAACATGATGTAATGAGACCATTCCTTAATTCAACTGTCATCCCAGCTAGTCACATGCAATGTAGAGACATACATCCTACATGCATCTTCTATGCACAGTGTCAAGAGAAAACAGGATTTTAGCAAATGCAAAAACAAAGAAGCAGATCAGCTTTGAAGTAGCTGCACAGCCGATCAGCGACTTTGTTTTCCCTACACACATAGTATAATTCCTCTTTTCCTTAAATCTGAAATTTCAAGCTTCTGGCTTTCTTTTGTGACTGCACAGGCAGGTTTGTGTCAGACCTGGTCGGAAACCCAGAATACTGGTTTTCTCATGATGCTACTTTTTATAGTGTCACAGTGGTCTCTAAACTAAAGTATACACATTTGTGCACTTGTTGAGCAAATGAAGTGCACACTACAGGTAAAGAAATGAGCCACTTCGTGGGAAAACCAACAATGTGGTTTGGTCTGACACAAATGAGGCTGCACAGTCACAGAAGCAGGCCAGAAGCTTGAAATTTTGGATTTAAGAAGAAGAGGAAGTGCACTATCGGTGTAGCGAAAACACAGGCGCTGATCAGCTTTGCGGTAACCGCGAAGCTGATCTGCGTCTTTCTTTTTGCATATGCAGATAGTTGGTTTTCTCACGAGGTGACTCAAAATTGTGCATCAAGTGCACAAAGGGTGTATATACTTTAGTTCACTGTATGTTACCTTATTCCATTGTCAATATGATGTACCCAACCATCTTCACCATAGAGTAACACAACTTGTGGAGTCCTGTATCCATCCCTAGTTACAATTGTCTTTCTGGCTAGTCTCTGACACTGTAAAGACCTACACACAGTCTGCCACAGTGTATCACCTAAAGTAAATAACAAAGTTAGTCTACATTACAAAAACTTGCCCATGCAATACAGGTACATAGATTTTTTTCAGCGGTAAAAATTGAAATTTTCCATAGAAAAATTTTTTTTAGCTCAAAACATAGATTATGGGTGCAGGTTAGAACTGCCTCGCCCAGGCGGTTCTAACGAGTGCCCACAATCTATGTTTTGGAGCAAAAATAAGAGAAATAGGTATACTCTTGCATACCCCAGTTTTACTATATACATGTAAAAGTGGGGTTTAAGAAATCAAAGGCACTGATCAGCATGAGAAATGCAAAAACAAACATGCAGATCAGCTGTGCATTAGCTCATCAGCACCTTTGTTATCACTGCAAGGATAGTACACCCCCTCATCCTCTTCAGTCCTAAATTTCAAGCTTCTAGCATTCTTCTCTGACTCTTGGATTAATATGTTTCGAGTCTGACTAACAGGCCGGTTTGTGTCAATCCTGGTCTGATACTCAGACCATTTCTTGAATTAAAGCTTAAATAATAGTTCCTGACAATACATTAAAAATATGTAATATCAAGCATATTTAAAGCATATTTACACTAGCTCTGAAAATTTTGACATAGTACCTGATATGATATACAGGTACATGTACAATGAAAACCTACCAAACATTTTCCAGTCCTCTGATACAAAGGCTGTGTCTGGTAGGAGTACAAGGTCACCATGTTTCTCCCAGTGGCCAGGGATCTCGCGTCTCAGCCCCTCCCCCAGGCCCCTGCCCCTCTCCTGAAACAGCCTCATCAGAGCATCAGTCAGCAGCTTCTGTGGTGTTCTCACCAGGAGTTTCTTAGCAGTGGGGAGGCTCATCTCTTGGATATCTGGAAGAATAAAATAAAAAAAAAAATGTTAATTCTTTTTGGAATTTTCAGACTTTTGCTGTACAGTGTACACACACACACACACACACCTTTAGGCTTGATCTTGTCTGTCCTAACATGACCTTGATATTAAACTACAATAGAAAAATATATGCCATTTTATAAATTATAATAAAGCAAAAAAAGTGAAATCAGTTTTATGGATAATTATTGTCACTCGAAATAATTTCTTATCATGCATCTAACATGTTTTATGAGAAAAGGTAAGGCATGGCTGTGTAGTCAGGAAAGATCAATGTTTGATGCATTTATATAACAAGTTTGTTTCCAAGCTGGTATCTGTGTTGCAATGTCAACTTTTATTGTATCAGTTTTCAAACCTTCCATTCTTACTATAGAAAATCTTAATGCGCTCACTCTCAGATCAGAATGTGAACCCATTTCAGTTTACCTATATGTGCATAGATTTTCTCTCTAACCAGATCCAAGAGCCTGTCAGGATCATAATGCTGTGTTGTTATGGGAATGGCAGCCAAGCTGGTTCCCTCAATGGCCATCAGTCTACGAGTACCATCCCAGCTGTTCAGCTCTTTCAAGACTTTCCTGTGAGAGAGAAGAACTTACAGTTGTTTACATTAATAGGAATACCATAAAGAGAAGCAGATCAGCTACAAAACCAGTCAACCATAGAATATCAACATTATTTTGTAGGTGTTATAAATGCCAAAACATAAAACACAGCAGTACAGTATGTACTTTTGTTGACAAAAAATAACATTCTATTTCTGATCATCATCTCAGTTCTGGCTTTTTCATCACCTCAATGAGGAAAAAAGCCAATGAGAAGGACCAGTATTTTACTGAAAGAAGAAGATAGTCATTTCAGTTGTGTAAGGCTGTTTTCTGGTAAACAGGATATTTTACCTCTTTTAAGGATGTTCGCTGCTAACATTTGACATTTCGGAACTTCCGGTTTTTCTTTTCTTGAATATCTCGTAAACGGTTGCAGATATTTTCCTAATATTTTATATTTGGATACATATTGATGATATGCATTGAATGAGCCATAAAAATTGTCAATCTAAGAAACTTCATTTTTTCACCCCATTTTCTGCAACTTTTCAGAAAATTTTAGTTAACAATAAAATTTAGGGGGTAGGGTAGATTAAACTTGAATATTACACATCTTCAAATTAATTGCACTAGTTCGATGTTAATTTTAGCAGCAATATATGTGTACATGGTCTTCTAAGTCATTCGTTGTGTCTTTGGTGCGCTGGTTTTAAAATTTTAGGTGGTTTTATGAAATGGGCTTTTAGAAACAAAACAGCCAAAGAAAGGCTGAAAATGGCGATTTTCAAGTTGTTGGCTCTCTCTTATATGCTCACTACCCTATATATTTCTTTCTTTTATTCGAACAACATTACCAAGTTCTATGTTGTGTGAAAATACAAGAAAAAGTTTGAATCAACAAATATGGTTTTGGCACATTTAAAAATATTGATTTTTTCCGACTTTTCAAGTATGGGGGTAGGGTTGGAAAAGGAATCGTAAAATTTTGTCATCCACTTCAAGTTGCAAATTTTTCTATGTTTTTGGTCAAAAATAGTCTGCGTTACATAAATATTATGACTTTTGAAAGCATTCTAAGTGTACTTTTGTTCAAGACAGGTATGTTTCAAAGAATTAAAAATTAAATTAATTTTACCAAATTTAAAACATGGTGCTCAGAGGTCTCATTCAGAGGCTTGTAGCTTGAAAAAATGCACACTACCCTATATTTATTTTGTTTTCAAATGTCTTGTGTTGTATTTTGGAATCAAAAAAGAGTGGTTAGAAAAAAAGTTTGAATACTTTTTCATTGGCAGCGAACATCCTTAAGGATGTTCGCTGCTAACATTTGACATTTCGGAACTTCCGGTTTTTCTTTTCTTGAATATCTCGTAAACGGTTGCAGATATTTTCCTAATATTTTATATTTGGATACATATTGATAATACGTATTGAACGAGCCATGAAAATTGTCAATCTAAGAAACTTCATTTTTTCACCCCATTTTCTGCAACTTTGTAGAAAAATTTTGTTGTCAGTAAAATTTAGGGGGTAGGGTAGATTAATCTTCAAATTAATTGCACTAGTTCGATGTTTATTTTAGCTGCAGTATATGTGTACATTGTCTTCTTAGTCAGTCTTTGTGTCGTTGGTGTGCTGGTTTTAAAATTTAAGGTGGTTTTATGAAATGGTCTTTTAGAAACAAAACAGCCGAAAAAAGGCTGAAAATGGCGATTTTCGGGCTGTTGGTTCTCTCTTATATGCTCACTACCCTATATATTTCTTTCTTTTATTCGAACAATATTACCAAGTTCTATGTTGTGTGAAAATACAAGAAAAAGTTTGAATCAACAAATATGGGTTTGGTACATTTCAAAATATTGATTTTTTCCGACTTTTCAAGTATGGGGGTAGGGTTGGAAAAGGAATCGTAAAATTTTGTCATCCACTCCAAGTTGCAAATTTTTCAATGCTTTTGGTCCAAAATTGTCTGCGCTACGTAAATATTATGACTTTTGAAAGCATTCTAGGTGTATTTTTGTTCAAGACAGGTATGTTTCAAAGAATTAAAAATTAAATTAATTTTACCAAATTTAAGACATGGTGCTCAGAGGTCTCATGCAGAGGCCTGTAGCTTGAAAAAATGCACACTACCCTATATTTATTTTGTTTTCAAATGTCTTGTGTTGTATTTTGGAATCAAAAAAGAGTGGTTAGAAAAAAAGTTTGAATACTTTTTCATTGGCAGCGAACATCCTTAAAAGCTGTTCTTGTGTAAATGCAAATGTAAATGCTGAAGATCTGGATAAATTTCATTTTGAAAACATTTTATTTGTTAACTCTATCGTGGAGTAATCATAAGCAAGTTTAACTTTTTTTTCCCTACTAAACATACTTTCCTTTCTGAGCATCAACAGCGGGAAGAACGATACAATTTTTTTCCATGATGCGATTCTACTTTCGGTTTGTACTGTAGCACCGGTTCAGCTGCGACACCGGCCTAACTAAACACCGAAGATAAAAGTCGGTACACTCTAATTCCCGGAAAATCCTACTTTCATTTTCACAACTTCTATTAAATTTACATGTAAACGCGGAAGTGGTTCTGCCTCTCTGATTGTGTGTCACAGAACAAGAAGGAAGGTAAGAATTATAATCATTATTTTGCTTGTTTGACTCAACTCATTCAATCTCCTAATTTAGCGTCTTGCGGGTGTGTCAGGTGGTTTTTCTCGGGGTTCTCCCGTTTTCGCCCCACCTACCGATTGGCCCGTCTATTATGAGCAGAAATAATCTTGAAAGGGACGTTAAACTGAATAAAAAATACTAATTTGGCGTGTCACCAGTAAACCACTTGGCGACCCAGCGCTATATCAAAAACAAAGACAATAAACAAGTAAAAAACGTACATGTAGTTTACAAACAGGTCACAAAAATTTGTGACGGTTTTTCAGGAATGCTTCAACTGTATTACAAATGTTATGCGACAGTCTGCATGCATGCTTCGTCTGCATGGTTGACAACAGTTACTGACTATGCTGCCGGTGGGTCGGGCGTCAGACTCTATGATGGCCCCGACTTAAAGACCCATTGTTTCCATGTCTATTGAGGTGTATTGTTTTGCTCTGGATTTCAATGTTGTTTGGCGCACATGGATCTCCATCGTCAGGCAGCTTATTGTATCTGTGAGCCCTCGTTTTTGATTCATCTTGTTGGTTATTTTTCCATGATGATTCATTGACTAGTTAGAGATTCGCCACTAGGACCGAACAACTAACTAAATGTTGTGAACCACTGCAGAAACTAAGGCCTGTAAAACTAGTTTAAGCACCCTCTTCCCTTCCAGTATTTTTATTACTGATCGTTCCAAGGCGATACTTTTGTAGTGGTTCTAATTGTTTTATGTTATGGCGTTTGATTTATGTGCTATTTGCTCATTATGTGCGTTTTCATATTCTTAGTTAAGTTTTGGGTAATTGAGTGGCCGCCTATTTGGAAATAGCCGCTCACTCGACTTACGATTGTTTATCGGTATAAGTACCCTAGTGCTATTTTAGTTCTTTTCCCACCTCGGTTTTTGAAGTGGGAATTTCTTTCTGATTGTGCCATTTCCCGATCACTGTCTACTTTTATTTTCACTAAGTTGACCATGAACCTGCTCGAATTGTAATTACACACTGTCTAGTTTCCGAAGTTGTAGCTTTCGTTCTCATTACGAAAACTTGCCCATACAATAAACAGAGATTTTTCTCAGCCATAAACGATGAAAATTTCAATGGAAAGATTTTGATATGTTTATAAATGTGCCCAAAGCATTGATTTTCTTTCTGATTGCGCCATTTCCTGATTATTGCCTACTTGTACCTTTCCACACCACGGTGTTCCATTTTCGGACGTCAGTCCTCTCGGAAAGCAATATCGGAGAGCAACGGAGGTGTTGGCACTTTGGGGAATTTGAACTTAGCCATTGCACATCCATGTACTTGTCGGGAACACGGGGTGCACATTAAGTGCTCAAAGGGTGTCAGCTTGCATTAACTTTTAGTACGTATATGAATAAGGCATTCAGAAGATTTGCATTTTTAATACCTATATAACACAAGGGAAATAATGACAGCGGTTACTTGACTTAGAAAAAAAAAGCTTTTATCCTTGCTTCTTTTCTTTTCATACTAAATCATTTATTCTATTGTGCTTCAGGGATTTTAGTATGTCTTAAGGGGCGTTCATCTGTCCCATTTTCAATGCAGAATATCAAAATATCCTACTTTTTCCAGTTTCCACAACAAAGTTCCAAGTCAAAAAATTGGCCTCTGTATTTATTGCAATAGTTTCAGTTCTTTCATTGGTGACATGCTCTATTGCTATAAAAAAAAACAAAAAGCAAATTCTGCTGTAATTAATTTAATAAAAGACAGTTCCCGAAATCACAAAATAACTATTTCCCAATTAAATGCTTAAAGCCATCAAAGGGCCATAGGGCTCCCTTCCCAAAAGTGCTGAAAAATTCCTTGCGGCTTCAAGCGGCAATACCATTCTAAAAATTAAAAATTGAACCGCCGCATGGGAAAACCAACAATCTGCATAGGCGAAAACAAAGGCGCAGATCAGCTTCGCAGTAACTGCGAAGCTGATCAGCGCCTTTGTTTTCGCTAGTACAATTCATCTTCTTTCTAAATCCAAAATTTACAGCCTCTAACCATCTTCTGTGACTGTACAGCCCGGTTTGTGTCGGACCTGGTCGGAACCCAAATTGTTGGTTTTCGCACGCACAGGCTCAATTCGTTTTTTTTCTAGGACTCTACCTAAGTCTCCATGGCTTGTAACAACGCAGACTATCATTCAGAATTCCATCAACGTTTGAATGACCTCCGAAAGATTCAAGTTTTCACAGATGTCAAAGTCAAAACAGCAGATCAAGGATCGTTTGATTGTCACAAGATTGTGCTTTCTGCGATCTCGCCATATTTTGAGACAATGCTTCAAGCAAATATGCTAGTAAGTATAGTGTAGAATAAAGAAACTGTTTGATTACACAATAATTTAAATACATCGTCATCATCTTCCTCTTCATCATCATCATCCAATGACAGATTTTAATGTAACTAAATTCAAAGACAGAAAAGAACAGAAACGAATGTTTCCTTACGTTTCAAGTCTTTGTTTGAATTGATGTTTAATATCTCGGTCAACAGGGACGATGCCTCCAAATAATGGGACTTTTTCCCAAAACTAGGATGTCATGACATCAAAAAAATGCTTCAGATATAACCACCCCACTAAACCAATAAGGCTTATATGTATGGGTGGTTTGACTTGAACCACTTTTCCTGGGCATGCTCGGACGTGAGCGAATGACCAGAAGCCAGATGATTAGTCAGTAGCTTAGAAGCTATGCCAGGCGATACAAGCAGCCCATCTATTTCTTTAAGCCCCAATGGACGGGGGCCCATCGTTTCAAGTATTTTAAGTTGCTTTGATAGCACCTACATATCACAATTACTTGTCTTGACCACCAATATATTAACTAGTGGTGCACAATTAGCTGTTAGTTTTGTATTTCAGGAAGCTGCGACTGGAGAGATCCAACTGACGTTTGACGAAGAAACGGTCGCGACAGTCTTGGAGTACATATATACGGGGAAGCAGATTCTCTCAAGGACGAATGTATTGCACGTGTATCAGGCTGCACACATGCTGCAGATATCTCCCTTAATCACAATGTGTGAAAAGTACTTGAAGACAGAAATGAGCAAGGAGAATTGCCTCGGGATTTGGAAGATATCCAAGCTGTTAGGAAGGTCTGATATGGCGGGAGTTGCGCAGACGATAGTACTGAAGAGTTTTGCTGAAATTTGCTCAGTTGAAGCGTTTGAACAGGCGGACGTCAACATTGAAGATCTGAAGATTTTATTGGTCGACCCTTTTCTGAATTGCAGTCCGACAGTAAAGTGCAATGCTGCAGTAATATGGCTGGCGTTACAAGAGGACGTTGATCAAGACTTGATCGTCGAGTTGTTTCTGTACCTGTTGAAATCGTGTGGAGTAAGTGCAGACACGTTTCATGAAAGTTTGGACGAAAGCAACACTGCCCTTTGGAGCCAGTTGCCGGCATCCGAAGCCACGAGGCTTAGGATTACATTTCAAGAGGTATTGCAGCGAATGACGTCAGCAATGCCATCGGCACATTCGGAGTCACTCCAGGCTCGACATGATGAAGGGTTTGTTGTGATTGGGGGCAACGAAATGAGGTCGAATACTTTCATGATGACGCTTAACTTGCGTGACCATAAATGGTACGCGCTGGAGCAACTTCCGGAAGACCCCGGATTTTACTTTGCCGTCTGTTGCAGTGGAACTAGTTTGTTCCTGACAGGTGGTTCAAAACGAAAGGAACAGTTTCTGCAATATGATATCAATAAAAATGCTTGGAACAGGCTACCCAACCTACCAATCGGAAGAGAGGGGCATGGAATGGTTGGCTTTGACAGCGCCATCTACATGTTTGGAGGAAAGACAAGTCCGCCATCTTGCAAGTCCTACGTTGAAATGTTCGTCCCAGACGACAGATCGTGGAGGAAGGTTGGCGAGATGGCAAAACCCGTTTATTCTCCAAGCTACTGTGTGCTTGAAAACAGGATCTACATTTTTGGCGGAAGCATGATTGGTGAGACGGCGCCATCTGATTGGGCGCAGTATTACGACACGCGCGACAACCTGAGCGGGAACCTTGATTTCAAGCTCCCATTCAGATCGAAAGCGTCAACCTTGCTAGCTGTTGCGGGACCCAGTGCCATATACTTAGTATACAAAGGAGATATCTACATGCTAATTCCCAAGAAACGTGCTGAGAAAGTACAGTGTCGCACAGCTGGTCCACAGAAGGGTGCTGGAGCGGTGCGTTATGGCGATAAAATTCTTCTTATCGGAGGAGAGGATGACAGCTTCCGTATTCTGGACACAATTGTTCTATTTGACCCCGTGACAAGCGATGCCACGGCATTGCCTGCGAAAACACCGTGGTCCCTATCGGCGTTTCATTTTGCAAAGATAAAGATACCAACTGCTCTTGTACACGGATTGAAGGAGGTTAGCCCTACAGATGGCGCTTTACTCGCAATCGGATATCACTAGGACCAAAACAGTAAAATCTATCATTACGAAAACTTGCCTTTATAATATTCAGAGATTTTTTTTTTTAGTTTCACAAAAAGAAATTCAGTAGAATTTTATTTATATTTTTCTTATTTCTGCGCAAAACATACATGTAGATTGTGGGTACTCGTTAGAACCGCCTATCAAAACTTTTCTACGGAAAATCTTCAATATTTACAACTTTTTGTAATACATGGGCATGCTTTCGTAATGAAACAATTTGGCAACCATTGAACCTTGCTTGTATACTGAATGTGGCATATTCGTGTCATGAGCGGGACATGTTTCCATTAAAATTGGCCGCAGATGATCTTTGCAACAATTTGCATAGATCTATAAATGAATTGATAAAGAAAGACTTAGTAGTTGATGAGGTAATGAGTTGAGCACTTGTTTAGTCTTTATGCTGCTTTATTCTATTTTATTTTCTTCTTCTTCTTCACCTTAATTTCGACGTTCTTCAGGTAGGCGAATACACTATCCATTAGACTACCGCAACCGGTATCAAAAGGGAATGTCGGAGAAAAATGAAATGAAATTTTTAGTTCAAGATTTTAATACAGTGAGATAACTACTCATATTATTGCATCTTCCCTTGGCACTACAATACAACAGTACACCGGTTCACTCATTGGATAACCTTTCCCATAAGTCCTTGGATCTGCAGAAGGAAGTATGTCCCCTTCCGGTGGTATGAAGCGCATGCGTTGTAGAAATGACACCAAACAGATGAACAACCTTGACCTTGCAAAATCTTGTCCGGGACAGGATCTTTTACCGAGCGAAAATGGTATCACGCTGAAACAAAAAGATAAAAAAGAATACAAATGCTATGTCTATACATATCTTTCTTATAGAAAAGTTTTCCATTGAAAGACGAGCATGTATTATGTTCAGCTATGGAAACTTGCTGTATAATTGTTTATATGTACAGAGATTTTAATCTTAAAGTTTAGTGGAGGGGAAATAAAGACGATGATCAGTCTGTGCAGGTGCGATTACTTAAAGAATGCAAAGATATATCATAAAAATATTGCGAGGCTTATCTTCAATATGATGGCTCACGTGATATTTATCAATTGGTTATTATATATAAATTAAAATATGTTTTGTCTTACTTTTGCATGACTTTATGCTCCTGAGGAAGGAGCGCTCCATCTGCGTCTAGAAATCTCTCCGGTCGGAACTCCCAGGGGTCTCCCCAGATAGAAGGATCGTGATGAACGCCCCATAGGTTGGCAATTACCTGTAGCCAAATGCATCTTTGTCTTATTAGCATCAGGAAAACATGTCCATGTAATGAATACCCCCTTTTACCACACTTTTGTATAGCGAATATGGGGTATGCAGGGGTATACCTATTGTTTTTAAAATGTGCACTAAATTTTGTCTGTAAATGTCTTACAAAACCATTAATTCTCTTGCAAGATTGATTTCATCGCTCGTTGGAAGACTGTCTTTTAAGGGAAAACATGGGGATCATGAAGAGAAATTAATATGTATTGTTCGGAAAGGATTCAAAATATCAGCAAAATTAAAATATTCCTGACGACTTTACAACTTCTTTCCTTACCCACCGTCGAGTTCCTACTGACCCATCCCATGGCTTACTAGTACTCACCACTGAGCCCTTTTCTATCAAATATCCGTCGAGAACGGCATCTTTATTGCACATATGAGGTACAGCGAGCGGCGTCTATGATCACCCCGATCCCCGGGACCTACTGTCCCTCCTACCACCCCACCCCGTGGCTTACCATCGAGCCTTTTTCTATCAAATAACCATCGAGTATAACATCTTTATTGCACTTATGCGGTATCGCGAGCGGCGTCTGCGACCCGTAGCGGAAAATCTCGAGTATCGTAGCCTCTGTGTACGGCATCCACCGTCGACTGTCGACCGTCGGGAATCTGTCGGCACCTATAACACAGTCGACCTCTGCCTGTAGTTTGGCCTGGATGTGTGGGTGATGGCACATTAGTAGTACGAATAATCTCAGTGTCTTTAGTAATTCAGTCATACCTGGCGAATACAGATAAAATTGATAAAGAAAGAAAAAAGAAAGAAAAAAAAGATGCGCGTGTAAATTTACACTGAATTTAACCCATATTTGACGAATGGTTTCTTCCATCATTATCAATAGGGTGAGTCCAATTTCATTTTAAGGGGTTTTGGAGTGATTTTTATTTTTTTATCACATTTTTCGATGAAATTTCTCTGTCCAAACAGAATAGCCCCAGATGGGACGCCGCGTTCTGCGGCGTCACATCTGGGGCTATTCTGTTTGCCTATGTCCCACAAAAGGGACATCAGGCTTAAATGAGTTAAATAAAGGAATGAGATGAGCAGGTTGATTTTATTGTGATATCGAGAAAGAGACCCACAATGAAGCCAGCTTCTTGGGCGATAACTAGTAGTGTACGATGGGGAGCGGATTCGGCTTGATTAAAACCATAACCCGCTGCCAATGGGATTCGAACGCAGGACACCTTAGGGCACCGACCGCAGTCCTCTCATATATACTTATTTATAAAAACAAGTCGACAGTTTCAGAATACCCTGGACATAACGTATGAAGATCAGGATGCCATAAACCTCTGAAAGTTTGCGACAGAAATATCACTAGGGACTATATTAGAAACGAACCTGCAGCCAAGGTATCAAATATCAATCCTTTGATGTATTCATCTCTAAGCCAAGTGTCCCCTGTTTTGTCCCTGTCTTCTCTCTGTTTCTTCAAACAAACATCCACCAGACCCCGAATCTTACCATGTCTGTAGGTGTCCTGGAAGACAAATGAGCCGCCGCTTAAGAAAATAAAGTCTCTGCTTATGTGAAAACAAAGACGCAGATCAGCTGTGCAGTCACTGCACAACCGATTAACGCATTGGATTTCGTTTTTGTTTTTTTTTTTTTTTTTTTTTTTTTTTTTTAAACATAATTATGTATTATTTCATTTTTATTAAGCAATATCATAATTTTTCCAGGATTATATAGATTAACGTTTAAACTTCATATGAAACAAATTCTTCAGGTAAGACAAACCACCTGCTAGCTCATCATAAAAGATAGAAAGTCAGAGACGCTTCAACACAAAGCCAACAGTATGGACTTTGCACCGTCCTCAGACTCACTGAGCCAATGACCATCAGATCATTACACTCATTTGAGCTGCGACGCGAGAAAACCGGTCTTCTGGGTTTCCGACCAGGTCCGACACAAACCGGTTTGTGCAGCCACAAAAGATGACTAGAAGCTCGACATTTCGGATTTAAGAAGAGGAATTGTACTATCGAAATTGTACTTCTAGCGAAAACAAAGGCAGTTACTGCACAGCTGATCTGCGTCTTTGTTTTCGCATATGCAAAAACTCATGACGTGGCTCATATTTTATAGCGAATTAAGGAAGTTTTATGTACCACGCAGTGAAGAATCTAATGAGACTGAGCAAATGCACAGAAAATACATCCGCCTCCTGAGAAAACCAACAATCTGTAGTATGCGAAAACAAAGACGCAGATCAGCTTCGCGATAACCGCGAAGCTTATCAGCGCCTTTAAACCGGAAATTGCAGCTTCTAGCCTGCTCCTGAGACTGTACAGCCAGATTTGTGTTGGACCTGTTCGGAAACCACATTGTTGGTTTTCTCACGAGACGGCTCATTCCTTACTACAGGATCCAGCTCTCGTGTTTATGTTACACTAATGGGTTTGTCTACATTTAATGACATAAAGAAAACATTAGCCTGTCTTCCTCAAATAAATAATTTGCACCTCGAATACCGGTAGATAAACAAAATACCTGTAACGCCAAGGAAAGAATAAACAAAACCTCTAGATTTACTTCATGTAGTTGCTAGAGCATTGTCTTAAAGTTAAATATATAATGCAAGTAGCTTATGATACTCATATGCTATTGATAACTCTTCAACGGATCGTGTGTGGTATGCAATGCATCATGTCACGGCTGGAAATTGCTACAACTAAAGAGGAGTTTTGTCCCAACTTGGTGTGTATGGCGGGACTTTGGTTCCGATTGCAACAGTTTCTTAGTTTACCTTTTGTTAGCGAAGACTGGTATTATGACAGTCATTTCGATTTTTTTTTTTTTTTTTTTTTTTTTTTTTTTTTTTTTTGCATTTTAACTTTAACAAAATTCAAGAATTGGACTCGCACCTTAATATCCTCGAAGTATCTCTTCGCTACCCTGTCTCTGGCGGCTATGGTTCGTCGGTACGCTCGACCATATTTCCCCGGGAGGCTCTTCAGACAGGGGAATCTCTTGAGGGGCCCGTCTATAGAGGGGTCTATCAGGTCAAACAGACTGTCTACAAACTCCCACAGTGTGTCTATTTCTTCATCTTCTTCGGGAATAGTGTCACCTATAAGCTGAAATTGATTGAGTTTGAGCCGCCTCATGAGAAAACGCACAATCTACATATGCGAAAACAAAGACGCAGATCAGCTTCGCGGTTACCGCGAAGCTGATCAGCGCCTTTGTTTTCGCTACACGGATAGTACAATTTCTCTTCTTCTTAAATCCGAAACTTCAAGCGTCTAGCTGTCTTCTGAGGCTGTACAGCGGTTTGTGTCGGACCTGTTCGGAAACCACAATGCTGGTTTTCCCACGAGATGGCTCAATTTAATGACCTTTTCCTTATGTATGTACATGCAAACAAACTTTTCTGATATTAGAATTTTAATAAAGTTTTATTAATTTTTAAGCCTCCGTGATGGTGTGCGGCCCCCGTGGCCGGGCGGTTAAGAGCGCTGTTTCTTAATCACTCGATCATCTCACCGCTGTGTCTGGTGCGGGTTCGAGCCCCGCACTGGCCACATGTGAGACAAGCCAAGTTCTGCTTGCGGGTGTGCCAGGTGGTTTTTCTCGGGGATCTCCCGTTTTCGCCCACCTACTGATTGGCCCGTGTCATATGAGCTGAAATAATCTTGAAAGGGACGTAAAACTGAATTAAAACAAAAACAAAAAAAGCCTCCGTGATGGTGTGATTATGTTACTCGCGTTTTAAACCAGAGGTCACACGCTCGATCTCGGGCTTACCCAGTCTGTCCTCGGAGACTATAAACCGAGGTTTCCTCTCCATATGACCTTTGCTGTTGATGAGACGTTAAACGCAAAATCAACCAACCTATTTTTGAAAAGCATATAATGAGCTTGTATTTAATTTAAAAAAACAAATGCCTATATTTTAAAGCCTTGCGTGTTAAACCATGCAACCGAGTTTATGTTTGATACTAACTTTTGACATTTGTAGTATCAAGCCATCATGCGTCGCATTGATGTTTTGACTGAATAATGTTTTGAGACCAAAAGGCTCCATTTAGATTCCATTGTTTATATATGTACAGCTGATAAATTGAAATGTGGACACACTGGATCAACATAATAGGCAGTGTACAATCTTAATTTCATCGGTCACCACTTAAGCTGTTATCATGTTAAACAAACCAGTCCGAAATAAGGAACATTTAAAATTTGGTTTAGTCCTGCAATTTGTTCGGCAGTTTAATATTACAAGTCGCGTAGTCACAGTCGCGTAGTGCAGTTTTTTTTTTTTTTTTTTTTTTTTTTTTTTCTGCTCAGTCTACTTTCTGTTAACGCAGTCCAAACTAATGATTATTGTTTGGCATTTTCTGTAAAATGCGCGAAATTATTCCTAACCTTTTACAATTGGCTTATTTCTCAGCGTGACAATAAAATGTCAGCGGAAAACACAATTGTTTTCAGCTTTTTATATTCATAGATCATTTCCTCAGTAGCAAAGCAATGTGTTGTGATGAAAAAATATAAAAAAAAAATGCTTCCCTCTAATTTCCCGTGATATGCTATGAGCCTAGTCACAAGAAAACCTGGTATTTGCTACAAAGATTCTATTCTATTCTATTCTATTCTATTCTATTCTATTCTATTCTATTCTATTCTATTCTATTCTATCTACTTACCAAGATAGAGCATAGATTTTTCAAGAACAACTTGAGGAAATTGTCTGGGTTTATATTCACATTTTGTTTACTAGTCAGATTTAAAAACAACTTATTAACTTCTGTTCTGTACTGAAACTCAAATAAACTTGATCCATCAAAATATTTTTGAATTCCTTGAATATGAAAATCTCGTAGACCAATCGTTTCTCTCGTTAGATTTGCACATCCCATGTGCTTTCTGTTATAAAAGATATCATTGGTCGAATTTGAAGATCTGTCATTTAAATGAGCGTCTGTTGGGGCCAGGTCAAAAGCCCTCTGCATGACGTATGATGACGTCAAGACAATTATTTTACTTCCAAACAACTTCAGTTTGAAAACTGGTCCATACTCGTGACTTAGATCAGTTAGACAATGTTGAAACCGATCGAGATCTATTTTACATGGCGTCCCACAAAACGGAAGTCCACATGGTCCAGGCGGAAGTTCATATTTGCGCCTGCGCCGGAACACACAATAAGAACAAAACAACAACGCACACACCAGTAAACCTAATACAAGTTCTATCATTGTTTATTTCCAAATGGAATGTCTATCGTTGACTTCTAGTACGTACACGTATTAAATCCTAACCACTTGAAAAAATTGAACTCCATCCAAAATATCAAGATTTTCATTATTTCCATTATATCATAGGTTATCGTCGAAAAAAAATGTTTTGGCCCGACATACTGTACTCCTATAACTTGATGTATATCAGTTTTGATATATGCAGAATAAAGACATTTTGTCGTGGTACTGCTCAATTTGAGTAATTCAGCCAACCAATGAAGCATAAAATCCGGCGATGTATCACAATTTATCAAATCACAATTCATCACATTTAATTCGGAAAAAAAAATGTTTGCCAGCAATGACCGAGTATTAATTCGTTGGTTTTACACACTTTATACAGACCACTAATTAATACATCTAGGTATCCTAACTTCCACTCTATATGAGCCACCGCATGAGAAACCCAGCAATTTTGGTTTCTGACCAGATCTTACACAAACCAATCTGTACAGTCACAGGTGCAGGCTAGAAGCTTGAAATTTTGGATTTACGTAGAAGATCAATGGTACTATCCTTGTAGCAAAAACAAGGGCGCTGATCAGCTGTGCAGTTACTGCACGGCTGATCTGCGTCTTTGTTTTCGCATATATATGCAGATTGTTGGTTTTCTGGTGCGGCGGCTCGTATTATACTAGTAGATTCTTTTTATCTAAATATTTATGAGTGCAACCTTTCTTTCTCTAATCAAGATGATTTATAATACCAGTTCAGAGAGATCTAAGACAAATGGTGATTATAGCAGATTATAACAAGCTCTTACCTATATAAAAACCTGCAAACCGGCGTCAAGGGCTCGAAAAGCGCATGGTGAAATTATGTTTCACGGCGGTCAGAATTTGTAACATTAACGTGAAAAGCATAAATAAGTTCTGAATCTGAATGGTTTACTGGCCAAATTTACAATGCTTCACCGGGCTTACTTTTGCGTAAGTGTAGACTGTAGTACGGAAGCGTATGTACTTCAGCACGGCTAACAAACCTTTAAATGCGTAACCGCCGGTTAAGAAAGAAAATCCGATTCACGCCCTTCCGGTTCCGCATATGAAGACCAAGAAAAGGTAAACAAAACATACACTACTAGGATCGACTGATGATTATATTTTAGTACAGAAATATATCGATTATCTATGAATGCTATTTTGTCACTTATTTACTATGGTAACTCAGCACCAAAGTAGCTCGCAAAATAATTTGATGGTCTTTGAGTTATTTATTCCCTTCTTCGAACCTGGTGTTCCAACAAGGCCAAAGTCGGCGAAATACAACTAAAAATTGGACAATTTGCTGGTAAATATCAAATTTTAGTGATTGTTCTACGACAAATTTACAGATATGTATTAACTAAATTGCATCTGATGTCTGTGCAAGTATTTCGTTGTGTTAGTGCCCGTCATTATCGATTTGAAGGGAAGGAAAAGATGGGTACGCATTTAATCATTAAAATATGAAGGATATATTTCAAGATACGTTTGAAAACCTCAACCTGTTCAAGTTATGGTATTTATTTCCCTGTAAAGCGTTTTGAAAGACATAAAACCAAGAAAAAACAAATTAAAGTATACATAATGCTGTAAAATCGTCTTCATGAACGGGAATATCATGCATGTGAACTTTTGTATTACATGTATTTCATAGACAGTTTGTATTATTTTATATCAAACATTTTCACTGCAAATATCACAAACACACCAAATTTGAGTAAGCATTTATTAAGAAAGGACGAGAGAATGTGACAATAATCTTCAGCGTAAAACAATTAACAAAAACAAAAACTTTAATACATGTGTTCTATAATGACTATATTGCTATCATTCTAATGATTAAATTCGCAACCGAAATGTTGACACAGCTTTTAACCACATATGCATAGAATGCATTGGTCAGAGGCAACGAAACTATCACCAGACCTCACACAGTGTTAAAATCATCTGCGCACTGTATTGCTTTCCGTTAATATGGACGTAATGAGCGGAAATCTAAAAATATCCCTGCGACTGACCCACATTTTCGTCGTGTACAATGCAATCCCAACATGTGTTTTGGGGTAGGGAATAAAAAGCATGATTATAAAGAAAAATTTCTGGAAATCCTTTGGGGTCCAAATATAGCAATGTCTAAATAATAAAATAGCATTGAGAGAATTATAATATTTGTCTTCGAATCGAAATATTTTACTCGGAAACACGAGCTGCAAAAGTTTGTTTACCTTTTGTTGGTTATCTGATGCGAAACCGGAAGGACATGAATCGGATTTCTTTTCTTACCCGCGGTTACGCATTTAAAGGTTTGTTAGCCGTGCTTCAGGGAGTAAATATTGCACAAATATTAAAGAAAAAAGGGGGGGATACAATCTTTCTACTAGATTATTCCCACTAATGTAATGGGACAACTAATTTACCCAAACTGGCTTATTGGAAACCGACCCTTTGGCTTCGATTTGTACCATTCTCATCCAAAACAAGCTTGACCAGTTTACATAAAACCAAGGGCCCTGGATTTGCGATGGCAAAGTAACACTTTTTGTCCCACGAAATAATAAAAGTGCACATGATATACATGTACAATCTTCTCCTATAGCATCAGTCACGTTCCAAAACACGCTTCCAAAGTCACGTTTAGTCCACGTTTTCCTAAAAATAATATCTTATCGTTGCCCCTCATTCTTACATTTTTGATTCTCCAAACAAGACATATAAGAAACTTATACACCCGGAGCCTCGACCAAAACGAACAAAGACATCACAATGATGCAGCGGTTGTGTTTGTGCGCCCTGGTGGTTCCGGCGTGTTTTGGGTTTGTACTGGACACGGTGTTTGGACCGGAACCTCAGACGGTGTCGCAACTGGACGTGAATAAATATCTAGGACGATGGTACCAGGTAAGCTCTACTATCACATTACAAATTTGCCCATACAATATACAGAGATTATTTTGTTTTACAGTTGAAAAAAATGAAAATTTAATTTGAAACAACAAAAAAATATTAAAAACATATATTGTGGATGCACGTGAGAACCGCCTCGCCAACGCGGTTCTAAGAGTACGCACAATCTATGTTAAACAGCTTTGGGCCAAACTGAATTAAAAAAAAAATGTACACCCCTGTAAACCCAAAATTAATGAGCTATATAAAAAGTTGTGTTTAAGGGGGTATATTTTCAATGGACATGTTATCCTGATGTATGACTTTTATTACGTTGACAAAGTCGTGCCTTTCCGCCGCGCACGGCTGCTGACCGACTGGCAATCAGAACTACGGTCTGCACATCTTTCAGAAACTGTATTTTTCAAAATCTCACTTTTCTGAAACACCACAAGAAAAATATAACCATGTCATCTTTTTGCAACCCAAAAGGCATAAAAAGTGCCGCAAAAATTTTGAAAATCGGTTCATTAATAAATTAATTATGCCCAAAAATTATTTTGCCTTTTGTATGTGCAAGGGAGGTAATCCAAACACCCAAGCAAATCTGTGGAATGATTTTTGAGAGTTTGGCACAATACGGTATCCATACAATACAATTTTGATTTTGGTTTGGTGCATTTTAAGTGAAAAATAGCCAATTTAGATTTTTTACGGGAAAATAGTTACTTCCCTTGCTGACATTTTACAATCATTATGGCAAAAGCCCTATTCAAAATTATTTTCTGGCATAAAATGTTTATGTTAACATATTTTCAAAATTTTTGTCGCATTTTTAGGACTTTTGGAATGCAAAATGGTGACGTGGTAATATTTTCCTTGAGGTCTTTCAGAAAAGTGAGATTTTGAAAAATGCAGTTTCTGGAAGAAGTAGGCCTGAGCCCTCCCTGGAAGAGGATAAGGCAAATCCATAATGTACATGTACGTATGAATTGTTTGCTTGACTGGTGTCAGGTCTTAGCATATTGGGATGTGATTCTAATTTGGAATAGAAGAGGCGACATCCCGACGTGACTAAGTGACTGTTAATTAGGATGCTAAACAAGGAAAAATGCACTGTTTTAATGTGCCAGTTTTACGGTTGTCAGATAACTTTCAAGTGGTCATTTTTCATCTTTGAGTAGCACTATGACGGTCACGATAATCAATGGCGCCTGTCCCGAATTTCTTAGAACCTGTCATGATACGAAAATAAAGATCTGCCACATACGTAATCAAACAATCTGCATATGCGAAAACAAAAGCGCAGATCAGCTGTGCAGTCACTGCACAGCTGATCAGCGCCTTTGTTTTCGCTACTTGGATGCTTACAATTCCTCTTCTACTTATATCCAAACTTTCAAGCATCTATCTTGGTACTGTGACTGTACATGTCAGTCGGTTCGTCGGAACCCGAAATGGTTGGTCTTCTTGTGCATAGACAATGTTCTCTTTCTTCCAGATGTATGCCAGTCAGTCAGTTGTAACACTTTGGGAGTCTGGGGCTATCTGTGTCACCGCTGATTGTAAGTTCTTTTTCAACTTTAAACGTTTCTTTAAAAGTGTCTCGGGCCCCGCCCATTTGGGGCCTAAAGAAATGTATGGACTGCTTGTGCCTCTAATCAAAGCTACTGACTTGCTATCTGACTAATGGTCAACCGCTCATGTCTGAGCCTGCTCAGGAATAGTTAATTCCATTCAAACCATTCATTCATATACCATAGTCGCTTACTTTGAAGCACTTTTTTGCATGTCATGACATCCTAATTTCGAGTAGAGGTCCCATGAAGTGGAGGGAACGTCCCGACATGACCTACAGCTGTTGACTGGGATGTAAAGCAGCACCAATTCAAACAAACATACATACAAAGAAACAATAAAAGTGCAATGCCTTACTGACACAAGGGATGAGAGATAAGCATTGGTGAATTTTTGTTTGCTTCCTTTCTCCCAAACATTCGTCTGGTAATGCTAAAATTGTTGTCAGTTCACAGATGAACCATTGTAAGTACACAGTTCATACTGACATGTAGCTCCGACATGCCTGGTTTGCAACATGTTTTATCTTATTAATGTAAGGTGAATAAATGCTTTTCAACACCAACAAACCTGGCAGAGCTATTTATAATCCCATTTTAATATTGCATTTGCTTTAATTAATATCAAATCTTTTTTGTAGATGAATTGGCAGCCAATGGTCAAATAACTGTCCTAAATTCTGAACGGATAAAGGCGGGCAACGGTACTCTACAGGTTATTCATGGATACGCCATACCTTCAAAAGAGCCGGGAAAACTCAGTGTCCACTTGGAAACCGTGCCCGTCAATGCCCCATGTAAGTTAAGTTTGGTATTGCGTGTTTTAGTTTTTGCTCAGTAGATCTATATACTTAATAATATGGTGTACTGGAAGGGTCAAAATGACCGAAGTGGTTAACCGATCGGAATCAGAATCAGAATAGTTTACTGGTGAAACGTCAAACTGACAATACTACACCAGGGGGGATGGGGCTTGACCGGAGGGGATTAGTCCCGAGCTCTCACAAGAGAAGTAAATTTAGACACACAATCATCTGACAATTCAGCAGAGGAGATCAGAGAATCAGGGAGTTCATTCCAATCTCTAATGGTCTGGGGAAAGAAACTGTGTAAATAGGCATTTGTACTTGCTGAAGGTATCTGAAATGCCAAGGAGTGTTGATTCCTACAACGCCTATTTTTGGGGATAAGGTCATCCGTGGGTATTTTTGCTCTCCCTTTTAGACCTTTGTAAAGTAATATAATTCTATTATCCTTCCTTCTTTTCTGCAGGGATTCCCATTTTAGTTTTTTAAGGATGCCCGTCATACTACCTTTTTCATATGTATAGTTCCTAGTTACAAACCTAGCCGCACGCTTTTGCACCTTCTCCAAATCATCTATCAAACCTTCATAATGAGGGTCCCAAACTGAGCTACCATATTCAAGAATAGGTCTCACCAGACCTTTATAGGCAGCTTCTCTCACATCTTGGGGGCAAGAAAACAGATTTCGTGTCTCAAAAAACCAAGGGTCCTATTGGCTTTGGTACACACATTGCTGATGTGAGTATTCCATTTTAAATCCTTAGTTATTGTTACACCAAGATATTTGATACTCTCAACATTTTCCAACACAGTACCCTCAAGCTTGTAAGAAGCCTGAATTTTACTAGTACGTTTATTTGTCAGCTGCATCATGTTGCACTTGACAGGTTGAAATCTCATACCCCATTTCCTGGCCCAACTACCTAATCGATCAATATCCTTCTGAAGTTTCACTGTATCCTCCACATTCTTAATTTCACGATAACAAACACAATCATCAGCAAAGAGTCTGATTTCCGATTCAATATCTGAGGTGATATCATTTATATGCAACGAAAACAACAAGGGGCCAAGAACGGTGCCCTGTGGGACACCAGATACAACCGGAGCCCAGTCTGATTTAACGCCATTAACCACAACTCTTTGTTGTCTATAGCAAAGGAAGGCATCAATCCATTTAATTGTCTTCCCACCAATTCCATAACTGAACAATTTGCTTTTAAGGAGTTCATGCGGAGGAGTGTCAAAAGCTTTTTCGAAATCCAAGATAAATGTGTCAACCTGACCTTGATTGTCTAAGATTTTTGCCCAGTCATCAATCACTGTAGCTAACTGGGTTTCACAACTGTGGGATTTCCTGAATGCATGTTGCCTGTCTGACAAAAGTTTATGATGATCCAAATGGGACATGATATTAGAACACACTATATGTTCCAGAAGTTTGCAGGGTACGCAGGTCAAGGAAACTGGACGATAGTTGCAAGCAAGAGACCTGTCAGCCTTTTTGAACAGGGGACAAATGTTTGCTAAAGACCATTCTTTGGGGATTTCACCCGAGTCTATTGACTGTTGAAAAAGATGTGCAAAAACAGGACCTAGCTCAGATGCCAATTCCTTAAGGACTCTGGGATGAAGCTCATCAGGACCTAAAGCTTTCGACGGGTTCAAACCTTTCAGAAGTTTTGTGACACCTTCTTTGGATACCACTATGTCTTCCATAAACGGGGCTTTTCTATTCAGAAGAGGGACCTGGCTATGTTCAGTTTTGGTGAACACATCCGTAAACTGACCATTGAATTCACCAGCCTTTTCAAAATCTGATTCAGCAAGACCACTTCCATTTCGCTTTTTCAAAGGGGGGATACCTTGAACATCTTTTTTCTGACTATTTATGTACCGATAAAAATCTCTTGGATTAGCCTTAACATCACCAACCAAGTTATTTACATACAACTCATGCTGTTTTCTGATATCTGCTTTGATTTCTCTTCTCAAAGTTTCAAATTTCGTTCTAAATTTTGCATTCCCAGTTTTCTTCGCTTTAGCGTGAGTTACATTTTTTCTACGAATCTTTCTTCTTATTTCAGGAGTTAACCATGGGACTGAGGAAACTGAGCGACTAGTCTTTGATGGGATATGTTTATCCACTGATTCCTGGATAAAAGATGTGATCAAATTAAAGTTTTCTTGAACCGACCGTGTGCCAGAGTAACCGTTGAAATATTTCTCCTTTGCAAATTTAAGGGCATCACCTTTCATAGATTCATAATCACCTTTCTGATATTTATACACCTTTCTCTTAGGTTTCTTGATGGGGGGAATAACTATTTTCAAAGTTCCAGAGACAATGTCATGATCACTAAGCCTGTCCGGGGAATGAATATCAACAAATTGTCCGGGAAGTGAAGTGATAATCAAATCCAATGTGTTTTGTCCTCTTGTGGGGAAGTGCACTACCTGTTCCAATTCGTGGTCACTTATAAGTTCTACCAACTTTGCACCTTCAGACACGCTCAATGAAAAACCTAGTTTGTTGAGTCTATCTGGCCAAACAATATCTCTGAAGTTGAAATCACCCATGACATGGACCGAGGGGGGTTTGTTTCCTTTATGTAAAGTTTTCACCTTTTCAAGTTGGTCTTTGAATAACTCAAGTTCCTCTATCTTACCATCTGGAGGTCGATACCAACTTGCCACAAAATGGGAAGTTTTGTTCGCAAATACCTTTACCCAAACTGATTCGGAGCCGTTTTCCAATTCAGTGATCGGCATATGAGGAATATTTCAAATTAGACATGCACCCGCAAATATAGGGGTGCACCCGCATATTTAGAGGTTCACCCCTATTTTAAGATAGAGGTTAACCCCTAAAATGCAGGTACATGCCTATTATAGGGGTGCATGCCTATTTTAGGGGTTAACCTCTACTTTACGGGTGCACCTCTAAAAATAAGGGTGCACCCCTTAAATAGGCATGCACCGCTATTTAGGGGTTAACCTCCATTTAGGGATGCACCCGCATATTTGCAGGTTAAAGCCTAAATATACGGGTTCACCCGCAATTTTAAAATAGGGGTTAACCTCTATTTTTGCAGGTTCACCCCTATTTAGGGGTTCACCTCTATTTAGGCATGGACCCCTAAAAATAGGGGTTAACCCCTATTTTTAAATTGCGGGTTAACCCCTATATTTAGACATGCACCTGCAAATATGCGGGTGCACCCCTAAAATAGAGGTTAACCCCTAAATAACGGTGCATGCCTATTTTAGGCTTGCACCCGTATTTTTAGGGGTTAACCTCTAAAATGGAGGTGAACCGCTAAAATAGGCATGCACCCCTAAAATAGGGGTGCACCTGCATTTTTAGAGGTTAACCTCTAAAATAGGCATGCACCTCTAAAATAGGCATGCACCGCTAAATTGCAGGTTAACCCCTAAAATGCAGGTTAACCCGTATCTGAAAATAGGGGTGAACCTCTAAATATGCGGGTGCACCCCTATATTTGCGGGTGCATGCCTATTTCAAAATAGGCATGGACCGATCGGTTAACCGATCGGTTAACCACTTCGGTCATTTTGACCCTTCCAGTACACCATATAATAATAAATAAAATCGTTTTCCGGGAAGTCCTGCAATAAGGGTGCCTCTTCACGCGGACTGATTGGGTGTTCCGGAAGATTTTACATTCCCGTCGTCGTGCTTGTGTGATGCACGGAATAACAGCTTTCATGTCACGGTGACATTAGCAAAATTATATTCGTCAGACTATAAGCAGATTTATTTTATTTTTCATTTACGTCTACTTCATGTAAAGCCAGAGTTGATCGGGATTCGCTAATTGAGCCGCCTCATGGGAAAACCAACAATCTGCATATGCGAAACCAAAGGCGCAGATCAGCGCTGATCAGCGCCTTTGTTTTCGCTACTGGGATAGTACAATTCCTCTTCTACTTAACTCCAAACTTTCAAGCTTCTAGCCATCTTCTGTGACGGTACAGACCAGTTTGTGTCAGACCTGTTCGGACACCACATTGTTGGTTTTCCCACGAGGCGGCTCAATTTTCATTTTGTTGATGTGTCCACATTAACAAGACAGCATTTCCTTTTCCAGACTGGGTGTTGAAACTGGGACCAGAGACTTGGGGCCCCGACAAGAAGTACCAGTACGCCGTTGTCAGTGACAATGTCCGGGGCACACTGTTCGTTCTAGCCCGGGACCCTGTCGTCTTCCAGAGAGATTACGAGACAGAAATACTCCAGTTTCTTAAGGATCAGGGATTTACAACGTTTTATAACAAACCATTAAACACATATCACGGACCAGACTGTGTGTATAATACAGACCATCATTAAGTCATGTACAGAAAACTGTTACATATACTGTACAAAATATCACATTGGTGCATTGTGCATCAATGGGGCATCAGTCATAGAGAACATTTATTAACATTTAATTTCGCCTACTGACAATGTACATAGTTTTTGAATTTCAAATTTTGTCACATATTTTTCCTCAATATTCAATATCATTGTTAAAATACATTCATACCAATCTTGGATTTGTTCAATGTTTCTTTTGGCAAGGGAGAACGGGCTGCTATAGTTTATTCAGCCAAGCTTGTTTAAATTAAACATAGACCATATACATGCAACAGGTATAGTGGTAACTAAGGTCCGTCCGCAAGTTCAAGAGATACGCTTAATACGTTAACATTGGAGCAACGTCATGGCGATGCATAAACGACTGCACTAGCTCTTCCTCTTCTATTGTTTGCGGTTAAGCGAGCCGTTAAAATACTGAATATTCCGGCATAACGTTTGTAAACCCTCTTTCCACCAAGGTAAGTTGCATGACTGTACAGTAATCCAGCATAGCAGTAAGTGAACACTATCTGGCTAAATCCACAATATTCTCAACAAACTTGTAGTAGTTGTATTTTATGTCATATTCCATATCGTACCAGTAATTCACTGCAAATAAAAACACAAGGTCAAATGAGTAAAGGTCTGCTTTGTTGGAGAAAAAAAGAAAATTTGACAACAAAATTGAGCGAAACTGAATGAAGTCCGGGCCCTTGCTTTGACCAACTTTGAGGCTAAATCATTTAATAGTTCGAATCGGAGCCACAAAACAGAAAACACATCTGTGATCAACAAAGAAAAAAAAAACAAAAAAAAAAAACTGTTAGTATAAATGTAAAAAAATGTTCTATACCTTGGTAAAAAGTTTGTAAGTGGCAAAACGAATGCTAGTCTCGTTTACCTGCTATACAACCATGTGACTGCTGAACGTGGTGAAACCATAGCGACGGCAGGTAGAGAATCTCTCCCTCATGAATTGTCACGGACACCGGGTTAGCCTGGCTGTACTGGGAATACTTCTCCAGGTCAGGACGGAGGGGGTCTATTGCAATCCAGGGGACCTAAAGGTTTATAATACTCGTTATGTGTGTTAATATATATTATTCATATGTGAAACGTATAGTTACATCGCATCAGCTAATGTAATTAAGCAAACACCGTAATATTTGCGAATCAAAACTATGTCCTTATTTGGAAGAAACGCCCGTTCTGCACAGTCATAATTCAAGCAGTTTACCTTATAAGCCGCGTGATGAGAAAATCAACATTGTACATATGCGAAAACAAAGACTCAGATCAGCTCTGCAGTAACTGCGAAGCTGATAAGCGCCTGTTTTCTATATACGGATAGTACTACTCCTCTCCCTTCTGAATCCAAAATTTCCAGCCTACATGGCAACCTTCTGTACTTGTTCAGCTCAGTTTTTGTCGGGCCTGTTCGGAAACCACATTGTTGGTTTTTCATGACGCGGCTCTTATGTAGTAGTCATTTTGTACCTGCCCTGTATCATGATCATCAATGATGTCAAAGTTTCCGTTTTTGTTTTCTCTGAATGAAGCTGCCTGGTAGGTCTCTGTTAAACAATAATAACTATTTAAACAGTATTTTATTATATTAAAGTTAAACTTGAAATAATAATTTTACTTGAAACGATTCTATTAAACAGGAAACAATAACTTTACTTGAAAAGATTACATTAAACATGAAACAAACATAACTTTACTTGAAAAGAATTCTCGTATAAAACACGAAACAATAATGACTTTACTTGGAAAGATTACATTAAACATGAAACAATAATAATTCTACTTGAAAATATTATATTAAACATGAAACAATAATAACTTTACTTGAAAAGATATCATTAAACATGGAACAATAATAACTTTACTTGAAAATAATATATTAAACATGACACAATAATAATAGTCAAGATTACATTAAACATGAAACAATAATAAATTTACGTGAAAATGTGATATTAAACATGAAACAATAATAACTTTACTTGGAAAGATTACATTAAACATGAAACAATTGTAACTTTACTTGAAAAGATTATATCAAACATGTAACAATAACGAATTTACTTGAGAAATATTATATAAAACATGAAACAATTGTAACTTAGCTTGAAAAGATTACATTCAACATGTAACAATAAAAACTTTACTTATTTAAAAAAAAATCACGAAACAAAATAACTTAGTGCCATTACATCCTCAAGGGTACTCAGTAAGGTGAACAATGGTCAGAATCTGAGCTCCTTTATTGTTATTTAATGTCGCACTGAAAAACTGTTAGTCATCTCGAGACGGAACCACTGTTTGCTGGGTGTTACACCAGTTAAATCACACGGCTCAGAGATACAAATAGTGCCAGAATGGTTCAAACGCCTCGATCCGATTTCCTTTTGTAACGGACAGGCATATTAAGTACACAAATACCTAAGTGAGGGCCTTTGGTTCGACCCGTAAATATAAATGTATCGTCCAGGTATACCAAGACATCTCTTAGATTAAGCCCTCCCATTACTATAACTATTAGTCACTGGAAGGTATCGGGGATTTACAAAGGCCGAATGGCATTCTGTTGCAGTGTAGCCTTACATTACCCACTTTAAATGCCGTCTTAGCCATGTCCTCTTACACTTGTAATATTCTGACAAAACTCGCATTTGAATTACTAACCATATGGCACAAATGGTAGATCAGTGGGCGGTATAAGTATAAACCTCTTCCACCCTCTCACAACACAATACAGGTTCTCATAGTGGTCACGATGGGCTACAAGGAAATAGCAATCATTATACGTGTATACATACCTAATTCAATATAAATACTTGTTTGGTGGACAAACAACATTGTATGTCCTACTGTCTGGTAGGAGTATTGCTGTTTCCAACACATCAGGCTGGTCGTGGACTTGGCTGATGGCAGGGCAAATACTTGTATTGTATTGTAAATCGACACAAAATACTCGAATTTAACCACTTGTTGCACTTTCAGAGTGATCTTTAATATACGAGTGTGTTAGTCACGTAAGTCAATCTGTAACAGAACAGATGACCGTAGATAGCAGCGGTATTTTTGACCATCAATACTAAAGAATCAACGAGCAACATCATCTAGTTTGATATTATTTTCATATTGTAATCTTTTTTCTTGAATTGCAATTTCTTTCGGATTGTCTGGCAGTGTTTTTCTTTCGTCTTTCAAGACAGAACGAAATTTGAAAAAAATGTAGCATTAACAAATGTTGTGAAAAATGGGGTCTTACTAGATGTGACGGCTCTCTCGTCTCCCATCCAGAAATTTACAGCATCCGGATTTTTACCTGTTTGTCACAACATGAAATTATATATATAAAATTTGGAAGCAATGCACCAACATGGGTTTATGCATTATGTTCAATAGAGCTTTGTATTCAAATCAGAGTGTATTACAAAATATTACAGAATACTTATTGTCTCTTGGATTATTCTATATTTTAGACCAATTACAAAATTATAAACGTTTATGGCATTTTTCTTAAGTCTGCTGTTTTTGACGTGACGTCGTCAATGCAAAATTAAATGATAATATGATGTGAAACATGCCATGTAAGATATATATACTTACAACGAATGTATTGTTTAAGATGTTCTCTTGTTCAATATACATTTTGTTCTTCACAATCTTGCGTTTATTGAAAAATCTATTAATCATCACAATTTACGTACCAAACGCCTCTGTTCCCCATGAAATACCACTGTCCACGTCCTCTAGCAATGAAGCGAACTCGTCAGTCATGTTGGAGTTCTGTTTCTGTATATAGTATACGCCGTTTGCTGACGCTGGCTCTTCCATGATGTCCAGAAACTGGGCCATTGTCATTCTCCTCTCTTCAGGCATGACAAACTTTCCGTCTGTGACAGCATCGGCATAACCATTCGGGGTGACTGTAGCAGTAACCTCTAGATCGCCGATTTTCTCTCTGTCATGAATAAAATCAACTTCAACTTACTATATGTTTTCATGGTATAAGTACCTGATTGTTTAGTTTTTCCCACCTCGGCTTTTGGAGTGGGAATCTTTTTCTGATTGCGCCTTTTCCTGATCGTTGCCTACTTGTACCTTTTTCATCTCAAGTAAGCAAAGTGAAATAACTGGAAATCGGCTGTTTTCGCAGATTTATTTGCAGAGTGTAGTTTATGACTATCAGAAAGTTTGGTCCTTATCAGGAAAAGATTTTAAGAGATCCTGGATACTGAGTTTATCGATGGCACAATGATTATAAAGTTGACTGAGAAAATTAAGATTTTTGATCAACCAGAAAAAGGATGGCGGATTAACGTTAGATGATGCATTCTATCAGGTTATGTGCGATGCGACAATCTGTGAGCTTAATCATTATTAATCATTATAATATAATTATGATAATACTAATTGCTATGTCTGTCAAACGGCAATCATTCAGACCAAGGCACTACATTGACAAAACGTAAGGTATGAACATAATTTCGTTACAAGTTACAGGTAAAAACTGTTATGTTGCCTGATAAAATATAAACAAGACAAATACCTGAAATATGAAGCATTCCATTTTGAGAGAGCTGGCCAGTGTCTCAGCCCATTCCTTACAACTACTGGTTTATTGGCCGCGACACAGCTTCTGTAGAAGTCGAGAGGGTTCGGTGGCTTGTCTATGATAGGGATGTTCGAGTCCAGGTATAATTCTGTAATTAAAGTGGCAGATTCAGAAAACGTATTTATAAGAGAAGATCACAAAGACTTTGTGACCATTGCCTTCGTTTACCTTTGTAATATAATTATGTACCACCGCAATATGTAGCGAAATTTGGTTATGATTAGTTTTGTTTTAGGCCTAAGCCCGTTTCAAAAAAAAAAAAAAAACGTATACATAATGCATTTCAATTAATTATTTATTTGATTTGATGCTTCAACGTCCCAGTAAACAGCTATGGTCATGCTAACCCCGGCAGTTCGTGTTTGTAATATAGAATGACCAGGAACGTCTGTACTTGTAAATGGTTGGGCCGACCTATGGTCATGCTTGAACGTTGTCTCCATTTTATGTAACTTTAACTCAACATTGGGGTAACATGACAGGCAAAATGTGCTAGTAACCGCTCATGTAAGATCATATAAGCAATGAATGTTTTATTCCACTTTTCCCGAACATGCGCAGATCTTATCAGCGTTTAACAAGTAACCAGTTGGTGGCCAGTCATAAGTTGGAGCCGCAAGCAGCCCATCTGTTTCTCAAAGTCACATCTGATTTCTGATTAATTGGTCTGAGCCTGCCCAGGAAAAGTGGTTCAAGTCAAACCATCCATACGTATAAGCCTTTTGTGGCTTAGTTGGATGGATGTATTTGAAGCACTTGTTGGATGTCATTTTGGGTAAAAGTCCCCTGAAATGGCAACCTCCTGACATGACCATAGCTGTTGATTGGAACGGTAAACATCAATTCAAACAAATAAACCAATAAGATGTACATGTATGTAGTATAGGGCTACATGACATTTGATGGACCCTGCAACAGACAGCAACGGTCTAATTACACGTACTGGAACTAGTGACGAGACTATCACGAAACTGCCTGCCAGACCCGGGTATCTTTCGTCACAGATTTACCGTTATTAATAAGAATATCACGACTGTTCCTATTGTTCAAATACTTTCATTTCATTCATATGTATAACGGTAAATCTGTGACGTAAGTCTACTAAGCAACCCCCCCTCCCCGTAATGTTATATTACTGAACGTTCTAAGGCGATACTTCTGTTGTGGTTCTAATTGTTTTGTGTTTTGGAGTCGAATTTTTGTGCTGTTTGAGCCTTATATATGGTTTCATATTTAAGTTAAGTTCGTGTAACTTGAGTGGCCGCCTATTGGGGAATAGCTGCTCACTCAGCTTAAGATATATTAAATGTGACGGGATAGCCTCCCTTGGTACAATACGTTGGTGCAATACGTATTAGCGGCATATTGAGTGTTTGTAATATGCAAATTAATAACTCGAAACTTTGTAAAGTGAGTCAGTGTAGAGTATATAGAGCAGTAAACCACCGGGTGACCCTTGGTAGATGAGTATGCTTTTCCACTGACGGGGTTTGCTGTGGCTCGGCTCGGTCCGTACGTTACATTTGGTGGCAGCGGTGGGATAATGACAACTACCAGACCGGGGTTGCCTTACCGATGTAGTCCCCAGACCAAGACTCGGGGCGAGTCTTCTCGGATGGGGAAGTAATGTGACGGGATAGTCTCCCTTGGTAAAATACGTTAGTGCATATTGAGTGCTTGTAAAATGCAAATTAAAAACTCGAAACTTTGCGAAGTGAGTAGTAAGTAGGCTAAGTGTGCTGTAGAATATATAGCGCAGTAAACCACCCTTGGTGGATGAGCCTGCTTTTTCACTGACGGGGTTTGTTGTGGCTTGGCTCGGCTGTTCGTTACAAAAAAATCCAACCTGAACGAAAACGGTTAGCGATTGTTTGTACTGGCTAATGTTACAACTGTTAACGGAGAGTCACCACATTCTATGAACATTGTAGCAATACAAGGGTGAGGGTATGGCGTTGTTGACACTTCGTAGCAGATATCATCGGATTGCGATTTAAAAGTAACCCCGGATAAAATGTGTGAAACGGTAAAGAACATCACACCGGATATGGTCTACCTTTCGCTTCCGTAGATAGACTTAGAAGCTTTTCTTTAAGTTTCCCTACTACGACACTCCCTGTACTCATTCCAAGCTGAAAGATCCCGTAAATGAACCAACGTCAATAAAACAATCTAAGAAAAGAGGTGAAACATGTACGCTTATCACAATTACTATACGCTTTTGTGTGTGGGTAAAACGTGTAACCGAAACAAAAATCCGGATTCGTCAGATTTTTTCGGAAAGAAATGACGTCAGTGTGTTTCGTCATGATTAAAAATAGCGAGCCAATTAAATAATTCGGTCGGGCGTCTGATGCAATTTCATGACTCAGGTCATGGCCAAAGCGTGATCGGTTGATAAATTTAAGAAATTAGGTCGTGGTCGCCGCATTTTCAGCCAATCGGATTATACATTTTCGACACGTAGACACATTCGTTAGCATTTATGGTGCAATAGCATGATATGAGTCATATCCATTGCGTGATCGTCGAACTATAACACCTCGAAGCAATATGTACCACGCAATGTCATGGACCTCGCAATATAATTAGCCAATCAGACCACTACATCCTTGAAACGTAGGACTTTCTGGTGCAATGTGGTTAAATTAAATGTAACAAAAACTTACATCTTTGACCTTTAGACCTTCATGTCAAGTACATCGAAGGTCATTTTGAGATCGTTATATCAGATGCGTGTGTTCGAGACCTCTTTTTTAACCAATCAAAACCCCCGGCAACAGCTTGCGACCTTGAATAATTAATCAGGTGAGTTTATTGCACCATCCATCCTTGCAACTCTGAACCTTTACGCTTGTTCATCTGTTAGCAAATTACAATTACTCACAATATCTATAGTTTTATATAAGGACTTAGGAGGCTTAAAAAGTATACGGTGAGTCAAAGATATTTATATATTTTCATGAATAAAGCCTTAAATATGAAACAGTCAGCTGGATTTTTTTTTGTTTGTTTGTTTGTTTGTTGTTGTTGTTGTTTGTGTCACATGATGATAAAAATATTAGGTATTACATAAATGACTTTGATTTTGTTAGCGCAATGCATGGTGAGGTAACATATAAATTCGACTTTGATTGTTGGTTTTCCGTTTCAATTCCATTCTTTTATACAATGATATTAAGGGGTTTTCGATATCTGGAGGGAAGGGCCGTTTATTTTGAGGAATCTGAGGGAGGAGTGCCATTTATTTTATAAGGGAGCTGCATAGGGAGCAAACAAAGCATGTTGGGGTTTTAGGGAACAGTCCGGGATCTTAGGAAAAACATGTTAGGGAGCTAAGGATAAAAGTCATTTTCTTTCAGGGATCAGTGTGATAAGATCCACCTGGTAGGGCCTCATTGATAAGTGGATTCAGCGACTTAAGTTTCTGTCTACATGATATACATAGTTAATAAATGCAGATCCAATAAGAGACAATACGTCCTGTATTAGAATAATAGAATTATAGTCGTCGCGTTTATCATAGATTTGCTGAAACAAAGCCATTAATCATTTGTTATTTGTCAGCTTTATCATGTTTATTTAATTGCAGTTCAGCTGGATTTTGACTTGCCACAAACTTTTGGCATAGTTTTGTTGGTAAATGACATTGGAAATGTATATTGTTTTTTTTTTTCTTTTTCTTGTTTCCTCTGTCGGACTCAATACTAGTTTTTGTCGGATTTTGATGCTAAAACAAGGGTGTTAATTCAGCATGTTACCAGCCAATTACAAATATAGTTATTACTTGATTTGTCGCTATTTTAAGTTAACAGTATATTCAGAATTGGACAATATCAGAGTCATTTGAGACAAGTAAATGCACCTAAATTAATTTATCGAAATTTATCAAATCCACTCCATGACATACTCCCCTAGTTTTGAAATAAATTTCTGGTATTTTTCCAGTCCGGAAGGTCAAAGAAACACTGTAAAACGTTGACTCTTTCAAAGTCATCGTTCTTGAGAATGAGAGACTTTAGAAAACCAATATTTACCTGGACGATATTCCGCCTGGTACAATATATTATATTGAATTAATGGAATAGCCGTGAACAGCCGTCGGTATCGACTTTTAACCAATGGCAATGAAGGGATTTATCGCATGACATTCCGTTCACCACATATAACGACTGTTTTAGAGTCAATGTAAAACGTTTACGCGTTTCATTAATTTTCATGAATACCCTTATTATATGAACTGAAATGACTGATTTAAATTTTAAAAGCAGAATAAGCGGAATACTGCCCATTAACAAAATGTATGATCATTGTGCTAGCCACTGCAGTGTCAGAAATAGTGCGAATTGTCTGTGACTAGACAAAAATACCGAAAGTAATTGCATTTGCTATAAAATTCGCAGGAACGATGGCCACTGATGAATAGTGATATTTAAAAATTGTATATTCTGCTGGAAAGGAAAGAAAACATCTGGCAAGTGGGATTACTGTGTTTTGGCAATGCAGTATTTCCGTTATTCGACGTTGTACTTAAGAAGTTATTATAATAATGAAGTACAGCATTTACTGTTTTTCTAGCTAGGATTAACCAACGAAACAATTGTCGTCGAGCTTTGAGCTATAAAATGTGTCAGTTGCTGGAATTCTAATTCCATCGATAAGAAGAGACACCTCTTTCCACAGTGATTCAACAAGCAAGGTTACCGGTTGTGTTAGCCACGTTTGCTGTTAAACTTTGGATATTCTTTTTGCAGGGCGATCATTGAATGCAGATATGGACGCAGAAAATAGTAGCGATGTACATGAAGTCAGCTCAGAAAATGAATTATACTCGCAAAGATATGGTATGGATCAGTGTGTCCCATTTGATGGCGACTCAGTAAGTAACGAATCAGAAGAAGATTGGTTACAGTCAGATCCCGGAAATCTAGATGATATTTTGGGAACAGAAGAACCAGAGCCTCTGAGTACATGCCCATCGCCACCAAGGAATCCTTCACCTTTTACATACGAAAGCGAAACATATTCTATGGAATATGAAGCAGCTGAAAGCGAACATCAAGGTCCTTCAGATGACACAGTTCTACCCAAGATGCAAATACTTATCAAAAGATCTGAGCGACAGAAGTGGCACGACATGGAAAATGATTATTATCGTGTAATACCGTTACATGCTATGCCGCTTGCCAATGGACCTTTTGATTGTACTTCACATGAAGGATTTCTCAGTGCAACTATACAACCGAAGGAATTAGTTAGCGTAGGTGTTCAGACCGATCCTGTGAGAAAGAAACGAGTGGTTTGGAAATCTACACGGTACCAAGAAGATCAAAAGGAAATAGAAATAGTTGAGGTTGACGAAGTGGAATATGTATGAATCTTTTTTACAATCACAAATATTTACATTTTTCTAAAACCTCCTTTGATGAACCATTAGATGTTCATCTGTGTTCATACTTCCATGAACAACATTGTGTCACGCGACGTGACGTAATCCAAACTTAACGTCAAAAAACATGAATCTCACCAATCTGATTGGACGTTGTAAACGTCGACGCCGTTCCGCTGTTTGAACACACACTGTGTGTAGATTCTCTGTTTGCTGGTAAATGTGACCGCCTTGGTGATTTTTCAACAAGCGATAGAGAGAAATTAATGTAAATATAAGCAATTATTTTAATGACTTTAATTTTTCTGTTGTTCATGGAGCTATGAACCGCAGTGGGTCGCTAGCAAAGCTTACATGAACCCCTTCGGGGTTCATTCACATTGCATGCGACCCACTGCGGTTCATAGCTAAAATGAAATTCATTTCATAAGTAAATTAAAGACCATTCGTTGTTCTCATATATGAATGCAATTAGTGTTTCAGTCAATTACTAATTGAAACTGATTCAGTGTGGATTATTCAATTTGCGAAAGTGCTAAAAAAGAAAATATGATCAACGGTCATGATGCATATATTATTTTCAATTGTTGCATGTAATAAAACATGTTGCTACAGGCTTGGTGCTATTGTGATAGGTTTGTGTATATATTTTCGAAATGCTTGTGTAATTATACTGCGATTTAATGTAAACTGAAAGGGTTTTATGTTATCTTTGTTTCCCAATTTGGTTGAGGATGACCAGCTAACATTCAATGCTGTATGTTCTATAACAGAGATATTGAACAATAAATAAAGATATATTCTTATAGTTTTAAAATCAAAACCATACAAAGAAGGTACAAGTAGGCAAAGATCAGGAAAAGGCGCAATCAGAGAAAGATTCCCACTCCAAAAACCGAGGTGGGAAAAAACCAAAGTAACAATCAGGTACTTATACCATAAAAACATTTCGTAAGCCGAATGAGCAGCTATTTTCCCAATAGGTGGCCACTCAGTTACCTTAACTTAACTAAAATATGAAAACATACATAAGGCGCCAACAGCACAAAATAATTTAAACACCAAGACATAAAAACAAAAAGAACCACCACAGAAGTATCGACTTGGAACGATCAGTAACACAAAGTTATTGGCGGGTTTAAATCGATTTTTAGCATTCCGCATTAAACCGGTTAAAGCCCCCAGTAATCGTATATTACTGATCGTTCCAAGGCTATACTTCTGTTATGGTTCAAATAGTTTTGTGTTTTGGAGTGGAATTTTTGTGCTTTTTGAGCCTTATGTACGTTTTCATATTTTAGTTGTTCGGGTAACTGAGTGGCCGTCTATTTGGGAATAGCTGCTCACTCGGCTTACGACATGTTTTGGTATTAGTACCTAAGTGTCTTTTTTTCCCCACCCCTCGGTTTGTAGAGTGGGAATTTCTTTCTGATTGCACCATTTCCTGATCATTGCCTACTTGCACTTTTTCATTTGCGAGACGTAAAAGTATACTACTGACGCGAAAGGACACCTGGATATTGGCGTCTTTACTTGCGACAATGAGACTATCCGTTCCAATCATTTTTAATGTATGTTTATTCTGTCTGCCTGTCTCTTTTGATCGTCATCTTTGTTATTTGATGGCTTCCTCGCAGGGAAAGAGATTGATCTCTTGCTCATCATGCATATTTTAGTTAGATTTTTTGTGATGTCTGTTATTGTATTTTCGATCACTTCTGATGTATTAGCTGGGGTTTCAAACCTAATTTTATCAATAATAAATGCTAGCCGGCATAATATTAACTTGAAAAGGTATAACATGTCGCATTGTGAATCCTCCAAGCAATATCATTGTAGATATTGTAGGATTAACTACCACGGACTGTCGAAAAGGGGATTGGTTATTCTTCCACTGAATAGCTGCATTTTTATTGTACAAGTTAAAAAGAATATTACCGTAACCAGTCTAATTAGCACACATTCTTCAATAAGTTTTACGTGCATAAAAGCATACTGCTCGACTAGCATTTTGGCACTTAACACTATTTTAACACATAAATACTGTATCTGCTGCATAAAATCCTAACCTTAAATAATCAGACACTATTTTGCAATGATTGGAACACTTTAAATGACATCATGATTTTTTTTCAGCTATTCATGTGTTGTTTTCATTCGTAGTGTGCGCTTATTAGAACGATATTGTGTTACATTAACTTTTGAGTTATTTTGAAAAGTTACGCGCGTTGTGCGCTAATTAGAACGAATACGGTACTTTCCCCCATGATGCTTTGGTATTTTATTGTGACACTCCCTCGACCTTCAATTTTTGCACATATTAATTCCACACTTCAAACGAAAAGCCACCAAGAACAATCCGTCTGTACGTCTTCGTTAATATTTTCAGGCAAACTCCGTCTATTATTTAATTCTTTGCATTCATCCATGCTGCTCCGGCGGAGCTCTGGCGCGGCATTAGTTTCACGTGATTCATGTGCATTTTAGCGGCGTCCTGAAAAATCCGGATTTTTGCATAGGCGAAAACAAAGGCGCAGATCAGCTTCGCAGTAACTGCGAAGCTGATCATCGCCTTTGTTTTCGCTACACAAATAGTGCAATTCCTCTACGATCTAAATCCAAACCTTCCAGCCTCTAACCATCTTCTGTGACTGTACAGCCCAGGGGGGGGGGGGGGTACTCTCATTTTTTGAGGATACATAGGCGAGGCACCAGCTTCTACCCCCAAACCCAAAAAATTACTGAGATTTGCTGACCACCCCAAAAAATACCAGTCCTATCAGGCGTACCCAAAAAAATACTTGAACTTTTAGCTTACCCCAAAAAATTACATGTATTCATCTTTTTTGTGCCTATTGATGAAATTTTATCACATCCATATGATCTAAGCTGTTGGTGGGACGTTAATAAATCCCAAATCAGCCAACCAACAGAACACGTCACAATACAGTTAGTATATGTAGGAACTAGGAAGTAAATACCAAGTTGGATAAAATTTAAAGATTTTATTTATTCTCAAAGTGTAAGTCTTATGATGGTTTTGATTCCATTTGATTTGCAATCCAAACAACATCATCATGATCAAGCTTCCAAAATTTCACCGAGACCAGTCATAAGGCATGGTCGCAAACAAAATGGAATCTTAAAGCCTTGTAAGCTCGGGGTAACTACCTATATATGACGTAGTAGGGATGTGCCGCCCGAATAGCCCCCTTTTTCAGCCTCGCCAGATATATGAATGGGTTACCTTTTTCAAGTCAAAATATATGAATGGCCCTATATTTCCATATTTAGTCTACGAATGACCAAATTTTTCGGATATCCATGTTTAAGAGCACTTTTTGCTGACATACACAGCTCAGAAAGTCGAAATATTTGTATATAATTGTGTATAGGTCAAAATTTTGTACAATCAAATATATGAATGGGTCACTTTTTTGATGGCATGATATATGAATGGGTCCCTTTTTTCGATTACCAGGTATATGAATGGGGTATGTTTTAAAGTATCCCCCCGAGCTTGTAAGACATAAGTGTGACCCCCAAAAAATAATTCAGAAAAGGCATGACCCCCCAAAAAATATCCATAAAAAGCTCACTACCCTAAAAATAACTAGTTTTTCTGAAAACCCAAAAAAATATGGAAATTCAAAATTTTGACCCCAAAAAAGTCAGCCTTGCCTATGTATACAGAAAATTTCAGAGTACTTCCCCTGGGCTGTACAGCCCGGTTTTTGTCGGACCTGAACAGAAACCTAATTGTCGGTTTTCTCGCGCACAGGCTCATTCATTACCGCTCCGGTGGCGCAGCATTATGTCCACGTGATTTAACGCCTAAAGGTCATTGAAGGTATTATGAGACATAAATAGTCCACCCTGTCCAACGTTGACGCCGGTGAAAGGTTCCAACACCGGTTACTACGGTGCTTTCGCTACAAAATTTGATGGATGCGAATAAATTTCTTGTTTTGTTCAATGTAATATAAACTTTTGCGATGAAGTAAAACGTGCATCTAATGGAGAATTAACTTGACTTTTTATTTCTGCTTGAACGGAAAACTGTTTTTGTATAATTTTTCCAAACATTCGATTCAAAGTTGGTAAACAAGGTTCGGCCAAGGCCTATTCGGCCGATTTCTACAGAAACTGTTCGTATTTTCCAAAATAAGCACAAAATGTGAGCAAACGAGCATTTTGATATGACTTGTAGGCAAGATTGTTGGACGTTTGCATCGTTCTCGATAGATTTTCCCCCGAAAAATGCACAGGAAGAATTTTATGGCAAAAAGTAAACACAACGCCGGTTACTACGGTACCAGAATTACCTGGATTATTGGATAAATGGGCATTCTAGCTTTATAAGATGCGGATTGTGTTACTAATTCGTGCCCAGCTTCTGCCTACATACCTCTTTTATGTAGTTTAGGAAACTATACGTTCATTGGCATGGTTATAACCCTAGAATGAAGAGATTCCAATGAAACAGTTCCGTATTGTTATGAGATAGAAGTGGTTCCAATAGGAAAACTTGTCCGTGACTCACCAAATGCACGTAATTATACTTTGAGGTACATGTACCTTGGTATTATAAGTTTCACCAACCTTTCTGAAACCCTTTGAAATTGAAGCACTTTCTTGCTTGTACTTACTTACTCGCTCAATAACTCTATGACTGACTCTGGCATTCGAACGTTTATAAGTCAAAACATTATCCACATATCCAACATAATAATAATAATAATAATAATAATAATAATAATAATAATAATAATAATAATAATAGGTTATTGAATGAATGTCGAAAACTATTCTGAACGAGTTCATATTGCGAGGACGCACGAGCTTGCGAGTGAATCTCAGCCATATGAACGAGATCCAAATTGTTTACGATTTTCATTCAATAACCTTTTCATTACATGTATATACCCTAAAGTACGCAATGGAAGGTTTGTAAATGCTTATTCCTGGCATTTCCAGTCCTGATAGACATTTCATTTGGCCACATTTCACGTACAAAGGTATCGGTTTTAGCGACTTATCACCATATTGCAACACACGCAGAACTTCGCCTTAGTGTACGCGAGAACCGTGACGTTGCAGTAAAATTGATGACGTCGACGTGACTCTTTGGCGTCGTTGCGATCGGAAATTTCATGAACAAAGTTAGAAATTCGGAGTACAAACACTTTTAAATCATTGTTCTTCCAAAATTTGAGGTATTTGTCATGAAATGAAGTTTTGTGTATTTATTGTGCGAGGAAACCTGTATTTTTCCTAGTATCGTCGTTCGTTTAGTTGAAATGGAAACGGAAAATGGCTGCCAGATATTTTTTTTCAATGGCGACCTACTGTACTATCAAAAGTAGTCCCACCGGGAACTTGCTTCTTTAGACCCGTGCAAACTATTGAATATGATATAAGTTTCCATCGAAAACATTCTTCACTATTGAATATGGAAAATTCTAACACGTCTCGCCTATAAGACAATGGTTATAAAACGTGTCATATTGTGCATCAATTTTACTGGGCGAATAAGCGTGACTTAAATTTTCGACGTTTTTACGCCATTTTGGTAAGATTATGACCTAAGCAATCTCATAAGTCACATTACCTTGACATTAGACGATAAAACGTCATTTCAACGCGTTAAAACGTAACAAACATGTGTAGACATTTGCGGTAACGTCAAAAGTTTGGCGGAATTTTATCAGTGCAATGGTCGGAAAGTTATTGAGAAACTTAAGGTTTAAAATGATTTCATTTTGTTTATTGCGTGTTAGAATCGAAAAAGATCAGCTCTAGTGCGTGATTTGTTGAATAACAATTCACTATTTGTCAGTCAGTTGTATGCAGATAAATCACTCGCGTTGCGCGCTCACGATTTGATCTCACAACTCACTGCTAGAGCTGATCTATTTCTTAAATATTCAATATTTTTAGCAATGTAAAGTGAACGGAGTAATTTCTTCGGTATAAATATAATACATGTATGCTGTGTTGGAGCAAACAATGGATTTCAAATGGCACCCCAATCTGGAAAAGCAGTCCCACAAAATGTCGAAGCCCTTCCCAATCTGGCCACAACAGTTACTGTTGACTGGAACGTCAAAGCAAGAACAAACATACAAACAAATAATTTATCTCCCCTTCAGTGACATCATACATGCACCTTATGTTAACCGTATATTGCCTCATATAGTTATTTGGAATGCTATACCCGAAATACACTAAATAATCAAATTGATACGTATATGTTTACTTATTTGTTGTCAGAAAATGGAATGTCACGTCTGTGGAAAAAAATCCCAACCAAACAGGAGCTTTTCAATGGGGGAGAAGATTATATTTTCAGTAGATACTGGACTTCTTAGTTCACTTGGAGCTCGGTCTTCAATGAAAGTCTCTAAGGTTCCCGTTTGAAACGAATGTGGATCTTTTTTTATCTTTGATTTATTAAAAGGTCAATGATGACTCCTTTCGCATCGTCCACTTATAATTATTGTCTCATTCTGCAAGAAACAATACGATACTTTGCCGTTTGGATAATGCTAGTCTTTATGTTGACTTCCCTCTTGAATGTTACAAATTTACAGTAATTCTCTTTGTTGCCAAATCTAAAGGGTCACTTGAGTATCCTAAACCGCGGTATGACCCACCCCTTTCTCATTAATATGTTTTTTAATCATTGATTGTCAATAAGCCAGACAAAGAAGTTATTTTACTATATGGCTTACGCATTTTTAAATACTTTTTAAAAACTCTAATTCATGGGAGAAAATCGGGTTGATCAGAGGAACGTTTATTTTCCAGAACAGTAAGATATGTTGTTTTTGTTTTGGTTTTTTAGTTTGTAAAGAGTTGTTAGAAACATCTTAATCTTAATGAGTCAGTTCTGAAGTAAGAACAAATACGAAGAAATTTAATTAGAAATGAGTAGTGTCTTATATGGCTAACGGCAACCTTTTCTTCAATGAGACACTATCTATCTTATACGGAACCGTTTTATTAAAAGAAATCAATATAGACTTGACTAGTTAGAGATTCACCACGAGGACCGAAGAACTAACTAAATGTTGTGAACCACTGCAGAAGCTGAGGGTGAGGTTAGGTACCTGTAAAACCGGTTTAAGCCCGCCAGTAACTTTGTGTTACTGATCGTTCCAAGTCGATACTTCTGTAGTGGTTCTTTTTGTTTTATGTCTTGGTGTTTAAAATTTTTTGTGCTGTTGGCGCCTTATGTATGTTTTCATATTTTTAGTTAAGTTAAGGTAACTGAGTGGCCACCTACTGGGAAAATAGCTGCTCATTCGGCTTACGATATGTTTCATGGTATAAGTACCTGATTGTTAGTTTGGGTTTTTCCCACCTCGGTTTTTGGAGTGGGAATCTTTTTCTGATTGCGCCTTTTCCTGATCTTTGCCTACTTGTACCTTTTGATCATGGCCATGCCAATGAACGTAAAGTTCCCGAAACCCACATGAAAGATTATTGTTATTATTATTATCATCATTATTATCATTATTATTATGCTTCGATTCGAAACTTCCGAATGCGTGAGTCAGTCATAGAGTCATTGAGCCAGTAAGTAAGTACAGGCAAGAAAGTACTTCAATTTATATGGGTTGCAGAAAGGTTGGTGTAACTCATAATACAAAGGTGCCTCAACGTATAATTACGGTGCAATTGGTGAGTCATGGACAAGCCCTGTTTTCCTATTGGAACCACTTCTATCTCATAACAATACGGAACTGATTCATTAGAATCTCTTCATTCTAGGGTTGATAACCATGCGAATGAACGTATAGTTCCCTAAACTACATAAAAGAGGTATGTAGGCAGAAGCTGGGCACGAATTAGTTACACAATCCGCATCTTGTAAAGCTAGAATGCCCATCTATCCAATAATCCAGGTAATTCTGGTACCGTAGTAACCGGCGTTGTGTTTACATTTTGCCATAAAATTCTTCCTGTGCATTTTTCGGGGGAAAATCTATCGAGAACGATGCAAACGTCCAACAATCTTTCCTACAAGTCATATCAAAATGCTCGTTTGCTTACATTTTGCGCGTATTTTGGAAAATACGAACAGTTTCTGTAGAAATCGGCCGAATAGGCCTTGGCCGAATATTGTTTACCAACTTTGAATCGAATGTTTGGAAAAATTATACAAAAACAGTTTTTCGTCCAAGCAGAAATAAAAAGTCTAGTTAATTCTCCATTAGATGCGCGTTTTACTTCATCGCAAACGTTTATATAACATTGAACAACACAAGAAATTTATTCGCATCCATCAAATTTTGTAGCGAAAGCACCGTTGTAACCGGTGTTGGGGCCGTTTCACCGGCGTCAACGTTGGACAGGGTGTAGTCACAAAACTAACGGCTGTATTCTCTACCAACACTCGAGGCATACTCCACTCAAACTCATTCAGATAATCTGATCAGTCACTCGTGTGAGCGCATAACTGTACGATTTGGTATGCACATGTCCCACTCACGCTCGAACTCAACTCAAATTTCGAGTAAACGTTGAGTGAAGACGACACCTCACTCGAGCGCCACTCGAAAATTTTTGGACCCTTATTTCTCCATATTTTCTTCGAAAAAGCCCAATAATAGCAGATTACATACATCACCCGGACCAAGCTTTATGTTCGGGACAAATGTTTTCTTGAGAAGGGTGGCGAATTCTAGAACAGATTTCGATTTTCCCAAGGCATGTCATTTGCGACTATTTTGACCATGAAAAGCAATGATCCATATTTTTTTAGGTGAGTGGTCAATATTGTACATCCAGATGCAGGACACATTTGTGCCTTTGCGCTAGATATCGCTGTCACAGACTCATCCCCTCCACCCCCACTCACACCCAACTACTCACAGAGAGAGAGAGAGAGAGAGAGAGAGAGAGAGAGAGAGAGAGAGAGAGAGAAATATATCAAGCAAACAGAGAGAGAGAGAGAGAGAGAGAGAGAGAGAGCAACACAGAAAAAAAGACAATAAACCAACAAGCAGACAAGCAAGCAATAAAGAAGGAATGAGTATAAGCAAATACCATACCATGCGTGCACATCAAAATTAGATAACAGCCCACCGCAATATGCAGCGTCTAGTCAGAGTCTTTGCTGCTTGCTAATTTGATGTTAGAATAATAACTTCAAATGTCCATAAGATTTCAAATTTCTTTGTTTTATAATGAAAATCTGACACTCCAGTGAGTGATGGTTGAGTGACTGTTGTGCATACCAAATCTATACTCCACTCACACTCAGTTTAATCCCACTCGACTCATACTCCAACCATACTCTCGCGAGTTGAGTTCGAGTTTGAGTTTGAGTGACGGAAGAGAATATAGCCGTAAAACTTAGGTGAAAGGAATCCGTTATGATTTCGTGGTAATTAAGTAGCGATTTTCGTTGCGTTTCGTCTGGACGAGTCATGTTTTACTTGTAAAGCAAGAGCTTATGACGAGAAGCGTTGTATTCCAGTACGATTTGCAAATACGTAGATGCGTGGGTTACGCCCGGTAAACTGCAAATTGACCACCCTCGGTGGTCATTGTAAAAAAGGTTGAATCATATCCGGTGGTGATTTTTAGCGTTTCCTATTATAAGTTTTCGCGAGATTCACTAATGTCCAACATGGGCTGCAAGAGTGCAAGAGTCGGTGGACAATGTAAAAAAAAAAGTTTATTTATATTCGGCGGTCTTTTTGAGCGTTTCCTGTTATTAGTACACTAACATATATTGGGCTGTTTAAATGTGACTTGCTCAATGCCCCGGACAGGGATCGAATATAAGACAGCAGCCAGGTGGGTCTGCAGGCGATGTCATAATACCAGTATCGTCTATGACGTGCTTAGATGAACTTGGGTGGCCATCCCTGGATGACCGCAGGCTAAAAATGTACAAGAATGCAACGATGAGGAAAAGGCGCAACCAGAAAAAGATTCCCACTCCAAAAACTAAAACTAACAGTCAGGTACGTATACCATGAAAACATATCATTGGATAAATTACAGAGAATAACTTCAAACATAGATTTACTGTTTATTTACACAACGTTTCAGCCTCATGGCCTTTTTCAAGTGTAATGAAAACAAATAGACAGGAAATGACGTCAACGTCACATGACGTCAATGACGACGACGTCAAGTAGAAACAAATCAGTTGGCGTAAAAAATCAAAATAAAGGATCTTTACGGATGCTGATTACTGACAGAGATACAGGTGTCATGTAAAAATCACAGAAGTCAGTAAAAACTTTATAATGACTTAATACATTATTTTGGAATTTAAGCCAAAAGGACACACCGTTCCAAGACGGTGCATCCAGGAAGTCTCCTTCAAAAGCCTTTTCCAGTTGCAGGTTACTCTATCAATAGGCATAAATGAAAAGTCTTTGATTGAATGTCCTGGTGAATTGAAATGCTCAGAGACTGTTGTAATAATGTCAGGGAAATGTTTTATGTCAAATTTGTGTTTGTTCATTCTTTGACTACATTTTTGCTGAGTTTGTCCAACATATTGTAGGTGACATTTTTTGCATGTAATAAGATTTTTACATGAAAACATATCGTAAGCCGAATGAGCAGCTATAAAGTCTTCCTTAACTTTCTTTTACAAGATTCACTCCGGTACAGTTTCACTTGACAAAGATACACCATGTAAACATATCCGTGAAATGTATATACCTCCTTATATCCCACTTTTATGTATAAAAACTGGGGTTTGTAGAGGTATAATGCCTATTTTCTTATTTTTTTTTATCCAAAAATGATAGATTGTGGGTACTCGTTAGAACCGCCTCGCTTAGAACCGCCTCGCTGAGGCGGTTCTAACGTGTGCCCACAATCAATGTTTTGAGCGAAAAATTTTAAAAATATCATTTTTTTTTTTTCAAATGCAATTTTCAATTTTTGCTTCTGAAAAAAAAAATTGTCTATTGCATGGGCAAGTCTTCGTAATGAATATCTGAACCCGGCACCGGACCCAGACTAATATATACCAGGACATCTAGCTCATGATTCACAGTACGCAAGATACATGTACCTGAAGAATTGGTTTAAACAATATTTATTTTTTCCATTAATACATATATATGTTACAAGCATATTATATTGAGCATTTGGATTGGAAAGCAAGCTGTAATAGCTTATATATATCCTCTCCAAAGAAGAATTCGTTCTTCCCAAGGACTATTCTATTGTTGAATAGTCTTCCTTCTTCAGCGGCTGCATTGAAGAATTCAAGGTTCTCGTTCACAACTGCAGAAGCTGAGGGTGAGGTTAGGTACCTGTAAAACCGGTTTAAGCCCGCCAGTAACTTTGTGTTACTGATCGTTCCAAGTCGATACTTCTGTGGTGGTTCTTTTTGTTTTATGTCTTGGTGTTTAAATTTTTTTGTGCTGTTGGCGCCTTATATGTGTTTTTATATTTTTGGTTAGGTTAAGGTAACTGAGTGGCCACCTATTGGGAAAATAGCTGCTCATTCGGCTTACGATATGTTTTATGGTATAAAGTACCTGATTGTTAGTTTGTTTTTTTCCCCACCTCGGTTTTTGGAGTGGGAATCTTTTTCTGATTGCGCCTTTTCCTGATCTTTGCCTACTTGTACCTTCTTATTTAAGTGCAGGGTTCAGAGGTATACGTTTTAGTATATGCCTCTGTTCAGCTTCTTGTAAATAGTTTAATGGCCCATCCCGAATGTTTTCCCACATTTTGCTAAATTCAAAATTTAGTCACAAGCCCCACACCTGAGGTGATGATCAGAAATTGATCGACTCAATATTTGAAGAAAGAAAGAACCAGATAGGGACACCTCGGCCCCGGCCCCATTTTGGTCCGACTGCGCCAGCCCGCTCAAAAATCATTAAAGGGGAAGTGTGATCTGGCGCTCCTGGAATAAATTAGCTATAAGACGTTTTTACTTCTCGAGTATTATACCTCTATTTCTGAAATTTGATTGGAAAACATATCGGGCAATTGCTGATAAATATCTAGTCGAGTGCGAGAAACTGGAAAAAAAAGTTGGAGCGAAGCGACTCGTTAAGCGGAATTGGTGGTTATATATTTTACCCGATTACAAATTTCACAACCGGTGTCTAGGTAAAAATATACGAACCGGAAAAAAAAAGAAAGTGAAACAAAACTGAAAGTTGGGGGCACTACACTTTGTCCAGCAAGTTTAATAGACTAGAGTAGAGGTAACATAAAATTGTCTATAGTTAATGATGGTTACTTTGGGTCTGTAAATTGGTCCACCATAGTTTGTAATTTTACATGAAGTTCATGAAAGGCAAGTTTCAGTTTCATTTTTGTCTAAAGAAGGACCTACTTATTTATCCTCCTTGTCATTTATTTCAAAATATATGTATGTATGTTCGGAAAAACAAGAAAAAAAGTCTAAGGCATACCAGGGCATCATTATTCATAATAAGCAGATAAGATATATCTGCAAATTAAAGTCATATCTTCCAAGGAAAATTGTCTGAATCTGAATAGTTTACTGGTGACACGCCAAATCACATTATTTCACCAGGGGGTTCGGATGGGGGAGAAATTAGTCCCTTGAACGCACTGGACACACAATCATCTGACATTTCAGCAGTAGAAAACAGAGTCAGGGAGGTCATTCCAGTCCCTGATAGTCTGGGGAAAGAAACTACGTTTATAGGCCTCTATACTAGCAGATGGAAGCTGAAATGCCTTTGAGTGGCTATTTCTACAACGCCTAGTCTTTGGGATAAGGTCATCTGTAGGTATTCTGGCTTTACCCTTCAGACCTTTGTATAGTAATATAAGTTGATTATCCGTCCTCCTTTTCTTGAGAGATTCCCATTTGAGTTGTTCAAGAATGCCAGTCATACTACCTTCCTCGAAGGTATAATTCCTAGTTACAAATCTAGCGGCACGATTCTGTACCTTCTCCAATTCCTCCTGGAGGCATTTAGTATGAGGATCCCACACAGAGCTTCCATATTCCAGGACTGGGCACACCAGTCCTTTATAAGCTGCTTCTTTAACATCTTGGGGGCAAGAAAATAAGTTTCTCCTCAAGAATCCAAATGTTCTGTTGGCTTTAGTACAGATATTATTGATATGGGTATTCCACTTGAGGTCATTTGTAATTGTTACACCTAGATATTTAATGCTATCAACGTTTTCCAATACCGTTCCCTCGAGGGTGTACGAGGCCTCAGTTTTATTTATCCGCTTATTTGTCAGCTGCATGATGTTGCATTTGACAGGTTGAAATCTCATGCCCCATGAATCAGAATCAGAATAGTTTACTGGTGAAACATCAAACTGACAATACTGAAAATTAACGGTGTTGTCCAAATGCAAATTAGACATGACATAAAGTTTCTCACCTCCAGCGCCTGATCAATGTGAAGGTCGCGTTCATAATGTTTCTTTGTGTAAACATGTTTCGGTTCATCGGAATCAAGACAACTCACCGACAAGACAACTCACCGACATGGTTTTTGAGACAATTTACCGACAGATTTTGAGACAATTCACCGATACTTCTGAAGACAATTCACCGACACTTTTGTTCAAAGTTAATGACTTGTAACTGTTGATCTTGATTGGCAATAAAGAGCAATTAAGACTAATAACTAGCATGAGACAGATTTGATTAATATGAGGTGACTTTAATAAAACCTTAGTGTTGCTTAATTATATCTTGGATTAATATTTTTCGGACTATATAAAATATCTCAAGACAACTCACCGACAGATTTTGAAGACAATTCACGGACAGATTTTGATATTAAAAATATACTGATCAAAATAAGTTTATTCCTACTATATTATTGTCGGTTATTTTATATGTGGCTGATATTTCTTAATTTGTGTTATGTAGCATATGAGAATCACATTAAAGAAAAGGTTTATGGCAAAAGTTTACTTAAAAATTGGCTTGACGTCGTTTAACGTCATTTTACCCATATTTATACCATTCAAGTGCCCACGTTTTTAGTGCAATCACATTTAACCAAACTTGCTTTTAAACATTTGTTTGGTGTCAGTAAAGCAGGAATCCGCTCAAACTTTTGCAATTTGTTTCATTAGACACTCGTGAGAGACTACGTTATTCTGACGTTTATTTGCCTTATTTTTCAATGTGCTCCTACACGTTCAAAACTTCTCAATTTAGAAACTTTCTTTCTGAATGACTCCTCTCTGTATCAAGAGCTTCTGATTATGACAAAAATTTTGTCTGTACAATTTTGGATAGTCCACTGAATAAGAAAATCATGCATAAGTTTGTGTGACTGACGTTCGTTTACGCTCAAATGAATCAAATCTCAATCACTGCATTTTAAAAGAGACATAATCGAAATTGTTAAAGAGGTGTTAAAATCACAATCTGACGTTCTCAGTAAAGAACACAGACGATTTTACGTTTAACGTCAGCTTTGACGTTGAGTTAACTTTTCTTGGATATTTTTTTCAGGTCAAAAAACCACTTATATAAGTTATGCTTTAATTAGTAATTATGACAATATTAACTTGAATAGGTTATTAGTATCATTACCCCACTTGTCTTTGAAGTACCTGCGTAATACTTTTTAGACTATCATGCGTAATAAGAAATTCTTTTGTAGTAGCTACATTAAAGTTACATCATCCTGGGAAAATTGTCTAGACATGTGCCAAAATTCTGGTAAGGTGGGAACAGATGTTTTAAAATCAGGGATTTTGCCATTCTGATGCCCAAAAATTGCATAAAAAACTGAAATTTTCAAAATCTTAATGGTATATACTAACTTTCAGCCATGTGAGTATAAACCTCTCATCTTGCTGCATCTCCCATGAGCATTTTAATTATGTGAAACCCTGCATATTTCAATTAAATTAAGAAAAACTCTACAGATTTTGACTGATGCAGGGAAAATGACAAATAACTTGTTTCAGTTATTATTTTTATAACCTGTTTAGGTTTTGTCCCTGACTGTTAATGATTCAAATGAACAAAGAGAATACAAAACGATTTTATCGCTGACCTAAACCAAAATGATTTCCAGCCTCGGTTCTAAACCGAAATGATGACATTTTCAGTCACTACCATTTGACGTCATTTGTAACGCGTACACACATTTATTTGCACCAAATTTCAAGCGGAAATAAACCTTTGACATGTTCTCATGTGTGTTTAATATAGAGATGGAATTTTAAAGCGTAAATGTCGATCTAATGCTTGCTGAAAAGTCTTGCTTTTTCAGCAGCTTCATGTGTGAATTTTCATAGTGACCCCTACTTGGAACCAGGGTCGATAGGTCTCATCTCGGCCTATCGTTTACCGTTATCTTTGTGTAACAATGATCCAGAGGGATGAAATTAACTTTCTGAGAGGGAGAATCTGCTCCAGGTGTGTAATACCTCACACTATTTTAAAAACATTATAGTAGGAATAAACTTACATGTATTTTGATCAGTATACATATGAAGGTATTTGGCCAAAACTTACCGACACGATTTTGAAGACAATTCACTGACAGATTTTGATATTAAAATACATATGAAGGTGTTTGGCAAAACTCACCGACACGATTTTGAAGACAATTCACTGACAGATTTTGATATTAAAAAGATATGAAGGCATCTTGTCTCGATTTTTGAGACAATTCGCCGACAGATTTTGATATTAAAAATACATATGAACGTATTTGGCCAAAACTCACCGACACGATTTTGAAGACAATTCACCGACAGAGTTTGATATTAAAATACATATGAAGTTGTTTGGCAAAACTCACCGACACGATTTTGAAGACAATTCACCGACAGATTTTGATATTAAAAAGATATGAAGGCATCTTGTCTCGATTTTTGAGACAATTCACTGACAGATTTTGATATTAAAATACTGCAATTTTATATCAAAATCTGTCAGTGAATTGTCTAAAAAACCGTGTTGGTAAGTTTAATTTAATGACACTTTAAATTTTGGTAAGGTGCCTTCTTTTTATGAGAATCTGTCGGTGAATTGTCTCAGAAATCGTGTCTGCGAGTTTTCATATCTAAGTGGTTACTGTTGAAGAAACAAAGGAAAGACGGAAACTGCATTATTTTGATTGATCATTGCTTACTTTTTTTCAGACTCGGATGCGACAAGTGAAGAGATATTGTGGCTGATTTGTATGGAATTCGAGTAAATGACATGGCATTCATGTTCTAATTTGTTTTACGGTGGGACTTTGGTTCTGATATTACGAAGTTTTAAATGACCATTGCTTACTTTTTGCAGACTCGGAAGCGGTCAGTAAAGGGATATTGTGGCTTATGGAATAAGCATAACAAGGAGATATGAAATTCATAATTTTATTGAGGAATGCACGTAAATGGAACAAAATAGCACACATATAACGTACGATAGTATATACACACAAACGAGACATGTTACACACATGATAATTTTATGAAGAAAATGAATTAAACAAATTAACACAAAACAAAATAGCACACACATCAATTAAAACATATACTATATACACATTTAATAGTCGTTGTAAAAAACAAACAAACATGAATTGTTTATATTCGTTGCGACATGACAAAAATTGTTGACTTGGAAGTCATTACCAAATCAAAACTACTACATGCACAATAAAACCATCGCATTCTCGATGAAAAAAGAGTATGTTAACATCAAGTATGTGCTCAAAATTAAAGGTATGAAATACATGAGTGCTCTATGTTGAAATGTGCACAAATTATTAAAAGTGAATCAGGCAAACAAAAAATTAGAGATATGTCAGTGAATTTTCTATTATGGCTAAACTCGTACAATCTTAAATCCGTTGATGACTAATTTTTGAAATGCCTTTAAATTCCTATATGAAGTCAAAGTCAAAATTTATTTAAAGTCGGGTAGTTTAAGTAGTTTGAAATTTTTGTTTCAAAATTCTTATAAATCTTTTAAATCTTAAAACTGTCAGTGAATTGTCTGATATATATGCAAGTCTTTTCAAATTTTAACTTTGTCTGTGAATGTTTATGAATTCTTGTTATTTTTTTTTAAATCTTGAAGCTGTCGGTGAATTGTCTTTGAAACCTTGAATCTGTCAGTAAATCGTATTAAAAGTGCCTTTCAATACTTAAAAATAAGGTGAATTGTTTAAAACTATTCTCTAATATCTTAAAACTGTCGGTGAATTGTCTTAAATAATCTTTCAAAATTCAAATCTGGTGATTAAATATTATAAAATAGTTTTTAAAAAGTTAAATTTGCCGGTGGACTGTCTTAAAATTTTCTATCAAATCTTAATTTTATCTGTCGGTGAATCGTCTTAAAATTGCTTTCAACTTTTTATCTGCCGACAAATTGCCTTAAAACTTAAATCTGTCGGTGAATTGTCTCAATATTTTGTCGGTGAAAATGTGATAAAACTGTCTTAGCAATAATGGGGAATGTATGATCGCCAATCAAGGTCATCAGTTACAAGTCATTAACTTTAAACAAAAGTGTCGGTGAATTGTCTTCAGAAGTGTCGGTGAATTGTCTCAGAATCTGTCGGTGAATTGTCTCAAAAACCGTGTCGGTGAGTTGTCTTGTTCCCGGTTCATCTGTCAGCTACTATGAAACAATTTACTTCTTAAACAGTCATAAAATCCTGTGGAAACCTAGCGATTTTTATCGCACCTGCTTATAGCAGGGTGCGATATAGGAGTTCAAATTTCCGTCCGTCCGTACGTTCGTTCGTTCGTCCGTGCGTTCGTTCGTCCGTTCGTCCGTCAACATTTACGTCGAAGTTTAGTTTTCTCGACATCAGAGATAGCTGCGAGTCTGAAACCTTGCATAGTAATTGTCCCTGACATACCCTTCAAGCACGCACCTTAACCCGTTGCCCTTGACCTATATTTCACGGTCCACTGACTTTGAAAATTTTTACGTCGAAGTTTGGTTTTCTCGCCATCAGAGATAGCTGCGAGTCTGAAACCTTGCATAGTAATTGTCCTTGACATACCCTTCAAGCACGCACCTTGACCCGGTGCCCTTGACCTATATTTCTCGGTCCACTGACTTTGAAAATTTTTACGTCGAAGTTTGGTTTTCTCGCCATCAGAGATAGCTGCAAGTCTGAAACCTTGCATAGTAATTGTCCTTGACATACCCTTCAAGCACGCACCTTAACCCGGTGCCCTTGACCTATATTTCATGGTCCACTGACTTTGAAAATTTTTACGTCGAAGTTTGGTTTTCTCGACATCAGAGATGGCTGCGAGTCTGAAACCTTGCATAGTAATTGTCCTTGACATGCCCTTCAAGCACGCACCTTGACCCGGTGCCCTTGAACTATATTTCATGGTCTATTGACTTTGCCCGATGCAGGTGCGATATCGACCTCCGCGGAGTTCTTGTCATATTTTGAAGTTAATTTAATTACATAAATTACGCAAATATAAAAAGCAAACTTATATACTTTTGGATCGATTTTAGAAATGTCATTAGTTTTTGCAACTGAAGATTTTATGAAAAAAAAAGTGATTATTTCTTTGTTCCAGTTGCCTCTAAATCAAAAATAATATTGTTGGTAAAACTTTGTTCAAAGTGTTCGAAAGGTTTAGTGTCCATGTTTTAGTAATGCACTAATGGGCCGGGGATAGCAGGGATATGGCAGGGCTTAAGTGCCGGGATTTAACCTCTGGTGAGTCCCGACAGTGCCGGGGATGTGCCGGAGTTTTAATTTCCCGCCAATATAGCAATTTATTGTCTAACCACACTTTCAAACATGAATATTGAACACATTAATTTGAATTAAGTATCAAGATGTATTTTCACATTTAATATATTCTTTATTTTTTTTTGTGCTGTTTGCAAAAACTCATTCATCAGTTTAATGTACTTAAATGACTTAAACTTTCGCAGGGGGTTAAAAGCAATACTTCAAATAGTTCATATTGTTCAAATTAATGATTAGGCCACAGGCGCTTGATGTTATATTAGTGACCCAAATATCATCAGATTTACGGTAATGTCTAAGGTCAATATATATATTCTATATTGACCTACACTACGATTATAATTATATATAGGACTTCAAGCGCCTGTGATTAGGCTGGCAGCATGTTAAGTATGTATTATAACTAGCTCTACTACATATAGTGTATCTACTTCTGAATTATAGTTACAGGTAATGGAGGCTGTGAAGAATGCTGAGATGACTATTGGATGAACAGAGATGAGGAGGATACTGCCCAAACTTTGAAAATTCACACCAGTCCTGTCATCTTCCAACGAATGTAAGGAACCACCATTTGAAACGCATAGTGACAGAAATTCCTTCAGGTTTGCTCAGATTGTTCATCACAAAACCAGCTTAATATATGCAGCCTCAGCCTCAGCCTCAGGAGTTCACCATCCCAGTCAACAACTTTTGAATCATGTTGGGACAGAGATACTGCTTCCAGTACTGCAGGAAGATAATGTGTCTTGCTCAAGGACACAAACTGGTACCTCTATGTGGGGATCTTGGCTCTACTATTAGGCCCCCATAGAAGTATTAGGGATAATGGATTTAAATTCTTGAAATTTCGAATTGAGACATTTAGCTGTATTACTGAAGCTGAAAATGTTAACAATTGCTTTTAATATCAGATTGCTTTTGCAATTAAGCAGTAACATAAAACAGACTTAATGTTTAAATTTCAGCCCTGTAAAATGGCGGACAGGAGTGGGAATGGGATGCCTGTGGATGATGATTTTGACTTTGACCTTGACCTAACAGAAACCGAGATGTTATGGGAAAAGAAGATCCTGGCCATCACAGACCAAGCTTTGGCATCTGGGGATTCTGACATGGAAAAACAGTCTGCTAATAAGAAGGATGTTTCTATGAATGATGTAGAAGATCTAACTGATGACGAACCTGATCTGATTCTAGTGAAAGATGAAAGTGAAACTAGCAGAGTCCAAAGTGAAAGTAGAAATGAAAGTGAAAGTAGCAGAATTAAGAATGTAGGGCAAAGAATAGATTCTGATGCCATGGAAGAACTGGATGATAGTGGCAATCCAAAATCACCGTCAATATTAGATTGTACAGATGGAGATGGTGGTAGTGTTGCCGCTCGAGAAAACAGCATTAATGCTCTACGCGACAGTCTAAATGCCTGGAGAGATGAAATAGATACTGTTAGGGACTCTATCCTGAACAATGGAAAACAAGAAAAGAACAAAAATACAGATAAAATCAATGATGATGTAAAAAATTATGACTTGCCAGACTTGGATGATGAAAATGCCGTGAAGCCAAATGGGACAAGAAATATCATGGATTCATTGGATGAGGAGAAGGCAGTTATTGTCAGTTTCTATGATACCATTGATCTGACAGACCAAAGTCAGATAGAAATGTCATGTCCAGGTTAGTGCAGTTATCTTTTTATGACATCACTGAATTAATTTTACAAACTATGCCAGGGTTTTCCCAGGCACACACATGTGCTTTTGGCCTCCACTGACCCCCAATACTGTCCAGGGAGGGGACTGTGATGTACCCCAAAATCCTCAAGTATTTCTATTTCCTGAAGTAAATGATTATGTCCCCAAAATTCTCAACAATATTGTCAAAATGCGCCTTAGAAGCTTCCATCAGTGGGACATTTGTTCTCTTAAATTAAAACTGCAAGGGAAAACCCTGCTAACCTTACAAAATTATTACCAAAGTCACATGACATAAAAAGAAACAGCCAGACATTATATGAGTCGCAACGTGAGAAAACATGAGAAAACTGCTCCTAGGTTTTCCAATCAGGGCTGACAAACCGGCCTGTGCAGCTACAGAAGATGGCTAGAGGCTGGAAATTTTGGATTTAGAAAGTAGAGGAATAGGGAAAACAAAGGCGCCGATCAACTTTGCAGTTAGTGTGAAGCTGATCTGCGCCTTGGTTTTCGCATAGGCAAGAATCCGGTTTTCTCATGACGCGGGTAATATGGTGTTAACAAGAGCCTTGTAGGTCTTGAATATTCAAAATGAAAATAATAAATAAGCCACAGCACAAGAAAGCAAACAATTTGCTTGTAGTGAAAACAAAGACGCAGATCAGCTGCGCAGCAGGTTCTTGGGTACAGGGATAGTACAATTCCTCTTCTTCATATATTATCTGAAATTTCAAGCCTCTAACCTGCTTTTGTGTCTGTACAGCCTGATTTGTGTTGGAGCTGGTTGATAACCAAAACTGTTGGTTTTCTCATGGGAAGGCTCAAATCATTACGAAAAACATGCCCATACAATAAACAGAGATTTTTAAAGTTGTAAAAATTGAAAATTTTCAGTAGAAAATATTTGCTATTTTTCCAATTTTTGCTTAAACATACATTGTGGGTGCACGTTAGAACTGCCTCGCCCTGCATACCCCAGTTTTGCTATATAAAAGTGGGGTTTGAGGGGGTATACATTACATGGACATGTTTTCATGATATATGTTTTTAGCTCACCTGAGCCGAAGGCTCATAAGGTGAGCTTATAGGATGGCCATGCTCCGGCATCAGTCCGTCGTCCGTCGTCGTCCACAATTTCAAAGATCTTCTTCTCTGAAACCGCTTGGCCGATCAAGTTGAAATTTTATGTGGAGCCTCCTTGGGTAGTGGCATTGTAATTTTGTTCGTGATATCTTGGTCACATGACCAAGATGGCCACCATGCCCATATATGGTAAAAACCACTCAAAAATCTTCTTCTCCAGAACCGGTGGGCCGATTTCCACGAAACAGTATGTAGCATCGGGGACTTCAGCCCATCATAGTTTGATAAAATGATGACCATAGGATGACCTTGACCTATTTTACGGCAAGATCAATTTTGGAAACATAGGCTTTTACTTGGGAAAAAGTGAAAACTATGGATTTTTTGAAAAATATTGCAGCCTGAGGCCTGAAAAGTTGTAGATGCAAACAACTATTGGAGTAGATGAAGGCATGTGATTAATTTAGGTCAAGGTCATCTCTTGACCTTGGCCAGTCTGTCGTCCATACACACTTTTCAAAGATCTTCTTCTCTGAAACTGCTTGGCCAATCAAAGTGAAATTTTATGTGGAGCATCCATGGGTAGGGGAGACGAAAATTTGATCGCGAAATCTAGGTCACATGACCAAGATGGCCGCCACGCCCACATATGGTAAAAACCACTCAAAAATCTTCTTCTCCAGGACCGGTGGGCCGATTTTCATGAAACTTGGTATGTAGCATTTGGGACTCCATCCCATCATAGTTTGATAAAATGATGACCCTAGGATGACCTTGACCTATTTTACGGCAAGGTCAATTTTGGAAACATAGGCTTTTACATGGGAAAAAGTGAAAACTATGGATTTTTTGAAAACTATTGCAGCCTGAGGCCTGAAAAGTGGTAGATGCAAACAACTATTGAAGAAGATGAAGGTATGTTATTAATCTAGGTCAAGGTCATCTCTTGACCTTGGCCAGTCTGTCGTCCATACACACTTTTCAAAGATCTTCTTCTCTGAAACTGCTTGGCCAATCAAAGTGAAATTTTATGTGGAGCACCCATGGGTAGGGGTAACGAAAGTTTGATCGCGAAATCCAGGTCACATGACCAAGATGGCTGCTTTGCCCAACTATGGAAATAAACACTCAAAATCTTCTCCAGAACCGCCAGGCAGATTTTCGTGAAACTTGGTATGTAGCATTTGGGACTCCAGCCCATTATAGTTTGTTGAAATGATGACCCTAGGATGACCTTGACCTATTTTACGGCAAGGTCAATTTTGGAAACATAGGCTTTTTCATGGGAAAAGGAGAAAACAATGGATATTTTGGAAACTGTTGCAGTCTGAGACCTGAAAGTTGCTCGATGCAGACAACCAATGGAGTCAATGAAGGTAATTAATTAATGAAGGCCGAGGTCATTTCTTGACCTTGACCCAAAGTCATTTAAATATCAAAACTAAAATTATGGTTTTCTCAGAAATCACTGGGTTTGGAAACTATTGCAGCCTGAGACTTGAAACTTTGCAGATGCAGACAACTTATAAATTCAATAAAGGTGTGTGAGTATTCAAGGTCAAGGTCATTTCATGATGACTTAATACTCCAGGATCAGGCTTCAGGTGAGCGTTCTCAGGACCAATGGTCCTCTGGTTTACTGTTGTCCTTACAGGGGAGGAACTGAACACCTCTAGCTCTGGTACAGTAGGTGAAGATGAGATGAACACATTCGTGATTAGTTCTGACAGTGAGAAACAGAGAAGTGGGACCCAAGCCAGTAACAAACACTCACAAGGTAAGAGTATGTCCCAACATGACTAAAAAATATTAACTTGGACATTTAACCAGAAAGCAAACCTCTCACGCAGTAGGAAAAGATGAGATATCATGATCTTGTTGTCGTCACATGATCACATGACCTTGCTGTCATCACATGACCTTGCTGCCATCACATGACCTTGCTGTCATCACATGATCTTGCTGTCATCACATGATCTTGCTGTCATCACATGACCTTCCTGTCATCACATGACCTTGCTGCCATCACATGACCTTGCTGCCATCACATGACCTTGCTGTCATCACATGATCATGTCTAACATTAAGAAGTTCTGTGGCACAAATTAATGACAAACACTCACAAGGTAAAAAGTCTGTCTTGGCATCACTAGTTGTTGACTGGAACCTGTAACCACAAAATAAAAACAAAAAATCACTGGTAAGAGTAATACAGTGTGAAGAGACACATAGTGCTGCTTATGCTTTAGGTTTAGCAAAAATGCAACAGAAAATCACTGGTAAGATACAGTGTGAAGAGACACATAATGCTGCTTATGCTTTAGGTTTAGCAAAAATGCAGTAGACTTTAAATTGCATGTAACAAAATGTTTTGGAGGACTGACGGTGTACAAGATACATTGCATCACAAAATTTTTCACTGGGCTACCATTACACAAGTGAAGAACTATTGATATAAACCCAAACTTTTTTTTTGCAGAAGAAAGCAAGCGGCCATCATCCTCAGCAAGTGTTGGAGGAGCTGACACATACATTAGTCTAGACCTGCCCCCATGTCAGTCATGTCTGAAGGCTAAGGAGAAGAGACGCTGTACACACAGACACCACCCCTACCCCCCGTCCCAGGGTCAAGGACCAAGCTCATCTGGAGGGCAAGGTAAGCCTCAATATGGCCACAGACTCATCACATTGCTTATAAGTTGACTGTCATGTCTGAAGGCTAGAAGAAGAGACACAGTACACACAGACACCCCCCCACCGCCCCCCCCCCCCCCCCCCCCCCCCCCCCCCCCCGTCCCAGGGTCAAGGACCAAGCTCATCTGGAGGGCAAGGTAAGCCTCAACCTCTTTATGCAATATGGCCACCGGCTCTTCACATTGCTTATAAGTTGACACTGTCATGTCTGAAGGCTAAGGAGAAGAGACACTGTACACACAGACACCCTCCCCTACCCCCCATCCCAGGGTCAAGGACCAAGCTCATCTGGAGGGCAAGGTAAGCCTCAACCTCTTCATACAATATCGCCACCGGCTCATCACGTTGCTTATAAGTTGACTGTCATGTCTGAAGGCTAGAAGAAGAGACACAGTACACACAGACACCACCCCTACCCCCCATCCCAGGATCAAGGACCAAGCTCATCTTTAGGGCAAGGTAAGCCTCAACCTCTTCATACAATATGGTCATGGGCTCATCATGTTGCTTATAAGTTGACTGTCATGTCTGAAGGCTAGAAGAAGAGACACTACACACAGACACCACCCCTACCCCCGGTCCCAGGGTCAAGGACCAAGCTCATCTGGAGGGCAAGGTAATTCTGTTCTTGCATTCAAAACAAGCTTGAACGGCTACTCACCACTACCAGTGCAAAATCCCAGTTAAAAATTTAATTTGGTCATAAAATATCTGTTGGCTGTTTAAAATGCTTGCTCTAAGATCAAGATGAAGTTGCAATTCCTGCTTTCTAAGAGGCAGAATTTACCATGGAAATCCAGTCTCAGTCCAAGCCCCAATGTTATCAAACTTTTTTCATGCTCAGTCAGCTGAGACTAAAATTTATCCTGCTCATATATGTTAAAATGCCAACAATTGTTTGCATTTGACCATTTATTAGCAGGATAAATTACAGGCATTGGAGTTCTAATCCGTCAATTTCAATATATTTGGGCTATTTTGGTATTTATGAGCAGTTTGAATTTTAGTCTCAGCTGAGTTGAGCATGAAAAAAGCTTTAAAACCTCGGGACCAGGTTTCAGTAACTACTATATTTGGGAAAGAGCTGCTCACTCGATTGTTCTTTTTGTTCTAGTAATTTATTTGCTGTTTAGGTTTTTGCCCTCCTATGTTTTTTATGTGGTTTGGCCCAGCTTATGCTGGTTCCTTTACTCTTTAACAATATTGTTATATTCTCAGTTACAGTTGGGGCTAGAGGCATAGGAAGAGGGGCACTGTTGGAGCAGTTGACTGAGTTGGGAGTCAAACCTGCTCCCAAGGGCCGGGGTATACTGTCAACAGACTGGGGTAAGCACTTTTATGGACTATTTATTTATTTTTTTATATTTTTATTCAGTTTTACGTCCCTTTCAAGATTATTTCAAATCATATGAGACGGGCCAATCGGTAGGTGGGGCGAAAACAGGAGAACCCTGAGAAAAAACACCTGGCACACACGTAAGCAGAACTTGGCTCGTCTCACATGTGGCCAGTTTTGGGCTTGAACCCACACCAGACACAGCGGTGAGATGATACAGTGATTAAGAAACAGTTCTCTTAACCGCTAAGCCATGGGGGCCGACAGTTATGGAGATACATGAGGTCCAATATAGCCAGTATGTAGCATAGTACATGCATCATAGAGTCAGACAGACATATTAATCCTAGCCCTAAAAATCAAGGACGGTCCAGGTTTGGTGGTTTTCCTGGTGTTGACCGGCTTTCTCCACCACAGTTTACTATATAACGCCAACATTTGCACCTTCAAGAATGCCTATATAAATTCCATGAGCTTTCTGTGTAATTGAAGTAAAATGAATAGTTCAAATTTTGAAGTTCCCTAAAATCAAGAGGCCTCTTGTAATATAAATGAAAGAAACATATTAATATGGAGTTGAATTATCTAGACCAGTTTCATTTTGAGTAGAAGTTAAAACTGCAATGAAAACAAAATTACTCAAATGTTGACACTCACAACCTTAACCCATATTTGACGAATGGATTTTCCCAACATTATCATAAGGGGGAGTCCACTTTCATTTATAGGGGCTTCAGGTGTGATTTTAAAATTTTGTTCCATTTTTTAATGAAATTCTTCTAAGCAATCAGAATAGCCCCAGATGAGACGCAGCGTTTTGCGGCGTCACATCTGGGGCTATTCTGTTTGCCTATGTTCCATAAAAGGGGCGCCAGGCTTAAATGAGTTAATCTTTCTGTTTCTGTTTGTAGCTGGTCTTGGAGAGATAAAGAAAGAATCTAAAAAGCTCAAGTATAGTGTAGAAGTACAGCATGTGGTGAGTGCTTTGTTCTCTAGTATTATGACTTTGTGATTTTGTATCTTGGAAATGACATTAGTTATTTTAAGCTGTGTTGGAGCATCTGGCTCAGAATCACACACTAGGCATTAAACTCCCATTTGCACCGGACTGTGTTCTTTATCAAGACACATTAACCATCAGGAAAACATGTCCGTGTGATGTATACCCCCTTGAACCCCACTTTTATATCGCAAAACTGGGGTATGCAGGGGTATACCTATTTTTCTTATTTTTGCTCCAAAACATAGATTGTGGGTACTCGTTAGAACCGCCTCGCCGAGGCGGTTCTAACGTGTACCCACAATCTATGTTTTGAGCGAAAATAAGAAAAATATCAAAATTTTTCAGCTGAAAATTTTCATATTTTAAGCTCAAACAATCTCTGTTTATTACATGGGCAAGTTTTCGTAATGCTCTCCATAGAACTTGTTAATACTAGGAAGTGGTAGCTCTGTCCAAACATGAATTATTGACCAAGATCTAAAGCTATAATCAAACCAAACCAGAACAAAGCATTTTCTTAGAATTTGATTCATGCAAAAGTATATTTTTCAGAGAGAAATATTTCCATCTGTTCATCGGCACTTTGTGAAGAAACTCCTCAAGTACCTCTCTGACCGTTTCTCCAACAAAGAGACAATACTCCAGCACGCTGTGACATTCCTGAGTGACCACCCCTATCCCATGGATGGTGACTCGCAGTGGGAAATTGATGCTGCGATAGACTCGTTGAAAAAAGTTGTGATAACGCCGACAGGTGTGGATATTCCGAAACGTAAAGACAGCAAGTCGAGTGGTGAACGAGATAATTTTGTAAGTAACTGGATTTCCCAGTCGGACTTTCAAAAGAGCCTGGATACAGGTGGTCCTAGTACTCCCTCTAGTTTTGACACTATTGATATATTGGATAGTGAATCAGCTAGTACAGGTGCTACAGGTGACTCCAGACTGTTTGGTTTTTCTAATCCCGAGACCCTGACCGTGCCTTTGGGATTGCCGTTAGTGCCTTCGGGAACCAGTGTAAGATCACTGGGAACCAGTGTAGCATCTATAGTTAATTCACCACCGGCAAGTCCGTGTTCCTGGCATGGCTCTTTATCATCCAGTGATGACTTGTTTGGAAGTTCACCCAACAGAACTACAGAAGTGGTCGGCATTTCATCTGACACAAGTCCAGAATCTGTAAAACTTTCAACTGCAGGTGCAAGTTTGACCAAAGCATCAAATGATGATGTTTTAAGCCTTGATAGTAATACACAGAAAGCTGTCCTGGACATGATTCGAACTGGTGAAATTGTCAATGATCCATCAATATTAGGAGCTACTGGTACATCTCAGACTGGAAGTAACGAATTACCTCGTACTTCTTTAGAACAAAAGTCGAAAAATTCTGACTGGAACAGTAAGGCACTGGTTGAATCTGAATTGCAGAAAGCTAAAAAGGAAATGGAAAAGGCAAAATATGCAAGTATTCATAAAGCTCCCATTTTCAGAACACCTAATACATCAAGAAGTGGTGATAACAGTTTGCCTGGATCGTCTATTGATCAACGATCAAGTGAGCCAAATTGGAAAAGCAAGGAACGTGAGAGTCTTGAATTGCAAAAAGCACTGTTTGCTAGTATTGAACAAGGGCATTCTGATATGGAAGTAGAGGAGGCTGATTCCCCGGGACCTCAGCCCAAATCCACCGACAGTTATAAAGAACAGTACAGAAGAGCTTTAGCAAACTATTTAAGGTTGGAAGCATTAAAGAAAACTGGTAGGAGTGACCAGAGTGGACTGAGTAAGGATGGGGCCGGTGGACGGTCCCCAGGACCTCAGCCCAAATACACCGACAGTTATAAAGAACAGTTCAGAAGAGCTTTAGCAAACTATAAAAGGTTGGAAGCATTAAAGAAAACTGGTAGGAGTGACCAGAGTGGACTGGATAAGGATGGGGCCGGTGGGAGGTCGGCCAGTTCCAGCTCACTGGCTACGGAGGGGTCACTGAGATTGGGGGATGTGAGACCGAAAACTTCCGTAAGTATAGAAATAAATGTAATTGTTTGTATTTAGGTTTAATGTCCCAGTCAACAAATTTTCAGTCATGTTGGGATGGAGCCACAGCTTCCTGGGTTTTAATCAGTACAATTAGATATTAATGTATCTCACTTATAGCCACAACACGGTGCTGCTGGTGGGGATCAAACCCAGAAATAAATGGAGACGCGACGCGAGAAAACCGGTCTTCGGGGTTTCCGACAAAGTCTGACACAAACCGAGCTGTACAGTCACAGAAGAAAGCTAGACTCTTGGAATTTTGGATTTAAGTAGAAGAGGAAATGTACTATCCGAGTGGCGAAAACAAAGGAGCTGATCAGCTGTGCAGTTACTGCACAGCTGATCTGCGTCTTTGTTTTCGCAAAGGCAAAAATCCGATTTTCTCATGACGCGGCACAATGTATGAAAGTTTTTTCCTTTGGAAGCAGTAAAACATTCAAAAGAATGAGGTTTTGCCAATTATACAGTTTGTATAGCAACAAAAACAACAACTGGGCTGTTATGTTGAGAATCTTATATTTATAAGGGTCATCTGAACCTAAAACCTCCACTATTAATATCAACTATCGTCTCATATTTGTTTGACATATTCTAGGCTGCAGAGACACTAGGCAGTGGTACACTGAGATTTCACCCCTACCCCCAGGCAGACAAGCACCTATCAGGAGACAAGAGAAGTACCAGTACCCCAGACTTTAGTTTCGCTGTGCCACTCCCCGGGCACAAACCTGATTCTGTCAACCATGGACAGGTGAATATTGAAATGATGAATTATGCACCAGTCATTTGTTACCACCCCCCCCACACACACACACACATGCGGGGAAGGGTGGGGATAGCTGAGCTAAAGTGCAGGGCAATTACTTTTCGAGTGTCCTCTCAGTGCAGGGGAAATGAAGGGGTTTTCGCATTAGGATCCTTATCCCAGGGAGACTTTTAGCTCACCTGAAGGCTCACAGGTGAGCTTATAGTATACTCATGCTCCGGCGTCCGTCGGCGTCCATCTGTCATTCACATTTTCAAAGATCTTCTCCTCTGAAACCGCTGGGCCTCTCAAAGCCAAACATCATGTGGAGCATCCTTAGGAAGGGGGAACAAAAGTTTGTATAAATGGTCCAGGTCACATGACCAAGATGGCTGCCATGGCTATAAATAGCAAAAACCTTTAAAAATCTTCTTCTCCAGAACCAGAAGGGCTATGGTTTTGAAACTTGGCATGAAGCATCAGGCAATGTAGCTCTACAACATTTGTATAAATCATGACCCTGGGACGACCTTGACCTATTTTACAGCAAGGTCAACTTAGGTTGCCCATGCTTCATAAAGTGCAGTCGGAAATAAATGAGTAAATGTTGCATAAAGTCGGAGTTGATGTAACTTTCGTAGTAGAACCAAACACAGAAATATGTGATACCACTGTGTCTGGTGTAGGTTTGAGCCCTGCACTGGCCCCTTGTGAGACAAGCCAAGTTCTGCTTGCGGGAGTGCCAGGTGGTTTTTCTCCGGGTACTCCCGTTTTCACCCATCTGCTGATTGGCCTGTCTCATATGAGCTGAAATAATCTTGAAAGGGACATAAAACTGAATTAAAAAAAAAATATATATCTGAGCATGATGATCTAGCAGTAAAGCATGAGACTGAATCAAGAGGTCCAGGGTTTGATTCCCACTTGGTCAGGAAGGCACATAAACTCTCTTATACAGTATGATACCCAGAAAGCAATCTTGATAGCGAATCAGACTTTTGGCGAGGGATCTCTGGTTCAATCCTCGTCTGGGGCATCGTCTGTTGTTGCCTTCAGCAAATGTACATATATTCGTAGTTGGCGGCAATAAAAGCTCTACAGAGCTTTTGTTGATTGTTGAAATATAGCATTACAAAAATATGCCCATGCAATAAACAGAGATTTTTTTAGCTTTAAGAATTGAAAATTTTCAGCTGAAAAATTTTGATATTTTTCTTATTTTTGCTCAAAACATAGATTGTGGGTACAAGTACCCACAACCTATGTTTTGGAGCAAAAAAAAGAAAAAAAGGTATACCCCTGCAAAGTTGCAAACCCCAGTTTTACTATGTGAAAGTTGGGTTCCAGGGGGTATACATGTACATTGCATGGACATGTTTTCCTGATGGAGCGACTTTAAAGATTATTATCATCATGAAGTGGTGGTTCTTTTTTGACATGGGGGATAAATGTTGACTGTGATGTTGAACCAAAAAATGCAAAATTATACATTTGTAGTAACAAAATGTTGCAGAGAATATAGACAAAACTAAAAAGTATGAACCTCAGTAACTTGTATCCAGTCTTCCCATTCTCAGCCTGCATGCTAGTAACTTGTATCCACGTTTTCCCATTCTCAGCCTGCATGCTAGTAACTTGTATCCACGTCTTCCCATTCTCAGCCTGCATGCTAGTAACTTATGTCCACGTCTTCCCTTTCTCAGCCTGCATGCTAGTAACTTGTATCCACGTCTTCCCATTCTCAGCCTGCATGCTAGTAACTTGTATCCACGTCTTCCCATTCTCAGCCTGCATGCTAGTAACTTGTATCCATGTTTTCCCATTCTCAGCCTGCATGCTAGTAACTTGTATCCACGTTTTCCCATTCTCAGCCTGCATGCTAGTAACTTGTATCCACGTCTTCCCATTCTCAGCCTGCATGCTAGTAACTTGTATCCATGTCTTCCCATTCTCAGCCTGCATGCTAGTAACTTGTATCTACGTCTTCCCATTCTCAGCCTGCATGCTGTCTTTATCCCTCCAGTTAGCTGAAAAGAGAGGCCAGTAGAATCATTAAAGATGTCTAAAAGCAAGAAGAGAAATTTGAGAAAGAAAGCAAAACGTCAACAGCAGTTGATGGAAATACAGATGCAGCAAATACAGTTAGCTCCAAAAGAGAGGCCAGTAGAATCATTAAAGATGTCTAAAAGCAAGAAGAGAAATTTGAGAAAGAAAGCAAAACGTCAACAACAGTTGATGGAAATACAGATGCAGCAAATACAGTTAGCTCCAAAAGAGAGGCCAGTAGAATCATTAAAGATGTCTAAAAGCAAGAAGAGAAATTTGAGAAAGAAAGCAAAACGTCAACAACAGTTGATGGAAATACAGATGCAGCAAATACAGTTAGCTCCAAAAGAGAGGCCAGTAGAATCATTAAAGATGTCTAAAAACAAGAAGTACAAATTGAAAAAGAAAGCAAAATGTCAACAACAGTTGATGGAAATACAGATGCAGCAAATACAGGAAGTTGAAGTAGAAAAGGTACTAGCAAAAACCCTGTAAACCCCAAACCAGTTGTGGTGCATGCACTATTGTAATCATTCATGAAAAGGTTCTTTCCAAACATATTTAACCCATAATTGATGAATGGATTTTCCCAACATTATCATTTTGGTCAGCCCACTTTCATTATTATGGACACGAGGAGTGATTTTGAATTTTTATTCCTTTTTAGCTCATCAGAGCCAAAGACTTACAGGTGAGCTTATAGTATACCATGCTCCGTCACCGTCCGTCGTCTGTCATCAGTCCGTCGTTGTCCACCATCTTCTCTGAAACCACAAGGCCAATCAAAGCCAAATTTTGTATGAAGCATCTATATGAAAGGGGAATCAATGTGTATATAAGAAATCCAGGTCACATGACCAAGATGGCTGCCATGCCCATATATGGTAAAAACCCTTCAAAAATCTCCAGAACCAGTGGACTGATTTCAAAGAAACTTATCATGAAGCACATATGGCTCAAACACTACAATGTTTGTATAAATCATGACACTTTGATGACCTTGACCTATTTTACGGCAAGGTCAATATAGGTCACCAATGCATTTGAATGGTGAAAACTTCATAAAATGTCATTTAAAGTGAAAGTCTTGCCGGAAATGGGTAGTAGGACTGAATATTAATGATTCTGAAAAAAATTGGACCCCAGGGGCTCATGTGCCCCCTCCCGGGGCAATATACATGTATATCTCCATAGTATTCAAACATCTTCTCCTCTGAAACCGCTTGGTCAATTTTATTGTGAAGCATCAATAGGAAGGGGTTATCAATGTGTATATATAGATAATCCAGGTCACATGACCAAGCCGGAACAGGTGGACAGATTTCAACGAAACTTGGCATGAAGTATCGATAGCTCAAGTGCTACAGTGTGTATAAATCAAGACCCTGTGATGACCTTGACCTGTTTTACTGCATGGTCAACATAGATCACCAATGCATTTGAATGGAGAAAACTTTTGAAAAGTCATTTAAAGTGAAAGTCTTGCAGGAAATGGGCAGTAGGACTGAATATTAATGATTCTGAAAAAAATTAGACCCAAGGGGCTCATCTGCCCCCACCTTGGGGCACTATGTATATTACCATAATGTTCAAACATCTCCTCTGAAACCGCTTGGCCAATCAAAGCCAAATTTTATGCGATGGGGGAATCAATAAGTATATAAATAATCTAGGTCACATGACAAAGATGGCTGCCATGCAAATATACTGTAAAAACCCTTCTAAAATCTTCTTCTCTGTAACTGGTGGACTGATTTCATAGAAACTTGGCATGAAGCATTGATGGCTAAAATACTACAATGTATAAATAAATCATTACCCTGTGGTGACCTTGACTTATTTTACGACAAGGTCAACATAGGTCGCCTATGCATTTGAATGGGGAATTTTTTTAAAAAGTCATTTGAGGTGAAAATCTTGCAGGAAATGAGTAGTAGGACAGCATATTAATGATTCTGGAAAAAAGTTGGACCCAAGGGCTTATTATGCCCCCCCCCCCCAGGCAATATACATGTATATTACCATAATATTCAAATATCTCCTCTGAAACCGCTTTGCCAATAAAGCAAAATTTTATGTGAAGCATCCAAAGGATGGGGGAACCAATGTGTATATTAATAACTAGGTCACATGACCAAGATGGCCACCATGCCTTCAAAAATCTTCTTCTCTGAAACCAATAGACTGATTTCAAGGAAACTTGGTGTGAAGCATTGATGGCTAAAGTACTCCAATGTATATATGAATCATGACCCTGTGATAACCTTGACCAAGTTTATGGCAAGGTCAACATGTGTTGCCTATGCATTTAAATGGGGAAAACTGTTAAAATGTCATTTGAAGGGAAAAGCCAGCAGGAAATTGGCAATTGGACAGAATATCGATTATTCTGAAAAAAAGAAAATGGCCCAAAGGCTACATCTGCCCCTGCATTGGGGTAAAATACCATGATATTCAAACATGTTTATTGGTATATGCAGCAGATCTCAGGTGAGCGTTTACAGGATCATTGGTCCTCTGGTCTATTGCAAAGGGCAGGGCAAAGAGCAAAGTTTTGACCTTCAGTTTGCCCCTGGAGATGGGGCTCATAGTAGGGCACTGAAAGCTGAAAAGTCATAATCCCCACCCTTCCCAGTAGATGGGGGAGCAGTGGTTACAAATGACTGGTGCATTAATTTAATGATTAAAGAAAAAATACCATATTCATTCTAATTAGCGCACATGCTCCAATAAGCGCACACCCTTGTCAATTTCAAAAATCATGTGCATTAGGGCACACTACTCGACGAGCATATTGATATTTTTCAGCAATTTTACACATTTATATTGCATAAAACTCAAGTTTAGCTGATCAAACACTATATTGGAACGATTGGAACACTTGAATGACTTCATCGTTGTTATTTTTGATATTGTAATACACTTAACAACAGTTAATACGTTGTTTGTGTTCCTAGTGTGCGCTTATTAGAACGATATTTTGTTACGGTATTTTTAAGTTATTTTGAAAAGTTAAGCACACTGTGCACTACTTAGAATGAATATGGTAATTGGACGCAATAGATCCAATCAGGTGCATAAAGTGAACCAGCTATTGATCCTTACAGCTAGCTCATTTCTTTCATGAAGATATGGTCTGACAGAAAAATATTTCTCTGGCCATTCTTTCTTCTTACACTGATTCAACAAGAGCATTTTTTCACTCACTGGTGAAAGAAATGTGCAACAAGTGGGGAGATTTTACAATCAAGACGGCAAGTAAAGATAGGGAGTGTAGTGGAATTGTGGTAGGGCATCCAACTCAGAATCGAGAGGTCCTGGGTTTGATCCCCACTGGCATCACCCTGTTGTGTCCTAGAGCAAGGCGCATTTATTCCCTTAAGTTTATTTGCCATTTGAGCCGCTGCATCAGAAAACCAACAATCTGCATATGTGAAAACAAAGGCACAGACCAGCTTCGTAGTAACCGAGAAGCCTTTGTTTTCGCTTCACGGATAGTACAATCCCTCTTCTTCCTAAATCCAAATTACAATCTTCTTGCCTTCTTCTGTGACTGTACTGGCTGGTTTGTGTCGGATATGGTCGGAAACTCAAATTGTTGGTTTTCTTGTGCGAAGGCTCATTTGAGCCGCATCGTGAGAAAACCGGATTTTTGCCTAGGCGAAAACAAAGGCGCAGATCAGCTTCGCGGTAACCGCGAAGCTGATCAGCGCCTTTGTTTTCGCTACTCGGATAGTACAATTCCTCTTCTACTTAAATCCGAAATTTCAAGCTTCTATCTCTTTTCTGAGCTTGTACAGGCCGGTTTGTGTCGGACCTGGTCGGAAACCCCGAAGACCGGTTTTCTCGCGTCGAGGCTCATTTTATAGTGCAACAATATCCTTAAAATGAGTAATGAGAAAACCAACAATGTGGTTTTTGAACAGGTTTGACAAAAACTGGTCTATATCCACCAGGAAAACATGTCCGTGCTATGAATACCCCCTTAAACCCCACTTTTATATAGAAAAACTGGGGTTTGCAGGGGTATACCTATTTTTCTTATTTTTGCTCCAAAACATAGATTGTGGGTACTCGTTAGAACCGCCTCGGCGAGGCGGTTCTAACGTGTACCCACAATCTATGTTTTGAGCAAAAATAAGAAAAATATCAAAAATTTTCCATTGAAAATTATCATTTTTACAACCAAAAATTTTTTCTGTATATTGCATGGCCGTGTTTTCGTAATGTCATCACAGAAGATGGCTTGAAGCTTGAAATGTTGAATCTAGAAAGTAGAGGAATTGTACTATAGGTGTTGCCATCATGAAAACATGTTCATGTAATGTATACCCCCGTGAACCCCACTTTTATATAGCAAAACTGGGGTATGCAAGGGGAAACCTATTTTTCTTGTTTTTGCTCTAAAACATAGATTGTGGGCGAGGCGGTGTACCCACAATCTATGTTTTGAGCAAAAATAAAAAAAATATAAAAAAAATTCAGCTTTATATATTTAATTTTTTAAGCTCAAAAAAATCTCTTTATATTGCATGTGCAAGTTTTCGTAATGCTTTGTTTTTGCATATCCGAAATGTTGTTTTTCTCATTACGTGGCTCAAATGTTTTCACCATTCCAATTTCAGACAGTGTCTCACCCAGATATCTCCAGCTCTATCAGGGATGAAGATATGGCATTAGAAGAGGCTAATTCAGGTAAAATTAAGTTTATTACAAAAACATTTCCATGCAATATACAGTAAATTATTTGGTTGTAAAAATGCAAATTTTCACTGAAAATTTTTAATGATTTTCTTATTTTTGCTCAAAACATAGATTAGAGGTACACGTTAGAGCCGCCTCACCGAGGCGGCTCTAACGAGTACCCACAATCTATGATTTGAGCAAAAATAAGAAAAAAATGGGTATACCCCTGCATACCCCAGTTTTTAGCTCACCTGAGCCGAAGGTGAGCTTATAGGATGGCCATGTTCCGGCGTCGGCGTCTGTCCGTCCGTCGTCGTCCACAATTTCAAAAATCTTCTTCTCTGAAACCGCTTGGCCAATCTAGTTGAAATTTGATGTGGAGCCTCCTTGGGTAGTGGCATTGTAATTTTGAACACGATATTTTGGTCACATGACCAAGATGGCTGCCGTGCCAAAACACTTCAAAAATCTTCTTCTCCAGAACCGGTGGGCCGATTTCCACGAAACTTGGTATGTAGCATTAGGGACTTCAGCCCATCATGGTTTGATAAAATGATGACCTTTGGATGACCTTGACCTGTTTTACAGCAATGTCAATTTTGGAAACATAGGCTTTTACATGGGAATAAGTGAAAACTATGGATTTTTTTAAAACAATTGCAGCCTGAGGCCTGAAAAGTGGTAGATGCAAACAACTAATTGAGTAGATGAAGGTATTTGATTTATTTAGGTCAAGGTCATCTCTTGACTTTGGCCTGTCTGTCGTACATACACACTTTTCAAAGATCTTCTTCTCTGAAACTGCTTGGCCAATCAAAGTGAAATTTTATGTGGAACATCCATGGGTAGGGGAGACGAAAGTTTGATTGGGAAATCCAGGTCACATGACCAAGATGGCCACCACGCCCATATATGGGAAAAACCACTCAAAAATCTTCTTCTCCCGAACCGGCAGGCTGATTTTCATGCAACTTGGTATGTAGCATTGGGTACTCTAGCCCATCATAATTTGATCAAATGATGACCCTAGGGTGACCTTGACCTATTTTACAGCAATGTCAATTTTGGAAACATAGGCTTTTACATGGCAATAATTGAAAACTATAAATTTTTTGAAAACTGTTGCAGCCTGAGACCTGAAAAGTGGCAGATGCAAACAACTAATGGAGTAGATGAAGGTATGTGATTAATTTAGGTCAAGGTCATCTCTTGACCTTGGCCAGTCTGTCGTCCATACACACTTTTCAAAGATCTTCTCTGAAACTGCTTGGCCAATGAAAGTGAAATTTTATGTGGAGTGTCCATGGGTTGGGGGAACGAAAGTTTGATCGCGAAATTCGGGTCACATGACCAAGATGGCCACCATGCCCCACTATGGTAAAAACCTTTCAAAAATCTTCTTCTCCAGAGCCGGCTGGCCGATTTACGCGAAACTTGGTATGTAGCATTTGGGACTCCAGCCCATCATAGTTTGTTGAAATGATGACTTTAGGATGACCTTAACATGTTTTACGGCAAGGTCAATTTTGGAAACATAGGCTTTTCCAGGTGAAAAGGCAAAAAAAAATTAATATTTTGGAAACTGTTGCAGCCTGAGACCTGAAAGTTGCTAGATGCAGACACTTTAAAATGGAATCAATGAAGGTAAGTAAATAATGAAGACCAATGTCATTTCTTGACCTTGACCCAGGGTCATTTAAATATCAAAATTAAAACTGTTGCAGCCTGAGACCGGAAGCTTTGCAGATGCAGACAACTTATGAAGTCAATAAAGGTGTGTGAGTATTCAAGGTCAAGGTCATTTCATGATGACTTGATACTCCAAGATCAGGCTTCAGGTGAGCGTTCTCAGGACCAGTGGTCCTCGGGTTCAATATAAAAGTGGGGTTTAAGGGGGTATACATTTCACGGACATGTTTTCCTGATGAAAGTATCATATGAACCATGACACAAGAATAGTGAAGTGTTCTCAGGATTTGCAACCAGGTCTGACATAAATCGGCCTGTACAGCTATAGAAGCTGGCTAGTTATACCCCCAGCATACGAAGTATTAGGGGGTATATAGTTTTTGCTTTTTCCGTCTGTTTGTCTGTAAACTTTTTGTGTCAAAGATTTCTCAGGAACTTTTTAACCCAGAATTTTAAAATTTGGTACAAAGCTTGGGTATGTCAAGTTGTATTGTGTATTTGAGAATCAACAATCTCTGGCTTATCATTCCTTTTATTTATCCATTTTTCTCTCTATCTGATAATTTTTTCCATCATATCAGCTCAGTCTGTATAACAGTTAGAAACTTTAAATTTTATATGCATGTTCAGAATGACCAACTCTATTACTGAAAAAAAAATATGATTCTGTAGATTACTTTTGTCTTTTTTTTTATACCCCCCGCAAAACGAAGTTTTATTATACCCCCCGCAAAACGAAGTTTTAGGGGGGTATACTGTTTTCAGCCTGTCCGTCATTCCGTAATTCCGTCATTCCGTCAACATTTTGACATCTTTGCTGAATAACTTAAGTAGTTTTTGCCGAATGTTCTTCAAATTTTCAACACACCTGCAGCATTAGACAACACACGTGTGATATGAATTTAGGGGCCAAAGGGTCAGTTTTGCAAGAGTTATGGGACTTTTTAAACCTATACATAGAATGTTTGCCGTAGTGCTTATAGTGCATACTTTGTGAAATCAACTCCTCCTACAGCTTTCAATATTCTCTTTTGATACTTTGCAGACATGTTCCACACATATTGAAGATGTGCATGAAGAAGTATTGTGCTGAAAAAATGAATTTTGACAAATTTACAGCATTTTGAACTTAGCCAATTTTCGATAATTGCCATATTCAAAAATGGTTGGTAGTGCATAGTTTGTGAAATCAACTCCTCCTAGGGCTTTCAGTATTTCTTTTCAGTACTTTGCAGACATGTTCCACACATATTGAAGATGTGCATGAAGAATTATAATGCTGAAAAAATAATTTTTGACAAATTTACAGCATTTTTCAACATAGCCATTTTTTGACCATTGCTTATATACATGGAATGTTTGCCATAGTGCTAAGTGCTAATAGTGCATACTTTGTGAAATCAACTCCTCCTACAGCTTTCAATATTCTCTTTTGATACTTTGCAGACATGTTCCACACATATTGAAGATGTGTATGAAGAAGTATTGTGCTGAAAAAATGAATTTTGACAAATTTACAGCATTTTGAACTTAGCCAATTTTCGATAATTGCCATATTCAAAAATGGTTGGTAGTGCATAGTTTGTGAAATCAACTCCTCCTAGGGCTTTCAGTATTTCTTTTCAATACTTTGCAGACATGTTCCACACATATTGAAGATGTGCATGAAGAATTATAATGCCGAAAAAATAATTTTTGACAAATTTACAGCATTTTTCAACATAGCCATTTTTTGACCATTGCTTATATACAATAATGGTTGGTAGTTCATAGTTTGTGAAATCAACTTCTCCTAGGGCTTTCAGTATTTCTTTTCAATACTTTGCAGACATGTTCCACACATATTGAAGATGTGCATGAAGAATAATGATGCTGAAAATATAATTTTTGTCAAATTTACAACAATTTTTAACATAGCCATTTTTTGACCATTGCTTATACAATAATGGTTGGTAGTGCATGTTTTGTGAAATCAACTCCTCCTAGGGCTTTCAGTATTTCTTTTCAATACTTTGCAGACATGTTCCACACATATTGATGATGTGCATGAAGAATTATAATGCTGAAAAAATAATTTTTGACAAATTTACAGTATTTTTCAACATAGTCATTTTTGACCATTACTTATATACAATAATGGTTGGTAGTGCATCAGCTTCAGATAATTTTGCGGGGGGTATACTGAAAGCCTTGCATGCAGCCAATTTCTAGTTTACTTTGTTTCTTTTCCCATCTGTCACTCCAATACAAATATATGCACCTTTTTGTGTCAAAGATTTCTCAGGAACTACTTAACCTAGAATTTTAAAATTTGGTACAAAGCTTGGGTATGTCAAGTTGTATTGTGTATTTGAGAATCAACAATCTCCGGCATATCATTCCCTTTATTTATCCATTTTTCTCTCTATCTGAGAAATTTTCCATCATATCAGCTCAGTCTGTATAAGAGTTAGTAACTTCAAATTTTATATGCATGTTCAGAATGACCAACTCTATTACTGGAAACAAGACAAGAGATTATGATTCTGTAGATTACTTTTATCTTCTTTTTTTACTCGGTTTCTTTTCATATCTGTCACTCCTATACAAATCTGCACCTTTTGGTGTCAAAGATTTCTCAGGAACTGCTTAACCTAGAATTTTAAAATTTGGTTCAAAGCTTAAGTATGTCAAGTTGTATTGTGTATTTGAGAATCAACAATCTCTGGCTTGTCATTCTCTTTATTTATCCATTTTACATTACCTCTGATGGCTACCGCTGGGGGGTATGTGAGCTTTGCTCACTTTTGCTATATTTGCTTGAAATGTTGGATTTAGGAAGGAGATGATATCCTTGCAATGAAAACAAAGGCGCTGGTCAGCTGTGCAGTACTGCAAAAATCCAATTTTCTCATGCTGCTGCTTATATGATGTTACTGTTTTCCATATGACCTTAGGTCCTTCTCCATATGACCTTAGGTCCTTCTCCTTAGAACCTTAGGTCCTTCTCCATATGACGTAGGTAATTCTCCATATGACCTTAAGTCCTCCATATGACCTTAGGTCCTTCTCCATATGACCATAGCCTAGGTCCTCAATATGACCATAGGTCCTTCTCCATATGACCTTAGGTCCTTCTCCATATGACATTAGGTCTTTCTCCATAAGACCTTCAGTCCTCCATGTGACCTAAATTCCTCCATCTGACCTTAGGTCCTCCATATGACATTAGGTCTTTCTACATAAGGCCTTCAGTCCTCCATGTGACCTAAATTCCTCCATATGACCTTAGGTCCTCCATACTACCTTATGTCTTTCTCCATTTGACCAAAGGTCCTTCTCCATAAGACCGTAAGTCCTCCATATGACCTTATGTCCTTCTCCATATGACCTTAAGTCCTCCTCCTGTGCACTCATGATTTGATCTGCTTTACAACTGACCTCCAAACAGTGAATTATTACTCAACAAGTCACTGCTAGAGCTGATCTGTTTCTTAAGCATCACTATCAATTTTTTTGTTTGATTTTCAAAATTACGTTATATTTGTATGTTTCAGTGGTGTCATCATCCTCTATAAACTGTGAGAAGTGTAAAGCCAGCCAGCCTGTAATCAACCTAGCGCAGTGTTGTGATGGTCATCTCCTGTGTAAAATATGCCTAGAGAAAGCTGCTAAACTCATCTTAGTGGGAAATCAGTCAGTAAGTAATAATATGAGCCACGACACGATAGAAAACTGGCCCCAAGGTTATAAAACTTTTTTCAAGCTCAGCTCAGCTGAGCATGAAATTTCAACTGCTCATAAATGTTGAAATAATCAAAATAAGTGGAAAATTCAGGTTCAAAACTCAAAACCTAGTAATTTATCCTGCTAATAAATGTTAAAATGCCAACAATTGTTGGCATTTTAACATTTATGAGCAGGATAAATTTAAGTCTCAGCTGAGCTGAGCATAAAAAAAGTTTTATAACCTCGGGGCCTGGTCTTTAGGGTTTCTGACCAGGTGCGACACAACTGAGCTGTACAATCCCAGAAGATTTCGAATTTAAGAAGAGACATTGTACTATCCCTGTAGCCAAACAAAGGTGCTGATCAGCTGCTAAGCTGATCTGCCCCTTTGTTATTGCATAAAGGAAAAAATCCGGTATTTTCATGACGCAGCTCATATTAGCTTAACCTCATTATAATGTGAGCCTGCACATGAGAAAACCAACAGTTTGGGGTTTGCGTGTCTGACCAGAACCGACACAAACCAGGCTTTACATTCACAGAATGAAGCTTGAAGCTTAAAATTTTGGATTTAAGAAGTATGGGGATTGTACTATCTATGGAATGAAAACAAAGTCACTGATCAACTGTGCAGTTACTGCGGCTCATCTCCTGTGTAACACATGCCTAGAGAAAGCGGCTAAACATATACTGATGGGAAATCAATCAGTAAGATCACTTTAGCGTCTTTATTTCACTATTTGTTACACCACTGCTTTGGATACAACTAGTGACTATTCCTAGACTAAATTATGGTCATTATAGACAAATTTTGTGATACATTACATTTAACTCTCATTGTAACACAAAAATGAGCCGCCTCATGGGAAAACCAACAATCTGCATATGCGAAAACAAAGACGCAGATCAGCTTCGCGGTAACCGCCTTTGTTTTCGCTACTCGGATAGTACTATTCCTCTTCTACTTAAATCCGAAATTTCAAGCTTCTAGCTCCTTTCTGTGCTTGTACAGCCCGGTTTGTGTCGGACCTGTTCGAAAACCACATTGTTGGTTTTCCCACGAGGCGGCTCATTCAACTCTCATTGTAACACAAAAATCTCTCTTGCTTTATCAACACTCCATCCTCCCCCCCCCCTTCATGGAAAATCGTGTCTGATCACTATAGGGGTTATCTCTTGATTTCAGGGACAGGTAATTTGTCCAGTGATAGATTGTGGAAGTTCCGTTCCTAAGAGTGAGTATAGTTTCTTATTTCATTGAGAATTGTACAAGAGTTTCCCTTTGAGCCACATCTTGAGACAACAAAAGTTTTGCCTAAGCGAAAACAAAGGCGCAGATCAGCTTGTAGAAAGGTGCAAGTAGGCAAAGATCAGGAAAAGACGCAAGCAGAAAAAGATTCCCACTCCAAAAACCGAGATGGGAAAAAAACCAAACCAACAATCAGGCACTTATACCATGAAACATGTCTTAAGCCGAATGAGCAGCTATTTTCCCAATAGGTGGCCACTCAGTTACCTTATCATTGTAGAAACTGCACAGCTGATTTGTGCCATTGTTTCCCCTACACAGACAGTACTTTTTCTCCTCTACATGTACCCCAAGTTTCAAGATCTTAGCTTTTTTTCTGTGACTGTACAGACCATTTTATGTAAGACCTGGACGGAAAACCCAAATACTAGTTTTCTTGCATCACAGCTCATATAAAGCTTTTCTGTTTCTGTCAACAGAATACGGACCAAAAATCATCATTGACATGATAATAAACATTGCAATCAGTCTACCCCCAGTAGGCACATGACGTCATAATGACGTCATATCAACGTCGATGCGACGTATTAACGTCGCATCGACGTTGAAATGACATCATTATGACGTCATGTGCCTCCTGGGCCTAGACAATGGAGTCTGATAAATTGTATTGATTTGAAATTTGTTTCTACAAAGTTATAAAATTGATGATTGATTTGATTTTTGCTATGATCTTGCTATATTACAACTCTAAAAAAAAAAGGATAACCAATCACAAAAAACAAAAATTGATTACGGGAGAGCATTAGACTCCAAATTCAGAGTTTCTGGGTTCAATTCTAATAAAGGTCATTGTGTTGTGTCCTTGAGCAAGACATAGACAACCAATGATTACTGGTCAATACTCAGGAAGGAGTGGTTTCATCCCAACATGACTTTAAAATTGTTGACGGGGATGTTAAATCTCAAAACAAACAAACAAACAACAAAAAAATGAGCCTTCCCCTGAGTCGGCCTACAATCTTGGGTCCGACACAAACCAGGCTGTACAGTCACAGAAGAAGGCTTGTAGCTTAAAATTTTTGATTCAAATATCTGTGTAGCGAAAACAAAGAAGCAGATCAGCTGTGCAGTTACTGAAATTAGCTGTGCAGTAACTGCACAACTGATCTGCACCTTTGTTTATCACATAACAGTTGCGGTGGCCCAAAAGTATGTAAACTTTTCCCATGTTTTATGATCACCAATGGATCAGCAATTTTGACTATGTTTTAATAGGGAAAATTAGTTTAATTGAAGTTTTTAGTTGTCAAAAAGTGAATTACAATATACAGTGTGATGTGTGTTTTATTGTAAAGGTGCATGTTTTTGAGTACTATTTTATTTTCTACAATGTAGGTGAGTTGAGGAAGTGTCTACACAGTATCATGTTAGACTTGTTGGATGAAAAATGGAATAAAGAGGCTGTTGATGCTATGAATGAGATGGAAGATTTTGTCAGGTACGTTAGAAGATGTCTACACAGTATCATGTTTGATATATATGAAAGTGCTAGATAAATAATACAACTTCTGGTAGATCAGGAGTGGAATAAACTGGATCTTGGTGCAATGGATCAAATGCACGGGTGGTAAACAGGGGAACTAGCTCCGAAAAGAGTCAGCGGGATTTGGTTCCCTCGGCACATCCGAGCTAGCCCTCTCGGTTGGAAACTGGTAAACAAAGGTATGTCTCGAAGCATTTAATCATTATTTATTTCTTTATTAATGATCTAGTGAAAAATCCAGCAATGTAGTGCAGTTTAGAAATAATTTAGCACCTTTCGCTGCTAGGTTTGGTCATTGAAATATGCGCGGTTCGAACACAACTTTGACACGCCTGTAGCACACTCTGAGATTTTCGGCTCAGTGCGCTACAGGCGTGTCAAAGTCGTGTTCGAGCCGTGCATATTTCAATGACCAAACCTGGCAGCGAAAAGAGCTAAATTATTTCTTAACTGCACTGCATTGCCGGATTTTTCACTAGATCAATAATAAAGAAATAAATAATGATTAAATGCTTCGATACATACCTTTGTTTACCGGTTTCCAACCGAGAGGGCTAGCTCGGATGTACCGAGGGAACCAAATCCCGCTGACTCTTTTTGGAGCTAGTTCCCCTGTTTACCACCCGTGAAATGCTAGACAAGACAAATATTTTGGCAATTTTCACCTTTTTTTTTTTCTTTTTTTTTTTCGTCGCCCAGAAAAATATTTGGTCGCATTTGCCAATTATGCAACAGACTATTTCAAACACTGGACAAACCAAGTTCTGCTTGCAGGTATTTATTGTTCTGCCTGCAGGTGTTAGATGATTTTCTCTGAGAACTCTCACTGATTTGCACTGATAAGCCATCTCATATGAGTGAAATAATCTTAGAAGAGATGTAAAAACTGAATAAAAAAACAGTTGATAAAAGCATCAAATATCAGAGGAGCCGCGACGCGAGAAAACCGGTCTTCGGGGTTTCCGACCAGGTCTGACACAAACCGACATGTACAGTCCCAGAAGCAGCATAGAAGCTTGAAATTTTGGATTTAATAAGAGGAGAAAGTGTACTATCCGTATAGCGAAAACAAAGGCGCTGATCAGCTTCGCAGTTACTGCTAAGCTGATCTGTGCCTTTGTTTTCGCATAGGCAAAAATCCGGTTTTCTTGTGACGCGGCACAGAGCATAAGTTTGATTGGTTGCATTTTTGTTTGCTTTCCAGATGTCCTGATTGTGGCTACTCTGTGATTCTTGATTTGAACATTAAAATGCATCGCTGTGAAAAGTGTAAAAAGGTAAATGTGATTACTTTATAATTGAGCCGCTGCATGGGAAAACCAACAATCTGCATATGCGAAAACAAAGGCGCAGATCAGCTTTGCGGTAACCGCGAAGCTGATCAGCGCCTTTGTTTTCGCTACACGGATAGTAAAATTTCTCTTTTTCTTAAGTCCGAAATTTCAAGCTTCTATCCTGCTTCTGTGACTGTACAGGTCGGTTTGTGTCAGACATGGTCGGAAATCCTGAAGACGGGTTTTCTCGCGTCGAGGCTCATATGATGTCGATGTTTTTCAGTGGTTAACGTCATGTAATAAAAAGTGTTATGACCGCAAGTGTATTAATACTTTTGCAGGAGTTCATAAAGTCATTGACGACGTCCGTAACAACAGTGTGAATTTTCATTGAAAATATGTCCAATGTGAAGGCAAAAATGCTATTTCAAGAGCCATATGTTAAAACGAATCTTACACTTGTGGCCATTTCCTATGAAATTGATTAAACTCGCTGAAGGCTCGTTTAATAAATTTCATTATGAAATGACCTTTTGTGTAAGATCCACTATATGAGTCATTGCCAGTGGCCATTTACTTTTAGGCAAAGCTGTGGCCTAGTTGTAGAGTGTCTGGCTCAGGATCAACAGGTGGAACCCTGTTGGCAAGGGGCTGTGTCCTTAAGCAGGACACATTGACTCCTCATAGTACATAGAGAACTGATTCATAAGCAGAAAGCAGTGGGCCTATCCAGACATGACTGAAAAAGTTTTATTGCGTTATTTAACCACATAATAAGCAAAATAGAAACTTAAGGTCATAACCATTATCATACATGTACCAATGTTAATGCTTGGTTGCCTCAATTGAAAATAGAACTGTCAGAGATCAAACTTACTTCCAAAATTTGGGTTTTAAACTCTTTCTTTTTGATCCTAACTTCAACTTTTTGAAACTCTCCAATAGTTGAGGATAGGAAGAATGGTTATGCATAGGAAGAATCCAACATTTTAGGAAATGCCTCATATTTACTCTGATTTCCCATACCCTAGTGAGGGATGCATGTGTCAATTGTATAAGAGGAAAAATTAACCAACTATCGTTCCTATAATTTTTCAGAAATTTTGTCGGTTCTGCAGCCTACATTGGGAGATAAAGAACCATGACTTCTGTTATGAATTAGTAAATCTGTATATCAAATGTAAAATATTTCCCTTTAACTTTCAGAAATTTTGTCGGTTCTGCAGCCTACATTGGGAGATAAAGAACCATGACTTCTGTTATGAATTAGTAAATCTGTATATCAAATGTAAAATATTTCCCTTTAACTTTCAGAAATTTTGTCGGTTCTGCAGCCTACATTAGGAGGTATAGAACCACTACTTCTACATTAAAAATGAAAATCTGTATAAAAAAAGTAAAATGTTTCCTTTTAACTTTCAGAAATTTTGTCGGTTCTGCAGCCTACATTGGGAGGTAAAGAACCATGACTTCTGTATTAAGATGAAAACCCAGAAGACTGCTGACGGTCAGGGTGTCATCACCGTCCCCGCTCACTGGAACATCACAGCTGACCAGGAGCTGGTAGGAATTGCTGTTTGAGCCGCCTCGTTGGAAGACCCAACAATGTGGTTCTGAACAGGTCCGACATAAACTGACCTGTACGAGCTCAGAAGATGGCTAGATACTGGAAATTTTGGATTTAGAAAGTAGAGGAATTGTACTATCCATGTAGCAAAAACAAAGGCAATGATCAGGTACTGCGAAGCTGATCTGCGCCTATGTTTTCGCATATACAGATTGTTGGTTTTTCATGAGGCGGCTCATTTATTATTTACATTCTAGCCATGGTGCAAGAAAACTGGTCTTTTAGGGTTTCTTACAAGGTCTGACACAAACCGGCCTTGATAGTCACAGAAGAAGGCTTTGGATTTCAGAATAAGAAGGATTTTACTATCCATTTAAGCAAAACATCAGGAAAACATGTCCGTGTAATGTATACCCCCTTGAACCCCACTTTTATATAGCAAAACAGGGGTATGCAGGGGTATACCTATTTTTCTTATTTTTTCTCCAAAACATAGATTGTGGGTACTCGACGAGGCAGTTCTAACGCGTACCCACAATCTATGTTTTGAGCAAAAATAAGAAAAATATCAAAATTTTTCTGCTAAAAATTTTCAATTTTTTAAGCTCAAAAATTCTCTGTACATGACACCAATCACCTGTGCAGTTATTGCACATCTGATCTGCGCTGTTGAATTCGCATCTATATGTAGACAAAACCCTTGTTTTCTTATAGTGCTGTTGAATTACTATAAGCTTTACCGTAACAATAGTATTAAAATGAAGACCCCAGAAAACAGCTGACAGATGGGAATTATCACTTTGCCTGCTCACTGGGACCAAAATATGGTAACAGCTATGTCCAACAATTAAACTTTAACCTTAGCCTGTCATCCTTTTTATGGGGCAAAAGCAAACTTTGCCTGCTCACTGGGACCAAAATATGGTAACAGCTATGTCCAACAGTAAAACTTTAACCTTAGCCTGTCATCCTTTTTATGGGGCAAAAGCAAACAGCATAGTCCCAGATGTGACCCGCAGGATCTATTTGCTTAGAGGATTTTCATCGAAAGATTGAATAAAATTTATAAGATCACTCCTAACGCCACTAAGAATGAAAGTGGACTCACCCAAATGATAATGGCGGGTGAATCCATTCGTCATTAATGGCTTGTTGACCTCTTTGGCATTAAACTTTAAGCAACCAGAAAACCTATAGAAAACCAACTACCTTGAGACATGCCATGACTAGTCTGTGGCATGCCATGGCCCGGATTCCAACCCAAACCACAGAGATGACAAGCAATTGTTTTAACTACTATGGTATTTAGGCCTACGTTAGAATAAAGACAAATATCATTTAACTGATCAAGTCTTCAACCAACCAGACTGTTTAATCAATGTAAATGTCGGGTGAATTGATATTTCACATTTAGAAAGTAGATAAATCTTTAAAATTCTTATTTTGCAAAAATAAAAAAGGCTTATTGGGTTTGTAGAATTTAATGTTGCAATTTTTATCGCACCTGCTTATAGGAGGGTGCGATATAGGAGTTCAAATTTCCGTCCGTCCGTATGTTCGTTCGTCCGTTCGTTTGTTCGCACGTCCATCAACATTTACGTCAAAGTTTAGTTTTCTGGACATGATAGCTGCGAGTCTGAAACCTTGCATAGTAATTGTCCTTGACATACCCTTCAAGCACGTACCTTGACCCAGTACCCCTGACCTATATTTCATGGTCCACTGACTTTGAAAATTTTTACGTCGAAGTTTGGTTTTCTCGACATCAGTGATAGCTACAATCTGAAACCTTGCATAGTAATTGTCCTTGACATACCCTTTAAGCATGCACCTTGACCCGCTGACCTTGTCCTATATTTCACGGTCTACTGACTTTGAAATTTTTTACGTTGAAGTTTGGTTTTCTCAACATCAGTGATAGCTGCAAGGGTGAAATCTTGCATAGTAATTGTCCTTGACATACCATTCAAGCACGCACCTTGACCCGCTGACCTTGACCTATATTTCACGGTCCATTGACTTTGAAAATGTTTACGTCGAAGTTTGGTTTTCTCTGCATCAGTAATACCTGCGAGCGTGAAACCATGCATAGTAATTGTCCTTGACATACCCTTCAAGCATGCACCTTGACCGGCTGACCTTGACCTATATTTCATGGTCCATTAACTTTGTTAATTTTTATGTCGAAGTTTGGTTTTCTCTGCATCAGTGATAGCTTTGAGTGTGAAACCTTGCGTAGTAACTGTCCTTGACATACCCTTCAAGCACGCACCTTGACCTGCTGACCTTGACCTATATTTCACGGTCCATTGACTTTGTTAATTTTTATGTCGAAGTTTGTTTTTTTCTGCATCAGTGATAGCTGCGAGTCTGAAAGCTTGCATAGTAAATGTCCTTCATATACCCTTTCAGAACACACCTTAACCTGGTGCCCTTGACCTATTTTCACTGTTTAAGTTATTTTGCCGATGCAGGTACGATATCGACCTCCGCTGCTATGTTATGACATTATGTGACTCATGAGTCATATATTTTCAGCCTTTCCAGCAAGTGACAGTGGATGAAACTGACATTGAGTTTACAACTATTGCCGAGTTGTTTTATGCCACTATGCAGAGAAATGCGTTCAAAGTTGAGAAGGTGTACCGAATACAGAATCAAAGACTATGGGAAAAATATATGCTGTAAGATACTCATTGATTGAAGAAATTTTCATGTGACTTTTAATTTCAGGTATTCTCTTTTTAGCTCACCTGTACGAAAGTACAAGAAGAGCTATTGAAATCATGTCGGCGTCGGCGTTCATGTTGCTCAAATGTTAAAGGTTTTTTATATAAGCTTTTATAAGTCTATATCTACCTTGAGGTCAAGGTCACAGACTTAGAAATTTTGTGTTAAAGTTTTTGGTTAAAGTTTTTTTTTAAGTCTATATCTCTTAACATGTTGATGGATCAAGTTGATACTTTGCATGTGAGTAGGTATTGGTCTGAAGTTTTATGCAGTACCATCAAGACCCACCCTGGGTGACTTTGAGGTGAAGGTCACGTACTAAGAAAATAATGTTGTGTTAAAGTTTTTGGTTAAAGTTTTATATGTCTATATCTCTTGAGCATGTGGATGGATCACATTGATACTTTGCATGTTGGTAGATATTGGTCTTAAGTGTTTTTGCAGTACCATCATGGCCTACCCTGGGTGACCTTGAGGTCAAGGTCCTAGATTTAGAAATTTTGTGTTAAGACTTTGGTTGAAGTTTTTATAAGTCGATATCTCTTGAACATGTTGATGGATTAAGTTGATACTTTGCATGTTGATAGATATTGGTCTCAAGTTTTACGCTGTACCATTATGACGCACCTGTATGACCTTGAGGTCAAGGTCATGGACTTCGAAATTTTGTGTTAAAGATTTGGTTAAACTATAAGTATATATGTCTGGAACATGTAGATGTATCAAGTTGATTCTTTGCATGGTTATAGATATAAGTCTGAAGTTTTATGCTGTACCATCACGAGTGACCTTGAGGTCAATGTCATGGGCCATAAATTTTGATAGATTTAGTGGCAAAGCACAAGTCAGGTGAGCTACGCTGTCCTGCGACAGCTCTTATTTGAACTATTATGTGTTCTTTAATTCAGGATGGAGAATATGTATAGTCTATAAAGCTTGTAATTATGTCTCCCCCCGACAGGGTCGGGAGACATATTGTTTTTCCCCGTGCGTCTGTCTGTCCGTCAGTCTGTCCGTCACAGATCGTGTCCGCTCTATAACTTGAAAACGGTTCAAGATTTTTCAATGAAACTTGGTACACTTGTAGTCATGACGAGACGATGTGTCATGCACAAGAACCATAACTCTAGCTTGAGTATTTTTGGAGTTATTTCCCTTTGATTATTTTCCATATAATTTCGTGTCCAGTCTATAACTTGAAAACCGTTTAAGATTTTTCAATAAAACTTGGTACACTTATTAAGCATGATCAGACGATGTGTCATGCACAAGAACCATAACTCTAGCTTGAGTATTTTTGGAGTTATTTCCCTTTGATTATTTTCCATATAATTTCGTGTCCAGTCTATAACTTGAAAACCGTTTAAGATTTTTCAATAAAACTTGGTACACTTATTAAGCATGATCAGACGATGTGTCATGCACAAGAACCATAACTCTGGCTTGAGTATTTTATGAGTTATTTACCTTTGATTATTTTCCATACAATAACTCGAAAAAAGTAAGAGATATTTCAATGAAACTTGGTACACTTATAAAGCACGATGAGATGATGTGTCATGTTAAAGAACCATAACTCTTGCTTGCATATCTTTGGAGTAATTTCCCTTTGATTTTTTTCCATACAATTTCATGTCCACTCTATAACTTGAAAACCGTAAGAGAAATTTCAGTGAAACTTGGTACACTTATAAAGCAAGATGAGACGATGTGTCATGCACAAGAATTACGAGGGTTGTCCGGAAAGTTTTAGGACTGTGCCGATATCTTAAAAATTATTTTATGCTATACAAATAAAGATATATCAGTTTATAGATAAGGCCTTCCTGAATAATATATGGGAAAATTGGAATCAAAACCTACATACACTTGAAAATATTGGTCTCCAAGACAACCGATGTGGCGCTTCTCGGAGCACTTTGAATTTTGTGTTTTCTAAAACCTGGAGTCAAGAAAATAATTGCCCACAAATTGGCCATATGGCCACATAAATACAGCAACAACTTGCATGGTATCAAGCCATCATCTGTTCAATATGTTCACAAAATTTCATGGTCTTTCGACAGTTAACAACTTTGCAAAAGCTAAAAGAAGTGTATGTGTCGATCAAAATGTTGGAAAGAAACTCGACGTTGCCGCAACGGATGAAGCAGCGCTTTTTTATCAAACACTGTTCATAACGTAATCAGTTAACAAATCTGATCAAAATTTCTTGTTGTTGGTTGAACAAAATCCAGGCTATGCAAGATCATTAATTTTTCACTTTTTCGAAAAGTTTTTGTCAGGAAATCGGTGATAAAAAAGAGGAATGGCTACAGGCCGTTCGATGCGTGCGAAAAGCGATACCCCATTTAAAATCGTCGCAAAACAGTTTGGAGTTAACAAAACGAAAACAAATCTTTTTTCCTGATATTTGAATAATAGTGTTGCTCTCAGAATAATCAAATAAACTTGAAACTATCAAGAGTTGGTGCCCGATGACCTTGAGAGCCACTTTAAAGTGCATCCGATCAGCCAGGTAATTCTTGTAAAATTATAACGGGCGTGACGTTGTTAACGTTAAAGTGCTCCGAGAGTAGCAACATACTTGTATTAAAATGATTATATAAATATGTTCCCGGTGAGCAAATATGCTGAAATTTTTAGCAATAACTCATGATATAATGTAATATTCCTGTATAAAATAACAACTGATTCTCTTGAATAGTTATTGAGATATAGACACAGTCTCAAAACTTTCCGGACAGCCTACGAATAACTCTTGCTTTCATATCTTTGGAGTTATTTACCTTTGATTATTTTCATACAATTTTGTGTCTGCTCTATAACTCAAAAACCATAAGAAATATTTCAATGTAACATGGTACACTTATAAAGCATGATGAAACGATGTGTCATGCACAAGAATCATTACTCTTGCTTGCATATCTTTGGAGTTATTTCCCTTTGATTGTTTTCCATACAATTTCGTGCCTGCTCTATAACTTGAAAACCGTAAGAGATATTTCAATGAAACTTGGTACACTTATAAAACAGAATGACAGGATATGTGATGCACAAGAACTATAACTCTTGCTTGCATATTTTGGACATGCAGGTAGAAAGGGGGGAGACATCAGTTTTCACATAGAAAACAAATTCTAGTTAAGTCTTGCTTTTAGTGAATATTAGTGAAAATTAAGCTCTCGGGAACATCTCTAAACAAATTGTTTTTTTTTCCATAGAGATTTGTCATAAGACAATATCTGTTTACATATACCAAATGTTGACTGTGGACTTTTAGCTCTTATTATACCCCGGCATACGAAGTATTAGGGGGTATATAGTTTTTGCTTTTTCCGTCTGTCTGTTTGTCTGTCTGTAAACTTTTTTTGTGTCAAAGTTTTCTCAGGAACTACTTAACCTAGAATTTTAAAATTTGGTACAAAGCTTGGGTATGTCAAGTTGTATTGTGTATTTGAGAATCAACAATCTGCGCTTAGCATTCCCTTTATTTATCCATTTTTCTCTCTATTCGAGAAATTTTTCCATCTTATCAGCTCAGTCTGTAAAAGACTTAGAGACTTCAAATTTTATATGCATGTTCAGAATTACCAATTCTATTACTGAAAACAAGATTATGATTCTGTGGTTAACTTTTGTCTTCTTTTTTTACTTTGTTTCTCTTCCCATCTGTCACTCCTATACAAATCTGCACCTTTTTGTGTCAAAGATTTTCCCAGGACCTACTTAACCTAGAATTTTAAAATTTGGTACAAAGCTTGGGTATGTCAAGTTGTATTGTGTATTTGAGAATCATCAATCTCTGACTTATCATTCCCTTTATTTATCCATTTTTCTCTCTATCTGAGAAATTTTTCCATCATATCAGCTCAGTCTGTATAAGAGTTAGAGACTTCAAATTTTATATGCATGTTCAGAATGACCAACTCTATTACTGAAAACAAGATTATGATCTTTGTAGAAGCGGACAGTACACCTGGGTATTCATTTGATGACTAGATGTATACCTTTTTCTGTAATCTGCTTTCTGTCTCAAAGTGGTATGAACTCTGATGGCTACTGCCGGGGGTATGTGAGCTTTGCTCACTTTTGCTATATTTCAAATAACAAATCGGATATTCGGACAAAGAAGATGGGGGGAGGCTCGAAACTTTGTTTTAAAAAGGAAGCAGAGTGTACTATCCTTTCAGAGAACAAACTGATTAAAAGCCTGCATGACTTAGTGGTTATGCCTTTTGTCTTGTGGAATCAGTCTTGGGGTACTTCAGTCTTTCTGATGAGTCTTTTCTAAATATGACCCTAGCTGTTGAGTGGGGCATAAAACACAGATTTCTTTTTCAGTATGAGAACCCACATGGTAGCTGACCTGGGAGAGATGCACATTAACGAACAACGCTTGTTTCACGGCACCGCAACAGAGGTCTTACCAGCCATATGTAAGGAAGGTTTTGATTGGCGGTTGCATGGTAGAAATGGGACAGCCTATGGTCAGGGTAAGTATGTAAGGAGGGATTTGATCGGCACTTGTGTAAGTCTGTAAGAAAGGATTTGATTGGTAGTTGTGTAAGTTTGTATGGTCGGATTTGATTGGTAGTTGTGTAAGTATGTAAGGAAAGATTTGATTTGCAGTTATGTAAGTGAGGAAGGATTTGATTGGCAGTTACAAGGAAAGAATGGGACTGCATATGGCCAGAGTAAGGTCTTAGCATTTTCCTGCATTTAGATTAGGGTTATTATAAAGCCCCTGTCAGACACTCACGAGTTGGACCTACGAGTTAAGCTCCGCCCACTTTTTTGGTGAACTCGTAGCAACTCGTAGAGAACTCGCCCAATGTTGGCGGTTGTCGTACAGAACTCTTCCCAACTCGTAGCAACTCGTAGCATGTCGAGGAAAGGCTACGAGAATTTTAAACTGTTTGAAATTCTCGTAGCAAGTCGTAGCAACTCGCCGTCTTAATGTGGGCGGGGCATGGGCGGAGCATAACTCGTACTGATCTCGTAGCTTGTCGTACAGAACTCGTAGTAATGTCGTGGGATGTCGTGCATTCTTGGCGTCTTGTCAAACATGGCGAGTTGCCTACGAGATACCTACGAGTTGCTACGAGATACCTACGAGTTGCTACGATTTTGAAGGAGACTTCTCACGAGTTCCTACGACATCTCACAAGTTTACTACGACATTCCTACGAGTATCCGCGAGTTTCCACGACTTATATCGTAGGGATGTCGTGTAGAACTCGTAGGACATTACAGGACAAGCGGCGAGTTATGATTTGCGCTAACTTGTAGCTTCAACTCGTGAGTGTGTGACAGCTTTTAAAGTTTTTCAACATAACTCGTGGCAACTCGCGCGACAAGCAGCGACTTATAACTCGTACCAACTCGTAGCACGTTGGGGCTTCAACTCGTGAGTGTGTGACAGACCCATAATAGAGGCAAACTTGTCCAGTCATTAATTAAGAATTATATCAGTATAACCAGGCTCCAAGTAACTGCATTTGATCTATTGTTTTAGCTCACCTGAGCCGAAGGCTCACAAGGTGAGCTAATAGGATGGCCATGATCCGGCGTCCGTCTGTCCGTCGTCCGTCCGTCCGTCGTCGTCCAACACAATTTCAAAGATCTTCTTCTCTGAAACCCCTTGGCCGATCTAGTTGAAATTTTATGTGGAGCCTCCTTGGATAGTGGCATTTAAATTTTGATCGCGATATCTTGGTCACATGACCAAGATGGCCGCCACACCCATATATGGTAAAAAACACTTCAAAAATCTTCTTCTCCAGAACCGGTGGGCCGATTTCTATGAAACAGTATGTAGCATCGGGGACTTCAACCCATCATAGTTAAATAATATGATGCCCCTTGGATGACCTTGACCTATTTTACGGCAAGGTCAAATTTGGAAACAAAGGCTTTTACATGGGAAAAAGTGAAAACTATGTATTTTTTGAAAACTATTGCAGCCTGAGACTAGTCCAGCAGGAAATCAGTTTGACCTTGCAATGAGGTATAAAGTTTTTTTCTTTGCTGATTCTTAGAGGTTAGAGCTTGTCTTTGTAGAATCCAACTGATGACATCTTGTCATCATTGGGGAATTCGAGAAAATCAAGATGGCGTCCAAGGGGGTCCACCACACGATGAAAATTTACATACTGTCAAATATTTTATCCCTAAATTAATGGAAAGATGCATTGATTTCCTCTGAATATTACTATTATCAACATAACTGGCTCATGCTGTTGTTTAAAAACTTTCCTATTTAAGATGGCATCAAAGATGGCCGCCAAAACTTGAAAAACATGGACTTTTGTGCTTTGTACAGTTTTGTTCATGAACAGCAGACTAATAATAAGTTGTTAACTCCGATTATTGTTGGTATCAGTGTTTCTGGCTGCAGCTATTTTTTTCTGGGCTCATGCATCAATAATGGTGTCCAAGATGGCTACCAGAATAGATATATGAATTTCAAGATGGCATCCCACATGTCTACATGATAACAATTCTTGCGGTATTACTATAGGATATGACCTAAATGACATTTTTATGAAATCATTAAGTGAGAATTTGCTGTATGTCTGTCATATGGAAGGATGCCATTTCCAAAATATTCAAGATGATGACAATGATGGCCACCAGATTATGTTTTCAAATTGGAATGCTATGGGGATGTAAAATTGACTTAAAATGTTGCATACACCAATGTTACCATTCTAGTATGATTTAAAATGACATTAATAATATTGATTTTACACAACTGACATATACATGACTACAATATAACCGATACAGATGAAATATATAGTTCAGTAGCAATACATGTACAGAGGTTAAAAATTTACCAAAATAAAGACACTGTACATTATGAGTTAGGTAAGAATAGAACGTGAATAAAACCATTCCAGAAATTGAATTAAAATCCAATCCCGGACACCAGGCGTGAAGGATAGGGCATCACAGTGTGAATTTTGCTTGACCATATCGTTGGTGGTTGATCAACACTAAGAACATATTTTTGATGTGCAAGTTATGGTTGTTGGAGATTTTTTGTTCAATTTTATACCATTTTCGAAATTTCACCTCCTATCACATATCAATATGTCTGACAAAAATGATAGAACCCCAAGAAAAACACCTGACATACCCACAAGAAACACTCTATTTTTGTCTCACATGCCCCATACATGGCTCGAACCCATACAGGACACAGCAGTGAGATGACTGGATAATAGATAGCAGTAATGAAATCAACAACCATAACCACTTGGCCACAAGAGCCACCAAGACAAGATTTCAATCACTCATACCGATAAACAAACCAAAACTAATAATGCTGAATCACAACAGGCATATAAATCTAAACCCTTATTACAGTACAGAATGAACAGGATATAGAGTTGCTCTTGTTATTGCAACCACCCATTCAAAATGTTGTGCTTGCTATTACTGAGAACAACAAGTAGTTTACTGAGTTGATATGTAAAATACAGTGACCAATCTATTTGCCAGAATACTGATTGTCGTAAAAGCAAAATTGAATCACAAACTGAAATCATTCAAACTGATATTGTTGAAATGTGGGCTTAAAACGACTTATGAAGTGGTTAAACTATTTGTGTATTTTAAATTGATGTTCGAGGATATAATATGGGATTATATTAGTTTTAAAAGAATTGGTGTACGGGTCATATTTGTTTTACAGTTGTATCATTACCAAGCTCATAGCCATATAGTACTCATTAAAGAGAGTCTACCAACAAAGCTATCACAATCAAAATTGAAACACTGACATAGTGTCTGACTCATTCAGATTTGATAAGGCCGACAGCTTTATCGGAATATGCTAGTCAGCAGCTTTGCAATATTGGTAGAAACAAAAAAAAGAAAAGAAAAGAAACTGATACTCACAGACAATATGATATATATACTTAGAGCTCATGTCCATACTCTTTTGTTCATTTGTACATACTCTCTGGTCTATACCCACAACATACCTGATCTGTGCCCACATTTACCCATGTCGCCTAATCGATAGCCACACATTTCTGTAATCTTTACCCACAAAAACACATTAGGGATATTCATTCGTATTCATAGATTAGGGAGTGAGCAAGATGGATATAAATGGAGACTGCAGTTGGGTTTGAATCGGAGGTCATACAAATATTGTGTACATATCAGTGACAAATAATGTGTACATATCAGTGATGGTACAGGTCAGAGACTGGATATTATGGGTACAGATTAGATTTAGTATTGATACAGATCAGGGACTGAGTACAGTTTAGTCATACATTATTCAAAGCTACTGTGGTGATTAAGGAGGTCACAGCTTTTTGTTGGTCTAATTTGCAAATTTTCACATGGATGTATGACTGATATTTAATCCGTACTCATTGGATGGCAACATAATAAAGCTCCACACAAAACAAAAATAAAGATACAAGCAAGGTTAGTTCATTTTGGAAGCGGTGCCACTATCACAAATGAAGAGCTTTGGGTAGGCTTAGGAATTTCTTGTTCATTGATATATGTGTTTTTATTGAGAAAATCTGTTAAAAACAAAATACACATTCTGTTGGTCATCTTAGACACCACCAATGATGCAAAGGTCAAGAAAAGATACATCAACCAGAAATACTGAAGCTTTTCGTAGTCAAATTTCTGAAAAATCACTGAAAATCCATTCTTATTGCTTTGGTAGCCTTTTTGGATGCCATCTTAAATATATAAGTCTAGACAGGATAATGTAGCTTCAGTCCAGATATGTTGATATTTACATTATTCAAAGGAACACAATGCACATTTCATTAATTTTGGAGTAATATGACAACATGAATACTAGTATTATATTGTAGAACACATGGTCGCCATCTTGATTTTCTCAAGTGATGACCAGATGCAATCAATGTGATTATTTTGAGTCAATGTATCAGTGAGCAACAAGAATTTAAGAATCAGTGAGAAACATTGTATAATTGTATCTCACTAGTTAAAATGAAATATTTTTGTTGCTGTACTATTTGATGCCATGATGATAATCTGGCGGCCATGTTGGACACCATCTTAAATATTATGACGAAAATGTGTGTTCCATTGACTGTTTGTGTTACATATCATACAACATTGGAGAAAATGTCATTTTGAGTTCGTTTTAGTCTGTAATATAGTATGAAACGATATCTGGTAAACATGTTGGATGCCATCTTGAATTTTTCAAAAACCCCAATGATGACAAAGTGTCATCAGCCAGATTCTTGAAAAACAATGCCTATACTACAAGAATCCACCAAGAAAAAAACTTTATACCCAATAACCAGGTCGATCGAAAATCTACCAAATTTCTGCTGGACTAGACCTAAAAAGTGGTAGATGCAAACAACTAATGGAGTAGATGAGGGTATGTGATTAATTTAGGTCAAGGTAGTCTGACGTCCATATGCACTTTTCAAAGATCTTCATCTCTGAAACTGCTTGGCCAATCAAAGTAAAATTTTATGTGGAGCATTCATGGGTAGGGGGAAAGAAAGTTTGATCGCGAAATTCGGGTCACATGACCAAGATGGCAGCCATGCCCAACTATGGTAAAAACCACTCAAAAATCTTCTTCTCCAGAACATGAAGGGAAAATTGGTATATAGCATTTGGGACTCCAGCCCATCATAGTTTGTTGAAATAATGACCCTAGGATGACCTTGACCTATTTAACGGCAAGGTCAGTTTTTGAAACATAGGCTTTTACATGGGAAAAAGCGAAAACAATGGATATTTTGGAAACTGTTGCAGCCTGAGACCCGAAAGTTGCTAAATGCAGACAACTAATGAAGGTAAGTAATTAATGAAGGCCAAGGTCAGGCCAAAAAAAAAAGCAATGTTTCCGGTAACATGCCAGAAAAAAAATGGGTCGATAGGTAGGGATTTTTTTTTTTTAATGAGGGAAGCCTTAAAAAAGCCATAAAAATTTCCCATTTTGAGGTCCTCTAACCCTTACCAACTTTCATTAACTCTGATAATAAGTATTAGATACACAGGGAACCAATGATCCCCCATCCCCCATTTTCTGATTGTTTTTTTAGATTCAGTTTTATGTCCCTTTCAAGATAAAATCACTCATAACGAGATAATGCAAATCAGTATGTGGGCGAAAGCGGGAGAAGCCCCGCCCCCACTCCAATGAAAAACCACCTGACACACCCATAAGCAGAACTGGGCTTATCCCACTTTTGGCCTGACCCAGGCTTAAACCCACAGTGGTGAGATGATCAAATGGTTAATAGCGCTGATAAAAAGCGACCATAAATGCTTGGCCGCAGGGGTCGCTGATAAAAATTGGACGGATAATGGGGGAGGGTAATTGGTTCCCTGCTTAACCATTCCATTAATTTATGGAAAACTGGAAGCCACCAATTAATGTAAATATGGTCGATGCACAATACCTTGTCTCCTTTGGGGCAACGAACGCCCTACCCCTCGTCATGAGGAGTTCGAAAGCATTTAGGGCCTTGCCTGTGGCCTCTCGTGCACATTTTGATATTATTGTTTCCACTTGGTTTTCTTTGCTTAAATTACATGCCATCTAAATGACTTTGACTCCTAGATGGCAAACTTCGTCGACCAACATTTCCCCACCCACCTCGAATGGCTCGGTGGAGGGGCTTAAATCAATTTTACACTGAAATTGTGCAATTGTTTTTGAGATGGTATGTGTGTTTTCCTTGAAAGTGTGAAACATTTTGAACACATCATTTAGTGTTGATTGACCGTCTAATTATGACGTTAGTTTTTTTTTTCACTGCCCTGCTCGCAATTTTTTATGCCAAGTGCGAGAATTTGTTGGCCACTGCCACTGGAGGCCGCCATTTTATCAGTACTGCACATGCCCATGTATTGATCGTATAATCGACGGTACGCTAAATGTGATATTCTACGGTATTCTTTTGCTGGTCTGGTACTTGAAAAACAGGATCTTTTTTCGATTTTCGAGTTTTTATTATGGGAAAACAGGAAAAAAATTATAGAGTCGGGGAGTTTTTGACAGGGTCGGTCGGGTTACCGGATACATTCCTTTTTTATTTTTTCGCCTCATTTCTTGACCTTGACGCAAGGTCATTTAAATATCAAAATTAAAATTATGGTTTCCTCAGAAATCACTTGGTTTGGAAACTATTGCAACTTTGCAGATGCAGACAACTTATGAAGTCAATAAAGGTCATTTCATGATGACTTAATACTCCAAGATCAGGCTTCAGGTGAGCGTTCTCAGGACCAATGGTCCTCTGGTTAGAGTATTTTACAACTAGCCTGATAAATGAATTTAGAATTTTAATTGTCAGTTTCTGGGTGCTTTTATTCATAAGGTATGATTTAGGTTTATATGAGCTGTGACACAAGAAAACTCGTCTTTCCAACCAGATCCAATACAAATTGGCCTGTGCAGTCACAGAAGATGGCTAAAAGCTTAAAACTTTGGATATAAAAAGAAGAGCAATTATACTATCAGTGTAGCATAAACAAATGCGCTGATCAGCTGTGCAGTTACTGTTAAGCTGATCAGCACCTTTGTTTTTGCATAGACAAAAATGTGAGGGAAAAATGTGGTTTTCTCATGACGTGGCTCATTTACTTCCAAAAGAACTGTTCCTTATTCATGGAGCTGTGGTTCTATCACAACAAAAGTGAAAAATTGTCTTGGCTTCAAATGTCAAATCTTAACAGTTCTACAAATTAAAGTGTGTTTCCTAGAGTCTGTTAATGTTTTTTCCCAGATATTTTACAGCTGTTTAAATGTAAATGAAATATTTTCCTATTAGTACAATTTAGCATAGAAACTTTATTCACTATCTGATTTTAAATTTCAAAATTTTTGCAGGTCCTAATAGGACAATCTAAGATCAAGATTTTGACATGAAAAAAGTTTTTCCTATCACCCATCATGCAAACATTTTGTGAAAAAACAATATCAGAGGCAATGTTTTAGACTTTAATTTCTGTAACATTACAGGGACCTATTTTGCCAAAGACGCCAACTACTCGCATAACTACTCTTCCAAGCATGGTGCTTACAAAAGAAACCATTCCCACCACCACCATGCTGCTCATCACATGATTAACATCATGATGAACCGCCAGCCGTCGACCATACCATTACCGTTTGGAGCGTTTCCCGGCCCTCCCCCACCCACTACCCAGTCACAGTCTATATTCAACAGTAGTGGTCATGGATTTGGGAACCAGCAAGGCTTTGGTTCCAATGTTGGAAATAGTTCAACAAATGCAACTGGAAACCAGCAACAGTCGTCTGGTTTCCAGTTCGGTGGGCTAGGGTCATCAGGAAGCTCTTGGTTCAAGCTTGGAGGCCATTCAACATCAAATACTGGGTTTTCGTTTGGACATTCCAACACAGGGAACCTATCACATCAACATAGTGGACCTTTTGGTGGTACCAGTGCGGCGTCTGCTAGCTCAAGTTCTGGATTCAGTTTTGGTAGTAGTGGCGCGTCATCTGGGACTACTTTCGGACCGGGCACCAATCTTACAGGAAGTATGGATTCTGGAAGTGATGCCTGCGGAAGTTTCATGTTTGTCGGTCGTGTGTTAGTGGGGCGTGTTTGTAGGGGAACTCCGGATATGCGTAGACCGCCAAGTTCTGAAAACGAGAAAGAACAGAGAATGTGCCATACTGCAGTGAACAGTGTTCACAAACCGTCCATATATGTGGTGTTTGATAGTTCACAGTGTTATCCCGAGTACCTTATAGAATATAAAAACCGGGACTTTTCATACTAGAAAAATGATTTATATTGTTAAATAAAGTCCTGATTTTTGGTATAGAAAATATGTATCTTGTTAAATATAAAAGTTCTAAAGAGCTATTACACTATAATGGGTCAGTATTGTCCCTGACTTGTGATATTGACGGATGGGATCTTCTGAGTATACATACATATGAGCCGCCTCGTGGGAAAACCATCAATGTGGTTTCCAACGAGTCTGACACAAATCAGGCTGTACAATCACAGAAGCAGGCTAGAAAACCGCCAAGCAGGCTAGAAGCTTGAAATTTCGGATTTAGGAAGAAGAGGAAATTAATGTACCATACGTGTAGTGAAAACAAAGGCACTGATCAGCTTTGTGGTAAACCTCGAAGCTGATCTGCGTCTGTTTTCGCATATGCAGATTGTTGGTTTTCTCATGAGAAGGCTCATATCTTAAGAAGGGACGCGAGAAAATGGTCTTCAGGGTTTCTTACCATGTCCGACACAAACTGACCTTTACAGTCACAGATGCAGGCTAGAAGCTTAAAATTTGGGATTTAAATCAGAAAAATCACCAGCAGAAAAATAACTGGCGGGATTCAGCAGGCAAGTGAAAATCCCCCTGGACTGTACTGTATATGATAATATGGTATGTTGTTATGGAATAATATGTTTTTACTTGGCTGAGTTTGTCACCATGTCAGTCACTATCTGGACCAGCTAGAGGTTTAGAATGTTAGCTTTATCAAAATGTCAGAAGTAATCCAAATTCACTGAAAAATTGGCTGATTTCAATCACTGATATACATAATTTTTGATACACATTGATTTCGCCGATAAGTATGAAATAATTTGGAGTATAGGCTTTGTCAAGAAAAGGGATTGTACTGGTTCTATCATTTGAGCCGCGACGCGAGAAAACTGGTCTTCGGGGTTTCGGACCAGGTCTGACACAACTGAGCTGTACAAGCGCAGAAGATGGCTAGAAGCTTGAAATTTCGGATATTAGGAAGAAGAGAAATTGTACTATCAGAGTTGCAAAAACAAAGGCGCTGATCAACTTTGCAGTTACTGCGAAGCTGTGCTGCGCCTTTGTTTTCTCGTAGGCAAAGTTCAGGTTTTCTCATGACGCGGCTCATTTAAGTATTTGTTCAATGTGGATTAAAAGCAACCTTATGTTTCTAGAAAAACATTATCTGATACAATTTGAGTATAACAATTAAGTTACATTTTTGTTATCAAAATTTTATTGACTGGAAGTTATTGACTGTAATAGCCGTGTACATGTATGAATTGTTAAAAATAGTATATATTTAAATGCATAATACTACTGTCTGTACATCATCTTTCAGAAACTGCATTTTTCAAAATCATACTTTTCTGCAACACAAGAAGAAAAATATGACTATGTCATCTTTTTGCAACCCATAAGTCGTAAAAAGTGCCACAAAAATTTAGAAAATCGGTTCACTAATAAAATAATCATGCCCAAAATTTATTTTGAATAGGCCTTTTGCATGTGTAAGGGAGGTAATCTAAACACCTTAAAATTGAAAATCAAGCCAATCCATGGAATAATTTTAGAGTTTTGTGTTCAGCTAAGCATACAAGTACAATTTTGTTTTCGTTTGGTGCATAACCAATTTAGATTATTTTATGGGAAAATAGTTACTTCCCTTGCCGACTTTTTTACAATGGAAAAAGCCCTATTCAAAATTATTGTCTGGCATAAAACTTATATTTGTTAACCGATTTTCAAAATTTTTGTGGCACTTTTTAAGACTTTTGGAATGCAAAATGGTGACATTGAGGTCTTTCAGAAAAATGAGATTTTGAAAAATGCAGTTTCTGGAAGATGGTGAAGAGACAGTAGTTGTGTAAAACACGTTATGCTCAAGAAAAGTTTTTCTAATTTTGAAAATAATTATATCATTCCAGTGTTTAAGTTGATGTTATAGGTAATATGAGCCTTAGCATGAGAAAAAAAAATGTGGAGTTCCGACCACATCCGACACAAACCAGCCTGTAGTCACAGAACTTAGCTAGAAGGTTGAAATTTAAGAGGAGTTATACTATCTGTGTAGCAAAAATAAAGGTGCTGATCTGCTGTGCAGTTACTGCACAGCTGATCTGCACCATGTTCTTGGTTTTCTTGTGTGACAGCTCAGATTATTGTCCTATTAGAGCTGCTTCCTTTCTGAGATCTACAGACCTAACAGAATTGCGGCAAAAAAAAATTGTGATTATTTTGTTGCTCTTATCCGGCTAGAAATTTTAAGATCAACTTAAACACAAAGGCAATGTTTGTATTGAAACTGAATTTGGCAAACAATAGATTCAGGCCAGATTAAACTGTGTGACATGGCCCCGAAGTTATATATCTTTTTTCATGTTCAGCTCAGCTGAGACTAAAATTTATCATGCTCATAAATGTTAAAATGACAACAATTGTTGGCATTTTAACATTTATTAGCAGGATAAATATTAGACTTTGGTGATCCAAACCTGAAATTTCAGTTTATCTGATCTATTTTGTCATTTATGAGCAGTTTAAACTTTATGCTCCGCTGAATTGAGCATGAAAAACGTTTAATAACCTCAGGGCCTGGGCTTTTGCCTTTAAGACTTAAGTGAGTTTGAAACATTAAGAGCATTTTTTTTGTATTGATAACTAAGTGTTCTTTAAAAACGAAATGAAAACAAAAAAAAAATCGATTCTGAAAATATCAGTATGTTGTTTAACAATTTTTACTAGTTTAATATTTCGTATTAAATGAACTTACATATAAGACTGATTTTATCACAAGACTTTCAAAAAAGGATTTTGTCGCCTTCAAAGTGGACATATTTTCAATGAAATTTACATTGTTGATACAGACGTCATCAGGAAAACATGTCTGTGAAATGTGTACCTCATTAAACCTTTGTAGTGTAAAATTGGGGTATACCTAAAACATAGTTAAGGGTACTCGTTAGAAATGCCTCGCCGAGGCAGCTCTAACGTGTATCCACAATCAATATTTTGAGCAAAAATACTAAGACTGTCAATTTTTTTCTAAAGAAATTTTCCTTTTGTATATTGCATGGGCATTTTTGTGATGTTACATATTCCCACAAAAGTGTTAATACACATGTGGTCATAACTTATTTATTACATGACAATATCCACTGGATGATAAATTTTATTTTGTTTGATGTGTGACAAAATCATTATTTTTGCAAGTCGGTCTTCATAGGAAAGTACCGGCGATTAATTCACTTGGTCGAAATGACTTTGAGTAGCCTGACAACCCCGTTTCTAAGGTGATTTAAAACATAGACTCGCCCGCAAAGTAGATTCGTCCAAAGTGTGTGACGTCACCGATAGTATAAATACCTGTGTTTCGCATTGCGAGTTGTTCAGTTAGCAAGAAGTCGTCGAAGAGTGCAGAACAAGTAAATAAACCAATATAAAATCTATTAAAGACTGATTGCAAGCTTGGTTAGTGGCGAACAGTGGATTTTATCCATCTCAGTAGCAACAGCGAAAAGTGGACACAGTCCATCCAAGTAGCATTGATTAATATAACCAAGCAGTGAACAGTCTTAGGCGATTAAGGTGGTTTATGTTACTAGCATAGGACTGGCCTAGCAGAAGTGTATGCTGGTCACCCACGGAGCATCAGCAGTGTAGGCTGATACTAACAGTCAGAGCTAGCTCAGTAGAGGTTCAGGCTGAGCTCATATACCGAGTGCAGATCATCATCACATTTGTTTTATATGCATATTAAGTTGATTCCTATGATTTTTGTTTTGCTCATCCAATCATTGTAAAATCATTGGTCTATAATCACAGGACAAAGCAGTCCCAAAGGAAAATTATTTATATATCAATCAAGCTAGCCCCGCATACGTTACATATTTTTGGCGACCAACGGGGGACAAATTTCTATTGCATTAACCAATAGGCTTACCCATCTATCATCAGTTGTTATATAGTATTACTGCATTATGGACGATAAATTGTACGAAGAAATGTATCGTCAGATTGACGAGCTTCAGAGGCAAAATCAGATGTTAAAATTGGAGCATGAGCTCAGAAGCTATAGACAAGAGCTAGGTGAAATGTCTGGGCTACTTTCTACCCCAGCACCAAGTAAAGATGAGCAAGGTCTAGGTTCTAGGAAGGTATGGTCAGATATACCTAAGGGTAGACCAGATGATGCTCATGGTGCTGAGGCCGGACTGTCTGAGGCGGAAGGCATAGACAGTCATGATATACCTGATAGGTTTGTGACAAATAGAAAGAAGCCAGCTAGCTCTGGCTCGAAATCTAAGGACGTAATTATGAAACCAGCCACTTATGATGGTAGTGTAGCATGGATGGACTACAAGGCACTTTTCGATGCCTGTGCCGAGCTGAACGGCTGGACGGATCAACAGAAAGGTCTGTACCTTTCTGTATCACTACGTGGACAAGCACAAGGTGTGTTTGGCAATTTAGAGTCTGGCAAGCATGATTATGGTGACTTGGTCAGGGCTCTAGAGGAGCGCTTCGCACCTCCGAACCAGACTGAGCTATATAGGGTCCAGTTGCGAGAACGCCGCCAAAAAGCATCAGAAAGCATGGCCGAGCTTGGACAGGATATTAGACGCCTGACCAACCTCGCATATCCTAAAGCTCCCAGCGATGTGAGGGAGACCTTAGCTAAAGAACAGTTTGTCGACTCGCTAGTCAACACGGAAATGAGACTGAAGATCAAGCAGGCAAGGCCTGTTGATCTCAATGACGCTGTGAGACACGCTGTCGAATTAGAGGCTTTCTATAGAGCAGAAAGTAGACAAACAGGACAGGGGTTCATAAATACAGCTGTCTCAAGCGAAGAAGTTGATGACAAGAAATTGGCGGAAGCGTTCTCGTCTCTGAACAACAGGTTAGATGAGATGACCAAAGTTATGAACAAGCTGTTGTTTCAGCAACGGAACAGTAATTATCGTCAAGAAAATCAGCCCTCAAAGCAAGGTCCGGTGAGTAATAGCAGACCGCCTGCTCAGCCAAGGACTGATAGCGACACCAACAGACAAAGGGTTAATAATGGTAGTTATAAACCCGAGGTCAAGGGTCAGAATAGGACAGCTCGCAGGTGTTTTAACTGCAACTCTGACCAGCACTTGATTAAAGATTGTACTCAGCCCAAAACTAGTAAGAGAGACAAGGATAAACCTGGTTCTACAAATAAGGAGAGTGTTTGTCTGAGCAGTACCAATCATGCTGGATTATTTGTGCAAGCTAAGCTCGGAAAATATGGTGCCGACTGCTTAGTTGACAGCGGGGCAACACTCAGTCTACTGTCATCTAAGGTTTGGTCTGCCATTAAAGGTACAATCTCTTTGGAAAAATTTGATAAAGAGATCGTATCTGCGTCTGGAAATGTCCTTGATACAAAAGGCAAAGCAAACGTTTGTTTTGTGATAAACGGAGTGAAGTGTGTCATGGACGTAGTGATAACTGAAATGGACATTGATGCTATTCTAGGGTTGGACTTCATGTCGATGCACGATGTCATTGTAGATGTTGTTGGTATGACCATGCATATTAAAGGGACAGTGTGTCCTTTGGTTAAAATTGGAAAGATCGGCTGCTACCAAGTCATCGTCAAAGAAAGGGTACATGTGCCAAGTAGATCTGAGGTTATCCTTGAAGGACAATTGGTTGACTGGGACTCCGGTGATGACAACATAGGCATCATAGAAACTTCGGACAAGTTTCTAAATTCAAACCGAGGAGTTGTTGCAAGAACACTTGTGAAAGCTAATGGAAAAATACCCATTAGATATGCCAACTTTTCTAATGAGGATCAGATATTGTACCCCGGTACAAACATTGCTGAATTTTTTCCAGCACAGGTTCTGAGGGCCGTACAGGAAGTCAAGACAAAGCCTCCCAGAAATCTACCCAAGCATTTGACTGAGCTCTATGAAAGAGCATCAGAAGGAATGTCTTCCACACAAAAGAAACAAATTGCAAATCTCTTAGGAAAATATGGAGATATATTTTCCAAGGACGAACATGACTTAGGTAGGACAGGCATTATTAAGCACAAAATTTCAGTAGATAACACAAGGCCAATAAAACAAGCCATGCGCAGAGTTCCTGTACATATGCAGGATGAAGTTGATAGGCAACTTGATCTTATGCTAGAGCATGATATCATACAGCCATCGACAAGTCCATGGGCCAGTGCTATTGTGCTTGTGAAAAAGAAGGACGGGTCCAGGCGTTTCTGTATTGACTACAGGCGCCTAAATGACGTCACAGTCAAGGATGCCTACCCGTTACCCAGAATTGATGAATCTCTGGACCAACTTGCAGGGGCGAAATGGTTTTCTTGTTTGGACTTAAGTGCTGGTTATTGGCAAGTGGAAGTCGATCCTGACGATCGACAGAAGACAGCCTTCATAACCAGGCGCGGTCTCTACGAGTTCAACGTAATGCCCTTTGGCTTATGTAATGCCCCTGCGACCTTCGAGAGGTTAATGGAGTTGGTACTTTCAGGGTTGCACTGGCAAATATGCCTGATCTACTTGGATGACATAATCATTTTTGGGAAGACATTTGCGGAAATGATACAGAATTTAGACACTGTGCTAGCAAGATTTGCTCAGGCTGATCTAAAATTGAAATCACAAAAGTGTCAGCTGTTCAAGAGAGAGGTCGATTTCTTAGGCCATGTTATAAATGAACACGGAATACACACTAACCCGCAGAAGATTGAATGTGTCAAAACCTGGCCGACACCAAAGAATATCACTGAGCTCAGGTCATTTCTTGGACTGTGTAGTTATTACAGGCGGTTTATTGCCAACTATTCGCACGTTGCTAAACCACTGACGAGGCTCACAGAAAAAGACCAGAAGTTCAACTGGACGTCTGAATGCTCAGAAGCATTTGGAAGACTCAAGCACATGCTTGTGACGGCTCCCATACTTGCTCATCCAGACTTTACTAAACCATTTATTCTGGACACAGATGCGAGCAATCATGCAATTGGGGCGGTTTTGTCACAGAAAACGGGAAATGAAGAGCGTGTGATAGCTTACGCAAGCAGAACGCTATCCAAATCGGAGAGAAAATACTGTGTAACTCGGAAGGAGTTACTAGCCCTTGTATACTTTGTGAAGTATTTTCGGCACTACCTGTATGGGCGGAAGTTCACAGCTAGGACAGATCACGCGTCCTTACGCTGGCTGATGAACTTTAAGAACCCAGAGGGTCAGGTAGCCCGCTGGCTAGAGGTTCTATCAACGTTTTCCATGGCAATTGAGCATCGTCCTGGAAGATTGCATGGTAACGCAGATGGCATGAGCAGAAAGCCTTGTACTGATGATACAGTCTCAACTAGCCATAGTGAAATTCCGCATGATAATTCAAAGGACTTAGATCCTAGTTGCATGCATGTGGGAAGTGAGGATACTGATGAAAGTATGAGTGAGTTTGATGATTTAAAATCTCTGCAAGCAGATGACGACGAGCTAGCTGTAGTTCGTTCATGGGTGCAAGCAAATAAGAGGCCAGAATTTGCCGTCATTGCTGCTGAAGGTTACATATTGAAATCACTCTGGAATCAGTTTCCATGCCTTGAACTACACGATAATTTGCTTGTTCGGAGACAAGAAAATCTGGATGAAGATAATGTGGTCACATTTCAAGTGATCGTCCCCAAGAAAGCCAGACGATCCATTTTGTATGCCTGCCATGACATGAAAACATCAGGGCATTTGGGTGTCACGAAGACTGTCAGTAAAATCAAGCAGAAGTTTTACTGGCCTGGCTTACAATCTGACGTCAGAAGCTATATAGCTGGTTGTGATGCTTGTAGCAAACGCAAAGGCCCAATTCCATCAAAGCGAGCACCGATGCAGATTGTCAGAAGCGGCTTTCCTATGGAGAGGATTGCCATTGACATTTTAGGTGAGCTACCTGAGACACCAAGAGGCAATAAGTACATTGTGGTAATCGGCGACTACTTTACGAAATGGACCGAGGCTTTGCCGATCCCAAACATGGAAGCATGTACTGTAGCAAAAGTGCTTGTGGAAAATATGCTTTGCCGATTTGGAATTCCCCAAGTTATCCACTCTGATCAAGGACGTCAATTTGAAAGTAATTTGTTTCAAGAGATGTGCAAATTGCTAGGTATACACAAGACGCGCACCACCCCTTACCATCCACAGAGCGACGGAATGGTTGAACGGTTCAACCGTACGCTTGCGGCGATGCTTTCCGCATACGTCATCGAAAATCATAGAGATTGGGATGAACAGTTACCTTACGTTACCATGGCCTACCGCAGTACCGAGCATGAAACGACTGGTATGAGCCCCAACATGCTAATGTTCGGTCGAGAAGTTTCTACTCCGCTTGACCTTGTGTATGAGCTCCCAAATCTGAGCAAACCAATTCCAAACAATCAATGGGTTTGGGAATTACGGGACCGTATAGAAAGGGCACACACGCTCGTACGTCAATACACACAGCAGGCTATGCATAGGCAAAAACGAAATCGCGATTCGCGAACGTCCTTTGAAACATTTAAGACTGGAGATCAAGTGTTTGTGCATTTCCCTGTGAAGAAGGTGGGCACCTCTGCAAAGCTGACGCCTTTCTGGAGGGGTCCATTCAAAGTTACTGGCAAACTGTCAGAAGTTTTGTACAAAGTAAATTGTGGTCGCAATAATGCTGAGCAAATAATTCACTGTGACAGAATTAAGTTGTGTAGACAACAAGTTCTGAGAGGTGAACTTGAACAGTCTGATATAGAAGGTCATGAAGAGGGTCATGCACATGAAGCAGATAGAGATAATGAGATAGATGAAGTAGAAGAATTAGAATCTGCTCACCAGCCCGTTATGGACACAGACAGAGATTATGAATCTGATAGAAAGAGAGTCCGTAGAAAACCTGTTTGGGCTAAAGATTATGTTTTCTCTTGCAGGATGGTTAACACAACGGTTACTCCAAGAAAACAAAGCATGGCAGATAAGGCAAAGACCAGATGTACCTGGTGTAAGGGATTATTTGAAGAAGGAGACCAGTATGAACAGCACATGATCAAGTGCTACAGGAACAGATGGACTTGCCATGCCTGTGGCAATACCTTCAAGCTGAAATCGTATCTCGAGAAACACAAGAAAACGCAACATCAGGCTTGGGCAAGCATAAATAGAACATTGAAAAGATCTGCAGGACATTTCAAAGTTGGCCTGAAGACGAACAGTCATGTAGCCAAAGCTAATGTTGATGAAGAGAAGCATAACCTGGATGATCAGAGTAAAGTGAAGGATAGTAAAGAAAAGCAAGTTTCTGATGGTCAGGTACAGAAAAAGGAAGAAACAGTGAGCACGGCTAAGAAGGTAGAAAGTGTCGATCTAGTTTCTGAAGAAAACTCTGACTGGGATAAATCACCTGATGTATCTTTGGAGGGAGAATTACAGGTCTCTGATGATAGTGACAGCTCAAGTGACAATGATTCGAGAAGACAGGAAATTGAGAAAGACAAAGTTGATCAGAGCAGTGTGGATAAGGAGAAAGAGCTGTGGCTTGGCAGGGTGATCCGGAAAGCCACCACACCTGCCATCCCAGTTGCACCTAAGAAACAGAAAATGGACGAAAAGCCAGAGAACGAGGACATTGGACAGAAAGGGGAAGCTGTACAGGTGAAGAATGATAACGTGATACTGAAGAGAAAGAAAGAAATTAAGGTGACATGCGAGAGTATGATAAAAGAGGGATCGTCTGAATCTGTCACAACAGTGACAGAGAATGGTGAGGAGACTTACAGGGATAAAGTTCGAAGGAAAAAGCAGAAGACAGGGCCAGTTAAGATAGATATCGGCGATATCGTTCCGGACGGAAGTATTCGAGCAAGTGATATCAGTTTGCAACTCAAAGGAGAAGGGAATGTTGAACTAATCCTTACATATTGCCCTGAGTCTGATGACTAAAGTGTTCAAATTCAGTGCTGTCAGGAAGGCAATGAAGTTTCATTGACATGATAAATTAGACCAAGGTCAGGTCTATGATAAAAAAAAAAAGAAATGTAATAATGGATCTATAAGATAAGTCTAAAGTAAGGCATGGTCCGATGCGGACAAACATTGATGATGATGATGATGATGATGATGATGATGATGATGATGATGATGATGATGATGATTGAAAGATGTTGTATGGAAAATAATGTTTATGTCATGATTTTTTTTTGTTGTTTATTTTTATGCGAGGACGCATATACCCGGAGGCGTGGGTAGTGTGACAAAATCATTATTTTTGCAAGTCGGTCTTCATAGGAAAGTACCGGCGATTAATTCACTTGGTCGAAACGACTTTGAGTAGCCTGACAACCCCGTTTCTAAGGTGATTTAAAACATAGACTCGCCCGCAAAGTAGATTCGTCCAAAGTGTGTGACGTCACCGATAGTATAAATACCTGTGTTTCGCATTGCGAGTTGTTCAGTTAGCAAGAAGTCGTCGAAGAGTGCAGAACAAGTAAATAAACCAATATAAAATCTATTAAAGACTGATTGCAAGCTTGGTTAGTGGCGAACAGTGGATTTTATCCATCTCAGTAGCAACAGCGAAAAGTGGACACAGTCCATCCAAGTAGCATTGATTAATATAACCAAGCAGTGAACAGTCTTAGGCGATTAAGGTGGTTTATGTTACTAGCATAGGACTGGCCTAGCAGAAGTGTATGCTGGTCACCCACGGAGCATCAGCAGTGTAGGCTGATACTAACAGTCAGAGCTAGCTCAGTAGAGGTTCAGGCTGAGCTCATATACCGAGTGCAGATCATCATCACATTTGTTTTATATGCATATTAAGTTGATTCCTATGATTTTTGTTTTGCTCATCCAATCATTGTAAAATCATTGGTCTATAATCACAGGACAAAGCAGTCCCAAAGGAAAATTATTTATATATCAATCAAGCTAGCCCCGCATACGTTACAGATGTAACACAAGGAAGCCTCTTTTTGGAATTTTATTCAAGTTGGTCTTTAGTTAATCTGCTTGATACTTGAAACACAGAAAGGACAACTGTTATTCGATTAATTCAGACATCATGAGCTGATCAGAGCCGGAGGTTAAAAAATTTTTGTTCTCTACTGAGGCATATTTAAATTGCTTATGAATAATATGAAATTACCAGAAAAAATGTAATGTTTAGATTACCAAATCCCTACAAAATGTTTCATGGTTTATGAGCAGGATAAATTTATGCTCAGGTGAGTTGAGAATGAAAATGTTTGTTTTTTTTTGTTTTTTTTTAACTTTGGGGGCTGATGCTGACTTGATGAACAACCTGTCAAGGCCTTAATTAAATTTTGCCAAATTAGTATGACATAGTGAATAAATGATCATTAAAGGAAAGAACAATCAACCTGTCTTTTAGTTTCTATCATCAAATATTTGAAAATAATTTGTTGTGTCTTTGAGAAGATTGAAAAGGTTAAACACAAACTCACTTGCACTAGTACAGAAGTTGCGTGCACAATAGCTTCATCTGAAGTGAATGTTAAGTATATGAAGCAGGCCCATGATCAATCCTATAGTCTGGCACATTTCTTTCTTGAGGCTTTGGTCATGAAATTATTTTTACAGCTATTCTTCTTTTCCTCCGCTGACACAAGATCAGAATGAAATGTGCTTTTAGTATTGGTAACCTCCTTCCTGGAGGCTTGCCAGGGAAGTGGCTAAGTGGCTAACTGACTGTCCCAAATGACCTCTGTGAACAAACCAAGAAGCCTAGAGGATGATTTTCTGAACAAGAACTCTGCGGAGGTCGATATCGCACCTGCATCGGGCAAAGTCAATAGACCGTGAAATATAGTTCCAAGGGCACCGGGTTGAAGGGCATGTCAAGGACAATTACTATGCAATGTTTCAGACTCGCAGCTATCTCTGATGTCGAGAAAACCAAACTTCGACGTAAAAATTTTCAAAGTCAGTGGACCGTGAAATATAGGTCAAGGGCACCGGGTTAAGGTGCGTGCTTGAAGGGTATGTCAAGGACAATTACTATGCAAGGTTTCAGACTCGCAGCTATCTCTGATGTCGAGAAAACCAAACTTCGACGTAAAAATTTTCAAAGTCAGTGGACCGTGAAATATAGGTCAAGGGCACTAAGTTAAGGTGCGTGCTTGAAGGGTATGTCAAGGACAATTACTATGCAAGGTTTCAGACTCGCAGCTATCTCTGATGTCGAGAAAACCAAATTTTGACGTAAAAATTTTCAAAGTCAGTGGACCGTAAAATATAGGTCAAGGGCACTGGGTTAAGGTGCGTGCTTGAAGGGTGTATCAGGGACAATTATTATGCCAGGTTTCAGACTCGCAGCTATCTCTGATGTCGAGAAAACTAAACTTCGATGTAAATGTTGACGAACGTACGGACGGAAATTTGAACTCCTATATCGCACCCTGCTATAAGCAGGTGCGATAAAAAGCACAGTGGGACCATCAAAGTACTGCTTGCAGAGATTTGCAAGTTTTTTCTCGAGGTACTGCCATTTTCACCCTACCTTCTGATTGACTCATCTTACACCAGTGAAAAAATCTTAATAGAAACATAGGCTGAATAAAAAAAGAAAAGCAAGTTTATTCAAACAAAAACTAAAGGCACACAATTAGTGCATTTTGCTACAATCAGCCTTTAAACAGTTACAGATTTACTATTGAGCTCCTAGGACACAACTTATTGCCAAAACGGGAGAACCCCAAGAAAAACCATCTGGCACACCCTCGAGCATACCTTGGCTTCTCTCACATGTGCCCCGTGTGGGACACATCAGACACAGCGGTGAGATAATCGAATGATTAAAGCAGGGCTCTTAACCACAAGCCGCATCATGAGAAAACCAGATTTTTGCATATGCGAAAACAAAGGAGCAGATCAGCTGTAGTTACAGATTTTAGCCACATGGATAGTGTGATTCCTCTTCTACTTAAACCCAAGCTTTTAGCCTTATTCTGAGACTGTACAGGCCAGTTTGTGTCAGACCTGGTCGGAAACCCACGAAGATTTCTCATGTCAGCTAATTTTATTGTGGCTTTCCCTGGACCTTCTCTTGAAAACTATTTGAGCGGTGTCATGAGAAAACCAATGTGTTTTTGGAACAGGTCCAACACAGAGCTGCACAGGCACAGAAGATAACAAGAGGCTAGAAATTTTGTTTTTTAGAAAGTTGAGGAATTGTTCTATCTGTGTAGCAAAAACAAAGGCCCTGATCAGCTTCACAGTTACTATGAAGCTGATCTGCCCCTTTACTTTCCCACATGCAAAATGCTGGTTTTCTCATGACTTGGCTCACCTATTTTGTAGACATGTCGGTTATATGAACGGAAGTTTATCAGTCATAAATGTAGATCCAAAGTCTGGCACTGCAGCTACCACACATTATTGAGCCGCAATACAAAAAACAAGCCTTTGTAGTTTCAGACCAGGTCTGACACAAACTGGCCTGTACAATCACAGATTAGAAGCTTGAAATTTTGGATTCAAGAAGAAGGGAATTGAAATACCTGTGAAGTGAAAACAAATATGCTGATCAGCTGTGCAGTACTGATGTGTGTCTTTGTTTTCACATAGGCAAAAAGCTAGATTTCTCATGATGCGGCTCATTTATCATTTTAGTTTTCCCAAAAACATGTTTATAGGATGGAACTTTGGTTCTGGTGGCACCAATCATTGCTTACTCAATCATTGCTTACTTATAACTAGGCATCATAGATATAAATGAAAATCGCAAAATATTTTGTTGTAATCTTCATGATTCATCACATTAATTACCAGACAAAATAATTCATTAGTAACAAAATCACTATACCTAACAATTAGTCTGAAATGGCTTTTCTTAAAACTTGAGAAATTTTCCTTTTTTGGCTGTAATCAGGTCTGATTCCAGTACATACATTTGAGCCTTCGCATGAGAAAACCAACAAGTTGCTTATGCCAAAACAAAGATGCAGATCAGCTGTGCAGTCACTGCACAGCTGATCAGCATCATTGTTTTGGCCACATGGATAGTACTGTTCCTCTTCTAATTATATCCAAAGTTTCAAGCTTCTAGCTTTATTCTGTGGCTGTAAAGACTGGTTTGTGTAGCACCTGGTCTGAAACCCAAATTGTTGGTTTTCTCATGCACAGGCTCATTTATGTTACAAAGTGGTGATGTTATAAGTGTATTGTGTCCCGCTGAACAGCTCGGGTTATATTGAGGCAAGCTCTTAGTTTAAAGTCTCATTCAAAAGTCAGAGGAGAATGAGTTTCCACATGTCACTGTTGGTTTACATGGCATGTAACCTGATATCTTGTAAATATGGATTAATATTACAGACCAACTGCATTATAAACCTATACTGTGTTCTAATGAAGTTACTTACAATAGACATATAGCAAAATAATCATTTTGGGAGTCATGACATGGCTGTTTGATTTTGAAAACCGCATTTTAATGAGGCTTGTTATAACGAGGTTAAACTGTACTTCATCATCAAGTGTGAAAATGCAATTTTCTTTTCTTGAATGTGCATCACCCAATATTCCTGTTTAAATTCTTTTTGTATATTTATGATTCAATATAATTTTTTTTTTTTGTTTGCATTGAGGCAACAGTTTTTCAGTCATGTACGGACAAAGCAACCACTTCCTGGGTATTGACCACGCTCTGTGTGTCTTAAGGGCACAACTCGATGCCTCCAGTTGGTATAAACCCAAAACCTCTATATTCGGAGTCTGATGCTATACCACTAGGCTGCCTTGCTCCCCTAATATAATTTTATTGTCAAATTAGGAAACAAAGTACATGACTATTGTATTTTGTCTTTCCATAAAATTTTCTGTGTGTAAATATTACACAAATATTGTTATGTTGCTTTAAAAAACAAAAACAAAACAACTCTACAACAACAAAATCATGAAAGATGAAAACAATATGTACACAAACTAAATCCTAGGTTTACACAATAGGGTAGAGGAAATTAAACTAAATGCAAGGTCTATGATAAAGTGCATCATTGAATGCACACACTTTTCTCGTCATCTAATAATTCAGTGTTATATAAAGATGATTCATTTTCAAATTCATTACTAAAAAGATGTTTTTTCTTATGAGAAAGAAATCAAAATAATTATCTTTAAATGAAAAAGATAGTTAGACAATGGACACAGCACATAATGATTCAAACAATGACAATATTAGACAAGCAAATGAAATAATGTCAAATATTGCACAAAAGACTTAAATCTTCGGATTCAGACTTGTGGTTTAACATCCAAATCAACAACTTTATGTCATGTCTGGATGTGACCAATCTAATATGAGCCACTGCATAAGAAAACCAACATCTTGCATAGGCAAAAACAAAGCCCCCGATCAGCTGTGCAGTAACTGCACAGCTGATTAGCGCCTTTGTTTTCGCTGCTCGGATAGTACAATGCTTCTTCTTAAATCTGAAATTTCTAGCTTCTAGCCTGCTTCTGTGACTGTAGAGGCCGGTTTGTGTCAGACCTGGTGGATATCTCTAGTACAGGCTCATATGTCTTGCTCAAGAACACAATGGTGCCCCTGTAGTGTCCAAGCTCCCAACATCTTGATCCAGTTTTAATGCTCTAACACTAGGCCATCACACTCGCTATGTATTAAGAATACTTAATACACATTATACATGTATATAGAGAGACAAGCAACTTCATGACCTCCTGCCCTCTGAATCTTAACATTGCAAGCCTTGGTACCACTCTGTACAATGTAAACTCATGATTCTTACAGTGCAGATTAATGCAACATCACACAATAAGTGACAAAATCGAGTGTTATGATTAGAAGACTGTTCAAATGTGCAACAACATACATCAAAGAGTTCATTACATCACGACAATATCTGTGTAATATATACCCCCTTACACCCCGCAAAACATGGCAAAACTGGGGTATGCAGGGGTATACTCATTTTTATTATTTTAGCTCAAAACATAGATTGTGGGTACTTGTTAGAACCGACTCACTAAGGCGGTTCTAATGTGTACCCACAATCCAGCTAAAAAATAAAAAATATCAAATTTTTATTTTTTTTTTTTTTTTTCAATTTTTACAGCTGAAAAAAAAAAATCTGTATATTGTATGGACAAGTTTGCGTGATGACCTTGCTGTAGGTTGTTGCCAAATCGATATTGTTTTGCTGCAGGTCAACCAATCATTCAGGCTTCCAATCAACTAAATTTCATTTCGTTACTTGTTGTGTTACGTTGCATCAATATGCACTAATAAATTTGGTTGCATCATACAGCCCCTTTCACTCGAGTTTGCCGTTTGAGCATTTGCATCACACAAGAAGACCATGTGTTCCGAAGATCTGAGTTTCTTTTCATGTTGTCCTCAAAGACATCTAGATTGATTGATCTGCTGATTTGAGTGACAGCTTCAAACTAAATGACCTTTAAAAACGGCAAACTCGAGCAAAATTTTTAACTTACTATGTGGAATTTTTGCCTTGTAGATACCTATCAGATACTGCTTAAATTGATAAAATACTGCTTTTGTCTCTATCCTGTTACAAATATGTGCTCTTAATATGCATTGTTTATGTTGTGCAAAGAATTTTGAAATCAAAATGTGCTTTAACCAAGCAATTACAATGTTTTTATCAGAAGAGGTGACATCATTACCTCAAGATAAATGCTGAATAGATTTTAAGAACACCTGGCACCTGGGACACTGTTTCAGTTCTAAAATAGAATAAAAAGTTACCTGATTTACAAACAAACGGCAAACTCGAGTGAACAAATTTGAATGACCTAACTGCTCAAACGGCAAACTCGAGTGAAAGGGGCTGTAAGAAGGCAGTTACTAGCTGCATTTTATGGTTGTATAGCCCTGTTTTGTGTTGGACCTAGATGAAATACCAAAAAATCTTTCCACTTGACAATGTCAGGTCAAAATACTTGATATCAAAAGCACTCTTTGGTTAGAAATGGCCTTTGAAAGTCTATAACCATTACCATTTGCCGATTTAGAATAGCCAATGAAGCTTTCCTTGCAGACATGTAGCTGTTTCAATAAGTTGTGCTGTAACTTGAAACAGTTCATTTTCCGCATGTTTGGAATGTTTAGTATTAAGCAGCAAAAATAAGAAAAAGATATACTATGTACATGTACATAATAATTCAAGTAATGCTTCTTAAAGATGCAGACTTATTTGCAAACACTTAAACAGTGAAGCTCCTAATCTGACTACTCCACCAGCAGCAATCTGATCAGGATCTACACTTTTAGCCTAGACATGTTTGTCTGAACATTTTTAGAACTTCAATCTAACTGCACCCATAGCACTTCCCAACTGCACCTCCACCAAATAAATCTCATTTGAATGAAGCATTAATTGCTCCAGAAACACAGGACGATGGCAATTCCTCATCTTTTCATCTCCAATTTTTCATGTGTGCACATATAACCTTAGATTTCTTCCTTCAAACACTAGTACAGAACTATACACCTGACCTTCGAATACATGTGTAGGATCATGATCAACCACAGGACCATCTACATAAGCGCTACATGTCTTAATTCTTTATGGCTGAAATACAGTTGAAACTCTGCAAACAGATAAGGCTCTAGCCAGACTGTGGCAATGCACCGGCTAACACAGCCAGAGCTAATGTTGGATGAGGAGTCAGCATTAGCATATCATGTGATTGCACATCTCTGTCCATTGTGTCATCGTGTGTTAAAAGTTCCCAGTAGTGATGTGATTCCTCTTCATACTCCACCATTCAAAACTGGTTCTGAAATATTACCCACATCAAGAGAACATCTGAGCCCCATCATGAGAAAACCAACGTTTTGCCTATGTGAAAACATAGGTGCAGATTAGCTGTGCAGTAACTGCACAGCTGTTCAGCACCTTTGTTTTCACTTCGCGGATAGTACAACTCCTCTTTTCTCCCTAAACCCAGGAGCTTCTAACCTTTGGTGACTGTACAGGGTGGTTTGTGTCAGACCTTTTCAAAAACAACATTGTTGGTTTTCTCATGATGCAGCTAATTTGTATTTTATGTTTCCAAAAACTGAGGTGCAAATTAGCTCAGAATTAACTTTGCGGCAAATTCACCACAAATTCTGTACAATGCCTCTTCTGCCATTAATCTAAACTTCTGCTGCTGTATAGCTTTATTCAATTTCTCTAGACCTGTTTAAACATTAAGATTTTCCTATCCTTTTAGTTGATTGTTTCTTAGTACTGTGCGATGGTGGATCTCATTGTGGTGGAACAGGCGATATTTTGCCAACAGACTGATCATAATAAGTCTTCACTGTATCTATTTAGTTAATCATTTAACATGTCTTTTTTTCATCAGTTTTAAGTTAATGTTCAAGTACAAATATTAGCACTAAAGGGATTCGAACCCCTAACTTCCTGGGGCCAGTTGTTCAAAACATTGTTAGCTCAACACTGTCTTTAAGTCCTCAATTTGTTTACTATATGTCGACTTGAAAAGCAAATATTGAAAAAATGTGAGAAACCTTTCTATTTTTTCAACAAAAAATAACAGTTTTTTTTTTTTTGTATATTGCCATTTGAAATTTTAACGCATTGTTAACTAATGATGTCGTTAATTTTGAACAACTGGGACCTGATCTGGAGTCGTACAAACTAAACACACTACCTACAAGGCCACCTTGCTCCCCTTAGCTGGTTTCTTTAAACTTGAAGTATGATCAAGTAGTAGTAAAGATTTATGTGCTTACCTTATTAAAACCTTGAGGATTTCCACTGTATGATGATGGTACTAGGTACCCTCTCTGTTGTGTCTGTCCCCCCATCTGCTCCTGGATGATGTTCTGTCCCTGCCCAATACTCACAATCCGAGCCTGCATGCCAGAGCCCTGGTTGATTCCTAGTGTGTTGAGAGTCTGTTGGACATTCTGGAATGGATTCTGGTTTGTGACGATCTGTCCTTGCTGCCGTTGTTGGTTTGGCATACCACCTGACTGATTCACATTTTGGAATTGGGATTCAATGGGACCTGCTTGTGACTGTTGAACATTTGTGTGTATGATTTGTGGTTGTATCTGTTGCTGCCCAGAAACATTTTGTTGTGGACCTAGTTGATGAATCATAGGTTGACTATGATCTATGACTATCTGGTAGCTCCTCTGCTGAGACTGTAGAGGCATGTCTGACGTCTGGAACTGTAATTGTTGATTACCCGACTGCTGCTGAATCATTCCCAGATTTGACTGTTGAGCTAGCTGCTGGAACGACTGTTGCATTCCTGCTGACTGTGGTTGAAATGACATCCTCTGTTGCTGGAGATCAGACTGATTCTGTATATTCTGCATTGGCTGGGACTGTTGCAGTCCAATAATCTGGGGCTGTTGGACATTTTGAAGCTGAGTTGGTTGACCCAACAGTGGAGGAGTTTGGATGACTACTTGAGAAGTTGGCACATACTGGTTCCTCATTAGCTGTGGTGGAGGCAAGGACATGTCTGGCAAAGGTGGTGCTAGTGGTGGTGCCATTGGTTGAACTGTTGGTTGACTAGAGTTGAACATGTCTCTATCATTCCCTTGTTGTTCTACTAGTGAAGCATTCATATCAACAGGGTCTCCACCTCTGAATCCTAAGCTTCCATCTCTTCTATTCATAGTTTCCTTATCAAAATCATCTTCATTCCTCACATCACGCATTTTCTTCATTGGGGATACACCTTGTCGTAAATCTTCATCAGTTGTATTATGGAAGCCTCTTTTTCTATCTTCTCCATGAACATCTGTGTCTCTTTCATCTCTCCTGTCAGATCTTTGTCTCTGATTGAAGCGAGTCTCAGAAGCAGTGCTATGTTGTTCAAACTTGTGACTTTCTCGATTTCGGTTTTCTCTGTATCTAGGAGGGCTCCGCCTCCCCCCTCTGAATCCTGAGTCCCTGTGATCTGTTCTATCTTTCCTAGAAGGTTCACCTCTTTGTCTATTTTGCTCTATTCCAGAATTACTATCATTTCCATTGGCTGAAAATTTGCCCTTGTCTCTATTCTGACCAAATTGTTCTCCAGTATCTCTTTCATTGCGTTTAAAATTTCTAGCTTTGTTTTCAATTCTGCTTGAATCACTTTGCCTTATATTTCTTTGATTTATTTCATGTCTGTCATTTTTATGTGACAAACTACTTTCAGTATCATTCAAGTCATTGTGACTATGTCTGTCTTGAAAACCACTTGTTTGAGCTGCATTAACATCAGTATAGCCACTTGTTGTTTCTCGGATTATTCTTTTATCCATATTATTAGTGGGCTCAAACATTGTGTCCGTTGCATTTCTGTCATCATTATGTCTCTGTGAATTTGTATTATATTTACTTTGAAATTTATTAACATTCTTTGATTGTCCACTATGACTTCTATTGTCAATAACATCAAACTGATTTGTTCCACTTGACATATTATCACTAATATTGTCTTTCTTTTCATATAGATTATTTCTGACTGTGACTTGTAATGGACTTATTGGTCGTTGGTCACGAATGTTCCTTGCCTTGTCATCGTTTAAGTTACTTTTTATACTTTTAATAGTTAATGTTCTGCGCTCTTGCTGATTCTTCTTTTTGTTCTCATTGTCAATACGCTTTAATTCTTCTGAAATTCTACTGGCTGTATATGCCTTGAAAACTGGTTTATCTGTTGCTGATACTTTTTCATGTTCTACTTTAACAATTTCACTGCGCATACTCGAGCGGACTTGGGAAGACCCTACCATGTCTCTAGCATTCATTCTTACTGGAGCACTGACATTCGCTCTATCCACAACTAATTGTGGTTGTCTATATCTATCCCCTTGTCTTCTTGACTGATCCATTTCTGGCTTATTCTCAATTTTACTTTGATTCATATTACTAACAGGACCTCTTCTTACATTAAGTTTTCGCCTAGTAATTGAATGTTGAACAAGTGTTCTAGGTTCATTTTGCTTTCGAAATTTAGGGCGTCTTTCATTGGCATCTAATTCTATTTCATCAATGGAGGCTTTGTCCCAGTCACTAACATTTCCATCTTCATCTTCATCACTTACATCTTCAAGGTCACTGACATCATCTAGTTCACTTACATCATCATAAATATTTTGTCCTTTAGCATCTTTCTTAGTTATCTTTTTAGTTTTTGATCCAGATTCATCCCTTGTTCCTTGTGACACAATACTTTTCTTATCTAGATTTTCAAGGACTTTTTTCTCCACCTCTTTTACTAAATTTTCTTTTCTCCTTATATTTAATTTAGTTCTTAGTTTTGCTTTCTGTCCACTAGATAACATCTTTTTTGTTGAGTGTTTAACATCATTTTTAGACCTAGAATCTTTTTCAGTTTCATCATGTTTATTTTCTCTTCCTCTTATATTTCCCTGAGGCTCATTAGGAGGGATCATTTGTGGTACAAAGCCAACAGGAAATCCAGCTTGTTGGACCTGGATGATATTTTCAGGCATGACAGTGTTCCCAGTAAAAGGTATAAATATCATTTCTTGGCCATTGACATTCTGTATTGGTATAGATGCTAAAGCTTGACCTGCATCGGGAAGCTGGATTATGTTTCCAAACTGATCTATTGTTTGTCTACCATCCGGATTGGGTATTAATATCATTGGCTGCTGCACAGTCTCAATATTTGTGCTTTCTCCTGTTTCTCTTTCACGATTCACAGAGTGCTGACGAGGTGGGTCCATGTGGACCTTGAACCCTTCATCCTGTCTCTCTTCATAAGGTCTATCTTCTTTCAAAAGGCATCCGCTTGCTCCACGATCAACCTGTGGCATTGCTTTGGGTCTGTCTGTATTTTTACTATCATTTCTTTCACTATCACCCTTTCTTTGACTTTCTCTTTCACTTCTGTGTTCTACTTTTGCTTTCTTTTGGTATTTTTCATTGTGCTTATTTCTAGCCTGTGTATGAAACTTACGGGTCAAAAACTTACGTTTGGTATTTCTGTAATACTGCTGACTTCTAGAATTCACATTCAGACTTTTTCCAACTCTGTCTACGGCTTTCTGCCTCCTTAAATTTTGTCTTGATTCTCCATGATTTTCATTTTTTCGACCATGATAGTCATTTCTTTGTTTTATTTCATGCCTTTTTTCTCTTTCATAAGAATTTCTAAAATCATCATCTCTTTTACCTCTTAAATCAGATGATTCTTCATACCTTCTTTCATGATACTGCTTTTTGTAATTTTCTTTATCTTGTACGTTTGAATGTCTTTCACTATAATGTCTCTCAGAATCAAGTCCCTTTCTTGTATGCTCATACTGCTTATCTTGATAATGTTCATTCCTGATTTTGTCATTTCTTTCATGATATCTGCTATTCCTATCATCATTTTTATTTCTATCATCATTTCTATCATATAATCTTTCGTGTTTTTCATCAAGCCTTTGATCGGTTTCATAATAACCTTGGTCCCCATATTCATGTCTTTCTTCTCTAGTCCTCCTTTGTTCATTGGTGTCCCTATTCCACCCAGTACTGTCATAATTATCAACATGTCTGTGTTCTCTGTCATAGTTTTGGCCTTGCTCCTGATCAAACATGTCGAACTGATTTTCATTAAAGGATCTTCTTCCCCTATTATATTCCTCCTCTCTTCTGTTTCTGTCGTAACTGTCCCCTTGCCTCCTTCCTCGGTCATAACTACCATCTTGTCTCGGTTCTCGATCCATTCCTCTGTCAAATCTACCATCTTGTCTCGGTTCTCGATCCCTTCCCCTGTCATAACTACCATCTTGTCTCGGTTCTCGATCCCTTCCTCTGTCATAACTACCATCTTGTCTCGGTTCTCGATCCCTTCCTCTGTCATAACTACCATCTTGTCTCGGTTCTCGATCCCTTCCTCTGTCATAACTACCATCTTGTCTTCCTCCTCTAACGTAACTAGCCTCTTGCCTAGGTTCTTGATCATAACTTCTCTCATTTTGCCTTTCTTTCGACCTATCATACCTGTCAATGTGTGTCATTTCTCTATCATAACTACGCTCAATTCTTCTGTTACTATCAAAATTATCCCCATGTTTTTCTTCCATATGAAAGCTGATTCTTGGATTGTCAAAGTTTTCATTATATCTTTCTCTATCAATGGCTTCAGTTTCGCTATATACCTTATTTCTGTGAAATTCATTTTGTGTTTTTGAAAATGTGCCTCTTTGGTTGTCTTCATGATAATGTTTTTTATGCTCAGATTGATATGTAACGTCTGAATGTCTTTTTTCTCTTTCTCTTTGGTGTGTAGCTGATGGTTGACCAAGCCTGTTTCCTGGACCATGTTTAGTCAATGTTCTTGCACTTCTTCCTCCAAAGGTTTTAGAAACTGGATCACCAGGCTTTTGGAATGTCCTGGTTCTAAATCCACCTCGTCCAAGTTTTGAAAAAGTCCTGATACCTGGCTTATAGACAGGCCTTTTAATACCAGTTTGTCTTGGCCTGTTTGTAGAAACTGATTTCTCAGGAAGTTCTTTGCGGTGACCAGATGCACTTCTTTCAGATTTCTTTTCTTTGCTTTTTGTTTCACTATGAGCTTGACTTTTGTTGCTTTCAACTTTTGTTCCTGGCCTTGTCTCATTTTTATGTTCAACTTTAGCCACTGCAACTTTACTAACATTCAACCTTTTTGCTTTATCATTACTAACAGTTTCTGTTCTTGTCGTTCTGCTTGGATTTGCTACTTTTGGTTTGATTTCACTTCTTGTCTCATGCTTTTTATTTTTGCTTTCAGTTTTTGTATCATAAGGTCTCTTTCTCTGTCTAGTTATACTAGTACCAGTACTTGTGTTGTCATTTCTAGATCGACTGTCATGTACTGACTTCAGGCCTTCAGATTTTGAATCATTCTTTCTATCTATTGCCTTGTCACCTACGGCTGATGTTCTGTCTCTACTATATTCATGTTTTCTTTCTTCTTTGTCAGTTCGATCATCACCATGACTCTTGCTTGAATCTAAATGTCCATGGTATGAGCTAGGCCTCGGTGACCTAGATGCTTTTGCTTTCTTCTCTCTGTCATTAGACTGACTGATGTTTTCCAGTTTTCTTGATTCATTTATTCGCCGATCCCTTATTCTGCTTCTATCGTCAAATGTCCTAGGTCTGGATCCAGCACTATTATACCTATTAACATAACCTCTAGTGTTTCGAAAGTCTGGACGTCTGTATCTACCCGACATTATTCTCGTAGGTTTTGGCTTTTATTTTGTCAGCTCTTTAATCACAAGTGTTTTCACTATTTCCACTGTTGAAGAGCACACAATACACAACTATTTCTGTCCACCATTTACCAATACACCATCAAAACTGAAACCTGAAAGAGCAACAAAGACAAGTAAAGCTCAAGTGAGCTTGGAAAACGTGATAACAGACACTCAGATCCCTTATAATTTCCATGGTATGGTGTTTTAGGTTTAATTTTGTGTCAGAACCAATTCTGTATTTTGAAAATTTCAACTTAAGGAATCATTTAAAATTATTGCATTATCAAGCCTTAAGAAAAAAAAAGATAAATAATTTCAAATTTATCATAGTCAGTATAAGCTTAATATTTAATTACTTTGAATGGAAAAAGAATCTTTTAAAAGAATAATGAAAAAATCCAAAGATCAAAATAAGATTGAAGCAAATTTTGCGAAAGAAAAATGTAGATGACTGGGGTAAGCACATATTCAATCCCATATTTAAATGGAGGGTTGGAAAATTGAAAAATATTTTTTTTTTCATTGTTATGCATTAATTTTGATAGATATACATTGTATATATATTATAAATTTATAATTACGCTATATGAAAGAGTATACATCATTTTAAATTTATATGAAAGTTGAATGTCAATGTAGTTGCTGAAATAAAAAACTATAGTAGCATTTGTTGGTCATGCCATTCTATAATAATTCTATGCCTGATTAATGAGCGGGTCTGCCTTAATGTAGATTTAATTGGACCAGCTGTAAAATTGTTACTTCCACATTGGGCAACATGTTACAATTCTCTTTATTACAAGTAATCATTTTAACCATCATAGTAAAGTAAGGCTATATAACTGTATTTCCTCCTCATTTTAAACAACTTCAAATTTAAATAAAAGCTTGCTGATCTCCATATGGATACTAGAAACATTTATTTCCATCTTCAGCAATCTAATAAGCCTCACTTAACAAATGTTGTTGTTGTTTTTTTTTTCTTTAATACAAATTACATCGGGTCCTTGATAACTTTTAGTTCAGTTTGTCATCAGGAAATAGACATTTAAACCACCACTTGTTTTTCTATCCAATTTCATTACAAGTTGTTTTATCTGTCTATCCCATCCAGCTTTTCCTTCAAAATCTTCAAACATACAGTTAAGTCAGTAAAGTTTTTATTCTGATTATTTTACAGTTTCTTCATCTACAGATTTGTTGAAACATGAGAATACTGTATTCCTTCAATTAGGCCATACCATTTTTCGATGTCACAAAGTACACCGTAGGCCAAAAAAATAATATAATTGTTTCTCAGGCCACTTTTTGAAGAAAAAAAAAACAGATGTGGGAGGCAGCTATTTTACTTTAATTTGTTATATGCACAAAAAGACATTGTCCTTTTTTTTTTTTACTTCCCTGAAGCTATCTCTCCGTTCATGTCATGATTCAGGAGATACTGCCGCTATTATAGCTGCTCACTTGGCTTACAATGTGTTCTCTTTGTATTAGTACCTGATTGTCTGTCCTTGTTTTTTGTTTTTTTTTTGAATGGGAATTTCATTCTGATTGCACCTTTTCCTGATCCTTGTTTGCTTTTGCCTCTACTTTATCATAATTCAAAGGTCTGAATGCCAGCAAGCAATGCCTTCCATGTTTTAACTGTCATGTAATAGAAATGTCTTATCTTGCTAGAAGCCGCTCCCGGAGAAAGTCAAGTATCCACTTATTTAAATCACAATCTGTTTCCATTCACCTTTATCAGCTTGTTCCCCTGTTCGTATACAATACATTGATAACCTTGGAAACTGAAGACTCTTGAAGCCATTGTGAATTCGTTTTAGATCTATCACCATCCTAAGGCTGTATCCCCCATAGTATAGTATGTGTCTGTGAGATCCAATGTGTAACTTTGTAATCATCTGTCAGTTTATTAAACTTATTTACACAACACAAAAATCATATAATACACTTCTTACACAAGTTCTCCCCACAAGTGTACACCCTTCTAGTTCTTTGTGATGACTTGGTGCCTCTGTTTTCTATCCACAGGTCTTCTGTACATCCTTCCTAAGTCATCACATTATTTGGGTCTTACTTTTATAATTCATTCACTGTCAATCTGACATGAGTTTTCAAACCATAAATGATACGCCTAGATTATTGCAATTGATGTATCACCCTGATTAAGATGACAATGTCTGCCTAGAATCTTGCATGATGTCCTACATGCATGGCAAATTAAACTTTCTAAGCTTCTTTATTTCTCCTCAGGTTCATGCTGTTTATTAGTTCTGGTCTGCTTTGTGGCTTCTAGGGGTAGGTAGACCACAAATTTCTTCTAACACAAAGTCCTGACACTTTTGTTCATTGTTTTGTTCCACTCATCAGAATAAACTGTTAACTTATTTCTGTCTGTTTGTATTGAGATTTAAAATCCCTGTCAACAATTAATCAGTCGTGTCGGGATGGAGCCATTGCTTCCTGGGTTTTAACCAGTACTCTGGAAGTTAATTTGTCTCCCTCAAGGACACTACATGCTGCTGCCAATGGGGATCAAAGCCGGGACCTCTCGATTTGGAGTCCGACGCTCTACCACCATGCCACCACGCTCCCCCACTGCAACATAAAAAAATATTTAGCATCCTTGAAAACCATTCTATGACGTAAAAGGTATCGAGTTTCATTCAATGTAACCAATGATGGCAAGCAAAATAATTTCATTCCTGGGTCAGGGCTGTATATCTATCTGTCTTCATATACTGAGTCCATCAATTTCTGATCATCATCTAAGTCACAGCTTGTTAAGTATCCTTCTCCAAATACTCCTCAAATACAATAGAATATCTGCATGATCCTCCATGTTTCGCTGCTGGCTTCTCGCTCATGATGTTGATAACCATGTATGATTAAAGTGTTCTCTAAGACATGTTCACATATGGTAAGAGTGTTCTCTAAGACATGTTCACATTATGGTAAGAGTATTCTCTAAGGCATGGAAGAACAAATACATTTTCACAGGAACACACACCATAGATTTCCATTTTGTGGCAAGATGTAAGTTTGTAGCATTATGTATTTCCCTCTTGTTAACACCATATAGTTTAGCTTGTAGCACTATACATTTGCATCTAATAGTTCATTACTTTGTAGTTTGATTGTACCATACATTTCCATCTTGTAGCACCATAAATTTCCACCTTGTAGTACCTTCCAATAGCACCATACAATAACCTTCTATTTTTAGCTTGTAATACCATACAAGTCTGTCATGTAGAACCATAAATTTCCATCTTGTAGTACAATGTTACATATTTTTTTATTTTCAGCTTGTAAGCCTTGTAGTATCAAACAGTTGAGACTGTTCCATCTTGTAGCACCATTCATTTTACCTTGAAGAAGTACCATACAATTTAAGCCCATACAACCATACATTTCCTTCTGGAAGCACTTCACCTTGTAACATATACATTTTTAGCATGTAGCATGCTATACAATACATTTCCATCTTGTGGCACCATACATTTTTTCATATTGTACTATTGTAGTACCATACATTTTATCTTGTAGCTCCATACATTTTGACCTTGTATCACCAAACATTTGTCTTGTAGCACCATACACTGTCAGCTTTCAGCACACATTTCTAACTTGTAGCACGATACATTTCTATCTTGTATCATCAAACATTTCTATCACATTTCCACTATGGAGAACCAAGCGTTTTCAACTTGCAGCCTTATGCCGCCAATGCATTGTAATCTTGTACATGTTTTTCGGCTTGTTCAACTAGCAACATAATATATTTTTTTGTTTGTAGCACTATACATTTCCATCTTATAATACATTACATTTTAGCTTGAAGTTGTGCCATAAATTTCCATCTTGTAGCACTATATAGTTCCATCTATTAGCACCATACATCTCCACCTTGAAGCACCAATCAGAGTTCTCCATAACTCCAAATTTGGACTTTAAAACTCCAACTTTTTGATAAGCCACAATAGTAAAGCATAGGAAGAATCCATCATTTTTGGAAAACCCTCATTTTGACTCCAATTTTCAAAATCCTAATGAGAAGTCTGGGACCATGCATTTCCATTTTGTAGTACTGTACATTTCTGTCTTATAGTACAATACATTTTAACTTGAAGTAGTATGATACATTTTCAGCCTGAAACACCATACAGTTCCATCTGGTAGCACATCACCTTGTAACACCATGCATTTCTTGTGGCAGGATTATATTTTGGAAAGATTTTGAGAGATTCTCTCTCTTTTTTTTTTTGCTAAAACTCTCATTGAAATTGGCTAAATGATAGGAAAGTCTCATACATTTTGGTTGTATGAGCAATTTTCTCTGATATTTCTGAGCCAGAATAAACTCTGTTGTGGCACCGTACATTTCTCTCTTGCAGCATGATGTATTTCCATCTTGTGATACCATGCAATTCCATATTGTAGCACTATAAAGTTTGATCCTTTAGGCTTTAGCACCATACATTCTCAGCTTGTAACACAGTAGCACAAAGCACCATACAGTTTGGCTTGTAGCACCAATAATTTTTATTTTGTAGTACATTTCCATCTTGTAGCATCATACAACTCCATCCTAGCACATACTTTTTTTTTAGCTTGTAGCACCATACAGTTCTATCTTGTAGTGCCATTCATTACCATCTAATTCTTGCAGTACTAGAATTTCCATCTTGGAGAACCATGGATGATGCATTTCATACTTGTGAGTTGTACTTGCATTTCCATCTTTCAGAAGCATACATTTCCATCATGTAGTTACAAACATAAAATTTCCATTTTGTGGTTTCAGATATTTCCAGCTCAGAAGGATTTCTGGTATCGCAATTTCAAAACAGCATAAGAATCCTTTTGGAAGAAGCTGCTCTATCGATGGTATGTTTATTTATCTTCAGTTTGAAGCCAAATAAAGGGAAACTGCACACATACATAACATCTGCAAGGTGTATTTAGAATTCCCATGGACGATAACACGGTGCGCCAAATTTGAGACACAAATGGCAAAACAATCCAGACGATTATGAAAAAGAAAATTGCCATTTATAAAAATTGTGTGTCTGTGGTTGGAGACTAGCAATTTGTGTTGCAGTATGTTGTCTATTTACTTCTGAAGATTATTTTAACAGAACAGCAAAAAAAGTTCAGCACAGGTGTTGAGTGACTTTGACAGAAACAGCATAAATTAGTTTCCTAAATTGTACATCTTAACATGCTTAATGGATTGGTTGAATTCTTATTAGGGAAAAAGAACAACAAACAAACAAAATAAGAGCTGTCGCAGGACAGCGTAGCTCGCCTGACTTGTGCTTTGCCACTAATCTACTAAATCTATGACCAAAGACATTGACTTCAATGTCACTCAGGTGGGTCGTGATGGTACAGCATAAAACTTCAGACCAATAACTACCAACATGCTAAGTTCAACTTGATCCATCTACATATTTGATATAGAATTATATCATAAAATCTAAGTCTGTGACCTTGGCCACAGGTGTGTCAAGATGCTACAGCATAATAAAAGAATAATATCTAACAGCATAGTATCAACTAGATCCATCAATCTGTTCCAGCAATATACAGTTCAAAACACTTTAAGCAAAAGCTTAAACATAAAATTTCAAAGTCTGTGACCTTGAACTCAAGGTCACCCAGGCCATGATGGTACAGCATAAAACTTCAGACCAATATCTACAAACATGCAAAGTATCAACTTGATCCATCCACAACTTCAAGAGATATAGACTCATAAAAACTTTAACCAAAAACTCTAACACAAAATTTCAAGGTCCGTAACCTTGACCTCAAGGTCACCCAGGTGGGTCATGATGGTACAGAATAAAATGTCAGACCCATATCTACAAACGACACTGGCTATCCGCACGACGGTCGTGCCGATAACGCTGCTTATCGGCACGACCGTCGTGCGGATAAGCGGCGTTATCCGCACGACAGGGAAATCGATATCCAAATGGTAAAATGTTTAGAAATGTATACATTTTAAGTTGTTAAATATATTACACCGGCTTCAAAACTGAAACAGAATATTACACATGCAGGATTTTTTACTTTTTAATTATTAACAAAATTGTTATTTTGCTGAAATTGGCTTACCTGTGAATAATCAATTTACCTGTAATAGTCCTGCAGATATCTAGCTTGACCCGGAAATGCGGTTCAAACTTTTTTTCTTGGCTGATTCTTGTTGCTTAGTTGTTACCATTAAAGAATCTGACTGATGCCACCTTGGCATCATTGAGCATTTTGAGAAAATCAAGATGGCGTCCAATATGGTGGCTCAATACATGGATGGGTCATAATAAAGCTTTCATTTGCACTCAGGGCATATCTAATTTACAAATATTTGACAAAACTTTATAAATTGAATGTCAAAGACCATTTCCTGCTAGCGTGGTAATGTATATCAAGAATGCTTCCAAGATGGCTGCCAGAATGCAATAGTAAATGACAATTTTTAGCGTTATCTCAATTTGGCTCACTTTAAATACTGAAAATATTACATTTATCTGTATATTAGGTACTTTGATTAGAAATTATGTTTCCTTTTATATTTTCGGAATACAAAAAGGTGTCAAAGATGGCTTGAAAGATGGCTGTCAACTTTAAAGTTGATCTCTTAGTCATTTCATTTGCTAAGCCTTTACAGGCCAGTTGCCATCGGCATACATGTAACATGGAAGACAGTGCCATGTAAATGTTATTGTGGTTTCCAGTTCACTAGACCATGCTTGTTCAGAAACTGCATGATGCCACATTGGCATCATTGAGCGTTTTGGACAAATCAAAGATGGTCGCCATAAGCAAGAATATAAAACCCCAGAGTTGAATATATCCGTTGTTTTATGTTTTAATGTTCATTCATTTTATGTTGTAAACATCATAATAAAAATTGGTCTAAGTTCTGACATCACATAATAATAATCATGCAAGATGGTAGCCAAGATGGCTGCCATAATAATACTATAAGAGGTATTTTCTTATTAAACATCATTGAGGTGTTTTTATAACCAGTATCTTGTGTTTGAAATGACCATTTCTTGTTGTTCACATAATAGTGAAGTCCTTTGGTTTAAGCTAGGACCCTTACATCATATACACCAAGAAAGATGACGACCAAGATTGCTACCATAATTATAATTTAAAAGAACATGTTCTCTGATTAAAACACCATTCATTTTCTCCATATAGAAAATGTCATGTGTTTGAAATGCTCATTTAACATTGTGAACAACATGATTTAGTGTTTATCCTCACATGATATTAATGAGCCAACATGGTGGCCCAAGATGGCCACCATAATCATACTATATCAGGACACAAGTATTTGCTTTTACAAAAGCTAGCGTTTGTTTAGCCTTAGTTATGGGATAAAGGCTGAAACCCTACAGGATATCTGGTTGCACCACAACATATGAAACCCTTCTTTGAACTTGACAAAGATCTATAGATACGCCTTGAACACAGCAGCATAGGTGTAAAACAAAACGTCCCAACACTTCATGTTTGAAAGATAGATAGACCAGTCCCGGTCTTATCTCGTGTCCCTAAAGGATCGGTCTTGGGACAGGTCCTGTTCTTGATTTTCATTAATGATTTCCCAGACAATATCAGTTTATCTGTTGATTGTGTTTTGTGTGGGAATATTAATTCACTCACGGATTGCCAGATTCTATCAGATGACCTGAACAGCCTTGCTTGGCAAATGAAATAACGTTGCCAAATGTCATTCAAGGAGAAGAGAAGAAGACCGCATCCATTGAAAGATATTCTACTCTAACATTCAATAGAGCTATAAAATGCTGGGTCTTGGTCTATATGCCTGTGGTAACTTTCAAGAAAGGATGATTACATGTAGTAGACAAAGTCAAAGCTGATAAAAAGCACACTCACTATTTAGGCTCAGAACTACATCTTGTGTAACAGTAGTGAGAACTTATACGAGGTCCGTCCCGGGAAATAATAAACATGTCTAATAACTTGCGTATAATTAAAGTCAATGTAAGCAAAAAGGAAAATGTGTAAGCGTAATACACAGACGTCTGTGCATTTCTCTAGATCAAGTTCTAAAATAAATGTAAACTAAAATGCAGCCGCTTTATAAAAGGGACATTAGAGAAGAGAATGACCGTAAATATATTGGGGGTTAAATGGTAAAACGTCTGACCGTGGTCTCCTTACTTTTTGCAGTCCATGCTATTTTCTGCCATGATGTGATACGCTAACCTATTGTTGTTGATCATAGGAAAGGGGTCAGTCTGAAAACACTTTCGAAGGGCTTCATACCTTACAAGTTTGGTGAACTGAGTTAGCTTTTACCAAATAATATCAAGGAAATGACCACATTTTGAGGATGTTATGGTAGCAACGTAGAAACATCTACGAAGATATATGGTTTGATGTGAAATTGGTAAACAAAGGCTAAATCTCACACGCTTAAGGCATATTATGACCAAAAATAGTATTATCTGTAAGAATGAGCAGACAGTATTGAGAAATGGCTAACATTTGCAATGAAACATAAAACTCTGAATGATTTTCAATAAGGTGAATAACAAAAATACATTTGCAATATGCTAGGCTAAACTTTGATCATTTTGTGAAAGTTGAACATACTGGCTATTAATGTTATAATTTATGTTATTTTAGCCTCACTATGTTGAATATAGCTTGAATATATGTGCATATTCAAGAAGTATGAATACCACAGCCAAAAGGAAACATTCTTCTTTCTGTATTTGGTGGTTGATTTTTGTTTATGCCCAAATCAACAGCTGAGGTCATATGGAGCCAAAACTTCAGTTTAAAGTCTCATTCAAATGACTGGAAAAGCCCAGGCTTGGGCCCAAGAACCGTGGCATACAGGTTGATAGCTTAACCACTACACCAGAGAAGCTTATAGCTGTGGGTCCTGCTTTTGATACGGTCTAGAAATACCTTAACTCATAATGCTGTTGTCATATAGAAACAGCCATTTTGGAGGCCATCTTATGTTCAGAGTGTTCTAATAATGGTCTTAAGTCATATATGCACATGACAATACAATTTAAGATTAACTTACAAGATAAAATGAAAATAAAAATACACAAGTACTGCAAAAAATATTATTTCTGTGCAAAATTCTATTTGGCGGCCATCTTGGATGCCATGTTTATATTTTAGAATTTATTTTAGGTATTTGATATATCAGGCAACTTCAAATGTATGGTTTTACAGCCAAATATGGCAAATAGATACAAGTATTTAAGTCCTAGACATAACAAAACAAGTGTTAACATATATTTGGCGACCATTCTGGACGCCATCTTGAATATCTTACAATGCTCAATGATGCCAAGGTGGCGTCAGTCAGATTCTTGAAGTGCAAGGTCTTGGCTACAAGAATCAGTCAAAAGAAAAAGTTTGAACCCTATTTCCGGGTCCCGATAAAATACCCCGTAAATATGCAGGACTAATAAGGCTGTTGTCATATAGAAACAGCCATCTTGGATGCCATCTTAGGTTCAGAGTGTTCTAATAATGGTCTTAAGTCATTTATGCACATGACAATACAATATAAGATTTACTTACAAGATAAAATGAAGATAAAATACACAGATACTGCACATTATATTATTTCTGTGCAAAATTCTATTTGGCGGCCATCTTGGATGCCATGTTTATTTTTAGAATTCACTTTAGGTATGTGATATATCAGGCAACATCAAATGTATGGTTTTACAGCCAAGTATGGCAAATAGAAACATGTATTTCAGTCCTAGATATAGCAAAACAAGTGCTGACATATATTAGGCGACCATTCTGGATGCCATCTTGAATATCTCAAAATGCTCAATGATGCCAAGGTGGCATCAGTCAGATTCTTGAAGGGCAAGGTCTTGGCTACAAGAATCAGTCAAGAAAAAAAGTTTGAACCCTATTTCTGGGTCCCGATAAAATACCCCATAGATCTGCAGGACTATAAAAATTAGTCATGCGTATGCGTAAATGAGAGTAATTATCGAAACCTAAATAATAAAATAATGTGGTAATCCAAAGGAATAAACAGCCTTTGATTTTAACAATGGAGTATGGAAACATTTCAGTAACACAATTAAAGAAAATTTGCAATGGTTATATTTTTCTCCGCTGGCTGTTAGAAATCTACTGTGATTCAGTTTACATTAACTGAATTAATCAAATCAAACTAGCTTTCTTATCCATAATTAACAAAAATGTTAATTTCGAACGTATTTCAATAGCTAGGAATGTATTTCAATAGCTAAACTTATAATTAATTTATTTAATGACAAATTAATAGTTTAATGCATGCGTAAGCTTGTTAGAAAATCTTATACTCCCGTCGTGCCGATAGCCAATACCTGTAGCATTGGCTATCCGCACGACGGTCGGGCCGATAACGCCGCTTATCGGCACGACCGTCGTGCGGATAACGCCGCTTATCGGCACGACCGTCGTGCGGATAGCCTCAGCCCTACAAACATGCAAAGTATCAACTTGATCCATCCACAACTTCAAGAGACATAGACTCAAAAATTTTAACACTTATCACCAAATAAAGCAGCTATAAGCTTCTTATGAAATCCATAATTTGTTCGACCATAGTTTTAAGGAAACTAATGCTAAGCTGTCACGGGAGAGGAGCGAGGTTACGAAGTGTATCGGAGTGCAGGTTAGCCAGCTAGCCAGCTGATCTAGTATGACAGTTCCCGACTCAACTGGCAAAACAGTATTCCACATTCAAATGTAAATGTATTGTATTGCTTCCCGTCTGTTGCTCATCCTTTGTAAATTTGTAGCCGCATTTGGCTAATTTACAATGTGTCAAATTAGCCACATGTACAACTGTTGTAAATGTTTTTTAACTAAACAGTCGTGATTGTCAAATTCAACAGAGTTTCTAGTGAAATTTCGCTAGACAGGTATCTCAGATCTGAACAAGTGCCATTGTTTATCAGAAAAAGGATTGTTTTGGACACTGGCAAATGAGAAGCTTGTATGCAGTTCAGAGGAAAAAATGTTGCTACCGAAATTTGCCTTTTTTTTTTTTTTTTTTTTTTTTTTTTGATCGAGAAGAAAACATGCGCATGCGATCACAGGAGCCTGGTTGGATATGTTTGCATGTATATCAACAATACAGTATTTCCCCTCCCACTGCGAACATGTATATCCAAAAATATATCTTCAATTATTTGTACAATCTGCACCTTTTCAACATTTTTTTTACCATTGGTCATTGAACTAATAGATAATCGTTCGATCTATCATAACAATAACGTCTAAAATGTCTCTCACTATATATAAACAATTTTCTCCTTAGCTAGAAAAAACACAAGGATAGACGGCAGCCATCATTGTCGCAACGGAAGTCTAGTTGTGGTCGCTTATGTCCGTAAAATTTTTTTGCTGGTTTCCGATTTTCTAACTAAGCGCTTGAAAAATCAAAACCCAGCCAAATCCAACGGGCGCCGAAATTCAAATATTTGAATCGGTGACTTGGGAGTCACACTGATATAGCCTCCACACAAAATACAGAAATGCCATCAGAAATCAATTTGTATAAATGGTAAACTGTGATTTTGATATACTCAACATAAAAACAACGTGTACTACTCGCGAATGTGTTGTAATAAGAAGAAAAGAAAATGTAAAGGGCCGAAGTAGTTCTTGTATCTTGTTGGACGGTCCGTTAACACACCCCCTATAGACGAGAACCGTGTATGCAACATTGAAAACATGACCATTTAAGATAGATATTAACCATTTTTGCATTATCGGCTGGTTCCTAGCTTATAATAATAAATATTGGCTGGTTTCCTGCTGACAAAAATCAATATTTGAAAAACAGGTAACCAGGTACCACCCCCCCCCCCTCAGGGGGGTTCTGGTTACCTGTATTTCAAATATTGATGTTTTTTAAGCTGGGAATCAGCGGATAATGCAAAAATGGTGAATAACCATATAAGGGGTGTGGGCAGGGAGGCATAATGGGGATGGGGAGGGAGGATAAGTTGGGACTGACCAGGGGATTTGGGGGAAAAGGGTAATGAGAGATGGGGTAAGGGGGAGGGAAGTTGTTTCTGGGTGATCTGCATGTGTTTTGAAGTTGCTGTTTAATAAAAGCGCAAGTAGTTCTTGTATCTTGTTGAACGGTCCGTTAAGACACCCTCAGTAGAAGAGAATCGTGTATGCAACATCGAAAACATGACAATTTAAGACAGATATAATAACCATATTAAGGTTGTGGGCAGGGAGGTATTATTGGGGAAGGAGGACAAGTGGGGGCTGGCCGGAGGATTGGAGAAAAGGGTAATGGGAGAGGGGGCGAGGGGGAGGGAAGTTGTTTCGGGGTGATCTGCAGGTGCTTTGATCTCATTATGGCTGTGAGTAGAATAACCCTAGCTGACCCGTGGACAGGGTGTAATATGGGGACAGGCAAGATTTGGATGACTGGGCCAGATGAAAGGGGCTAGGGGTGATCTGCAGGATTTTGGGGTTTGTTGTTGTTTTTGTCCCCCCGATAAAGCTGCTCTCACAAGCTTGTGACTTTGTGGAGGCTGGAAATTGTCTCAATCCATTACGAAAACATTTTGCCTGTGCAATATACAGCATTTTTTTCAGGTGTAAATAATGAAACATGTGAAATGAAAATTTTCTATATTGTTCTTATTTGTGCCCAAAACAAAGATAAGGAAAATAGGTATACCCCGAGTAAACCCCGACTTTTTATATGAGAGTGGGGTTTAGTGGGGTATCTATTTTACGGGCATGTTATCCTGATGTTTCTCTTTTTTTTTTCTTTCTTTTTTATGTATTTCTGTATCTTATATCTTGCTATTGTGATCATTTGTAAATTGCCTCATCCGATTCGTAAAATCTTTTAATTTTCCAATTCTGGGTGGTGGTACTCCAAAGTTATGTTTACATATAAGCTAGGCACCAGCAACTGCTCTGCCAAAATGTCATGTCTAACGGACTACCCCAACCCCAAATAAATCAGGAATTTCAAGAAAACTATCAGCCCCTCCCCCAATCCCTGAGTACACAGCCCAGTTCCCCCTAAAATACACACCAAGCTGAAATGTGAACCCACAAAGATGATGGCGGCCGTCTTTCCTTGTGTTTTTTCTGTATAAACCGGGATTTGTTTATATATATATTTATAGTTTTAGAAGTGATTTTTATGATTGAACAAAAGCTTGTGACTTAGTTCATGGTTTAAAGGTAAAACGAAAGTAGGAGACCGGCTTGTTCAACTAAAAAAGTAGACTTGAAATCGGATTATAGAAGAATTCTTGTGGGTGGGGAAAAACTTATATTTATGTAGACAAAAGCAGCCAACCAGGCTCCTGTGCATGCGATAGACACGTTTTCTGGGGTAGTTTCAAGATTTTCGCGATAAAACACACCCATGATTTTGTTGTTTGATTGACGAACATATTTACGACGCACTTGTTGATCACTTAAGCCCCGGTAATTGCAAGTTTTATAGCCACACAAAAATTTGATAAAACGACGACATTTTGGATTTTGGAAATGCTCGATTACATTACACGGTATAACGAGGTACCGAATTTTGTCCGGGTCATTTCGGTCAAAAATTCGCCCTCATATAAATGGTTAAACTGGTATCCCGTTATCACAAAAAGACCTATATACGTATTAGGGCAGGTACACGTCAACATCGAAGAAACCATCGATATTAGTCTTGCGAGGCCAACATCATAATTATTCACTTACAAATACTGACTTACACAAGCGGAGTGAAGATTAGCCCGTTGATCTAGTCAACATCCACTTTCAAAAAGGTGATAGCTCAAAGCAACTATTATGTAATCTTCCTTCGAGGTGATAGAGTAATAAATTGTACGTATATAAAATCCTATGCCTCCGGTGGTTCTTCTGAAACAACAGGATCAATATACTGAAGTAAATAAAAAGTAAGATACCCGCCCGGGGGGGGGGGGGGGGGGGCACTCCCTGGTAAGCAGTGTACCGATGCGTGATCAAAAAAACGATGAGAAAGGGTACTTTTTTTCAAGAAGGGCAGTGCGCAGCGCTGACATCATTTAGGGTAGGCAAAATGTCGTTTTTGTGGAAAAAGGGTATGTTTTTTACAATTCTGCTAAAACGCTGTGAAAAGGGGTGGACCGAGGCGTCCTTGGCCGATATGTTTTGGGCCGAAATGACTAAAATGTCTAAAACCTAAGGGATAAAATATGATTTTCCCTTTCTGTTCAACAATGTGTGTTGCTTCAATAGAAATTATTGTTTCTGCTAATTGAGTAGTTCATACAAATAAAAATGGTTTGTATTAAATCTTGTCTTTTGTACCCTGTTCTCCATAATGCTTGCTATATGTAAGTGCTTGGTATTTATCTACTATATCAAGATTTATTTCAAGTATGTATAGAAGCCTAATGGTGTAGTGGAAAAGCTGCTTGCCTTGTTAACCAGGGGTCAATTCCAGGCTTCTCCAGTTTTTCGTACAAGACTTAAACTTATTTCCTATCGCCATATTACCTTAGCTGTTTAGTGGGACAAAACACAAAATTAACCAACCAACCATTATTTCATATATATTTGTGTCAATTTTCTGTGTACATTTGAACAAATTCAGATGCTGAGGGCAAAGTTTGAAAGCCCTGAAACAATTTAAACCCCCAATACTTTATTACTGACAGTTCCAAGGCGATACTTCCTCTGTGGTTAGTCTGCTTCTCGTTTCAGTGATGACAATTTCTTTTGTATGTGCATTTTAAGGTTTACCATCTTTTCTTATTGTACCTGTATGTTGCCTATTTGTAACTTTAGCTATTTCATGTGTTGATTGCATGACCAAATGTTTGTTTATGATCATATCAGTTCCACATTTTTAAGCATTTTAACCCAACAGAGCCAAAGTCTCAAAGGTGATCTTATAGGATAGGCAGGTACCTGGCATCCATCTTCCGTTACTGTAGTCTGTCTATATTTTAAAATTACTTCTCTGAAGCCATCAGGCAGATTGTTTGCATATTACACATATAGCATCTTCACGTGGTTATAAAAGAATTATTGCATTCCAGTGTTTTAGTTGACTACAGTGGAAAGGGGTACTTTTTGACGGGACACAGTGGAAAGGGTCACATTTTAAAGCAAACACAGTGAAAAGGGGGGTCAAATTTTAAATGTCGATCACACTGTTTAGGGTATGTTCAACAATCCTTTGATCACGCATCGGTACACTGCTTACCAGGGAGTGCCCTCCCCGGGCAGCAAAGAAATGTCAATCTGTGTCATATTAGATATTTTCCGACACATATGACATAAATGATAAATATTCTTGTTCCAATTCATAGACTACTCCATTGTGTGTTGGGAAAGTATCGTACATGTCTATAAATAGTTCAGGGAGACTACTGCAGAATAATCGACACAAAGTAACATATCGTTTTGTTTTCCCAAATGTATTCACACACATGTGTTTAAAGGGTTACGCTTTAGGTAAGGGTTAGGGTTAGGGCTAGGGCTAGGGTTAGGTTAGGGTTAGGGCTTGGGCTAGGGCTAGGGTTAGGGTTAGGGTTAATTAGGGCTAGGGTTATGGATAGGGCTAGGATCATGGTTGAGGTTAGGGCTAGGGCTAAGGCTATGGTTAAGTTTAGGGTAATGATAAGGGAAATAGAAAGAATTAGGGTTAAGGTTAGGGTTAGGGTCAGGGCTAGGGCTAGGGCTAGGGCTAGGGCTAGGGCTAGGGTTAGGGTTAGGGTAAAGTTAGGTTTAGGGTTAAGATTAGGGAATAGAAAGGATTAAGGTTAGGGTTAGGGCTAAGGTTATGGTTAGGGTTAGGGTTAGGGTTAGAGTTAGGGCTAGGGTTAGGGTTAAGGTTAGGGTTAGGGTTAAGGTTAGGGTTAGGGTTAGGGCTAGGATTATGGTTGAGATAAGTGAAGGGGTAAGGGTTAGGGCTAAGACTATGGTTAAGGTAATGGTTAGGGATAGGGTAATGGTTAGGGCTAGGGCTAGGGCTAGGGCTAGGGCTAGGGCTAAGGCTAGGGTTAGGGTTAGGGTAAAGGTTAGGGTCAGGATAGGGTTAAGATAGGGTTAGGATTAGGCAAATAAAAAGGATTAAGGCTATGGTTAGGGCTAGGGTTTGGGTAAGGGTTAGGGTTAGAGTTAGGGCTAGGGTTAGGGTTAGGGTTAGAGTTAGGGTTAAGGTTAAGGTTAAGGTTAAGGTTAGGGTTAAGGTTAGGGTTAGGGCTAGGATTATGGTTGAGTGTGGGGGTAAGGGTTAGGGCTAAGACTATGGTTAAGGTAAGGGCTAGGATTAGGGAAAAAGAAAGGATTAGGGTTAGGGTTTGGGCTAGGGTAAGGGTTAAGGTTAGGGTCAGGTTAGGGTTAGGATAGGTAAGGGTAAGGGTTAGGGATAGGGTAATGGTTATGGCTATGGCTAGGGCTAAGGCTAGGGTTAGGGTTAGGGTCAGGTTAGGGTTAGGATTAGGCAAATAGAAAGGATTAAGGCTATGGTTATGGCTAGGGTTAGGGTTTGTGTTAGGGCTAGGGTTTAAATTAGGTTAGGGTTAGGGCCATGGTTAGGGTATGGTCAAAGTTAGATAGGGTTATGGTTAGAATTAGAGTGTTAAGTGTAAAGGTAAGGTTAGGGTTGCGGTTAAGGTTAGGGAAAGATTTAAGATAAGGAAAAGGTAAGGGTTAGGGCTAGGGCTAGTGATAGTGTCGGTTAGGGTTAGGATTAGGGTTAGGTTAAGGTTAGGGTTAGGGTTAGGGTTAGGGTTAGGGTTAAGGGTAGGGTTAGGGTTAGGGTTAGGATTAGGGTTAGGTTAAGGTTAGGGTTAGGGTTAGGGTTAGGGTTAAGGTTAGGGTTAGGGTTAGGGTTAGGGTTAGGGTTAGGGTTAGGGTTAGGGTTAAGGTTAGGGTTAGGGTTAGGGTTAGGGTTAGGGTTAAGGTTAGGGTTAGGGTTAGGGTTAGGGTTAAGGTTAGGGTTAGGGTTAGGGTTAAGGGTAGGGTTAGGGTTAGGGTTAGGATTAGGGTTAGGTTAAGGTTAGGGTTAGGGTTAGGGTTAGGGTTAGGGTTAAGGGTAGGGTTAGGGTTAGGGTTAGGGTTAAGGGTAGGGTTAGGTTAAGGTTAGGGTTAGGGTCAGGGTTAAGGTTAGGGTTAGGGTTAGGGTTAAGGGTAGGGTTAGGGTTAGGTTAAGGTTAGGGTTAGGGCCAGGGTGATTGTAAGGGTTGAGGTTACGATTATTATTATTATTGTTATCATTGATTCAGTTTTACGCCCCTTTGAAGATATTATTTCAGCTCATTTGAGATGGGCCAATCAGTAGGTGGGGCGAAAACGGAAGAACCCTAAAAAAAAAGTCTGACACAGCCGCAAGCTGAACCTGGCTTGTCTCATCTGTGACCCGTGCGGGGCTTGAACCCACACCAGACACAGCGGTGAGATGATTGCATGATTAAGCGCGGTAATGAAATATCAGCGCTCTTAACCACTGGGCCACAGGGCCGCATGGTTAGACTTAGGGTAAATGTTAAGGAAAGGTTAGGGTTAGGGCAGGGTTCGGATTAAGGGTTAGGGTTAATGTAAGGAAGTTAGATTTAGGATCAGTGCTTGAAGTAAGGGTAAGGTTAGTAGCTGGTAGGGTAAATGTTATAGTTAGTGTTAGGTAATGGTGTTAGTATTAGGGTTAGCGTTAGAGCTGAGGTTTGAGTAAGAGTAAATATTATGGTTTGGTTTGGTTAGGGTTACGGTTAGAGTTAGGGTGAAGGTAAAGTAAAGGTTTATGGTTAAGATTATGCTTGTTTGATTTGTGGTTTAGCGTCCCAGTCAACAGCGAAGGTAAAATCTTAACGTTATATGGGAATTCTAAAATAAGTCACCCAAATGAGGATGTCATGACACCCAAAATGTGTTAGAGAATAAAATCACACAAGTAAACAACAGCTTATAGGTATGGATAATTTGACTTGAATAACTTTTCACTTACAGTCTCAGTCCTTCCCAGAAGTTAACCAGTAATCAGATGGTCATTCAGAAGTTCATAAACTTTACCTGGAGATAGTAGCAGCCTGTCTTTTTCTCACCGCCACAGTGGGCGGGCCCATTTTCCCTCCGACCACCCCAAGATTTAAAAGTTCGGGTTGAGGATATAAGTTAGGTTTACGGTTGGCGTTATAAAGTAGCGATATATATTGGAGGTAGGATTTGAAGTTAGGTTAAGAACTTAGGTTTTCATTTACAAAATTGGTTAGACTTAGAAATTAAGGTTAACCCTAACTTCTAGAATGTAGTTGGCGTTTGAAAACTTACTTTTACCCTAACGCTAACCTTAATCTTTACACCCCCGATGAGGAAGATACACTTCATTCAGAAATTCACCATACAACTGACAAAACATACCGAGTTGTAGAGCGATTTTTTCACCATGTCCGTTTACCACTGACATTGATTTACATTTTGTTGATCGGACTGCTCAGCTGGGTATGTTTTTAACAATGCGACAAAACAATCTCAAATGCTAAACAAAATAGATTCCCCTTTTCTAGCTTTTACAAATTTTTATCACGTGAAGTGAACCGGCACGGTCAAAGTGTGTTTTCTTGAATAAGAAAAAAAAAGTAAAAATATGCAATGATCAAGAAACGGCGCAATCATAAAGGAAATCCCACTCCTAAAACCGAGGTGGGAAAAAACTAAATTGACAATAAGGTACTTATATATGTTACACGTATACCAAAGGAACATATTGTAAGCAGAGTTAGTAGCTATTTTCCAATAGGCGGCCACTCAGTTACCCAGACGTAACTAAAATATGAAAACGTACAAACGTACAAAAACAAAAACTATTTTACATCAAAACATAAACATTTAGAACCACAACAGAAGTATCGCCTTGGAACGATCAATGATATAAAATCACTGGGGGCTTAATTAAATTTTACATAGCGATAACCTCACCCTCAGCTTCTGAAAATGTTTCAAGAGCGACTTAGATGCCAAAAAAAAAACTTTTTTTTTTTCAATATAAGAATCGAATATCGGATGTTCGTCAATACGTAGTTGCATTCGCGCACGCAACTCAGTTTAAATTGTTTCACTGAAGAACTTTTTCGGTATGTAATTGTCAACTGTGCGCACAACAAAGACTAATCAGGCTGCACCAATCTCTCGACGTAGACTTGCGTTTAATTGCAACAGATTTATCGATTGTTTTGCGTCCCAGTAAACAGCTCTGGTCATGTCGAGGCGTTGGCTGTTGAAAGGGACGTAAAGAAGTAAATTATACACACAATGTAATAATAATTTCTTTTCTCAATTAAACGCAAGTATACGCAAGTCTGATTCGAGAGATTTTCTCTTATGTGTGACGATTCCTTTAGTAAAATTCACAGTTAAGTTTGAAGGAGAAAAACTAGAAAAGTCATTTGGCATGTGAATCGGGCAGTCTAATCGGCGCTGTTAACGGTTTTTGCCTGGATACTGCCAAGCTCAAAGAACAAATGCCGTCCACATTCATTAAGTTTGTGCACAATTTCTTTTCTTTTGCCCTGGCCAAAAGAAAGCGGCCCATATGTCAATATGGGGACAGTCATTTCAGGTTTTGCACGTGAATTCTTAATAAACAGTTACAACTTAAGTGCTAAGGTGATCTTAACGCTAAGAGGGCAATGCGATAGCTTTGAGTAACTGGAATAGCGTGGTCTTAAATTTTAAGGTGGCCGTCTTAAGACCATCGTAAGTATGTCGTAAGTAGGGGAACTTACGATGCCTTCGAGTTACTAACCCCAGGACACCATAAAATTCTGGGGTTAGTAACTCAAGCCATCTTAAGCTTAAGATCATCTTACGACCAACTTCAGTATCTCTTAGGGATTATGGTGAATAACTGAAAAGGACCTTAAGTTACGGTGACAAATTAACAGCATCGTAATTGTACGGTCAACTCAAGCCACCTTAGCATCGTATATCTTACGAAGTGGCGCCTATCTAAAAAGTTACGATAGGTTAGAGTAGCTGGAATAGCAAGGACGTAAATTCTGAGGCGGTCATCTTATGGTCATCGTAAGTTTGTCGTAAGAAGGGGAACTTACGATGCCTTTGAGTTACTTACCCCTGGTTCCGAATGGCCCTTTCGTAAAAGCTTCTTTAACTCAACATAAAATTTGAAAATCAATTCATAGTGCCTGAGATAAAATTTAGAATATGTTTTTCGAAGTTTATGAGACCTACTACGTTGCCTGTTTATATCCATTCGTCTGTCTGTTGTCCTCGTCATGGTTGTTTTTGGTTAATGCTAGTAGGATGGCTACCTCTCTGGGAAAGAGCTAGTAAGCTTGAGCTTCATATGTGTTGTTTACATTTTTTAAATGTATTTTCTTCCCGCCGGATATCTTTTAGTTGGTATTTTAAATTCAATTGTACATTCAATCCTTGGACTTCCTTTACTAACTTTATAGTGGGAATAGCAAAACATGTGCTTTCAATTTTGCATGCATAGCAGAAAATTGTAGTCTAGCTTATTACATGTATTATTGTGGAAACTCTTAAAAGAGTTTTAGGGTATTGGTATTTGAAAGTTAAATGCTCTAATATCACTAAGCAGTATAGTAAATTTATTACATGGTTTGCGGAAATATCAATAAATATTGTTATCAAATTTGAAAGAAATGGGAACACTAGTAGTAAGGAGAATTTAGGAATTCAAAAACTTTGCTTTTTCAAATTTTTCATTTCAGGGACACAGATATCCGGGCCTTCAGAAATAGATGGGCTGCTTGTGCTTTCTGGCAAAGCTGATAAACGGCTGACCGACCTCTTGATTATTAGTAAGCTAATTAGCAGTTCTGAGCTTGCCCTAGAAAAGTAGTTTAGTCAAATCCTTCATATATGGAAGCTTAAGATTAGTTTGCTTACCGGAGTGGGTATACTTTGATAAAACACATTTCGCATGTCATGACATCCCAATGTTGGGAAAAAGTCCCATAAATCTGAGGCAACTTCCCAACATGTCCATAGCTGTTGACGTAGTGGGACGTAAAGCAAGAAATCAAACATACAAACAAAATGTAAGTACTTTAATTTTAATACAATATTTAAGGCTACTTGCAAAAACACAGAGGATCAAAGTTCTTGGGAACGCTCACCTGGACCCAGAATTACAAACCTCCCAGTTAACTCATTTTATGGGACATAAGCAAACAGAATAGCCCCAGATGTGACGCCGAACGCGGCGTCTCATCTGAGGCTATTCTGTTTGCTTGGAGAATTTTCATAGAAAAATTGAATAAAATTTAAAAATCGCTCCTGACGCCCCTTAAAATGGAAGTGGACTCGCCCTATTGTTAATGATGAGAAAATTCATTCGTCAAATATGGGTTAAGGAATACCCTACTTAATGAATTTCAGTATCCAAAAAGAATCACTTTAAACCTAATGAAATAATAGATACAATGTACAATATCTTCATTAGAAAATCCATAAAGGACATCTTAAATATGAAAATGAACAACATAGAATAAAAGAACAATGACGAACAACAAATGAAAATGGACACAAAAAGACAAAACTAATGATAAACAGTACTAATGACTAAAATACACTTTGTACTCCATGGGAGACAACCACTGCCTATTCTTTTTTAATTCAGTTTTACGTCCCTTTCAAGGTTGTTTCAGTTCATATGAGACGGGCCAATCAGTAGGTGGGCGGAAACGGGAGAATCACCTGACACACCCACAAGCAGAATGTGGCCTGTGCGAGGCTCGAACCCACACCAGACACAGCGATGAGATGATCGAATGATTAAGAAACAACGCTCTTAACCGCTCGGTCACGGGCGCCAAATTCTGTTGTTATATGCTACATGACTAAAAAGCAATTATTAAATGATTTAAGGGCAAAACATACAGTAATGAAACACGTATTATCCCCGGGGGGGGGGGGGCACTCCCTGGTAAGCAGTGTACCGATGCGTGATCAAAAAAACGATGAGAAAGGGTACTTTTTTTCAAGAAGGGCAGTGCGCAGCGCTGACATCATTTAGGGTAGGCAAAATGTCGTTTTTGTGGAAAAAGGGTATGTTTTTTACAATTCTGCTAAAACGCTGTGAAAAGGGGTGGACCGAGGCGTCCTTGGCCGATATGTTTTGGGCCGAAATGACTAAAATGTCTAAAACCTAAGGGATAAAATATGATTTTCCCTTTCTGTTCAACAATGTGTGTTGCTTCAATAGAAATTATTGTTTCTGCTAATTGAGTAGTTCATACAAATAAAAATGGTTTGTATTAAATCTTGTCTTTTGTACCCTGTTCTCCATAATGCTTGCTATATGTAAGTGCTTGGTATTTATCTACTATATCAAGATTTATTTCAAGTATGTATAGAAGCCTAATGGTGTAGTGGAAAAGCTGCTTGCCTTGTTAACCAGGGGTCAATTCCAGGCTTCTCCAGTTTTTCGTACAAGACTTAAACTTATTTCCTATCGCCATATTACCTTAGCTGTTTAGTGGGACAAAACACAAAATTAACCAACCAACCATTATTTCATATATATTTGTGTCAATTTTCTGTGTACATTTGAACAAATTCAGATGCTGAGGGCAAAGTTTGAAAGCCCTGAAACAATTTAAACCCCCAATACTTTATTACTGACAGTTCCAAGGCGATACTTCCTCTGTGGTTAGTCTGCTTCTCGTTTCAGTGATGACAATTTCTTTTGTATGTGCATTTTAAGGTTTACCATCTTTTCTTATTGTACCTGTATGTTGCCTATTTGTAACTTTAGCTATTTCATGTGTTGACTGCATGACCAAATGTTTGTTTATGATCATATCAGTTCCACATTTTTAAGCATTTTAACCCAACAGAGCCAAAGTCTCAAAGGTGATCTTATAGGATAGGCAGGTACCTGGCATCCATCTTCCGTTACTGTAGTCTGTCTATATTTTAAAATTACTTCTCTGAAGCATCAGGCAGATTGTTTGCATATTACACATATAGCATCTTCACGTGGTTATAAAAGAATTATTGCATTCCAGTGTTTTAGTTGACTACAGTGGAAAGGGGTACTTTTTGACGGGACACAGTGGAAAGGGTCACATTTTAAAGCAAACACAGTGAAAAGGGGGGTCAAATTTTAAATGTCGATCACACTGTTTAGGGTATGTTCAACAATCCTTTGATCACGCATCGGTACACTGCTTACCAGGGAGTGCCCTCCCCGGGGATACCCGCTTCGGGAGGGAAATTATTGGAAAAAAAGTACAAGTAGGCAAAGATCAGGAAAAGACGAAATCAGAAAAAGATTGCCACTCCAAAAACCGAGGTGGGAAAAAACCAAACTAACAATCAGGTACTTATACCATGAAAACATTTCGTATGCCGATAAGCAGCTATTTTCCCAATAGGTAGCCACTCAGTTACCTTAACTTAACTAAAAATATGAAAACATACATAAGGCGCCAACAGCACAAAAATATTTTAAACACCAAGACATAAAACAAAAAGAACCACCACAGAAGTATCGACTTGGAACGATCAGTAACACAAAGTTACTGGCGGGTTTAAATCGATTTTACATGGCCATAACCTCACCCTCAGCTTCTGCAGTGGTTCATAACATTTAGTTAGTTCTTCGGTCCTCGTGGTGAATCTGTAACTAGTCAATGAATCATCAAGAACAAACAAATACATCATGATAAACATCCCGATGAATAAAAAACCAGGACTCACAGATTGAGTAAGCTGTCCGACGATGGAGATCTCTGGGCGCCAAATAACTTACTAACTCCGGAGCAAAAGAAAAACATCAGTTGGACCCCGGTGGGCCAAGCAACAGACAAGAAGCTCCGGACCCAACCAACTTAAATGAATAGCTTTAAGTTGGGGCCATCACAGAGTCTGACGCCCGACCCACCGGCGTGCAATTAAAGAAGGCAGCATAGTTATCAACCGTGATTGGGTTAAAATCTAAGCATGCAGACTGTCGCATAACATTCAAGTTATGACCTATACGTCTGTAACGTGTTATGATTTTTCTAAACTGAAAAGAAAAATCATTACTTCCTTTAAGTTTCTTAAATTTGTAAACCAAGTCACCATAAAATTCTGGTTCCGAAAGGCCCTCACTTAAAAGCGTCTTTAACCCAACATTGTATTTGGAAATCAATTCATAGTGTCTACGATAAAATTTAGAAAAGGTTTTTCGAAGTTTATGATACCGATAGCCCTGTTGGAGAAGTTTGGCCGTTAAACATTTATTTCGAGCGTTGAAGGCAGACTCTAGCAAACCTGATAAGTTGCGAAATGTATACACCATAAGAAGCACGACGAGGAACCATCCAAAAACGGAAAATTTACTTTATCAAAATCAAAGTCATCGCGCTTATCATAAATTTTAGAAGAAACAAATCCATTTGCAACAGAAAGATGTAGATCTAAAAAGGGGGCTTCGGTATCCGAGATATTGGCTTTGTTCAACTGTAGTTCAGATGGATAAATTTGATTGACCATACCTTCAAAATAAGGGTTGTCAATGTTCAAAAGGTCATCGAGGTACCTAGAAGTGGAATTAAAAGCCTCGATAACATCAGCTTGATTATCATGGTTAAGAGATCAGGTCTTACCAAACATACCGCCTATTAGATCTTTTGTATTTTTACCATTTACTATTTGAGGAAATTAAGCAGTCACTATGTCGCCGTTTTTCTTTCTGAGGGTCAAATGCATGTGAGCCGCGTCATGAGAAAATCCGGATTTTTGTCATTGATGCGAAAACGAACACGCAGATCAGATGTGCAGTAACTGCACAGCTGATCAGCGCCTTTGTTTTCGCTACATGGATAGTACAATTCCTATTCCACTTTTAATAAGCCCATAATTTCAAACATCTAGCATTCTTCTATAGCTGCACAAGTCGGTTTGTGTCAGACCTGGTCGGAAACCCCAAAGACCGGTTTCCTCATGTCGCGGGTCATTTACTACTGGTCAAGATAAAGGTGTTTGGGCATCAGGAAAACATGTCCGTGCAATGAATACCCCCTTAAACCCCGTTTTTATATAGTAAAACTGGGGTATGCAGGGGTATACCTATTTTTCTTAGTTTTGTTCCAAAACATAGATTGTGGGTACTCGTTAGAACCGCCTCGGCGAGTCTAACATGTACCCACAATCTATGTTTTGAGCAAAAATAAGAAAAATATCAAACATTTTCCTCTGAAAATTATCGTTCTGACTTGAAAAAATTACTGTGTATCATATGGGCATGTTTTCGTAATGGTGATGCGTATGTTATGAAACTGTGTTTATGTGTTTATCAGAATGTCCTTGCTTTGTTTCGTTATCAAGATGGTCACTTGATTAGTTGCAATACCCAGTGTTCAAACTACATACGACTGGTCAACTACTATACATGTGACCGAAACAGACCTTGCGCCGGAAAACAGGTGTACACATACATGTACTCCGTTCCGAGTGTTTAGGAGGTTTTAATTTTCTGAACTTGAAGAATAAATAGCGGATGGATGCGTGTTCGTTGATGCAGTGTCCTGTCTGTAAAGCTCGGTAAGTCCAACGTATAATTTTGACGTACAAAAGGGTTTTATCTGCTTATTTCGGGTTGCATTTTGTACATGTGTCAAATTATTGCAGTATTCGTTATTCACATACTTATAGTGCTGTCACACTATCGCGTATCGACTCACGTATCTACGGCGTATCTACGTCACGCGTACGCTTCATACGCCACACATACGTTACACGTACGTAGCACATACACCTTGATACGCCGTACATACGAAAGAGAAATCCCATACTAATACAGATACGTCACTGATACGCCACAAGAACGTAGCAGGTACGTCACACGTACGTGGTACATACGTCGCTTGAACAAAATACGTCTCTGACCTCGGCGAATCGCAATTTTCATTGATACGCGAGCGTTACGCCGCTGATACGTGAATATGTGAACAGAGGCTTTAGTTTCCCGGTTGCTAATTCAATGAGCCGCCTCGTGGGAAAACCAACAATGCGGTTTCCGAACAGGTCCGACACAAAACGACCTGTACAGTCACAGAAAAGAGCTAGAAGCTTGAAATTTCGGATTTAAGTAGAAGAGGAATTGTGCTATCCGAGTAGCGAAAACAAAGGCGCTGATCAGCTTCGCAGTTACTGCGAAGCTGATCTGCGCCTTTGTTTTCGCCTGTGCACATTGTTGCTTTTCCCACGTGGCGGCTCAAATGAACGTCGACATTCAATTTGTGCACACTTTACTGATGCCCCCAAAGGGAGCCAAAACTGGCAATATAAAAGTTTGTAAATTTACGTTTTATTAATAAACTATGGCAATTTTTGCAAGATAATGATTTGTTGAGAATGTAATTAAACTGGATGTTTGATACATTCCTTATTTTTGATCCAAAACATAGATTGTGGGTACTCGCCTGCACCGCATAGCCGAGGCGGTTCTAACGTGTACCCACGATGTATATTTTGAACAAAAGGAAGAAAAACATATCCATTTTATAAGAAAATTTCAATTTTTATAGCTGAAAAAATCCATACAATGTTGCACGGGCATGTTTATTTCAGACATGTGCCGAGACAAGAGCAGACCAAGACTGGAGTGTTCGCAGCTAACTGTGAAAATTGTGGACATTTCTTCAAGTATAAGACGGTGGCGCCATTCAAGACAAGCGTGTCTTTCACTGTGAACGGAGTCACTTTCACAGGTACCTGTAAAGTACAACAACAGCAGCAGCAGCAAAAACAGCAACAACAACAATAATAATAATGATAATAATAATAATAATCAAATGTATGCGACGTTGTTGGTATTACTAACTTACGTTTTGCGTTCAAGATGTGAGCTCCGTCACGAGAAAACCGGATTTTTGCATATTCAAAAACAAACGCAAATCAGCTGTGCAGTAATGACACAGCTGATCATCGCCTTTGTTTTCGCTACACGGATAGAACAATTTTGCTACTTCGTATAAATACTCGAAATTTTAAGTTATAGCCTTCTTTTGTGACTGTTTGTGCTGGCCCGTTTGTGTCGACATAATCGGATACCCCGAAGACCGGTTCTTGCACATCGCGGCTCTTTATTGAAAACGACAGAAGGTAATACCGATGCAGTAGGCCCAAATGTCCTGCAAAGGTCCACTATCGACCATAGGTTACAGCTTGGCATTTTACTAGGACGGCGAATGAATTAAGGTTGCACTGGAGGCCCGTAAAAGCTTTATAATGTCAGTTACCTCTAATGCAGTATATATATAGCGTTTTGCAATTTTTGTCTTCGGTGAAAAGCCAGAACTGTGTCCTAAAATCCAGCCATTTGTGTCAAAGCTCTGATCATGGCATTTGGGGCAAATACTATGTATCTCGCACATTTTACAGCTGGAAATGAATTCAGCGCATCCACAACTCTGAATGACTTCCTACGTCAGAAACGTGTTTCCATGGGAACGAAGGTGATGTGTAAGCAAGGAGGGTGTGGTATCTGCATTGTTGAAGCGAAGATGTCTCTAGGCACGTCACCAAGAAAAGTGTCTGCAGCTGTTAACTCGGTAAGCCTAGTCGTTCGTCTACCAGTTTTTCATGATTAATAGATTGGTCATGTGCGTTGGTGAGTTCTTTGATGACTGACTAGGCAGATTTCAGTCCTGAAGTGTCGGTTGCAAGCAGCGCATGTCAGTGTTGAGGAAACTGACTATTCTCCGACTTATTTCAGCTTCATGGATTCTCCTTTAAGCCTACATAATAATTAAGTATGTCACATCTTGAGTATGACTGACTCGACTTGAAGGTCAACATCTTGTGGGGATGGTGTGAGCTCCTTTACTGTTTGTACAATTGTGCAAGTTTGTAGATGTTTTAATTTATCCTCGCTAGATGTAATCAACACCTTTTTCGAAACTCGCATTTTGTACTGGGCTACATACTTTGTTTTGCTGCAACTTGTATGTAGAATTACACATGCATTTCTTGTGTCAAAAGTAACCAACGCTCGAAATAAATGTTTAACGGCAAAACTTCTCCAACAGGGCTATCGGTATCATAAACTTCGAAAAACCTTTTCGAAATTTTATCGAAGACACTATGAATTGATTTCCAAATATAATGTTGGATTAAAGACGCTTTTAAGTGAGGGCCTTTCGGAACCTGAATTTTATGGTGACTCAGTTTACAAATTTAAGAAACTTATAGGAATTAATGATTTTTCTTTTCAGTTCAGAAAAATCATAACACGTTACAGACGTATAGGTTATAACTTGAATGTTATGCGACAGTCTGCATGCTTAGTTTTTAACCCAATCATGGTTGATAACTATGCTGCCTTCTTTAATTGCACGCCGGTGGGTCGGGCGTCAGAATCTATGATGGCCCCGACTTAAAGCTGCTATTCATTTTAGTTGGTTGGGGCCGGAGCTTCTTGTCTGTTGCTTGGCCCACCGGGGTCCAACTGGTGTTTTTCTTTTGCTCCGGAGTTAGTAGGTTATTCGGCGCCCAGGGATCTCCATCGTCGGGCAGCTTACTCAATCTGTGAGTCCTTGTTTTTGATTCATCAGGATGTTTATCATGATTTATTTGTTTGTTCTTGATGATTCATTGACTAGTTAGAGATTCACCACGAGGACCGAAGAACTTACTAAATGTTATGAACCACTGCAGAAGCTGAGGGTGAGGTTAGGATCCTGTAAAACCGGTTTAAGCCCGCCAGTAACTTTGTGTTACTGATCATTCCAAGACGATACTTCGGTGGTGGTTCTTTTTGTTTTATGTCTTGGTGTTTAAATTTTTTTTGTGCTGTTGGCGCCTTATGTATGTTTTCATATTTTTAATTAAGTTAAGATAACTGAGTGGCCACCTATTGGGAAAATAGCTGCTCATTCGGCTTACGATATGTTTCATGGTATAAGTGCCTGATTGTTAGTTTGGTTTTTTCCCACCTCGGTTTTTGGAGTGGGAATCTCTTTCTGACTGCGCATTTTCCTGATCTTTGCCTACTGGTACCTTCCTAGCTAGTTATCCAGCCGATCCAAACTTAAGTCGTAAGGGTGTGTATGACTAAACATTCTAATGTTGAGGGCTTCTCCTCTTCCGGTGGTCTGTACCTGTGTTGTTCTTCTATATACCAAGTAGGTTTGTTCAACTCCCGTCTATCTTTGCCAGTTTCAGTCACGTCTGATTTTGTTTCAGTGTCTTTGTCCCTTGTTCATGTGTGACGGCTGGGAGGTCACAACTGTTGAAGGTCTGGGCAGCACCAGGAAAGGGCTTCACAAGATACAGTCTAATTTATCTGACTTCAGCGGGACCCAGTGTGGCTTCTGTAGCCCTGGACATGTAATGAATATGTATGGGTAAGAAAAGATGTTTCTATTAACTTGAAAGCATCATGCCATGAGCAATACCACAATGGTATGTTGCTGTACGTAACAAAGCAATGTAATTAAGGTGTTGTACAAACATATCATGGTGTGATGATATGAATGTGATTGATTTTATAAGCACTAATATTGCAATTATGCTGAACAAATAATCATATTTCTGAATTATTAATCATTTTGCTATAAACACCCATAGGCACACAAAAACATATCGGCGCATTACGCAAAAGACCCTACGTCATGCAAATGTACTTACATGGATGAACTTAATTTTGCTCGTTTTTGTCTTATCTTATTTTCTTTTTCACAGACTATCTCAAAAGTATCCTAACATGACGAAACAGTTTCTGGAGGACCATTTTGAAGGCAACATATGCCGGTGTACTGGTGAGGAATAACAATTTCAAAATCAGCTCCTTTAATAGTACTTAGTGATACTTTGCAATAGAGAGGATGGGTCAGATCTATTTCCACAAAACCATCAAAATGAACTGGCAAAGACGGACAGAAAATCACAAGCACTAAAACAGGCTATTTTCTATACAACGGGCATTATGAATGATCCCATTTGATTTTTTTACTGTCACCTTACTTCAGTTTTACAGCGACATGCTATTAAAAGTTCCACTCGGTGGAAAAGCTCTGCAAATAACTGGTAATGGAATCATAACCCCCTTGAAGGCCATTGCCCAAAAGAAAAACTAGATTCTATTGACAATATAACCGTTTTGGTACTTGTAATTCGGTTTGTTTTGCTGACGTTATTCTGCGTCGAACTCCTATAAATGCAGTTTATGTATCAAGGAAGTTTTCTGTTTTCTCTCCCTGCAAAAGATCACAAAATAACAAACAAAGAATACAAAAAGTTCATAAAAGGTATTCTTTCGTTGTAGGTTATCGCCCAATTCTTGATGCTTTCAAAGCTCTGGTACCTGCCTCAACCGTTGATATTGAGGTACGTGGCTCAGAACTATTGTTACCAATTTCACGCTTGTGATGCATTTACAATATTGTTCTATCCATTATTGTTATAAATATATTGTTATATGTTGACACACTGGAGGAACAAGAAGATGGCACCGATCGACGAAACCTTTTAAATAAAACAGATCAACATAAGTAAAACATATTTATTTTCAGTGCTTTGTATGTAACAGGTGAAACAATGCTAATCACCTTTTTGCCCCGGCCGAGGATCGAACAAGGGCCTCCTGCGTGCTAATCCAACACTCTATTGCGTCGCTGTAAAAGCCGGCTTGTACCGCAAGGCGATACCTAGCACTACTACATGTATATTACAGAATTAAGCATCACGCTGTCACACTACAGATTCAATTAACTCATTTTAAGCCTGGCGTTCCTTTTATAGGCAAACCGAATAGCCTCAGATGTGGGGTCCATCTGGGACTATTCTGTTTGCTTAGATAATTTTTATCAAAAAAAAAAAAAAAAAAAAAACTGAATAAAACTTAAAAAAATCACTCCTGACGCCCCTACAAATGAAAGTGGACTTACCCTAATGATAATGATGGGAAAATCCATTCGTCAAATATGGGTTAAATCTTATGCTGTTATTGCCATTTCCAGGAACTATCCACCAAGATGTGTAGCAATGATCCCAGGAAAGTCTGCAGCGGCACATGCCATCCTGAAGGCGCAAACAAACCTGTCCGACTCGTGTTCGACACCATCCACTGGTTGAAGGCGACCAGCTATGCCGAGCTGCTCAGTATAGTACAGCAGTATAGCGGAAAGAAAGTGAAACTGCTCGGAGCTAATACAGGAACTGGTAATGTCAGTTGCATACTGGAATATGTAATTGTAAAGTGCCAAAATGTTTCAGACTGGTGGTCATTTAGTCAGAATCTTGTCATTACAAGGACTGACACCCATACGAATTTTGGTTAGCATGGCAGACTCTGAATTGGCGTTATCAAGTAGGCATAAGTGAGGGCATGCAATTTTAAACTTAATAGCATGAACGATGTTTAAAAACTGTCCCAATCCATTGTATGATATTAACACACAGTAGATGTGGTCACCACTCAAAACTGTAATGAAACAATATTAAATAACAAAACCTGTTCACCATAAATATATGTTTCAGGCTACTTTCCGTCCGAGGGTGCCGAGAACTTTGATGTAGTCATTGATATTTCTGGTGTTCCCGAGTTCCATATCAACACTTATGATGTATGTTATAATCTTATCTACTTTTGTTTAGGTTAATAGAAATATCAGAAATATTTGTATAGTCGCGTGCAAACATAGGCCATGGTATTATTTTCTGCTTGTCTTTTATATTTTATTGTTATACAGCTACAGATTTTGACTACGGAATTTAATCAATGGCAAAATATTTAATACAAACCAAATGCATTGTGTGTCATTTCTTATAACTGATATTACAGCTCTTTTTCATTTACCATTTCCTGTTTTTGAGACTTCATCCAGCACCTTCACCCTTGGAGCAAGTGTCACTCTTACCGACTTGTTGGAACTCTTTACAAAGGAGGCCGCTAAGGCCGGAAACACGGGTGGTTTTAACGAACTCAAGAAGTATCTTTACAGGGTAGCTTCTTTCCCTATCAGAAATGTAAGTGTTCCATCCCATCTACAGTATATCCCAGCACATTCTGAGTATCTAAAACATAAAATTGAATGCCATACATAATTACATAGAATTTATCAAATGAATATGGAAATTGAATAACAAATAGGTTGATGTCATTTAAAACTGGTACTAAGTCGATATTTATCCCTCACACTTACCTACTTGCATTTGAGTAACATTTCTCTATGAAAGCTAACCGCTAGCACAAGTTCTGACTTGAATTCGATATCGCCAATATATTAGATCTTTCTATAAATTTCTCCGGATGATTATTCTTATTCATGTACTTTAGTTTTTCATGGCTTTAATCTTTCTTGTCATCGTCATCTTCTCAAAACTGCTTGGCTGACTTTCTATCCACCATTTCTAATCAATTAACATCCACGCTTATCTTCTCTGTTGTATCCAGCGAGCAACCTGGTCTGGTAATCTGATGTTGAAGAACCATCACGACACATTTCCCTCGGACGTTTTCAATATCATGACCGTTCTTAAAGCAAAGTTATATGTAGGTATGTTCAGCCCCGCTTACTTTATAGTATAATGACTGTAATCGTGTATGAGCAATCTTTCCTCAAACATTTGTTTTGCGACAAGGTCTAAATGTTTATACGTACGTTTTTCATAAATATAATTGCTTTATATTTTCCGTAAATCTCCGTAAATGGTGAGAAAATGATTTGAAAACGATTAAAAAGTGCATTTCGCTTCATTTAAAATCATGCAATATATTTCATTTGTCAGGCCCCTCCGCCCAGGACTTTCTAACGCCCGATGCTTTCTTTGCCTCTGATATGACTGGGAAATGTCTAAGCAAAGCAACATTCGGTAACATTCCAACAAATGACGTCATTGCCTGTTTCAAGGTCATGCCTAGGTCACAGGTAAGCATTATACATCATCTTTTGCAACTCTACCAAAGAGTAAATCATCAAAAGATCCCACGACAGAAATGAACGCACATGTAATAAATATGATCAGTCACGATGAAAAAGCCACACGAATCGCTAGCAATTTGTGTATCTTTTGTAAAATATTCAACTACTACGCTAGTGTTCTTGTGTGTACAAAATTAGAATCTAGATTTAATTGTAAAGGAAAACATACATTGATGTATTAATGATTTTAACGTGTCATTTGAATGTAACATTAATTGGAATTGTTGATGGACGAACATAAGGCATTCTGACTAAATAATAATGAATATATTCCATCCCGAGTATTGTGAATGTCACAGACACAGACGTTTATGTTCTTCATTAACCCATATTTGACGGATGGATTTTCCCATCATTATCATTTGGGTGAGTCCATTATCAGTTTTAGGGGTGTTAGGACTCACTGATTTTTATTTTGTAACTCACATTCGATGAAATTTCACTGTGCAAACAGAATAGACCCAGATGGGACGCCGCGCTCTGCGGCGTCACATCTGGGGCTATCCTGTTTGCCAATGTCCCACAAAAGGGACTCCAGGCGTATATGAGTTAATATTGTTTCTTTATTTTGTTTCAGAATTGCTTGGCTCATGTCAACGGAGCCTTTAGATGTACCATTGACCCAAAGACATTTACAGTCATAGGACAGCCTGTCTTTTCTATCGGTGGAATCAGCGGCTCTTTCGTACGTACTTTGCATTATTTATTCCATGCTAAATTAGCCGCGACGTAAAAAAACGGTCTTCGGGGTCTTCGGGGTTTCCCATCAGGTCCGACACAAACTGACCTGTAGAGTCTCTGAAAAAGGTTAAAAGCTTGAACTTTTGGATTTAGGAGGAAGATGAGTTGTACTATCCGATTAGCGAAAACAAAGGTGCTGATCAGCTTCGCAGTTACTGCGAAGCTGATCTGTGCCTTTGTTTTTGCGTAGGCAAAATCCGGTTTTCTCGTGACGCGGGTCAAATGATTATAGCTACATGTAATGACAATGGAGCCGCATCGTGAGAAAACCGGATTTTTGCCTATGCGAAAACAAAGGCGCAGATCAGCTTCGCAGTAACTGCGAAGCTGATCACGCCTTTGTTTTCGCTACACGGATAGTACAATTTCTCTTCTTCTTAAATCCGAATTTTCAAGCTTCTAGCCTGTTTCTGTGACTGTACAGGCCGGTTTATGTCAGACCTGGTCGGAAACCCCGAAGACCGGTTTTCTCGCGTCGCGGCTCATAAAACATGTTCCTTTTGATTTTGTCTTGAATTAATATTAGGCGGCCCCCGTGGCCGAGTGGTTAAGGTCGCTGACTTCAGTGCTCTTAATCATTCGATCATCTCACCGCTGTGGGTTCGCGCCTCGCTCGGGGCACGAGTCACATTTGGGACAAGCCAAGTTCTGCTTGCGGGTGTGTCAGGTGGTTTTTCCCCGGGTACTCCGGTTTTCGCCCCACCTACCGATTGATTCGTCTCGATATGAGTGAAAAAGCTTGAAAGGAACGTAAAACTGAATCAAAAAAAAAAAATAATAAAATAAATAAATAAAATAAAATAAAAGAAAAGAATTAATATTATCGTTGCCGGTTATAAAGGTTAACTGATGAGGGTTCAGTACCCCGAATTGTGCAATATGGTCCATACTACGTCATTTAGAACGTTTTCCTGCATCCAAAGCATAAAATTTTCATATTTTATTTGCCGGGGCTGTTCCATCTTGTGGTCTGAATGTACGATTTATCCAAAACGAAATCTTTCTAATTATCATTTTGTTTATATTTTAACGCCAACTTGGCAATATGATTGGTCTGGCTCCGAGTCTGTGGAATCCGTTTAATGAACATATGCAAACAATCGTTTTCTGTGCGTAGTCTAAAATTGACATGGCGTACTGGATGTTCACTTTTAGCACAGGGCAAGGAAAACAGAGGCATTTCTAGTGGGCAAGTCCCTCGCCAGTGTCCAGACCTTGACAGGTATGAAATAGCCATTCTATGAGTATTTCAAAAAACCACATTTCAAAACATAGAATTTACGTGTACACGTAAAATATGAATAAATAATGTTCACGGTCTGATGCAAATGGATTTGAAATTAAAACCAAGACGATAGTCGGGAAAAGGACAAAACTAATGAAGGCACCACGTTTCTCACATAAATATGATTTTAAACACTAGTATTGCAACACGTATTTGTAGATTTCTTTCGTACGGGGAACGTTTTTGTATCGAAGAAAGCAGTGAATTTTGTTTCAAGTCATAATTTATATGCCTGAGTTGGTTTTGACTGAGAAAGACGTATGGAGTTGAAAGTTAACGTTATGAGCTCTTGTTTTAGGGGCGATGTCTACTCTAGCTTCTGAACTTGTACCAGACAACGACATTTCTGTGCCAAGTCCAACCTACAGGAAGATGGTGGCTTGCTCTCTGTTGTACAAGGTACGAAAATATCATAGCTACCGCTCTCCATTTTTCTCCTTATTATTTGTAACGTAGTTGATGTTAATAAGACATGCATTGCCAGGCTGTTGGGCATTGATTATAAACCATAATTTACTATAACCATTTCCTTTACTATAATTCTCAGTTTTGTATTCACTTGGAACATTCAATGCATAAATTCAATGCATAATATATGTTAGGTTATTTAATTTTTGATCTCTATGGATCAAGTCAAACTTTTATGATAATAACTAATTTAAATATAAGTTTAAAAATGTCCAAAGTTTCAAAACTGTGATTACATTTGAGCCGCATCGTGAGAAAACCGGATTTTTGCCTAGGCGAAAACAAAGGCGCAGATCAGCTTCGCGGTAACCGCGAAGCTGATCAGCGCCTTTGTTTTCGCTACACGGATAGTACAATTCCTCTTCTACTTAAATCCGAAATTTCAAGCTTCTAGCCTGCTTCTGAGACTGTACAGGCCGGTTTGTGTTGGACCTGCTCGGAAACCCCGAAGACCGGTTTTCTCGCGTCGCGGCTCATTTTTTGTTTTACAGTATTTCTTGTTTGTGCTTGGCAACAGCGCTGGTGCCCGGCTAAGAAGCGCACCAACAGTGTTACACGATCTTCGAGCCCTGTCCTCCGGGACTCAGTCGTATGACAGCAACAGACTGGAATGGCCCCTCAATGAACCTGTGAAGAAATTGGAGGCTGACATACAGGTACCATGATAAACAATAGAAATAATACAAACAATGTGGAGTTCTTTGTCCTTTTATTCCCTCTTCAAATTAAATAGCATGAGTGAAAAGACAATTATTAAATATTATTAAATAATTGGCCTACTCTGTAATATTCATGCTAAAGGAAAACATTAAACCTTATTTGGTTGTTTATTGTCTAGGCTCGAGAGAGCATATTAGGATGGCCCAGCACAGGGACTCTCAATCAAACACAAATTATCATACACAAATGACAAAATAAAAAATAGACAGCATTTAAGCACCTTTTTACCAATCGCAGAGTAATGTTATCAAAGCAATTTAATTTGTTATTTAGTGTACTGGAGAAGCCCAATATACAGATGATATCGCTCCTATGCCAGGTCAGCTGTACGGAGCCTTTGTGAAGAGTACACAAGCCAATGCCACCATCCAGAATATTGATTCATCATCAGCAATGGTATGATACTTGTAAAAGTAAATCGTTTCCAACATCATATGTAGCCTTATAGTTCAAACTGATTTGTGCTATCAGATACGTAAAGGCAAACTATAGATCCATGTCCACTACCTTTTTATTGATGGTGTCTCGCTTGGACTTCTTATTAGGTATCACGGTTAGATATCGTTCGAATCGGTCAATATTTGAACGTTTGTATCCGATACCACTGTATCATAACTTATTCATAAGGTAGCAACTATTGAACGAGTCAACAGTAGTTTATAACTATTTTACATACATCGTGTCTTCAGGCTTTGACGGGCGTGTTTAAAGTATTGACGGCGTCAGATATCCCAGCAGGAGGCAAAAATGACATCACTGGAGCAGAGTTTTTCAAGTATGGCAGCACTGAAGTAGAGGAGGTGTGTTTAAAATAGCATGTTTTGTTTTATAAAGCGTAGTGTAGGTCTGTTTATGGCCACTACTATGCTTAAAGTTTACTGTACACTAGAAAACAGTAAAATGAAACAGCTGAACATACGTTGCCTTCCAAGTATAATTCAATAGAAAACGTCTAAAGAAAGTTGCAAAACATTTTTGTTCACAATAAGAATAATATGATATGCAAATCTGTCAACATTATATCTCCGACGTCCACCATACAGGCGTAAGGTCGCATATAAACATTTAGCATAATTTAACACTATTAAAACATTAGATACCACTCAGCACTCCTGCAATGATTTATTTTGTTGAAAGGCACTGTCTAGCGGTACAGTCATGTTTTGTGGACAACCAATAGCAGTTGTGCTTGCAGGTAACAGTATAAATCATAATACTAGCTGACACTGGACTGAGTGGCAATCACTTCATGTCAGTAGATTTTGCACTCCCAGTAGAACAGTAACATCAATTATTGTCCTCCCTCCCCCACCTCAACAATTGCATACCACATTCCAAAACTTCCCAGTACATAGTCCTGCAGATTTATGGGGTATTTTATCGGAACCCGGAAATAGGGTTCAAACTTTTTTTCTTGACTGATTCTTGTAGCCAAGACCTTGTCCTTTAAGAATCTGACTGATGTCACCTTGTCATCATTGAGCATTTTGAGATATTCAAGATGGCGTCTAGAATGGCCGCCAAATATATGTTTTCACTTGTTTTGCTTTGCCTAGGGCTTGAATACTTGTTTCTATTTGCCTCTTTTGGCTTTTAAAACATACATTTGAAGTTGCCTGACAAATCACATACCGCAAATGATCTTTAAAAAATAAGCATAGCATCCAAGATGGCCGCAAAATGGAAATTTTGCATAGAAAAGTATGTAATACGCAGTACTTGTGCGTTTTGTTTTCATTTTATCCTGTAAGTTAATCTAAGACTAAATATATTACTTTTAGACCGTTATTAAAACACTCTGAACCTAAGATGTCATCCAAGTTGGCTGTTTCTTTTTTTTTTTTTTTTTTTTTTTTTTTTTTTTTTTGGATTCAGTTTTACGTCCCTTTCAAGCTTTTTCACTCATATCGAGACGAATCAATCGGTAGGTGGGGCGAAAACCGGAGTACCCGGGGAAAAACCACCTGACACACCCGCAAGCAGAACATGGCTTGTCTCACATATGAATTCGTGCCCCGTGCGAGGCGCGAACCCACATCGGTGAGATGATCGAATGATCAAGAGCACTGAAGTCAGCGACCTTAACCACTCGGCCACGGGGGCCGCCTTGGCTGTTTCTGTATGGCAACAGCCTTATAAGCTTGGCTGGCATATGTATCTGCTGTTTATTTAAGGTATTTCTAGACCGTATCAAAAGCAGGATCCACAGTTATAAGTTTCTGTGGTGTTATGATTAAGCTATGAACATGTATGCCAGGGACCTTGAGTTCAAGCCTTGGCTTTTCCAGTCTTTTGAATGAGACTTTAAACTGAGGACTCGGCTCCACATGACCTTAGCTGTTTATTGGAATATAAAACAAAAACTAACCACCAAATACATTAAGACGAATATTTCCTTATGGCAGTGTTATTTCTTGAATATGCTAGAATAACATGTTATAACATTAATAGCCATATATGTTCAACTTTCACAAAATGATCAAGGTTTAGCCTAGCATATTGCAAATGTATATTGGTTATCAGCTTTATTGAAAATCATTCAGAGTTCCAAGTTTCATTGTTGATGTTAGCAATATCTCGATACTGTCTGCTCATACAGATATTGCTACTTTTGCGTGGGAGTTTTGGCTGTTGTTTACCGATTGCACATCAAACAAAATATCAGACATAGATGTTTCTACGTTGCTGCCATAACCTCATCCAAAGCGGTCGTTTCCTTGATATTATCTGGTAAAGGCTAACTCAGTTCACCAAGCTTGTCAGGTATGAAACCCTTTGAAAGTGTTTTCAGACTGCCCCCTTTCCTATGCACCAACAACAATAGGTTACTATATCACACCCTGGCAGAAACAGCATGGACTGCAAGAAGGAAGGAGACTCAATCAGATGTTTTACCATCTAACCCAATATATTTACGATTCTTCCCTCCTTTGATGTCACTTTATAAAGCAACTGCATTTTAGATTACATTTTTTTTATTTTACCTTGAGCAATGCAAAGACGTCCGTGTATGACGCTTACACATTTTCCTGTCTGCTTGAAATGTCTTTAATCCTTCGTATTAGTTCTTGCTACTGTTACATAAGATGTAGATCTGAACCTGATCAGTGTGTATGCTTTTCATCAGTTTGACCTTATCTAGTACATGTAAGCATCCTTTCTTGAAAGTTATTATTAATGCATATAGACAAAAACCCAGCATTTTATAGCTCTATTGAATGATAGAGTAAATTATTTTCGATAAACATGGATGAGGTCATCTTCGCGTCTCATTGAATGACATTTGGTGACGTTAAATTTCATTTGCCCATCAGGCTCTCATTTGCAAGGCTATTCAGGTCATCTTGTAGAATCTGGCAATCCGTGAATGAATTAATATTTCAGATGACCTGATATTGTCCGGAAGATCATGAATGAAAAAGTAAAAGTAGGCAATGATCAGGAAATGGCGTAATCAGAAAGAAATTCCCACTCCACAAACGAGGGGTGGGAAAAATAAAGACCGATCCTTGAGTGACACAAGATAAGACCGGTACTGGATCTGAGGTTTAGCCATCTTACACCACTTTTTGATAGCGCTCAGAGAGCCATGAAGCGATTCACTTGTGAGTAGATCCTCTAATCCTGTTTGTAAAGTAGTTGCCTGTGTGGTACCTGTGGTAGTTCACCAGTCTGCTGACCGCATGTGCTGACTGCTTCTGCATAATTAGAAATTAGTAAGATCATGAGCAAATGTTGAAATTGTGGATCTCCCGGGCCCATGTCCCCAGGTAACATTACTGTATTTACTGAGAGAACATCATTAAGAACTTATCATCGTTTGATGCCAAAAACAAAGGCATGTCTAACGCCTCCCTCGGACAGAGTAGACATAGTATGTCTATCATAAACATGAAGTGTAAGAGAGTTTCACCCAAAGACGTGTTCTTTTACCCATATGCTGCGGTATTCAAGCGTATCTATAGACCCGGTTCAAGTTCAAAGAAGGCGATATAGTAAGATTATGGTGGCCATCTTGGCCACCACCTCGGCTCATTGTTTTATGTGAGAATAAACACTAATACATGCTGTTCACAGCATTGTATATTAAATGCGAATTTCAGATACATGACATTTTTGTATATGCAGCACTTGAATGGTATTTTAATCAGAGAACATGTTCTTTTAAATCATAATTATGGCGACAATCTTGGTCATCATCTTTCTTTGTTTATATGGTATGAGGTCATAACTAAAACCAATGACTTCACAATTATGTGAGCAACAAGAAATGGGCAGTTCAATTACAATACACTAGATATAGGCAGCTACTGAATGTGTTTTTAATAAGAGACTACCTCTTGTATTATGATTATGGCAGCCATCTTGGTCACCATCTTGCATCATTATCATTACACATGTATTATGTGGGTGTCAAAACTTAGAACAATCTTTATTATGATGTTAACAACATAAAAGGAGCATTAAACACAAAGCAGCGGGTATATTCAATTCTGGGAATCTATATTCTTGCTTATGGCGACCATCTCGAACGCCATCATGATTTTTCCAAAACGTTCACTGATGCCAGGGTGGCATCATGCAGTTTCTGAATAAGCATGACCTAGTGAATTGGAAACCACAATAAAATTTCATATGGCGCAGTCTTCCAGGTTATGCTGATGGCAAATGGACTAAAGGCTTTGCAAATGAAATAACTAAGAAATCAACTTCAGTAGCATCTTTGCGACAAATTAGAAGTTGATAGCCATCTTTGACGCCATTTTGTATTCCGAAAATATGAAAGAAAACAATATCTTATCAAAATCACCTACTATACAGATAAATGTAATATTTTAGTCACCTGCTATACATATAAATGTATTATTTTCAGTATTTAAAGTAAACCAATTTGAGATAACGCTGATTATTGTCATTTAATATTACATTCTGGCAGCCATCTTGGAAATATTCTTGATATTATTGACAATGCTAGCAGGAAATGGTCTTTGTCATTCAATTTTATAAAATTATATCAAATATTTGTAATTAAAATATGCCCCGAGTGTAAATGGAAGCTTTAATATGACCATCCCATATATTGAGCCGCCATCTTGGACGCCATCTTGTTTTTCTCAAAATGCTCAATGATGTCAAGGTGACATCAGTCAGATTCTTTAATGGTAACATCTAAGCAACAAGAATCAGCCAAGAAAAAAAGTTTGAACCGCATTTCCGGGTCAAGCTGGATATCTGCAGGACTACATGTAGTATTTTCTACCTGACAGGACGCCAGGCTTAAACTCAAACATTTGATTGAGTAAAAAAGATTTTCTCTCAGCTCGTATTGCATTTTAATGGTTTTAGTTTGTCTTCTTCACACCTGCATTTGTGCTGATGCGTGATGTCCTATATTTGTTCAACTTGATCGTTGGCGCCTTATGTATGTTTTCATATTTTTAATTAAGTTAATGTAACTGAGTGGCCACCTATTGGGAAAATAGCTGCTCATTCGGCTTACGAAATGTTTTCATGGTATAAGTACCTGATAGTTAGTTTGGTTTTTTCCCACCACGGTTTTTTGGAGTGGGAATCTTTTTCTGATTGCGCCTTTTCCTGATCTTTGCCTACTTGTACCTTTTTCTATCTTTGAATGTTTTACTGCTTCAAGAAGTCGGAAATACGATAAACTCAAAAAATATATATATATAAAAAAAAAAAAAAAAAAAAAAAAAAAAAAAAAAAAACAGACTCAGTTAAATTGAATATACAATATACAAATATGCATGTGCATTTGTGAATACTGAAATGACTTTGTACAGGTCAATCTGTATTTTGGCTGATCAAATACAGGTACATCAATAAATATAAATGGGCATACAAAGACTCGTGCGCAGTTACTTTGCAAAGATCCAAGTAGGTAATGATCAGGAAAATAACCCATTACGATTTAATTTTTTCAAAGAAACCCAGGAGATAGCAGACAAGGCTGCGGCAATGGTAAAGGTGACTTACACCAACATCAAAACTCCCATACTGACTATTGATGATGCAATACGCAACAAGTCGACTTTCCCGTCACCTTTTCCGACCTTCAAAACTGGAAATGCGGATGGTAAGTACACGCATTTTATAATTTACAAGGATTGTTTGTCAAGCATTAGAGGCACCATTGAATGACACTTAATTAATCCCCAAAATTAACAAAATTAATATGGCTAAATATTTTTCAGGAAATATCTAAATATTTCGGTATCTTAAGAACGTGACACTTGCTCTTTAGCAGGTTAAATGGTGTTGTTTCGTCTTTTCTCCTCGTATGACTTTCTCTTTGTAAAAGAAGCAGAAAAATAATGAAAATATGTTGTAATATGATACTGATGAAATACGATTTTGCTTTATTTTTCAGAGGCTATTTCTATGTCCCAATATGTAACCAGTGGCTCTTTCTACGTTGGCTCGCAGTATCACTTTCACATGGAAACGCATGTAAGACATTAGTTAAAATATTTTTAAGATAATATTCTGTTTAATTGTTCACGGCGGCCCCCGTGGCCGAGCGGTTAAGAGCGCTGTTTCTTAATCACTCGATCATCTCACCGCTGTGTCTGGAGTGGGTTCGAGCCCCGCTCTGGCCAAGTGAGACAAGCCAGGTTCTGCTTGCGGGTGTGCCAGGTAGTTTTCCTCGGGGTTCTCACGTTTTCGCCCCACCTACTGATTGGCCCGTCTCATATGAGCTGAAATAATCTTGAAAGGGACGTAAAACTGAATCAAAAAAAAAAAAAATATGTTCACACGATGATTTGCGTGCGTATTTTCGTTTTGCATTGACTTCAAAAATAAGTAGTACTTGTGATGGCAACAATGACTACAAATAGTTATTCGGCGGCCCCCGTGGCCGAGTGGTTAAGGTCGCTGACTTCAGTGCTCTTGATCATTCGATCATCTCACCGATGTGGGTTCGCGCCTCGCACGAGGCACGAATTCATATGTGATAGTGGAGCTGCTAAGTAAGAAAATACTTCAGTTGATGATACAAGCATGAAATTTTCACCATATGTTCCTTACATGACACACATTAAAAAATGATTCCTGGCTACGTGAAATTTGGCCTTTTTCAAGATGGCCGCCAAAATCCAAGATGGCCGACACTTCTGTAAGGGGTCTGTGTAATAAATTGATCATATCTCTGGTTCTGTTTGGCACAGAACAAGCATCTCTGTATCAAATTGAAACATAATCATCGCCATATTGTCTTATATAAAAATTAACAAGTTGCCTTCTTTGCATATTTATGAATATTAATGAGTTCTAATTTTTTGCCTCAAAAATCATGAAAATTGCGAAATATGATTTAAAAAAATCGCATTATTCAACCATGGACTTTGCTAGAATGTAAAATGAAATATATAACTTAAAATTTCACTTTGTCATACATTAAATTAGCATGATTACATTAAAGCTTATTTGCATATTTATGAATATTCATTTGAAATTACTCTGTGTGTCTTCACATTTAAGCGTTTAACACAATGTGCAGTACAAAATCGTTCATTATTTTATATAAAGAATGAATCATACAGAATTAAACCTCTGTTACTGTCCTTTCTTCCAACGCCCCTAAGAGCTTAGTTGCTAAATATAAATGAAGCCATGAATATGAATGACATATTGCCATTATAATTTAAAAGAGAAAGCAATGGGAATTCAAGAAATAAAGGAAAGGAAATTATATTAAATAACATATTTTGACTCAAAAATAAAATTCTAAAATAAAGGACTCAAGAAATGAAATACAAAAATGAAATACTGTATAATTCTACTAACCAATAACCATTACTTATGCGAATTAGCTCATTTATAATTACTTTCAGTACAGCTTATTTTAATTAAACAGAACTGGCTTTGCAATAAACATATCCAAGCCGATTGCCCAACATATACTAACTGTCGCTCCGCTCCACTTTGGTACCTCGTTACACTGGTATGGTTTAACGGAATACCGATGGAAATATTCCGTCTAAGCATATACATGTACATTGCTTCTGTCCTTATGAGAGTTGTTCACAACTGTAAGATTTATTGGTCTTCTTGACAGCTTCATGAACACGTTTCTGTGCATGAACGATAGAATTTCCCGCACATTGTAACTTTATACAACCACACTAAGTAGTCACTTTAGTAACTTCTGACAGAATTTGGCAACACCAGACAGTGCTGCCCATTTAGGAACCCATATATTGTTCTGCTTTGTCCAGCCCCTATTCAGAGATTGCAACTGTTGTTCAGGCAACTGTTTAAAAGTGCAAGATTACAATAAGTCCATAGGCTTCATGTTGTCAAATCAAAAGGGTCACTGACGAGGCTTAAGTAGCCGAAACCATGTTTTGGTCCACCTCCTTTCTCATTAATATGTTCACTTCTCTTGAAGGATCATAGTTCTAATTATTTGCTATTACTGCAGCTAATGTTGTGTCATATGGTGACCCTAAAAGTCCATCCCCTTTCTCATTAATATGTTCACTACTCTTGAAGGGTCATAGTTGTAATTGATATTTGCTATTTACTGCAGCTGATGTTGTGTAATATGGCGGCCCTAAAAGTCATCAATAGTATAGATTATATTTCTCATTTGGTATTATGAGATCAGGGAGGACATTCTGAGAAATCAAGAAAATTATATCCTTGAGTATGCTAAGTTCATGGGGCTAAAAAGTCAAAGACAGATTGCACAATCTTCAGAGAAAAAACAGTCTAATTTCCTACCTTATCAAGAGTAACTTATTCCTTTCCTCTTTTTTTAAATCAAATTTGAAGTTTCAAACACCAAACTTTTTATTAAAATACTCTCTTTACAAACATTGTCTGCTACATTGGGCAACCATTTTGTATATCATATCCTAAGTCCGTGACGTCACTTGTTTGGAAATTCCCGCCATAAAAATAGGCCACAAAAATCAATTATTGGGTTGCTGAAAATTCTTAAGGCACATTAAAATGATTCCAATGAGAAAAAGTCCTGAAATTCAAACAAAATTTGGCAAATGTGATGATGATTTCATCCCCAACTGTACATCTCCAGTCATTTATGAGCTAATACCCTTAGGGGCATTTCTTTTCAAGAATACCAAGAAATAGCAATATTTTCAAACTAAATATGACTAATAATGAAAATTTAGACTTTGACAAGTCAGATAATACAAAATCAATCCATCACATTTATTTTGTATGCAATTAAAATACATAAGTTTTTATTTTAAAAACCTACACATTCTTTGGTAAAGGGTAAGCACCCCTAGGTTGCAACAACCAAATAATAAAAATGTCTTTGGCCTTGCTCTTCCTGGAAATCACATTACATTGACTGCCATATTGTAAACAAACTTCAGACACATGCTGGTTTTTTTACAGTTCTTATTTAGTAGCTTTTAGAGCATTTTAAGAGGTACAAAATTTGGAAATAAGAAAAATTCAATATTTTGTGACCTTTGCAAAACAACTGCACACACTGGTGTTATTTAGATCAGAATTACAACAATTTATTTATAAATGAAGGTAGTTGACCCTTTGAAACATTTTGGCACCTTTCCAACCATTACACAAGCAGACGTCTGCCAGAGAAGCACACAAACATTGACCCCACGAACTTGGAATATTCACGGACTTAAGATATTCAACCATAATTGGTTTAGATACATTTTCTAACCAATATTTAATATATTTAGCCCCATTTGGATAATATTTGTATTTGTACCTACTACCCAGATAAATGGTGCTAAAGTACAATAATTACCTTTAAATGTTGTTAAGTCTAAAGGGCCTTTGACGAGGCTTACGTAGCCAAAACAATGGTTTGGTCTATCCCCTTTCTTATTAATATGCCTGGCGGTGGCACTCTTAAAATTTTTTTGACCCCATGCTCGTTCCACGTTTTTGAAAACACCCCCCTTATGTCGCAAAATCAAGGACTTCCTGGAGCATTTTTACCCCCCTTTCATCGCAAAAACAAGGACTAACTGCTGTAAAAATACCCCCTTTCGCGCGAAAACAAGGATATTTGACAGATTTTATACCCCTTTTATCGCAAAAACAAGGACAGCCTACTGTCAAAATAACCCCCTTTTCAGAAAAACAAGGATATTGTACATAATTATTACCCCCTTATATCGCAAAAACAAGGACAACCTGCTGTCAAAATACCCCCTTTTTTGGCAAAATCACGACATTGTACAAAGTTATCACCCCCTTTTATCGTAAAAACAAGGACAACCTACTGTCAAAATACCCCCCTTTTTTTCGAAAACCAGGACATTGTACAAAATTATCACCCCCATTTATCCAACCAACTAGTAAAGTCAAACCCACCCACCCCACCCACCAACTCCGTGATTGACCAACTTTTGAACCATCCAAATTCATGTGCGAAATTGCTATTTTTACTCTACATCCTTACCAAGCTCGTGCTGCCCCGGTGGGCAACCGCAGTATGCACACCTAACTGCCCCAATTTCACTTATGAAGCTACAGTCAGGGCAATTTCGGCAGGCCCCACGCCGACTGCCCCGACAATCGACGTCCATTTTAGGCCTAAAAAAAAATAGCCGTGTTTCCGCTAACGGTCTGAAAAAAAATAGGGTAGGTAGGTAGGAAAATCTTTTTATTTTTATTTTATTTTTTACGCGAAAAAATCCAGGGTAGGTAGGTAAATGTAATTTTTTATACGCAGTTTTTATCGAAAAAGGTCAAAATTGTCAATGCCTTGCAAAGGTATGAGGTCTACGTTCTTCAGCCATGTGAACCCATTAATAAAAAAGACTGGCCACATATTTTATAAGATTCAGTCTCCGACCTTGCCTCAAATGAGGTTGATAAACTTTCAGTCTTGTCTTGTTCATAGACCACTATCTGGGAGCAGGGTGGCCTAGTGGTAGAGCCTCAGACGCTGAACTGTAAAGTACTATGTTTGAATCCCACCAGCACTGGGTCTTGTCCTTCAGAAAGAAACCTCTCCCATATGCATCCCAACATGACCTAAATAAAGTTGACTACGATGTAAAACCCCAATACAAACAATTTAGGGGATGATAACCTAGCATATTTCACACAACGATACTCTTATTACATGCAACTTAGCAGGAACGGCCATTAATGACAAACTAATAAGAAATAAACAACTTTATTTTCAAAACGAAATCTGAAGAACACAACCCATCAACATATAAATTTCGATAGAAAGACTACTCACGAATTAAAAACTATAACTGTAACTGCATATCTGTTCCGGGTCACCTCGGCCCATTGTACATGTACAACTGCAACTGCAACTGAACCAACGAAAATGCCAAATGCAGGGACTCCCTCTATCAGGGACTACTGAATCTGAATAGTTTACTGGTGACACGCCAAATGACATAATTTCACCAGGGGTTTGGATGGGGGAGTATTTAGTCCCTAGAACGCACAGCTGAATTAGTAATTCATAAAAACTATCTGAAAGCAACACCTGTTTATTCCGAATGTATTATCCTCCAACCGCTAGGAGCGCCTCGGCTATCCCAGAGTTACGGTATGATTACCATCACAAGTCTCCGGTGATAGAACCACACTACCCGCCACTAATCATCATCTTAACATATTTACACTACTCTATCATTGAGGTCATTTTATTTATTTTTTATATTTTATCATGCGGGGGAGGTGGGGAGGGGGTCGGAGAGAGGCCAGTGTTCGCCTTATAAATGAGTGAGCGCAAATCAAGGTAGCTACTGGTACCATTTTTAACGTCTTTGGTATGACGTGGCCTGGTATCGAACCCACAGCCTCCCGCTTCTGAAGCGGACCCTCTAACCATTACGCTATCGGGACCGGTATATCATATTGCAGAAAGACAGGTAAGACCCAGATGAGAAAAGTTTGTTTAATTAAGAACACTTTGAAGTGTTGTGACATGCCTTCGGTATATTCACTTTTAGAACAAGACTTTTCTAATTCACAGTGGAATAAACTCCTGAATAGCTCAGTTAACTCGTATGCCAGTTGAAGACGCATGAAGCCAGTGTGTGTGCGTGTGTGTACCCCGGGGTGTGTACAGTTTTTATCCGTAAGTCACTATTTACAGCACAGTCTCCAGCCTCGTCACGGTATGTCCTTGTGAGCAGTTTGGCCTGGAAAATTGTCATGGGGCCTCGGTTTAGTCTCAATACGAATGACTGGAGAAACCCGTGATCGTATATGCGACCCCTAAATGACTTCTAAATGACACCAAATTCTACGTCATTTCGATGGAGCTTCGCTAAATAATCGGGGGGGAATTCTACGATACAACAGAATAGACGCTGAAACTATCAGAGACGTGTCAGAAAAAACAACAAAACCCGCGACACGAAATGCTTGGGTCGGGCTACAGAAAATGCTGGGTCGGTTGTCGTAATTTTTTTTTTTTTTTTATTTTAACCATAAAAATAGCAGAGTCGGCGGGTTGAGACAGGGTCGGTCGGGTTAGCGGAAACACAGCTATTATTTTTTTACGCCTTAGTAAGTTTTGGAGCCGAGAAAAAATCCGACACGAGATGGAATATCCTCATTGATTGGTTGATTTTATATGCATCTCATCATTTATTTGTTGATTTTAAAAATCATTGTCCAATAGAAAAACGTTTTATAAAATTTGACTGGTTTGGTTTCCACAAAAAATTACGGAAAGTCCTCCCGTTCCCGTAAGCGTAAACGAAAACACCCATTTCTGTGGGAAACGCGGAGGGGCGGAATTAAAATACCCCTTAACGCGGAGGGGCGGAATTTAAGTACCCCTAACGCGGAATTAGAATCAGATAAAAACACCCCCTTTCCATCGAAAAATGCGGCGAGAGATTTTAAACACCCCTAAACGCGGAAATACAGTGAAATGAAAAACACCCCTAAATATGGAAAATGAGGAACCCGATCTGAAATTACCCCCCTTTTTCCCGAAAACGCGGTCCGCGTTTTGACCTCAAAAGTACCCCCTTTTCCGCGATTTTTGGAACAAGCATGGTCCCAAAAAAAATCAAGAGTGACACCACCGGGTTAATATGTTCTCTACTCTTTAAGGATATCAGTTTCAATTTTTATCTTTTGATTTCTATATTGCGAACAATTGTATCTCCTTTTGACACTATTATCTGTGCACTGGTTTGTGCAAGTATATATATTTTTTTGTTGTTTTTTTTTCATCACATCTAAGGGGGTTGTTTGGAGGTCTGCTGTTAACAGTAACTTCTCAAGGAACTCATGATCCTCTTTTCGTCATGATTCGCCCTTCAAACTATCCCGACGTTAAGTATAAAAACAATATCAACTCTGGAGTGTTTCTGGGCATAGGATTCGATATAAGGTACGATCAACTCAGTGGCTTAATCATCAAAGGTTTTGCTGCTCCGATGGACTCCGCATTAATCAAGGATGTCCCATCAATGATCACCGTGTCTGCATTTGGCTGTTTATCAGTTGTATTTGTTCCTTGCAAAAGGGTGTCAAGAAGCTGTGACTTTGTCCAGGAGTATAACATGCCATTTTGTGAAATGACGGAGGACAGTTTAAAATTTCTTATCGTAAAAATTCCTGCAAATCACATTTTTGGCTTTGGCGTGAGATAAATAGCCTCGAAAATAGTCTACAGCCATCTTTCAAACTGTCGAGATGATTGGTCAGGTTAAATTTTGCTACTGAAACGAGGAAGCTTGTTCTTTGAGACGGGCTCATTAAACGAGGGCTTCTGGATGCTTGCCATGTCCTTCTCAAACTTTTCATATTGAGTTTCGGGACGTCTGTGCTTGCTATCATTTGTGTAGACACCATATGATAGAGAGAATGTTCCAACTGCACATGACTTCGGAAATCACATATTGCTTTGCTCATGTTTAATAATTAGAGATGAATGGTTTTCATATATTCTATCATATGCAGCGTATTGTGGGCATTTTTGCAAGAAATAGATCAGCTCTAGCAGTGAATAGTTGAGTAATAATTCACTGTTTGGATGTCAGTTGTAAAGCAGATCAAACCAAGAGCGCGGATCTATTTCGTTTCTAACACACAATAGACAGAATAAAGGTTGCAGAAACTGTCGATATCGCTCAATTTTCCACCATTGCATTGCAGATGTCCCGCCAAATATTTGACTGTAATGCGGATATTTGCATACATTCATTACGTTTGTTATTCGTTAAAACGACATTACACAGTCTAAGGGTGCTTGATGTGATAGGATAGATGACATCACAATTGATATCGAAATGGCGCAAAGTAACGCCACGCTTATCCTCCCAGTGAAGTGTTGCACAATATAACGGTTTTATAAACACTGGCTATATAGGCAAAGTGTGTAAGAATTAGCAATGTGTTATTTCTTTTGTCTATATTTAGACTAGTTCTCGACAATAAAGTTATCAAAGAGTTTTCAGCGACGAGAAAAGGTTATTGAAAGTTTTTTACAGTTATAGAATCAAGAATGTATACTGCATACGATAGGTGAGCCGCACCACATATTTTACGAACTTAGGTTCAGTCTGATTTGTAAAATTTAACTGTAACGTCACCGTCTCGTACACGAATGATAACTTACACAAAGTTTGCTTCTCGATAGTGATATTGCTTCTGACAAAAAGACATTAATATACATGTACTATTATAGCTAAATGTTTTACTAAAGCAGTAGACGTACAGTCCAAAATTCTGTTAAAAAGTCGAAACTGAATAGATGTATCATTTTCTTAAAATTCATGAATATAAATGAAAATTCTAATGCTCAGCTGGATACCTAATGAAAACAATTATAAAGTTGATCAAAAGGCTCAATTTGGCTTATGCATCAGTTGTGACATATAAAACTGACAAAAACGCGAAATTGTCAATTTCCAAGTTTTTAGCTACTGATTTTAGCTAAAATGGATATTAATCATTAATATTCATGAATATGCAAATCATCTTATTTGCATTTTTGAACTTTGTACAAGAGGGCAATGCCGTAGCTGTAATTTGGAATCAAAATCAGTGTTCTATGGTCATCAGAATGTGAGTTATGATCAATCATCTACACCAGACCCTCTTAAATATGTCGGCCATTTTGTTTTTTGGTGGCCATCTTGAAAATGGCCGAATTTGAAGTGGCCAGGAATCATTTTGGAATCTGTATCATTTGGAGAACATATGGTGTAAATTTCATGCTTGTATCATCAACTGAAGTATTCCCTCAAATTTGCTCACTTAGCAGCTCCGCTATGAGACAAGCCATGTTCTGCTTGCGGGTGTGTCAGGTGGTTTTTCCCCGGGTACTCCGGTTTTCGCCCCGCCTACCGATTGATTCGTCTCGATATGAGTGAAAAAGCTTGAAAGGGACGTAAAACTGAATCAAAAAAAAAAAAAAAAAAAAAAAAAAATACTTATTCAAAGCTAGAAACAAGTCATTTTCATTGCTTCAATAAGTAATAAGGTCAAATATGTTAACTCATTTAAGCCTGACGTCCTTTTTATGGGACATAGGCAAACAGAATATCCCCAGATGTGACGCCGCGGAACAAGGCGTCCCATCTGGGGCTATTCTGTTTGCTTGGAGGAATTTCATAGAAAAATATGTTTAAAAATTCAAAACCACACCTAACACCCCTAAAACTGAAAGTGGACTCACCCAATTGCTAACGATGGGAGAATCAAATATGGGTTAATGGTAGATGTCATGACAACACTTTTTACAGACATCCATAGCAGTTCCCACAGATGAAGGCCTCGACATTACAACATCAACACAGTGGATGGATAGCCCACAGGGTAGTGTGGCCAACTTGTGCGGCATTCCGAAATCAAAGTAAGAATATGCTAAATGAGTTAACAGTTTGTTTTATAGTTCATTATGATATTATACAGTCAGACATAAGTTAAGCATCACCCTAACATTTTGCTAAATGCATTTTTCATTTAAAATAACTTTCAAACCAAATTAAATTAGTAAGGGTCTTTAACTCACATCTACCCCTGACTGTTCAGGTCTGTCCGAATGGGTTTTTACCACTGATGATGTCGCTCAAGTTATATGGTGTACTAAGTACACCTACCCCTATTTTGGGGGTTGCCATTAAAAGTTGTATTGATGTCCCCTATATGATCGCAAATGGGTTTCCATAGGCACGGAAAGAAAGTAGTATCATGTTGTAAAAATTTCCCAAAAAAGTTTTCTTCTAACAAAGGTAATGGCAGTTACATGCTGATTCAGGCAAACTTATTTCCTTGTTTATTAGCACGACGTTTTCACTATGAAACATGCAATTCTTTTAACGCCCATAACTGTTGATGTTTTCGAGATATTTATCTGAAATTTTCGGACTGATTATGGTTTTGAAATTGTAACAAAATGGCATTCTCTTTTTACGCTGTTTGGCGGTTTAAAAATACGCATTTTTCTGGCGGCCATCTTGGATTTATGCACATTGCAAGAATAGTACAAAGTTGAAAGTCTGTCATTCAAGACAGATTGGTTCTATAACAACCGTAAAGGACAGAGATACAAAGAACCCCATAGCACTAAACATTTCGAGGTCAAAATTAAGGCCTTTTATCAGCGTCATATTACCTAGGGAACAGGGACTTTTGGCTATGTTTGGGTGTATCTGCTTAAACAACGCCTACATGTTTACCTTAAGAAAAATCACATCTGCGATTGCTTTAATTTATTACCAATATAACAAATATCACAAATATTAAAAGAAAATAAATATTTCTGTATTGAAGGTTTTACTGATTATTTCGGAAAATATTCAAGTGATGCTTAACTTTTGTCCGACTGTATATTATAATTCAGTTTGGATGTCATTCTAGTTGTAATTAAGTTCCATTATTTGCGTGGCACTTTGCCCTTGTCTCTGAGAAATTTGTAGACGTTGCATAAAACTTCCAGTTGAACAAAGTGAATTTTACCTACAACAGAACAAACCCTCTAGAAAATCCTTTTCCTTGGTACGGGTATGGTACATTGCGCTTTGGTAATGCTTTATTTTTCAGAATTAAGGTATCTGTGAAGCGACTCGGTGGCGGATATGGTGCTAAGGTTTCCAGAAATAATATCACTGCCTCTGTGTGTGGGCTGGCTGCCTACCTCACTAACAGGTGAATACATTTCGAGTATGTTGTAACCCTCACACAAATGCTGATTAAAGCCATATGTTAAAGCCCTTAAACAAAGGAAACAAAAAGAGAAATAAAATGCATTTTCTTCGTTAAATCAATTCAGCAATTGTCACGTTAGAATTGAAAAATGAAAATCCTCACCAACTGTAAATACAATTCTAGAGGATTGAAATACGATGTATAAAATGAAAGTATGAAGAGACATTTCATACAGTCAAACATATAGAGATAAAGTATGCAAAACATCTGTGTCATGTTTTTTTTTCTATTTTTTTTTCTGTTCTCTTCTTCTCCGTGGTCTGTTACCTTGTTGTTTTAGGAATTGTGCTATATATTTAACTGTAATTATTTCTTTATATTCAGACCAGTGCGTATGAGGATGACCTTACAAGAGAATATGGAGATGGTTGGTAAAAGACTCAGCTATAAGGCTGATTATCAGGTATATATGACTAATGAGTAATTGTGACTGTGCATGCATAATTACATAATTCATACTGTATGTCATTTATGCAATGTCTCTCATTTATTTTGGATAATACATAAAAAGGTACAAGTAGGCAACGATCAGGAAAAGGCGCAATCAGAAAAAGAATCACACTCCAAACACGGAGGTGGGGAAAACTATATTAACAATCAGGTACTTATACCATGAAAACATATCGTAAGCCAAATGTGCAGCTATTTTCCCAAAAGGTGGCTACTCAGTTACGTAAACTTAACCAAAAATATGATAACATACATAAGGCGCCAATAGCAAAATTTTTAAACACCAAGACATAGAACGAAAGAACCACCACAGACGTATCACCTTGGAACGCTCATTAATAAAATTACTGGCGGGCTTAAATCGATTTTACAGGTACTTAGCCTCGATTATTAACAACTATTGACTGCATATACAAATATGGTACATTCTTTGAAAATGGAGAAGTAAGTTTATGCAATACCTATCAAATCACATATTTTTTCAACTGCTTGAAACACAAACATAGACAACCAACTTAAATTCGTAGTTCCATATTTAAGCCAATATCTCAGATACCGAAGCCCCCTTTTTAGATCTACATCTTTCTGTTGTGTTGCAAATGGATTTGTTTCTTCTAAAATTTATGATAAGCGCGATGACTTTGATTTTGATATAGTAAATTTTCCGTTTTTGGATGATGACGTTCCTCGTCGTGCTTCTTATGGTGTTTACATTTCGCAACTTATTAGGTTTGCTAGAGTCTGCAATCATGTTACAGACTTCAACGCTCGAAATAAATATTTAACGGCAAAACTTCTCCAACAGGGCTATCGGTATCATAAACTTCGAAAAAACTTTTCTAAATTTTATCGTAGACACTATGAATTGATTTCCAAATATAATGTTGGGTTAAAGACGCTTTTAAGTGAGGGCCTTTCGGAACCTGAATTTTATGGTGACTTAGTTTACAAATTTAAGAAACTTATACGAATTAATGATTTTTCTTTTCAGTTCAGAAAAATCATAACACGTTACAGACGTATAGGTTATAACTTGAATGTTATGCGACAGTCTGCATGCTTAGTTTTTAACCCAATCATGGTTGATAACTATGCTGCCTTCTTTAATTGCACGCCGGTGGGTCGGGCGTCAGACTCTATGATGGCCCCGACTTAAAGCTATTCATTTTAGTTGGTTGGGGCTGGAGCTTCTTGTCTGTTGCTTGGCCCACCGGGGTCCAACTGGTGTTTTTCTTTTGCTCTGGAGTTAGTAGGTTATTCGGCGCCCAAGGATCTCCATCGTCGGGCAGCTTACTCAATCTGTGAGTCCTTGTTTTTGATTCATCAGGATGTTTATCATGATTTATTTGTTTGTTCTTGATGATTCATTGACTAGTTAGAGATTCACCACGAGGGCCGAAGAACTTACTAAATGTTATGAACCACTGGAGGTTAGGATCCTGTAAAACCGGTTTAAGCCCGCCAGTAACTTTGTGTTACTGATCGTTCCAAGGCGATACTTCTGTGGTGGTTCTTTTTGTTTTATGTCTTGGTGTTTAAATTTTTTTTGTGCTGTTGGCGCCTTATGTGTGTTTTCATATTTTTAATTAAGTTAAGGTAACTGAGTGGCCACCTGTTGGGAAAATAGCTGCTCATTCGGCTTACGATATGTTTCGTGGTGTAGGTGCCTGATTGTTGGTTTGGTTTTTTCCCACCTCGGTTTTTGGAGTGGGAATCTCTTTCTGATTGCGCCTTTTCCTGATCTTTGCCTATTTGTACCTTTTTAAGGTAGGCCACGATGGCAATGGGAAGGTGAATGGTATCATAGTGACCTATTACGGGGAACAGGGCTGTCTAAGCTTGGAGAAAATGTATACTGGCTCTATATACCAATTTCTGGATAATGGTATGGAATAGTATTTAACTAAATTTCGTCTTTACATGATAGTCATGGAGTCATTTAATGAATGCGTCCAATTTTCTTTGATAGCTATGTTAAAATATGAAGATTGTGGTTTATACTGAAGCGTACACCTTTCACAAAACACTTATCGGAGCTTCCAAGCCAACTATCAGGGTTGCCATGATCAATCCGAATTCGTTAATTGATTGTAAGATTTGGAAGAGGGTTTGCTATAAACTAGTTGCAAGCGCAATGATTCCATTTTTAGGTTACTCAATATTTATGTTCTGTGTATGGCCTTTGGGTTGTTCAGTGTTTTGATATCCATACGTTTCCTCGATTTTAGCCTACTACTGTCCTAACTGGAAAGCCAATGCTGTTCTGATTAAGACCAACAAACCAATGAACACTGCCTGTCGAGCACCAGGTACTTTACACTTATATTCCCGGAGTGTTAGAATAAGAAGACCACTAAGCTAAACATAAAATATTGAGGCCCTGGCCTCTAATAAATTATTTTTACTCTGATCTTGTATTGGTTTCTACCCTAGCTATAATACATCGTTGCAATCTTAATTTTTATACAGAAATAAAGAAATGCTACTTCACCGCGGTTATTGGAGTGGGAATCTCTTTCTGATTGTTTCTTTTGCTGATCTTTGCCTACTTTACCTTTTAATAATAATGATGAAACAAAAAAAAAATATCACTGTATTCTATAAGGATAATATATTTAGAACAAATTTAAGTTGCCAATACGGCGGTATGGCCCATCATCTATCTATTTAATGTTTTTACTGCTACTAGGGCATCCAGTTGTACTTTATTTTCAATTTTTCATCCTCTTTTACGTTATTCATATAAGGTAAGTGACTTTTGAGAGAGAAAAGAAAATAGTAAATCCTAGCCTTTGTTTTCTGTTTGTAGGTTCACTACCAGGCATCTTTATAATGGAACAGATGATGGAGCACGTGGCCAGAACTCTCAGCTTAGACCCACTGGCCGTCAAAACGCTCAACCTTTACAAGCAAGGACAAGTAAGTTTCGCTCTGTTGTAGCAGATTTATCACGCACTGAGCGAACTTCTTCTGCTGTTTCAATATTGAAACCTAACTTAATTTCCAAAAAGGATGAAACAAATGAGCCGTCTCGTGAGAAAACCAACGACGTGGTTTCAGAACAGGTCTGACACAAATCAGGCTGTACAGTCACAGAAGCAGGCTAGAAGCTTGAAATTTCAGATTTAAGAAGAAGAGGAATTGTTCTATCCGTGTAGCATAAACAACTGAACAAAGGCGCTGATCAAAGCTGATTTGCGCCTTTGTTTTTGCATATGCAGATTGTTTGTTTTCTCACGAGGCGGCTCAAATATAATGACATTTAGTTTATATTCACACGTTAACTGACTTTTTCATAAGTAATACATTTAGAATTGTTACTTGGCACTAGTTAATTAACACTATATCAAGAAGTATTATATCTGTACTATTTAGCAAATTGTCGGACGTAAATCCACGATTACTCTACTTTACTTACAGCCGTCTGACTCACACGTCCACTCACTCACCCGCTCATTCACGCTGTTTTCAGGTTACTCCACAGAAAATGACATTAAATCATTGCAACTTAGATGTTGTGATGAATGAGCTGATGACCAGTGGCCAGATTGCACTGAGACAGAAGACTATTGAATACTTTAACAGGGTAGGAAGTTATAGTCACTTATTTCTGCTTAAAATACATCATTTAGCGATCACCACAAAGTCAATGATGTTGGCATGGTTAGGAAATATAAATAAAAATAAGAAAAGGAAAATAAATATACTAATATTAAAGGCCTATGAAGGCGAAATCTGTCCTCTTTATCTTCTTTTGATGGACAACAGAAAGCTTTTCACTCACTTATTTGTTCGCTTTGATTGTCATGTTGGGGTTTCGCACTTCGATTTTGGTCAGACTTTTGTTCTGATTGCACCCGTTCCTGGTTATTGCTTAATTTTACTTTTTCCATAACAGATAATGTAATATGACCAACAAAAAATAAGTTTTTGTAAAGGTAAAGAAAGCATTAGGTCCAAATCACCGCACCGGAATTGCTGGCAACAAAGCTACTAAATACATATAAATTGTAAGCGATACTGATACAATCTCTCTTCGTCCATGTATAGGACAACCGTTGGAAGAAGAAGGCTTTGTCTGTTGTGCCTTTAAGATGGGGTATAGATAAGAGTTGGTGCCAGTATACTGTTCTGGTCGAGGTGTTGAACAATGATGGTTCAGTGCTGGTACATCATGGTGGCATCGAGATGGGACAGGGTATCAATACCAAGGTATAATTTACGTTAACTATGAAACGTGAGCCGAATCAATCAATAGCTGAACTGCCATCCCTGGCATTCGTCTGCTTTATACCATATTAACTATAGCAGTGCGTCTGAGTAATGGTGATCTCTCCCCTTGCTTCCTTCCAATATTTATTTCAACATAAGAGCGTATCGCAACTAGCGTTTCCAGAGGTCACAGTGATACCTTTTGGACTATATATTTCCCGGCTTCTTTCTAACGCTTTCTTGTGTAAATTAGCCAATGTGTCTCTAATGACCAGAGAGAGAGTGGTGGCGTAGTGGAAGAGCATCGGGCCCCACAGGAAGCGATGGCTCAGTCTCGACATGACTGAAAACATGTTCACTCAAAGCAACAAACAAATCTAACGTCCACTCAGCTCATACTCTTTTTGAATCAAAGAGACATCAAAAAAAAAAGTTGTCCCTTAACCCATATTTGACGAATGGATTCTCCCATCATTATCAATTGGGTGAGTCCACTTATATTTAAGGGGTTTCAGGTGTGATTTTAAAATCTTATCTCATTTTTCTATGAAATTTCTCTGTGCAAACAGAATAGCCCCAGATGGGACGCCGCGTTCTGCGGCGTCACATCTGGGGCTATGCTGTTTGCCTATGTCCCATAAAAGGGACGCCAGGCTTATATGAGTTAATTTACCATCGACTTTGCACACTTCATATCACATTTTCTTACACTTAAACTAGGTTGCCCAAGTGTGTGCCTACGAGCTTGACATTCCTGTAACCATGGTAACCGTGCGAGGAACCAACTCTGTTATAGAAGCCAACAATACAGCGTCAGGTGGCAGTGTGACCAGTGAAGCTTGTTGTGAGGTTAATATCTAGTAAATAACAAATACCGAAAATGTAAAAACAAGTTTTTATGTTGAGCTAATGCCTTTGAAAGCTATGAGTATTCTTACATTTGATGAAGTGCAAGTGTAATTTCAACACGCGTAGACATAGAGACAAAGGTAAAAGTAGGCAATGATGAGGAAATGTCGAAATCAGAAATAAATACACACTAAAAAACTGAGGTGGGAAAAACTGAATTGACAACTAGGTACTTGTCAAAAGCTTGGTATCTGCTTTGGGTTATATCAATTCAATGAAATAAAAATAAAAAAGAGATCCTTTAAGAGCAGTGAACATATTAGAGAGAAAGGGGATGGGCCATACCTCGGTTTCGGCTACTTAAGCCTCTTCAGTGACCCTATAGATTTGGCAACATGGAGCCAAAGAGAATTACTGTAATTTTACATTTTTAACAGCGTAGTGGATACAAAGTAAAAACCAAATTGGGGCCAAATATATTTAAAACTTTGTTAGAAAATGAATCTAAACCGACAACAACTCCCCGATTTCTCAAAATACCCTCGCTGATCTCAAAGGACCAAAAGGAAAATATAATCTGCACTATGGATGAAACGCTGCCAGAAACGAAATGTCTGCGGCTAATCGAATGTTGCAAAAGCTGTAACATACAGTGCTTTGACATCACTGTTTCACTTCAGGGTGTTATAACGTGTTGCAAGAAACTGAAAGCCAGGATGGACGCAGTAAAGGCAAATATGACCAACCCGACCTGGAAACAACTGGTGAACCAGTGTTTTGCACAGAGAGTGTCCCTTGCGGAGACTGTATTGTGAGTACAAATATTGTAAGAAAACATCCTCAGGGATTGCTATTTCAAGTTTAACGGAGCCAGTTGAGCACACTGTAAAAAGTTATCTATCTTTATGGTACATCCACTGTTTATTCTGTCTGACTCTGTTGTGTTTGTTGCCTTTGGGATTGAATAAGACTTTTCGGATGGCTACCTTGTCGGAAAATAGCTAGTTATCTGCTCTTCGAGTGTGTTGTCGGCAAAAACATCCTTTGTTATGTTTTGTGGTGTAGTTCCTTTCCCACCTGGTGCCTGTGTTGAAACTTAAAAAAAATTTAAACGCATGGATTGCTGGTCCCTCTATTTTTATTGAAGTTTTGAACTTGAGTTTTTCCCAGAGAATTAAATTTCAAATGTTGCAATAATTGTTTTGTCAGTGCAAAGTATATACGATGTTTCGTCATTTAACAGTATTTACCTCATACGATATACCAGGGGATTGTTTCAGACTATTTGTTCGTAATCTTTATTGGGGTGTTTTGTTAAAACAGTATCATTAGCTCGTAAGCTGCGGTAGGAAACTCGAATTATATAATTGTCCATTTACTTTCAGTTCTGGTTTTGTATACCAGAATTCACAAATATGGTCTCACATAACATACAGCTCAATTTTACTTACGCTTGGTCGAATGATAAATGAATGAATTATCAAATAAATGAATAAAAACTTGAGATAGTTTGGTTATTCAATAGTAATTGACCAATTTCCATAAAAAAGAAAATCTTTACTTCAGGAGTACACCAGCACCTGGTAAACCATTTAATTACAACTCGTACGGTGCGGCCTGTGCGGAAGTGGAGCTAGATGTCCTCACCGGGGAGTACCAGACCAACAGGGTAGATATAGTGTTTGACTGTGGAGAAAGGTACACTACATAGTCTACAAATATAAGTAATACACATAAATGTGTCTAAAACAAAGGATACACAAGTGCTAAAAATGCCAAAGGCCCCTTCATATACATGTAACTATTGTTTAAGCGTAATAACATGCAGTAAAAATGGTGAAGGGAACTTCTCGGATGCTATTTTAAATCACTAATTGTGTCATTAAAGTATAAATGAGCCGCCTCATGGGAAAACCAAAAATCTGCTTATGCGAAAACAAAGACGCAGATCAGCTTCGCGGTAACCGCGAAGCTGATCAGCGTCTTTGTTTTCGCTATTCGGATAGTACAATCCCTCTTCTACATAAATCCGAAATTTCAAGCTTCTAGCTGTTTTCTGTGCTTGTACAGCTCGGTTTGTGTCGGACCTGTTCGAAAACCACATTGTTGGTTTTCCCACGAGGTGGCTCAAATCCTGAAGTGGACATGTGGAAGGTGCTTTCATTCAAACATTTTAAAGACACGACCTACATTGGAACACTCAATTACTAATTTTGTCATGTTACTAAATTCCTTATTCTAAAATTTTTCATGTTTAGTATTTGAAATCATATCAGTACCTTAGCCTTACAGGCTATATAAACACTCAGTGCAGTTGATTTTTGGATCGGTGGAAGGGTGTCCTCATTATGGACGAATGCTTATACGTGCATCCTTTAGGTTGCACGTTATACGTTGCACTTAGGCTCCAAGAAAGTGTCTGTCAAAAGGATAAGGAAAAGAACCGAAGGACTCGGACTGATTCATTAAATGGCCGCGCCCTGTATAATTGGGTGCAACCCTGTCGCGGCATATTGAAAATAGATGCGGAGTACTTTGCTTTCTTCCCACTCATCGTATGTCTAAATTCCAATAATCCATTGCGTGCAAAGTGTGGTTTAGATCACGAGACTGCGTCGCGCACGGACCGCGGAAACACCCTCGCGCATGCTCCCAATCGTCCAATCAAAGATGATCTTTTGAATGAACTCGCCAGGAAAGCAGGCTAATCTTTCGACTGCGCATTGGCATGCTCCGCCCACTGACAGAGGTCGTCTGTCAGCTGTTTACCGCCGCCATTTTTGAAGCTTCAAAAGCCACAGACAGAGCACTTTTTCAGGTGTTTATTTGATAATTGAACGGACTTGTCACTCAAAACGATGACAGAGGGGGTCGCGCGTTAGCGCGACACCCGACCTGAGCAACACGACCAGCGTAATCTTTAGTCTTGCCAGCAAAACCCGATTTGTGCGATCCCAAACGAGTATGCTTTTTCACGCTACACAATAATCACGCACCTTTGTTCTCGAGCCTCTCCTGCTGTTTATACAAAAAGTGATGATATGACGCATTTATTTTTAGAAACCACATGTTCTCTACTTTCGCTCAGGGTTATTATGTGGAAATTAATAAATGTTTCGATAAGTTCATGGTCAAATCGTAACCAGTGTCATTTTTGGTATGTTTTTCTTATACCCAAAATTTTGAAACTCAACTCAAGCCAATAATATTTTTTTCAATTACTCTAAAATTTTGACAGTTGGTCTGCTGTGTTTGTTAACATCCAGGCTACCAAATCATGTCAACATTTTATGATTACTCGCCCTACTTAAGAATGTATAGGCATCCACACTTACCTTATTTCTTATGTAAAATCCAATAATGATAATTTTCATTGACCACTGTCAGCAAGTTCATCACAACTAATTTTTACCAAGGAACAGGCATGATCAATAAATCAGGCATGGTAAGTTTCCTGTAAAGTCTAATTTTCGATTGATGCCAAATTAGTTTCTTTAAAGTCAGATAGATACTTCACGGTAATGATGGAATGAGCAGTCATTTATTTTCATGAGTCTCAGCCTTGGTTTCTCTTTGTGTAGTTACTATGTCTGTGTTGAATTACCAGTTACTTAGAAGATTTAGCAGTTGCAAACTTGCAATTTGGTTCCTGTATAGCCAAAATACTAGGTTTTAAATTGCAATACAGTTTAGACTTGTTGTCTGCCCATAAATTCAATTATTTTTGAAGTGAGTGATTTTTGATGACGTACACAGCAAGCCGCCATATTTATTTGGGATTTTTCAAAGTCAGATATATCATGTAAAAAGGTGCTTTTTAAATTTGGCACCGGACATGGAGCAAGGACTTAGATGAATGAATGTAAGAATAAAGATAAATTAATTGCTTGGTCTATGCTTGTATTTTAAATGAGCCGGGAAGTGTTATGTGCGTGATTATTGCTTACACTAGGATATAATAGGCCTACTCATACAACAAGGTCCTTTGGCTACAGTTTTAGATGTTGGCTACGGTCAATTAAAGCGGACACATGTGGCGTCTTGTTTATGTAATAATCTTTTTTTTTTTTTTTTGTTTTCCTGTTACTCCCATCAATCAATTTCTGATTATTCTTGGGAGGTGTACATTGTACATTCCGGTGTGTTTTGCAGGATGAGCCTACATGCATGAGGATAGAACCTGTGTAGGGATCTTTAACCTGCACAGGGGATGACTGTCCCTGCACAGGGGGCCTCCAGTTAACGTTCCGATCCGAAGGTCGGCACACTGTATCATGTCATTCCTGCAAATGACACGAAGGGAAGCAAGTTCGGACCAACAAATTTTCCTCGCCGCCGGCGGGGATCGAACCCGGGACCTCTAGCACAAGAAACACTCTGCATGATGAAACTGCCCTCTCTTTCCTTCTTTCTATATACTGCAGCACCCTCTCGCGAGGTTTATGTTTCGTTTCATTACAGACTTGTTTCTTTCTTTTCTTTCTTCAGATCTGAGTCGATCAATTTCTGATCATCACCTCAGAATATTGAATTGCATAACATAAGACAAAACTTTCTAGCAGACAGCTAAATATTGCATTGATTCCGCTGAGTACAAGCTATTCCCATCTCATAAACTTGTGCATTGCAGTCCGATATAAAGAATGTCAATGGAATGACAGAAGAACAAAAAATAAAGTATAATCTGTTAATCGCATTGTCGCCCTTGGCTCTGCGTGCGCAGATGTCAATTATAGACCGACTTCGATCGGAGGCTATAGACTTTATGCTTTGATACACATCAATTTGTCTGATGTCATTTCCCTGATATCATAGTTCTTAATGGTTTCGCCGGACCATGTATGACCAGGGACTGTTAACCTGGCAGTTCCCTGGTATGACCGACAGTGTTGAAAATATTTCCTGGTCCTTTATAATAATACAATAATACATTTGATTAATCGAAAAACGATGATCAGGGGGGGGGGGGTGGGGGGGGGTTACTTTTTCTTGTTTCTTTGATGCATATTCTCATGTTTTTCAATCCTCTGAAATATTCTCTCTTCTTTATTTTGAAATTTAACAAATACAAGACGGTTGACCATGGGCGCCGCGATATTAGCTTCCATATATACCAACCAAACATTGTTCGACCGTCCAGGACTAGTCTATGGTCTGAAATCGAAGTCCCTCATTCTGTCAGCTAAATAATAATTTGAGGGGTTGAGAAGTTTTCCATACGCTATATTAACATTGGTAATCTTTAACCAATAGATCTAGCCCTACTGTTCTCTTCTAGATGTTGGCTTTGGTCAATTAAAGTGGCCGCATGCAGACTTATAAGGGGGGGGGTCGTCTTCTCAAGTCAACGTAATAGTTGATTCTAACACACCTCGCCTATATAGCCAATGGTAAAAAACGTGTTCTATTGTGCAACAATTTCACTGGGCGAATAAGCGTGACGTTACTTTGCGGCATTTGTGACGTCAGCTATCCCACAAAGTAGCGTTAGACGGTGAAACGTCGTTTTAGCGCACAGCAAACGTAATAAGTGTGTGTAAATACCAGCATTACAGTCAAATATTTGGCGGGATATCAAGGGTACAAGTAGGCAAAGATCAGGAAAAGGCGCAATCAGAAAAAGATTCCCACTCCAAAAACCGAGGTGGGAAAAAACCAAACTAACAATCAGGTACTTATACCATGAAACAATCGTAAGCCGAATGGGCAGCTATTTTCCCAATAGGTGGCCACTCAGTTACCTTAACTTAACTAAAAATATGAAAACATACATAAGGCGCCAACAACACAAAAATTTTTTTAAAAACACCAAGACATAAAACAAAAAGAACCACCACAGAAGTATCGACTTGGAACGATCAGTAACACAAAGTTACTGGCGGGCTTAAACCGGTTTTACATGGCCATAACCTCACCCTCAGCTTCTGCAGTGGTTCATAACATTTAGTTAGTTATTCGGTCCTCGTGGTGAATCTCTAACTAGTCAATGAATCATCAAGAACAAACAAATAAATCATGATAAACATCCTGATGAATCAAAAACCAGGACTCACAGACTGAGTAAGCTGCCCGACGATGGAGATCCCTGGGCGCCGAATAACCTACTAACTCCGGAGCAAAAGAAAAACACCAGTTGGACCCCGGTGGGCCAAGCAACAGACAAGAAGCTCCGGCCCCAACCAACTAAAATGAATAGCTTTATGTCGGGGCCATCATAGAGTCTGACGCCCGACCCACCGGCGTGCAATTAAAGAAGGCAGCATAGTTATCAACCATGATTGGGTTAAAAACTAAGCATGCAGACTGTCGCATAACATTCAAGTTATAACCTATACGTTTGTAACGTGTTATGATTTTTCTGAACTGAAAAGAAAAATCATTAATTCCTTTAAGTTTCTTAAATTTGTAAACCAAGTCACCATAAAATTCAGGTTCCGAAAGGCCCTCACTTAAAAGCGTCTTTAACCCAACATTATATTTGGAAATCAATTCATAGTGTCTACGATAAAATTTAGAAAATGTTTTTCGAAGTTTATGATACCGATAGCCCTGTTGGAGAAGTTTTGCCGTTAAACATTTATTTCGAGCGTTGAAGTCTGTAACATGATTGCAGACTCTAGCAAACCTAATAAGTTGCGAAATGTATACACCATAAGAAGCACGACGAGGAACGTCACCATCCAAAAAAGGAAAATTTACTATATCAAAATCAAAGTCATCGCGCTTATCATAAATTTTAGAAGAAACAAATCCATTTGCAACAGAAAGATGTAGATCTAAAAAGGGGGCTTCAGTATCTGAGATATTGGCTTTGTTCAACTGAAGTTCAGGTGGATAAATTTGATTGACCATACCTTCAAAATAAGGGTTGTCAATGTTCAATAGGTCATCGAGGTACCTAGATGTGGAATTAAAAGCCTCGATAACATCAGCTTGATTATCATGGTTAAGAGAATCCATGAAATCTCTTTCGTAGCAGTATAAAAATAAATCAGCTACGAGAGGTGCGCAATTTGTACCCATCGGAATTCCAACAATTTGTCTGTATAACTTGGTCCCAAATCTAATATAAATATTATCAAGGAGATAGGATAAGGCGTCGCATACATTCTGACATGACCAAAGTGTATACCGACTTTGGTCAGAGGAAGTGGGTATACAAGGGGTATACATTACACGGACATGTTTTCGTGATGGCGTAGTGGTAGAGTGTGGAACTCTGAATAGAGAGGTCCTGGTTTCAATCCCCACATGCGTCACCTTGTTATGTCCTTGAGCAAGACACATTAACTCCCTACAGTACTGGTTAAACCCAGGAAGAGTTGGGTCCATCCTGACATGACTGAAAAATTGTACGCCTCTATACAAAGCAACAATAAGTTTCATACGGATATATATGGAAATAACCATGAGTGTAATATTCATATTACATTGTTTTTACATACGTCATCAATTACGTCTCATATTCCCATAAAAGTGATAATACATGTCATGTGTGTTCATAACACTTTTTATGACAGGAAATTATCCACTAGCATGTGTGAGACAAGCCAAGTTCTGCTTGCGGGTGTGCCAGGTGGTTTTTCTCGGGGGTTCTCTTGTTTCTGCCCACATATTTAGTACAGATTGGTCATAGATCTAGGGTACACGCTAGAACCGCCAAATATAAGGAAAAATAGATATAACAGCGGTTTTATAAGCTGTAACAATTTAAAATTTCAGTTAACACCTTTTGATAAAACGAAAATCTTTGATATTTATATTTTTGTTTTAGCGATGCCACTGTTGCTGAAACGGGTGCTGAAACCGCCACATCCCGATTTGTGCCGACAGTATCCGATTATGAGATCCGTCAGCTCAAAGAGAACCATAAGAACAGAAACACAAAGAAAAACACAAACTGGGCTGCAGGGGTCTTTTCCTCTTGGAGAAATGCTGCTGGACCTGAATTCGTGCCGGAAATACAGTTAATGACAGTGGAGCAGATGAACCATTATTTGAGCAGATTTGTGGTGGAAGCACGGAAGAAAGAAGTCGAACCCTATCGCCCATGGGAAGTATGTCGAGTTCAGTAGACAAAGCTCCAAAACATACAAAGGGGGCTAAAAGGACTTGGAACTCTCTAACAAACGGATAAGACATTACAGCCTAAATGGTATGTATCTTTTTGTTATATTTTGTCATTGAATGTCATGCCAACATGGCTCTTATTTCAGAAACTGCGTTTGTAAATTCACCCTTTTGTGGAGCACCTGAAGGAAAATTTGTCATTCTGTCACGTTCAAAAAGTTGTCACATAAATAGAATGAAAACCTGTATTGAAATAAAAAAAAAATCCAAGAATTTCCCGTGGAGAAAATAAATTTGAGAAAATGTTAGCAAGGGAAGTAATTATTTTGAAAAAAAGATTCTGAAAGATCGTGTTTGGCATGCGCGGATCCAGAAAATTTTCCCAGGGGGGGGTCCAAATTCCCAGAAGGGGTCTGACATAAATTTCAACATGGCAAAAACATATAATCTGGCAATTCCAGGTGTGTGTGTGGGGGGGGGACCCCCTGTCCCCTCCCCCCCCCCCTCTGGATCCGCCCATGTTTGGACAGTATTTCAATATTATAGAAATAATTTGTGTAAACAAGTGGAACTGATGTCTGAATTAAATTGTACCGAAATAGTCTGATTCTTAGCATTTATACGAAAAATTGAAATTGAGATCATTGCAGCTCTGTAAAAATTGAAATCTCATTAGAAAAATTATGATATGTTTATTTTATGTGCTCAAAACATTAATTGTAGGCACACGTGAGAACCGCCTCGCTGAGGCGGTTTTAACGAGTACCCACAATCTATGCTTTGGATAGGCACATCCCTGTAAACTCCTGTTTTACTGTATAAAATAGGGGTTCAAGGGGGTATTTATTTCACGGACATGTCTTCTTGATGGTGTGTTTTTTTTTTTTTGTTTTTTTTTTTTCAGATGAGAAACCAATTGCAGATCTTTTAAGAAATATTTGGTGGCGTTAAATAGAGGCGCTTTCTACCGACAACCACTAGCTGGACTCCCTATACGCTATGGCAATCAAGTCATTGGAGTAAATAAACATAAAAAACATGATAAAAGTAATATGGGCACATGCTGAACTTCCTTGGAATTATACCAATCATAGCGGTAAAAGAACGTGTGTGACACAACTCTACATGGCAGGGGTGGATGAGCAAGAAATAATGCAAAGGACATGGACATAGATCTGAGAAAAGTGTACAGAAGTATAAGGTTGCTTCAAGTGAAATTCAGAAGCGAGTAGCTGCTGTATTAGATCCTCCAAAGGAAAATCTAGTGCCCTATGAAACCTAAGCTGGAACTAGCTGAACACAATTGCTGCACTCCGCCTGAGCAGTCTGATACAGAGTCTGGTAGGGCAGTGCTTGGTGAGAGACGGCCTTATTTCGCCAACTGTAATGTTTATTTGAGATATTAAATATTTGCTGAAGCCCACAGTTGTTGATATAGGCGATTCTTAAGTTTATGATATTTTTGATGAAAAATCAAGGCACACAAATTTGATTGGATATAAACAAAATGATCAATTTTGACCAAAAAATCGATGTTTGTTATCATAATTGTTGGTTGATTTTATTTTGGTGACTTTGTTTACCTTTAGACTTTAATGAGGGTGACAAGAGACTTTAATGAGGGTTACAAAATGTTGCCTATTTCTGAAACGTAGTCACACTTTTGATTGTATTGAGGGTTGATGAATAAATTGTTTAAATTCATGATTTTAATGAATACCCACAAAGTATGTTCTATTTGCCTTTTTTTAGCTCACCTGAGCCGAAGGCTCACATGGTGAGCTTATAGGATAGCCATGCTCTGGCGTCCGTCCGTCACCTGTCGTCGTTCTCCGTCCACAATTTCAAAGATCTTCTCTTATGAAACCACTTGGCCAATCAAAGCCAAATTTTACATGAAGCATCTATAGGAAGGGGGAACCAATGTGTATATAAGAAATCCAGGTCACATGACCAAGATGGCCACTACGCCCATATATGGTAAAAACCCTTTAAAAATCTTCTCCAGAACCGGTGGACCGATTTCAAAGAAACTTGGCATGAAGCATTGATGGCCTTGACCTATTTTACGGCAAGGTCAACATAGGTCGCCAATGCATTTGAATGAGGAAAACTTTTAAAATGTCATTTAAAGTGAAAGTCTTGCAGGAAATGGGCAGTAGGACTGAATATTAATGATTCTGAAAGAAATTGGACAACAGAGGCTCATGTGCCCCACCCCGTGGCAATATACATGTATATCTCAATATTCAAACATCTCCTCTGAAACCGCTTGGCCAAACAAAGCCAAATGTTATGTGAAGCATCAACAGGAAGGGGTAACCAATGTGTATATAAATATAATCCAGGTCACATGACCAAGATGGCCGCCATGCCCATGTATGGTAAAAAACCTTCAAAAATCTTCTTCTCCAGAACCAGTCAAACGATTTCAATGAAACCTGGCCTAAAGTATCGATGGCTCAAGTACTACAAAGTATATATGAATCATGAGCCTGGGATGACCTTGGCCTATTTTACGGCAAGGTCAACATAGGTCCCCAATGCATTTGAATGGAGAAAACTTTTAAAAAGTCATTTAAAGTGAAAGTCTTGCAGGAAATAGGCAGTAGGACTGAATATTAATGATTCTGAAAAAAATTGGACAACAGAGGCTCATGTGCCCCACCCCGTGGCAATATACATGTATATCTCAATATTCAAACATCTCCTCTGAAACCGCTTGGCCAAACAAAGCCAAATGTTATGTGAAGCATCAACAGGAAGGGGTAACCAATGTGTATATAAATATAATCCAGGTCACATGACCAAGATGGCCGCCATGCCCATGTATGGTAAAAACCCTTCAAAAATCTTCTTCTCCAGAACCAGTTAAACGATTTCAATGAAACCTGGCCTAAAGTATCGATGGCTCAAGTACTACAAAGTATATATGAATCATGAGCCTGGGATGACCTTGGCCTATTTTACGGCAAGGTCAACATAGGTCCCCAATGCATTTGAATGGAGAAAACTTTTAAAAAGTCATTTAAAGTGAAAGTCTTGCAGGAAATAGGCAGTAGGACTGAATATTAATGATTCTGAAAACAAAATTGGACCCAAGGGCCTCATCTGCCCCCACCCTGGGGTATTGTATATGTATATTACCATAATATTCAGACATCTTCTCCTGTGAAACTGCATGACCAATCAAAGCCAAATTTTATGTGACGCATCTATAGAATGGGGGAATCAATGTGCATATAAATAATCTAGGTCACATTACCAAGATGGCCGCCAAGCCCATATACGGTAAAAACTCTTCAAAAATCTTCTCCAGAACTGGTGGACCGATTTCAAAGTTTGCTTTGGTCATAGTTTGATGTCTTTTTTTTTTTCTCTTTATTTATTTCTTTTAAATTTTATGACTACCCAATATGAATGAGAATTGTTACATTACCATCTAGTTTATCACACTGTAAATGCATCATGAGCAGTACATTGTTCTTAGAAAGTATAAATGTACGAGCTGTGTTACGAGAAAATTGGTATTTGGTTGTTCTGACCAGGTCCTGGGTGTTTTGACCAGATCCGAAAGCTATTATACAACCACAGAAAATAGCTCTAGATTTGGAAATTTGGGTTAACAAACGTTATAGGGATTGAACAGCTATGCAAAAATCCAGTTTTTCAGATGACGCAGGTCAGTCAATACCAGGGAAGCTCTCACTCACACATACATGTACTATCAGGGCCTTTGATTTGATTTAATTATGCAATGAAAAGTAATCAGGCTGATTTGTTTTTTATGTGATTAAGCTGATCTGTGATTGTGTTTGATAGTTGGATGTTTGTATCAAATAATCAGGGTGTCAGGTGTCGTATATGAGCCTTCGCATGAGATAACCAACAATCTGGGTTTCTTACCAGGCCTGACAAATATCTGTCTGTAGAGTCCTAGATTTAAGAAGCTTGAAAATTTCATTTAACAGGAAGAGGGATTTTACTATTCCTGTACTGAAAAGAAAGGCGCTGATCAGCTGTACAGTTACTGCACACCTGACCTGTGCCTTTGGTTTCGCATATGCAGATTGTTGGTTTTCTGATGCGGCGGCTCATATATGAAAATTAATTGTTCTTTAATGTTTATCACATGATTATTTTAATAAAGAATGAAACTTCCATTTTTGTTTGACTAAATCGAAAATGCAAAAGTGGGGAATGGCAGAAACTTACCAGGGAGTAATTAGTCAAATTATCCCTTGTATAGTTTAACAATAGACAGTATTTATTTTGCATTTTCTGTTGCAAAATTCAACGATTTTAGCTGACATGAGATAGCTTATAGTATGGTACTCAAGTCGGCGTGCATCCGTACAGTCATATTTTCAAAAATCTTCTTCTCTGAAATCCCTTGGCCAACCAAAGCCTTTTTTTTTAGCTCACCTGAGCCGTTAGGCTCACAAGGTGAGCTTATAGTATACCCATGCTCCGTCGTCCGTCCGTCCGTCGTCCGTCCGTCGTCCACCATTTTCAAAGATCTTCTTCTCTGAAACAGCTTGGCCAATCAAAGCCAAATTTTACATGAAGCATCTATGGGAAGGGGGAACCAATGTGTATATAAATAATCCAGGTCACATGACCAAGATGGCGGCCATGCCCATATATGGTAAAAACCCTTCAAAAATCTTCTTCTCCGGTACCACTGGACCGATTTCAACCAAACTTGGCATGAAGCATCGATGACTCAAGTACTACAATGTGTATATAAATCATGACCTTGCGGTGACCTTGACCTATTTTACGGCAAGGTCAACATAGGTCGCCTTTGCATTTGAATGGGAAAAATTGTTAAATTGTCATTTAAAGGAAAAATCTTGCAGAAAATGAGCAGTAGGGCTGAATATTAATGATTCTGAAAAAAATTGGGCACCAGGGGCTCATCCGCCCCCACCCCGGGGCAATATACATGTATATTATCATAATATTCAAACATCTTCTCTGAAACCGCATGGCCAATCAAAGCCAAATTTTACATGAAGCATCTATGGGAAGGGGGAACCAATGTGTATATAAATAATCCAGGTCACATGACCAAGATGGCCGCCATGCCCATATATGGTAAAAACCCTTCAAAAACTCTCTTCTCCGGAACCACTGGACCGATTTCAATGAAACTTGGCATGAAGCATCGATGACTTAAGTACTACAACGTATATGTAAATCATGACCTTGTGATGACCTTGACCTGTTTTACGGCAAGGTCAACATAGGTCGCCAATGCATTTGAATGGGGAAAACTTTTAAAATGACATTTAAAGTAAAAGTCTTGCAGGAAATGGGCAGTAGGACTGAATATTAATGATTCTGAAAAAAATGGACCCCAGGGGCTCATGTGCCCCCACCCCGGGGCAATATACATGTATATCTTCACTATATTCAAACGTCTGCTCCTCTGAAACCACTTGACCAATCAAAGCCAAATTTTATGTAATGCATCAATAGGAAGGGATAACCAATGTGAATATAAATAATCCAGGTCACATGACCAAGATGGCCGCCATGCCCAAAATGGACTAAAGGACTGACTATTAATGATTCTGACAAAAAATGGACCACAGGGGCTCATATGCCCCCACCCAGGGGCAATATACTTGTATATCTCCATAATATTCAAACATGTGCTCCTCTGAAACCACTTGGCCAATCAAAGCCAAATTTTATGTGAAGCATCTAAAGGATGGGATAATCAATGTGTATATAAATAATCCAGGTCACATGACCAAGATGGCCGCCAGGCCCATATATGGTAAAAATCTCTCAAAAATCTTCTTCTCCGGAACCAGTGGACAGATTTCAAGGAAACTTGGCTTGAAGCATCGATGGCTCAAGTACTACAATGTATATATAAATCATGACCCTGTGATGACCTTGACCCAGTTTATGGCAAGGTCAACATGGGTTGCCAATGCATTTGAATGGGAATAACTGTTAAAATGTCATTTGAAGGAAAAAGCCAGCAGGAAATTGGCAAATGGACAAAATATTGATTATTCTGAAAAAGAAAATGGCCCAAGGGTTTCATCTGCCCCTGCACTGGGATTAAATACCATAATATTCAAACGTTTATTGGTATATGCTGCAGATCTCAGGTGAGCGTTTACAGGACCATTGGTCCTCTGGTTTTATCTACACAAGCTCTAAGGGAGTGGTTATCGTTTGTACACACGGACGAACCATATTATAAGTTGCTTATTGCACTTTTAGCACCCTGCACCTTGTGCATCTCTGGGTTTCTGACGTTGAACACTTAAAGGGTGCAATATTTTTCTACATTATTATGGTAAGGTATTTCGGTATTTCAGATATCTAACACTCATGGTCATATCATATGAAACTTATTTAAGAATACTTTGGTGAGTTGTGAAATAAGTACTCGTGTAAGATCATTTATTGCATAGCATTTCTATTATTAAGTTTTCATTGTTGTGTGTTTAGGATGCACGGCAATAGGTAAAACCTATTTATTTCATATTATAATTTACTACATGTAAACGCATAACACAATATAGTGCGATTTCTCTGACCGTGCTGAGTTTCCGCTGACATACCGTGTATCTACTATAGGAAGGTCAGAGGTAAACTGGCATGGTCAAGAAAATCGCACTACACAATGACACTGGCTGACAATTCTATGTCTGTCCTGTTTACAGTATAAACCCAGCAGTTGACGTAGGCCAAGTGGAAGGTGCCTTCATAATGGGTGTAGGACTGTGTACGAGCGAGGAGGTCAAATATAACCCTGCAAATGGTAGACTACTCAACAACGATACTTGGGTAAGTAACACGAATAGTTCATGTGTAATAAATGTTGTTATAACTCGTAGGATTTTAAACTGTTTGTGTCACAGATTAAAATATGTTGTGGCACCTTGCAGTCCTGTGGTCACAGGAATTTCGTCCGTGTATATTTTATGCTGTTTTTAAACAAACATTTGCAACAAGTAATCTGTAGACCGACACTGTCCATACGTAAGTTTGTATATGTGTCTTATTAATTCCAGACCTACCATCCACCAACCAATAAAGACATTCCCATTGACTTTAGGGTGAGCCTGCTCAAGAATGCACCTAACCCCTCGGGTGTCCTGCGCTCCAAAGGTAAAAATGATGATAATGTGATCCATCATTCAAATATGATACTATCTTAAGGGCATGCCTGTGCTTGAAAGGCTTCTATTTTGAATTGCGGTATAATCGTAAGTTTTTCGTTTCTGCTATTTAAAGTTTCAGTAATAAATGCACTTTAGACGAAATCGCGCAATATGACTCGCACTTTTCTTTTGAATGTTTCCATGCTTCCAAGTCAACTAAAATTATGTTATAATTTTATATTTGTGAATTTTCTCTCAATCAATAAGGCGAATCGCTGTCCTCATTTTATCATTCTGAATTTTCATGTATTTTGTTGTTATAATTATTACAGCTTCAGGAGAGCCGCCACTATGCATGAGCATGTGTGTATTCTTTGCATTGAGAAAATGCATTGAAGAGGCGAGGAAAGAAGTAGGGAACACCAGCTACTTTAGTTTTGGTAAAGTATTCTTCTATTGTTTAATAAACTGTTTCTCCCATTAATGGCCCTGCTAAAATGACTAAAGGCGTTCGTGTTCTCAGGCATCTCCCCGTTTCTTTTCATTTGGTTACACTTTACACTTTGCTATCACTGCAACTGGTGCTGTGTCGTGTGGCGGCCCTAAAAAGTCTCCCCGTACATCATCCATAGTGCAGATTATATTTTCTTTTTGGTCCTTAAGTGAGGGTATTCTGAGACATAAGAAAATTATTATCTGGTTATATTCATTTTTGAACCATCTTTTAATGTATTTGGCCACATTTGGATTATACTGGCCTGTGTATCGACTCATCATCTGTTGAAAGATGCATGTGATGTTGCCAAATCTATAGGGTAACTGAAGAAGCTGATGTAGCCGAAACTACGGTAAGGCCCATCCCCTTTCTCATGAGGATCTGAGATTTATTTTCATTTGTTCATGCACGAAAACAATACCTACGAGCTACAACAAAACACCGCTTTGGATCGACTGTGTATCTTAACAGGATAAAAAAGAGAGACACATTGGTATACATGGCGTGTGTTTCTGATGATTGTTTCAGATGCCCCAGCCACAGTGGAAAAGGTGCAGACAGCCTGTCTCGTAGACACCGCACAGTTTCAACTTCAGTAGGTGATACTTCTCAGCTGGAACGATGAGCCGCTTGTGACTGAGAACAGTTACGGGATACATTTTTGTTGTTTTTGTTCATTAATTAATGTAATAATATAATTATAGTAGTGAACAGTCCAGATTCATATTTTATTTCTATGTATACAAGAATTATTAAGTATAATTTGGAAAAGGTGCTGTGACAACGAGTTCTTAATAATACACAAGAACTCCGCGGAGGTCGACATCGCACCTGCATCGGGCAAAGTCAATAGACCGTGAAATATAGTTCAAGGGCACCGGGTCAAGGTGCGTGCTTGAAGGGCATGTCAATGACAATTACTATATGCAAGGTTTCAGACTAGCAGCTATCTCTGATGTTGAGAAAACCAAACTTCGACGTAAAAATTTTCAAAGTCAGTGGACCGTGAAATATAGGTCAAGGGCACCAGGTTAAGGTGCGTGCTTGAAGGGTATGTCAAGGACAATTTCTATGCAAGGTTTCAGACTTGCAACTATCTCTGATGTCGAGAAAACCAAACTTCGACGTAAAAATTATCAAAGTCAGTGGACCGTGAAATATAGGTCAAGGGCACCGGGTTAAGGTGCATGCTTGAAGGGTATATCAAGGATAATTATTATGCAAGGTTTCAGACTCGCAGCTATCTCTGATGTCGAGAAAACCAAACTTCGACGTAAAAATTTTCAAAGTCAGTGGACCATGAAATGTAGGTCAAGGGCACTGGGTTAAGGTGCGTGCTTAAAGGGTATGTCAAGGACAATTACTATGCAAGGTTTCAGACTCGCAGCTATCTCTGATGTCCAGAAAACCAAACTTCGACGTAAATGTGGACAAAACTTCGACGTAAAAATTTTCAAAGTCAGTGGACCGTGAAATATAGGTCAAGGGCACCGGGTTAAGGTGCGTGCTTGAAGGGTATGTCAGGGACAATTACTTTGCAAGGTTTCAGACTAACAGCTATCTCTGATATCGAGAAAACTAAACTTCGACGTAAATGTTGACGGACGGACGAACGTACGTACGGACGGACGGAAATTTGAACTCCTATATCGCACCTTGCTATAAGCAGGTGCGATAAAAAGGATGTGTGCCTGCGTGTGTACATGTTATATAGAATGTTTTTTTTTTAAGTCAGTTGCTAATTCAATATTTTATTTTGTTACTTTTCCTGCTCTAGATAAAATAAATCTACATGTGTTTGTTCATATCTCAGATCGTCAGCCCTACTTGTAGTTTTGCAGCAAGGACGTTTTGTTGATGACCTGAAAATGTACGTAGTTGAACTTGGTTGATCAAGAGCCGCCTCGTGGTAGAACCAACAATGTGGTTTCCGAACAGGTCCGACACAAACCGGGCTGTACAGTCACAGAAGCAGGCTAGAAGCTTGAAATTTCGGGTTTAAGAAGAAGAGGAAGTGTACTATCCGTGGAGCGAAAACAAAGGCGCTGATCAGCTTCGCGTCTTTGTTTTCGCAAATGCAGATTTTTGGTTTTCTCACGAGGTGGCTCAAATGCTTATTTATGAAAATGAAATAAACTATTCCAGTTGTTAAACACAAGAGACAGTTTGTTTTCTTTTTCGCAAGACCGATTTGTCGAATATGTTTTCATTTGGTATAAGGTTATTGTGATGACGGTGCCTAAGGTCTGTATTCGTCACTCTTGGCACAATACTAGGACACTGCTACTGCTCTCTGCTAAAATTATTTACGAGAATTAGATAGTAAGGAACGCCATAAGTGTTGTTTTTTTTGTTTGTTGTTTTTACTTAGACTTAGATACTGCACAACAAACGCAATCTATGTAATCTAACACCACATATGAACTAGAATTATTCAAAATGGTTTATAGATTGTAATCCGTGTGCATCACGGTTTCAGTCTGCAGCGATAATCAAATAAAATTATAATACACGCCGTGATGAATAAACATGTTGTTTCCAGGTTTGATTTCAAGGAGACATCTTATTTTCGGTTCTTTAATGATTAAATTTCAACATAAGTATGTGCATCATTATAAGGTGGGGTCTCTGACGTTTACATCCACACAGAGGTTTCCTCACAATGAAAGGGTTTATATGACTATGAAAATTAATGACGTCATTCTCGGTGCAACCGCCCTATCCGACATAGTTTTACCTGTTTTAAGTAAAATAGCCACGGGCTGAATAGGACCAATTTTCTTAAACATAACATACATTTTTGAATTAAATATCTCTCAAAAATAAATAAACAGATAAATGGCGTGTGTTCAGGTGAGTTGGGTCAGTTACAAACTTGATACAGTGTTGAACGTTGCGTGAGCGTTGCTGCAAACCAATAAAGAGCTTATATTCCGGAAGTACGATCATGGAGATGACAAATGTACCCGTCGGCCATTGTCGGCTACTCAAAAAATTTTGTTTTAAATAAATCGCATGAAATGAACATGATAGTAAGTGGGAAAAAACTGCAAGACGGTGAAATGGGCCCAGGCTCGCGAGGTGAACTTATAGCCTGGGGCCTTTATGAGAATCGAAGCCTGTGAAGTAGGGCACGTCACATATCAGCTAAAATTTTTGCCACGCCCAAGACATCTTACTGGAATGATGTATACACCCGGGAGAATTCATTACGAAAACTTGCCCATGCAATAAACAGGGATTTTTTGTGCTTTAAAAATTGAAAATTTTCTGCTGAAAATGTTTGATATTTTTCTTATTTTTGCTCAAAATATAGATTGTGGGTACATGTTAGAACCGCCTCGCCGAGGCGGTTCTAACGAGTACCCACAATCTATGTTTTGGAGCAAAAATAAGAAAAATAGGTATACCCCTGCATTCCCCAGTTTTGCTATATAAAAGTGGGGTTAAAGGGGGTATACATCACACGGACATGTTTTCCTGATGTGGCCAATTCTCCCGGGTGTAAACATCATTCCAGTATATAGTGCAAAGTGTCTTGCCATTAATTATATTCAGCGGAAAGGGAAGAATAGTCGTTGTTAAAACAAAACTCTGTCATAGTTTTTATTTAAATAATTTTATCCAATAAATAGAATAAATAACAAGTAACACGGCAACGATAGAACATGATATTAAGCAGCTTTTCTTGGTAGCCGACGCATGATCTCCAAGCCTGCAAAATAACAAGGAATAAAAAAAATAAGTTCTCTGTTTTTGAAATTGCTTATGACAAAGGTCAATCTTTTTTCCGAGTTGTTAATGCATGATTCTGAGTTTGAGCGATCAGAAATTTTTGTGGTGTAGTGATCTGAAATTTGAATGTTCTTGAAAAGGTAAAAGTAGGTAATGATCAGGAAATAGCGCAATCAGTAAGAAAATCCCCGTCGCATGGATCTCCACAAAAGACAGGCTTATTTATTGTGACTACTGATTTCCTAAATTTTTCGTAATTTAAAGTTATTTAATCTAAATTTTTAAATGTATAATCATAATTTAACTCATTTACACTGGCGTCCTTTTTATGGGACAAAGGCAAACAGTATATTCCTAGATGTGAAGGCACAGAACGTGGCATCCCATCTGCAGCTATTCTGTTAACTCGAAGAACTTTCTTCGAAAAATGAAATAAAATTTTAAAATCACCCCTAACATCCCTAAAATGAAAGTGGAATCACCAAAATGATAACAATGGAAAAGTCCAATTGTCAAAAATGGGTTCAAGAAACTCACCTGTTCAGCTTAGTTTTCAGCTTAGTTTTCAGCTTAACCTATGGTGATCCCACCGGTTGTGGTGGTGGTGGTTCCGGTGGTCCTGTTGGTCAGGAATAGGGGCAACAGGATGAGGAGCAGGAAGAGGGGAACTGAAAATAATAATAATAATAATAATAATAATAATAATAATAGAAATAAAAAATATAAGAAAATATATAATTTTAATACAAAAATGGGTTCTAAACCAAAATAAACCCCTTTGGGCAGGTTTGCCTTTATTAGGTCATGGTGAATACGCTATCCGTACACCACAGCGGCTGTACCGATATAAACCAGTCGGTGCAGCCACGGAAGAAGGCTAGAAGCTTGAAATTTCAGATTGAAGAAGAGCTGTGTAGAGAAAACAAAGATGCTGATGATCAGCTATTCAGTAATAGACGGAATATTTCCATCGGTATTCCGATAAAGTGTAACGAGGTACCGAAGTGGAGCGGAGTGACAGCCAGCTGATCTAATTCAGTAACTGCACAGCTGATCTGCGGCCTTTGTTTTCGCCTATGCATGTTGTTGGTTTCTTTATACAGCGGCCTATATAATGCATTTTGTGTTTTGAACAAAAATGTTTTAAAACATCACAAATGTTCTAATGAAAACTTTCAATCTTTACGCTTTAAGAAAACGCATGTATATTGTATAGGCAAGTTTTTATAATGATCGAAAATACATACGGAGTCCTTCGAATCCAGAAGATTTGCCCTGGACTGGCAGAGGAATGAAAGCAGTTTTCTGTGCAATTCCATATCCGTATCCTTTTCCGACGCTTGGGTAGCTTGGGTAGTATCCCTTTCCGTAGCTTGGGTAACTTGGGTAGTATCCTTTTCCGTAGCTGGGGTAGCTAGGGTAGTAGCCCTTTCCCCATGACTGGCTTGATCCCCAGGACCCTCCGCTGATTCCACTGCTGGCAATCCCGCCGCCACCGACAATTCCTCCACCACTAACGAAACCTCCTCTGAAGCCATCATCGTTATTGAAGAATCCATCATCGTTTCCGTTAAAGCCATCATCGTTGTTGAAATTTTGTGCCACGGCCATGCCAACGAGGGCAATCAGCGCTACAGCGGAACAGGCGATCAGTTTCATGATGAGGATTCTGAAAGAAAGTGAAATAGCATATGTTATCCAACTGGCATGGACCCATAATCAATGTTTTGAGCAAAAATATTTAAACATCAAAAGTTTTCTGATGAAATTTTCAGTTTTTAAGAAATATGTATTTTGAATGGGCAAGTTTTCGTAATGAAATATATTTATTTTCTCCCTCACTTCGTCCGTCCGCAAATAAATATAGTCTTTTCTCTACGGCCTTATATAAGATATTGACAAGCGAAAGTGATCGATTCAATGAGCATTCTTCAGAGAAATAAAGAACAAACAGGATATAAGTTGGAATGCCGTTGTTGCTTCATTTTAATGTTTTGAGCAAAAATATTAAAACATCAAAGGTTTTCTGTTGAAATTTTCAGTTTTTAACAAATATGTATTTTAAATGGGCAAATGAACTGAATATTTTAGTCTCATTCATGCCAGCTGTGAATCAGATCCCATTTCACATATCAGTCAATTGTGAGAATATGGTAAAAAGGGAAGAACGATCGAACGAACAAATAAAGGAAAATAAATAAATAAATAAATAAATAAATAAATAAATAAACTTACCAGCTGACGGATATATCCAAAGACTGAGTGACAATTACAACTATCTCGGCCATTTTATAGGTAAATTAATTTTTCTGTACTTCCGTGTTTGTCAGACAGACACCCGAAGGTGTTGTCTACCCGTCTATCTACTTCCACATGTTAGGTAATGCATTGCGAATACATGTCAATGTAGTATATAAGGATTTTAGTTGTAAAAAATGAAAAAAAAAATGTTGAAAAAAAAAAGAAGATATTTTCAATATGATTGTTAAAAACATTAATTGTGGGTACACGTTAGAACCGCCTCGGCGAGGCGGTTCTAACGAGTACCCACAATCTATGTTTTGGATCAAAAATAAGAAAAATAGGTATATCCCTGTAAACCCCAATTTATTATAAAAATGGGGTATAAGAGGGTATTCACTTCACGGACATGTTAATCTGATGACAGGTTATGAATGATGTCTTTATTAATGTGGGAAAACCAACAATCTGGGTTTCTGACCAGGTCTAAGACAAACCAGCCTGTACAGTCACGGAAGTGGACTAGAAGCTTGAAATTTCGAATTTAAGATAATGAGGAATTGTACTATCCAAGTAGCGAAATCAAAGACGCCGATCTGATCTGAGTTTTGCATATATGCAGTTTTCTTTTGCGGTGGCTCATAAATTACATCGAATTGGAACACGACTTGGGAAAGCAGTGTAGTCTGTCTTTGCCCAGCAGCAGTTCATATAAATCACTCTAATTACTCTGTACATCGCGATATTCAGTATATAGACTTGTAAAAAAACTTCACCACAGAAAAAAGCAAATGCATTTCAAAAAAGGTTCAAAACTTGACTGTACATGTATCTCCGGTGGGTTTTAACCAAATCCCATCAAATAAATAGATAAGTAAATAAGGCGGGATAATGGTAATGTACTTAGACTATCAATGGCGTAATTTTCGTGAATTGTGGATCACATTGTACAGGCATTTTAGCTCACGTGAGCCTTTCACCTGAGCCGAACACAGGCGCTCGACGACTGGACTCATTTTTTTTTTATTTTATTTTTTTTTTTTTGCATTTTCACCCGTTTGGAGACCCTTACGATATGTTCATGCAATTATTTTACCTTAAAAAGCTTTTCTATCAATCCTCAATCAACCCTCGTCTATGGGCTACTATATAGACAAGGTCGGAAACGCGGTGTCCTAGTTTAATTGGGGTCATGGGATTCCCCGCATCTCAAACTCATACTTCACCATTTACCGTTATTTCAATGCTGGCTGTCAACACATGAGTGTCTTTGTAAAAAGTCTCGTCCATTGCCTTCATTCAAAATAAGCACAACCGCCCGTAAAAACTAACAATTAAAGCATTCTACAAAATTGGAGGACATCCCGAATGAAATCGGCAATCTAGCCGTGACATTACTAAAAATACACTGGTCACACGACGTGTTACGCCAGCGCGTGATATGTGTTACGTTGGTTTTCATAGGTTGCTTGATTTAATATCCAGTCAAAACACTTTGTGATCTAGTGTCATGGCAACAATGCAATACAATTATCCAGTAGGATTGATTCTTTCATACGATATTTACAGTGACCTTCCACTGATTTCTAGAAACGAAAGATCACCATACAAAAACATTCGGGATCCCATCCAAGTAGACAGGTGGTGGTATAAAATATACGTTTACGGGCGACTATGCTTATTTTTGACGAAGGCAATGGGTGAGACCTTTTACAAAGTCGCTCATAAGTAGACACTCAACATTGAAATAACGGTAAAGGGTGAAGTAAGAGTTTGAGATGCGGGGAATCCCATGACCCCAATTAAACTAGGACACCGCGTTTCCGACCTTGTCTATATAGTAGCCCATAGACGAGGGTTGATTGAGGATTGATCGAAAAGGTTTTTAAGGTAAAATAATTGCATGAACATATCGTAAGGGTCTCCAAACGGGTGAAAATGCAAAAAAAAAAAAAAAAAAAAAAAAAAATGAGTCCAGTCGTCGAGCGCCTGTGGATAGGCAGGCACCCGGCGTCCGTCCGTCGTCGTCCGTACGTCGTCCACCATTTTCAAAGATCTTCTTCTCTGAAACCGCTTGGCCAACCAAAGCCAAATCTTATGTGAAGCATCATCTAGGTCACATGACCAAAATGGCCGCCATGCCCATATACGGTATAAACCCTTCAAAAATCTTCTTCTCCGGAACCGGTGGACCGATTTCAAAGAAACTTGGCATGAAGTATCGATGGCTAAATGACTACAATATATCTATAAACCATGACCCTGTAATGACCTTGACCTATTTTACGGCAAGGTCAACATAGGTCGCCAATGCATTTGAATGGGGAAAACTTTTAAAATGCCATTTAAAGTAAAAGTCTTGCAGTAAATGGGCAGTAGGACTGAATATTAATGATTCTGAAAAATAAATAGGACCCCAGGGGCTCATATGCCCCCACCCCGGGGCAATATACATGTATATTACCATAATATTCGAACATCTCCTCTGAAACCGCTTGGCCAATTAAAGCCAAATTTTATGTGAAGCTACCATAGGATGGGGGAACCAATGTGTATATTAATAGTTTAGGTCACATGACCAAGATGGCCATATAGATTCAAAGATTCAAAATTTAATCTGCATTCAATCCAAAACATACAGGATTATGACAGAAACATATAACATACATACAAGATGAAAAATGACAACTACATGTACACTACACTTACATTTGCATTCTACGATGTACAAAACTATACTATGAATATGACTTATGTAAGTGTGACATACCATTACACTTGGCAGTGCAGCCGTAACAGTGTATAAATGTATTTTTATTATGTCCATAAAATGTCAAATAAATCTAGTTGAAAACTAATGTACCTGAATGTTGACTGGAGTCCTGATATTGTTGCCTAATCTTTAAACAATTATCTACATACAGGACAACAATTGGTATCATGTCCAGTTCACTAACTGACATAATATATAAAAACTTATCATAAAGACAAAAATTGTCAAAATTAGGAACTATGGATGACACATCTTTGAACAATTGTTTTCTCAAATCGTCATATGCTTTACAGATGCAAATAAAATGAAACTCGTCTTCTATGGCTTTCAAGTTGCATGTTTGTAAAAAGCCTTAACTGTTTTGCTGTTCTAGCATATCTTCCAACTTCTACCTCTAGTCTATGATTAGATATGCGAAGTTTCGTAAATTTTGCGAGTATAGATCTATCAACATTTGCCGATAAATAATTTTCAAAGCAGATTTTCTTCTTGAATTCACTGTATGTTAATAACTTATTGTTAGTCTTGTACCTGATATGACGGAATTAAAATATGCTTCGTATCTGGCAAGTAAAATTCGCTTAATAGCATATATTAACTTATTAACAGACATTGTTCCTTTATTATGCCAAACATGGTTAAAGCCGAGATATATCAGTAGACTTATAACATATTTGATGGTTAAATGAGCCAAATGCTTCACCATCATTATACGTTAGCGATAAATATGAAAATCTTGTTGCTTTTTCAAATGGGTTTTGTAACAAATATAACCAATATTTAATTGACTGTAATAAGGCAGAGATAGCGATAGGAAAACGACCTAATTCAGCTTTAGGAGCCATGTTACAAGCATACTTGCCCACCCCTAGTATGTACTTACAGTATCGCGTGTGTATCTTTTCTGGTAGAAAGGAATCGAAAGTTTTCTCAAGAGCACACTCTTGTTTACCTGATAACTTTTTCGAAAGATTCAAATTAAATACCGACCATAGTTCGCTTCCATATAAGAGTACAGGCTTGACACATGCATCAAACAGTTTCAATAATAATTTTGCATTCACTTCAGACGTATGAAATCTACTTCTTATCATATATACCACCTTTAAAGCTTTATTAGATAAATGGCATATTCCACTATTAAAATTACCAGATGCTTTTATAATTACCCCTAAATATTTGTATTCTTGTACGTTTTTCAACAAATCATTGCCAAAGTAGAATAAATTATCCTTTATAAGTTGCCCCCCCTCCATTAAATGTAATTACTTGAGTTTTTTTCTGTATTTACTTTTAGTTTCCATTTCTCGGCATATGCATATAGGGAATTCAAACAATTCTGAAGCCCTTCCCTAGAAGTAGACAACAGTATCACATCATCAGCATACATTAAACAGTTAACTTTATTTGTTCCAATAAACACAGGGTTGTTCTCATTAGATCCTAAACATTCCGGAAGGTCATTAAGAAAAAGATTAAATAAAAGCGGACTTAAAATACATCCCTGTTTCACTCCAACATTTGATGACAGTGATTTAGTCAATCCAGTAGACAGTTTGACAGAGTATTCTACTGTAGAGTACATATTTTTGATTACTTTATGCAATTTCCCATTAATTCCATATTTCAACATCTTAGCAAACATTGCATTTCTCCAAACTGTGTCAAAAGCTTTACGCAGATCAACGAAACATGCATAAACATGTTGTTTAGATCTAAGATACTTGTCTATAATGGATTTTAAAGTGAATATGTGGTCAGTTGTTCTGTAAGACTTCCTAAATCCGATTTGCCATTCACTTAAAATGTTATTCTCACAAACAAACTTATCCATTCTATTATATAGGATTCTAGAAAACAACTTGCTCAAACAGCTTGATATTGCTATACCTCTATAGTTACTAGGATCACATTCATCACCTGCTTTAAATATAGGTTTTATGATGCTTTCAGTCCATTTAGCTGGGTAAATACATATATGAAAAAAAAAAAACCTTTAAAAATCTTCTCTGAAACCAATAAAGTGATTTCAACGAAACTTGGCATGAAGCACCGATGGCTAAAGTACTTAAATGTATATATTAATCATGACCCTGTGATGACCTTGACCAAGTTTATGGCAAGGTCAACATGGTTTGCCTATGCATTTGAATGGGGAAAACTGTTAAAATGTCATTTGAAGGGAAATGCCAGCAGAAAATTTGCAAATGGACAGCATATTGATTGTTCTGAAAAAAGAAAATGGCCCAAGGGCTTCATCTGCCCCTGCACTGGGGTTAAATACCATAATATTCAAACATGTTTATTGGTATATGCAGCAGATCTCAGGTGAGCGTTTACAGGACCATTGGTCCTCTGGTTCATCATTTTAAAGAAAAGCTAAACTAATGTCATTCTGGAAATTGTGAAAATAAACAGCCATATACTCGCAGCATATGAGTGTAGCCTATATGTTGCAAAGCCAAGTTGCTGTAATATTTGAGCCTGGGTTCCGACCAGGTCCGACACAAATCAGGTTGTACAGACACAGAAGATGGCTAGAGGCTGAAAATTTTGGATTTAGAAAGTACAGGAAATGTACTTTCCATGTAGCGAAAACAAAGGCGCTGATCAGCTTCGCAGTTACTGCGAAGCTGATCTGCGCCTTTGTTTTCGCCTAAGCAGATTGTTGGTTTTCCCATGCGGTGGCTCATTTGTGAAGCAATGGCATTCTTCGAAATGACCTAAGATACAATGAACCACCGACCTGATGACAAGAAGGCTCATCCTATATGATATTGTTTGCTTTTTCATTTTGCTTCTGGTTTGTTTTTGTTTTGATACTTTCGCTGGTTCGATGCATTCGTGTTATTTTTACTACAACCAATCAAAACAAAACAAAAAGGAGGGGCTCTTGGGTAAAATTTCGCAAAAATAGGACTACACAGGATTTTTCGTTAAGGTAAGTTTATTATGAACTGTATCATTAAAAATTGCAAATTAAAGATAACTCTCGTTATGGATTTGATGCATGTCAAAATGATTTTCAGTGGCGCACTTGATATTAATCTTACAACATTAAAATATATAGTTTCGTATTGTCTGATCCAGACATTTGAGCCGCCACATGGGAAAACCAACAATCTGCATGGGCGAAAACAAAGGCGCAGATCAGCTTCGCAGTAACTGCGAAGCTGATCAGCGCCTTTGTTTTCGCTACACGGATAGTTCTTTTAAGGATGTTCGCTGCCAATGAAAAAGTATTCAAACTTTTTTTCTAACCACTCTTTTTTGATTTCAAATTACAACACAAGACATTTGAAAACAAAATAAGTATAGGGTAGTGTGCATTTTTTCGAGCTACAGGCCTGTGAATGAGACCTCTGAACACTATGTTTTAAATTTAGTAAAATTAATTTAATTTTCAATTCTTTGAAACAAAAATACACTTAGAATGCTTTCAAAAGTCATAATATTTACATAATGCATACTATTTTGGACCAAAAGCATAGAAAAATTTGCAACTTGAAGTGGATGACAAAATTTTACGAGTCGTTTTCCAACCCTACCCCCATACTTGAAAAGTCGGAAAAATCAATATTTTGAAATGTGCCAAAACCATGTTTGTAGATTCAAACTTTTTCTTGTATTTTCACACAAGATAGAACTTGGTAATATTGTTCGAATAAAAGAAAGAAATATATAGGGTAGTGTGCATATAAGAGAGAACCAACAACTTGAAAATCGCCATTTTAAGCCTTTTTTCGTCTGTTTTGTTTCTTAAAGCCCATTTCATAAAACCACCCAAAATTTTAAAACGAGCACACCAAAGACAGAAAGACCGACTTAGAAGACCATATACACATATACTGCTGCTAAAACAAGCATCGAACTAATGCAATTTATTTGAAGATGTATAATATTCAAGTTTAATCTACCCTACCCCCTAAATTTTTCTGGCAACTAAAATTTTCTGAAAAGTTGCAGAAAATGGGGTAAAAAAATGAAATTCCTTAGATTGACAATTTTCATGGCTCATTCAGTGCATATCGTCAATATGTATCCAAATATAAAATATTAGGAAAATATCTGCGACCGTTTTCGAGATATTCAACAAAAGAAAAACCGGAAGTTCCGAAATGTCAAATGTTAGCAGCGAACATCCTTAAAAACCCGAAATTTCAAGCTTCTGGCCATCTTCTGTAACTGTACAGGTCGGTTTATGTCGGACCTGTTCGGAAACCACATTGTTGGTTTCCCTACGAGGCGGCTCGAGTGCTAGGGCAAACATGGTCCCTTTATTATGAAAAGGAAAAAGTAGCCAATGATCAGGAAACTTGCCCATGCTATATACAAAGATTTTTTTCAGCTTTAAAAATGAAAATTTCAGTAGAAAAAATTAAGGTATCTTTAAGATATTTATTCAAAACATTGATTGTGGGTACACGTTAGAACCGCCTCGTCGATGCGGTTCTAACGAGTACCCACAATCTATGTTTTGGATCAAAAATAAGAAAAAATAGATATACCCCCATGTAAACCCCTGTTTTTCTACATAAAAGTGGGGTTAAATTGGGTATTCAATACACGGACATGTAGTACGGTACATGAAACTGAAATTTGGCGATAAAATGCACCCATAAGGGGAAAGGACAAACTTGGTCTCAAATGAAATCTTATTACCCCTGCTATTGATTCCTGGTTGTCGTAGCTTTCCAAAAGTGTAGCGTCATATTAGAAAAAGGGGAGATAACTCCCTACTATAACAAAGCAAGTTTCGACAGACAGTTGTTTCCGTTAGAAAAAAGCATAGGATTATTCACGGAACAACATAATTTTTTATACTTCTATAATACAAACATGTATTTCGCGGCGATTGGTTGCTGTTTAGGTTCCTTGAATGTCAAGACGATGTTATTACGTAATGTTACGTAATATACTCATAAAGTCGTTGTAAATAAATATTTTCAATTTAATTTGCGCGATTCATATAAATGCGTTTGAAACGATTTTTCTTTAGTCTTACTGACAATTTCATAAGCTTTTCAGCCATGTAAGCTACGTTTCTGTATAATTCGTATTAGTTGAGTTACATCCCTTTAAAGTATGGCATCCCCCTTCAAAAGCTTGCACATTTCAGTGAATTAATAATGGAGGTACACAAAGAAAATGGACCATATCTCAGCTGATTCTTATCCTAGATCATAGAACTTGGTCTCATTTTAAATAGGAGACATATCCCTGATATCGTATGATAAAGAGTGTAAGTTATCTAATTTGCATATTCATGAATTTTAATTAAATCATCAAAATTACATAATAAACAATAAAAACAATAACTGAACTTATTTCAAAAATAAACTGTCACTGTGACACATTGTTATTGCACTAATAATACCATTTGACAAAATTGTTGATGTCATGTACCTATATGAAATTTATATTATTAGCATTTTCATGAATATTAATGAAATTTTCAAAAATCAGGAAAAACGAGGGGAAAATATTTTGCACAATTTAGTGAATTAATAATGGGGGTACACAAAGAAAATGGACCATATCTCAGCTGTTTTTTATCCTAGATCACAGAACATGATCTCTTTTTAAAGCGGAGACATATCCCTGATATCGTATGATAAAGAATATAAATTATTTGCATATTCATGAATTTTAATTAAATCATCAAAATGACAGAATAAACCATAAAGCACAATAACTGAGCTTATTTCAGACATAAGCTATCACTGTGACACATTGTTATTGCACCAATGATACCATTTGACAAAATAATTGATGTCATGTACCTATATGAAAATTATATTGTTAGCATTTTCAAGAATAAACTTTTAAAAGTCAGGATAAACGAGAGGAAAATATTTTGCAATTGAAGACTTCGGGGCAGGTAATATGATCTACTTTGCACTCTTGGACAAATCTTCATGGCGGCCAGATTTGTCAGAACATCAAAATGCCCAAAAATTTTGTCTTCATCACTAAACACAATTGCATTACGTAAATTTTATATTTATACAACCCAACCTTAATGTGATTGTAAAGAATGGGAGTGTATTTACACAAACATCATATTCAATCAATAGCGCTAGCATTGTCTAGAATATTTTAGTTTGTCCAATAGTAAAACACGGACATAAAACTTTTACATACATACAAATTAATAATCAAATCATTCATTTTGCACATTCATGAAATTAATAAAACATAAGAAAAGTCGGTACAATATGGGGGAATAGTTACAAAATCTATTGTATCTGAGCTGTTAATAAACATAGAACACTGAAAGATGTATCAAAAGAATGCTATGACAATGATAAAATCACCCTCATGTCTGATAAAAGACTCATCTGATTTTCTTTTTCATGATTTTTAATGAAAATTTGAAAATGAAGAGAAAAGACTGAATAAAATAAACGGGAATAGCCACAAAATGACTTGTATCTCAGCAACACAAAACCCTAAAGTGCTGAAATTGGTATCAAAAGATTGCTATAGCAAAATTATGTCACTCTATTCTACTCTACAATATATGCCATTATATATTTGGTTTTAATTAAATATGTAGAAACTGGAGAAAAAGGCAGAAAATGAAGGGGGGTTACCTATATAACCACACCCATCTTGGCTACTGAAATACCTAGAGAGCTGAAATTGGAATAAATTGATTGCTAGGACACATGATTATAGCCAAATACTAAGAAATATAAATCGGCTCTCTAACATATTGTTCAATTGTTAATAAAACTTAAAGTTGAGAAAAATTACTGAAAAATGAAGGGGCATATCAACACAATCGCTTATATCTCAGCTAGTAAAAACCTTAGATTTTGTAAATGGCACCAAATGATTGCTACGACATTGTGCTATTACCATGTACTAAGATATGTTGATCAGCTGAAATTCTTTCTTTGATTGTATTTTAATAAGAAATATAGATATTAGAGAAACATCACAGGAAAATGAAGGGGTATACCAATAATATCGATTATATCTCAGCTACCAAACGCTATAGAGTGTTGAAAATGGTACTAAGTAATTGTTAGGAGAATGTGCTATAATCATGTAATAAGATATATAAGCTATTTGACTTTCTTAAAGCTCGAACATTAACGAAAAATGAAGTGGGTATACCAACAAAGTCACAAATATCTCAGCTACCAAATGTCATAAAGTGTTGAAAATGGTACCAACTGATCGCTAGGTCAATGCACTATATCGCTTTAATAAGATATATAAATCACCTGACTATTTATTGTTCGAATATTAATTGGAACATTAGATATTGAAGAAAAACTCACCAACAAATAAAGGGACTATACCAACAAAGTCGCTTATACCTTAGCTAGCAAAAACCTTAGGGTTTTGTAAATGGTACCAAAGGAGTTCTAAGGCAAAGCACTATTGCCCTGCAGTCTGATATATTAACCACTTTAGATAATGGTTTGTGAATGTTACGTAAAACTTCAAAGAATGTAAACATAACAGAAAAAAATAAGGCTGTGCTCAAACAAAATCATTTGTACATTTGATTTTAACTAATTGGTGTTGAAAATATTGTCATATAACAATGACTAGTAGTCGTAGAAATTATTTGATGTAATTTTGAATTATTTGTGGATGTTTACAACTGATAAACAGGTGATTTTGTTGGTATTCCCCTTTAATTTTCCTTTAATTTTCACATATTTTTGTGGTTTTCATGAAAATTCATGAAGCAAACAATCATATGATTCATTAATAAATATGTATATAGTACATTGTCGTAACTATAGTACAAGTAGGCAAAGATCAGGAAAAGGCGCAATCAGAAAAAGATTCCCACTCCAAAAACCAAGGTGGGAAAAAACCAAACTAACAATCAGGTACTTATACCATGAAACATATCGTAAGCCAAATGAGCAGCTATTTTCCCAATAGGTGGCCACTCAGTTACCTTAACTTAACTAAAAATATGAAAACATACATAAGGCGCCAACAGCACAAAATTTTTTTAAACACCAAGACATAAAACAAAAAGAACCACCACAGAAGTATCGACCTGGAACGATCAGTAACACAAAGTTACTGGCGGGCTTAAACCGGTTTTACAGGTACCTTACCTCACCCTCAGCTTCTGCAGTGGTTCATAACATTTATTTATTTCTTTGGTCCTCGTGGTGAATCTCGAACTAATCAATGAATCATCAAGAACAAACAAATAAATCATGATAAAATCCTGATAAATCAAAAACCAGGACTCACAGATTGAGTAAGCTGCCCGACGATGGAGATCCCTGGGCGCCGAATAACCTACTAACTCCGGAGCAAAAGAAAAACAGCAGTTGGACCCCGGTGGGCCAAGCAACAGACAAGAAGCTCCGGCCCCAACCAACTAAAATGAATAGCTTTAAGTCGGGGCCATCATAGAGTCTGATGCATATACAAAGTCTAATTCTCTAGGGCTATTAATAGCTAAAATACATGATATATATTTTATAGTGCAGGGTGTATAATATTGTCTAAGTAATATTTCTACACCAATTTCAGCACATCAGAACTTTTGGTTGCTGAGATACGGGTCATTTTATAGGTATACCCATTTAATTGTCCAGTTTATTCTCGCCAGTTTCTTTTTTTTTCATAAATATTCATGAAATTGAAGATCAAGTGAGGCCTATATATTCCCATAGCATGTATTTGATACGACTTTCATTGCTCTCTGTTAATGTTCAACCCAGGTAAAAGTGCCAGGTCCCTAGAAAATCATGAAAAACTTGTAAATGTCATTACAACGTTTCCAGGCTACCAAGGACATATTTGTTTTTCATTTTGGTGGTCCCTCTGAACAATTTGGTATATATGAGGATCTAGAGTTATAAGGTAGATCTTATATCTATATACCACTCCAATCTCTTTAGCGACAGACTTTCCATTGTGTAGATGTGTAGATAAATATTAATGGATATGTAAATAAGATAATCTTATTCGGGTCCAAGTTAGCAAATGTGCCAAATGGTATCACAGGTGCAATAGAAATGTGCCACAATAATGGTTTGGATTTGAAATATTTGGGGCTTAAAATGCATTTCTTTCATTATTGTTACTTTATTGATGTTTCATGAATATGCATTAGATAAATTGCATTAACCAGATGTTAGAACTATATTTAAGCACTAAGCAGAGACCAGGTTAGTGGTCTGGGATTACTAGTAGTGGCGATGCTAGAATCGGCGATTACTAGTAGTGGCGATAATATTGATTTAGCATTTTTTACTCAAAACAAAAAATACCTGCAAAATATTGTATTTTTAAGTGTTATGGTATTATAGGGTTATTGCACTGATATCGGTGAATATTGTCCCGAGTTGGGATATCGAAGGACGCGAGCTTGCGAGCGTACGTAGATATCCCAACGAGGGACAATATTCACCGATACCAATGCGATAACCCTTTTATTACATAGCTTTAAATATCTGAGTCGCATATTTGATGTTTTGTTGAGAGCAAGCATTACAAAATTGAAATATCTACAAGAAGGCCGTGATAATATCCTTGAGTGATTTCATTTTTGCACCGGTGCAATATCAGATATCATTTTTGCACTGTTACTTTTTGGAAGCAAATTTTGAAATTGTATCAATATTACTGGCATTTTGTTTTCTTTTTTCTGCTTAAATTGCTGACAAGCTTTGGCCAACGTTTCGGCCCGGTATGACGTCATTTTCCACGTGACGTCAATCGAATATGACGTCATTTGAGTTGACGTCCCAATTTTACAATTTTGTACGATTACCTTCAAGTCAAGAAATTGACATTGTTTCACAAAAATATTTTTTCTCTATAGCTATGTAATAAAGAGTTATCTCCCCAAATAACGATATGACCGTTACACATTCCGGACACGGCAATAAATGTAACAAGAAGGAGGGACGATAATTCTTAATTTGAAATAATTGTCAGCACTATGTTGCTTTTTTCTAGCCAAGGTGCAGTGCAAATCATTTTCGTAAGTATACTGTTTAATATTTTCCCGTCTTTTTTCTTCATTTTGATGTTTCATTAATATTCATGAAACTAAAATCGCATGATCGTATACCTGACTAGTTGTGCAAAAGTTCATTGTCTGAGCATTCATTGGAAAACTATTTTCAAAACCCTACGTCTAACAACAACCCAGGTAAATTTTACATGTGTTTTTGTAGGTATAGTCCCTCAATGTTTCCATGATTTATCTCGGATTTTACTAACATTCATACATATGCAAATGAGATGATTTTCCTACAGGTCCATGACATAATAGAACCTGTTAAATTGCATTACCGGTGCAATAAAAATTCGCCACAATGGTAATTTTGGTCTTAATTGATTTACTTTTTGACTTTAAATGATTTTGAACCGTGCTTTGTTATGACATTTTAACTTATTTTATCAATAATCATGAATATGCAAATTAGATAGCTTATTAGATAATTTGAATAACTTAGCATTTTATGAAAGGAGTATGTTTTTTGCTTTAGAATGAGACCAAGTTTAGTGATCTAGGATAAGTAACAGTGGAGAAATGGACCATTTAGCATTATGTACTCTGTAGAATATTGCATTTTATAAGATTTTATTACAGAGTTATCTCCCCATTTTACAATATGACGCTACACTTTCCGGACACTACGACAACCGGCAAATGAAAGAAGAGATTATAAGCTTTAATTTGAGACTAATTTCAACCTTTCCCTACATAGGTGCATTTTTCGTTCGATTTAAGCGTCGTACAGGATTCATGTACCGCACTAATGTGTGCGTGAGGATGTTTCATACTGTATTAAATTTACTCTGTAATTATGAAAGAAAATATATACTTAGCACCTTGAATATTTCTATGAAATGTTCTCGCAGGAAAAAGCACAGAAAACGCAAACATGATGCCCCGCAAACAAAATTTTCCTTCTACTTTCCAAGACCAAAATAAGTATTCTGATTACAGGAAATAACAAGAACCGGACGTTCAGCTATTGGTAGGCATTGGGCCCATGTGCGTCTAGAAGGGGCTTACAATTTCATAGTCCTTTGTATCGTGAGCATCCCTGCCTTCATCAGGAAAACATGTCCGTGCAACTAATACCCCCTTAAACCCTACTTTTATATAGTAAAGCTGGGGTATGCAGGGGTGTATCTATTTTTCTTAGCTTAGCTTTGATCTAAAACATAGATTGTGGTTACACGTTAGAACCGCCTCGGCCAGGCGGTTCTAACGTGTGCCCACAATCTATGTTTTGAGCAAAAATAAGAAAAAAAAAAAAAAAAAAAAAAAAAAAAAAAAATCAGCAGAAAATTTTCAATTTTTAAAGCTAAAAATAGCTGTTTATTGCATGGGCAAGTTTTCGTAATGTTGACGACGAGATTCTTTCAGAGATTTGATTATACGAAGCAATATATAGATCTGCATTCATTCATATTAAAAGTAAATATAGAAGGCGTAGGAATTGATATAATAACTAAATTAAAAACAATTCCAACCGAGACACCTGACGGGAAAGAAAGTATGTCACATTATGTCAAAAATGTTACAACATGCATGATGAGCAAGATTATTTTAACTCTTTCCCAACAGGGTGACCCTCTGGATATCAGTCAAATACAAAGGTGATGAGTACATCAGACAGATAGATGGAAGATGCACAAAACTTCTTATATTGCTTCATGACATCCTAATCTTGGGTAAAAGTCCCATAAAATGAATGCAACGTCCCGATATGACTATTGCTTTGACGTAAAGCGTCAGTTCAAAAAAAAAAAAAAAAAAAAATCTTATACCGCTCTTCCATGTTAATCTATCACCAACGAAGCTCTCACCCAAGATGAGCACATCTCAATAATTCCTTTCAGTAGTACAAGAACACTAAGAGCTAAGCAGAGAAGTATTGACAAAGATTTGGGGGACTTGCTGGTGGCCGGAGCCGGAGTAAAAGCCTTTGATAGTGTCCTTAATGCAAAGAGAGTTTGAAAATGTAAAAAACGTTGTTAAATTCCTGTCCTGTGTAACTATTTGTCCATAGTTATGATTTCTTCAATAGTTTTCAATAGATGTGATTTCCGACAACATTTCATTATTTTCCAGCCCCTGTACGTACTTTCTAATGGCGATGCTGACGGTGATGTTCGGGCTTCTGGCGGGCGTGGCTCTCTTGGACAGCGCCCTGGGTGCCCCGATTGTTTTTCTGGAGAAAAAGAGTGACACATTTATTCCGCTACCCAACGGGACCTTTCAGTTTAACAGTATGCTCACAAAGACTATCACCTACGATCCGGAAACGCGAATTATTTATTCAACAGGTCGGTACTTGTTAGAACAAGCGTCATTCATACGCATTAGAAACTCTGACACCAACATACCAATAAAACACTCCAGAGCCCCACCAAGACTGACGTGTACATGTATATAGCCAGGTCATGAAATATTTCATAATCTGACCATATACATAGCAGCTTTTGTGGGGTTCTGGTGCTTTTTGGTCAGAATGTCAAAAGCCTGTGGGTCATCGTCACATTCAATTGGCTGATGACTTGTGAAAATAGTGACGTACCGAGTAGATTTGCAGAATTTGTGTACACGTTTTTTATTGCGTGACCCTGCATGATAAGTTTGAGGCCTATGCTTTGATTTATCGAACATTCTGATCATTAATATGGTGTGAGTCGTTTCGCGTGTTTTGTGCCTTGAATGTTCTTGCTAAAACGATAAACATTCCATTTTTTTTTTTAAATAAATATCAGAAATTTAAATCAACTGTCTACCTTCTATGGTTGTGCAGTCTCATTTTGCTTACAGAACCAATGATCACAATTCTCACGACACGTCCCATGCACTATTATGACTATTATGTGACATTTTGCATTGACATGTATAATGTCAGAGTGTATGTATTCCTTTCTTTTCAGGGGTTTTCTGTTAATTTTCTTCACCAATGAAATTAATTGTAATCGTTCATATACACGTAAATTTCATACCTCTATAGCTAACAGGATTGCCATGTGTTAAGAGACGCCTTACATTTTTTGTGACACAGGACTGTAACGGTCGTTGATGCTCCGTTAAAAGCATCATTCCAGGCATTAATGGGAACTCCAATGCATAACTCTTTCGATGTAATCGTGTATCTTAATGCTGCTCTCACATATACCGAATATCCCTTGCGAATCCTAAAATTTGAAATTCGCGCTGAAATTACCGAATATGATGCGAATGGACGGGGCGGGGCTTGCACAAAACGATGTCTTTGCGAAAGCGTTAAGAATGCTTGCGGATCCTTACAAATGTCTTAAGAATGTTGCGATTGATTGCCATGCTCACTACCGAATTCTTGAAAATGCCGTACGAATGTTCCGAACGCTTACAAATGCCGTTACAAATAATACGAACGTCTTGCAAACACCTTACAAATGAAGCGAATGTGTAGCGAATGCTTGCCGAATTCTTTTGATTTTTTACTCATTCGCAAACATTGTAGCCAATAATATCAATGTAAAACGAATTCACCCACAATGCCATTGGGCATGGAAAAAATATGTCATTATTGGTCCAAGTCTACTCTTGAAACACACACCACTTTGTTGTTTCTCTCAAATTGCGATTTACACAATAAAAAGATAATTTTACTGGGCAAATGAAAAATTCACGGGACTTTAATTAGTCTGTCATGTACATTGATGGATAGCTTAAAGCCAAACACCATAAATAATGGTCTTTACTTGAAGGATAGGACCAGAATAAATAACCTATGCTAAAAACTGAGTCTTGAATGTGAAAATTTTGCGATTCACTAGCGATTCTTTACGGACATCAAAACTCAATAGAATTTAATGCTACAGAATCCTTGCAAATGGCTTGCGAGTGTTACAAATGTCTTGCAATCAATCCGAATTGTTTACGAATTCTTTACGAATATGTTAAGAATATGATTTCCTTGCGAATTTTAGGAGCATGTTCCTAATTTTCGCAACGACTCGAAATTTTCACCGAATGCTTCCGAATGCTTACAAATGCTACCGAATGCTTCCGAATTTCTAGCGATTAATGCGAATTTGCTCAAAATTGCATTCGGAAGGGCATTCGCAAGGGAAATTCGGTATATGTGAGAGCAGTATTAAATGAACACCCTATTGTCTGTTTCAAAGTTTCATTGCGGCAATGACTATTGCAAAATGCCCACAGGATTATATACCGTTACAGCCCTGCGACAAAAATCGGTAATACATACGTGAATGTATCCAGAAAATATTCCTTTTCATTACGAAAACTTGCCAATGAAATATACAGATGAGCTGTAAAGAAGAAAATAATTGGATATTTTTCTTATTTTTGCTCAAAACATTGATGGTGGATACACGTTAGAACCGCCTTGGCGAGTTTGCCAAATTTGCCAGGATTTCGTGTTGAAGCATGCAGATTCAGGTAACAAAACACTATCAAATTCGGGCTTGACAAACGCTTCAATGCAAGAAAAATGTTTCACCTCATTTTATTATTATTATTATCATCATCATTATTATTTTTATTCAAAGTTTAATAAGGAAATAAGGACAATTCCCATTTCAATTTCATGCTATACAGAACTGTACCTACTTATTGCATAAGTATTTTGAAAACCTATAGTTTTCAGATTTAAAGTAAGAAAAGGATGACCAGGAACTGGCATGAAAATATTTAAAATCCCAATCCAGACACCAGCCATGATAGAAATGACAACTCCAAACATTGACAACATTCTAACATCACGCAATATGTCTAGCTCTTTCCCAGCGAGGCAGCCATCATGCTATTTGGGTTTCACAAATAGTGTCGGTCAAATTTTCAGAAGTTTCATACCAAACATATGTTAAATGTACAGATGAAAATTAACACAAAACCGAAAATAAGGGCCACAGGAACTTCAAGTAACTAACACACGAATGAAACACGTAACTAAAAACGATGGTTATACAAAATTGAAAAGAAACCAAAATATTAAATACCACGTGAAAAGAAATAAATACATGTACATGCAAATCAAAATAAAATTTGAACAATAAAACCGCAAAACACCGGTTAATTCTTTTCCATGCTTAATGACAGGTAGCTTGATTTTGCGATGAAACGCTGTGGAATCCGGAGAAATTTCGCGCGAAATTTCTCGCTGATTTGTACTTTTCTCACAATTTCATCGCGAAATCTGACGATTAGCCATTTAAATATTTCGCCGTGAACACAGCAAAAGTGGCGGTTTAGCCAAAAACTCCACTGTATGTTCACTTGTGTAGAAAGTTCAAATGTTTTGTTTTAAATTAACTCCAGGTCTTACGACGATAGACGATTTCAAGTTGAACAGAGATCTCACGACCGAGCCTATCTCAGGACCAGTTGATCCAGCAGAGGATATCATATTTGACACGGTACGCCAGTTTATTGCGTTGATCCAAATGCATTTGTGACAGACAGGCTTGCCTATCATGATCAATGGAGAATAAATCCACTTCCATTTCAGGGGCATCAGAAAAGATTTTGAACATAATTTCAATGTTCGTACGATTACCGTTATCGGGACCAGTGAATGTGAAGTACAACACCATTGAAGCAATTGATCAATTTATTCGTCTTCATGGCACACCAACTGAACCACTCTTTTGCATCAATTCAGACAAGCCTATTATATTTGATGTTCATTCGATTCACTGTTGTACAAAACGTCGCCGCCTCTGCCGGTATAAGGGCCATAGTTTTAGAATCGGTGCTGCCTCTTTTATATCAGAGCGGAGCAGGGACATAGCGCCTCTCAACACAGAGCCTTGTGTTGATAAAACAGCATGTGTCCTTTTTACTGTATACACTGTTTATAATCTATAGGCTTATTGTTCGACCTTCGGTTTGTGGCAGATTTTGCCCCATTGCTTGTTCTTATGTTGATTTCTACATAATGGATTTCATTCTACTGTGGGATCGCCCTTCATGATAAACTCACGTTTTTTGTCAATATTTTAGTTGCATCTTAAATTAATTCAATTTCCGTTTGCAAATATGATATAGATTTGAAAAGCGTATCTGAAAATATTTTTTTCTATTTTTTATGTGAAGCCAGTTGTGCTGTGATTTGATGGATTTTTGCACAGTTTTTCATTTTCAGTATTATGATATTCCCTTATTGTACCTGAATGGGGTGTGGCTTGGTGACAATTGTAAGATTCACTGAACTGAAACTTAAAATGTATATACTAGCATCATAAACACATATCGAACTGTTTTACCTGGTCAAATTTTACTGAAATTATGTAACCTATGCAGTGTATGTCATAGCAAAATGTCCGTAAACTTTATAATACATGTAGATTTTTCCACCATATACTAAATGAAAAAAGAAGTGAACAAACTTCGGTTAGTCTCCAGGAGGAATATTACCAGTTCTTAGAGCAGACTTATTTCATTACTAACCGACAAGGGTCCCCGCCCATTGGGGCCTAAAAGAAATATATGGGCTGCCCGTATCTCCAAACAAAGCTTTTTAACTACTAACCAACCATCTGATTACTGGTTTACACTCAAGTCTGAGCCTGCCCAGGAAAAGTGGTTTTGTCAAACAATCCATACATATAAGCATTAATGGTTTTCTTGCGTGGTTATATTTATGAAGCACATTTTGTGTGTTATGACATCCTAATGTTGGGTAAAATTCCCATTAAATGGAGGCAACTTCCCCGACATGACCATTGCTGTTGACTGGGACCCAAATCATTAATTCAAACAAATAAACAAACTCACTGACAAAAATAACAAAGAATAAGTAGGAGATGATAAACTCAGGAATAAATATTTTCATGTTACATTATGGAACAAATGTGCCGGACAAGAAGTGTACGAAATTTAAAGATCCACTTGAATTGGATATGTGTTTGCTTGTATCGAGGTTCTAATGTACTAGTCAAAAACTTTTCAGGCAAATCAGGATGAACCCACTGTTGCCTAGGTATTGACCAGCATTTTGGGAGTTAATGTGTTTTGCTCAAGGACACAAAATGGTGCCCGGAGCAGGAATCGAACACAGGACCTTTCGATTCGGAGTCTCAAATATTTTTGTTATCATTTGGATTTATATATAACTCGCAAATATGTATGTGTATACACATTTTGTGCACCGGTTCGATTGAGCCACTGCGAACGATTCAGCTGGGGAAGGATGATAAACTTTTGTCTATCTGTAACGATCAGACGCCCTACCACTTCAATTAACTCATTTAAGCTTGGCGTCCCTTTTGTGGGACATAGACTAACAGCATAGCCCCATATCTGGGGCTATTCTGTTTGCTTGGAGGAATTTCATCGAAAAATTAGATAAAACTTAAAAATCACTCCTAACACCCCTAAAAATGAAAGTGGACTCAACCAATTGATAATGTTAGGAAAATCCATTTGTCAAATATGGGTTTATATTAAGTGAATGTTTATTCTAAATTTTACTCACTTATATATAGATACATTGTTGAGAAATGAGCCTCCGCATGGGAAAACCAACAATCTGCATAGGCGAAAACAAAGGCGCAGATCAGCTTCGCAGTAACTACGAAGCTGATCAGCGCCTTTGTTTTCGCTACTCGGATATTTCAATTCCTCTTCTACTTAAATCCGAAATTTCAAGCTTCTAGCACTTTTCTGTGCTTGTGCAGGTCCGTTTGTGTCGTACCTGTTCGGAAACCACATTGTTGGTTTTCCCACGAGGCGGCTCAAATAATATAGATACATTGTGGAGAAATAATATTTTTCATGCCATTTCATCCGCAGATAAAGGTATGCAACGGGTTTGTTATAGTAGCAGGAGGGTTAAGAGGCAGCTTAGATGCTACAGTACAGATCTATAGACAGATAATAAGATGGAATAGAGAGATCACATACGAGTTACGAAATTCTATTCGAGGTAACATTAAGAAAGCGTGCTCATATAATACAGATTTTTCGGTTGTAAATTGTTAATAATGATGGTTTAGAACAAAAATAAGAAAACAGTTTTTGTGATCTAAAACCTTTTGAAAAAGATCATGTACAGTGAAGCCATTGGTACTGAACAACTTTGGGGCTTTTTCAGGGATGCTACCTACATTCCTCATAATCAGTTGAATACACAAAAAAGTATAAAAGGTCCAGAAATTGATACAATTAAACTAATATTCCCATCCCAAGAACAGCAGGCGGGAAAAGAGGGGGCGGGCTGTAATTAATGTTGTAAGAACTTGTAGCCAAACCCCATTGCTTAAAATGGCAATAAAATGTGTTTAAACTAAAAGAGCACACGTCATGCGTAGGAGGATTTTCAAGAATAATGAAGAATTACAAAGTATATTTATAAAATTTATTATAATTTGATTAGCAAAGCTTACACATGTTTTCAGTTGGCAATGGTCCTTTAAGTTTGGTAGTGACGAAAGATTGTAGCCGTATCCTGGTAACGTCTGCCGGGGCAATGCCCGATAGTGCCCTACGCGAGGGTTACGTGACCATGATCAGTTGGCCATCATCACACTTCGGCCCGTATTACAGAACAACAGTGATGAACTTCAACGCATTTGAGGACATGTAAGAACATTACGAAAACATGCCCATGCAATAATATAGACAGTTTTTGGTTGTAAAAATCTAAATATTCATTAGAATTTTTTATATATTTTTCTTATTTTTGCTCAAAACAAAGATTGTGGGTACACCTTTGAACCGCCTCAGCGAGGCGGTTCTAACGAGTACCCACAATCTATGTTTTGGAGCAAAAATAAGAAAAATATGTATAACCCTGAATACCCTAGTTTTTCTATATGTAAGTGGGGTTTAAGAGATATATATTGCACGGACATGTTTTCGTGTTGTAAACATAGAATATATACTTTTTGAGGTGAATACTTAATATTTATTTCATCGTGTGTGTTGGTAATTTCGATGTTTTGAAGAGATTTTTTTTCTATCCCAGTACTAGTACATTTCAGGTGTCTCAAAATGCCAGTCACTTCTGCATTTAGCTCAAAGAAATATGAGCCTGTGCATGGGAAAACCAACAATTTGCATAAGCGAAAACAAAGCCGCAGATCAGCTTCGCGGTAACCGCGAAGCTGATCAGCGCCTTTGTTTTCGCTACACGGATAGTACAGTCCCTCTATTTCTTAAATCCAAAATTTCAAGCCTCTAGCTATCTTCTGTGCTTGTACAGCCCGGTTTGTGTCGGACCTGGTCTGAAACCCAAATTGTTGGTTTTCTCATGCACAGGCTCATATGCACTTCATGCATTTCATTTTGTTTAAAGAAAGGAAGTGACATGTGAAAGTGCCAACTGTCAGAGACTTTTAAAAATACCTTTGGAGATGTAAACTGGAAGTGATCTAACCTCCAAATAGCATGCTTATGCGATATGCAGAAAAAAAATAGCATTAAATATTGAAATTTTCATTGAAAAATAATATATTTTAATATTTTTGCTCAAAACATTGATTGTGGGTACTCGGCGAGGCGGTTCTAACGAGTACCCACAATCTATGTTTTGTGTACCCCAGTTTTACTATATAAAAGTGGGATTTAATAGAGTATACATTTCACGTTTTCCTGATGACTCATCCCAGCTTCTGGAGTGGATCAAAACAGTTAGTTAGTTGTTCGGCTGTATCATCAGGTTAAACAACTTAATTATGATAAACGCCATGATGATGCAAAAACGAGGACTCAACATAGCGAAAAACTTCTGAACTTTGTGTAAATACGCTGTTGTCTAACTGCAAGATTGGCAAGAGTTTTCATTCACTTTCAATTTTTACAGCTCAATAAACCAGAGCTTGTTTGAGCTGTAAAAATTGAAAATTTTCAGCTGATTTTTTTTTTTATATTTTTATTATTATTGCTCAAAACCTAGATTGTGGGTACACGTTAGAACCGCCTCAGCGAGGCGGTTCTAACGAGTACCCACAATTTATAATTTGGATCAAATATAAGAAAAAATGCTTACCTCTGTAAATATAAAAGTGTGGTATGAGTGGGTATAGATTTCACGCACATGACTGTTATCCTGGTGCGGTTTTTAAATGCCAAACTAAACATAGGCATTTTCAAAATGTGTCATTGCAGAACAAATTACATGAGGCTTTACTTACTTTGATCAGTGTGTATTGTTTATGTCACGCTGCGTTTATGAAAATATATACCGCTCGTTCTACAGGAATGCGGAGCTTATCAGTCGTGGTTTAATTAGACTCAACCCCAATACAACCCTCAGCCAAGACTTACAGCCACACGACATCGTCATTGATAAGGCCGAGAGATATGCATATGTCACTCTACTGGTAAGAAAATGATGATGATGATGATGATCATGATGATGATGATGATGATGATGATGATGATGATGATGATGATATAAAACTGATAATGATGATGATGATGATGATGATGATGATGATGATGATGATGATGATGATGATGATGATGATGATGATGATGATGATAAAATGATGATGATGATGATGATGATGATGATGATGATCATGATGATGATGATGATGATGATGATGATGATATAAAACTGATAATGATGATGATGATGATGATGATGAGATGATGATAATAATGATGATGATGATGATGATGATGATGATAAAATGATGATGATGATGATGATGATGATGATGATGATGATGATGATGATGATGATGATGATGATGATGATGATGATGATGATGATATAAAACTGATAATGATGATGATGATGATGAGATGATGATGATGATGATGATGATGATGATGATGATGATGATGATGATGATGATGATGATGATGATGATTATATGGATGAAATGTGTTCTTGGCACAATGGAACAGTTAGAAGTTTTGAATAGGATTTCCTGTAAACAAATTTCATGGAAGGGAGGTAAATATATTCGAAGTATTGTGTAATCATCATAGTATCTCTCCTAAGACCAAAACTGCATGATAATAAAAGACAATAAGTGACGTACGAGTTACTAATGGTCATAACTAAAATGTTAAATATAGCATTGTATGTGACCGGAAGACTGATGTGCCTCTGTCAAGAGCACAGCTGTAATGTTATAGGCTGTATCTGGCTGCTGTTTACATTTTGTTATTTTCTGTCCGTCTATGATCTGTATTTTGTATTGTGTATTGTAATTATTGTTTATTCTTTGTATATACTGATCAATTTTCTGTTTATATGTTTATAACGAGGGCCTCATGGAAGATAAGCTATTGCATGTATTCTCTTCTGTATATGTATATGCTAAATGTAGTTACCCTTTTTAAATAAAGTCTTTACTTACTTACTTACTTACTTACTTACTTACCCAGCGGGCACATGACGTCAGAATGGCGTCATATCAACGTCGATGCGACGTCATGACTTCGCATCGACGTCGATCTGACGTCATTCTGATGTCATGTGCCTGCTGGGTACTTACTTATAAACTAAAAACAATTCGAAAATATGATCTTGTCAGTGAAAAAGCTATAGCATGTATTTGCATTCTATTGTTATAAACATACTGAGTAGGCAAAATTGAGTTTTCAGAGAAAACTAAAAATCGTGCTTTCCTACTAGACTTCAAACAGGCAACTCCATGATATACCCTATATTTTTCTTCTTTCTCTAGAATAACAACGCTATTGCAGTTGTAGACATGCGACAGAGGATCATATCAGATCTAATTCCCCTCGGCTACAAAGACCACAATATCACAGGATCCGGTTTTGATGGGAGCTCTAGGGACGGAGGTAATTACGTAGTGGGAACATGACGTCATGATAACAGTGTGACGTCATAAACATTCTGACATTATGACGTCACATCGGTGTTGAAATTGTATTTTTGTGTCACGTGACTGTTTGGTTTCCTTTCGGGTGAGCATGATGTCATAACACCCGGGCATAACAGCGTCAGATCACCGTCGATATGACGTCCTTGTGTTTTATGACATCATTTAGCCTAACTGCGTGGTCATCTGCTGACCACACTTCCATTGTGGCAAGTCAGTGGAATTTAACTAGATGCTCAGTCACGTCCTGCTTTCTATGGGTTGTTTTATAAAGAAAGTTGATGACTTATATTAGGCTTTTAATGGCAATGCACTTGTTGGTTTCAGTTTTGGTAGCCATATTATAAGGTCCCATTGTTCCATAAATTGTTTTCAGGTGTTCGGATTAGGACATGGCCTGTGGTAGGTCTGTTTGAACCGAACGGTATCTGTACAGTGACCATCGACGACAGAACCTACCTGATAACAGGGAACCAGGGAATGAACGCCAAAATGCGAGTAGATCAACTGACACTGGATCCCGTCATATTCCGTAAGTTTTCCGTGCGGGAATTGTATCTAAACCGACCTCTTTTAGCAAACATTTTATCAGTATATCCGAAGCATCATTTACTGGTCATTTAGGCTTTGTGACTGGTCATGTAAGCAATGGCTCGTATTTCCCTTGCAAGGTCGGTTTCTTTCTATGTGCCCTTTCATGTGTCCTCCGATTTCCTCCAGAGCGCGTAACCGCAACACGCATTCATCCGCGCTTTCCACAACGGGATATTAAGTTTCATATTTACTTTTATTATGCATTTTGAGTAAAATAGTGTATGTCTAAATTTTAATTTAAACAAAGTCTTCATTCTTCTTTTCTTGTATTATCCTCCAACTGCTGGGTACACTTTGTTCATGATGAGTAAGAGTATTAATTACCACCAGACAACAATGATACTGACTCTGACCACCACCAACCAAAGCCTTAAAATATTTACTGTATTTCCATCATCATGATCATTGAGTTTATTCCCTCTTCTATACCTTTTAAAATGATACTCCCTCTTCTATACCTTAAATGACACAAGGATATATTCTTTAAAGGACTTCTGAACAACGATGTTTGATCCTGATTTTATGTTTTCCTCTTTTTAGCCAATGCCGAAGAACTTCAAATGAGCGAAAATATAGGTATGTTTTGCTCGTAGATAATACTTACTTAAATGCGCCATGCTTTTGGATAGACTACATTTTATATTTAGTATTATGTAAATGATTTGACCATGACCGATGACCTTTTGTAAAGTAGTCACATGATCCATCTACTATCATTTCATTATTACCTTTTTTGAAACACGCCAATGGAAATATAATCATTTTACTCATTCATATTCGAAAAATCTTAAAAAAGTGCAACGTACATTTTGAAAATGGATAAACAAATAAAACTGTAATGCTATAAAATAATTTTGACTAGAACTCTTTTTCGATGATTGTGTTTCCCGATGCTTGTGAAAATTTGAGTAAGCAACGGGACGAAATAGTCATATCTTCTTAAAGTTCAAAAGAAAAGTTTGAAAGATGGTGTAGGGGCTGTGTCATCGAGTCAAAAACGTCTATAGTGTCTCTTATTGTACTGAAATGAGAAAACATAATTTTGTATACGCGAACACAAAGGCGCAAATCAGATTCGCAATGCGCTTATGTTTTCGCTACACGGTTCGTGCAATTCCTCTTCTTTCTGAATCTGAAATTTCGCGTTTCTAGCCATCTTCTGTACATGTGTAGCTAGTTTCAATGCTTCAAATGCATGATACATAAATAGAAATGAATTTCCGATAATTTTGAAAATAAGATGTACATGTATAGAACATTACAAAAGCATAATACTCAGTAAGCCTTGTATTGCATTTATTGAATATTCATATTCTTACAATTTAATGCCATTCAAACTATTGTAGGCAAGCTTATGGTTGAGACATTCAACGCAGACAGAGATGGGGATGGAGATATTGACGTAATACAAGCACAGGGTAATGTACATATCGTATAATTACATTTTTAAGAGTATGCTTCGCACATTATAGACCAATATATGTCACCGCCTACTCGGAATCAGTATATTTGATTTCTAAAATATCAAGATTTGCCTTTTCTATCTTTGTTATCGCTGGCAGACACATGGTGTCAAACAATCTCAACAAAATCATCATCGTCATCATCATCCTCATCATCATCGTCGTCGTCGTCGTCGTTAGCAGCAGCAGCAGCAGCATTATAGATATTAACGATATTCATCAGACGTTGAACTGACGTTATTACGTAATGACTCTGGTGGTTGTACTTCAGGGGCACGATCTATCTCTCTATGGAGCAGTGATGGGCTGGAGTTGATCGCAGACACTGGGGATGACCTTGAAAGGTAACCATATTGATTCCATACCTATGCAAAATACAGGTATTTTTTTCAGCTGAAGAAATTGAGTTATCATCTATGACCAAACTATTGAAAACAAAAATTGTGGATTTGAAACAAAAAATGCATTCCTCTGCACATCAATGTTGTACCACGTGACACGATAGTTATGCTATCCTTTTGAAAAACAGGTAATTTAGAATGAACTGAGTGAATGACCAAACTGCCCACAATTTAAAACAAGAAATTGGGGAGCAATAAGTATGAGAAAATTGTGTATTTCAAACATAGCTGAACTGAAGAGCATAACCACTATTGTATATAACTAGAACAATAGTTAAATTGGTCTGTGCCCAAAGTTAAATCTATTTTTTTGCTTCAAAATAATGAATATTTAAAGTCACTGAGAAGTCTTTAATTTGAAACAATTTTAATGATATCGTGCATTGGAGTGAATGTAAAGACGAACCTTCTATGCTTTCTTAACAGGGGATGCAGGTGTTGGTAAATCGGTATCTATTTGAGCACTCGTTTTAATTTAAAAATGTACAAAATCCAGTGGACAAAAAGACTCTGCTGCGTCCTTGCATTAGTTCTGTCGTTTTTAATATCAGTGGTAAAACCATTTGTTCTGATTTTTCTAGAAAAAAAAATATCAGGGCACAAACCATTTATGAGCATTGTGATTTAGATATTATTTTATCTTCGGAACGTCACTTATATGTAATGAAACAATAAAGCAAGTAAACGTATTGTCTATTATTGCTTTATTTTTAAAATTTGCAATGAGTCAGTGCATAAAAAAACCAACAATCTGCATATACGAAACCAAAGGCGCAGATCAGCTGTGCAGTAATTGCGAAGCTGATCAGCGCCTTTGTTTTCGCTACACGGATAGTAAAATTCCTCTACTGTCTAAGTCTAAAATTCCAAGCCTCTAACCATCTTCTGTGACTGTACAGCCCGGTTTGTTTCAGACCTGGTCGGAATCCAAATTGTTGGTTTTCTTACGCACAGGCTCAACTGTTTTTGTGTTATCGTTACAATTCGCCTGATGGGTATACTCTGAAATTGTCTTGATTTTTGTTTGTTTGAACTGATGCTTTACGTCCAGGTCAACAGCAATTGTCATGTCGGGACGTTGCCTCCATTTTATGGGACTTTTTACCCAACATTAGGATGTCATGAAACTCAAAATGTGCTTCATAAATATAACCACCCAAGCAAACCAATAAGACTTATATGTATGGATGTACGTAACATTTAAGATTAGCCCGACAGACTATCATCATGTCCGTGTAATAAATAACCCCCTATACCCCACTTTTATATAGGAAAACTGGGGTATGCAGGACTACACCTATTCTTCTTATTTTTGCTCCAAAACATAGATTGTGGGTACACGTTAGAACCGCCTAGGCGAAGGTACACGTTAGAACCGCCTCGGATAGGCGGTTCTAACGTGTACCCACAATCAATTTTTTAAGCAAAAATAAGAAAAAATAGCAATTTTTTCAGCTGACAATTTTCAAAGCTCAAAAAAGTCTGCTTATTGCATGGACAAGTTTTCGTAATGATACAGTCAGAACGTGATGATGGGCCCAAACTCATGTATATCAAAAAGTAAAAAAGTACCCCCTTCCCCTGTCCGGAATATGTACTGGCAACGTTTTGTGCTTTAGAGAAAACCTAGAAAATAAATTTTACACTTGTAATACTGTATAGCAGGTCTAATACAGTATCTACATGTTATGAATCACTGCAGAAGATAAGGGTGAGGTTAGGGCCCTGTAATACCGGTTGGAGCCCCCAGTAATTTTATATTTCTGATCGTTCCAAGGCGATACTTCTGTTGTGGTTCTATTTGTTTTATGCTTTGGAGTCCGATTTTGTGCTGTTTGAATCTTATGTACGTTTCATAGTTTTGGTTAAGTTTTGGGCAACTGAGTGGCCGCCTATTGCGAAATAGCTGCTCGCTCGGCTTACGATATGTTCTCTAAGTACAAGTACCTAATTGGCAGTTCGGTCTTTCCCACCTCGGATTTTGGAGCTGGAATTTCTTTCTGATTGCGCCTTTTCCTGATCATTGCCTACTTGTACCTCCTTAAACTTGTATATAATTGAGCCGCCTCATGGGAAAACCAACAATCTGCATAGGCGAAAACAAAGGCGCAGATCAGCTTCGCGGTAACCGCGAAGCTGATCAGCGCCTTTGTTTTCGCTAAATGGATAGTACAACTCCTCTTCTACTTAAATCCGAAATTTCAAGCTTCTAGCTCTTTTCTGTGCTTGTACCGGCCGGTTTGTGTCGGACCTGTTCGGGAACCACATTGTTGGTTTTCCCACGAGGCGGCTCAATTATAATTCAGTTTCTATCCTATTATAGGGCTACTGCCAATTTGAATTTTGCCTGGTTTAACACCAATAACAACAGAGGCGACAGACAGATACTTTTCGAGATTGATGCACAGTCCACGAAAAGGGTAAGTTGGATGCGGTATCATTACGAAAACATGCCCATGCAATATATAGAGATTTTTTTCAAAAGCAAAAATTGAAAATTTCATTGGAAAAATTTTGATATTTTTCTTATTTTTGCTCAAAACATAGATTGTGGGTACACGTTAGATCCGCCTCGGCGAGGCGGTTCTAACGAGTACACACAATCTATGTTTTGGATCAAAAATAAGAAAAATAGGTATGCCCCTGCAAACCCCAGTTTTTCTATATAAAAGTGGGGTTTATGGGGATATACATTTCACGGACATGTTTTCCTGATGGGCCCATCCCCTTTCTCACTAATATGCTCTCTGCTCTTATTTAAGGGTCTCAGATTTTTATCTTTATTTGCAATTACTGCAGCCTGTGTTGTGCTATGTGGTGGCCCTAAAATGTATCCCCGTATATAATCCATAGTGCAGATTTTATTTTTCTTTTGGTCCTTTGATCTTACCAAAAACTTATTAGTGGCTTAGACTCATTTTCTAACCTACGTTTAAAGTATTTGGCTCAGTTTGGACAATACTAGTCCATGAATAAAAATATACTGTTAAAATTTGCAAAATTACAATAATTCATTTTGGTCCCCTGAAATCTGCAGTCATTGGTGAGGCTTTGTAGCCGAGACCGCGGCATGGTCCAACCCCTTTATCATTACTACGTTCACTGCTCTTAAAGGATCTCTGTTTAAATATATAGTTGCTATTAGTGCAGCTGATGTTGTGCCGTGTGGCGGTCCTATGGGCAAATTAATTCGTCATAAATGGGTTAAACTTTTTTATGTTCACCATTTTTCAGGGCCCCGAACCAGGCAGTGTTGTATCGATGCCAATTTGTAGGGATCGGTATGAACTGGTGTTGGTAGCCAATCAACGCCCAGGATCCATCGCAGTTTTCACGCTTAACAGACAGGCCCTTTCTTCCGGATTTACTGTAAGTTTGCTTTTGGAAAATATATCGTGAAATAAATAAAAAATTCATGTTCGGGAATATCAAATAAAGCAAAAGCAAATTGATAGAATTACATTTTATTAGCGGATCCAAAAAACAACAATTTTCATTATATCTACAAAAACATCAAAACTGTATTTGAACTATATTACTCGAAAATATCTGATTAAAAATGCAGCGCAGATAAAGCCCATCAAACCGAAGCTATATTTTAAGCTATACAGTTACGATGTAACCTCTTCGCTGGCTACAAAGGGTCTTACTAGCACGTAATATATAACACATGATTGAAATTAACTTATCAAAATGCATAAGAATACATGACCAACGAAAAGCTGCGTTACATTTCAGAAATTAAATATATAGCCAGCCTATTACCAAATATGGAAAGCCTCACGTAACTTATTAATTGTTATGAAAATGTCTCATAGCTACAGAATCACTAACACAGCACTTTTTTGTCGTGAAATTAAGTCATTTAAGCCTGGCGTCCCTTTTGTGGGACATAGGCAAACAGCATAGCCCCAGATGTGACGCCGCAGAAAGCGGTGTCCCATCTGGGGCTATTCTGTTTGCTTAGAAAATTTTCATCGAAAAATGGAAAAAAAATTAAAAATCACTCCTAACACTCCTTAAAACGAAAGTGGACTCATCAAAATGATAACGATGGGAGAATCCATTCGTCAAATATGGGTTAAGGTGTACATGGGTGTACAATTTACCTTATTTTCGAACCAAAACAAGAAGAAGACGAAGTTTAATAAAATATACTATTGGCCTAGCATGGCAAACACAATAAATATAAATAGCAAACAGTGTATACAGGAATAATTGTCATGTGCGCAAATACAATATATTACATTCGTTTAATTAAAAGTCTCAGGATAGCATGTACGTGACTGTTTTTCTACATTACCCACATGTTTTGATAGAAAAATGGCTATGTACATGCGTATATCGGCGTTATTTTGCTTCAAAACATAAACTGTGTGGCTGCTCATTGGAACCCCATCAGCAATGTTGTGCTAGCACGAACCCACAATCTATGATTTGAATATTTAAACAACTGAAGACATCAATTTTCAATTTTACAATGTACAGCTGTAATAAAACTGTGCATTTTTTTCATGTGCGTAATTCCGTAATACAATTGTATGTTAGCCGCTCCGCCAGAAAACAAACAATCTGCATTGGCAAAAACAGAGGCGCAGATCAGCTGTGCAGTAACTGCACAGCTGATCAGCGCCTTTGTTTTTCCTACACAGATAGTACAAGTCCTTCTCTTCTTAATCTCGAAATTTCAAGCTTCTAGACCGCTTCTATGTCTGAACAACCCCAGGTCGGAAACCCCAGATTGTTGGTTTTCTTATAGGCTCATGTTACCCCTGTGATTCCAGTTTCAGAGCATGTGGAGTGATCAACAATTAACGGAAGATGAAATTCTAGACGGGATTACTTGGGATGAAGCTTATGAACAGAAAAAAATCACGATGATCGACCCGAGACAGATCATGTAGGTACTCATTGAGCCTCACGTGTATAGTTTGGTTTTAACCCTTGGTGGGTCAAAGATCGGAAACTACTCACGTAGTTCACGTAAAACCATATTCAGGATGTAACGATTCAAATATTTTTGCTTATGCATAGAGTTATCCCAGCGGGCACATGACGTCAGAATGACGTCAGATCAACGTCGATGCGACGTCATGACGTCGCATCGACGTCGATCTGACGTCATTCTGACGTCATGTGCCTGCTGGGATTTTTTGATATGGTATAACTCGCTTTTGACCTCAGTCCCTTCAAAAGATCGACGGGTCCATGTAGTAGTACGTGATAGGATAAATCTGTTCCAAATACCTCGAGTTTTCCGGCACACTTCGGTTGCACGCACGGTATGCGTTTGTAATTTTATTCTGAATATCATTTCACGTGCTAGTAAGTAGACTCTTCGATCTTTTGACGCGTCTGAGGAGGTCAAAATTGAGTTATAATGTCTAATTTAATTCAAATTTACCTTTCACGTGCAACTTTATGGACCTTGGTCCGTCTAGGATCAATATCGAACCATGCGTGGCTGTGGCAGCGCAGAAATTACAAATTAGAATACAGAAACCCGGGACAATAACACATCTTATCACACATAACAAGTAATCCATTTCGCGATGACTAACGTTACTAAACATAAACTGTTTGCCTTTGAAGTATTGGTATGGTCAGACAAATTTTGAAAAATATTCTCAAAAGGGATATCATTGGTTTTCTTCATTTTCTTTTCATTTCTTTACTAAAACTCATTTGCATCCTCAAACAAAACTAATCTTCTCTACATGACCGATAATTTTAATCAAAACTCGGTTTGTGGCAATTGATATAAATAAAGTGGTATAGTTAAAACACTTGACCGGTTTACCTCGCGTGAATAAATTTTATAAAAAATAGAAAATGGGTACCTACTTGCTTTAGACACTTTCCAAGTTCCATGTGAAGCACATGAGCATGTCTCATTTACCATAATGGAATCTCATTGTTGAAAACATAAACATTTGAAGCAGTCAGATCAGCTAATGCAAATCAAAGGTACACCGGCATGATCAAAGTAATTTCACTTTATATTATCTACATGAATACATACCTAAAGAACATAAATTCTGTATTTTTCTGTAATTCCTGTCAAATCTCATGGTGGTTGGAAAACCGGAAATGGCGGACTCAGCATGCGCACTTAAAGCCTGCAACCTTTTACTGCATATCGTCATATTGTCCCCTTTCAGAATCGTTGAAGCTAAAGACAGTCCGAGTGGAAAGCCTTTGTTGATGGCTTCCTCCTATGACTCTGGGACAATTTCCATATTCGAAATAAACGGTAAGCATATTTAACATATTCGTTCTTATTAGCGCACATATTCCAGTAAGCGCACGCCCAGGACTTCGGTATTTGACACAAGTTTTGCCACCGCTTTATCTTAACATTAGAGCTATTTTTCAATGAAATATCCCAAAACTGCAGCGGAGATTCCCCGCATTTGATAGAAAGTTACTTCTCAGATATCGACCGTTCGAGCTGCATCCAAAAAATGGTAACTTGACGGCTATTAACCATTTGGAAACGTTGGTCTTAAAGCACAAAATAGCTGTTATATTTCTTTATTATTCACCACTCTCTTCAGTCGCTTTAACATCCCTCAGTTTTGTAAGAAAATATGACACAACAGTGTGAGAAAAAGGTGAAAAGCAAAAAAGATAATTAAACCAGGCCGTATCAAATGATCACTACTTAAATATGTACGTTCTTTCTCTTTACAGTGAACTGTAACGGGTTAGTAAGGTCCTGGGGTTGATACGCATCCTCGCGAAATCTATGGGGAGATGGAATAGGTGTTTGTCGTAATAATCATGCTGCAATGTCTAGATCTATTGATGATTGTCTACTCTTCCACAAACAACATGGCATTTTTTTCTGAAGCACATGTAGTGTTTAATTTGGTGGATTATTCTGTGAATGATCAGTGTAAAAAATAAATGTACCCATACTTTCGTCTACTGGTGTTGCTTTTTTGACCCTGTTGAATATCATTTTAGAAACGAAATGTTGCAATGCTCATTTTATTACTGACCAAATCTCAATGTGCGAGTAGATATAATAATTTTCCTGCAACCAATTATAATCTGTATCGGACACCTCGAAAGTGCATCCGGTAAAATGTTGTCTTTTCCCTGAATGTGTCTAATATAAATATTGTATGCTTCAAAGTGAGGCTTCTCTAGAGTGAACGGTGAAATAAAGCAAATGGTACTTTTTTCTTTTCTTTTTAATGCGTGAAATACAGGAAATTCTCCTACCTATAGATAAGAAAAACATGTCTTATTATAAAACGAAGCAAACAACATAGTACTGTAAATTATTAAAGTAAAATGGCGACTAAATAACAAACATGGTGATCAATACTGCTGCTATCAACATCACTGATTATACCGACCAACTTGACTGAAAATACTTTGTAAATATCTATAATTGGTGCTAAAACGCCGGAGAAAGCCTTCGTTTGAGCAAATTATTTAAGAAGCTCATCAGTCCAATTCTGCAAAAATGTTTACCAAGTAAGTCTGTTAATGGCTCTGATTCAAGATAAAAGTTATGACATACCAACAGAAGGTCCAGGGAAACCCACAATAAAATTGTAAACTATCCCAAGCATCCGAAGGAGGAGGAAATTTCCTTCGACTCTATTACAAAGGGAACATCCTTGGGTAGATATAAAATATAAAAGATTGTTCCTTTGGAAGCAGTGAAAACGTTCAAGGGGATGAAGTATGGGCCATATTGTGCAATTTCGGGTACCAGCTTTCTCGTCCTGGGTCTGAGCCTGGAAGAGTGGAAATATGAGTCGCAACCCATTGAGGTCGTAAGAAATAGATTGGCTGCTTTTGTCCTCAGAAAACTAATGAACCCGATTGATCGACAACCTATTTAAACGGCATAGAAGGTCTGATCCTGCCAAAGGAAAGTGGTTAAGTCAACCATCCATACATACATATAAGCCTTTGTTGTTTACTTGGGTGGTTTTGTATTCATTAAAGCACAATAACCACTTCGCGACTTCCCAAAGTCGTTGCCTACTTGTACCTTCCCGTCAGATGGAGGCAGCGTCAAGACATGACCATAGCTGGTATAATGCAACAGGATGTAAAATCAAAAATCGTGGTAACATAAAATAATCAGATTAAACTCCATTTTCGCACGGAGACAACAACTTCTTAACTCTCTGGCCAGGCGCCCTCTTCGCGCTCAAGACGCTCTTTTTTTCCGTCATGGCTACGCAATCAAAATAACACAGCGCCTCCTACATGTATAAGCTTATAAACCAATCACATGGCAGCTGAATGACATAGCTGTTGACTTTTACTGAAATCAACAAGTTGACAGCTTTTCCAATATACGCAGATTGTTCTAGTTTAAGTGCCAAAAATGCCCTATTTTTAAATTGCTTATGCCATATTTCAACACGACAGAATGAGGTGTTAACAAGCTGTTTACCAATGGAAAGGTAGTGCCTGATATCCAAATGCCACCCACGAACTGGAAGGTGACATCTAACAAAGACAATCGATGCAACCGTATGGTTTTGTATTGCCTTTAATAGTCTAATGCTTATGGATGGGTTATAAATTGCGTCGCCGTAAAACCAAGTTGACCGAGCGTATTTATAAGCATAGCCAACGACACGCACCCAGAGAAAATGGGGCGGCAACCAGGCCAGCCCGGGTATGATTACGGTTGATTTGTCAGCATTTGATTTTTGTATGCGACTTTGGTTTGTGAAATTATTTTGAAAGGTATATTTTAACAGATTTCATGTTCTGTAGATTTGCATTTCAACTTCCCGATGATAGTTTGAGAGGACATAGGATCGTGTTTAGCTCTGAATTATGTGGAAAGGAATACAGTATAACCCCAGACGTGTCGCCGCAGAACACGGCGTCTCGTCTGTGGCTACACTATTTGCTAAGAGAAATTTCATCGAAAAATGAAATAAGAATTAAAAAGCCCTCCTGATGATCCAAATGATCATGATGGGCAAGTCCATTCGTCTTAAATGGGTTTAGGATTCACATGCATGTACATGCAAAGGATTTCACTTTGTCTTTGTTGAAGTCTTAGAAATACTACAAAATGTTATATCCTTATATTGCTACTTGTTGAGAACAATATACTTTTATAGAATGGTCATTGAAAATTTTTTGGAAACACTTACAAATGTCTCAGTTTCACAAGTGTTCGAAAGAGCGTATAAATTGAGTACTTCACAAGACACACACACACAATGTTTATTCAAGATTGATGAATTTATTTGGCAAAGTGTCTTTGTACATACATGTATAATAGAAGCCGGAAAGCCAGATTATTGCGACCTTTGGCCATATTTTTCTAAGTCCAATGAAAGCAATGCTCGTCTTCAAACTAGAATATGGACAAAAACCTACACTGAAAAACGAATCTAGTTATTGATTTTTCTTGATTTGTTTCTCTCCTGTTTCACAGCCAAATGAAATACATTACGTATGAGCCTCTGCATAATTTAAGCCGAAAACAAAGGCGCAGAACAGCTTCGCAGTAACTGCACAGCGGATCATCACCTTTGTTTTCGCTATACGGATAGGTAAATCCGAAATTACAATGTTCTAACCTTTTTCTGTGACTGTACAGACCGGTTTGTGTCGGACCTGGTCCGAACCAAATTTGTTGGTTTTCTCACGCACAGGCTCATATACTGTCAATGCAAACAGAATGGTAAATAACTAACCATTAGTAGTTATGTAGAATACAGTATTTTCTTACATACCTCTATCATAAAGATAGAAAAATTCCGGTATTTTGGTGGTGGTAGATAAATCGATCTTACACTGCTGGCTTGGTTGCTCATTAAAGATAAGAAAAGCACGCGACTAAATTCGATCGTTTCTAGCACAAAGCAGCTGCTTGCAGCAATAATGTTCAACAAAACTAGACTAAATTGGTGTGAATTCATTGGGTATAATCTTGTTTCACGCTCGTTTTCAACGAAAAACAAATCAAAACTGCATCTCTTTTGACTTTGACAACGATTTATTTACATTTGACGTCATATCCGTAATAAACACTACGTCATTAGAGTTAAAGCACGGTACCAGGTTACTTTACCGGTTAAATGAATTTAGGCCTAATCGGGGTAGGAAAAAGAATCCATCAGTGGTGTTCAGTGGAGAAAGGAAAATCTCAACCCTCGGGTCCATCGTTCCAGTGGGAAACACGGCGAGCCTCGTTTCCCACTGGAACGGATGGACCCTCGGGTTGAGGTTTTCCTATCTCCACTGACCATCCATGATGGATTCTATTTATTTATCTATAAAACCTGCTAAAGTCAAACCGATAAAAATGTTTATGTTTATCATCGTAATCAAATTTAAATATGATCGAAGATAAAAGGGTATTAACCATCTGATTCAGCATGTGCAAGAATAAAGCCATACACCAAGACTGCACAGCCATACTTTCTTCACCCATGGAACATGTGAAAACATTTCCCGTTGAACTTAGACCTTTGCCGCGGTGCAAGACAAAGGTGGCGTCATGTTCCCTTTTGTGGAGACTACTGTCGTTGATATGAGCCGCGCAAGGAGAAGACCAACATTTTGCATATGCAAAAACAAATGCAATATAACTGCGAAGCTGATAAACGCCTTAGTTTTCGCTAAATGGGTAGTACAATAGTCTACTTTCAAAATCTAAGATTTTCAACCTCTAGCCATCTTCTGTGCTTGCACAGCTCAATTCTGTCGGACCTCTTCGAAAATCACATTATTGGTTTTCTGATGACGCGGCTCATAAAGGGTTCAGAAGCTGTGTATTCAGAACATTGTGTTTTAGCTATGCCCTGGAAAAATATTATTACATAGTATCACAGTCCAAAATGCTAGAATAGTTACTATAGAATAAAAAATGAAACAGAATCACACGGAAATAAACGGACACTTTGACAATAAGCAATTTTCTGATCAGAATTTTAGGAATATCAGTACATCATTATCGATTACCACAAGATATCCCACAGGTTTTCTTGTGTCATAATCAATTAGTATTTTGCAACTTGACCCGTTAATATTACAACTGATAGACATTTAATAGGACAATACACTGCAGACCAGTGGTTCACATACATGTACATGGGCTTTACATAAAGAAGTGGAATAAATGGATCTCCTTGTGCAGTGCCCTGTCTGTAAGGCAACGTAAGTTTATAATCCCGTTTGATAAGCACCCTTGTATTTTCTATAAAGGCATGCGATAATTGTTTTTAATCTAAAAGCGGTATATTTGTTGATAATCTTAACTAGTACATCGAATTAATTCAAATACTTGTTTACGTATTTTTGTGATGATGATGATGATGATGATGATGATGATGATCAATTGATATGGAAACAATGGTTTTGTTTGATTTAAAATCTAACCATTTTAATGCAGAGCTATAAGAAAAGTATTGAATTCAAATAACATATTCATGAGCCATCGCGTGAGAAAACCAACAATTTGGTTTCAGACCAGGTCCGACTCAACCCTCTCTGTACAGACATGGAAGAAAGCAAGAAAGCTAGGGGCTTGAAATTTCGGATATAAGAAGAAGAGAGATTCTACTATCTGTGTAGTGAAAATAAAGGCGCTTATCAGCTGGGCAGTTACTGCACAGCTGATCTGCGCCTCTGTTTTCGCATATGCAAAATTGTTGGTTTTCTGATGCGGCGGCTCATATTGTAAATATTAAAGGCACATTCCAAACAACGAGCAGAGACAGAATGGTGTGTACGCCGCTAACTGTGAGAACTGTGGTCACTTCTTCAAATACCGGGCTGTACCGCCATTCAATAGTAGCATCTCATTTACCGTCAATGGGGTTTCCTATACAGGTGGGTTTTTAATCTGTTTTATGAACGATCAAGAAAAGTGACAGAAAAAGAAATTGTCACTTTGACCTTTATTAATCTTTTATAACAGTTATGCACCATTGGCAAATCATTGCCAGGTGCTTTAGTAATATTCTTATGCCTTCTATGTAAAACACATACAGAAAATCTAACAATATATATACTGTATAGATGGTAGGTAAAATTCCAATTCATTTTCATATAATATCGGCGCTGATCAGATATTCACTGAGCTGAAAATTATGTTAGCATATAAACATCTAATAGTAGAATATGGGAGATACATTTACGGTATCAACTTTTTCCATCACCCGCATAGCCGGTAATGAATTCAGTGCGTCAACATCACTTGCTGACTTCCTACGAGAGAGACGCGTTTCTATGGGAACAAAGATCATGTGTAAACAAGGCGGTTGTGGCATCTGTATTGTGGAAGCCAAGATGCAGCTACAGACAGGAAAGCCGAAGGTGGCTGCTAATTTGAACGCTGTAAGTTCAACCTACTTTAAACCAACATAATCACTTATAGTGGAAAGTATTGGGCAACATCTACCATTTTGATAGCCACATACAAGAACATGATAGCATAAATAAAGTCAATTGTTAAAACGTAGACTGCTCTGCCAAGCCTTGTTTAATTTGTTAATGCAAAGAAAGCCGTGTTGCTCGCATGCATCTCATTTGTTAATTGGTTGCACATGTCGTTTTGAGCAATGTCTGTCAAGCCAGGCATTATTTCTATATTTTCATGACACGATTATCGGCGAAAGTGTTTAAGTAAATTCTTAGTGAAGAGCCCCTTGTGTTAAGTCATTTCAAGTTTTTAGCTTGCTACCGTTGTTGATCATGAATGAATCTAGGCCCAGTTGTTGTTTAAAACCCTGTTAGATTAACGCTGTCGTTAAGCCCTCAATTTGTTAACTATATATCGACTTCAAAAGCAAAGGCGCTGTTATCATTTCTTTAAAAAATGTGAGAATCCTTTGCAATGCAAAGGATTCTCACATTTTTTCAACAAAAATAACAGAGTATTTGTAATATTGCCATTTAAAATTTTAACAAATCGTGAACTAACGACTTCGTTAATTTTGAACAACTGGCCTCTGGTTTTCAATGTTTGCAGTGTCTGTGCCCACTATTCCTATGTGATGGTTGGGAGATCACGACAGTCGAAGGTCTAGGCAGTACCAGAACAGGCATGCACAATATACAGTCCAACCTGTCCGACTTTGGAGGGACCCAGTGTGGCTACTGTAGCCCGGGGCATGTTATGAATATGTATGGGTAAGCATGCAAACGTTTTCTGATAATGACTGGGTGCGGATGCCGATTATAAAGCTTGTCTAATTCTAATTCGCTCTCTTTATTTTTGTTCGAGATCATTGCTTACTATTTTACGCGTGAGGTAGACGTCAGATTATTTTTATTCACCTACGTATGAAACATTTATATATTTTCATCAATATTATCTGGTATAGCCATGCCTATGCGTAAGTTATATTCTTCTTCAGGTTGACCCAGAAATATCCCACCATGACGAAACAATTTGTGGAAGACCACTTTGAAGGCAATCTATGTCGATGTACTGGTAAGTCCTGCCTTTGAGTTTACAAAATAGTCACTTTAAATACCTCAAATGCTAAAGGTAATAATCAATTAAACATTATCTTTCGTGCTGCCTGACTAATTAATTGTAGAGTAATAGCTAGTTGAGGTGTGAAAATGAATGGTGACGCATTATCTTTTTGTTTCAGGATATCGACCAATTCTTGATGCATTCAAAGCCATGGTCCCCACATCAGCTGGTGACATCGAGGTACATGCACTTTATCATTTGTACAATACATAGACAGTCAAGAGCGATTTTCATGGCTGTGTTTCAGATGTTAAACGTTTTACTTACACATTTTACTTCCTCCATCTTATCTCATTGTTCTATTATTCCTTTTCTTTTTCAACATCTTCTTAATCATGTTCTATTTCTTCTTCTTCGCCTCTTCTTCTCTTCTTCTTCTTCTTCTTCTTCTTCCAATGTTCAAATATTTTTCAAACTAGTTCTCAAAAATGTACGCCGAGTTTGTACATATCAGCTTAAATCAACGTGTGTTATGTTTAAGAAATAGATCAGCTCTAGCAGTGAATTGTTGAGTTTAATGTTAGTTGTAAAGATGATCAAATCACGAGCGCGTAGCTTCTTACAACTGACCAACAACAAACAGTGAATTATTACTCAACAATTCACGCACTTGAGCTGATCTATTTCGATTCTAACACACAATAAACGGAATAAATGTTGCTGAAACCGTCGATATCATTCAGCTTTCCGCCATTGCATTGCAGATATCCCGCCAAATATTTGACTGTAATGCTGGTATTTGCACACACTTATTACGTTTGTTGTGCGATAAAATGACGTTTCACCGTCTAACGCTGCTTTGTGGGATAGCTGACGTCACAAATGCCACAAAGTAACTTCACGCTTATTCGCCCAGTGAAATTGTTGCACAATATAACACGATTTTTACCATTGGCTATATAGGCGAGGTGTGTTAGAATACGTTGTGGTGTTACGTTATGTTACGTTACGTTGCGTCATATCATGTCATGTCATGTCATGTCCTGCTGTGTTCGTTAACAGGATTTGTCAAAGAAAATGTGTGCCAACAGCCCCAATAAGGTTTGCGACTCTAACGGCCATTGCGGTGGTAATTGCCAAACCAACAGGTCTTCAAAACCCATACGTATGGTTCTGGATTCTGTCCAGTGGGTAAAAGCCAGTAGCTACGCGGACCTTCAGATGTTGTTGCAGCAGTTCGCTGGGAAGAAGATCAGATTGATGGGAGCCAACACCGGAACGGGTGAGCCGTTATTAAAGGGATGTCAGAATAGTTAAATAAAATAAAAAATGTACAAGTAGGCAACGATCAGGAAAAGGCGCAATCAGAAAGAGAATCCCTCTCCAAAAACCGAGAAGGGAAAAAACTAAATTAACAATCAGGCACTTTACCATGAAAACATATCGTACTAAGCCGAATTAGCAGCTATTTCCCAATAGGTGGTTACTCAATGATCAGGAACTGGTTCAATCAGAATCAAAGCCAAGGAATTATAATAATTTATGATTAAAATGAGGCGCCAACAATGCGGTTTCCGAAGAGGAAACCGAGCTGTACAAGCACTGAAGATGGCGAGAGAAATTGTACTATCCGTGTAGCGAAAACAAAGGGGATGATCAGCTTCGCAGTTACTGCATATGCAGATTGATGGTTTTCACATGTGGCAGCTCAATTAAAGTTATAAATTTTATGGTTATAAATATAACTTTACGAATAAAGTTAAACCTGGCCGATGCTGATTACCCATTTCTTGAAATTCAATGTTGCCACTATTTAGCACACTTGTTTTGATTTTAGGCGCTTTCTACATGGCAGAAAATGTTCACAATTTTGAGGTTGTCATTGACATATCAGCTATACCAGAGTTCTTTGTGAATTCATATGATGTAAGATATTTACGTTACCACAATATAACTCATTGCATTCAACATTAAGCATACTGGTAAATAAATAGTTTCTAGAAGAACAAAGCTACAATTCCCCATCAGTCTTTAGCTCAAGCAATGAATTCTATTAATTTAAAGCCGTACCAACATTTCTTAAAATTTTGTTTTGCTTCAACTTAGCGAATGAGTGGTAAATTAAAATTTGACTATTTAAATATGGTATAATGTAATTATATTCTTTACCCTTTTGTTTGGAAAAAATATTCCTTCAACACCAGCAAATATGGTTCCTGTGAGAACTTGGTAGGTCATTATATCAATTATAATGCGATGCCCTGGTGCCATGTGGTTTAAAATTCATATTTGATGAATATCGCCCGTTTTTCCTCTCCATATAGTCTTCAAGTCAAACCTTCACGATAGGAGCTAACGTGACCTTGAGTGACCTTATAGACCTTTTCACAAAAGAAGCTTCGAAAGCAGGTGCTAGTGCAGGATTCAACGAACTGAAGAAGTATTTGTACAGAATTGCGTCTTCGCCCATCAGAAATGTGAGTATACCTTTGCTCCTCTTTGACTTATTCGTTGTTTGAAAAGTTTACTACATATTTTAGAACTTATCAAGACATCCATTTGTCTTTGAAGACCATAGGGTAGAATCGTATACTCAAATTGCTGTGACTTGAACACAAATGATTATGGCCGATTCCTGGGACGGACAACTACCGGTTGTATATTTTCAATGACTTATTTTCAATGACGTATCTGTTCCCTTTAGTCAATCTATAAAGCCATTCTGTAAGCAGCTTTTTATATAGTGCACTGTTATACTTACTTATCACAAAAATGGTTCTGTTAACCCTTCTTTTAAAATAGAGGGCGACATGGGCTGGTAATTTGATGTTGAAGAACCACAATAACAGCTTCCAGTCAGATGTTTTCTGTCTTTTTGAGGCACTCAAGGCCTCCTTGTATATAGGTACGATTCTTATTGTGTTCGATGAATAATTAGATAAATAAATAAATAGACTAAATAAATAATTTTCACTTCAAATTTTAAAATATTCAAATTTCGAAGAACATAGCCATGCGTTTTAATTTTCAAAAGCATTTTGAAAGAAGAGACTCCTTTGCTTAAGTGCAATATATTTCGTAAACCAGACTTTTTCACCGTCAATGTGTTTTACATTATTCGCTATGTTATTATTATTATTATTATTATTATTATTATTTACACAGGGTCCACTCCCCAAGATGTTGTTACACCGAGCGCCTTTTTGACCACCAATATGTCAGGCAAGGTCCTAAGCAAGGCAACATTTGGAAAGCTTTCAGCCAATGATGTGGTGGCATGCTTCAAAGTTATGCCCAGGGCACAGGTTAGCTTTGTTACAAGTTCTGCACCAACATGATAATTTTACAAATTTTACAAAATGCTATTTCCCTTTACTTTTAGTAAATCCCTATGTTTTTATATTTTAGTTGAAAGGTAAGCGAAATAAAGAAATAAAGAGGTAAAACGAGTCGTTTTGATTCGATACACTCTGTAGTAACAATAATTGTTTATCTACATATATATCAATATGGAATTATCTCGAAGTGAAACATGTTGATTGTAAAAATTCTTCAAATACATGTATTACTTACTCGAAAGTGTTGTCACCGTATGCATCATTCATAGTAACAACCGGGTTGGGGAAAACCTTTTTGCTGCATGTAGTTTATTTTTTAGCTTTTGTTTTGTCTATGCAAAAAATATCAATATCTTGAATGATCAATTTCATCTTGTTTTCTACAGAATAGTCTGGCCTTAGTGACGGCAGCCATCAGATGTAGTGTGGATCCTTCTAATGGCTATACTGTCTCTGGACAACCTGTAATTTCCATTGGAGGCATTAGTGGCACCTTTGTGAGTTTCTTATGCTCCGCATTATCAAATTAGTTTATTTATTTATTTTCTTGAAACGGCACTGTGTTAAGCCATTCATCAAACACATTTTATCGTTGTTTATTCTTTAGACATTCTGGGTGGAATTGAATTTCAATAAAACGCCTTCAGAAATACACCTGACAAAACTTAATGACCGTGTTTTAATTTAATTTTAGTTGATTTACGTGTTGTATTTTGCAGCACAGGGCAACGAAAACGGAAACGTTCCTTGTCGGAAAACAGCTGTCATCAGCGACTACTCTCACAGGTTATACCTCTAAGCATTATTTTATACCTTCTATTTGTATATGACTGTATGTCAGTTTATGTTTTGTATATGTGAGTGCTTACGAATTGTCATGATCCGTAAAAGAATTCGCGGACTAGTATCAGTGAGACATATGAGCATCTTTTCTCAGCAATTGCATTAAAGATTTTTTTTTTTCACAAGTAAAAATCACATTTCAAACTAAGCCATTGAAATTTGGTGATGACCAAGAATGAGATGAAAATGTGCCACTTTATACATAATACGTAAATCTTGACCACTTTTATCAACTAGGTGCGATGAGTGTCCTTCAGACAGAACTTGTTCCCAGTAATGACATCACCCTGCCCAGCTCCGCTTACAGGAAAATGGTGGCATGCTCCCTTGTGTATAAGGTATATCAACATAGCATTTTACGTATTTTTATAAACAAGAGGACGTGCATCGTACGGCACACATCCGATCATATAAATGACCATGCAGTGAACTTTGTCCATGTAGGTTAGTTTTCCAGATTAGTGACTACTATCACATAAGATATGAATAACTTGCTTGAATTTCATGTAGATAGTTATAACTGCTTTAACGGTAGAAATCAAATTAAATCAAGACAAAACCGAGTCGTAATGCACTCATGCATGGACAGCCAGCATTACTACCGGTGCAATGAATTTTTAGAAACCCATTGTCAGCATTTGTAATTGTATTTCTCAGTTTTTCCTGCGTTGCCTTGGTAACGATGCTGGTGACCGGTACAGAAGTGGAAGTACCGTCCTGCACGATATCAGACCGCTGTCATCCGGGACACAGTCATATGACACCAAGAAGGTTGACTGGCCAGTTGATGAACCACTGAAGAAACTGGAAGCAGATATTCAGGTATACTTCTACCTCTGTACACCGCGCTTTGTCATAACGCGCGCTGGATACAGCAAAGAACATTGACAACCCTTATTTTGAAGGTATGGTTAATTTATCCATCTGAACTACAGTTGAACAAAGCCAATATCTCGGATACCGAAGCCCCCTTTTTAGATCTACATCTTTCTGTTGCAAATGGATTTGTTTCTTCTAAAATTTATGATAAGCACGATGACTTTGATTCTGATATAGTAAATTTTCCGTTTTTGGATGGTGACGTTCCTCGTCGTGCTTCTTATGGTGTATACATTTCGCAACTTATTAGGATTGCTAGAGTCTGCAATCATGTTACAGACTTCAACGCTCGAAATAAATGTTTAACGGCCAAACTTCTCGAACAGGGCTATCGGTATCATAAGTTCCGAAAAACATTTTCTAAATTTCATCGTAGACACTATGAATTGATTTCGAAATACAATGTTGGGTTAAACACGCTTTTAAATGAGGGTCTTTCGGAACCAGAATTTTATGGTGACTTGGTTTATAAATTTAAGAAACTTGTAGGAAGTAATGATTTTTCATTTCAGTTTAGAAAAATCATAACACTTTACAGACGTATAGGTTATAACTTGAATGTTATGCGACAGTCTGCATGCTTAGTTTTTAACCCAATCATGGTTGATAACTATGCTGCCTTCTTTAATTGCACGCCGGTGGGTCGGGCGTCAGACTCTATGGTGACCCCGACTTAAAGCTATTCATTTAACACTGTAGTTGGTTGGGGCCGGAGCTTTTTGTCTGTTGCTTGGCCCACCGGGGTCCAACTGATGTTTTTCTTTTGCTCCGGAGTTAGTGAGTTATTCGGCGCCCAGGGATCTCCATCGTCGGGCAGCTTACTGAATATGTGAGTCCTGGTTTTTGATTCATCAGGATGTTTATCATGAATTATTTGTTTGTTCTTGATGATTCATTGACTAGTTAGAGATTCACCACGAGGACCGAAGAACTAACTAAATGTTATGAACCACTGCAGAGGCTGAGGGTGAGGTTTTGGCCATGTAAAATCGATTTAAGCCCGCCAGTAACTTTGTGTTACTGATCGTTCCAAGTCGATACTTCTGTAGTGGTTCTTTTCGTTTTATGTCTTGGTGTTTAAATTTTTTGTGCTGTTGGCGCCTTATGTATGTTTTCATATTTTTAGTTAAGTTAATGGGAAAATAGCTGCTCATTCGGCTTACAATATGTTTTCATGGTATAAGTACCTGATTGTTAGTTTGGTTTTTTCCCACCTCGGTTTCTGGAGTGGGAATCTTTTTCTGATTGCGCCTTTTCCTGATCTTTGCCTACTTGTACCTTTTTAAGAAATAAATAAACCTGGACACCTAAAATATGACATGCTTGATTTAGTTTTTACTCACCTAATACGAAAAGGGCATTTCTCTGACTTAACATACATGTACATGACCATATATGTGTAAGATACACTCTTATTTAACCCTATCCGAAAGAATAGGTAGTAATCGTTGGAGGCAAACGCCTCGTCCGTGCATAGACTTAATGATTTACCGTATGTCATTCCACTGTAGAAGTCAACAGGTAGGTTTTGTTTATAGAAATCCGAAAATGACAATACTTTCATATTCTTACGCCTAAGAAGCTTTTTTTTTCAATAGGCAGGGGGCACCCAATGAAAAAAATCTGGAAAATAATAGTAATAAAAAAAACGTCATGAAATAAATTACAAACATAACTTGTAATAACTTGTAAGTCTGGCGTTATGCGTTGAACCTTGTTCCTTATGACTGATCTCCGTCTGGATTTTAAATAAGCCAAATCATTTTTAATTCAGCTCGTACATGATGAGTGCAAATGGCGTAATTATACCAGATTATGTCTGCAGTCTGGATATTACTCGGTTAGAAGATAAGTTTTGCAACATGAGCTGGTAAAGTTTTTCCCTTCATTTTAGTGTACGGGTGAGGCGGAATACATTGACGATATGGCGCCACTACCGGGGCAGTTGTATGCAGCGTTTGTCAAGAGCACACAGGCGAACGCTACCATACAGAACATAGACACAACAGCCGCTATGGTTTGTAGATAAGCACGTGCACTTCTGATTTTCAACAGAATATCCAAATGTCTGTTCCATGACTATTCACAACAGTTATTTAATGTTTTAAAACAGAACAAATATTGATGCAAGTCTATTTATATTTTGATGTCAGAAAGAAACCTTACAATATGCACAATTAGTAAACTACTTTGGCATATGAGCCTGTGCATGAGAAAACCAACAATTTGGGGTTCCGTCCAGGTCTGACACAAACCAGGCTGCACCGTGAGTCACAGAAGCAGGCTAGAAGCTTGAAATTTTGGATTTAAGAAGAAGAGGAAGTGTACTATCCGTGTAGCGAAAACAAAGGCGCTGATCAGCTTCGCGGTCACCGCGAAGCTGATCTGCGTCTTTGTTTTCGCCTATGCAAATTGTTGGTTTTCTCATGCACAGGCTCATATAGTAACATTTTCTTTGCCTTCTACAAAGGTGTACTATTTGAACATGTTTGCATTCCCATTCCACGCAGGCCATGTCGGGTGTATTCAAGGTTCTGACGGCCTCTGATATACCGCCTGGAGGCAAGAATGACATTAATGGACCAAACCTCAATGGGTTTAATCCCCCCACAAAAGAAGAGGTATGTAACTTCATGAAAGGATTTTAGTGACTTTTTGAATAAGCTAAAATAGAGGTGTATAAACTATATCAACGAATGATCAGTACCCATTTGAAAACAATGGTTTGTTATCATTTATTGTTATAAAAATGGTACGCCTTCTTAAAAAAATTTCATTTATCAAACAGTATTCAATTTTATTGAAAGATTTTATTTTAATGAAGACATAATTTTTGCTAGGAGTACCGTGGTCGAACGAGCAGAATTCAGTAAATTACTGACACACTGACAATATTATGATAAACAGTAACAGCACAGTGTACTAATAAATATTGCTAAAATCATCTAATTCGTGACTTATTTTCCACGTTTGTTAGGCCCTCGCAAGTAGCAAAGTGGACTGGTATGGACAACCTATAGCTATTGTGTTGGCAGGTACAAGCTGATCTCAATATATCTGTGAGCTTATTTGCATCCCCCCAAAGCCTTAAGTTTTCGGACATTTATATACATGTATATCGATATATTGCTTAAAAGTGACCTTTAACTCAAAGAATTTGCCAGAAATCATTTGAAGATGGATAAAAAGTGACTTATTGGTTGTGTTTTTCAGCACTCGGAAGAGGATATATATATATATATATGTAGACTATATATATATATAGTGTAGACTTACTGTCTATAAACATTTTACTAAAAATTTACCTGAGGCTATGTCTAATGTCGTTTGGCCATCACTGATATTTCAGCGGCCACTTGAAATTCCCAAATGCCGATCTGTTGCTTCATCACTACAAAAACATGCCCATGCAATATAGAGAGATTCTTAAAGTTGTAAAAAATGAAAATTTTTAGTAGAAAAATTTTGATATTTTTCTTATTTTTGCTCCAAAACATAGATGAGGCGGTTCTAACAAGTACCCACAATCTATGTTTTGGAGCAAAAATAAGAAAAATAGGTATACCCCTGCATACCCCAGTTTTGCTATATGAAAGTGGGGTTCAAGTGGGTATACATTACATGGACATGTTTTCCTGATGTTTACAATCCATTTTCACAACCATGCCTGTGCACCAACTACAGTATCATTATTCCACAACTGCGCACACTCTTCGACTAGCTGTTCCCATATATCAACTTCCCGACTTCGAGAACAATTAAATGAGCCACAGTATAAGAAAACAAAGGCGCAAATCAGCTGTGCAGTAACAGCGCAGCTGATCAGCGCCTTTGTTTCGCTGCATAGATAGTACAATCCTTCTTCTTCTTAAATCTGAAATTTCAAGCTCCTATATATTGCGTGTGGCTGGACAGTCTGGTTTGTGTCGGACCTGCTCGGAAACCCAGACTGTTGGTCTATTCATAGGAAGACTCATTGTTTATGTTTCGACCTGTTATATATACTTTCTTTATCAAACACACAAGAGACCGACAAACGGTATCATGTTCGCCACATTCTTCACTATGCACAAACATACTAGTATAATTTGGCAAATAGGTCACTGTATAGGCTGCAACTTTAATATTCATATCTGGGCGCGGTCGGCTAGTCTATCTGTTCAAGTAGGGAGATTATAGAAAAGTTGAACTCAGTCAGCCTAGAGTGTTGTCACATATTTACCGTTAGAGATCAGGTACCTGTATTTTGTCCAATCCAGTGAATTTAATCAATTAGACAAAGGCGTATTTCATTCGTACAGTATTTTCTAACGGAAAACATGTGAGTTGAATCTTTTAACTGTATACCTTTAGCTTTTACCTAGGTCAAAAGTAGACCATACCCAATAACGTATTTATGAGGTAACGCCCATACAGTAACCTATTTGCCGAATTATATATTCTTGGAATTATTACAGGGTCTGACGATTTCCTGTGGTACAAAAAATTCATTGTTTATTTACAGTTTACCGATATCTCCGTTAAAGATATAATGCGGGTATAGCTCTTGGACGATTGGAGTAGACTTACGTCACAGGTTTACCGTTATACATCTATTTGACCAACAGGAACAGGCGTGTCATTCATATTCATAACGGTAAATATGTGACGAATGTCTACTACGATAGTCCGGGAACTATATATGTAAAACTATAAGTGAAGAAATAATTGTTTGCGACAAATATCGTGGCTGACCTGTACATACCATTCAGCACAACAGAAATCTTCATTTACTTCAAATTCCGTTTTTCTGTTGTACAAACTAGACTCGCAAGATACAGCTGACCAGGCCGCTTTCAGAGTTACAGCGACGTATACAAACATTCAGACGCCTATAATTGACTTGGACGATGCCATAAAGAAGAAATCGTTCTTCACACTGCCCACCTGGATGCAGAAAGTTGAAGTTGGCAACGCTGACCGTAAGTATGATAGGACCATTATATTGAGCGGTAAATCTGTTTTCAGGAAGCCCTATCAGGTCTGAACCAAACCAACCTATAAACAACAAGGGAAGAGTTAAAAGTAAGCAATGAAGCAATGAAAATGTAAAACAATGATCAGAAAATGGCGCGATCAGAACTAAAATGCAAATGCTAAAACCGAGGTGGGAAAAACTTAATTGACACTCAGGTGCAGTCAAAAACAAACAATGTTAGATGAGTGAGCAGCTGTTTCCCAATAGGTGGTCGCATGTGTTTCCCATTAGGTGTACTCAGTTACTCGGACTTAACTAAATATAAAAGAAACGTACATAAGAGGCGCAAACAGCACAAAAATTAAACATTAAGTAATTTAACATAAGGTCATGCGAATGGAATTCTAAATAAGGAAATAAAGTAATTGTGCCACAAACATATTTTAGCGAAATCGAGCTGCGATGACGACACAAACAAAACCCAATTTAACCGTGATCTTTAAATTAAATACTTAACATTTTAATATTATAAACTTCTGTTCAAATCTCATTCCAGAGGCAATAGCGATGTCACCATATGTTACATCCGGGTCCATTTATGTTCCAAGCCAATACCATTTCCATATGGAAACACAGGTGGGTATGTTTAAATAACTGGCGTAGGCAAGGTGTGTTTCAAAACATTTCTTCTTTTCCTTTTACATTTATTAATTATACAACTAATTATGCTACCCACAAGGTGTGTACAACTAACTTCAGTTTTATTAGGATTTCGTACTTTCTGACCCTTTGTTTGTTAATGCTCGATTTGTATCTTGGCATAAAGGCAGAAATAAAATCAGAAAAAAACATAATCAGAAATATAATCAACGTCTATTTCGTTTTACTATTTCAGGGGTGTAATGTCGTACCAACTGATGAGGGATTGGTGGTGACAGCCACCACACAATGGACTGAGAGTGTTCAACAGGCGGTAGCCGCTGTTTGTGGTCTCAAGAAAAACAGGTATGATTACATTCTACGGTTTAAGTCAATAAGGTTTTTCTCAAAATTATACAGGTGTATGAAACACATTTTATAGTTGTAATTTATATAATAAAACCAACTACCATGATTTCAATTAAGTTTATAAACTTTGCTGACATTTATCAACTAACTAAGGTCAGCCTCAACTTTATTCTGGACTCTGGTGAAATATCCAGAAGATGAGGCTACCTCTCAAAATACGCCAGCCATTCTTTAAGACTTATGAGCCGCCCCATGGGAAAACCAACATTCTGCATATGCGAAAACAAAGACACATATCAGCTTCGCGGTAACCGCGAAGCTGATCAGCGTCTTTGTTTTCGCTACACGGATAGTACACTTCCTCTTCTTCTTAAATCCGAAATTTCAAGCATCTAGCGTGCTTCTGTGACTGTACAGCCTGATTTGTGTTGGACCTGTTCGGAAACCACATTGTTTGTTTTCCCACGAGGCGGCTCATATTTCTATGTTCCAACAGAGTTATGGTGAAGACAAAACGTCTTGGTGGGAGTTACGGAGGAAAAATAACCAGAAACAACATTCTAGCTGCAGTCTGTGGACTTGCCGCTCATATCACTAACAGGTGGGAAATATTTAATTATAATAGCTTTAGTAGCTTTATCAGCTCTATTCAGCAGAATTTAGGATTTTAGGCATTTTATAGACCAAAAATTAACTGGAACGGTGTCTAGAACACAGCTCTGTAACATGTCAACATGCAATAAAAAATGTTGGGTGACATGACATGTTGATTTACAAATTTTAAAACACTTGGCTTGCTAGTTTAAATATGTATTTTATGTTAAACGCAATTGTATTAAACATGTTATTTGTTTGTTTTTCCTCGTGTTGCAGTCCACATAAACAGAACCTTATTTAAATATGGTTATGTATACAAAGGCCAAAATGGAATTTTAGCATAAACTGCTAAAGCAAAATGAGAGATACTAAATGAAAACAAAAAAAATCAGTTTCTTAAGGAATAACAAAAATATTTATGACAAAAATATGGGTCATTTTGCTTTTTCAGCTACTATAAAATATAAAATGTAGATCCTTTAGAAGAAGCTAAAACATACAATGAAGGATAGCATGAACCATGTTCCACAATTTCTAGTCACGTAATGGACCCTCGTTAGTGACACGAACGGTCATCGGTGACCCTATAAGTTTCATTACGAAAACATGCCCATCCAATAAACATAGATTTTTAGTGTAGAAAAAATTGAAAATCTTCAGTAGAAACTTTTTTTTATATTTTCTTATTTTTGCTCAAAACATAAATTGTGGGTACACGTTAGCCGAGGTGGTTCTAACGAGTACCCACATTCTATGTTTTGGAGCAAAAATAAGAAAAATAGGAATACCCCTGCATACCCCAGTTTTGCTATATAAAAGTGGGGTTCAAGGGGGTATAAATTACACGGGCATGTTTTCCTGATGTCAACACAAACCCGAAGATATTTACCACCACCTTGCAACTGTCAAAAGGCCAGTCGATACAAAGACTAGTGTTATACAAGAGAGCAACATAGTCGAACGCTGTGTAACAAGGGGCAGATGAAAAGCACTTAAATCTCAACGTTTGGCTAGACTCTGCAAGGTCACGTTGCATCGGATCAAATGAATAAAGAAAGGAAGAAATTGCGTTTTTGAATCAACCAAGTAAATAAAAATAAGGAAAGCAATACGTGTGCACTAACGATAAACTATTCCAGGCCAGTGCGTATGAGGATGGCTTTGTGGGACAATATGGAAATGGTTGGGAAAAGAATTCCGTACAAGGCGGACTATCAGGTAGTTTTTCTAAGCATGCAAATCAATGACATAGTCCCTTGCTAAACTAGGAGCTCCACTAGACCCCATTGTGGATTAATCCAGAGCAAACCTTGCCCAAAAGACAACATTTAGTACAAGACATGAAATTTTACTATCGCTTGTTAACTATTGCCATGTCATTAACAATTTTGCTGAATCACACAACTTTCATATCACGTACACCCTTTTCGCAAAAATACCAAACTTTGTGTCTGACCTAACAATAAACTCATCCCCTACGATTACTATGATTTTAGGTTGGTCATGACAGTAACGGAAAGCTCAACGGCATTAACGTCACATACTATTCTGACCTGGGATGTATGGTCAACGAAGTCATCCTTCCAGTGGTGTATGATTTCATGGATAACGGTACAAAATACAAAGCAATGTATCTTTTAGATATGCATACGTGTTGCATTTTTTTTTTTTGTCAGTCATAGTTACATTCAAACTTGACGCGCATTATATTATCATCGAAACCTTCCACTTTTAATCAATAAAAAGTTAAATTCAAGTAATCATCAGTAATGCTTTCCAAATGCAATGATGATGACAAAAAGATATACATGCATTTTCCGGGCTTCCGAACTGTAATGTTTACGGAGTCCTGACGAAAGTAAATAGACATTTAGGCAAAGAAAAAAAACATTATGCCACTCTTTGGATTAAGCTACCGCTCACCGGGATCAAACTGGTGTTTTTCTTTTGCCCCGGAGTTAGTAGGTTATTCGGCGCCCAGGGATCTCCATTGTCGGGCAGCTTACTCAATCTGTGACTCCTGGTTTTTTATTCATCAGGATGTTTATCATGATTTATTTGTTTGTTCTTGGTGATTCATTGACTAGTTAGAGATTCACCACGAGGACCGAAGAACTAACTAAATGTTATGAACCACTGCAGAAGCTGAGGGTGAGGTTAGGTACCTGTAAAACCGGTTTAAGCCCGCCAGTAACTTTGTGTTACTGATCGTTCCAAGTCGATACTTCTGTGGTGGTTCTTTTTGTTTTATGTCTTGGTGTTTAATTTTTTTTGTGCTGTTGGCGCCTTATGTATGTTTTCATATTTTTAGTTAAGTTAAGGTAACTGAGTGGCCACCTATTGGGAAAATAGCTGCTCATTCGGCTTACGATATGTTTCATGGTATAAGTACCTGATTGTTTGTTTGCTTTTTCAACCTCGGTTTTTGGAGTGGGAATCTTTTTCTGATTGCGCCTTTTCCTGATATTTTGCCTACTTGTACCTTTTTTTTTTTGGAACGGAATGATATTCTGACTTTGTCATGCACAAACATTGATTAATTTCTGTTGTGTATGTTAATGGTTAATGTCTACTAAGTTTAGGTGATTTTGTTGTTGCTTTACGGGTGAGTAAACATTATTGCAGTGATGTCGGGAAGGACCTAGTTCTAGTACGTCAAAGACGACAATTGCTATATATATATATATATATATATATATATATATATATATATATATATATATATATATATATATATATATATATATATATATATAAGTAGAGAAATAAAGATGTACTAAATTGGCGAAGGTAGGTTTCGAACCCGCAGACTTCGGCTTCGGCGCCTAGCTATACAGGGCCATCCCCTCTACCGACTGCGCTACTACGCTCCTTAAAAAAGGAGTTATCATAGCTCAGGTTTAGAGGAGATTTCCCTGCATAACCCGTCTGATAGGTTACTAGTTTTCGTTGTGCAAGCACACTCGTCTATATATATGGAATAACTGGATCCTATGGGATGCCAAAGCTTGGAAATAATATTTTCATATCAAAGATATACAAACTTCAACAGCTATCATATATATATATGATGAACAGAATCCCAGATAAAAGAAAAGTGTTCAATTACGTTTCGTAATGTCAACTGTCAACACAACTTGCAGCTGCTCCATACTATTTGCTGACAGAATGATCTTACATTCAGGCCATGCAATAAACTCTTTGCCTGTCGCGTTACTTTTAAACCAAATAGTAATATAAGAGTTATGCAAATCAATACAAACATGCTATCGTTGTGTATGACGTTGTTACTGTAAGTTAACTTTCCTAATTTTTGTTACAGCCTACTACTGCCCAGCTTGGAAAGCGACTGGCGTAGCCGTTAAAACAAACAAACCTATGAACACAGCCTGCAGAGGACCAGGTAAGACAGGCATCATAACTTGCTTTTATACTTTACACAAAAATGAAAAACGTCTTCTAATTCGTGACTTAATGGTGCACTTTTAATGGTGCCTACTTGTACCTTTTTGATACTTAAATGACTGATGAAGTGCACGTTCGTACATCTGAAACAAAGGCCTGTTTATATCATAAGGGGCTTCCTTATTTTCCTTATTCACTACGTGAGCTATCTATTTTCATTTGCATCAGCAGAAAGTTAATCTACTCTGGTCATGTCATTTTCCCTTGTATGATATTATCAGTTTAGCATTTCACCATTGAGGGTCAGAAGTATACAGCATTAAGAGGGAAACGAAAAGTCCTTTGTCGTGTGTAGGCGCAAAATTAACTTACCCGAAGACACTTACCAAAACTTGCATTCTAAATTCCGAATCTCAGATATTAGCAGCTTATATGTAAAAATTAAAAAATATGCAAATATATGAGCATGTAAGTACATAATATATTTTTATAATGAGTTATAAGTTTAATGCAAAAATAACTGAGGCCTGAGTATTATTTGATGCAATTTGTTTTTCAAACGTTTTAGGTTCAATACCAGCTATCTTCATAATGGAACAGATGATGGAACACGTCGCCAGAAAGCTAAATAAAGATCCTACAGCCGTCAAGTCACTCAACTTTTACCAACAGGGACAGGTCAGTGACGATACATTTTATCACAAAAGCTGAAAGAGATTTGTACATAAGTTTGAGCGCAAAGTCTGAAGAAAATTAAATTGATTCTATATATGTAAGGGTACTGCGTTCTATGTGAAATTTCGGTGACCCCTTCAACTACAACATAAATTACACATCCATCGTTTCTTTAAAATGCGACACTTATTAATTGTCTTTTTGGTTAGTACCAATCTCGTTGCTTAGAGGGGTAATTTGGTTGTGACTGCACCAGTTCCTGTGTATTGCTTTCTTTTACCATAATTAGCAGTTATTATGATTTAAAACATTGTGGTTCATCCTTACATAGGTTACACCTAGAAAGATGACCCTGAACCACGTAAATCTCCAAGCCTGCTACAACCAGCTGATGACATCAGCTCAGGTGGCGTCACGGCAACAGACTTGCAACACCTTTAACCAGGTAATTTATTTGCACATACATGTGTTATAGGGAAACAATAGAGAATGATGATTTCATGGTTTGCTTAACTGTAGTTGTAATCGGAAGGGATGAAAGTAAATGTAACAGAGAAACATTTTGTTAGTAAGAACTCTCTAAAGATAAGCTGAATTTATAAATTTGTTTTTTACATTTGTATCTACAACGCATGGACATATACAAAACTGAGAATTATATGATATCGAGTGAGTTTAAACTGACTCTTATTATATATATTTTGTCCAAACAAAATGTGTTTTATTTCATTTTTGCGGCCGTTACCCTTTTTTACTAGTCATTACAGAGCTTTAAAATGTGTACGCATAAGGTATTGAAATCATAATACAGATACTTGACAGACGATTAACGCTTGATTGCAATGAAATGTAACCATATGAAGAAAAATCACATTCTAAGAAACCTAAAACATTTTGCTGTCCTACAGGAAAACCGCTGGAAAAAGAAGGGTATGGGCGTTGTCCCCCTGAAGTGGGGAGCTGCTTTGATGTACTCTAAGTACTCTGTTCTGGTGAACATCCACTCTGTGGACGGTACTGTCCTGGTACATCATGGGGGAGTGGAGATGGGGCAGGGGATTAATACCAAGGTATGTCATAACCTCTTTACAACACGATTGCTGAGTTTTAAGGAAGTCTTCGTGTAAGATATCCAATCCGTGTTATATTAGAATGAAATGATAAGGTATGGGTATATAGCAGAATAACCATCTAGGATTCATTTATGATCCGTGTACTGTCCAAAGGTCCAAACTAAAGCTGCACGCATTATAACGGGAACCTCTTAGTATCCATTAAAGAATTATAACACCGAAACTGGATGGGGAACTTTAGACAACAGACGCACTAAGCACAAGTTATCTTTATTTTTCAAAATAAATAATAACACAGCTGAGAAACAAATGGTACGGAATGGGCGACTCACAATGAAATTCTGTCCGAAGTAGAGATGAGAAATTCGAGTTTCCTCCCATAGCGTTTACACTATTGACTGATAGATAGGTGCAGTCAATGCAGAAATTAAAGATTTATTGAATGAAAGTAACATAAGGAATCCAGGTTATTTCGTTTTCGCAAACACTTCCGCCCAATGAACATATAGTACTTCCATCACAATAACATTAAAGTGTTTGCCAAAACGAAATAACCGGGATTTTTTATGTTACTTTCTTTCAATAAATGTTCCATTTCTGCATTGACTGCACCTATCTATCAGTCAGTAGAAGAAACGCTGTAGGAGAAAGCTAAAAAAATCTAACCTCAACTTATAGGGAGGAATGATTTTACTTTTCGATTCAGAAAAAAAATCATAACACGTTACAGACATAAGGGATATAACTTAAATGTTATGCGACAGTCTGCATGCTTAGTTTTTAACCCAATCATGGTTGATAACTATGCTGCCTTCTTGGGTCGGGCGTCAGACTCTATAATGGCCCCGACATAAAGCTATTCATGTTAGTTGGTTGGGGCCGGAGCTCCTTGTCTGTTGCTTGGCCCACAAGGGTTCAGCTGGTGTTTTCCTTTTGCTCCGGAGTTAGTAAGTTATTTGACGCCCTGGGATCTCCATCGTCGGGCAGCTTACTCAGTCTGTGAGTCCTCGTTTTAGATTCATCATGGTATTTATCATGATGCATTTGTTTATCCATGATGATTCATTGACTAGCTAGAGATTCACCACGATTTAAGCCCAATTTAAGTCCGCCAGTAATTTCATATTACTGATCGATCCAATGCGATACTTCTGTGGTGGTTCTTATTGTTTTATGTCTTGGTGTTTAAAATGTTTGTGCTGTTGGTGCCGTATGTATGTTATCATATTTTAGTTAAGTTTAGGTAACTGAGTGGCCACCTATTGGGAAAATAGCAGCTCATTCGGCTTACGATATGTTTTCATGATATAAGTACCTGATTGTTAATTTAGTTTTTTTCCACCTCGGTTTTTGGAATGGGAATCTTTCTCTGATCGCGCCTTTCCCTGATCGTTGCCTACTTGTACCTTTTTTCGGCCTTTCCCTGATCGTTGCCTACTTGTACCTTTTTTCGATCTCGATTGCAGTGTGTGTCACCGATCATTTACCGGTTTGTATGTATACAATACCACGTGATTCTCACTAGTGAATAATATGACGCCGGAATATCTTTTCCCTTTAGTTCAACAACCGATTGAAACAGCTACACGTTATTACCTTTGGCAAGCAAGAATTACACGCCAAACTCTTTCAAGCTTGCAACTTTATTATAATTCCTGTATACCTTCTAGCATAAGACTATGGAACTAACTTCCTAATGAGGCCAGAGCTGCTTATACGTTAACGAGTTTCAAATATCAGCTTAATAAAAATATAATTAATCCGCCGAAATATTATATGGTCGGTGATCGATATGCCCAAATACAACATACGTATGAGACTCAGAACTTCACCAATATCTCTTCTCAAAAATATAACGCAAGACCCATACTGTGTATGTGGCTCTATCGAAACCACAAAACATTATTTATTAGAATGTCCACGATACACGAAATAAAATGTAAAATGCGATTTCTAGACTTTACAGCAGATTTTAATTGCTTATGATATTATCAGGCTTCCAGTGGACTGTACAATGATTACGAAAATATTAGTGATAGTTTTTTCAGTTTGGATTGACACAGCATGATTATTCTCTTTCTCATTGATTTTTTTTCCTTAAATGTTGGTGGTTGGGTATTACTTGAAACTTTTACCATAAGTGACGCCGCCTGTAATGTATTAGAAGCTAAGACGTTTGCTTATCTAGTTCAATATGATTTTGTATTAAGAAAAGTAAAGATTTAAAGACGAAACTGAGATGTTTTAAATTGCAGGTTGCCCAAGTATGCGCCTATGAACTTGACATCCCGGTATCTATGGTAGCGGTGAAGACAACTAATACAGACATTGAAGTGAACAACGCGACTACCGGCGGTAGCATCACTAGTGAAGTTTGTTGTCAGGTAAAAGCATTATCGGAATATGGTGGATTTCAGACCAGATGCGAAACAGACTTTAAATTTTGGATTTTAAGAGGATACAAGGTTTGCGCGAAGCGGTACGCCATATAGATATATTATGAAGTCTGATGGATGGTGGATATTTTAACCATATTTTGGCGGTAAACCACTCATTTTATTAAAATTAGATAATAAATACAATCATGTGACATTGTCCAATTCGTCACCACCCTTTAATCATTTTATCAGCATTTAGCCTTTAATTATATCTTACTTTGAAATCTTGACGTGAAGTATTATAAGAGCTATTTTTCAAATTGTTGAATCTAGTTGAATAGTTTTACTCGTTATCATTTGAGCCACCGCACAAGAAAACAAACAATATGCATATGCAAAAACCAAGACGCGGATCAGCGCCTTTTGTTTTCGCTACACAGATAGTACAATCACTCCTATTCTTAAATCCGAAATTTCAGGCCTCCAGCCTTCCTCTGTGACTGATTTTGTCGGAAACCGTAATTGTAGGTTTTCGCATGCGAAGGCTCAATAGTCATCGTTTCATTGACAGGGAGTGATCGAAGCCTGTACTGCGATAAAGGCACGGATGGCGCCGGTGAAGGCAAAAATGAAGGATCCCACGTGGACGGAACTTGTCGCTAAGTGCCTTCAGAAGCGAGTATATCTGTCAGAGAAAGTCGTGTGAGAATTAGCATTCAGCGTTTGTTATCTTTTATCAGTTGCATCAAAACATTTATTAATATCTGCAAATATTGTATATAAAGCCACAAGACAGACCGGCAAACATAAAAAATCTAGTCAATAATTTATTGAAAATCTAGTCATTAATTTATTGTTTCCCAACAGACTATTTTTTATAAATCGTTTAATGGTCTTTAATAAGAATGCATACGTTTCGTAATGCATCATTTTTTCATAAGAGGAACTACATTCTGTGAGATGCATTTGTTCTACAAGTAAAACAACTCATAAAGAAAATTTAGCAATCGCATGCATGCGTGCTATTTTTTTTCTCAGGTGCCTGCCGAAGGGAACGCCACCGTTCAATTACAATATTTACGGTGCTGCTTGTGCTGAAGTCGAGCTAGATGTCCTGACAGGGGAGTACCAGGTCAACCGTGTAGACATCGTGGAAGACTGTGGTGAAAGGTAAGAACAGAACTATAACGACAATATGAAATTGTAAAAATAAAGATAAAAAGGTGAAACAAATATTTTATAGAATTAAAATAAAATGGTGAATTTATGAAGATTATTATGAGAATATTAAAGTAGAAAAGTCCTTATTGGAGGTCTCCAGTCGACCATATCGACATTCGGAAAACTGTTGGAAAAGCTATTATAGTTGAAACGTGGTATCTTCCGAATCACATGGTGGTTTACAGACTTACTTGCTTCTAGCAATATAACATACATGGGATAATCAGGTCAACCCTGTCGATGTCAGTAGAGGTGAGTTTTAAATCGCTCACCCGACGTCATCTAAATGGTATCTGCTTTCATCGTTGATATGCCCGATTGTGCTTTCTAGTATTTCAAAAAATCTAGAGCTGATAATGTAAACGTTTGGATCCCGTTTTAAAAGTGAACTAATAATCCTTCTATACATTTAAAACACATAGTTGTTTCCCCACTAGACGCTCAAGCCACAATCCGTCTTATATCCCTGAAGTGCGCCAAGGCGTAAGTTATATCTAATTTCAGACGCATGACCGTCAATTATTACACTATATCCTCTTTTGTTTCAGTTTGAACCCGGCAGTTGACCTGGGTCAGGTTGAAGGAGGATTTATCATGGGTATGAGTATTTCCACCAGCGAGGAAATCAAGTTTAACCCTACTACTGGACAGATACTTACAGACAATACTTGGGTAGGATTATATAATTTTCATTTTGGTCCTTTGAGATCAGTGGAAATATTCTGAGAATAAACGAACTCGGCTTTGTGTTTATATCAATGATTCGGATCGAATTTGAAGTATGGAGATAAAGTATAAACTAAAAAAATAACTGAAGGGGCAGGAGTTGGAAAAAAATAACCAGTAATCACATTAAGGTCCACAAGATCATCCAAATGGAAGGCATGTTTCTCTTTATTTTTGCTTCCGCTAAAATTTTGAGTAACATTTCTAAAAGTCGTTATTTGCGTCTCCAAAGAGTTAAGTGCAGTTTTGTTTGACAATTACAGACCTACCACCCACCCACAAACAAGGACATTCCTGTTGATTTCAGAGTGTCACTGTTGAAAAATACACCAAACCCACTTGGTGTCTTGCGATCAAAAGGTATTACCACATACTACCCAAAATATATAATTATTTCATTTTAGGATTTTCCGGCAGGTCCACAGCTACAAAATTTCAAAATACTTAAATCATAAAATTTCATTGGTGTGTAAAAGTTTAAACGATTTGTCTAATTTATTTCGTTTCATTTAAAACATCTTTCCGAGTACCGGGACCCTTAAAATTTGCCTATCACATAAAACAGTGGAGGAGAGATGCCCAATTGAGTATCACTGACCTAGATTGCTTTGACAGGTAAATGTTACTATTAATAGCAATTTGATACTCAATTGGGCATCTTTTTGTCATTTTTATAGTACTCTCAGAAAATCGAAAAAATGTATCACAGTTTTTAACCGATTTCCACCAGCTTTGGAGAGCTTAAAGATGAATGAATTTCCAAACTTTTGACCGTTCAGATTTGTTTTAAATTGTCTAGAAAAAAAGTTATTAAGGTTTAAAATCAGGATTTTTTTCTGATTTTCTGTGATTCCTATTTGGGAGCTAGAAAAAAAAGTGATGCCCATTTAGGAAACTGTGATTCCTATTTAGGAACATATAATAAGATCTATGATTCCTGAATGGGATACAAATAATCTGTTATACATGTACTTCCTGTTTAAGAATTTTGTTTACCAGAGCCTCACTGACTTAACTGTCATTTTATTTTCTGAATACCTTTCTGTATCTCATATCGATCATAGAGATGTTCCACATTCAACCTTTTTTTCATTTTAATGGCCAGAGTGTATTTTAAGTTCAGTTTCACAATCATTTATACAGGTGCGTTCAGTTATTAATATGCCCCTGTCATATTCAGAAATAAATTGACAACTCTTCTTGCTTTTGAACAATTTTCACTGGCAAGAAATAGACAACTGGATGAATTTGTTAATATAATGTGTTAAGTGTGTCTATAAATATTTACCCTGTATATAGAACTTCAAGAGTTATGATGCTGTATGCCTAAATTGATTACATAACATATGGAGCCATTTTTTTAAACAAAAATTCGCTGATATTCGAGTTTCAAAGAATCCACAAGGAATCATGGTTAATGATTTGTAATTTTGTTTGTAAATTATGAAAGAATAACCATGTTTGTACTACAGCTGAAAATTTGGTGTCTTTATCAGCACTATTCACAAAGTTACACTCTGATTTTCATTCATTGTACATTTTAGAATTTCATGGTAAAGTAAAACTAAGCATGTCAGTGTTATTTTGCAAGAAAACTAATATTCTACCAGGGCGGTTTTAAGAACAAAGCTTGCTTGTGGGTTCCTTCATGAGGTAAGCTTGCCTTAAGTTTATCAATATTGACATGAGTGGGTGGGGTATGTTAAACAGACATCTACTGTTTTTTTTTAATCTGTCAATCAAATGATGATGTGCATTTATTGCTAATAGATGTCACAGATACAAGGAATGACTCAATATAGTTATTATTTTAAAATTTTAAATAGCTTGGTTTAGAATTGGAAATGCAACTGGTTTTCGTGGGACCCATTTCCTGGAAAATGGAAAACGTGAATAAAAATTACACAAAGCCTACAGTACAGTCCAGGGGGATTTTCACCAGCCCGCCCACCCCCGCGGAGAGGGGGCTGCAAGAAAAAGGATTAAAATTTTAATATCCACCGCGGAAACGCCCTAGTCGGCGGGATTGCGGAGTTTCCGCGGCGGGGTAAAGAAATAGAAATTTTATCGTCCGCGCTTACCTGTATTTTTTGTCTCTAACTTTCTGCCGCGGACCCGCGGTGGAATGAGGATGAATAAGGAAAGTGGGCGGGGCTTGTTTCCAATTTATTGTAATGCATACTTGTACTTAGACCCGAGTTTAAATCTAATTCGATTATTATTTTTGTTTCATGTATCTTAATTAAAAATACATGTTTTACGATCATAAAGTGTAAATGCATTTCTGTCACGAAAATCCCAGATTCTGCATGGTTGTAGAATCACTTCAGTGAAATATATAGGATATGGTACGACGCACACACACCTAAAGGCAGAGAGAGAGAGAGAGAGAGAGAGAGAGAGAGAGAGAGAGAGAGAAATCTTATTTTCATGTGACAATAATAGACACAAGGTTAACATAGGTAAAAGCTTACGTTGAATCTTTTTTTTAAGAATCACTTCAGTGAAAGATATAAGATATGGTACGACGCACACACACCTAAAGGCAAACAGAGAGAGAGAGAGAGAGAGAGAGAGAGAGAGAGAGAGAGATTTTATTTTCATGTGACAATAATAGACGCAAGGTTAACATAGGTAAAAGCTTACGTTGAATCTTTTTTTTTTTTTTTTTTTTTTTTTTTTTTTTTTTTTTTTTTTTCATGGAAACATTTTCTTACACAAAGTATACTTCATACTGGTACACAATAAAAAAAATATTATTTTTATAAACCGATGATTTTAATTGTTATCTGAAGCTACCGATATGAGCCGTGTCACGAAAAACCAAAATTGTGCATATACAAAAACAAAGGCGCAGATCAGCTTCGCAGTTACTGCAAAGCTGATGAATCCCTTTGTTTTCGCTTAACAGATAGTACAATTCCTCTACTTTCTAAATCCGAAATTTCCAGTCTCTAGCCTGCTTCTGTGTCTGTACAGCTCGGTTTGTGTCGAATCTGTTCTGAAACCACATAAATGGTTTTCTGATGATGTGGCTCGAAGTCAAATGAAAATAAAAAAAAACAGATTTTACAACACTTCTTAAATCACCATTTACAATCAAAAGGAAACATACAAAGACACATTTGTGAAAAATATGTATCATCGTTGAATCTGAAACATGACGGTTAGACAACAGAGTGTATGGTTACACTGTCTCTCTCTCTTTCTCTCTGCTCCTCTACCCTACACTAATTTACTAACAATGTGCTGGGCGCACAGTCTGGTCCAATTTGGCGGCCTAGCATATCTCAAATTCTTCAGCCATCTTATGCTGGGACAATAATCCGTATTCAGATTTTAGAAAGTAATATGAGCCGCCTCATGAGAAAACCAACAATCTGCATATGCGAAACCAAAGGCGCAAATCAGTTCGCAGTAACTGCGAAGCCGATCATCGTCCTTGTTTTCGTTACACGTATGGTACAATTTCTCTATTTTCTAAATCTAAAATTTACAGCCTCCAGTCATCGTCTGTGCCTGCACAGCTCGGTTTGCATTTGTGTAGAAACCCTTGTGGTGTAGATCTTTTTGCCAAGTCATGTCCAGTAATATTGTCATAGAGGCACACGTTTGACACCTTAGGGTATTACCTGTTATAATGACACCATTCATTGATAAGTTTTATTGCTCAGGTACAGTAAGTTGCTAATCCCCTGTAAATCACATTGTTGATGAAATAGTTGAAGCATAAAACGAATAGAATAGAAAAGAAATGAGCCTGCACATGAGAAAACCAACAAACAATATAAGTATCCGAACCGGTCCGACAAAAACTAACCTGTACAGTCACATAAACAGACTAGAAGCATGAATAGTCGAAGTTTTGTACTATCCATGTAGCGAAAACAAAAAGGCTCTGAACACCTGCGCTGATCTGCGCCTTTGTTTTCGCTTATGCAGATTGTTAGTTTTCTGATGTGGCGGCTCAAATTTTAATTTTGAAATGTTTTGTCACAGTCAACAAATTTTCATAAATTTTGGGACGAATTCCGACATTGCAATTATTTTGTTTAACCAATTTACGCAATTTTATATCTTTTAAGGCTTGTGTCTGTATTACCCTGTTTGTGTCAAAAATGTATACTTGCACTAGGAAAAAATAAACATTAAATGTCTGCCCCGTATACCCCACTTTTATAGCAAAACTTTACTTTTTTTTTTCTCCAAAACAGATTGTTGGTACTCTTTAGAACCGCCTCGCCTAGAACCGCCTCAGCGAGGCGGTTCTCACGTGTACCCACAATTTGTGCGTTAAGTCTTTTGACAGTATGCTCCATGGTGAGAAATGTGATTTTGACTAATTAACTTTAAACGAAATTGTTTCGATTCTAGAAATTAATATTTATATTGTGCATTATATAGCTTATTGACAGAGAAGCCATAAATTGGCATGTCCATATAAGTATTACCTGTTAAATTAACAGGTGGCAAATGTGTGGTCAGCAAGTTTCTTCACTTGCAATCATGTATATTAGAATGGAAAACAAAATTTTTCACATCAAAGCCCAACTTCATATATTTTGCGGAAACAATAACTAAAGAAAAAGAGAGGCAAAGATGCTAAATATTTTGATTTGAACATTGAATGTACATAGAAAGAACAAACAAATGGATGAATAAGAAAGCAAGAATGAACGAATGAATGAATGAATGTTTCAATTTTGCTATTGACTGTCAAATTTGTATCTTCATTTGAATGACAGCATGACTGAAAGCAAGAAAGAAGAGATAGAGGAAATTTACTTTTTTGAGATGAATACCAAATATATTTCATCGAGTGAGTTGAAAACATCAAATTTTCACGAGTGCGTAGCACGACGCACGAGTGAAAATTTAGATGTTTTCAAATCACGAGATGTGTGAGATAACTGTACCTGTCAATCATTATGACGTCATTACTTTTCTTTGGAAATCCTCCGCAAGCCCGCGGTGGAATTATACAGGTAACGGGAGGATCCTCCGCGGATCCGCCGCAATCCGCGGCGGGATTAAAATATCCCGCGGTGGGATTATAAGCGGACAGGTGAGCGGGATTGCGGGGGGCTCAGAGAAATCGTCCGCGGGGGTGGGCGGGCTGGTGAAAATCCCCCTGGACTGTACTGTACATGTCTAGGATACATAATCTGAAAAATTAAAGATTATTTTGGGGTCATGGAAATGTATTTCTCTGGAAAATGTTTTTCTGGAAAATTCTCGAAGTGGGTAGCTTTGAGCGGCTCGTGTGCACTTATTGTTTGCTGAAAGATGACATGCCTTTTGTTTCAGGTTCTTATGTCATTGAAGTCGCAATGACTACATCGAAAAATCTGGCTTTTTTTTTTCATTATTTTTTCATTATATTTTTTATATTATTTGCTTACCTCATGAAGGAACCCATAAGCAAGCTTTGGTCATAAAACCGTCCTAGTAGAATATTGGTTTTCTTGCAAAAAAACACTGACTTGCTTAGTTTTATATTGTAACAACCGCTTCACCATGAAATTCTAAAATGTACAATGAATGAAAATCAGTGGTGTTACATTGTAAATAGAGCTTTAACGGTTTTACGACCAAAGCTTGCTTATGGGTTCCTTCATGAGGTAAGCATGTCTTAAAACACTCTGGAGTCACCCATGACTTTGTATTCTGTCAAAACGTGGGTTGGCATTTCATCATACAGTTTCATGATTGTTTCCTATGCACCGAGGGGCTAAGTGGGCTAAATTAATTGATAAGCAATGACTCATATCTCCTCATAGTGATATTCAATATAGCGTTTAAGTCATGGAAATTAACATGCCAGTAAAGGATGTCAAAAACTAGTAGTATTATTACAAGGCAATATTCTTTGTATTCATCCTTAATCCGCAAAATACATTATTGATATTAGAGGAATGTCTGTCTGTGAATGTCCTGGTGATTCCCTTGACTTAAAACCTATACAAGAGGATTTAAATATCACGAATATGAGCAGTGAGACATAGCCTAAATATAAATGTTTCTCTGTGAAAGTCCCTGTCCCCTATGGTATTCTGTGCCAAGAAAACAAACCATGATTTTTTATGATGAAATGCCGACCCACGTTTTGGCAGAATACAATGACATAGGTGACTCCATAGTACTTTAAGGACTGATGTGTGGTCACTGTATATACATGTTTGAAGATTTACCTGTATAAAAAGCATCATTTATTTTTGTCAACAATGTTATATTCTTTAGCATGCTTTATCATGGGGCCGTTGAATATGTTGCAAATACATGGATTTGTGTATACATGATTGTGAAATGAGTGGTCAGCTCAGAGCAAGTGAGTCATTTTTCAGTTACTTCCAGGTTGAAATCGTCGGACCCATTTTTCTTAGCTTTTTGAACAATAAAATAAGCCAGAGTTTTCAATGTAGCCATTGACTTCAATGACATAAGAACCTGAAACAAAAGGCATGTCATCTTTCAGCAAACAATAAGTGCACACGAGCTGCCCAAAGCTACCCACTTTGAGAATTTTCAAGAAAAACATGTTTGCACTAACTTTTTTTCCAGAGAAATACATTTCCATGACCCCAAAATAATCTTTAATTTTTCAGATTATGTATCCTAGACATGTAAGCTTTGTGTATTTTTTATTCACATGCATTCCATTTTCCAGGAAATGGGTCCCACGAAAACCAGTTACATTTCCAATTCTAAACCAAGCTATTTAAAATTTTAAAAGAATAACTATATTGAGTCATTCCTTGTATATGTGACATCTATTAGCAATAAATGCACATCATCATTTGATTGACAGATTAAAAAAACAGTAGATGTCTGTTTAACATACCCCACCCACTCATGTCAATATTGATAAACTCTTGAGGCATGCTTACCTCATGAAGGAACCCACAAGCAAGCTTTGTTCGTAAAACCGCCCTGGTAGAATATTAGTTTTCTTGCAAAATAACACTGACATGCTTAGTTTTATATTGTAACAACCGCTTTACCATGAAATTCTAAAATGTACAATGAATGAAAATCAGAGTGTAACTTTTTAAATAGTGCTGATAAAGACACCAAATTTTCAGTTGTAGTACAAACATGGTTATTCTTTCATAATTTACAAACAAAATTACAAACCATTAACCATGATTCCTTGTGGATTCTTTGAAACTCGAATATCAGCGATTTTTTTTTTAAAAATGGCTCCATATTTTATGTAATCAATTTAGGCATACAGCATCATAACTCTTGAAGTTCTATATACAGGGTAAATATTTATAGACACACTTAACACATTATATTAACAAATTCATCCAGTTGTCTATTTTTTGCCAGTGAAGATTGTTCAAAAGCAAGAAGAGTTGTCAATTTATTTCTGAATATGGCAGGGGCATATTAATAACTGAACGCACCTGTATAAATGATTGTGAAACTGAACTTAAAATACACTCTGGCCATTAAAATGAAAAAAGGTTGAATGTGGAACATCTCTATGATCGATATGAGATACAGAAAGGTATTCAGAAAATAAAATGACAGTAAAGTCAGTGAGGCTCTGGTATTCAAAGTTCTTAAACAGGAAGCATAACAGATTATTTGTATCCCATTCAGGAATCATAGATCTTATTATACGTTCCTAAATAGGAATCACAGTTTCCTAAATGGGCATCACTTTTTTTTCTAGCTCCCAAATAGGAATCACAGAAAATCAGAAAAAAATCCTGATTTTAGACCTTAATAACTTTTTTTCTAGACAATTAAAAAAAAAATCTGAACGGTCAAAAGTTTGGAAATTCATTCATCTTTAAGCTCTCCAAAGTTAGTGGAAATCGGTAAAAAAACTGTGATACATTTTTTCGATTTTCTGAGAGTACTATAAAAATGACAAAAAGATGCCCAATTGAGTATCAAATTGCTATTAATAGTAACATTTACCTGTCAAAGCAATCTAGGTCAGTGATACTCAATTGGGCATCTCTCCTCCACTGTAAAACGTAAATCATCTTCACGACCTGGTTGATTCAGCAAGATAGTGTGGACGTATGATTATATTGCAAAAATAAAAGACGGCTAGATCAAAATAACACTGGAGTCTTGACGGGTCTTTTGGTATTTGTTTCCTCTACGAGTTGTCCCATTCATAAAGGTTTCGATCGAAATCCGTTATTAAAGTTGCAACTAATATTGCATACTTTTTTAACTGCTGATTTCGAGTCTATATATTCTTAGCCTCTGGTGAGCCACCATTGTGTATGAGCTGTGCCGTGTTCTTCGCCCTGAGAAAATGTATTGAAGAGGCGAGGAAAGAGACGGGAGACACCGGTTACTTTGACTTCAGTAAGCATTTACGACTCCTCTAACTCGATGAAAATGAACTCCATACGCGCAGCGTCCTTTGATAGACCAATGCTAGGCCGATTCTGTGCACGATTAGCCTGGTCTAACAGATTCACTATCTACCCCGTGTATACACTTACTACTTCAATTCTAGGTGGATCTGTAGACAAGTCGGGAAACCCCATTTTTAACCAAACAATTAACTTAAAACGAATATTGGCTGAGGTTTTTTCTCCATCAGTCGAATGTTTTACCGAGCTCTATCTGGCTTTCGTTGCCAAGTTAGAGATTCATTGACTAGTTAGAGATTCACCACGAGGACCGAAGACCTTACTAAATGTTATGAACCACTGCAGAAGCTGAGGGTGAGGTTAGGATCCTATAAAACCGGTTTAAGCCCGCCAGTAACTTTGTGTTACTGATCGTTCCAAGGCGATACTTCTGTGGTGGTTTTTTTTGTTTTATGTCTTGGTGTTTAAAATTTTTGTGCTGTTGGCGCCTTATGTATGTTTTCATATTTTTAATTAAGTTAAGGTAACCGAGTGGCCATCTATTGGGAAAATAGCTGCTCTTTCGGCTTACGATATGTTTCATGGTATAAGTGCCTGATTGTTAGTTTGTTTTTTCCCACCTCGGTTTTTGGAGTGGGAATCTCTTTCTGATTGCGCCTTTTCCTGATCTTTGCCTACTTGTACCTTTGTAAACTTTCACTGATTATGATTTACTATCCAAATGTGTACAATATTGCCCGTCTACTCCATTTGAATAATTTTACTGCTTCTAAATTATCTAACATTTGTTATATTTGATCCATTAAATGCATTTGGATGTATTTTCATTGTTTTGTATGATAAGTAAATATTTTATTTTCTTACAGGCCCTCCAGCCACGGTGGAAAAAGTTCAAACTCTGTGTAAGGTGACAACCTCCCAGTTTAAACTACAGTAGTTATACACTCTGGAGAGCGCAGGGACTATCAGCTACTTTAAACGACATTTGTGTTAATGTTTAGACAAAGTAAAATGTTCAAACACCTACATTTAGTGGCATTGTCCGAATCTGCATGACAGGAAGGCAACATCCTCTACAGTCATAAAAAATGAAACTTCTTTGTGTTCGTTGTGTAACAGTTTACTAGACCAGGTTTAAAATCTATCAAAAGCGGACAATGCCACATCAACAGGGGTGACTTTTTGTACTAATTCTGAAACTAAACTTCAAGTATTACGTAAGACGACAAACTTAAGATTTGGATTAACATCAGTTGTCATATAACATCAAGTTTGTCTTTTACTATTCTAGGCGCAAAGCCTCATCGTTTTTCCAGGTAGCTTTGTAGTAACATATCAGATTTCCCGGCGTAGGATTTATTATGATAAATGTAAACAACACTTTTGTTGAAATGATGATTTGTCACTGTGAAGTATTTCAGAGATTTTATTAGTTCAGGGACTTTTGACAGTTGTTACAATTTTTATAGAAATGGACTGAAGCTCTCGTTTATGTTTCTAAGCATCGTGTGGACGGAATCACAATTACGTATAACACATTTTCTAACGATTATCCACATGAATATAAATCTTTGATTTTAATTAACAGAAATTTTAGCAGTCTTCATTTAATGTTGTCCTCTTACTGTTTATGTAATTAATTGACTGATCTCTTCTTGTAATAAGCATTATTTCTGTATGAGCAAGATTCCTTCATATTGAATTTTGGTTTTGTCACTACTATTCAAATCTAGTTTGGATTATATGTATTATTATTTACGGTAATTTATCATAATGCACCTTTAATGTCCTACCAAACGCATACATACAATAAAGGGTAAAATAAATATTTTCTGTGTTTTAACATACACTTAAACGCAAAAGAAACACAACAAGTCACATTATCGTTTTCTTTTACATTGCCAATGTAAGGATATTTTTGAAAGTATATTTTATGTCCCTACACAGTGAGTAATAATTTGCCATACACGGGATTTGATCGCATGCTTTTGTTCTGACGTTAATGTGAAGTTTGTGGTTTTTAACAATTTGCGTCTTAAATGTGGATGTTTATTTCGATTTAAAAACAAATAGCATCAGTCGATAGCCTGGTGTCTGTACAAGAAGAAAACAACAAAAAATGTTGGAAATTAGTGTTTAGTAGCACTTTTAAATCATGCGTTTCTCTGTAAACATTAGCTTATTTTTTCAAACAGTCATTACATACTCATTATGGTTGGCTAGGACGCGATCTTTTTGTCATTTGTGCAATGTACTGAGGACTACATTATGCCATTAAAAGGTTTCGATTATTGATATCCGTTTGCCTATAAACAACCAATCACGTCAAAACGTAAACACGTCACATACACGTAATAAACGTCGACCAAGGCATAAATTTTCCATATTTGCGTTTGCTGTCCTTTTTGCTTTTGAAAACACACATTGGTTTGATATTTCTTTTTCGCATGCAATGTAAGGTATTGTACCTCTGTGACTTTTAAAAATGGGTAACCTTGAAGTTTTGACGTTTCTTTGGCAACCATAAGCAGCAGCGTTCTGATTTTCACGTTGTATGCAAGGCAAAGAACTGGACTTGTAAACCGTAATATCACCGAAAGAAATTTTTGGGTCGATAAGTAGAAATTTGCATTTTATAAGTGTTGCGAAACTTTTGTGTTTAAGTATATACCAAAATAGTGTGGGCATCTACTTGACTGCATTTAAACCCAAATTTCACCGACCGCAAGGAGTCGTTATGGCAACCGGCATTGATAATACTAGTAGTCTTATCTGGCGTTTGATAGCCTTTAGTACTTGTCAATTCCCTGTTGCACAGTCTGGAGTACCTGTCAATTCCCTGTTGCGCCAAAATAATTTGGCCATTGATTTCTCTTTTGCGTCTGTACAGAATTCATTCGCAAGTCCCCAGGAAATGTTACATGGACTAAAGGACCCCGGTAACTCTTCTTTAAATCGTATTCACAAACATCTACATCAACGCCTCTATGTTGCTTTCAAACAAACCAAAACAAAACACAGGAATCGATGCCATTAAAATCCCAACTGAGATACTAGGCGGAAAAAGCATCAACCAAAAATACAAAGATGACAAGTATAACGAAAAAGTAGGGTAAAAAAAAGTGAAGATAAATTACAGCAGAATCACATTGGAACTGTGTGAACAGCGTTCTTTGAACTAAAAGCAGTCTAAATATCGGCGTGATACAGTAGGACAGATCGATTCTTGACTTTGATATACTGCAACAATACTTTGCATAAGGGTTCAAATCTTGACCTGACTTACTGGTCATGAAGTAGATCAACAAGTTCATTTGTGAAACAGCTAATCAAATAAGTAGTTCTTGATTTGATACGAAGTGATACATGAGCTTGTTGGGCTTGATAACTTACAATTTGCAATGCATCTATCTACATTTGTTTAATTGGGATAAAGAAGGATATTTTGATTATTTAAAACAAAATAGAGATTTATGTCGGGACAATGGAGCAGGTGAAGGTGCCTTCAGTGAACTGTCCACTCTGCCAAACCAGGTAAAGTTGTTTAAGATTTTGAATTATGTATGAGCCGCCGCATCAGACCAACAATCTACATATGCGAAATCAAAGGCGCAGACCAGCTTCGCGGTAACCGCGAAGCTGATCGGCGCCCTTGGTTTCGCTATCCCTCGTCATCTCAAGCTTCTAGCCTGCTTCTGTGACTGTACAGGCCGGTTTGTGTAGGACCTGGTCTGAAACCCAAAATGTTGGTTTTCCCATGCGAAAGCTCATAGTAGGCATTAAGAATACAGCTTTGAACCATGTATCTTGGTTTTGCTCCACTTGTCCATATTAAGTAAATATTCCCAGTATTATTCAGTTGATTTTGCATTCAAATTTGAATGTTTGACATTCTGGACTCATTTGAAACAGATACATTGGCAGTCGGTGTCTATTAAAAGTCGCATAGGCGAAACCTTGTTATAAATCAGATGAAAAAGATCTAGTAAATAATATACGTTTTCAGCCACGTGCAGAGGAATCTCCAATCATCTAAGGGAGTGTTTGCAGCTACTTGTGAAAACTGTGGGCATTTCTTCAAATATAAAGCTGTACCTCCGTACAAGACCAATGTTTCCTTCATGGTCAATGGGATTACTTATACAGGTTTGTAATTTGATGGTCCGTCTAACGAATATTAACTGTAAATGATTGAAAATAATGGATGTGAAGTACATCAGGAAAACATGTCCGTGTAATGTAAACCCCCTTGAACACCACTTTTATACAGTAAAACTGGGGTTTACAGGAGTATACCTATTTCTTATCCAAAACATAGATTGTAGGTACTCGTTAGAACAGCCTCAGCGTTTTGAGCAAAAATATTAAAGATATCAAAAGATTTCCTACGACATTTTGAAAATAAATCTCCATATAGTGCATGGGTATGTTTCGTAATGGCTGTATAAATGAGCCGCCACATGGGAAAACCAACAATCTGCATATGCGAAAACAAAGACGCAGATCAGCTTCGCGGTAACCGCGAAGCTGATCAGCGCCTTTGTTTTCGCTACATGGATAGTACAATTCCTCTTCTTCTTAAATCCGAAATTTCAAGCTTCTAGCCATCTTCTGTGACTGTACAGGCCGGTTTGTGTTAGACCTGTTCGAAAACCACATTGTTGGTTTTCCCACCAATTACATTTGTGTTGCCTATACGACCAATATGTTACAAACCCATATAGAGAAATATGCAAAACCATATCTCAGCAGGTCTATTACCATTCGACAGGATCTTGATCCAAGTTCATATACTCGTGTGTATATATTGCGTATCCTTTTATTTGCTAGCTGGAAATGAGTTCAGTGCGTCCACATCCCTTGCCGATTTCCTACGAGAGAAACGGGTTTCCATGGGAACGAAGGTAATGTGTAGACAAGGAGGTTGTGGCATCTGTATTGTGGAGGCCAAGATGCAACTACAGGCCGGACAACGGAAGGTGGCTGCTAACTTAAACTCGGTAAGTATGATATGTTGACTTCTATGTTTATATTTATTTTGCGAATGATTGCACGTTAGTTGGCCAGAAATCCAGTTATAGTGCGGCCTATGTTGTTCAGTATTTTGTATGGGTTTTATTAATGGCCTTTTTCACCGTTCTCACTGTCTGTTGTGTGGCTTTATGAGTGAGGAGCTCCATAAGACAGAGAGATGTTGTTTCACATTACGTCTGCTGTGTCTTCATATTATCATGTTTTCTTTCCCAGTGCCTCTGTCCACTTTTTATGTGTGACGGTTGGGAGATCACTACAGTTGAAGGCCTGGGTAGCACAAGGACAGGACTGCATGTTGTGCAGTCTAACCTGGCAGATTACAATGGTACCCAGTGCGGCTACTGTAGCCCGGGACAGGTCATGAACATGTATGGGTAAGTGCCTATAGGCCACAGAATGTCTATTGTCGCATCCACGTGAGATTCATAGTCCCGACAGAAGACGGTCAAGGGAGTACGAGAACAGGGATGCATGTAGTACAGTTTAACCTGGCAGATCACAATGGTACTCATTGTGCTTACTGTAGCCCGGGTCAGATCATGAACATGTATGGGTAAGTGTCAATAGGTCATCGAGTATTTTAGTGTCATCTTCACGTGGGCTTTATAGTCCTGGCAGAAGATGGTCAAGGGAGTACGAGAATAGGGATTCATAGCCTAAAGTCTAACCTGGCAGGTTACAACGGTACACAGTGCGGCTACTGTAGCTCGGGACAGGTCATTAACATGTATGGGTAAGTAATTTGAAAATGATATTAGCAATGGTCACTTGATGCTTAATGACAGTCAGCCATGAAAAAAAACTTGGCCAACAAAATTATCTTTTTTAAGTAAAGCCAGGAAGGTGCTGACAGCGATAGCCAGAATGTTCGAATGCAGTTCGAGATTTTTCCAATGCAGAGTTTTAAAAATACTAGTTCCAACACATGGTAAGAAAAGTATACAAAGCATGCATATGGAAAAAACTAATGGGACTCCATATTGTCCCAAACGCGAAATTGATGTTTATATTGTTTGAGAAAAACAATACACTTTTCAGATTGATGCAAAAATATCCCAAAATGACAAAACAGTTCGTAGAAGATCACTTCGAGGGTAACCTTTGCAGATGTACAGGTAACAATTTCATCTCATATTTCGTTAACTGAAAAAATGGTTAACCTTACACAAACTGGCAACGAAAACCAGACAGTAATGCAGTCGTTGTAAGACTATCCTGCGGGACATTTGAGTATACGATGCACATTAAATAAAATATAATTGTCAGATCCTTTGGAAGCAGTAATAATATTCAAAGAGAAAAAGTTGGCCATATTGTACAATTTCGGGTAATGAACCTTCATCAGTGACCCTTTACAAAACTGGCAGCATACTTGGTCCAATTCTGGTTACATACTAAATTTACAAGAACCTTCATCAGTGACCCTTTACAAAACTGGCAGCATACTTGGTCCAATTCTTGTTACATACTAAATTTACAAACTGATGGATTCGTGTGAATTACAGGTCCTTTTGAGCATTACTTTTTTGCTTTACGGTTAGTTGTTGGAAATCAAGTACCTACGAAAGCTTATTTTTCTTATCAGAACCATGCTTGTTATACAAAATTCCACCCATGTTTTATTCTTTTCAGGATATCGTCCAATTCTAGATGCCTTCAAAGCTTTAGTGCCAACGACGCCTGATATAGAGGTATTTTTCGTTATATTGCAATAAGCAAACATGGTTTTATTTAATCGCCAGCCTTCTGGAGGAACGCTGATAAATCAACATATTGTTTTTGTCTATGAAACTGCGTATTTCATTCACATGCATTCTTCAGTTATTCTCATGGATTCTTCAGTTTCATCGATCTTTTCTTTCAGTTATTTTCGTGGATATTTATTTTATAATCATGTATATACATAGATATGTATTTTGATTGTATTTTGATTAATCTCATAGATATTTCCTTTAAGTACAAGGCTATTTCATTTATTCGCATGGATCTATTTTTGTCAGTTATTTTCATGGATATTTCCATTATAGTCATAGATATACATGGGTATGTATTTTAATTCCTCTCATGGATGTTTCCATTGTGCGCATGAATATTTCTAGCATTCTTTAGGGATTTCCATTATTCTAATGGATATTCCCCACAATATTAAAATGATTATTCCATTAGTTTCGTGGATAATTCTATTTTTCGCATAGGTATATATAATTTTCATGGCAATTTTTGTTGGTTGGGGCCGGAGCTTCTTGTCTGTTGCTTGGCCCACCGGGGTCCAACTGGTGTTTTTCTTTTGCTCCGGAGTTAGTAGGTTATTCGGCGCCCAGGGATCTCCATCGTCGGGCAGCTTACTCAATTTGTGAGTCCTTGTTTTTGATTCATCGGGATGTTTATCATGATTTATTTGTTTGTTCTTGATGATTCATTGACTAGTTAGTGATTCACCACGAGGACCGAAGAACTTACTAAATGTTATGAACCACTGCAGAAGCTGAGGGTGAGGTTGGGATCCTGTAAAACCGGTTTAAGCCCGCCAGTAACTTTGTGTTACTGATCGTTCCAAGGCGATACTTCTGTGGTGGTTCTTTTTGTTTTATGTCTTGGTGTTTAAAAAATTTTTGTGCTGTTGGCGCCTTATGTATGTTTTCATATTTTTAATTAAGTTAAGGTAACTGAGTGGCCACCTATTGGGAAAATAGCTGCTCATTCGGCTTACGATATGTTTCATGGTATAAGTGCCTGATTGTTAGTTTGGTTTTTTCCCACCTCGGTATTTGGAGTGGGAATCTCTTTCTGATTGTGCCTTTTCCTGATCTTTGCCTACTTGTACCTTTCTATTATAGCATGGATATATGCATGGATATTTATATTTTTCTTACAGATAATTGAAGGCATCTATAGGACAGGGAGCCGGGACCAAATTGCTATTGAAGTGATACACATTACAGTAGATTGTAGATTTTGAAATCCAATATCCATCAGATTGGTGTGTTTTATTTTTGATAATATTATTTACATGTGTAGGATGTTGGGTTCAAGGCTTGTAAGACAAACCCAGATAAGCAATGCTCTTCTAACGGAAATTGTGGTGGGACCTGGAAGTCAGTGGCACCAGCAAATTCACTTCGCATGGTATTTGGTAACGTACAGTGGATCAAGGCGGCTGATTATCCTGATTTACTGAGTCTCTTACAACAACACAGTGGACAGAAAATTAGACTGATGGGAGCGAATACAGGAACAGGTAGACATTTCAAGAGGGTGCGGGTACCCAATGATATGGGTTTCATTCGGCTTACGAAATGTTTTCATGGTATAAGTACCTGATTGTTAGTTTGGTTTTTTCCCACCTTGGTTTTTGGAGTGGGAGTCTTTTTCTGATTGCACCTTTTCCTGATCTTTGCCTACTTGTACTTTTTAAAATATATGCTAATATCTTAAACAGACACAATCCTAGAAATACCTTTAACCACCAAAATACAATATAGAAGAGTTACTTTGTACTGTACAGAATCAAATTTTATATAGAAGACAATAGAGAGGGTTATGCCACAAAATATAAATACCTAATGCATCAACATTAAGTTCGTAGAAATGTCAATTAAAAAGACGACCTTGTCCAACACAAACATGAAATGTTAAAAATTCGCCATGATAAGTAGCCGAAACAGTCATAAACAAACCCTACCTGTACATGGAAAATAAATAACTTACTATAATTCAGATGAATTATTCACATTATGTTCCAGGAGCGTTTTATATGACAGAGAATATCAACAACTTTGACATTGTCATAGACATCTCTGGTGTTCCTGAGTTCCATGTTAACAGCTATGATGTAAGTTATCTCAACTGATAAGCGGCCGAGGTTTCAGAAATAACATATACATGTACTTTTGTATTTGGTTGGTTGGTTGATTGGGGTTTAACGTCCCACCAACACAGCCCAAATCACTGCCTTTATTGATTTTCAGTCCACAACAAAAACATATACACTTGGCGCCAATGTGACACTAAGTGATATGCTCGAGCTTTTCACTAGAGAAGCTGAGAAATCTGGTGCTAGTGGAGGATTTACTGAACTGAAGAAATATCTCTACAGGGTCGCTTCGTCGCCTATCAGAAATGTAAGTATCACCATATTTTCAAGAAAAGTATTGAATTCCAAATCAGACATTATAAATTTAGTGAAACAGTTGTCAGGAATTGCAACTATAACTAAAACTAAATAATTGACATTCTTGGGAAAATGGCTGCTCATTCGGTTTACGAAATGTTTTCATGGTATAAGTACCTTATTGTTATTTTGGTTTTTCCCGCCTCGGTTTTTGCAGTGGGAATCTTTTCCTGATTGCGCCTTTTCCTGATCGTTGCCTACTTGTACCTTTTTATCATAGCTTCCCTTATTTCTGATTGTTTATTACATACTGAAGGGTCCAAATTTAATCGTAAGTTGTTCTACCTTTTTTTCTATTCACTGTTGTCCCAAAATTTTAATATATTTCCACACTCTTAATAATATTCATACCGTGTATATATCTCCCCATAGAGGGCCACATGGTCGGGAAACTTGATGTTAAAGAATCACCACAAAGACTTCCCATCAGATATCTTCAACATTATGACTGTTCTCAAGGCCTCACTCTATATCGGTAATACTGATGTTTTGCCGTAAACATTTTATAATTATCTTATTCTAGTGTTCTTGAGAGAAATTGGGTGGTACTTTTCTGCATTTTATGTAGTAGCTCATGACACGGTGGTGTTGACATAATAATTCGTGTTTGTCTTTTTTTCTGTAACATCAATGCATGTTTTCCGGTATGTATATTGTTTGAATCGGCCTTGACGGTAGCTATTACCATATTGTTGTTTTAAATGTTGTTCAATTAACAATTCATAGTGATTATATGAAAAGATTTTTACGTTCTATAATTTTGTCTCAATTTGGGCTTTCAATTACCTGCCATCTTTTCAAGGCACAACACCACAGGATATCCTGACACCAGATGCTTTCTTGATCGAAAACATGACTGGGAAAGCCCTCAGCAAAGTCACGTTTGGTGATTTCTCTGCCAATGACATCATAGCGTGCTTCAAGGTTATGCCGAGGTCACAGGTATATACCAACAATCTGGAAAGGTAAAAGTTAGCAATGATTAGGAAATGAGATAATCAGAACAAAAGCCCCACCCTAAATACCCAGGTGGAAATAAAGTGGGGCCTGTATGACACGAAGCCTTTTCGTTAGCCACGTGACAAACGTGGTTGGTATAATTAACTATTTCAGGCAGAACAAACAAATTAGATAGTCTGTAAATGGACGTTCGCCTGTCTGCTATATAAGCGTTTAAACATTAGCATTTTAACTGTGTACACATTGTCTGGAAGATTCTTATCTACATCTGGCATCGTCACACAGCTTTTTATTACAATTATTAGTAATTTTATATTACTGATCGTTCCAAGGGATAGGCGATACTTCTGTGGTGGTTCTTACTGTTTTATGTCTTGGCGTTGGAATTTTTTGCTGCTTGCACCTTATGTATGTTTTTATATTAATTTTGAGTTTTGGTAACTGAGTGGCCACATATTGGGAAAATCGCTGTTCACTCGGCTTACGATACGTTTTCTAAGTATAAGTACCTGATTGATAATTTAGTTTTCCCACCTCGGATTTTGGAGTGGGAATTTCTTTCTGACTGTGCCATTTCCTGATCATTGCCTAATTTTGTCTTATGACAAGTTGGTCCATGATTCGTAAGGTGGAAAAATGTATTTTTGTTAACCAGTAGATGAAGCATAGGTTAGGCATGCTAGATTGTTATTCAAGACATGATTTCATTATGTTACAGAATAGTCTAGCCCTGGTCAACGCAGCTATTCGGTGTACCGTTGATCCCCAGACGTTCATTGTTTCAGGGCAACCAGTTATCTCTATAGGGGGAATAAGCGGCGCCTTTGTATGTATACATTTTTCTGTCGTGTGCGAAAACATCATAATTAATTTTGTTTAATTGAAATGAATAGAAGGAAACGCAAAAATAAACAATATTTCTCCAACTTTGAAATATATATAAAAACACAAATAGACAAAAACTAGAAAAAGTGCCTTGAGAGGCACGTATACCCCCGGCTGGTAGCCACCAAGCCTCACCCTCCCTACACCCTACCCCAACCATCCGGCACATGCTCACCCCTGAGACTGAATCTCAAATCCAAAATGAAAGACAGTACCCTTATCAAGTACATTTTAGAATTAAGTGTTGTAAACTACTTTGCATACAAACATGGGGGAGCGTAGTTTTAGAATGACATCTATTTTACAGCAGTATACAGAGCTGACTTGTACACTCGATCTAGGACACAATCACGGACATTGTGGGTCAGGTCCTCAGTCCTAGATTGAAATGAAAATAGAATGTCATTCTTAAAAAAAAAAGAAAGAATAGCATGTCAATGTCATTCTAAAAAAAAGTTATGTCCTAGATCTTGACCTCTAGTCCCCACCCTCCAGCATGGACCCTAGTGTCCAACCCTTACGTGGTACTATGGTCTAAGTAAGAATGCTTTCTAACGCATGGTTATCAAGATATACACCTATAGAATATCAATGTTGGTAACTATCATATTATATAAATGTGTCCTAGATTTTGACCTCAAGCCCCACCCCTTGAGTTTGGTGCCATGGAATATAATTCAACCCTAAAGGGTATCTATGATCCACATAGGAATACATTCCTATAAGTATTTGTTGAGATATAGACTTAGAGAAGAAAAAAAACACTATGTAAATAGCACATTTTCAAGGTGACCTATCTTTTGACCTCTAGCCCCACCCCAGGTATGGACCCTGGGGTCCGAACTCATGGAAATAAAGCAAACCTTATAGGGTACCTAAATTCCAAATACTTATGGTTTCTGATAATTAACTCATGAGATCTACACTACCAGAGAAACTTTAACCAAAACTTTGATCCAAATTAAAGGTGACCTAGATATTGACATCCAACCCCACCCCGGGCATGGACCCTGGTGTCCGAACTCACGGAAACAAAGCAAACCCTATAGGGTACCTATGGTCCAAATATGAATGGTTTCTGATCATTGGTTCATGAGATATACACCACTAGAGAAACTTTAACCAAAACTTTGACGTAAATTCTACGAACGTTCCGGAATTACGAACGAACTAACTAACTAACGAACGGACGAAAGGACGAACGGAAAAGCGAAAACTATATACCCGTCGGCATAAATGCCGGGGGTATAATGAATGTCACACCTTAGGTTGTCCAATTAGTGTGTTAATATTAAGCATTATTGCGCTTTCTAACATGCTGTTAAGAAATATAATGACATTCGTTTTGTTTAAAAAAAAAGAGAAAGATCCTTTACTGTAAAATATATAGGTAAGTAATTGTTGAAAACAAAAAAGGCAGGGAAACATATGTATTGCTCGTAAAGCTTCTCCTGACTAATGATCTAATTTCTGAAATTTTCAGCACAGAGCAACTAAAACAGAAACCTATTTAGTCGGAAAGCAACTATCAGCTAATCAAACACTTACTGGTACGTACATCATCTGTGATATGCTCTCTCAAATGCTTTAAATAAGTGTTTGTGTATATTGTTCGATTTATATGTTTGAAATTTGGATACTTACTTTCTCAATCCCGCGTATTTGTCGATGTCATTTAACCAATCAAAACTAAGATTCGACCAATAACATTTTACATTAATATCGACAATAGACCATTATTATTCTTGTAAAAATACGAAAACAATCGGACGTCAATTACAAAAGTTATTGAGAAAGTCCACGAACTCTTTGCTCAGCCCTTGTATATGAATGAATTTTCTAAATTCTCTATGTATTCAGAACGAATATGCAATAGCATGATATTGATTCATAACAAATTTAACTCCTAGGTGCTATGAGTATTCTAGCGACTGAATTGGTACCCAGCAACGATATTCGTCTTCCAAGTGCTGCATTTCGGAAAGTGGTAGCATGTGCTCTACTATACAAGGTAAGAAGGGAATCATTATCCTGCGAGATAGGAACAAAACAGTATGTGCTCCTTTTCGAGCACTGAAAGACACATTGCAATTATCTTGTATGGAACCATCAATCATAAATTTCAAGTTATAACGATTCTGATTAGCACAAGAACGAGTAAATTGTACATGCATAGGTTGCTTTCTCTAAATTATTGTCTTTGTTAGAATACTACAATAACTGATTTTCTTAATGGCGTCCAATCTCAAATTTTAAGGTTTTATTTTTACACTTATGTCTTGTATTCCCAAAATAAGTTACATGTTGTGCATTCATACTTGGAATTATTATTTGAGCCGCGTCATGAGAAAACCGGATTTTCCCCTTTGCGAAAACAAAGGCGCAGACCAGCTGTGCAGTAACTGCACAGTACAATTCCTCTTCTACTTATAGCCAAAATTTCAAGTCTCTAGCCTGCTTCTGTGACTGTACAGGCTGATTTGTGTCGGACCTTGTCGGAAACCCCGAAAAACCGGTTTTCTCACCTCGCGGCTCATTTATTATGCAGTTCTTTCTGCGGGTGCTGGGCAACAATGCTGGAGCCAGGTACAGTAGCGGCGCCACTGTGTTACATGATACGAGACCGTTGTCATCTGGAACACAGACTTTCGACACAAAGAAAATAGAATGGCCTTTAAACCAACCGTTGAAGAAATTAGAAGCAGACATACAGGTATTTTATATTTTCCTCCATATGATAACCATTGTGATAACCTCAAAATATATTTTTACTAATAGATTATCTTGGTTTTTGTGTTTCTAAAGTTTAACCGCCTTAATTTAGATTTGTCTGTTTGGGATGTAACATTTGCTAAACTTTTTCCACAAGAAGCCCATGAGGCGCTTTTAAATATGAAAAGGCATACTATTTTGTAAGCTCTTCTTAATTTCAAGTTAGTGTATAGAGAACTGTAACAGTTGTGATGTTTCTTTGTCATGATTCTATTGTATTTCGTTTTAATGTTTAGTGTACAGGGGAGGCAGAATATACTGATGACCTACCCCCATTGCCAGGCCAATTATACGCTGCTTTTGTGAAGAGTTCACAAGCCAATGCAACCATTCAACATATTGATACGTCTACTGCCACGGTAAGGCTAAAACTTATATGCTACAAAAACAACATTTTCTAACTCAGCTTTTTCTTCATTTTCAGTACTTGCTGGGTCATGTAGTCTCTGCATCAAGTCAGATCTTGAGTCGTGTAGTAGTTATTCATATATATTATAACTATTCAAACACAAAACGAAATCCAGTTTCAAGAGAATTCAAATAGACAATTTGAATTTACGTGGACAATTTTCTGCCTTCATTAATTGGAGATTGAACTTGTCACACTGTGAATATCCATTCAACTCACTGTCTGTTGAGAGCAAAGATAATTCTTCAACTCCATCGTACAACGTGATCTAGACCAACCAGTCCGGCAATGTTTTGTTAATAGGTAGAGCAGGCGTTGGTAAATCAGTTGTCGCTCGGACTGATCTTTTTTTCCGCTTATATTCATCTGTTGCTACTTAGCCATATAGGAATATGACTTTTCTGTCATCCACATATTCAAGAAGTACATACATGTACGTTATTTGCGTATTTCATCATATTGACTAGAAATAGAGGCTGGTAGATGGACTCGACGGCGTACGCCGGTCAATGAAAGGTTGTGTAATACTTGTAATTGTCTGGAGGACGAATATCATTTAGTTATCGAATGTTGTTTGTATAATTCTCTTAGACGAAAATATATAGATCAAGTATACTTGATTAGGCCAAATATGTATAAATTTGTAAACCTTATAACGTCAGATAATACAAGAACTATCAATAATTTAGCCATTTATGCGCACAAAGCTTTCAAAATAAGAAATACTGCCATTTTTGCTGGTAATAATACTCAATAAATCATCATTATGTATAGAATATAGTAGTTAATGTTTTTATTATGTAATTTTATATCCTGTGAAAATACAATTTTCAGATCATAATAGATGTCACAAAGCTACATTTCCTTGCAAAGATCACATCGCTTTCTCCGTCTTCTTTCTTCTTTGTTATTCTTTTGCTTCTATACTCTTCTTCTTTCTCTCCTCTCCCTATATTACACTAAATATTGTGTATTTAATTATTGTTTCAGAGATTAATTTACATGTTTTGCTTAAGTTGTTATCATGATATTATCTATTTTCATATGTATTGCTCTGCATAACCATTTAATGTCTTTCATGTTTTATGTATAATTGTTGTATCCTCAAAGTCCTGTCGGGCTATTGAAATTGAATAAACTTACTTACTTACCTGTACTTTCGAAAAGGTTATGCACTTCGTACGGCCCTTGTATCTAAATATTGCTGATAAGACAGCCATGAAAATATACCAATAATACATATATGTCGAGGTGTTACAAAACGGTACAAGTAGGCAATGATCAGGAAATGGCACAATCAGAAAGAAATTCCCACTCAAAAAACCGAGGGGTGGGAAAAAACTAAAATGTCACTTAGGTACTTATAACAAGAAAACATATTGTAAGCCTTGTCTATTTTCATACCCAGGCCATGAGTGGTGTATTCAAGGTATTGACAGCAGCGGATATACCAAAGGGTGGAGTCAACAATATATATGCGACACAGATGTGGGGAGGAGATAAAGTAGAAGAGGTATGATGCTAAATTGCTAATAGATTCTGTTTCTGAACAAGGCTGTGATGTGGCTATTTTTTTCTAGCCAGATGTAGGTAAAAGTAGGTCTTTTTGTGTTTTTAGATTTCTTAATCACATTGTTCAGCAGTACCATTTTCTGAGGTCATTCTTCTTTAGTCTGCTTTTATGCGAACAATCTGCAAAAGTTCATACAGTTTATATTCATGCACGAACATTGTACTGTTTGATACTTTATGAGGTTTATGTTGCAGGCCTTGTCTAGTGGTCAAGTTCATTACTGTGGACAAGCAATAGCGCTAGTTCTTGCAGGTAGATTTGTAATATTTCATTTGGGCTAATTTTGGTTAAAGCCATAAAATTCCAACTTACCGGATCGCATCTGTCACATGATAAATTAATATTAAAGAACTGGTGCAATCAGCTCTCGAAACGTAAGCTTGGAAAAGAAATGGAATAAGAACATTGAATGAGTATGCAGATATGTTAACAAAATGGCAGCTGTACATTCATCTAAACTTAACTAATAATCTAGAGAAATCGAGAGTGTAAATATCACAGAAAAATAAAAACACGAACATACAGAACCGAATTTAAGGGACAAGCATTGATAAAAAAATCCTACTTGAAGTCGGAAACAAAAGCCCTTTGAAATTGCCACATGATACAATGGGGGAAGACAAGTTTTCATAATCTGATTCGTTCTATGAATCTGCAAGATACGTGTACATAAGATAAAACTAGAATTCAGAGTGTTAACCTATAGAGGCAACCAAAACATAAAACTACAAAGTTATGGTAGCAAGGTTGTTTGCAAAACGAAATTAAACACAAAAACGTAAACAAAAAAAAAACTTCATTTACCTTCTTCAGATACCCAAGAAACCGCCGAACAAGCGGCTGCCATGGTTAAGGTAGACTACACAAATATCCAGCCACCAATACTGACAATAGATGACGCTATCCAGAAGAAGTCTATTTTCCCAGGATCACATCCAAAAGTAGAAGCTGGCAACGCCGAAGGTATCAGTATTAATAGTTAAACCACTAAGAGCTTAGAAATGAACCAGTTGTTGGGTATTAAGTAATGAGTTGGTTCAAACACTATTAGCATTACCATATGTTCCAACGTGTTCGTATTTGCTGTAGCTCTTAGTATTGTTTCTTAACGACCTTAAATAGAGATATGTGTTTGTTGTATCTTTAAGTATTGTTTATCAAAAGACCCTGATTAGAAATATTTTCATGGTGTCTGTTTAAGCTGCACTCATGAACGACGTGATTTGTGCATCGCCCAGTTTCTAATAAACAAATCATAAGTAATGTATTTTGTGAAGTAACGAATCATTTTAGAAAGTCCTCTGCCTATCCAAGTATATTGTAAACGAAGCTCAGCGAACATAAAACCAAAACAATATGCAGACAGATACTATAATTGGTTTTGATTTGTTGTTGTTGTTGTGATTGAGATAAATAACAGTAATTCGTTTCTGTATCTCTTTAGAAGCAATTTCCATGTCTCCGTTCGTAACCAGCGGTTCTTTCTATGTCGGAAACCAGTACCATTTTCATATGGAAACACAGGTAAAGATCAAAATCAACATACACTTATGCAGTTAGAACCCATCGAATCTAAAACAAAGGTGGTTTCGGAAGTTAAAACAAGGTTATAAATAGTCATACAGAATGGTGGAAAAATAATTTGAAGAAGTTGTTTTTTTTTTTTCTCAAAATGGGTCACTTATCTGCTATAAGTGTTTTAGATGGAAACGGGAAACAAGTAACTGTATAGTACCTTAGGTTTATAATGTTTCAATATTATAATTCTAGTGCATTGATAACAATAATGCATATTTTCAGTGTACAGTGGCTGTTCCCAGTGATGAGGGCTTGAAGATAACATCCTCAACACAGTTCACTGATTGTGTGCACCAAGGTGTCGCTCAGATATGTGGGATCTCTAAGAATAGGTAATGACATAGCCTTTGAAATTTACAAAATTACAGTCTTTCTCTTTCAAAATTGGCTTCATTTTGCCAAATCTAAATGGTCGCTTGAGTTACCTGAACTGCGGTATTGCCTATTTATAGTTTTTACTGATCTAAAGGATCTCAATTTTGGTTTTATGCTATACAAAAGAGATCTAACTTGTGCTTCGGAACCTGAATGATCACAGAAATTAATTGCCAACTTATGCTTCGGAACCTGAATGATCACAGAAATTAATTGCCAAAACAATGTTTGTACCTCTCGTATAAATTCTAAAAATTACAGTACAATTGCCTGTCTTTCGTTGCCGGTTTAATAATGGCTACTGATGAGGGTTCGATACCCGAAATTGCGCAATATAGTCCATACTATGTGAATATTTTTAATGCTTCCAAAGGATCTAACATTTATATTTTACTCTTAATAAAAAATAAATAGCCTCGTTTAATCATATTTTGCGTAACATAGGGTAACGGTAGAAGTGAAGCGTCTAGGCGGTGGCTTTGGTGCTAAGATGGTGCGATCCAATATGGTAGCCAGTGTCTGTGGTCTAGCGGCCTTCCTAACAAACAGGTAACCAGTTCGGCGTGTTTAAAATGGCAGCGTGTAAGGGACTTCTATAAAAGCACTAATGCCATTATACAAAGTACACCTTAATCGCATGTAAAAACAAACAGCTGTTCATATTGCCCAAAACTTGAGTTATAAGTAGATTTATTCAAGAACTTAAACAGAATTAATATTTTGAAAATTTAGTTCAAACCCTATTTATGTACAATCTGTGTATGAAGTAACGCTAATTATAGCTCTACTCTTATTGTATAGCCGTTTGATATGGACTGAACTACAAATGATTGAACCATATTCTTTTTGAGTAAATATAGATCGACCAAAATTACGTAGTTGTTCAACATAAATATGAGTTTTTTTATCGAGCAGCTTTTAGAACATACGTACATGTTTCTGAAACTTGTAATTTTCTAATTTTCTGTGAACTAACAGGCCAGTTCGTATGAAATTGCCGTTGTGGGACAACATTGAAATGGTCGGAAAACGAATGAATTATAAAATAGATTATCAGGTAATGAATAGTCTCTTACACACTCGACAATAACCCATCATGGTTATTGTTTTCGTGTACTCTTGTCAGAGTAGGTTCCTACGAATATGAAAATTCGTAAGGAGGTGATCCATAGTGGAAAAAATCCTGCTCCCTTACGGGATTCGAACCCGCTGTCATTTAGGGAGCTCAGTTTATTTTTTTTTTAATTCAGTTTTACGTCCCTTTCACGATTATTTCAGCTCATATGAGACGGGCCAATCAGTAGGTGGGCGAAAACGGGAGAACACCGAGAAAAACCACCTGGCACACCCGCAAGCAGAACTTGGCTTGTCTCACATGTGGCCAGAGCGGGGCTCGAACCCACACAAGACACAGCGAAGAGATGAACTAGTGATTCAGAAACAACGCTCTTAACCGCTCGGCCACGGGGCCGCAGTTTAATTTTTTAGGGTCCAATAAGTTTTTATTCCGCTACCTTAGGTTGCATTGTATCATTGGTTGTCAAATACACTGGGATATCTTGAAGTTATCGGAATTGGTACATGTAACTTTTAAGTTTACTTACTTATCAATTTATTGTTCTGAAAATTAATTATACTGTAATTTATTCTGGAGTGCAACAATTTCCAGACGAATCTATTGATTAATATATAGTTCATTCTTCCTGATATCTCGTTGGAAAAAAAACATCACATCATGTTCACAAAAATGAAAGGTTGAGTATATTTAGGTAGGTCATGATGCTGACGGGAGACTGAATGGAATTATCTTGAAGTATTACGTAGAGACGGGCTATCTGGATAGTGACAACCTTTACTTCATGTATGGATATATGGACAACAGTAAGCTATTGTCCTACAACACCGTCTGTCCCTACCTATAAGCCAAAGGCACACTTTAACCTACATGTTCATAAACGTTGATCCCTTAACTTGAACAAAATATCACAAACATGTTGTTAAAGCTATTATGACGAATGGGCTTTCACAACCCTATCAATTGGCTGAGTCCACTTGACTTTAAATTGCGTTAGGAGTGGATTTTGGTTTCATGTTTTCGATGAAAATCATCTCAGCAAACAGGATAGACCCAAATAGTGTGTTGCATTCTGCGTAGTCACATCTGGGGCTGTACTGTTTGCCTAGATGTCCCACAAATAGGACGCAAGGCATTTATGAATAAATACGAGGGTTGTCCCAAAAGTTCCATTACACTCACTGTTTTGTCACGATAACAACACGTCAGAGCTTACAACATTTATGATCACCAAACACTTTATCTAAGGGCTTTGGGGGCAAATTTTCGTACTGCTACGTGCATTTGTTAAAAAGCAGTGGAGGTTTGAACCATTGTTCCACTGCTTCAGCGGAGCAGGTCTAATGACGTTGCCGTTAATTTTGTTTTTTTCTTGATATTTTGGCGTTTGGATAAATACACTACAAACAAAAAAAAATCTATTTCAAAATTAGATTTATATTTAGCTAAATGATACTGTATCATTTTGGAAATATGAGTAAAATGTTTATAAGCAATTCGTCACAATAATGCTATAAAGATCAGCCATGCAAAATAAGAATAATTAACCAAATGCTATCCACTGTTAACTACTACCCATGTTTCATTAGGTCAAGTAATTTTACTGTTAGCTGATATATCGTTTTAAAAGAAAGTGGTGTGTTCTAGTATTGAAGTCACCAACTAATTTCAAGCTAAACATTTGCTTGGTTTCCATTAAAGAACATATTTTAGAGGTTTAAATATAACGCCCCTGTATTTTTGCTCCGCAAGTTTTTGCCGACGTCGTAATTTTGCCGTTGAATTTTTATAGGTAAGCTTCTTTATTTGTCTCCCAAACTATCAAATCGTTCTGAAATTTCATAAAATTATCACTAAATGATGTTCATAGAATAGTAGTTAGGCTGGTATATTTTTCTAAATGATCACATTATACCTTTGTTGATTTAGCAGATTGCGAAAAATAGAAATTATGGAAACGTTTTGCATAATTTGACTTGCTCCGGCCATGCCTACTTATGGTAACCAAGGTAACTGTAGCAGTGAGGTCATTGAAGTGTGTATCATTTTGAACAGTAAAATCGGTTCCAATATGGCCAATTATTCTGCATAAGTAACTGTTGCTGGTTCCTGCTATGTGTTCAGAATAAAATGTATGTGTAACGGGACTTTTGGGACAAGCCACGTATTACTCGTAAAATAATAAGAAGGCACTTGAAATTTAAGTACAATGCTAACACAATCTGTTTGAAAATGGTAACTGCAATACAGCTGTACTTAGTCTAATAATATTAAAATATAAAATTGCATTAACAATAACGAAATGCCCAAGACGTGCATACCTTTGGGGATATGTAAAATGAAACATTTAAATTGGTTTATACAAGTTATGTAAAATCCTTACTTTTTGTAGGTTATTATTGTCCGAACTGGAAGGCCAGTGGCGTTGCTGTCAAAACCAACAAGCCTGTAAACCCGGCGTGTAGAGGACCTGGTAATGAAATCATAAACCAATTAACCAATATTAAACTTACGGCGCATATGCATTTTGCTATATATTTGGTAGTTCGTTGTAACACCCCATTCCATAAATGTTGTAAACATACAAAATGAATCAATTTGTCCAAATCTTGGATTTAGTAATGCAGCTTTGCATTACTAAATGTTTAAATGTTTAACAGCAAAACTTAATCCGTTAAATGTTTAACGACAAAACTTCTCCAACAGGGCTATCGGTATCATAAACTGCGAAAAACCTTTTCTAAATTTTATCGTAGACACTATGAATAGATTTCCAAATATAATGTTGGGTTAAAGACGCTTTTAAGCGAGGGCCTTTCGGAACCTGAATTTTATGGTGACTTGGTTTACTTTAAGAAACTTAAAGGAATAAATGATTTTTCTTTTCAGTTCAGAAAAATCATAACACGTTACAGACGTATAGGTTATAACGTGAATGTGATGCGACAGTCTGCATGCTTAGTTTTTAACCCAATCATGGTTGATAACTACGCTGCCTTCTTTAATTGCACGCTGGTGGGTCGGGCGTCAGACTCTATGATGGCCCCGACTTAAAGTTATTCATTTTAGTTGCTTGGGACCGGAGCTTCTTGTCTATTGCTTGGCCCACCGGGGTCCAACTGGTGTTTTTCTTTTGCTCCGGAGTTAATAGGTTATTCGGCGCCCAGGGATCTCCATCGTCGGGCAGCTTACTCAATCTGTGAGTCCTGGTTTTTGATTCATCAGGATGTTTATCATGATTTATTTGTTTGTTCTTGATGATTCATTGACTAGTTAGAGATTCACCACGTGGACCGAAGAACTAACTAAATGTTATGAACCACTGCAGAAGCTGAGGGTGAAGTTAGGTACCTGTAAAACCGGTTTAAGCCCGCCAGTAACTTTGTGTTACTGATCGTTCCAAGTCGATACTTCTGTGGTGGTTCTTTTTGTTTTATGTCTTGGTGTTTGAAATTTTTTGTGCTGTTGGCGCCTTACGTATGTTTTCATATTTTTAGTTAAGTTAAGGTAACTGAGTGGCCACCTTTTGGGAAAATAGCTGCTCATTCGGCTTACGATATGTTTCATGGTATAAGTACCTGATTGTTAGTTTGGTTTTTTCCCACCTCGGTTTTTGGAGTGGGAATCTTTTTCTGATTGCGCCTTTTCCTGATCTTTGCCTACTTGTACCTTTCTGTTATGTAATCGAGCAACCAGAGCCCAATTATTCAAAACTTTGATTGTTTGTTGACTCTATATCGACTTCAAAAGCAAATAACTGTTCAAGTTTTTTGTTGAATAAATGTGAGAATCCTTTATTTTACCCCATGCAGGCAGTGGGACCGCAGTAGCAGACTTTATTCATTCAGGTATTTTGTAGTTAAAACATAGCGACTGGCTAATAGAGTGGAAAACGTATTTCTAATATCGACGGTAAATGCAAAGGTAAAGATAAACAATGATCAGGACTTAGTGCAAACAGAGCCAAATTAAAGATCCACCATAAAACCGTGGTGGAAAAAAAAAAAAAAAAAAACATTTAATTCTAATACCTTTGTTTTCGTTTGCAGCGTCGGTGCCAGCAATTTTCATGATCGAACACATGATGGAACATGTAGCTAGAAAGCTTGATAAAGATCCACTCGCTGTAAAAACACTCAATTTCTACAAGCAGGGACAGGTAACAATGGCACATATACGACGGATATATATTTTAAACTCAGTTGTTTGTGAAATAAAAAAAGGTCTCTTATTTGACTCAGTATACCACCCTTGGTGGATGAGCAGACTTATATTCCATAGTGCATCTTATGTTTTCCTTTTGGTCCTTTGAGATGAGCGAGGGTTCTCTGAGAATTCAGAAAGCTTACCAACGTAACAATAATTAGGAATATTGGAAGTTGTGGCTGTAAACCTCCAATAATTAGGCACTGTCATAGTCTTTGTATCGTACTAAATTTACAGCTGTTCACATTGGCTCCAAGCTGCCAAATCTAAAGGGTCACTGAAGAGGCTTTAGTAGCCGAAATCTCGGTATGATTGGAAAAGGTCCCTCAGGACCTTTTCCACAGTGTTTACTTTGAATATGAAGAAAATTGTACCCATGATCGACTGCTCTCTCTCAATTACGCGTTTTGTCACATAAAGCGCTAAATAAAAACTAGTGAACCCGTCTATGTTGACCAGACAGTTCACCGCAAACAATTTAATTTATCCATTGTTGACACTCCCTGTCAAAAAGCGTTAAATATCTAGCAAGCAGTCTCGATCGTGGCGACTTCTTATCATTGCGCATCTAAGTTAAGATCGTAGATACCCTGATGAGGGGTACATAAACTATAGGAACTCTAGATGACTGACTTTTAGTTCATCACATCGGACCCATGGGTCTCTCTCCGGTAGTGTGGCCGCAAGTCAAAATTCAGAACTCTGTCACAAATTGACTGCACTGCAAAATGGTTTTCTACACTGTGACATATCGACATATTTGATTGTAATCGTGTTCTCTTTAGAATTAGCTTTGATTCTGTAACATCAGAAATTTTAGTCAATGCCTTGAGTGACAGATACACACACTGGTCAAGCGTTCATAACATGAAACGATATTTATACGAAACTGAAACGTATGGTAATCGAAATTAATCAACAACACTGAAATCTGGAGCAAAAGGAAGCTCTTATATCAAACTGCTGTTGACCTTTTCATTGGTTTCTTTTTAAAGAAGCCAACTTGTCTATTACCTTTCTCATTTATACGTTCGCTGCTACTACAGTATCTCAGTTCTTATTTTATTTTCTGCTGGCGGGGTTTGATGTCGCTATATCGGTTAACGTTATAACCTTTCGAACCGGAAGAACCATTAAAGCAAATTAACCACCTTGTCGCACATTACAGGTCACTCCGTCGAAGATGACCCTAAGTCACTGCAACCTGGAGGTGGTAATGAACGAACTAATGTCTACTGCCCAAGTCTTACTCAGACAGAAAGACATTGACTCCTTCAATAAGGTATGATTTAGCTTTTTCATCTTTAGGTGGATAGAGTTTGGTCATGTTCATACACATTATAGTCTCTTCAAGAGGTTGCAAAGTCCTTGCTCTGAGTGAAAGTGTGGAGTTTGAAATTATACAGTGAAATAACATTATATCATTATAACATTCATTGTATCCACGTGCATGTTCTTACCATTTGTTGTGACAGTTTGAAATTGAATATCTTATGAGCAATAAAGTACAATGTTATATGGTATGTAATTCATTGATTGATGTCTGTGTAAAGCACATTTACAAACATTTCATCATAGCTACGTGGGAAATATTCTTTTGCACTTAATCTGAATATATGGAACAAAAATATCAATCATATGTGAGACAAGCCATGTTCTGCTTGCGGGTGTGTCAGGTGGTTTTTCCCCGGGTACTCCGGTTTTCGCCCCACCTACCGATTGATTCGTCTCGATATGAGTGAAAAAGCTTGAAAGGGACGTAAAACTGAATCAAAAAAAAAAAAAAAAAAAAATATCAAGTACCAAAATGAATCGCTATTTTCGAATTCGGAAAGAGTTGTTACTTGTACAAAGATTCAAAATACTAGTATATTTATACGACATCAATTGAAGACATTTTCATTGTTCAGAATAATAGGTGGAAGAAAAGAGCCCTCTCAGTGGTGCCAATGAAATGGGGCGCCAACCCGACCTACTATATCTTCCCAGTACTTGTCAATGTTTATGCCCATGATGGATCCGTACTGGTTCATCATGGTGGAGTAGAAATGGGACAAGGAATCAACACTAAGGTGAGATATAGTGCCAACCTTTTATAGAAAAAAGTTTCAAATAGTAAAAGGTAAGCAATGACCAGGAACCTGGGTCCGGCGAAATTCCTTCCCTATTTTGAGTCTGACATAACTAGCTACTAGTAACTAGTGTCTTTAGGTTGTCATTTTATGATCGTTAGAGATACAGACTTTCAAGAACAAAATAATTATAAAATGAATTGATTTAATGAAAACAAAACGACCAGATGCAGCCATCTAGGAGATAATGGCGAATTGCCTTTTAATGGTATTGTATATTTTAGATTAGAATGATATATGAGATTCTTGAACGCTTCCTTCCATGATTTTGATCCAGGATATTTCCTTCTATGTTTAATGCATGGTGTGAACATGATTACCTTAATTTCAGGTGGCACAAGTTTGTGCTTATGAACTCGACATTCCTGTCTCTATGGTAACAGTGAGAGGCACTAACTCTGTAGTTGAACCCAACAACATCAACACAGGAGGGAGCGTCACAAGTGAAACGTGCTGCCAGGTCAGAGTTTTGACATGTTAAAATGTAAATGGTATAAAGCTGATAGCGGTTGCTGCCCATTCAGAAGATCAATATCTGATTAATATCAATTTGAATCGTAATGTTTTATAAAACTTATATACATACAACCTCGGTCTTCTTTACGAAGCAATGTCTCACTTATCCAGCTTATAACCTCCTTCCCACAGTCACCTTGATTACATAACGCAACAGAATTAATCTTTGATTTTGTTATGGCATTGCCATTCGCAAAATGATGATAATTTTAATCCATTGAGTGGTATCATACAATCTCTTCAACACTGTATAAACGCTGTATAAGGTATTTCGAATCATTCTCATTTAGGGAGTTATTGTTTGCTGTACAAAGCTGAAAGCAAGGATGGCACCTGTAAAAGCTAAGATGACCAATCCATCTTGGGTCGACCTCGTCAATCAGTGTGTTAGAGAGAGGGTACCCTTATCCGAAAAAGTTATGTACGTGTAAATGTTACATTTTTGATATAATAGATCCATTATTAACTTTAATCTGAACTCAAAGAAAATGATAACAATGATTTAAATCTACTAAGATGGTACCGGAATCAATGTCAATTTTGATCAATATTAGTTTCAAGTACATGTAACAATCGTGTACGAAATTTAAGGACCGAAAAACATATAAATAACATCTATGGCTACCGGCTACGGTAGTGCAATATATGAGCCGCCTCATGAGAAAACCAACACTGTGGTTTTTGAACAGGTCCGACACAAACCTAGTTGACAAGCACAGAAGATGGCTAGAGGCTGGAAAGTTTGGCTATTTATACGAAATCCGATCATGATAATGGATATTTTCGCTTTTATATATGAAGCTCCACCTATTTTAGTGAATTATGTCTTACTTTTCTTAAAGCAATGTACCACCGATAACAAACCCCTATGAATACAACATCTATGCGGCCACGTGTTCTGAGGTAGAACTTGACGTATTAACAGGAGAATATCAGGTGAACAGGGTTGACATCGTCTATGATTGTGGAGAAAGGTACGTGATTTAAGACCACGTGTTCGTCAAGATACATCAATTCTAACTCATTAAATCTTTAACAGGAAGAAGTGGATGTCTTTACAGGAAAAAATCGGGTCAACCAAGGGTAGACATTGTATATCATTGTGGAGAAAGTTGAGTAAAATACTTAGTAACCAAGTTATCGACAACCTGTCCAGGACTTTATGGGTATAATTAGTCGGTGGAGGGAAGTATGTAATAAAGTGATCTCTTTGTAGTAAACTTGGGGCATTTACGGGAGAATATCAGGTGAACAGGGTTGACATCGTCTATGATTGTGGAGAAAGGTATTAGACTGAAGATAACATGTTGGGAAGAACATGTTCTTCAGGATACATCAATTGTAACTCTCTATAACGAAGAAATACGAGACGACATTCAGGGGGATTATCGGGTCCACAGGGTAGACATTATTGTGGAGAAATGTACGTAGAATACCCAACTTATCGACAACCTGCTCGGGAATGTTTGAGTATACATTTGATTAGTCGGTAGCGAGAAGTTTGTAATATAGTGATATAGCAGGGGAATACGCAAGGTAATGCTTTATAAGACGATGGTTACGTCTAGGTTCTATATATATAAATGAAAAATATAGGACAGAGACCACTTTTTCCGACTTTGTTATTATTTGGCTAAATGAGACCTCAGCAGCATGAATTTAATCAAGAACTGGAGTCAAAATGCCAAACCGACTGGATTCCATCTGTTTTTCAGTTTGAGTCCTGGTATAGACATTGGTCAGATTGAGGGTGGTTTTGTCATGGGTATGGGGTACAGTATGGCCGAGGAGATTAAATATGATCTAACAACGGGGAAAATACTCACAAACGATACATGGGTAATGTTTTGATATGTATCTTCACGTACATTGTATACAATGTATTTAAAAATAAAGATAAATTGGAGGGAAATCATGACAAATTAGTCAATTATAATGTATGTGACAATGAGGAATCCTCGCTATATTACATGATGTCTAATGTGGTCCGAAAGTAGAGTTTTATATGATATATTTTATTGTTGCTTGTAACCCGATCGGTTGCTTAGGGCACTCGTTGTATTTTAGATGTTTTTGTTTGAACTTGCATTATTTGTTATTTACAGACATACCTTCCACCAACGAACAAAGACATTCCAGTTGATTTCCGAATCTCTCTCCTAAAGAATTCACCCAACCCAACTGGAGTTTTGAGATCCAAGGGTACGTTCCGATGCCTAAGCCATAGCAATCAACACTGAATTTTAAACAAAAGAGATTGTATTTTTAATATTGAATATTAATTAAAAGAATTCAGTTCTGAAAACAAAGGATCTCGGAAGAAAATATAGGTTTTCAGCCCAAAGTTTGAGTGTTTCTGGTAGCTTCTGTGTTAATCTTATAGAAAAAATGTTGCATTCTCCGTAAAATAAAAGGTTTGTTTAATGCAACAACATGGCGGAAATCTTTTGATGGTACATACCTGCAGCATAAATCTGTGCCAAAGGGGGAAGGGGTCAGATTTTTTCGAAAAATTTTGTCAGAAAACAACTTGTTTGCCATAGAATATCAAGAAATTACTACTATATGCTTATTGCAACCTAAAATAGTGGGTTGAAACTATTTATGGACTAATAACTGGTACATCATGTTTATCAGATTTATAATTCTAAATAACACTGCCCATCACTTTTGCAAAAACCTGTACCTTAAATATACTATGCAAAAATATTAAGCAACTTTTACTTTGAATAGTGACTCCATATGGTTTGTAGACATTAGGGAAGTTCTTCTGACAGAGCCTTGCATGTATCGAATTAAGGTAAAACCAATAGTTGTGTGTTGCTAATGTAACGTTATGTTTTAAGTCCACGTACGCACATCTCAAATACAACATAAACCGTCAAAAATTGAGAAACATATTTTGCACAGTATATTTGTATGCATTGTAAGGTGTACACTTAATGTGTTTACCTATTAAAATAGGACAGATAGTCTGTTCATTCAGGTAGAACATACATATACAGTATATTTCCATAGCCTTGGTATATTACAAATAATAGAGCTGAGCCCGTTTATCGGTTTTTGGGCTTTTTGACAGCCTTCCCCCCCTTGCCCAAACATGACATTTAGATATATTATGTCCTTTACAAAAACACAGTTGTGTTAAAAATATTTTGATTGGGCAAGGGGGGGGGGGGGGGGGGGGGCGTGGACTTATAAACAGTTTCCTATTTCCTATATGCTCCTATATAAAATTCAAAGATTTTGTCCAATTTTTAAAGTAGTCACTTCTTGACTTACACACAACATTACATGTCTAAATACAACAGAAACTTACTTTTCAACTGTAATAAACTTCATTTAAGTGCCTGGAACTTGAGATTTTGAAGATTTCTTGGGCAATCTCACTAAAAAAATCTTCCGAGATCCTTATATTCAAAATATCTGTTTTATTGGTCATTTAGCTGAAAGCCAACCTCCTTATTCAGATCGCTCTTACCAATGCATTAAAAGCTACGCATAAATGAAGGACTAGTCCAAATCTCCATCCTACTAAAATATTCACGATTCTATTTTCAGCAACTGGTGAGCCCCCACTGTGTATGGCGTGTTCAGTGTTCTTTGCTTTGAGGAAATGTATTGAAGAAGCTAGGACCGATGCTGGGCACTCTGAAACATTTGATTTCTGTAAGCGTTCTTTTTCTACCTTATTTGTATCAGATCGATGAAATTTGATTGACCCTAAACGAGAAATAAATAAAAAGGCAAGAGTAAGCAATGACCAGGAAATGGTGCATCAGAAAGAAAATATCCAATCCAATAAGAACAACAAAAAGCCAGTATTCACATTTGTAAAATTGTGGTTGAGTGAGGGCGCTGTTATTTCCTATAAGGTGTCCAATCAGCTACCTTCGCTGAACCTCGGATCCAATAAATCCCGGATAGGTAACTACGGTATATTTATGGTATTTATTGGAAATATGTGGTCTCGGCTAGATTGTCAAAGCTGTAATTGATAAAGTTTAAAAGCTGATAATTTAATTATTTGAGCAAATATCAATGATATTTTTTCATAAAGCAATAGCCTAATATATTAACGTTAAGACAGTATCATTTTATTTCTGGAGAAACCAACATGTTCTGCACAAATCGTCAAGAAAACTAGGTATCAAATTTCACTGTTTTCAGCTTTTTTGACAGAAAATCACCAGATTTTGGTAAAAATGAAGGGAAAAACTCCATTTGCATTCATTGTAACTTAAAATTTTTGATCAAACATGATAAAAACCTCTTATTAGAGCCTTAGTTGTCACTTAAACTCATTTTAGACCATCCTAATGTGTTTTGTGATACTTAAAATCAAGCAGAGACAACATGAATTGACACTTGCTTTAGTGCCTTATCCGGGTTATTTTGGATCCCAGGCTGAACCAAATATAATGAAAACGTTTGTCGTTTGTGGAGTAATAATATCAAATAGATAATATTAGCCTCAACCCAGACACAATGCGGGAAAAATTAGCACAAAGCATCTCCATTTGTTTACGATACAAATGAAGAGCAAGATGACCAGCGCTTTACCAACAAGGAACCCATTCAGCAAGAAGCCTTATATTCTACATTCTGTTTCAGGCCCACCTGCTACTGTCGAGAAAGTACAAACGCTGTGTATGGTCGATCCATCACAATTCAAACTGCACTAGCGAGATATTTATGAGCAATGTGCAAAACTTTGGCCAATTGCAATTCAAATTGTTCTGGCGAGATACCTATCAACAATATTCATAACTCTTGTCCTTCCATCACAATTCGAACTGCACTGATTTGTGACACAGCTATGGAAAATAAGCAAAAAAACTTGTGTAGACACCTCGACTCCGATTAGATGTGACACAAGGGTTTTGACACAAGGGTTTAGAGAATGTAACCTGCATTCATATTGCTCATTCTATATGATAAATACTGAAAGACATTCCCAGCAGGCACCTGACGTCTGTTTGACGTCAGATATTGGTTATATTTTGGTCGCGACGTCATATAACCAATTTCCAACGTCTATCAGATGTCATTTCCTGACGTCTTTTGGGCGTCTGGATTGGACGTTGTTTTGACGTCAAACTAGTTCGTCAGTTAGACATCGTAATGAAGACGTGATTTAGACCTTGTGTGTTTCATACTTCTGACCATGGGTGGTGTGCAAATTAATGAAACTTCACTTTGGGTAAAAATCAGATCATTCGTTTCGTGTGTTTCTTTTGCTTTCTTTCTTTCTTTTTTTTCTATGTTACTTCCAGCAGACATTTGACGTCCGTTGGACGTCAGATTGACGTCAGACTCCAACGTCATAATAACGTTGGAGTTAGGTTGATTTTGAAAGTTTGTTTGTTGTCAAAACTAGACGTCAATCTGACGTGCTAAAGCCAACGTCGGTTTAACGTCTGAAAGCTGACGTCAATCTGACGTCCTAAAAACGACGTTTGAATTCATGTCATATAAATAGTTTAAGGTGTATATTTTTTCGCATTTTTGAATAACAGTGGATTCAGAAGAGCAGTGATGCACTTTTGATAGTCCCTTTCACTCCTTTGATAGAGTTTTTCGGAACATACAAAATGTTCAAGATATTAATTCAGCCTGATGTTGGTACATCTTATTTAAGCAAAATTTTATTGCTTTATGGTGCTAAAACCAATAAGACATTAGTGTGAGAAATAAGATTATTCTGAACAATGGTGAAATAAATATTAAAATATACAAATTTTATTTTCATCTTAATTGAAAGTTTGATAACTTAGTGAAAGACTTTATTTTGATTAATAGATAATCATTTTTTCCTACATAAATTAAGCATGAGGGCGAAATATGGGATTTCCCATACGAGACTCAGATATGACTTTTAAGTGGCAAGTTTGAAATTATTATTTGAATTTGATATTATATAGAGGATCTTACACGAGTGGTCATTTCATATGAAATTTATTAAACGAGCCTTCAGCGAGTTTAATAAATTTCATATGAAATGACCACGAGTGTAAGATTCGTTTTATCATATGACTTCTGAAATAGGATTTTATCGCCTTCGAAGTGGACATATTTTCAATGAAAATTTACATTGTTGTTACGGACGCCGTCAATGACGTTACGTATTCCCGCAAAAGTGTTATTACACGTGTGGTCATACGATTTTTATGACATGAAGTTATCCACTGGAAAACAGCGACGTCATATGATAATACATAATATATGTAAGAAATTATGTCAGTTTAAGGGCAGCTAACTCTGTCGACATATATGAAAAACACGTCCCCAGCAGGCATCTGACGTCAACTTGACGTCGGATATTGGTTGTATTTTGGTCACGACGTCATACAACCAATTACCAACGCCCACCTGACGTCCAGTCCTGACGTCAGTGGACGTATTGATATGACGTCGAAATGACGCCGGATTCAAACGTAAGTCTAACGTCATATGTCGACAGAGTTAGCTGCCCTTGAAATGACATAATTTCTTGCGCAAAAGTAACAACATCAAATTCAAATAATAATTTCAACATAGCCACTTTTAAAAAAGCCATATCTAGGTCTCGTATCGGAAATCACCATGCTTAATTAATTTAGAAAAAAATAATTATTTGTTAATCAAAATAAAGTCTTTCACTAAATTATTAAACCTTCTATTAAGACGAAAATGAAATTTGTATATTTTAATACTTATTTCACCATTTTAAATTATTGATTGTTCACAATAGTCTTATTATTTACACTAATGTCTTATTTGTTTTAGCACCATATAGCAATAAGATTTGACATGAATAAGATATACCAACATCAGAGTGATTTAACATCTTAAACATTTTGTATATCCCGAATACATTATGTATATCCACACTGCTGGGAATCACGTGATACGCAATGTTTATGATATGTGCAAATTGTAAACAAGAAGCCGCCATTTTCCACCGGGTCTAGGTAAGTCTATCGAGTTTTCTTTCAAATGCTGAGGGATAATGATGGATGAATATGCCCAGTCCATGCAGATACATCAGATTTCTTTAACTATGTGCGAGCTAATCTTTCAAAGTGTTTTGTTTGTGTAAACACCTCATTCCCATCATCAAAATTGTTTGTTGCCATGTACACCAAATATTTATTTTGGGCCTTATTCATTCTTCCAGCAACAATGCGTCCTTTCTTAGAGGTAAAATAACATTTTTTTCAAAGGACAATTACCTCCATTTTACAGAAATATGCTAAGTGCCACATGAAAAAAGATAATCAACATCATTGACATTGCATCCCTATACACATGCAATGTGGATTGATACCCTCCACACTAAAACAAAAGTCATCATGATGTGTTTCTATTCTTTCGTCGATAAATGTATTGATTGCTAATGCACCAGTCCTTTGTAACCATTGCCTTCCCCCCCCCCCCACTTCACACATACCTACGGTGAAGGGTGGGGGATAGCCGGGCTTAAGTGCAGAGCAATTACTTGTCGAGTGTATCCGCAGTGCAGGGGGAATTACGAGGTTTTTATGCATTAGGATCCTTACTCCAGGGCAATTTTCTATTTCTAAGGTGAGGCCAAAGAGTAAAGTTTTGACCCCCCAGTTTGCCCCCTGTGTGTGAGGCTTATAGCAGGGCACTGAAAGCAGAAATGCCACAATCACCGCCCTTCCCCGTAGGTGGATGAGCAGTGGTTACAAATGACTTGTGCATAATTGCAGCTAAAATATGATCAAAAAAAAAAAAAAAAAAAAAAAAAAAAAATAGCCGTTCTCGGTTTTGTTCAATATTGAGAACGAATCTTTAAATGCTTTCCTGACTTTATTATGTATCAGCAGTCACACATTAGCGTATAACCCAAACGCGCGTCTGGCTTTAGATTTTGGACGTATAAAAATAATTTGTTCCTTTAACTCGCTTTAGCAGTCACACATTAGCGCCTGACTGAGACGTGTGCCGGACGTACAAAAATCTCAAAGTGTTGAAGTACGTTTGTGTTACTTCCCAGACGCGCTAAGCATGTGCTACAGGCGCACAGCAAACGTTCAACGCGCGTCTCACAAACGCTTAGGGCACGCTACGGAAGCAATATCTCATAAAATCTGAAAACGCATGTGGCGTACACTAGCGTGCATAACACGTGCGCCAAATGCGTTCATAGCGTATTCAACGCGCCTGTAACGCGCATGGAACTTATTCGAAACGTAAAAGACATTCGCACAAGACACGCCCAGCTTCTGGAAAAATTTTAAGCATGCTTAAACACAAACGTGCCTAGAGCGCGTACCGACCTTTAGCGACGTATATCAACGTACACCCAGCGTACACCAAGCGTACACCAAAAACGCACATGCAGCGCGTTTCTAATATGTCTCCGACGTGCTCCTGACGTAGGTTGAATCATTCAAAGTTTACATTTTTGTCAACACGCCCGGCGCGCGTTGGCTTATTCTGCTATTTTAAACAGCAGTCACACACTAGCGTATAATCCAAACGCGCGCCGGGCGTGTCGACAAAAATGTAAAATTCAAAAAACGCCAGGAGCACGTTGGAGACACGTTAGAAGCGCGTTAAACGCGCGTTTTTTACGCTTGGTGTACGCTTGTTGCACGTCGATATACGTCGCTGTAAGTCGCTGCGCGCTCAAGGCGCGTTTGCCACCCCCCCCCCCCAAAAAAAAAAAATCAAACATGCTTAAAAACTTTCTAGAAGTTCGGTGTGTCCCGGGTGTGTGTCTTATACGTTTCGAATAAGTTCCATGCGCGTAACATGCAAATTAAGCATGACCTGAAACAGACAAGCTACTTTCAAACTAGATGCACTGCGACAGGTAAAATGCAGGTTTGTCGGACACGCACATTTAACATATCGCAAATTTTACACCCATGTACTCCACATTAATTTTGAGAAATGTGACATTAATTTTGCGTATGCCAGTTTCGATAAGTTTTTGGGTATCATGTATGCTCCAATTTAATACGTTTTTATCATTGTCGTGTGAAGAATTTGTACGTATTCATCACATCTGTGAAGAACTTTTTTTTTAATATATAAAAACGGTACCAAGATTCAAGTGTGTATTTTTGACATGTGAAGAATTGGTGCGTATTCTGCAAACTTTCTGTCAAGAACTGTTGAATTAAACTGTGCGTATGTTCATTTTCTGGGGCGGCGGCCCCCGTGGCCGAGTGGTTAAGGTCGCTGACTTCAGTGCTCTTAATCATTCGGTCATCTCACCGCTGTGGGTTCGCGCCTCGCTCGGGGCACGAGTCACATGTGGGACAAGCCAAGTTCTGCTTGCGGGTGTGTCAGGTGGGTTTTCCCCGGGTACTCCGGTTTTCGCCCCACCTACCGATTGATTCGTCTCGATATGAGTGAAAAAGCTTAAAAGGGACGTAAAACTGAATCAAAAAAAAAAAAAAAAAAAAAAAAAAAAAAAAATCTGGGGCACATGGCGCTCTTGACGGTAGAAAAGTATATGCTTTTACATGTCAAAAGTCAGTATAAAAAGGTAAGGAGAAGTTTTTGATATGTGCAAAAAGCTAACTGATACTTTTTGCATTAATTTAGAAGCGTGTGAACTTGTCTTTGAGAGACTCTAAAAACTGGTTTAATTAAGGCCCCCAACATTTTTTTTGTATTACTGATTGTTCCAAGGCGATACTTCTGTTGTGGTTCTATTTGTTTTATGTTTTGGAGTCGAATTTTCGTGTTGTTTGAACCTTATGTACGTTTTCATAGTTTTGATTAAGTTCGGGTTACTGTTTTGCACTTATTGGAAATAGCTGCTCATTCGGCTTAAAGGGAAACATAATTATTAAACTCCCGCATATGATTTTCATGAAACTTCACATGCTTCAAGATAATTGTATCCTTGGACTAAAATCGAAATAAAAGTGGGATGTCACCGGCCTCGTTTCCATGGTATCCGAACTTTTTTAATGTTTCTCGTGCATTTCAGAAAATTGCGTTCGTAGCGGACATGTGTTTTAATATATGTGTTATTTTTGCATATTAAACGCTTTAAACATATGATCAGTGTTATTTTCTTAAATTTTGATACTATTTGCTTTTAAACTGAGGAGATTACAAGCAAAATTAACTTTCCCGCCATGTTTTCAAATCTGGAAAAACTATGTATTTTTAAGATATCTCCTAAACTACACATATGATTTTAATTAAATTAAACCAATAGATATGAAACGCTGTAACCATTCAAAAGTTGAAATAAAAAGTGGGGGTCATCGAATTGCGTTGGAAGATTTAGAGAAAACCTGTTCAATATTCCCGCCTTTTTCGTTTTAAGGTCAAACGTTGCACTGACGTCGCGTATATTAATGCGACGTCATCAACAGCGAAATAACCTTATACACGAATTAGGGTATATCAATTGTCGCATAACTAATTTAAAAATAAAAATGAACAATATGTTTACCCGCTTTAGGACTTAATTATGCAGAAACAAACAAAATAAGATTCTACAGCTTGCAACGTCATTGGAAAATCAAAACAAAACGACGCTAAAAGCTATGCATACACTAAACGCCGACATTGCGCAAACAGTGTTCTCATAAACAATAGGAATTTCATTATGATTGCGCCTTTTCCTGATCATTACCCACTTGAATCGTTCTAATTTGATCGCTCTTGATCGGTACAGCTAATAAAAGTTAGCCTAAAACTTTTCATGGCTTATACGGTTTAGCTCCAGTAAGCATTTTTGTTTAAATTAAGGTTAAAACAAGAGCTACCAAGCCTTAAAGGAGAACGTTCAACGACAATACCTTTTAAACTCAAGGTCTGATCTAAGAAACATTTTGGTGCAAATTTTGTTCAAATCGGTCAAGGATTAAGTGAGATATTGTGATTTGAAGTTTTGGAACGAAGTGAATATTTAATTAGAAAATTGTAAAACCATAAACAATGAATAAATTCTATATTTCAAATTTTTTTAATGGAGGTATACGTCCAAAATTGATAGTAAATCAATAGTACAAACCAGTGTAACAAAAATTAACAGAAAAATATTAATAAGGTTTCATTATTATTAATTATGCATATTTAAGTAGAACTTTATGACGGCATTAAGCCTAATGAATATCCAAGATGGCCGCATCTTTTAACAGAAATTAATGTATATTCAAACCAACACAACTTTCTCAATATCCATCTGATTTTAATAAAACTTGTACCAAATTGTTAAGAGAGGCACCTACTTTCATTTAAGATGCATTGTGTTTTAACCTTGTCTTTCCCTTTAAGAGTCCATGTTTGAACAAAATGAGAATAAAAGATGCAAAGAGTGTGTGTCTGGGGTCGTTGAAGTGTACTCAAAAAATTCTAAACATCTAAAGCAAATACCAAAGTGAGGGTAAAAAAAGGTGCAATTTTAAAGTGACTTAACATATGACCCCCACCTGGTTGATGGCTAATTTCTGAAGCACAGTTTTTGCCCATTGTTCAAAAGTGTGATCGAATAGCATATCTATGAAATGGAATGCATAAAATTTTGTTAATTCTTATGAGCTTTATGGAAAATTGGTTAATGGCATCATTACGTTTCTAATTTTGTCGGGTATAGTAAATAAAGAAATGAAGAAAGAAAAAGGTATTGAACATGAAACATTTAAAAGACCATTGATGGATATGAGTGGTAAAGAGTCACACAGTTTGTATGATCTAGTACTTTCTGAACTACCGATAACATGGCTATGTCCGTCATTGTATTGGACCTAATCAATTTTAGAGAGCCAAAATTCATCTACTTAAAATTCAATAATTATTAAACTGACAGAAAATAAGAACACAATTTGTTTGTGTGGAAGGAATCAATTTGGTTTGCTGTGTACATGGTATCTAGCAAAGTAATCTGCTCGTAAAATTGCAGAATTTGGTTTTATCCGTTATGAAAAAAACTTCCCACGTTTTTATAATACCACAGCAGTATGTAATGAATTTCAATGTAATGATTAACATTTAATATTTAAGATATTGAAGGAAATAAAGCTTATGTGTGTAGGGTAACAGCGTATTTTAAGTGAATTTTTGAAGTGTTTGAAACACTGGCCAGGTGAAATGCCACAAACAATGGCTCAAATTCTTCCAAATAGGGTTGTCCATGGAATGCACTAGGTGGCATAAAAATCAACAGGCGTATCTTGAAGTTATTTGGAAAGAAAACAAAACTGATGACGTCATTTGTTTACATTTTGGTGTATATGGAAACATTTGCGGTCACATGATTCCCAGCAGTGATCCAAGTACTGGTTAAGGTGGACCCAGGAACGGTGTCAAACTAAAAACAAAAACAAAAAAATCAACCTAGTACTGGTTTTTACCCAGGAACGGTATTACAAAAAGCAAACCCCGGTTTGAGCCTTCGGGTGCTCACCGGGAAAAGCAACCTCCAAGTACTGGTTCTACCCAGGAAAGGTAACTAAAAACAAACCCTAGTACTGGTTGGTTCCCAGGAAGAAAAAAACCGAATGAAAGGAGTGAAAGGGAATAACAATAGTGCATCACCGCACTACTGAATCCACTTCAGGATTTCAGAATGTTAATTTAACTGCGATTCTAACACACCTCGCCTATATAGCCAATGGTAAAAAACGTGTTATATTGTGCAACAATTTCACTGGGCGAATAAGCGTGACGTTACTTTGCGGCATTTGTGACGTCAGCTATCCCACAAAGCAGCGTTAGACGGTGAAATTTCGTTTTAGTGCACAACAAACGTAATAAGTGTGTGTAAATACCAGCATTACAGTCAAATATTTGGCGGGATATCTGCAATGCAATGGCGGAAAGCTGAACGATATCGACGGTTTCAGCAACATTTATTCCGTTTATTGTGTGTTAGAATCGAAATAGATCAGCTCAAGTGCGTGAATTGTTGAGTAATAATTCACTGTTTGTCGGTCAGTTGTAAGAAGATAAATCACTCGCGCTACGCGCTCGTGATTTGATCTTCTTTACAACTGACCTCCAAACAGTGAATTATTACTCAACAATTCACTGCTAGAGCTGATCTATTTCTTAAACAAACATTCACGATATCGGTTTTAGCACGTCAGATTGACGTCTGTTTTTGACGTCAAACAAACTTTCAAAATCAACCTAACCCCAACGTCATTATGACGTCACATTTGAGACATCAAACCAACGTTGTTTTTCTGACGTCAGAATGACGTCTGTTTTTGACGTCAGAATGACGTCTGTTTTTGACGTCAAACAAACTTTCAAAATCAACCTAAATCCAACGTCATTATGACGTCGGAGTCTGACGTCAATCTGACGTCCAACTGACGTCAAATGTCTGCTGGGTTAGTTCAGCAACCTTTTATTATTTAAAATGTGAAATGGATTTTTGCCATCTGCTGACTTGGATAATGAAAACAAGTACCTCAAAGGGCAACGATCGCTCACCTGAGAACCAACAAGTTCAAAATCTTGATCTCAATTCTGTAAATGGAAGAAGGATCCCATCTAAATTCCAACAGATAAGAACATTCAAGGGTAGCTGAGTCTATAGTCCCATCTGCCTCAATTTCAAACTCGTATGAGACTATAATATTGTCCTCATAAGCTATAAGACTAAAGATGGTCCAATCAAAAATGCAGTTGATGGAGTTTTCACAGGAACATACATAAATATTTAGATGACACTAAAACTGAGATCCTTTAATAAAGAGCAGCGAGCATATTATTGAGAAAACGAATGGGCCATACCGCGGTTTCGGCTACTTAAGTCTCTTCAGTGACCTTTCAGATTTGGCAAAATGGAGCCATAGTGAAATACCAGGTGAAATACTGTAGTTTTACAACTTTCAACAGGATCGTCGACACAAAGACTCGTATTATCCAAACAGAGCCAAATACATAAAACGTTGATAGAAAACCCCCGCTGATCTCAAAGGACCAAAAGGATAAATATAATCTGCACTATGAGTGATTTACTGGGAGACTTTTTCGGGCCGCCACACGGCATAACACCAGCTATAGTAATGGCAAAAAAAAAATGAAACTGAGATCCTTAAAGAGCAGCCAGCATATTAACGAGAAAAGAAGGGAAAGAGTCAGTGATGGGATCTGTTCGTATATTAAACTAATCCGGGACTTTATTGTTTCCCTTGTTACCTGCAGGAATGAAGAAGACTAAACATAAATCTGTTAGTGCACACAAAATTCCCCCCCATTTTATTTTGGAGATTACGCTAGACGCACAAGTGCAACTAACTGCACAATCTGGAGGAATTTTCATTCATCCAATACTTTATATAGCTGCACTTGGTTACTTACAAAGGTTAAAGTATAAGCAGGCAGTGATCAGGAAATGACGCAATCAGAAAAAATCCCCACTCCAAAAACCGAGGTGGAAAAAACCAAACTAACAATCAGGTACTAATACTAAGAAAACATATAGCAAGCCGAGTGAGCAGCTATTTTACCAATAAGTGGCTATTCAAGTTACCCAAACTTAACTTAAATATGAAAAATACATAAGGTTCTAACAGCACAAAAATTCAACACCAAGAAATAACCACCACAGAAGTATTGCCTTGGAACGATCAGTAATATAAAATTACTGGCGGGCTTAAATCGATTTTATAGGCACCTAAGCTCACCCTCAGCTTCTGTAGTGGCTCTAATATACACAAATATAAACAAGCAATAAGAAAAATCATGTAAAGAAATATAAAAATAGGTACCAGCGTGTAACATGTGTAACGGTAGGCAATGCAATGAAGTGAATCTAGTGAAAAATGGAGTCACTAGACGGTCAAGGGCAGATAGCTCATAAGTCGATAATGTGATCTGTTCTAAATTCGAACTCATCTGAGACTTTGTGGTTGCCCTTGTTATGTTGTTTGCAAGAATGAAGAAGCCAAACATAATTTTGAGAATTCACTACCATTATCCCCCGTTATAAGTCTAAGTGTTTTTTGGCGGTCCAGGACAGATTTTTCCTACGTCAATGATGTCAATGATGGTATCTGACCTTAATTCGAATTCATCTGATACTGTATGGCTGTCCAAGTCGCTAACAAGAATGAAGAAGATAACATAAAAGATGAAGCAGCTGTGGTGTTCGCAACATTATCTCCCTCATAAGTATATGGAAATTATTCAAGATGCTCGAGGGCAGCTGACTCCCCAGTCCACGTTCTGAGCCGACCGAAATTCTAACCAACCCGAGGTTGTATGACTGTCCTTGTTGCCAGCAAGAATGTGAGGTTCCGATCAAAATTGCTGTCGCTGCAGTTTTCATAACATTTCCCTTATTATAATCCTGTGGGAGCTGTATGTTATCATTGCAACCAGAGTTCGAATCTGATCTGGTCCAAATCCTAGTGCAGCCAATCCCCCTCCCCATTGATGCTTCAGATCAAATTCAGTTGAAGTTGTACGTCTGCTTTCAGACACATTCATGTTTGAAAGTTCTAGCTTATGCTCGGATGGACGACGGATTGACGGACGCCGGTTCATGTCCTATCCTGTTAAAAGGTACAAGTAGGCAAAGATCAGGAAAAGGCGCAATCAGAAAAAGATTCCCACTCCAAAAACCGAAGTGGGAAAAAACTCACATTGTGAGCCTCCGACTCAGTAAGTGAATAAAAGCGAATTACTGGATATTCATTGCTATATCTACACATTTTCCTTTTCTGTGGGAAAAAAAGGTCTGGGTAAGAAAGATGACAGACATGTTTCTGTGATGAAAGCCTTCAGTAAATAAATTGACAATATGTTGGTCACATCTGGCTTCAAACATCAAGTCGTCATGTGCGATGAACTTGGATTCCTCATTCAACTAACAATTTTCAAAATTTATTACCTACTGTAAGGGTGACACCTCTTAATTTATTTTCGGCATCTACTGTTAATCTACACGGAGCTTCTAATTCTAATATGTTTCGCAATAATCTTCAGATTAGGTTATCTCCACTCAAATCACCAATTTTACGTAAATATATTAATCCGTTCAAGAGACCTGGAATGTACCCTAGTATTTCTAAGTGCAATGCCAAGAAGTGCAACTGTTGCAATCATTTATGCTCTAAGACTACTATCACTTCATCTGTGAATGGTAGGACATTTTCAGTGGTTAATGATTCTGATTTAGACTGAAAATCAATGGATCTTGTATATGTTCTTACTTGAAATACAAACAATTGTAGGATGCAATATGTTGGACAAACTTGTCGAACTTTGCAAAAACGATTTGGTGAGCACTATCGTAGAATCAGAAAGCCCAAAAATAATGATACCTTTCTGTACCAGCATTTTAAGCGCACTGGTCATTCTCCCAATGATGTTAAAGTTCAACCAGTGGAGAAAATCACATATGATGAAAATTCTTCAGTTAGATTCAAAAAAAATTAAACGATTTGAAACTGAACTTAAATGGATAAAATTACTGCAAACACCCTTTCCACTGGGATTTAACGACAACATTTACCATGAAGGCAATATTTCCAAAATGCCCGATTTTGATGTACTTACACTTTCGGACTCTCGTAAACGTAAATCTAGATCTCATGGTATAAGGAAAAAGGGTAATGACAAACGTAAACGGTGTGCTGCATTGAAATTGAACATTTCTCTTAATGATTTAGCTGTTAAACTAAGGATTCACGGTCGACATCCAATGCTGTCGTATCTTAGTTCTCTACCTATTGCTGCATTACGTTCCTTGGACACAGAGGCTAATAGATTTTACGATAGAAATCATCAAATGTATGACGCTGCACTGTTAACAAGATGTTATACTCAGCATGCTCTTCGTCCATTTATCGATTCCGAATCTAATCACATTAGAAGTTTTATTAAAATTCCTTTCATCAATAAAGGAATTGACTTTATTGATTTACCAAGCATATTCCAGGATAAATCAGTGATACAGTCTATACCTACCTACTTCCAAAATTCAGAACCTCCTATTATTTGTTACAAATATAACAAACCAATCAGAAATACAATTTTTAATTTCAATAAACTTGTTTCTGATCTTGATATCCATGCTAATACTCCTAAGTCTTGAGATTGTAAAGATTCAAAATATGTTTATCAACCCGCTGGACATATTGTTACTGGAAATTTAAAAATAATTTCGGATTCTAGAATTCGCAAAATTGTTTCTAAAGGTCCGAAATATAGATTCCCTTCCTACATTAATTTCGACAAATGTAGAGAGGAGATTTCATCTGCATTAAATGATTTCGGTAATCGATGGTGTAAACGAGAGGGTGTTGAGGATAATGCTCTTAAAGAATGGAAAAGAAGTATCATCACTATCGTGGATAAACGTATTAAGTTTTATTCACAAAATACTAATCTTTTACCTCCTAAACCCAAATCGTCATTTAGGCATTTGAAGCAGGGTATCCAAGAATTTCATAGAAAGTATGTCTTGGTTCCGGCAGATAAAGCCGCAAACAATGTTGTTGTCGTTTGTAGGCTTCACTACGTTAACACCTTAAAACAGGAGCTTGATGGTACCATGGCTTATCTGGAGACAGATACTGATGAGGTGTCTGTAGTTAATGCCCACTTAAACGATTTACCTGTTAAGTTTTCTGTTTGTGTCAATGAAGGCCAAGACAAACTTCCTACGATGTATTGGTTACCTAAGCTTCACAAAAGACCATACAAAGCTAGATTTATTGCAAATTCTAGCTCTTGTACTACCACTGAACTTTCTAAATTATTAACTTCCTGTCTTACTGCTATCAAATCTCATGTTATAAGATACTGTGAGACAGTGTATGAAACTTCAAATAAAAATTGGTTTTGGTCAATTAAAAATTCTGGTGAGGTGCTCAGTAAATTGAAGTGTAGAGGGTTCCGTGCGACAAGCTTGTCCATATATGATTTTTCTACTCTGTATACAACATTACCACATAATCTAATAAAAGAAAAACTTCTGGATTTGATAGAGTGGACCTTCAAAAGGGCATTAAAAATCTATGGTTCACTTTATTTGGCATGTAATGACAGAAAGGCTTTTTTCACTTCCTCTGACCAAAGTCGGTATACACTTTGGTCATGTCAGAATGTATGCGATGCCTTATCCTATCTCCTTGATAATATTTATATTAGATTTGGGACCAAGTTGTACAGACAAATTGTTGGAATTCCGATGGGTACAAATTGCGCACCTCTCGTAGCTGATTTATTTTTATACTGCTACGAAAGAGATTTCATGGATTCTCTTAACCATGATAATCAAGCTGATGTTATCGAGGCTTTTAATTCCACATCTAGGTACCTCGATGACCTTTTGAACATTGACAACCCTTATTTTGAAGGTATGGTCAATCAAATTTATCCACCTGAACTTCAGTTGAACAAAGCCAATATCACAGATACTGAAGCCCCCTTTTTAGATCTACATCTTTCTGTTGCAAATGGATTTGTTTCTTCTAAAATTTATGATAAGCGCGATGACTTTGATTTTGATATAGTAAATTTTCCTTTTTTGGATGGTGACGTTCCTCGTCGTGCTTCTTATGGTGTATACATTTCGCAACTTATTAGGTTTGCTAGAGTCTGCAATCATGTTGCAGACTTCAACGCTCGAAATAAATGTTTAACAGCAAAACTTCTCCAACAGGGCTATCGGTATCATAAACTTCGAAAAACATTTTCTAAATTTTATCGTAGACACTATGAATTAATTTCCAAATATAATGTTGGGTTAAAGACGCTTTTAAGTGAGGGCCTTTCGGAACCTGAATTTTATGGTGACTTGGTTTACAAATTTAAGAAACTTAAAGGAATTAATGATTTTTCTTTTCAGTTCAGAAAAATCATAACACGTTACAGACGTGTAGGTTATAACTTAGATGTTATGCGACAGTCTGCATGCTTAGTTTTTAACCCAATCATGGTTGATAACTATGCTGCCTTCTTTAATTGCACGCCGGTGGGTCGGGCGTCAGACTCTATGATGGCCCCGACATAAAGCTATTCATTTTAGTTGGTTGGGGCCGGAGCTTCTTGTCTGTTGCTTGGCCCACCGGGGTCCAACTGGTGTTTTTCTTTTGCTCCGGAGTTAGTAGGTTATTCGGCGCCCAGGGATCTCCATCGTCAGGCAGCTTACTCAGTCTGTGAGTCCTGGTTTTTGATTCATCAGGATGTTTATCATGATTTATTTGTTTGTTCTTGATGATTCATTGACTAGTTAGAGATTCACCACGAGGACCAAATAACTAACTAAATGTTATGAACCACTGCAGAAGCTGAGGGTGAGGTTATGGCCATGTAAAACCGGTTTAAGCCCGCCAGTAACTTTGTGTTACTGATCGTTCCAAGTCGATACTTCTGTGGTGGTTCTTTTTGTTTTATGTCTTGGTGTATAACATTTTTTGTGCTGTTGGCGCCTTATGTATGTTTTCATATTTTTAGTTAAGTTAAGGTAACTGAGTGGCCACCTATTGGGAAAATAGCTGCTCATTCGGCTTACGATATGTTTCATGGTATAAGTACCTGATTGTTGGTTTGGTTTTTTCCCACCTCGGTTTTTGGAGTGGGAATCTTTTTCTGATTGCGCCTTTTCCTGATCTTTGCCTACTTGTACCTTTGTGTTTAAGTGCCGATGAATTCCATTTCATCATGACATAATTGCTAGATTAGATGTTAGGTGTTCGTTTTCTCTTTTTATCCTACAAAGATTGTCATTAACCTTGAATATTGACACAAAATAATTCCTGTTTCGTGCATGTCAGTCACTGTTTCCTTCTTCTGTAGATGACTATGAACATTGTCGAAATAATTAGGATTAGCGGTTGTCATACGTAGCCGTGGCATATTTTCTTGATATCCATGCTAATACTCCCAAGTCTTGAGATTGTAAAGATTCAAAATATGTTTATCAACCAGCTGGACATATAGTTACTGGAAATTTAAAAATAATTTCGGATTCTAGAATTCGCAAAATTGTTTCTAAAGGTCCGAAATATAGATTCCCTTCCTACATTAATTTCGACAAATGTAGAGAGGAGATTGCATCTGCATTAAATGATTTCGGTAATCGATGGTGTAAACGATAGTGTGTTGAGGATAATGCTCTTAAAGAATGGAAAAGAAGTATCTTCACTATCGTGGATAAACGTATTAAGTTTTATTCACAAAACACTAATCTTTTACCACCTAAACCCAAATCGTCATTTAGGCATTTGAAGCAGGGTATCCAAGAATTTCATAGAAAGTATGTCTTGGTTCCGGCAGACAAAGCCGCAAACAATGTTGTTGTCATTTGTAGGCTTCACTACGTTAACACCTTAAAACAGGAGCTTGATGGTACCAGGGCTTATCTGGAGTCAGATACTGATGAAGTGTCTGTAGTTAATGCCCACTTAAACGATTTACCTGTTAAGTTTTCTGTTTGTGTCAATGAAGGCCAAGACAAACTTCCTACGATGTATTGGTTACCTAAGCTTCACAAAAGACCATACAAAGCTAGATTTATTGCAAATTCTAGCTCTTGTACTACCACTGAACTTTCTAAATTATTAACTTCCTGTCTTACTGCTATCAAATCTCATGTTATAAGATACTGTGAGACAGTGTATGAAACTTCAAATAAAAATTGGTTTTGGTCAATAAAAAATTCTGGTGAGGTGCTCAGTAAATTGAAGTGTAGAGGGTTCCGTGCGACAAGCTTGTCCACGTATGATTTTTCTACTCTGTATACAACATTACCACATAATCTAATAAAAGAAAAACTTCTAGATTTGATAGAGTGGACCTTCAAAAGGGCATTAAAAAACTATGGTTCACTTTATTTGGCATGTAATGACAGAAAGGCTTTTTTCACTTCCTCTGACCAAAGTCGGTATACACTTTGGTCATGTCAGAATGTGTGCGACGCCTTGTCCTATCTCCTTGATAATATTTATATTAGATTTGGGACCAAGTTATACAGACAAATTTTTGGAATTCCGATGGGTACAAATTGCGCACCTCTCGTAGCTGATTTATTTTTATACTGCTACGAACGAGATTTCATGGATTCTCTTAACCATGATAATCAAGCTGATGTTATCGAGGCTTTTAATTCCACATCTAGGTGCCTCGATGACCTTTTGAACATTGACAACCCTTATTTTGAAGATATGGTCAATCAAATTTATCCACCTGAACTTCAGTTGAACAAAGCCAATATCTCAGATACCGAAGCCCCCTTTTTAGATCTACATCTTTCTGTTGCAAATGGATTTGTTTCTTCTAAAATTTATGATAAGCGCGATGACTTTGATTTTGATATAGTAAATTTTCCTTTTTTGGATGGTGACGTTCCTCGTCGTGCTTCTTATGGTGTTTACATTTCGCAACTTATTAGGTTTGCTAGAGTCTGCAATCATGTTACAGACTTCAACGCTCGAAATAAATGTTTAACGGCAAAACTTCTCCAACAGGGCTATCGGTATCATAAACTTCGAAAAACCTTTTCTAAATTTTATCGTAGACACTATGAATTGATTTCCAAATATAATGTCGGATTAAAGACGCTTTTAAGAGAGGGCCTTTCGGAACCTGAATTTTATGGTGACTTAGTTTACAAATTTAAGAAACTTATAGGAATTACTGATTTTTCTTTTCAGTTTAGAAAAATCATAACACGTTACAGACGTATAGGTTATAACTTGAATGTTATGCGACAGTCTGCATGCTTAGTTTTTAACCCAATCATGGTTGATAACTATGCTGCCTTCTTTAATTGCACGCCGGTGGGTCGGGCGTCAGACTCTATGATGGCCCCGACTTAAAGCTATTCATTTTAGTTGGTTGGGGCCGGAGCTTCTTGTCTGTTGCTTGGCCCACCGGGGTCCAACTGGTGTTTTTCTTTTGCTCCGGAGTTAGTAGGTTATTCGGCGCCCAGGGATCTCCATCGTCGGGCAGCTTACTCAATCTGTGAGTCCTTGTTTTTGATTCATCAGGATGTTTATCATGATTTATTTGTTTGTTCTTGATGATTCATTGACTAGTTAGAGATTCACCACTAAAGAACTTACTAAATGTTATGAACCACTGCAGAAGCTGAAGGTGAGGTTAGGATCCTGTAAAATCGGTTTAAGCCCCCCAGTTATTTATAACTGACCGTTCCAAGGCGGTACTGCTGTTGTGGTTCACATTTATCAAATTTATCTAATTATGAGTTTCATGTTGCATGACTTTGTGGCCACCCGAATTTAATTTGGCTGTTCACTTAGCCCTCTGCATTTTACTTTTTCTGTCCAAGCTAGCACTGTGACCACCTTACTTCAATAGCTGCTCACCCTGCTTTCCGTTATACATGTTACATGTTGGTACCTATATCATATATTTTCTCATCATGATTAACCTTATTTCATGTTTATATCTGTGTATAAATGAACCACTGCAGAAGCTGAGGGCGAGGTTAGGATCCTGTAAAATCGGTTTAAGCCCGCCAGTAACTTTGTGTTACTGATCGTTCCAAGGCGATGCTTCTGTTGTGGTTCTTTTTGTTTTATGTCTTGGTGTTTATTTTTTTTGTGCTGTTGGCGCCTTATGTATGTTTTCATATTTTTAATTAAGTTAAGGTAACTGAGTGGCCACCTATTGGGGAAATAGCTGCTCATTCGGCTTACGATATGTTTCATGGTATAAGTGCCTGATTGTTAGTTTGGTTTTTTCCCATCTCGGTTTTTGGAGTGGGAATCTCTTTCTGATTGCGCCTTTTCCTGATCTTTGCCTCCTTGTACCTTTTTATGGCGTTACGGTGGATGGTGCTGGCCCAATCTTTCTATGATAATGGGATACAACGGGGCCGAAAACCGAAATAACATCTACATCTACGTTTAATCGTCAAATTTAGACTCAACAAAATTATCTTTAGCGTAAATGCCAGAAAAAAAAGGAAAAATAGCATATGGAAGGCATATAGGTGAAATACAAGCATAATCAGAATACATGTATATAAACAGACTGGTTAAATCAAAACAAATAATGGTAATTGGAGCAATTATAACATAAGAATACGAAGGAACGTGGTTTGCACTGATGCTTTGGCTCACCAGACAATAAATTAAGTAAGGTTAATGTAGGCAATGATTATATGAAGTCCCGTCCGCGAAAGTTACAAGATGGTACGTTACTTTCGGTACCATTGAAGAACCAATTAATGACGTATTTTACTCTTGGGCTAGTTGAGGACGAATGGAAGTTATGGGAGGATGAAAATAAACCGAAACCGACAGTACAACGGGATGACAAAATACATGTTAATCAGAAAGGAAGAGTAGGAGCCAACTAAATGTTGTAAACCGCTGCAGAAGTTGTGGGTGTTTGGGTGTTGAATTTTAGTGCTTTTTGAACCTCATATACGTTTTCATATATTTTGTTAAGTTCGGGTAACTGAGTGACCGGGTATTCGGAAATAACTGCTCAACCCCTTTCCTACGGCCCAACCCCTTTCTCATTAATATGTTCACTTCTCTTGAATGTTATCAGTTTCATTTTTCTTTGCTATTACAGCAGCTCTTGTTGTGCCGTGTGGCAGCTCTTAAAAGTCTCCTCGTACATCATCTATATAGCGGATTATATTTTCCTTTTGGTCCTTTGAAATCAGTTAGGGTATTCTGAGATATCAGAAAATTATTTTTGGTTTAGATTAATTTTCTAAACAATGATATAAGGTCCAGTTTGGATTATACTAGTCTTTGTACCGACTACCATGTTGAAGGATGCAGAATTACAGTAATTCTCCTTGGCTCCATGTTGCCAAATCTATAGGATCACTGAAGAGGCTGAAATAGCCGAAACCGCGGTATGGCCCGACACATGTTCACTGCTCTTAAAGGATATCAGTTTTATTTTTATTCACTAGGCTTACCAGTGAACACTAGGCCCAGTAATTTTATACAACTGATCGTTCCAAGGCGATATTGTTGTGGTTCTATTTGTTTTATGTTTTAAAGTCAAATTTTTGTGCTTATTGGATCTTAATTAATACGTTTTCATATTTTAGTTAAGTTCAGGTAACTGAGAAGCGGCTTATTGGAAAATAGCTGCTCACTCTGCTTACGATATGTTTTCTAAGCATAAGCAGCTTATTTTCAATTTATCTTTCCCGCCTTGGTTTTTGGAGTGGAAATTTCTTTCTCATTGCGCCTTTTTCTGATCATTGCCTACTTGTACCTCTTTACGATATGTTCTGCTTGTATAGGTACCTACTTGTCAGTTATTTTTCCCAATTCGTTTTTGGAGTGGTATGTCTTTCTGATTGCGACATTTCCTGATCATTGCTTACTATTGCCTGTTTAATGGGAGATAGGGTGTATTGACTGAACTGTTGATATACTTCTGATTTCTGTTGCTTTGACTGTACTAAGGATCACGCTGGGAAACTTTTTTCAAGTTCTTTCCATTGATTCGAGTTTAAAGGTTGACGGATATTATAACCATCTGGTTTAGAGGAGGCAAATGTTGATAATGATATCGCCATCCCCGTTACATACAAAATACAAACATTGTCACTTAAATTGTTTCTTTGTTTGTTTTATTGGTTTTTTATGTCCTTGGTCAACAGCTAAGGTCATGTCAGGACGCTAAGTTATTATAACCACACTGTTCATGGGCAAGCTTCCTAGCGAAAGGAGGGTACATATCTATCACCACTAATTGACAAATGCTCTGCTTGAATCAGCTGCAGAGGAGTTCTAACGAAGCCGCCTAACTTATCACTTTCTGTACTACAGTAGGGCCTACTTACAGAGTACAAAACCGGAACAAAAGAGGATCCCACCGATTTTGGTTGTGAGCCAAACAGAGCCAAATATATAAAACGTTGGTTAGAAAATGAATCGAAACCGATAATAATTAGTTATGTCTCAGAATACTCTCGCTGATCTCAAAGTACCAAAAGGAACATATATTCTGCATTATGGATGATGTGCGGGGAGACTTTTTATGGCCGCCACACCAGTTGCAGAAATAGCAAATAAACATAAAACCGAGATCCTTTAAGAGCAGTGAGCATATTAATGAGACAAGGGGGATGGCCATATCGTGGTTTCGGCTACTTAAGCTCCTTCAGTGGCCCTCTAAACTGTTCAAAGTATAGGTCGAGAAAGACTGGACGGGTGAAGTATGGCTAAATATCCTGTATACGAGTATTTTCTGTCATGTCGCATGCGGCCAGTAATGGTATATTTTGACCTGATGGCGGTGGTCACGGTCATGGACTCAAACTCGGGACCTCGCTACACAGCCCAAATACTCCGCCACTAGGCCGCATTGTGGTTCTCGAAATTGCAGCACAATAGTCTGGCGTTCCTTGCCAGTTTAAAAAGGGCTACTGATGAGGGTTCATTACCCGAAATTGCGCGTCCATACTATATATCTCTCTTTGAATATTTTTACTGCTTCCAAATGATCAACCCTTTATATTTTATTTGCTATTACTGCAGCTGGCGTTGTGCCGTGTAGCGGTCCTAAAAAAGTCTCCATCCCGGGGTCTCCATGTACATCATCCATAGTGCAGAACATATTTTTCTTTCGGTCATTTGAGATCAATAAAGATATTCAGAGTGTTCAAAACACTTACGTTTAGAAACATACTTCTAAGCAATGTTTTAATCTTTTGACCCCGTTTAAGAATGTGTCTTTGATTAAGACTTCTCGTATAAATTTTCGAAATTGCAGGACAATAGTCTGGCGTTCGTTGCCAGTTTAAAAAGGGCTACTGTTGAGGGTTCATTACCCGAAATTGTGCAATATAGTCCATACTCTCTTTGAATATTTTTACTGCTTCCAAATGATCAAACCTTTATATTTTAATTCATAAAGATAAAATATAATGGTTTGATCCTTTGGAAGCAGTAAAACATTCAAAGGGAGATAATATGGACTATATTGCGCAATTTCGGGTAATGAACACTCTTAAGTAGCTAAGAAAAGGTACAAGTAGGCAAAGATCAGGAAAAGGCGCAATCTGAAAAAGATTCCCACTCCAAGGTGGGAAAAAACTAAATTAACAATCAGGTACTTATATCATGAAAACATATCGTAAGCCGAATGAGCAGCTATTTTCTCAATAGATGGTCACTCAGTTACCTAAACTTAACTAAAAATATGAAAACATACATAAGGCGCCAACAGCACAGAAAAAAATATACACCAAGACATTTAAACAGGCAACGAAAGCCACGCTGTATGTTTCTAAAATATTTGTTCTGAATCTGAATGGTTTACTGGTGATACGCCAAACTGACAATACCTCACCAGGGAAACATAGTTCATGTGGCTAAATTTTAATGACTATGCCTCTGAAATAAGGTCCTTCCTATAAATACGTCTACTACATGGCGCCTTAGAGGATCCAGGCAATAATTTAAAACAAATTAAAGCGCATCAGCTACAAAAGGAGTCCAAATGTACCCAAAGAAATAAAAACATTGTCTGTACGATATAGCAAACGATTATAGAGAGCCCCTGGTACGGAGCTAAAAGCAACCACAAATACTTCTGTATGGGCCGAGTTTGTCAAGGTCCGAGTTTGTCATGGGCCGAGTTTGTTATGGGCCGAGATGTCCCGGAATCGTATGAAGTCGCATCTGAATCTGAATCTGAATAGTTTACTGGTGACACGCCAAATGACATTATTTCACCAGGTCATCATATCGTATTTAAACTTAAAATTCATGAAAAGTTCCACGATTTAATACGATTGGCGAATCGTGATGATCGCAACGGTTCGCGTGCTAGTGTCAAAGCTGCATTACACACCCAGGCTTGCTGGCGAAATAGTCCGGTCCTGATTTGAATACCGGGATTTAGCATAAGTAAAAAAGAATCAGCGCACCGGTCAATGGGCATGCGCATTAAAACGTAAATATCATATGACGTCATCACAAATATCGCAATCAACGCTTTCCTCTCGAAAAAAGAATCAAAACCAAAACAATGATCGACTAACTGATCAAATACAGAATGGAGACAGATAATGAACTGGAGGGCCAGTTACTCCAGCAATTTAGTTCGCTTGGAACGACTGACAAAGACGTTTTGATTGCCGAATTTCAAAAATTACTCGGCAACCAACTGAACCCAGCAGGATGTGCTTTTTTCCTTGACATGAACAATTGGTAAACAAATCCATTTTAGAGCTACATTATTCACATAAGAGGTTAAGCCACGTTTTCATTGGTATCACAGGGGCGGTAAAGAAATGGCCCAACCAGGACAAAACCCCAGCCCAACAGAAGGGTCTGGCCGTGCGATCACTATCACTGAGCTACCCAGCCACTTGGTCGACCTGTTATCAGGCTCAGGACAAATCAAAATTTAGCTACAGAGCTCGATTTAGCTATAGTAGCTAAAAGGAGCTTTAAAATTGTGTACATTTCATATATATATCATAATAAAAAGACTCATTGAAAAAATTGCAAGTAAATGATTAATAAAAAATGTTAACTACTTTGTTTGGGTTGTGTAAACATCAAATTTGAGAAAATCCAGCCAAGATTTTTTTTGCAAAAACTTCATTTTATAATTGCAGGAAATGAGATGTTATAAAATACCTCACTGTGACAGTCATTGCAAAAAAATGGAATGCCAAACACAGAACACAATTTATGCAGCAGAAAAAAATATGATAGCATATCTAACTGTTGATCAGGGTTTTATGAATTCTCATTTTCTGAAATAAACAAAAATGGTGTTTTTTGCAGAAATTTCTTCTCTGGATTTTCCCAAAAATGTTGTTTACACAAAATATTTAAAGTTGTTAACAATTTTACTGGAGTATTTGCCTGCAATTTTTTCACAATGTTTAAGTTTAATAAAACATATATGAAATATACACAATTTTTAAAGCTCCTTTTAGCTACTATAGCTAAATCGAGCTCTGTAGCTAAATTTTGATTTGTCCTGAGCCTGGTTATATCTCACCCAGCAGAATATGGTTCGTACCTGAATCTGCTCTAAACCATGCCATAATTGACCCGGTCGGCAAGATACTCTTTCGTTAAAAAAAATCAATATTGGTTACCGGCACTGCACCTTTCCGGCCTCTTCGCTCATTCGGTCGAGGGTATAACTCGGTCAATATCGCTGTAATTTAATCATTTTTAGACGCTTATAGATTCATAATTTGTCAGAATAATAAAGAGGTTCATACCTCGAGTTAGATAAATAATGAAAATCTAAAAGGACATGCAAAGCTTTTATTAATATTTTTATTTTGTTTTCATATTTTCTGATTTTAATTCAGTAAGGTCACAGTGATAAACACCGAGGAATTCATCTCGTACGAATGACCCATGACGTCAGGCCGATTGTGTCAATTGCAGAGACGATCTTTTCGCTGCACGCAGCCTAAGCACGGAGCCACAATGAGCTACTAAAGAACGTGGCCCAACCTGGACTCGAATCCAGGGTCTCTCGCTTACAGTACCAGCACTCTACCGAGCTACGCGATCAGCCGGCTACATTTCCCCCTTAATTACATTAGGGTTACAAAATTGGCATGCAAATCCAGATGTGATATTGGTACAGATCGTAGCACATCCGACTGGGCTGAGGGGAAGCAATACTAGGAAATGGTTGATCGCACAATTACGCAAACTCTGATACTTGTGATGTTGGCTCCAGCAAGGAGAGGTCCCCATCTTCGAAAAAGATTACAACCCAGAAATAAAAGATTACAAACAAATATTTTACAATACGAAACTCTTCAAGAGATCAAAATGATGTAACAAAAAAATGTGTGATTCTGTTGGCAGGTGGCTGAAAGTAGGGCTGCGCATTGCTGGCCCACGCCCAATACAATTTGTATTGCAATACAGCTACTGCAATACACAGTACAGTACAACATGCATTCAAGTACTGAATTTAGCTTATTAAAGGAAGAAATGTTTAATGAATGCAGCTTAAATTCCTAAAATCTATTTGAAACTTAGAAGAAACCGTGAGTAAATGAGTCCCAGTGCTTAACTTTGAAGACTGCACACGCTGCCTTGCCAGTTGCACAAAAATAATAGGTGTTTGAATAAAACTTTGGATAATTTGTCATTTTTGTTACGGGAAGTTTTATTGGATGTCTGTAAATTGCAGTACGGCAAATCAGATGCCTCCAATACAATACAGCTTATTGTCAAGGATGGCATTGCAATATTTGTGTATCGCAATATATTGCTGCAGCCCTAGCTGAAAGCCTTGTTTGTTTTGCAAAATTTTTGTCTGCTTACCTCTGTAGTTTCCCTCCATGTTATCCGATCACATTCGAAAAAAAATAATAAAAAACGAATAATTAAAATGGATGATACGATTGCATCCGTTTGATGATATCATTCGTGATTTCCCAGTCTTTGCGAAACGTTTTGGTCTGCCGGACAAAACCAGCAAAATTTGCATCCGTTTGATGATATCATTCGTGATTTCCCAGTCTTTGCGAAACGTTTTGGTCTGCCGGACAAAACCAGCAAAATTTTATTATGTCCAGCAGAAAATTTTAAAAATTGTGTCGGACATCTGTCTGGCAAAATTTACAAGATTACAATGTTAATATAAAGGCAGTGTCCTGCAAAATTTTTGCAGGACACTGCCTTTATATTAACATTGTAATCTTGTAAATTTTGCCGGACAGATGTAAATTTTATAAGTTATTGTCCAGCGCAAAATTGAAATCTGCCAGACAGCTGTTCAGCCGCAGAAAAAAAGATTTCGCGAAGACTGACTTCCTGAGAATATATATAGACCTGTAGACTGGGATACCAGGGCTCTGTTTAATCTGAGACTTTTCCGACGTGATATAGCCTATTAATTTTCATTAATTTTGTCTGGCGGCTATTATGAGTTTGCAGCCAGAGAATACTCAGTTAGGCTGTTGTTGTTCTCAGTTTCGTATTTGAGCCACCTCGTGAGATAACCAACAATTTGCATATGCGAAAACAAAGGCGCAGATCAGCTTCGCGGTAGCCGTGAAGCTGATCAGCGCCTTTGTTTTCGCTACACGGATAGTACAATCCCTCTTCTTCCTTAATACAAAATCTCATGCTTCTAGCTGTCTTCTGTGACTGTACAGGTCGGTTTGTGTCGGACCTGTTCGGACACCACATTGTTGGTTTTCCCACGAGGCGGCTCATTTGTTCATCTATCATACACAAAATTCCCCCTCAGTCTGCTGGCTAGACTAACAACTTCTGTGACAAGGTGGCATTCTGTGGCATGCTCATCCATCAGTGGTGGTTTACTGAGCTATATACACAGCATCTACAAACTTTATCAAGTACAGTTGGAATTTGCATATATATCTATTTATAGCACACTGTTAGACTTGTGTGATTTCTGTTGTAGGAATCTACAGGCAGCTATATGTTCCTACTATGACCTGGACCAGCCTAGTGTAAAAGTACCCCAGTTAACCTTTATCAGTGATATAACAGTAGGGGACGGTGAAGCAGTGCCGCCCAACACCAGATTTGCCAAGACTTGGAGAATATCAAACTCAGGTAATATAAGAGCCACGACACGAGAAAACAGGTCTTCGGGATTTCCGACCAGGTCTGACACAAACCGAGCTGTAGAGTCACAGAAGCAGGCTAGAAGCTTGAAATTCTGGATATAAAAAGTAGAGGAATTGTACTATACGTGTAGCGAAAACAAAGGCGCTGATCAGCTTTGCAGTTACTGTGAAGCTGGTCTGTGCCTTTGTTTATGCATAGGCAAAAATCTCATGACTCGGCTCATAATATGGAGATCTTCGTTAAAACCATAAATAACCACCAGCCTTAGCCAGCATAACATTCCAATCTGATCAAAATTTGGTGTTGTTTGTTTGTTTGGTAATGGCATAATGTTCCAGTCAGCAATTCTTCCATCATAATCATGTTGGGACGGAGCCATGGCTTCCTAGGCATTGACCAGTACTACGAGAGGCTTAAAGTGACTTGCTCATGGACACTGAATGACGGAGGAAGTTATCCAACATAGTACCTTTCCTTCTACCAGTCCACTACACAGGGTTCCCACAGTACCTTTCCTTCTACCAGTCCACTACACAGGGTTCCCACTGGCTCTGGAAAACATGGAAAATGGCTAATCCATGCATGGAAAAGTCATGGAATTTTATTTTATACTGTCTGTGGGAACCCTGACTGCACCACCTGTTTGCTAGTTAGATCTCTTAGTACAACTGTATTATAATCATCTTTCTATCAAATGAGTCACAATGCAAGAAAACCGGCCTCTAGGGTTTCCGACCATGTCTGACACAAATCCATCTGTACAGCCACAGATGAAGGCTAGAGGCTTGAAATTTCAGATATAAAAAGAAGAGTTATTTTACTATCCATGTAGCGAAAACAAAGGCACTGATCTGCTGTGCAGTTACTGGGCAGCTGATCTGCGTTTTTGTTTTTGCATAGGCAAAAACCCGGTTTTCTCATGGTCAGGCTCAAATGTTGTTGGGGAGACTTACAGGTACATGATTTGCCTTTTATCTGTTAAAAAACGAAAAAAAATGGTATCAATAAAAATTTCAAGCTTCTGTCAAAGGTGTAATATTTCTACAATTTGAGCCGCCTCATGGGAAAACAAACAATCTGCATATGCGAAACCAAAGGCGCAGATCAGCTTCGCGGAGCTGATCAGCGCCTTTGTTTTCACTACTCGGATAGTACAATTCCTCCTCTACTTAACTCCAAAATTTCAAGCCTCTAGACTGCTTCTGTAGCTGTACAGGTCGGTTTATGTCGGACCTGTTCGGAAACCACATTGTTGGTTTTCCCACGAGGCATCTCATTTGTCTCCACATCATGCAAAAGACCATGTAGACTGTAGAGATAACTATGCAAACAAAATTGAAAAAAAGAATATTATGAAAAGCAGTTCCCTCTGACTGGGTGAATCTTTTTCAGGTGATGAAAGATGGCCGCCAGGCTGCCATTTGAAGTTTTGTGCCGGAGAGAATTTGAGTTTCTCTGACCGGACTATAGTTGACGCCCTGGAACCAGGGCAGGTGACAGACGTAACCGTGGAGATGCATTCCAGGCCGGAACCCGGCGTATATCAGAGCCAGTGGCGCATGTCAACAGCTACAGGAATGTTCTTTGGAGGTAAGTTTAAGTTATAAATATAAAGGCCTAGCATGCTACCAGCTTTCTTGCTAACAATTTTGTACATGTATAAAAAGTTAAATGGTTTACCTTTTAAGTGATTCTTAACCTCAAGTTTCAGTTTTGCAATGCATGTATAATGTATTTCCAATTTTGCCATCCACAGCATAAAGGGCTAAAGGGTTGGAAGGTTGTTGCAAGATTGATCCATAAAATAATTGCTTTCTGGGTTCTGTACTTAGAAGAAAACTCATTATATCCATTATCAGTGTATCAGATATTTAATAACTACAATAAAAAAGAATACTGGAACAAATTAAGGCTCAACTTTAACGGTTAAACCAAAAAAATCATTTCATTCAATAACAAATACCCATGTAAATTTCAACAAGTTTGTTATTGAATGACTTAAAATGAGCCGCCTCATGGGAAAACCAACAAATTGCATATGCGAAAACAAAGACGCAGATCAGCTTCGCAGTAACTGCGAAGCTGATCAGCGCCTTTGTTTTCGCTACACAGATAGTACAGTTCCTCTTCTTCTAAAATCCGAAATTTGAAGCTTCTAGCCTGCTTCTGTGACTGTACAGCCTGATTTGTATCGAAACCTCGCCTGAAACCATGTTGGTTTTCCCACAAGGTGGCACAAATGTAATCTCAATAACTATTTCAGAGCCAATCTGGGTGATAGTTACCGTAGCTGAGGGCGGAGTCTTAGGTGTAACACAACAATTATCAAAGTTTGGAAATGACTTTATACATAATAGTGTGCCACAAGACAATACTATACCAAACCCGTTCGCCTCCCCGACCAAGTCGCCGCGGGAGGCACACGGTTTTGGCGTGTCTCCGAATTCTTCTATAGTTGCTCATCCCGGTAGTCCATTGTTAACCCAACTTAGTCCTAGTCCAACACAGAACCCTCGTCATACAGACATCAGTACTAACACAGCTAGATCATTATTCCCAGTAAGTTTTTGAGCCTGTGCATGAGAAAACCAACAATTTGGTGTACCGACCAGGTCTGACACAAACATGGCTGTACAGTCACAGAAGATGGTTTTGGATTTAGAAAGTAGAGGAATTGTACTATCCGTGTAGCAAAAACAAAGGCGCTGGTCTGCGCTTTTGTTTTCGCCTATGCAGATTGTTGGTTTTCCCATGCGGCGGCTCATTTGAAAATTTTTGTGATGACTATATTTTCAATAATGTTTGTGAAATACTTGCTTCTCAGATTCAAGTTTTTCACAAATAATTTATCTGTTGTATAATTTAGAAATTTAAATATAGTGTTGTATGGTGGTTTTAGTGGTAGAGCGTTAGTTTTAGAAGTGACAAGTTGACGGTTCATATCTCATTAGTGCCAAGCTTTGTCCTTGAGCAAGACACATATTACCGCCCCATTGTATTGGTGACATTTCACCAAGTGGTGCCTGTGGTGGCATAGTCTGGACTTGACTAAAACTGACTGGATTGATCAACAAAACACATACACCACAAACTCTTTATAGCACTTTCATTGGAGTCCAAGCAAAGTTCCATATTTGCTATCCAATTCTATAACAAGAGTTAAATTTATTGGACATTTCAGCAAAAATAGTCCAAAAATGACCATTTGGGGTTCAGCAGTGATCAGTGTTATATCCAAAACTGTGTTGTAATGAACCGTGTTAACAAGAGGTCCAGGGGCGAAACGATTAAATATAGCTCATATAAAAAGAAAGTAAGTGAAGAAAAAGAAGTAAAACTAGAAAAAGATATTAAACATTTAGAAGAAAAGGTCCAAACAAATATAAATGAAATCTCAAATGAGGAAATATTATTATTACAAGAAAAACATGAAGCATTAAGAGAAATTAGACATAAGAAAATAGAAGGAGTAATGCTTAGGTCAAGATGTAGATACGAAGAACTTGGAGAGAAACCTACAAAATATTTCTTAAATCTAGAAAATAGAAACTACCAAGAAAAAGTTATTCAATATTTAATAGATGAAAATGGGGAAGAGGTGTATGGAACAAAAGATATATTAGAAGTACAAAAAAACTATTACAAAAACTTATATAAAGAAGCTATTGAAATTGACGATACCCCCATTGAAGCAATAATTGGAACTAACCCAAAACAATTAAGTCAAAAGGAAGCAGATGATTTAGAAGGTGAACTAACATATAAAGAATTGGCCGAAGCATTGAAATCAATGAAAAATTCAAAAAGTCCTGGCAATGATGGTTTTACGGTTGAGTTTTTTAAATTTTTCTGGCAGGATTTGGGGGTATATATTTTAAGATCTATAAATTACGCATATGAAAATGGACTACTATCAGTAACACAAAAACAAGGAATTATAACTTGTCTACCTAAGCCAAATAAACCAAGACACCTTTTAAAAAATTGGAGACCAATTTCTCTTTTAAATGTTATATATAAAATAATGTCGTCAGCTATTGCAAACAGATTGAAAAAAGTCCTTAATAATATAATCTATCAAGATCAAAAAGGCTTTATTTCTGGTAGATACATTGGTGAAAACATAAGATTAATATATGATATTTTATTTGAAACAAAACAACAAAATATGCCAGGTCTATTATTATCTATAGACTTTAAACAGGCATTCGATTCTATTTCCTGGAAATTTATACATAAAGTATTAGACTATTATAATTTTGGACCATCTTTTAAAAAATGGATTAAACTTTTTCAAACAAATGTAGAATCATGTATCATTCAAAATGGTTTCATATCTGAATGTTTTTATTTAGAAAGAGGTTGCAGGCAGGGTGATCCAATTTCTCCATATATTTTTATCCTGTGTGTAGAGATATTGGGTTTAATGATTAGGAATGATGAAAATGTGAAAGGTATTAAAATAAATGGTAAAGAATACAAATTAAGTCAATATGCTGATGACACTCAGTTGTTTTTAGACGGGTCAGAACTTTCACTATATAGCGCTGTATCTATATTAAATAAATTTTATAATATGTCAGGCCTGAATATTAACTTAGAAAAAACAAGAGCTGTATGGATAGGATCTATGTGTAAATCAACAAAAATAATGTGTAAAAATTTTAAGTTAGATTGGGAACAAAATCCTATAAAGATTTTAGGGGTGGTTTTTACCGCAGAAGTATTTGATATATGGGACCAGAACTCGGACATTATTTTAGAAAAAATCAAAAGTATGATTAAGACTTGGTCCAGAAGAAAATTAACTTTAATTGGAAGAGTAACCATTATTAAGTCATTAATGTTGTCTAAATTTGCCTATTTGTTTTTAGCATTACCGAACCCACCAGGTTCCTTAGTTAAATCTTTAGAAAAAATGTTATTTGAATTCTTATGGAATAAAGGTCCTGATCGAATAAGTAGAATGCAAATTGTAAAAAATATTGAAGCCGGAGGTTTGAGAATGACAAATGTTAAAGCTTTTATAACATCTTTAAAGGTTACATGGTTAAGACGTATAATTACAAATTCTAATAACAATAATTGGAGTACTCTATCAAATATAAATTTTAATAGTCTTTGTAGCCTAGGGGATACATACTTTAGATTTCTCAGTAAGGACTTACATAACCCTTTCTGGAAAGATGTTTTAGAAAGTCTGCATAAATATTACTCTTCCTTCAAAATTCAAGATCTAGATGATATCCTTAGTTCTCCCATATGGTGCAATTCTTACTTATCAAATACGGACAATTTTCTCTATAAACATTGGTTTGATAAAGGTATAAGAACTGTTAATGACCTTATTGATAGTAATGGCAACGTATATACATTTGAAGGATTAAAAGAAATATACAAAATAAGGGGAACTTTTTTGGATTACGAGGCAGTTATAAGGAAAATACCTAGAGCATGGCAAGAAAAGATTAATGCCAATACTGATATTTGTATAAATTTGAAGTATAATGTTCAAATAAACCCTTATATTAAATTTATTTTGAAGGACGAGAAAGGTTGTAGGTCAATTTACGATAAAATAGTTTCAGTAAACCAATTACTATTAACAAATAAATGGACTAAGGAACTAGGCGACATTACAAGCGAAGAAATGAAAGTCTATAATAGGAATCTTAAATATGTCAAGGAAATAAAATTGAGAGACTTTCAATTCAAAATCAATCATAGAATACTGGTAACAAATTCATTCCTATTAAAAATAAAAAAGAAAGAAACTGATCTTTGCTCATATTGTCATAAGGAAAGTGAAAGTATCATGCACTTATTTGCAAGATGCGATTTAGTTAAAGAATTTTGGGAAAATTTCAAAAGATGGTTAACGGATAAAATAAACACAACTCTGGAAATAAATGATAAAAACATATTGTTTTCAAGTTTTTCAAAGAGTTCATTAATAAACTACTTAACTATTCTTGCAAAATATTATATATATAAGAATAAGTTTTATACACAAACCTTAAATATTTTGGGTTTTGAATTGTATGTTAAATCAAAATTTGTGAACGAAATGTATATTTCAAAATTGAACAATACATTTGATAAATTTTTAGGCAAATGGTCATCTCTATTTCATTACTTTATGGCTAAAAATTAAGACAACAGGATATAGACGATAATTAGTTTATTTCTGGCAAATATAGACATATAATATTTAGTTTATTTCAAACATATATTGTATTTTATCTATCTCAGACATGAAATTGTAGCAACCTAACTGTTGAGAGTGCTGATGAACAAAACAATTTGTTGATGTACCATACTATATGTTGATATCAAGTATTTGTGCTTTGTATATTATGTTGAAATTGAGTGTAACAAGAAAAGGAAAATTAAAAAAAAAAAAACAAGAGGTCCAGGTGTATAAACATACGCTGCCAACAGCCTATGATTTAATTGGTAACCTTGGCTGCTATCCCTACTAATGTGCTACATGTACATTTATTTACACTAGATAGTGATGGTCAGTGGTTAGAAATGACAGATATAACACACATTTCTTGTTCTTTTGTAGACGGCCATAGACGACAGACCAGGCTCAGCTGAGGACACTAATTCAACAGATATGCATGAGGAGATGTCCTAGCATAAACTTCTAACTGTGATATATTTACTGTACAGAATCCCCTATGAGAAACCCAGATTTTTTACATACCATATTCGTTCTAATTAGTGCACATGCTCCAATATTATAAGCGCATACCCCAGTTGTTTCTGAAAAACAAGTGCATAGCCCACACTACTACTATAGTACATATTGGTATTTGACACCAATTCTACACATTAATACTGCATTTGACGCATTAAAACTTAACAGTAAATGATGAGAAACTCTTCTGCAACAATTGGAAGACTTAAATGACATCAAGATTGATAGATTTTACATGGTTATTTCAGCATTTTGATGTGTCATTTTTGTTCGTAGTGTGCGCTTACTAAAACAATATTTTGTTACCTTAACTTTTAGTTATTTTGAAAAGTTAAGCGCACTGTGCTCTAATTAGAACAAATACGGTATATGAAAACAAAGACATAGTAACTGCACAGCTGATCAGCGCCTTTGTTTTCACTTCATGGACAGTACAGTCCCTGTTCTTCTATAAGGCATATTAAGCTTCTAGAATGCTTCTGCGATTGAACAGTCCCATTTGTGTCAGGTGTGTGCCCGACATAATCAAATTTTTTCATGCTCAAAAACAGCTATTAGAGCATGGAATTTATCTTGCTTATAAAAGTCAAAAGATCAACAATTTACATTTATAAATGGGATAAATGAATGGCTTTGGTGATTTAAACCTAAAAGTCCCATTGATTTTGGCTATTGCAATATTAATCAGCATGAGAAACTTCATGCTCAGTTGAGTTGACTTGCTAAATATTTTTTGAAATTCTGATCTGGCTCTGAGATTATAAAAATATTTCCATGCTCAGCTAAGCTGAGACTAAAACTTACCCTGCTCATAAATGTTAAAATGCCAACAATTGTTAGCAGGATAAATTTCTGGCTTTGATGGTCTAAATCGAAAATTTGAATTAATTTGGGCTATACCAGTATTTATGAGGAATTAAATGTCATGCTTAGCTGAGTTGAGCATGAAAAAAGTTATATACCTTCGGGCCCTGGTCTTGACACAATGCTTCTGATAACATTACGAAAACACTCCCATGCAATATACAGAAAATTTTTTGGTTGTAAAAATAAAAAATTTTCACTGGAAAGAAATTGATATTTTTCTTAGTTTTGCTCCGAGGCGGTTCTTACGAGTACCCACAATCTATGTTTTGAAGCAAAAATAAGAAAAATAGGCATATCCCTGCATACCCCAGTTTTACTGTGTAAAAGTGGGGTATAAGGGGGTATTTATTTCACAGACATGTTTTCCTGATGATAGCTAGAGATTTGATCATGAGGTATTGTAGTATTCATGAAGTAGGGCAAAAAAAAAAAAACAATTTAGCTTTGTGGTTGCAATGTAGATGATCTGTGCTTTTGTTTTTGTACAAAAAAGGGTTTCTCGTGTGGGGCATGTGTACTGTAGTGTGCAAGTCTTCGAACATGTGTTTGGTGCCTGATGAACTTAGTGCTTACTTTATGTGTCATTTGGTTTAAAAACTCAAACATTGTGTTTTTTTTTATGATTGATGGTTGAAAACCATAAAAAAAAAAACATTGTCTAGTTTGTTGAAACACTTCATTTAGGCGAATGTGTATTGGTGTGGAAGTCATTTAGAAATTCTTTAAACAAATTGTATTCCAGATAATTATTAGAGCCGCCGCATGGGAAAACCAATAATCTGCATAGGCGAAAACAAAGGCGCAGATCAGCTTCGCAGTAACTGCAAAGCTGATCAGCGCCTTTGTTTTCGCTATACGGATAGTACAATTCCTCTACTTTATAAAACCAAAATTTCCAGCCTCTTGCCATCTTCTATGACTGTACATACCGGTTTGTGTTGAAACTGTTCAAAAACCACACTGTTGGTTTTTTTTGTGATGCGGCTCATTTCAGCATGCTGATCAATTTTTGTCACATTGATATATGACAAAACAGTTGTGGCAGTAAACTGAGCTGTGTAGCTCAGTGGGTAGAATGTCCCATATGTATTGAGGGGAGTGGGGTGGAACATGGTTAGAGCATCCGGTACCAGGTTGTGGGGGTTCATCCTGACCTGTTCAACCTGAGTTATGACCTTGAGCAAGTCGCATTGACTTCCCAGAGTACTGTTTAATACTTTCCGAATTATTAGCGAGTTCTTGAATTCCCGAGTGAGTGTCCATGAATTCTATAAATTAAGTTCTCGCGAATATTTCCGGATCTACAGTACCTGGGTAGCAGTGTATTCATCCCAACATGGCACAAAGTTGGCAACTAGAATGTTAAATAACAAGTTATATATTTAAGCAAACTGCAAGATACATTACCCACATCATTCAGCGAATTTCTTCAGTAAAGAGTTGGGTCATAAAAAATATTTACAGCTTTTCTTTGCCTTTCCTTAATGGCAAAAGAACAGGCACTAAGTACAGGCAGTCAGCCGATGCAAGGCTTGCCAACAAACTACAAATGTATTTGGATAACGAATGCCCAGATATGATCTCACCTAATTACATATGAGCCACCTCATGGGATAACCAACAGTCTGCTTAGGCGAAAACAAAGACGCAGATCAGCTTCGCGGTAATCGCGAAGCTGATCAGCGCCTTTGTTTTCGCTACTAGGATAGTACAATTCCTCTTCTACTTAAATCCAAAATTTCAAGCTTCTGGCTGTTTTCTGTGCTTGTACAGGCCGGTTTGTGTTGGACCTGTTCAGAAACCACATTGTTGGTTTTCCCACGAGGCGGCTCATATACTATTTAAGTAAAGCTTCACTTCAAACTACTGTAAATTCGGAAATTTTTGTGTGACTTATTTCGCAAATTATCTATTCCTGAATTATTAGCGATTTTTGAATTTGCGAGAGGATATTCGTATCTTTTTAAACCATATATTTTATAAGCCAGAACTTTGAATTCGCAAGGCATCGAATTCGTGAAAATTAGCAAAAAATTGGTTCTTTAAAAAATTTCCGTACTTACAGTAACATTGTGACAGTGATCTCAAGGAAGGCTATGAGGAGCATCATTATGTCAATTACATCTAGTAAACGGAGGCTTCTGTGACTTGGTGTACATCAGATTTGTTGCTAAATCAACATTAAAGTAATAAATATAAGCCTCCATGACATAGTGGTTATGCTACTTACTTGCCATGTAAACCAGGACAAAGCATTATGAAAGCTTGCCCGTGCAATATACAGATTGCGGGTACACATTACACCTTGGCGAGGTGGTTCTAACTAGTAACCATAATCTATGTTTTGGAGCAAAAGTAAGAAAGAAAGGTACACCCCTGCGTTCCCCAGTTTATGTAAAAGTGGGTTTTAAGGTAGTATTCATTGCACAGACATAATAATATCCTGATGAGGCATTGATTCTGATAAAGGACCTCTCTTGTCTCTCAGATGAGACTAAACTGATCTCGCGTCCCTGTATGACCATAGTAAATGTTGGTTGAGGGACACAGAGCACAGCCTCTAAAAAGAAAATTCTTATGAAGGTACATGTATGCATATTGTTCTTGATATCTGAAGATTATGTATGCACCTGTGGTGATTTACTGTTAAGGTTTCTGCAGCCCTGTAGTGTGTCCAGTTTAGAAGCTGACCCTGGGTCCAGCACATTTCTTTCATGGTCATTTTTCAGTGGGGAGTGTACTAGCAGTTAACTTGTACTTTCCTTAACTCATATAAGCCTGGCGACCTTTTTATGGGACATATGCAAACAGCATTGCCCCAGATGTGATGCTGCAGAACACATGGTTCCACATGGGGCTGTTCTGTTTCATCAAAAAATTGAATAAAATATGAAAATCACTCCTGATTCGCCTAAAAATAAAAGTGGACTAGTCCAAAGGATAACAATGGGAAAGTCCATTCATCACTTATAGGTTAAAGCACATTATTTTGCCAGTAATCGACAAATCTCAGTAAGAAAATCCCAAGACATGATTTTAGTGTATCCTCAGGTTTTGTGACTTACTGGCTGAAAAGTTGATGACACAAATCAGAACTAACACATTGTCATAATATGGAGCCAAAGAGATTATTATGGTGTATGAGATGCATCACGAAAGCCTAACTTCAGAGTTTCTGACAAAGTTTGACGAACTGATCTGTACAGTCAGACAATTTCTTGAAGCATAATTTTTTTTATTTATAATGAAAAGTAATTGCACTATCCAAGTAGCCAAAATAAAGGAGCTGATCAGCTGTACAGTTATTGCACAGCTGATCTGTACCTTCATTTTCCCAGATGCAAAAGACATGTTTTCTCATGAAGCATTTCATGTTAAATGTTTTGCTGTTTAACTGAGCAAATTTTAGGCAGATAAAAATGAGCCATCTTGTGGGAAAACCAACAATGTGGTTTCCGAACAGGTTCGACACAAGCCGGCCTGTACAAGCACAGAGAGCTAGAAACTTTTAAGCAGAAGAGGAACTGTACTATCCGAGTAGCGAAAACAAAGGCGCTGATCAGCTTCGCGGTTACTTCCGCGAAGCTGATCTGCGTCTTTGTTTTCGCATATGCAGATTGTTGGTTTTCCCATGAGAAGGCTCATGTTTTTTCATCTTTGACACAACCAAACAAGATATAGTTTTAGACAGAGGTTGGGGCATGGGCCAGCTGAGCAACTTCACGAGAAAAACAGTTTCCTCGGTTGCCGACCAGTTTTGACACAAATCGACCTATGCAGTCACAGGAGGCTATAGACGCTTGATATTTGGGATTTATGAAGAAGAGTTGATGTACTATCCATGTAGCGAAAACAAAAGGCTGGTTTTCTCATGATGCGGCACATCTATTATTGATTCCCTTTCTATGTTATGCTTCTGCTTCATTTTCATTATTGCACAGTATCCATGAAGTTTATAAATTAAAATATGAAACCCCTGTATTTGTCATAGAGCCCAACCCTCAGTAAAGGACAACGGACTATAAAACAGATATGATGATGATGTCATCATTTTCCTTCCTTTCCAATGGTGGTTGCGTCTAGAGCAAAGCTGAATTCAAACTTCTAAGTGGTAAATGAAAATATTTTTGGTGCAATATTTCCTGAACCACAGTCTGACTCAAAAAGAACAAGTGTACAATACATGTACTTGTAATCTGCAACCAGCAACATTACACCAGCATTAATAATTCTGTGCAACCTTCAGAAAGCTGTAGTCGCAGATGAAGATTCATGTCTTAACTTGACTATAAATTGTTGACTGGGATGTTAAGCAATAACCAAACCAAGACCCATGGTCCTCTGGTTTAGTGATCAAGAATTCAAGACTTGAACAGCTCTCTAGTTGGGGTCTACGATTTGTATCAAAGATTTGTGGTAACTGTCACAATATGGCAGAACCTATCATGTAGTTTATTGGTGAAGAAACTTCCCTCATGTGAACGTAGCCTTCAAAGGCTTGGGGTAATGATTAAAAAAAAACTGCTCTGAAAATATTCTTTAATATTAAATACATGTATGTAGAAAATGAGCACATTCTGGATTGAATACAGTGTTTATCTACACAAAAATTACTGAAAACAGACACTATTTAAACAGTATATTTGAGCCATGTGCATCTTGATTTCACGTTTTTAAGACTCCACAGCTAATCAGCACCTTTATTTTTGCTTCTTGGACAGTACAACCCCTCTTCTTAAAGCCAAAATGCCAAGCTTCTAGCCGTCGTCTGTGACTGTAAAGGCCAGTAAGAGTTTTTGTCAGACCAGGTTGGAAGCCCAGAAAAACAGTTTTCTCCTGATGCCACTTGTATACAAAATTGCTAAAGTATGGATATATAAATCATTCAAGATTTCCATAATTGAACCTCAATGTGACAATGTACCTTTGGACATTCTGACATTACTAGTAGAAAGTGGCAAAAAAGCGGAAAAATCATATTACATATGTTTTAGAAATAACACTGTATTTATAATCTTTGAACACTGTGCTACCAAATAATTGAGTTTGAAAACATTAATTTTCAAAGTTTGGAATTATCTGCCCTTGTTACAGCCCATAATATACTAAATCTACCTATACCTATCGTTAAACGGTAACCAAAGCAACCATATCGTCATGAGAATAAACCAAATAATGTCGACAAATTGCCTCTAAGGATGATATGTTTCTACCTTAATAACAGGTTCTGACCACTGCTAAAACAGTTTTAAGCAAATGCATCAAGTTTTGTAGGTTTGACTAACATGTGAAATGCATTATGCAACTTTGACATCATTTTTCAGGACAATGACGTCACTAAATTGGTCATAACTCACAAAGTAACTAGAGTAAAATAATCTGGTCAAATAAAGACTAACAGAATCCAGAAACATAATATATTCAACTTAACATTGTTTTTCTATTAATTGTCTGAATGTACCTTTTCTCACGTTGTGGCCCAAGTAAGATTGAAAACATGGCCCTCGTAATTGTGTAAAAATTTCTATTAACAAGATCCTATGCACCATCTGAATACATTTGTGTAAAAACATCTATTAACCAGGTTCTATTATGCACCATCTGAACACATTTGTGTAACAATTTCTATTAACCAGATTCTATGCACCATCTGAATACATTTGTAAAAAAATTCTATTAACAAGATCCTATGCACCATCTGAACACATTTGTGGCAAAAAGTTCCATTAACAAGATCCTATGCATTATGTGAACACATTTGTGGCAAAAAAAATCTATTAACAAGATCCTATGCATTATGTGTACACATTTGTGGCAAAAATTCTATTAACAAGATCCTATGCAAATTCTATTAACAAGATCCTATGCATTATGTGAACACATTTGCGGCAAAAAATCTATTAACAAGATCCTATGCATTATGTGAACACATTTGTGGCAAAAAATTCTATTGACAAGATCCTATGCATTATGTCAACACATTTGCGGCAAAAAAATCTATTAACAAGATCCTATGCATTATGTGAACACATTTGTGGCAAAAAATTCTATTAACAAGATCCTTTGCATTATGTGAACACATTTGCGGCAAAGAATTCTATTAACAAGATCCTTTGCATTATGTGAACACATTGTGGCAAAAAATTCTATTAACAAGATCCTTTGCATTATGTGAACTAGGGATGTCAACGAATGCCGAAATTGGTATTCGAATATTCGCATAGGATATTCGAATATATTCGAATATTCGAATGATATACACATCTATGCCCAATAGACCCATTACGATGACTTACTTGGTGGTACACGTATTGAAAATATGAGGTACATGTATATGCAAATTGTATCGTATCTGGGCTATACCAATGGCGCCATGTAAGAAAATCTACAATTTTTGCACAGAAAACTAGACAATCTGGAGGTGTTTAATAATGAAAAATCTCTGGGGTTCTGTCTGAGAAAGCAACGACACACCATTATTGTCAAGCCAAGATTAAGTTCTGCATGCATGTTGTTGATATCCGCCACCAAGAATGCTTAGGGTCTATTGTAATCGTGTGGCCCACATGTACTTTGTGAAAGGTCTGTTGTGACTGTGTTGTTCCTAAAGGATTGAGTTTCACATGACACAGCTCAAATTGTAGGACTTTCACACCATAAAACATTTATTGAAAGCAAGCAATGCTTTCTTCTCAACTTGAATCAACAAAGTGTCACTTGAATCAACAAAGTGTCACTTGAATCAACAAAGTGTCAAACTGTTAATTGTCAATTTGCAAGTGTGTCAAAATGTTGACCGTCTGGAATTACTCAACAGACAAGCAGGATTACTGGTCATATTATTTTTTTGACCTTTGGCCTTAAATTTGAGCCCTCCTTTAAACTGATACATGACAATATTACAGGTTAGAAAATTATGCGAATATTCGAATCCAGAAATCACATTCGAATATTCGTATGAAATGCGAATATTCGAACATTCGAATATTCGTTGACATCCCTAATGTGAACACATTTGTGGCAAAAAAATCTATTAACAAGATCCTATGCATTATGTGAACACATTGTGGCAAAAAAATTCTATTAACAAGATCATATGCACCTTCTGAAACATTTGTGTAAAAATTTCTATTAACAAGATTCTATGCACCATCTGAACACATTTGTGGCAAAAAATTCTATTAACAAGATTCTATGCATTATCTGAACACATTAAATTAAGCCGCTGCATTGGAAAACCAATCTGCCTAGGCGAAAACAAAGGTGCAGATCAGCTTCGCAGTAACCGCGAAGCTGATCAGCGCCTTTGCTTTCGCTACTCGGATAGTACAGTACCTATCCTACTTAAATCCGAAATTTCAAGATTCTAGCTCTTTTCTGTGACTGTACAGATCGGTTAGTGTCGGACCTGCTTGAAAACCACAAGATTCTATGCACCATCTGAACACATTTGTGTAAAAATTCCTATGCACCATCTTGATCATACAGCCATATCCATGGCAATCTTGGGATGTGGTTGATATCCAACAATCTCAAAGTCCTCCATAGTAAAATCATCAATATTTTCCACTTTCCGCTTTATATTCAGTTTTGGGTATGGCTTGGGTTCTCTCTTGAGCTGAAAGAAAATAGTTCCAACATCAGGAAAACATGTCCGTGCAATGTATACCCCCTTGAACCCCACTTTTATATAGTAAAACTGGGGTATACAGGGGTATACCTATTTTTCTTCTTTTTGCTCCAAAACATAGATTGTGGGTACACGTTAGAACCGCCTTGCTCCAAAACATAGATTGCGGATACTCGTTAGAACCGCCTCGCCGAGGCGGTTCTAACGTGTACCCCAATCTATGTTTTGAGCAAAAACAAGCAAAATATCAAAAATTTTCAGCTGAAAATTTTCAATTTTTAAAGCTAAAAAAATCTCTGTATATTGCATGGGCATGTTTTCGTAATGGAAAATAGTTCAATATTTTCTTGGGACAGAAGGCTTAGTTATATGTGACGTGACACAAGAAAACTGGTCTTCCTGGTTTCTGACCAGGTCCGACACAAATCGGCCTTTACAGTCACTGAAGAAAGCTGGAAGCTTGAAACTTCGGATGTAGGTAGAAGAGGACTTGTACTATCCTTATAGCAAAAACAAAGGCACTGATCAGCTTGTGCAGTTACTGCACAGCTGATCTGCACTTTTGTTTTTTGCATAGGCATAAATCTGGCTTTCTCATGAGAAGGCTCATATTGTGTGACTTAAAGACAGGGTTTTCATGCCGGGGGGTCTGGTTTCCAGCTTAAAGTTAAACAGGTAGCCAGTCCTAGAAGTGGGCGGAGCTTACACACAGGTAACTGGCTAACTTTAGGGGTCATAAAACTGATAATGTGTCATAATTGGATGCAATAAACAACCAGGAGAGATTATACCTGTCAATCATTTTATCAGTCCCTGAGGCCTGAATCTGACAACCAATCAAATCTCTGGTATTGATGTTAACACTTCAGCAGTCAGAGAAAGAATGACACAGGTATACCTGTGTGGCCTTTTATACCCCAGCCCTGTCTTTAACAATACCTTAGTTTTCTATAAAATTACAAAATTCATGAGTCTAGTTGGCATGAGTCCAGTTAACTTTTCACAGAAACCAAAACAAAAGACCCAGATCATATGTGCAGTTTCTGTGAGATGTAAATCATAAGCTAAAACAAAGAAGTCTGATCAAGGTTGATACCTGGTGGCTGTTGATGTTTAATTTTGTTGTCATTCACAATAATACATACTGAAACATATCTTCAAATTAAGTTTTCACATTAACATGACCTTGTCTTAAGTATCTCTCCCAACAAAAACATTACTGATCATTACAAAGAAGTAAACTATGATACCTGTTCCTTTAAGGCATCTATATGATTCACATAAACATGGGCATCACCGATTGTGTGGACAAAATCACCCGGCTGAAACACAGAAAATATCATTTAGAATCAACGAGCACCCGACAATTAAGACTGATTATACAAGATGTGCTTGATGAAAAGTGAATAAATAAAGTTTTGAAACAAGTATTTTGATTTTTGTAACTATGTCATTTGAGCTGCATCATGAGAAAACCGATCTGACCAGCTGATCAGCGCCTTTGTTTTCGCTACATGGACAGTACTATTCCTCCTCTACTTACACCCAAAGCATTCTTCTGTAACTTTACAGACCGGTTTGTGTCAGACCTTGTCGGAAACTCCAAAGACCGGTTTTCTCCTGTCGCGGCTCATTTGGTTTGCTTCTTTTGCCAAGATAAATCATGTGACATGAGCCGCAACGCGAGAAAACAGTTCTTCGGATTTCAGACCAGGTCCGACACAAACTGACCTGTGCAGTCACAGAAAATGGCTAGAAGCTTGAAATTTTGGATCTATGAAGAAGATTAATTTTACTATCCATGTAGCGAAAACAAAGGCGTGATCAGCTTCGCAGTTACTGCGAAGCTGATCTGCGCCTGTTTTCGCATAGGCATAAAATCGGGTTTTCTCATGACGCGGCTCATGTGCATGAAATATTTTATTCATTTTCTGTCTTCTTCATCAACATTCAATTATAAACCAAAATAACGTTAATTTATGTCAACATTTTCGCCGCGATTTAATTGTGCAATTTTTACTGCCTCATGAAAATTGCAAAAATATCGATAAGATGTGAAGAGTCCCTCAAGCTCAAATGATGTGAAATTTTTAGACGATGAATTTGGCATTGAATTATGCTGCTTTCAAAAGAGAAAGATGTATGCCTTTGTTTACAAAATGACCTTTCAGTTTTAATACATTCTACTGTAGACTTTAGATTCGCGAGAACTTAGTTTACGCTAATATTCGCGAATCAGTTGCCTCACAAATTTAAAGTTCTCGCTAATAAAGAGTCACTATAAACTTCATAGAATACATGGGCACTCACTCGCGAATTCAAGAACTCACTAATAATTTGGAAATAGAAAATTCGCGAAATAAAAGTCACACGAAAATTTCCGAATTTACAGTATATACAGAAACTTGTTATTTTCACAACCCACCCCATCTTTTATCAGCCAAAGTTTAGTTCTCGCAAACAATGCCAGTCTTTTAGAAATTACAGTAAATCCAAATAGATCATATGAGCCGGGTCATAAAAAAACCTTATTTTTGTCTATGTGAAAACAAAGGCGCAGATCAGCTGTGCAGTAAATGCACAGCTGATCAGCGCCTTTGTTTTCGCCGCTCTGATAGTACAATCCCTATACTACTTAAACCCAAAATTTCAAGCACCTAGCTTTTTCTGTGTGACTGTACAGGCTGGTTTATGTCGGACCTGGTCGGAAACCCCGAGGACCGGTTTTCTCGGGGCAGGGCTCATATACAGGTCAACTTCATTATAATGCACCTCATTATAATGCAGTTTCAGTATAAGATGGCCATGTTATGGCTCCCAAATTGATTATTTTACGATATGTCTATTGTAAGCAACCTCATTATAACACAGTTCATTTTTAACACGGTCCCATTCTGTGGACCCCAAAGATAGTGTTACATGTATAATGAGGTTTACCTGTATATCCAACACAACCTACCTTTAAGCCAGTAACATGAGCTATCATATAGGTCAGGAGGGAATAACTGGCGATGTTGAATGGAACACCGAGACCCTGGAATATAACAATCAATTTATTAGTATTTTTAATGCAGCGCCAATTAAATACATGTACAAATTTGAATCATTCAAAGATGGTTCTGCGTGATTTACCTTTATGTTGACTGTACAATCTGTCTTCTCGGTTGAGCTCACCATTTTTTGGTTTTACATGAAGCTGCCTAGATAGCCAGCTTGCTGGGTAAGAGCTAGGCATTTCGTTTGTCCCATGTATAACTTCTTTCTATGTGATGCTAGACTTTCTACTATTTTTTAATATATAATACACCCCTATTTATAATCTTACCATATCTGCAGATCTTTGGTACATTTGGCATGACAGTTCACCGTTGCACACATAGAACTGGACAAATGAGTGACAGGGAGGTAAAGCCATCTTGGGCAGATCTAGAATACATGTGGAAATAAAATGAGCCGCCGCATAAAATAACCAACAACATGCATCTATAGGCGAAAACAAAGCCACAGATCAGATGTGCAGTAACTGCACAGCTGATCAGCGCCTTTGTTTTTGCTACACGAATAGTAAAGCCTCTTCTTATATCCAGATTTTCAAGTTTCTTTCTCAGTTTTCTGTGACTGTACAGGCTGGTTTGTGTCGGACCTGGTTGGAACCCCAAATTTTAGTTTTTCTCATGCAAAGGCTCAAATATGATTTTTTACCTGGTCCATTGTGATCTTAGGTTTTTGGACATGAGTGATGGCATACTGTATAGATACAGGATGTGCACAGAGCAGCAAACTCTTATGGGCCTACATTATTATTTGTAACTTTTCTATTACCCAACCACATCCTCCTACCCCTCATCTGCATGACTTACCAATTGGGCTTCAAGCAGAAAAATATCCATGCAATCCCAAAACTCCCCCCTCCCCACAAACATGACCTACCTATTGAATTCCAAGCTGAGAGTATTATCCTGCGATCTTAGGGTTAGTCTTGATCTTATCTATGACCTACAACCCCCTCCCTCCTCCACCCCACCCCTGGTACACCTACCTATTGGATTCCAAGCTGAGAGTATTATCCTGCGATCTTCAGGGCTAGTTTTGATCTTATCTATAACCTGTTGCAGTTGATCTACACCCTGGCCAGTGTAATCTGTGTGCATGTCTTTATACTCTGCTCCGAAATGTCGCCACTGAAACCCATAGACGGGGCCCAGGTCTCCTTAAAACATGAGTCATATCACAAGATAAATATGGCGTTTTGTATATTTGAAAACAAAGGCTGCAATTTTAGTTTAAAAATAACCTGCAATAATTCCTCATCCTTGAATTGGGATAATCAAGCCTAATTCTAAATAAGCCGCCTCATGGGAAAACCAACAATCTGCATAGGCGAAAACAAAGGCGCAGATCAGCTTCGCGGTAACCGTGAAGCTGATCAGCGCCTTTGTTTTCGCTACACGGATAGTACAATCCCTCTACTTTATAAATACGAAATTTTATGCTTCTAGCTCTCTTCTGTGCCTTTACAGGCCGGTTTAAGTCGGACCTGGTCGGAAACCACATTGTTGGTTTTCCCACGAGGCGGCTCAAAGGCTGTGACTGAGACCATTGGTCAGAATCCCAAAAATAAGTTTTTCTTCCAACATTATTAGAAGGTTTCCGTTGTTCCCATAATAACCACATGTACGATAATTAAGCTGTGTTTCCTATCAGTGAAGAAACACATAGAACAAGTACTCATATCTAGTTGAATATTAATATTTCCTAAATAACAAATCAAGACCAAGCCAACTTTCTAAAAGTAGTGTCAAATATTCTGAACATTCTACTTAAAAACCTCAAATTGGAATTTTCCATGTTTAAAACTTTAAAGTAAGGTATCTTTTTACTTAGAAAAACAATAACCCTACCCTCTTCTCTGTGTGGTAGACCCCGACTATCCAGGAACTCTCTTGACCCATTAGCATCCCAGATGTGTACTCCTTTCTCACTCAGTTTCTTAGAGTTAGTACAACCTGCTACAAACCATAGTAGTTCCTCGGCCACGCCTCGCCAGAACACTCGCTTTGTTGTCAGTAGAGGAAATTCTGTGTGGAAGAAATAGCTAGGTGACTTAATTATCATAAGTAAAGCAAATACTGGTCACTTTTGGTCATCATTACTGACCATTCTAATGCACTCGAGAATGTTACACGTCTTATTGGATAACGTCAAAAATCTGCGACAGTATATTCTGCGATGTACTGTCGGAAACCTAACGTCATGAGCAAAGTTGCTTCTGATTGGTTAACGTCGTGGTTATACGTCGCTCGTCACGCTCACATTTCGTGAAAAACAAAGCATTTTTCGATGTTTATAGTTAAAAAGTACATTAGAATGGGGATAACAATATTCAAATTTTTCATTTGGGGTGGTATATCGTCGAATATACGGTCGGAAATCATGTTTTACGGCTCCGCTAACGCGTCGCCGTAAAACAAATTTCCGACCGTATATCCGATGATATACCGCCCCAAATGAAAAATTTGAATACAGTTATCCCCTAATTTCTGAGTCTTATTCTAAACAAGATACTGTGGATGCTTATAAATTCAGAACTCTTATCAATGTATAACTCTGTGTGACCTTATCATGTCTGGTCCATGTGCAAAACAGTTAGAAAACCGGATTTTTGCCTATGCGAAAACAAAGGCGCAGATCAGCTTCGCAGTAACTGCGAAGCTGATCAGCGCCTTTGTTTTCGCTACACTGATAGTACAATTTCTCTTCTTCTTAAATCCAAAATTTCAAGCTTCTAGGCTCTAGCCATCATCTGTAGCTGTACAAGCCGGTTTGTGTCAGACCTGGTCTGAAACCCTGAAGAGAGGTTTTCTCACGTCGCGGCTCAGATAAAACTAGTACACAAAGATTATCTTACCATCTCTGAGGTTGTATCTCATCTGCATACCAAATATAGAGATAGTATCAGTACCCGTCCTATTGCTCTTTCTTACGCCATGGTCGATGATCTCCTGAATAGCATTGAGATAGTTGTACTCAGAGTGTCTGAAATTTACAAGTTTTATCATAGCAATCTGTATTTATTCTAGTAACCATGGACGATGATAAATATGTAGATAACCGACGGTATCAGTGCCCGTACTATTGCTCTTTCTCACGCCTTGGTGAATAATTTCCTGGATCATATAAAAGATAATTATACTCAGAGTGCTTGAAATTTACACTACTTGTTTAGTTTGAGGTTTAACATCTTAGTCAACAATTTTTTCAGTCATTCCAGGATGAAGCCACCACTTCCTGGGGAGAAAATGCTATCCCAAAATCAGGCTGCCCAGTGCATTTTGGTACAAAATATATATTTTGGACTTAAAAAAAAATAGGAAATTTATGTCAAAAATATAGGAGAAAATTCAGAAAAATAGGAAATTTTCGACCTAAAACTGACTTTTTTAATAACATGGAGAACCATAATTATGAACACATAGCAGCAAGGAAGCAAAGGCCTAGGGCATTTAAGGCCTGTTTTTTGCCTCAGATGTTGCTAAAAAATAAATTTTGGACTTTAGGTGCAAAAACTATTCCTAAAACAGCCATATGTCTCGTCTTTTAAAAACCAGAACAAGTACTTCATTTATCCTACATGCATTGATGGCAACGCACAGAAGAACCATAGATAGAGCACATTTTGCACTTTTTGGTTTATTTTTTACTATTTCAGAACACATTTTTTAATTTTTAATGGCCAGCAAACACATTGAACAAAATGATACTTTGCATACAATATCTCTGGATGATACGTCATAATTATTTCATAATAAGAAATTGTTTGTCGCCTTGGCCAGTAGTTGAAAATGATGTTAAATTGTGAAAAATAGACCCAAAACTGCAAAAAGTGGTATTTTTATGCTTTAAGAGAAAATAAAACAAATTTACAATAATAACTCTTCCCCATGATCAATTTAGCTGTTAAAAATTTTAAGAGAAATTAAAACATCTTTTTGATTACCATCAAATGACAGACAAAGTGACAAATTGTGCCCAGTGTCATATGTTGGAGATCAGTTTAAATGCAATCATGCATATGTTGGGCTCTGGGTAATACATATACTACTCTGCCATGTTGTTTTGAACAGATCATGTTTGTTTTATAAGTTTATAGTACATTTTCCATAATTAGAATCAAACTCGATTCTTTCTAGTTTCAGCCTAGAGAAATGTGAAGTTGTAAAGCTAAATACATATGTAGGCAAACTTGTCAAGTCCATTTTCTTTCTATTCATTCCTGGAGAGAACAAAGTTCTTCCTAAATTTCATCACCACTAAACAAAGTTACCTCCTCAAAAAACAATCACAAGTACTTTGTGATAAAAAAAATGATGCACTAACACAGACAATTTTTCTGTATAAAATGCAGCTTTAGTAAGGTATAAGCAAATTCTTTGAAGAAATAAATGTTCACAGTCAAATTTTGAATTTGTCTTTTACATTGGAATGAAAGAAAAAAAAAAACATCTGTGCAGTGTCTGTAATATAAAATACTAAGTTTTGCTCATGTTGCTTGCAACACAGAAAAGTTTATATTAAGACATTCTTGCCAAATTTCTATTTAATTTCCATCTTTGTTAACAGAGTGGTTTCATGAATTGAACTTTCCAGCCAAACATATTTGGAGTAAAGCACACTTTGTTTTTAATAGCTTTCGGACAAACAGAAAATTTATTAAATAGATATACAGAAAATACTAAGGAGACCCATAGTCTATCTGGATCCCCCTACACAATGCAGATAACAATTACAATTGCTAGAGCTACATATGAAGACATACACTTGGTCTCAATCATAATACAAGTAACTGAACTGAAAATCAATGCACCCTATGAGCAGCATTTTGAAAAATATAGGAATTTGATGAAAAATATAGGAATTTGGATCAAAATATAGGAAAATATAGGAAGCTCTGAAAATATAGGAAAAAATAGGAAAAATAGGAGTGCTGGGCAGCCTGCAAAATACATAAAGCATTATTAAAGGATAATTTTAAAATGATTTTAATTAGAGATAGTGATAGCAACACAAAACCAGAGGACCAATGGTCCTGTAAACGCTCACCTGAGTCTGCTGCATATACCAATAAACATGTTTGAATATTATGGTATTTAACCCCAGTGCATGGGCAGATGAAGCCCTTGGGCCGTTTTCTTTTTTCAGAATAATCAATATACTGTCCATGGATGCTTCACGCCAAGTTTCATTAAAATCAATCTATTGGTTTCAGAGAAGAAGATATTTGAAGGGTTTTTACCATATATGGGCATGGTGGCCATCTTGGTCATGTGACTTAGATTATTAATATACACATTGGTTCCCCCATCCTATAGATGCTTCACATAAAATTTGGCTTCAATTGGCCAAGTGGTTTTAGAGGAGAAGATGTTTGAATATTATGGTAATATACATGTATATTGCCCCTGGGTGTGGACATATGAGCCCTTAGGTCCATTTTTAGCTCACCTGAGCCGTCAGGCTCACAAGGTGAGCTTATAGTATACCCATGCTCCGTCGTCCGTCCGTCCGTCCGTCCGTCGTCCGTCGTCCGTCCGTCCGTCGTCCACCATTTTCAAAGATCTTCTCCTCTGAAACCGCTTGGCCAATCAAAGCCAAATTTTACATGAAGCATCTATGGGAAGGGGGAACCAATGTGTATATAAATAATCCCGGTCACATGACCAAGATGGCCGCCATGCCCATATATGGTAAAAACCCTTCAAAAATCTTCTTCTCCGGAACCACTGGACCAATTTCAACCAAACTTGGCATGAAGCATTAATGGCTCAAGCACTACAATGTGTATATAAATCATGAGCCTATGATGACCTTGACCTATTTTACGGCAAGGTCAACATAGGTCGCGAATGCATTTGAAAGGGAAAAATTGTTAAATTGTCATTTAAAGGAATAATCTTGCAGAAAATGAGCAGTAGGACTGAATATTAATGATTCTGAAAAAAATTGGGCACCAGGGGCTCATCCGCCCCCACCCCGGGGCAATATACATGTATATCTCCATAATATTCAAACATCTTCTCCTCTGAAACCGCTTGGCCAATCAAAGCGAAATTTTATGTGAAGCATCAATAGGAAGGGGTAACAAATATGTATATAAAAAATCCAGGTCACATGACCAAGATGGCCGCCATGCCCATATATGGTAAAAACCGTTCAAAAATCTTCTTCTCCAGAACCGGTTGACCGATTTCAACGAAACTTGGCACGAAGCATCGATGGCTCAAGCACTACAATGTGTATATAAATCATGACCCTGTGATGACCTTGACCTATTTTACGGGAAGGTCAACATAGGTCACCAATGCATTTGAATGGGGAAAACTTTTAAAATGTCATTTAAAGTGAAAGTCTTGCAGGAAATGGGCAATAGGACTGGATATTAATGATTCTGAAAAAAATTGGACCCCAGGGGCTCATGTGCCCCCACCCCGGGGCAATATACATGTATATTTCCATAATATTCAAACGTCTTCTCCTCTGAAACCGCTTGGCCAAACAAAGCCAAATTTTAAGTGAAGCATCTATAGAATGGGGGAATCAATGTGTATATAAATAATCTAGGTCACATGACCAAGATGGCCGCCATGCCCATATATGGTAAAAACCCATCAAAAATCATCTTCTCTGAAACCAATAGACTGATTTCAAGGAAACTTGGCGTGAGGCATCGATGGCTAAAGTACTCCAATGTATATATAAATCATGACCCTGTGATGACCTTGACCAAGTTTATGGCAAGGTCAACATGGGTTGCCTGTGCATCTGAATTGGGAAAACTGTTAAAATGTCATTTGAAGGAAAAAGCCAACAGGAAATTGGCAAATGGACAGAATATTGAAGATTCTGAAAATAGAAAATGGCCCAAGGGCTTATCTGCCCCTGCACTGGAGTTAAATACCATAATATTCAAACATGTTTATTGGTATATGCAGCTGATCTCAGGTGAGCGTTTACAGGACCATTGGTCCTCTGGTTCTTAATTTTTTTCTCCAAAACATAGATTGAGGGTACTCGTTAGAGTTGAGGCGGTTCTAACGTGTACCCACAATCTATGTTTTGAGCAAAAATAAGAAAAATATGAAGATTTTTTTCCTGAAAATTTTCAATTTTTAATGCTAAAAAAATCTCTGTTTATTGCATGGGCAAGTTTTCGTAATGATCCTATAGCTCACTGCTAATGAGTTGCATAGAGATATGGCATATATGCATATATTTAGTATTTAGTCCCTCTTTTACCTGGTCCTCAAATCATAGCCCTGATCCGTGAGGGACCTTTTTCCTTCAAGAAAAGTCTGTAAATTATACACAGCCCTTATGCACGGCTCCGGGACGTTTCGCGCAAAAACCAGTTCCTCCCGGGACGGTTCGTGCAAAAAAAAATTTTTCGAACGGGACGTTTCCTCCCGGGACGATTCGCGCATTTTTCCAAAAATTGATTTCAATGTTTTATTTATCAAATTTTATCAATTAAATGCAATGGATATGTAAAACTAATTATGGACATATTGGAAATATATTTTTTATCTTTGATTTTTTCTGAGCAATAAGTTTTCTTCTTATTTTTTCCAAAATTAAGGGGACGATTCACCCATGGGATGTTCGCGCAAATGTATTTTTCAGTGATAATTTCAACGTTTTCTTTAAAAGAAGGAACAAAAAATCCATATTATTAAAAGATTTATATCTTTTATGAACCACTGCAGAAGCTGAGGGTGAGGTTATGGCCATGTAAAACCGGTTTAAGCCCGCCAGTAACTTTGTGTTACTGTTCCAAGTCGATACTTCTGTGGTGGTTCTTTTTGTTTTATGTCTTGGTGTATAAAACTTTTTTGTGCTGTTGGCGCCTTATGTATGTTTTCATATTTTTAGTTAAGTTAAGGTAACTGAGTGGCCACCTATTGGGAAAATAGCTGCTCATTCGGCTTACGATATGTTTCATGGTATAAGTACCTGATTGTTAGTTTGGTTTTTTCCCACCTCGGTTTTTAGAGTGGGAATCTTTTTCTGATTGCGCCTTTTCCTGATCTTTGCCTACTTGTTCCTTTTTATATCTTTTATTAAATATTTAAATGTGGGGGTCCAATAATTTATCAAGGCTAGCCATGAAACAATGAACATGTACGAGGGGAAAGCAAAAAGTTCGTGGACTTTGTCAATAAAATCAAAAGTATATATGCGATTTCTCTGAAATTAACGTATGTTTGTGATCAATTTAATACAAACAAGCATAGAAAGTTTCAGACAAATCGCTTGATAAACATCGTTTCTATGGCAATTTGTTTGATGGGTGTTAGCGGTACCCGGAGCACGCCAAGACGTTAACGTCATTTGCCCACGGGTTTTCTGTATACGCTGGCCGAGTCAAAAGTTCCTATAAAAACATTTCTCATTCGACTTCAAGCAAATTTTCATATATTCATTCCCCATCCGAGATTAGGATTACAGTAGAAAGTTTATGGCAATTCGCTAGAAAAATTTAGTTTTTATGACAATTTCCGCGAGAGACGCTAGGATTATACGGGGCATGCCATGACGTTAAAGTTGTTCGCGTAGATTTTTGAGCTTACTTGTTGTTTTTAACAGCTATTTCGTTGTGACTAACACTTTGCAAAACATTAAACACTGTTGTATGCTTCAGTTCTGATGTGTCTCTAGCTTTTCGTAACAAATCAGACGTTTCTGTAGGTTTTATTCGGAAGTCTCGCACAAATTTTATCGATATGCAAGTTTCCGCTATTGACCAGTAACGTCAGTTTACTAAATTTTTTTCTTAGACTTGTCTTTCAAAAAGTGTCGCTGTAGCGTTGTCTTTCGAATGCGAGAAATGCAATTTCACATTTCAAGCTGAATAACATCATTATCAATATTTCCATAATTTAAGGAGATTTAGAAATGACAGTTTTTAAAATATTTTTATATTTATAAACACGAAAACAGAGATTTTACGGCGTGCTCCAGGGTAGCAAACCCCACGTGTTTGTCGATGTAATTTGACCAATCAAAAATAAGGTTCGACAAATTATATTTTACATGAATGTCGACAATAGACGATTTGTACACTTGTGAAAATACGAAAACTATCGGACGTCAATTAAAAAAGTTATTAAGGAAGTCCACGAACTTTTTGCTTTCCCCTCGTACGTTCATATACACGTACATTATAATATACCCGTGTATAAAGTAACAAGTAGTTGTTTTGCTGTTTTGAATGAAATTGAAGATTGGTAATAAATACGAAATTTATAATTAGAAATAAAAATGGAACATGCATGCACGTTCGGGGGGGGGGGGGGGGGGGGGGGGGGGGGGGGGGGGGGGGCACTAATCTCTGTTTCATTCTCGGCCTCCGTATTGCATAAATCACAAATGCTTTTTTTTTTTTTCATTTCTTTTTTTTTTTTTTTTATACATGTGGTTTGTGATTCCTGGTGAAAGAAAGAAAATATAAATATATATAATATTTATTAAAATGGATGTAATGACGATAGTTGCATTAATTATTATGTCGTTAATTTTGAATTGGCCACTAGTTGTTTTGTGATCAAACGAGTAAACAAAATAAGATGTTAACGCATATCACCATTGTGAGCAAAACAATTGAACGTCAAACATCTGACATGTTTATTTTTAATGATGCCAATAATTTAATTACATACGTTAAAGCTCACATTCAAATCAAAGCAATCACTACAAACGTCGACTAATTTGTTTGTTTGAGTAACATCCCAATCACTATTTCAATTGCAATGATAGTTCGTCTCTCACTAATGAGAAAGACCATCATTATTTCTTGAATAGTGCTGATGTGTGTTGGTGAGTTCTTTGATGGCTGACTAGGCCAATTCTGGCTCTAAACTGTCGGTTGCAAGTAGAGCAAGTCAATGTCATAGAGTCTGTTGGTGGCACATTTGTTTTGGCTTTGCGCTCTCTTCGCTTTCTTTCAGCTTCACAGATTCTCTTCTTTTCATAAAGAGCTGCTCCTTTGTTGATGAGACCTCGCCACTTTGATCGCTCCTGTGCAGTCTGTTCCCAGGACCCCATTGGTATTTCGAAATCCTTCAGAGAGGCTTTGAGGGTGTCTTTGTAGCGTTTCTTCTGGCCACCTTGAGAGCGCTTTCCCTCCTGTAGTTCTCCATAGAAAACTTTCTTTGGAAGTCGCGCATCAGGCATTCTTATAACATGGCCAGTCCATCTTAGCTGTGCTAGCTTTAAGACTGTATGCATGCTTTGCATCCCTGCTTTCGTCAGGACCTCTGTGTCTGGATTCTTGTCCTGCCATTTGATTTTTAACAACTTTCTCAAACAGCTTAAGTGGAAATGGTTAAGTCTCTTTGCATGGCGTTGGTATACTGTCCAGGTCTCACATGCATACAAGAGGGTTGGCAGTACCACAGCCTTGTAGACTTTCAGCTTGGTGTCAAGCTTGATTCCATTTCGCTCCCAGACATTTGCACGGAGTCGTCCGAATGCCACACTAGCCTTTGCAATTCTGGCAGTGATCTCATCATCAATATGCACTGCTCTGGAGAGAGTGCTTCCCAGGTAGGTGAACTTGTCAACAACTTTCAGTTTTTGCCCATTCACAGTGATGGTTGGTTCATTATATGGCTTTCCGGGCGCTGGTTGGTGTACAACCTTTGTCTTTTTTGTGCTGATTGTGAGATCATAGTTATCACATGACTGTGAGACTTGATCCATGGCTCTTTGCATTTTTGCCTCTGTGCTGGCATTCTTATCCATATCATCTGCATAGAGGGGCTCATCTAGCACATCAGTCTGGACCTTAGTTTTGGCTTGCAACCTTCTGAGGTTGAATATGTTGCCATCAAAACGGTACCTGATAGGAAAACCAGTGTCACTGTCCTGAAAAGCATCCATAAGCATGGCAGAAAACATCATGCTGAACAGTGTTGGTGCCAGAACACAGCCTTGTTTGACCCCATTTGTTACTTCAAATGGTTCAGAGAACTCTCCATATTTTGCACACGTGCCTGCATGCCAACATGAAACTGCCGCACCATTGCTATGAATCTGGATGGACAGCCAAACTTGGCCATGATTTTCCAGAGTCCATCACGACTAACAGTGTCAAAAGCTTTGGTGAGGTCAACAAACGTCATGTATAGATCTACATTCTGTTCTTGGCATTTCTTCTGAAGCTGTCTTGCTGTGAAGATCATGTCTATTGTCCCTCTGTCTTTTCTGAATCCACATTGACTTTCTGGGATAAGTCCCGTCTGATCAAGATGAACATTCAGACGATTCAACAGAATTTTTGCAAGTATCTTCCCAGCAATTGATAGGAGGGAGATGCCTCTGTGATTGTCACAGACTTGAGGATTTCCTTTCCGCTTGTATAGGTGGATTATGGATGCATCCTTAAATTCTTGTGGGATAGCCTCCTTTCTCCACATACAGTGAAACAACTCTGTCAGTTTCTCTGCCATGGGTAGCCCCCCAGCCTTGTAAACTTCGGCAGGAATTGCATCTGCACCTGGGGCTTTGCCAGATGATAGTTGTTGAACTGCTTTTCTTGTTTCCGTAACGGTAGGAAATTCATCTAACAGAACATTGCACTCTATCTGTGGAAGTCTGTCGATTGCATCCTCATTGATGCTTGATGGTCGATTAAGCACACTATTGAAGTGTTCTGCCCACCTTTCCAAGATAGCTTCTTTATCTGTGAGAAGAGTGTTTCCATCTGCACTGAGCAATGTGGTGGCTCCAGAACTCTTTGGACCATAAATGGTTTTCAGTGCATCATGAAATTTCTTCATGTCCTTTCTATCTGCAAAAGACTGAATTTCTTCTGTTTTCTTCCTCAGCCAGGAATCTTGCATGTCCCTAAGCTTGGTCTGGACTGTCTTACAAATGTTGCTGTAGGCTGCTTTCTTTGATACTGAGCTAGTATCATCTTGATGTGCCTTGTGCAATCGGTGCTTTTCTTCAAGAAGCCTCTGAATTTCGTCATCATTCTCATCAAACCAGTCTTGATGTTTGCGAGATGGATGGCCTAAGGTGCTTGCAGCTGAAGAAAGAACTGTTTTATGGAAAACTGTCCAGTTTTCTTCGGGGTCCTCTGAACTGAGATTCATTGCATCCAGTTGGTTGCAGATGTCTGTTAAGAAATCTTGTCTCATGCTGTCTTTATTCAGCTTTGAGACATCCAGTCTCTTAGGAGCTTTCTTGCCTTGAGGTCGCCTCGCAGGCTGTATTCTTAGGTTGAGTTTGCTGACAACCAGTCTATGATCTGTCCAGCAGTCTGCACCACACATAGTCTTTGTCACTTTAACATCCTGCCTGTCTGTTCTCCGCACTATGACATAGTCTATGAGATGCCAGTGTTTGGAACGGGGATGCATCCAGGATGTTTTGTTCCTATTAGATAGACGGAAGACTGTGTTGGTGATTAGAAGGTCATGTTCAGCACACTTCCTGAGAAGCAAGAGACCATTGCTGTTGCACTTTCCAACCCCTTCTGGACCTATAACTCCTTCCCAGGTCTGGTGGTCTGTACCCACTCTGGCATTAAAGTCGCCAAGAAGGATAAGCTTGTCTGTGCGGGGTGTTGCAGAAATAACATTGTCTAGGTCATCATAGAACTTGTCCTTGACCTCATCTGGATTGGTCATTGTGGGTGCATAAGCACTGACAATAGTTGCATGTTTATTGCCTGACAGAGGAAGTCTCAATGTCATTAGACGGTCATTAATGCTTTTGGCAATCCTGACAGCTTACCAACAAGTTCTGTTTTGATGGCAAAGCCAACTCCTGCTTCACGCCTCTCTTCACTTTTGCGTCCACTCCAGAAGAAGGTGTATCCAGCACCAACTTCTTTGATCTCCCCAACATCTGAGAACCGAGTCTCACTCAATGCAGCTATCTGTATATCTGTATATTCAATTGCAATATGCTTGCTCAAAGACACAACACGAAAATTAAAACTGAACATACCCGCATCCACGGTGTTGCCATCCCCCACCTCAATCCCAACTCAGGACCTGCTGTGGTCTTTTGCATCTTTTTGAACACTTAACACATGTATAAGAAAGAAAGAAAAGAAAAGAAAAAAAGAAGAAGAATTCACACCCGTGTGTATGCATGATTTTTGCTCACGCATCGAAAACAATGACCTTTCATAACAAATTTATGTAATAATCAACAAATATGTGGCACAGTGTTGAATCGCTTCCCACATTCACAAGCGAAGAGAGAGATTGAAATCATGCTCATTTGCAAAGTAAAACACTTATTATATATATATATATTACAAAAATGTGTGAATCGACCTCTAAATTTGATTTTGAGCGAATCGTCCCAGTTTTTTTGCGCGAACCGTCCCGTTCGATTTTTTGCGCGAATCGTCCTGGTCGAAGTCCCAGGGAGGAACTGGTTTTTGCGCGAAACGTCCCGTAACCCTTATGCACACTCTGCTTACCAAAATCAATATCTCGCTTAAGGCTAAGGGTACAGCTTACGGTTATGAAACACTCAATAATTTGCACCATCCTCTGTGTAAAACACTATTAGATCACTGGCACTGCCCTTGTATCTGCAGAATTTCGGGTAGAAACTGGAACATTATTACATAATCTCGATAGATTCAGTTGCTTTTTCAGCCTTAATATGTGCATGAAAACATTCACACCTGTTTTCAAAATATACTTAATAAAATGTATGCCTATGTTAATTTACGATATTTTTAGGATAGCATTCAATATGCAAAGTCTACTTACTTAATACAATCTAATTGTATTATCACATCAGCATTAAAAGTGAGTTCCAACATTAAATCATAAACATCAAGTTTACATTGCCAGGGATAGAGAGCGTCAATGCAGAAGAATGTTAGACACATAATTATGGTTGATATATGGTAACGACAATAATTTCCTTCATTTTTCAGAAATGTTACGGAATCGGTATCATTATTGGTCGGACACTGTCTTAAATTGTCTCTTGTGATGGTTCTGTTGGGACATTGTTGACCTTTTTGAGTCTTACTACTCTGATAATGTCTAGTGGCTTTGATGATTGCAATGCATATTTTCTCATGAATATGGTTTAATACTTACCCCATCTTATTTGACTACGCTTTAAAGCCGCATTTATTAATACAAACAAAATGTATGTAATATAAGCAGCTATCTCTTTTTTCATACCCTTAAAAGTGCGCCAAAGTAATGTTGAATTTACTTTTTTGATATTTCAGCATCAACAAGTAGTTTTTTCAGTCACCATCATCCGATATTGAACATGCTTTGTGAATTTCTTTCTATATTTTATTACTTTCATTATTACCTTTTCTTGATACATCGCAAGTAACAAGCACCTGATGTATATAGTAAGGAAACGTATCATGTATAAGATAACATTATCTCTTTATAATAGCATTTTCAGTAAAAGCTGTATAGCTTAAGTTTTAATTACTTTCTAAAGGAAGGTCTATAAATATTAATTTAAAGCGTGTGCAGTGTTGTTCATAGAACATTGTTAGTCTCATGGGGAACTCAGACCAATATTGTATTTTCGATTGAATTTGTCTCTTTTCAGCCGCAATAAATACGCTTAAAACATGCACATTTGAGCCTAAAATATTTTCCAAGAGGATGTTGCAGTTTCGCATTTTAAATTAATTTATTCACATCTTGAACTATTGCATGCAAAGTACAAAACTTTATTATCAAATCTTATGGTATTAGTTTGCAAGCAGTCTAAGAATAATAAAAAAAAATCAAGTTAACGTTATCATCAGCCAGCTACTGAAAGCACCCATGTTTTAGACATAATTATGGTTGATATATGATAACAATTGCAATTTTCTTCGTTTTCTAGAAATATTACAGGATCAGTATCATTATACTTCGAATACTGTCTTAAAACGGTCTCTCGTGATGGTTCTTTTGGGACATTAGTCCTTTAAAAGTAAGAAAACAACTACATGTAGCTAGATTTAGTCTAGCAAGTGTGATGAGTGATACAAAAAAAAACAAGTATTTCATGATTGTCTTGTTTTCTTTTCTAATAGAACCGCCCTTTATAATCACCCTTAGTGCTATATTCTACTATAGATGGTTTCAAATTTATGCAGTGCTGCAAGCATTGGCTGCATTTGAGTACTCATTAGAATGAACTATTTTTATATTCATGTTTTTAAATTTATAAATTATTACATGTATTTTCTTTCATTCTTCATCTTAATATAAAAGTTAATTTGTCCTTGAGGAAAATAGCTGCTCTCTCAGCTTACAATATGTTCTCTCTGTATCAGTAGCTATGTATCCTGTTTGTTGCCCACCACTTTGAATGGATTTGGGTGCACCAGTCCCTGATTATTGCTCACTTTTAACTGACTCGTGTCTTCTGTGATTTCCGAAGTAGTGCATTCATTTTGAAGATGTAATCTTTGTGGGATTGCGAAAGTCTGTAGCGTTGTCACTTTTTTGTAATTTACAATAGCTTTAAGTATCTTAACGCTGCCATTCACACACCGTTCATCCAGATACAACAAACGCGGAAAGGTCTTCCAAACGCGGATATAAACAACTGTATCGCGGGAATACACAAGGTAAGAAAACATAAACAAATAACATTTAAATTGTTCTTATATAAAATGTGTTTATGCAGAGCTGATGTAAAATGGTTTATCTTGAGAATGGTACAGTATCATAACAAACGATTTGTGTAAACTACAGATACAAGCGAATTTAATTCGTAAATCATGATTTTTTCGCCTACTTCCCGATTCTTTTCATAATTGTAGAATTTTTGTGTTTGGTTTCGTGCAAATATCTCTTCAAAACTAATTTTCGACATTTATGGAATATATGAATACCATGCATCAAACTGGAAAAGTTTTGTTGGGTGTCGATATCCATGTTTAAAAATCAGCCTTGTTTACTTCAAGGTATAACTTACCACGGACGTTGATACTACACAACGCGGATGATCCACATAATTTGGGTAAAACAAACACGGATTCGAAAATCTGTTTTAACGTGCAAAACATTGACAGAACGTTTTCAAATTAAAATACTACGAAGAATCTAGATTTTTATAAAGTAAACGTGCAATAAATGCATCTTGTTGGCTTTTTAGTCGGTTATTCACTTGATATATGGTCGAATTCGGGGCTGGCATATAACATATAACACCATATTATAATATATCTGTTAACAGCTTTTTTCTATGGATGATTGTTTCGTATTTCGTAGAATCAGAGAAATGATATATACAACTATAAAGGTATTTGTTTGTATGTTTGTGTTGTGAATAAATATACCAGTTAACGATTCAGCCGTGTCAGGAAGGAGCCGCAGCTTCCTGGGTACTAACCAGTTTTACGGAAATTGAAATATCTTGCTCAAAGACAAAACACTGGTGCCAGCATGCCCCCCCCCACCCCCGACCTCGCAGTATCAGGAGTCAAAATGTGCCATGTTGCTATAAGTTTTAGCTCACCTTAGCCTAAGGTGAGCTTATAGCGGGATGGCCATGCTCCGTCGTCCGTCCGTCGTCCGTCATTTCAAAGATCTTCTCCTCTGAAACCGCTTGGCCAATCAAGGAGCATCCTTAGGAAGGGGGAAAGAAAGTTTATATAAATGGTCCAATAAATGGCTATAAATTGTAAAAAACCTTTAAAAATCTTCTCCAGAACCAGAAGTCCTATGATTTTGAAACTTGGCATGGAACATCAGAGAGAGGAGCTCTACAAAGTTTATATAAATCATGACCTTGGGATGACCTTGACCTGTTTTACGGCAAGGTCAACATAGGTGGCCCATGCATTTGAATGGGGAAAATTGTCAAAATGACATTTTAAGGAAAAAACTGATGGGAAATGGGTAAATGGACTGAAGATTTATGATTCTGAAAAATTTTGGACCCTAAGGACTGGTCTGCCACCACACCGGGGCATTTGAATGGGGAAAATTGTCAAAATGTCATTTGAAAAGAAAAACTTGAAGAAAATGGGCAAATGGGCTGAAGAATTATGATTCTGAAAAAAAAAGGACCACAGGGGCTGATCTGACCCCTTCCCGGTGTAATATTATACAATTAATGACTTTTGAGGCATTGGATATGATGTGATATCGACCCGAGAATATCAGTATTGACCGAGGCGAAGCCGAGGTCAATATTGGCATTCTCGGCTCGATATCACATCATATCTAATGCCTCAAATGTCATTAACTGTTTTATTATATAATTTTTGACAAAATGTCAAGCAATGAAAAGAAATCAACTGAGACAGATATAGAATAAACATTTAACATTTAATTCAATACTAATGATAATCGTTGGACACGCGATTATGCGCAGCGCTATGCGAAAGCGGACCCGGAATGTCAGCTCTAAATTTAGTAACTAATATAGACCTGCCAGCACGCGCAAGCCAGTTAATATGACAATTTGAAGACTTGCCACGTGGGCGCTTTGGGCCAATGAAAAGCGAGATTTTCAGTGGCTTATATAATAAACATGTTTATCATATGACGCCGCTGTTTTCCAGTGGATAACGTCATGTCATAAAAATCGTATGACCACACGTGTAATAACACTTTTGCGGGAATACGTAACGTCATTGACGATGTCCGTAACAACAATGTAAATTTTCTTTGGAAATATGTCCACTTTAAAAGCGATAAAAACCTATTTTAGAAGTCATATGATAAAACGAATCTTACACTCGTGGTCATTTCATATGAAATTTATTAAACTCGCCGAAGGCTCGTTTAATAAATTTCATATGAAATGACCACTCGTGTAAGATCCTCTATATATCACCATAATATTCAAAGTTCTTCTTCTCTGAAACCGCATGGCCAATCAAAGCCAAACTTTAAGTAAAGCAGCTATAGGAAGGGGGAACAAGTGCATTACGAAAACACGCCGATGCAAAAATACAGCGATTTTTTCACATAAAAAATGAAAAATATCAGTGGAAAAGTTATAATATTTTCCCTATTTTTGCTCAAAACATAGGTTGTGGGTAAACCTTAGAACCGCCTCACCGAGTACCAACAATCTATGTTTTGGAGTAAAAATAAGAAAAAATCGTATACCCCTGCATACCCCAGTTTTACTAAAAAAAGTGGGGTTGAAGGGGGTACTCATTGCACGGACATGTTTTCCTGATGGTATACATAAATAATCCGGGTCGCATGACCAACATGGCCACCATGTCCATATTATGGTAAAAACCCTTCAAAAATCTTCTTCTCCGGAATCGGTGGATCAATTTCAACAAACTTGGCGCGTAGAATTGTGGACTAGAGTACTACAATGTATATATATATATATATATATTATGACCGTGTGATGACCTTGACCCATTTTACGGCAAGTTCAAAATAGGTCGTCCATGACCATAATAGTCAAACAAGTTTATTGGTATATATCCCAATTCTCAGGTGAGCGTTTACAGGACCATTGGTCCTCTAGTTTTCAGAACCATTAATATTTAGTCCTACTACCCATTTCCTGCAAGATTTTCACCTCAAATGACTTTTTAAAAGTTTTCCACATTCCAATGCATTGGCGACCTATGTTGACCTTGTCGTAAAATAGGTCAAGGTCACCACAGGGTCATGATTTATATATACATTGTAGTACTTCAGCCATTGGTGCTTCATACCAAGTTTCTTTGAAATCGGTCCTTAAAATTCGGAGAAGAAGATTTTTGAAGGGTTTTTACCATATATGGGCATGGCGGCCATCTTGGTTATGTGAACTAGATAATTTATATATACATTAATTCCCCCATTCCATAGATGCTTCACATACAATTTGGCTTTGATTCGCCAAGCGGTTTCAGAGGAGATGTTTGAATATTATGGTAATATACATGTATATTGCCCCGGGGTGGGGGCAGATGAGCCCCTGGGGTCCAATTTTTTTTCAGAATCATTAATATTGTCCTACTGCCCATTTCCTGCAAGACTTTCACTTTAAATGACATTTTAAAAGTGTTCCCTATTCAAATGCATTGGCGACCTATGTTGACCTTGCCGTAAAAAAGGTCAAGGTCATCACAGGGTCATGATTTATATGCACATTGTAGTACTTCAGCCATCAATGCTTCATGCCAAGTTTCTTTGAAATCGATCCACCTGTTCTGGAGAAGAAGATTTTTGAAGGGTTTTTACCATATATGGGCATCGCGGCCATCTTGGTCATGTGACCTGGATTATTTATATACACATTGATAACCCCTTCCTATTGATGCTTCACATAAAATTTGGCTTTGATTGGCCGAGTGGTTTCTGAGGAGATGATGTTTGAATATTATGGTAATATACATGTATATTGCCCCAGGGTGGGGGCATATGAGCCCCTGGGGTCCATTTTTTTTTCAGAATCATTAATATTCAGTCCTACTGCCCATTTCCTGCAAGACTTTCACTTTAAATGACATTTTAAAAGTTTTCCCCATTCAAATGCATTGGCGACCTATGTTGACCTTGCCGTAAAATAAGTCAAGGTCATCACAGGGTCATGATTGATATACACATTGTAGTGCTTCAGCCATCTATGCTTCATGCCAAGTTTCTTTGAAATCGATCCACCTGTTCTGGAGAAGAAGATTTTTGAAGGGTTTTTACCATATATGGGCATCGCGGCCATCTTGGTCATGTGACCTGGATTATTTATATACACATTGATAACCCCTTCCTATTGATGCTTCACATAAAATTTGGCTTTGATTGGCCCAGCGGTTTCAGAGGAGATGATGTTTGAATATTATGGTAATATACATGTATATTGCCCCGGGGTGGGGGCATATGAGCCCCTGGGGTCCAATGTTTTTTAGAATCATTAATATTCAGTCTTACTTCCCATTTCCTGCAAGACTTTCACTTTAAATGACTTTAAATGTCATTTTAAAAGTTTTCCCCATTCAAATGCATTGGCGACCTATGTTGACCTTGCCGTAAAATAAGTCAAGGTCATCACAGGGTCAAGATTTATATACACATTGTAGTGCTTGAGCCATCAATGCTTCATGCCAAGTTTCGTTGAAATCAGTCCACCGGTTCTGGAGAAGAAGATTTTTGAAGGGTTTTTACCATATATGGGCATGGCGGCCATCTTGGTCATGTGACCTGGATTTCTTATATACACATTGGTTCCCCCTTCCTAAAGATGCTTCATATAAAATTTGGCTTTGGTTGGCCTAGCGGTTTCAGAGAAGAAGATCTTTGAAATTGTGGACGGACGGACGGACGACGGATCATGGCCATCCTATAAGCTCACCTTGTGAGCCTAACGGCTCAGGTGAGCTAAAAATAGGAAAACACACAACAAGCCCAAGGAAGATATCAAAAGAGTTACTGATACATGTATTTTGAGCCAAGTCCCTCGAAATTGCAGATTTAAACAGCAGAGGCCAAGGCTTTAACAATGTTTTCTTAATGGTGTTACCGTGTAGATGGCCTGCACAGATTTTATAGCTAGATCTAGATGTAAAAAGTCTTGAAGAATTATAAGGTTCTAAAACAAAAATTCATAATCTCAAGTGAAGTTTAAAAACCAGAGGACCAATGGTCCTGTAAACGCTCACCTGAGATCTGCTGCATATACCAATAAACATGTTTGAATATTATGGTATTTAACTCCAGTGCAGGGGCAGATGAAGCCCTTGGGCCATTTTCTTTTTTCAGAATCTTCAATATTCTGTCCATTTGCCAATTTCCTGCTGGCTTTTCCCTTCAAATGACATTTTAACAATTTTCCCAATTCAAATGCATAGGCAACCCATGTTGACCTTGCCATAAACTTGGTCAAGGTCATCACAGGGTCATGATTTATATATACATTGGAGTACTTTAGCCATCGATGCTTCACGCCAAGTTTCCTTGAAATCAGTCTATTGGTTTCAGAGAAGAAGATTTTTGATGTGTTTTTACCATATATGGGCATGGCGGCCATCTTTGTCATGTGACCTAGATTATTTCTATACACATTGATTCCTCAATTCTATAGATGCTTCACATAAAATTTGGCTTTGATTGGCCAAGCGATTTCAGAGGAGAAGAGGTTTGAATATATATTATGGAAATATACATGTATATTGCCCCGGGGTGGGGGCACATGAGCCCCTGAGGTCCAATTTTTTTCAGAATCATTAATTTTCAGTCCTACTTCCCATTTCTTGCAAGACTTTCACTTTAAATTACATTTTAAAAGTTTTCCCCATTCAAATGCATTGGCGACCTATGTTGACCTTGCCGTAAAATAGGTCAAGGTCATGAAAAGGTCATGAATTATATACACATTGTAGTGCTTGAGCCATCGATGCTTCATGCCAAGTTTTGTTGAAATCGGTCCACCGGTTCTGGAGAAGAAGATTTTTGAAGGGTTTTTACCATATATGGGCATGGCGGCCATCTTGGTCATGTGACCTGGATTATTTATATACACATTGGTTCCCCCTTCCCATAGATGCTTCATGTAAAATTTGGCTTTGATTGGCCAAGCGGTTTCAGAGAAGATGTTTGAATATTATGATAATATACATGTATATTGCCCCGGGGTGGGGGCGGATGAGCCCCTGGTGCCCAATTTTTTTCAGAATCATTACTATTCAGTCCTACTGCTCATTTTCTGCAAGATTTTTCCTTTAAATGACAATTTAACAATTTTTCCCATTCAAATGCAAAGGCGACCTATGTTGACCTTGCCGTAAAATAGGTCAAGGTCACACTTGAGTCATTGATGCTTCATGCCAAGTTTGGTTGAAATCGGTCCAGTGGTTCCGGAGAAGAAGATTTTTGAAGGGTTTTTACCATATATGGGCATGGCGGCCATCTTGGTCACGTGACCTGGATTATTTATATACACATTGGTTCCCCCTTCCCATAGATGCTTCATGTAAAATTTGGCTTTGATTGGCCAAGCGGTTTCAGAGAAGAAGATCTTTGAAAATGGTGGACGACGGACGACGGACGGACGACGGACGGACGGACGCCGGATCATGGCCATCCTATAAGCTCACCTTGTGAGCCTGACGGCTCAGGTGAGCTAAAAACTGTTTTACATATGAGCCACAACATGAGAAAACCAACAATGTGGTTGTTGAACAAGGCTGACACAAATCGAGCTGTACAAGCACAGAAGATAGCTAAATATTGGAATTTTTGGATGTAGAAAGTAGAGAATTTGTACTATCCGTGTAGCCAAAACAGAGGTGCTGATCAGCTTTGCAGTGACTGCGGCGGCTCATATAAACTGCAATCAACAACACAACATTGCAATCAGCGTAATGAATAACATTAGTAATGTGCATCTTCAGATCAACACTTTTGTTTTTAGCACACAGTACAATGATGAATCGTGTAGCTTCTATTCAAATTCAAATACTTCTCCAGCCATGTTCTTGTAAACAGCCTGGCCCCCGAGGTTATAAAAATTTTCATGCTTAACTCAGCTAAGAATAAAATTTAAACTGCTCATAGATCTGTATGACAAAATAGTTAGAATTGAAATTTCAGCTTTAGATCACCAAAGCCTGTATTAAATTTATCCTGCTTATAAAAATGTTAAAATGCCAACAATTATTGAGCAGGATCACTTATAGTCTCAGCTGAGATGATCATGAAAAAAAGTTTTAAAACCTCAGGGCCTGATTAGCATCAGGTTGGTTGGAAATCCCAATCAGATTTTCACTTGTTGCAATTGAGCCAAGACACAAGAAATCAGTCTTTGGGATTTTTGACAACGTCTGACACAAACTGGCCTGTATAGTCACATAAGCAGGCTAGAAGCTTGAAAGTTTGGATACAAATAGAAAAGGAATTGTACAATCTGTGTAGCGAAAGCAAAGGTGCTGATCAGCTGTGAAATTACTGCACAGCTGATCGGCCGCTTTGTTTTCGCATATGTGAAAATATGTTTTTCCCATGACGCAGCTCAATTCAAAGTGTACCTTCTTTGTGTTACAGCATTGCCATTGAAGTTACAGTGTCCATTTTGTTTAGGTGAAGTCTGAATTTCCGCATTCACGCTTGATGATCCCAACATTGTGTACCTATTCATAAATAAACAAAACAATAAGACAGATGACCTATTATGTAGGTAAGGGGCTATGGCAGCTGATTTAAGGCTCACCTAACCAGAGGACCAACGGTCCTGTAAACGCTCACCTGAGATGTGAGATATTGAGATCTGAGATGTATACAAATACACTGTCTTGCTTGAGTATAAAGGTCACATACCCGTACATGGGACAGGGTCAGAATAACCCCTGGGGCCTGGGCTCAATTTCTTTTTCAAATTCATAACATGTAAATATTCTGCCCATTTCCAGAAGGTTTTCCCTTAAGGATGTTCGCTGCTAACATTTGACATTTCGGAACTTCCGGTTTTTCTTTTGTTGAATATCTCGAAAACGGTTGCAGATATTTTCCTAATATTTTATATTCGGACACATATTGATGATATGCATTGAATGAGCCATGAAAATTGTCAATCTAAGGAACTTCATTTTTTCACCCCATTTTCTGCAATTTTTCAGAAAATGTTAGTTGTCAGTAAAATTTAGGGGGTAGGGTAGATTAAACTTGAATATTATACATCTTCAAATAAATTGCATTAGTTCGATGTTTGTTTTAGCAGCAGTATATGTGTATATGGTCTTCTAAGTCGGTCTTTCTGTCTTTGGTGTGCTTGTTTTAAAATTTTGGGTGGTTTTATGAAATGGGCTTTAAGAAACAAAACAGACCGAAAAAAGCTTAAAATGGCGATTTTCAAGTTGTTGGTTCTCTCTTATATGCACACTACCCTATATATTTCTTTCTTTTATTCGAACAATATTACCAAGTTCTATCTTGTGTGAAAATGCAAGAAAAAGTTTGAATCTACAAATATGGGTTTGGCACATTTCAAAATATTGATTTTTTCCGACTTTTCAAGTATGGGGGTAGGGTTGGAAAACGACTCATAAAATTTTGTCATCCACTTCAAGTTGCAATTTTTTCTATGCTTTTGGTCCAAAATAGTCTGCATTATGTAAATATAATGACTTTTGAAAGCATTCTAGGTGTATTTTTGTTTAAGACAGGTATGTTTCAAAGAATTGAAAATTAAATTAATTTTACTAAATTTAAAACATAGTGTTCAGAGGTCTCATTCAAAGGCCTGTAGCTCGAAAAAATGCACACTACCCTATACTTATTTTGTTTTCAAATTTCTTGTGTTGTAATATGGAATCAAAAAAGAGTGGTTAGAAAAAAAGTTTGAATACTTTTTCATTGGCAGCGAACATCCTTAAGTGAAATTTAAAGTTTTATGTATATGTGACCTATGTTGACCTTGCTGTAAAATCTGTCAAGGTCATCACAGGGTCATGATTTATACACACACAGTTGTACTCCAGTCTTAATTGCTACATGCCAAGTTTCGTTGCAATAGGTTCAGAAGTTCCTGAGAAGAAGATTTTTGAAGGGTTTTTTTACCATACATAGGCATGGTGGTCATCTTGGTTATGTGATAAATACATTAGTTCCACCTTAACAGGCCATGAACTGTCATTTTAGCATTTGACAGGCAATATTTTGTAAGAAATTGCAACTTCAGGCCTGTCAAATGCTAGAATGACAGTTCATTGAAGGATATCCTTAAATGAATTGATGGCTATAAAAAATTATCTTGTATTTAGGTTATCCATAATTCGATTTAAGGATATCCTAAATTCATTTTTAAAAATCTTCCCTATTTCTTTTATATAATTTTCTTGTGATTTAAGGATATCCTTTAATGAATTATGGATATCCTAAAATACAATCCTATTTAATCGATTTAAGGCTATCCAATACTCATCATATTTCAGGATATCCTTAAACTGAATTATGGATATCCTTATATAAGGTTGCATTTTAGAGTATCCATAATTCATTTAAGGATATCCCAATATCCATAATAGATATCCATAATTCAGCCGAATTAAGGATATCCACAGGGGTTTTGCTAACAATCAACATGCCACTGGCCCAGAGGGCCAACTGGTCTCAAAATCTACTGGCCCTCATAATTTTCAACTGGCCCCACTATTCTTTCCAGGTCGAAGTTGTTTTGGATACAGAGGTCAGCGCATTGCAAGACAGATATAGCACAAACAAATTATGATGATTTTTGTCTTAACAGTCGGCCATAACAGCACATAAATTATTTGAACACAATACTCGTGTAGCCAGTCACTGCAGCAGCTTTCCAACACTACATTCAGTTGGTTAAACTATTTACATCATACTTGCACTTTCACTTTGAGAATAAGCAGCACCATTTCAAACAAACACTTTTTTTTTTCTGAAAAATTCAGCTGGCCCAGAGGACCAGCTGCACCACATTTTAACTTGCCCAAGATCAAAATTTACTGGCCAGGGCCAGTGGGCCCCCTCTTAAAACAAGAACTCCGCGGAGGTCGATATCGCACCTGCATCGGGCAAAGTCAACAGACCGTGAAATATAGTTCAAGGGCACCGGGTCAAGGTGAGTGCTTGAAGGGCATGTCAAGGACAATTACTATGCAAGGTTTCAGACTTGCAGCTATCTCTGATGTCCAGAAAACCAAACTTCGACGTAAAAATTTTCAAAGTCAGTGGACCGTGATATATAGGTCAAGGGCACCAGGTTAAGGTGCGTGCTTGAAGGGTATGTCAAGGACAATTACTATGCAAGGTTTCAGACTCCCAGCTATCTCTGATGTTGAGAAAACCAAACTTCGACGTAAATGTTGACAAAACTTTGACGTAAAAATTTTCAAAGTCAGTGGACCGTGAAATATAGGTCAAGGGCACCAGGTTAAGGTGCGTGCTTGAAGGTTATGTCAGGGACAATTACTATGCAAGGTTTCAGACTCGCAGCTATCTCTGATGTCGAGAAAACCAAACTTCGACGTAAATGTTGACGGACGAACGAACGAACGAACGAACGGACGAACAGAAATTTGGACTCCTATATCGCACCCTGCTATAAGCAGGTGCGATAAAAAGCCCTGTATCCTAGCTACTGTATCCATAGATCTATTTAAAGATATCCTTAAATGAATTATAGATATCCTTAAACCATTTATAGATATCCAAAAATAATTTATGAATATCCTAAAATGAATTATGGATATCCATAAAAAGGGAATAGTAAAATGGCACCCCATAGATATCCCTATTAAAGGATATCCATTATTCGATTTAAGGATATCCATAAACTGAATTATGGATATCCAATATTCATATTTAAGGATTCCTTAAATCAAATTATCGATAATTACCTGTCAATTATAACATTATTGGAAATTCAATAACGGCAAACAATACGAGCCGATACATTTTCTGAAAAATAATTGTATTGACTTTTTAAAGATATAAAAATGAAAGTGATTATACAAATAGTTTTTTTAATGACAATTGGACTTTAATTAACATGGAATGCAATTTTTCTACAATTCCAATTCTTCATCTGTGGACAGTTAGTGTGGTAGAGTAGTCAGGTAGAGCTAGCTGGGGTTGCTAACTGGCTAATCCAAAGTGATTTTGCTACATTCTACATCTACATCTACATCTGTACGTTGAACCGTCAATCTTGACTACTACTCAACGGTTTGACTTCGGGTGGTAACGCTAAGAAAAGACGAAACAAAGAGAATATAGGCAGTTAGAAGAATTGTAGGATAATGAGATGTATATGATAATAATAAATAATAAAAAAGCAAACAAAATTAAATGAAGTAAGCAAATTCAAACCACTTGAATAATAAGAGATACAATAAAAGAAAGGAAGAAGGAAGAAAGTGTTCCCAGAAACTTTTGGCTCACCAGGCAGAGACCAAACTGCCTTCCTTGCAGGTACCAGGGCCCTTACGTCCCCGACAGCATAGCTCCCCACCTTGGCAAGTTAATAGGCTTCTGGGCCCCTACCTAACTTTGCTTAGAATGAGAGGGTGGATAGCTCCTTCCTGAAAGATGCCAGTGAAGGAGCCTCAGCTACAGAAGCTGGAAGAGAGTTCCACAATGGAATTGTATGCGGGAAGAAACTAAACTTGAATGGGTCTGTAGATGTAGAATACTGTCTGAACTTCCTGGAGTGGGCTGATCTGGTTCTTGCTGTTGATGGAGTCAGATACTTGTCAGCTGGTATATCGACCAAATCCTCGACGACTTTGTATAAAAGATTGAGTTGTATCTTGGACCGTCTGGATTTAAGGGATTCCCATTGCAGATGATCAATCATGGAGGATACTTTGCTCGTGTTTCTGTACCTGCTAGTTACAAAACGGGCAGCTCGGCGTTGTACCATCTCCACTTTCTTGATTTCATTTTTATACTGGGGACTCCATACAGAACAGCAGTACTCTAGATTTGTTCGTACCATACAAAAATAGGCGCTTGCTTTAGTGTCCTCCGTACCGGCCTTGAGGTTTCGTCTCAGGAAGCCAAGGGTGCTGTTAGCTTTCTTGGTGACCCGATCAATGTGTTTTTCCAAGACATCTTTGATTGTAGGTCTACGCCTAGATACTTGGAGCTTTCCTGAACTTCAAGGACATGTCCCTTGAGTTGATAGGGATACTTCATTGGCGATTTTGATTTGGTCACACTCAAGACACTGCATTTTTGTGGATGGAATTCCATTCCCCATTTCTTTTCCCAGTCAGCTAGTGTATGGAGGTCCTGCTGAAGGATCATGCAGTCTTCTTGACTTTTGACGGTTCGGTAGACAATGCAATCATCAGCAAAAAGTCTGGTTTGAGAAGTCAGGTTGTCTGGGAGGTCATTAATGAACAAGAGGAACAGCAATGGCCCCAAAACAGAACCTTGGGGTACCCCGCTGACGACTGGCGCGCTTCCCGAAGTTACACCTTCAATGACAACATTCTGTGTCCGGCCTGAGAGGAAATCTGTAATCCATGTGTGGAGGTGTCCTCTTATTCCGTAATGGTGGAGCTTCCGGAGAAGGCGTCTGTGTGGGACACGGTCAAATGCCTTGGAAAAATCAAGGATGACCATGTCCGTCTGTGTTTTCTTGTCCATTGCTGAAGTAAGATCATGAACCAATGTGACCAATTGCGTCTCACAACTTCTTCTTGCTCGAAATCCATGTTGGCAGTTGGTGAGTATTTTCTGTTGATCCACATGCTTCATAATGTTACTGACGACAACATGTTCCAGTAGCTTACAGCATAGGCAAGTCAATGATACAGGGCGGTAGTTGGCTGGGTCATAGCGTTGGCCTTTTTTGAAGATTGCCGAGACGTTCGCTTTCTTCCAGTCGCTTGGTACTTGTCCAGTTTGAAGAGACTTGTTGAATATGGTCGCTAGTATTGGTGCGAGGTCTGTAGAGCATTCTTTCAACAGTCTGGCTGGAATCATGTCCGGTCCTGATGCCTTACTTGGATTGGATTTATGTAGCAGTTTTTCCACTCCTTCTATGGTAACTGTGAAATCATCCATGCTAGGGTATGGGGTACCCTCTGGTTCAGGGACTGGACAGTTCTGGTCTTCCTTGGTGTAAACTGACTGGTACTGTCGGCTCAGGATGTCTGCTTTGTCACGTGCAGTGTTGAAGAGGCGGCCATTGTCCTTAAGCGGTGCAACTCCTGTGGAATCCTTCCTCAATGACTTGATGTAAGTCCAAAAACGTTTCTGTTTTGGTTGCTGGTCACTATCTGGATCCCCTTCTTCTATGATATTGTTGATGTATGTCCAGTAGGATTGGCGTTCTTGTTTTTGTACGGCTTTCTTACAGTCTTTATACTTTCTAATATCTTTCTCGTTTTTGGTTTTCTTCATACGTCTGAACAGTTTGTCGCGACATCTCATCAGGGACTTTATTTTCTTGTTTATCCAGGGCTTATTGATTTTCTTCCCACTTAGGAGCTTTGTTGGAATATGCTTCTTCATTAGGCTTGAGGTCAGAGAGCGGAACTGATTCCACATGTCTTCTACCGTTGAGGTCTGTGACATAGTTAAGAACTCGTCTTTGGCATCTCTGAGTTCCCTCCTTAATGATTCGAAATCTGCCTTTTTGTAGCAATTGACCTCTCTTGGTGGTGTGGTAGCTTTGGATGGACGAAGGCTAGACTCGATATAAACTGTCTCATGGTCTGAGATGCCTGGTATGACTTGGACTCTGTTAACAAGGGTCTGGTTGTTGGAAAAGAAGAGGTCAAGAGTATTTTCAGTATCCTCAGTTATTCTTGTAGGTTCCAGTACCAGCTGATCCAGAAAGTTGTCCTTGCTAATATCAAGCAGTTGCTTGCATAATCCAGAATCATTAGCATAGTGCCTCACACACTCATTACTCCAGTCTATATCTCCCAGGTTGAAGTCTCCTCCAAGCCATACATGTGCACCAGCTGGAATTCTTGACAAGGATGACTGTAACCGGCTTAGGTAATCAGGTTTGTCTTCATCAGGAGGGCGGTAAAAGGATCCAACAAATAACTGGTTAGTACCTGGTACCTGCACATTTGCCCACACAAGCTCACAGATCCCATCAGTCTTGAGTTCTTCAGGCTCATGGCTCACAAGTTTATCCGAGACTAGTATGAAAACACCGCCTCCGGTCCTGTCACCCCTATCTCTCCGAAAAACTTTGAAACCCTTTGGGAACACTGCTGTAGAGAGGTGGTCACATTTCAGCCAGGACTCATTACCCAAGATGATGTCAGCTTGTGTTGTATTAATCAGGTTTTCTAGCTGTGGTTTCTTGTTAATGATGGAGCGACAGTTAATCACAAGGACCTTTAAAGGTATATCATCCCTCTGTCGCAGGCTGGGCTGCACAACCACTGATTCACTTGTACTATGAAAACTGGGGTGTGTTAGTACGTCGTCTACTGTGGATTCCTTGTTTCTTGTTACAGAACAGCTCAAGGTAGAGTTGTGTCTCCTTGGAAACTGATTGAATGACGTTGACTTTGGTGATGAAGTTGCTTGCGGGCTGCTAAAGCTTAGGTCACGGTCGTGTGTAGTGTCATGGAAGATAGGGTCAAAAGAATTTGATGTTTCAAATACAGAAAGGTCAAAGAGAGCCGATGAAAAGTTTGGCAGGCCACATGAAGTGCATTCCCATGAAACATTTCCTAAAGCAAGGTATATGCAGTCCTTCATGCCTAAACATTCCTGATGGTACCATTTATTACAGTTGTCACAGCATATCCCAGGTGTAGTCCACTTCACTGCTTTTTTGCAATAACCACATGGATATTTACAGGGACGCGGTCCGGGGTTTGGCTCCGGGGCGTATGATTCTGCAAGAAGTAGGCTGCATAGGTAGATCAACACCAGTTTGTTTCTACAGACTGGGCCCTTAACTTTGTCATGATGAGAAATCATGGAGATCACAAACTGTGAACAAACACCAAACGAGACCGGTTTAGAATTTCCATACTGGATGTTTTCAAACTCTTCTCCAGAAAGTAAAGACTCAGGGAGTTTGGCTGAGAGAAGCCTAGCACATATAAACAGAAGGGCAAAGACTAAAAACGTAATGTAGTTTCTAAACATACTTCGTTTCAGCTTTAACCGGAAGTAAACATGGCTGTGATCATGGTCAAATAGAAGCTTGACTGAGCACAGTGGGTGGGTGGGGTGTATCTATTTTCCAGATTTGGGCAAATAAACACTAATGATGCTGTACAATGGTTTAAACAGGGAGGATAGCACAAACCAGAAGCATGTATATGCTTTAAAATGGCTAGTTGTGTCTTGCTGATTTAATTAAAACGAAAATTTGGCTAAGCCAAGAGCGGAAGCAAGTCGTTTCGCGCTACCGGAAGTACCTTGGTATCAATTGTCCATTGTCCCTGCGCAACAGTACATTGCCGTAAATTATCTGCCGATTTCTTGGGTACGCCCCTGATAAAGAACCGTCAACTTACACTCGATTATATCAACAATCGTGAAACCTTTGGGGGGAAAAATATTGTTGTTTTTTTATGCGTTTCCCGCGAAAAAGATACTTAAATTTCATAAATCCGGTTCCGGTTTAGAACCAGGTACCGGGTCGATTCATCCAACTCTATGTTTGATAGTTGTAGCTTCAACAAAAGTCCCAGCTGTTAACTTATGTTGGAAAAATTAATGTTGGCTAAGTACGTGTAACTGAGCGGACTGGCGCAGTTGGTAGCGCATCGGACTTTGGGCCGAGGGGTCCCCGGTTCGATCCTCGTCAGGGGCGTCGTCTGTTGTGGCCTTGAGCAAGTCACATTTCCACAGCTCAGCATGTATATATGTATTATATGTTCTTAGTTAGTCGCAATAAAAAGCTCTACAGAGCTTATGTTGATTGTTAATATATGTATGCAACTTTAAATAAAGATTATTATATAACTGAAAACAGAAAACATACTTAGCATTATACATTCAATAATAGTGTGCATAATAGTAGTGTGCATACATGTATACATAATTACATATGGGCTTTTTTTTCTGGGTAATTCGTTAGTTATAGATGTTTTTAGTAAGTATATAGTTTATTAGCGACATCTTTCGTTTTCTCGTGAAAATCGTGTAAACATAATAATATTGCTCACAAAAATAAACTGGTTCAAAGTAATGAATAACAGCCTGCCTACACAGTTGTATTATGGCATGATTCTATATGATCTCCAGATACAAGCGATAATATATGTACATGCATTTGTCATTGTTTAACACTTTTATTACAGCATGCAGAATAATATATTAGTCATATCAGGGTTTAACCAGAAATAAAATATCTTGCTAAAGAAACCTAAAATCATGTGGTCTTATTGTTTTTTTAGTATATTCCATGCTCAAATCAGCTGAGCATGATAATTTACCTTCTCAATCAATAATATTGATACTGTGACGGGATAGCCTCCCTTGGAAATATGCAAAATTCAAACTCGAGACTGTGAATCGTGTAAGTGTTGGGTATATAGCGCAGTAAACCACCCTTGGTGGATGAGCATGCTTTTCCACCGACGGGGTTTGCTGTGGCTTTGGCTCGGCTGTTCGTTACATTTGGTGGCAGCGGTGGGATGATGACAACCGCCAGACCGGGGTTGCCTTACCCATGTAGTCCCCAGGCCAAGCCTCGGGACGAGTCTTCTCGGAGGGGGAAGTAATGTGACGGGATAGCCTCCCTTGGAAATATGCAAATTTCAAACTCGAGACTTTGTGAATCGAGTAAGTGTTGGGTATATAGCGCAGTAAACCACCCTTGGTGGGTGAGCATGCTTTTCCAACGACGGGGTTTGCTGTGGCTTGGCTCGGCTGTTCGTTACATTTACCAGAGCATAGGAGCCGTGATCTCACAGAAGATTGATGGAGAGGAGCATGCTCATCCACCAAGGGTGGTTTACTGCGCTATATACCCAACACTTACACGATTCACAGTCTCGAGTTTGAAATTTGCATATTTCCAAGGGAGGCTATCCCGTCACAATACTGAAAAAGCCAAACATATCAATGGAAACTTTATGCTAAAATCATAGCCAGTATTCTGTGATTTCAAGCCTCTAGCCATCTTCTGAAGCTACACAACCGGGTTTGTTGGACATTGTTAAAACATCAAATAAAGGTTTTCTCGAGTCATGACATGGCTCCACGAGAGTTCTACTGTGATTTATCTCTAAACCATATTCGACGAATGAATTTTCCCGTCATAATTAATTGGATGAGCCAACTTTCATTTTTAGGGGTGTTAGAAGTGGTTTTTAATTTTTATCCCATTTTTCGACGAATTTTCATTAAGCAAACAGAATAGCCCCAGATGGGACGCCGCGTCACATCCGGGGCTATTCTGTTTGCCTATGTTCCATAAAAGGGACATTAAATGAGTTAATGTTTTCTCTTTATTCCGCCCACTTCTCTCCTGTACTTGTCACCTTTGTATTCACCATTTTTGCATTATCCGCTGGTTCCAAGCTTTAAAAAAATCAATATTGGAAATACAGGTAACCAGAACCCCCCTGAGGGGGGAGACCTGGTTACCTGCTTTTCCAATATTGATTTTTGTCAGCAGGAAACCAGCCGATAATGCAAAAATGGTGAATTTGGCTTAAGCTAGCCAGATAGCTACATTGTAGGAGAAAAGCTAGTCATATTGCTTTTCATGAGTGTTGTAACATTTTTGTGATGTGTTGTGCTGTCGTTTATTTCCCACCTGGTGTCTTGGTTTGGATATGAAATGTAATTGTTTCAACACCTGATGGTTTGGCTTCAACCACTCTTCCCGGACAGACTTAGACCTTCTGAGTGGTTAGACAGAAATCATGTGACCAGTCAGTATCGAGGTTTATGATACCGATAGACCAGTCACCTGCTGGAGAAGTTGGGCTGTTAAACATTTATTTCGCACGTTGAAGTCCGCTGCATGATTCCAGACTCTAGCAAACCTAATAAGCTGCCAAAACCGGAAAAAATACTATATCATAATCAATGTCATCGCGTTAATCATACATTTTAGAAAAAAAAATCATTTGCGATAGAAAGATGTAAATCCAAAAAGGGGCTGCGGTATCTGTGGTGTTGGCTTTATTCAACTGTACAGTTGAACCTGCTGAATCAGCCACCTTTATAAGAGCTCCACCTGCATAAGAGAGCCAGTCTGAAACATTCCCAATCATTTTCACTATATTTTATCTCTGCATAAGACAGCCACCTCCACAAGACAACCAGCAGCCAGTAAAATCAATCCCAAAATGCTTAGAACTCTCTATAAGACAGCCACATCATACTTGCCTTAAGTCAAATTTCCCATTTACAAGCTGTTAATTGGACAATTATTATTCATTATGGTATTTAAAACTGTTAATTAGCAGAAAAAATCAATTAATACCCATGAGGCTTTGTATATATTTTTGTGTAACGAAGCATGAAATGATGTCAACTTATGAAACACATACAGGTAGTCTTTCCTTAGAAAGGATTTTTCTTGTGACAGTAAGAATATTTTCTACTGCTCTGACTGAACCTTGATAAGACAGCCACCTGTGTATAACAGCCAGTTTAGCTCACCCCCAAAGGTGGCGCTTTTATAGAGGTTTGACTGTACTTCATGTTGATATATGATTGACCATGCCTTCAAAATATGGATTGTCAATGTATACTGCACAAATCCTTTTGCAATAGGAAGATGTTAATCCAAAAAGGGGTTTTCGGTATCTGTGGCGTTGGCTTTATTCACGGTGGATGAACTTGATTGACCATGCCTTCAAAATAAGGATTGTCAATGTATACATTGTATTTTTAAATAACTTAGATATCCAGACAGGCATTAAATCAGTCAATACTGTGCAAAATCATTGACCAGACCGTCTAGGACACTGTATACAACCTGTTATATCGACATCAGTAGTTTATCCTTGATGATTCACTGACTAGTTAGAAGTTCACCACGGGGACCAAGCAACTAACTAAATGTTGTGAACCACCGCAGAAGATGAGGGTGAGGTTAGGCGCCTGTAAAATCGATTTAAGCCCCCAAGTAATTTTATATTACTGATCGTTCCAAGGCGATAATTCTGTTGTGGCTCCATTTGTTTTATGCTTTGTTGGAATTTTTGTGCTGTTTGAACCTTATGTACGTTTCTTTCTTCCGATAATTCTAAACCTCCTTAGGAGGATTTCAAAATGAATTCCCGTGTTACCAAGTGCTATAGAGGGTTAGTCGAAGTAAAAGATAGAACAAGTGGGTGAAATGAGTTTGTACAGTGAAAGAAGAGTGTTAGTTTAGTCTAAAAAAGCTGAAAAGAGTATGGTGATTAAGGGGATACATGCACCTCCCGGCTGACAGCACAACTGAGCTGTACCACTGTGGGGAGCATGACAATGCAGGTGGGAAGAGCATTCCAATGTACCACATTTCTGGGGAAAAACTGAACTTGTAGTAGTTGATGTAAGTGTGCCAGAGGGTGGATAGATCCGGACTCTTGATGTTTTCATATTTTATTTAAGTTCTGGTAACTGAGTGGCCGCCTATTGGGAAATGGCTGTTCACTCGGCTTACGATATGTTTTTTTAAGTATAAGTACCTAATTGTCAATTTAATTTTTCCCACCTCGGTTTTTTGAGTGGAATTTTTTTCTGATTGCGCCTTTTTCTGATCGTTGCCTACTTGTGCCTCCTTTCATTTCTATAGACTATCAGGGACTGGAATGACGTTCCTGATTCTCTGACATGCGCGGATCCAGAGGGGGGGGGGGACCGGGGGTCCAGACCCCCCCCCCCCCCTGGAATTTGAAACTGTTACCTAAAAAAGGTAATTTCGAGATTTTTTAGGGGTTGGACCCACCCCCACCCCCCCCCACCCCCGTCGTCTGAGACAAAAAAATTACCATTTTCGTTGGACCCCCTCTCATGAAAATTTCTGGATCCGCGCATGTCTGATCTCCTCTGCTGAAATGTCTGATGACTGTGTCCAAGTTTGCATCTCTTGTGAAAGCCATGGACTAATTTCCCTCTTGGCGCAACTCCCTGGTAAAGTATTGTCAATTTAGCGTGTCACCAATAAACCATTCTATCTATCTATTGATACTGCGTCACCCTCATTTCTGAGTATTACGCGCAGGGATGCGTGCGAGAGAATAAAAGTAAAAAAAATAAAGTGAGACTTAAAAGAATGACAGTGAAGAATGAAAAAAAAAAGATGATAGTGTTAGATTTGTTAGTAAAGATGAGAGGTTAAAAGCAGTCAAAAACAAATTTTCTCTCTATGAAAAGCTGATCTTGCTCACCTCCCTCGTGAAGGGGTCAAGATCAGGTAGAAGTACTATTTCTGCTTAAAACAATCGTTATGGGATAGAACGAACATCTGAAATAATCAGTACGAGCAAATACCTGGCGGAAACCGACAGGAGTTTATTGGCTGTGGCGAATGATTCTCTTGGGACGCTCAAAATATGATAGCATCTGCACTGCAAACATCGCGAGACGCGAGTCGGAATGACGATATTCAAGGGAGCGCCAACCAAGATTGCTCAGACATCGCAGTAAATAAAATTAAAACTGAGATCCTTTAAGAGCAGTGAACATATTAATGAGAAAGGGGATGGGCCATACCGCGGTTTCGACTATTAAAGTCTCGTCATTGACCCTTTAGATAACACTGTCGTACGAGGAATATTGATTTGAACCCCACCGTGCGGCACCCTCCTTTGAACCATTTCAATTGTTTCTATGTTTTTATCAGTGTGAGGGCTCCATACGGTGGAGGCATATTCCAGTTTAGGCCTGACAAAGGTTTTATAGGCTAATTGTTTAACTGATTTGTTTTCTGTTCTAACATTTATTTTTACAAAGCCCAAAGTGCGATTAGCCTTTGTAAGAATTTTCTTTATGTGGGTATTCCAGGTCAGGTCTTTTGAAATACTTACCCCAAGGTAACGTGCACAATCAACAGACTCCAAAATCTCACCATGTAGGGTATACTGAGAGTGGATAGGCTGGTTTGCTTTAACAGGTTAAATATTCCATGTCCCAGGTTCGTTCCCAAGTTAGTAAGATGTCTAGATCATTTTGGAGCGTTTTACTATCATTCAGATTGTTAACAGTGAGGTATACTGCAACTAGTATCATCTACAAAAAGCCTGACCTGAGACTGAATGTTTTCAGGGAGATCATTTATGTAGATCAAGAAGAGAAGTGGGCCGAGGACTGAACCCTGTGGCACACCTGATGTAACCGATATCTCTGGTGAACACTACCCCTCAAGCACTACAGCCTGGGTTCGACCCCCAAGAAAAGAACCGATCCATTTTTAAGGTTTTTCCTTTGATACCATGAGAGTTTTCCTTTGATGCCATGAGTGTTTTCCTTTGACACCATGAGTGATTCAGATTCAGAAACGAACCGTTACCCTCTATCCTACATATGTGTGAGTGGTGACAGTCCAGTGACTGGACTTTATACCAATAAATAGATTTAATTTGATCTGATTTGGGTCGCACTTGATATAGCCAATCCGATTGATCCGATCGATCTGAGCATAAGAATTCTAAACCTTTTCTAAATTTTATCGTAGACACTATGAATTGATTTCCAAATATAATGTTAGGTTAAAGACACTTTTAAGTGAGGGCCTTTCGGAACCTGAATTTTATGGTGACTTGGTTTACAAATTAAAGAAACTTAAAGGAATAAATGATTTTTCTCTTCAGTTCGGAAAAATCATAACACGTTACAGACGTATAGGTTATAACTTGAATGTTATGCGACAGTCTGCATGCTTAGTTTTTAACCCAATCATGGTTGATAACTATGCTGCCTTCTTTAATTGCACGCCGGTGGGTCGGGCGTCAGACTCTATGATGGCCCCGACTTAAAGCTAATCATTTTAGTTGGTTGGGGCCGGAGCTTCTTGTCTGTTGCTTGGCCCACCGGGGTCCAACTGGTGTTTTTCTTTTGCTCCGGAGTTAGTAGGTTATTCGGCGCCCAGGGATCTCCATCGTCGGGCAGCTTACTCAATCTGTGAGTCCTGGTTTTTGATTCATCAGGATGTTTATCATGATTTATTTGTTTGTTCTTGATGATTCATTGACTAGTTAGAGATTCACCACGAGGACCGAAGAACTAACTAAATGTTGTGGACCACTGCAGAAGCTGAGGGTGAGGTTAGGTACCTGTAAAACCGGTTTAAGCCCGCCAGTAACTTTGTGTTACTGATCGTTCCAAGTCGATACTTCTGTAGTGGTTCTTTTTGTTTTATGTCTTGGTGTTTAAAATTTTTTGTGCTGTTGGCGCCTTATGTATGTTTTCATATTTTTAGTTAAGTTAAGGTAACTGAGTGGCCACCTATTGGGAAAATAGCTGCTCATTCGGCTTACGATATGTTTCATGGTATAAGTACCTGATTGTTAGTTTGGTTTTTTCCCACCTCGGTTTTTGGAGTGGGAATCTTTTTCTGATTGCGCCTTTTCCTGATCTTTGCCTACTTGTACCTTTCTAAATCAAGAAGCCGCAGTGGAGCGCGACGAAGCGCTCCGTCTTTCGAGGTGGTGTGGCCGGAGCATGTCACGTGACCTGCTCTAAAAAAGATACCGTCTGGAACAGATTTTTTTTTGAAAACTTATAGCGGAAAATTTATAGCGGAATTTTTATAGCGGAAAATCCGCTATAGCTGCGCACCCTGGGTCTCAGTTTAAAATGAACTAGCTATGCTGTAGTGTAGACTTTGACTGGTCACAGCTTTTCCTCACTTGTTTTAGTAATGGGAATGCACTCCGTTTGCCCACTTTCACTTCATTTAGCGTGCTGCTCGGAGCAATCCGATCACTCTTAAAATTTCTAAATCAAGTACGCCCTTGATTTGATTCTATTCTGATCTATTCTGAGGTAGCAATCCACAGTTTTTAGAGCCTTTTTAGTTAATTTAGCTAGATCAGCCAAAATTGATAATAGCTCTGTCCAATCTGGTGAACAATCCGATTTCTCCCATAAAATCATTAAATCAAATGTCTAACAACAAAATAACATCATTTAAATCGCCAGCACTGACTATCACCCTACCTATATTGGGGATATTTTCCCCTACCCCGTCTTTCAGACTAGTGAATTTTCGTTAAATATGCCTTAAGTCTGGGCCCCCATACATATTCTGTGCAGAAGTACGCCCCATAAATCGCATGCAAATACTTAATTAGAGAATCAACCCAGGATCACAAGGAGCAGTGCACAAATATGTGCCATCCAGCTACTTTTTCCGCTATTTGTGAACAAAAATAACCCCTGCAAAGTCGACAGTGAAGAGCATCACCGGCTATGACTGGCGAGCGATCCGGGATCCTTATATAATCCCGGTTTTTACCAGTCTAAAAATAGAAAATAAGTATTTTTCACATGTTTGAGGCATAATTGATCCGATTTTGGGAAAGATGTCGGCAAATTATTGAAAGAGGATAATTTACAGCCCAATTTCGTGCCCTACCCTTTAATATTGAAATTTTTGGCACACGAAACTGTGAATGGAAAGGTACAAGTAGGCAAAGATCAGGAAAAGGCGCAATCAAAAAAAGATTCCCACTCCAAAAACCGAGGTGGGAAAAAACCAAACAAACAATCAGGTACTTATACCATAGAACATATCGTAAGCCGAATGAGCAGCTATTTTCCCAATAGGTGGCCACTCAGTTACCTTAACTTAACTAAAAATATGAAAACATACATAAGGCGCCAACAGCACAAATTTTTTTTATACACCAAGACATAAAACAAAAAGAACCACCACAGAAGTATCGACTTGGAACGATCAGTAACACAAAGTTACTGGTGGGCTTAAACCGGTTTTACATGGCCATAACCTCACCCTCAGCTTCTGCAGTGGTTCATAACATTTAGTTAGTTATTCGGTCCTCGTGGTGAATCTCTAACTAGTCAATGAATCATCAAGAACAAACAAATAAATCATGATAAACATCCTGATGAATCAAAAACCAGGACTCACAGACTGAGTAAGCTGCCCGACGATGGAGATCCCTGGGCGCCGAATAACCTACAAACTCCGGAGCAAAAGAAAAACAACAGTTGGACCCCGGTGGGCCAAGCAACAGACAAGAAGCTCCGGCCCCAACCAACTAAAATGAATAGCTTTATGTCGGGGCCATCATAGAGTCTGACGCCCGACCCATCGGCGTGCAATTAAAGAAGGCAGCATAGTTATCAACCATGATTGGGTTAAAAACTAAGCATGCAGACTGTCGCATAACATTCAAGTTATAACCTATACGTCTGTAACGTGTTATGATTTTTCTGAACTGAAAAGAAAAATCATTTATTCCTTTAAGTTTCTTAAATTTGTAAACCAAGTCACTATAAAATTCTAAACCTGACCGATTCGTTTGGTGGCGAGATGTCATTGGGCCGACTCGACCCGAAATCCAATGAACATGTACCACCACGTGTAGTCCCCGTTCAACTTCCTTTCTAAATAAAATTGTGACAAAGTCAGTATCGTCACTTTAGAAACGATTTTTACATCATTTTGCGAAGTTAAACATGCAATATTCAAATTGAATATATATAAGTTTTGTTCGTGTGAAGATTTGATTCTCAATGTACAGACCAAAAAGGGTGATAAAATATGGTTTTGAAGAAATGTCACTAGTTTTCGCGACTGAATGATGTTCCAAAATCAGTGCCCTGTGGCCTGTTTCAGCAGGGAGCATGCTGATATGACTTGAAATTGTATACTGAGCCAAAGACCGCAATGTAAACTGTGCGCATATTTTTAAAGCCCTGAAACGGTTTCTGGTTTTTTGAAACTGTTCCCGATAGCGTAATGCACCAGTCATTTGTAACCACTGCCCCCCCCACCTACGGGGATAGCCGGGGAATGGCCGGGATAATGAGCGGGGTAATTACCTGATGAGTGCCCCGGCAGGGCCGTGTAAGTGCTGGGATAGTGATTTGGCGCCAAAATAGCGGGGCGATAGCCGTGGAATGGGCCGGAGAAATAGCAGTGTTTTACGTGTGTTTTACCGGAGCGATGGTCGTCTTTTAGCAGAGCAGTAACGACGAAATCTCCCGAGGACATTTCAAAGAAGATGGTGGCTTCGATGCAAAACAAAAGTGAGAAAATTCTATCAATATTTTTAACAAAAATACCCATTCCCGCAGCTGCTTCTGTGTAACTTCTCGATAACTCCAATATGGGCGTATTTTTACGCGTGTTTTGCGTTTCGCACGCTTAAAATTCACTGGGCACCGTGGATTCTCGCGCATTACGCCATGTTTGTTTCTGGCGACGCGTCCAAAATTTTCCATAAATTAGGTGAGAAAATAAGCTACTGCTGAGAGATCAAGGCATCGTAGCCGCTAGACATTGTTCAAAGGTCAAGCTAGTGACCGACACGTGCCACTGACATGGGGAAGCAGTAGGCGTGAACTAATTGTGCCCTTAGCCAATCAGAGCGCAGTAAGCTGACGATCAAGTTTTTGTTGATGGAGATTGACAGGTCAATTTTCACTGATCACAAATTTGTGTTAGTTCATAGGAATGATAGAAAAACATGATGTAGTTAAAATATATTGTTAGCGATAAGACACTGCAGTGAAATAAGTCATATGCTCGTCGTAATTTTGGTAGGAAAATTCGCTATAGACAGAGACGGAACAATTTACACAATAGAGAGATTGTTTTCTTGTGCAATTTTCCGTTTTTTGCACATGTTTCCACTACTATTTGCATAAAAATTCTCTGAATGAGAGAATGAATCACAATGTCAATTGTTTTTAAGAACTTCTGAATGAGAAATCGGCAGAAAAGAAGAGAAAACACACACCTTTCTACGGCCACGAAAACTAATGACATTTTATCGATCCCTTTAAAGCACAAGCATTTTTCTTTGTAATGAATATTCAGCAGTCTCCTGTCATCGGTATTGGTCTTAATTGCCTTCATGTGTGATAAAAACTTTAATTTATAAATTTTGGCAGCTTCTACTTCAGTATTCTCTAACAATTTTGTTACGCCTGGAAAAAAAAAACAAGTATTGGCTTTTGTAAAAACAAACAAAAAAAAAATGGACATGAGCAAATTTTCAGTGGAATCCTAGTTGAAAAAAAAGTTTTTGAAATATATTATTAAGGGTATAACTGCAAATTTTCATGGTCAAACTCCTAGTTTTCATTTCTGACTCCAAGTTTTCATTTCTGACTCCAACTTTTTTCCAGTGACGGATTCTTAGAATCCTGTTCTCAAAATCCTAGTGAGAGCTTATTCCCTCCTTGAATCGATGTACACTCAGTGGTCATAAATGAGTTCCCAAAGTGAAAAAAATGCAAGTTTTTAAGTGAATTTGGGGGATAGAAATATGAATTTTAATTATATTGCAAAACAATTCTTGTCTTGTTATGTTATAAAGTAAAATTTCTAAAAGAAAATAATGTTTTGTTGATCATAACTTTGATCTTAAATTCTTGGCTGGTTGCTAGGCAATTTAAAAACGTGACTGAAAAATGGGTACCGGTAACCCGTTCAACTAAAATTGTTGCCATGGTAACATACATGTTAACACCTGGTTGATTTACCACTGAAAGTAAGGACTATGTATTTACCTTTGCATAAATATATGTTTGGACAAGTTTGAACATGTCAAAAAGAAACTGCAGCCTTTTAAATTTTTGCCAAGCAAAAAAGACAAAATTAATATGGGAGTCAATGGGAGTGAAGGTGTTCTCAGAATTTCTGAGGCATATAACTAGTGCCATTTTAAACTTCATTATTTTAAGACCTGTAGGTCACTTATAGATTAGCGCCTAATATCTCTTACCTTTCATCTCACCCCACTGTTACCATGGCAACCACAAACAGCAGACTGATGCTCAATTTTATGTGGTGTTGTAAAATTGCTTAGCAACAAACTCCATTTGCATCAAGAATAATATAAATATTTTAAGATTGCTTGGAAATGTTTTCCCAACATGATGGTATGTAATATGATAGAGTTCAAGTAATAGAAATTATATTATGTTGACAAAGAATGACTAAAGATCTTGCATTTTTTCACTCTGGGAACTCACTTATGGCCTCTGAGTGTAATTAATCAATGCAGACAGTTTACATGTATTACGACTTCAACTGAATTTTAACAAAATGACGTACTGCACAAAGATCTGTTGCAGGGCATTGTATTTACATAAAAGTGGTAAATGTTTTTTGTTGATGAAATATTTTTTTTTTTACTGTCTTTGAGGCCTTGTATAGTCTCTCGACTCTTGGACTCTTGACATCTACAATCAAAATTTTTTACCTGTCCCCGGGGGTGGGGGAAAAAGAGCAGTGTTTTTACCTCCCATATGTCCCCACAGTGCGGGGGTTATAGCAGGGCTTTATTTTGTAAAAAGTTGCTGTCCCCGCCCATCCCCGTAGGTGGGGAGGCAGTGGTTACAAATGACTGGTGCATAATGGTTAGTGCGTTCGCTTCGGAAGCGGGAGGCGCGGGTTCTAATCCGGGCCGCGTCATACCAAAGACGTTAAAAATGGTACCAGTGGCTACCTTGCTTGGCGCTCAGCATTAATAAGGCAAGCACTGGCTTCTCTTCTCTCAAAAAGATAACTTCAATGATGGGAGCTCCATGTAATACTCTGTTTATGAGGTGTTTGGAGTACTTGGCAGATTCAGATTCAAAACTGCACTTTAGTTGAGCAAAATTTCTTAAACATTTTCCTTAAACATAATTTGGATCATTAAATTTACCTGCCTAGAATGTCCGCGAGGGCGTATGGCAGTATATAGAGATAGATAGAAATTTGTTTTCAGTGAAACTTTTTGGTGTCTGAAAACTTACGAAATCTAAATTGAAAACAGTTAGAATTTCTATTTTAAAACAAGTATGCCCCCTGCATCCTCATTAAATTGTTATGTTTTAGAATGTCTGCGCCAACACCGGCAGCAGCCACAACAAAGGGACAAGCGCCCCAAGCCGTTCAAGTGTTTGGTCGTAAGGTAAGGTTTGAATCTACAAAAAGCATGTCTAAGAGAAAAAAATGTCTTCAGTGTTTCCGACAGAATCGGACAAACTGGCCTGGACTATCACAAAAAGTAGCTTGAAGAAATTGAATGATAAGTCCAAAGAAATTGGAGGGAATGTCTCTTAACTTTTGGTGCGTTATCTCAAAATTCATCATTTTCTTGGTGATTTCATCTGACCCATTTAGCCTGCACAGGTACCAAATCATGAGTCTGAAAGTTTCTAAAGCTCAAATAATTTCATTTTAAGACAGCCTGACAGAGTAAATATCCGCAAAGTTTGTGAATCAATATAGGGCCTGACAAGCTTTTTTGTCAGCTCAGCCTCGTGAATATTCAGAGCATTGAAATTTTAGAACTATATCAAGGCTCTGAAAAAAGATTGTCAGCAGGCTGTTTATTGTACTTTCTTTTGACAGAAAACTGCGACTGCTGTGGCCCACTGTAAAAGAGGGAGTGGTTTAATCAAGATCAATGGCCGACCGATAGAACACATGGAACCAGAGCTGCTTAGATGCAAGGTACGGACCCTTTCGGATCCACGAGCACATTACGAAAACTTTCCCATGCAATATACAGAGAATTTTTTCAGCTGAAAAGTGAAAATTTCATTGGAAAAATTTTGACATTTTTCTAATTTTTGCTCAAAACATAGATCGTGGGTACACGTTAGAACCGCCTCGCCGAGGCGGTTCTAACGAGTACCCACAATCTATGTTTTGGAGCAAAAATAAGAAAAATAGGTATACCCCTGCAAACCCCAGTTTTACTATAAAAGTGGGGTTTAAGGGGGTATTCATTGCACGGACATGTTTTCCTGATGGATCCACGAGCATCCCTCTCTTCTGGCACATTTCTTTCATGAAGATTAGGTCATGAAAATTTTTCAATGTCCATTCTTACTTCTGGGGGACTGCTGTTTCTAAAAATGCATAAAGTTGACAGTTAGTGGTGGAAATTTGTACATTACTGCTTATAAGAAGCTTGCCCAGGAACAGTGCAGCTAGAAGTTTAGCCTAAACAATCAACCAATCCAACATGACCTTAGTTGCTGACAATAGATGGAAGGCAATAACTCAAAACCCATATGTAACCTGTGATGAAATGTAATCTACTTCCATGGCTATGAAGCTCATGATTCTAAATAACATTTCTGAGGTTACTTATAGTCGTGACAGTAGACAGCTACATTGAGCAGCAGCATGAGCAAACCAGATTTTTGCCTATGCAAAAACAGGTGCAGTGCTGATCATTGCCTTTGTTTTCGCTTGATAGGTAGTACAATTTCTCCTCTACTTCTTTATAAAATTTCAAGGTTCTGGCAATCTTCTGTGGCTGTACAGAATTGTCAAACCTGGTGGGAAACCCAGAGACCGCTTTTCCAGTGACACTGCTCATTTTAGATGTGTGGCACTGGGCCTGACTGGGATCATGATGGTCTAGTGTTTACAAGAGCAAGAGTTCACAGATGGAGAGGGAGGGGGGCTAGGACCACCACTGGCCACTGCTGCAGAGTTGTGTCCTAAGCAAGACACAAATTTACTCCTCCATAGGACTAGTAAAAGTACCCAAGAAGTTAATATGAATCAGTCAGAATCACTCACATGACTAAAAAAAAATGTTGACTAGAATGTTGGACAAAAACACTACTTCCTCAGAACTTAAGCTTCTAAATTGCCACAATATGATATGTGATAAAAAAAACTGAGTCTTTCTTGTTGTAGCCAATGATGAAATGTAATCTACTTCCATGGCTATGAAGCCTGTGATTCTAACTAACATTTCTGAGGCTTTATATCTTTGTTTGAATTTATGTTTAATGTGACAGTCAACAGCTATTGTCGTGTCGAGATGTTGCCTCAATTTTACGGGACTTTTACCCAAAATTAGGATGTCATGACATCCAAAAGGTGTTTCAAAAATAACCACCCAACTAAACCAATAAGGCATATATGAGCCGCATCGTGAGAAAACTGGATTTTTGCCTAGGCGAAAACAAAGGCGCAGATCAGCTTCGCGGTAACCGCGAAGCTGATCAGCGCCTTTGTTTTCGCTACTCGGATAGTACAATTCCTCTTCTACTTAAATCCGAAATTTCAAGCTTCTAGCTCTTTTCTGAGCTTGTACAGGCCGGTTTGTGTCGGACCTGTTCGGAAACCCCGAAGACCGGTTTTCTCGCGTCGCGGCTCATATATGTATGGATGGTTGATCTTTAACCACTTTTCTTGGGCAGGCTCGGATCTGAGGGGTAAATTAGTAATCAGGGCCCAGTTGTTCAAAACTAACGACGTCGTTAGTTAACGTTTCGTTAAAATTTCAAACATTAATATTACAAATACACTGTCATTTTTTGTTGAAAAAATGTGAGAATCCTTTGCACTGCAAAGGATTCTCACATTTTTTCAACAAAAAATAACAGTGTATTGTTACTTTAGCTGATATTTGCGTAACAAATTTATGTCTTAACGATATCGTTAAGCTAACGATGCTTTGTACAACTGGGTCCAGATGATCAGTCAGTAGCATAGAAGCTATGCCTGGAGGCACAAGCAGTCCATCTATTTCTTTAGTCCCTAATGGGCTGTGGCCTTGAGATTTCTTATCAGGTCTTAAAGGATCTATGCTATTAAACAGCCACAGAATAATTCCAATCACAATAATATTGTACTAAATGTCATCATTATTATGTTATCTCACATTAACCTCTAAAAATTTCAATTGCATTCATTCAATCCAACAATGTGAGTACTCACTTGTTCAAATTACTAGTACCAGTGTTTGCCTGCACCCATGCAAAACGTGCATGTAAGTTCCTTCAGTTTTAAGGTAAAGTTTGGCATTGATCTGTTCAGTATTAGCATTGTTTTGTGTTTTGAAGCATTAATCATAATAAACCAATGATGAAATGCCAACTACTTCCATGGCTATGAATCCTGTGATTCTAAATGTCTAGTTCTGAGGTTTATTATGTCAGTTTTTCTAGTTGTTTAACATGGTCCCAAGTTGTTTCTTTAACAAGATACATGAACAAGGTGAGTGATTCTGTCCTAACATAACTGAAAATTGTTGACATCAAACCACAACACAAACATACAAATGAGCCGCGTTATGAGAAAACCAGCTATCTGGTTTCTGAACAGGTTCGACACAAACTGTGCTGTACAAGCACAAAAGATGGCTAGAAGCCTGAAATTTTGGATTTACAAAATGGAGGCATTGTAGTATCCGAGTAGCAAAAACAAAGGCGCTGAGTGATCAGCTTCGCAGCTACTGCGAAGCTGATCTGCTCCTTTGGTTTTGCATATGCAGATTGTTGTTTTTCTCATTAGGCGGCTCAAATAAGTCTTCTTCCATATTTTTTTCACAGCTCCAAGAGCCCCAGCTACTACTAGGCAAGGAGAAGTTCGCCGGTGTCGACATCCGGGTACGAGTCCGAGGTGGTGGTCATGTTGCACAGATATACGGTAAGTTTGGGTACGAGTCCGAGGTAAGTTGGGTCACTGACAGGGAATTGTAAAAGTGTAAGATGATGAGGGACCAGTGAGTTATGCTTGCAGGTGTCCGGTGCTTATTTTTATGGTACTCAAGCTCTTGCCATACCAATTGGTTCCTTGATATGAGAAATTACAATTCATAGATGATATGTTTGAGGTAAAGAATTTAAAAGGAACAACTGTCCTTACAGTTTTCTGAAGCAAACTTTTGACTTTTTATCAACAAAATATGGTAAAAATAGATTGTAATGTTGAATAAAGAATGACCAGGCTGGGGCCGTTCTGACGTTAACCCACATGCTTCAAGCAAAATTAAGAAAAATGTAAGAAAGATTTCAACTTTAAAATCTAAATTTCACAGGTGTAAGAAAGATACTCTTACTCAATACTGCATGCATACTGCATGGGCATCTATTTGATATGGATGCAGAAATCATTTGTTATATTTTACAGCTGTGAGACAAGCCATCTCCAAGTCTCTGGTAGCCTACTATCAAAAATGTAAGTACATCTCTAGACCCAGGAGCCTCATGGTCTAGTTGTTACGGCGTCAGATTCTGGACCGAGAGGTCGGATGTCCGAACCCAGCTGGGCTACGGTGTTGTGTCCTTGAGAAACACCATAACTCCTTTGTATACTTGTCAATGCCCAGGAAGCAGTTGCTCCATCCTAATATGACTGAAATAAATTGTTGAGTTGACTGGAATGTTAAACAGTGACACCATAAAACAAACATCTTCAGACCACACAGCCTATGTTCAATTCATATGCACTTAAATTATATCCATTACCTTCTTTCCGATGATATGGTCTTGTTCATGTTATTTCCTCTCACTTCGATTTCATCATCTGAGATGCCAATAGAAGATAAACTATGAACAGCATTTTCATGGCCATTAGTTCTCTCCACTGTTCATACTATAGAAGGAGTTGTCACTTTACCTAAAAATGAGCGGCCTCATGGGAAAACCAACAATCTGCATAGGCGAAAACAAAGACGCAGATCAGCTTCGCGGTAACCGCGAAGCTGATCAGCGACTTTGTTTTCGCTAATCGTATAGTACAATTCCTCTTCTACTTAAATCCGAAATTACAAGCTTCTAGCTCTTTTCTGTGCTTGTACAGACCGGTTTGTGTCGAACCTGTTCGGAAACCACATTGTTGGTTTTCACACGAGGCGGCTCAAATATGTGCATTTAGTGCTGGTAACTGGTAGACTTGTCAAGGTCATGAAGAATAAATTGGTTAGTCTATCTGGTCCATTGAATGTATATTGGCTATTTATGGTAAAAGAATCGACCAATATATTTAGGTCAAAAATCAAATTGCTAGACAGCTTTTTAGCTCACCTGAGCCAAAGGCTCACAAGGTGAGCTTATAGGATGGCCATGATCCGGCGTCCGTCCGTCCGTCGTCTGTCGTCCGTCCGTCGTCCGTCGTCCACAATTTCGAAGATCTTCTTCTCTGAAACCGCTTGGCCGATCTAGTTGAAATTTTATGTTCAGTCTCCTGGGGTAGTGCAATTTCAAGTTTGATCGCGAAATCCAGGTCACATGACCAAGATGGCCGCCACGCCCATATATGGTAAAAACCCTTCAAAAATCTTCTTCTCCAGAACCGGTGGGCCGATTTCCACGAAACTTAGTATGTAGCATCGGGGACTTCAGCCCATCATAGTTTGATAAAATGATGACCCTTGGATGACCTTGACCTATTTTACGGCAAGGTCAAATTTGGAAACATAGGCTTTTACATAGGAAAAAGTGAAAACTATGGATTTTTTGAAAACTATTGCAGCCTGAGGCCTGAAAAGTGGTAGATGCAAACAACTCCAGCCCATCATAGTTCGTTGAAATGATGACCCTATGATGACCTCGACCTATTTTACGGCAAGGTCAATTTTGGAAACATAGGCTTTCACATGGGAAAAGGCGAAAACAAACTGTTGCAGCCTGAGACCTGAAAGTTGCTAGATGCAGACAACTAATTAATGGAGTCAATGAAGGTAAGTAATTAATGAAGGCCAAGGTCATGTCTTGACCTTGGCCCAAGGTCATTTAAATATCAAAATTAAAATTATGGTTTTCTCAGAAATCACTGGGTTTGGAAACTATTGCAGCCTGAGACCTGAAACTTTGCAGATGCAGACAACTTATGAAGTCAATAAAGGTGTGTGAGTATTCAAGGTCAAGGTCATTTCATTACGACTTAATACTCTAAGATCAGGCTTCAGGTGAGCGTTCTCAGGACCAATGGTCCTCTGGTTAGTGCACCTGAGCCGAAGGCTCACCAGGTGAGCTTATAGTATACCCATGCTCCGTCATCCTTTCTTCGTCCACAATTTCAATGATCTTCTCCTCTGAAATCACTGGGCCAATCAAAAACCAAACTTCATGCTAATTTTAACCCCAGGGGTGCCCCTGCCCTGGGGCATTATACATGTATATAACCATAATATTCAAAGATCTTCCTTCTCTAAAACCGCTTGGCCAATTAAAGTCAAGTTTTATAGGAAGCATCTGTATGAAGGGCAAACCATTGTGATTATAAATAAACCAGGTCACATGACCAAGATGGCCGCCATGGCCATACATGGTAAAAACCCTTCAAAAATCTCCGCAGAAACTGCTGACCTATTGTAACGAAAATTGATATGTAGCAATTAAGACTAGAATACTACAATATTTATATATATCATGATCCTGTGATGACCTTGACAGATTTTACGGGCAAGGTCAACATAGGTCACATATGCAGAAAACTGTTAAAATGACACTGAAGGGAAAAACTTCCAGGAAATGGGCAAGTGGACAGAATATTTATGAATTTGAAAAAGAAATTAACCCCAGGGTGTATTCTGATTTTTGTCCTGGGCTGTATACATGTATATGACCTTTATAGTCAAACAAGTTTACTGGAATATATCTCAGATCTCAGGTGAGTGTTTACAGGACCATTGGTCCTCTGGTTTGATTTATCGTTGAAGTTGGGGTAAATGTGTCACAAAAAAAAAGATGACAGGCCTGACATTACCATTCCTGTTTATGGTAAACAATATCACTCTAATATTTGCTATGCACATAATGATGAGACTATTGTCAGTTCTGCTTATGAGAAGTAAGCTGATTAAACCTCACAGCGCTCTGACGTGTGCATTTTAGATAAGCCATGTTAGACTTTATGATTCAGTTTTTAGCTCACCTGAGCCGTTAGGCTCACAAGGTGAGCTTATAGGATGGCCATGATCCGGCGTCCGGCGTCCGTCCGTCGTCCGTCCACAATTTCAAAGATCTTCTCCCCTGAAACCACTTGGTCAATCAAAGCCAAATTTTATATGAAGCTTCTATAGGAAGGGGGAACGAATGTGTATATAAATAATCCAGGTCACATGACCAAGATGGCCGCCATGCCCATATATGGTAAAAACCTTTAAAAATCTTCTTCTCCAGAACCCAAAGGCCTAGGATCTTGAAACTTGGCATGTAGCATAAGTGACTCAAGGTCCACAATGTGTATATAAATAATGACCTTAGAATGACCTTGACCTATTTTACGGCAAGGTCAACATAGGTCGCCAATGCATTTGAATGGGGGAAAACTTTTAAAATGTCATTTAAAGTAAAAGTCTTGCAGGAAATGGGCAGTAGGGCTAAATATTTATGATTCTGAAAAAAATTGGACCCCAGGGGCTCATATGCCCCCACCCCGGGGCAATATACATGTATATCTCCATAATATTCAAACATCTTCTCCTCTGAAACCGCTTGGCCAATCAAAGCCAAATTTTATATGAAGCATCTATAGGAAGGGGGAACCAATGTATATATAAATAATCCAGGTCACATGACCAAGGTGGCCGCCATGCCCATATATGGTAAAAACCTTTAAAAATCTTCTACTCCAGAACCCAAAAGCCTAGGATCTTGAAACTTGGCATGTAGCATAAGTGATTTAAGTTCCACAATGTGTATATAAATAATGACCTTAGGATGACCTTGACCTATTTTACGGCAAGGTTAACATAGGTCTCCAATGCATTTGAATGGGGAGAACTTTTAAAATGTCATTTTAAGTGAAAGTCTTGCAGGAAATGGGCAGTAGGACTGAATATTTATGATTCTGAAAAAAATTGGACCCCCGGGGCTCATCTGCCCCCACCCCGGGGCAATATACATGTATATCTCCATAATATTCAAACATCTTCTCCTCTGAAACCGCTTGACGAATCAAAGCCAAATTTTATGTGAAGCATCTATGGAATGGGGGTATTAATGTATATATAAATTATCTAGTTCACATGACCAAGATGGCTGCCATGCCCATATATGGTAAAAACCCGTCAAAAATTTTCTTCTCCGAATCTGGTGGACCGATTTTAAAGAAACTTGGCATAAAGCACCAATGGCTGAAGTACTACAATGTATATATAAATCATGACCCTGTGGTGACCTTGACCTATTTTACGACAAGGTCGCCAATTCATTGATTTGGACATTAGGTCGCCAATGCAATGGAATGGGGAAAACTTTTAAAAAGTGATTTAAGGTGAAAATCTTGCAGGAAATGGGTAGTAGGACTAAATATTAATGATTCTGAAAAAAAATGGACCTAAGGGCTCATATGCCCACACCCCGGGGCAACATACATGTATATTACCATAATATTCAAACATCTTCTCCTCTGAAACCACTTGGCCAATTGAAGCCAAATTTTATGTGAAGCATCTATAGGATAAGGGAACCAATGTGTATATTAATAATCTAGGTCACATTACCAAGATGGCTGCCATGCCCATATATGGTAAAAACCCTTCAAATATCTTCTTCTCTGAAACCAATAGATTGATTTCAATGAAACCTGGTGGGAAGCATCCATGGTTAAAGTACTACAATGTATATATAAATCATGACCCTGTGATGACCTTGACAAAGTTTATGGCAAGGTCAACATGGGTTGCCCATGCATTTGAATGGGAAAAACTGTTAAAATGTCATTTGAAGGGAAAAGCCAGCAAGAGCCAAGAAATTGGCAAATGGACAGAATATTGATTATTCTGAAAAAAGGAAAACCGCCCAAGGGCTTCATCTGCCCCTGCACTGGGGTTAAATACCATAATATTCAAACATGTTTATTGGTATATGCAGCAGACTCAGGTGAGCGTTTACAGGACCATTGGTCCTCTGGTTGAGAATTACTGTGTATAAATCTATAGAACATTATTAAGCCTCTTGCTGATATAATGATAATTAGGTCTGGAAGTGGGGTATTCATGCTTGGTACTCCATAAAATGTCAGATCAGGCTGTAATTTTGACAGTAAACACGCTAATGAAGGCTGCCATTTTACCCATAATTCCCGGGGACCACTTCACATAAAAAAATCAGGAGATTAGCGCTTATTGTGTATGCTGCAGTAAGAAAATAGTGACATAACTAAATTCCTCATTCAATTCTGCATCTTTTAATACCACTAGTAATGATTTCCCAGTGACAAGTCCTGTTTCCACAAAATCTGGTCAAAGTTGTGAGTGGAGACCAAAAATTAATTTATTGGATCTGAGTTGTTTTGGTTTTGACTTCTGTGACGTCCCACCTCATAGGAACACCCGCAATGGAAGTGGTATTTCTGGTCAAACTAGGCTTCCTCTTGAATTGAGCCGCCTCGTGGGAAAACCAACAATGTGGTTTCCGACCAGGCCCGACACAAACCGGCCTGTACAAGCACAGAAAAGAGCTAGAATCTTGAAATTTCGGATTTAGGTAGAAGAGGAAATGTACTATCCGAGTAGCGAAAACAAAGGCGCTGATCAGCTTCGCGGTTACCGCGAAGCTGATCTGCGTCTTTGTTTTTGCCTATGCAGATTGTTGGTTTTCCCACGAGGCGGCTCAATTGTTAATGCTTTCTTGTGAGCTGGGCAAGTACCCCTCCAAAATGACAATTTCCGCTACCAGCAAGAAAAGTGTTAATAGCATTGTCAATAGGCATTTTTAGTTCAGTTTAGCAAACAAGTTCACCTAGAAGCTTAAGATTTCAATACGCTGAAACTCATATACCACATTCCAGAAAAAAACAACACTCATATTGCAGAAAAAAAATGCTCACAAAATTTTCATTCATGTGCTTGGGTCAGAAGCTTAAGATTTACATTACTCTGAAACTCATATACCACATTCCAGAAAAAAACAAAACTCATATTGCAGAAAAAAAAATGCTCACAAAATTTTCATACATGTGCTTGGGTCATTTTCACGCACATAATGATGAGACAATTGTCAGTTCTGCTTATGAGAAATAAGCTGATTAAACCTCACAGCGCTCTGACGTGTGCATCACTATATACATATATACATGTTTGAATTTCCAAAATATAAAAAAATCATGATTTTGCGAAAAGTCAGTTCTTGATGAGATGTTATATATTAAAATACATAAACATTTTGGGGGACATTTTATACTAAAATGTTGAAAAACATTACATCATCTTTGTCCAGGTACATGTACATATAAGTGAAATTGAACAAAAGGTCCAGAATGAGAATTCTTAGCTTTAGACCCATTCATTGTTGAAAAAACTTATGATGTTGAAATAAACCCTTACTATTCATTTCTAGAGTTTTCTGTATTTAGAAGATTTAGATTGAACACATTATTTTTATGCACATTATGATGAGATCTATTTTGTCAGTTCTGCTTATGAGATGTAAGTTGATTAAACCTCACAGCGCTCTGATGTGTGCAGTAAAAAAAAATTTAGGCTTTATTATTAGCCAAGATTTTCAAATAGAGAATTGCATGTCTACCTCTGCCTGTAAGGCTCACCCACACAGTTGCATGTATAAATTTTGTAATAATCGAGCCACATCACTAGAAAACAAACAATGTGGTTTCAGAACAGTTTTTGACACAAACTGGGCTGTACAAGTACAGAAGATGGCTAGAGGCTGGAAATTTTGAATTTAGAAAGTAGAGAAATTGCACTATCTATAATGTAGCAAAACAAAGGCGCTGATAAGCTTCGCAGCTACTGCAAAGCTGATCTTTGTTGTCGCATATGCAAAAATGTTGGTTTTCTCATGAAGCGGCTCAATGGTCTTGGCTTGGAATTAATGGTTTAAAGGTTTGAAGGATTGATTTTTCACTTGTCCATCTGAGCCATATACGTGTAGTTTATTTCAGGCCTGCATGGGGAAAGGGTTACTTTTCATGACATGATATTATTATCTGAGCCTGTGCGTGAGAAAACCAACAATTTGGGTTTCCGACCAGGTCCGACACAAATCGGGCTGAACCGTCACAGAAGAAGGCTAGAAGCTTGAAATTTCGGATTTAAGTAGAAGAGGGATCATACAATCTGTGTGGTGAAAACAAAGGCGCTGATCAGCTTTGCGGTTACCGCGAAGCTGATCTGCGTCTTTGTTTTTGCTTATGCAGATTGTTGGCTTTCCCATGCGGTGGCTCATATATATGGAATAGAAGAGGCTAAGGTAAATGAATTTGTTTTAGGCAAGGGCAGTGTTTATTAAGTGGCAAGTGTCACACTGGATTTAGAGGCACTTTGTGAATCCTAGCGCCATATTGTTTCCTTCAGCAAGACACCTTTTTCTCGTGCAAAGAAGTAGTTGTCTGGCTTAACATGATGAATAAAAAAGCAATATCCAAGACTCGAAGAAACACCCTCTTGTTCTCTGTTGCAAAGAAGACTCTGCACATAATGATGAGACTATTGTCAGTTCTGCTTATGAGAAGTAAGCTGATTAAACCTCACAGTGCTCTGACTTGTGCATTATAGATTACCGTAGATATGTTAGACTGTTAGAATCAGTTTTCGAGCATTTGTCATAGAAACCACTGTGTGTATGATACTTTAGGACAGTTGATTGTTTTATAATGATATAAATACATAACCTCAGTTGTGTCAAGGAAATAAGACCTAGAAGCTTAAGATTTACTCTGTGGCTCTCATTACAAGATTGCAATAAAAAAACACAACATTCTGCGGGGAGGGGGGTAGGGACTGTCAAAGCAAACTTTCATGTACTTAAGTTGTTTTCATGCACACTATGATGAGACTATTGTCAGTTCTGCTTATGAGAAGTAAGCTGATTAAACCTCACAGCGCTCTGATGTGTGCACAAGAAAGTGACCATTGTTTAAACTGAAAATTCTCCATAATGGCATTGCGCTCCAATGGACCATTTACACTGAGTAAATGTGAGACAAGCCAAGTGGTATTTCTCAGGGTTCGACCCTTACACTGATTTGCTCGTATTATATGAGCTGAAATAACCTTGAGAGGGATGTAAAACTGAATAAAAATAAATAAATGCCTTGTTGGCAAAAGAGACCATGATGTATGCTCACCGGCAAAAGTTTAGTCAGTGAAAATACATGTAAAACCCCATTGGGACTGTTTAAATCACTATAGCTTCAAAACCGCTTGATAGTTTGGGATTAAATTTACCAGTCGTAAAGCTGTGAATAAATCTAACATTTCCAACAAAAACGATTGAAATAACCCACATGGTAGAGAGCATACACAGATTTTCGTTCTTATTTTAAATAAAAGGAAGATAATCTCAAAATAAGGAATATTCAACATGTTATTTCTCGAGACTGTGGCTGAATTTTGAAAAGATTTTCTCGGACTTTTGTCACTAGCAACAACATCTATCAGAAAGCGCTATTAATGAAAGTGCCCATTTTATCATTTATCGTGTAATTTCAAAAATGATGTTTAACGAAAAAGGCCAATAACTCGGTGTAAATGGACAACTTGTGGAGTTTCTTTTCCGAATAAGAAAGAAACTGCCTTTGCAAATTTGATATTGACAGGCATCTAAGGCATGCAGCAGGGTATGATAGTTATCGGGCTTGTCAAAGTTACTGACTAAACTTTTTCCTCTGAGTATATATTTATATTATCTGAAAAACATATCTATATATTGTGCACATTATGATGAGACTATTGTCAGTTCTGCTTATGAGAAATAAGCTGATTAAACCTCACAGCGCTCTGATGTGTGCACAAGAAAATGACGATGAAAAGAGAGAATTTCTGATCTTAAAGCAACTTAAGTGTTTTACAGGTATTGATAAAATAAATACTCCTGTGATTTGCTGTTTTCTTACTGTTCAATCTCATGTAAACTTAGGAATTCATTTCCAAGGTCTGTAGTAACCCTAGTAATTGCAGTTCTCATTCAGTTAAAACAAATTTGGTTACAAGCTGATGCATAATCTGCAGTGGTTCAGTGTGCCAAGTGTGAAAAAGAAAGTTATAGGTTCCATAGATTCACCTAAGTTGTTCATTTTGGGCATTGGGTGATAAAAAAATGCTACATAATGATGATTTTACATTTTATCTTGTTCTATCATGCAGGATGTGATAAATACCCTAGAAGTCTGAATGTCTATAGCAATCATTCAACATATTCAGTTACATGTAGTTGGTTATTGGTTAACATGTTTTGCACCCCACTCAACAGCGAGGATCACATAAAGATATGAACTTGAAGTTTCATTTGAAAAACTAATCTTTCTCAGGGAGATGTTATCAGTTTGCAGTAATACCTGAGCCTTGCACACAATGATGAGTTATTATAATCCAGTTCTAAGTAATGACACTGAAGCTGAATATAAACTACATTTTCTGATGTGTGCCCATAGAAACTCGGCTCGTAGAAACCACACAAGATCAATTTTAATTTGTGTACTTTCTTTATGCAGCAAGAATGAGGGGAAAAAAAAAAATAAAGTACAAATTGCGGAATGGTATTAAATATATGATGGCTAGATTGGATTAGAAACAAAATGTATTTTACCTTTCTCTTTGTTGTGCACTTATAATGATGAGATTATTGTCAGTTCTGCTTATGATAAATAAGCTGATTAAACCTCACAGCGCTCTGACGCGAATGTGCACACACAAAAAAGTAGAAAATTCTGGCCTACACAGTGAAAACTCCAGCCTACACAGTGAAAAGTCCAGCCTATACAGTGAAAATGTTTGAATGTTTTATAAAAAAAAAAAAAAAAGGAAAATGGGCAAGTTCAAAGGAGCCTAAGGCTGGAAACAAAAATGATTCACTTTGATCAACTGAACAAACATGAAAACAAAAATGAGATTTTTTCTTTATATGAGCATGAGAAAACCAACAACAATTTGCATATGCGAAAACAAAGACGCAGATCAGCTGTGCAGTAACTGCACAGCTGATCAGCGCCTTTGTTTTCGCCACACAGACAGTACAATTCCTCTTCTACTTATTTCCAAAGTTTCAAGCTTCTAGCTTTAGGCTGTGACTGTACAGCCTGGTTTGTGTTGGACCTGTTCAGACACCCAAATTGTTGGTTTTCTCATGCACAGACTGGTATATATATTTCCAGATGTTGACGAGGCCTCTAAGAAGGAGATCCGGGACCTATTGATGGGCTACGACAAGAGTTTGTTGGTTGCCGACCCCAGGAGATGCGAGCCCAAGAAGTTTGGTGGTCCAGGTCCCAGGGCTAGATACCAGAAATCATACCGTTAATTCACTGTGTAATGGGGCTGTAAATAAACAAAGAAGAAAAAAATTTTGTGTCTATTTTGAAAAAAAATCCTTGATACATGTATGTTACTACTTTTCAAAACTTTTGGCATTTATATTCTGTAGCTACATGTTCATGTAGATTACTGTCCAAGCAGTTTTGATATATTTCCCAAAGTTAAAAAACTTCTTTCATGCTCAGCTTAGCTGAGACTAAAATTAATCCTGCTCAAATGTTACAGTGCCAACAGGCATTGGCATTTTAACATTAGCAGGATAAATTACAGGCTTTGTTCTAAACCTTCAATTTCAATATATTTGGGTTATTTCAGTAGTTATGCTCAGTTCAGCTGAAAAAGCTTTTATTACCTCGGGACCTTTTGTTCAACCTTCATTTCTGGCACACCTCTCAAAGATAAGGTCATGAGTGTCTACCAGTGTATTATATGAGCCACGACACGAGAAAACTGGTCTTCGGGGTTCTGACCAGGTCAGACACAAACCGGTCTTTACAGTCGCAGAAGACTAGAAGCTTGAAATTTTAGATTTAAAAAAAAGAGGAATTGTGCTATCCGTTAAGCGTAAACAAAGGTGCTGATCAGCTGTGTAGTAACTGTACAGCTGATCAGCACCTTTGTTTTTCGCTAAACGGATAGTACTATTCCTGCATCTTTGTTTTCGCATCAGTAGGCAAAAAGCCGGTTTTCTCATGACGAGGGTCAAATAGAGGTCTCCTCGAGATTCATATGAGCCGCCTCGTGGGAAAACCAACAATGTGCTTATGCGAAAACAAAGATGCAGATCAGCTTCGCGGTAACCGCGAAGCTGATCAGCGGCTTTGTTTTCGCTACACCGATAGAACAATTCCTCTTCTACTTAAATCCGAAATTTCAAGCTCCTAGCTCTTTTCTGTGCTTGTACAGCCTGGTTTGTGTCTGACCTGTTCGAAAACCACATTGGTGGTTTTCCCACGAGGCGGCTCATATGTCTGTTGAGTTGGATGTAAAACACGGAATCAGACTAAAAAAAAAAAAAAAAAAAAAAAAAAAAACCTGTAGGCCAGTCAAAACCAGTAAAGCTTCTTTTCCTGGAAAGGGGATGGAGGTTTTGTAATGGTCCAAATTTCAAGCTTAGGTGTTCCATTCTTAATGGAATCTATAGAGTTGCCTGTCAGTGTCTCATTCCAGGGACTGTGTACGAAGTGTGCAAACATTCAAATGTACACCTACAAACAAGTCTGTTGAGTGCTACGGGAGCAGTGGTCCACTAGTCTACATTAAAGAGCCGCCACTTTGGAAAACCAACAATTTGCATATGCGAACACAGAGGCAGATCAGCTTCGCAGTAACTGCGATTCTGATCAGCGCCTATGTTTTCGCAAAACGGATAGTACAATTCCTCTTCTTTCTAAATCCAAAATTTCCAGCTCTAGCCATCTTCTGCGGATGTACAGCTCGGTTTGTGTCTGACATGTTCGGAAAAGAAATTGTTGGTTCTCTCGTGAGGTTTGGATCAAAAATAAGAAAATAAGGTATACTCTGCAAACCCATTCTTTATAAAGGTGGGGTTAAAGGGGGTATTTATTTCAGGGACATGTTTTCCTGATGCGTAGAATCAGAACTTGGTCTGTGGGGAATAAAGTGTATATAATAAAGGCCAATATGTAGTCCAAAAACACAAAAGGTGAAAGCATCAGGAAAACATGTCCGTGTAATGTATACCCCCCTTAAACCGCACTTTTATATAGCAAAACTGGGGTATGCGGGGGTATACCTATTTTTTAGCTTACCTTAGCCATTAGGCTCACAAGGTGAGCTTAAAGGATGGCCATGATCCGGCGTCCGTCCGTCGTCGTCCACCATTTTCAAAGATCTTCTCTGAAACCGCTTGGCCAATCAAAGCCAAACTTTATATGAAGCATCTATAGGAAGGGGGAACCAATGTGTTTATAAATAATTTAGGTCACATGACCAAGATGGCCGCCATGCCCATATATGGTAAAAACCCTTAAAAATTCTTCTCCGGAACCACTGGACCGATTTCAACGAAACTCGGCATGAAGCATCAGGGACTAGAGTACTACAATATGTTTATAGATTATGACCTTTGGATGACCTTGACCTATTTTACGGCAAGTTCAACATAGGTCGCCCATGCATTTGAATGGGGAAAATTGTTAAAATGTCATTTGAAAGGCAAATCTTGCAGGAAATGGGCAAATGGACTGAAGGTAGGTAATTCTGAAAAAAATTGGACCCCAGGGGTTGGTCTGCCCCTACCCCGGGGCAATATACATGTATATTCGATTTCAACAAAACTTGGCATGAAGCATCGGGGACTGAAGTACTACAATGTGTTTATAAATTATGACCTTTGGACGACCTTGACCTATTTTACAGCAAGGTCAACATAGGTCGCCAATGCTTTTGAATGGGGAAAACTTTTAAAATGTCATTTAAAGTGAAAGTCTTGCAGGAAATGGGCAGTAGGACAATATTACTGATTCTGAAAAAAAATGGACCCCAGGGGCTCATTTGCCGCAGCCCCAGGGCATTATACATGTATATTACCATAATATTCAAACATTTTCTCCTCTGAAACCGCTTGGCCAACCAAAGCCAAATTTCATGTGAAGCATCTATAGAATTGGGGAATCAATGTGTATATAAATAATCAAGGTCACATGACCAAGATGGCCGCCATGCCCATATATGGTATAAACCCTTCAAAAATCTTCTCCGGAACCGGTGGACCGATTTCGAAGAAACTTGGCATGAAGCATCGATGACTCAAGTACTACAATGTGTATATAAATCATGACCCTGTGATGACCTTGACCTATTTTAAGGCAAGGTCAACATGCGTTGCCAATGGATTTGAATGTGTAAACTGTTAAAATGTCATTTGAAGGGAAAATCTTGTATGGACAGTATATTGATTATTCTGGAAAAAAAATGGCCCAAGGGCTTCATCTGCCCCATACTGGGACTATTTTCTATAACATTCGTATATACAGCAGATCTCAGGTGAGCGTTTACAGGACCATTGGTCCTCTGGTTCTTGTTTCTGCTTCAAAACATAGATTGTTGGTCGAGGCGGTTCTAACGTGTTCCTACAATCTATGTTTTGAGCAAAAATAAGAAAAATATCCAAATTTTTCAGCTGAAATTTTCAAGCTCAAAAAATCTCTGTTTATTGCATGGGCAAGTTTTCGTAATGGTAAGAAAAGATTCAGGATTTGGTACAATTGACTCCTCCGCCAGCAAGGTATAGCCACGCCCACCCCTATTTCCTTAGACAAATAGTGTTTTTGCACCTATATTTACCTGTAAAAAGCATGTGTTGATTTGTTTGACTAACCCACGTGTTGTCTAACCGTCATTGACCGTTAGCTAATGTGCTGATTTGAGTGGTCAATATAAAAATGAATATTAATGATGGGTGGTTTGACGGAAGACTCAATTGAATTGTGAATCCCAACCAAGACACAAGGTGGAAAACAAAGGACAAATCAAGTTAGCTGATTAAAAACTGTTTGTTTGAATTGATGCTTTACGTCCCAGTCATCAGCAATACTATTCATGTCAGGACATTGCCTCCATTTTATGGATCTTTTAAAATTAGGATGTCATGACCTCCAAAATTTTTTTCAAATGAGCCGCCACATTGGAAAACCAGCAGTCTGGCTAGGCAAAAACAAAGGCGCAGATCATACTGCGAAGCTGATCAGCGCCTTTGTTTTCGCTACTTTGATAGTACAGTTCCTCTTCTACTTAAATCCGAAATTTCAAGATTCTAGCTCTTTTCAGTTTTCTGCAACTGTACAGGTCTGTTTGTGTTGGACCTGGTCAGAAACCACATTGTTGGTTTTCCCACGAGGCAGCTCAAATGTAACCACCTAAGTAAACCACAAATGCTCATATTTATGGGCAGGCTCAAACCTGAGCTGTTGATCAGTGATCAGATGGTGTAGCATGTAAGCTTTGCCTGGAGGCACAAACAGGCCATCTACATCTTTAGTCCCCAATGGGCAGGATCCGATTAAAAATAAATCTAACAAAACACATGAACGGCAAGATGAATAGCCCTTTCCCAGCAAGGTAGCCATCTTATTGTCAAATAAATACATAGATGACAACCATAACAGATAGATTAAACAGGCAGCTTAATCACATCTTGGAATGGTGAGTAAAAAAGATAAAAATATTATCACAACATTTATTAGCCCATAATACATATTTTTCCTATATCGTGAAACGGTAACCATAGCAACTGCATCATCATAATAATATACAAAAGTACGTCAGATTGCCTGTAAGGATGGTATGCTTCTATCTTAACAATAGGTTCTGACCAGTGCTTACACAGTTTTAAGCAAATGCATCGAGTTTTATAAGCAGAAATGCATTACGCAATTTTGACGTCATTTTTCAGGACAATGATGTCTGTAGGGTTCATATAGTAAATCGGTCATAACTCACAAAATAACTGGAATAATCTGGTCAAATAAAGACTAACAGACTCTAGAAACATCATACATTCAAAGTAACTTTGTTTTTTTAATACTCAAAAAAATTGTCCGAAGGTACATTTTCTCACTTTGTGGCCCATATTGACATTTCATTTTATCAATCAAATATCAGATTTTTAATTGTACATCTCATCGCTGATTTTCATGTTATTTGATTTTAAATCCGACTTAACATAATTTTGGAACAGCCCAAATGTCAAATTTTCGCACTTAACATCATGGTGATAGGGGACCGATGTCGCGCCAACAAGAGTAAACAAACAACGTCACTGGATGGTTTTGACATCGCCCCGCCCATAGGCGTGGCCTCTAGATCACGTGACTTAATGTTTTTCATTGGGAAATGAAGAACATCAAGAAAGATACATTCATCTAGGGCGAGTGCAATAAAAATGTAAATATTGAAAATTGGAGTAAGTATCCTGGCAAAACAACAAGCAATATTTCCATCTTTTTTCATGAAAATGTTAGGTTTCATTCACGGACTTATTGCTGGTAATTTAATCACAAACTATTAAGGAGGTTTGGAGCTATTTTGATTTAAAAACAGTCTGTTTCCTCATGCCTTGACCCAGCATGCTGTTTTGTAGTGTTTTGTTTTTCCGCATTAACACGCCATACCAGTGGCATTCTAGGTCAAAGGTGGTACAGGTAGAAATAGCATAAGCCAGGCAAAAATGTAAATTTAGGGGCCTGGCCCGAGGTTATAAAACTTTTTTCATGCTCAGCTCTGCTGAGACTAATAACTTATTCTGCTCATAAATGTTAAAATGCCAACAAGTGTTGGCATTTTAACATTTATAAGAAGGATAAACAGGATATGGTGATCTAAACTTGAAATTTCAATTTATTTGGGCTATTTCAGTAATTATGAGCATTCAGAATTTTAAGCTTAACTGAGCTGTGCATGAAAAAAGTTTTATAACCTCAGGGCCTGGACAAACTTGAAATTTCAATTTATTTGGGCTATTTCAGTAATTATGAGCATTCAGAATTTTAAGCTTAACTGAGCTGTGCATGAAAAAAGTTTTATAACCTCAGGGCCTGGACAATGATTAAGTGGGTAATGGAATGCACTGGCTTGTCAACGTCACAGTACAAACTATTAAGGAGGTTTGGAGCTATTTTGATTTAAAAACAGTCTGTTTCCTCATGCCTTGACCCAGCATGCTGTTTTGTAGTGTTTTGTTTTTCCGCATTAACACGCCATACCAGTGGCATTCTAGGTCAAAGGTGGTACAGGTAGAAATAGCATAAGCCAGGCAAAAATGTAAATTTAGGGGCCTGGCCCGAGGTTATAAAACTTTTTTCATGCTCAGCTCTGCTGAGACTAATAACTTATTCTGCTCATAAATGTTAAAATGCCAACAAGTGTTGGCATTTTAACATTTATAAGCAGGATAAACAGGATATGGTGATCTAAACTTGAAATTTCAATTTATTTGGGCTATTTCAGTAATTATGAGCATTCAGAATTTTAAGCTTAACTGAGCTGTGCATGAAAAAAGTTTTATAACCTCAGGGCCTGGACAATGATTAAGTGGGTAATGGAATGCACTGGCTTGTCAACTCCGCAGTACAAACTAAAATCTGGCATGTGGCAGGGTAATGGTTGCTTGTCCAAGGTGAGTGGGTTTTCTCCATCATGTTTGACCACATGCCAACATCTGCACCTTTTTAAAAGAATGTGTTCCATGAGCTTTCTGTGTAACTGAAGTGAAATAAATGAGCCTGTGCGCGAAAAAAAAAAAAAAAAAAAAGGATCCGACTAAGTCCGACACAAACCAGCCTGTACAGTCACAGATGCAGGCTAGAACCTTGAAATTTCGGATTGAAGAAGAGGGATTGCACTATCCGTGTAGCGAAAACAAAGGCGCTGCGTCTTTGTTTTAGCCTATATATGCAAATTGTTGGTTTTCTCATGCGATGACTCAAATTTAAATGTATACTTTTCTTAAGTCAATTTATACTTAAACGCAAAAGAAACGCAACAATTTACATTCTCGTTTTCTTCTATATTACCAGTGTAAGGATATTTTTGAAAGTTTATTTTATGTCCCTACACAATGTGTAATGGTTTGCCATAAACTGTATTTGATCGCATGTTTTCGTTCTGACGTTAATGTGACGTTTGTGTTTTTTGACAATTTGCGTCTAAAATATGGATGTTTATTTCGATTGAAAAACAAACAAAATCAATCGATAGCCTGGTGTCTGTACAAGCAGAAAACAACAAAAATGTTTGGAAATTATTGTTTAGCAGCACTGTTATTTAATGCGTTTCTTTGTTGACGTTAGCTTATTTTTTCAAACAGTCGTTACACACTCATTATGCCCGGCTAGGACGCAATCTTTTTGTCATTTGTGAAATGTACTGATAGCTACATTATGCCTTTAAAAGGTTTGGATTATTGATATCCGTTTGCCTATTAACAACCAATTACGTCAAAACTTAAATACGTCACACACACGTAATAAACGTCGACCAATGCATAAATTTTCCATATTTGTTCGTGTTGCACTTTTTGCTTTTGAAAGCACACGTTGGTTTGAAATTTCATTTTCGCATACAATGCAAGGTATTGCACCTCTGTGACTTTTAAAAAATGGGCAACCTTGAAGTTTTGACGTTTTCTCGGCAACCATAAGCAGCAGCGTTCTGATTTTCATGCTGTATGCAAGGCAAAGAACTGGACTTGTCAATCGTTGTATCACCAAAAGAAATTCCTCAGTCGATCAGAAGAAATTTGCATTTTATAAGTGTTGCGAAACTTTTGCGTTTAAGTATATATTGCAATGATCCTCAGACTGCAAATTTCAAAGCCTATGTTAAAATTCTCATGAACCATTTCTCTGGTTTGGTTTGGTAATGGTTTAACACCCCAGTCAACAAGTTTTCAGTCATGTCAGCATGGAGCCACTACTTTTTATTGCTCAAGAACATATTGCTACACAGCACCCCAGCTGGGATTTTTAGCTCACCTGAGCCGTTAGGCTCACAAGGTGAGCTTATAGGATGGCCATGATCCGGCGTCCGTCCGTCCGTCCACAATTTCAAAGATCTTCTTCTCTGAAACCGCTGGACCAACCAAAGCCAAATTTTATATGAAGCATCTATAGGAAGGGGGAACCAATGTGTATATAAGAAATCCAGGTCACATGACCAAGATGGCCGCCATGCCCATATGGTAAAAACCCTTCAAAAAATCTTCTTCTCCAGAACCGGTGGACTGATTTCAATGAAACTTGGCATGAAGCATTGATGGCTCAAGCACTACAATGTGTATATAAATCATGACACTGTGATGACATTGACTTATTTTACGGCAAGGTCAACATAGGTCGCCAATGCATTTGAATGGGGAAAACTTTTAAAATGTCATTTAAAGTGAAAGTCTTGCAGGAAATGGGCAGTAGGACTGAATATTAATGATTCTGAAAAAAATTGGACCCCAGGGGCTCATATGCCCCCACCCCGGGGCAATATACATGTATATTACCATAATATTCAAACATCATCTCCTGTGAAACCGCATGGCCAATCAAAGCCAAATTTTATGTGAAGCATCAATAGGAAGGGGTAATCAATGTGTATATAAATAATCCAGGTCACATGACCAAGATGGCCGCGATGCCCATATATGGTAAAAACCCTTCAAAAATCTTCTTCTCCAGAACAGGTGGATCGATTTCAAAGAAACTTGGCATGAAGCATCGATGGCTCAAGCACTACAATGTATATATAAATCATGACCCTGTGATGACCTTGACTTATTTTACGGCAAGGTCAACATAGGTCGCCAATGCATTTGAATGGGGAAAATTTTTAAAATGTCATTTTAAGTCATTTAAAGTGAAAGTCTTGCAGGAAATGGGCAGTAGGACTGAATATTAATGATTCTGAAAAAAAAAATTGACCCCAGGGGCTCATATGCCCCCACCCTGGGGCAATATACATGTACATTACCATAATATTCAAACATCATCTCCTCTGAAACCGCTTGGCCAATCAAAGCCAAATTTTATGTGAAGCATCAATAGGAAGGGGTAATCAGTGTATATATAAATAATCCAGGTCACATGACCAAGATGGCCGCGATGCCCATATATGGTAAAAACCCTTCAAAAATCTTCTTCTCCAGAACAGGTGGATCGATTTCAAAGAAACTTGGCATGAAGCATCGATGGCTGAAGTACTACAATGTGCATATAAATCATGACCCTGTGATGACCTTGACCTTTTTTTACGGCAAGGTCAACATAGGTCGCCAATGCATTTGAATGGGGAAAACTTTTAAAATGTTATTTAAAGTAAAAGTCTTGCAGGAAATGGGCAGTAGGACTGAATATTAATGATTCTGAAAAAAATTGGACCCCAGGGGCTCATCTGCCCCCACCCCGGGGCAATATACATGTATATTACCATAATATTCAAACATCTTCTCCTCTGAAACCGCTTGGCGAATCAAAGCCAAATTGTTTGTGAAGCATCTATGGAATGGGGGAATTAATGTATATATAAATTATCTAGTTCACATTTAACCAAGATGGCTGCCATGCCCATATATGGTAAAAAGCCTTCAAAAATCTTCTTCTCCGAATTTTGAGGACCGATTTCAAAGAAACTTGGTATGAAGCACCAATGGCTGAAGTACTACAATGTATATATAAATCATGACCCTGTGGTGACCTTGACCTATTTTACGACAAGGTCAACATAGGTCGCCAATGCATTGGAATGGGGAAAACGGGGGGAACCAATGTGTATATTAATAATCTAAGTCACATGACCAAGATGGCCACCATGCCCATATATGGTAAAAACCCTTCAAATATCTTCTTCTCTGAAACCAATCGATTGATTTTAATGATTTCACTTGGCGTGAAGCATCCATGGACAGAATATTGATTAGTCTGAAAAAAGAAAACGGCCCAAGGGCTTCATCTGCCCCTGCACTGGGGTTAAATACCATAATATTCAAACATGTTTATTGGTATAAGCAGCAGACTCAGGTGAGCGTTTACAGGACCATTGGTCCTCTGGTTAGCATGTGCAATCATGTCGGGAGTAGCATAGACTTCTGTAAAATGGTGCATTTCATCATTACGAAAACACGCCCATGAAATATATTGATTTTTCTGAAGTTGTAAAAATTGAACATTTTTAGCAGAAAATTTTTGATATTTTTCTTGTTTTTGCTCAAAACATAGATTGTGGAGTACCCACAATCTATGTTTTGGAGCAAAAATAAGAAAAATGGGTATACCCCTCCATACCCCAGTTTTGCTATATAAAAGTGGGGTTTCATGGGGTATACATTGCACGGACATGTTTTCCTGATGTTTAGGGAGGTTCCTCCCCACCACACCCTGAGTTATCTTTATATAGATGTTCTTTGACAACACTGATCAGAATTCTCTGTATAAACACTGTACAGGATGCAATTGAATTTGTTACTGCACATATTGATGCAACATTCTTGAAGGTAGGTCATAATGGAGAACAGTAAGTTGACGATTATTTCAATTTTAAATGTGAGGATGTCTGGGTCATGAGTTCTGAATCTGAATTCTGAATCTGAATAGTTTACTGGTGACACGCCAAATGACATTATTTCACCAGGGGGTTCGGATGGGGGAGAAATTAGTCCCTTGAACGCACAAGTGAAGCGAACTTGGACACACAGTCATCAGACATTTCAGCAGAGGAGACAAGTGAATCAGGGAGGTCATTCCAGTCCCTGATAGTCTGTGGAAAGAAACAACTTTTGTACGCTTCTTTGCTAGCTGAAGGTATCTGAAAAGCCAAAGAGTGTTGATTTCTACAACGCCTATTCTTTGGGATAAGGTCATCTGTGGGTATTCTGGCTTTACCCTTTAGACCTTTGTATAGCAATATAAGTCTACTATCCTTCCTCTTTTTCTTAAGAGATTCCCATTTCAGTTGACCTAAAATGCCAGTCATGCTCCCAGTTTCAAAAACATAATTTCCCGTCACAAACCTTGCTGCACGATTTTGGACCTTTTCCAGTTCTTCCTGGAGGCCATGAGTGTAAGGGTCCCAAACTGAGCTTCCATATTCCAAGACCGGCCACACCAGTCCTTTATATGCTGCTTCTTTCACATCTGGGGGACAAGAATACAAATTTCTCCTCAAGAATCCGAGAGTTCTGTTAGCCTTTGTACAAACATTGGAAATATGAGTATTCCATTTCAAATCATTTGTGATAGTTACACCCAGGTATTTTATACTTTCAACATTTTCCAGTAAAGTGCCCTCAAGGGTGTAGTTAGCCTGTATCTTACTAGACCGTTTATTTGTCAGCTGCAGGGAGCGCGGTGGCGTAGTGGTAGAGCGTCGGACTCCGAATCGAGAGGTCCTGGGCTCGAACCCCACAAGCGTCACCGTGTTGTGTCCTTGAGCAAGGCACATCTACTCCCTACAGTACTGGTTAAACCCAGGAAGCGTTGGCTCCGTCCCGACATGACTGAAAAATTGTTGACTGGGATGTTAAGCCTCAACACAACAACACAACATATTTGTCAGCTGCATCATGTTGCATTTGACGGGTTGAAATCTCATTCCCCATTTTCTAGCCCAACTGCCTAAGCGGTCAATGTCTCTTTGAAGTTTCAATGTATTTGAGTTTGTGGGAAAGCAAAGTAAGGACGCCTTCAGTGCCCGTAAAATTGAAATAATCATCAATATACCGTTCTCCATTTTTCAACTACCTTTGTGAAATGTTGCATAAATCTGTGCCGTAACAAATTCAGTGGCATCACTGGTATATAGGGTTATTAAGGTATGAAACAGAGAAAAAAAACAAAAGGGTATAGATTCAATAATGCTTTTTTATTTAACACAACAGGGATAAATGAGCCATAACATGACAAAACCTGTATTATCAAACAGGATCCCTGGTCCAGAGGGAACAGGATGAATAATGGCATGACCAAATGAGCTGCATCATAAGAAAACCAACAAAGTGGAAAAATTCCAAACAAATCCCCGCATTTTGTCGAAAATGTCCCCATACCCATACCCATACCCTAACCCAAGTGGTTGGTAGCTCAATATGTGGACCTATAGGCTAGTCTTCTAGGGAATAAATCTCAAAATTTTGCGGTGAATATTTTTGAAGTTACAAAATTTTCGACATAACACATTTTCGACGAAATGTCGTGCATCAATTCCAAACAGGTCTGACACAAACCGAGGTGTACAAGCACAGACGATGGCTAAAGGCTGGAAATTTTAGATGTAGAATATTAAGGGAGTGTAAAAGGCGCTGATCACAGCCTTTGTTTCGCACATGCAAAATATTAGTTTTCTCATGACGCGGCTCAAATGATAACAAGCACAGCAGAGTAAGCAATGGTAGATATCCTGATGATCATGTCTTATAAAATAAACACTGGTTTTATCAGGCCATGGCCTATATGTCATCTTTCAAATCTCACACCACTGTGACATTAATGCCTGTTTCTCATTTTTGTTTGTTTTTCAAAAATAGGACACTTAGAAAGCAGAATTGTCCTTCTGTAATGGCATGTCCTGATACTGCAGCAGTTAACCAGAGCTTTACACTTTAAATTAAAGAATAGTACCTAACAACTGCTTGCATTAGAAACAGGTGAACACATGAGCCACACCATGAGGAAACCAACATTTTCCATATGCGAAAACAAAGGCGCAGATCAGCTTCTCCATGGATTGTACAATTCCTCTACTTTCTAAATCCAAAATTTCCAGCCTCTAGCCATCTTCTGTGCTTGTACAGCTCAGTTTGTGTCTGACCTGTTCGAAAACTACATTGTTGGTTTTCTCATGACATTGCTCATACCTTGTTCATGGCCCAGTAATGATATCAGGCGATTAAGGGAATGGTTGAGACCAGCCCAAACAAGATCAATGTAACAAAATTTCACTTGGTTCTAGACCTATAAACTGAACATACAATTATAATGTTGAATACTGAAATTCAGACAAAAGCAATGAAAAAGAACATGAGTAGTACAAGTTGCTAATGACAAAGCATGCATATCCATGTGTGGAAACCAAACAGATTAACAAGTTCCTTGCAATTGTCTATCCTTATTTTTATTCATATATGCCATAACAAGCATATCAGCTTGGCTAATCAAAAACTCTTTTTCCCTATATAAATAGTACAATCCTTTATTTTCTAAATCCGAATTAAACACCTTCTGTGGAATTACAGCCAGGTTTGTGACAACCCTGATCAGCGAACCAAAAGACAGATTTTCTCACAAAGCAACTCAATTTTTTTAAATTATAGTCTATAAAGCCAGTACATCAAAAACTCAACAGCCTGCAACTATGCAATTTCAAACAAAGGCCCAGATCAGCTGGGCAGTAACTGCACAGCTGATCAGCTTCTTTGTTTTTGCTCAATAGATAGTACAACAGCTATTCTAATCTTTCTTAATCTTAAATTTGAGCCTGTGCATGAGAAAACCAACAATTTGGGGTTCCGACCAGGTCTGACACAAACCGGGCTGTACAACCACAGAAGATGGTTAGAGGCTGGAAATTTTGTATTTAAGTAGAAGAGGGATTGTACTATCCGTGAAGCGAAAACAAAGGCGCTGAGCAGCTTTGCGGTTACCGCGAAGCTGATCTGCGGCTTTGTTTTCGCCTATGCAAATTGTTGTTTTTCTCATGCACAGGCTCAAATTTCAAATCTCTATTTTCTGTGGCCGTACAGACTGGTTTGCCTTGGATAGGTTGGAAACCCAGGCTGTTTGTTTTCTCATGCAAAGGTTTAATTTTTTATTATGCTAAAAAGGTCTAGGGTGCTCTTAATACTCAAGAGATAGAAATCTTAATAATATTACTATAATAATCCATTTGTACTAAAGTATCTCTATTTATAAATCTGTAACATCACACTGGTTATCCAGAGACAACCAACGCAACCGAGAACAACCAATACAGATAACCTCAATATGGGACAATAGGTGAAAAATACCGCTCTGGCAGCAACTTTCCACGGATCAGTTGTGCAAAGTTGTTGCCAAACAAGTATTAGACGACCAGTCTTATTTTGCAGTGGTTGTTCTGACAGTCGCAGTTGTTGCCTATGGTTAACCAGTGTGAACATAGAATTCATATAATCTAGCACATATTTGCACTTCTTTTTGGCACTTTTATTAATTGAAAAAGATATGTACCCATTTTTCAAGCTGCACAGACAGATCTGTGCCTTTTCTTTCTTAATAATACATACATTCTAATAATGAAATCAAAATAACAATTTTACAGTCAAGAACTCCATTGGCATGCTTACATTTTTATTGCATTGATCAATAACAAATGTTTCTATTGAAAGACCCCCCCCCCACACACACACACACTTTAATTGTAAATACCAACTATAAGACCAGTCTATGTGCAGATTCATCTTGTCAGACGGACGAATCTATTGATAAATAGTGACCCCCTGCTAGCATGTGCCTGTTATCTTTAGATTTTTTAAGGCAAGAAAACTGAAAGATTCTTTGAGTTATCACAGTGGCATTTCCTACTCTTATCCACCTTAAAAGTCTACTTAAAAAAATACAACTCACTGTTATGTGATATAGAAAGTAAGGCGAGAAAAAGTGAAGAAGCATATCAATATCTATACCCAACATACAAATACAATGTACATGTACAATGTATGTTGAATGAACAAATTACAAGTTCCTATAACATGTATAATATGCTCTATTTACCATATTACTTTTTTTCTAGTGTGACAACTTCAAAAGCAATGCCATCTTCAACTACAAAACACATACACATGCTTAACTCGACAACAGTTTAGTGACATTTACAAAACCAGACACCATTTACAACATAGTGGCAGTGAAACAATTGGCAGCATTTTTTTATTATTATAATGCAATGCATTTTTCCAGACACAAGCTTAATCATCTCTTTTAACCCATATTTGATGAATGGATTTTCCCATCATTATCATTTGGATGAGTCCACTTTCATTTTTAGGGGTGTTAGGAGTGATTTTTCTCTCATTTTTTCGATGAAATTTCTCTGTGCAAAAAGAATAGCCCTAGATGGGACGCCGCGTTCTGCGGCGTCACATCTTGGGCTAATCTGTTTGCCTATGTCCCACAAAAAGGACGCCAGGCTTATGAGTTAAAGAGATCTTACATGTATCATTTTCTCAAAATATTGGGGGGAGGGGAAATGTTCTATCAAATGATAAATGGGCTTCTTCTAACACAGAGAAACTCCCAGAGCGAGCTGTGTCATAAGAAAACCTGATAACAAAGACCCTGTACAGTTAATCAACGCCTTTGTTTTTTTTTATTTACAGATAGTACAATCATTTTTCTTTTTTTTCTTCTTAAACCAAAATTTCAAGCTTCTAGCCTTTTTCTGTTACTGAAAAGGCCAGTTTGTGTTGGACCTTGTCAGACACCTAAGACAGTTTTCTCACATCACAGTTCAAATGGGAAAGGAACCAACACAGAGTATTCTCCCATGATGAGGCAAGCATCAGTTTTGATCTGTGTCCATATTATCCACCATCTGTTGTACCACACTCCAGTTCAGGCCAGGGAAAGTATCGGCACTGTCCCCCAGGTTTGGGTCATTGCAGTATTCGTTCAAAAACCGTGACAAATTCTGGTTATTGCCATCCGGGCTGTCACTGCATTTGTCAACAAGTAGGTTAAAGTCTAGCGAAGTATCTGGAGACATCTTAATGTGAGATTCAAGGGAGTATTTTTTTGCACCAAGATCAGGGGACATGGACTTCTTGTCTATCAAGTCTAGGAAACTGCCGTCAAACAAGCCTGCTGTTCTGAGCGGAGTGAGGCCTTGTATTGGGGATGGTAGTTCAGGGGATGCACCATTGTCTTCTCTTTTCATTGGCGTAGATGTTGCTAGCAACTCATCTGCTACGGCTTCCGATGGCACGGCCATCTTTGTAGGCGTGTCAAGACCTTTCTGTATAGTGGACAGGAACTTTGTCCCGGGATCTTCTTCATCCGAACTTTCCTGGAGTGCTCTTTCCCGCTGAAGCTTCCTCCTTTTCGAACCACCTTTGATAATTCTAGGACTACCTTTCTCCTTTTTGTAAATCTTTGGCTTCGGCAAGCCCGGCTTACCATCTCTTGGTCGTTTAACCTTAGGTCTAGTGATACTTTTTTGTACAAATTCATAAGAACTAGCAATATCATTAGAACTCGTCAAATCACTGTCCATTGACGAATATGAATCCATATTTTGGGAATCAAGCCATGCTTGCTTCACAATATTCACAGGTCGGCTTGGTATCACAGACTCATAGCTTGACTGGCTGTCCAGGGACTCGGGAGGTATTGGACTGGCACATGACACCTGAATAGATGCAACGGCTGCAGACACTGAAAAACAAAAGTCATGCCTCAAGTGTTAAATGGAATTATGAATACTGATCAGCATTATCTATTTGACCAATCAAGAAATAAGAAAAAAAAAATGAAATGTATTTTTATAACTTTTATCAAATTAAGCCCACAAGACCCTACTTTAACCATCAACATCTGTGGATGGCGTGTAACTTTGTGAACATTGACAGTAAAAAATGTTTAGCGAAACATCTATAATGCGATATAGACCTATACTGGTATACGGACAAAACACCCCACGGACATAACCCCCCACGTCCATTTTGTAATAGGTGGACGAAAACCACCACGTGTTTTTTTGAAGGCTGACAAAACACCCCACGCCCAATAGTATAACGTGGACAAAACACCCCATGCAGATTTCAAAATTAGGACAAAACCCCCCTCATGTTTTTCTTAGTTCCCCATATGACATGACTGAAAATTGATGGCTGTAAAATTTAGGCCTAACCAAATCTTATGTTTTCTTTATCCAAGATAATATGAATCATATAACATGACTAAAAATTGATGACTTGGACAAGAAACCATAACCAAATTTGATTTCAATAAGAATGTCTTATGTTTTAGCTCCCCATATAACATAACAAAATTGATGACTTGGACATGAAACCATGGCCAAATTTTATTATTTCTTTACATTAGTTAATGAAAGCTGCATATGAACTTATTTAAGATTTAAACTTTTTAATGAACAGATCTGGTTGTGTTAATGTGTATATGGGCTGTTACAAAAATAATATCACAACATATTTCAAATCATCTTAATCAGACAAACAAGCAATTAACAATTTGACTTCAATTGAAAAACAACCATTTTAGCGCAGACAGATTATAAAGGTGTTTTAGTTAATTGTGAAAATTAATTAAATGATTAAAAAATTCAATTACCTTAATAGCACTCAATTAGCACATTATGGGTTTAAAAAATGTACAAACACAATCAGTATACATGTACATGCATTTGTTTTAATAAGTGATAATTGGAATGGCATCAAAGAAAATATCCATTCATCTACATAGAATTGAAAGAAGGAAAAAGAAGTGATATTAATACCAGAAAATGCATGTTGTTTGCATTAGGATGCTTCTGTCTGCTTCCATCTGCTTATCTACACTGCAAAAACATGAGGGGGGTTTTGTCCTAATTTTAAAATCTGCATGGGGTGTTTTGTCCACGTTATACTTTTGGGCGTGGGGTGTTTTGTCAGCCTTCAAAAAAACATGTGGTGGTTTTCGTCCACCTATAACAAAATGGACGTGGGGTGTTTTGTCCGTGGGGTGTTTTGTCCTACACTCACCTATCATGCCGCCTAGGAATACTACCAAGATGCAGATCCATATCAATAATCAGCCAGTTAATGTCTTTGGGTTTCTGCGTTTTACCAGTTTTGATTTCTAGAATTTCAAGCATCTAGTTGCCTTCAAGAGTATAGCTACGTAGATTGGCTTGTGTCTGCCCTGGTCTAAAACCCCAGACAAATTTTTCAAGGTCAAAATATTTTGTTTCTCTTACTTTCACTTATCACAGGACTAGGGCATGCCGACATGGTCAGACCCTGGTTTGGCAGATTAACTATCACAGGTGACTGAGGTACCACTGGGCTAGCACCGTATGGCTGGTTAACTCCCTGTAGAGGTATCAAGGCATAGGCCTGTGGTACGTAGGGACTCATGGCACCGTAGGGACTGGGGCGAGGTAGAATTGGCTGGGGACCTGAAAGAGGTGTGTCAATATTATATGATTTATATTAATTCTATGGTGACTTAATTAAATATTTTTTGATTTCTTAAAATTAAGTTGAATATTTTTTCATTTCTTCAGATTAAGCAGGAATGCATTTGATGACCACATCATGCTATTAAATCACGTTTGTCTCTCCCGTGAGCCCACACTTGATACAGTGGTAAGAGGATAGAGCAGTAATGTAATCAGTGACCTTAATCAGCCATGCGGGTTGCCCTTTAGTTTTTGTTTGTTCCAGTCAATAGCTTTTCAGTCATGTTGGGACGAAGCCAGTGCTTCCTGAGTGGTACCAGTACTGTAGGAAGTAAACATATTTAGCTCGCGGACAAAATCTAACAGAGGTCACGTTCAAATCCAGGACCTTTCAATTTGGAAATATTACATCATATTTCAGAAAATTAAAATAGGCACAAAATGTTAATATAGGACATAGATTTGTTTGAAATGTAAAGTCAATTTGTTACTGAAAATTAAGAAAGTACATTTACCTTTTTTCTTGGCTGTAGCTGCAGTGGTGGTCTGTGGCTTGGCTAGTAGGGACTGAGGAGAGATGGCTGAGAACTGACCCATGGAGCTGTACATCGGGATAGGGATCTTACCAGACCTCTGAGATTGGGACGGAAGTGTAGGCGTCGACTGGTACATGTCTGAAAAAATAAAATGTAATGGAAGCTACTGATTCATTAGAAGTTTCCATTTGTTAATCATGTTATCATTTGAGCCACCTCATGGGAAAACCAACAATCTGCATATGCGAAAACAAAGGCGCAGATCAGCTTCGCGGTAACCGCGAAGCTGATCAGCGCCTTTGTTTTCGCTACTCGGATAGTACAATTCCTCCTCTACTTAACTCCAAAATTTCAAGCTTCTAGCCTGCTTCTGTAGCTGTACAGGCCGGTTTGTGTCGACCTGTTCGGAAACCACATTGTTGGTTTTCCCACGAGGTGGCTCATTTGTTTGCTTGTTTTGTGGTATAACATCCTAGACAACCTTTTTTCACTCATGTCGGGATAGAGCTACATCTTCCTGGGTGTTAACCACAGGGGTTTGCTAATTACCAACATGCCACTGGCCCAGAGGGCCAACTGGTCTCAAAATCTACTGGGGCTCTAAATTTTCAACTGGCCCAACTATTCTTTCCAGGTCAAAGTTGAGGTCAGAGCAATGCAAGACAAATATAGCACAAACAAGTTACGATCGATTTTCGTCTTTAGAAACAGTTGGTCATAACAGCACATAAATTATTTGCACACAATACTGATGTAGCCAGTCATTGCAGCAATTACAAGTCAACAGCTTTCCAAGACTACATTCAATTGGTTAAACTATTTACATCACACTTGCACTTTCACTTTGAGAATAAGGAGCACCATTTCGAACAAACACATTTTTTTCCCGAAAAATTCAGCTGGCCCGGAGGACCAGCTGCACCACATTTTAATTGGCCCAAGACCAAAATTTACTGGCCAGGGCCAGTGGGCCCCCTCTTAAAAAAGCCCTGTAACCAGTACTAACTGTGAAGTAATGTGCCTTGCTGAAGGGCACAGCCTTCCTACAGTAAGGGTCAAACCCCGGCCTCCTAACTTGTGGAGTTCGACGCCCTAATCTTTTTAGTATGTCAATGTTAGAAGGCAGATTTTGGTTCAATAACCTGACATGTGTTTTAAAAATACATATCTGTGACCTACCAATATCTTTATATCTGTCTTTGTATTGTTTTGTCTTTGGTTCTAAGTCTGGTTTAATCGTCCAATAGGCACCATGGCGTTTCTTAGACTCTCTCTCAAATATATTGTACAGGGAAAGATTGTGGCGAATAGAGTTCTGAAATTGAAATAACATGACATATGGGCATGTTTTTCAGAAGAATGTCTTTCCAGGACTTTAACTTTTGTTTACACCAAAGCAACTGTATTATGAAAGAAGGCTATAAATCCTCTAGTAGACCTCTACAAATGAAACTTTGTACGAAAAGTTCCAATTTTGGAATAACTCAGATGCAATTTTGTCTGGTCCTGTAATTTTGTCTATTGCTAAACATTGCATATATGAAATTGTTTTCATTCATGTCGACTGCCGAGGCAAACCTGACCAAAATGGATCTGCGGTATAGTGACAGACCGTCATTGACACTATCTGGATAAGAAACTTTGTTTTATAAATTAAACTTACCTTCCAGCCTTTTTTACCACAATGGCGATAGTAAGGGAAAGTGTCTTCTATCCATTTTGTTATTTCTTTCAATGTCATCTTGCGATCTTCCCGACTATACAATGCCATCTGTATCATAGCCATGTAGGAAAATGGAGGTCGTCGGTCACAGCCACATTCATCACTGATCTGGTAATATACATACATGTACATGTATAAGAATATATGAGCCCCGACACGAGAAAACCGGTCTAGAGGTTTCCGACCATGTCTGACACAAACCAGCCTCAGGAGCTATAGAAGACAGCTAAATGCTTGAAATTTTGGATTTAGGAAGAAGAGGAATTGTACTATCCGTGTAGCAAAAAACAAAGGCACTGATTTGTGGCTTTGTTAAAATCGCGTAGGCAAAAATTCAGTTTTCTCATGATGTGACTCATATATGTCATAGTGTGTGCTGTTGTTTAACATCCAAGTCAACAAGTTTTCCGTCATGTGGGGATGGAGCAGGGTTCGAAGTGCCCATCTCTCCCCGGGTTTACCCATGGGTTTTACCCGGGTAAACCCGGGTTGGGCTTTAAGCCTTATTTTGAAAAAGTGGGTACTTAGTGGGTCCTCGCTATTTTTGATGTTCACATTTGTGTATTTTACAGTAATTTGACAGACAAAAAAATTTTTTTTTCTTTAAAAACATACACTTTAGTAAAATTTACTACTATAAATGTGTACTTTATATTACATCCACTAAAATTCCATGACACCATCAATTTTGAATATTAGTAGGAGCAAATGATAGTTTTAGAACTGTACTTCAATGAAAGCTAGCAATGAAAGTATGCCATCAATCAGTCTCTCATATTTAATAGACAATTGCTTTAATCCTTTGTTTGTGTTTTCACCTAATTATTGCTCTAGGAAGTGTTGATAACACTTTTATAACAATACCCCATATGACACCTATTTAGGCACTGCTAACATGAGGTGTTAACTAATTGTTTGGTATGTTTGTTCTAAATTTATATCACTTAGTTGACTACCTTGTATGTCTAGCTGTAATGACATCTGGCATGGTAGTTAAATGATGAATTATAGGTAAAATGTGACTTAGCTAGATTTATCTGATTATTTTTATGGCAGTAGAAATATCTTTCACCATTCTCTTATCGTAAGTCTGTCACAGACCAAGTCTTTCTTCTGTGCATGTCGATCAGCTATTTAGTAACAACAACAAAAAAACTCAACGAGAAGTTAAAACCTCTGTATCTTTTCAATTCTGTCTAATCGTCAAACACCCCTAATGCAATCTTGCCAGCTTGGTTAGATAGCTGATTGTTCTTTTGGGATTGCTTGACACAAACTAAATAGGTTATTCAAATGAGATAAATTCAAATGTCTTGTTACTTGTACATTCATTTCTAAAATGCCTTAATACCTTGCTCAATACTCGAGTATCATCATTAGATATAAAGATCATAAAATTTCTAATACTGGTCACTACCCACTACCCAGTGGGTATACGGGTTTACCCGCAGAAACCCACTGGGTTGGGTTTTATGGTTTAATACCCGGGTTTTTTGAACCCTTGGATGGAGCCATGGCTTCTTGGGTATTTTCGTTCAACCTGGCCCCGAGGTTATAAAACTTTTTTCAATCTCAGCTCAGCTGAGCATGAAATTTCAACTGCTCATAAATGTTGAAATAATCAAAATTAGTGGAACATTCAGGTTCAAAACTCAAAAACTAGTAATTTATCCTGCTAATAAATGTTAAAATGCCAACAATTGTTGGCATTTTAACATTTATGAGCAGGATAAATTTTAGTCTCAGCTGAGCTGAGCATGAAAAAAGTTTTATAACCTCTGGGCCAGGACTAAGGGGAGTTAATGTCATGCTCAAGGACACTTCTTTGGTTTTTTTAGGTCCAATGATCTACCAATACGATACCAGTCTCCCAAAAAGTGTGAAGTTCAGTATACAACTTTAAGCTGCCTGTATACAGACCCTCTTTATATCCTCTGGGGTGAGACATTTCCACTGTAGGAGCTGACGTTCTTCCTTACTGTAGGGATTATTGGCGTTTGTCGATGATGATGATGCTGGTTTCTCCTTCAGTTTCATACCCTTCAGCCACTGGATGTTGGTCAGAGATGTGTTCAGACCTCCTAGAAACAGCAAAATTATAATTCAAGTCAACACTATGATCGATATATCTGATACATCATTCAAGTTCTGTTAACATGGTTAATGTAATTAAAATTTAATGCCTGCATATATCATGGGACAAGAAGTTAGAACCCCTTTTGGTAATTGATGATGTACATTCATTTTTAACATATAATTAACAGATTAATGTTCTAAGTTCTAATCTTAAGTTTTTCATCAAGAAAAACAATCAATTGATACTAATTAATATCGAATATGTAGCCTAAACTGTGTATTATAAATACCAACCTTTTTCCTCCAGATTTTCCCCAGTTTCTGACTCCTGTGAGCTGGTAACTGATGGCTCTGGTTCACTCTCTAACGACACACCTGTAACCCTCGGCTCCCCATCCTCTTGGTTTACCCCATCCCCCAATTCACTGATCACACTCCCTGTTTCAGAGGAAACCGAATTAATAACTGAATCAGCCTGCTTCGAGCCCCAGGAATCATCAACATCCTTAGATCCCACCAGGCTTCTAACATCAATAATCTGAATGTAACTCGTTGTTTCTGGCTTCTCGAGACTATCACTGGCACTGACAAAACCTGAGCTGTTGTTACTAGTCTCTACATGGGATTCATTATTAAGATTTGTTTTTCTTGATTCTGCGTTCACTGTATCTGTTGAAGGTGTTATGGAAGTCGAGGCATTAGCGTCTGACTTTTTCTTAAATGGTGGCTGAATAACATAAACTGGTCTATGAGAAGAAGATTCATGTCTAAGATGAGCAATTCTTTGATTTATATCCACGGGTGTTGAAGTGTAAGGTCCAATGTTGTCACCTGAACAATATGCTTTCGGAGATGGAGCAACTGGCACAAACGTTCCCATTGAAAGTGGCGAAAAATTATTATCACCTCCTGCCTGTATGGGAGAAATATTTGATAACACTGGCACAGCATTTGGATTGACAGGCCTTTGATATCCAAAACTCACAGGAGTTCCAACACTCTTGTTAGCGAGTGGCACAGCCTGACTCATGTAATGAACAGTCTTTCTAACAGAGTTACCGTTTTCTGCAGCATTTGAATCAGAAATATGGGCTATTTTCCTAGGGGTAGGGTAAGCCAAAGCTGTCTCACCTGATAAAGGATTATTATAAGCTAACTTTGATGTGTTTCTGGAGTTCACAACTTGAAATGCATGCTGAGTTTCCTCATTTCTTGCTGGTTGTGTAGTGAGAGGGGAAGGTATCACATATGAGTTTATTTTCATATTGCCTGAATTGCCCAACAAAGACCTTGAAGGTTCAAAACTGGAATTTCGAGACATGTCTGTTTCAATAGCAGAATCAAAAGCAGAGCTACTCTGTTCTGATCTCAGAAAAACACTTGAGGAAGACAATCCACTGTCATACTCTTCATCATCAATATGAGAAAGGTTCAGTTTTACATCCTCTGGTTTAGATTTAGGTTTGAGTAAACTACGTGCAGCTGTGGTAGAGCTACCGGTTTCTGTAGGAGAGTCAAACTCCCTATCACTCTGTCCTGTCAAGTCTTTGTGGTTGACGTTAGAAGTTTTCAGTACACTCTTTCTTGGCAATATTCGACCATGAGAACCAGCAGACACTGATGTCTTTTTTGGATTAACGAGGCTTTTCAGGGCAGAATCTGATTTCAGACTATCTTTATTTACTATGATCACATAGGTACTCTTGCTCCCTTCCTGGTGGATTTTCTGTATTCTTGCGTGAGGCTCCTCGGACAAATTGCTTTCCATTTGGGTATGTGTGGTTTGGTCAATATGCTCTTTTCTGTTAGACATTCTCCCAGCTCAGCCAACTAAGATATCCCATACATCATAATTCAGAAGACTGAAACATGTATTTAAAAAGAAAGTTAACTCTAAATATCTGTGATTGTGACAAAAAATCCAAATTTGTTTATTAACATGTACATTTTTATCTCTGAACTATCAACCTGATAACCATAACCAATTGTATTTTTGTAAAGAAGAAGAGGCACTTTACTTTTGTTGTGTGACTTTTTCTTGAGCAAGGTTACCAAAATTTTTAAGTTTTTCTAAAAGAGAATCACAAAATTCTATCCAATCATTGAATACCAGCTTGCATGTGTCAGAGTACCTGTTTCTGTGATTTAAATACATGTGATAAAATGCATTTCTACATTTGCCAAGTCATTCTGTCCTTGTCTGCCAGCAGATTTTGACAAGAATCACTGCCAAAGTTGAAAATGCCTATCTGAAATTGATTCTGATGGAACTCTGTGTACCGTACACTATAATCAGATGTGAAAGAAAACAACAATTTTTATGAGAAACTACGAACACAAATTTTTTAACTTTTATGCATGATCTGTCATCTACTCAAGACGTACAAGGTGAACAATTTTAGCATTTTAGTGGACAATTTTTTTCAAACTGGTTTGCCTGTACGAATGACCAAAAGCATGATGTGGATGCCATATAACGACCTATGTCAGTTGTTAGAAAATTTCATATTCCAGTGTTCCTTTTCAGGCAATTTCGGGGCCGAAATTCGGCCCCATTCCCAATGGCAAAACACCACCAATTTTCCCAATTGACCCACAAAAATTCCCAATCAAAAATTCCAAAAAAATCAGAACTTGAAAGTTCGTTTTTCATAGACACGAAAACTAATGACTTTTATATTTTTACCTTTGTTGAAGTTAATGCAGTAAGAAATTGTAGTCTAATTTCCTCAGATATCAAATCCAATGTATTTTAAATATGATGAGTGTAATATCCCTCATTATAATCAGTTTTGGTTGCTCCAATTTCACCTAATTATAGAGTACATCTTCCAACTTTGTGCCTAATTTTGGACAGCACCAGTAATCAACACAAAAAGAAATCTAGGTCAGACACGTGTAAGGTTGAATGAAAAAGCACCCAAACACCAAATTATGGCACTGGAGTATAAACTTGACACTTGACATCCACATAATATTATTCTACAAGTATTGACTTTTAGAAAAAGTAATTTTACAAGTACATACTGATTATGAAAAAATAAAAATTTTGAGAAAAAATAAGTTTATTGGTGCCATTGTAACTCAGTGTTGCTACATAAAGAGATATTTTACCTATGTTATCAAATTAAGCAAGAAATCACTTAAAGAATTTTACGCCGTGACTTTTTCCCAATTTGGGCATTTCGCGCGTAATTTTTCCCAATTGCAAGGGCCCCGCCCCCATTCCCAAAAAGGAACACTGTATTCCTGTCGTGCCGATAGCCAATACCTGTAGCATTGGCTATCTGCACTACGGTAGGGCCACTTATCAGCACAGGCGGCCCCCGTGGCCGAGCGGTTAAGAGCACTGTTTCTTAATCACTCGATCATCTCACCGCTGTGTCTGGTGTGGGTTCAAGCCCCGCTCTGGCCACATGTGAGGCAAGCCAAGTTCTGCTTGCGGGTGTGTCAGGTGGTTTTTCTCGGGGTTCTCCCGTTTTCGCCCCACCTACTGATTGGCCCGTCTCATATGAGCTGAAATAATCTTGAAAGGGACGTAAAACTGAATTAAAAAAAAAAAAAAAAAAAAACATCAGCACGACCGTTGTGCGGATAAGCGGCGTTATCGGCATGACTGGGCTAAATCCCAGGTTTGATCCTCATCCTACAGTAGGTGCGGTTCAATGTGGCCTTGAGCAAGTCACATTTACGCGGCTCCTGAGGTAATGGTCAGAAATTGATCGACTCATCTGGTAAAAAAAAAAAAATATCGGCGTTCTTTGCAATAAACGGCTTGTTGGCGCAGAAACAGGACAGTTTGGAGGGTTGTACCTTTAACGTTTGAATTAGTTTTCTTGAGAAAATGATTATTTGTGTTCGTATTGATTGCAGCCGTTGTTTTCAGTATTTTTCGTAAATTTGGCGTGTCTAAGCAGGACTGTGCTTCCATTTTTAAATTTTGGTCGCTGTGTAATTTCAGCCAATGGAAAGATTGGAAAGAAAATCTCGCGAGATTCGGCTTAGCAGGTGCCCGAATTCGTCAATAGAAGGGAAGATTTCATTGGTCGAATTCGTCCATTAACCCAATGAACAGCTCGCTTACAAATTCAGCATTTGTTTACATATGGCGACCACTCACAAAAAAGAAAGAGAAATTAGTTTGGACATGTTTTAACCTTAAGCGGCAGTTTCATTAAAGTAATTTATGATAAATACACATCCTCTATATAGATAAACTTAATAACCATGCAATGAAATTTCCATTTCATACCTTAATAGCTCGTATCCACTATTTTTGTCCATGTTAGGCATGTTTTATTTTCTAAGTCTACACAAATTTTGACACTCAAGATGATTGTAATGCATGACATGCAAATGAGCTATAATGACCTTCCATAAATAGGTTCTATTTTAATGCAAATCTGGATTGCCCAGAGACAGAGTTGAATGAGATATAAAAATAACTCGTGGAAAAATGTATTCTATATTTAGGTCATGGAATTTTGCATGCTATTAATAAAGCATATTTCTTATTTAGGCCAACTCAATAGACATGTCCATTAATAATTTTGATGTGATTTTTCGTGTATTATGCCTTAATGCATATGCATTCTGTGTATACATCAAGGATAACACAAATTACAAATTGCACCTAAGGTGATGATCAGAAATTGATCGACTCAGTATCAGAAGATAGATACATTAGGAAAACACAATTATATGCAAGACAGAGACTTTTAGAGCTGTAAATATGAAACTATGTGGCTTGAGAAAATGATTATTTTGTGTTTGTATTGATTGCAGCCGTTGTTTTCAGTATTTTTCGTAAATTTGGCGTGTCTAAGCAGGGCTGTACTTCCATTTTTAAATTTTGGTAGCTGTGTAATTTCAGTATTGGAAAAATTTATTGTTGATTGTGGGTACACATTAGAAGGGTCATTGGGTCGGGTATGAAGCCAAGCCGAGCTGCTGTCCTGCTGAACCATTAAAATGCCAAACTTGCCCGTACGAAAAATACTACAAAACTATAGCTATACTATTGCTATACTTCAACAAGATTCTTGCTAAAATTTGATTTTATAGCAATATTGCAACAATACTAAATATATTGCAATAATATAAGTAAAAATATTGTAATAATTTGAATAAAAGTTTAGCCAGAAATTGGGAGAAAACTACCACTGAAAATATTGCCATAAAACGGAGAAAAAAGTGCTGAATAATAACTTCCTGTTGCATCATTATACCTTTTGGAGGTTAACCTGAGTTTAACACACAGTAACTACACATGCTGTTTAAATCTGTCTAAGGACTGCAGAAATGAGCTAAAAGTAAAAACCATCTGATTGGTCACTGACATATGTTGATATCTCTTTTCAAAAAATTCATTGGTTGTTTGAAAATAATGAAACAGACCAAGGTCATTTTTTGACAGATTTTGGCTATTTTAAAGAAATGAAAAACTTTTTCTATACTTAAATTTCACCTGGATGGCTATTTTGTACCTTTGACTGTTTGCTAAGCTGGTATTTGCGTGGTTGTATTATCATTAAACAAAATTTAGAAATGCATAAATTTTTACATTCCTATCAATAAAACCATGTTGTAAGAAATTGTCTTTTTGTATCAAGAAATCAAAATTCAAGTGATTATAATTTCAAAAATCAGGCACTGACCTCAAAGCTTTGCAGCTTGGCTTGGCCTTGGCTTTCATACATGTGTCTGACCCAGCGTCGGCAAGGGAACGAGAGTTTGTATAAATGGTCCAGGTCACATGACCAAGATGGCCACCATGGCTATAAATAGCAAAAACCTTTAAAAATCTTCTTCTCCAGAACCAGAAGGCTTATGATTTTGAAACTTGGCATGAAGCATCAGGCAATGGAGCTCTACAAAGTTTGTATAAATCATGACCCTGGCATGACCTTGACCTATTTTACGGCAAGGTCAACATGGGTCACCCATGCATTTGAATGGGGAAAATTGTTAAAATATGATTTGAAGGGCAAAACTTGCTGGAAATGGGCAAATGGACAGAATATTTATGTTTATGAGAAAATGTTGTACCCAGGGGGTGGCTGCCACTGCCCCGGGGCTATATACATGTATATGACCATAATATTCAAACATCATCTTCTCTGAAACCGCTTGGCTAATCAAAGCAAAACTTTATATGGAGCATCCTTAGGAAGGGGCAATGGAATTTTGTATAAATGGTCAAGGTCACATGATCAAGATGGCCACCATGGCTATAAATAGCAAAAACCTTTAAAAATGTTCTTCTCCAGAACCAGAAGGCCTATGATTTTGAAACTTGGCAGTTGGCATGAAGCATCAGGCAATGGAGCTGCACAAAGTTTATATAAATCATGACCCTGGCATGATCTTGACCTATTTCATGGCAAGGTCAACATAGGTCACCCATGCATTTGAATGGGGAAAATTGTTAAAATATGATTTGAAGTGCAAAACTTGCAGGAAATGGGCAAATAGACAGAATATTTAGGTTTATGAAAACAATTTGTCCCCAGGGGGTTGTCTGCCTCTGCCCCGGGGTTATATACATGTATATGACCATAATATTCAAACATCTCTGAAAGCTCTTGGCCAATCAAAGCCAAACTTTATTTGGAGGATCGTTAGGAAGGGGCAATGGAATTTTGTAGAAATGGTCAAGGTCACATGATCAAGATGGCCGCCATGGCTATAAATAGCAAAAACCTTTAAAAATCTTCTTCTCCAGAACCAGAAGGCCTATGATTTTGAAACTTGGCATGTCAGAAGCATCAGGCAATGGAGCTCTACAAAGTTTGTATAAATCATGACCCTGGGATGACCATGACCTATTTTACGGCAAGGTCAACATAGGTCACCCATGCATTTGAATGAGGAAAATTAATAAAATATGATTTGAAGTGCAAAACTTGCAGGAAAAGGGCGAATGGACACAATACGGTATTTATGTTTATGAAAATATTTTGGGCCCAGGGGGTTGTCTGCCCCTGCCCCGGCTATATACATGTATATGACCATAATATTCAAACATCTTCTTCTCTGAAACTGCTTGGCTAATCAAAGCCAAACTTTATGTGAGCATCCTTAGGAAGGGGCAATGAAATTTTGCATAAATGGTCAAGGTCACATGATCAAGATGGCCGCCATGGCTATAAATAGCAAAAATGTTTAAAAATCTTCGTCTCCAGCACCAGAAGGCCTATGATTTTGAAACTTGGCATAAAGCATCAGACAATGAAGCTCTACAAAGTTTGTATCAATTATGACCCTTGGATGACCTTGACCTATTTTACGGCAAGGTCAACATAGGTCACCCATGCATTTGAATGGGGAAAATTGTTAAAATATGATTTGAAGTGCAAAACTTGCAGGAAATGGGCAATTAGACAGAATATTTATGTTTATGAAAACAATTTGTCCCCAGGGGGTTGTCTGTCCCTACCTCGGGGCTATATACATGTACATAACCATAATATTCAAACATCATCTGCTCTGAAACCGCTTGGCCAATCAAAGTCAAACTTTATGTGGAGGATCGTTAGGAAGGTGCAATGAAAGTTTGTATAAATGGTCATGGTCACATGATCGAGTTGGCCACCATGGCCATAAATAACAAAAACCTTTAAAAATCTTCTTCTCCAGCACCAGAAGGCCTATGATTTTGAAACTTGGCATGAAGCATCAGGCAATAGAGCTCTACAAAGTTTATATAAATCATGACCCTTGGATGACATATTTTATGATAAGGTCAACTTAGCTCGCCCATGCATTTGAATTGGGAAAATTGTTCCAATGTCATTTGAAGGACAAAACTTGCAGTAAATTGGCAAATGGACTGAATTATTATGATTAAAAAAATGATTCCAGAGGTTGCTCTGACCCTGCCCTGGAGTTATATACATGTATAGTACCATTCTAGTCAAATAAGTTTATTGGTATATATTTCAGGTCTCAGGTGAGCGTTTACAGGACCATTGGTCCTCTGGTTCTTATTTTTGCTCCAAGACATAGATTGTGGGTACTCGTTAGAACTGCCTCTGCGAGGCGGTTCTAATGTGTACCCACAATCTATGTTTTGAGCAAAAATAAGAAAAATATCCAACAATTTCTGCTGAAAATTTTCAATTGTTACAACTTTAGCAAAATCTATATACATGTATTACATCCAGGCATGTTTTCGTAATGAGAGCAAAGATGGGCAAAATTACTGAGTACACACTTTGTTAATGGGTGCCTCAGGCCCTAAAGGTACTGTCCAATGTATGAGCCGCCTCGTGGGAAAACCAACAATGTGGTTTCCGAACAGGCCTGACACAAACCGGCCTGTGCAGTCACTGAAAAGAGCTAGAAGCTTGAAATTTCGGATTTAAGTAGAAGAGGAATTGTACTATCCGAGTAGAGAAAACAAAGGCGCTGATCAGCTTCGCGTTTACCGCGAAGCTGATCTGCTCCTTTGTTTTCGCCTATGCAGATTGTTGGTTTTCCCATGAGACGGCTCATATGTAGAAAAGCTACTTAGGGTGGTTAAAAGCAACCAATTTTTGTGGCGCCAAGCTATGTGCACATGTATAAAGGAAGGATATAAATGAGCCCTACATTAATGAGGAGCTACAACCTGTGTTTTAATGGACAGTGATTTAAAATCTTTAAATTGTCACCAGATGTATACCTTTATCATATTTTGAAGCTTTATATAATCTATGTTTCAGAATGCCGAGGAAAAGGAAGAAGGGTAATCAGCGTAAACCCAGTTTAGTGTTTACAGAAAGTCCAGTGAATATTCAGACTCATGCTCCTACACCAGTTCTCTGTGCCAGGCATCCACAAACAGCCGAGACTGTGTCTGTGTGTGACCTGGAAGATGTACCCTGGGTAAGCTTATCTTCATGTTAATGTGTATTTGAATGTGAGGTTTCAGTCCAGGTCTGACACATTTACTGCACAGCTGATCTGTGTCATTGTTTTGCATATAATATGTAAAAATCATGACGTGGTGCATGAAATTTCAACTCGTTTTCACTGCAGGTTTTTAATCCTGATTTCCTGCTCAATGAGCTTAAGTTTGTTGGATTCTTAATACATATAGCTGCACAGGCTAGTCTCTGCATGACACAGTCGAAACCCTGAAACAGGTTTTAATATAATGAACAAGGAATCCTTACAGCCAGGGGTCATGAGTAAATCTCTTCAGGTTTTCAAGACAGGTTTTCTCATAGACAAAGCCAAATGGATCATCTGGATTCCTAAACCATATTTTTCAGGTTTCACCACAATTCCGAGGAGCAGCATTACATTCCGACACAAAAGCTAGGCGGCGTGTAACAAGGCAAAGACGACACAGTCTAGGCTCTACACTTGCCTCTACAGCAAACATAAACAAAGAAAATACTCATTGTGGAGGTACTGGAATAGCTGGTCACAGGAAGACCAAATACAAAAGTTTAAAGTTTGTCGGCGATCAGACTACAGTTGCTAGTCTTGTGGAGGATGTCAATATTTCGTGTGATACTGAAACCACGGAAGATGAAGGAATGCAAGATAAAAATAGAATCAGTGACCTTGACACCTCTGGTGATGATAACCATCACAGAAAAAGGTCAAGGACAAATATTAAGATCGGAAAAAGAGGTGATCAACTGGTTTTGAGTGAAGTATCTGAAAGTAATAAGAAACATGAAGGCATTAGGACTGCCCAAAATGTTGAATCATGTAATGTTGTTGACCTTGACATGCATGGTTTGACAGCACAAGGTCATACAAGTGCTGAAATGAATTCATCAAGTTTGGATTCCAAAAATAAGCCAACAGCTGACATAGCAGACACAAAACAATCTAAAACTCAGGGAAGGAAACATTTAAATCACAAAAAGAAAACTAAGATGAAGAATCTACGTAAAAGTATCTTTAGTTTAAGTGCTTTGTCCTCAGATTCAGATTCTTCAATGTCAGGTCCTGAAATTTTTCACAGTCACAATGAAAATCAAGGAACTCAGAGACGGTATCATGTATCCATTAAATCACCTGTTAAACGATTGTTCACAAGTCAGCTTAGAGTGACTTCCCCTGCATCTTTGGACAGAAACTCGGGGTTTCCACCTGCAGAGAATTCAGAAATGGAAAACTTGTGCAATGATTCAAGTATGGTTGATTCGGATGATAGTAATCAAAAGACCCCTGTTCGTAGGTCCAAGAGAATAGCTGCAAACTTGAAAAGGTTAGCAAGGGAGGGAACACCTCTAGGGAAACCTTTAAGAATCATGAAAGTGCTGGTTGCTGATACACCAGATTCGGAGAAAGGACTGAGTATCAGACAGAAACAGCTGAAAGGCATTTTATGATAATGTAAGTTCGGAAATTTTCGTGTGACTTTTATTTCGCGAATTTTCTATTTCTATTTGTGAGGTCAATTTCTCGCAAAATTTCTGAACTTACAGTACTTAAAAAAACTCTATTGACACGAGAGCCATTATGACATAGTAGACATGATACTGTTAGTTGGGAAATGATTGCGAGAATTTAATTTTCATTTATTTTAAAAACAAAGACAATTCTGTATGAATGCAAAGTTCTCACTAATAAAAACTTGAAAACAGAACATCAGTGAAATCAAGACCCTGAAAAAAATTTTGGAATATTAGTTGCGCGAAAATTTCCTAATTTATAGTGTAGACGTGTTAGACATGTATGCCTTTAGACACATATCTTTATTTGATGCAACAGGGATTTTTATCAGGTGTCTCAGGGGCCGAAATAAGGCCCCATTCCCAATGGAATTTAGGCGAGATTCTTTCCCAATTTGGAGAAAAAATTCCCAATCACAACTGAAAATATTTTTCAAAAGTTTCATAATTTGTTGAATTATAACTGTTCTGTTTGAAATGATGCTTAAATTTGAAAATAAAGTATTACTTTCTGATTTTCAATGAAATAACTTGTAAATTTTAAATATATCAGAGGAAAATTTCATTGACTTTGAATGCTATGAAAATTTCCCAAATTTAGGATTTATGTCGCTGATTTTCCCAATCTGAAAGGCCCAAGGGCCCCTTCCCAAAACTGCCAAAAAATCCCTGTGCAATTATGAAAGGTGTGCCTTTGCTGTTTAACAGACAGAGATTATCATGCCTATACAATATATGTTTTTTCATGAGTTGTAAAAATTGAACATTTTCAGTGGAAAAAAATTGATAGATGCTTTTTTATATTTTTGCTAAAATATTGATTGTGGGTATATTGGAGCACTACAGGGACATGTTATCCTGATGTCTGTATTTTACTGAGCCACTCAAGCCATCAAACAGAATTATGTCAAAGACTGAAGATGGACATGCAGGATCCTTGACGCATCATTGGTCTAAATACCAATTCGTCTGATGGCCATTTTGCCCAGAAGCCATTTCATAAATTAACAACTTTGTGTACATTGTTCAAACACAAAAAAAAACTTTCAGAATGGCTGTCATCTGGGACTTTGATCATGTCCAACACAAATTCTGGCTGTGCAGTCACAGAACATGGCCTGTTTCTTCTTGATTGGATTTAGAAAGTAAAATGATTTTCCTGGAGAAATATTATATTCTGGAGAAAGTAAAGGCTCTGATCAGCCACAGGATAATTAGCAGCTAACTTGCAACTTTCTCAAAGTATACATGCAAAAAAAGCATTTTTTTTCTCACTGTATGGTTGATTATTTACTTTTTGTCATATTTTGTCCTAGATGCCATTTCTATAATGTGGTACTGAAAATCAATGAAATAAATTATCATGATTCCTAAATTTCCTTACGTTGTTGTACTTTTTTGATAAATGAATGACTTGGATTTGCTCTAGCTATTTAGATGAGACTTCAAATCAATGTCCAGTCTTTGGCATTAGCTGTTAGTGGGACATTTACGCCCCCAACTCAACATTGTAGTCCCTTGCCTGTTGGGGCTCTGTGAAATAGATGGGCTGCTTGTTCCTCTAAGAAAAGCTTTTACCAGCTGGCTGACCATCTGAATCCTGATAAATTGCTAAGGTCTGAGCCCAGATAAAGTGGTTGTTTATTTGGGTGGTTATATTTTGAAGCACATTTCACGTCATGAAGACATTCCAATCACTTGCTATAGGACCATGTTAAGCTACAAATCAAACTACCAAACAGTTATTATTAGCTCACCTGAGCCGTTAAGACTCACAAGGTGAGCTAATAGTATACCCGTGTTCCGTCGTAGTTGTCATTGTAGTGGTAGTTGTTGTCGTCCAAAATGTTCAAGTCTTCTTCTCTAAAACCCCTTGGCCAATCAAAGCCAAACTTCATGTGGAGCATCCTAAGGAAGGGGGTACCAAAGTTTGTATAAATGGTCCAGGTCACATGACCAAGGTGGCCACCATGCCCATATATGGTAAAAAGCTTAAAAAATCTTCTGTGGACCGATTTCAATGAAACTTGGTATGTAGCATTGGGGACTCTGGCCAACCATAGTTTGTATAAATCATGACCTTGGGTTTTATGGCAAGGTCAATTTTGGTCACATAGGCTTTTCAATGGAAGGTCAAGGTCATTTCTTTACTTTGGCAATAAGGTCATTTATATATTAAATGTAAAACTCAATTTTCTCAGAAACATCTTGACCAGTAAAAACCAAATTTTGTATGTAGTATTCTTAGGAAGGGGGAACCAAAGTTTGTAAAAATGACTAAGATGGCCGCCATGCACATGGTAAAAACCTTAGAACATCTCTGGAACCTGTGGACCGATTTCAATGAAACTTAGTATGTAGTATCGAGGACTCTGGCCCATCATATTTTATATAAATCATGATGTTGGGTTGACCTTCACCTATTAAACATCAAGGTCAAATATTGTTACAATGACTTTTCAATGGGAAAAAGTGGAAACATTGGATTTTCCATAAAGTTTTGTAACCTGCAACCTGAAAATTGGTAGATACAGACAGACAGTTTATAGTGTTAATAATTATGTGAGTATTGGAGGACAAGTTTACATTTTACCTTGACCAACATGACCTTAGCCAAAGGTCATTTATCAAATACGAAATCTCAGGTTAGCAATATCACGACCATTGGTCCTGTTTTGTTGTTTTTTTTTTGCATGGTTTAGCCACACTGTAGGAATATGTGTGTTGGATTTTCTAATAAGGTCAGCCACACTCCAGGCTGAATAACCAAACAAACTAAAAGAGACCGACTTGAAGAGCAAGAAGACTAGCTCCTTTCCGAACTGGATTCGAAGCAAAAAAACGTTTAATAGGTTTCATCCTATAGGCCCTAAGATACAGATCAGCATTTTGCAACCAGTTGATGCCTTATTCGCACATCTAGTCATATTGGAACTGTTGGTTATTTAAGCCATACAATTTATGGGCAAGTCTCAACTGACAACTGCTTGAAACATCATAAGTGGCTGGTTGGTTGTGTTATGGTTTAATGTTCCAATCAACAATTGAGCCGCCACATGAGAAAACCAACAACCTGCAGATGTGAAAACATAGGCGCAGATCAGCTTCGCAGTAACTGCGAAGCTGATCTGCACCTTTGTTTTCGCTACACGGATAGTACAATTCCTCTACTTTCTAAATTCAAAATCTCTAGCCATCTTCTGTGCTTGTACAGCTCGGTTAGTGTCAAACCTGTTTGGAAACCACATTGTTTGTTTTTCTCAAGATGCGGCTCAATTTTTTCAGAGGTGTCAGAATACAGGCATTCCTTTTTGGGTACAGCTGGTACCAGTGGTGAGGAGAGTACATGCAAATGTGTATTGTTCAAGGAAATAATCTGGCGGAATTAGGGTTTGAACCCAGGACTTTAAATTCAGAGTCCTTCAAAAATTGTTACAACATGCATGGAGAACAAGATGACTAGCTCTTCCCAACAAGGTGGCCATCTTGCTAGCATCAACCAAATACAGTGGTGACAAGTACAACAGAGAGGCAGACAGAATGAACAGAAAGTGGCCATCTGATTATGATTATGTAAATTTATACAGAAATCCAAATAAAAATGGACATAGGCACATGGAAAAACAGGCAACATATAGATAAATCACATCAGAACCGCCTTGGAACAGTCAGCAAAAACATACTCTTTTAACATAAACATTTAAACATATTTTATGTCAGTGTCAGAATCTCCATGCTCAATTGTACAGGGAATACTGTGCACTATCTATAGCAACGTTTAAATATGAGCCGATACACCAGAAAACCAACAAATTGCATATGTGCAATAACTGCACAGCTGATCAGCGACTTTGTTTTTTTGCTCCAGAGTAAAGTATGCTGTCTCTTCTTACTAAATCAAAAATTTCAAGCTTCTAACTACAGCCTGGTTTGTGTCCAGCATAGTCGTAAACCAAGATTGTACAGCCGCGGTGGTGTAATGGATAGCGTATTCGCTTAGCAATCAAGAGGTTGCGGGTTCGAAACCCGGCTGGTACATATGCATGTCATGTTGGTGACAAATGTTCATCCTGACGTAATAAAGGCAAACCGCCCTTAGGGTGCAACATTTTTTTTTTTTTAGGTTTTCTCATGTGGCAGCTCATATTATTACCTTGGCTGTTAGTGAGATGTTCAAACCTGAACATGACAATAAACAGAGCAAAGGAAGGTGCCGATCAGATTGTGGATGCACAAATACTCACATATGGCATTGCTTTGTACAAACATGGGTATGAAGAAATAGCTATGAAAAACAGTTTTAGTTTGTGTTTATTTTAATTCTTTTCATGAAGTACAGTTATCTAACAAACAAATAACATATGAGCTGCCGCATGGGAAAACCAACAATCTGCATATGCAAAAACAAAGACGCAGATCAGCTTCGCGGTAACCATGCCTTTGTTTTCGCTACACGGATAGTACACTTCCTTTTCTTCTTAAATCCAAAATTTCAAGCCTCTAGCCATACTCAGTACTTGTACAGCCCAGTTTGTGTCAAACATGTTCGGAAAACACATTTTTGGTTTTCTCACGAGGCAGCTCAAATAACAAATTGTCACAGTCAGAATGTAACAAATTTATAATATACAAAGTAACAAAGTTTATCATAAATTTTCCAGGCTAAAATAATTATTGTTTATTAAGCAGTATCCGAAAAATTCAAACTCATTTTCAATACAATAAAGTATTGTTCAAACAGATGCAAATTAAATTGCAGTGTAGTCCCAGGGGTATAAAATGTAAGGTAAAATAGCTTGTATACAAGTATGATCCCCTATCTCCTAACAAAGGCCATCACCTTTGCAGGATTCAAAGTTCAACCCTCAAGTCCTCTACCACTATGCCACAGCGCTTCCCTGCACATTTTGAGGCTGTGGGGTTTCTTTAAACACGCTAGACACTGATGATGCTGACGGTGAATCGCTGTGTTTCCGTGCCGACTCGGGAACAATTAGAGCTGTAACATCTCCATCTTTACTTGTACATACTGCATCACCACACACATTGATTAAACACTGGCACTGCAAAATATAGCAAATATATATGAGCTGCAGCATGAGAAAACCGGTCTTCGGGGTTTCTAAACAGGTCTGACACATACTGGCTTGTGCAGCTACTGAAGATAGCTTGAAGCTTGAAATTTCGGATTAAGGGACAAGAAGAATTGTACTATCCATGTATTGAAATACAAAGGCATTGATCAGCTGCACAGCTGATCTGCTCAGCTGCACAGCTGATCTGCATCCTTGTTTTCCCATAGGCAAATTGAAGCGGCTCATATAAATTCGCATATATTTGAGGTGGAAAATATCATGAGTGTGTTGTTCAAAGGTTCCTCCTCTTTTCTAGGCCCCATCAAGAATTTCAGTCATCTGAGATGGGCCAATCAGTAGGTGGGGCGAAAATGGAAGTGAATGACTTGTCTCACATGTGCCATGTAATGAGACTGAACCCATGCTGGTCAAAGGGATGAGAAATATCAATTTTGTGATTTTACATTATTGATGCAGTACACTGTTTGAAATTTAGATGTGGAAAATTTCTACTGCTCTTTGTATTAAAGTTTAATGTCCTAGCATCAGGAAAACATGTCCGTGACATGTATACCCCCTTGAACCCCACTTCTATATAGTAAAACTGGGGTTCACCAGGGTAAACCTATTTTTCTTATTTTTGCTCCAAAACATAGATTGTGGGTACTCGTTAGAACCGCCTCGGCGAGGCGGTTCTAACGTGTACCTACAATCTATGTTTTGAGCAAAAATAAGAAAAATATCAAAAAGTTTCTACTGAAAAGTTTCAATTTTTACAACTTAAAAAATCTCTGTATATCGCATGGACATGTTTTCGTAATGTCAGCACTTTTTCAGTTATTTCGGGTCACATCCACCACTGCCAGTACTCTGGGGAGTCTATAATGTTTTCTTTTGCTCAAGGACACAACACGATTCCCTGTGTGGGGATCAAACACAGGACCCCTTGATAAAAAGTCTGATGCTCTATCCCCAGGCCACTGTGGTCCCCCTGGGATGTGGAAAAGTTAAAATATACAGTAGAAAGATGATAACAAGTACCAATCACAACATTCAACTTTTTCATTTTATATTTTAAATACAAATGGAAATGATGTTTTATGGCTCTGCTTAAGTGTACCTAAAAACCAAATTTTTGACCATGTAAGAAATGATTTATCACCAAATTTTTTTTTAAAGACAGGGTTTCTGTGCCGGGGGGTCAAAATACAGGTAAAACACAGGTAATCAATTATTGATTTTTTGGTGACAGGAATAAGCCAATCACATTACTGTATTTAGGACTATATATAATCTATTGGCTGATATTTGATGTGAATGGTCTGAAGTCTAGTGAGAAAATGACAACTGAATGCTAATCCCCTTTATATAGTCCAGCCCTGTCTTTAAAACAGTTATCCCCTACTTCTTTAACATAAGTATTTAAAATAATTACTGCTCTAATAACAAACCTGATTTTTATGAGGGTTGCTCATTAACACACACTGTGACATCTTATAACTGACCAGAGCATTGCCACCCAGTGAAGATACGTTGGCTCGCAGTATTGACAGCACCTCGGCCAGGAAGGTATGCATAAACCCACATACCCCACCCATCTGAAATACAGTACAGTGGATACATTGTGCCTAAAATAGTGCCTCAAACAGTTAGGCATTAACATTTTGGGTTACACAATTTTTATTTGAAAGTGACCATACACACACTCAAAAATCTCAATCGTTATGACAATTAGGAAGTATAATTTCATTTATACTGTATACTGTTCTCTTTGGGGTATTGGTATCGGTCATGGGTCAGGATTACATGGAGTTTATACAGGAGAGACCTGAAATTTTTGGATTTAGAAAGTACACCTGGACCTCTTCATAACACATTTCATTACATAACAGTTTGGATATAACACATCACTGTGGACCCCAATATACATTGTACTCTCGTTAAAACACAAATTGGATAGCTATTACACAGAAATTGGCTTGGACCCCAACAATAATGTTATAAAACAGTTGTGGTGTATACAGAATGCTCAATCTTGATACATTCGTGATATGAATCTTAGAAATTCAAAGTGCCACTGCACCTATAAATTTTTTTTTTCTGAGAAAAAACCTAAACTTGATATTCCTAGAGCAAATTATTTTGTACAAAAAAACCTTCATTCAGCAATTCTTAGAGCATAACTGAGCCTGTGCCTGAGAAAACCAACAATTTGGGTTCCAACCAGGTCCGGCACAATCCAGGCTGTTCAGTCACAGCACAAAGCTAGAAGCTTGAAACTTTGGATATAAGTAGAAGAGGAATAGTATTATCCGTGTGGCGAAAATAAAGGCACTGATCAGCTTCACAGTTACTGCAAAGCGGATCTGTGCCTTTGTTTTCACCTATGCAGATTGTTGGTTTTCCCATGCGGCGGCTCAATTATTATTTTGTACATCTTGTTACAGAAAAAGCATGCAATCATCATACATGCAAAGTTTACAATCAGTAACATCTAACTTTAGAGTCCTTTTAAAGTTAGCTCAGAAACATCTAGCTGTATCATCAGGAAAACATGTCCGTGAAACCCCACTTTTATATAAAATACAATTTTTGCTAATGAAAAGAAAAAATATGTATATTCAATGGGCAAGATTTTGTAATACATGTACATACCTCTTTACTGGAAGTTGTTTCACGTATGAAGAAGAAGTTATAACTGCCAATATATCTCACAATCCTCGCACCAGGGATGAATGCCTGTGGGGTGATGTCAATCCTACCAGGTTGCTTGGTGAAAATCTGAAAGATATTATGTACTCTTGTGATAAAATTAAACATCACTTTTTTTTTCTTTTTTTTTAATGCATGGTTCAAAGGGTATTGTAAAAACTGGTTCCAATCCTTGCCCCAGGGATAAAAGCCTGAAGGGTATTGTCAATCCTGCATGGCTGTTTCATGTAGCACAGCCACCAATCCAGCTCTTTCATAGCAAAATGCAATGATAATAAATTCATTTGCGGTACTTCCCACTATGCAGCTGCGGAGTTTGAAACGTGTAAGTGACTTCGTGTTCTCTAGTTGCTCCTTTTTAAAGACATCTCTCAAAAATCGGAGAATGACATGATGTGGGTAATTTATCTAGCTTTTTTCACCTCCAGCCGATCTGCTGAAAACATAGCATATGGTCTGGAATCACTTTTGAAGTGAGTGCAACACATGCGTTTTTAGGTTGTATGCTAGATTTTCAACACAAACACACTGTATAACTTCGTTTTCCAAATTATGCAATGCGTCCATTTTATTTGGAAGATTTTATTTTGACTAATGATGAAGATTTGTTAGCATAAACGTCATTTGTATGCCTCTGATTTGAAAATAATCAATATGCTATGAAGCGGCGTGATAAGCGATGAAGAAAGGAGACTAGCTATGAAGAAAACTTGTTATACTATGAGCTAGAGCAGTCCAGTTGATTGTACTATACTGAAATGCACTGGTCAGCCTTGTATTGTCAAGAGGCATATTTAATAGTCTACTCAGCTATGAAATAAAGAAGTTACTTACTTACTTAGCTTATTCGGCAACTAAGAAAAGCTGATAAATGTCTTGCTTGTTTTGAAATAGTATGGAAAAAGTAAGTATTCATTGCACATAGATAGACCTCTGCACTTTTTCTAGCTCATTATCAATCACTCTTGCGCTTACATCGGGTCATTCAATCAGTTGGATTTTAAATCTGAGACCGCTGCACTCTTTTTAAACTCTTTTTATAATGTAGTCATGCTGAATACTGTATGAACCCTGATAGTTCCATGTACAAGAAGAAGTAAACTGATCATTTTCTATAATGCATATTGCTATTTTTCGTCCCTCCAATAAGAAGCGAACTACATATATACAGTAAATAAATATAAGTAAGCATACATGTATATCGCAAAAATACCTGTAATACATAAATACATACTGTAAGATAAAACATGTTCTTGTAAAGGAAGAATCATGCTTTTTCAAAACAAGAAAAACATTTACCAGATTTGCTTAGTTCCTGTCGAAGCTGAGGATGCTATTAAATACACGTGCGCCTGCTACTGACAATACAAGGCTGACCAGCGTATTTCGTTATAGTAAAATCAACTGGACTGCTCATCCTCCAAGCATAACACGTTTTCTTCATAGCTAAACTCCTTTCTTCATCGCTTATCACACCGTTTCATAGCATATCGATTATTTTCAAATCAGAGGCATACGAATGACGTTAAAAGTCACAAATCTTCATCATTAGTCAAAATAAAATCTTCCAAATAAAATGGGCGCTTTGCATAAGTTGGAAAAGGAAGTTATGTGGTGTGTTTGTGTTGAAAATCTAGCACACAACCAAAAAACGCATGTATTGCACTCGCCTCAAAAGTGATTCCAAACCACGTGCTGTGTTTTTAGAAGATCTGCTGGAGATGAAAGACGCTAAATAAATTACCCACATCATGTCATTCTCCGATTTTTGAAAGATGTCTTTAAAAAGGAGTAATTGATAATAAAACAAGAGAACACGAAGTCACTTACACGTTTCGAACCCCGCAGCTGCATAGTGGGAAGTACCGCAACTGAATTTATTATCATTGTATTTTGCTATGAAAGAGCTGGATTGGTGGCGGTGATGTAGGGTAAAACCATCCAATTCCGGACGAACATGTAAAAACGGACGTTTCTACACACTCCCGTTCGTTATAGTCTGTTTTGGTTGTCCAGTCACTTTATGTTGTCCTTTTTCAGATTCATCGTGTAGATTAAATATCAGAGTACCAACAGTGAAAATACATAAAACGTCACACAGGAATCAACCAATCAGATATTTCTATCGACCTTTACCCCGTCCCGCTCCACCAATGTTTATAGCTGGCGAGAAGTACAGATGGAGCTAAAGAGAAAAACAGACACTTGAATCTTTTCAAAAATAAACACTTAAACATTTTATTTCTTCTCAAAATATCAATTCATCATAATTACGAAACTTTATTTATGTCACCTAACAGTACTGATTTCATTTATTAATTGAAACAAAAACCAGAGGACCAATGGTCCTGTAAACGCTCACCTGAAACCCGAGATATATATCAATAAACTTGTTTGACTAGAATGGTAATGTACATGTATATAACCCCAGGGCCGGATCAGAGCAACCCCTGGAGTCAATTTCTTTTTGAAAACATAAAACCTCAGTCCATTTGCCAATTTACTGCAAATTTTGCCCTTCAAATGACATTTTAACAATTTTCCCCATTCGAATGCATGGGTGACCTAAGTTGACCTTGCCGTAAAATAGGTCAAGGTCATCCAAGGGACACGATTTATATAAACTTTGTAGAGCTTAATTGCCTGATGCTTCACACCAAGTTTCAAAATCATAGGCCTTCTGGTTCTGGAGAAGAAGATTTTTAAAAGTTTTTGCTATTTATAGCCATGGCAGCCATCTTGGTCATGTGACCTTGACCATTTATATACACTTTCATTCCCACTTCCTAACAATGCTCCTCATAAATATGGCTTTGATTGGCCAAGCGGTTTCTGAAAAGAAGATCTTTGAATATCACTGTAATATACATGTATATTGCCCCGGGGTGGGGGCAGACAGACCCCTGGGGTCCAATTTTTTTCAGAATCATCAATCTTAAGTCCATTTGCCCATTTTCTGCAAGTTTTTCCCTACAAATGACATTTTAACACTTTTTCCCATTCAAATGCATGAGCGGCCTATGTTGACCTTGCCGTAAAATAGGTCAAGGTCATCCCAGGGTCATGATTTATATACACTTTGTAGAGCTCCATTCCCAAATGCTTCATACCAAGTTTCAAAATCATAGGCCTTCTGGTTCTGAAGAAGAAGATTTTTAAACGTTTTTGCTATTTATAGCCATGGCTGCCATCTTGGTCATGTGACCTTGACCATTTATACAAACTTTCATTCCCTCTTCCTAAGGATGCTCCACAAAAAGTTTGGCTTTGATTGGCCTAGTGGTTTCAGAGAAGAAGATGTTTCAATATTATGGAAATATACATGTATATAGCCCCGGGGCAGGGGCAGACAACCCCCCAGGGGCTAAAATTTTCCATTAACATTAATCTTCTGTCCATTTGCCTATTCCCAGTAAGTTTTACCCATTAAATAGCATTTTACCATTTTTTCCCATTCAAATGCATTGGCGACCTAAGTTGACCTTGCCGTAAAATAGGTCAAGGTCATCCTAGGGTCATGATTTATATAAACTATAATGGGCCCAAGTCCCCGATGCTACATACCAAGTTTCGTGGAAATCGGCCCACTGGTTCTGGAGAAGAAGATTTTTAAAGGTTTTTGCTATTTATAGCCATGGCGGCCATCTTGGTCATGTGACCTGGACCATTTATATAAACTTTCATTCCCCCTTCCTAAGGATGCTCCACATGAAGTTTGGCTTTGATTGGCCAAGCGGTTTCAGAGGAGAAGATCTTTGAAATTGTGAATGACGGACGCCGGACGACGGACGGACGACGGACGGACGCCGGAGCATGGGTATACTATAAGCTCACCTGTGAGTCTTTCGCTCAGGTGAGCTAAAAATATGTAGGTAGGTAAATATTCAAGTGTCCGTTTTTCCCTTCTTTCAGCTCTGTCCCTACTTCCCGTCACCTGTCTGATTTTTCATGTTTGAGCCTGTGTCACTTTAAGTGCTAATCAAACATGCCTATACGGATTCATCCAATGAAATTGCCTGTTTTTAACTGAATCGAGTGTACCTTGTAGCTAAGCTGGTCAGATTGGTGTTGGAAGTGTTCAGGACTTACGATAAACGGCGTTTTTCTACGGACATGGCTCAAAAGCGTCCGAAATTTGATGGTTTTACCCTAAGTGTGTAAGAAGGTTCCAAAATCATTCTCAGATTCTGAATATCAAGATAACTATGCAAAATGATTTTTAGATGAGTTTACATTTGCACAATCTGTACTTAAAACTGAACTGGGAAGTCTAAAGCAGTCTGCTAGAGGTTTACACTATATAATAAGGATCATATAGGAGAAGTGAATGGCCAAGCTTTTAGGGAAGCAATAAGACTAACTTACATTACTGGTTAATCGCTTCATGACTTTTTCAGTTTTCTGTATTCTTGGTACTGAAAAATAACAAATGAGCCACCACATCAGAAAACCAACCATCTGCAATTGCTACAGGGATAATACAATTCCTCTTCTTCCTAAATCCGTAATTTCAAGCTTTTAGCCATCTTATGTAGGCGCATTGGCTAATTTGTGTCAGACCTGGTCAGAAACCCAGATTGCTGGTTTTCTCATGCAAAGGCTCAAACATAACTGTTCTTTAATACTGATACAAGTGCTAAATAATAGTCCCAAAATATGTTACAGGGAAACTGTATTCTCTAATTCCAACAAGTATAATAAGGATTGTAGACATAAGGTGAAACATTTAAACACAAAACTATACAATAAAGATCAAATCAATATCATGACATACATTTTATCATATGACATCGCTGTTTTCCAGTGGATAACGTCATGTCATAAAATCATATGACCACACGTGTATTAACACTTTTGCAGGAATATGTAACGTCATTTACTTGTCCGTATATACAATCCATTTTAAAAGTCATATGATAAAATGAATCTTACACGAGTGGTCATTTCATATGAAATAACCACTCATGTAAGATCCTCTATATATGTAAAGAATCGAGATTTGATTCTTAGAAATAAACGTCATCTTTTCAGCAAACAATCTAAATTTATTCTGATGCCTCTTTGAATAGAAGTGATGATGAAATGAGCATTTCCTTAATCCACTGAAGGTGCTTAGTTGAAAACAATCATTCAAAATGTGCCCAATCTGAAACGAGCCCCCTTGCAAACTACTGACTTAGCTACCATGCACAGATCAACAATATTTTGGTAAGTAAACTTTCCAAAAAACGATAGTTTTGAACTTGACTTTATGTTGGTGACTGACCTTTGAACCCACCAGAAGTGCCGCTGCCCTCGGAAACTTCCTCCATAGAAAACATCATATCGTCAACATCACCGCTTGCTCCTACACCAGCTGGATATAAACAATATATAACAAGGACAATATGTAAGATGTGTGCCCTGTATAATTACTTAAGACTCCTACTGGAAATATTTTATACTGGCCGTTTCAAGGCAGTAGTTTTTTTTAAGGCTTGTTGTCTCTCAGTTTTGATGAAAGCTTCTGTGGTGTTGATTTATGATGTAATGATGTAAATGTATGTTTGTATTATACATATTTGGTTTGGTTAAGGGATCTGAATGGCATTTCAACACAGGTTTTTGAATTTATACCTGAAAGATTTCATGCCTCTACAGCCTGGCTTGTGTTGGACCTACTGTAAATCCGGAAATTTTCGCGAGAACTTAATTTTCGCTAATATTCGCGAAGCCATTGCTTCGCGAAAATAAAGTTCTCGCTAATAAAGAATTACTGTAAGCCTTATAGACTGCATGAGTACTCGCTCGCGAATTCAAGAACTCGCTAATAATTAAGAAATCGAAAATTCGCGAAATAAAAGTCTCGCAAAAATTTCCGAATTTACAGTATTTGGAAATAAAAGATTTTTAACAATGACAAGGCTAATATGTTATTCCATCAGGAAAACATGTCCGTGCAAAAAATACCTTATAAACCCCACTTTTATATAGTAAAACTGGGGTATACAGGGTGTATACCTTTTTACTTATTTTTGCTCCAAAACATAGATTGTGGGTACTTGTTAGAACTGCCTTGACGAGGCAGTTCTAACGTGTACCCACAATCTATGTTTTGAGCAAAAATAAGAATATAAAAAAATTTCTATTGAAATTTTCATTTTTTGGCAACTTTAAAGATCTCTGTATATTGCATGGGTGTGTTTTCATAATGCTACATTAATTAAATGGGCAACAGGAGCTGTAGTGATAGAGTACAGGACTCGGGAGCTAGAGGTCATGGGTTTGATACATATCTCCACCGCATAGTGTCCTTGAGCAAGACACTTTAATACCTAGGATTTGGTGGCTCCAGTGGACATGACTGAAAAATTGTTGACTGGGACATAAAAGCCTTAACCAAACCAAACAGTAATTAAATGGCCTTACCTGGCTTCAAAATACTTCTCACAGATGAAGAGCCATAAACCTCGGGCTGGTTCTGGCTGTCGTCAACGGCAACACAGACACCATTGACAACGATCTGTATCTCATCTTCCTCAGGAATGTCAATGTTAAAACTGAGGTCACAGAGGCAACAGGGAACCATTCTACGCAACTTGAAGAAAATCTTCCGTAACAAACTGTCAACGATTTTATTGAATTCAGATGTCAGTTTCAGGTCCATGTCAATCTCTTGGCGGTACACCTGTGTAAACATTTGTAAACTACACAGCATAGCATGTTGAGAGAAGCCAGGGAATGTCTGAGTGTTACACAACTCCATGCCCATTGGTGCAGTTATATCGTCCAACATGGCCGACAATGACTCATCTTTCATATCATCCACTTGTAAGATAAAAGTGTCTTTATTTCCCGCTGACAATTCCAGATCTGAGCCCTCATCATCACTGTCATCGGCAATAACACTGTGAGGACTCGGCTGACTGGCAAAATCAATAGAGTTCAGCTGGTATTGTTCCCTATATTTCTGGACCTTTTCCGTCAAAGTTTTCTGTAAATTGAGTAGCGATATATTCTCCTCCTCCGAAGTCACCTGACCCAGGAGTCTTGGCGTGGGTGGGGGCGGCAGGGCGGCCAGATACGCTCCAGTGGCACATGCCGTCCCTATCAACATGTTTTCACCCACTGTGATCTGTAATGCCAGGCCAAACAACCCATTCATACTGCGGATCTTTAATTTGTTCATGAGCTGGTTATGTAGCTCATACTCCAAGAATGGCAGAATGTCGCCAATTTCTTTAGCATCAGCTTCTCCTTTGTTATTCTTTCCTTTCGTTCTACAAACCTAGAGGAAAAAATACAAATGAATTTCTATTATGTACCAGTCATCATTTTGGCCAACCCTGTGTCTTTGGATTTTTTTCATAATCATCCGTTTTTGTGGTCTTCTTAGTGATCCACCACTCATGACAAATCCAGTAAAACAGTAAAAGAGCAGGATCTTTTTTGTATAAAAGCTACTTCTCTGAACAAAAAGTGAATTTAAAATGTTCTTTGAGTAAAGTTTGATAATCCTTGTGAATGAAAGGTTATAATAAATAAGCATATGTGAAAATTATGTGATAAGACAGCATGTGTGTTGTATAATGCAGTCAGATCAGGACTTAAACATTTGTTTGTGTTCTGGTCATAATGCCTTTTAATTTCTAAATCTGATCTTGTATGACTGCTCTATGACTGTTATCCTCCATTATTGCTTAAATACCCGTGTCACACGATATTAACAGCCATTTATTAATGAAGAGAAAGCCATTTATCAATATTGCAATTCATGAGTGCACATGCTGTTAATACACGGCTTTTACATATGCTCGTTACCGGGTGCCACACAAAGCACGTGCTAATAATGAGAAACTGAAGTCGGCCCAGAATGAGCATAAAAATGAAAGCTTTTATAAATATGAAAACGTGATGATATTATAAATAAGGATCAAAAATGATTTTGTCATTCATTAACATTTTCTAGGTCCCTCGGGGAGTGTTGAAAACCTCGGGCTACGCCCTTGGTTTTCAACATCCCCTCCAGACCTAGCGAATGTTAATGAATGGAAAATCATGTTTGATCCTTATAATATACATGTACATACCCTGGCCTGTAGAAATGCTCCTTTACCAATGGTCTGTATCTCAGATGGTGGGTCTATTGTTGAAAACAGGACGTCAGGTACATACTTTCTCCTGCAGATCGCACACTGTGTAAGGTTGATCGGGAATGGAGCATTGTTCACCTTATATGGAATATGGCAGGTGGAGCAACTCTGAACGGGATTCCAGTCATCAGTACTGTAACATAAAATAGTCTAGTACAATGGTTAATTAATGAATTAGCCAAAAAGAAGTAATTTTACACATTAATGAAATCCAAAATTAATTTATTCCTATAATACATGTTAGGCTGCTATTAAACTTACATTTTGCATTTGTGACAGCAAAGACACAAATGAGTAGACCTCGCACCAATACTAGCGACCATATTCAACAAGTCTCTTCAAACTGGCCAAGTACAAACAAACTGGAAGAAAGCGAACGTCTCAGCAATCTTCAAAAAGGCCAACGCTATGACCCAGCCAACTACCGCCCTGTATCATTGACTTGCCTATGCTGTAAGCTACTGGAACATGTTGTCGTCAGTAACATTATGAAGCATGTGGATCAACAGAAGATACTCACCAACTGCCAACATGGATTTCGGGCAAGAAGAAGTTGTGAGACGCAATTGGGTCACATTGGTTCATGATCTTACTTCAGCGATGGACAAGAGAACACAGATAGACATGGTCATCCTTGATTTTTCCAAGGCGTTTGACCGTGTCCCACACAGATGCCTTCTCCGGAAGCTCCACCATCACGGAATAAGAGGACACCTCCACACATGGATAACAGATTTCCTCTCAGGCCGGACATAGAATGTTGTCATTGAAGGTGTGACTTCAGGAAGCGCGCCAGTCGTCAGCGGGGTACCCAAAGGTTCTGTTTTGGGGCCATTGCTGTTCCTCTTGTTCATTAATGACCTCCCAGACAACCTGACTTCTCAAACCAGACTATTTGCTGATGATTGCATTGTCTACTGAACTGTCAAAAGCCAAGAAGACTGCATGATCCTTCAGCAGGACCTTCATACACTAGCTGACTGGGAAAAGAAAAGGGGAATGGAATTCCATCCACAAAAATGCAGTGTCTTAAGTGTGACAAAATCAAAATCGCCAATGAAGTATCACTACCAACTCAAGGGACATGTCCTTGAAAATCAGGAAAGCTCCAAGTATCTAGGCGTAGACCTACAGTCAAAGATGTCTTGGAAAAAACACATTGATCAGGTCACCAAGAAAGCTAACAGCACCCTTGGCTTCCTGAGACGAAACCTCAAGGCTGGTACGGAGGACACTAAAGCAAGCGCCTATTTTTGTATGGTACGAACGAATCTAGAGTACTGCTGTTCTGTATGGAGTCCCCAGTATAAAAATGAAATCAAGAAAGTGGAGATGGTACAACGCCGAGCTGTCCGTTTTGAGGCCCTCCCAGGGGTTTTGGGGATTCAGGGAGAAGGGCTATGCATTTTCAGGGATTTGGGAAGAAGGGTCATATATTTTCAGGGATTTTGGGAGAAAGTAGGATTTTAGGGAGCAGGGAGCAGAGGGCTGAGGAAAAACATTTTAGGGAGCTGGGGAGAAAGGTCATTTTTCTTTCAGGGAGCAGGGAGCAAAGACCCCCCCTGCGGGGGCCTCCGTTTTGTAACTAGCAGGTACAGGAACACGAGCAAAGTATCCTCCATGATTGATCATCTGCAATGGGAATCTCTAAAATCCAGACGGTCAAAGATACAACTTAATCTTCTATACAAAGTCGTCGAGGATTTGGTCGATATACCAGCCGACAAGCATCTGACTCCATCAACAGCAAGAACCAGATCAGCCCACTCCAGGAAGTTCAGACAGTATTCTACATCTACAGACCCATTCAAGTTTAGTTTCTTCCCGCATGCAATTCCATTGTGGAACTCTCTTCCAGCTTCTGTAGCTGAGGCTCCTTCACTGGCATCTTTCAGGAAGGAGCTATCCATCCTCTCATTCTAAGCAAAGTTAGGTAGGGGCCCAGAAGCCTATTAACTTGCCAAGGTGGGGAGCTATGCTGTCGGAGACGTAAGGGCCCTGGTACCTGCAAGGAAGGCAGTTTGGTCTCTGCCTGGTGAGCCAAAAGCTTCTGGGAACACTTTCTTCCTTCTTCCTTTCTTTATTGTATCTCTTATTATTTAAGTGGTTTGAATTTGCTTACTTCATTTAAATTTTGTTTTTTGACTATTTATTATTATCATATACATCTCATTATCCTACAACTCTTCAAACTGCCTATATTCTCTTTGTTTCGTCTTTTCTTAGCGTTACCACCCGAAGTCAAACCGTTGAGTAATAGTAAATAATGACGGTTCAACGTACAGATGTAGATGTAGATACAGCCTCTATTTCGCAAAGTCATCAGCTTTCTCCTATAGCTCTTGAACTTGGTTTTCATTAGACCTACATGCATTTGGAAAACTTACAAAAAGTTTTCTCATGAATGTTATAGTGTGATGGTCCTTACCTTTCTGCCCTAGAAACGCTACACGAGACCCTTGAAGCCACCTGATTGGCCAGATTTACATCCACAAATAGTTTCTTATCCTTCTCCCTATCTTTGTCCCCTTGTAGCCCCTTATCAACAGGGGCCAGCAGAAGTTGTTGGGGGCTGGGTCGTACAGTCTGGTATTGTTCTACATTAAGGTTCACCTTCGCGGCTGTTCCAGTAGCTGATAGCACTATTATATCATCACTGTAAGAAAGAAACAATGTCATAATATTTCTCAGTTTAGATCCCTTAGCAACATTTTATTTTTGTGCAAGAACTTGTACGTCAATGCAGATTTGTCTTTCTCATTTATTTTATTTGAGCCTGTGCATGAGAAAACCAACAATTTGCATAGGCGAAAACAAAGATGCAGATCAGCTTCGCGGTGACCGCGAAGCTGATCAGCGCCTTTGTTTTCGCTACAAGGATAGTACACTTCCTCTTCTTCTTAAATCCGAAATTTCAAGCTTCTAGCCTGTTTCTGTGACTGTACAGCCTTGTTTGTGTCAGACCTGGTCGGAAACCCAAATTGTTGGTTTTCTCATGCACAGGCTCATTTATTTTGCACGTCAGAGGCACACACCTTTATTTGCACTATCTTCAAGGTCTTTAAGGCAGTGGCTATTTTGCCGGATCCAGAAAAATGGCTCCTAGTAGCCCGCAGGTATCAAACCCCGTGGGGGTCAAGCTGCCCAGGGGCCAAGATAAACCGGCTCTCATATGTGACCATATCTCAGTCCAAAGGTGGGGGAGGGGAGCTGTATTCCTTGTTTCTTGAAGATCAAGGCAAGTTCACTCACCATACTGAATTGTGTTGGCAGTACCCTATAACTACCTCAGCCCATGCCTCTCATATGTGACCATATCACAGTCCTTGGGGGAGGAGTGGGTGGCATTCCTGCCAGTCAATGTCAGTTCCGGCCCTTACCATATTGATGTGTGTTCGGAGTATCCTATAACAGCATGGCAGCCCATGGCCCTCATATGTGAGCGTATCTCAGTACGAATCTCCATCCACCAGGCATCTCGAGTCTCTGGTTCCTCTGTCAAATAATGAACATAAAACATGATAAATTTTTATGATACAATATAGGGATAAAGCATGCTGCTTCATGCATTTCATGTGTTTGCTGATGTTCAAGGAAATTGTTTGAACCCAAGGCTACCATTTTAACAGTTTTTCCCCATTCAAATGCATAGGTGACCTAAGTTGATCTGCCATAAAATAGGTCAAAGTCACCACACAGCTATGATTTACTATACATACACCTTGTAGTACCTCTTATACCCCATGCTTCATGCTAAGTTTCATTCAAACTAGTCCTCCAGTTCCGTAGTTTGAATTTGATTGGCCAAGCAGTTTCAGCAGAGAAATTTGAAAATATGGGTGGATGGAACGACAACCAGATACCTGATCATGCGTATATTATAAGCATAATTCAGATGTATCCACCGATAAATGACATACAGTAGCTACAGTACCTGGGTTATGTATTTTATCCAGCAGTTTCACCGACCTAGCAGACACAACACCTCCCAGATGTGAGATAAACCCAGGAGGAAATGACTTCATTGTGATTAGGGGATACTCCTACAATAATAAAGAGAAAAACCTATAGTACTGCAAGGTGAGAAATTTTATGTGATACCTACCTCATGCATTTTTTTCAATTCTGAATAATAGTTTGTGAGGTCTTCACTTTGCAAGCAAGTATTGTGCAGTGTTTGGAGAAACTACTAGCATGAACTTCCCATGGCAACAAAGTGCAAACTTAGCAAAATTATAGTCCTTGCCAATATTTTCAGTTATTCAATTCATAGCAATTTACATTGAAAAAGATCTCTTATTGAAAATGTGTAGATGAAGCAGAGAAACCATGAGTATTAGGGGTTCACTAGCAATAAGCACAAACAGCTACAACAATATTTACCATAAGTTTTATACTAATCTGTTGTAGACATGATTTAGCGTAGGTTTTTGTTCCACTACCACCAAACAGCTACAACAATATTTACCATAAGTTCTATACTAATCTGTTGTAGACATGATTTAGCGTAGGGTTTTGTTCCACTACCAGGTCCACTACCACTCCCGCTGCTGCCTGTCAAACTACTGCCTAGAACATAAAATATAACTTTATCATTTAATCTGTCAAATTAAGTAATCCAAAATTTCAAGCTTCTTGCAATCTTCTATACCTGTACAGCCTAGCTTGTGTCCACCTGCCTTGAAACCCTAATGGTCAACTTTCTCATAATGACCTTGTTTCTAAATGTTGTGGTTTAACACTTTTCAAGTCATGTTGAGAGTCAATGCTTCCTATGTATTTACCAGTATCATGGTAAGTCGCTGTGCCTTGCTAAAGGACACAATCAGACACTAGGTCCTGAGGCTATAATTTTATTTTATTTTGATTCACTTTAACATCCCTTTCAAGATTATTTCAGCCCACATGAGGCAGGCAAATCAATATGTGGGGCGAAAATGGGAGAACCCCGAGAAAAACCACCTGGCACACCCACCAGCACAACTTGGTTTGTCTCATATGTGCCCCGTGTGGGGCTCAAACCCACACCAGACACAGTGGTGAGATGATCGAATGGTTAAGCGTGGATATGAAATATCAGCACTCTTAACCACTCGGCCATGGCGGCTGCCTGGAGGTTATAAAACATCTTTCATGCTCAGCTCAGCTGACTAAAATCTTTCCTGCCCATAAATGTTAAAATGCCAAAAATTATTGGCATTTTAACATTTTTAGCAGGATAAATTACATGCTTTGGTGATCTAAACCTGAAATTTCAATATAGTTGGGCTATTTTGTCATTTATGAGCAGTTTGAATTTTATGCTCAGCTGAGCATGAAAAAAGTTTTATAACCTCAGGACCAGAGCATATCGATCTCAGGACCTCTGGCTCCAGAGGTTGAACCTCTAGATACACTCCCCATTTTCACAACGCAGGCCATATTTTCTGTCAATACCAATAAATCTACCAACCTTTTGGTGGAGTACAGCTGATATCCGAGTCTGACGACCTCCTATGCTGGGTCGGTAGAGTGACCTTGACCGGAGACGTGGAGCTCCGAGTCGCGCTGGGTGGAGGGGAGGAGTGTACGACAGAGTCCTCGGGGAGGGGGGAACTGGAAGGAAAATCAAACGCGAAATGGTTGCCGGATGTCACCGGTGCTGTTACGGGGCCAGACACTCCGGTGGCATGTAGGGGACCAGACACAGATCCAGATATGGAACTACTGTGCTCTGTGTGGGAGAGGGAGTGCGACACATGGACCCTCTTGTGAGGGGACAGGGGTGGGGAGGGGGCTGACGTGCTGAGGATAATAGGTGTGGCTATGCGGTAGGGGGAGGGGGCAGCGAGCGGGGAGAGAGGAACCCTGTATTGCATGCTGAAACACAACAGAAAGAAAGAAAACCGAACTAAGTGAGTGGTTAGTAAACACAGAAAACAGTATATTAACATGCCCATGTAATATGATACTGTGAATTTATGGCTTCACTACTTATTTTTTCCACCATAAAATTTCAGTTTCATTTTATCCATTTTTATTATCTTTTGGGGGGATACATATATGCTGAATTTGCTAAATTGAGGGAAGGTTTTAGAACTGCCTCAATGAGAGTGTCTACCAAGCTCCAAAAATGTTCATCATAGAGCAAAAAAACAAGGGAAATATGAATAAAATTGCAAGTCCTAATTATACTAAAGTGGGGCTTGAGACTAGGTTCTATATTACAAGGGCATGGTTAGTGACAACAGAAAAACTACACCAAGACTCAGATATTCAAAGCACTGTAAAATACATAACCACTATGGTTTAGTTCATGCCATTTAGCTGATATTTACCGTATATTTTTCTGAAATCTAAAATTCCACGCCTATCTTCAAATGTTTTAAATCACTTTGTGTCAGCTCTTGTTGGAAACCTCTGAAACAGGTTTTCTGAGTCATGTCACATATTGCATATCCTTTTTATCTTGTATACAGTATAGGTGCTTTGAATATCTGTATTACACTGTTACAGAACCATGCTTTTATACCACTGCCATATAAGAAACATTCTATTCATGTTGACACAGGGTTATGTGAAAAGTTAAAACTATTTTTTGTTTCTACAATGTTTATTTCTTTTTTACATCCATTACTTTCCTAGACTTATTCAATGCCTCAACACATAATCATAAAAAATGTGATTTGTGTAGCATTAAAATATCACAAAAATGCATCATGTTTTCTTCTCATGAGCTACCTATTTTTTCTTTTATTTCGTTTTTACTTTACACTTTTTTTATCGTGTAACATATATTACTTTTTTTTTTAATTCAGGTTAAAGAAAATTAGCTATCTAATATCTATGTGTACAAACTACACTTTGTGTGTTTTGAGAAAGAAATGACCATTAATATCAAATACAGCAAAACAAGACACTATAAGAAGACATTAGGACTGAGCCTGTGCATAAGAAAACCAACAATTTGCATATGCGAAAACAAAGACGCAGATCAGCTGTGCAGTAACTGCACAGCTGATCAGCGCCTTTGTTTTCCCCACACGGATAGTACAATTCCTCTTCTACTTATATACAAAGTTTCAAGAGTCTAGCTTTATTCTGTGACTGTACAGCCTGGTTTGTGTCGGACCTGGTCGGAAACCCAAATTGTTGGTTTTCTCATGCACAGGCTCAGGTATGATGTCATACAAGATCCGCTGCATTAGAAAACCAACAATCTGCACATGCAAAAACAAAATCGCAGATCAGCTGGGCAATAACTGCACAGCTGATCAGGGTCTGTTTTCGCTACACAGATAGTACAATCCCTCTTTTCTTAAATTCAAAATTACAATCCCTCTTTTCTTAAATTCAAAATTACAAGCTTCTAGTCTGCTTCTGTGATTGTACAGGCTGGATTGTGTCAGACCAGGATGAACACCCAAATTGTTGGTACTCTCATGCGAAGGCTCACATGCAAAATACCAATGCACAGATTAGCAGCACACTGCTATGTAACAAATGAGCATTGTTTCAACTGGATATAAAGTATGAGAGTATGAGTTTGTATGAGACCAGGCCCCGAGGTTCTTCCATCTGTTTTTCTAGTGTTATGGCTAATATCTTATGAGCATATCTATCATAGTGTTTCAGTCCTGGCCCCGAGGTTATAAAACTTTTTTCATGCTTAGCTCAGCTCAGCTGAGACTAAAATTTATCCTGCTCATAAATTTATTGTTGGCATTTTAAGCACGATAAATTACTAGTTTTTGGGTTTTGAACCAGAATTTTCCTCTAATTTTGACAATTTTAACATTTAAATGTTTAACACTAGAAAAACAGATGGCCGGACGTACAAGGACCATTGAAAAAATCTTGAAATTTGAAGAAGTTGTGAAGCTAAAAAAATTTCAGCATAAGGGTAGCTTGATCAGCAGTGAAACCCATTCAAACAGAGGCAGACCTAAGACTGATCCCTATGCACAGTACATTTTCATTACCCATATTTGACGACTGGATTCTCCAATCATCATCAATTGGGTGAGTCCACTTTCATTTTTAGGTATGTTAGGAGGGATTTTTATATTTTATCTCATTTTTCGATGAAATTTCTCTGTGCAAACAGAATAGCTCCAGATGGGACGCCGCGTTATGCGGCGTCTCATCTGGGGCTATTCTGTTTGCTAATGTCCCATAAAAGGGACGCCAGGCTTAAATGAGTTAAGATTAGGTAACAAAAAAATTCTACAACCATTCTTTTCTATCATTATTTCGAAAAGAGCAAATCTCTGAACTGAGAAAGTTGTTAATTTGGGGCTTCATGTCCCACCAACAGCTAAGGTCATATATAGATGGGACTTTGATTTACAGTCTCATGTGACAGACTGGAGAAGCCCGGGATTTAACCTGTGACCGGCGGCCCCCGTGGCCGAGGGGTTAAGAGCGCTGTTTCTTAATCACTCGATCATCTCACCGCTGTGTCTGGTGTGGGTTCGAGCCCCGCTCTGGCCACATGTGAGACAAGCCAAGTTCCGCTTGCGGGTGTGCCAGGTGGTTTTTCTCGGGGTTCTCCCGTTTTAGCCCCACCTACCGATTGGCCTGTCTCATATGAGCTGAAATAATCTTGAAAGGGACGTAAAACTGAATTAAAAAAAAAAACAAAAAAAAAAACCTGTGACCCGTAGTTAAGAAGGCCAGTGGTATTACCACTGTGCCATGACGGTTTCTTACAGTAAAAGAGTTGTGCATTAAGAAAAGGATATCTGGGAGTTTGCACTAACATTGTGTTAAAAGGACAAATATAAGTGACCATCCTGACAAGACCTAAGTTGTTGAAAGTGCACTTAAAGCATTTAATCCTAACCCCGCAGGGTATATTCAAACCTTGAATTTCGTGTTGTACTGCAAAAGATAATGAAACCAAGCCAAAATGATGCATCAGTTTAGTAGTCAGTATGATAATATAAATATTAACCACACCAAAATGTTATTTTTAGTTGAAAATCAAAACCAAAAGGTAACTGATAAATGTTTAGTACTACACAGAAATATTTACTTAAGAAAACTACAATAAAAGTAAATATAGTGACTTTGTGCAAAGAAAAATTAAATAAAAACTTGTTTAGTATGTTGTATATCAAAAATTTGTTTCTATATTAATATGTGTATGTGCTAAGAACATATGGTTGAAAACAGACTGAGCTATCTTTAGTGAATGTTTAATACAAATTGAGCTACATCATGAGAAAACCAACATTTTGCATATGCAAGAACAAAAGCGCAGATCAGCTTCACAGAACTGCGAAGCTGATCAGCGCCTTCATTTTCCCTACACAGATAGTACAATTCCTCTTCTTCTTAAATCTGAAATTTCAAGCTTCTAACCTTTTTCTGTGATTGTACAGCCCGGTTTGTGTCGAACCTGGTCAGTACCAAAATTGTTGGTTTTCTCACACACAAAATTTTTGTTTGACAGGTAAGTCTCTCAAGCTAAGCAGACTGGTTAAAGTCCACTCTTAGAATCTCTTACAAAATCAGCTCTCTACAGCTTAAACCACCACAATGTTATACAATATAGTCAAACACCACCACAATATAAATCATTAGCAGTACATGTATTACAATAGAATCATTCGAGCAATCAAAACACACCATTTGAGCCACCTCATGGGAAAACCAACAATCTGCATAGGCGAAAACAAAGACGCAGATCAGCTTCGCGGTAACCGCGAAGCTGATCAGCGTCTTTGTTTTCGCTACTCAGATAGTACAATTCCTCTTCTACTTAAATCCGAAATTTCAAGCTTCTAGCTCTTTTCTGTGCTTGTACAGCTCTGTTTGTGTCGGACCTGTTCGGAAACCACATTGTTGGTTTTCCCACGAGGTGGCTCATTTTATGACTATTGTACTGATTGCCATACCAAACCTTTCTAAGATGCTGCATATCACTGTAAGACTCACAAGCCAACAGTTTTCACAAATGAGCCGCCTCATGGGAAAACCAACAATGTGGTTTCTGAACAGGTCTGACACAAACTGGCCTGTACAGCTACAGAAGCAGACTAGACGCTTGAAATTTTGGAGTTAAGTAGAGGAGGAATTGTACTATCCGAGTTGCGAAAACAAAGGCGATGATCAGCTTCGCGGTTACCGCGAAGCTGATCTGCGCCTTTGTTTTCGCCTATGCAGATTGTTGGTTTTCCCATGGGGCGGCTCAAATATATCACTCAAAAACATAATTGTGTAAATAGATGATTCAAATATGAGCTGCATCGTGAGAAAACGGGATTTTTTCGCCTAATGTGAAAACAAAGGCGCAGATCAGCTTTGCAGTAACTGCAAAGCCGATCAGCGCCTTTGTTTTCACTACACGGATAGTATTCTTTCTCTTCCTCTTAAAACCGAAATTTCAAGCTTCTAGACTGCTTCTGTATTTGTATAGGTCGGTTTGTGTCAGGTCTGGTCGGAAACCCCGGACACCAGTTTTCTCACGCACAGGCTCATATATCAACTTTTACGAAGACTATCAGAAATAACAGCTGGCAATGCCACTTGTTCTTGCTTGACACAACTATAACCTTTGATGACAAAAAGTGAAAAACAAAAAAACTGTATTTTTACCACCATATTCATAACTGGTTAAGAAACTGAATGTAATAGATTAACCATATAAACATTCAACTTTAAAATAATAATAGTAATACATTGTACCCATCAGGAAAACATGTCCATGCAATATATACCCCCTTAAACCCCACTTTTACATAGCAAAACTGGGGTATGCAGGGGTATACCTATTTTTGCTCCAAAATATAGATTGTGGGTACTCGTAAGAACTGCCTTGGCCAGGCGGTTCTAACGTGTACCCACAATCTATGTTTTGAGCAAAAATAAGAAAAATAAAAAAAAATCTACTGATTGTTTTTTTTTTTCAATTTTTACAACTTAAAAAAACTCTGTGTATTACATGGGCGTGTTTTCTTAATGCTATAAATCATAGCAGCATTACATTCAGGCTGATGTTAACACATTCAATTTGAAGTTGCTGAAATTTTCTTGCAGACAAGGAAAACTAAGTTGTTGAAATAATTCCAGTTGCCAATTTTATTGGCTATACCCTGTATATCATCCAATATTGATTGTCATGCTTTAACCACCCCATGCTTTATTTCATCCACAGCTCTGAGATTATAAAACATTTTTCATGCTCAACTTAAAAGAGCAGCTTTTACAGAGTGAACTGATATGATCAAGAGGAGTTTAAATCCAGACATTTATCCTGCTCATTAATGCTGAGCACCAAAAAATATTGACATATTGACCAGCTGCATTGGTCAAATGGATAGTGTGTTTGCTTTGCAATCAGGGGGTTCGATCCCTGGCTGGTACATGCCTGTCATGTTTGTAACTAATAAATGCAAAGGTCCATAGGATGTCCATAGCACTTTGATATCATTGAGAAGGATTAACCTTTGCTCTGTTGAGTTCAGCATGAAAATGTTTTATAACCTTTAAGCCATCTCAATACAAACTCATTCATTTATTTGCCATGTAACCCCTCAGTATTCAACATTATACAATTGTTGCCCTTGAGTGAGGGTGACATGACGATTTGTTCACCCGAGGCAGGTAATATTGCCCGAGGGCGAAGCCCAAGGGCAATATAACCTGTTGAGGGTGAACAAATCGTCATGTCACCCCCACTCATGGGCAACAATTGTTTTATTATACCATACCACTTGTGAAACAAATTAGCGACATACTACATGACAAACGCATGTGACTACAAGTGCAACTGCACATGTAGGCAAATATGACGTCAGAGGGTAATATGATCATGCGACATGACAGAATAGCACCCTCCACGTGCACTGTAAACAAACGCATGTGACTACAAGTGCAGCTGCACGTTTTTAGGCAGGTATGACGTCAGAGGGTAATATGATCATGCGACATGACAAAATAGCACCCTCCGCATGACCTGCTCTAGACCAATCAAAATCCATACTCAGCCAATGAATATTAATGAGGTATAATAATGCTACATGTATGTTGTTGTTTTGAAGAAAGAAGAAAGATTTACTGGTCTCAGTGGTCTGCCATTAACCCGATATGGTAACAATACAATTGGATGAACAATGTTGAATACTGAACACTGTTATTTGAGCCTGTGCGTGAGAAAACCAACAATTTGGGATTCCGACCAGGTCCGACACAAACCGAGCTGTGCCGCCACAGAATTAAGCTAAAAGCTTGAAATTTTGGATTTAAGTAGAAGAGTAATTGTACTATCCATGTAGCGAAAACAAAGGCGCTTGTTTTCACCTATGCAGATTGTTGGTTTTCCCATGCGGCGGCTCATTTACTATGACCTATACTGCCCATTTTACCTGATACTTCTCTTCAAAAACTTATGCAACAGTCTGTATAGATTTACCAGAAAATTTCATTGACAACATTTTTGTAGATAAATCAACAGAGTATCGCATGGCATTTTGGTTATCGCCTAGACTTCTATACCAGAGGACAAATGGTCCTGTAAACGCTCACCTGAGATATATACCAATAAACTTGTTTGATTAGAATGGTAATATACATGTATATAACCCTGCGCAGGGTCAGAATAACCCTGGAGTCAATTTCTTTTTTAAATCATAAAAATCAGTCCATTTGCAAATTTACTGCAAGTTTTCCCTTTCAAATGACATTTAAACAATTTTCTCCATTTAAATGCATGGGCGACCTAAGTTGACCTTGCGGTAAAATAGGTCAAGGTCATCCCAGGGTCATTTATATAAATTTTGTAGAGCTCCATTCCTTGATGCTTCATGCCAAGTTTCAAAATCATAGGCCTTCTGGTTCTGAAGAAGAAGATTTTTAACATTTTTTTGTTATTTATAGCCATCTTGGTCATGTGACCTTGACTATTTATACAAACTTTCATTCCCCTTCCAAATTTTGCTCCACATAATGTTTGGCTTTGATTGGCAAAGCGGTTTCCGAAAAGAAGATGTTTGAATATTTTGGTCATACGCATGTATATAACCCTAGGGGCAGGGGCAGACAACCCTCTGGGCCCAAATATTTTCATAAACATAAATCTGTCCATTTGCTCATTCCTAGCACGTTTTTTGCCATTAAATGACATATTCCTATTTTTTTCTATTAAAATACCTGGGCTGTAAAAAAGGTCAAGGTCATCCCAGGGTCATGATTTATATAAATTTTGCAGAGCTCCATTGCCTGATGCTTCATGCATAGTTTCAAAATCATAGGCCTTCTGGTTCTGGAGAAGAAGATTTTTAAAGGTTTTTGCTATTTATAGCCATGGCGGCCATCTTGGTCATGTGACCTTGACCATTTATACAAACTTTCATTCACTCTTCCTAGAATGCTCTACATAAAGTTTGGCTTTGATTGGCCAAGCTTTTTCGGAGAAGAAGATGTTTGAATATTATGGTCATACACATGTATATAGCCCCGGGGCAGGGGCAGACAACCCTCTGGGCCCAATATATTTTCATAAACATGAATACTCTGTCCATTTGCTCATTCCTAGCAAGTTTCTTGCCATTAATTGACATTTTCCTATTTTTTCCCATTCAAATGCATGGGCGGCCTAAGTTGACCTTGCCGTAAAAAAATGTCAAGGTCATCCCAGGGTCATGATTTATACAACTTTGTATAGCTCCATTGCCTGATGCTTCATGCCAAGTTTCAAAATCATAGGCCTTCTGGTTCTGGAGAAGAAGATTTTTAAAGGTTTTTGCTATTTATAGCCATAGCGGCCATCTTGGTCATGTGACATGGACCATTCATATAAACTTTCGTTCCCCCTTCCTAAGGATGCTCCACATGAAATTTGAATTTGATTGGCCAAGCGGTTTCAGAGAAGAAGATGATTGAAAAGTGTGAACGACAACAACGATGACGACGACCACGACGACAGAGCATGGGTATACTATAAGCTCACCTTGTGAACTTAACAGCTCAGGTGAGCTAAAAATAAAATAGTTTTCATGCTCAGCAAGGATGAGAATTTATCCTGCTCATAAATGTTAAAATGCTAAAAATGCCAACAATTGAGATGAGCAAGAAAAAAGTTTAATAACCTTGGCCCCAGATCAATTTGGCAACACAGGACACTACAATCAAAATAAAAGGTCCAAAGTGCCATAGAAGCCCCATTGCTGTATCGCTTAGTGTAGGAATTCCTAAAAAGGGGGTTTTAGGGCATTTTGGACCCTTTAGTTTGCTTGTAGACATTAAACGTCAATGTCCTGTGGTTGCATCAATCTACACAGTAACAAATTTGGTTGATAAATGGTAGGGGAATTCTAAGCACCAATAATTCTCCTTTCCCCTAGCCATCTTTTGGGGAGGTACAACATGGTTCGTGTCTGACCTAAAAAGAAACTCTATAAACCTTTTTTCTCTTGAAGAGATGACAAACACATTGATATTACTTACTCCTTTAATGGTGAAACACCCATGGGTGAGGGTGGGGGTTGGCTCAACTTCATAAGTGTGACTGCTGTACCAATACCTCGGATCACGATACCAGATTCACCTTCAAGGTCAAAACACTGGTTATATCTGTAAAAGAAATCGCATTAGAGTGGTGAAACACCCAGGGGTGAGGGTGGGGGTTGGCTCAACTTCATTAGTGTGACGCTGTACCGATACCTTGGATAATGATACCCGACTCCTCTAAGTAAAAACACCTGTTATATCTGAAAACAGTGCATGTTTAAGCTGTGTGTGCTTATTTGTGACTGGACATTCCAGTCAACAATTTTTCAGTCATATCCATTCATTGTCCAGGTGGAGCCACAACTGCTGGGACTTTACCAATACACCTGAGTGCCAGCAGGGTTCAACCCTTGGATTTCTAGGTTTGGAGTCCAATGTTCTGGACATGACTAGCCATTGCATCCTCGATAAGCTATGGAATGAGAAAATCAGACATTTTATCTTTTAAGAATGCACAAACAAAATGAGCACATCAGCTGCATGGCAATGGCACAGGTGATCAGCATATTTGTTTTGGCCATGTAGATTGTTTATACTTATAGTACCTGGAAAACTGCAAAAAATGTATGTCATCCAGGTCCTGACAGCAACATTATCTTTAACACTTTTTCCTCAGCGCACAAAGTTGCATTTGCTGTTAATCAGAACTTAATGCCTATCCTTTAACATGTTACTGGAAACTTAGTAGTGACCATGTCAGACATGAAACAGTAAATGCTTTTTTTCCAACTTCAGTATTATTCCATCCTGAATAACAAACCTCTAAGCCCTTTTACCAGTGTTTTGTGCACTTCCTTAACCCAGTAAATGACAACTGCCCTACAAATTAATCTAAAACTACAGTGTACAATTATTACCCTATAACAGCACTTCCGCCCATCTCTAAGACTTTTAATCCAATTTTCCTCGTCAGCTGACCTGTGAAAAACAGGAAAAAATCAAATTTGGAGCATAAGAGGACTAAAACACATTAACAAAATTGATTGATAGAAAATTTCTAAAGCAGTTCATAAGTTATTGAGACAGACACTTATTAACTAACATAGATCAGTCTTCATAAGCTAATGATATTTTGTCCACAAATGAAACCTAAGTACGTAAAAATGAAGGCAATAGCCTGCAGTTTTTGCATAGGTAGTACAATCAGTTTAACTTTTAATATTCAAAATTTCAAAGAAAGAATACAAAGTCCAGGAACATAACTGTTATTTACCAGTACATAAGTCTTTAATTTTGTGCAGAACTAAGGCATTAAAAATACTAGAAAAAGTGCCTTGAGAGGCACATATACCCCCGGCTGGTAGCCCCCCAGCCACACCCATCACCAAGCCCACCACCCTCATACCCGGATATGCTCATCCCTGACACATTGAACCCCAATTCACGAATCAAAGAGAGCACTCACAACAAGTACATCTTATTAATTTGCATTTGCAAAAAGCATTGCCTACAACCATGGGGGGGGGGGGGTGTTAGTAGAATGACATATCTATTTTAGAGCAGTATACAGAGCTGACTTGCATACTCAATCTAGGACTTGATCGCGGACACTGAGGGTCATGTCCTCGGTCCTAGATGGAAAATAGAATGTTGTTCTTCAATAGTAGTATTAAATATAAGATGTCCAAGTTCTTGAACTCTAGCCCAACCCTGGGCATGAACCCTACAGTCTAATGTAATTAGGGACAAAGCACACCTTATAGAGTACCTATGGTCCAAGTATGAATGATTTCTAAACACGGTTGTAAACAAAAGTATAGAAAATACAATTTTTAGAGAAGTTCTAGATTTTGACCTCTAGCCCCACCCCCTGACTCTGATCCAGTGGTCCGATGTCATTGAACCTAAAGTGTATGAAGTATGAATGCTTTATGATAAGTTATTGTCAAGATATGGACACTTTGTTAAAGTTACACAGCAGTACATCCATTTTTTACAGTGTTCTAGTTTTTAACCTGTAGCCCCACCCCCGGGCATAAACCCTGGGACTTGAACTCATTGAAACAAAGCAAACCCTATAGGGTACCTATGGTCCAAACATGAATGGTTTCTGACCATTGGTATATGAGATATACATCACTAGAGAAACTTTAACCAAAAAACCTTGAAGCAATCTAAAGGTGACCTAGGTTTTGATCTCTAGCCCCACCCCTGGGCATGGACCCTTGGGCTCGAACTCATGGAAACAAAGTAAACCCTATAGGGTACCTTTGGTCCAAATATGAATGGTTTCTGACCATTGGTGTATGAGATATACACCACAAGAGAAACTTTAACCAAAAAACTTTGAGGTAAAATGTAGTGAACTAACGAACTAACGAACATACGAACGGACGAACGGAAAGACGAAAACTATATACCCGTCGGCATAAATGCCGGGGGTATAACAATGAATCCCATATTTCTTGATTTAGTAGATAAGATGTTACAGACATTATATAGCCTCAGACTATATACAAAAAGGCTCACCTGACATTTTAGAGAAGAGCCTCTGTCTCGCCTCATTGGAGGCCCGTGGAGTTCTGATCTTGTCAATCCACTGGTACTCTGGGTCGTCATTGACAACGAGTTCCTCAACAAAGCCGTGTAGAAACTGTAGGCGGTAACCATATGGTACCTCAGCAGCTGGAATACAGAATCCATATATGGTGGAAAATTGCCTTTCAAAGTTTTTGGTTATAAAGACATTCCATTAGCTTTATTAACTGAATGAGTACTCTATGTGAATTGAAGAAGTCAATCATAAATAGAAACTTTGTTGAAAATAAAAGTTGCGCGGAAATTTCCAAACTTACAGTAATCATTAAACATGAACATGTTACATCCTACGGTTGGCTTGCCTTTCTCATTAGTTACCAGACAGAGATGTACCAGCAATCCCTGATTACAAAGTAACATGCTTTTTATATAACCATTGCTGCCAGGAAAGAAACAATCATGACTTACTGCAGTAGAACTGTACACCACACGATGACTGACGGAACTTGTTGAAATCACTGAAGAGATCTATCTTCACAATCACATTCACATCACCTCTGATACCTGCAATGAAAATTGTAACCACTTATTACTCCTTTTTTTGCTTTGGGTATGGCTTAATGTCCCAGACAACAATATTACAGTGATGTTGGGACGGAGTCTGCTATGGGAAGCTTAACCTATATATGATGAATGGATTTTCCCATCATATCATTTGGGTGAGTCCACTTTCATTTTCAAAAGCATCAAGAGTGATTTTGACTTTTTATTCCAATTTTGAATGAAATTTCTCCAAGCAAGCAGAATAGCCCAAGATGGGACGCCGCATACTGCGGCGTCACATCTGAGGCTATTTTGTTTGCCTATGTCCCATAAAAAGCATGCCAGCCTTTTAAATATGGGTTAAAGTGTCTTTCAAAAGGACACTCCACAGCAGAGGTAGGTATTGAACCGTTGACCTCCCGCTAAAGAGTTCTGACTCTACCAATAAGCCACCGTGGTCTCCATTACCACTTATCAGAGTGTTGAACCCATGCTTGGAAATAAATTCTATATAAACTTTAATCCATTCTATAGACTATTCCATTTTTTCTGACATTTTATGAACTGCAATAATTTGACAGTGCATGTATTTGTCCAAGTGAAAGAGAACAGAAACCCTCACCTTGCTTTAATGCACTCACCATGCATGGTGTCATGTATAGGAAACCAGCCAGAGATAACAGCCGGACTGTCCTTGTTGATCAGCAGTGGGTTTAGATCTCTAAACACCTTGCCTATAGCATCGTTAGCACAAAAGCACGCTCTTTCACACACAATTTGAGCCGCATCGTGAGAAAACCGGATTTTTGCCTATGCGAAAACAAAGGCGCAGATCAGCTTCGCAGTAACTGCGAAGCTGATCAGCGCCTTTGTTTTCGCTACTCGGATAGTACAATTCCTCTTCTGCTCATAGCCAAAATTTCGAGTATCTAGCCTGCTCCTGTGACTGTACAGACCGATTTGTGTCGCACCTGGTCGGAAACCCCGAAGACCGGTTTTCTTGCGTCGGGGCTCATTTCATATAGTCTGAATTATCGGTAATTTGCACACATTGAGTGTCAGTAACGTTTCCTTTAGATTCAATGGAGGAAACGATAAATTATATTAGATCATACTCACCATGCATGGTGTCATATATAGGAAACCAGCCCGATCTTACAGACGCACTGTCCTTCGTGCTGATCAGCAGTATGTTCAGATTACTAGTAATATAAACCTTGCCTATAGTGTCATGGACTTAAATTTATGCTTTTCGCAGTGATAAATTACTGTAATTTGCACACTGTCAGTGTCAAAGATTACTTCATTATGTCCAATGGGAAATATGATAATATTGTTATATTGTACTTACCATGCATGGTGTCATATACAGGAAACCAGCCAGAGATAACAGCCAGACTGTCAAAGGTGCTGATCAGTGGTGGGTTCAGATCTATATACACCTTGCCTATAGCATCTTGAGTATAAAAACGTGCTCTTTTGCACACAATTTCATTTGTTGTAAACTATCCATAATTTGCATAGCACTGCTACATGTAAATGCAAATTTACTGTAAATAGATCTTATTTCCATGTTAGATCATACTCACCATGCATGGTGTCATATATAGGAAACCAGCCGGAGATAACAGCCGGACTGTCCTTGGTGCTGATCAGCAGTGGGTTGAGATCTATATATACTTTCCCTATAGCATCATGGGCACTGTAGGTATCATGGTCTAAAACTCTGGAAAATAAACAGCATTGTCATGGTCTTCACCATGCTTTTTACACATGTGAAAAAGATGTAAATCAGCTGTGCAGTAACTGAGCAGCTAGCTGATCAACACCTTTGTATTCCCTTCATGGATAGTTATGGTTTTCAAAACATCAAAGACAAGTTTTCTTGCGATATTGCTCCAATATTAGCAGAGCATCAAATTTTGGGACAAAACTAGAAATTGGCTGCAAGGAAGGCTTTCAGTATACCCCCCCGCAAAATAGCAATGGTCAAAAAATGGCTATGTGAAAAAATGCTGTAAATTTGTCAAAAATTATTTTTTCATCATTATAATTCTTCATGCACATCTTCAATATGTGTGGAACATGTCTGCAAAGTACTGAAAAGAAATACTGAAAGTCCTAGGAGGAGTTGATTTCACAAACTATGCACTACCAACCATTACTGTATAAGCAATGGTCAAAAATGGCTATGTTAAAAATTGCTGTAAATTTGTCAAAAACTAGAAATTGGCTGCAAGCAAGGCTTTCAGTATACCCCCCGCAAAATTATCTGAAGCTGGCCAATAACTTCCTAAGTCAAACATGCAGAAAATTTGTCAAAGATATCTTTTCAGCATTATAATCCTTCATGTACATACCCAGAATGCCAGTCACATCTATAAGATATTAAAAGAATATATTGAAAGCTTGAGGTTGATTTCACTGTATGCACTATGATCATTGCTTATCATGAGAAATGGTAAAAATTGGCTAAGTTAAATAAAAGCTGTAAATTTGTCAAAAATTAAATTTTCAGCATGAAAATTATTCATGCACATCTAAAATATATCTGGAACAAATCTACAAAGAATTTAAAAGAAACACTGAAAGCCCTAGGAGGAGTTGATTTCACAAAGTATGCACTACCAACCATTATTGTATATAAGCAATGATCAAGAAATGGCTATGTTGAAAAATGATGTAAATTTGTCAAATATCATTTTTTCAGTATTATAATTATTCATGCACATCTTCAATATGTGTGGAACATGTCTGCAAAGTATTGAAAAGAAATACTGAAAGCCCTAGGAGGAGTTGATTTCACAAAACATTATTGTATATAAGCAAAAAATGGTCCAAAAAATGGCTATGTTAAAAATGCTGTAAATTTGTCAAAAATTAATTTTTCAGTATTGGTTATGGCTAAATGTCCCAGTCATGTTAAAAAATGCTGTAAATTTGTCAAAAATTATTTTTTCATCATTAAAATTCTTCATGCACATCTTCAATATGTGTGGAACATGTCTGTAAAGTATTGAAAAGAAATACTGAAAGACCTAGGAGGAGTTGATTTCACAAACTATGCACTACCAACCATTGTTGAATATGGCAATTATCGAAAATTGGCTAAGTTCAAAATGCTGTAAATTTGTCAAAATTCATTTTTTGAGCATAATACTTCTTCATGCACATCTTCAATATCTTTGGCACATATCTGCAAAGTATCAAAAGAGAATATTGAAAACTGTAGGAGGAGTTGATTTCACGAACTATGCACTATTAGCACTATGGCAAACATTGTATTTATAGAATTAAAAAGTCCCATAACTCTTGCAAAACTGCCCCTTTGGCCCCTAAATTCATATCACACATGTGTTGTCTAATGGTGCAGGTGTGTTGAAAATTTGAAGAACATCGGGCAAAAACTACTTAAGTTATTCAGCAAAGATGTCAAAATGTTGACGGAATGACGGAATCACGGAATGACGGAATCACGGAATTACGGACAGGCTGAAAACAGTATACCCCCCTAAAACTTCGTTTTGCGGGGGGTATAATTATTTTTTTCAGCATTATAATTCTTCATGCACATCTTCAATATGTGTGGAACATGTCTGCAAAGTATTGAAAAGAAATACTGAAAGCCCTAGGAGAAGTTTTCACAAACTATTAACTACCAACCATTATTGTATATAAGCAATGGTTGAAAAATGGCAAAGTTAAAAAATGCAGTAAATTTGACAAACATTATATTTTCAGCATTATAATTCTATATGCACATTTTCAATATGTCTGTAACATGTCTGCAAAGTACTGAAAAGAAATACTGAAAGCCCTAGGAGGAGTTGATTTCACAAAGTATGCACTACCAACCATTATTGAATATAAGCAATTATAGAAAATTTGCTAAGTTAAAAATGCTGTAAATTTGTCAAAAACGATTTTTTTCATAATGACAAGTGTTCATGCACATCTGCAATACATCTGAAATATAACAGCAAAATATTAAAAGGAAACATTGAAAGCTGTAAGAGGAGTTGATTTCACAAAGTATGTATTTTAAGTACTATGGCAAACATGTTTGATGAAGACTTAAAAAGTCCCATAACTCTTGCAATACTGACCCTTGAGCCCCTAAATTCATAACACACATGTATTGCCTAATGAGCAAGTGTGGTGAAAATTTGAAACAAATCAGGCAAAAGCTACTCAAGTTATTCAGCAAAGATGTCAAAATGCTGCTGCAAAGTCGAAAAATGGCAAGATAAAAAATGCTGTAAATTTGTCAAAAATTATTTTTTCAGCATCATAATTCTACATGCACATCTTCAATATGTCTGTAACATGTCTGCAAAGTACTGAAAAGAAATACTGAAAGCCCTAGGAGGAGTTGATTTCACAAAGTATGCACTACCAACCATTATTGAATATAAGCAATTATAGAAATTTTGCTAAGTTAAAAATGCTGTAAATTTGTCAAAAATGATTTTTTTCATAATGACAAGTGTTCATGCACATCTGTAATTTATCTGAAACATATCAGCAAAATATTAAAAGGAAACAGTGAAAGCTGTAAGAGGAGTTGATTTCACAAAGTATGTATTTTCAGTACTATGGCAAACATGTTTGATGAAGACTTAAAAAGTCCCATAACTCTTGCAATACTGACCCTTTGGCCCTTACATTCATATCACACATGTATTGTCTGATGGTGCAAGTGTGGTGAAAATTTGAAACAAATCAGGCAAAAGCTACTCAAGTTATTCAGCAAAGATGTAAAAATGTTGACGGAATGACGGAATGATGGATTGACGGAATGACGGAATCACGGAATGACGGACAGGCTGAAAACAGTATACCACCCTAAAACTTCGTTTTGCGGGGGGTATAATAAGCTATGTCGGTTTTCATTTGGCATTAAAATTCCTCAAAGATACTAAATGAGCCACCTCGTGGGAAAACCAACAATGTGGTTTCTGAACAGGTCCGACACAAACCGGGCTGTACAAGCACAGATGGATAGAAGCTTGAAATTTTAGATATAAAAAGAAAAGGAAGTGTTCTATCCGTGAAGCAAAAACAAAGGCGCTGATCAGCTTCGCGGTTACCGCGAAGCTGATCTGTGTCTTTGTTTCTCGCATATGCAGATTGTTGGTTTTCCCACGAGGCGGCTAAAATAGTCCTGTATATCTCACTGACTGTCCCGAGGTTATAAAACTTTTTTCATGCTCAACTCAATTAAGCATAAACTTTCAACTGCTCATAAAAAACTGAAATAGCCCAAATTAATAGAAATTTTGGGTTAAGACCATCACAGCAAGTAATTTGTCCTGCTCATAAATAAACAATTGTTGGCATTTTAACATTTATGAGCAGGATAAATTTTAGTCTCAGCTGAGCAGAGCATGAAAAAAGTTTTATAACCTCGAGACCAGGATATAACTGTCTTTGTGCACCAAAAATACAAAGCATGTAAATAAAACTGATTCTGTTGAAATACCCACTGAGGCTATTCTTTTCATACATTTTCTAAAATGAGCCGCATCGTGAGAAAACCGGATTTTTGCCTATGCGAAAACAAAGGCGCAGATCAGCTTCGCGGTAACCGCGAAGCTGATCAGCGCCTTTGTTTTCGCTACACAGATAGTACAAATTCTCTTCTTCTTAAATCCGAAATTTCAAGCTTCTAGCCTGCTTCTGTGACTGTACAGGTTTGTTTGTGTCGGACCTGGTCGTAAACCCCGAAGACCGGTTTTCTCGCGTCGCGGCTCAAATCTGGTTTGACAACTGAGCAGTCATGTTCAAATAAAGCTGATCCAGGATGTCTTTAGAAAGAAAAAGAAGCTTATCATAATCCTCTTTAAAGAGTTTGATAAAATTAGCTATCTTAGAAAAAAAAAAACAAACCTAATCCTTGTCCATAAAGGAAAAAAAAAATAATGAGCAACCGTGTGAGAAAACCAACAATTTGGATTTCCGACCTGGTCCGACACAGACTGGTCTGTACTGTCAGAGAAGAACACTAGAAGCTTGAAACTTTGGATATAAGAAGCAGAGGAGTGTTATTATGCGTGTAGCGAAAAAACAAAGGTGCCAATCAGGTGTGCAGTTACTGCACAGCTGATCAGCGCCCTTGTTTTCGCATTTGCAAATTATTGGTTTTCTGATGCGGTGGCTCAATATGATCAACAACATTAGCAATGTCATGAAACAATGTATTTTTTTTTTTTTTGTTACCAACAAGTGCACCTGTTTTCAGGCATTTCATCATTTATAAGCAAGATAAATGACTCACTTTGGTTACCAATTTATATCTATTTATGGTTAGTTTGATTATCATACTGAATTGAGTTGAGAACAGAGCACCAGGTATTCAATGTGGCTCTAAAGAAGTGCCCCCAGCCGGCAAGAATTTTATTACCTAGGATTATCTGTTGAGATTTTAGTGGGTGCCATGCCTGGGCCATGCAATTTTAAGCCTATCAGAATACCTGTAATATTTAATCTGCTGATAAGAGCTGTCAAAATTCTATGTACAGGTAACTTCTCTCCCTGAAGCAATATCCAATCAGAATTAACCATTGCTAGTGTTGTATGTTAGAGAGCTCAGAGAGATGTTGACAGTTTGGTGTCTAAGCAAAAACTAAGACACCTAATTCAGCCTTTTAAAGTCCAGGTGCCCCTTTAAGTACCTTAATTCCAATGGCTCATCTTGAAGTGTCTCATCCTCTACCTTAAAAAGCAATGAAGAAAAAATTTAACATGTTAAATGCTTAAGACACAAGGATCCTTAAACAATATGAAATGTGCCATTAGAAAACTTGAATTTTGCCTATGCGAAAACAAAGGCGCAGATCAGTTTCGCAGTCACTGCGAAGCTGATCAGCATTTTTGGTTTTCCCTACATAGATAGTACAATTCCTCCTCTATCCTTACCCAAAATTTCAAGATTCTAGCTTTCTTCTGACAATGTAAAGGCCAGTTTGTGTCAGACCAGTCGGAAACCCTGAAGACCGGTTTTCTTGTGTCACAGCTCATATTCACATTTTCTTTGCATTTGCATTAAACGAAATTATTATTTTAGTGGGTTTTTATTCCTGAAGAAAACTATTTGAGCCGCATCATGAGAAAACAGAATTTTTGCCTAGGCGAAAAACAAAGGCGCAGACCAGCTTTGTGGTAACCGTGAAGCTGATCAGCGCCTTTGATTTCACTACTCTAATAGTACAATTCCTCTTCTTATATCCAAAATTTCAAGCTGTGATTGTATAGCCCGGTTTATGTCAGACCTAATCAGAAACCCGAAGACCAGTTTTCTGATGATGCGGCTCATTTAACAATGACAATCTAGGCCAGCAACATGAACGTTAGCCACTTATATATGAGCCTGCGCATGAGAAAACCAACAATTTGGGTTCCGACCAGGTCAGACACAAACGGGGCTGTACAGTCACAAGAGATGGTTAGAAGCTTGAAATTTTGGATTTAGAAAGTAGAGGAATTGTACTATCCGTATAGCGAAAACAAAGACGCAGATCAGCTTCGCAGTAACCGCGAAGCTGATCTGCGCCTTTGTTTTCGCCTATGCAGATGTTGGTTTTCCCATGCAGTGGCTCATATATATGTTTGTTTACTGGTGTGACTTATAGGTAGCATATTGCCATGATATTAAGTGCAAAATTTGAAGTTTCATTGGTTCCAAAACCTCGGTTCAGTCAGATTTATAGCCAAATATCCAGAAAACTAACAATTGCTGGTGGATATAAAAATGCTGATTCTTCATTATAAATACAAAATGTAAATATAAAAACTGATATCACAATGAATTATGCAAAATCATGGTCGAGTTTCCCAAAGATTCCCCTTTACAAAGACAAATTCTTGTTATTCAATGCTTGACACAATCATATAACTGTGATTGCAATATGTAAGCGTTTTTGTTCAGTTTTACTTCCCTTTCAAGATAATTTCAACTCAGAGGAGATGGGCCACCCAATCAATATGTGAGCCTGTGTGTGAGAAAACCAACAATTTGGATTCCGACCATGTCCAACACAAACCGGGCTGTACAGTCACAGAAGATGGTTAGAGGCTTGAAATTTTGTATTTAAGTAGAAGAGGGATAATGTACTGTCTGTGTAGTGAAAACAAAGGCGCTGATCAGCTTCGCAATTACTGCGAAGCTGTTCTGCGCCTTTGTTTTCGCCTATGCACATTGTTGGTTTTCCCATGCGGCAGCTCAATATGCAAGGCAAAACATTAGAGTAATGCAAATAAAACCACCTGCCACACCTACAAACAGAACATGTGCCCTGTGCAGGACTTGAACTCACACCTGACGCAACTGAGAGATGATCGAATGATTAAGAGCGTTAATGAAATCAGCAACCTTAACTCATTAAAGCCTGGCATTCTTTTATTGGGACACAGGCAAACAGAATAGCCTCAGATGTAAAGCCGCAGAATGCGGTGTCCCATTTGAGGCTATTCTGTTTGCAAAGAGAATTTCATTGAAAATTGAGATAAAAAATACAAATCACTCCTAATCCCTCTAAAAATGAAAGTGGATTCACCCAAACAATAACAATGGGAGAATCCATTTGTCATAGATGGGTTAGTCACTTAGCTACAGGAGACCATTCAATCCGTAAGTGACTTACCTCAAATACAAACCATTCAGAGTTCCATTGTGGGGAGCGTGACCTCTTGTAAACGTCTGTTTTCTGAATGTCACTGCCAAACCTCACCTGGGACATAAGAACAGCTAGTGAAACATTGAATCAAGGGATAATAAAGTCATTATACACAGCATTAACAATGTTTTGTCCATACCAGAGCTTTTTCTCTATGCAAAACTGCGTCCAGTAGGCGGTTTCCAGTACCATTTAAATTTTTCCCAGCTGGCCAAAAAACTCTCAATTGACCTGAAAAGTTCCCAATTAGCATAAAAATCCCAATTTAAAGGTAAACTTTCCCAATTAAGCTAACAATCACACTATATTACAGAAAAAATGTGTTTTTTTTCCCCGATTTCATCGGTACCAAAAATTACCAAAAAAGGTGAGAAAAAGTCCTGCATACAGATAGTGATAGTGGATTCCCAGAGCTCTATATCATTTGAGCCACCACAAGAGAAAACCAACAATTTGCATAGGCAAAAACAAAGACGCAGACCAGCTTTGCGGTTACCGCGAAGTTAATCAGCGCCTTTGTTTTTGCTTCTCGGAAAGTACAATCCCTCTTCTTCTTAAATCCGAAATTTCAAGCTTCTAGTTGTCTTCTGTGGGATTAGAGCCCGGTTTGTGTCCGACCTGTTCAAAAACCACACTGTTGGTTTTCTCATGCGGCGGCTTATTTCAGGCAAATGTGAACAACCTGGCTCAAACTGCTCTTGTATGCTGATACAGACACAGCAACATCAATTGAGCCTTCAAGTGAGAAAACCAACAATTAAGTTTCTGACCAGGGCCAACACTAACCAGCTTGTTCAGTCACAGAAGCAGGCTAGAGGCTTGAAATTTTGAAAATTTAAGAAGACGAGGAATGGTACTATCTGTGTAGGGAAAAACAAAGACGCAGATCGGCTTCACAGTTACTGCGAAGCTGATGTGCGTCTTTGTGCTCGCATCTGCAGATTGTTGGTTTTCTGGTGCAATGGCTCAATTAGAATTACATGGAAATATGACCAAGAAAATCTCAAACTGCCTTTGCCTTATAAAATTGAAAGGTTGTGAGAGGAAAGGACATTTGAGCCGCATCATGAGAAAACCGGATTTTTGCATTTTGCCTATGTGAAAACAAATCTTTTGTTTTCGCTACTCATATACATGTAGTACAATCCCTTTTCCACTTATCCAATTTCAAGCTTCTAGCCATCTTCAGTGACTATACAGGCTGGTTTGTGTCAAACCTGGTCGGAACTCCCCCCCCCCCCCCCCCCCACACACACACACACACACACACACCCCTCCGAAGACTAGTTTTCTCGGGTCGCGGCTCATTTAATAAGAAATATACCTCAACAAAAGCATCAGTTGAGTCGGATGATCTATCCATAACTGGTAGACCCCGACCAGCCACAATCTTCACCTTTAGTTTGCCTGGCATTCTTCATCTACTCTGTGGAAAAAAAAAAGTAAACAGGTGCTCTGTCAGGACAAAGCATACATCACACAGGAGCCAGGTCACAAGAAAACCAGATTTTGTGATTGCATAGCATATAGGACAGCATTAAGAAAACAAGTCCATGCAATATCCTGAGATTTTTACACCTGAAAAAATTAGAAAATTTTCAGTGGGAAATTTTTGATATTTTTCTCATTTTTGCTCAAGGCGGTTCTAAATAGTACCCACAATCTATGTTTTGGAGCAAAAATAAGAAAAATAGGTTTACCCCTGCATACCCTTGCTACATAAAAGTGGGGTGTAAGGGGGTAGACATTTCATGGACATGTTTTCCTGATGTGGACCTCAGGTTGGAAACTCCGAAAATCGGTTTTCTCGCTACACAGCATATACAGTGTTACTCTAAGGAGACCAGTGATGACCAGTGATGAATCAGATAATGATTTGAGCCTGTGCATGAGAAAACCAACAATTTGGGTTTCCGACCAGGTCCAACACAAACCAGCCTGTACAGTCACAGAAGAAACCCAGAATCTTGAAAATTTGGGAATAAGTAGAGGAGGAAATGTACTATCCGTGTAGCGAAAACAAAGACGCTGATCAGCTTCGCGGTTACCGCGAAGCTGATCTGCGTCTTTGTTTTCGCCCATGCAAATTGTTGGTTTTCTCACGCACAGGCTCATTTGTAATTCCCTATAAACAGTACATCCCTATCAGTGTTTCGTAATACATATGGGCCACAACGTGAGAAAATGTACCTTCGGACAATTTTTTTGAGTATAAGAAAAACAAAGTTACTTTGAATGTTTAATGTTTCTATAGTCTATTAGTCTTTATTTGACCAGATTATTTAAATTATTTTGTGAGTTATGACCAATTTACTATATGAACCTTATATACGTCATTGTCCTGAAAAATGACGTCAAAATTGCGTAATGCATTTCTGCATGTTAGTAGAGCTAACAAAACTCGATGCATTTGCTTAAAAACTGTTTACGCACTGGCCAGAACCTATTGTTAAGATAGAAGCATACCATCCTTACAGGCAATCTGTCGTAATTATTTTGTCTATTTTTATGATGATGCGGTTGCTATGGTTACCGTTAAACGATAGATAATGGAAAATTATGTGTATTATGGGCCAAAAACAAAGGCAGATAACTCTAAATATTGAAAAATAATATGTTTTAAAACTCATTCATTTGGTAGCCCAGTGTTCTAAGATTATAAATACAGTGTTATTTCTAAAAAGTATATTACATCATTTTTCTGCATTTTGCTGCTTTCTACTAGTAATGTCAGAATGTCCGAAGGTACATTTTGTCGCGTTGAGGTTCATATAGTCATCGAATGAGAACAGCTATCAATGAACCCTTCACTGAAAATCAAATAGTGCCAATACGGTTTGGAAAGAAAAGGTCATGATATATAATATCATGTGTTTTTTTTCACTATGTATGGCAAAAGTTTTATCATCTGGGATTGAGATTTTAGAGGATGTGGCTTGACCGCTAGCCCAGGACCATAGGCAACTTTAAGCCAATTGGAATACCTGTAATGCTTAATCCGATGATAAGAGCTGTCAAAAATGTCACAGGTAACTATCCTCCCTAAAGCATTATCCAATCAGAATTTACTGTTGGTAGTGTCTGTTGAAACTATTAAAAAGGGCAGCTTACTCCACAGTCAGTGATACAATCTGGTAAAATTTGGAACTCATCCAGGATTTTATGGTTGTATTTGTCCTTTCAACCAAGCTGAAAAGAGGTTGACAGCTTGACCTTGTCAATGTGCTGGACACTGCTGGAGTCACACGGCAAAATGAACCAATTAAATGTGATACTACTTTCTGATGACTGATGACTGTGTGTCCAAGTTTCCATCTCTTGTGAGAGCCAGGGACTAATTTCCCTCCTGGTGCCCTCCCCCCCCCCCCCCCCAGTGAGGTATTGTCAATTTGGCATGTCACCAGAAAACAATTCAGATTCAGATGTATTCAGACTTTCAATGTAAACAAAAAGAGAAAAATGGAATGAGTAAAGTGCACAAGCACTATTAAACATGCAGAAGGTTCAACACACTCAAAGTCAAATTTATCGTGTGTGCCGGCCAAGAAAATTAAATTATCAAATATTCATTTTTTTATTACTGATCTCCTACGCGAGTTCTGTGGGACAGTCTTTTTTATTTCAACACCAGCCTGGAAAGTTGGAAACACGGCATAAAACATGCAAATTTCACAAGAAACGATATCAAGAGAGACAACTCATTTCCTACAATTACAACTGCAGCTGTTACCCTGACTTTTACAACGACAACTGCAGCAAAGCAGTCTCTTACGTAGTACATGGATGACCAGATTCTATTGAGTCAGTATAGGTCTTTTCTTTGTCTAAAGAACCATTTCATAAGGGATCTGTCCTAAAGAGACGGTCATGCTAATCTGAATGATGGTACGCCAAATTGACATGAGAAAGGTGAAGAGAAAATCCGATAGGCGAAGACAAAGGCGCTGATCAGCTGTGCAGTTACTGCACAGCTGATCTGCGCCTTTATTTTCGCAGAGGCAAAAATCGGGTTTTCTCATGACGCGGCTCATATGGGGTTATTGCGAGGAATGCAAGGACAGAGGGAGTCAGGAGAAAAAGAAAATATAATTCTGAAGTTCTGTAGATGTGATTTTAATACGCTTTTAGACACTTTTTTTCTCAATCAAAAGTAATGATGATAATCACATGACCAAACAATTTTAGACTATATGGAACCACCTTTGCAAACCGTAAGCATGATTGTTTTTAAAGATGCCTGCATATCCCATATCATACGATAATTAAGTCAAGGTGCATAAGTGAAACAAACTATGCGCTGTATCATGTGGCGTTTTATATGAAAGTATGGTGGCCGATAAAAAAAAAAGCTCTTGAAAATTGAAACTTGCAAAATTAAGACAGTTCGTGGACTTTCTTGATAACTTTCAAAACTGACTTCCGATTGTTTTCATATTGTTTCCCACGAACCTTTTGCTCAGTCCGCGTAGTTTGACATCAGGAAAACATGCCCGTGTAATGTATACCCCCTTATACCCCACATATAGCAAACCTGAGGTTACGCAGGGGTATACCTATTTTTCTTATTTTGCTCTAAAACATAGATTGTGGGTAGTCGTTAGAACCGCCTCGGCGAGGCGGTTCTAACGTGTACCCAAAATCTGTGTTTGAGCAACTCAATTTTTTTTCAACTTAAGAAAAAAATGTATATTACATGGGCATGTTTTCGTAATGAACAGAAGCAATATTCAACAGTTTGTATTGACAAGAAGGACAAAAAAAAAAAAAAAAAAAGAATAATGCAGGAACCTAAACGGTGCTATTACATTTGCGCACATTTTTCAAAAATTTCGTTTGCGCACAGTTTTCATTTGCGCACAGAAATGTATATCATTTGCGCACAGTTTTACTGTTACATTTGCGCACATGTTTTTACGCCTCTTCCTGGGCCAGCTGCTTGTATTTTATCAAATCAACTTACGGGTACGACAAATAAAGTATCATCCCCTGTTCACCGGCCTGAATGTGAAGAGTTTCAGTAGTCGCAGTCCTGCACTCTTCTTCCGCGTGGTCATGTTCGAATCTCCCTCAAAGAATCATTGTATCATTTAGCTGGGTTTGCAAGTTTTCTTTATGCATCACCACAAGTGCACCGTCTTAGTTTCTCTTTCTTTTCTGAATCTACAACCTTCATATAAAAATCCTCGTTTTCCAGGATTTTGTTTTAAAATGTTCCATTTGGCTTGTCTATACAGACCCACGAGCGCAAACATACATGTACCATTTACCATTTTACCGGAGAAATTTGATGTGCGCAAATATAACATTTACCTTGGGAAATTGTGTGCGCAAATGAAAACGTTTACCTGTAAAAATTGTGTGCGCAAATGAACCACATTCTTTCAAAAATGTGCGCAAATGTGCTGCCACCTGCATCACATTTATTTGTGATAATAGTCTAATAGTATTTATATTACTTCACTTTTTCTCGTGCACCGAATAGTATTTATATTACTTCACTTTTTCTCGTGCACCGAATAGTATTTATATTACTTCACTTTTTCTCATGCACCGAATAGTATTTATATTACTTCACTTTTTCTCGTGCACCGAATAGTATTTATATTACTTCACTTTTTCTAGTGTACCGAATAGTATTTATATTGCTTCACTTTTTCTCGTGCACCGAATAGTATATTACTTCACTTTTTCTCGTTTCGGTGCACTGGACTCATTTTTCCAGGGCTGTACTCGTTTTCCGTTGGGTTAATATTTTCTCCTTATTTCTAAAATTGAATCTTTTGGTAGCCATAAGACCGAAATTGTTTTAAAAATCTAATGGCCGATTCGGATCACCATAATATAATATACACATATTTAGTAAAAACAATATTACATGGACCCAACATCAAAGTTGTGATACATTAATATCATTTTACCAAGAAGTGTCTTGTGTCTGGTGCAAAAGAGAATTGATAAAATGGCTTCGAGAACAACACTTTCAATTTTGTTATTTTTGTTTTTATTTACAGTTACCATATGCGGTAAGTCAGTTACGAAAACTTGCCCATGTAATATATGTAGAGATTTTTTTCCAGCTTCATCGGAAAAACTTGATATTTTCAATATTTTTGCTCAAAACATAGATTATGGGTACACGTTAGAACCGCCTCGGCGAGGCGGTTCTAACGAGTACCCAGAATCTATGTTTTGGAGAAATCTATGTTTTGGAGCAAAAAAAAAAAAAAAAAAAAAAAAAAAAAAAAAAAAAAAAAAAAAAAAAAGAAAAAAAGTATATACCCCGCAAACCCCATTGAATAATTATATAAAAGTGGGGTTTAACGGGGTATCCATTGCACGGACAAGTTTACCTGATGGCCAAATCAATATCACCTTGAAAATATTGTCGTGATTTCAATTTTTAATTTCACTTTTTTTTTTTTTTTTTTTTTTTTTTTTTTTTTTTTTTTTTTTTTTTTTTAATTTTAAATTCGACATGGTTGTGTTATTAATGTTTTGAAGATATCGAGACTATAACGCCGCTTTTCTAATTAAATTTTATGGGTGAGCCGCGACGCCAGAAAACCAGTCTTCAGGGTGTCCGACCAGGCCCCGAGGTTATAAAACATTTTTCATGCTCAGCTCAGCTGAGACTAAAATTTACCCTGCTCATAAATGTTTAAATGTTTAAGCAGGATGAATTCAAGGCTTAAGTGATCTAAACCTGAAATTATAATTTATTTGGGCTATTTCAGTATCTATGAGCAGTTTAAATTTTATGCTCAGCTGAGTTGAGCATGATAAAAACTTTATAACCGCGGGCCAGGTCCCTAGGTTATAAAACATTTTTCATGCTCAACTCAGCTAAGTAAAAAATTTAAACTGCTATTAAATACTAAAACAGTCCAAATATATTGAAATTGAAGGTTTAGAATGCTAACGCCTGTACTGAATTTATCCTGCTAACAAATGTTAAAATGCCAAAAATTATTGGCATTTTAACATCCATGAGCAGGATAAATTTTAGTCTCAGTTGAGCTGAGCAGAAAAAAAAGTTTTATAACCTCAGAGCCAGGTCCCACACAAACCGGCCTGTAGGCTATCTAAGTATAAGCTTGAATTTTTGGATATAAAAAGAAGATGAATTGTACTATCCATGTAGCGAAAACAAAGGCGCTGATCAGCTGTGCAGTTACTGCACAGCTGATCTGCGCCTTTGTTTTCACACAGGCAAAAAGCCGGTGTTCTCATGATGCGGCTCATGCTTCTTCCTACAGCTCAGAAGATGACCTATGTGAATGCTGGTCATGGCTGCAACAGACTTCTGTTCAGCGCTAAATGTACCTCGGACTGCATTAAGGCGGGCTATAATGGTGGGATATGCATCAGAATCTTCTGTGTGTGTTTCCCGGACTGGGATAACAAAAAGTAGGTTTTTATTTCCTTTTCTTGTTCTTGTTCTTCTTCTTGTTCTTGTTCTTGTTCTTCTTGTTCTTCTTCTTCTTCTTCTTCTTCTTCTTCTTCTTCTTCTTCTTCTCATAAATAAAGTTATGGGCTTTTTTGCTGCTTCCCAAATTTTGGTGTTTTAAAAAATACATATTTGCAGGTTTAAATGTATTGTTGTTGAATATTGCGTTCTTCTTTAATGTTTAAAAACAAATTATTACTTTGTTATTCACCGAATATAGTCATTGTTGATATTCACTCCCCCGAGAGGCTTAGTGATCATGACATTGTCTCTGAAACTTTGAAAATAGTTATTCCCCCCCCCCCCCCACCCATTAAGAAACCTATAAGAGAAAGGTTATAAATATCAGAAAGGTGATTATGACTCTATGAAAGCTGATGCACTTAAATTTGCAAAGGAGAAGTATTTCAGTGGTTACTCTAGTACACGGTCGGTTCAAGAAAACTTCAATTTGATCACATCTTTTATCCAAGATTCAGCGGAGATAAACATATCCCATCAAAGACTAGTCGCTCAGTTTTCTCAGTCCCATGGTTAACACCTGAAATAAGAAGAAAGATTCGCAGAAAAAAACTCATGCTAAAGCAAAGAAAACTGGGAGTGCAAAATTTAGAACAACATTCGAAACGTTGAGAAGAGAAATCAAAACAGATATCAGAAAACAGCATGAGTTGTACGTAAAAAGCTTTTGACACTCTTCCACATGAACTCCATAAAAGCAAATTGTTCAGTTATGGAATTGGTGGGAAGACACTTAAATGGATTGATGATTTCCTTTGCTACAGACAACAAAGAGTTGTTGTTAATGGCGTTAAATCTCTCTGGGCTCCGGTTGTAACTGGTGTACCACAGGGCACCGTTCTTGGTCCCTTGTTGTTCTCTTTGCATATAAATGATATCACCTCGGCTATTAAATCGGAAATTAGACTCTTTGCTGACGATTGTGTTTGTTATCGTGAAATTAAAAATGTGGAGGATACAGTGAAACTTCAGAAGGATATTGATCGTTTAGGTAGTTGGGCCTGGAAATGGGGTATTAGATTCCAACCCATCAAGTGCAACATGATGCAGCTGACGAACAAACGGACTAGTAAAATTCAGGCTTCTTACAAACTTGAGGGTGCAGTGTTGGAAAATGTTGAAAATATCAAATATCTCGGTGTAACAATAACTAAGGATTTAAAACGGAATGCTCACATCAGCAATGTGTTCACTATAGCCAATAGGACCCTTAGTTTTTTTTTTAGACGAAATCTGTTTTCTTGCCCCCAAGATGTGAGAGAAGCTGCCTATAAAGGTCTGGTGAGACCTATTCTTGAATATGGTAGCTCAGTTTGGAACCCTCATTATGAAGGTCTGATAGATGATCTGGAGAAAGTGCAAAAGCGTGCAGCTGGGTTTGTAACTAGGAATTATACATATGAAAAAGGTAGTATGACTGACATCCTTAAGAAACTAAATTGGGAATCCCTGCAGAAAAGAAGGAAGGATAAAAGAATTATATAATTGCTTTACAAAGGTCTAAAAGGGAGAGCAAAAATACCCACAGATTACCAGTGAGCCGCATCGTGAGAAAACCGGATTTTTGCCTAGGCGAAAACAAAGGCGCAGAAGCTGATCAGCGCCTTTGTTTTCGCTACTCGGATAGTACAATTCCTCTTCTACTTAAATCCGAAAATTCAAGCTTCTAGCTCTTTTCTGAGCTTGTACAGGCCGGTTTGTGTCGGACCTGTTCGGAAACCCCGAAGACCGGTTTTCTCGCGTCACGGCTCAGTCCTTATCCCCCGAAATAGGCGTTGATGGACTCAACACTCCTTGGCATTTCTGATACCTTCAGCAAGTACAAATGCCTATTTACAAAGTTTTTCCCCAGACTATTAGAGATTCGAATGAACTCCCTGATTCTCTGATCTCCTCTGCTGAAGTCAGATGATTGTGTGTCTAAATTTACTTCTCTTGTGAGAGCTCGGGACTAATCCCCTCCGGTCAAGCCCCACCCCCACCCCTGGTGTGGTATTGTCAGTTTGTCGTTTCACCAGTAAACTGTTCTGATTCTGATTCTGATTTACGATAGAATCAATTTTTAAGTTTTATAACCTCGAGGCCTGGCTTCAGAAGTGGAATTAATGGGGTATACATTGCACGGATATATTTGATGCACAAAATGACGAATGAACCGCGATGCGAAAAAACCGGACTGCAGAATTTCCGACCAGGTCCGACACAAACCGGCCTATACCGTCAACCACAGAAGAAAGTTTTGGGTGTAAGTAGAGGAGAGATTGTACTATCCGTGTAGTGAAAACAACCAAAACGTAAGAATTACATCTAAATCTCCACCTTAAAACGGTCAGAGGCAATTTATTTTGGTCTGTTTCCAGAGAAATGAAGCTATTCCAACGAGAATACGACGAACGACTCGCCTTTCCACACTTTGGGAAAAAAGACTAAAATGCGGAGTATCATATGTCGTATGCTAAAACACGTGTGAGAAAGTGCACGTGTAATTCGTGTAATTCACACGTGCACAACCACAGCGACAAGATATGGAAACCTTTCACATTTGAGCCGCGTCATGAGAAAACCAGCAATGTGGTTTGCGACCAGGTCCGACACAAAACGGTCTGTAGTCTCAGACGCAGGCTAGACGCTTGAAATTTCGAATTTAGCAAGAGGAGGGATTAGTACTATTCGTGTAGCGAAAACAAAGGCGCTGATCAGCTTCGAAATTACTGCAAAGCTGATCTGCGCATTTGTTTTCGCATATGCGAAACGCTGGTTTTCACATGACGCGGCTCATTTGTTTTGTATGTGATGGTTTCCATTCCATAATTCTACATGTATGCTGTATATAAATTTTGACTAAACAATTACCGATGTTCTGCAGAAAACAAGAGATGTTCTTACTTGTTTTGGGCCGAGTGGTGTTAGGATACAGACCTGTAGTGGTGTTATTCACGATTAGCGGTTCATGATCTGAAAGTCATCGTTTGTTAGCCTAGTTTCCACAGACGATTTTTTTTTTTTGACAAAGTTGGCTTTTCGCAGAAATATATGCCCGTGTAAACTCAATTCTTTGGCGAAGTTTCATTGTCAAATATCTGTAACAAAGGTGAGCGAGCTAAGTAAATATAAGTAATCTTTGCTGTGTGTGAACGCGCAAACTCATTGCCAAAGTGTCTGTGACAAATAATCTTCGTCAAAGAAACTTTGTCCGTAGAACCAGGCCTTACATGTAATCTCTGAAACTGAAGATGCATTTCGGTTCTTTCCCATTTAATTAAATTCGGTGGTGATCGAAAAATCAAAAGTTGTTGGTTCATAATTGATATCATATCGTGTGGTTTTCTAGTCTTGTGTTGTCCATTTACATGTAATTGAGCCGCGACGTGACAGGGCTTCCGAAATGGTCTGACACAAACCGGTCTGTGCAGCTACAGAAGATGGCTAGATGCTTGAAATTTTAGATTAGGAAGGAGAGGAATTATGCTATCCATGTAGCGAAAACAAAGACGCTGATCAGCTTCGCAGTTACTGCGAAGCTGATCTGCGCCTTTGTTTTTCGCATAGGCAAAAGGTCTGTTTTCTCATGACGCGGCTCAAATTAGAAAAAAAGTTGATGGTTCATAGTTTATATTGTATCAATATAACGAGGGGCTCATTTTTTATTGTGGTTTGTTTTGCACGTCATCTAAAATATATTAAGTCTAATTGCAATTTGATTTTGAAATATTATAAAGTTTTAAGGCCTAAATTAAAAATTGTTTGTTTGTCCTTTACCTACCCAGCATTTTAGAATTGGGTTGGTAGGTTGTGAAATTATTATATTATATTTTGCATTCAATAGAAAAAGGACAAACATGCCATCGTTTTTAACACTCTTAAAATATTTTTAAACCATGTTAATGTTTTATATGCATATGTATGAAAATCTTAAGTCTCTCATAACTCATTGAGTGGTTTTGTACACGTTTTGTCTGTATATTGTATATATTGTACACTGTATGTATCTTTGCATGTACAAAAGTGAAAGTGAGACTCTAATAAAATATATCGTATCGTATCGTATATATCGTATCGTTTTGCCTGATAACTCTGGTAACACAGTGTACCATTGATCTTGACTGTATAATCTCTTAATCTTTTGCATTCATCGCAGCAACAATGTGGTCAACAATGCTTTTGGTAGACAGGATGCATTTGTAGGAAAAATATTCGATAAAAAGGTACAAGTAAGCAAAGATCAGGAAAAGGCGCAATCAGAAAAAGATTCCCACTCCAAAAACCGAGGTGGGAAAAAAACAAATTAACAATCAGGTACTTATACCATAAAACATATCGTAAGCCGAATGAGCAGCTATTTTCCCAACAGGTGGCCACTCAGTTACCTTAACTTAATTAAAAATATGAAAACACACATAAGGCGCCAACAGCACAAAAATGTTAAACACCAAGACATAAAACAAAAAGAACCACCACAGAAGTATCGCCTTGGAACGATCAGTAACACAAAGTTACTCGCGGGCTTAAACCGGTTTTACAGGATCCTAACCTCACCCTCAGCCTCTGCAGTGGTTCATAACATTTAGTTAGTTCTTCGGTCCTCGTGGTGAATCTCTAACTAGTCAATGAATCATCAAGAACAAACAAATAACTCATGATAAACATCCTGATGAATCAAAAACAAGGACTCACAGATTGAGTAAGCTGCCCGACGATGGAGATCCCTGGGCGCCGAATAACCTACTAACTCCGGAGCAAAAGAAAAACACCAGTTGGACCCCGGTGGGCCAAGCAACAGACAAGAAGCTCCGGCCCCATCCAACTAAAATGAATAGCTTTAAGTCGGGGCCATCATAGTACTGGATTCCAGTCCTACCAAAAACTGGATTCCAGTCCTACCAAAGTATCCGAAAATAGAAATATTTTACATCACAAAATTGCTATATAATTTTTTGGATAGGGGGGGGGGGGGGGGGGGCGGTAAAAGTGGGTAGGTAGGTGGAGGACCAAAAAATATGTATTTTCAGCCTAAACTTCAAGCAGGCTATCTTCATTTTTTCCCCCAAATTAGACAGAACAGGCATAATTTTCTAGTGGCGGAGCATTTATATCATATGATATTGTCGGACTTTGAAAAGTCATTAATTTTGGTAATCATGTATAAATGTAACAAACATAAAATTTGATACATATTAGTTACATTGTCATTTTGACCCCTATCATGAGAAAACGTGTCTAACATGTGAGAAAACAAAAAAAGAACGCAGATCAACTGTGCAATAGCTGATCAACCCTTTTGTTTTTGTTTCACAGATAGTACATTCCCGTTTCTTCTAAAACCCAAAACTTAGAGCTTCTAGTCCTCTTCTGGTTTTTTTTATATTATTTTATTTACACAATATTTAAAGAGGGTGGCACAATTAGCTAATGAGCTATTCTACCTTGTGGCCCTCTATAACAAACAATCTTCATATATACATCATAGATTTCATATGTAGATTGTTTGTTATAGAGGGCCACAAGGTAGAATAGCTCATTAGCTAATTGTGCCACCCTCTTTAAATATTGTGTGAATAAAATAAAATAAAAAACCCAGAAGAGTCTACTTCTGGGCCTGCACAGGTCGGTTTATGTCGGACCTGGTGAAAGGTTGCAAGGTCTCCCGATTCACAGTCTAAACATTCTTGTAATACCACATTTATTGCTGTTGATTTCAGTCACTTAATGTTCCTGACAAGCTTATTTCACTCATATTGAGACGAGCCAATCATTGGTACCGTTAGGAGAGTCGAGTACATAATGCGCTTTCCAAATAACAGGAGGACACAACTTACATCGTGGGAAAACCAACAATGTGGTTTTTGAACAAGTCTGACACAAACCGGTCTGTGCAGTAACAGAAGCAGGCTAGAGGCTTGAAATTTTGGATTTAAAAAGAGGAGGAAGTGTACTGTCCATGTAGTGAAAACAAAGGCGCTGATCAGCTTCGCGGTTACTGATCTGCGTCTTTGTTTTCGTATATGCAGATTGTTGGTTTTCTCATGAGGCGGCTCTTATATAAATAAACTGGTACCAATGTATGCACAAAACATTTATGGAAAAACATGTCTGTAAAATTATAGCCAAAATCCCATTTGAAACGAACGTCAAAACGAAAATCATACTCAAAGATTCCAGGTATACATGTATTTGTCTATCTGTATCATACACACTAAGCGCATGAATCCTCAAGAATGTTCGTCTTTGAGCGTCAGACACAGCTCAAAGTGATGGGGGTTTCCCCATTCCGTGTCATGATCACATGTACTTTCACATGTGCTTAAATGTCAGTCCCGACCCAGAGAAGTATTTTTCCATCTCGCCTTTCATGAGCGCGTGCATCTCGTCCGTCACGTGATCCCGCCACCCACCTCCTTTCCCGCTATTGATCAATCCCCCATGATCTGGAGCCATCTCAAAGTCTGCGACGTCCACAAAATAGTCTCCATTAGTCATTTCGTTCTTTTTCATGTTTTCAATACTGCAGTGATCACATATTTTCTTCACGTTTTCCTCTGATAGTTCACGGCCGAGAAACTCTGCTATTCTTCTAACCGTACCTGCCATATCTTCCACCGTGTCTTCAAACTTAAGAAACAAGACATTTTCGTCGTTTCTCTGATCCCAGAACTCTCGAACATGCCTCCCCCAGGGTGTCCATGGCTCTCTTCCATCCATAAATCTCTTAAAATACTTGCCAAACGGACTCTTTCGCATCGTAATGAGTTCGGTAAAGTTATACAGTGACCAGAGTGTGTCCGGAAGGTTCCGGGCCGTGTAAATTATCTTCCCTTTCCCTGATCTGAGTTGCTCTGGAAGTAAGAAATGTTGGAGATGAGTTTTCACAAACCTTGGCGATGGAAGATTTTCAATCATTTTCAGACCTCCGTAATATGGCACCCCATCTAAGAGGAGATCTATCATCGGAAACCGAGCGTCTAAAAGCAGTGAGTTGGCCTTCTCGAAATCTAGAGTCTGTATTAGGTACACCAATTCCTGTGTCATGGTGGTCCCTGACCGCGGAAAGCTACACACCCAGATATCATCATCTCTGATGCCCATCTTCGCAATACCGTCCAGTTCTAATACGGACTCGCGGACATACACGAGACCTTTGTATCTGAGCACACCGTATTTTGGTGCATCTGCCGGATTGTTCCATTCACGCTTATGGTAGTCGTTCGTAACCTCGTTTTCAGCTGTCTCGTCGCCATTTTCCTCCTCATTGGCATTCCTTGCAATTTCGTTTTCTCTTGCGCTTACCAGGTTACCCATGCTATTCAACTCGAGTTTCTTCCTAAATGTACAGCAGGTCTCATAAAATGAGAGTTACTTTCAAGCCCAAATTTGTTTTCAAAACAATTCTTTGTTTTCAAATAACCAGCCTGATTGTTTCTGTAAGTTCCCAAAATGCGCAGGTCTGAGATGATGGGATTTATTTTAAAGTCCAAATATGTTTTCTAAACTATCCTTTGTTTTAGAATACGTATTTTCAAATAGTCCACCTGACCGTTTAAGAAAATCTTAACACTGGTTCACAATATTTTAATGATAAATTTTAAGTCCCGAAAAGTTTCTGTTTCTTTAAATATACGTCTCACTGATGTGACATGACAGTCCTTAGAGAACAGGCAATCTTACAAGAGTACACTCGCATGTGTCACGGTGACAATACCCATCACCTTACAAAAAATGTAACAAAAGAACCAAATCCGCTTACAGAATTATATAGCATCATTTGGAGGAGAGGCTTATTTCCGAATATACGCGCAATATTTGGCCACTTTCTCATTGTTATTTCCATTGTGAGGAGAATAAATTGGCATAATTACAGAAGATTTACATCATCAGTAGACAATTCATTCAGTATATTAACAAGGGATGAAAGCCTTTTAAAGCTCTCTAATGCCGTAGTAGGGATTAAATGAGCCGCGACGCGAGAAAACCGTCTTCGGGGTTTCCGACCAGGTCCGACACAAACCGGCCTGTACAAGCTCAGAAAAGAGCTAGAAGCTTGAAATTTCGGATTTAAGTAGAAGAGGAATTGTACTATCCGAGTAGCGAAAACAAAGGCGCTGATCAGCTTCGCGGTTACCGCGAAGCTGATCTGCGCCTTTGTTTTCGCCTAGGCAAAAATCCGGTTTTCTCATGACGCGGATTAAATTGTGCCTTCGGTAGTTCTTTGTAGGCTTATGGAGAGATCTTTCCATCAGGAAAACATGTCCGTGATATGTGTATACCCTCATGAACCCTACTTTTATATAGCAAAACTGGGTTTTACAGGGGTATACCTATTTTTCGTCTCGGCGGGGTGGTTCTAACGTGTACCCACAATCTATGTTGTGAGCAAATATAAGAAAAATATCAAAAAATTTTCTACTGAAGTTTTTCAATTTTTACAACTTAAGAAAAATCTGTATATCGCATGGGTTTGTTTTCGTAATGCTACTAGACAGACAGACAGACAGACAGACATACGGACGGTCGGACAGACGAAATAATTATACACCAACTCTCTTTACATGGTAAATGACATAAAACGTAAAACATGGTGTTTAATCATTTCAATAATTCCAACTTTACTAATTTCCTACATTCTGATTGGTTGTTTATAAGACTTTATACTTCGATAAAAGCAATGCGTAAGAATACTTGGTTTTCACCTTAAAAACGGCGCGACGTTACGTGATTACGTGACGTTTCCTCGAGGAAACGTTGACGTCACCAAATCTAAACGTCATAAAAACAATGGATGAACACGTTTTGAAGGCGTCGAAATGAATATTTGGAATTTTTAATAAACATGGACGCTTTTTCTTTTAATACAACATCGTAAGGTAAGCGTTTTTATCTTCTTGTTGTGTGTTGAAATTTGACGTTTGAATTTCTAATGTTCCGAGCCCCAGTTCAAAATCGACATGTCTTTCTATCGGCCCAGACGGCGACATTTCCTCCCAAAAGAACAATTTTGAATGAAGGGGAGATGTTTTAAACCTCCCGCTTTTACAGCTTGCCTTTAGGAAGCCAGTTATAGCTTCTATTAATTGCGAGAAGTGAGTTCTGTGCCTTGGAAATTTTCAAGATGGCTGCCTCATGAAGATACGCTTTGCTCTATTTTCCTTCCGCTGGCTATAAAAAATGAAATCAATGTAAATAAATGCAGTGTAATGCGACAAAGTTGGAATTATAAGGAATGAATTATTATTTTTGTTGATTTTATCGATGTGTAAACTCAGGCGAATCACTCACAAACTTTTTCATAAAGCCCTTCGGGCTTTATTTAGTTTGTGAGTGATTCGCCTGAGTTTACACATCGATAAAATCAACAAAAATAAAATTCATTCCTATAATAAATTATCTACACTACGCATTCATGAGGCTCAGCGATTTCCGTTTTTAATTACAATATGCACTGGGCACTGTTGTCGTCCTTTCCGTTTTTTAGTTGTTAGATAGTTTTATGTTGACCATATCAGTGCTGCTTTAATATGCAATGCGCATGAAACATTGCTTACGTGGGTGAAAATGATCAATTATTAAATCAATGTACTTCCATTTTCTCCTCAGACAAAATCAATTTTGCAGTTTGCATATTGAATCATTTTTTCATGACATTTGAAATTGTGACCTTGCATTGAATGGATGATTGAAAAAACAAAACGAAACCGAATTGCTTATTAAAGGTAAGTAGATATGAGCCTTCGCATGAGAAAACCAACAATTTGCATAGGCGAAAACAAAGATGCAGATCAGCTTCGCGGTAACCGCGAAGCTGATCAGCGCCTTTGTTTTCGCTACACACATAGTACAATCCCTCTTGTACTTAAATCCAAAATTCCAAGCTTCTAGCTTGCTTCTTTGACTGTACATACCGGTTTGTGTTTGACCTGGTCGGAAACCCAGTTTTATTTATTGATTTTTTTTCCACGGTACAGGCTCATATTTTTCTGTCTACTACGTTCTCATCCTTTTAGACAAGTTCAACAGTGTTGAAGCTTCATTGCAGATGGTCATAGAGAGAAAGAGAAAAAATGACTAGATTAAACATATTTTATTGCAATCAACTAACAATGGGATAAGACACAAGTTATATCAACATTATGAAGTCCTCTCCCTCAGCTCATCTAGCTAGTGCTGATGGTACAGTGATGAAACAGAACTTTCATTTTATATTACATACATATTACATACAGGTTGTGGTCATGAGCGGTGGCGGCTACTTATAGCAAAGTATAAGTTTGAATTTTCTTGGAAACACAATTCTAAAACCTAATACTTAATATATTTTGGTATCCAATACACGGTCTGTTTACTAGTGTTTAGTCAAATCGGTTACTGTCTTTGATAAAAAGCAATACTGAAAAAATGACTATGACTTCATTAAACACGCTCTACTCGAGACCGACTTGGATAAGCACCTTCACACACCAGAAGAGACAAAATCTTTTATATTGAAACAAACAATCAACCCTTAAAGTATGCAAATTCGCTATAAATATTTTAGTGTTTGAAAACAGCGTAATATTTAATAAAATAAATCTTGGGATGGTGACTGTATGATTTTAACCGTGGGTTTTACGCCCGTGCATCAATAGTGCTCATATTAAGTCTTAAGTAACCTATATTCCCTATTCCAGCCAAAATGGCCTCAAAGGCAAAGAAAGATTCTAACAAGCCGTCGGTCGACAATTCAACAAAACCTATAGGCGACGATTCGTCGAAACCCGTGGAAGATACCACATTCAACGACAGCTCGAAACCCACCGATGACTCTCAAACATGCAAACCTACAGAGGGTTCGAACACCTCACTACCAGACAATGACAACAACGCAAGCCAGGACCGTTTTCAAGGCGGTACATCAGAAACACAACAGAATCCAGAAGATATTCAAGGGCCTTGCATTATCCAGTGATAAAACATCAGTAGCCGTTTAATACATATGTGCCATGTGAGATGTACCCCTGGTTTTCAGGATTTCCAGACGCCGGAAAAAAGTTTTTCTTTCTCCAGATTTTCTGATCATCACCTCAGGTCATCATAAAGATCCAGACTAGACGCCGCGGCTGCACAATGTACGATGACCACTATGCAAGAATACAGGAGTTGCAGTGTGGTTAAACAAATTTATGGACAAGTAGATACTTGCACCATTTTCAACGCCTTTTGTATAGCGTGGCTGAGTGGTTCGAACCAGCGACGGACCAATGCTCTACCACTAGGACCGGTTCTAACAGTGTAAAGACAATTCTGGCGGCGGTTGGACGATAACCAATGGCTCTAATATGAGCCTTTGCATGAGAAAACCAACAATTTGGGTTTATGACCAGGTCCAACACAAACTAGACTGTACAGTCACGGAATAAAGCTAGAAGCTTGAATCTTTGGATATAAGAAGAAGAGAAATTGTACTATCCGAGTGGCGAAAACAAAGGCGCTGATCAGCTGTGCAGTTACTGCACAGCTGATCTGCGGCTTTGTTTTTCGCATATGAAAACTGTTGGTTTTTGCTCATGCAAAGGCTCATATAGAAAATAAAATAGTGTAACGGGTTCTTTCACAAATCCAGTGCTATGTGTGGACATGCAAACGGTTTTGGTGTGGGAACTTCTTTCCGATTGCGCCATTTCCTGATCATTGCCTACTTTTACCTTTTTATATTAAATACGGGTTTGAAAAGAAATGGTCGGTACTATAGAACATAAGGTCGCACATGATCAATAGCAATCTGTTTTTATCATGAAAATCAATATGTCCATGAGTTTAAATTTTAGGCAGTATTTTTGTTTAGTTCATGGAATTGTGATATTGCTCTGTTATAAATATTAAGCCTGTTAACGGCACTGTAGACTAAACGTGAGTACATGTATATAAGTATTTGCTTTTATTTATTTTGTTGAAATATATTTTTTTTTTTTTAAAAAAAAGATGTATCATGTATACCAGGTTTTTATTGAAAAAAAAAAATCTATACCTTTATAAGTGTAAACATCAAACCGACAATAATTATCAATTATGCAAAAATATTGACAATTTGGAGAAACTAGGTCATAATCGAACCAGTATTGGAAAAGTATAGAATTTCTAGATATCATTTTTAAAAAGAAAAAAAAAATTAATAAGTTATTCGAAGTTTTGATAAACATTTGATTTTTAGCTCCGTACTATGTGATACATACAACAGGCCTGCTATAAATCGCAAGTCTATTGCCAGGTAGATCTTCACATCTGTGTCATTTCTCTATATGAAAATAATTCAAAATATCCTTGATAAGAACATTAAACTTGTAAAAGTCAAACACTGATCCGAAGAAAGTCTGAAGACCCTGGTCTTAGTTACATTAAGACAATTGAGCCGCGTCATGAGAAAAGCAGCAATGCGGTTTCCGAACAAGTCCGACACAGGCCGAGCTGTACAAGCACTGGATATGGTTAGAGGCTGGAAACTATTGATTTAAAAAGATTTTGTACTACCCGTGTAGTGAAAACAAAGGCGCTGATCAGCTCTGCAGTTACTGCGAAGCTGCTCGGCGCCTTTGTTTGACGCATATGCAAAATGTTAGATTTCCCGCAATGTGGCTCATATTCTGGCACTTTTTCCAGCGAAAAATAATGGCCTCTAAATCGAAGAGAGGTTCTGACAAGCCATCGGTCGACAGTTCAACAAAACCTACTGACGACTACAATGATTCGTCTAAACCCGTGGAGGATAGCAACTTCAGTGACAGTTCTAAGCCCAGTGATGACCCAGTGGCCTCCAAACCAGCCGACGGCTCGAATTCGAATCCCGACAATGTCACAAAAGTGAGTCACAGCCAGTCTCACACCGATGGATCAAAAGCAAGCCAGGAGCAAGAGTCCGGTTCCCTGAGTATTATTCTAAATGCGAAAGTCAAGACGTCAAAACAGGTACCCGTCAAGGCAATGCCAGACTACTACGCGAGCTGGATAACCGGATGTACATTTCTACCCAATGGCTACGCCGTCATATGCGACCACAGCAATAATAGTATCAAGCTACTAGACAGTAACTTTAACATCCAGGGACGTCTGAATGTCAGTTACCCAGGGGACGTTGCCGTTCTCGATAACAACAACGTTATCGTCACCCTTTCGAGCGAAGAACAACTAATGCGTGTCCAGGTTTCGCCGAGCTTGCAAGCTGGCGAAACATTTGAGGTGGGCAAGAAATGTTACGGGGTAGACGTAGCCAATGGGCTGATATTTGTAGCCTGTCACAGTAACTTTTCCGAGGTTCCTGACGGCGAGATCAGAGTGTTTGATTACGATGGTATCCTGGTGAAGAGAATCGGGGCCTATAACGACGGTTCCTGTATGTTTAAAAGTTCCCATAACCTCGCGGTAAGCAGCTGCGGAACGAGGGTCTTTGTATCTGATTTAGCCACACGCTCTGTTTATTGTATAGGGATGGATAGTAAACTCATCTACCAATACAAAGATGCCAGCTTGAAGGGGCCGCGTAATATGTACATTGACGCTAACAACAATGCTTTGGTCTGTGACTTTGACAACAGTGCCGTGCAAGTTATTACAGCGGATGGTCGAAAACGTCGAGATTTGCTGTCTTCTGAGAACGATATTAAACATCCAAATAGCGTCGCTTTAAGACCATCAGATGGCACTCTGATAGTCGGTTGCGCCGATAAAGATAACTTGTTCGTATTTACTTTGTGCTAGTGGGTAAACCAAGGGCAATTGTGCATTGTGGGTCAGTCCTGGAAACGATCATGTGTTCGTATTCAACTTTTGCTAGTGGACAAACAATTTGATCGTATTTACAGTATTTTGTCGTGCTGGTGGACAAAGAGATTACTGGTACTTTGCTCGTATTAACTAATTAGTGCTAGCAGACAAACCAAGATAAGGCCTGATTTTTAAAAAAAAAAAAAAGATATTTGTTTGTCCATTACCTAACCAGCATTTTAGAATTGGGTAGGTAGGTAGGGAAATTATTATATTATATTTTGCATTCAATAGAAAAAGGACAAAATTACCAATGTGTCATCGTTTTGTCTGATAACACAGTGTACCGTTGATCTGGACTGTATGAAAATTAAATCTTTTTGCATTCATCGCAGTAACAATGTGCACATCAATGCTTTTGGTAGACAGGATGTATCTGCAGGAAAAATATTCGATAAAAACTGAATTCCTACCAAAATATCAAAAAATAAATTATTAATCTCACAAATTTGCAATATGATTTGCAGGGGTGTAAAAAGTGGGTAGGTAGGTGGAGGACAAACAAACAAAATTTTATTTTCATCCTAATTTGTTCATATTTACTTCCTGGCGGACCATTGTGTGCTTGCCAACTTATCACGACAGTTAAAAAGCTACCACTGAGAATAGTTTCTGCATGTAAATGCATCGTTGTATTTTAAGCTTTTATTTTTAATAATCTTTATTTAAAGTAACTTGCATGTTTTAACATTGTATCAACATAAGCTCTGTAGAGCTTAAGAACATAATTATAAGGCATATTTTACATACATGAATTTAGCTTCAGCAAATGTGACTTGCTCAAAGCCACAACAGACGACGCCCCTGAAAAGGATCGAGGTGGACCGCTCAGCTTGACGGGGATCGAGGTGGACCGCTTAGCCCAAAGTCTGATACGTTACCAACTGCGCCAGTCCGCGCTACAATGGAGTTTTTGTCAATTTTTACTTATCAACTAATAATGTCCCGGTGATGCGTATTAAACTTGCATTATGTATACCCAGCAAAATAAGAAACGCAAACTCAGGCATCGTTCATAAGTGACACAATTTCATTTTATATAATTTCAACGATATATTATTCAGGTATGCATTGCATATCTTTTAAAACCATGTGTCAAAACTCTGCTTCCGAAAATTTGCTAGAAACCTGTTAAAGACTTACGGGGTCTGTCCCAGAAATACGTAGACATTTGTGATAAAACAGTAATGTGTCTGCAGAATTTCATGAAATTTATATGATCTGTTTGCATACATCTAATAAACATTTCGTACAAATATGGATGAATTCACCCCTTACACAACAGATTTATATGCATTTATTCCAAGAGGGGTAGGTGTCTACGGTGCACATCAAAAACACTGTTTTGAAATTCATCAAGATCAAATTCAACAGTTCCTGTAATTGCGAGTTGAGGTGATATTACACAATTCTAACTATCAGTTGCATGAGTAATTATGTAAGATAAGTTTTTGAAAGTTTGAAATAATTTCCACCATCAGCGTTGATTATATGAAAAAAAATCTTAAACCTACTGCAATTATTCTATTGGAAAATAGTGACGTAATGTAAGTTTTGCGGCGCAAAATTAGACCTTCCCCAAGCTTTTCTTTTCCAGTTAAGCATATTTAACAAAATTAATTTATAAAATCAACCTTCTATTGTGTCATTAATAATCCTGTGATGATTCTGTATGCATTTTTTCTTTAAATATTCTAAATGCTCGTTTCTTGTTGTCATTTTAAACAAGCGACATCTTTTTGTTTTATTTCAATCTAAAATAAAATTAGTGTTCCCTCATATAAAATGAAACTGATCATGCTATTTTTTTTCTACTTATCATCTATAACTCAAATTATTGACTATAATTTTAACTAAGAAGACTTAATCAATGCTTAGATGACAATATTCATCACCATTACGGCTCTAATAAAGAGACTGCACACAAAACATTCAACCACCGCTCCACAAAAACGTAGCAAAATGATTTTCAACGTGACGTGCTCCGTAAACACCGATACACCCCCGGGGGGGGGCACTCCCTGGTAAGCAGTGTACCGATGCGTGATCAAAGGATTGTTGAACATACCCTAAACAGTGTGATCGACATTTAAAATTTGACCCCCCTTTTCACTGTGTGCTTTAAAATGTGACCCTTTCCACTGTGTCCCGTCAAAAAGTACCCCTTTCCACTGTAGTCAACTAAAACACTGGAATGCAATAATTCTTTTATAACCACGTGAAGATGCTATATGTGTAATATGCAAACAATCTGCCTGATGGCTTCAGAGAAGTAATTTTAAAATATAGACAGACTACAGTAACAGAAGATGGATGCCAGGTACCTGCCTATCCTATAAGATCACCTTTGAGACTTTGGCTCTGTTGGGTTAAAATGCTTAAAAATGTGGAACTGATATGATCATAAACAAACATTTGGTCATGCAATCAACACATGAAATAGCTAAAGTTACAAATAAATAGGCAACATACAGGTACAATAAGAAAAGATGGTAAACCTTAAAATGCACATACAAAAGAAATTGTCATCACTGAAACGAGAAACAGACTAACCACAGAGGAAGTATCGCCTTGGAACTGTCAGTAATAAAGTATTGGGGGTTTAAATTGTTTCAGGGCTTTCAAGCTTTGCCCTCAGCATCTGAATTTGTTCAAATGTACACAGAAAATTGACACAAATATATATGAAATAATGGTTGGTTGGTTAATTTTGTGTTTTGTCCCACTAAACAGCTAAGGTAATATGGCGATAGGAAATTAGTTTAAGTCTTGTACGAAAAACTGGAGAAGCCTGGAATTGACCCCTGGTTTACAAGGCAAGCAGCTTTCCCACTACACCACTAGGCTTCTATACATACTTGAAATAAATCTTGATATAGTAGATAAATACCTAGCACTTACATATAGCAAGCATTATGGAGAGCAGGGTACAAAAGACAAGATTTAATACAAACCATTTTTATTTGTATGAACTACTCAATTAGCAGAAACAATAATTTCTATTGGGCCTAAGTTAAAAAATTGTTTGTTTGTCCTTTACCTACCCAGCATTTTAGACTTGGGTAGGTAGGTAGGAAAATTATTTTATTATTTTTTGCTTGCAGTAGAAAGTGGACAAAAATGCCAACATGTCGCGTTTTTGTCTAATACTGCTGGCAACATAGTTACTATTGGTTTTCATGTGTATGATCAATTGATCTTTCAGATTCATTGCAGTATAAATGTGCACAACAATGGTTTTGTCCCAGGTACTACCTGGCAGGTAGACTGACAGGATGCACTTGCAGGATCATTATAGTTAAGACAGAAAATGAGAAAAGACGCTTCGTTATGAAGGTACAGGCATTTTGTGAGGAAAAGGGTTTGAGATCATATTTAGGGGTATTCGGGTATGCTGAATCCAAAAACCAATGTTGGCAAGCTAAGAAATGGCTCCTTCACTATCTAATTTGCATATTTCCAAGATGGCCGCCAAAATTAAGAAAAACATCAATTGCTGCAAATTAGTATATGTTTAGGATTCCCAACTGCTACAAAATAATAAAAATAACATTTTATAATGATTAGAAGGTCTTCAATGAATAAAAATAAAAGCGCTGCAGGCATGCATGATACCCCGCCACGCAAATTTAAATTAGCAAAAATGTTTGTCAATAAATTCTCAAGATAAAGAGCAGAACAAAATTTTGTCATAAATGAAGGACCATAACTCTGTATACTTTGATAAAATTTACCCATCTTCAATCCCAAACCACTACTTCCTTATTTGAACTTTTATAAAAAGTTTGAAGAAAACTGGTTGATAAATGCACAAAACAGAGGCAGGAAACGAAATTTTAATGTAAATCATGGGCCATAATTCTGTACTTATTTAACGTAATTTATTCATTTTCAATCCCAAACCACTCCTTCCTGATATGAACTCCTATACAAAGTTTGAAGAAAATCGGTCAATAAATGCTCAAGACAGAGTCCGGAAACAAAATTTTAACGTAAATCAAGGGCCATAACTCTGTACTTATTTGACAAAATTTACCCATCTTCAATCCCAAATCACTCCTTCCTGGTATGAACTCCTATACAAAGTTTGAAGAAAATCAGTCAATAAATGCTCAAGATAGAGCCCAGAAACAGAATTTTTACGTAAATCAAGGGCCATAACTCTGTACTTATTTGACCAAATTTACCCATCTTTAATCCCAGACCACTCCTTCTTGGTATGAACTCCTATACAAAGTTTGAAGAAAATCGGTCAATAAATGCTCAAGATAGAGCCCGGAAACAAAATTTTAACGTAAATAAAGGGCCATAACTCTGTACATATTTGACGAAATTTACCCATCTTCAATCCCAGACCACTCCTTCTTAGTATGAACTCCTATACAAAGTTTGAAGAAAATCGGTCAATAAATGCTCAAGATAGAGCCCGGAAACAAAATTTTAACGTAAATCAAGGGCCATAACTCTCTACTTATTTGACGAAATTTACCCATCTTCACTCCCAGACCACTCCTTCATGGTATGAACTCCTATATATATACATAGTTTGAAGAAAATCGGTCAATAAATACTCAAGATAGAGCCCGGAAACGAAATTTTAACGTAAATCAAGGGCCATAACTCTGTACTTATTTGACGAAATTTACCCATCTTCAATCCCAAACCACTCCTTCCTGATATGAACTCCTATACAAAGTTTGAAGAAAATCGGTCAATAACTGCTCAAGATAGAGCCCGGAAACGAAACGCTGACGGACGGACGGACAGACGGACGGACGGACACTCGAACGCAAATTTCTTTTAGGGTATAACATAAGTGGCGGGGTATAAAAAATCTCAAAAGTTAAGTTAAAAGGCTGAGGTGGGGGTGCGGAGGGGGCAGGGGTGTGGGCTTTTGTACATGTTCTTACAAAAGTGACCATAGTTCCACTGAAACAAGTCCTAGATCACTGCACCTGGTCTCACTGTAAAGCACAGATATAGCTTTTTGATCATTTGGTAAGTAATGCAAATTATCGAATTTGCATATTCATGAATTTTAATGAAAATATTAAAAACGGCTTTAAAATCCATAAGTAAACACTTTTCAGGCAGAAAAAAGCTATCATTATGACAACTTGTTATTGCACCAGTAATACCATATATGACAAATATATTGATGCCAATGGTCAATATGAAACTCATCTCATTAGCATATTCATGAATGTCAAAACATAGGAGCGAAAATCAGGGAAAAACAATTGCCATTGAAAGGTTTTTGGTGCGTTATATGATCGTTTTTGCATTTTAGGACAAATTTTCATGGCTGCCAGTTTGGTCAGATGGGCCAATTAAATGCCATAAAAAGTTGTCTTCAACAATGAACACATTCGCATGATGTAAACATTATTATTGTTTCCACAACCACCCCTAGTGCGATTCTATAGAATGGGATGAACTTACAAAAATACCCATGTCCCACCAAAAGCATACTTTAGGATACTATGATTGGTCTGGTAGTATTGCATTGACATAGCAATTTAACCTTCATAACTAATATTGAAATCATTGCATTTACATATATTCATGAATATTAATAAATATCATAATGGGAGAAAAATCGTGGAAAAAGATAGGAGGTATACGTACAAAAACACCTGTACCCAGGCTGTTAATGAACCTAGAATGCCGAAAGAGATATCAAATGAATGCTGTGTCAATGTACTATAACTCTGAAATATGATATAGGAATAATCGGATTTGTAATTTCATGTATATTGATGAAATCTTTAAAAACATGACAGAAAAAATGGAAACATTAAAGGGGTAAATGTAAGAAATGGCTTGTACATGTATCTTGGCAACCCAAAGCCCTAAAGTGCTGAATGTTGATCAAATGGTTGTTAAGGCAATATTATGCCATCCTGTATTACAATTTTTAAGTCATTTGAGTTTTATTTTCATGAATATTAATAACAGCTTTTGGAATTGGGAGTAAAAATGCTGAAAGCATAAGGCGGTATACACGTAAAAACGTGCATATCATGCTTACCGATAGACCTAGAGAGTTGAAATTGGTATCAAACAATTGCTTAAACATTGTTCTATGATCTGATATTTGCTTTATCTGGAATATTTGTGTATGAATATTTATAAAATCTTTATAATAATAGAAAAATGACCAGAAAATGATGGGGGGTTACCAATAAAATTGCTTATATCTGGACTGCAAAGTTCAAAGTGGCATCAAATTATTGCTAGTATACGAACAGATTTATAAAGCATACATGTATTTTTAGCAACCAAGCGATTTTGTTTGAGCACAACCTTCAACTTTATGTAATATGTAATTTTTACAATTTTTCATAGCATTCATGGCTTTTGATAAGCTATGGTTTATCTATCAGACTATATGGTTTTAATCAGATGCTGTTTATCTATCAGACTACATTGTCCTAACATTCTATGGGTACCATTTTCATCCCTCTAAGGGTATTAGCAGTGGAGATATAAGCAACTTTGTTGGTATACCGCCTTTACTTTTCGGTTATATTTCTCTAGTTTAAAATATCTCATTAATATCCATACAACAAAAAATATCTAGATGTCTTATATATCAGATCATATGGTTATAGAACATTGTCATAGCAGTCATTTGATTTCAACTTTGACTCTTTAGGTCCTTAAGTAGCCAAGATACGCACATGTGTTTAAATGTATACCTCCTAGTTTTTCTGCATTTAACCCCAATTCCTAAAGATTTTATTAATATTCATGAAAATGAAACTCAAATAACTTATCTATTACAGTATGGATGGTATAATATTGCCCTAGCAACCAGTTGATTCCATTTTCAGCACATTGGGGCTTTTGGTTGCTAAGATACAAGTGTATTTGAAGGTGTATCTGTTTAATCTATTTCCATTTTTTTCTATCAATTTCACAAGTTTTCATTGATATACATGTACATGAAATTGAAAATCATTTTTTTCTTATATCACACTTCAAAGAGATAATACGATACCTTATCATTTATTTGATACCATTTTCAACGTCCTATGTTTATTTACAGCCCAGGTACAAGTGATTTTGTATGTACACCCCACATTTTTCCATGATTTTCCTTCCATTTCTTACGATTTTCATTAATATTCATGAATATGCAAATTCGCTGATTTGAATAGTAGGATTACCATTAAATCGTTATGTCCAAGCATTACTATCAGGTCAATCATAGTATTCTAGAGCAAGCTATTGGTAGGATATGGGTATTTTTGTAAGTGCACCCCATTCTATAGAATCACACGATATTGGAAGGGCATGGAAACAATATTTTTACATCATGCAAATATGTTCATTGTTGAGGACAGTATTTTTAAGGTATTTAAGTGGTCCCTCTGACCAAACTGGCAGCCATGAAAATAAATTTGTCCTAAAATGCAAGAAAGATCTTATAACCCACCAAAACCTTTAATGGCAATAGTTTTCCCCTGGTTTTCAGTTGGCCCCAGTTTTCAACATTATAATTAATATTCATGAATATGCAAATGACATAAAATTTTCAAATAGGTCCATGTCATCAATATATTTGTCACATGACTTGTCATATTACTTGTGCAATAACAGTGTCATAATGATGGTTTGGGCCTGAAAATTGTTTATTTATGGATTTTAAACCATTTTAATGTTTTCATTACAATTCATGAATATGCAGATTAGATAAATTGCATTACTTACCACAGGAGAAAAGGGATATGTCTAAGCTTAACAACGAGATCAGGCTCAGCGGCATAGGACGAGCAACAGTGGTGATATGATCAATTTTGTAGCTACACCCCTACTCAAGAAACACATTAATAGTTGCAATGGTAACCATGCGTTACTTTCATAGTGTAATTGAGTTTATCTTGGCGGGGTAAAATTCTTTGCATTTAAATTTATGTAATTTAGTCAAGCAATCATCTAACAATATATTTTAAGTAATTTTAGGCTCAGATCATGACAAACAAATGAAACGTTTCATCAATATAACAGATTCTAGATATTTTGGCGGCCATTTTGAAAATATGCAAATTAGGACATGAAGACGTCATTTCTCAACTTGCCAACATTGGTTTTTGGATTCAGCACACCAAATTATCCCTAGTTCAAGTGTCAAACCCTTTTCCTCACAAAATGCCTGTACTTGTTAACTTTTCTCAATTCCTGTCTTAACTATTAAACCACTAAACAATGTTTGATAAAAACTGCATTTCCTGGGCCAATCCTGGCAAATTATCTAAAGTCTGCCACAACAAAAATAAAAATATTTTGTCATACAAAATTGCAATATAATTTTTTGGGTAGGGGGGTAAAATGTGGGTAGGTAGGTAAAGGACAAACAAACAATATTTTATTTTCTGCCTTGAAGCAACACACATTGTTGAACAGAAAGGGAAAATCATATCTTATCCCTTAGGTTTTAGACATTTTAGTCATTTCGGCCCAAAACATATCGGCCAAGGACGCCTCGGTCCACCCCTTTTCACAGCGTTTTAGCAGAATTGTAAAAAAACATACCCTTTTTCCACAAAAACGGCATTTTGCCTACCCTAAATGATGTCAGCGCTGCGCACTGCCCTTCTTGAAAAAAAGTACCCTTTCTCATCGTTTTTTTGATCACGCATCGGTACACTGCTTACCAGGGAGTGCCCCCCCCGGGGATACACCATCATATAAATCTCCATAACTTTTGCAATTTGTAAGCGATTGAACTAATATTTTCACAGATTGCTGAGTGCAAATGTAGTTTAAAAGCATGAACGTATCTTGAAATTTCAACGAACCGTTCACGAAATATCAGATATCTTTATGATTTTCCGGGACGGACCTCGTATAGTCGCATTTCATTCTCTTTACAACGATAACTGCAGGTGTTTGGAATCTTATGAGTACACCTGAAGGTACTCAGACACATATTCTCTCCACCTTTTATCTGCATTTTGTTCAAACACGGGTTCTAAAACTTTAGCTCATGCCATTTGAACCCTTCCTAACAACAATTGCATACCGGAAATAAACCTCATAGACCGCGAAACGTTCAAGCATAATTTTAATGATCTGATACGGTCATGGCCGATCAAATCAGAGTTTTCAAAGAAAAACAACATTGGTTCGACTTTACAAGCTTCGGCAAACAGCAAAGAGTATGTTTATTGCATCTTCAAGATTGAAACACCTACCCGAAACACTTCACATTAGGAAAACAAGTCCGTGTAATGCTATACCCCCTGAATCCCACTTTTATATAGCAAAACTGGGGTATGCAGGGGTATACCTATTTTTTCTTATTTTTCTCCAAAACATAGATTGTGGGTACTCGTTAGAACCGCCTCGGCGAGGCGGTTCTAACGTGTACCCACAGTTTATGTTTTGAGCAAAAATAAGAAAAATATCCAAAATTTTCTGCTAAAATTTTTCATTTTTTACAACTTTAAAATGATTTATGTATATTGCATGGGTTAGTTTTGTAATGGAATTGATGGTACCGTTGTATAATTACATTCAAAACACGCTTGCATTGATGCCTTTCTTCTATACATTTGAAAACAACAGATATTTTAGTGCTCCAAATATGAATTGTATCATGATTTGTTTAAGAATTAGAAAATAACATTTTTAAAAAAAGGAAAATCTCATGATTGCGTTTCTTTCTTTCTTTTCTTTTCTTTTCTTTTCTTTTTTTTCTTTCTTTTTTCCCCGGTATATGTGGCGGAGTGTTGATTTTCTGAAGACAATCTGACTAATTAATGTTCATTAGTATCAGTTTTAACTTCTTCCATTGCCAGTTCCTTTAGGACTCTAGGATCCTAAGGCTTTAGACGGGTTAAGACCTCTGAGAAGTTTGGTCACCCCTTCCTTTGTGACCACAATATCCTGCATGAATGGGGCAGATCTATCCAGAAGAGGGACCTGTTTGTATTCACTTTTAGTGAAAACACCCGAGAACTTCTCAAATTCGGACTGTGCAATTCCACTTCCATTCCTCTTTTTCAACGGGGGAATACCTTGGGTACTGTTTATGTACCTGTAAAAAATCTTTAGGATTAACCGTAACATCCGTAACAAGGCCGACCATCTTGCATTTGAAAGGGACCCCCAACAGTTAAAGACATGGGCCAAAACATGGGGAATGCGTTTCAGTGCCAAGAAATGTTATCTTATGAGCATCAACAAGAAGTCAGCGCACTTCTATCAACTTGATGGCCACATCCTACAACAGGTTCCTGACAATCCATACCTGGGCGTCACACTCTCCGAAGATCTGAAATGGAATTCCCATATCAACAAGATCTCGAACAATTTATTTATTTATTTATTTATACAATGTTTAAAGAGGGTAACACTAATTAGCTTATCAGCTATTCTACCTTGTGGCCCTCTGGAAATAACAAATATTTACATATATATACAACAGCATAAAATACAAAGTTGGCACAAGTGATAAAATGGTAATCACAGTATTATCAACATATCCATTTATGCACTAAAATAATAAATAGTCTTTCGTCGTAAAAAGAACAATAAAAATGGTATGCTTTAAAATTTTGGTCCTTATGACGAAGACAGTAATTTTATTAAATGATCCATGGGCGTATAAAACATAAGAATATATCTAGAAAATATTTGAAATAGAGCAACCATAAGAAGGTTTTATAAAATATATACATTTTTATATTTGTACATGCATACTATTTCAATAAAACAGTAACTATTCAATACTGAGGAATGAACTGTCGAGCAGAGTGCATGTGGCGGATACCACAAACCCCGCACACACAGTTACATTATTGCTGTTAAAAACCCGACATTGTAGCGAAGGTAAATTAAAACTTGAATATTTGTTTGCTAAGTTAAAATTAAGGCTTACTTTTTATTAGTCTGCAAGTGCGCTTTGAGGCTACGTTTAAAAGCATTTAAAGAATTTGTTTCTCTGATTGTCTGAGGAAGAGCATTCCAAAGCCTAGGAGCTGAGCAAGAAAATGACCCATCACGAAGCGTGGAATGAGTTTTAGGAACAAAAAGGGTTCCGTTGACTGATGACCTCAAATTGAGGTTATGCACGTGTGATACTGGTTTCAAGAGTTTTGATATATATTCTGGGGTGAGATTATTCACAGCCCTATAGGTAAGTACAGCTTTATTGTATTTAAGTCTGTCTGTTACGGAGAGCCAACATAACTCATTGAACATGTATTCTGAAGGAGTGTCAAATTCGGCGCGCAATATTATCCTCGCTGCACGTTTCTGCAGTTTAGACAGACGTTCTATATGTATTGTTGAAGCTGAGCCCCACGTCACGGATCCGTAATCTATATAAGGTAAGATGTACCCTTGGTAGAACGTTTTTTGAACATCAACTGGGACGTATTCTGATATCTGCCGAAGAAGAGATATCTTAGAAGCTATGACTGAGCATAAATAATCTATGTGTGTTGACCAAGATAGGTTTTCGTCGATATAAACTCCTAGTAATTTTTGTTCCGATACGTTCTTGATGTGCGTATTATCGATATTAATATCTAATTTGCGGGTTAAATTTAATCGTTGTCTAGTTCCAGCTAACATGCATGTGGTTTTACCGTAATGGATTTTCATTTTATTAGGTATACTCCAGGAAATAGCATTATTAAAGTCACATATCAAGTGGTTTTCTATATTGTTTATGCCACTGTCATTGTCATGAACTGTTGCATCGTCGGCATATAGGTCGGAAAAGCAGTGTTCGAAACATAAGGGTAGATCGTTTATAAAAATAAGGAATAGTGTTGGTCCTAAAATGGACCCCTGAGGAACACCCGTGCGTATGAGTGAAAAGTCGGTAAGCAAAAGCAAAAGCAAATTCTACCCTAGGATTCTTGAAGAGGAACCTGAAACATTGTCCACAGGATTCTAGAAGAAGTGCTTACTTGTCACTCGTCAGGGTCAGGTCTACCCTCGAGTACAGCTCCATTGCTTCAAAAGGACATTGGTAAACTGGAAAAGGTACAACGACGGGCCGCCAGATTTATCATAGGGGACTACATTTCAAGGGATGAGGGTTGTGTCTCCCAGTTGCTAGCCAGACTTAACCTACCGCCACTCCAGGAAAGAAGGAAGGCTAACAGACTGATCTTCTTCAAGGTGGCGGAGGGGCTGGTGCCGGCAATGCAGTCTCATGACTTTTTGACTCCTGTTCGGGGGAAACGCCTTGTACGTAAAAGCAAAACAATAAACTGACTGTCACATGATCTCTAAAAATATCATAGACAATAAAGTTACCAATAACAGTAAATGTTTTAAACCTGTGCAGTGTAATTCTTAGACTTAGAATGGGGTCAACATATTTCTGAAATTTCTTGTAAAGCAACTAAGACATTGGGTTTTCTTCGGCGCAATTTGGCTCTTGCACCTCGGCACACAAAGGAAGTTGCATACAAAACATTGGTTCGTCCTCAGCTTGAGTATGCAGCCCCTATTTGGCATCCCTATAATGAAACTGAGACAAAAAAGGGTGGCGAAAGTGCAGGAAGACAGCAGCCAGGTGGACCTGCAGGTGATGGCGTAACAGGAGTTGTGTTGACGATATGTTGGACGAACTTGAGTGGCCATCCCTGGAGGACCGCAGGGTGAAGTCCTCCTTAACTTTCTTTTACAAGATTCACTCCGGTACAGTGTCTCTTGATAAAGATAGATATCTGACCCAGCACCCAAATTAAGAAGTACCACGGCATCACATGATTCACAATACACAAGATATATGGACACAAGATATATGGCCTATAGTGATGCTCTGAAGAATTCTATTTTCCCGAGGACTATCCCTTTATGGAATAGTCTTCCCTCTTCAGTGGTCTCATCAAAAACTGCTGAAGAATTTAAGGCTCTCATTTAGATCAGGGGTTTAGAGGTATACGTTTTAGTATGCCTCTGTTTAGCCTCTTGTAAATAGTTTTAATGGCCCATCCCGAATGTTTCTCCCCATCTTGCTCAGTTCAAAATTTAGCACCCACCAAACACCTGAGATGATGAACAGAAATCGATCGACTCAGTATATGAAGATAGATAGAAATTCAGATAACTACAAGAATTCATTCTTTCCAAGGACTATTATAGACTGGAATCATTTGGACGAAGATCTTGTGCGCGCAAAGACAGTTGGCTGTCCATCATACCTCTATGATACCTCTTACTTTTGGGACTAACTTTTCTTCCCAGCTCTCTCCCCGATGAATCAACGCTGAAAGGCCCTGCAACGTACTTAATCAGAATCAGAATCCGATGGGCGGTAGATGGGCGGTATGGACTGACATCAAATGGGCGGGGGAACTTTCAGACCCTATCAACATTAAACAAGGCGTCAGGCAGGGTGGAGTGCTCTCTACTGGTCATTATAAACGGTATAACAATCCGCTGCTCCTGCAACTAGAAGAAGGATACTCGGGCATCAAGATTGGCTCAATAAGTATACCACATGTAACTGTTGCAGATGACTTGGCCATTTTAGCAGGAAGTAAGTCAGAGAATCAAGTGATGGTATGGGATGTAGAGGATACTTCAAACAGAGAAAGATACTGTGTTCATCCAGCGAAGAGCCACATCTTGTGGTACAAGTTCGGAAAAAAAGATAATTCAGACTTGGATGTATTCCTGGGGGATGCAAGGGTGGATGTTTCAGCTTCGGCTACACACTTAGGGATAAATAGGTCAACATCTCAATCAGTTGATATTGAGGGTAAAATATCTCTTGGGAGAAAAACTGCCTATTCCCTGATGGGGGCTGGATTCCATGGGGGGAGTGGGTTAAAAGCTGTACGGAATGGACATGTCTGGTCAACCTTTGTCGTACCTAGGCTGTTGTATGGCATAGAGTGCCAACTACTCAAAAAGAAAGAAATTGATTCGTTGGAGAAATTTCAGAGAAAATGCCTGAAACAACTTCAGGGCCTTCCTGACAATACCTCTAGCTCTGCCTGCCTAGCGTTGCTTGGCATTCCACCAATTGAATCAGTCATACACAAATCTCTTCTTAATCTGTTTGCAACTATGATGAGAGATCAAAAATCAATTGAATATGAAATAGCTCAAAGACAAATAGTAATGAAAGATTTCCCTGACAAGAGTATGTTCACTCATATACAATGCTTGTTAGATCTCTATGATCTGCCATCAGTATTCGAGCTGATGAGCAATACCCTACCCAAGCTCGAGTGGAAAAATACACTTAACCGCAAAATACATGAAATGGTCGAACAGTCCTGGAAATCAGATATTGCAACTAAGTCTTCTACAAAGTACTTAAATGCAGATGTGTTAAAAGTGGGTATTCCACACCACATATGGTCTACAGTTAGGAATAATGTGCATGATAGTATAAGGGCACAAGTTAAGTGTAGACTACTTACTGGAACTTATTTCCTTCAAGGTAACCGCGCTGCATTTAATCAGTTTGTTGTGGACTCTACTTGTAAGTTGTGCTCATCACTGCCAGAGACACGCCAACATTTCCTAGCAGAGTGCGCAGTCTTCAAGGAATCAAGACAAGAATATATTCAGAAACTGACAGATAGTGGAATTCTTCCGGACCATCTTACGATTCAGCTCCAGGATCCTGTATTTCTTACCCAATTGACCCTGGATTGTTCGAGGTGTGTGGATATTCGAGCCTGGGACTCTAATAAGTTGGGGTTGCTCGAGCTTTATTCACGGGAGTACATTTACGCAGTACACATGAAGAGACTTAGGGCCCTGAGGACGATTTCTGGCAATTGAATGGAAAGACTAACCAGCAACTCTGTATATAAGTTACAGCACATGTAAATATCACCAGTATCGCGCTCAAGTTAAGTAAAGACATTATATAAGTCCAAAAAATTTACCTCCCTGGAGGGTGCGCCGATCAAATAAGCGGCGGATCACTAAGAAGAACAGAACAGAACATGGTAATAGCGCACAATGCTGCAGTTGCATTTAGATCATTTTTCAAGAGTAATATCCCCTTGAAAAAAAAATTCTATAAAAAAAATAAAATTATTAAAAATACCATTTTCTCACAGCTCGTGTTATCAACAAGGATGCAGACATAGATAAAGAAGTAAGTTTTGTCACATTAGTAAACTTCCTATCAAAACCTAAAGGTTTTTCTACAATAAGCTAAAGAAATATGGGCTTTTGACAAAAGTCATGTGTTTTCGTGGCAATTTAAAGGATAGGAATTCGACCCTTATCATGTTCATACGCCCAGAGGACAAGAGTCAATACTGGAAACTTCATACGTCAATGACCAAATTATGATAATTGTAGAAATAATATCCACCATGAGCTCTCAACATTTCGGGCACAGGGTCAGTTGACCGAGACATGCTTAACTGGCAACAATATCCTGACACACTTATAATAGATCTACAGGGGCAGATCCAGGATTTCTGGAATTGGGTTCAAATCCATTAAGGGGGTTCAGTTCTTTCATGACATGGTTACCGTTAGTAACCTTGATCGAGCTCTGAACCGGAGTCACAGACAAACGGATGTGATCATCATGGATTTTGCAAAGGCCTTTGACAAGGTACCACATAAGAGGTTATTATACAAACTGCGCTACTACGGGATTAGAGGATCTACTCACACGTGGATCGCTTCATGGCTCACTGAGCGCTATCAAAAAGTGGTGTTAGATGGCCAAGCCTCAGATCCAGTCCTGGTCTTATCTGGACTCCCCCAAGGATCGGTCTTGGGACCGGTCCTTTTCTTGATATTTATTAACAACCTTCCAGACAATATCAGGTCATCTGTTCGTCTCTTTGCAGACGATTGTGTTTTGTATAGGAACTTAAATTCACTCACTGACTGCCAGATTCTACAAGAAGAACTGAATAGCCTTGCACAATGGGAGACCGATTGGCAAATGAAATTCAAAGTTGCCAAATGTCACTCAATGAGGGTGACCTGGCACCTCCCTAGCAATCAAATACATTTCAACTACTCTCTACATCAGCAAACTCTGGAACAGTTTCGATCCGCTAAATACCTTGGACTTACTATCACTGACGACTTGGACTGGGGTCAACATATTTCAGAAATTTCTTGTAAAGCAACTAAGACATTGAGTTTGCTTCGGCGTAATTTGGCTCTTGCACCTCGGCACACAAAGGAAGTTGCATACAAAACATTGGTTCGTCCTCAGCTTGAGTATGCAGCTCCTATTTGGCGTCCCTATAATGAAACTGAGATAAAAAAAAAAGGTGGAGAAAGTGCAGTAGACGGCAGCCAGGTTGACCTGCAGGCGATGGCATAACAGGAGTAGCGTTGACGATATGTTGGACGAACTTGAGTGGCCATCCCTGGAGGACCGCAGGGTGAAGTCTTCCTTAACTTTCTTTTACAATATTCACTCTGGTACAGTGTCTCTTGATAAAGGTAGATATCTGACCACAGCACCCAACTTAAGAAGTACCAGGGCATCTCATAATTCACAATACACAAGATACATGGTCTATAGTGAATGATGCTCTGAAGAATTCTTTTTTCCCGAGGACTATCCCTTTATGGAATAGTCTTCCCTCTTCAGTGGTCTCATCACAGACTGCTGAAGAATTTAAGGCTCTCATTTAGAGGTATACGTTTTAGTATGCCTCTGTTTAGCTTCTTGTAAATAGTTTTAATGGCCCATCCCGAATGTTCTCCCCATCTTGCTAAATTCAAAATTTAGCACCCACCCAACACCTGAGATGATGATCAGAAATTGATCGACTCAGTATATGAAGATTGACAGATAGATAGGGGGGGGGGGGGGGGGGGGGGTCATTTACAACATTTTATCTGATTTTTCATAAATTTCCCCATGAAAAAAAAATAAAATAAATAAATTTCCCAAAGAAATTTAAATAATTTGGTCCCAGAGGGGGTTCAAGCAAACCACCCCAACTTCCTCTAAAACTGCCACTAATCTAGTCAAGAGTCACCAGAGTGATGGTCTGCAAATATAACTTGGTAGTTTGCTATTTTTGGAAATAATGAAACTCAAAGGTTGCATACTATATTAGTGCAATAAATCACCCTAGTGGATGAGAATGCATTTTCAATGATAGTGTTTGCTGTGGATGGGCTCAGTTTGTGTTACGTCAGCAAGCCAACCAATCCAAAGACAGCGAAGGTCAGCAAATTGATATTATATGATATGAGCCACGTTGCGAGAATTCCGACCAGGTCTGAGACAAACCGGTCTGTACAGCCACAGAGAAGAACTAGAATCTTGAAATTTTGGGTATAAGTAGAGGATGAGGTGTACAAACAAAGGCGCTGATAAGCTGTGCAGTTACTGCACAGCTGATCTGCGCCTTTGTTTTCCCATAGATAAGATGCAGTTCATATAATATGAATGATAATATAATGATTGTATGACAATTGAGGTATGTCTTGAAAAAAAAACAAATTTTTGCCTTGGTGACAACAGAGGCGCATATCAGTTGTACAGTAATTGCATAGCTGATCAGCGCCTTTGTTTTCGCTGCACGAATTGTACAATTCGTCTTTTAAAGCTTCTATCCATTTTCTGTAGCTGCACATGCCGGATTGTGTCAGTCATTGTAGGAAATACAAAAGACTGGCATCGCAGCTCAATTTATTTATGTTGTACAGATATGATACCCAACCAGGATGGTCTTCAAAACTGACATTCCCTTACCAGCTCCCTGGGTTGGTCTGTTCACAGCTCTAGCATCCAAGAGATACCCCGATAGGAGAGCAGATATGTGGTACAGTGAGGCAACAGACAGTCGGTATGGACACCAACCCACCTGGTCCAGCTTGTTGAAGAGTATGACAGTCCTGGAGCCTTACATCTGTCAGGAAACACAGCAGCTATGTTTGTAAGTAGGCCTTAACATGGTTAGCTTAACGATATCGTTAAGACATAAATTTGTTAAGCAAATATCAGCTAAAGTAACAAATACACTGTTATTTTTTGTTGAAAAAATGTGAGAATCCTTTGCACTGCAAAGGATTCTCACATTTTTTCAACAAAAAATAACAGTGTATTTGTAATATTAATGTTTGAAATTTTAACGAAACGTTAACTAACGACGTCGTTAGTTTTGAACAACTGGCCCCAGAAAACTTAATTGAGCCTTCGCGTTAGAAAACCTACAATTTGTGTCTCCAGTTTGTACAGTCACAGAAAAAGGCTAGAAGGTTGAAATTTTGAATTTATGTACAAGAGGGATTGTACTATCCATTTAGCGAAAACAAAGGCGCTGATCAGCTTCGCAGTTACTGCGAAGCTGATCTGCGCCTTTGTTTTCGCCTATGCAGATTGTTGGTTTTCCCATGTGGCGGCTCAATTATGTTTTCTGATGAACCATAGAATATGTTTAAGGATGCTTATCAGCTGCACAGTTCAAATTGAACAAACCCTCTCTTTTCAAACTTGTAGAAAGGGTCAGCCCTTATAAATGGTTGCCTTCTCATGTGTTTGTACAGACCCATCTGTGATTGACATTGTCACAGGTTTTCTAGTGATGGATCTCAAGTGAAAGAAGAAGCGATACCGGCGGCCCCTGTGGCTGAGCAGTTAAGAGGGCTGTCACAGTTTCTTAATCACTCGATCATCTCACCGCTATGTCTGTTGTGGGTTTGAGCCCCACACTGTCCACATGTGAGACAAGCCAAGTTCTGCTTGCGGGTGAGCCAGGTGGTTTTTCTCAGGGTTCTCCCGTTTTTGCCCCACCTACCGATTGGCCCGTCTCATATGAGCTGAAATAATCTTGAAAGGGACGTCGTTAAACTGAATAAAAAACAAACCAAAAAAAAAAAAGAACAGATATGAGTTTCTAAAAAGTTCCTTTGAACACTCCAGACCAGACTAGTCATTAATTCAGACTGATCACAGCCTTCATTAGTCATACTTCTCTTTCCTTGGGTTTGATGATTTATGTTTTATCATTTTACTTTGCAGCAAACCCAGAATGTTACATTTACCAACTGAGATCCAGGCTCGTTTCCTGCAGTTTCTGTGTCGCCATAGTAACATTATCACCGACAGAGAGATCCAATCCTTTGTAAATAAACTGAGGCCATATTTAGAGATAGACTCTGTGGTTCTCAAACACCTGATTGTCTTACACAGGAGTATAAAGGTAACAACTACTTAATTTAACAGTGGCTGTTATACAGGAATTGCAAAGTAGCCCACACCACTTAGGGGCTGGGCCAAGGGAAATGTTGTTAAAAAATTAAACATGAGAATCGGAAATGTTGTATAAAAATTAAACATGAAAATCGGAATTGAACAATAGAATGAAAAGCTTTTGCAGTTTTACCGACAAACAGACAGTTTTACATGTACTTATTAGCTCGACTGCACGAAGTGCATAGAGCTAATATTGCAATCACCCCGGTCGTCCACGTTCTCGTTCCCGTGCGCGTCACACTTGAGTTAAAGTTTTCTAGAAGTCCATATCTTGACAACCACTCGTCAGTAACCATTCATACTTGGACCATAGATACCCTGTAGGGTTAGCTTTCATTCCATGGCATCGGGCCCCTGGGTCCAGGCCAGGGTGTGGGGCTGGAGGTTAAAATCTAGAGCTCCTTCAAAAATGGCAATTCTTGTGTTAAAGTTTTCTAGAAGTCCATATCTTGACAACCACTCATCAGAAAGCATTGATACTTGGGCCATTGACACCCTGTAGGGTTGGCTTTCATTCCATGGCATCAGATCCCTGGGTCCTTGCCAGGGGGTGGGGCTAGAGGTTAAAATCTAGAACACCATTAATAATATGGTGAAATAGTATTCTAGAAGTCTATATCTTGAAAACTTTTTATCAGAGGGCTTTCATACTCGGACCCTGTAGGGTTGAGTTTCATTTCATGGCATCGGATCTCTTGGTCCATGCCTGGGGGTGGGGCTAGAGGTTAAAAACTAGAACACTGTAAAAAATAGATGTACTGCTGTAACAGTAACTTTTACAAGGAGTCCATATCTTGACAACAACTTATCATAAAGCATTCATACTTCATACACTTTAGGTTCCATGACATCGGACCTCTGGGTCGGAGTCAGGGGGGCGGGGCTAGGGGTCAAAATCTAGAACTCCCTGATTTTTTTTTCTTTTTATTTCTTAATTGACAACTTAGGAAGATGGTTGGTCATTCATCTTTTGACTTTGTGACACCGACTTGTGTGTCATGACGGTAAGGGTCGGTTGACCTACTTTCCATGGTTCAGTGATTTTGCCTTATATCTTGACACTCAATTAGTATATTTTCGTACTTCTTTCAGATTATGAGTGAGTATTACCAGACCTTTGACCCCAATATACTTATAGGTCACTGTGACCTAATTTCACGGTTCAGTGACTTTGCCATATATCTCAGCACTCAAATGGTTTATGAACAAACTTCTTTCACACTATGTTTGCCTATGACAAGACCTTTGACCCTAAAGTAGTCCTAGGTCAATATGACCTAATTTCACGGTTCACTGATTTTCCTTTATATCTCGGCCCTCAATTGGTATATGAACATACTATACTTCTTTCACGATATGTTTGCGTATGACAAGACCTTTGACCGTAAAGTATTCCTGGGTCACTGTGACCTAATTTCATGGTTCAGTGACTTTGCCCTACATCTCAACACTCAGTTGGTATTTTTTCATACTTCTTTCTGATTATGAATGAGTATGACCAGACCTTTATGGCTTTAACCCAAACATACTTATAGGTCACTATGACCTAATTTCATGGTTCAGTGATTTTACTTTATATCTCAACACTGAATGGGTATATGATCATATTTCTTTCACATTATGAGTAAGTATCACTAGACCTTTGACCCTGAAATACTTATAGGTCAGTGTGAACTTATTTCGCGGTTCAGTGATTTTGCCTTGTGTCTTGGCACTCAGTTGGTATATGAACACACTTCTTTCACAATATGAGTGAGACCTTTAAATCTTAGGTAGTTATAGTTAACTTTCATGGTTCAGTGATTTTGCCTTATTGCATCAAGGCAAAAAGATGTATGAGCATAATGCTTTGGGTTACTGGTCAGGTTTGGCCTTATGTTTGACAAAGGTCAGAAGCAGTCGAGCACGCTGTCCTGCGACAGCTCTTATTTTTGATAAAAGGGTTGCTGTGGGGCACATAATTTTACATATTACATTACATATTGTGTACGATATAATGTTCATGTACCTATTATCATACTTGTATATCAAATGCTGAGCTGATTTTGATTTTTCTTCCTACAGTCTGCTGATACAGTAAATGAAACCATTTCTACCCCGGAGAAGCTTATTACAGACTACGAATACAAAGGTAAAGCCATAAAGGTTAAACATTTTTGTGCTCAACCAAGCTCAGCATTAAAATTATTCTGCTCAAATTTCATCATTGCCACAATCCCAGCTTTGTTAAAATGGCAACAATGTTTACATGGATGTTTACATTGAAATAAAAGTATATCTCAAAGAAGCAGTGATTAAGGCTTGGAAAATAACTTATGAATTGCTTTCCCTAGAATTCAAACTACAGGTAGTTTTTGTAAAGAACCACTCAAACCTTAATGTCATTTTGCTGTGTAAATTACAGGAAAAGCAGCTGTAAATGTGATACCCTCAGATCAGATTGCCAAAACAGGGGAGCTAACAGAATCAAGGGAGTTAATGCATGATGACAATGCTATAGGATTAAGGGACCTAGTGCATGATGATGATGTTGTAGTTATAGATCTTGACAGTGAGGATGAGGAACCTAACCCTAAAAGACAGAAGTTAGATAATGCCATAGATGCTAGTGATGAAGCTTCTTGTGGTGGTGCAAACTCTGCAGATAGAGTGAATAACAATGTTGATATAACGAGCGATAATTTACATAATAATGATGAAGTTGCAATTGATGAGAATTATGTTGCTTTAAATGGTAAAAATGAGCCTGAGTCTATTAATAACATTGGTAGTCAGAGTGTTGCAACTGCTGAGCCAGAAGAATCTAGTCAAAATAAAACAGTTATTGAACTGAATGAAGAAAAGGAACAAGCCATTGGAAGATTGAAAGAGATCTGGCACAGTGCTGGTACAACAGAAACATACCCAGCCACAGAGATGGAGTCCCTTGTCTCATTAACTATTGAAGAAATGGAAACCGCTGTTCAGATGTTAGAATTAACAGAATTGAGTGAGAGTGGTGTTCTTACGGCTTGTAGTCACCTAGTAACTGTGTCAGAGTTCATTAGTTATAGAAACTGCGTTTGTTTCCTGAAGTCTGCAATGCTTGGAAAGGTCATGGCATTGACCCAGAATGCATCACGGGTGCTAGTCTCTGCAGTTACCATGGTAGCGAATGGGTATCCCAAACAGCTGATAGACAGTGTGATAGTTCCTTGTGTTGTTGGAATATTTGATTTACCACAATTAGATCTAGTAACTAGACTGCTCAAAGACAGCTTCAGTGAAGCAAATCAAATTTATTTCATGAACAATTTAATAGCTGGACAAGAACTTGAACTAAATGACAGCAAAATAGCACTGATACAAACATTGCTAGAGACATTGAATATCCACAATGAAATCATGGTGAAAATCTTGAATCTCTTTGAGAGAGAGGCAACAAAGTTAGCCAAAAACTTGAAATTTGGTAAACTATTGCTGGCTCTTGTGAATAAACATGGGAAGTTGTTAGGAGGGGGAAATCTCATCAAATTTTCTATCATTCTTGATAAACATCAAACCTTTGTAAAGAAATCTATCCAAATTACTATTAAAAAGCTGAAATCTTAACTTTTTAAGTAGTTTCTTTTTTCGTCTTTTTGACACTATAATAATTGATGCAACAGCAAATTGATTCGTACATGCCGCTGAAGTCAAAATATGGTGATTCAGATCAGCCTGGGTACATTCCCATCACAATAAGTGCTGTCGGAGGACAGCGTAGCTCGCCTGACTTGTGCTTTGCCACTAAATCTATCAAAATCTATGACCCATGACCTTGACCTCAAGATCACTCAGGTGGGTGGTAATGGTACAGCATAAAACTTAAGACCAATATCTTTAAACATTGCAAAGTATCAACTTGATACATGTACATGTTCAAGACATATAGACTAACAAAAAGTTTAACTAAAACTTACACACAAAATTTCTAAGTCAGTGACCTTGACCTCAAGGTCATCCAGAGTGGGTCATGATGGTACTGCATAAAACTTCAGACCAATATCTACCAACATACAAAGTATCAACTTGATCCATTATCATGTTCAAGAGATATAGACTTATGAAATCTTTAACCAAAAGCTTAACACAAAAAAAGCCATTAACCTTGACCTCAAGGTCACCCAGGGTAGATCATGATGGTACAGCATAAAATTTCAGACCAATATCTACCCACATGCAAGGTATCAACTTGATCCATCAACATGTTAAAGAGATATAGACTTAACAAAACTTTAACCAAAAACTTTAACACAAAATTTCCAAGTCTGTGACCTTGACCTCAAGGTCACCCAGGGTGGGTCATGATGGTACTGCATAAAACTTCATACCAATATCTACCTGCATGCAAAGTATCAACTTGATCCATCAACATGTTCAAGAGATATAGATTTATAAAAACTTTAATCAAAAACTTTAACATTTGAGCAACGCGAATGCGAACGCCGACGCTGGGGTGACTGCAATAGCTCTTCCTGTACTTTCGTACAGGTGAGCTAAAAACATGTCTGTGTATTGTATACCCCCTTAAACCCCACTTTTATATAGCAAAACTGGGGTATGAAGTGGTTTACCTATTTTTCTTATTTTTGCTCCACAACACAGATTGTGGGTACCCGTTAGAACCGTTCTAACGTGTACCCACAATCAGGTTTGAGCAAAAATAAGAAAAATATCAATTTTTTTCCGGTGAAAATTTATATTTTTACAACAACGACAAAAAAAATCTGTATATTGCACAGGCCTGTTTTTAGCTTGCCTATACGAAAGTACTGGAAGAGCTATTGCAATCACCCCAAGGTCGGCGTTAGCGCTCGGGTTGCTCAAATGTTAAAGTTTTTGGTTAAAGTTTTTATAAGTCTATATCTCATGAACATGCTGATACAACACAGATTGTGGGTACTCGTTAGAACCGCCTCAGCGAGGCGGTTCTAACGTGTACCCACAATCAGGTTTGAGCAAAAATAAGAAAAATTACAAATTTTTTCCAGTGAAAATTTACATTTTTACAACAACAACAAAAAAAAAATCTGTATATTGCACGGGCCTGTTTTTAGCTCGCCTATACGAAAGTACTGGAAGAGCTGTTGCAATCAACCCGGGGTCAGCGTTAGAGTTAGCGTTCGGGTTGCTCAAATGTTAAAGTTTTTGGTTAAAGTTTTTATAAGTCTATATCTCATGAACATGCTGATGGATCAAGTTGATACTTTGCATGTTAGTATATATTGGTCAAGTTGATACTTTGCATGTTTGTAGATATTGGTCTGAAGTTTTATGCTTTATCATCAGGACCCTCCTGAGTGACCTTGAGGTCAAAGGTCATTGGTCATAGACTTTGATAGATTTAGTGGCAAAGCACAAGTCAGGCGAGCTACGCTGTCCTGCGCAGTTCTTATTGTAATGAAACTTTATCAGAAAAATATTGCTGTTAGCATGGAAATGTAGCTATTTTCAGTGTGTACTGAGCTGGCATACAAGGATTGTTCTTTAATTGATTACTTTTCCTGTGTACAATCAACGAGAATGTTGTTTATATGTGGTGAAAGCTTAATCTTTTCTGGTCAGATTGGTATCAAAATTATTGCTCTCAGACACATTAAAAACAGGGTACAGTGATAACACTGTGTTGTTTTCCAGTTAATTTAAAATATGTAATTTCGATCACTCGTATAGAAAATGCTACAATATTGTATTGAAAATGCAACAATATATACAGGCCCACTTTCATTTTACACATAAACCTGTCATTCATATGGGCATCAGAAAATACTTTGTAGAATGTTTTCACTTTGCCTTTATAGAATTATTGCACCTGCTTTATGACGTCATAATAGTTTCAGTATACGCCTTTTCATGATTTTCATATTTTGCAAATTAATAGTTTGGATCATGAAATTATTTCTATTAATGGATCAAGCTTTTTTTCTGAAAGTGTATACTTGTAATATATTTTTTCTTGATCAAGGGGAATAACAAATAAAAGAAAATTCGAGCGGTTTAGAAGGACTTACGCTTCTTGATATAAGGTATGGAAATATACCATAATGTCGAACGGGTGATTGGCATCGGGGATGTAGCTCAGTGGTAGAGCGCTCGCTTCGCATGTGAGAGGCCCCGGGTTCGATCCCCGGCATCTCCAAATATTTTTTTTTTCTTTCTTTATTCAGTTATTCAAAATAATGCGCACGTCTTTCCTTGAAGTCACAAAAGAATTAATAACACACAGTTACGTTGATTTACGTATAATTACAAACTCGTAAGGGTGAAAATATGGGCCCGGCCTAGGAGAAATAGATGGGCTGCTTGTGACTCCAATCTTCTGACCGACCAAACCGCTCATGTCTAAGCCTGCCCTGGAAAAGTGGTTTAGTCAAACCATCCACAATCAAACCATCCACGCATATAAGCCTTGTTGGCTTAGTTGGGTGGTTATACTTATAAAGCGCATTTTTAGTGTCATGACATCCTAATTTTAGGTAAAAGACGGTCCCATAAAATGGAGGCAACGTCCCGACATGCTTGACTGGGACGTAAAGCATCAGTTCAAATTCAAACTCGTGTTTGAGAAACATATTAATCCAAGGTAATAGCTTACAAATCGTAGGTTTTTAGTGAATATTTCATTAATTAATGTTTTTATTAAGGAACGAAATGTTAATTACCTGGATCAATTCGTTTAAGCAGGTGAATATAGATCTAATAACTATGAACTTTGAATTAAAGGATATTAACCAAGATGATCTTTCTGTGAACACGTACAAAAGGCACATTCCATTACCATACAGCAGACGTTTGCAGCATTAAAAAAAAATAAAAAAAAAAAAAATACTGTTCTAAAACTACGACTTCCGCCTCAGCGTAATCTTTACGAAAACACGCCCATGCAATAAAACAGATTTTTCCTAAGTTTTAAAATTGAAAATTTTCAGTGGAAAATTCTTATTTTTTTTTTTCTTTCTTATTTTTGCTCAAAACATAGATTGTGGGTACACGTTAGAACCGCCTCGCCGAGTACCCACAATCTATGTTTTGGAGCAAAAATAAGAAAAATAGGTATACCCCTGCATACCCCAGTTTTTCTATATAAAAGTGGGGTTAAAGGGGGTATACATTTCACGGACATGTTTTCCTGATGTAAAGGAAGTTTTACAAGCAATTCGCTCTTAATTTGGGCGTAAATTAGACCATATATGTAGATAATATCGAAGTTTTTATGTTTTCATATGGATGTATTAAACTCACTTCAATTCTAACAGGTATAAGAAGATTTGTCAACAGGATATATAAATTTTGTGACAGTTCAATGTATTGAAGTTACATTACGAAACCATCCCTATGCAATATACATAGATTTTTTCAGCTGTAAAAATTCAAAATTTCTAGGCAAACATGTTGATAGTCAAATAGTTGTGCTCAAAACATTGATTTCGTATCCTAGATTTTGGATCTAAAATAAGAAAAGTACCTATACCCCTGCATACCCCATTTTAAAGGTAAAATTGGGGGTAAGAGGTATACTTTTTACGGACGTGTTATCCTGATGGACATCGATTGATCATCTTATGATTCTTAGTGGACAAGGATATGTAATAACAATATTACAATGACCTAAAAGTGTTTTTGTTTTATGTCTGCACATTTAAGATGAAGTCATTTCATACATAGCTAACACACGACAATGGATGTTCAGACAGAATTTGTTATGAGGATTTACATGTTGCTTGTCGTCTTTCTCAGTCTTTTTGGTAAGTTTATACACTTATTTCGCATTTTCTTTTGGATTTCGTGAAAAAAAAAAAATCTCAAGTATTTTAAGCTCGAGTGAATAGAACATAAAGTGTCATCGTATGTTAAGGTTTATTAACGACATATGATACGCACTGAATACTTCAAAATGGTCATATTTACATGTAGATATTTTATTAAGTCAGTTATATACGTTAAATACAAAAACAAGTTCACAGATGCTCTAACTTCTTGTAATGCACCAGCCATTTGTAACCACTGCTCCTCCAACTACTGGGAAGGGCGGGGATTATGACTTTTCAGCTTTCAGTGCCCTGCTACAAGCCCCACCCCAGGGGGCAAACTGGAGCTCCGTGCCCCGCCCTCAGCAATAGAAAATCTCTCTGGCGCAAGGCTCCTAATGTCAAAACCACAGCATTTCTCCTGCACTGCGGAGACACTCGAAAAGTAATTGCCCAACACTTTAGACCCTTCCCCGTAGGTGGACAGCAGTGGTTACAAATCCGCGTAGCAGTGTCCATCGTCCCTTAGTTTTCGCTACAAATTAAAGTTAAAACCACCATTACCATTACTCTTCCTACCTGAACCCAGATGCAAGACTAGTGATGCCACTCCTAAAATAATGGCCTTCATCTCCCCATTGTTTATCCCCGTCTCCCTCAGAGTAGTATTTTGCTCACACCCTTCCTCAAAAATGCGTTTTCATCCAACTCCCTTTAAATAATCGCTTGCGCTCCCCCAGCAACTTTAAATATAACTCCATTCTCTCCAGCTTCACAAAAAGGCCCAATGCGGTAGGGCCTCACTAGCGTTGCTCTTGACACACCCGAACGAGGCAAACCGAACTGCACAAGCGCAGATGGCTAGAGGCTGAAAATTTTGGATTTAGAAAGTAGAGGAACTGTACTAACCGTGTAGCGAAAACAAAGGCGCTGGTCAGCTTCGCGGTACCTGTATACATACCACGCACCAACCCAACACGCCCGTAGATGCAAAGTTTAAACTCGCTGCTGGTAAAACATAGCCACTGCCCCCCCTTCCCCCCACCTACGGTGAAGGGAGGGGGATAGCCGGGCTGAAGTGCGGGGCAATTACTTTTCGAGTGTCCCCGCAATGCAGGGGAAATGACGGGGTTTTGACATTAGGATCCTTACCCCAGGGAGATTTTCTATTGCTAAGGGCGGGGCAAAGAGCAAAGTTTTCACCTCCAGTTCGCCCGATGGGGGTGAGGCTTATAGCAGGGCACAGAAAATGAAAAGTCATAATCCCGGCCCTTCCCCGTAGGTGGGGGAGCAGTGGTTACAAATGACAGGTGCACCCGGCTGGTGCATTATATAGACATTGTGGTGATCAGTTCAACTTACCATCTGTTGGTGTGAGGAAGGCAGATTGAGCATGCATTCAGCGTAAATAACGCAAATGCGTTTTCTACAATATCGGCAGAACTCATCCTTTCTATAACACCTCTATGCATTAGCAAAACAAACTGCTTGAAATGTTTATCCAATGATCGATGTTTATCATTAATATTGGTATCTCTTCCTGGTTTGGCCGGAAAATTAGCCTTCGCAAGGTTCAGCCAAAGGTCCAATTAATGTGCATGAGTTCGTAGGAAGTTATCTCTTTACAAAGATATAGAAGCTCTCTCTGTATACTAGTGTAAGAGATCAGCACAGAAATACCGATTTTTATTTATTTTAGTTTTTAATTTATTTATTAATCTAATTTATATGTGTAAGGTTTATCCCCGGAAGCATATTTTTCATTTAGTAAGGTTTATCTCCGGTGTGTCCGAAATGGCAGTTAACTTTTATAACAAGAAACTATTTTTCATCGTATCTCATCCTGGATTTTATCGTGCATTAAGATATTAGAAGAAGCAAAGCAGCAATTAATGAATAGACCGCCTTTTGAGAAATTCTTACACGAAAGCAAAGGCGCAGATCACTGCTGGAATGATCGCTTCTAAACTGATCACCATTTTTTGTCTTCGCTACCATCTACAATAAGGCTTCCTTAATCTGAAATTCAAACCTTGTACATATCATATGTGTCATACAAAACAGTTTGCAGAAGAAAAGTTTGGACACCAGAAATAAATGTTGATGTTTTTCGTGATTTGGCTCGTACTTTTTCTTCCCAGCACTATCGCTATCATAAGAAGCGATCATTTCTCCACCCAGATTTGAAAGCTATGAATTCGATCTTCATTCGAAATTTTCAGATATTTAGTGATTAACACGTTCAGCTACCGTCAGACTTTTTCAGAAAGCATAAAACACTTTTGATTTTCTTTTATTACAAAGTCAAACAAAAATTTTTTTTCTAGCTTCAAGACCGTGACGGCATTGAGGCCACAGTTGCCCTTGTTCATTTCCCAGATTACAGCATCGGACTCCGAGTCAAGAGGTCCTGGGTTCAATGCCCACAGAGGGCGCCGCTTTGTGACCTTGTGCAACACACATTAAGACTCCAGGGTATTAGTTAATACACCAAAAGTGATGACTCCTTTCGGCTGAAAAAATGTTGACTGAGACGCTAAATCTTGATACAAAAAAAAAAAAATAACCGCGAAGCTGATCAGCGCCTTTGTTTTCGCTACACGGATAGTACCCTTGCTCTTCTTCTTAAATCCGAAATTTCAAGCTTCTAGCCTGCTACTGTGACAGAACAGGTTGGTTTGTGTCAGACCTGTTCGGAAACCACATTGTTGGTTTTCCCACGAGGCGGCTCATTTGTTTCAGACATGTCCAGCTGCCACTTGCTACATGGAGACGGTTACAGAACGAACTCAGGATATACAAAGTTCAGAAGAAAACGAGAGGTACGTTCTGGTTTAAGCTGATCTTGTTCATATAGACGGACGGACTTACGGACCGACAGACATACAGAAGACAGACACACAGACAGGTAGACTGGCTGAGGGACGGTCGGGCGTACGGACTGGCGGACGGACAGACAGACAGACAGACAAACGGACAGACGGACGGTCATGATCATGTAGAGAGAAGACCATCCTAAGTAAGGAAAATGTACCATTTCTGAAATTTTCTGCACACAAATAAATTATATTCAATATTATAATCTATAGCAAAAAAGAAATTGCATATCCTCAGTTATTAATTCAGTGCGGGGTTTCCTATATCCTACGGAGCAGAGGCTTTTATATTTAAAGCTGCACTATCCGCAATTTTAATGGATTTTTGCTTCTGTTTATTTCATGGCAGATTTTATTACTTCTCCATGCTTTTGTTGAATAAAATATAGAAAAAGCCCAAATTTACAGATTTCTACATTTTGAGGCTTTGTCATTTATATACCCTACCACCAATAAAGCCCCGTTCTCACTGTCCCGGCTCAGTGTATCCCGGTTCGCCCCGGTGAAGACAAGCCCAGGTACTCACGGTAATACCCCGGTGCAGCCCCGGCCTTGTTCCCTGTTCTACCACGGTGTCGTCACGGTGCAGGTCGGTGTGCCCTGGTTTTACTTCGGTTTGCCCCGGTAGCGCCCCCCTTCACCCCGATGGCGTCCCGGTGATTGCCGATCAAGCCACGGTTCTGCCCCGGTGTTTGCCGGTATTGAAAATGATAGCAACCGGGATGGCACCGTGGTGAACCGGGGCACCACCGGAGCAAACCGGGGTGAACTGTGGCCAAATTCTTAAAACCGGTTTGGCCCCGGTGGCATCCCGAGCCCCCGGTTTGTGCCGGAATAGCCTGGTGTCGCCCCGGCTACCCACGGCTTGCGCCGCATCACCCCGGCTTATCACGGTCGAGTCCCGGTGGTATTACGGTTTGTCATGGTGTCGCCCCAGTTTTGACATCTCTCCCGGTTTGCCCCGGTTCGGACAAAAATGGGAACATTTTAATACAGCCGTGAAGGCTCCCCGGTTTACCTCGGTTCTTCCCGGTTGGCCACGGTAGCACTACGGTTCTATCCCGGTTCGTTACGGTTCGCCCAGGTTTACCCCGGTCTGATTATCAAACCGGGGCGAACCGGGGAGCTAAACCGGGACAGTGAGAACATAGCTGGTATAAATTATTTCGCTATAAGACATTTACGAGTAGTAGCCATTGCGTGTGCTAATCTGGATAATTCTGCTCAAACCTGCACTCTAAACATCACGCTGAGAATTCTGTATTTTACGAGAGCTCAAAGTTGTCAAAATTACATCCAGCATCATCTTTCACCTGAGCCAGTTCGTGAGAAAACCAACAATTTTGGTTCTGACCAGGTCTGACACAAACCAGCCTGTGCAGTCACAGAAGCAGGCTAGAAGCTTGAAATTTCGGATTTAAGAAGAGGGATTGTACTATCCGTGTAGCGAAAACAATAGCGCTGATCAGCTTCACGGTTACCACGAAGCTGGTCTGCGCCTTTGTTTTTGGCATATGCAAATTGTTGGTTTTCTCATGCGGCGGCTCATCTGTTTTCATCGAAAGACCGTCTTCTATTCATTCAGGCTTCATGCTCAAAGAAGTACGCCACCATTACAACGGGCCACACAGCCTGTCTGCCCAGATCTCCGTCTGTGAAAGATCCCGTGAAAGATACAGGTAAGAAAAAAACTGAAAGCCACCATAAATTACGTTCATTGATGATCGCAAGTATTAGAAGAAAACAAAAAGGTACAAGTAGGCAAAGATCAAGAAAAGGCGCAATCAGAAAAAGATGCCCACTCCAAAAACCGAAATGGGAAAAAAACTAAATTAATAACCAGGTACTAATACCATGAAAACATATCGTATGCCGAATGGGCAGCTATTTTCCCAATAGGTGGCCACTCAGTTGCCTAAACTTAACTAAAAGTATGAAAACATACTTAAGGCGCCAACAGCACAAAAATTTAAACACCAAGACATAAAACGAAAGAACCACCACAGAAGTATCGCCTTGGAACGATCAGTAGCATGTTTTAAAGTTGTCTTGTAATTAGGGCTGCAACTTTGTTTTTCGCAAGCACAGGTAAATTAACACATGCAACGACATTATAAACTGTATTCTAGCATCTGGGACAGACTGATTAAAGTTTGCCCAGAACTTTGTAAGAAATATAATTTAATACATAAAACATGTAAGTGTTGATTTTTGTTTGTTAATCACAATTCTCATCTGATTTTGAACGAACAATAAATATCCTACTGCGCTGCATGTTATTGAAACTAAAACAAAAAAGTCTGCAACTTTCTCATTTTTTGTCCGATTTTTATCTATCACGTATCTCCAAATTAAGGCGGCATAAAAGGGCGCTGAAAAGGGGCAACAGGGAGGTGCATTACGAAAACCTGCCCATGCAATAAACAGAGAATTTTTGAGCTTTAAAAATTGAAAATTTTCAGCTGAAAATTTTTGATATTTTTCTTATTTTTGCTCAAAACATAGATCGTGGGTACACGTTAGAACCGCCTCGGCGAGGCGGTTCTAACGAGTACCCACAATCTATGTTTTGGAGCAAAAATAAGAAAAATAGGTATACCCCTGCATACCCCAGTTTTTCTATATAAAAGTGGGGTTTAAGGGGGTTTACATTACACGGACATGTTTTCCTGATGTGCGCCTGACCCTGCTAATTTGACAGGTAGCTGAAGCGCCGTTTTATAACATTGAATTCATCGGTGCAAGCACTTTTTTCCATGTAGGTCTGAGCAATGAAGATAAGCAGCTGATAGTAGATGAACACAACAGAGTGAGAAGAGCTGTTAACCCCACTGCAAAGAACATGCGAGAGATAGTAAGTTAACACTTTTGCCCATCGTAAGTACCTCAGTCACTCTCCGAACGTCAATGGTTTAGTAAGCCTTGAGTAAGCAGACGCACATGATGGTCAGAGCCTTTATCTTCGCATATTAATCTCTATGTATTGTTAAATCAATATTTGTAAGAAACAGCTATGATATATATGTACCTTCGTTATAGTGGAACAAAATGGAATTCAAGATGGCTACCATGCATGCAGGTGTATGCATGGCTAATGCTTAACAACACGAAGGGATACCTTTCTGAGCCATAGTTTAGACATATGAGCTATTTATGCGCTTATACTTTTTACATAAAAAAGTATGAATCTGTCAAAGAAACAAAAGACATTTGTAATTTGACTTTATACCGCGTTGTTAAAAAATAAGTCAAACTCTCCAAAATTACAGTATGCAAACTTTTTCTGTTGGTCAGCATGATCATTGTAACTCCTGAAACACTGATTAGATCATTGTTTTTATTTTAACTATTTTAGACTTGGGATGACGAAATAGCCAACACAGCACAACGCTGGGCAGAAAACTGTCGAATAGGTCACGACAGTGGTTACAAGAGATATGCTTACGGTGGGTCCTTTGGAATACGATTATTTGAATAGCTAGCCTATAGGCGATATATCAAGGAAGTTCACAAAACACCGATTGTTAACATTTTAGTATGAACATGCTTTTAGTAGTCTTTTCCCATCCCTCGGTTTGTGGAGTGGGAATTTCTTTCTGTTTGCGCCATTTCCTAATCATTGCCTACTTGTACCTTTTTGTCAAGCATGGCAATAATTAATTTTATAATATCAAATCCATGGTTATACTAGTAACTTCAAAGGTTTTACCCCGTGCTAAGGTTACAAGGACTGAAAATGTGAAGTTGCTCGCAAAAAGTATTTAGAGTTCAGCACAATTTTAACAAATTTCAGAATGACCAATTAAATCATGCCATTAAAATATACGTACATAGCATTAAACACGTAGTACGTGCAAGAAAAAGAATATCATATGGATATCCATTCGGGATGACCGGACCGTTTTTGTTTCGCAGGACGATTTTCTGTGGGGCAAAATTTATCCTGGGGCTCCTACAAGATGACGTGGTTACAAGCTATATCTCTATGGTCCAACGAGGTCAAAGACTTTAGATACGGCCAGGCTAACAGTTTAACAGCAGTGGGCCATTATACACAGGTCAGCCATTTTGGGTACAGTAAAGCAACAACCACTTGAGACAGAAGTTTGGTCGTTATAAACAGGCTTATTTGCTATTTCTGCAACTGGTGTTGTGCCGTGTGGCGGCCCGAAAAGTCTCCCCTTACATCATCCATAGTGCAGATTATATTTTCCTTTTGGTTCTTTGAGATCAGCGAGTGTAATTCTGAGAAATCAGAAAATTATTATTGGTTTAGATTCATTTTCTAACCAACGTTTAATATATTTTGACCCATTTGGATTATACTAGTCTTTGTATCGACTACCCTGATGAAATATGAAAAAAATAAAATAATTCTCTTTGGCTCCATGTTGCCAAATCAGTAGGGTCACTGAAGAGGCTTAAGTAGCCGAAACCGCGGTATGGCCCATCCCCTTTCTCATTAATGTGGTCAGTTTTATTTTCATCACCGTTATTAAAAGCTAAGACTTTAATATAGTCAGCAGTTGGTCATTATACGCAAATGTTGAACATTGGTTAGTTTGTGAGCTTATTTGCATATTTGTTTAAACAATAGCAAGATAAGATTAGCACATTTGAGCCGCCTCGTGGGAAAACCAACAATGTGGTTTGCGAGCAGGTCTGAGACAAACCGAGCTGTACAGTCACAGAAAAGAGCGATAATCTTGAAATTTTGGATTTAAGTAGAAGAGGAACTGTACTATCCGAGTAGCGAAAACAAAGGTGCTAATCAGCTTCGCAGTTACTGCGAAGCTGATCTGCGCCTTTGTTTTCGCCTAGGTAGATTGTTGGTTTTCCCATGTGGCGGCTCATTTTTCTGCTGTTCATTGGCGTTTTGTTACATTTGAGCCGCCTCATAGGAAAACCAACAATGTGGTTTTTGAACAGGTCTGACACAAACCGGTCTGTACAGTCACAGAAGCAGGCTAGAAGCTTGAAATTTCGGATTTAAGAGGAAGAGGAATTGTACTAACCGTGAAGCGAAAACAAAGGCGCTGATCAGCTTCGCAGTTACCGCGAAGCTGACCTGCGTCTTTGTTTTCGCATATGCAGATTGTTGGTTACCCTATGAGGCGGCTCATTTCGTGCAAACAACTTCAAGGAAGTGGTTGAGATGGATTCAGACGAATAATTTGTTTCAAAACTACACCAACAAAGTTTTAATGAAAAAGAAAATAGAAACAAAAGGAGGTCGAGGAAAAATAATAAAAAAAACAACAACAAAAGAAATGAATTATATATAGTTACGTTCATGTATGCCGACTGTAAATGAGCCGCCACATGGGAAAACCAACAGTCTGCCTAGGCGAAAACAAAGGCGCAGATCAGCTTCGCGGTAACCGCGAAGCTGATCAGCGCCTTTGTTTTCGCTACACGGATAGTACACTTCCTCTTCTTCTTAAGAAATTTCAAGCTTCTAGCCACATTCTTTGACAGTACAGGCCGGTTTGTGTCAGACGTGTTCGGAAACCACATTGTTATTTTTCCCACGAGGCGGCTCATGTACAGGTGCGTTCACTTATTAATATACCCCTGCGATATTCACAAATAAATTGACAACTTTTCTTGTTTTTCAACAATCGTCACTGGCAAGAAATAGACAACTGGGTGATTTTTTTCATATAATATATTAAGGATGTCTACAAACATTTACTCTGTATATAAAACTTCCAGATCGTGTGATGCTGTATCCCTAAATTGATTGCATAACATATGGAGCCAAATTTTTAACTAAAATTTCGCTGATAATCGACTTTTAAAGATTCCACAAGGAACCATGGTTAATGGTTTTTAATTTTGTTTATAAATTATGAAAGAATAGCCATATTTGTACAAAGGCTGCAAATTTGGTGTCTTTATTAGCACTATATACAGAGTTACACCCTGATTTTCATTTATTATACAATTTTGAATTTCATGATAAAGCGGTTGTTACTATATACAACTAAGCATGTTAGTATAATTTTGCAAGAAAACAAATATTCTAGTAGGGCGGTTATTCGACCAAAGCTTTCTAGTGGGTTCCTTGATGAGGTAAGCATGTCTTAAAGCACTATGGAGTCACCCATGACTTTTTAAGTTTTTATTCTGCCAAAAAGTGGGTTGGCATTTTATCATACGGTTCATGATTGTTTCCTACGCACCGAGGGGCTAAGTGGGCTGAATGTTTTGTTGGACAATGACTCATAATTTTTCCAATTATTCCAAATTTCCAATTATTTTCTAATTATTCCAAACCTCTTCTATAGCGATTAAGTCACGGAAATTAATTAACATGCCAATAAAGGATGTCAAACAGGTATTTATGCAAAGCAAATGTTCTTTGTATTCATCCGTATCATTGATATTAGAGGAAAGTCTGTCTTTGAATGTCCTGGTGATTTCCTTGACTTTGTGCCTTAACAAGAGGATTTAAATATCATGCATATAAGCAGTGAAAGATAGCCTAAGTATGAAAATTTCTCTGTGAAACTCCAAGTCCCGTATGATATTCTGTGCCGAGAAACAAACCATGAATTGTATGATGACATGTCAACCCACGTTTTGGCAGAATACAAAGTCATTTGTGACTCCACAGCGCCTTAATGCATGCTTACCTCATAAAGGAAACCACTAGCAAGTTTTGTTCGTAAAACCGTCCTGGTAGAATATTAGTTTCCTTGCAAAATAACACTGACATGCTTAGTTTTATATTGTAAGAACCGTTTTACTACGAAATTATAAAAAGCACAATGATTGAAAATCAGAGTGTAACTCTGTAAATAGTACTCATAAAGACACCAAATTTTCAGCCTTTGTACAAAAATGGCTATTCTTACATAATTTGTAAACAAAATTACAAACCCTTTACCATGGTTCCTTGTGGAATCTTTGAAACTCGAATATCAGCGAATTATTTGTTAAAAATTTGGCTCCATATGTTATGTAATCAATTAAGGCATACAACATCACAAGATCTGGAAGTTATTTTATACAGAAATAATATTTATAGACATACTTAACATATTATATGAACAAATTGATCCAGTTGTCTATTTCTTGCCAGTGACGATTATTCAAAAGCAAGAAAAGTTGTCAATTTATTTGTGAATATCGCAGGGGTATATTAATAAGTGAACGCACCTGTACTTATGTAACTTACACCTTGCCTTTTCTTGTTCTATAGATGGTGTGGGCAGAGACGTCTAAAATTGGTTGTGGCTATGCAAAATGTGGTGGCACACACTATTATGTCTGTGATTATGGACCCGCGTGAGTGTAATACTGTCATTGACAACGTTTTACGGATTTTTGTGAAGCTAGAAAAATATAAAAAAAATATTGATTGTTGTTACGCGTTAGAACCGCTATTCAACATTTGAAATAGCGGACCTCACCAGATTTGCAAATGGGAAGAGAAAAAGACAAATTTGCAAGTAAAATTTCAAAATTAAAAACAAAAACAAATGAGCCATTGCATGAGAAAACCAACAATCTGGGTTTTCAATTAGGTGCGACACAACCCGGTCTGTACAGTCACAGTAGCAGGATAGAACCTTGAAATTTTGAATTTAAGAATAAGAGGGATTGCACTATCAGTGCAGCGAAAGCAAAGGCGCTAGCGCCGAGGCGCTAGCGCCTTTGCTTTTGCCTAAGCAGATTGTTTTTTTTTCTCAGGCAGTGGCTAAAATGTCTTTTAATATGAGAAACCTCGTGTCCTCTTACCTTGGCTACTTGGAATATGCTGCTTAGTTCTGTATCAAATAGTACAAGTAGGCAATGATCAGGAAATGGCGCAATCAGAATGAAATTCCCACTCCTCAAACCGAGGGGTGGGAAAAAAACTAAAATGACTCTTAGGTATTTAAACCAAGAAAACATATCGTAAGCCGAATGAGCAGCTAGCCACTCAGTTACATGAATTTAACTGAAAACATGAAAACGTACATAAGGCTCAAACAGCACTCCAAAACACAAAACAGTTAGAACCACAACAGACGTATCGCCTTGGGACGATCAGTAATATAAAATTACTGGGGGCTTAAACCGGTTTTACAGAGCCCTAACCTCATCCTTATCTTCTGCAGTGGTTCAAAACATTTAGTTAGTTGTTCGGTATTCGTGGTGAATCTCTAACTAGTCAATGAATCATCAAGGACAAACGAATAAATCATGACAACCACCCCAATGAATCAAAAACGAACGAGGACTCAACAGATTCAGTAAGCTGTCCGACGATGGAGATCCCTTGGCGCCGAATAACTTACCGAAACCCGGAGCAGAAGAAAAACAGCAGTTGAACCCCGGTGGGCCAAGCAACAAACAAAAAGCTCCAGCCCCAACCAACTAAAATGAATAGCTATGTGCCTGCTATGAATAGCTATATAACACTGTTTGTGCCTTCAATAAACTGTTAGCTATTAGAAATTTTAGTTACATTTCTCCTTTCAGTGGTAATTTGGACATAAACAAGCCTTACGAATCGGGATCTACTTGTGGTGACTGTCCATCAAAGTGTAACAGTAAACTTTGTGGTAAGTAATCGTAGAAGGTAAAAATAAGCAATGATCATGAGCTTATGCTATTAGGAGCAAGGCCCCACCCTAAAACCCAAAGTGAAAAAAAAGCAAAAGACAAATGCTCGTAATTAGTTGTATTTATCACATTTGATATCTTGTACTGATAGTACTGATATAAAGGTACTGATATAAAGATAACATATCGTAACCTGCCTGTGCAGCTGTATCCTGAAAGGTTGCCACACAGCTACCTGAATTTACTTTTAATATATGACCATATACAAGGCGCTAACAGCATAAAGACTCGATGCCAAAACGTGAAACAATAAGAACCACAACAGAAGTATCGCTGAGTATTATTGTAATTTGACTGTTGTGAGCGTTGTGGAACTTGCAAACTGTCCCAGTGGCTCTGTACCAGTACTTTCCGCACACATCTAATGATGATTTAACAAGCAAACCAAATAAACCTTATAGTGGCCTTTATCTACACTATTTTCTACTCAAGACTTCACCGACACAACTTTATTACAGACTGTCGTGGTAAGGTGTGTCTTAATGGGGGAACTATGGATCTGGACACGTGTACATGTTCATGCTACAAAGATCTGAAATTTTACTTCCAACCAAACTGTGGATGTAAGTATTACACCGAACCTGGACATTTGACCCAATTCTCGAAATCAGCCTTTTTGGTAAACAAGTTTTTGTTTGTTTTGTTTTGTTTTGTATGTTTAGTTTTGTTTTTGCAATGGTTTCACTCTAAGACGAATCGTTAAATTTCATACCCGAAACATGGTAAAGGTCGGATAATCAATGCATTATGCACCAAAGATTCTACATGTTTGACGGCCATCTAGGAAGCCATCATGATTTTCAGCGAAATGGTAACTGTTGGTGAAATATGGGTTTTGGTGACAAAGATTTATTTTTCTAACTATAAATGAATGATCATCATGAGTGACGCGGTGTTTTGCCTGCTTTTTTTTTAAAATTGATGGTTCTGGAATTATGTTAAGTCTTGTCGTCACTTTCTTTTGCTTTGAATAATTCAGTTTGTATCGAACCAGGTCAACTCGCTCAATCCGCTACAGTTCGGTATCTCAACGGTTGTTGATGTGACGGTATAACAAAAATACCGTCGGGAAAATCCTGTTTAGCTTCGGGCGTGGCCATGCTGCCTTTTCACAAGATGTTTCTACATGTAGATGTTTAGGGGACCTTGTTTTTCATATATTAATTTTTTCTTTTCTTTTTCAGTAAACTGCACCGGCATAGAAGACCCTTATTACTGCCTGCAGCAATTCGGGCCCCGTTCGTGTGAGATTTATTCCAATGTTCCTCAGATGTGCCCAGACATGTGTCGCTGGTGTCCGGGTAAGTTTTTGTACCTCAGTTTGTCCGTGTATTCGAATATTCCGTTCCTGTGTACGTCTACCTGTAACTCCAACATTTGACTCAAAGGATATCCGATATATTATGTTGCTGTCGCATTTTGATATTCCGAGAAGACAACCAAAAAGCGGCCTTTTAACCCGCTAAGCATAGCCAGATGTTAGGGGGCGCAGCTGCATGGTGGTAACCGGACCTGACTCCCGAGCGAGACTGGCCTTGGTTCGATACCTACCTACGTCGTGAAGTGTCATCCTGCAAGGCAAAGCTCTCAATTATACTGGTTAATGCACAGAAAGCGGTGGCTCCGTCCTGGCATATACTGATATATAGCTGAAAAATTGATTATAGTGTCGTTTTGTCAAAACGAAGTAATTGGCACACACACACACACACACACACACACACACACACACACACACACACACAAAGAACAATATTTAGTATTATGACTATTAACGTTATACCCCGGGAGCTAATTTGACCTACCTTGCACCCCCCCCACAGGACAATTTTTCATAGGTGCCAAATCGTTCATTGGGACCCCAGAAATGCAAAGAATTTTTGTCCTCAAAGATAAACTCAATTGCACTATGAAAAAATGCATGGTTTCCATGGCAACCATTAACACGATTCTTGAGCATGGGGGTGGTCATAGAAAATTGACCATATCCCAACTGTTACTTATCCTAGACCACTGAAATTGGTCTCATTTTAAAGCGTAGACAAAGCCCTTTTATCCTATAGTAAGTAATGCAAATTTTTGAATTTGCATGTTCATGAATTTTAATGAAAACATTAAAATGACAGAAAAATCTTTAAAAATCCATAAATAAACTAATTTCAGGCCCAAACTGTCATTCTGACACTTTGTTATTGAACCAGTAATATTATATGACACATTTATTGATGATCTGAGCCTATATGAAAATTATCTCATTTGCATATTCATGAATATTAATAAAAATGTCAAAAAATGAGGAAAAACAAGGGAAAACCTATATCCATTGCAACGATTTGGATAGGTTATAAGGTCTATCTTGCATCCATTTAACCAATTCCCATGACTGCCAGTGTGGTCAGAGGGACCACCTAAACGGCATAAAATATTGTTCTCAATGATGAACACATTTGCCTGATGTAAAAAGACATAGTTTTCACCCACCCCTCATGTGATTCTAAAGAATAGGAGGTACTTAACAAAAATACTCACATCCCACCAATAGCGTGCTCTAGGATACTATAATTGGTCTGATAGTGATGCATGAACCTAACAATTTAACCTTGATACCTTATATTTATATCATAGAATTTGCTTATTCATGAAAATTAATAAAAACAACATTCTGAATTGGAGAAAAATCGTGGAATAAATAGGGGTATACATGCAAAATCGCTTGTACAAGAGCTATTAATAAACCCAGAATACTGAAAGAGGTTTCAAATGAAGGCTATTGCAATGTACTATGACCCTGAAGTATGATATAAGAATAATCTGAATTTCAATTTCATGAATTTTAATGAAAACTTGAGAGAAAAAGTTAAAACCTAATATGGGTTAACCTACAAAATGACTTGCATCTCAGCAATAAAAAGCCTTATAGTGCTGAAAATGGTATCAAATGGTGGCTATGGCAATATCATACCATCCTGTACTAAGTTTTTAAGTTATTTGATTTTTTGTTTGAAGAATATTAACAAAACCTTTTGAATTTAGTGAAAAAATACAGAAAAATAATGGGGGTATACGTAGAAAAACGAACATATCTTGGCTACTGTAAGACCTAGAGAGCTATATTTTGTATCAAATGATTGCTAGAACAATGTTCTATAATCATATAATCAGCAATATAAAACATCAACTATTATTGGTGTATGTATATTAAAGAGATTGTCATTAATAAGAGAAAAAATCGACGAAAAATGAAGGGGTACACCAACAAAATTGCTTTTATCTCAATTGCCAATATTCTTAGAGTGCTGAAAATGGTACCAATAGATAGCTAGGAAAATGCACTACTGCCATGTGGTCTGATAACTTATCAAAATGTTTTAAAATTTTCTGAATGTTACATAAAGTTTTGAAAAATTGTGAAAATAACAGAAAATTGAAGGCTTTGCTTAAACAAAATTTATTAAATCATGCTTGCCAGCGAAGATGATTGATATATCTGAGTACTTGGCAATAAAACGTTGTCCTAGCTATGAATTGATGCCATTTTGAGTTCTCTATGGCTATTGATAAATGAGATATTAGCGATTTGGTTGGTGTACGCCGTCATTTTTCATTGATCTTTCTCTTATTTATGACGATCTCATTAATATCCATACAACAGCAATAGCTGATGTTATGTATTGCTGATTACATGGTCATAGAACATTGTCCTAGCAATCATTTGATACCAATTATAGCTCTCTAGGTCTTTCAGTAACCAAGATATGTGCGTTTTTCTACGTATACCCCATTATTTTTCTGTATTTTTTCACAAAATTCAAAAGTTTTGTTAATATTCTTCAAACAAAATATCAAATAACTTAAATATTGTAGTACAGGATGGTATAATATTGCCATAGCAACCATTTGATAACATTTTTAGCACCATAGGGCTTTTGACTGCTGAGATGCAAGTCATTTTGTAGGTTTACCTATTTAAGTTTTTAACTTTTTCCCTTAAATTTCTTAAGTTTTCATGAAAATTCATGAAACTGAAAATCAGATTATTCCTAAATCATACTTCAGGGTCATAGTACATTGCAATAGCATTCATTTGAAACCTCTTTCAGTATCTTGGGTTTATAAATAGCTCTGGTACAAGCGATTTTGTATGTATACCCCCTATTTTTTCCATGATATTTCTCCATTTTTTAATGTTTTTTTTTTTTTTATTAATTTTCATGAGTAAGCAAATTCAATGATAATAATATAAGGTATCAAGGTTAAATTGTTAGGTTCATGCATCACTATCAGACCAATTATAGTATCCTAGAGCATGCTATTGGTGGGATGTAGCTTTGTGGGTACACCCTATTCTTTAGAATCACACTAGGGGTGGGTGTGAAGACTATGTCATTTTACATCATGCAAACATGTTTTTCATTGAGGACAATATTTTATGGCATTAAGGTGGTCCCTCTGACCACACTGGCAGCCTTCAGAATTTGTCCCAGGGATGAAAGATAGACCTTATAACCTATGCAATACCTTGCAATGGATATATTTTTCCCTCGTTTTTCCTCAATTTCTATCAATTTCGTTAATATTCATGAATATGCAAATGAGATAATGTTCATATAGGCCCAGGTCATCAATAAATTTCCCATATGATATTACTGGTTCAATAACAAAGTGTCAGAATGACAGTTTGGGTCTGAAATTAGTTTATTTATGGATTTTTAACGATTTTTCTGTCATTTTTAATGTTTTCATTAAAATTCATGAATATACCAATTCGAAAATTTGCATTACTTACTATAGGATAAAAGGGCTATGTCTAAGCTTTAAAATGAGACCAATTTCAGTGGTCTAGGATAAGTAACAGTTGGGATATGGTCAATTTTCTATGACCACCCCCATGCTCAAGAATCGTGTTAATGGTTGCCATGGAAACCATGCATTTTTTCATAGTGCAATTGAGTTTATCTTTGAGGACAAAAATTCTTTGCATTTCTGGGGTCCCAATGAACGATTTGCACCCATGAAAAATTGTCCTGGGGGTGGGGGTGCAAGGTAGGTCAAATTAGCTCCCGGGGTATTACAAAGCAGTGAATCTGAGTCCCTTATTGCATATTATATACAACGCATTCATTATCAATCATATTATAAATGTTTTTTTTTTCTTCTTCTTCTTCTCACAGCGGCCGGCTCCCGACCAGAAGATACAATCTCTACAGCTACAATCAACACCAGATCATCAGCCACAGTGATTTTGTTCATTTTCTTGTTTTGTACATTGTATTAAAGCAGCATTAAAATGTTTTACTTTTATGTTTTGATCCTTTTACACGGGGGTGATTCAATTGACACCACCTGTGCTGTCGTCCGAGACGTTACTGCATATATTGCTGTCGTCCGAGTATTCCGGTTTTCGTCCGAGTACTACGGCTGTCGTTACGCGTAAAAGCGGCTCGTGATTGTATTTGAAGGTATTATTTATCTTTTTTACTGCTAGAATGTGTTGTTAGATATTTGTCTATCGTGCGATATGTTTGTACGGGTTTTTGGGTCGCTAGTTTGCATACAACCGTGTGTTTAATCGTAAAAAAGCAAAAACCACATAAATATGCAAATACTTTAATAATCAGCATCTCTCAGTTCTAACCATTTATTGAACAACATGGAAAACATAACTGCAAAGATAAAACCTTTTACAGTAACTGTTATAAAAAAATCCAAAGCAGAAAGGGTTTGAAGGGGCGTTTAACTTTTGGTGTTACTGCTGTCGATCAGTTGTAAATATGTGTGATACGGCTATCGGTTAAACTCGTTACGGATGTCGACAATCTAGAACAGGTAATAATTGAAAATATATGGGTAAAACTAAGTTTAAGGCATCCTAGATTTCAGAAATATGAATGAAATAACATCTATTTCACTTTGTTCATATTTCTAACGATAAACCACGGTGGGTTGGTTACACGAAGTAAGATATTTACATGGCACACTGCCGCACTTTCAAATATCAATATTGAAAGTCGTCTATACATTGAACGGTTGCCTTGCTTTCTCATTTTCGCATGCATTATCCAAATCAGAAAGTGTAATGTATACAATTTAAACTTTGATGAGCGTCACGATTGTCTTACAGCTTGAGAGGGGGGTTGTAGGCATCTGGCAGCGGAAGAGGAGTCGCTTTGCCTCAGGTTGCCCACATGCCCAGTTAGTGGAGACAACCTGGATGGTCTTAACCCCAGATTTCTGCGCTTAGTGGCCCCACCTCGGTTGTTGTTGGGGTTCATGATGGTGGTGGTGGGCATGAACAGTAAAACCGCCCTGTTGTTTTATGGGTTTATCTTTTCTCTTCTGTGTACAAGCGCAGATTAATTAAAATGTACACAGTTAAATCCAATCTACACACGGTGTAGATGACAAACAATAAAGTAAATAATAACAGATATAGTGTTTTGAATTGTCTTTACTCCAGCAAACAATAGCTGGATAAAGCAAGAACGCGTTTTCGGGCAACGCCCTTCATCAGTTGCAAATAAAGACAATGAACGTTCGTTAAAATGTACTATGCAGTTATGTATCGAACGATGTATGCAGAGGTAGTATCGTGCGAGAGGGTTAAACACGCTGGTCAGTGTTTGCACTGAATGACATCCCTATTTGGGAAGTGACAAGCGTGTTCGTAGTGTAAGGCTACCACTGACCATAGGGTCAGGTTTGCTGCGTATGTGTTCGTTCGTTCGGTTCGAACTTACATGTACCGTTTAGATCAGTCAGGTTGGTACTGACAATTTGTTATTTTTGTTTTCGGTACAACAAGGGGTTTGTGCCCTTTTGTTATTACAGCAGAGACAAGTCTGCTGTTGAGTTTTACATAAAATGTATGTAAAAAAGGTATATTTCGTCTCAGAATAATATAAATCCGCAGCGAAAATACCTGTGAATGTGTCAAAGTCGAAGACCTGACACACTGTGGCGAAATTGACTGATTGATCATTTGTGTAATGCACTTTAGCCATTTGTGACCACGCCCGTCCGCCCCCATCCCCGGGGAGGGCGGGGGCAGCCGTGGAAATGAGCAGGGCTTTGACCAAAGTTTTGCTACGGCAGTGCGTGGGAAACGGGCCGTGAAATTAAAAGCAGCCTGTGGAGAAAACAGCAGTGGTTTTACCAACAAGCAGTCTTCACAGGGTGTTTTTTTTTTTTTAGCGAGGATTGCTTTTAGCGATGATTTGCTGGACCAAAAGTCAAAATTCCCGCTATTCCCCGGGGGTGGGGACCCGTTGTTACAAATGACTAGTACTATAATATTGCATTCATGTGTATATTTTCTTGTAGTCGCTCTCGAATGTCATTAAATGGCGCGAAGTGTAATATTCTGCTCTGCGATACAAAGGTTCACGTGTGTTGGTTGTGCTCTGTGATACATTGTGTTGTTCTTTCTGTCCCGCTTGGGATGTCTTTGGGTTGGGATGTTGATATTTAGCCAGTCGAATACAATGATTTCATATTTTATTTGACTCCCCCCCCCCTTTCTTGGTTTCGCGAATTTACTTTTTGGTGAACTAGTACAGTTGGTCTCCTATCCGCCTAGTATCTTCTGGTCTTGGCTTTACTGCATCGGCATTTTGTATATTTATATCTTTTAGCCAGCTTAGCACGTTGTTTAATTTCATCATACCGTTTTTCCTTTCCGCAGTCCTCGTAGAAATGGTGGTTTCGCTTTCCTAAGAAAAATGGTTTTGTTGATTGTAATGATAATCTCTAAATTTCTGGTTTGGATTTTAACTTAATTACATCAATTTTTTTGTTACATATGTTCGCCAGTTGAACACTATTTTTATTTTCTTTCCTTATAAAATGTCCCCAGGAGAAATGGTTTTCGCTGTTTTACCCAGTAAATAAGCTATTCGGCATCCCAGGACAGGTGGTTTATCTTCATGATACGATTGCTAATTGAGCCTACCTCTATGTGCCCAGAAAAAATGGTTTTCGGCGTTGTCCCTAGTAAATACGCTCATCGGCGTCCCACGAAAGGTGGTTTATCCTCATGATACGACTGCTTATTTTGCCTGCCTCTCTGTTGTGTTCGTTGCCTTTGGTTTTGGTTGCGACATAGCCGGATGACTACATCGTTTGGAAAGAGCTAGTTATTCTGCTTTTCGAGTGCGTTGTCCGACTGATGCCGTTTGCATGAGTCATTTGTGAAATATTTCATATGACTGTATATGAAACTGTAAAAAAAATCACATACGTTCATCTGGTCGCCGAGAACACTTCGAAAAATTTAAGTTCCGAAGTGTTCTAGATGTTGACAAATGTTTCAAAGAAAGAAAAGTTTGCTAAAGAGTTCTTATACTATGCCGCATATGATAGGATATGAATGAAATATTTTCTTTAATATGAATATAGCAATGCGTGATTTCCGACAGTATGTGCAGTACGAACGCGCTCTCTAACGTATGCACAAAATATAACATATACGGAGTTTGTTTCCCGACACTGTGTCAGCTTATAAATCGTTTTCATTTCCAGAAAACATGTTATGCAAAGTTTATACTTAGAGACTCATTGTTCATTCATGTGACTTCACTTATTATCTCATATGACATTACAGAAGAGACTATTTGTAGCATTTGTGTTTTTCGAGGTTACTGTTATGCTTTCTAGCGCTGTATAGTCGTCGTTTTATGAGTAGCATACGAAAATTATTCAGAAACTACAAAATAAATGCATAAAATATGTTGAATTTGATTTCAATGGGCAATATGCCATCTCGAAATACTATCGACAGCCATATCGTACTGATCAATAAACAAACGCCAGCCGTATCAGGGGTCAGCGACAGCCGTATCACGCTTTTTAAAAACGGGAAATAAAATTTGAAGGACGCAATGAATTTGGGTAAATGATTACAGCTTTCAAAGGCTAAATGGAAAGCGTAATATCACTGATACTTTCGCTTACATGGAATGGTTGCATATGTTGAAAGTAACGAAAACACGCGAGAAAACGACGTTTTGTACTAAAAATAAATTCTTGTGATTGTCTTTATGTTAAGAAAACTGGAAAGACGGTTGTAATAACGATAAATACCTTCTTGACAATTTTCGGTGATAAATGCGCTGACTAGCGACGATCTGTTGGCCCTGTGGGCACTGAAATAGGGGCACCGATGATAACGACAGCCGTCACCGGTTTTCGTCCGAGTACTCGGACGACAGCAATATATGCAGTAACGTCTCGGACGACAGCACAGGTGGTATCAATTGAATCACCCCCGTGTTTTATAACAACCTCCCGATCATACGAACATAAGATTTCATTTCGGTTGGGCGTAAAATCGAAAATGCGAAATTGAGGGAGTGCTTGGAGCCAACCACTACCGCTGGATACACGTGCTATCAATTCGTAAGCGGGTGAATATACCACTATGAACTTTGAATGAAAGGATATTAACCAAGTTGATCTTTCTGTTAACACGTACAAAAGGCACATTCCATTACCTTCCAGCAGAGGGCGACCGTTTAAACATGTCCGTGCAATGAATACTCCCATATACCCCACTTTTACATAGTGAAACTGAGGTATGCAGGGGTATACCTATTTTTCTTATTTTTGCTCCAAAACATAGATTGTGGGTAATCGTTAGAACCGCCTCGCCGAGGCGGTTCTAACGTGTACCCGCAATCTATGTTTCAGTCAAGCAAAAATAAGAAAAATATCAAAAATTTTCTGCTGAAAATATTTATTTTAATCTCTGTATATTGTATGGGCATGTTATCGTAATGGCAGCGTAGACAAAAATCTGTTCTGAAACTCCGACTTCCGCATCAGCATTCATGTAGCAAAGGGAATTTTTACAAGCAATAGACCATAAATAACATCGAAGTTTTTTGAGTTTTCATATGAATGTAATATGAAACAAGTTGGCTTCTTTAAAAAGAAACCAATGAAAAGGTCAGCAGCCGTTTGTTATAAGAGATTCCTTTTGCTAGATAGATTTCAGTGTTGTTGATTCTCTGGTTTGTCATTAATTTCGATTCTCATACGTTTCAGTTTCGTTTCCTATACATGAATGTCGTTTCTTATTATGAACGCTTGACCAGTGTGTGTATCTGTCACTCAAGGCATTGACCAAAATTTCTGATGTTATGGAATCAAAGCCAATACTAAAGGGAACACGATTACAATCAATATGTCGATGTGTAGAAAACCATTTTGCAGTGCAGTCAATTTGTGACATTGACCTGCAGCCACACTAAAAGAAACAGACCCATGGGACCGATGTGATGGACTAAAAGTCAGCCATATAGAGTTCCTATAGTTTCTGTACCCCTCGTCAGGGTATCTACGATCTAAGCCTAGATGCGCTATGGTAAGCAGTCACCACGGTCGAGACTGCTTGCTAGATTTTACCGCTTTTTGACGGGGAATGTCAACAATGGATAAATTTAATTGATTGCGAATAACTGTCTAGTCAGTATAGACGGGTTCACTAGTTTTTATTAAGCGCTTTATGTGACAAAACGCGTAATTGAGAGAGAGCAGTCGATCATGGGTAAAATTTTCTTCATATTCAAAGTAAACACTGTGGAAAAGGTCCTGGACCTTTTCCAATAAGGCACTGCCTTTTTCGCGACGCTCTACTCCCACTGCGCAGATAATTTTAAAATAAGCTACATATATGACATCTTCCTCACCCTGGTGACTATAACCGACCATTAACATTATGGAAAGTTAGTTTATCAGTTATTCTAACACACCTCGCATATATAGCGAATGGTAAAAAACCGTGTTATATTATGCAACAATTTCACTGGGCGAATAAGCGTGACGTTACTTTGCGGCATTTGTGACGTCAGCTATCCCACAAAGCAGCGTTAGACGGTGAAACGTCGTTTTAGCGCACAACAGACGTAATAAGTGTGTGTAAATACCAGCATTACAGTCAAATATTTGGCGGGATATCTGCAATGCAATGGCGGAAAGCTGAACGATATCGACGGTTTCAGCAACATTTATTCCGTTTATTGTGTGTTAGAATCGAAATAGATCAGCTCAAGTGCGTGAATTGTTGAGTAATAATTCACTGTTTGTCGGTCAGTTGTAAGAAGATAAATCACTCGCGCTACGCGCTCGTGATTTGATCTTCTTTACAACTGACCTCCAAACAGTGAATTATTACTCAACAATTCACTGCTAGAGCTGATCTATTTCTTAAGTACGATGCAGCGCGTACTGAAACGTGACGGCGACGTAAAACTATATGGAAAGTTAATTGATCAATTACCGGTAGTATAATGCAGCAGCGCGTGTTGCAACGTCACGATGACGTCAAAAATAACAATTCCGGTTCCGGTTGACGAAAGATTTTTTTCTATCAATATACAGAAGAACAGAATAGAACAGAACATTTTACTACGTTCTACAATAAGAGCGACTCACTACAAAGCTGATTGCTTAATTTTCTAACATGCATAAGAAGATTTGTCAACAGGATATATAAATTTTGTGACACTTAAACGAGCGATTGATCATCTTATGATGCTTAGTGGACAAGGATGTGTAATAACAATATTACAATGACCTAAAAGTGTTTTTTGTTTTATGTATTCATAAATGATGAAGTAATTTCATAGCTAACACATGACAATGGCTGTTCAGACAGAATTTGCTATGAGGATATGCATGTTGCTTGTCTTTCCCATTCTTTTTGGTAAGTTTAAAAACTTATATCGCCATTTCTTTGGGATTTCGTGAAGAGAAAAAAATCCAGAGTGAATAGAACGACTTATGTGCGGTCACTGTATATACATGTTTGAAGATTTACCTGTATAAAAAAGCATTGTTTATTTTTGTTAACAATGTTACATTCTTTAGCATTCTTTATCATGAGGCTGTTGAATATGTTGCAAATACATGGATTTGTGTATACATGATTGTGAAATGAGTGGTCAGCTCAGAGCAAGTGAGTCATTTTTCAGTTACTTCCGGGTTGAAATCGTGGGACCCATTTTTCTTAGCTTTTTGAAAAAAAAAAAAAAAAAAAAAAAAAAAAAAAAAAAAAAAAAAAAAAAGCCAGATTTTTCGATGAAGTCGTTGACTTCAATCATATATAAGAACCTGAAACAAAAGGCATGTCATCTTTCAGCTAACAATAAGCGCACACGAGCCGCCCCAAGTTACCCACTTTGATAATTTTCCAGAAAAACATGTTTGCACTAACTTTTCCCAGAGAAATACACACAAGTTTCCATGACCCCAAAATAATCCTTAATTTTGCAGATTATGTATCCTAGACATGTAGGCTTTGTGTAATTTTTATTCAAATGCATTCCATTTTCCAGGAAATGGGTCCCACGAAAACTAGTTACATTTCCAATTATAAACCAAGCTATTTACAATTTTAAAAGAATAACTATATTGAGTCATTCCTTGTATCTGTGACGTCTATTAGCAATAAATGCACATCATCATTTGATTGACAGATTAAAAAAAAAAATAAACAGTAGGTGTCTGTTTAACATACCCCACCCACTCATGTCAATATTGATAAATCCTTAAATACATGTAGATCAATTACACGTTGTATACAAAAACAAGTGCACAGATCCTCTAACTTCATGCTCCTCTACCTACTGGGAAGGGCGGGGATTATGACATCAGCTTTCAGTGCCCTGCTATAAGCCCCTGGCCCACCCCCAGGGGACAAACTGGAGGTCAAAATTTTGCTCTTTGCCCCGCCCTCAGCATTAGAAAATCTCTCTGGGGCAAGACCCTAATGTCAAAACCACATCATTTCCCTGCACTGCGGGGACACTCGAAAAGTAATTGCCCCACACTTTAGCCCGGCTATCTCCCACCCTTCCCCGTAGGTGGGGAGCAGTGGTTACACATGACTGGTGCATAAGCCGCGTAGCAGTGTCCATCGCCCCTTAGTTTTCGCTACAAATTAAAGCTAAAACCACCAGTACCATTACTCTTCCTACCTGAACCCAGATGTAAGACTAGTGATGCCACTCCTAAAATAATGGCCTTCATCTCCCCATTGTTTATCCTCAACTCTCTCAGAGAAATGTTTTGTTCACCTCCTCCCCCTCTCAAAAATGCGCTTTCCTCCAGCTCCGCTAAGCTAAAATAATCACTTGTGCTCCCCCTCCAGCAATCTCAAAGTAAAACTCCCTTCTCTCCAGCTTCCCTAAAAGGCCCCATGCGATAGGGCCTCACCAGCATTGCTTGTTTGTCTGTGACAGTTCAGAGACCGACCTGACACACCGGAACGAGGCTCGGGTCGGCAGCTTCTCAGTCAACAAGGGTTTCCAATACCATAATTGAGCCGCCTCGTGAGAAAACCAACATTATGGTTTCTGAACAGGTCGGACACAAACCGAGCTGTACAAGCGCGGGCTAGAGGCTGAAAAATTTGGATTAAGAAAGTAGAGGAATTGTATGTATACTATCCGTGTAGCGAAAACAAAGGCGCTGATCAGCTTCGCGGTTACCGCGAATCTGATCTGCGTCTTTGTTTACGCATATGCAGATTGTTTCTCATGAGGCGGCTCATATATATTTACTGGTGTTCCAACTTGATCTGTAGCTGGTGTTGTGCCGTGTGGCGGCCCTAAAAAGTCTCCCCGTACATCATCCATAGTGCAGGCTAGTTTTTCTTTTTGATCCTTTGAGATCAGCGAGGATATTCTGAGAAATCAGAAATTTATTTTCGGTTAAGATTCATTTTCTTACCAATGTTTAATATATGTGGTCCCATTTAGAAACTACTAATCTTTGTATCGACTACCCTGTTGAAAGTTGCAAAATTTCAGTAATTCTTTTGGCTCCATGTTGCCAAATCTATAGGGTCACTGACGAGACTTTTTAAAATAGTCGAAACCGCGGTATGTCCCCTCCCCTTTCTCATTAATGTGTTCACTGCTCTTAAAGGATCTCAGTTATAATTTTTATTTGCTATTACTGCAGCTGGTGTTGTGCCGTGTGGCGGCCCTAAATGTCTCCCCGTACACCATCCATAGTGCAGATTATATTTTCTTTCTGATCCTTTGAGATCAGCGAGGATATTCTGAGAAATCAGAAATTTATTTTCGGTTAAGATTTTTTTTCTTACCAATGTTTAATATGTGTGGTCCCATTTAGATAATACTAGTCTTTGTATCGACTACCCTGTTGAAAGTTGCAAAATTTCAGTAATTCTTTTGGCTCTATGTTGCCAAATCTATATAGGGTCACTGACGAGACTTTAATAGTCGAAACCGTGGAATGGCCCATCCCCTTTCTCATTAATGTGTTCACTGCTCTTAAAGGATACATTGACATGTGCTAAATGGGGCCATTTCAATACCCTTGTATTTCCAACTTGATCTAGGCGATCTGTTAAGACTCATGCCCTTACACCAAGCCAGATGCAAGGTTTAAAAGTCGCTGGAACCACATTTATAAATAATAATAATAATGATAAAATGATAATAATAATGAATTCTTTATTTTAAGAGGATGACATATTAAGCAAATAAAATTACTTATCTAATATATGGTCCTCTGCAACTAAAAACAAACCAGTAGAACCAAAAAAAAAAAAAAAAAAAAAAAAAAAAAAAAAAAAAAAAAAAAAAAAAAAAAAAAAGAAAGAAAAAAAAAAATAACAATTTGTCAATTTTTACAATATGTACATACGTTTAAAAATGAGATCTCTGACATTGATAGAATAATGCATATGTGCTTAAGACATTCGGCTTAAAAGTTAAAATATTTGTTGTGAATTAAGGATGTTCGCTGCCAATGAAAAAGTATTCAAACTTTTTTTCAAACCCCTCTTTTTTGATTCCAAAATACAACACAAGACATTTGATAACAAAATAAATATAGGGTAGTGTGCATTTTTCAAGCTACATGCCTCTGAATGAGACCTCTGAGCACCATGTTTTATATTTAGTAAAATTGATTTATTTTTTTAATTCTTTGAAACATTCCTGTCTTGAACAAACATATACTTAGAATGCTTTCAAAAGTTATAGTATTTACGTATCGCAGACTATTTTGGACCAAAAGCAAAGAAAAATTTGCAACTTGAAGTGGCTGACAAAATTTTACGAATCCTTTTCCAACCCTACCCCCATACTCGAAAAGTCGGAAAATAGCAATATTTTGAAATGTGCGAAACCCATATTTGTTGATTCAAACTTTTTCTTGTATTTTCACACAACATAGAACTTGGAAATATTGTTCGAATAAAAGAAAGAAATATATAGGGTAGTGTGCATATAAGATAGAACCAACAACTTGAAAATCGCCATTTTCAGCCTTTTTTCGGCTGTATCGTTTCTTAAAGCCCATTTCATAAAACCACCTAAAATTTTATAACCAGCACACCAAAGACCCAAAGACTGACTTAGAAGACCATGCACACATATACTGCATCTAAAATAAACATCGAACTAGTGCAATTAATTTGAAGATGTGTAATAATCAAGTTTAATCTATCCTACCCCCTAAATTTTACAGACAACTAAAATTTTCTGAAATGTTGCAGAAAATGGGGTGAAAAAATGAAGTTTTTTAGATTGACAATTTTCATGGCTCATTCAATGCATATCATCAATATGTATCCAAATATAAAATATTAGGAAAATATCTACAACCGTTTACGAGATATTCAACAAAAGAAATACCGGAAGTTCCGAAATGTCAAATGTTAGCAGCGAACATCCTTAAACTTAAACTGACAGAAAGATCCTAATGTGTTTTAAAAGTTATGCTTTAAAATGGGAATAGCTTCTTGAATTAATAAATTAATCTAAAATGAAAACATGATGAAAATATTTATAAAACAGAGAGTAATATTGAGTTAAAATTTTATATAATTCATTAAAGGTGTTAAGATGAGTGAATCATATGAAAACGACAATTAAACTGAATGTGCGTGTCAGAAAACTGTCTGATTGGGCTTTCCCTACCTAGGTCGTTTCTGACACGCATATAAAATGTTTTATTGAATTGAATAAACATCGGTTAAAACGAAGTGGAATGAAATAGAATATAATATATACTTCGATGTGTACAACTTGCATAACTGCAGACCTGGTATATGTAGGTTTGAATGGAATTGAAACGCATTTATATAGACATAGTGGTAATTCAACGTGATTCCTCATGAGAAAACCAACAATCTGCATATGCGAAAACAAAGGCGCAGATCAGCTTCGCAGTAACTGCGAAGCTGATCAGCGCCTTTGTTTTCGCTACACGGATAGTGTAATTCCTCTACTTCATAAATCCGAAATTTCAAGCTTCTAGACTGCTTTTGTGACTTGTGTCGGACCTGATCTGAAACCACATTGTTGGTTTTCTCACGAGACGGCTCATACCATCTGTTGGTGTGAGGAAGGCAGATTGAGCATGCATTCAGCGTAAATAACGCAAATGCGTAACTACAACATTTGCAGGCCTCATCCTTTACCAATTTTTGTATCTATAACACCTCTATGCATAAGTATCACAAACTGCTTGAAATGCTCATCTTATGATCGATGTTTTAGTCTCTCTTCCTGGTTTGGCCGGGAAATTAGTCGCCAAAGGTCCAATTTATGTGCGTGAGTTCGTAGGAAGTTATCTCTTTAACTTGTACTAGAAAACGGAAATTTTCACTCCGGGCGAGGATAAAATTGTTAAATTTTTGATAATCACATGTTGATTATTATTAGTTCTTACTAAGTGTTCTTAAAACAAATATATATATATAAAAGAAGAAAGAAGGAAGAAGGAAGAAAAAAAAAGATATTTCATCGTATCTCAGGATCGCGCATTAAGATACTAGAAGAAGCAAAGCAGCAAACCGCCTTTTGAGAAATTCTGCTTTTTGAGTGTACACGAAAGCAAATGCGCAGATCAGCTGCTGGAATGATCGCTTTTAAAGCTGATCACCATTTTTTTTTATTTTCGCTCCCCTCTACAATCTGAAATTCCAAGTATGTGCATGTAATCTGTGCCGTGGACGAAAAGGTAGGAAACCCGGAATAACTGTTGCTGTTTTCATGATTTAGCTCGTACTTTTTCTCTTTTTTTTCTAGCTTCAAGATCGTGACTGCATTGGCTGAATTGAGGCCACAGTTGCCCATGTTCATTTCCCAGATTACAGCAACGGACTCTGAATCGAGAGGTCCTGGGTTCAATCCCAACAGAGGGCGCCGCTTTGTGTATTTGTGCAGTATAACACATTAACTCTACAGAGTACTAGTCCTAGTTGTTCAAAATTTCAAACATGAATATTACAAGTACACTGTTATTTTTTGTTGAAAAAAATGTGAGAATCTTTATTGCAAAGGATACTCACATTCTATCAACAAAAAATAACAGTGTATTTGCTTATAAAGCTAGCGAAGTTTTGAACAGCTGGCCCCAGGTTAATATTAAAAAGCGATGGCTCATTTCGGCTTAAAAAATGTTGATTGGGACGTTAAAACTCAATACAAAAAAAAAATATATATTTGTTTCAGACATATCTAGCTGTCACTTGCTACACGGAGACGGCAAAAGAACGAACTCAGGATATACAAAGTTCAGAGGAAAACGAGAGGTACGTTCTGCCGGTTTAACGGCTGATCTTGTTCATCTAGACCGGACGGAATTACGGACCGACCGACAGACAGACAGACAGACAGACAGACAGACAGACAAGCATAAGGTAGACTGGCGGAAGGACAGACAGACAGACAGACAGACACGCAGGCTTGTAGACTGGCGGAGGGACGAACAGACAGAAAAAACACAGACAAACGGACGGACGGAAAGACATAATCATGTAGAGTGAAACTATCCTATGTAAGGAAAATGTACTTTTTTCTGAATAAAAAGTGTATTCTTTATACGCAATATTTGCTCCTATATCCTACGGCACAGTGGCTTTTTATAAAGCTGCACTATCTGCAATTTAAATGGATTTTGCTTCTGATTATTTCATAGCAGATTTTATTACTCCTCTATGCTTCTAATGAATGAAATATAGAAAAAGCTTAAATCTACAGAATTCTACATTTTGAGGCTTTGTCATTTGTTTTCCTCCCGATGATAAGTATTGTCCCCGGTATAAATTTTTTTTTCTCAGTAAGACATATAAAATGCATAGATGGCCATTGTGTGTGTGTGCTAGTCTGGATAATTCTGCTCAAACCTGCATTCTAAACATGACGTTGAAAATTCTTACATGCAGTGCATCGTTTATCTGTTTTCATCGAAAGGCCTTCTATTCATTCAGGCTTCATGTTCAAAGTACGCTATCATAACAACTGGCCACACAGCCTGTCTGCCAAGATCTCCGTCTGTGAAAGATACAGGTAAGAAAAACAACTGAAAACAACCATCAAACTAGGTTAGCGTTAGGAGAAGAAAACAAAAATGTTGTAATTTGCCTTGTAATTAGGACTGTAACTTATTTTTCCGAAAAAAAAAAAAAAAAAAAAAAAAAAAAAAAAAAAAACAGGTAAATAAATACAACGGCAACGGCAAATTATAAATTGTATTCTGTCACTTGGGAAAGTGTGATTAAAATTTGCCCAGAACTTTGTAAAAAAAAAAATAAATAAAAAAAAAAAAAAAAAAGTATGATTTAATACATAAAACAAGGAAGTGTTGATTTTTGTTTTGATTTTACTAGTATCATGTTCATTGAAACTATACTTTACTTACTCACTATCGCTTGTCGGAAAATAGCTCCAGACTACGAGCTGATGTTATTATAGGGATCAAATATGATTTTACATTCATTAACGTAGCCCGAGGTTTTAACACTCCCCGAGGGACCTAGCGAATGTTAATGAATGACAAAATCAATTTTGATCGCTATTATTGCATAAATTCTGCAGAAACGAAAGAAATAAGGTGCAGGAACGAAAGAAATATCGTGCACTATATTTTACAGCCTCATCACATTTCCATACGCGTAAATGCTCGTTCCGGGCGGACTTCAGTTTCTCATTACTTGCACGTGCTTGGCGTGGCGCCCGGTAACGAGCATAAGTAAAAGCCATGTATTAACAGCACGTGCGCGCGTGAATTGCAATATTAATGCATGGCTTTCTCTTCATTAATAAACGGTTGGTTGGTTGGTTGATTGGGGTTTAACGTCCCACCAACAGCTATGGTCATATGGAGATGGGGCCTCGGTTTATAGTCCCATCCGACGGACTGGAAAAGCCCGGGATCGAACTTGCGACCCCTGGTTTACAAGGTGACATAACCACTGCACCACGGAGGCTTCTAATAAACGGTTGTTAATATCGTGTGACACGGGTATTTATGCAATAATTGTTATTCAAAACCGACGTTATCGCATATTTTGCATCAGAGTTATCTACTCTGAAATACTTTTTTCCATCTAGGTCTGAGCTATGAAGATAAGCAGCTGATAGTAGATGAACACAACAGGGTGAGAAGAGCTGTTAACCCCACTGCAAAGAACATGCGAGAGATAGTAAGGCAATACATATACTTTACCACAAAAATAACGTATCACTTTAATGTTTCACCCAGAGTGGTTTTCGTGACTTTATTTTATATTCAGGTACAACATACAAATTCTTTCCTGTAATTTCAAATCGCTGTTCAGTTTGACGTAAACATGATTTAGCTTTTACTTGGAGAATTGTGTAGGGTTTGGAAATATTTTTGGTCTCTGATTTTGTTCCAGTTCGCGATTCGATAATATATGTTCATCTAAAATTTTGATACGTGCACACTGTACCTTGTTTCTCTTGGAACACCGAGGTCTGTGTTTTTCCAAACACATCACCACTCATCAGGAAAACATGTCCGTGTAATGTATACCCCCTTATACCCCACTTTTATATAGCAAAACTGGGGTATACAGGGGTATACCTATTTTTTCTTATTTTTGCTCCAAAACATAGATTGTGGGTACCCGTTAGAACCGCCTCCGCGAGGCGGTTCTAACGTGTACCCACAATCTCCGCGAGGCGGTTCTAACGTGTACCCACAATCTATGTTTTGAGCAAAAATAAGAAAAATATCAAATTTTTTTCAGCTGAAAATTTTCAATTTTTGAAGCTAAAAATCTCTGTTTATTGCATGGGCAAGTTTTCGTAATGTCAAGTACCTCCATTAAAATCAAATTATTTCTATGACATCTAATCATTGTCCGAATTCTAAGAATCATTGTAGATTTTTTTTTTAAACCAGAATCAAACAAAACCAAATTGTATAGGGACCTATAGTAAAAATCAAACAAAACCTTTTTATATCGGGACCAAGTAAGCACCCAGTGATTACGGTTAAGCTATTCATCTAACATTACACATTTTTTTTTATCGACGATAAAAACAATAAGTTGTAAGTAAGGTAACCCTTTTATGAGGGTCTGGATGGGGGGTCCTGGTATTCACTAATCACTAAAAATTTAGCCATTTATTCACTGTCATTAAAATTTTGGCTTATTCATTAAAATTAGCTCGATTATTCATTAAAATAGGATTATTACTAAAACCGCCTTCTTCACCCAGCTAATTTCTATTAGCAAATATAGGTATTCCCAACCTAAGGCATCCCTTATCTAAAGCCACAAAGACTAGTTCTATGATACTTACTTGTAGACTGCTGAGTGCAACCTTGATTTTAACATCTTGAGAGAAGCATATATTATCTGCTAGACCACAAAGCCTCATAGAAACTTTCCAAAATAGTTAACTGATTTTTTAGCAAATCCTCTTTTAAATCTGTTGGGAATATAATCCCCTCCAAACTGTATACTGAATATGCCCTGAGTTTCACCCTGAATCTTTCTCTTCAATTATGCATATGAAAGGTTAATTTAAGAAAAATTGTAACTTCAGGGGTAAAAGTTATAATAAAAAGCTGTTGTTTTTATTTAGTTAACTAGTAAGCATAGGAGTACTATGTGCAGTATGATTTTGTGCTTGTGCCTGATTGTACAAAACATTTTATAAATGTCTTAAATACCGAGCGAGCGAAGCGAGCGAGGAAAAAATTATGTAGCGCCATATAAACTGCCAGTTGTTGTTGTTGTTGTTGTTTGTAACTTCCTCCAATGTCTGGAGAACTTCACGTTAGTGAATAGATGTCCTTATTTTAAACTATTACTTTTTAATTTGCACCCCACCGATATTCAGAAATGTTTATTTCAATTAATTCAAGAGTCTAGTCCGTTTACAATGTAGAGCATAGCATAGTCCCCTGGCCACTGATTCGAATTTAGACAGAAAGTCCTCCCTTTGGGTTTCTCTCAGATTTAATTCAACTGCTGTGCAGTCCAAAATCAGCGCAACTAGCAGCTCGGAGTCGCGGCAAATACACTGTTGCACCTCATCTCCAAGATATTGTGATAAAACAGATTTAATCGTCTCGATAAAAGGATCACGGCTCTCCGCAAGCGAACGACACCTCAGCAGGAAATGTTCATGGTCTTCTGGATTCTCACCACACAGCAAACACGTTGGGTCAACATTGTACTGATTATTAGATTTGCATTAACGTTCTTAGTACTGGCTTGTTTCTAATTGCAAAAGTCACCATAATAATGCTCTGTCATATAAAAAAGCAAAGTGATGTCCGTCCACAGAAAAGATTATCATTATAGGATTGGAACATACATAATAAGGACAAAGTGGGGTAACAGAAAAAAAGAAAATACATATACATAAGCAAACAAAGTATCTGGCTCAGGAAATGACACATTTTTTAAAAGATTCATGAAGTGAGTCTTTACATGCTATGTCTTTCCAAACATTCAAAGATTTCAGAAATACAACTATAACATTTGAGCTAAATCAGGTCTGGGGGCGAAAAAAAATGAAATTCTGGAATGTCAGGAAGGCCATCTAAGACAATTCCATAGCCAAATTTAGCATATTCATTATTCTTTAAAATGTTATTATTCACTATTCATTATATTATTCTGCTATTCATTAAAATTTTTCATTTATTCATTATTTTTTAGGACCTACTTATTCACTAATCATTAAATTTTTGGCTCTTTATTCACTCTCATTAAAATTTTTAGGCCATTATTCTTTAATCATTATACCCCATCCAGACCCTCTTTTATTTGTATATTTTAGACTTGGGATGACGAAATAGCCAACACAGCACAACGCTGGGCAGAAAACTGTCGAATAGGCCATGACGAGAATTACAAGAGATATGCTTACAGTGAATTCTTTAGAATATAGGATAATAATAACTGAGCCACCTCGTGGGAAAACAAACAATGTGGTGTCCGAACAGATCGGACACAAACCGGCCTGAACTATCACAGAAGATAGCTAGAGACAGGAAATTTTGGATTTAGAAACATACGGAATCGTAGTACCCATGTAGCGAAAACAAAGGCGCTGATCAGCTTCGCAGTTACTGCGAAGCTGATCTGCGCCTTTGTTTTCGCATATGCAGATTGTTGGTTTTCCCATGAGGCGGCTCATGTGATGAAATGGTAGTGTTTCTTTTACGGCGACCTAAGAATTGTTTGTTGTCAATTTTTAACTTTTTAATATTTTATTAACATGAAGTTTAGATCTACTTTTAACGACACATGTACCATTATGATTAAAATACACATTAAATGAACTTTTTTTTTTTTTTGTTTCGCAGGACGATTTTCTGTGGGGCAAAATTTATCCTGGGGTACCTACAAGATGACGTGGTTACAAGCTATGTCTATATGGTCCAAAGAAGTTAAAGACTTTAGATATGGCCAGGATAATAATTTATATGCAGTGGGCCATTATACACAGGTTTGACAAGCAATTGGTAGACCCTATCATTACGAAAACTTGCCCATGCAATATATAGAGATTTTTTCGGTAGCAAAAATTGAAAATTTCATCAGAAAATTTTTGATACTTTTCTTATTTTTGCTCAACTTGAACAGATCGTGGGTACACGTTAGAACCGCATCGGCGAGGCGGTTCTAACGAGTACCCACAATCTATGTGTTTTGGAGCAAAAATAAGAAAAATAGGTATACCCCTGAATACCCCAGTTTTACTTTATAAAAGTGGGGTTTAATGGGGTATTCAATACACGGAGATGTTATCCTGATGGTTAGACAGAAGTTGGCCCTTATGATCAGACTTCCATAATAAAACAAAGTTAAAGGCATTGAATAGTTAAAATGTTAAATACCCTAGATTTAAATTCAACATATGAGAACATTGTTTTATTTATGTAATAAATCTAAATTTTGTTGCATAGATGCGTTCACTCATTAGGTAGTTCCTTGTTCTATAGATGGTGTGGGCCGAAACATCTAAAATTGGCTGTGGCTATGCAAACTGTGGTGGCACACATTATTATGTCTGTAATTATGGACCAGCGTGAGTTGTAATACTATATTCCATTACGAACATTACGAAAACTTGCCCATGTAAAATACAGAAAAGTTTTTGCTTTTAAAAATGAAAATATTCACTGGAAAAAATTTGATATTTTTCTTATTTTTGCTCAAAACATAGATTGTGGGTACTCGTTAGAACCGCCTCGGCGAGGCGGTTCTAACGAGTACCCACAAGCTTTGTTTTGGAGCTAAAATAAGAAAAATAGGTATACCCACGCATACCCCAGTTTTGCTGCATAAAAGTGGGGTTTAAGGGGGTATACATTACACGGACATGTTTTCATGATGAACATGTCCATGTAATATACTGGTTTTTTTCTGAAGCTGGAAAATTGTAAAAAAAAAAAAAAAAAATCAGTTGATTTATTTTTATTATTTTTCTTAAAACATTGATTCTTAGTACACGTTATAACCGCCATTCAACATCTAAAATAGTGGATCTTGCAGATTTGCAAACGGGAAGAGGAAAGACAAATTTGAAAGTAAAATTTCAAAATTTATAGAACTTGTCTTTTAATATTAGAAACCTCGTGCCCCTTCTCTTGGTTACTTGGAATAAGCTGTTTAGTTATATATGACACTGTTTGTGCCTTCAATAAACTAGTAGATATAGATATTTGAGCCACCTCATGGGGAAAACCAACAATCTGCATATGCGAAAACAAAGACGCAGATCAGCTTCGCGGTTACCGCGAAGCTGATCAGCGCCTTTGTTTTCGCTACACGGATAGTACACTTCTTTTTAAATCCGAAATTTCAAGCTTCCAGCCTGCTTCGATGACTGTACAGGCCGGTATGTGTCGGACCTGTCCGGAAACCACATTGTTGGTTTTCCCACGAGGTGGCTCATTTCAGTGACGTTTTCCCCTTTCAGTGGTAATTCGGACATAAACAGACCTTATAAACGGGGGTCCACTTGCGATGACTGTCCATCAACGTGTAACAGTAAACTCTGCGGTAAGTAACACGATATGAGCCTCCTCGTGGGAAAACTAACAATGTGGTTTCCGAACAGGTCCGACATAAATCAGGCTGTGCAGTCACAGAAGATAGCTAGAAGCATGAATTTTTGTATTTAGGAAGTAGAGGGATTGTACTATCCGTGTAGCGAAAACAAAGGCGCTGATCAGCTTCGCGGTTACCGCGAAGCTGATCTGCGTCTTTGTTTTTGCATATGCAGACTGTTGATTTTCTCATGAGGCGGCTATATTATAGTTTTCTTCATAAACTTGCTATCACATGGACTGCTGTGGAACTTGTAAGCTTGAGGCCAGTTCTGTCTGCACACTTCAAATGACGATTCAACAAGCCTTATGTTGGTCTATATCAACACTATTTTATTTTCTACGCAGGCTTACACGGTTGTATTCAACTTTTATTTATTTGACACAGCTTTATTGCAGACTGTCGCGGTAAGGTGTGTCTTAATGATGGAACGATGGATCTGAATACGTGTACATGTTCATGCTACGAAGATCTGAAATTTTACTCCCAACCAAACTGCGGATGTGAGTATTACACCGAACCTGAAAATTTGACCCCCTTCCATTCTCGAAAACATGTTGTTGTTGTTGTTTTTTTTGTTTTGTTTTTTTTTTTGTAAATATTTTATTTTATTTTTTTTATTTATTTATTTATTTTTTTGTTTTGTTTTCATTTCATTAGACTAAACGAATCATTGAATTACGTACCCGAAAAATGGTACAGATCGAATAATTAATGCATTATGCGCCAATGATTCATGTTTGACGGGCATCTTAGTAGCCATCTTGACTCAGCGAAATGGTAACTGTTGGCAAAATATGGGTTTGGGCGAGGAGGCTAAAAACATCTTTCAGATCGTCACGAGCGACGCGGTGGACATTGTTTTTCACGTGCGCCACGGCACTTTTTTTTGTTTCAGTAAACTGCACCGGCATAGAAGAACATGATTACTGCCTGCAGCAATTTGGGCCCAGCTTGTGTGAGTTTTACACCAATGTACCACTGATGTGCCCAGACATGTGTCGCTGGTGCCTGGGTAAGTTTTTGAATATTCCCGCCCTGTGTGCGTCTACCTATAACTCCACCATTTGAGTCTCGACGTGAGAAAAACGGTCTTCGGGTTTCCGACTGGGTGCGACATAAACCGACCTGTACTGTCGCAGAAAAGAGCTACAATTTTGAAATTTCGGATTTAAGTAGAAGAATAACTGTACTATCCAATTAGCGAAAACAAAGGCGCTGATCAGCTTCGCAGTTACTGCGAATCTGATCTGCGCCTTTGTTTTCGCCTTGGCAGATGGTTTGTTTTCCCACGTGGTGGCTCATTTGACTCAAACGGTATCCGATATAGTAGTACAGGTATTATGTTGCTGCCGCATTTTGATATTCCGAGAAGACAACCAAAAAGTCTTTTAATCCGCTAAGCATAACCAGATTTCAGGGGGCGCAGCTGCATGGTGGTAACCGGACCTGACTCCCGAGCGAGACTGGCCTAGGCTCGATACCTACCTACGTCGTGAAGTGTCATTCCGCAAGGCAAAGCTCTCAATTATACTGGTTAATACACAGACAGCGATGGCTCCGTGCTGGCATAGCTGAAGAAATGAGCCACCTCGTGGGAAAACCAACAATGTGGTTTCCGACCAGGTCCAACACAAACCGGGCTGTACAGTCATAGAAAAGAGCTAGAAGCTTGAAATTTTGGAGTTAAGTAGAGGAGGAATTGTACTACCCGAGAAGCGAAAACAAAGGCGCTGATCTGCTTGTTTTCGCCTATGCAGATTGTTGGTTTTCCCATGGGGCAGCTCAAATGATCATAGGGTCGTATGCCAAAACAAAGCAATGACCACACACACACACACACACACACACACACACACACACACACACACACCAATGTTTAGTATTATGGCTACAAGTTTAAGCGTTTCCAAAACGCTTGCGATCTCTCAGCACTAATTTCACTGTATGACCACATAATTATAAACCCACGGCGATAACCACAGACCGAAAAGACTAGATGACAGCTCGGTTCGACGTGAGCTTTCATACCCGAGCCGACATGCGCTATTTGGTGTGACCCAATCGAAGCTGACTCGTCCAATCAAGTACGACGGAAGTCGGAAGTCGGTGGTCGATTAAGCCCCACGTTCTGATCTTGATCAACTATATATGCGATCTCCCAACGGGAGATCGCAATTAACGTTACAAAGCAGTGAAATCGCATATGTACAACGCATTTATTACCAATCATATAAATGTTTTTGTTGTTGTATTTTTTTCACAGCGGCAGGCTCCTCTACACCTACAATCAGTACCAGATCATCAACCACTGTGATTTGGTTCATTTTCTTGTTTTGTTCATTGTATTAAAGCAATAAAACGTTTTACTTTTTATGTTTTGATCCTTTTCTTATAACAATCTCCAGATCATACGAACATAATTGAGCCACCTTGAGAAAACCAACAATCTGCATATGCGAAAACAAAGACGCAGATCAGCTTCGCGGTTGTTACCGCGAAGCTGATCCGCGCCTTTGTTTTCGCCACACGGATAGTACACTTCCTCTTCTTCTTAAATCCGAAATTTCAAGCTTCTAGCCTTCTTCTGTGGCTGTACAGCCTGATATGTGCCAGACCTGTTCAGAAACCACATTGTTGGATTTCCCACGAGGCGGCTCAATTATGATGTCATTTCTGTTGAGCGTGAAACCGAACTTGCGAGATTGAGCGCACGATATCGACAGTGCATGGAGCCAACCACTACCGCTCATTTTTGTGAGTTCTAGATCTTATACACGTGCTACCAAGATTGACGGCGGCATTTCATTACGAAAACACGCCCATGTAATATACAGAGATTTTTTTCACCCGTAAAAATTGAAACTTTCATCAGAAAAAAATGTAATATTTTTCTTCTTTTTGCTCAAAACATAGATTGTGGGTACTCGTTAGAACCGCCTCGGCGAGGCGGTTCTAACGAGTACCCACAATCTATGTTTTGGAGCAAAAAGAAGAAAATAGGTACACCCCTGCAAACCACAGTTTTACTAAAAGTGGGATTTAAGGGGGTTTATATTGCACGGACATGTTTTCCTGATGTTATAATCCTCCACTTCAAAAAGTGCGGGGTATTATGTTAAACCCTCCGAAAAAATGCGTTCGAGTGTGCGTCCGTCCGTCTGTCAGTGCTTCGTTTCTGGGCTCAATCCTGAGCATTTATTGATCAATTTTATTCAAACTTTGTACAGGGAGGAGCTCGAGTAGTTTGGGATTGAAGAGTTACATATATATATAGTTATGGCCTCTGATTTACGTTAAAACATCGTTTCCGGGCTCTATCTTGAACATTCATTGACAAATTTTCTTCAAACATTATCAGGAAGGTGTTGTCTTGGATTGAAGATGGGCAAATTTCGTCAAATAAGAACAGAACGTTCAAATTTCGTTTCAGGCTCTATTTTGGGCAATTATTGACCGATTTTTTTCCTCAAGCTTTGGATAGGAGGTCATATCAGGAAGTGGTTTGGGATTGAAAATGGGAAATTTCGTCATACAAGTCCTTGATTTACGTTAAAATTTCGTTTCAGGGCTTTATCTTGAGCATTTATTGACCAATGATATTCTGTGCATTTGTACTAAATAAAATTTGCATGCCGGGGTATCATGCATGACTACACTGCTTTTATTTAAAATACGTGTGGGACGGTATTTTACAGAAACGAATGAAAGTGCACATAATAGTCAAAGATTGAAATTGATCTTTTTTTTTTTTTTTTTTTTTTTTTTTTTTTTTTTTTTTCAATAAAATGTAACAATTCTGCGGGAAACATTCAAGCAAGAATAAAAATGAAATCAGTATATGTTTTTTTTTTTTTTTTTTTTTTTTTTTTTTTTTTTTTTTTTTTTAATCTCTCCTATTGTTTACACACCCGTTTAAGAATTATGTGTCCATCTGTTGCATTCTATCGACTATAATTAAGTAATTATATTTTGCTAACAGAGCTTTTGTTGTTGTTACCGACTAAAGCAAACGATGACAAATATAAAAGGTGTCATAATTACGTTCTATCAAAACTGTGAAATACCAAAGACCACCGGGCTGTTATGTTTTTAATGAAACGGGTTATTAGTATGTGTATGGCAAGGAAGAGATAAAGACATCAAAAAGGGAGAAAAAGATACAAAGTTACAATAAAATGGAATAGAGGTAATGATTATGCTTTTTTAAAATTTAAAACAGTAAATTTCATCATCAGGAAAACATGTCCGTGCAATGAATAGGGCCTACCCCCTTAAACCCCACTTTTATATACATGTAGTAAAACTGGGGTATGCAGGGGTATACCTATTTTTCTTATTTTTGCTCCAAAACATAGATTGTGGGTACTCGTTAGAACCGCCTCGGCATTTTTTCTAATGAAATTTTCAAATTTTACAAGTGAAAAAAAATCCCTCATCACGAAAACTTGCCCATGCAATAAACAGAGATTTTTTTAGCTTTAAAAATTGAAAATTTTCAGCTGAAAAGTTTTGATATTTTTCTTATTTTTGCTCAAAACATAGATTGTGGTTACACGTTAGAACCGCCTCGCCGAGGCGGTTCTAACGGGTACCCACAATCTTTGTTTTGGAACAAAAATATGTATACCCCTGCAAATCCCAGTTTTACTATATAAAAGTGGGGTTCAAGGGGGTATACATTGCACGGACATGTTTTCCTGATGTGTTTATCGCATGGACAAGTTTTCGTAATGATTAAGCGTATTAGCCATGCGGTCAAATTAACTCTTGAAATGTTATTTAAAATATTTATTGCTAATAACAATTCAATACTTTTTAAATTGGTCAGTAAATCATTTCAAAATTGCTCATTAGCTCGCCTGCACGAAGTGCATAGAGCTATTGTAGTCACCTCGGTCGTCCCCGTTTACGTTTACGTTTACGTGTACGTCCGCGTCACACTTTCGGTGAAAGTTTTTTATAAGTCTATATCTCTTGACCATGTTGATGGATCAAGTTGATACTTTGCATGTTGCTAGATATTGGACTGACGTTTTACACAGTACCATCATGACCCACCCTGGGTGACCTTGAGGTCAAGGTCATGGACTTATAAATTTTGTGTTTAAGTTTTTGGTGAAAGTTTTTGTAAGTCTATATCTCTTGACCATATTGATGGATTGAGTTGAAATTTTGCATGTTGCTAGATATTGGTCTGAAGTCTTATGCAGTACCATCATGACCCACTCTTGGTGACCATGAGGTCAAGGTCACAGAATTAGAAATTTTGTGTTAAATTTTTTGGTTAAAGTCTAAATCTTATGAACATGTTGATGCCGATATTGGTCTCAGGTTTTATGCTGTACATCACAACTCACCTGGATGACCTTGAGGTCAGGGTCACTGACTTGGAAGCTTTGTGTTTAAGTTTTGGTTAATGTTTTTATAAGTCTATATCTCTTGAACATGTAGATTGATCAAGTTGATACTTTGCATTGGTATGAAATTTTATGTTGTACCATCATGACCCACCTGAGTGACCTTGAGGTCAAGGTCATGGGTCATAGATTTTAAGAAATGTAGTGGCAAAGCACAAGTCAGGCGAGCTACGCTGTTCTGCGACAGCTCTTATTTTTAAGGTCAAATTGACCACCTAGTTTGCAAATTGACCACACTGTTATTCTAGTGGGTTTTCTTCGAGTCAATGCGAATTATGTACATAAATTCAATGCATCTTGCATGAGGTAGTATTTGTATTGTTGGGGTTACCAAAAATTAGGAATAAATACATCCGATATTGCTAAACTATGTGACTGAATGGTTAATGGACAAACGAAATTGAATTATGAGGACACCGACGGCGTTGATTTGGATTTGGTTGTGTCTAGAATGCATCTCCATTAATGTTGCCGTGCCCCCTAACAGAAAACGACATCAAGATGCATTTTTGCTGGCTTTCTCTCACGATGAAAATTTACATTGTAATCCCCATTGATCAATACGACCACCGCAACTTCAAGTTGACCGCCGGTACAAAATCGATCTAAGTGTTGAAAGGAAAGCTTGAAATATTTTAAAATTATGTCTGAAAAGCTAATTTAGTGTCAATTTAACTAACTGCAACAACCATTGGTTACAGAAAGCTTGCAAAGGCAAGATCAGGGCATTTTAACCTGTGTTTGACCAGATTCTACTTTCGTTTTCACTACCGATCAAACGGGCCGGAAAGGATTGCAGTAAAACGGTTTATTTTTTTCAACTACCACTTCGGCTAGACATTCAACGGCAAAAAAACTGATAGCCTGACATTCTTTGATTTTTATAATACGTTTTTGATAAAAAAATATCTTACCTTCCACATCCACCAAACTCGCGAAAACTAATAACAGGAAACGCTCAAAACGACCACCGGATGTATATCAACTTTTTTACGTTGACCACCGGCGGTGGTCAATTTGCACTTTACCGGGCGTCCGGCCCGTTTGATCGTTTGATATAAGTGAAGATTTTATTTAGTAGGTAGACTATGCAGTCACACTTTTTGTACGTTTTGGCTAACGACTGACGTCAAACGATTGCTATAGTTAGAATTTCACTGACATGCAAACTCCTTGCCACTGTTTTGCGAATTAATCGCCAACCATTCGCGAAAGGAATATTAAGTTTTAAACATGTTTAAAAATTTATGCGAACTTATTCACGCCAAACATGCGACGCGAGCCCACGGTCGCGCGAATGTCGTACGACGTTAATCTTTAATCGTTTATCTTTGTCGCGAAATAATCGCGAACTAGTCTCCAGTCGCATTCCAGTAAGATATGGGCTTTACGTCGCATTTTCATTAAAGTTTGTTGTAGACGCATGCTCATGAATGCATTGTACGCGCTCATTGCGATCAGTAGCCATGGGATACACATTATGAAACTTTGATTGATTTCCCTCAGTATATTTCCTGATATCAGGAAGCAGCATGATCTTTATGTGAACAACTTGGTAGGAGATGTTAAGGCTAATCCTAGAGATTTTTACAGGTACATAAACAGTCAGAAAAAAGATACCCAAGGTATTCCCCCGTTGAAAAAGAGAAATGGAAGTGGAATAGCTCAATCTGAATTTGAGAAGGCAGAAGAATTTAATGGTCAGTTCTCGGATGTTTTCACTAAAAGTGAATACAAACAGGTCCCTCTTATGGATAGATCTGCCCCATTCATGCATGATATTGTGGTCACAAAGGAAGGGGTGACCAAACTTCTCAAAGGTCTAAATCCGTCTAAAGCCTTAGGGCGTGATGAGCTTCATCCCAGAGTCCTAAAGGAACTGGCTATGGAATTAGGGCCGGTATTCGCCCATCTCTTCCAGCAGTCAATTGATACAGGTGAAATTCCTAAAGAATGGTCTCTTGCTAATATTTGCCCCCTGTTTAAGAAGGGCGACAGGTCACTTGCCCGCAATTACCGCCCTGTTTCTTTGACATGCATTCCTTGTAAGCTTCTTGAACATATTGTATGCTCAAATATTATGGCCCATCTCGATGAACATGAACTCCTGTCGGACAGGCAACACGCATTTAGGAAATGGCATAGCTGTGAAACTCAGTTGACTACAGTGATAAATGACTGGGCCAAAATCTTAGACAAAAAAGGCCAGGTCGACACTTTTATACTCGATTTTGAAAAGGCTTTCGATACTCCTCCCCATGAACTCCTTAAAAGCAAATTGTTCAGCTATGGAATAGGTGGAACAACACTGAATTGGATAAATGCTTTCCTTTGTTTCAGACAACAAAGGGTAGTGGTTAATGGTATTAAATCGGATTGGGCTCAGTTGTGTCGGGTGTCCCTCAGGGCACCGTTCTCGGCCCCTTGCTGTTTTCCTTGTATATAAATGACATCTCAGCAGACATCGAGTCCGAAATAAGACTCTTTGCTGATGATTGTGTTTGCTATCGTGAAATCAAGAATGAAGAGGATACAGTGAAACTTCAAAGAGACATTGATCGCCTTGGCAGTTGGGCTAGAAAATGGGGAATGAGATTTCAACCCGTCAAATGCAACATGATGCAGCTGACAAATAAACGGTCTAGTAAGATACAGGCTAACTACACCCTTGAGGGCACTTTACTGGAAAACGTTGAAAGCATAAAATACCTGGGTGTAACTATCACAAATGATTTGAAATGGAATACTCATATTTCCAATGTTTGTACAAAGGCTAACAGAACTCTCGGATTCTTGAGGAGAAATTTGTATTCTTGTCCCCCAGATGTGAAAGAAGCAGCTTATAAAGGACTGGTGCGGCCGGTCTTGGAATATGGAAGCTCAGTTTGGGACCCTCACACTCATGGCCTCCAGGAAGAACTGGAAAAGGTCCAAAATCGTGCGGCAAGGTTTGTGACGGGAAATTATGTTTTTGAAACTGGGAGCATGACTGGCATTTTAGGTCAACTGAAATGGGAATCTCTTAAGAAAAGGAGGAAGGATAGTAGACTTATATTGCTATACAAAGGTCTAAAGGGTAAAGCCAGAATACCCACAGATGACCTTATCCCAAAGAATAGGCGTTGTAGAAATCAACACTCTTTGGCTTTTCAGATACCTTCAGCTAGCAAAGAAGCGTACAAAAGTAGTTTCTTTCCACAGACTATCAGGGACTGGAATGACCTCCCTGATTCACTTGTCTCCTCTGCTGAAATGTCTGATGACTGTGTGTCCAAGTTCGCTTCACTCGTGCGTTCAAGGGACTAATTCCCCCCCATCCGAACCCCCTGGTGAAATAATGTCATTTGGCGTGTCACCAGTAAACTATTCAGATTCAGATTCAGATTCAGATTCAGATATTATATAATGATATAGTCTTTCAAAACTTTTCAGATACCAAGTCTTATTTCTATTGCAGGGGCCTTAGCCTGCTGACGGTGAAGACATTGACACGACCGAATAAGCATTTAACATGTTTGGAAATCCTCCATATAACCTCGGTCTTACACACCAAATATTAGCTATTGATCAGTTGGATGTCCACAATGGAAATGTTTACAACATCAACGGGGCATATGATCTAGCCAGATACAGACAAGCATATGATGCAACCAACAACGTTTATGATACAACCAACATCGGACAAACATTATACGATGCAACCAACCACGGGTATACCCGGTTTGACGAATCTATATCTAGACATTCGTACAGACCGGTCACACTTGGTGCAAGCAAGGTTACACATGCAATTGGTGCATCCAAACAAGGACATACATATAATTCGATAGTGGGACTTCATTGTTATGATTCAACAAATCAAGGACGCTCATATGATGCAACCGACCACAGACAAACGTATAATGTCATCAACTATGGGAATACACTGGATGCAACTATCAACGGACAAGCACGTGACCCAAACCAGTACAGAAAAGCCCCAACTCATTCAATATTTCAAATCCGAACGTCATATGGAGTTGTTCCTGCACCTCAAGGTTTGAAAATGAGAACCGCTTCTTGGGACAGAACAGGCCATGGAATGACCCTAACAGCGCCAGAGCAAGCTTACACTGCTGGTCACGTTCGCCAGCCGCCCCAATACAGAGAGCCTCAGTTACAGAATCTGACCAAAATCGACAAACCATGTAATCAGAACAAAGTTCTGATTCAAAATTCAACACCAAGTTTGAACGCTACTCAGTTGCCAGCTGCTTCTGCCGTGACAGGCAGGACATAAAAGTTCAAACGGTGGAAGCATACCAATGAATCAAGAGTTAAGGAAAACCAAGGCATTCCATACTGCACCAGCTTCAGGCTTTGTGAGTGTACAAAATCCTATGGAAAACAAATTCGGTAATAAGGAAGGACAAAACAATGAATGCACAAGGAGCAGAATTGATTCAGCAGATTTACCAAAATGTCTTGAGAAATGTGATAAGCCTCAGTCTCGTGTGCCACTATCAGTTATACAATCAAACAACACACAACAAAATAACCAGAGAAGAGAGATAGGATTTGCGGGAAGTTTGGAGTCGAGCTCTCTGTCACAGTGTCAAAATACAAGACTATATTCAGCTAAACAAAATCACCTCCGGCAAACAAATATAACAGTTTCATCGGGGAGCATGACTCAATCAAGTCACAGTCAGTCACAGAGCAGACTAAATTGTCAGTTCCCATCTCTAGAAGGCTCCAGAAAAGATAAGCTCATAGCGACATCTTCTGCAAACTATCAAAAGGAACAAGTTTTTGGTACTGGCCAGCAAAGACAGACACATGTTCCAACTGAGTCTCAAGGAATGTTTGAGCCTGGGTGTTTGCAACTTTATCGGGCAACAGGAAGGGCGTTGAATCCAGAACAAATGACACTCGACAAGACGCCAATCAGCTTATATAACGATCAAAATATGTGTAATAACGAAGTAAGGGATATTAATTTATTGTCTAAACCAAATGAGAACCCAGGGAATCATTTAAAAAGAATCAAGATGGACAATAATAATGAGGGTGAACCAACAACACAAGAAACTGAAACAAGTAGGCTGGCTGAGCTACAGCCTAAAATATATGCTTCTGATGTGATCAACACACCAAACAGATCTGACCAACACCAACTGAATAAGCAAAACTCATTACTCAACCATGATCATTCAATCACAAAGCAAATACCAAGACACACAAGCCAGTCAGTAAGATCTGAAAATAAACATGTAATACCACAGCCAAAAGATAAGCAAAGTCAATCTGTTGAAAGTCGGCAACACTATCAATGTGATATTTGCATGAAGAATACTACTAATCTAATAGACTTGACTGAACATATTTCAAACCACATTGGCATTTCAGATTTTTATGATTGCAGTGTTTGCTTCAAACGTTATCCAAAAAAGTCTAACCTAAAACGCCATTATGAAAATCATTCTGAAGATCGACCATCATGTTCAATTTGTATGAAATCGTTTCCTGGAATTAACAGCCTAGCACGCCACAATATAACTCATCATGGTATTAAACCTACATGCTCAGTTTGTAGGAAATCATTTACTAGAATGTCCAGCCTAAGGCGACATGAAATGAAGCAATCACATCAGAGAACTTGCACAGCACCCCCTGAAAGACCACACACATGCTCAGTTTGTATGAAATCATTTAGTGCAATTTCAAACCTAAAGCATCATGAAGAGCTTCACATATTAGAAGATCAGCCATGTGAGAGAGCTCATTCAGCATCATCTAAAGACCCCCATACATGCTCAATTTGTAAGAAAGTATTAACGGGAATCTCCAACCTAAAACGCCATGAAAAAATTCACAAGCGCACTGTTTGTTGGTGCACAGGGCAGATCCCAAAAGATGGAATGTTAACACACACCAGTACCTGTGAAAACTTGCCCACCTGCACTTTATGTGGTAAAAAGTTCAGATCGGAGCATCTCCTACAAAAACACATAAAGAACCATGAAAATCAGAGCGAGGACCCAAGCCGACTTACATGTGCTTTTTGCTCTAAAACATTTACAAAGGTCGCCAATACTAATAGGCATCAGCCACTCTGCAAACAAAATCCTGTGAAAATTGAAAAGAAGACATTAGAGGGACGAATAACAGTGCATTGCCAGGAATGTGACAAAAAATTCATAACACAGTTTCCATGTCAGGGACCCCAGAGCCGAGCAGAGCAACAGTTGTTCAGGTGTGATTTGTGTGGGATTTCATTCGAGGTTCTCCATGATCTGATAGCGCATGTCACAAAACATGTTGTCGATTCAAACAAGATATGCAATACATGTGGGCTACAGACTCATCTTGACAAAGAACAAAGCAATTCAATAGATGCTAACAGTGAAAGCAATGACCAAAATAATGACCAAGTGACTAATTTTCATTGTGTGGTATGTGACGAGGAGATTGAAACAAAAAGAGAACTGAAGATTCACATGCAGTATCACTCTGAGCGAGTTTTTAAATGCAGTAAATGTCCAAAAGCATTTTACAGTGACAACAGATTACAGATCCACATGTTGCATCATACAAACTATAAACAGTTAAAGTGTCTGACATGTAAGATGAGGTTCACTCAGGCATCCAGTCTTGAACGGCATAAACTCATACACAGTGGACGATCTAAACATATGTGTGATCTGTGTGGTGCTCAGTTCATACAGTTATATGCGCTTAAAAGACACATGTTGGTGCATCTTCAGATTAAACCACATAAATGTGATTACTGTGGCATGAGATTTAGACAAATTTTCATGCTAAAACAACATATTAAGAAATTTCATGCTGAAACAGTAAATACTGAAGACTTATGTTGAAACAATAAAATGAATACAGTTCAATAAGCTAATATGAAGAATCATCACAAAAACTTTAAATGCCTTTTTTGACAATCAAAATAATGATTCATGAGTATTTTTGGGGGGTGTGGGGGGGAGGGGGTGGGGTGATTGCCTGGGTCCAGTGTGATGTACAGAATTGGAACGAAATAGAACTAAAAACATTAATTTTTGACTTTTTATTTCGTTTTTTCTCATATATTTTCTTTATTTTACATAGCTGTCACATGTGTGTTGAGACAAAAATTTTGAAGAATATAGGGGATGTCAGGAGAATATCTGTTGCAGGGTATTCTGACCAGGTCCAACACAAATCAACCTGTGCAGCCACATAGGATAGCTAGAGGCTTCAAGGTTTGGATTTATAAGGAAGGGGATTGCACTTTGTGTGAAGCAAACAATGATGAAGATCAACTGTGCAACTACTGCACAACTGATCTGCATCTTTGTTTCATGCTTATGGTATGTAAAAAGCAGATTTTCCCATGGCATAGCACATGATTCTCATGGGTATAAAAATAGAACAGTAATAGAAGTTGGTACATGCTGTTGGATTCTTTGAAACTACTGTCATACGCAATCTTTCAGAAACTGCATCAAAATCACACTTGTCTGAAACATCTCCATAAATGTCATCCTTCCACATTCCATAAGTCTTAAAAAGTGCTGCTGCTGCAAAAAAAAATATCAGTTCACAAATTAAGATTTTATGCCAATAGGCCTTTTGCACATACAAGGGAGGTAATCCAAACACTTTCAAATTGAAATTCAAGAATGTAAAACATTCGTTTTGGTTTAGTTTGGTGCAATTTTAACGAGATATAAGCAATTTTGATATTTACTGTCAGAGAAAATAAGTACTTCCCTTGCTCACATTTTTACAATAGAAAAAGCCCTATCCGAAATTATTTTCTGGCATAAAAACATTATTTGTGAACCGATTTTCAAAATTTTTGCAGCACTTTTTTATGACTTTTGGAATGCAAAAGGTTACATGTAGCATAATCACATTTTTTCCATAGGTGTTTCAGAAAAGTGAGAATTTTGAAAAAGGCAGTTTCTGGATGATGGTGTATGGTCTATGGACAGTACATGTACTGACATTCGGTATCATAAGTGCCAAATACACACAAGGTCACTCTTAACCCATACCCACAATCTGTTTTAGATTAAAAATACAAAAAAAAAAACAATGTTTACCCTGGTTCACGCAGGTTTATTGCATAGGTACAATGAAAGGCAAATATTAACGGTAAGAAATTTTTAGAGTACAGCTGAATCATCAGAAAACAAGTTGTCTGGGTTTATAACCAGTAGAAACAAAATCTAAGCTGTACAGCCACTGAATATGAATAAATCCTAGATGGAAATTTTAAATATGAAAAAGGACAAACCTGGTGAAAGTGACACAGCTCATCATCAAATGAGCCGCCTCATGAGAAAACCAACAATCTGCATTTGCGAATACAAAGACGCAGATCAGCTTCGCGGTAACCGCGAAGCTGATCAGCGCCTTTGTTTTCGTTACACGGATTGTATAATTCCTCTACTTTCTAAATCCAAAATTTCCAGTCTCTAGCCATCTTCAGTGCTTGTACAGCCCAGTTTGTGTCAGACCTGTTCGGAAACCACATTGTTGGTTTTCCCACGAGGCGGCTCAAATAATTACAGACATGATCAATAGCCAATGGACCAAATCTTGTTTAAACAAATCCAAGAAAACTGTCATTACTATCTCAAAATCAACAATCATTATACTCGTCAAATAAAATCAAGGTATTACAGATTTTCGTCTAATGACACTGACAAACTTGCGAATGAATCATGTAGACCAATACAAATGAGCCGCATCATGAGAAAACCAACAATCTGCATATGCCAAAAAGATGCAGGTAAGCTGTTACTGCACAGCTGATCTGCGCCTTTGTTTTTGCCTATGCATGTTGTTGGTCTTCTTATGAGGCAGCTCAATATCATAATTATCTTCCGACAAACTACAAGCAAGGATGAACTCCAAGGGCCATTACTCATAGAGCAAAATAGAAACCCTTTAAAAATGAGACCCTGCACCAGAAAACCAACAATTTGCATATGCAAAAACAAAGGCGCAGACCAGCTTCGCGGTAACCGCAAAGCTGATCAACGCCTTTGTTTTTGCTACAAAGTTAGTACAATCCCTCTTCTTCTTAAATAAAAAAAATTCAAGCTTCTAGGCGGCTTCTGTGACTGTACAGGCTGGTTCCTGTCAGACCTGGTCTGAAACCCAAACTGTTGGTTTTCTCATGTGAAGGCTCGACGGAAAGAAAGACAAAATCATTTTCATGCTCCCTCCAACCAAGCTCTGTTAACTGCTGTAAGTTTGGAAAGTTTTGTGGGACGTTTATTTCGCAAATTTTTTAATTCTAATCTTTATTTTAAAGCAAATTTGCATGCACATATGAACTCTTACAGTCCATGAGTGTATTATAAGTCTTTCAAAGAGAGAACTTTGAATCTGAACATATAAGCGAAAGATTAGTTCTCGAACATTTCGAAAACATGTCCCTGCAATATACAAAGATTTTTTAAGTTGTAAAAAAGGAAACTTTTCAGAAGAAAACTTTTGATATTTTTCTTATTTTTTCACAAAACATAGATTGTGGGTACACGTTAGAACTGCCTTGCCGAGGCGGTTCTAATGAGTACCCACAATCTTTGTTTTGTAGCAAAAATAAGAAAAATAGGTAAACCCCTGCATACTCCAGTTTTACTACTTAAAAGTTGGATATGAGGGGGTATTCATTTCATGGACATGTTATTATGATGAAATATTTCCAAACTTACAGGATATAATTATCACATTTCTCCAGTAACAATCTATACTATATACATAAAATCATAAAAAAAAAAACAATAAAACACAAACTATATTGGTCAAGGAAAGACAATTGCTTATAGTGTAATGCCACAATGGTGAACTTCTTGAAATGAAAACAAGCACTTTTCTGTCTAACAAAGTCTGATGAAAAATAATTTTAACACCGCATCATAAATCCAACACCATGCATAGGTGAAAACTAAGATGCAGATCAGCTGTGCACTAACTGCACAGCTGATCAGCACCTTTGTTTTCACTACACAGATTGTACAAAACAGTACAATGCTTCTTCTTCAATCTGAAATTTCAAGATTCTAACCTGGTTCTGTGACTGTACAGGCTGGTATATGTCAGTTAAATTGTTGGTTTTCTCATGCAAAGGCTCAATTGTAACAGTGATATTAATGAGCCGCTTCGTGGGAAAACCAACAATGTGGTTTCCGAACAGGTCTGACACAAACCGGCCTGTGCAGTCACAGAAAAGAGCTAGAAGCTTGAAATTTCGGATTTAAGTAGAAGAGGAATTGTACTATCTGAGTAGCGAAAACAAAGGCGCTGATCAGCTTCGCGGTTACCGCGAAGCTGATCTGCATCTTTGTTTTCGCCTATGCAGATTGTTGGTTTTCCCATGGGGCGGCTCTAATGGGTAGATCAAATGAGCCACAATGTGAGAAAACCGGTCTTCCGGGTTTCCGACCATGTCTGTCACAAACTGACCTGTGTAGCTACAGAAGATCAGTAGAAGCTTGAAATTTCAGATTTAGGAAGAAGAGGAATAACTGTTCTATCTGTGTAGCAAAAACAAAGGCACTGATCAGCTTCGCACTTACTGCGATGCTGATCTGCGCCTATGTCTCTCACATATGCAGATTGTTGGTTTTCTGATGCGATGGCGTCTTTGTTTTCGCATAGGCAAATATACGTTTTCTCATGACACGGCTCAAATAAGAGGCTTGTTTGAAGTTCAGACAATTTAACTGTCCAAGAACCAGACCACCAAACTTCTTTCAAATTGCTAAACCATACTGATGGAGGTTTAGTGGTAGGATTCCAAAATGAGCAGTCCTGGGTGTGAACCAAACTACTGCTGGTATGTGTCCTTAAGCATGACACAATTAATCTCCTTTGTACTTCACAGGAAGCTCTGTCTTAACATGAACAAAACATTATTGACTGTAGTGTTAACAAAAAACAAAATGAGCCGTGTCACAAGAAAACCAACAATGTGGTTTTTGAACAGGTCCAACATAAACAGAGCTGTACAAGCACAGAGGATGGCAATAGGCTGCAAAGCTGATCTGCGCCTTCGTTTTCGCATATGCAAAATGCTTGTTTTCTTATGATGCGGTTCAAATCCAACATCTTCATACATGTATATGTTTTACCCTTATTCATTGATTTCCACAACCATTGCCCATATTACTATTTCTCACCTTTGTGCCCTGATGTGAGAAAACTGGATTATTGCCTATACGAAAACAAAGTAACTGCATAGCTGATCAGCACCTTTTTCACTATACGGACAGCACAATTCCACTTCTTCCTAAATCCGAAATTTCAAGCATCTAGCCCTCTTCTGCAGCTGCACAGACCGGTTTGTGTAAGACCTGATAAGAAATCCCCGTAGACCGGTTTCCTCACGTCACAGCTCATATGAGATGGTGTACCTCAATCTCTTTATTACATGGCTCATTACAACATTATTTAAATATAACACACATCACTGCAGGACCTAAATGGTCTTTTTTGACTCATTTTGCTATCAAAATATCTATACAATTTACTCTCGTTTTAACACTGATTGGATAACTAACATGGAAATTGTCTTGGACCCAAACAATTGTGGTACAAAGTGGTTGTATTTTTTATTTAATATATATACTAGCTGCATCATGAGAAAATCAACAATCTGCATATGCAAAAACCCACAATCTGTGGTAACTGCAAAGCTGATCAGCGCTTCGGATAGTACAATTCCTCTTTAACATAGCCAAAATTTCAAGCCTCTAGCCTGCTTCTGCGACTGTACAGGCATATTTTTTTGAGTGTCAGACCTGGTCGGAAACCCAGAAGACCAGTTTTTTCGTGATGCGGCTCATACAGTAGAGCAGATAGAAAGAGGACAGCAGTCATGAATATCACAAGAAAGTTTTAAGGAGTGCCTCATATTTCTGTCATTAACAACTGAATATCCTCCCATCCAGGCATCTCCCAACATAAGCCATAGTTGCGTTGAATCTGCCCTAAAACCAGTCAAACCTCCTTAACATTGCGATTAAGCCCTTCACCTTGTGAATCAGGGTTTGTGCATTAAACTCTGGTTATGAGCTTTCCTAAACTTTGGGGTTAGACTTTAAAGAAAGGTCTTATCTTGGTATGATCACAGCTGCTAATGGTATGTTAAACCAGAACTCAACATACAATCCTAGGCCAGATTCTCTCATAAGCAGCAGCAATTTTCCTTAAATTAACCCATTATCATCCTTACATATTTACTAAATCAGCCAATGAGCCATGAGTCCATATCTCCTGAATTATTCACAAAAAGGTTTTGATTTGCACAAAAAATGCTTTTCACGTCTAAATCACAGTTTTCCTCCTGGCATACGTGTTCACCTGTGGGTGAAATCACCGGTGTTTAACCTAGGCCGTGGACGATCACCGAATATGTAGCGATGGTCATCGGTGATGCTCTGAGCAAGAGCTTGCATTGAGGCAGCAATTTCATCTGGATCAGCAGGCGTATTCTGAAAATTGAAAATACCGGTACTAGACTAAAAAGGTTTACCATGAAACTGTAACCTGTAAACTGTAACATGTAAAAAAAACAAACAAACAATAACTAATTCATTTAAATTAAATGGCAAAGGTGGACGAAATGAGAAATGGGCTAATCTAATTTTCTTTTTCTTGCCACCAAAAGATTAACATATCCAGTAGTTCATAGAAAGCTAACAATCCACCTGACTGGCTGTATGCTATCTACCTGGGGAACTATGAAAATTCAGTGATTATGCTCACCTGAAAAACAAGAACATGTACATGTAAAAAATATTGAACAATGTAATATCTTTTCTATATCTATAAAAATATTTACATGATCCGTGACATGAGAAAACCAGTCTTCGGGGTTTCTGACCAGGTCTGACACAAACTGGCCTTTACAGTCTCAGAAGCAGGCTAGAAGCTTGAAATTTCGGATTTTAGAAGAAGAGAAATTGTACTATCCGTGTAGCGAAAACACAGGTGTGATCAGCATCTGCACCTTTGTTTTTGCATATGCAAAAATCTGGTTTTCGCATGACGCAGTTCAAATAATCCAAGTGAATTTATATTAGAATAAACAAAATGCCTCAGCCCTAATTCTCCTACCTCTTCTGAAGGTTCGTCCAGTTTATCATTGCCCCAGTTCGGCACTGAGATTGGCACTGACATAGAATACATGAGGGGCCGTTTACCGCCCGACTGGGGGGTCGAGGTTGGACGGGTCCGAGAGGTCGGTGTCTCCTCAACATCTGTATCTGTAATAGGTTATTGATTTTTTAATTTAGGCCTGCAAAGTTAATGTTTTATTTTAACTCATGATTTTTAACACATCCAATGTTGTTGTTTTTTTTAATTTAGTTTTACCTCCCTTTCAAGATTAATTCAGCTCATATGAGACGTGCCAATCAGTTGGTGGGCAAAAACAGGAGGACCACGAGAAAAAAAACACCTGGCACACCCGCAAGTAGAACTTGGCTTGTCTTACATGTGGTGAGAGAAGGGCTCGAACCTGCACCAGACACAATGGTGAGATGATCAAGTGATTAAGAAACAGCGCCCTTCACAAGGACACAACTTTGCACCAATGAGACATAAGAACCCAGGTCCTCTTGATTCAGAGTCTGGCGCTCTATCACCATGCTCCCCTTTTTTCATAAAGCTTTGTTTGATTTAGTGCTTTACATCCTCTGGAGAAAACAATTAAATTACAAAACCACTCCTGATCTTCCTACAGTTGAAGTGGACTCATCCAATGTTAACAATGGGAATGTCCATTCCTCACATAAGCCACTGCATCAGAAATCCAACAATTTGCATATGCGAAACCAAAGGCGCAGATCAGCTTCGCAGTAACTGCGAAGCTGATCAGCGCCTTTGTTTTCGCTACACAGACAGTACAATCCCTCTTCTTCTTAAATCCAACATTTTAACCTTCTAGACTGCTTCTGTGACTGTACAGGCCAGTTTGTGTCAGACCTGGTCAGAAACCACATTATTGGTTTTCTCATGTCATGGCTCATATAAAACTCACCATCATCTTCAGATGAGGACGATTCACCATAAAACTGCTCCTCGGTCGTGTCTTGAAAACCATCAAACGAAAACAACTCTGTAACATAGTTAAATGCTGGTTACTTCTTTACTTCAGCTGGTTTGTAATTCAGTATGCATCTTCTGTGACATAACTGTACATAAATCTTCTAGGGTCTAAACTCAACTTTAAGAAGATGCTTTGTTTGCATTGTGGGCTTAACATCCCAGTCAACAATTTTTCAATCATGTTTGGACAGAGCAAAGCCACGGCTTCCTTGGTGATAACCAATACACTGAAGAGCTTAAAGTGTTTTGCTCTCACTCAAGGGCACTGCAAGCTGAGGTGGGTATCATACAAGCCCAAGATCTCTTGCTTTGTAGGCATGTACACTACCACTATGCCACCACACTCCCCTTTAAATGTTTGTTACTTCTTTGTTTGCTTGAGTTGGTACATAATTCTATCTATATATTCTCTGACATTACTGTACATGACAAAATCCCTTTATTTACTTTTCAGAGGATTTTTAGAGGATAATTTTGTTTGTTTGTATTTTGGGTTTAAAATACCAGACAACAATTTTTCATATATCCTGGGACAGCGCCAACACCTTAGGAATATTAACAACTACTGTAGTTTGTTAAAGCATCTTGCTCAAGACACAACTAATAGTCAAATTCAAGAAACTTGTATTTGAGCCACCACATGAGAAAACCAACAATCTGCATAGGCGAAAACAAAGGCCCAGATCAGCAACTGATCAGCACCTTTGCTTTCACTACACAGATAGTACAATTTCTCTACTTTCTAAATCCAAAATTTCCAGCCTCTAACCATCTTCTGTGACTGTACAGCCCGGTTTGTGTTGAAACTGGTCGGAAACCCAAATTGTTGGTTTTCTCATGCACAGGCTCATTTATCATTTTCCCATACAATGTCAGGACAAGGAAAATATGAGCCGCATCGTGAGAAAACGGAATTATTGCCTATGCGAAAACAAAGGCGCAGATCAGCTTCGCGGTAACCGCGAAGCTGATCAGCGCCTTTGTTTTCGCTACTCGGATAGTACAATTCCTCTTCTACTTAAATCCGAAATTTCAAGCTTCTAGCTCTTTTCTGAGCTTGTACAGGCCGGTTTGTATCGGACCTGGTCGGAAACCCCGAAGACCGGTTTTCTCGCGTCGAGGCTCATATGATAGTTACCATCTGATTCATTGCTCTGCTCTATGGTTGGTGGCATAGACTTTGTCCTTGATACAGCAGCCTTCTGTAATATCAAAATAGCTGTCGCATAAGAAAACCAACAACAAGCATAGGCGAAAACAAAGGCACAGATCAGTAAGTGCACAGCTGATCAGCATCTTTATTTTGGCTACACAGATAGTACAACAAATCTTCTTCTTAAATCTGATTTTTCTCCCTGTGGTCGTCATTTAATCAAAATGAAGCCTGTAGAACTTTGAGTTTATATCGCTAATACGTTTGAAGAAACTAGTGGAAAACATGCCCATGCAATATACAGAGAGTTTTAAAGTTGTAAAAAATGAAAATTTTCAGAAGAAATGTTCTGATATTTTTCTTATTTTTGCTCAAAACATAGATTGTGGGTACACTTTAGAACTGCCTCACCGTGGCGGTTTTAACGAGTCCACAATCAATGTTTTGAAGCAAAAAAAAGAAGAATATGTATACCCCGCGTACCCCAGTTTTGTTATATAAAAGTCGGGTTTAAGGGGGTATATATTGCACTGACATGTTTTCATGATGAAAACATATGCAGTAAAACCCATATCTGTGCCGAGTGAAAGGCACGAGTAGCATTCAAAACCCATGAAAACAAGTCCCAAGACCCCACAGTTTTTACTTCAATTTCAGTCCAAGGATACATTTAACTTGAAGCTTGTGAAGACTTGTGAAGATGAAACAAGAGGATGAAAAAGTTATGTTTCCCTTTAAAAGCAATGTAGGACTTGACCTCCTAAATGCCAGATCTAAACTGGTAATAAAAACCAGTTAGTTGGTAGTCTACTACGACTCATAGAAATAAAATTACCTTTTTACCAGGTGTTTTTCTTGACTCTGTAGATCTGCTCCCAGAGTCTGAAATTAGAATACAACACTTGAAGGGAGAAAAACAGGAAGTACAGGCCAACCTCATTATAACGCTATCTTTGGGGTCCATAGAAACAGACAATTTTATAAGTGAACCGTGTTATAATGAGGTTACTTTCTATAGACATTATAGTAAAAGAATCAATTTGGGAGCCATGACATGGTTGTGTTATATTGAAAACCGCATTATAATGAGGCGCGTTATAATGAGGTTGAAGTGTAACAGCAGTAATGATAACTTACATTGTATTTTGGCTATGCATTTAAGTCCACCACAAAATTTTGCCATTAGCTTCACACAACTATTAAAGCATTTTATATTTTATTGTACAATTTTGGAAAAAAACATTTTATTATATGGCAAGTGATGAAATATAGAGAAATATGTATTAAATATAACCAATATTTGAAAAAGTTATATTTTCACATGTGAAAATATAAACCAGAGGACCAATGGTCCTGTAAACGCTCACCTGAGATCTGCTGCATATACCAATAAACATGTTTGAATATTATGGTATTTAACTCCAGTGCAGGGGCAGATGAAGCCCTTGGGCCATTTTCTTTTTTCAGAATCTTCAATATTCTGTCCATTTGCCAATTTCCTGCTGGCTTTTCCCTTCAAATGACATTTTAACAATTTTCCCAATTCAAATGCATAGGCAACCCATGTTGACCTTGCCATAAACTTGGTCAAGGTCATCACAGGGTCATGATTTATATATACATTGGAGTACTTTAGCCATCGATGCTTCACGCCAAGTTTCCTTGAAATCAGTCTATTGGTTTCAGAGAAGAAGATTTTTGATGGGTTTTTACCATATATGGGCATGGTGGCCATCTTTGTCATGTGACCTAGATTATTTATATACACATTGATTCCTCAATTCTATAGATGCTTCACATAAAATTTGGCTTTGATTGGCCAAGCGATTTCAGAGGAGAAGAGGTTTGAATATATATTATGGAAATATACATGTATATTGCCCCGGGGTGGGGGCACATGAGCCCCTGGGGTCCAATTTTTTTCAGAATCATTAATTTTCAGTCCTACTTCCCATTTCCTGCAAGACTTTCACTTTAAATTACATTTTAAAAGTTTTCCCCATTCAAATGCATTGGCGACCTATGTTGACCTTGCCGTAAAATAGGTCAAGGTCATGAAAAGGTCATGAATTATATATACATTGTAGTGCTTGAGCCATCGATGCTTCATGCCAAGTTTTGTTGAAATCGGTCCACCGGTTCTGGAGAAGAAGATTTTTGAAGGGTTTTTACCATATATGGGCATGGCGGCCATCTTGGTCATGTGACCTGGATTATTTATATACACATTGGTTCCCCCTTCCCATAGATGCTTCATGTAAAATTTGGCTTTGATTGGCCAAGCGGTTTCAGAGAAGAAGATGTTTGAATATTATGATAATATACATGTATATTGCCCCGGGGTGGGGGCGGATGAGCCCCTGGTGCCCAATTTTTTTTCAGAATCATTACTATTCAGTCCTACTGCTCATTTTCTGCAAGATTTTTCCTTTAAATGACAATTTAACAATTTTTCCCATTCAAATGCAAAGGCGACCTATGTTGACCTTGCCGTAAAATAGGTCAAGGTCACCGCAAGGTCATGATTTATATACACATTGTAGTACTTGAGTCATTGATGCTTCATGCCAAGTTTGGTTGAAATCGGTCCAGTGGTTCCGGAGAAGAAGATTTTTGAAGGGTTTTTACCATATATGGGCATGGCGGCCATCTTGGTCATGTGACCTGGATTATTTATATACACATTGGTTCCCCCTTCCCATAGATGCTTCATGTAAAATTTGGCTTTGATTGGCCAAGCGGTTTCAGAGAAGAAGATCTTTGAAAATGGTGGACGACGGACGGACGACGGACGGACGGACGCCGGATCATGGCCATCCTATAAGCTCACCTTGTGAGCCTGACGGCTCAGGTGAGCTAAAAAAGTTATATTTTCACATGTGAAAATATAAGATTTGGGAATACGCAAATTACGATTCCACCGTTTCATTTCTAATTTATACAAGACTGAATTTTATAATCTATGCTATTGTTGACGCAATGAACGTTCACACACAATAGCGACGTAATGACGTAACGTAATGACGTCATTTAAGATTTTGACGTCATATGCTTTAGCGCGCAACGTTACAATGACAACATGCAATATAATAAAAAGAAAATTCAAGTTTTTGTCGTGAATATGAGTTTTATTTCATCTCGTGAAGTGAAAAATTATATATTTCATTCGTGCCTTCGGCACTCATGAAATATAAAATTTTTTCACTTCACTCAATGAAATAAAACTCATATTCACTCCAAAAACTTGAATATCCTCTATATATTTCATTACTTCACTCTTTGTATGAGAAAGTTTCAGACAGAATAATTTGAATCAGAAAGATTTTACCTGACATACCAGCTGTACTGTCTGGTGGAGATCTCTTGCCCTCCTGAGTCGATGTCAACAGCAAACTGTAATGTAAAGTTTTTTTAATATATTTTTTTCAGTTTAATATCCCTTTCAAGATTGTTTCGGCTCATATGAGACAAGCCAATCAGCAGGTGGGGCAAAAACTGATAATGTAAATTTGCTTGCATTGTGGTTTTGAACCAGTCAACAATTTTTATGTTATGTTAACTGCGAAGCAAATCAGCGCCTTTGTTTTTGCTACTCTGATAGTACAATTTCTCTTCTTCCTAAATCCGAAATTTCAAGCTTCTAGCTATCTTCTGTGCTTGTACATGCCGGTTTGTGTCGGACCTGGTTGGAAACCCCGAAGACCGGTTTTCTCGCATCACAGCTCGTATGAACTACCTGATCATTTTCTTCTTGTCTTCTTTAACTTTCAGCTGTAGTTCAGCTAACTGGGCCCTCTGTTCCTCCTCATAGGCCCTGGTGGAAAACATAATACAGTACAACCTCATTATAATGCTCTCTTCGGGATCTATAGTAGCAGACCATGTTTTAAGTGAAGCTGTGTTAACTTATGAGGCTACTTACTATAGGCATATAGTAAAATAATCAATTTGGAAGTCATGACATGACGGTAATTTGATATTACTGATCATTTCAAGACGATACTTCTGTGATGGTTCTAAAATGTTTTATGTTTTGGTGTTGAACTTTTTTGCTGTTTGCACCTTATGTATGTTTTCATATTTGTAGATAAGTTTGGGTAACTGAATGGCTGCCTATTGGGAAATAGCTGCTCACTCGGCTTCCGATATGTTTTTGTATAAGTATCTGATTGTTAATTTAGTTTTTCCCCACCTTGGTTTTTGGAGTGGGAATTTCTTTCTGATTTCTCCGTTTCCTGATCATTGCCCACTTTTACTTTTACATTGAAAACCACATGGTAGTGAGGCGCAGTATAATGAGGTTAAACTGTTTAGAAATTTATATTTTGTTTGATTTGTTGCTTTTGTGCAAGTCAACAGCTATGGTAATGTCGGGATGTTGCCCCCATTTTATGGGACTTCATTCTAACACTGGGATGAAATGAAATTCCCCGACTTTTCCCGGACCATAAATTTCAAAAATTCATTTTTCCCTGCCCAGTTCTAGGTGTTTTATTATTCTTCCTAGCCTGCCCAGCAAAACTATTCAGCATATTACTGTTTGGCATATTATAGAGATAGCAGTAAGAAATCAGGATTATTTTTATAGAGATTCATACAAACTGGACCTAGGGTCTAAAAGGTTGTGGCCCGGTATTCCGAGGGCCCTATAGTCCGAGGGCCCGGTAGTCCGAGGGCCCGATGGTCCGAGGGCCCGATGGTCCGATGGTCCGAGGATTTATTCCCAATACCAATATTCTGATTCTCGGACTAGCAGGCCCTCGGACTATTGGGCCCTCGGACTATCGGACCCTCGGACTATTGGGCCTCGGACTATCGGACCCTCGGACTATCAGGATCTGCAACATTTTCCAAGTGTGACACACACACACACACACACACACACACACACACACACACACACACGTCGCGTGCACGCACACACGCACGTGCTTTCATACATACACATACATACCTATACACGAATACAGATACATTCTTACACAATGATACATACATACATACATGCATGCATGCATGCATGCACGCACGCACGCACGCACGCACGCACGCACGCACGTACGCACGCACACACACTTTTTAGTTCAGTTTAACGCCCCTGTCAAGATTATTTCACTCATCGAGACGATGCAAATCAGTAGGTGGGTGAAAGCGGGAGAACCCCGAGGAAAACCACCTGGCACGCCCGAAAGCAGATCTTGGCTTATGCCACTTGTGACCCAATCGAGCACCATAAACATTTTCAGTCTCTGTTTGGGAATCAGACTACACATATAGAAAATATTTTACATTTTTAAGTCAATATCTCTCTAAACTAAAAAGTTTAAAACAATTCTGTATGGTTCTGAATTCATTCATCTTTTTTCGACGAAGTTTCATTGAAATTAAATAAAAACTGAGTGACATAATTTTGGATCATGGTGTTTAATGTTTGATCTACAAAAGGCTGAAAACTTGATTCCCAATCTGGAACACAGACAGTCTTCACACGTGATAAACTGATTCCCGAAAAGGCAGCATATGTAATTTATGTCTCCGATGAGGAATCAGAATTATTAAAAATATTTCATATTTTCATAATTCAATAGCTTTTAAACTAAGCAGTTTTAAAAAATTCTGGACGGTAAAAAGTTTGGAAATTCATATGCTGGCCAAGTTTCATTGAAATTAAATGAAAACTCTGACACATAATTTTTGTTTTGTAAGGGCACTATAAAAAATGACCAAAATGGTCCCGATCGGGGGACAATTTACTAATTTTAGTAACATTTACCTGTCAAACTGTCAAAGGTCACCAGAGGTCATTGATTCCCGAGCGGGGGATTTTCTTCTACTGCTGGGTTTGCCATATGTTTTATTGCTTTTTTGCTATTTGTAATTTTGGTTATTTCCCACGGGTTCCAGGGTTGGTTGTTTTGAAAAGAGGAGGAAATTGAAGTACCCCATGCATGGCGATCACATTCAAATGAATTAATTATTTTCCTTTAACCTCCTAAGAGGAACGCATTGGTAGTGGCCTTCAAATGAAGCTCCGTGATCAGTGGTTGTCAGAGTGATACAGCAAATTACGTGTTGTACAGTGTAATCTTCTGATCCTCGGACTATCGGGCCCCTCGGACCATCGGGCCCTCGGACCCTCGGACTATCGGGCCCTCGGACCATAGGGCCCTCGGACTATCGGGCCCTCGGACTAACGGACCCTCGGACTATAGGGCCCTCGGAATACCAGGCCTACACGGGTCTAAAATGTCCCATATTTGAGCTGCCTCATGGAAAAACAACAATGCGGGTTTTGGAACAGGTCTGAGACAAACTGGGCTGTACAAGCACAGAAGACAGCTAGAAGCTTGATATTTTGGATCTAGTAAGAAGAGGGATTGTACTATTTGTGTAGCGAAAACAAAGGTGCTGATCAGCTTCACGGTCACCACAAAGCTGATCTGCGTCTTTGTTTTCGCATATGCAGATTGCTGGTTTTCCCATCTATAGTTAGAACAACATTACTTACCTAATTCTCGACTCCACTGCATCTTCTTCGTTGGAGATATAGTCGGCGAGCTGTTGTTGAATACTGTTAAGATTATATTGCAGAGATTCATAGGAACTGGAACTAGGGTCTGAAAGAGGATTCAAGGATAGAAAACATTTGAGCCTTCATGTAAAGAAAGAAAAACAGTCTGGGTTTCTGACCAGGTACAAATACAAACCAGGCTGTGCAGCCACAGAAAATAGTTAGTAGCTTAAATTTCAGACTTATGAAGAAGAGGGATTGTACTATTTGTGTAGGCGACGATCAGCTGTGCAGTTACTGCTCAGTTAACTCGACTTAAAACTTTAAATCAACCCTGCTTCTAATTGACAATTGCCAATTAAAGTTCACATTTTACAATTTAGGAGCAGAATGATTATGGTATTTCCAGAGTCTAGTAACAAAGTCTGTGTTTGCAAAGCCTGTGTTTGCTTTAAGTATATGTCACAGAGAGTATTGAATCGAATTTCAGGATTTATTATTTTGTTCATATTAATGAAGAATGTTTCACATATAGCGTATCATACACATCATACTATTTTTTCTAGCAATTTGTGGTTTCTTTTAGAAACACTTCTCCACATTTAGAACAGTATGAGACATCAAAGTTCTCAAAGTGCATGAGCATGTATACCCAACAAAGCCCCACTTTTGTTTAGTATAACTGGGGTATCCAGGTGTATACAATTTTTCTTATTTTTGATCCAAAACAGAGATTTTTGGTACACCTTAAAACCACCTCAGCGAGGCAGTTCTAGGTTCTAATGTGTACCCACAATTAATGTTTTAACACAAAATTAATATAATATCAATTCTTCTCAATGATTTTTTTTTTCATGGATGAAATGAAACAATTACTGTATATTGTGTGGCGACCTAAATGATGATTGGAAATAGAGAAACATACCCGGCATAGATCCTGAGAACTGTGTATCTTTCACCATCAAGACCATGTGAAATACTGAGGAATAATCCACAGATCTCTCCAACCGCTCGATCACACTTGTCTCGTACTGAAAGTATATCATTTATCAAAATATTACACCTTGGGGTAACCTTGAAAATATTTGGGTTTGTGGCAGACAAATTCTAATGTGCCTCTTTTAAAATAGGGATTTTTTCCCATCAATCCTCAATATCACATGAAAGCCATTACAATAAGAGCTGTCGCAGGACAGCTTAGCTCGCCTGACTTGTGCTTTGCCACTAAATCTATGACCCATGACATTGACCTCAAGGTCACTCGGGTGGGTCATGATGCTACAGCATAAAACTTATCTGCAAAGTATCATCTTGATCGATCTACGTATCGAAGAGATATAGACTTATAAAAACTTTAACCAAAAACTTTAACACAAAATTTCGAAATCTGTGACCTTGACCTCAAGGTCACCCAGGTGTGTCGTGATGATACAGCATAAAATTTCAGACTAATATCTACAAACATGCGAAGTATCAACTTGATCCATCAACATGTTTAAGAGATATGAACTTAAACCAAAAACTTTCACACAAAATTTCTAAGTCCGTGACCTTGACCTCAAGGTCACCCAGGTGGGTCATGATGATACAGCATAAAACTTCAGACCAATATCTACCAACTTGCAAAGTATCGAGTTGATCCATCACCATATTCAAGAGATATAGACTTATAAGTCCGTGACCTTGACCTCAGGGTCACCCAGGAAGGTCATGTTGATACAGCATTAAACTTCAGACCAATATCTACCAACATGCAAAATATCAACTTGATCCATCAACAACTTCAAGAGATATAGACTCATAAAAACTTTAACTAAAAACTTTAACATTTTGAGCAACGCCAACGCTAATGCTGAGGTGACTGCAATAGCTCTTCCTGTACTTTCGTACAGGCGAGCTAAACACTTGTCCTTGCAATATGTCAGCTTAAAAAAATCGAAAATTTCATTTTAAAAAAAATTGATGTTTTTTAATATTTTAGCTCAAAACATACATTATGGGTACACGTTAGAACCGCCTTGTCGAAGCGGTTCTAACTAGTACCCATAATGTATGTTTTGGATCAAAAATACGAAAAATAGGACATATCCCTGCAAACCCCAGTTTTTCTATTTAAAAGTGGGGTTTTAATGAGGGGGTGTATATTTAGTTGCATGTATCTGTACTGTATGCCATCAATGTATGTATTATATCCTCATGGGCTTGTTAGCCTAATGGAATTTTGAAATAAAAATTATCTTATCTTATCTCTTATATTGCATGGACATGTTTTCCTTATGCCATGTGAAATACTGAGGAATAATCCCAAATCTCTCAAGCCTCTCTATCACGCTTGTCTCGTACTGAAAAAAGATATTTAACCCATATTTCACGAATGGATTTTCCCATCCTTATCAATTGGGTGAGTCCACTTTAATTATTAGGGGTGTTAGGTGTGATTTTTATTTTTTATCTGATTTTTTTATGAAATTTGTCTGTGCAAACAGAATAGCCCAAGATGGGATGCCGCGTTCTGCGGCGTCCCAACTGGGGCTATTCTGTTTGTCTATGTCCCATAAAATGCGCGCCAGGCTTAAACATTACACCTTAGGGTGACCTTGAAAATATTTGGCTTGTGGCAGACATATTCTAATGTGCCTCCTTTAAAATAGGGATTTCCTTCTTCCTATCAATCCCCATTACCACATGAAAACAATATACTTCAATAAAAAGAAATCCTAAACTCCTGTCCCTTCCTGATTCACACAATATTTTGTAGGCCCTATAATCTTAACCAGCCCATACATACCAGCAGTTGGTTATTGACTAGAATTTGGCTTCCTGAGTCTCGTAATGCATAGCAGGTTATACCACAACCAAGACAGCGAAACACTGTGTAAACTCCAACCCTACGGCGATGTACCAGGTAACTCTGTTCCTGTTAAACACGAATGAGAACACCATCAGGAATACTTGTCCGTGAAATGTATACCCCCTTAAACCCCACTTTTATATAGTAAAACTGGGGTTTGCAGGGGCATACCTTATTTTCTTATTTTTGGTCTAAAACATACATTGTGGGTACTCATTAGAAGTGCCTTGATGGGGCGGTTCTAACATGCACATACAATGTATGTTTAGAGCAAAAATATTAAAAATCATCTTCTCTGTTTATCATAAGTTTTCGTAATGTGGGTAACAACCAGGAAGTGGCACAATCATATATACACATCCATGAAAAACCAAATTGGAAAATAGCTACATCAACATATACTTATGTCAGAAAGGATAGCCACAAATGGTAGATCAATGGAGCAGCTATTTCTCAAAAGGTGGTCACAAAGCTAATTGTAGTTGTGTTGATATTTACCATAAAGGAATTTTTGTTAATTTTCAATGAAAAGGTATTAAGCCATGAAAGAGGAAACTTTGTCTCTATTAAAATGAAAATCAATATCATTCCTACCATATTTTATCGCTATTTGAAAGACTTATGTTACGAAATAATGAAATCAACTGTAAGAATTAAGCAATTTAATCAAAATTTCGAAAAATCTCGCTGATATCTCACTGGCAGAATTCTATCAGTTTTCATTACCCTATACATGTCCCTATAATATGCACACTGCACAGGGATATGGAACTAGTCAAATCTGATAAAAACAATATGGCAGATAAGTCTAGTCATGATCTATCCCATATGAGCCGCGTCATGTGCAAACCGGAGAATTTGCCTTTGCGAAAACAAAGGCACAGATCAGCTTCGCAGTAACTGCGAAGCTGATCAGCGCCTTTGTTATTGCTGCACGGATAGTACATTTCCTCTACTGTCTAAACCCAAAATTCCAAGCTTCTAGCCATCTTCTGTGACTGTACAGTCTGATTTGTGTCAGACCTGTTCGGAAACCACATTGTTGGTTTTCACACGTGACGGCTGAAATATGGTAGATTAGTCTAGTCATGATCTATCCCATATGTGTGGCCCTCACCTGTTTTATCCCCTGTACGTCCAGTTCCGCCTCCACTTCTCCATCTCGGAAGAAACCACTTGGTATGTTCTCCTCTGTGCTACCTGTGTATATCAGGATAACATGTATGTTAAATGCATAGGCACTTACACCTCATTTTTATGTAGAATAAGAGCTGTCGCAGGACAGCGTAGCTCGCATGACTTGTGCTTTGTCACTAAATCTATTAAAATCTATGACCCATGACCTTGACCTCAAGGCCTCTTAGGGGGGCAGTGATGGTACAGCATAAAACTTCAGACCAATACATGTATCTACCAAGATGCAAAATATCAACTTGATCCATCTACATATTCAAGAGATAAAGACAAATAAAAACTTTTACCAAAAACTTTAACACAACATTTCTAAGTCCGTGACCTTGACCTATATGTCACTCAGGTGGGTCATGATGGAACCAATATCTATCAACATGCAAAGTATCAATTTGATCCATCTACATATTCAAAAGATACATATACCTAGACTTACAACAATAGCTCTGTGCACTTCGTGTAGCCGAGCTAATAAGGTCAAGAGATATAGACTTACAAAAACTTTAACCAAAAACTTAAACACAAAATTTCTAAGTCCACGACCTTGACCTCAAGGTCACCCAGGGTGGGTCATGATGGTACTGCGTAAAACTTCAGACCAGTATCTAGCTGCTAAGCAACATGTAAAGTATCAACTCAATCCATCAATATGGTCAAGAGATATAGACTTACAAAAACATTAACCAAAAACTTAAACACAAAATTTCTAAGTCTGTGACCTTGACCTCAAGGTCACCCAGGGTGGGTCATGATGGTACTGCGTAAAACTTCAGACCAATATCTAGCAACATGCAAAGTATCAACTTGATCCATTAACATGGTCAAGAGATATAGACTTTTAAAAAACTTTAACCAACAAGAACTCCGCGGAGGTCGATATCGCACCTGCATCGGGCAATGTCAATAGACCATGAAATATAGTTCAAGGGTACCGGGTCAAGGTGCGTGCTTGAAGGGCATGTCAAGGACAATTACTATGCAAGGTTTCAGACTCTCAGCTATCTCTGATGTCGAGAAAACCAAGCTTCGACGTAAAAATTTTCAAAGTCAGTGGACCGTGAAATATAGGTCAAGGGCACCGGGTTAAGGTGCGTGCTTGAAGGGTATGTCAAGGACAATTACCATGCAAGGTTTCAGACTTGCAGCTATCTCTGATGTCGAGAAAACCAAGCTTTGACGAAAAATTATCAAAGTCAGTGGACCGTGAAATATAGGTCAAGGGCACCAGGTTAAGGTGCGTGCTTGAAGGGCATGTCAAGGACAATTACTATGCAAGGTTTCAGACTTGCAGCTATCTCTGATGTCGAGAAAACCAAACTTCAACGTAAAAATTATCAAAGTCAGTGGACTGTGAAATATAGGTCAAGGGCACCGGTTTAAGGTGCGTGCTTAAAGGGTATGTCAAGGACAATTACTATTAAAGGTTTCAGACTCACAGCCATCTCTGATGTCGAGAAAACCAAACTTCGACGTAAATGTTGACAAAACTTCGACGTAAAAATTTTCAAAGTCAGTGGACCGTGAAATATAGGTCAATGGCACCGGGTTAAGGTGCGTGCTTGAAGGATAAGTCAGGGACAATTACTATGCAAGGTTTCAGACACACAGCTATCTCTGATGTCGAGAAAACTAAACTTCGACGTAAATGTTGACGGACGAACGAACGAACGAACGGACGAACGAACGGACGGAAATTTGAACTCCTATATCGCATCCTGCTATAAGCAGGTGCGATAAAAACTTAAACACAAAATTTCTAAGTCTGTGACCTTGACCTCAAGGTCACCCAGGGTGGGTCATGATGGTACTGCGTAAAACTTCAGACCAATATCTAGCAACATGCAAAGTATCAACTTGATCCATCAACATGGTCAAGAGATATAGACTTTTAAAAAACTTTAACCAAAAACTTAAACACAAAATTTCTAAGTCTGTGACCTTGACCTCAAGGTCACCCAGGGTGGGTCATGATGGTACTGCGTAAAACTTCAGACCAATATCTAGCATCATGCAAAGTATCAACTTGATCCATCAACATGGTCAAGAGATATAGACTTTTAAAAAACTTTAACCAAAAACTTAACACAAAATTTCTAAGTCTGTGACCTTGACCTCAAGGTCACCCAGGGTGGGTCATGATGGTACTGCGTAAAACTTCAGACCAATATCTAGCAACATGAAAAGTATCAACTTGATCCATCACCATGGTCAAGAGATATAGACTTTTAAAAAACTTTAACCAAAAACTTAAACACAAAATTTCTAAGTCTGTGACCTTGACCTCAAGGTCACCCAGGGTGGGTCATGATGGTACTGCGTAAAACTTCAGACCAATATCTAGCAACATGCAAAGTATCAACTTGATCCATCAACACGGTCAAGAGATACAGACTTTTAAAAAACTTTAACCGAAAGTGTGACGCGGACGCACACGTAAACGTAAACGCGCACGACCGAGGTGACTACAATAGCTCTATGCACTTCGTGCAGGCGAGCTAAAAACTGAGGTGCACAAGGCTATACAGTTTTCTTATTCTTGCAAAAAAAAACAATAAAACAAAAAACATAGATTGTGGGTCCTTGTTTGAACTGCTAGCCGATTCATCATGGTGGTTCCAATGTGTACCCACAATCCATTTTTTTATCAAAAGTGATAAAACATGATGTAATGTCAAAAATATTGTAGTAAAATTGAAAAAATTAAATGAGTACTGACTACTGGTGCAACAGCTAAGACTTTGAGCTTACTTTTTGAAATGAGCCGCGACGCAAGAAAACCGGTCTTCGGGGTTTCCGACCAGGTCCGACATAAACCGGCCTGTACAGTCACAGAAAATGTTTAGAAGCGTGAAATTTCGGAATTAGGAAGCAGAGAAATTGTACTATCCGAGTGGCGAAAACAAAGGCGCTGATCAGCTTCAAGGTTACCGCGAAGCTGATCTGCGCCTTTGTTTTCGCATAGGCAAAATTCCGGTTTTCTCACGATGCGGCTCAAATTTGAAGTGACTTGCTTTAACAAACAACAATGAAAACATACGAAAGACTGAATGTTGGAAATGATGTTTTTACTTTTCTAGTAATTGCAAGTAATTGATAAATGGAATAAATTCACCATCTAGTGCAGTTGAGGCATCCTCTATCAGCAGCTTAACACATATTTGACAAATGGATTTTCCCATCATTATCATTTGGGTGAGTCCACTTTCATTTTTAGGGACATCAGGAGTGATTTTTAAATTTTATTCAATGTTTCAGATCTCTAAACTAACAGAATATCCACAGATTGGGACGCTGCGTTCTGCAGCGTCACCTGTTCACCTATGTCCCATAAAAGGGACGCCAGGCTTAAATGAGTTAAGAGTGGTCTAAGGGTTAACATGTATATTTGCCAGACTATCCTTATAAGCTTGAACCATCTTGTTAAATTCCACAACATACCAAGTGCAAATACCTATTACAATGTTCAAACACACCTAAAGAAGCTAGAATAGCTTAACTATGGTGTTTACTATCTTTACACGATGTTCGTCATGAGGAAACCAGATTTTGCCAATGCAAAAACAAAGACGCAGATCAGGTAACTGCACAGCTAATCAGCGCTTTTGGTTTTGCCACTCGAATGGTACTTCGTTCCTCTTCTTCTTAAATTTCAAGCTTTTAGCCTGCTTCTGAGGTTTATGTTGAACTTGGTTGGGAATTCTGAAGACCAGTTTTCTGGCACTGCAGCACAATACATGTATTACCTGCTTGTTTATCTCGTATGAAGTTGGCTTCTGTAGTTTTGGTGTAAATCTTGATGTTTAGACACTTGCAGGTCAACAGTAACATCTGAAAACATTCCAAACAATATGAGCTGCCTCGTGGGAAAACCAACAATGTGGTTTCCGAACAGGTCTGACACAAACCGGCCTGTACAGCTACAGAAGAAGGCTAGAAGCTTGAAATTTCGGATTTAAGTAGAAGAGGAATTGCACTATCTGAATAGCGAAAACAAAGGCGCTGATCAGCTTCGCGGTTACCGCGAAGCTGATCTGCGTCTTTGTTTTCGCATATGCAGATTGTTGGTTTTCTGATGAGGTGGCTCATATCATGTACATCATATTGAAAAGTCTAAGACAACAAAAATTTAACCATATTATGGTATATCCTATAAGGCAAGGGCATTGCCTTTCTTGTATAAAGTCTGAATGAATATTAGGACTCGCAAATAATTTTTTTGTAAAGTTTTAAGTCCCTTTCAAGATTATGTTAACTCATATACTCGTCTGTGCCGTTCTAGGACAGCCGCACCATTAGCGGCGCTGTTGCTAGGCTGCTGTTGATGAGACAGCGCCACTTTGATCTATCATCTGCAGGAACACAAATGCTTTAAATGCTATTCCATTAATAATTTTCAAAATGTTGAAAATTGATTTCTTTTTGGTTAATACAGCATTCTATTACATGGTTATTCTGGCAAGATACAAGAAACTTTATTCTTCGTTGGTTTTAGTATGTACAACAAATAACATTAGCTACAACTTAACAAGATAAACCGAAAAATGATGAGAAAATCACTCATTCAGCCTAAATTCGCGAGATTTTCCTATCCTTTAGCTAATTTAAATGTGAGTTTTGGCCAAAAACAAAATGAACATACCTAGAAAATAATCCTATGGAAGGCCAGGGCAACATGCTAATTGCTATTTGCTAAATGTGTATTGCAAAATGATAAATTGTAGCTAAGAATTTTGAAAAGGGTCAATGTAGGATATTGAGAATATTCATAATTTTACACCATGTTGGATTAATTAACAATATAAAACATATTATGTACAAGCATAGTCAATTTAATTTGCAATCAGCATTTAGCAATCAGCATTTAGCAAATAACATTTAGCAAATAGCATTTGTAAAGCAGACAAACTCATCAATGTGGTCTTTATTTTTTCCCTTTTCATCCCCTGTTAGTTGTCGTTAACTAAACAAAAATGTGATTGACCACAAAATTTGCACTTAGGCTGTGGCAATTAGCAAGTCGCATTTACCAAAAGACAATAAGCATTTAACAAATAGCATTTAGCAAATAGCAATTAGCATGTCGCCCCGGCATTCCATATAATCCCTATAATTTAGGCTTTGATAGTTAGTCCCATTTATGCATGACTGATTTTGACAGATTAGCCAATTTCAAAAAAAGAAAACGAAAGTCTATCTCTAATTATGCACTGCTTATCTGCCAACCATGGAGTAAAGTAACTTTTATGTGCAACTATGCATTCTGATAAAGCTAGTATCTCACTTGCATGTGAATTTCTTGCAAGAAAACACACAAACAACTAGCGACTATATAATCTGGCGAGAAAATAATACTGAGCTACATTTGAATTTTGGGAAGCTGTCACTCTAAAGACATTGGATTTTCCTGTGAAGTGGATAAGGGGCATTATCCACACAATGGCTATGTTGACAGATCAGGTCGGCAAGCTACTCTTTTTAGTGAAGAAATGGAACTGCTCCTTTCCCACCTTCTTGCACATTCTGTTGAGGATATATGGAACGACGATATTCCCGATTATGGAATCAAAGCAAAATCACGTAACTCCGAATACGAGTTTGACGATTATATATTAATTAAAATACTATTCCTAGGCCCATCGATAGTATGGCGCCGTCTCTTCACTATTTTTACATGACAACTGACATTACATAAGTTAAAAAAGCGTTACGTTACAGTTAACGTTACATAACCCCAAATTATCTTCTTTCCAATATAACTTGGTCAATATTGTTATTATCTAATCATTTTAGACGCTTATAAAATCATAATTTGCCAAAAATGTCACAGGGTTCATGCCTTGAGTTGAAGAAATGATTGGCGGCCCCCGTAGCCGGGCGGTCAAGAGCGCTGTTTCTTAATCACTCGATCATCTCACCCCTGTGTCTGGTGTGGGTTCGAGCCCCGCTCTGGCCACGTGACATGCGCGGATCCAGAAAATTTTCTCAGGGGAGTCCAAATTCCCAGAAAGGGTCTGACGGAAAATTTCAACATGGCAACAATTAATTATCTGGCAATTCCAGGGGGTCCGGACCCCCTGTCCCCCCCCCCCCTGGATCCGCCCATGTGTGAGACAAGTCAAGTTCTGCTTGCGAATGTGTCAGGAGGTTTTTCTCGGGGTTCTTCCGTTTTCGCCCCACCTACTAATTGGCCCGTCTCATGTGAGCTGAAATAATCTTGAAAGGGACGTGAAACAGAATAAAAAAAAAAAGAAGAAGAAATGATTACGATCTTAAGAAACAGGCAAAGTTTTTATGAAAATTTTAATTTTATTTTCATATAATCTGAGGTCATAGCGATAGACAACGAGTAATTCACCTTACAAGTGACTGATGACCTCATTCTGTCCGGATCAATGCCTTGTTTTCTTTGTTTTCTTGATACTCCCATCAATCAACTTCTGATTATTCTTGGGAGGTGTACATTGTACACTCCGATATGTTTGCAGGATGAGCCTACATGCATGAGGATAGAACCTGTGTAGTGATCTTTAACCTGCGCAGGGGTAGTTGCGAGATCTCACTCCGCTATATTACACATATGTTCCATATCTCTTCGTTGCGATCCCAGTTGGTTGTTCAATGGTGAAACGTAGTGTCAATAATTGCAACCTTTTCAAGATAAACCAAGAAGAATACACGTCATCGATGCGTTACTAACATGTTTCTTGTGCTTTTTAAAAAAATCCAACCTATTTTTGTCCGTTTTCAGCGGTTTTATTCTCGTATAAAAACTTCTGGCTGTCATCCTTTCAGTGCACTAAATCGTCCGTAGATGTTCGTAGGTTTACGCCGAAAATTGACTTCCGACCATTTCCTTATATGGAAAGTTAATTGTTCAATTAATATTTAATTGATCAATTAGTATAATGTGGCATGTATGCAACGTCACGATGACGTCAAACGCCGTGCGCCGAAATCAAAATGGCTGACCTGATTGACGTCATTTGTAGAAAGACGTGTATATTATTGGACAAGGCCAAATCTTGACCTTTTCACTGGAATAAATTAGTGTTCGACGTCAGTTTCCGTAACGTCGGCATATGTGTTCGGCTCGTTCCGGAAACGGCCCCACACGAGTGAAAACGATTGACAAACAGCTGAAAAATGAATCTGTTAAAAAAGAAGATTCAGGGATACAGATTAGCGGTCGCCCACTCGCCCACAGCGAGTAAAAATCGGGCTGGGCCCCTAAAATTGAAGATACGCTCGCCCAGTTAGCGACTACGCTACGAAGCGTAATGTCCCGAAACTGACCGTTTCGGTTCATTTTTTTCCATTCGGTTTTATTTTGACTGGTATTCGATGTCACAAAATATCTGCAATCTATCGCGGTAAAATATTGTGAACCAGACGCCAAATATATTTAGACGACCAATCACAAGGGAGTATGCAAATCGGCCAATCCACTGCGCATGTGTAATAATGAACTCGCCAGTAAAGCAGTGCTAGCAAGTGTCCGAAAGACATGCGCGCACGACTTAAGTTGACAGTTCGATCGTGCAAACATTTGTTTGTTTGTTCTGGATGAAAGAGGACTTTTTTCTATAAATCATGGAAAGACTTCCCGACTATGGTTGATAATCATGCGAACAAGCATCGATCTTGAGCATGACAACCGCTCTTCTTTCTTGAATTTAAACTAAAAATCTGCCGATTTGCCTGACCCAAATGGATCTGACAAGTTTTAGCTTTTGACAAAAACATTGTAAATACAATAAAAACGGCAACCAAATGACGCATTCATGTGAGACTCTGGGTCACCAATGCCAAACAAACATTTTCTTAGGCCTGTGCCAATGTTGCCTTCCAGATGAACTGAGACTCTCTTAGTGACTCAGAGATAGGAGAAATGAGAGAAAAACAAACAATCATATTGTAATTTTAACCCATTCAACTTGTATCCATGCCATGCACTTCTTTTTTAAACAAGATTATATTGCTGAAGGGGTCTCAAATTTGATAAACTTTTCAGTGCCTTTCAGATCTTGAGCCTCAAGAATGCGTAAGGGAAACCACATTTTTGCGGTCAGACAGAAACTGATTCGGACAGACAGAAATTCTGACTCTTGATGCATTTGCCCGTTATATGCGAATAAAAATGTGGGCCCCTAAGTTTTCATGTGGGCCCCGAGTTTTCATTTTTTAGGGGCCCAGCTTGCCCCTATGAAAAATTTGTTAGTCTGTATCCCTGAAGATGCAGAATTTTGTGGAGAAAATTTGATTGTTAGAAAGTTAAATGTGTGTTTCATCCAATGGCAAAGTGTCGGTGGGCATTTCTTTGTATTAACGATGGAATCCTAGGTGAAACAATCGATGTGTAAAAACGGCTAATTCTCGCCATCTTAATTTACGGATGGACGCGAGGCTGAAAGTACATTCGGAATGGTGAAGAGACGTTTCGCTCCATGAAGATTGTACTCATCAGCTGAGTGTGCGAGTCTAGCACAGGGGATGACAGTCCCTGCACAGGGGGCCTCCAGTTAACGTCCCGATCCGAAGGACGGCGCACTGTATCTATCTATCTATCTATCTCTATATACTGCCACACGGCCTCGCGGACATTCTAGGCAGGCATCAAGTATCAAGTCATTCCTGCAAATGACACGAAGGGAAGCATGTTCGGACCAACAAATTTTCCTCGCCGCCGGCAAGGACTGAACCCGGGACCTCTAGCACAAGAAGCCAGTGCGCTAACCACTCGGCTACCTCGCTTCCCTAATGCCTTATCCCGCTAATGGTATCAAGACTTTAGAAGAAATAAGTTGCATCTGTTTATGAATATGTAAAATCTAACATACTTTCACTGGAACTTGGAAGTAAAATTTGCAGCAGTTTCTATAAATAGATTTCTACAGCTGATCCTCATTACGTCATGAAACTGAGAAAGTCGGTCAGGTATTGTTTTGAACATTTATTTAACAGTTTGCATAGACAACACAAAGCAAATCATTACAAATTGCACATTAACATTACCACTAAAGTTTCAAAAGGCTTATTTTTTGCTCCTGAGGTGTGGCTGCTTGACTTCTACAGTTCTTTGCGAGAGTATGCACCGGTGTTTTGTTTTTTTGCAAAAAAAAAAGTTATCACATGATTGAACAAAGCTAAGGTCGCTGATCTACTTCTGGTTTCGTATGAAAATATCATATCATTATCACTTTGTTTATTTATAAAAATGGGCAAAATATATAAAAAAAAATGATGGTGAAAATTAAAGAATTAATAATTCCCTTTCATAGAAAAGAAATACGAAAATTAAATATACAAGTTGAAGCTTTTTGGAAAATAAAAAGGCTAACATGGGAGGGAGTAAAACCCGGGACCCGGGACCAAATTCCTAGACCATTTTTACTGGATTCAAAAAGATAGACTTCTATAGAAATAGAAGATTTGTTTTTTCTCGAATATTAGAACCATATAACATAAGTCCTGTAGGGCCTTTACTGCTTACTACACCCTTGAAGGCACTGTATTGGAAAAGGTTGAAAGCATAAAATAGCTGGGTGTAACTATCACAAATGATTTGAAATGGAATACTCATATTTCCAATGTTTGTACAAAGGCTAACAGAACTCTCGGATTCTTGAGGAGAAATTTGTATTCTTGTCCCCCAGATATGAAAGAAGCAGCTTTTAAAGGACTGGTGCGGCCGGTCTCGGAATATGGAAGCTCAGTATGGGACCCTCACACTCACAGCCTCCAGAAAGGACTGGAAAAGTTCCAAAATCGCGCGGCAAGGTTTGTCACTGTAAATTATGTTTTTGAAACTGGGAGCATGACTTCTACTTCTTCTTCTACTTCTATACTCCATCTAGTGACTGTTCATCTCAAATTGACTATTTCTTTGTGTCGCGGCTCTCTAAATTAGAGGAAGTAGCCTCCATAGAGGACATGCACTATCTCAATCTGTCTGATCATACCCATATTACGCTGAGCCTCTTAGTGACTCTTACGTCATGTATCACAAACACAAATACTATTATTCAAAATTCCCAAGTATTAAAATCCAAAATCAGATGGAACAAATGCGATCTTAATGAGTACCACTCTTTTGTTGAAAGCTCTCTTAGCAGCGACCCCCCCCCCCCCCCCCACCTGAACTAGTCCAATCTGGATGTGGACCTAGCTCTCTTGAAACTTACAAATACTCTTTATAATGCATCTTGTAGCGCTACAAAGCAGAGTAATAATCCAGAGAAATAAAAAAAAATCACATCTCCCAATCTGGAATGATAAAATACAGGTAGCTGTTAGTGATAGCAAGAGAGCTCATTGGATGTGGAAGAAGGCTGGTAGACCGAGAGACCCGAACAACGATTATCTGAGGAGAAAAAAGATCGCAAGAAGGCAGATGCGTTTAACCAAACGGCCAGAAATAAACTTACAACGTGATATGAAGCTTAACCTCATCATGGAGACTCATGCATCAGACTACAAAGTCTTCTTTAACACCATCAAGAAACAAAGAACCACCAGGACTACCCAAACACAAGTACTAGACATTGATGGATGTCGGTGTTCTACACCTGAAGATGTAGCACATGGGTTTGCAAATCATTTTGAGAAGCTCGCAACTCCCTCCACGAATGACAAATATGATAGCCAGTATAAGGAGTTAGTCACATTTGACCGTCTACTCATTGAAGATGTATGTGCCATGATGCCCTCATCAAATCGAAGTGTAACGCCAAGTGAAGTTAAGAAAATAATCAACTCTTTTAAGAACAACAAAGCACAGGATTGTAGAGGCATTGCTGCAGAACATCTCAAGTTTTCTCCTGACTCTGTCTCTTTTTATCTGGCCGACATAATGAACTATATCCTGCGTACAGGCTATGTACCCAGACAACTGAAAGAGGGTGTTCTTACTCCAGTCTTGAAAAAAGACAAGGATCCCACTCTTCCCACCAATTATCGAGGAATAACGGTTCTCTCAATCTTAGGGAAGCTACTTGAGAAGGTGATTCTAAAGAGAACAGACCCTATATTCAGTCCCAAACAGTCTCCCCTCCAGAGGGGCTTTACTCAAAATTCTTCATCAATAAATGCTGCCCTCCTAGTCACAGAAGCACAGAATGAAGCCGCAGACTACAAAGAAGACCTACACTTAGTTACACTGGATGCTGCAAAGGCTTTTGATGTGGTATGGCAGGACTCACTGATGAGGAAGATCTACAATGCTGGAGTGGATGGCTCTCTGTGGCTTGCAACTGCCCATCTATATAAAGATGCGGAAACGTCTGTCAAGTGGGCAAGTCACATATCGGAACCATATAAAGTCCGGCAAGGAGTTCGGCAGGGCGGGGTGTTATCAGCTCAGCACTACAAGCTTTACAACAATGACCTACTGCATATGATGGAAAGTCTCGGTACAGGTGCTATGATTGGCCATATTAACTGTAGTGCTCCGACTTGTTGTGATGATCTTGCTGCCCTAGCTAAGACAAGACTAGCTCTGCAGATAATGCTGGACATTGTAGAGTATTACAAGAACAGACAAAGATATGGTATACAGACAACGAAGTCCTCCAATCTTCCTCTACATCTTTGTATTGAATCAAAAAAGAGCTCTAACGACTCCATAGTTACCCTTGATGATGAGGAAATTCCTAACGTTACAGAGACCATTCACCTCGGAATTGATAGAAACCTTGGATCCCAAACTGACATAAAAAAGAAAGTGCAGCTTGGCAGACGCGCTATGTATTCGCTGATGGGAGCTGGTGCCTATGGGAATTCAGGCCTGAACCCACAGGTGTCAATCCATATGTGGAAAACATTTGCATTGCCAAGAATGCTGTATGGACTGGAGATCTCCAGATTAAGGAACAGTGATACCATGCAACTTGAAGCACTGCAGAGAAGCATCCTACGTAGATTACAGTGTCTACCTAACAATACTGCTAATGTAGCTGTATATTGTCTTCTCGGTGTCCGTCCAATTGAGCAAGAAATTGACTTGAAGAAGTTATCTTTTCTTGTATCTATCCTATACAATGATAGCTCTATTGAGGCTGCACTTGCTAAAAGACAAATGGCAGTAAAAGATAGTAGCAGCAATAGCTGGTTCATTCACTGTAACCAAATTCTCCACAAATATAAACTCCCAAATATATACAACTTAAAACACTCTACAAAGTCTAAAGATGCCCTAAAAGAAAAGATCAAACATAAGGTTGACAATTATGTTCACCAATCATGGGTTCAGGAAGGAAATAGTAAATCTACCCTAGCATACCTCAACCTACATGACTGTTTTGTGGGAAAAGTCCACTCATGCTGGAAATCAGTCTCCCATAATACACGTGACGTAAGACGAGCTATCATTAAGGTGAAAATCCTAACAGGAACATACATTCTGCAGTACAATAAAGCTAAATTTAACCAATATGATGTCAGCCCGATATGCTGCCTCTGTGAGGCTGCTGAGGAAGATAGGATACATTTCCTACTGAGATGCTCACGGTTGAATTCTGTTAGGCAAAAGTACCTTGAGAAAATTCGTTCAATCTTATGCGGCATCGATGTCAGTATTAGTCATCAGATTATGTCAAACCAAAAACTGCTTGTGCAGTTATTAATGGATTTGTCCAAATTGGGGGTGTTTGACAGCCATCATGTTGACATTAGTACTTATGAAGAACTAGAGTCAGTCAGTAGAAACATGTGCTTTGCTCTGCATTCAAAAAGAATACAACTTTTGAGCTTATAATTTTTGCTCTTACTGTATAAAGTAGCATCCTAATATTTAATTTAAAGAAGTTTTTAGTATATAAATCATCTTTGCCATTATAGGGTATGCATAGCTTGTAATTACACATTTTTTTGTATTATAGGTCCAAGTTCCTTGATCTGAAAGATTGTAAAGGGACCCTGGCTACAGCTTCTGCGGAATCTTTAATATTCAATGATACTCTATTATATTGAGTATTGAAGGTTGCACATAGGCCTTAGGCTAGTCCAGGATCCCTCAGTGGTAGTTCTGTGCGCTGTGATGGATATGTGGGGATGTGATTCATTGGTCAGGATGAACAATAATTAATAGAGATGGACTGAAAAGCTAAGGAAGTATAGCTGCCCAACTTTGGAATAAATGCGAAATTGTCCCCCTGCATAGCCGCCTAGCCCCTTAACGCCCTCGTGTACCGTAGGGGACAGCCGGGAACCAAAGTGGTCTGACATAAAATTTTTGGGACTTAAAATTTTAGTGTTTTATCGGTGAAATATGGATGAATTAGTGACTTAAAATTAACTTTAGCGAACTGGAAGTGTTATATTTTGGATATCGGTATGTCTGGCAAAGGCAAAAAAGGTAACAAAACTGACAATAAAGGGCAAAATGCAAACTCAGTTGGAGAGAAAGCCCAAGCTAATGCCCCACCACTCGTCAACATGGTGGGCTCGCAACAGGGACAAACTGTCCAGCAAAACAGTAATTGGATGGGCGAAGCTTGTGAAGTTTTATATTGTCCTCCTTCCTATATGCCCCGGAATGGTGATTATTCACATGTGGGAGTTCAACGGCCGCAGCAGCCGCAACAACCATTGTATGTGTACCAGCATCCACAGCCACCCCCACAAGTGCCCCCTTTTGTACAAAACCGTCAATATAATATAATAATCAATTCGGAGGGCCTGCCATTCCTGTCGGGAACCAGCAGAATTCACATGTGTTGGCAAATACATCAATGAACAATAACGGTATGAACGATCAAAGCATCTCAGACGCACCTCAGTGGGCCTGTACGCTTATCAATACACTAAATACACGATTACAAAACATTGAGACACAAATTTCGAATCAGAATCAGAAATGGTTGTCCATAGACAGTCAAATGCAAAGCCAGAATAGTCGAATGGTTAATATAGAGGCGCAACTTGGTCAAATGAATGACATGAAAAGATCGGGCGGGAGTGTTCAGTCACAAATGTCAACTGTTGACGCACGTGTCAAAAACATACAAGTCCAAATGAACGATTACGATAAAAGCATTGAACACTTTAACGATCTGTGTGATGGCATAGTTGCAGAAAACTCTAGCAGCTCCAAATTTCTCCAGGAACTTGACAAACGTGTGTCAAAACTCGAAACAGATAGTGACGCCATGTATGATAAACACACAAAAATATGTGGGAGTCGCTTCTTTCTTTCATATTTCATTAAGAATATATAAAAAAAATGTGTTTTGATACAGCCGTAAAAATTGAAAAATTTCAACAGAATATTAATATATCTTAAACTTATGCGCTGTTCTATTTCTTGCAGGTACTAGACCGACTCTGCCTCAAAGACATACGTGTAATTTATGTATATAATTTGTAAACTCGAGTGTTATGTACAAAAAAAAAAATAAATAAATAAACACACAAAAATGGAAGAAAAGCTTGTTGACCTACAGTGGAGGTCAATGCGAGAAAATCTGATATTTACTGGTATTCATGACCCCGGGGACCCCAAGGAAGACACCGAAACAGCGTTGCGCAGATTCTTGTCTAACGAGATGAATATTGACTATGACATTCCATTTGATAGAGTGCATCGCTTAGGAAAATACGATGATACCAAAACACGGCCGATAATCGCAAAGTTTGAGCGATTCCGAGACAGGGAGCGTGTGAGACTTGCAGCTCCCGCAGCCCTCAGGGATAAGGATTACGGGGTTCGAGAACAATTCCCTATTGAAATAGAAAACAAACGGCGAGTGCTCTACCCCATAATGAAACGCTATAAACAGAATAGTGAAAACAAGGTCGTCATGGCACGCGATAAACTGTATATTAATGACGTTCAGTATATCCCATCGAGATCGGAAATAAACAGGTACACCGAAAAAGCAGAACGGTAACGAACGTTACGAACGTAATAATCAACGTGAACGTGGAAATTACGATAAACAGAACGGCGACGAACGTTACGAGCGTAACCATCAACACGAACGTGTTCACAGCCGAACATTTACCAGACGATCGAATAGTATTATGGGACACGGCAGTGGCAACAGAACATCGGTGCCATTAAGTAACTGGGGCGGTGGTGCTTGTGGAGGTATAGAAACTCCGAACCGTTTTCGCTCGTTACAAACCGTTGGTGACGATGATGAGATATTGTCACAGGGAAGCTACGGCAAGCGAAAAGCTTCCTCGCCGCTACAAGAACAAACATCAGTGAAAAAAACCTATCAATGAACTATCATCGGATGCCCAAGATGGTAAATTTCATAGCGAAATGACAATAACCATATCATCTCCATCCCAGGCGGAGGCCATGGAGGCTTCCTCTACTGATTCTGCTACAAAATCTCCAATACCAAGTGGGTCTAAAGGTACTATTGTTCTGGACCAACCCGTACCACGTGACAACTCGCCAGACAGCAGGAATGCGGTCAACGGCGAGAATATGTAGCGGTCCGTGGGAAACAACAGACAGCGTGTTAATCATGCGTATATTCATCAGGTCATCTGCTCGGCTATTTGCTGATGATTGTGTTTTATACAGAAATGTCAAGTCACCATTGGATTGTCAAATTTTACAAGATGACCTGAATAGCTTGGCCAAATGGGAAATGGATTGGCAAATGAAATTCAATGTTAGCAAATGTCATTCAATGAGGGTGACGCGGCTACATCCAAGCAGGCATATAGATTTCAATTACACACTGCTTCAGCAAACATTAGAACAGGTTCAGTCCGCTAAATACCTCGGTTTAACTATCACAGATGATCTTGATTGGGGTCAACACATTTCTGAAATTACATGCAAGGCAACTAAGACTTTGGGTTTTCTTCGGCGCAATTTGGCACTGGCACCTAGGCATACTAAGGAAGTTGCATATAAAACATTGGTTCGGCCTCAACTTGAGTATGCAGCTCCTATTTGGCATCCCTATCAGGAAAAGGTGGAGAAGGTGCAGAGGACTGCTGCCCGGTGGACCTGCAGGCGATGGAGAAACACCAGTAGCGTCGGTGAAATGCTAGACGAACTTGAGTGGCCATCCCTGGAGTCTCGCAGGGAGCGGTCCTCCTTAACCTTCTTCTACAAGATACACTCCGGTACAGTGTCTCTTGATAAAGACAAATACCTGACCCCGGCACCCAATCTAAGGCATACTCGGACATCACATGAATCACAATACACAAGACCATTTGCCTATAGTGATGCCCTGAAAAATTCCTTTTTCCCCAGAACTATTCCGGTTTGGAATAGCCTCCCTTTTTCAGTGGTCCTATCTAAGACCATTGAGGAATTTAAGGCTTCTATTTAAATCATTAGCCCAGAGGCATGCGTTTTAGTATGCCTCTCATCTATATCTTGTAAATAGTTTTAATGGTCCACCCCAAATGTTTTCTTTTCCCTTGACTAAATTCTAAATTTAGCCACCCACCCCACACCTGAGGTGATGATCAGAAATTGATCGACTCAGTATCAGAAGATAGATAGATATAACAGTGTAAATAGTACTTTGTTAGTCAATGAACGTAGTAAAATTATTGTGACAGATAAATTGTGTTTTCTATGCATTAATACATGCGGACTGAAAAGCAAGTTACGTTTTCCCGACTTTACAAACCTTATTAATTCGTACGATATAATAGGAGTCCAAGAATCGAAGTTAGACGATTTAGATTCTGTACATATACCAGGCTATGAAATAATCTGCAAAAACAGAAAGAAAATTTCGAGATATCGGTCTGGTGGGATAGCTCTTCTCGTTAAAAGCTCGATATTTCCATTTATTTCATTTCACGATAACAAATCAAACCTTGTTCAGTGGTTCAGAATTTCAAAAAGCCTCACAAAAACTGACTCAGATATACTGTGCGGAAATGTTTATGTACCACCCTACGGATCAAAATATGCACACCAAGACCCATATCTCGAAATACAAACTGAGATAAATACATATAAACTAGATTTTAAGAATATGATCTTGTTTGGCGATTTTAACTCTAGAACGGCTTCATTACCCGATTTCGTGGTCGTTGATGAGTTTATTTCACATATGCAAAACGATAACATGATCTATGAAGAAAATTTAGAAGTTTTGCGTTGCCTACATAAAAATAACTTTCCTCTCGATAGACATTCATCTGATGGATCTACAAACATTTATGGAAAACAACTTATAGAGTTTTGTAAAGGCAACGATTTATTTTTCATAAATGGTAGGCTTGGCCAGGACTCTGCTTATCCGAAATTTACATGCAAAAACAGTAGTACAATTGATTATTTCATATGTTCACCTAATATGACACAATATTTATATGATTTCAATGTTTTAGAATTTTCAACACTTTTTTCAGATTCACACTGTGGAATCGAATTGAAAATTGATGCTGAAATTTCTGTAAATGCTCAAACACAAGCTGAAAACTGCGGTAAAACAGAAAAGGTCATATCATGGAACAGTGATAAGGCAAATTCATTTGAAATGAATATCAACATGGAGAAACTCCAGTTAGTTGACCAGACACTTGAAAACTTGAAATGCACTCGCATTCAAAAGGCTGATATTGATTCTGTAGTAGCTGATATTGAGGGCCTCTTTGAGTCCGCTTGCATAAAAACGTTTGGGATAAAAAAAGCAAAACCACATAACTCGAAAAAACCTAACGAACCCTGGTTCTCTTTTGAGTGTAAAAATGCACGTAACTCGTATCACAAAGTCAGGCGACTTTACAATATACATAAAACTGAATATTATAAAAACTTGCTTAAAACTGTCAGTAAAACATACAAAAATACAGTTCATAAAAGTATCAAAAAGTATAAAAATGACAAAGTCGAAAAATTACGTAGATTTAAAAGCTCAAATACAAAAGAATTCTGGCGTATACTTGATGATGGAAAAAATAAAAATATTTCATCTGCACCACTTAATGATTTATACGACTTTTTTAAAAACATTAATAAGGGCGAATCCAATGATACTGAAGTCTGTTTTGACACAGACATGACTCAACAAATAAATGAAACAATAAATAAAGAGATATCTGAAGAAGAAATTCTTAAAGCAGTATACACTCTAAAACAAAATAAATCCCCGGGAATAGATGGGGTTTTAAATGAACATATAAAATCTACTATACGTGTCATGCTTCCTGTCTATGAAAAACTATTCAATCTTGTTTTTGATACAGGGCTGATTCCAGAAAGCTGGCTTGTAGGTAACATTCTTCCAATCTACAAACATAAAGGCAATATACAAAGTCCAGAAAACTATAGACCGATCACACTTTTAAGCTGTCTGGGCAAACTGTTCACTGCAATCATTAATAAGAGGCTGAACGATTTTTCGAATGATAAACATGTAATATCGGACTGCCAAGCTGGCTTTAGAAAAGGATATTCCACTTCAGACAATATTTTTATTATAAATTCATTAATTGATATTCTTACATCACGAAATAAGAAATTATTCTGTGTATTTGTCGATTTCAAACAGGCGTTTGACACGGTATGGCGTGGTGGTCTCTGGCATAAACTGCAAAACTATAATATAAATGGAAAGTGCTTAAATGTAATAAAAAATATGTATGCTAATATAAAGTCAAGGATAAAAAATCAAGAAGGAGTTTCGCCATTCTTTGAATGTTGCGCAGGAGAAAATTTGTCACCATTTTTATTCTCAATATTTTTAAATGATTTAGAACATTACTTCAACTTTGAACACGTCCCGGGTATAAAGTGTGAACTGCATTCTGAAGATATTTTTGTATTTCTTAAATTATTTGTACTGCTCTATGCAGATGATACTGTCATCTTTGGTGAGGACCCTAACCATTTGCAGCACGCTCTGAATGTTTTTGAAAATTACTGTAAAACTTGGAAATTAAAAGTCAATGTCTCGAAAACTAAAATCATTGTATTTGGCAGGGGACGTCCAAACCAAAACTTTCACTTCTTTTTTGAAAACAACGAAATTGATATTGTAAGTGAGTATAAATATTTGGGAATATTTTTGTCACGTAGTGGCTCTTTTCGTACAAATAAGAAGTATCTAGCAGAACAAGCAAATAAGGCTCTTTTCTCGCTGTTCAGGAAAACCCGATCTCTAAACTTAACGATTGATTTACAAATTGAATTATTTAACAAAACAATAAAACCTATATTGCTCTATGGGAGTGAAATATGGGGCTTCGGAAATCTTGACGATCTGAAAGAATACAACTTAAATTTTTAAATTTTGCATTTAATCTAAAACGTTCGACACCAACATACATGATATATGGTGAATTAGGGGTTAAACCAATTAGTATCGATATTAAAACTAGAATGATTTCATTTTGGTCTAAACTTTTATCTCATGAAGGGAATCAAGTTTCGTCTTCAATGTACCAGATTATATATGACATGCATAAAAACAACATAATAAAATCAGAATATTTAAATAATATTAAACACATTTTAAATACATGCGGATTTTCCGGTTTATGGGAATCACAGTCAGTACCAAACACAGAATGGCTAAAATTAGCTATTTCACAGAAGCTTGAAGACCAGTACCTGCAAAACTGGTCCTCAATCGTCGATACATCTACTTGTGGCACAAATTACAGACTGTTTAAAGATGAATTCGGTTTTAGTGAATACTTGTACATACTACCTAAATACTTCTCTAAAATTTTACTATTATTTCGGACAAGAAATCATAGACTTCCTATAGAATTGGGCCGATGGTCTGGTATTGCTATAAATGAAAGAATATGTCATTTTTGTCACAAAGATATCGGTGACGAGTTTCATTATATTTTAAAATGTGAATATTTTCAGGAAGAACGGCACAATTACATAAAACCATATTATCGAAGACACCCTAATGTAATGAAGTTCAAGCAGTTAATGAACTCAACAAACATCATTGAATTAAAAAAGTTATGCAAATTTATTCAAATTATAACTGCGAGTAATCATTAGATTTACGAACTGTTATTAGATATGTTGTAATAATTGTTTTCATTTTTTTACCAAAAATATAGCTACACTAAATCTGATAAACTGATAAGAGATAAATTTAATATGAAGTTGGGTTTGTGGTTAAATATTATAAGCCTCATTGTACATAGCACTGAAATTGTCAGTCTATATATTTGTGCTCATATTATTACATGTCTCTGATATATTCATATAATGTATATTTTTCTGATATGGCCCATTCAGGGTATTTTTTGGGGTCAAACGGGAGTATTTAAGAAATTTCTGTTGTTCTCCCAAATGTGTATGTGACCACTTGGTTACCAACTTTTTGCATGTTATATATGTATGTACCTCCTGTTGTTACATAAAAATGTTTCCTGGAGAGAATAAAGAATTGAAAAAAAATTGTGTACGTAAAATATAATGAAACATTCACTCACGAAGACATAGAAATACTACATCGTAAGATGGTGATCCCAACGGGGATGGAATTACTAGAACAGAACAGAACACTCCCAACAATCAATTGCTAATTATTACTGGGAGGCGCTGTCGGGAACAGCTGGAAAATGATGGAAATGGGTGATGTTTAGGCATTGATGAAATGAATGATTATGAAACTAAAAGAGCTACATTTACTACAGCTAAAAACATAAAATGATGTGACAGTGGTCAGCCCAGAAGTGAAATCACCTAGGCTGAGACTGGCCTTTATGATGATGATCTACGGCAACTAGATTGTGTTTGATTTTATATAACAGGATAAGTGAATTTTGGATTCTTCTGTTTCCAAGTGTTTGCCAGTTTAGAACTTTAAGCATTTCAGTGACACTGCAAGTAAAGTTATAATCATTTAGACAGTATGTAGCTGCTGCTCTCTGAACTGTATCTACATTATAAGTAAGTTTTTCCTGCCATGGATGCCATACTGGAGCGCAGTACTCAAGCTGAGGACGAAAGCATAATTTTTAGGTCAACTGAAATGGGAATATCTTAAGAAAAGGAGGAAGAATATCTAACTTAATTTATATTGCTATACGAAGGTCTAAAGGGTAAAGCCAGAATTCCTACAGATGACCTTATCCCAAGAATAGGCGTTGTAGAAATCAACACTTTTTGGCTTTTCAGATATCTTCCGCTAGCAAAGAAGCGTACAAAAGTAGTTTCTTTCCATAGACTACCAGGGACTGGAATGACCTCCCTGATTCTCTTAAGTGTATCTCCTCAGGCTCTGCTGAAATGTCTGATGACTGTGTGTCCAAGATCGCATCTCTTGTGAGAGCCAGTGACTGATTTCCCTCCTCTGGCGCACCCCCTGGCGAAGTATTGTCAATTTGGCGTATCACCAGTAAACCATTCAGATTCAGATTTAGTCGATGACATTTTACATGCATATGCATGGTTCTCCTACATTGTATCATGCCTCTGCAGAAGGTGACAGAGGTGGCAACTACAAAGTCCCTGTTAGCCGGACTGTAATTATGTCAATAGAATGCGACAAATGGGCACACATTTGAGCCTTCGCAATGAGAAAACAACTAGGATTTCCGACTAGGTCCGACACAAACCAGGCTGTAGAGCCACATAAGTTGGCTAGGAGATTGAATTAAGAAAGTAGAGGGATTATCTATCTGTGTAGCGGAAACAAAGGCGCTGATCAGCCGTGCAGTTACTGCACGGCTGATCTACGCCTTTGTTTTCCCATATGCATATTTTTTTTTATTTTTTATTTATTTATTTATTTTTGTGTGCGGCTCATTTCTAAAACATATGAGCCTGTGCGTGAGAAAACCAACAATTTGCATATGCGAAAACAAAGACGCAGATCAGCTGTGCAGTAACTGCACAGCTGATCAGCGCCTTTGTTTTCGCCATACGGATAGTACTATGCCTCTTCTACGTATATCCAAAGTTTCAAGCGTCTAGCTTTATGCTGTCACTGTACAGCCTGGTTTGTGATGGACCTGGTCGGAAACCCAAATTGTTGGTTTTCTCACGCACAGGCTCATATGTGTAAGAAGTGTCAGCGGAAGTTTGGATCAAGTTCTAACCGGCCACTTACATTTTATGGATTTTCTCCAAAATTAAAGATGATCTGAAGATTCTGTTAACAACTCTAAATAGACAAACACTTCATCAGCTAAGAGCAATGAAAACATTACAAATTTTCCAAACAGCACGCAGGTTATTCCACTGAATATCGATGCCCCCGTTTATTAAATTCGCAATTTTCATTATTTTGTGATTTTGTGAGGTGCGACATTTTGAAACTCCTCTTTTAATCCTTTAAACCATTTCATTTCTAAAGATAAATTCATATCGAAGATGTTCATGCAAAAAGTCGGATTTGCCGGGCATTAATTTCGTCGCTTTTGAACAAAAAATGTGAAAAACTACTAGAAGCTAAGGTCGAGGTTATGGCCATGTAAAATCGATTTAAACCCGCCAGTAACTTTGTGTTACTAATCGTTCCAAGTCGATACTTCTGTGGTGGTTCTTTTTGTTTTATGTCTTGGTGTTCAAAATATTTTTGTGCTGTTGGCGCCTTATGTATGTTTGCATATTTTTAGTTAAGTTAAAGTAACTGAGTGGCCACCTATTGGGAAAATAGCTGCTCATTCGGCTTACGAAATGTTCTCATGGTATAAGTACCTGATTGTTAGTTTGTTTTTTTCCCACCTCGGTTTTTGGAGTGGGAATCTTTTTCTGATTGCGCCTTTTCCTGATCTTTGCCTACTTGTACCTTTTTGTCTCTTTTTTTGATTGATGGATTTTTTGACGAATCGTCAGATTTCAAATGCCTGTGGGAGTCGCAGTTGGCACTTGGTATTTTAAGGAATCGCAATAGCCAGATAGTTGGCTCATTTCGTCTACCGTAAGGAGTCTTTATATTTCTTTAGCACGTTACTTTACCTAAAGCGTTGTTCTAGTTTCTAGAGTAAAACACCGAGGAATCATAATAATCTTGTCAATTTAAAATGACCGTAAGCCTAGGTTACATTTGCCCTACGATTAACACGATGCCATTTTTTTGCATTTTCGTGCGGTCTCCGCAGGGTGACCCTACGATGCCCCTACGATTCTACGGCTTCCTACGACTTCCTACGGCTTCCTACGATCTCCGTAGCCTCTACGATTTTGTAGTAGTCTGCACTTTTACAAATTTTAAAAATCGTAAGACCGTAGCCCGTAGACACGTCGTAGGTAGCATCATCGTACGGACGCCTTACGGAAACCCTGCGATGATCGTGCGGTCACCGCACGGTTTTATGATAATTTTGGGACTAAAATAATAAGATAATCGTAGACCTTTAGGGTGATCGTGCGGCATCCGTACGGTTAAATCACAAGTTTATTAAAATCGTACGGACACTTAACATCGTACGGCTATCGTAGGGAGACCGCAAGAAATCGTAAGGACTCCTCACGGCCATCGCACGGGCTCCGGCCGTACGATTTCAACTTAAAGTGTGCGGAGACCCTTTGATTTCCCTACGATCTCCAAACAGTTCCGTCTCAGGACATCGAAGAAAGCTAGAACAAGAAATCGAACGATGCCCGTATGAATTGTAAACACCTACGTCGTAGCCCATGATCACATTCGATTTTTTAAAAATCGTAGGGAAATCCGGACCGAAAAATCGTACAATGATCGGGGCAAATGTAACCTACTAGGCATGACCCCTTGCGGCCTCCCTACGATCACTGTACGATTTTTGTTCCCAAATTATCATAAAAAACCGTGCGGTGACCGCTCGATTATCGCAGGGTATCCGTACGGTGCTCGTATGATGCCCTACGACGTGTCTACGGTCTACGGTCTTACGATTTTAAAATTTGTAATAGTGCAGACTATTACAAGATCGTAGAGGCTACGGAGATCGTAGGAAGTCGTAGAATCGTAGGGACATCGTAAGGTCACCCTGCGGAGACCGCACGAAAATGCAAAAAAAAATGGCATCGTATGATCATCGCAAGCTAATCGTATGCCAAATGTAACCAAGGCATCAGTCAGAAGCCCAAGGGACTCCGTCCGATATTCACTAACAGTCTGCGGAGACCCTACGACTACCGTGCGGCCTCCTTGCGTTTTGTATAAAAACGTATAGGGACTCCGTACGGACAACGCACGGGATCCGTACGATATCTACGTACGTACTATCTGCGTAGACATACGACTGCCGTACGATCGCCTTGCGTTTTTGTATGAGAATGTCGACAAATGGCAGATCAAAAAATCGCACGATGCCCGTATGAATTGTTAACACATACGTCGTAGCCCACGATCTCCTACGATGTCTAAAAATCGTAGAGAAAATCGCAGACCGAAAAATCGATGATCGGGGCAAATGTAACCTAGGCTTTAAACTTAAACATTTTCAATCGTGTTACTCTGTGAAAAATGTAAAAGGTACCGTACCCCATTCATGCATTCATAATCAAGTGACAGTTCAAGCATTTTTGATCTTAAGAATTCAAAAATGAGGCTGTCTGTTCAATAGATGAAGGATTAGTCGCGCAGTAGCCAAAACGCCCATGTGATATACAGAATTTTTCTTAAGTTGTAAAAATTGTAAACTTTCAGTTAAAAATGATATTTTTCTTACTTTTGCTAAAAAACATAGATTGTGGGTACTCGTTAGAACCGCCTTGGCAAGGCGTTTCTAACGAGTACCCACATTCTATGTTTTGGAGCAAAAATAAGGAAAATAGGTATACCCATGTATATCCCAGTAAGAGTTTTACTATATAAAAGTGGGATATACGGGGATATTTATTTCACGGACATGTTTTTCCGATGAAAACATATCAGACATGATACACATAGCTTCTTGTTCTTTCATCTGCCTTCTAGAGCTAGCGGCGGTATTTCATGTCAACGCAAGTGGATATTTGTAAATTATTTGTTTAAACATTGACAAAGGGACTCAATAAGTAAATCATTTAACTGATAAATTACTTTTAAAGCCGAATGCGAGATTTGGCACTCATTGAACAAAAAATCTCTGTATTAGTGATCGATGCAAGGTGGCTGTTTGTACATGTATATCTACCCATCGTTTGACTTGCTTCACTGTCGGTACAGTTTCCATATTTTTGTCAGTTGATTTGAAAGATCACAAGCTTTTACAGAATATATTTTAAAATTGATACATGTTAAGCTACTGACAGATTTCTAAAAGACTATTTATCACAGACTCATGAAAACTTTAAATAATAATATAAGTATATAACACCGAAAATCGTGCATAAAGAAAGTCACCCCCATGATTCCACACACAATTCCTGAAAATAAAATATAAAAGCTTGATCCTTTGGAAGCAGTGAAAGGGAGAATGGGTCATATTGTGCAATTTCGGGTACTGTACCCTCATCAGTGACCCTTTATAAACCGGCGACGATAGCCAGATAAAGTTATATCATTAATGATATTGATTTGACAGAAATTCACGAAATGTTGAAACCCTTATATGCTATATCGACGTTCAATATCTTTCGACAAGAAGTAATGGGTCTCATGTCGTTTGACAATAAAATTGCAGTTCATGTTCGAAGGTTTTCCCGCCTACCCTGGCTGCGTGGGATAAAAGAAACATCATTTGACAGGAACGTTTATATAATAGCTGGTAATTCGGCTTACGATGTTTTTTATGTACATAATTGTCAGTTTAGTTTTTTCCCCACCTCGGTTTTTTGAGTGGAAATTTCTTTCTGATTGCGTCTTTTCCTGATCATTGCCTACTTGTACTTTTTTCCTTGATGATATGTTTTATTATTTTTTTATTTAGCCTACTGATCTCATGTTATTAAGAAATAATTTTGTTACCAACTATACTATCGGAATGATTGGCATACAGCTATAGATAAGGGACAAAATCAAATATAAGTTTAATGTTTGAATAAAATATATATCAATAAATACTTTTAATAGTTTGCGCATCAACACAAACTGACGAAGTTTAAGGAATAACGTTTTCTGATTTTCTTACAGTTATTGAATTCTATAAGGTTCTAAACTCTACACTTACTGAGCCTCTCCCTCTCTCTCTCTCTCTGCATGCTTGTGATAGGATATCTGTAGTTTGCGTTTTGATAAAATGTACAGTCACAGTGGCATACTACTGACTTGTATGTATTTTTATGTCTCACGGTCTGTTAAAATTTCTATGATTTAACCTAAAATTTATTACGTTATTTGTTTGGGGTATTTGCTGTATATATATTTATTTGTCTTCTCATACGTGATGTCCACAGCTTAAGTATTTCAGGATCTGTCGCTATCGTACTAGGACCCAATCGTCCAAGGATTGCATTTTTCCTACTGACCTGAAATGGTAGATAAGAAATAAAATATTGTTCCGTATTACGGAAACTTTGATCTAATAAATCGTCAATTTCTTTCTTCAGTAGTATGGCTACAGGCGGTTTCTCAAGGTCAGTTGTGGGTTCCTCTGACGAACTGTTGGACACAGTAGAAGAAGGTGGCGGATCTAGATCAGTGCTTGGGTCTTCCGACGAAGCATTCGAGTTTGAATGTAGCCTTTGTATTGAAGATGGAAAGCATAGGCAAGCAAAGGTTTTCTGTCCAGAATGTAAGACTTACCTTTGTGGTTCTTGCATGGGCTCTCACAGAAGATTCCCAGCCCTGCGAAATCATAAAACGGTCTCGATTGAGGAATTGAAGAAAACCTGTGGACTTTGCAGTGCTGATGGAATAAGGAAGGAAGCTCGATGGTCCTGTAAAAACTGTGATGCATGGATATGTGATGATTGCAAGAACTCACATGGAAGGTTTCGGGACTTGAAAAAACATACCATTGTATCTAGAAGTGACATGTTGCATTCTGATTCAACAGTACCGCGTGATATCTCTGTACGACTGGGTCAGTTGTCAACTAAAGCTTCAGAAGAAAACTCATTTTCCAAAACCGGTAGTGAAACTAAACCACAAAGCAATAGCGAAAATAAAAACCCATATTCATCAACACAACCAAGTGACGCTGTTGCTTCAACTAGCTCGCGAATAAAACCCTCTATCGTTTATCCATATGTTCAGCATAGCAACGTTAATATATTAGGATATAATACAATAAAGAAGATAAAAGAGATAGATATGAAGGTTTCAAGCGATAAATATAATTGTTGGATTACTGGTTGTTGTTTCATTCCTGGGGGTGAGCTAGTCCTATGTGACCTTAGCAATAGTAAAATCAAGATGTTACACCGTTCCCTGTCGGTGGTAGACAGTCTAGACCTACCTGGAGGACCTCATGATGTTGCAGCAGTAGACAACAGTAACGTTATAGTTACAATGCCTTTCGAGGAACAACTCCAGTTCATACAAGTGTTACCGTCTCTCAAGCTAGGTCGTACTATTGATGTTGACGAGGAGTGTTGGGGTGTTGCTGTAGCAGCTGGTAAGATATTTGTCTCCTTTTACAACACTGGTGACAAAGTGGGTGACATACGCGTCTATGATCTCGATGGGAAGAGACTCGGCATCAATCCAGACGGTTCAACCATGCTCCGTTGTCCTGACTATGTCGCTGTCGGTAGGTCAGGTGACAAGATATTTGTATCTGAATGTAACACTAACACACTGAGTTGTCTAACCAGTGACGGGAAGTTGGTGTATCAATACAGAGTTGATAATCTGAGAGGGTTATTTGTAGATGACAATGACAATATTATTGTATGTGGTAGAGCCAGTAACACAGTTCAGGCGATTACATCAGCTGGACAGAAACACAAGACACTGCTGTCGTCATAGGATGGTATATACCGTCCCTGGTGTGTCAGTTTCAGACCGAGTGATGGAACTCTTGTTGTTGGTGGCACTAACAAACTACTGGTATATCAAATGTTATGAAAGCCTCGAGGCTTGTTTTCAAATGTTAAGAAATCAATTAATAAATCGGGTAAAAACAAATTTGATTATCGCCACTGGTCAGTCTGCGTGTAAGCGAGAGTACATCGACAGTTAATGACTATAGATAAGCCATGTCATATGATAACCTAAATTATGCAAATCGACTTTTGACAGTCTGTCAGTTTCAGATCAAGTAATGGAACAGGGATTGAGCCGCCGCATGGGAAACCATCAATCTGCATACGCGAAAACAAAGACTCAGATCAGCTTGGCGGTAATTTTTGTTTTCAAAGTAACAGAACTCAGAAAAGGGGCATAACTCGGACATGAACAAATATAGGTAAACTATTTGTTTCATAAGCAATACATATGTGAAATTTCAAATCCCTTGCATACACCATTCAGATGTTACAAAAACGCGTAACAGATGTACAGACAGACAGACAAACTGAAAGCAATATGTCCTTACATGTTTTTCAAAGTTTGGAACTTTTGGGCATAAAAATGTAGTTGAGCTTTTTTTCTTTTATAGTATGCTGTCAAGATACAAAAACTTATTATTTTATATTCATCATTTGTTATAAATTACTGCAACCCCAGAAATGGATTTCTTGAACAGAATAATTCGTTATCAACAATTGGTATTGTCCAAAAATATTCACCTGGTGTTGGGTGAACTCTATTAGTATATAATTATAGTTCGTTGCAATTCTAAATATATCTTCGGACCACTTCGTGATTGCTCGTACATCATCGTGACTCTTCGTGATTATTAGCAAGGTAAATGTATCGGTATATAAGGTTGCTATCCCAAAAAATTCTTCAGGACTGCATAGCTCAAATGGTAGAGCACGCAGATTAAGATTACATTACTTTTTCATTTAACCGATAGCGGTTCGAGTCCCACTAATGATCGCATTTTTTATTATTATTTCTTATGTACCCTATTCATTCTCTGTCGTATTTAATAATTTGATTTATTTTGGTCAATTTGTGTATGTTTTTATGTCTCTCTCTCTCTCTCTCTCTCTCTCTCTCTCTGGTCGGAAGAGTTATCTCTGAGGTTGATGACCAGTGCGATAAAGTTGTACTTGAAAGCCATTATGTTGCAGGATATGGCGCATGAAAAGTGCAATAAAGCAAAAATATCATGTTCTCCGTGAGATTGCTTTTGATAAAACGTGATGTGCATTTTATTTAATAAAATAAAAAGAAAAATATATTTTTCACCTTCTATGAGATTCGAACCAGCGATCCTATTTTCACCTTCTATGAACCAGCGATCCTCAGGTTACAAATCCGGTGTCCTAACCACTGAGCTATGGTCCTTCTGATAAACGATGTAGCAAACTGCTTATATATTGGGTACACATTCTTCGCGTACTTTATCGAGTCTTACCGAGGTTGCACGAATTAATTACGATAATATCGATAATTTATTATACAGCGTCATAGCGATTTAATTTATACAATGCATAAAGGTCAACGTCTGGTGAATATTTTTGGACAATTTTTTTTTAATAATTAATCAAACGATCCTAGGTATGATTACTGGTTCATAAATGGGCCACAACGTGAGAAAATGTACCTTTGGACAATTGTTTGAGTGTTAGAAGAACAATGTTACTTGGAATGTATGTTTCTAGACTCTGAAGGCCTTTATTTTACAGGAATATTGTGAGATACAGTATTTCACATTGAAGATAATGTCACACTTTCGTCCTTCATAAGGGTCATAAATACACAACTACGATGTTGAACAAACAAAAAGTATTAGATTTTATTCGCATTCTTCAACAAGTTGTTGAAAATCTAGCCACAATGATTCTACATCAAAAATTTATTATCATGACATAGGCAGCTCCACTATTTCGAAAACTTTTGTCTGTTTAGGTTATTCGCCGAAAGTTCATGAATATGTTTTCTGGCTAGTAGTAGTAATTTTGGGAGCTGTAGGATTTGATGTTTCATCTAGCTGATATGTAGGTAAACAATCTCATGATATATCCTAAAAGGCGGGGACCATACGCCTAGAAAAATATAAAAACATGTCTGAGAAGCATGCAATTGCAATTAATACACAGGCAAAAATGCAAAACAATTACATGCTGGAAATTGACATAAATTAACAATATTTCAAGGCACAAGAAAAATTATGTGACAAATCTGAATTCAATCATAAATGATATAAGTATATAATACTTAGGAAATGATGGAAAAACAAAAGTTAAAGCTTTGGCAAAAATGGTAAACAAAAGGGCTTACCACACACTGCTTTCATATCCTCATCCAAACCAAAATCATTCAATCACCACAACAACATCACTTTGCACCAAGCAAATTATTTCACTGCCACAGCATTATAAATCCTTTCAATTCACAATCTAAACCATCCACTAAAAATGCTCACAAAATTTACAGTTCATTGTATTCAATAAATAGCTTTAAGGCAATTATTGGATTTTGACCACAGCCTTTACACTGGACACTTTTATTAAGGGGACAGTAACAGATTTTTGTATATTAGATACTTTTATTAAAGTGACAGTAACAGGTAACTGTTACATACCTCCCACCATTTTGATGATAAATACCTATTTATCACAAAGTACCTCAACTTCCTCTGGGAAACATCTTGACAGCAAATCTGCCACTGTGTTTTGTTTACCTTTAATGTGTCTTACTTGGAAGGTAAATTCTTGTAAGAACAGGATCCATCTCAGTAATTATGATTCTGACCTTTTACCTTACTTAACCACTGAAGAGGGAAATGATCAGATTCTACAATAAACTCTTTGCCCTATAGATACTCACGTAAGTGTGATATACACCTCACTATGGCAAGGCATTCTTTTTCAACTGTGTTTGTAGCCTTATTCTGTCCAATAACGTCTTGCTTATGAACATGACTGGTAATTTCTTACCTTCAACTTCCTGTTGCAGAACTCCTCCTATACCTCTATCGCTACTATCGGTTTGGAGAGTGAAGGTTTTACTGAAATCCGGGTTCCTCAGAACTGGATAAGATGTGATTGACATTTTGAGCCTGTCAAGTGCTTGCTGATGTTCATCAGTCCAAACAACTTTGTTTGGATTTGCTTTTGCTGTCAAGTCAGTCAGTGGTGATGCAATTTCGGCAAAGTGTGGTATGAAACGCCTGGTTCAGTAAGCCAAATGAGTGACCTAACCCTCCTTTTTGTAGTTGGTACTGGTATCTCTTTTATTGCTCTGATTTGTCCTCAGTAGGCCTAACTTCACCATTACCCACAATGTGAGCCAAAATTCTAGTTGCTTGAAGGCAAAGAAACATTTTGACGGTTTTGCAGTCAAATGTGCTTGTTTCAGGGCATCAAGAATGGAGTCTAAATGCTGAATATGAATATTCCACTCATCACTGAAGATAATTATATCATCAATAAATGAATCGGAAAAGTCCTCTTTGCCATCAAGCACCATTTTTATCAACCGAACAAAACTTGCACCCGAGTTGATCAAACCAAAAGGCATAACCCTAAACTGGAATTGTCCAAAAGGAGTAACAAAGGCACTTAATGGTTTTGCTTCTTCTGATAGTGGGATTTGCCAGTAGCCTTCTAGCTTTGTATTTTTACTGCTTCCAAAGGATCTAACAATTATTTTTATTTTGTCAAATCTATTTTACTTAAAAACTTAGATTTGCAGCTGGTTTTGTGCCGTGTGGCGGCCCTAAAAAGTCTCCCCGTACATCATCCATAGTGCAGATTATATTTTCTTTTGATCCTTTGGGATCAGTGAGAATATTTAGAGTATTTCAAATTTTTTGTACGTTAAGAATCATCTTCTTAACAGTATTTTGATTATTCGGCCCTTTTGGGAAAATAAGTCTTTGATTAAGACTACACTGGTGTAAATTCTTGAAATTGCAGCAATAATATCTGGCTTTCGCTGCCAGTTTTATAAAGGGTCACCGATGAAGGTTCATTACCCGAAATTGTACAATATGGCCCACCTTTTCACTTTCAATGTTTTTACTGATTCCAAAGGATCAAACAGTTATATTTTATTAATTACGTACTTCATCCATTTTGGGCATTGGTTGAGGGTCAAATAATGTGATGCTATTCAAACCCCTATAATCTACGCAAAAGCGTAATGTGTTATCTTTCTTAGGAACACAAACTATGGGTGCAGCCCATGGGCTCTGTGAATTTTCAATGATTCCAGCAGCTTTCATGTTATCTATTTCTTGTTTAACCTGTGCCCTCAGTGCAAAAGGTAAACAGTATGGTTTCTTAAAAATTGGCCTTTTGTCTTTTAATTTTATATCATGGACAACTAAGTCAGTCTTTCCAGGAATATTTGTGACCACATCTTCATATTTTTCTAACATAACTTAAAGGAATTAATGTTTTTTCTTTTCAGTTCAGAAAAATCATAACACGTTACAGACGTATAGGTTATAACTTGAATGTTATGCGACAGTCTGCATGCTTAGTTTTTAACCCAAGCATGGTTGATAACTATGCTGCCTTCTTTAATTGCACGCCGGTGGGTCGGACGTCAGACTCTATGATGGCCCCGACATAAAGCTATTCATTTTAGTTGGTTGGGGCCGGAGCTTCTTGTCTGTTGCTTGGCCCACCGGGGTCCAACTGGTGTTTTTCTTTTGCTCCGGAGTTAGTAGGTTATTCGGCGCCCAGGGATCTCCATCGTCGGGCAGCTTAGTCTGTGAGTCCTGGTTTTTGATTCATCAGGATGTTTATCATGATTTATTTGTTTGTTCTTGATGATTCATTGACTAGTTAGAGATTCACCACGAGGACCGAAGAACTAACTAAATGTTATGAACCACTGCAGACGCTGAGGGTGAGGTTAGGCGCCTGTAAAACCGGTTTAAGCCCGCCGGTAACTTTGTGTTACTGATCGTTCCAAGTCGATACTTCTGGTGTGGTTCTTTTTGTTTTATGTCTTGATGTTCAAAAATTTTTGTGCTGTTGGCGCCTTATGTATGTTTTCATATTTTAGTTAAGTTAAGGTAACTGAGTGGCCACCTATTGGGAAAATAGCTGCTCATTCGGCTTACTATATGTTTCATGGTATAAGTACCCGATTGTTAGTTTGGTTTTTTTCCCACCTCGGTTTTTGGAGTGGGAGTCTTTTTCTGATTGCGCCTTTTCCTGATCTTTGCCTACTTGTACCTTTTTATTTCTAAATTTCTAAAACATATATGACATGATTTTTCCGCTTTTTTGACGCTTTCTACTCGTAATATCAGATTGTCCGCTTTCTACTCGTAATATCAGATTGTCCGAAGGTACATTTTGTCGCGTTGAGGTTCAAATGATGTTGGCGGTCAAGTGCCACGATAGGGTTCTGCGGTGTTCATGTCTTTACAGCCTGTTCCCTGCTATAGATATTTGTATATGTACTGTTGTTTGACCTTACATGTTTTGCATGCATTGAAAGTATCAATATACTTGTAATTTTTATAAACTCGTATTAATGCTGATATAGCATGATAATGAACTAGATATTCACATTGTTTCTATTTTTAACACTGCCCATGAACAGGTGGACTATTTATGTGCATGTACCTTAAAATGTTATAGTTATCATAATAATACGCTAGATATGCTAGAAATTAGCTTTGTTTCTATTGTTAACTGTGCTCCATAAATAGTTGGAATATCCATGTTTTTTTTTATCTTATGCATGTATTTGTAGTCACCTTGAGAGAGGGCAGTCTCTGTGTCTGATCGACAAATGTACGAAATGTTAAAAAATGTGATGTGAAAACCTATTTGCAAAAAATAATAATATTAAAATACATGAACATTTATGATTGCCTTTGTGTAGAATTTTATGTACATTTGATTAGTGACAGTCCTTCATATATGATAGTTCGTCTCTCACTAATGAGAAAGACCATCATTATTTCTTGAATAGTGCTGATGTGTGTTGGTGAGTTCTTTGATGGCTGACTAGGCCAATTCTGGCTCTAAACTGTCGGTTGCAAGTAGAGCAAGTCAATGTCATAGAGTCTGCTGGTGGCACATTTGTTTTGGCTTTGCGCTCTCTTCGCTTTCTTTCAGCTTCACAGATTCTCTTCTTTTCATAGAGAACTGCTCCTTTGTTGATGAGACCTCGCCACTTTGATCGCTCCTGTGCAGTCTGTTCCCAGGACCCCATTGGTATTTCGAAATCCTTCAGAGAGGCTTTGAGGGTGTCTTTGTAGCGTTTTTTCTGGCCACCTTGAGAGCGCTTTCCCTCCTGTAGTTCTCCATAGAAAACTTTCTTTGGAAGTCGCGCATCAGGCATTCTTATAACATGGCCAGTCCATCTTAGCTGTGCTAGCTTTAAGACTGTATGCATGCTTTGCATCCCTGCTTTCCTCAGGACCTCTGTGTCTGGAATCTTGTCCTGCCACTTGATTTTTAACAACTTTCTCAAACAGCTTAAGTGGAAATGGTTAAGTCTCTTTGCATGGCGTTGGTATACTGTCCAGGTCTCACATGCATACAAGAGGGTTGGCAGTACCACAGCCTTGTAGACTTTCAGCTTGGTGTCAAGCTTGATTCCATTTCGCTCCCAGACATTTGCACGGAGTCTTCCGAATGCCACACTAGGTTTTGCAATTCTGGCAGTGATCTCATCATCAATATGCACTGCTCTGGAGAGAGTGCTTCCCAGGTAGGTGAACTTGTCAACAACTTTCAGTTTTTGCCCATTCACAGTGATGGTTGGTTCATTATATGGTTTTCCGGGGGCTGGTTGGTGTACAACCTCTGTCTTTTTTGTGCTGATTGTGAGATCATAGTTATCACATGACTGTGAGACTTGATCCATGGCTCTTTGCATTTTTGCCTCTGTGTTGGCATTCTTATCCATATCATCTGCATAGAGGAGCTCATCTAGCACATCAGTCTGGACCTTAGTTTTGGCTTGCAACCTTCTGAGGTTGAATATGTTGCCATCAAAACGGTACCTGATTGGAAAACCAGTGTCACTGTCCTGAAAAGCATCCATAAGCATGGCAGAAAACATCATGCTGAACAGTGTTGGTGCCAGAACACAGCCTTGTTTGACCCCATTTGTTACTTCAAATGGTTCAGAGAACTCTCCATCATTTTGCACACGTGCCTGCATGCCATCATGAAACTGCCGCACCATAGCTATGAATCTGGGTGGACAGCCAAACTTGGCCATGATTTTCCAGAGTCCATCACGACTAACAGTGTCAAAAGCTTTGGTGAGGTCAACAAACGTCATGTATAGATCTACATTCTGTTCTTGGCATTTCTCCTGAAGCTGTCTTGCTGTGAAGATCATGTCTATTGTCCCTCTGTCTTTTCTGAATCCACATTGACTTTCTGGGATAAGTCCCGTCTGATCAAGATGAGCATTCAGACGATTCAATAGAATTTTTGCAAGTATCTTCCCAGCAATTGATAGGAGGGAGATGCCTCTGTGATTGTCACAGACTTGAGGATTTCCTTTCCGCTTGTATAGGTGGATTATGGATGCATCCTTAAATTCTTGTGGGATAGCCTCCTTCCTCCACATACAGTGAAACAACTCTGTCAGTTTCTCTGCCATGGGTAGCCCCCCAGCCTTGTAAACTTCGGCAGGAATTGCATCTGCACCTGAGGCTTTGCCAGATGGTAGTTGTTGAACTGCTTTTCTTGTTTCCGTAACGGTAGGAAATTCATCTAACAGAACACTGCACTCTATCTGTGGAAGTCTGTCGATTGCATCCTCATTGATGCTTGATGGTCGATTAAGCACACTATTGAAGTGTTCTGCCCACCTTTCCAAGATAGCTTCTTTATCTGTGAGAAGAGTGTTTTCATCTGCACTGAGCAATGTGGTGGCTCCAGAACTCTTTGGACCATAAATGGTTTTCAGTGCATCATGAAATTTCTTCATGTCCTTTCTATCCGCAAAAGACTGAATTTCTTCTGTTTTCTTCCTCAGCCAGGAATCTTGCATGTCCCTAAGCTTGGTCTGGACTGTCTTACAAATGTTGCTGTAGGCTGCTTTCTTTGATACTGAGCTAGTATCATCTTGATGTGCCTTGAGCAAACGGTGCTTTTCTTCAAGAAGCCTCTGAATTTCATCATCATTCTCATCAAACCAGTCTTGATGTTTGCGAGATAGATGGCCTAAGGTGCTTGCAGCTGAAGAAAGAACTGTTTTATGGAAGACTGTCCAGTTTTCTTCGGGGTCCTCTGAACTGAGATTCATTGCATCCAGTTGGTTGCAAATGTCTGTTAAGAAATCTTGTCTCATGCTGTCTTTATTCAGCTTTGAGACATCCAGTCTCTTAGGAGCTTTCTTGCCTTGAGGTCGCCTCGCAGGCTGTATTCTTAGGTTGAGTTTGCTGACAACCAGTCTATGATCTGTCCAGCAGTCTGCACCACACATAGTCTTTGTCACTTTAACATCCTGCCTGTCTGTTCTCCGCACTATGACATAGTCTATGAGATGCCAGTGTTTGGAACGGGGATGCATCCAGGATGTTTTGTTCCTATTAGGTAGACAGGAGACTGTGTTGGTGATTAGAAGATCATGTTCAGCACACTTCCTGAGAAGCAAGAGACCATTGCTGTTGCACTTTCCAACCCCTTCTGGACCTATAACTCCTTCCCATGTGTGGTGGTCTGTACCCACTCTGGCATTAAAGTCGCCAAGAAGGATAAGCTTGTCTGTGCGGGGTGTTGCAGAAATAACATTGTCTAGGTCATCATAGAACTTGTCCTTGACCTCATCTGGATTGGTCATTTTGGGTGCATAAGCACTGACAATAGTTGCATGTTTATTGCCTGACAGAGGAAGTCTCAATGTCATTAGACGGTCATTAATGCCTTTTGGCAATCCTGACAGCTTACCAACAAGTTCTGTTTTGATGGCAAAGCCAACTCCTGCTTCACGCCTCTCTTCACTTTTGCGTCCACTCCAGAAGAAGGTGTATCCAGCACCAACTTCTTTGATCTCCCCAACATCTGCGAACCGAGTCTCACTCAATGCAGCTATCTGTATATCATACCTCCCAAGTTCTCTGCCCACAAGGGCCGTTCTACGCTGTGGTCTATCTGACCCAGCACTATCCATTAAAGTGCGCACATTCCATGCGCCAATCCGTAAGGGGATTACTCTAGCTTTTTTCTTTGTATTTCGACCGCTTAAGGGGATCCCCGCTGATCGCGGTTAACCAGCCAGGGGGTTTGAAGCAGGCAATTGTTTAGGGCACCTTTTCTAGCCCCTTCCCCATGCTACGGGGGTGAGCAGTGCGGTCCTAAATAGGTCTGCTCAGTCACTCAGCCGACTGCCGAATTCTGCTTACTGCTTCTCCTCACAGAAAACGACCATTAGAACTGAGCCGCCTGTGTGCAGGTCTGCAACTACAACTCCCAGTGTGTCCTACACCTGCTGCTTCGCCACTCGCCCATCGCCACAGGACTTTGTAGGTATGTGGGTGCAAGTGTGATGAAATTGTGTGTATGCAAGTGCTTGTGTGTTGAGAAATAAGATGACATGCGCTATAAAATTGGATTATAGTGAGGAAGAGGTGCGCAACGTCAACCTCACTCTCTAGTCCTCGCCCAGCTGCGCCCAGAGGCAAGACACAGGTCAAGACGTCTGGAGTTGGGTTTGGATGCAGTGGATGACCGTAACATCTTTAGTGCCTTGTCACGCTCTGCATGTTCGACAACATGTTGCTGTATCGCTTTCTGAACCGTTGAATCAGATGATTTCTTCCGCTCCATCTACCGAAACAGTCTTTGCATATCTGGACTAGGCATATCCAGACACACAGGTTTGATTTTGGAGTTTCCTTCTCCTAGATGAATTGCTGGCCACAGCTGAAGAGCTCCATCTACCCTTTCTTAGGCTTTGTTTCGAGACCTGTAAACTCCTAGGAGGGCTGTCAACCAAGACTAATGAGTTCCCCCTGCCCAGCTAGATTTTTGTGTAGAGAACTAGCTTAACTCCTAGATGAGTTGCCTTCCAAGGCTAACGAGCCCCATCTGCACCGCATGACAACAGGTAGTACTGATTACATGTTACAGTAACAGTTAAACTGACCTGACCTTCATATATAAATTATACAAAGAAAACTTTGTTGATTTTATTTTATTACCCTGCTGTCAACCAAGACTAATGAGTTCCCCCTGCCCAGCTAGATTTTTGTGTAGAGAACTAGCTTAACTCCTAGATGAGTTGCCTTCCAAGGCTAACGAGCACCATCTGCACCGCATGACAACAGGTAGTACTGATTACATGTTACAGTAGCAGTTAAACTAACCTGACCTTCATATATAAATTATACAAAGAAAACTTTGTTGATTTTATTTTATTACCCTGCTGGATAAAGAGATAAAACTTAGCAATGATCAGGAAACGGTGCAAGCAAAAACGATTGGCGCAATCAGAAAAATAAAACTACTGAACTACAGCTCAATACAGCAGTCTTTGGTTCACGAAGCTGTTCTACGCAAATATGTGAAAAATGTCGAATTGTTATATTTTTGTTAAATGGTAAATGGCGCCTTTCTTGCCCCATCGGCCTGCCACTCATGACCTTACTATTTCTCGCCTCGCCGATGTTTAAGGGTGTACTGGTGATCACAGGTATGACGTAATGTGCAACGCTATCCCAAGTTTAAGAGTTCGCCTCTACTGATTGCATTTATTTACTGTTACACGTATTTACCTGTTCGTGTGACAAATGGTATAGCCTTATTACTATGCATCTATGAATTATCTGTAGTCATAGCAAATTGTTATCAGTCAAACTTCAAATCATCCACACAACCAGCCATGCCAGACAATAAAAGCAGTACTGTCATACAGTGGAATCAAATTCCCAGGAGGCCAAATATGAGTAAGCAGAGACACTGTATGACTTTTTCAAGTCATAAACTGATGTCATATTCAAAATGTTGGTTTTCTCATGAAATGGATTAAATACTGAGATAAGCTATCTAATTTTCCCTCCCATAGTCCACCCAGGCCTTTAATCTCTAACATCCACACAACCAGTCCTGAAAGACAATAACAACAGTATTGTATGATTGTTTAAGTCATAAACTGATGCCGTACCAAGTATAAGGCCCAAAAAAATAAGAATGTTTCCGGTAACATGCCAGAAAAAAAATGGGTCGATAGGTTTTTTTTTTTTTTTTTTTTTTTTTTTTTTTTTTTTTTTTTTGAGGGAAGCCTTACCATGTAAAATACCTGCACATAGATATACAGTTTAATCAGAATTAAACCGTTTTCTCCTCCAGTGCACATGCACAGATTCTTAGTTAAAGCTTCAATTCAACATTTTTTATTCTTTTGCCGGTCCGGTACTTGGAAAACACAATCTTTTTCGATTTTCGAGTTTTTATTTTCGGAAAACAGGAAAAAAATATTAGAGTCGGGGAGTTTTTGACAGGGTCGGTCGGGTTACCGGAAACATTCCTTTTCAAAGTTTGGCCTAAGTAACAATGCGACTACTGAGGTAAGATCACAACCAAACTGTACACATTTGGTGCATATTACTATTTGTTTCGAAATTGCACCCAATTCTTAATCCATGAACTTGAGCGTTCGATGATCGTATTCTTTGGAAATTTAATCGTATGCTTTTGTGTCCTTCTTAAGACGTATGAAATATGTTCATATAAACGCCATGATTCCATATCATATAAAATGTTTGGGAAAACAGCATTAACCTCTATTACGGCCCGTATGCACAACCAAACGTAGTATTACTTAGTTAAATCGTAGTAGAGCGTGCCAATACGAAGTTATACCTAGTAATACCTGCTGAAACCTACTGAAACCTATCAAAACGTAGGGTAACACCTAGCAAGTCGTAGTAAAACGTATTGAAACGAAGTCCCTGCGTATTGATACGTAGAGTTCCACCGGGTTGTAATTTACGTTTTAGTACGTATTTGTTACGTATGTAAGTTACGTTTTACTACGATTCGACTACGCTTTGCTACGTTTTACTACGTTTTACTAGGTATAAGCTACGTAAATCAGAGTGCCACGTTCGAAATGTTTTTTTTAGTTCGAACGTGGCATGGGCCAGGTATATAGCCGTATATAGCCGTATGTAATACGTTCCACTACGTTGTAATACGTTTTACTACGTATATTGCCGTATTGCTACGTTTCAGAAACGTAGTAAAACGTAGGCCTCGAAACGTGACATAAAGAACATTTTATTTTGCTATGGTTTTGACAACGTATTTGTTTATAGATGTATAACATTATGTTTTACTTTTCTATCATATTCATGTGAATATATACTGAGACACTTTAAAAACGCACCACTCACTTAAATTCTTGTATTTTTTGTGAAGTCTCAATATTTTCAATCAATGGTGATTAAAGTTAAAAGTCCTATAACATGAGTTCAATTTATCTCACAATTCAGAAGGATGTGACTTGTGGTGCCTTGATATTTCAAGTATCGCAATAAACTGCCAAATTTAAAGCGTCAAAGGGCTGCTATACCTTACATTGTGAGCGAAAAAAGTTTTTCAGTGAATATGCGTTTTCGATTGCTAGGGAAGGACAAATGCATCAAGAATCTTTTTCTTCCGGGTACGATATAGAAAATCAATTGAAGTGTTATTTTGTTGTGGAGGCGTGGATAGAAAAAAAAAACAACAAAAAACATTTTTCTCATTTTTTCTCATGCCACGGACCAAATGGGTATTTTCATGAACGTACAGCTGTATATATGGTTTTGTCAAATTACGATCATGAATTTAGTGTCTTGAATAAGTTTTTATATTCTTAAATCGATATCAATAATCAGGAACGTTTGTTCTTTCCATGGTATTGACAATTAACTTGTATATGCTTTATTTTTCAATCATATTCAGAAACGTAACTAATGCATGTAATCATTTTCTCATTTTACATTCAATATGTTTGAAAGATTGTGGTAGATCAATCGATCTCCACCCGTGGGGCCGGGACTTAACCAAAGTTAACAACACGCATTATGAGTAAACAAGCAAAAACAATTGGCGCAATCAGAAAAATAAAACTACTGAACTACAGCTCAATATAGCAGTCTTTGGTTAACGAAGCTGTTCTACGCAAATATGTGAAAAATGTTGAATTGTTATATTTTTGTTAAATGGTAAATGGCGCCTTTCTTGCCCCATCGGCCTGCCACTCATGACCTTACTATTTCTCGCCTCGCCGACGTTTAAGGGTGTACTGGTGATCACAGGTATGACGTAATGTGCAACGCTATCCCAAGTTTAAGAGTTCGCCTCTACTGATTGCATTTATTTACTGTTACACGTATTTACCTGTTCGTGTGACAAATGGTATAGCCTTATCAAACGACGATGTGCAATTATTGCTAATAGACGTCACAGATACTAGGAATGACTCAATATAGTTATTCTTTTAAAATTTTAAATCGCTTGGTTTAGAATTGGAAATGTAACTGGTTTTTGTGGGACCTATTTCCTGGAAAATGGAATGCATTTGAATAAACATTACATAAAGCCTACATGTCTAGGATACATAATCTGCAAAACTGAGGATTATTTTGGGGTCATGGAAATGTATTTCTCTGGGAAAAGTTAGTGTAAACATGTTTTTCTGGAAAATTCTGAAAGTGGGTAACTTGGGGCGGCTCGTGTGCGCTTATTGTTGGCTGAAAGATGACATGCCTTTTGTTTCAGGTTCTTATATGATTGAAGTCAATGACTACATCAAAAATTCTGACTTATGTTTTTCAAAAAGCTTAGAAAAATGGGTCCGACGATTTCAACCAGGAAGTAACTGAAAAATGACTCACTTGCTCTGAGCTGAACACTCATTTCACAATCCTGTATACACAAATCCATGTATTTGCAACATATTCAACAGCCCCATGATAAAGCATGCTAAAGAATGTAACATTGTTGACAAAAATAAACAATGCTTTTTTATACAGGTAAATCTTCAAACATGTATATACAGTGGCCACACATAAGTCCTTAAAACCAAACCAGTGAACCCGTGGACCTGAAAGACGAGTGAAAGTGCTAAGCTGACATCAAGTCTTATACCGTTATTGAAGATTGCAACACTTTCATCAGGAAAACATGTCCTTGGAATAAATACCACCTAACTCCCATTTTTATATAATAGAACTGGGGTACGCAAGGGTATACCTATTTTTTCTTATTCTTGATCCAAAACATAAGTTGTGGGTACTCGTTAGAACCGCCTCGTCAATGTTTTGAGCAAAAAATATTGAATATTTCGATTTTTTTCTTATGAAAATATTTTGGTTTTTACAGCAGAAATGAAAGAATTCCATATTTGTTCACCTTCTCCGTGTTAAGGCCTTAATTTTCGAATCTGACTTTAATTTTAATTAGATCGTGGTCATCTTATTCACATTATTGATGATAAGCATGTTATTGGTGTTAAATACCAAGTTTGTTGAAAATCCCCCTGAATTGATTCAGGAGTCATAAAAATTTTAAGTATTTATGAGTATAGCCCATGTGGTCAAGATTTCACAAACCTCATCCATAGAGCATAAACAATGGCTTTAATAGGCTGATCATTTTTAAAAAAAAAACAAACAAAAAAACAGTCTAACCATTACTTCCGAGAAGACCTCTAGGAAGTGTAAAGTGAAAAGTCTGTCTCATTGTATCTTTTTTAAAATTTCTACGGGCGAGTATATAATATACAATTGTTGCCCTTGAGTGAGGGTGACATGGCGATTTGTTCACCCGAGGCAGGTAATATTGCCCGAGGGCGAAGCCCGAGGGCAATATAACCTGTCGAGGGTGAACAAATCGTCATGTCACCCTCACTCACAGTGAGGACGCAGCCAGCGTGCAAGCGGTAATTGTATTTTATTTTGAAACCTTACTCGACGCAAAATAATCCGAAACAAAATGGCGACCACTTTTTGGTCGAAATTTCGATCAAAATGACACGCTTATTGCTGTGCTTAAAACAATAGCTGTTCTACGGTGCAGCTAGATCCGCCTTGTCCGGGATTTCATATTGCCGTCTTACACTGAGACGCCGCATGACAAACTTTTTTCAACGAAAACGACACGAAACACTTTTGCCTGTCACGGCATTCCCCTGAAATGTGAATTTTAGGGGGTGCCAATTATATTAGAACAAAAAATTGTTCACACTCGGATATTATATTTGACCGTACGCAAGTCATCAAGATAGATTTGACCGTGTTGAGGCTAATTCTGTGTATTGGAGAAGATCGTATTACGTCACACCACATGTGTAAAGTCGGCGGTCGTTTTTGAAGTATTTCTGTGGTGTAAACAGTCACATCATGACACGTTCTTCTCTGTAAATCAAAATGTGTGATACTTGTTGTCATCTTTCTCCATTTTGTGGAAAGGATTTAATTAATCAGTTTGATTTTGGTGAAATTTCATCATGAAATTCTGGATTTACCAAACCATCATTCCATGGACATGAGGAGTGGGTGGGGAAGATCATGTAATACTCTGATACTCTTCCTGAGATGTATGGGGTGTACACCTAGCAGCTTAGACATGTGAGACTCTAACACTGCTCGTAAGTACCCACAAATATGTTTATTACAGCATAGCTCTATCCACAATCATGACAATGGTCCTCAGCAATGGTCTCTAAAAGATCTTTGGCAGTTTGCTGAATGGCAGTTTGCTGAACCCTAGACTCGCACACTCAGCTGATGTGTACAATCTCCATGGAGCGAAACGTCTCGTCACCATTACGAATGTACTTTCAGCCTCGTGTCCATCCGTAAAACAAGATGGCGAAAACAAGTGGTTTTACACACCGATTGTTTTACATAGAATTCCATCGTTAATAGAAAGAAATGCTCACCGACACTTCGCTATTTGATGAAACACATATTTAAATTTCTTTCAATAAAATTTTCTCCTCAAAATTCTGCGTTTTCTTTTTCTAACAGATTCATTTTTCAGCTGTTTGTCATCGTGTTCACTCGTGTGGGGCCGTTTCCGGAACGAGCCGAACACATATGCCGAACATTAATTTTTATTCCAGTTGAAAGGTCAAGATTTGGCCTTGTCCAATGATATGCACGCATTTCTACAAATGACGTCAATCAGGTCAGCCATTTTGATTTCGCCGCGTGGCGTTTGACGTCATCGTGACGTTGCAACACGCGCTTCATTATACTAATTGATCAATTAAATATTAATTGACAATTAACTTTCCATATAAGGAAATGGCCGTTAGTCAATTCTCGGCGTAAACATACGAACATATACGGATGATTAAGTGCATTGAAAGAATGACAGCCAGAAGTTTTTAAACGAGAATAAAATCGCTCAAACGGACAGAAAAGGTTGGATTTTTTTCTAAAAGCACAATAAACATGTTAGTAACGCATCGGTGAAGTGTATTCTTCTTGATTTATCTTGAAAAAGTTGCAATAATCGACACTTCGTTTCACCATTGAAAAACCAACTGGGATCGCAACGAAGAGATATGGAACATATGTGTAATATAGCGGAGTGAGATCTCGCAACTAGCTGAACCCTAATTGCACCAGTCATTTGTAATCACTGCCCCCTCCCCCCCACCTACGGGGAAGGGTGAGAGGAAGGGTGAAAGCCGGGTTAAAGAGCAGGGCAGTTACTTTTCGAGTGTCCCTGCAGTCCAGGGGAAATGAAGGGGGGTTTGACATTAGGATCCTTACCCCAGGGAGATTTTGTTCTGTGAAGGGCAGGGCAAAGAGCAAAGTTTTGACCTCCAGTTTGCCCCCTGGGGGTGGGGCTAATTGCAGGGCGATGAAAGCTTAAAGGCATAATCCCTGCCCTTCCCTGTAGGTGGGGGAGCAGTGGTTACAAATGTATTGTGCATTTATAAATTGGTGTGAACAGGTGAACCACCATTCAACATCGGCAGAAATTAGGACCCAATAAATCTGGTCTAAGCTTCTCTGTAATTTTTAAGGCAGTGTTTCTGTTGTGATTCTAGCTCTATGTTTTTGTTGTCATTGCTTTTGTGTGTGTGTGTGTGTGTGTGTGTTTTGTGTTTCTTTTTTTTTTTTTTTTTTCTTTTTCTTTTTAACATATTAACAAGTGAGGTGTATTAATGAAGAAAAGCTGTGTATTAATCAATCTATTCTTGTGGGCATGCACTGTTATATACTATGTTTTTCTTATGTTTTAAAAAATTAAAATTATCACCAGAAAATTTTTCATATTTGTCATATTTTTGCTCAAAACAGAGATTGTGGGTGCACGTAGAACCACACCGAGACGGTTCTAACGAATACCCACAATCTATGCTTTGGAGCAAAAATAAGAAAATAGGTATAACCCTACTGGTATACTAAAGTTTTTATATATAAAAGCGGGGTTTGAAGGGGTATACTTTACACGGACATGTTATCCTTATTAAATGTTAATGCTAATTTATATAATTTACTTCTGAAAACAGGAAATATTAGAGAATATTTGGGAACATCAAGTAACCTGTCTCTTTTGACAGTATTTGTGGGGTCAATGGGTTCCAACAGGGTTCAAACAGTTTTTGTGGGCTAGGGAAAAATATATGCGTTATGCACCAGTCATTTGTATCCCCAGCCCCTATGGGACTGGGGGATAGGGACACAGCAGGCTTATGTGCCGGGTTATAACCTCCGATGAGTGCCGGAGATATGACAGGATACAGTCACATTAATTCAAATGAACTAGTAGTTGTATCTTTCGTATTTAACTACTTTACTGGTCTGACTGTTAGCTATGGAAGGCAAAAGCCGTCAAAACTCCCATTTTAAATGAAACAGGCAAAGTAGAAATGAACTAATCTATTTTCAAATAAAACAAACCGTAATCATGGTAATATCACATAAAACGAGCGAAAATGACACAAATCAATTCCTAATGTGAAACGGACCAATTCATTTCAAAATAAGAAGACAAAGTAGAAATGAACTAATTCATTTTCAAATAAAATAAACCGTTATATCACATAAAACAAACGAAAATGACACAAAACAATTACTTATGTGAAACAGACCAATTCATTTTAAAACCAAACAATCAATTTCTCCAAATGGGACAACTTGAAATCAAACGAAACAAACGTTTCCCAAACCAAACAATTGATTCTGAAATAAACCTATCCGGTAATAAAAAAGGTGCAGGTCAAACGAAATACCGAAAAATCGAATATTAATAAAATGGACCCGAGTCAGTTCGGCCCAAAGCGACTTACTTGGAAAGCGTCAAAAACTCATCATGATCGATCGATCATCTGTCATCATCATCATCATCATCATCATCATCATCACCATGATGATCGATCATCATCATCATGATCGATCATCATCATCATGATCATCATCATGATCGATCAACATTATCATGATCGATCATCATCATCATGATCGATCATCATCATCATGATTGATCATCATCATCATCATATTCATCATGATCGATCATGATTATCGATGATGATCGATCATTAGTAATCATGATGGTCGATCATGATGATGATGATGATTGATCATGTTGATGTTCGAGGATGTTGATTATGATGATTGATCATGATGATGATGATCGATCGATCATAATGGTGATGATCGACCATGCTGATGATGATGTTCGATTGATCATAATGATGATCGATCACGATTATGATCGATCATGATAATCGATCATGATGATGATGATCGATGATGATGATCGATGATGATGATTATCGATGATGATGATCGACCATGATGATGATCGATCATAATGATGATCGATGATGATGATTGATCATGATGATGATCGATCATGATGGTGATAATTGATCATCATGGTGATGATCAATGATGATGATGATCGATCATGATGATGATCAATCATGATGATGATCGACCATGTTGATGATCGATCATGATGATGACGATCGATCGTCATGGTGATGATCGATGATGATAATGCTGATCGATCATGTTTATCGATCATGATGATGACTATCGATCATCATGGTGATGATCGATGATGATGATGATCGATGATGATGATCGATCATGATGATGATGATGATGATGATGATGATGATGATGATGATGATGATGTTCGATCATGATGAGACTGACGTTTTCCAAGTAAGTCGTTTTGGGCCGAACTGACTCGGGGTCCATTTTATCAATATTCGATTTTTCGGTATTTCGTTTGGCCTACACCTTTTTTATTACCGGATAGGTTTATTTCAGAATCAATTGTTTGGTTTGGGAAACGTTTGTTTCGTTTGATTTCAAGTTGTCCCATTTGGAGAAGTTGATTGTTTGGTTTTAAAATGAATTGGTCTGTTTCACATAAGTAATTGTTTTGTGTCATTTTCGTTTGTTTTATGTGATATAACGGTTTATTTTATTTGAAAATGAATCAGTTCGTTTCTATTTTGTCTAGTTCATTTAAAAATGGGACTTTTGACGGCTTTTGCCTTCCATAGTTAGCAGCTCTATAAAAATTAAGTTAGATGCCCTGCTATTTCCCGGCACCATAGTGACTGTGGATACAAATGGCTGGTGAATTACTACATACCCATGCAACTTTATTAAACATGATTTCAATTATCTTTCAGAGGTCTGAGGCATGCAAGGAATGTGACGTGATCCCTTGACATGGTCAACAACATGATGTGAATACCCAGGAAAATTCTGCACTGCGAAATAAACAATGGAGAAAAAGGCTAACATGGCCTTGGAATTTATACCACACTTTTATATAGTAAAACTGGAGTGTGCATGGGTGTACCTATTTAAACGGCTATTTTTCTTATTTTTGATCCAAAGAGTATGGATACTTGTTAGACTTCTATGGGTACTTGTTAGACCTACCTCACCAAGGCCATTCTAACATGTAGTACCCACAATATAGGTTACAGCAAAAACAACCATCTTAAGTTACAAAATTTTTCAACTAAAATCTTCATGGGTGTGTTTTCGTATTGTATCATGGTTTAATTTAGAGGCTTGAAGTTTTGGATTGATTTAGGAAGAAGAGGAATTGTACTATCCCTGTAGTGGAAACAAAGCCACTGATCACTGCACAGTGCACAGCTGATCTGCGCCTTTGTTTTCACCTAGGCTAAAAATGGAATCTCTCATGACGCAGCTCATATATGAACTGGCAGCTCATATACTTGAAGCCAGTAAAAACGCAACTTTCAGCATATAACCTATCCAACGATTCTTGGATATTTTCGCAATGTTAAAATATAAAATCATGAAATTGTCGTCCCGATATGAAGGGCATATTCGTCTTGTGCTAAATTAGCAAGTGAAGTAAAGCGATCTGCGCTTTTCGATTAAGGGACACAACTCAAACATGGGCAAAACAAAAGCAAATGCACCTTATCAATCCAGCTATACGTTAACCTTTATGACTAGCTCTTTTGTGTTCAAACTTTCGGTCAATGCCAATATTGCTCTTAAGTCTATGTAAACCATTCCGTAGATTTTTTTTTTTCAAATTTTGATCTTATAAAAGGCCATCAAAGTCAGTACATGAAAACCGGAAATGAATTCACGAATGCCATTTTTGAAAATTAAAACTATCATAAAATGGACCCATATGCTAGAACGTAACATCTCCTGTGTCCAAACTATGGAATGATTCTTTTTTATTGAAGTTTCGGTAGATTCTCAAAATCTGTGGTATTTTTTCGAAAATTTGAACATTTGGAAATTAATCCTGGTCGTTCCATCAGGTGGAATTGTCGGTATTACACCGTTTTTTTGTTGCTGGTATTCGGCCGCATACTTCCGCATTGAAATTGGGTTGCTATGCAAGGTTGAATGGGTTTAAAATCAATTTTTAATGATTTTGTCATTTTTCACCCAAAAATCAACCAGAAGTGCTAAATTGAGTTCAGTGTTCGCTGAACGATTCTCGGGCGAGGGGCAAGCTGACTTCGCTATAAACAAAGCGCACAAGGTGTCCCTGAAAGGTAGAAATAACCTGTATATCAGTTGCATTTTTAATGGTTTTAAGTATATATGAACTCGAGATAAAACAAGGCCTGGAAAAATTGCTTTGTTTGGGGTAACATCTTGGAAAACTCAAGGTAGGGTTACTATAAAGGTGCATATTTATTTATTAATTTTATTTTATTCTCTTATTATTTTTTCTGTTAAAAGTCATTAATTTGCCATAAATACTGTTGTTATCCTCAATTTCTTAGAAATATTGAGATAAAAAAATTAGGATTCACCAAAAAATCTAGGTAGGGTCAGGTTACCCTAAACACTTCCTTTTTTTTTTTATTTTATGCTCACAGCTGACTTGAGAAATAAAAGGAAATGTGTTTTTATTATAACTTCTTGCCAACTCAGAAATCCAGAAGTCTTTTCTTACGAATGAGTTTAAGTATGGAAAGCTGAGCTTCGTTGTTGTAGAAATTGACTGATATTTAACATGGGCGTATTCAGAGGGTGGACAGGGGGTCCGGCCCCCCCACCCCCTAGAATTGCCAGATTATTAGTTTTTGCCATGTTGAAATTTTCCGTCAGACCCCTTCTGGGAATTTGGACCCCCGTGAGAAAATTTTCTGGATCTGCGCATGTTTTATGTCAAAAACATTGATCACAGGCAGAGCTACACACGAAGAAAGTTTTCCTTCTGAATAATATGCAATTATTGTTTATAATGCCTTGTTTGTCTTGTTATATGTTGTTTACATACATGTACAGAATTAAAAGTTTAAACCATAGAAGTTTCATGCATATATTAATTCATCAAAGTATATGACGCCACAACCAAGCCAGATTCACACAACACCTTATAGCCTGGTTTTACAGAGAAGGTTTCTACATACATGAAGTTGAAGAATATAAGGAAATGTTCTGTAAATTTTTGAGCCCAGTACTCATTACAGTTCGATCAGTAGTGTGTACGTCAATACTTTATACATGTGATACTTCCAATGATTTTCTTAAATCTACATTCTATATAGTGAGTATATACGTTTTTCAAATGCCTCCATGAAATGAAAGAAACAATCTCTGATGCATCTTAAACTCATCACATGTATGACTGGTGGCCCGAGGTTATATAACTTCTTTCATGCTCAACTCAGCTGAGACTAAAATTTATCCTGCTCATAAATGTTAAAATGCCAACAAAATGCCATGGCATTTTAATATTTATTAGCAGGATAAATTACTAGTTTTTCTCTATGAGTTTTGAACCTGAATTTTCCACATTTTTTGACCATTTCAACATTTATAAGCAGTTGAAATTTAATGCTCACCTAAGCTGAGCTTGAAAAACGTTTTATAGCCTCAGGGCCTGAGCTGATCATTTGAGATTCTTGACACAGCCTCATATGTTTACTACCAGACTGAAAACAACAAATCAAACTACATGTATTAGAAAATGACACAAGCTTGATTTCTAGAAACACTGGACAATATCAGTCATAATAGTGTGACAATTATTGAACATATTTACCTCATCTGAGCCTTTAGGCTTACTAGGTGAGCATTCAGCATATCTATGCTCTGGTGTCCCTCAACCATTTCCAAAAATGATAAGTACATAGAGAATCGCAGGGAAGAGGGCATAATCACCTTGAGGTCATTGACAACAGACAGTGCCATAAAAATTGTGGCATTGAGCAACTCACAAGCCATTAAACAGTTCCTGAGCCTGAGCATGGAGGTTAAATCAGAATTAACCTCCATGGCCTGAGGCTTGGATTTATATGTTTGCCTAAGGTAATAGTCAGATATATTTATCAACTCAGTACAAAATAAAAAGAAAATGATGATAAATGTGTCAGTCTAACATATTGTCCTCTATATAGGATCTACCGACAATCTCTAGCAGCTTTGCTACCTTTTTCAACATTGATATTTTCCTCAAAGCTTTTACTTGTGTTCTAAAAATAGTATCAAACAGCGACAATTTCCAATTTCGGCTTTCCTTTTCTCAAATATTTCTCGATAAAATTGAAATCTGAATGAAAGTGACAATGTTTTATATAGCATCGGTTGAAAAGAACCGTATTTGACGGATTAATAGCGATTATGCTGACTTTTTTTCATAAAAGTTCAACCAATTTGAGCCTAATTTTGGGGCATAAACGCCATTCTCATCGTCAGTACTAATTTTCTTTTTTAGAACAAAAATTTGTTCACACCGATCATATCGTGATTCATACATCAATATTCTCACAAAAGATTAAATTTTCAGAAAATATGGGTCTCCACACGGGAGAAAATCAAATACTCGTTAAATAAACGATTTAACACGACTGACATTTTCAACAGTTGACTCGCGAAGGAAAATCCCCTAAATCGATGCGCCGACAAACTGTCATGACAACAAAGCAGCTTCACAGGGCGGATTTAGCATTGCTTAAAATGGGCTGCGTGTTTGATGAAAATCAGTTTCGTCTTTGGTACACACGAACGGAATTACTTAAGGCACTGTCTCTCGGTTCAAAGTGCATGGCTTAATTTTCGAACGTTTTTGGTTGCTACGATTTTGATTATATCATTGCGCCTTGGCTACGCATCCCGACTGTCAAGGGCAACAATTGTTTTATTATACCGAACCATTTTTGAAACAAATTAGTGACATGCCACATTACAATGGCATGTTACTACATGTGCAACGTCACATTTAGGTGGATATGACGTCACAGGGTAATACGATCATGCGACATGACAGAATAGCACCCTCCGCGTGACCTGCTCTGGACCAATCAAAATCCACACTCAGCCAATGAATATTTATGAGGTATAATAAAATCATTTATCATATGACGTCGCTGTTTTTCAGTGGATAACGTCATGTCATAAAATCATTTATTATACCTCATAAATATTCATTGGCTGTGTGTGGATTTTGATTGGTCCAGAGCAGGTCACGCGGAGGGTGCTATTCTGTCATGTCGCATGATCGTATTACCCTGTGACGTCATATCCACCTAAATGTGACGTTGCACATGTAGTAACATGCCATTGTAATGTGGCATGTCACTAATTTGTTTCAAAAATGGTTCGGTATAATAAAACAATTGTTGCCCTTGAGTGAGGGTGACATGACGATTTGTTCACCCTCGACAGGTTATATTGCCCTCGGGCTTCGCCCTCGGGCAATATTACCTGCCTCGGGTGAACAAATCGCCATGTCACCCTCACTCAAGGGCAACAATTGTATAATGACCACACGTGTATTAACACTTTTGCGGGAATACGTAACGTCATTGACGACGTCCGTAACAACAATGTAATTTTTCATTGAAAATATGTCCACTTCTAAGGCGATAAAATCCTATTTTAAAAGTCATATGATAAAACGAATCTTACACTCGTGGTCATTTCATATGAAATTTATTAAACTCGCCGAAGGCTCGTTTAATAAATTTCATATGAAATGACCACTCGTGTAAGATCCTCTATTTAAAAGTAGCACAACAATGCTTTACAAAAACATGCGTCACAGTCAACAGTCATTTCGGGACGGAGCCACCGCTTCTTATGTATTTACCAATTCTCTGGGGGTGAAAATTAAAAAAGGTCCTTTAATGTACCTTGCCCAATGGCACAACACAGAGCCGCGAATGGGGATCGAACTCAGAACGCTCTTCTACTACGCTGCCGCGCTACGCACTATCGTTTTCGAATTACGGTTTTTTGCAGTGTTCCATAGACAATCAGCTGGGATAGAAATGTAGTGTTATTCCTATAATCTGATAGGGGCATTACTCAAGTTTGAATATCTTTAATACATGTACTAGTGTGCATGTCACCTAAATTTAAGTCTCATCAAAAAGTTTTTAGCTGATACGCACATCGATTCAATTACTTTTGTCTAATAGAAATAATACCATATTCACAAATGTTAAATATTATCAGTAATCACGACATTAACAGAATGAACTTTATATTGTTTCATCAAAACAAAAAAACCTTTGAAAACAATTACTTATAACAATACGTTTCTATAGACAAAGAAACAAAAGAAACATATACCTGCCATTTGCTGCTTTTTAATCGACTAGTGCACAATTCTGTTCAGGTCTTCAGATCAAATAGAAGAATTTCAAAACAACTAACCAAAGGCGAGCAACAGGTATCGTACCAAAATATTTCTTGTTTAAATAATACTTTTTGACGTTTTTGTATATTTTTTTTTTTTCATATCTCGTATTACAAATGTACTTTTTCACAGAAACATTAAACATTTTAGAAACGCGGACATTAAAACTGACCGAATCTTTTTCCGCACCGGTCAGATCATTCAAACGGATTCAGAATGCATAGATCTATACGTAATATTAAAACAACAGCAAAAAACTGTAAGACTAGCAAAATACTAAGTACGGTTTGGTCTTTTTTATTATTTTATTTTTTATTCATTTTTTTATTTACTTTTTATTTGATTTTGCTGCTTGAACCTTATGTACGTTTTCATAGTTTTCGTTAAATTCTGGTAACTGAGGGGCCGTCTATTGGAAAATAGTCGCTCACTCGGCTTACGATATGTTTTCTTAGTGTTCATTTAGGTTTGTCGCCCACCTCGGTTTTTGGAGTGAGAATTTGTTTCTGATTGCACCTTTTCCTGATCATTGCCTACTTGTACCTTTTTAGAAACATGGCCTCAGGCGGAGCATCACGGTCAGTGCTCGGATCTTCTGACGAAATATTCGAGTTTGAGTGCGGCCTTTGTATCGAGGATGAAAAACACAGGCAGGCAAAGAAATTCTGTTCTGCTTGTAAAGCATATCTTTGCGGTTCTTGTATGGACTCTCACAGTAGATTCCCAGCCCTGCGAAAACATAAAACGGTCTCCATTGAGGAAATGAAGAAAGTCTGTGGGCTTTGTAATGCTGATGGTAAAAATAAGGAAGCTCGATGTTTCTGTAAAAACTGTGATGCCTGGATATGTGATGATTGCACGAAATCACACAAAAGGTTTCGGGACCTGAAAAAACATACAATTGTATCTAGAAAAGACATGTTTCATTCTGATTCAACAGTACCGTGTGATATTTCAGTACGACTGGGTCAGTTGTCAACTAAACCTTCAGAAGAGAAGTCGTATTCCAAAACCGGTAGTGAAACAAAACCATGTAGCACGAGCAAAAATAAACAAACTGATTCATCAACACAACCAAGTGATGCTGTGGCTTCATCTAGCTCGCGAACAAAACCCTCTATCGTTTCTGCAGCTCAGCATAGTAACATTAATATATTAGGTTATAAGACAATAAAGAAGGTCAAAGAGATAGATGTGAAGGTTTCAGGTGATAGAGAAGATTGTGATATTACTGGCTGTTGTTTCATGCCAGGAGGTACTATGATACTCTGTGACTGGAATAATGATAAAATCAAACTGTTAGACCGTTCCCTGTCGCTGGTAGACAGTCTAGACCCACCTGAAGAACCTTGGGATGTTGCAGCTGTAGACAACAGTAACGTTATAGTAACTATGCCTTGGAAGACACAACTCCAGTTCATCCAAGTGCTACCGTCTCTCAAGCTAGGTCGTACTATTGATGTTGGCGAGATGTGTTGGGGTGTTGCTGTAGCAGCTGGTAAGATATTTGTCTCCTGTTACAACGATGATGACGAGGTGGGTGACATACGAGTGTATGACATCGAGGGGAGGGACATGAGGAAGAGACTCGGCATCAGTCCAAACGGTTCAATCATGTTCCGTCGTCCTCCGAATGTCGCTGCTAGTAGGTCCGGTGACAAGGTATTTGTATCTGACTGGTTCACTCACACAGTGAGCTGTCTGACCGGTGACGGTAAAATAGTGTATCAATATAGAGATGATGATCTGGAAGGGCCACGCGGGTTATTGGTAGATGACAATGACAATGTTATTGTTTGTGGTGGGTACAGTAACACAGTTCAGGCGATAACATCAGCTGGCAAGAAACACAAGACACTGCTGTCGTCAGAGGATGGTATATCTTATCCCCTGTGTGTCAGTTTCAGACCGAGTGATAGAACTCTTGTTGTTGGTAGTGGCTTGAGTGACAAACTACTGATATACCAAATGTCATGATATTCCCATTTTTTTTTTTTTTTTTTTTTTTTTTTTTTTTTCAAATTAGAAAATCCATGTGATAATGAGCCATGTCATGAGAAAATCAACAATGACGTTTCCGAACAGGTCCGACACAAACCGAGCAGTACGAGCACAGAAGATGGCTAGAGAATGGGAATTTTAGATTTAAAAAAAATGACTGAGGAATTTTACTATCCGTGTAGCGAAAAACAAAGTCACTGATCAGTTTCGCAGTTACTGACAAGTGATCTGCGCCTTTTGTTAATGTATGTTTTCTCATGATGTGGCTCATATTTCACAACGTTGGCATTTAAATGGTATCTAATTAAGCCGCTGGGTCACGTCACAGGTAAAACAACTATCTGACAGTTTAAGTTTAACAGAAGAGAAACAGATCAGTCCGCGTTTCGGCCAACACACCGCAGTCAGACAATTTATGGCATGTCATCTGAAAGCCTTCATTATTTTGTTTAAATGTTGCTAATATGTTTGCATATTAATCCGCGTTTCAACGGGAACAACTGCATGTGAACCACGTCATGAGAAAATACTTTTGATATCTTATATAAACATAATAGCGGCAGAAGAGAGGTCAATAAAACCAAGCATCAGTTAAGCCACGTCATGAGAAACAATATTGCCAGTCACAGCAGCGAAGTTATGTGATGTACACAGGTCAATTTGTTTTCTTTTCTACAGTTAAGCAAACTGGCACGTGGCATGCATTATCAGAACATCTTTTCTCATGACAATACCTTCGCATATTGAATTCTTATATAGGCGTTGGCGAGAGAAAAAGGATCATCTGTTCAGCTGTTAAGAAGTATTATATAATTTGTTTTATTAATGTTTTCAACGTTTAGCTATAGACACGTTGCTTTATTTGCTTTATTTGTGATTCTACTGATTGTTATAAACATATGTATTTTACTGTTAAGAATATTTGACATGTTTTCCCATCACTGACAACTGTCTGTAACACTTACAGTTTAACTACAAAATAACTAGAGAATATAATTGTCAAGAAAATATCTATGGTTTAGTTAAATCATTAGAGAATATAATTGCCAAGAAAATATCTATGGTTTAGTTAAATCATGATAATGAACTTGATGACTTGAATAAGATTCTGCATTAAATATTGTGTGTCTTAGTGCTAGTTTTTATCATATTGTAAATCCTAATCAACACTAAAGAACATTTTATTTTGCTTTGGTTTTGACAACGTATTCACAGGTTTTGGTACCTGTAAAACCGGTTTAAGCCCGCCAGTAACTTTGTGTTACTGATCTTTCCAAGTCGATACTTTTTGTTTTATGTCTTGGTGTTTAAATTTTTTTTGTGCTGTTGGCGCCTTATGTATGTTTTTATATTTTTAGTTAAGTTAAGGTAACTGAGTGGTCACCTATTGGGAAAATAGCTGCTCATTCGGCTTACGATGTGTTTCGTGGTATAAAGTACCTGATTGTTAGTTTGGTTTTTTCCCACCTCGGTTTTTGGAGTGGGAATCTTTTTCTGGTTGCGCCTTTTCCTGATCTTTGCCTACTTGTACCTTTTTGTTTATAGATGTATAACATTATGTTTTACTTTTCTATCATATTCATGTGAATATATACTGAGACACTTTAGAAACGCACCACTTACTTAAATTCTTGTATTTTTGTGAAGTCTCAATATTTTCAATCAATGGTGATTAAAGTTAAAAGTCCTATAATATGAGTTCAATTTATCTCACAATTCGGAAGGCTGTGACTTGTGGTGCCGTGATATTTCAAGCATCGCAATAAACCACCAAATTTAAAGCGTCAAAGAGCTGCTATACCTTACATTGTGAGCGAAAAAAGTTTTTCAGTGAATATGCGTTTTCGATTGCTAGGGAAGGACAAATGCATCAAGAATCTTTTTCTTCCGGGTACGATATAGAAAATCAATTGAAGTGTTATTTTGTTGTGGAGGCGTGGATAGAAAAAAAAAACAACATTTTTCTCATGCCACGGACCAAATGGGTATTTTTATGAACGTACAGCTGTATATATGGTTTTGTCAAATTATGATCATGAATTTAGTGTCTTGAATAAGTTTTTATATTCTTAAATCGATATCAATAATCAGGAACGTTTGTTCTTTCCATGGTATTGACAATTTACTTGTATATGCTTTATTTTTCAATCATATTCAGAAACGTAACTAATGCATGTAATCATTTTCTCATTTTACATTCAATATGTTTGAAAGATCGATCTCCACCCGTGGGACCGGGACTTAACCAAAGTTAACAACCCGCATTATGAGTAAACAAAGGTGTTAAGCTCTTTCCCAAAAAGGTAGCCTACCCGCTAGTATCAACAGTTTAAGACATCTTATATGAATGTTAGGAGAGTCGTTAGAAATACTAAATACATGTTTTCCATCTAACAGCCCTAATTGTATTGTATTCCATCTAACAGCCCTAATTGTATTGTAATGCTTATGTTTAGTTATGATAAAGTTAATGATCTGAATAAGTTTTCTCTCTTACTCTATTTATGTATGTCTAAATAGTTTTGTTAGATTCTAAATCATTACAAATGATCACGAACATTTGTAGTTTTTGATGGTTTTGAAAATTTACTTGTGCATGTAAAAATGTGTGTGTTCTACTTAACATCACGAAATGTTGCCCGTGCAATATACAGAGATGTTCTCAGCTGTAGAAATTGGAAAATTGATATTTTAATATATATATTTTGCTAATAAACATTGATTGTAGGTACAGGATTGAACCGCCTTAGCGGGGCGGCTCTCGCGAGTACCAACAATGCATGTTGTTTTTCTATCAAGAATATAAGAAAAAATAGGTATAGTCCTGTAAACTCCAGTTTCACTATATAAAAGTGGGATGTAAGTGGGTACATAGTGCTTGGACATGTTTTCCTGATAAAACCGATTGTTAAGTTAATGCTTATTCCGACACTTACGAGGGATGTCCAGTTTGTTCTGACAAAGATCTCGCTCAATTAAATCTATTATTAAAAGTTACATTCAATTATAGTCAACATCAGATCAAATGAGCCTGTACATGTGAAAACAAAAAGAAAAATGGGTTCCGACCAGGCCTGACACAAACCGGGCTTCGCAGCCACAGAAGCAGGCTAGAAGCTTGAAATCTCGGATTTAAGAAAAAGAGGGATTATACTATATGTGTAGTGAAAACAAAGACACTGATCAGCTGTGTAGTTACTGCACAGCTGATCTGCGCCTTTATTTTCGCCTAAGCATTTTGTTGGTTTTCTTAAGCAGCGGCTCAAATCGTGAAAGGACATCTATGCCTTAGATGTAAGAAGTCCCTAAATCTCAGATTTGGGAGGACGAAATTTTCATGTTATGACTATGGGGCTGAATTTAGCATTTATAGGAGAAGAAATATATAAACTTTCGTTTACTAAACAGTTTGGCTGACTTAACAGAATCCAGACAATTCAACTAAATATTTTTACAATCCACCCCATCTTTGGCAAAAATGAACCATTAGACTTTGAACTGATTTGCATTTGTTTGTCAGCAGCACTTTTCAAGCAAACAAATATGAACTTGTTTGTCATATGAATGCTGAACAATATCCACACATTGATTGTTTATTGTTTTGTAATTTTAAGTTTATTTTGAAAGAAATGATAGCTCAGTGCATAAGATCTTTCATTTACAATCTTATAGTTTATTTCTAGGTGTGTCCCCCCGGGACCCAGCATGCCTTTTCGTATGTTTATGTGTTTTTCACATTGTTACATCATATCAAAGTGGCATCCCGGGTCTAGGGGGGAACAGGGTCAGCAAGGCAAAAATGTACAATTTCCTGAAATTTTCCATGAACTAAAATTAGCACAGTTGTTGTGGACAATTTTAAAGACATCAACTGTATAATTGTAAACATTCATGGTCATATTTCTTGTCAAACCAGTGTCAGGGTGAGTATAGTTTGGTTATGTAGATGTATTTATAGAAATACAGTACAGGTTCAAAAGTGAATTTGCTTTCAATGTCTGCGTATTGCATTAATACTAAGAAATGTGAATTACAAAAATAATGTTGAAATTGACATAAATTATGTCGTTGAAAATCAAAATATGCAAGAACACAATAATAATTAAGAACTAGGCATTTTTGTCTCTGAAAGTGACATATTTGTCAATTAGGGAGAACCCCAATCTAAGGCATAGATGTCCTCTCAATATTGAAGCACCACCAAGGAACTCATTTTATCAACTAACAAATCAATAAGTTATCCCCAAAACATACAATGAACATAATCAAAACTTATTGGACGACCCTTGTGATAGATGTAGTACAAATAAGAAGTTTTTTTCTGTTATTTTGTGTGTTTATGTAATAAAGGGTGAAGGGATTTTGACTTTTATGTTTCACCTCCAATTACTTTTTATTTTGAAATTAAACTCAACAAAAATGCAAGATAAATAGGTCTTTCCCAAACGAGGCTGTCGTTCAGCATCAACCAAATACAAAGATAACGAGTATACAGGAGAGGCAGACTGAATGGACAGAAAGAGGCGATCTAATTTATGGATTTTTGCTTCACTGTTATCTTTGACTTCGTTTTGACAAAGATCTCGCACAATTAAATATCAAATTCAAACTTTCTTCCAATGAAAGTTGTACGTATTTCTCTGTTGCCAACATCAGATCAAATCGTGATAAAATTCAGAATTTTAGGATTAGGAGCCACCGCCTAAGATCGCATTTTATTAACAAAATTTAATATCAATAACTTAGTCCTGAAACATGCAAAACTTATTTGTCAAAACTTATTGGACGACCCTCGGGACAAATGTAGTATATAAAAACATTATTTGCTATTCTTCTGTGCGTTTTTGTAATAAAGGATAAAGGGATTTTGACTTTTTGTTTCACCTCAAATTACTCTTAATTTTGAAATTACACTCACCAGAAAATATAAGGTAAATAGGTCTTTCCCCAAAAAAGGTAGATATTTAACACCAGAAATGTAAGATAAATAGGTCTTTCCCAAAAGAGGTAGATATTTAACACCAGAAATGTCAGATAAATATGTCTTTCCCATATGAGGTACACCAGAAATGTAAGATAAATAGGTCTTTCCCAAAAGAGGTGGCTATTTAACACCAGAAATGTAAGATAAATATGTCTTTCCCATATGAGGTAGATATTTAACACCAGAAATGTACGATAAATAGGTCTTTCCCAAAAGAGGTAGATATTTAACACCAGAAATTGCATCAAGCTGACTGCAAATAGTATTTCAAATTTTATAGCAACATTGATTAACAAAATTATAAGTTCGGGAACATTCCCAAGTCAGCTTAAGTGTGCAAAAGTATTTCCTGTCTTCAAACGTGGTTCAAAATCAGATCTGGGAGACAGCCCTTGTCAAACTCATAGACCAATGGATGACATGCATTGACAAAGGAAACTTAATTGACTGTTCACTGACTTTAGAAAAGCATTCGATGTCGTAGATCACGAAATATTAATGAAAAAGCTCGCACTATACAAAATAAATGATTTATCTCTAAATTGGTTTCAGTCTTACTTAAGTGTACGTAGGCAAGCAGTTTTGTTTTTAATGGTCAAGCTCATTCTGAATTTCTACAAATACAATCTGGTGTGCCACAAGGTTCTATACTTTGACCCACATTATTTCTATTATTTATAAATGACCTCCCCCTCTTTACTAAATATTGTTTCTGTGACTTTTATGCAGACGATGCAACTTTTCACACGCATAGTGACAATACTGATACTATAGAGTAATGCCTACAAACAGACGGAAGCATAGCTAAACATTGGGGCAAAGGTAATAAGATGCACATTCATTATGTAAAAACAACTTGTATGATTGCAGGCACAAAACCCAAACTTCAAGATAAGCCACAGTTAAACCTAAAGATTGATGGTCATAGTATTGCAAATGCTTCTAAACAAAAGCTTCTTGGTTTGCTATTAGATAATACACTCTCGTAGTCAGCGCATATACACAACTTAAGTTCATCTCTTTCTTCTAAGATATCCCTCTTGCGCCAACTAGCCTATAATGTCTCAGTAGATGTTTTAAAGAAGTTTTATCAGGGCTACATACTACACTGCTAATAGACTATGGGTCCATCACATGGTCAGGAACAACTGGGGCTTATCTGGAAAGAATATTAAAATTACAAAAGCGCGCCGCTCGAATCATTTTGCAAACAGATTATAGTACCCCATCCTCTAGCATTTTGCTGTGTTTACGTACAAAGCCCTTAACGGCCAAACGCCTCAGTATATTACTTATTTATTAAAACCGGTAGCTGAAACTCGTGATCGTCACGACCAATGGCACTCTTGCGGTTCCGAGATCAACAACAACAGCGTACGGCCGTTCCTTCTCTGTCTCAGCTCCGAGATAATGGAATTCACTTCCCGTTGATCTTAGAAACTCACAATCTCTTGGTGGTTTTAAAAATAGACTTAGAAATGTGCTAGATAACAATATTGTGCAATTTCATCTATAATCACTTTTTAACAAATCATAATATTTTTACATGCATTATTTATAAGCGTAAATTTCTTAATTCGCTTTCACCTTTTATCCTTTATCTAGGAGTTTTATGCGCCTTTTAAAAGTAATAACCTGGTATCTAGTTTCGTTTTGGAGCTCTTCTTTAAGAAATACTACCAATGAGCTCACGGAGTGGGGCGCATGTTGTCTGGACATTGGTTTCCGCCACATGTTAGCCACTCCCGTGCACTCTAGGTATAACGTACCAACAAAACAGGATGCATTCTTTCCTAAACTATAGCAATGAAAACTGAGATAAAGAATATTTTTGTCTAACAGCAGCTCATTGAACAAAACTATCGAACAATTTAATACTATGTATATATAGTAAATATGTTGTTGTAATTTATATGTCGTTTTAGAGGGCCACATGGTAGAATAGCCGTAAGGTTAAATGTGCTTACCCTCTTTAAATATTGTTAATAAATAAAAAATTAAACAAAATCAAAACCTTAAGATATGACATTCGAGCAAATTCAAACGTGTCACTCTGTGAAAATGTAAAGTACTCCAATCATAGGGTTTGGCATAAGGGTCTCATCTTCAAGCTTCAGTCTGCAGGAATATCAGGCACATTACTTACTTGGTTCTCCGATTATTTAAGTAATAGAAAACAAAGAGTAGTATTACCAGGTGCCACTTCTTCTTGGACTTCAGTTAAAGCGGGAGTACCCCAAGGCTCTATCCTTGGACCTTTATTGTTTCTTTTATATATAAATGACATTGTCGAAGATATCCATTCCTCTATAAGACTATTTGCAGATGATACAAGTTTGTATGTCATAGTAGACAATCCCTTTCAAACCGCAGAACAACTAAATTCAGACTTACTCAAAATCCATCGTTGGGCAACTAAGTGGCTAGTTACTTTTAATCCCGAAAAATCAAAGTCTATCCTTTTCTCTCGTAAATATGATACTTTCCATCCTCCTATTAATATGAACCAAAATCAAATTGCTGAGGTCGATTCTCATAAGCACTTAGGCTTAGTATTTTCTAATGATTGCACTTGGCACGAACATATTGAATTAATTAAGACAAAGGCATGGAAACGTATAAATATAATGCGCAAACTTAAATTTGTGTTAGATAGAAAATCTCTTCAGACGATTTACTTCTCTTTTATACGCCCACTATTAGAATATGCAAATGTTGTTTGGAATAACTGTGCAAAATATGAATCAGATGACCTTGAAAAAATACAAAATGAAGCTGCTAGAATAGTTACTGGAGCTACTAAATTAGTATCTATTGAATCCCTTCTTTCTGAAACAGGCTGGGAGACACTTGCAAAACGAAGGAAAACACACAAACTTATACTTTTCTTTAAAATGCAGAATGATCTTACCCCCAACTATTTACATTCGCTTGTACCTGCTACTGTTGGTAGTGCCTCCTCATACCCTTTACGTAACGCTAATAACTTACAAACAGTACATGCTAATTCGCAACTCTATTATTACTCTTTCTTACCCTCTACTGTTCGTGACTGGAATGAACTTCCAGAGCAAACTCGCAACTCACAGACCCTAAACATATTTAAATATAGGCTTAACGCAAATCTAAGAAAACCACCGTCGTATTACAACGTGGGTAAAAGAATTGACCAAATATACCACGCTAGACTACGAACATCTTGTAGTTCTTTGCGTCAACACCTGTCCTCGAAAAATATCATTGCTAGTCCTGCATGTGTATGCGGATCAATAGAAGATACCCATCACTATCTTCTTGTATGTAATCAGTTCACAGATCTCAGGCGAAACATGATCAATTCAGTGTCAACTATTTGCCGCCCGACTCTTAGGACCTTATTATATGGTGATCCAACACTAACATACCAGCAAAACAAATGCATATTTCTCTCAGTACATGAATTCATTAAAAAGACAAGACGTTTTGAGCATTAGATTGTTTTATATAAAGATTATACAGTATTACCGATGTTTTATTGAAAGTACATAATGACGACTAGACTCAGCATGTGTCTGGAAGAAGGACCAATGAATTATTATTGCAATGTTCATTTTCTCCATCCCCCGTGGAGACTTATAAAACAGGGAAAGTTTATGAATCTTATCCAAGCTGTTTAAACTTGATATCATTTTACTTAAAACAATGTTACTGATTAGTTTTTATCAACATAGTTTTGGAATTCTCTCGAATCATGTAATGAATATTGTCTTGTTTATAAATATAGTATGGGATACAGATTCTGAAAAAGTCGTTTCGACTTTCTTCTGAATCCCTTGTTATATATGCAACGATTGTATAAAATGCTTTGTTTGTATTATTATATGTGCATGTATATACAGAAATAAAGTTTAAACCAATCATATTCGAGCGACAATTCGTTATCATAAGAATTCAAAAATGAGGATGTCTATTCAACAGATGAACGATTACTCGTACAGTAGCCAAAACACGTTACGAAAAACACCCATTTAATATACAGATTTTTCTTAAGTTGTAAAAATTGGAAAAAAATCGGTTAAAGAAAATTGATATTTTTTCATACTTTTGCTCAAAACATAGATTGTGGGTACACGTCAGAACCGCCAATCTATGTTTTGCAGCAAAAATAAGAAGAAAAGTATACCGGTACCATGTATACCCCAGTTTCACTATACTTAGAAAAACAATTGAGGGATATGTTTTTGTTTCGATTTCATTCCTAAAGGTATAATTTTTTCTACCCAAATAATAATAGATATGTAGCAGAACCATCACTGTGCAAGGATTCCGTATAATTTTCGCGTTGCCTGGAAGCGCTTCTCTCAGACTTGCAGAAATGATGGAACACCCCAAAAATTAAAGTTATCACTGCTCCCTACCCTATCCAAATCTTTCATTCACCCCCTCTTACTGGTTCATCCAAATGCAAAAGTGTTTTGATAATCGAAATGGCGACACTTTTATGTCTAAAACGCACTTTGGGTAAATTTCAGAAATCTGTGATTTTTGGTAAAAAACACATTTTTAACCAAAAATTGTTTTTCGTTTAAAATGTTTCCCTTTGCACTGCGAATATGAAACTGAGATCCGTTTTTGAATGTGCGCTCTGGTTTTCTCAAAACAACGTTTTTTAAAATGTGTTGACAATTTTTTAATCACGTAATGCAAATTCCCATTAAGGTAATGTTCAATTCTTTAGCAAATGTTTTGAAACGCTGTAAAATCTAAACTAATGCCCGTAGCTCAAATCGGTTTTCTGTACCAAACTCGCAGCTTAAAGGGCAACGTTTTAAGCGAAAAAAATATTTTTTGGTAAAAAATCGTGTTTTAACCAAAAATCACAGATTTCTGAAATTTTCCGAATATGCATTTTAGACATAAAAGTACCGGCATTTCGATTATCAAAACAGTTTCGCAGTTGAATGAACCAGTAAGAGGGGAGGAATGGCAGAATTGGGTAGGGTAGGCAACAGTTGGAACTTCAATTTCAGGGGTGTTCAAACGTTTCTGCAAGTCTGCGAGAAGCGCTTCCAGGCAACGCGAAACTTTTATGGAATCTTTGCACAGTGATGGTTCTGCTACATATCTATTAATTATTTGGGTAGAAATAATTATACCTTTAACAATGAAATCGAAACAAAAACCATATCCCTCAATTGTTTTTCTAAGTTATATATTAAAGTGGGGTTTATGGGGATGTTCATTTCACGGACATGTTTTCCTCATGAAAGTATATCAGACATGATACACATAGCTTCTTGTTCTTTAATCTACCTTCTAGAGCTAGCGGCGGTATTTCATGTCAACGCAAGTGGATATTTGTAAATTATTTGTTAAAACATTGATAAAGGGGCTTAATAAGTAAATCATTTAACTGATTAATTACTTTTAAAGCTAAATGTGATATTTGGCACTCACTGAACAAAAATCTAGATGTCAAATGTTTTCAATAAGTGATCGATGCAAGGTGGTTGTTTATACATGTATATCTACCCATCTTTTGTTTCTTGCTTCACTGTCGGTACAGTTTCCATATTCTTGTCAGTTGATTTGAAAGATCACAAGCTTTTACAGATAAGAATATTTTTATTGATTTCAATTCTAAAATTGATACATGTGAAGCTACTGACAGAAATCCCAATGACTATGTATCACAGATTCATGAATAATTTAAACAATTATAATAAGCATAAAACACAGAAAATCGTGCATGAACAGAGTCATCCCAATGATTCCACACACAATACCTGAAAATAAAATATAAAAGCTTGATCCTTTGGAAGCAGTGAAAACGTTCAAAGGGAGGTACTATGGGCCATATTGTGCAATTTCTGGTACTGAACCCTCATCAGTGACCCTTTATAAACCGGCGATGATAGCCAGATAAAGTTATATCATTCCTGAAATTGTTGTGACAGAAATTCACGAAATGTTGAAACCCTTACTTATTAGAGAGTTATGCTATATCGACGTCAAGAAAAAATGGACCCCATTTTATTTGACAATAAAATGTAGTTCATGTTTTAAGGTTTTCCCGCCTACCCTTGCTGCGTGGGATAAAAGAAACATAATTTGACAAAACCGTTTATATAATAGCTGCTCATTCGGCTTACGATATGTTTTTAAGTACCTAATTGTCAATTTATTTTTTCCCCACCTCGGTTTTTGGAGTGGAAATTTCTTTTTGATTGCGTCATTTCCTGATCATTGCCTACTTGTACTTTTTTTCCTTGATGATATGTTATTGTCAATTCGGCGTGTCTCAGATTGATTGGCATACAGCTTTAGATAATGGACAAAATCAAATAAGTCTAATGTTTGAATAAGATATATATCAATAAATACTTAAAATATTTTGCGCATCAAACTGACGAAGCTTAAGGAATAACGTTTTCTAATTTTCCTCACAGACATTGAATTCTATAAGGTACTAAACTTTACAATACTGAGTCTCTCTTTCTCTCTCTGCATGCTTGTGATGCCTGTGGTCCATAGGAACAACTCTAGATTGTGTTTTGGCTATTTAATCGGCCTCATGAGAAAACCAACATTCTGCATATGCGAAAACAAAGACGCAGATCAGCTTCGCGGTAACCGCGAAGCTGATCAGCGCCTTTGTTTTCGCTATATGGATAGTACACTTCCTCTTCTTCTTAAATCCAAATTTTGGAGTCTCTAGCCATCTTCTGTGACTGTACAGCCTGGTTTATGTCGGATCTGTTCGGAAATCACATTGTTGGTTTTCCCATGAGGCGGCTCATTTGTTTCATAAAAAGTACAGTGACAGGGGTATACTACTGATTTACCCAGCGCCAATAAAAGTTACCACCAATAAAAGTTCGATATTTTGAAACATATAAAATTTCTTTCAAAAATTGTTGTTTCATTTATGATTCTGATCAACAGCAAATGCATTTAGAGACATTTTAACAGTTCCACTAGCCTTGGAACTACATGTATGGTGCACGTGTACCACGTGCAATTTGTGATTTTCGAAATTTTCGGTAACTAGAAAGCCATGTTTTGACAAGTCGTCATGTCTTCTAATGCCTCTAACATCTTAAATCAAAACGCCACCAAATTGGTTTCAATTGCTTCATCGACTACAGAAATAGAGGACCTTATCTTCATACATTTCAATGGAATCTTCTACCATGTGCCACGGACTGCGTATAATCTAGCACCATTTTCAATAGCAATAATGGATGGCATTCTATGCCATGAAAATAAATGCTGATGTATCGGCAGTCGTCTTTACAGAATAAACCAACTACTGACTTGTGTTAATTGAACCTGATTTACTGGTAACTTTTCACTGACGCTGAGTATATATTTTTATGTCTATTTCTATGATTTAATCTTTATTTACTACGTTATCTGTTAGGGGTATTTGTTGTAATATTTAGTTATCATTTCTTACGTGCGGCTTACTCGTAATGTATTGAATGTCTATCACTATCTTACTAGGATGTAATCGTCCAAGGATCGCATGAAATGAGCCGCCTCGTGTGAAAACCAACAATGTGGTTTCCGAACAGGTCTGACACAAATCAGCCTGTACAGCTACAGAAGCAGGCTAGAAGCTTGAAATTTTGGAGTTAAGTAGAGGAGGAATTGTACTATCCGAGTAGAGAAAACAAAGACGCTGATCAGCTTCGCGGTTACCGCGAAGCTGATCTGCGTTTTTGTTTTCGTCTATGCAGATTGTTGGTTTTCCCACGAGGCGGCTCAAATGATAAATAAGAAATAGATTATTGTTCTCAATTATGAAAAATTTTGATGTAAGAACTAATATACCGTCACTTTCCTTCTTCAGCAGTATGGCTACAGGTGGTTTGTCAAACTCTGCAGCTGCTCAGCATAGTAACGTTAATGTATTAGGTTATAAGACAATAAAGAAGGTCAAAGAGATAGATGTAAAGGGTTCAGGTGATAGAGAAGATTTTTATTGTATTATTTCTGGTTGTTGTTTCATGCAAGGAGGTCCTATGATACTCTGTGACTTTTCATTGACGCTTATATTTAGTTATCATTTCTTACGTGCGGCTTAATGTATTAAATGTCTATCACTATCTAACTAGGACCCAATCGCACAAGGATCGCATGAATTGTAAATAAGAAATAGATTGTTGTTCTCTATTATGGGAAACGTCGATGTAAGAACTAATATACCGTCACTTTCCTTCTTCAGCAGTATGGCTACAGGTGGTTTGTCAAATTCTGCAGCTGCATGCTCAGCATAGTAACGTTAATGTATTAGGTTATAAGACAATAAAGAAGGTCAAAGAGATAGATGTGAAGGTTTCAGGTGATAGAGAAGATTTTTATTGTATTATTTATTTGTATTATTTCTGGTTGTTGTTTTATGCAAGGAGGTCCTATGATACTCTGTGACTGGAATAATGATAAAATAAAACTGCTAGACCGTTCCCTGAAGGTGGTAGACAGTCTAGACCTACCTGGAAGGCCTCATGATGTTGCAGCCATATCCAGCAGTAATGTTATAGTTACTACACCTGGCAAGAAACAACTTCAGTTCATACAAGTCTCTCAAGCTAGGTCGTGCTATTGATGTTGGTGGGTTGTGTCTCGGTGTTGCTGTAGCAAGGGGTAACATCTTCGTCTCCTATATCAACTATGATGAGAGGGTAGCTTACATACGAGTGTATGACATCGAGGGGAGGGACCTAGGGAAGAGACTCGGCATCAATCCAGACGGTTCAAGCATGTTCCCTTTTCCTGACCATGTTGCTGTCGGTAGGTCAGGTGACAAGATATTTGTATCTGACTGTGACACTTGCACAGTGAGCTGTCTGACCGGTGACGGGAAGTTGGTGTATCAATATAGAGATATAGATGACAATGACAATGTTATAATATGTGGTTATGTAAGCCACACAGTTCAGGTGATTAAATCAGGTGGACTGAAACACAAGACACTGCTGTCGTCACAGGATGGTATATCTAATCCCGAGTGTGTCAGTTTCAATCCAAGTGATAGAACTCTTGTTGTTGGTGGTGAGAATGACAAACTTCTGGTATATCAAATGTCATGATATTCCCATTTTTTATTACACCAGCTGGACAGAAACATGTTGGCTTATCCGAAGTGTCTCAGTTTTAGACCTATTGATAGAACTCTTGTTGTTCAAACTACTAATGTATCAAATGTCATGGTATTCCCATATTTCCAATTTAGAAATACATGACATGTAATAAAGCAGCCAGGACAATTACCAACTACTGACATATGAGCCATGTCATGAGTAAACCAACAATGTCGTTACTGAACTGGTCCGACACAAACCGAGCAGTACAAGCACAGAAGATGGCTAGAGAATGGGAATTTTAGATTTAGTTAAGGTGATTGCACAAGTTTGAAACAAACATAGGACACTGCTGTCACGCAAAGATGGTATATCTTGTCCCTATTGTGTAAGTTTCAGACCGAGTGATGAAAAAAGGTACAAGTAGGCAAAGATCAGGAAAAGGCGCAATCAGAAAAAGATTCCCACTCCAAAAACCAAGGTGGGAAAAAACCAAACTAACAATCAGGTATTATACCATGAAACATATCGTAAGCCGAATGAGCAGCTATTTTCCCAATAGGTGGCCACTCAGTTACCTTAACTTAACTAAAATATGAAAACATACATAAGGCGCCAACAGCACAAAATTTTTTTATACACCAAGACATAAAACAAAAAGAACCACCACAGAAGTATCGACTTGGAACGATCAGTAACACAAAGTTACTGGCGGGCTTAAACTGGTTTTACATGGCCATAACCTCACCCTCAGCTTCTGCAGTGGTTCATAACATTTAGTTAGTTATTCGGTCCTCGTGGTGAATCTCTAACTAGTCAATGAATCATCAAGAACAAACAAATAAATCATGATAAACATCCTGATGAATCAAAAACCAGGACTCACAGACTGAGTAAGCTGCCCGACGATGGAGATCCCTGGGCGCCGAATAACCTACTAACTCCGGAGCAAAAGAAAAACACCAGTCGGACCCCGGTGGGCCAAGCAACAGACAAGAAGCTCCGGCCCCAACCAACTAAAATGAATAGCTTTATGTCGGGGCCATCATAGAGTCTGACGCCCGACCCACCGGCGTGCAATTAAAGAAGGCAGCATAGTTATCAACCATGATTGGGTTAAAAACTAAGCATGCAGACTGTCGCATAACATTCAAGTTATAACCTATACGTCTGTAACGTGTTATGATTTTTCTGAACTGAAAAGAAAAAAAACATTAATTCCTTTAAGTTTCTTAAATTTGTAAACCAAGTCACCATAAAATTCAGGTTCCGAAAGGCCCTCACTTAAAAGCGTCATACATTTGATGATAGAAATCATCAAATGTATGACGCTGCACTGTTAACAAGATGTTATACTCAGCATGCTCTTCGTCTATTTATCGATACCGAATCTAATCACATTAGAAGTTTTATTAAAATTCCTTTCATCAATAAAGGAATTGACTTTATTGATTTACCAAGCATATTCCAGGATAAATCAGTGATACAGTCTATACCTACCTACTTCCAAAATTCAGAACCTCCTATTATTTGTTACAAATATAACAAACCAATCAGAAATACAATTTTTAATTTCAATAAACTTGTTTCTGGTCTTGATATCCATGCTAATACTCCTAAGTCTTGAGATTGTAAAGATTCAAAATATGTTTATCAGCCCGCTTGACATATTGTTACTGGAAATTTAAAAAAAATTTCGGATTCTAGAATTCGCAAAATTGTTTCTAAAGGTCCGAAATATAGATTCCCTTCCTACATTAATTTCGACAAATGTAGAGAGGAGATTTCATCTGCATTTAAATGATTTCGGTAATCGATGGTGTAAATGAGAGGGTGTTGAGGATAATGCTCTTAAAGAATGGAAAAGAAGTATCTTCACTATCGTGGATAAACGTATTAAGTTTTATTCACAAAATACTAATCTTTTACCTCCTAAACCCAAATCGTCATTTAGGCATTTGAAGCAGGGTATCCAAGAATTTCATAGAAAGTATGTCTTGGTTCCGGCAGATAAAGCCGCAAACAATGTTGTTGTCGTTTGTAGGCTTCACTACGTTAACACCTTAAAACAGGAGCTTGATGGTACCAGGGCTTATCTGGAGACAGATACTGATGAGGTGTCTGTAGTTAATGCCCACTTAAACGAATTACCTGTTAAGTTTTCTGTTTGTGTCAATGAAGGCCAAGACAAACTTCCTACGATGTATTGGTTACCTAAGCTTCACAAAAGACCATACAAAGCTAGATTTATTGCAAATTCTAGCTCTTGTACTACCACTGAACTTTCTAAATTATTAACTTCCTGTCTTACTGCTATCAAATCTCATGTTATAAGATACTGTGAGACAGTGTATGAAACTTCTAATAAAAATTGGTTTTGGTCAATTAAAAATTCTGGTGAGGTGCTCAGTAAATTGAAGTGTAGAGGGTTCCGTGCGACAAGCTTGTCCACATATGATTTTTCTACTCTGTATACAACATTACCACATAATCTAATAAAAGAATAACTTCTGGATTTGATAGAGTGGACCTTCAAAAGGGCATTAAAAACTATGGTTCACTTTATTTGGCATGTAATGACAGAAAGGTTTTTTTCACTTCCTCTGACCAAAGTCGGTATACACTTTGGTCATGTCAGAATGTATGCGACGCCTTATCCTATCTCCTTGATAATATTTATATTAGATTTGGGACCAAGTTATACAGACAAATTGTTGGAATTCCGATGGGTACAAATTGCGCACCTCTAGTAGCTGATTTATTTTTATACTGCTACGAAAGAGATTTCATGGATTCTCTTAACCATGATAATCAAGCTGATGTTATCGAGGCTTTTAATTCCACATCTAGGTACCTCGATGACCTTTTGAACATTGACAACCCTTATTTTGAAGGTATGGTCAATCAAATTTATCCACCTGAACTTCAGTTGAACAAAGCCAATATCTCAGATACTGAAGCCCCCTTTTTAGATCTACATCTTTCTGTTGCAAATGGATTTGTTTCTTCAAAAATTTATGATAAGCGCGATGACTTTGATTTTGATATAGTAAATTTTCCTTTTTTGGATGGTGACGTTCCTCGTCGTGCTTCTTATGGTGTATACATTTCGCAACTTATTAGGTTTGCTAGAGTCTGCAATCATGTTACAGACTTCAACGCTCGAAATAAATGTTTAACGGCAAAACTTCTCCAACAGGGCTATCGGTATCATAAGCTTCGAAAAACATTTTCTAAATTTTATCGTAGACACTATGAATTGATTTCCAAATATAATGTTGGGTTAAAAACGCTTTTAAGTGAGGGCCTTTCGGAACCTGAATTTTATGGTGACTTGGTTTACAAATTTAAGAAACTTAAAGGAATTAATGATTTTTCTTTTCAGTTCAGAAAAATCATAACACGTTACAGACGTATAGGTTATAACTTGAATGTTATGCGACAGTCTGCATGCTTAGTTTTTAACCCAATCATGGTTGATAACTATGCTGCCTTCTTTAATTGCACGCCGGTGGGTCGGGCGTCAGACTCTATGATGGCCCCGACATAAAGCTATTCATTTTAGTTGGTTGGGGCCGGAGCTTCTTGTCTGTTGCTTGGTCCACCGGGGTCCAACTGGTGTTTTTCTTTTGCTCCGGAGTTAGTAGGTTATTCGGCGCCCAGGGATCTCCATCGTCGGGCAGCTTACTCAGTCTGTGAGTCCTGGTTTTTGATTCATCAGGATGTTTATCATGATTTATTTGTTTGTTCTTGATGATTCATTGACTAGTTAGAGATTCACCTCGAGGACCGAATAACTAACTAAATGTTATGAACCACTGCAGAAGCTGAGGGTGAGGTTATGGCCATGTAAAACCGGTTTAAGCCCGCCAGTAACTTTGTGTTACTGATCGTTCCAAGTCGATACTTCTGTGGTGGTTCTTTTTGTTTTATGTCTTGGTGTATAAAATTTTTTTTTTGTGCTGTTGGCGCCTTATGTATGTTTTCATATTTTTAGTTAAGTTAAGGTAATTGAGTGGCCACCTATTGGGAAAATAGCTGCTTATTCGGCTTACGATATGTTTCATGGTATAAGTTCCTGATTGTTAGTTTGGTTTTTTTTCCCACCTCGGTTTTTGGAGTGGGAATCTTTTTCTGATTGCGCCTTTTCCTGATCTTTGCCTACTTGTACCTTTTTAACCCAACATTATATTTGGAAATCAATTCATAGTGTCTACGATAAAATTTAGAAAATGTTTTTCGAAGTTTATGATACCGATAGCCCTGTTGGAGAAGTTTTGCCGTTAAACATTTATTTCGAGCGTTGAAGTCTGTAACATGATTGCAGAATCTAGCAAACCTAATAAGTTGCGAAATGTATACACCATAAGAAGCACGACGAGGAACGTCACCATCCAAAAAAGGAAAATTTACTATATCAAAATCAAAGTCATCGCGCTTATCATAAATTTTAGAAGAAACAAATCCATTAGCAACAGAAAGATGTAGATCTAAAAAGGGGGCTTCAGTATCTGAGATATTGGCTTTGTTCAACTGAAGTTCAGGTGGATAAATTTGATTGACCATACCTTCAAAATAAGGGTTGTCAATGTTCAAAAGGTCATCGAGGTACCTAGATGTGGAATTAAAAGCCTCGATAACATCAGCTTGATTATCATGGTTAAGAGAATCCATGAAATCTCTTTCGTAGCAGTATAAAAATAAATCAGCTACGAGAGGTGCGCAATTTGTACCCATCGGAATTCCAACAATTTGTCTGTATAACTTGGTCCCAAATCTAATATAAATATTATCAAGGAGATAGGATAAGGCGTCGCATACATTCTGACATGACCAAAGTGTATACCGACTTTGGTCAGAGGAAGTGAAAAAAGCCTTTCTGTCATTACATGCCAAATAAAGTGAACCATAGTTTTTTAATGCCCTTTTGAAGGTCCACTCTATCAAATCCAGAAGTTTTTCTTTTATTAGATTATGTGGTAATGTTGTATACAGAGTAGAAAAATCATATGTGGACAAGCTTGTCGCACGGAACCCTCTACACTTCAATTTACTGAGCACCTCACCAGAATTTTTAATTGACCAAAACCAATTTTTATTTGAAGTTTCATACACTGTCTCACAGTATCTTATAACATGAGATTTGATAGCAGTAAGACAGGAAGTTAATAATTTAGAAAGTTCAGTGGTAGTACAAGAGCTAGAATTAGCAATAAATCTGGCTTTGTATGGTCTTTTGTGAAGCTTAGGTAACCAATACATCGTAGGAAGTTTGTCTTGGCCTCCATTGACACAAACAGAAAACTTAACAGGTAAATCGTTTAAGTGGGCATTAACTACAGACACCTCATCAGTATCTGTCTCCAGATAAGCCCTGGTACCATCAAGCTCCTGTTTTAAGGTGTTAACGTAGTGAAGCCTACAAACGACAACAACATTGTTTGCGGCTTTATCTGCCGGAACCAAGACATACTTTCTATGAAATTCTTGGATACCCTGCTTCAAATGCCTAAATGACGATTTGGGTTTAGGAGGTAAAAGATTAGTATTTTGTGAATAAAACTTAATACGTTTATCCACGATAGTGAAGATACTTCTTTTCCATTCTTTAAGAGCATTATCCTCAACACCCTCTCGTTTACACCATCGATTACCGAAATCATTTAATGCAGATGAAATCTCCTCTCTACATTTGTCGAAATTAATGTAGGAAAGGAATCTATATTTCGGACCTTTAGAAACAATTTTGCGAATTCTAGAATCCGAAATTATTTTTAAATTTCCAGTAACAATATGTCCAGCGGGTTGATAAACATATTTTGAATCTTTACAATCTCAAGACTTAGGAGTATTAGCATGGATATCAAGATCAGAAACAAGTTTATTGAAATTAAAAATTGTATTTCTGATTGGTTTGTTATATTTGTAACAAATAATAGGAGGTTCTGAATTTTGGAAGTAGGTAGGTATAGACTGTATCACTGATTTATCCTGGAATATGCTCGGTAAATCAATAAAGTCAATTCCTTTATTGATGAAAGGAATTTTAATAAAACTTCTAATGTGATTAGATTCGGAATCGATGAATGGACGAAGAGCATGCTGAGTATAACATCTTGTTAACAGTGCAGCGTCATACATTTGATGATTTCTATCGTAAAATCTATTAGCCTCTGTGTCCAAGGAACGTAATGCAGCAATAGGTAGAGAACTGAGATACGACAGCATTGGATTTCGACAGTGAATCCTTAGTTTAACAGCTAAATCATTAAGAGAACTGTTCAATTTCAATGCAGCGCACCGTTTACGTTTGTCATTACCCCTTTTCCGTATACCATGAGATCTAGATTTACGTTTACGAGAGTCCGAAAGTGTAAGTACATCAAAATCGGGCATTTTGGAAATATTGCCTTCATGGTAAATGTTGTCGTTAAATCTAAGTGGAAAGGCTGTTTGCAGTAATTTTATCCATTTAAGTTCAGTTTCAAATCGTTTAATGTTTTTGAATCTAACTGAAGAATTTTTCACCATATGAGATTTTCTCCACTGGTTGAACTTTAACATCATTGGGAGAATGACCAGTGCGCTTAAAATGCTGGTACAGAAAGGTATCATTATTTTTGGGCTTTCTGATTCTACGATAGTGCTCACCAAATCGTTTTTGCAAAGTTCGACAAGTTTGTTCAACATATTGCATCCTACAATTGTGTGTATTTCAAGTAAGAACATATACAAGATCCATTGATTTTCAGTCTAAATCAGAATCATTAACCACTGAAAATTTCCTACCATTCACAGATGAAGTGATAGTAGTCTTAGAGCATAAATGATTGCAACAGTTGCACTTCTTGGCATTGCACTTAGAAATACTAGGGTACATTCCAGGTCTCTTGAACGGATTAATATATTTACGTAAAATTGGTGATTTGAGTGGAGATAACCTAATCTGAAGATTATTACGAAACATATTAGAATTAGAAGCTCCGTGTAGATTAACAGTAGATGCCGAAAATAAATTAAGAGGTGTCACCCTTACAGTAGGTAATAAATTTTGAAAATTGTTAGTTGAATGAGGAATCCGTACAGTAGACGCGGCATGCAACCTAAGGGGAGTTAATGTAATTCCTAATCTTTTTGTGATAGTCATAGTTGGGAGTATTGTGTTGATACTGCCAAAAGGAGCGCGACACTCATACCGGTTATAGAATAAATAATGCACTTAATCGTAATGCAAAATCTTTCGAATGAAAGAAAAAGGTATAACCGAAACCCACACCTCAGGTCCATGTCTAATACAAGACCATGGATAGAAACGTAAGAATCGCTTATACAACGAGATACGAGTGACGGTCAACTAATGACCTTCAATACGGTATCGAAGAGTAGTGGTAGTTAGAGATAGGAAAATACAAACTGATTGCAAGCAATCCCTGAGGATTGGAAAAATAAGAGCATTAAATGGATGTACGGGGAGACTTTTTAGGGCCGCCACACGGCACAACCACAAGAACTCTGATATAAAAAGGTACAAGTAGGCAAAGATCAGGAAAAGGCGCAATCAGAAAAAGATTCCCACTCCAAAAACCGAGGTGGGAAAAAAACAAACTAACAATCAGGTACTTATACCATGAAACATATCGTAAGCCGAATGAGCAGCTATTTTCCCAATATGTGGCCACTCAGTTACCTTAACTTAACTAAAATATGAAAACATACATAAAAAGGTACAAGTAGGCAAAGATCAGGAAAAGGCGCAATCAGAAAAAGATTCCCACTCCAAAAACCGAGGTGGGAAAAAACCAAACTAACAATCAGGTACTTATACCATGAAACATATCGTAAGCCGAATGAGCAGCTATTTTCCCAATAGGTGGCCACTCAGTTACCTTAACTTAACTAAAAATATGAAAACATACATAAGGCGCCAACAGCACAAAAAATGTTATACACCAAGACATAAAACAAAAAGAACCACCACAGAAGTATCGACTTGGAACGATCAGTAACACAAAGTTACTGGCGGGCTTAAACCGGTTTTACATGGCCATAACCTCACCCTCAGCTTCTGCAGTGGTTCATAACATTTAGTTAGTTATTCGGTCCTCGTGGTGAATCTCTAACTAGTCAATGAATCATCAAGAACAAACAAATAAATCATGATAAACATCCTGATGAATCAAAAACCAGGACTCACAGACTGAGTAAGCTGCCCGACGATGGAGATCCCTGGGCGCCGAATAACCTACTAACTCCGGAGCAAAAGAAAAACACCAGTTGGACCCCGGTGGGCCAAGCAACAGACAAGAAGCTCCGGCCCCAACCAACTAAAATGAATAGCTTTATGTCGGGGCCATCATAGAGTCTGACGCCCGACCCACCGGCGTGCAATTAAAGAAGGCAGCATAGTTATCAACCATGATTGGGTTAAAAACTAAGCATGCAGACTGCCGCATAACATTCAAGTTATAACCTATACGTCTGTAACGTGTTATGATTTTTCTGAACTGAAAAGAAAAATCATTAATTCCTTTAAGTTTCTTAAATTTGTAAACCAAGTCACCATAAAATTCAGGTTCCGAAAGGCCCTCACTTAAAAGCGCCTTTGTGTTACTGATCGTTCCAAGTCGATACTTCTGTGGTGGTTCTTTCTGTTTTATGTCTTGGTGTTTAAAAAATTTTTGTGCTGTTGGCGCCTTATGTGTGTTTTCATATTTTTAGTTAAGTTAAGGTAACTGAGTGGCCACCTATTGGGAAAATAGCTGCTCATTCGGCTTACGATATGTTTCATGGTATAAGTACCTGATTGTTAGTTTGGTTTTTTTTCCCACCTCGGTTTTTGGAGTGGGAATCTTTTTCTGATTGCCCCTTTTCCTGATCTTTGCCTACTTGTACCTTTTAACCCAACATTATATTTGGAAATCAATTCATAGTGTCTACGATAAAATTTAGAAAATGTTTTTCGAAGTTTATGATACCGATAGCCCTGTTGGAGAAGTTTTGCCGTTAAACATTTATTTCGAGCCAGATATGGGGTAATCATAACCAGTAATTTAATCATCAGTAATCAATTACAATTTTTTAAATAATCATTGATAATCATTAATCACAAAATTTCAGAGTCATTGTAATCATAATTCAATCATAATCATGTTTTATTAGGCCAGTAATTTATGATTACTTTCATGATTACAGCAAAAATAAAATATCACAGTCTGAAAGGAAAGCTCAGTCCCAAGATTGTATTAAACTATTGATGCTGCTTTACACTGGGAGTTATGAACCTCTCTGTCATGCATTTTATATAGGAAGCACTGCTTCAAGGCTGGCCTAGAAAGGCTGTATAGGAAGGCTGTAGCCTTTTACACAGACATTGTAAGTGGTTTGCTCAGTCATATAGCAGCTCATTGTTCAGGCATCTATAAGCCCAGCAATTTCTCAATCTTTGATAGACAGAGATGAAAAAATCAGACAAGGCAAACATTATGAACAAATGTTGTCCTGCTTAATTGTTAAAGTGTGAACAATCAGTTATAAACTGCACAAACAGTCAATTATCTCTCATTACTCAAACTCTACTCAAAATTTCCCAACTCTTGAGTAAAGAGTGTCTTAATTCACTGACAATGGCTTTGTGTAAAAAGGTGATGTGTGCAAAAAACAGCAGTGATTTTATGAGAAGTCTTTTTAAATGCAGACATGGGCCTAAGTTTTTTCATGCTGGTGAGAATTTTTTTATCTTAATCACAATGCAGGAGGTTTGAGCAGCTTATATGTTGTTGTTGTTTTTTTTTTTTTTTTTTTTTTTTTTTTTTTTTTTTTTCTTTTCTGGAATGTACATCTTTTTATGTTGAATCAGTTTTAATGAAGATAAAGTGAAAAAAAAAAGAAAAAGAAAAAAAAAAAAAAAAAAAAAAAAAAAAAGATGAAGTAGAGAATAAGGTTCACAGATCCAGGTACTACTGTCCTTAACATCCCAGCATGATCACTGTTGACTTGGACGTTAAGCATCAATTTAAAAAAAGCGAACAAACAAAAAGTTTATTTTGAATTCAGTGGCAGATCGGGGTAATTGCCTGGGCAGCATCATGTGTTTGGTTTCTGTTGTACCAGAGAAAGTGCCTAGATCTGGGTAAACAACAGACAAAATACCCATTTCCGGATCAAAAGCAATAACAACAAAATGTAATCAATAATCATAAAAGTAATCTGATTACTCTGTCAAAATAATCATAATTTAATCAATTACTCTTGAAAAAATGAGTAATCATAATCATAATTTAATCATAAAGACTCCTGAATAATTGTAATTTAATCATTGCTGATACCCCAGTAATCGCCCCATGTCTGTTTCGAGCGTTGAAGTCTGTAACATGATTGCAGACTCTAGCAAACCTAATAAGTTGCGAAATGTATACACCATAAGAAGCACGACGAGGAACTCGTTTCAATAACAAACTACTTGTATATAAAATGCCACGAAAGTCCCGACGTTTGTTTAGGAAAAGTTAAGAATTCATATAAATTACCATGTACTTTCGTTCAAAGGCGATACTTCCGTGGTGGTTCTAATTGTTTTATGCCTTTGTGTTAAATTTTTATGCTGTTTTAAAACACCTCATGTACGTTTTCATATTTTCAGTTAGGTTTGACTAACTGAGTGGCCAGCTATCGCGAAACTAGCTGCTCACTTGGATATGACTTCTTTGCATAAGTACCTGAATGTTAATTTAGTTTTTCCCACCTCGGTTTTTGGACTGGGAATTTCTTTCTGAATGCGTCATTTCCTATTCCGCATAGCATGGCTTTGACCGGTGCTTTAAAATTTGAAAAGTTAAAAGTCCCGCTATTCCCCGGCCCTATGGGGGCGTGGATACAAATGACCTGTGCATTATTCATCTTATAAAGGTAATTAAATGTAAGGTACACCAGACTAGTTTATTATTCTCAGTCTCTTAATAGCGCAGAAGCCAGCTCAAAATATCCAGCTAGAAAAGCAATTTCGTTCCACCCCCTCCACATAAAAGGTTTGATGGCGTTATGTTAAAGATCATACAATGGGCAAATTTATAGGCCTGGGTGCCAAGTCCAGATGTGGATTCTTCATACCGAAATCCAAGATGATATCCAAAATGGCCGTCAAAAAGATAAAGGGCTGGGGTCTATAGACGCCGTTTTTGGCCTCATCTTCAAAATGGCTGATGTTACACGTTTTGATAGTACTAGATTTGTCAATTACAAAAATGGTGTTTTTAATTCGTTGCATGGCTGGTTACCATGGCAACGCGCATATTTCGAAGATTACTGTTTTGAAGCGATAAGACATGTGTCGCCCAGGTGCTAGGACAGAAACAAAACATATTTTGTCATAAAACGTTCTAAAGCAGATAAAGAATACATTAAGAATGAAAATGACCTCCATGAGAATCACTGCTCCAAAACAATAGTGTCATAGCAACACGTAGCATTCCTTAGCAACATGAAAAATAACCACAATTATGACGAAAATAAGAAATGGATTATTTTATTAATGGACTTGAACTTTAAATTACTCATTATCTATCATTTTTATAGTAATGGTTATGTAATGTGTCAAAACATGGTGTTTTAATTCGTTTCATTGTCGGTTACCATAGCAACGTGTTTTACAATGATTCCAAGTTTTGGTAGGTTGATACGTCATTTCTAAGGTTTTAGTAGCAATGCGAAACATAAATTGCCATTGCATGTTATAAAGCAGATGAAGTATGCATTAAGGTTAGGAATGACCCTCACGCACGTCATTTTTTTTTCATAAAAAGTCACATAGCAACGCGTGACATGCCTTAGCAACGATTAATGTTTTCAATATACATGCCAAAATAAGCGTGGTGCTAACTTATGTTTACAGTTTAGAAGGATAAATAACAATGCCATAGTTGCAGAGTCACAAGATTTTGATGAGAGTCATGTTTTAATTGTGGTTCCCATGGCAACTGAGTGTTATATTGAAATATTGTAAGATAGGTATCGCCAAACATACCGTATAGAAAACTAAAATGATGGCTGGTGAAGTCAACAATGACACCTACTTGCAAAGTAACTATTTGGAACTTCACATAATATTGCACATATAACATGAATGATTATTGGTCACCTTTTGGAGGAGCTTAGTTTGTTTGATTTATTGTTTTACGCCCCTTTCAACAGCTAACGTCCCGACATGTCCATAGCTGTTGTTTGCGACGTATAGCAATACAGTGTAAATCTAACAATCAAAAACTATTTTTCGTAATTAAACGCAAGTCTACGTAGAGAGATTCACGATTATGTGTGAAGAGGCCTTTTAAATGTATTTTTTTTTTTAATTTAGTTTTACGTCCCTTTCAAGATTATTTCAGCTCATATGAGACGGGCCAATCAGTAGGTGGGGCGAAAAAGGGAGAACCCCGAGAAAAACCACCTGACACACCCGCAAGCAGAACTTGGCTTGTCTCACATGTGGCCAGAGCGGGGCTCGAATCCACACCAGACACAGCGGTGAGATGATCGAGTGATTAAGAAACAGCGCTCTTAACCGTTCGGCCACGGGGGACGCCTTTACATGTAATAAGTTAAGAAAAACTAAGAACTTCCCTTTGTTGCGTTAACCCCCAATTCCATCGATACCAGGCATGGCAGATTGCACCCTGCCCATTTTGGGTATAAAAATAGATAGGCTGCTAAGCTTATAAATTACTGACCGACCGCCTGAGCACTGATTAACGGCTTAGTTTGGTTTTTTCCCACCTCGGTTTTTGGAGTGGGAATCTTTTTCTGATTGCGCCTTTTCCTGATCTTTGCCTACTTGTACCTTTTTAGAACATTTTAATATTCTACATGTCATGGTATCCCAATGCTCGGTAGAACGCGGTCCCATTTAATGGTCCAGGAGCTGACCATATCTGTTGACTGAGGCGTATTTAGCAACAATTCAAACAAAATAAAGGTAAGATCGTCGATCCATTCGTTCGGCTTGGCCAATTTGTCTACCTGCGTGTACGTTCATTTTTCGCGCAGATGGCTACTCCATTACATATATGAGCTATTATTTGCCTTCACCACATATACGCCAATGTAAAATCGGTAGGCCAGCCTGTGCTGTCTGCTTCGTTTGCAAGTGGGCCTAAAGAAAACGTTTGCATTTCAACGAGGAGTATGCACACCCAATCAAAAATAAGCCTTTATGACCCATCTGGCCAATATATGGCCCATCTTCTCGCTTTGAATGTTTTACTGCTTCCGAAGGATCTAACGATTATTTTTATTTTATTATTTATGATGTCAGCATAGGATGTTAATTGATTTTTTTCTCACCTCGGTATTTGGAGTGGGAATTTCTTTCTAATTGTACCATTCCCTGGTCATTGCCTACTTTTATCGTTTAACGTATTAAAGAGGTGAAATTGTGTATGTCATAGCATGTACATGTGTAGGTATAAACTTCACTACCGGTACCGCATTATCATAAAAGTGACGTATATGAGTATGGAGCAAGTCAAACACTTTAACGCCGAGGCAAAGATTTTCCCTTTATTTTTTTTATTTTTATTTTTATTTTTTTTTTTTATTTATTTATTTTTTTTTTATGAATTGATGCTTTACTTCCCAGTCAACAATTATGGTCATGTCGGGGGACGCCCCCTCCACTTAATAAGACTTTTTAGTTTTACCCATTTATTTCTTAAGGCCCCGATTTGCGGCGGCCAATATTCCTCCCACCGACCTTACCAGCGCGTTTTAGTATAAATAAATAAATCAATGAATATCTAAACTGAAAGAAAGAAGGACAGAAAGAAAGAAAGAAGGGCGATCGGTGGGAATATGGGCCATAACAAAATAGGTGCAGGGCAAAGCTCGTACGCCGCAGATCAGCACAGGTCTAAGCCTGCCCAGGAAAAGTGTTTTCAAGTCAACCAGCCATACATATAAACCTTAGTGGTTAACTTTGGTGGTTACTTGTATATTTAAAGCACATTTTGGATGTCATGACATTCAAATTTTGGGTAAAAGTCCCATAAAATGGAGGCAGCGTCACATGACCATTATAAGCATGCAATAAAATAAACAAACTAAGGAAAGGAAAACAAATCTGAACACACGTTTTTCACGAAAATCTTTTTTATTGGTGATCGTATATTTGACACGGGAATGTGCATGTACATGAATAATTTTGATATTGAGTTGTATACATGTACATGTAGGCATATATGTTATTCTGGGTTTGTTTGTTATTACATGTACTTTTTTGTTGGCCACTGGGGAGCGGGCTTGCGTTTTATAGTTCGGGATTCGGACAACATGACCATCTTGACGCTGTACGACAAACCAAATCAAATATTTTGAGGAAAAAGTCAGTTTTGTCGCCTCACTCTGTCCACGTTTTGCTTTAATGAATGAGATTGACTAAGAGATCTGCCAACATTTTGTGGTTTGTATATGAGACCATATAAAAGATAGCTGGATATGCCTACTTCAGCTTCACCAAACATTTGCCCGCGGAACAGTAAACCGACAGTGATGAGTTTGTGGGCGTTCTGTTAGTTGCTTCCCTTGAAAATCTAAATGTTTAAGGTGGCAAGGGATAGTAAATTTGGTCCCTATGCTGGCCGCGGCCAGTTTCAATATTTGATTGTTAATAAGAAGCTCATGTGTCAGCATGCAGTTACTTTCTCTGTTCAAAAGTGTTCTAGATAGGATTAAAATCTGATTTAGACAACAAACATTCAACTGCAACTGTTCTCAGGCTGACAGTTACAGTTTTATTTTTACCCCACCCACTAATTTTTGCATAGAAAAATGCAAGAAAACTCTGAACTGTCAAACGGTACAGCAAGTTACCTGCAAACACAAGGCATCCAGTGCATGGCTGGTTTAATTCATCAGTCAAATAGAATAAAGGCAATGAATCCCAAAGTACCTCATAACCAGTAAACTTTTTCAGTAATCGTCTCCGAAAAATACCCACTTTTTAAACCCGGAAGCACACACTGCAGATTTTAAAAGCCGCAATGACCTTGACCTTTCATCATGCATACAGAGCTAGCATTTGGATCCAGAATTTAGCAATTTTTGACAAAAACAATTGTTCTAAAAATGAAAATGGACCAATCTTATTTATTCATTGCATTTTAGAGGAACAATGATGGCTTTTTCAACCCCTATGCTAAAATATCTTAAAAATCCTCCGGGACCAATACGAAACTATCCCTTGCCACCTTAAGTCAACAGGTTTTGGTTAAAAGTGACCAAAACTCGAGGTTAATTTGTAATTTGGTGTATTTGCAATAAAAATATACTGAATAAAGCTGCTTAGAAAGTATCCGGTGGTTGTTATATTTGTTCTAGAATATGTTTGTTCTTCCGAGCCAGCAACATGCAAAATGGTGAAAGCCGAAAAATTGTTGACACTTAATCTTTTGTCGTGGAATGTCACTTTCTGCTTTGTAATGTTTGTATTGTTAGCAAATTATGGAGAGGTATTTACTGTACCACCAGGGTCCACTTCCATTAATTTCTGATGACAGCCATTGAAAAGTACAGATCAAAACTTCACGTACCCCCCATATTTAGCTTAAAAAGGCCAAAACACAACAGAATGTCCTGTATGCCATCTTCATATCTGACAAGGGTCTACAAAACACAGCAATCTTATTTGATTTCTTTCTTATCAGTCAAATCATCCCCCATTTTTGCAGCAGAAGTGACATTACCTGATGAAAATACAGAGAGATACTAACACACTCACTGCTACAGATAGGTTGAAATCTGTTGAACTTCAGGATATCAGTAACAGGCACAAGTACAAATTCTGAAACTAATCAACCAGAGGTGATGAACTACAGACTCAGACCTGTAAAAGAATGAAAAGGGTTAAAACACAAAATGTGGTGGAAACAAAACAAAACTGATGCCAACAGTTTTGATAAGTTCACATACCAAGGATGACCATTATAACCACTTTCATTCATCTTTAATGTCATTCTATTATTATCAATCAATTGAGTATGGCTCATATGACAGATATTCTGGGTCAACAAACCCCTTGCTGTGGCATAGAGGTGATACATCCATGGAGGAAGACAAGGTGATGTTATGGTGGACCATAGCAAACATTACGCGGTGAGTCTTCAATCGACTGAGAGTATCCCGAAATGTTACGCGAAGCCTACCATAACCACACCTGTCCGCCTCCGCTTGTGTATGACAGCCATTTTCAACACGTACATATTTGTTGAGCAGCTTTGAATGTAGAACTATTGACTTCCTGTGCTGTCTAGTTTTAATATTAATGCTTTTTGAAAGAAAGTGATGGCTTGTATGCTTAGGTGGTAAAATAAATAGCATAAATTTGATGATACCTTGATTAAACTAAATTTTCACCTATATTTTTCTAAAAAAACAACAAAAATGTAGATCAAACCCAAGAAATACCACCATAAAATAGAGTTATATACATCTAAAATTACAATTTATAGCAAATACACCACATATGAACCTTGAAATTCACTTTTCGCTACAGAAGAAAGTGGCAAAAGCATGTAAAATGAAGAAACATCTTAAACCGTGTCTGTCGAGCGGCCAAACTCCAGACCTCGGACAATTGCGCGGGCCTCATAGTATGTCATTTTTGCCAAAAAATTCGTAAGCACTACATTAAATCACACTGCAGAATGCAAATGTAGACACGTGTAGCTACTTAATGAGCTCACAATCATTACCCTTTCAATAAAATAGAAAATTGACAGAGCCCTTAAGGTGGCAAGGGATACTAAATTTGGTCCCTATGCTGGCCGCGGCCAGTTTCAATATTTGATTGTTAATAAGAAGCTCATGTGTCAGCATGCAGTTACTTTCTCTGTTCAAAAGTGTTCTAGATAGGATTAAAATCTGATTTAGACAACAAACATTCAACTGCAACTGTTCTCAGGCTGACAGTTACAGTTTTATTTTTACCCCACCCACTAATTTTTGCATAGAAAAATGCAAGAAAACTCTGAACTGTCAAACGGTACAGCAAGTTACTTGCAAACACAAGGCATCCAGTGCATGTCTGGTTTAATTCATCAGTCAAATAGAATAAAGGCAATGAATCCCAAAGTACCTCATAACCAGTAAACTTTTTCAGTAATCGTCTCCGAAAAATACCCACTTTTTAAACCCGGAAGCACACACTGCAGATTTCAAAAGCCGCAATGACCTTGACCTTTCATCATGCATACAGAGCTAGCATTTGGATCCAGAATTTAGCAATTTTTGACAAAAACAATTGTTCTAAAAATGAAAATGGACCAATCTTATTTATTCATTGCATTTTAGAGGAACAATGATGGCTTTTTCAACCCCTATGCTAAAATATCTTAAAAATCCTCCGGGACCAATACGAAACTATCCCTTGCCACCTTAAGTCAACAGGTTTTGGTTAAAAGTGACCAAAACTCGAGGTTAATTTGTAATTTGGTGTATTTGCAATAAAAATATACTGAATAAAGCTGCTTAGAAAGTATCCGGTGGTTGTTATATTTGTTCTAGAATATGTTTGTTCTTCCGAGCCAGCAACATGCAAAATGGTGAAAGCCGAAAAATTGTTGACACTTAATCTTTTGTCGTGGAATGTCACTTTCTGCTTTGTAATGTTTGTATTGTTAGCAAATTATGGAGAGGTATTTACTGTACCACCAGGGTCCACTTCCATTAATTTCTGATGACAGCCATTGAAAAGTACAGATCAAAACTTCACGTACCCCCCATATTTAGCTTAAAAAGGCCAAAACACAACAGAATGTCCTGTATGCCATCTTCATATCTGACAAGGGTCTACAAAACACAGCAATCTTATTTGATTTCTTTCTTATCAGTCAAATCATCCCCCATTTTTGCAGCAGAAGTGACATTACCTGATGAAAATACAGAGAGATACTAACACACTCACTGCTACAGATAGGTTGAAATCTGTTGAACTTCAGGATATCAGTAACAGGCACAAGTACAAATTCTGAAACTAATCAACCAGAGGTGATGAACTACAGACTCAGACCTGTAAAAGAATGAAAAGGGTTAAAACACAAAATGTGGTGGAAACAAAACAAAACTGATGCCAACAGTTTTGATAAGTTCACATACCAAGGATGACCATTATAACCACTTTCATTCATCTTTAATGTCATTCTATTATTATCAATCAATTGAGTATGGCTCATATGACAGATATTCTGGGTCAACAAACCCCTTGCTGTGGCATAGAGGTGATACATCCATGGAGGAAGACAAGGTGATGTTATGGTGGACCATAGCAAACATTACGCGGTGAGTCTTCAATCGACTGAGAGTATCCCGAAATGTTACGCGAAGCCTACCATAACCACACCTGTCCGCCTCCGCTTGTGTATGACAGCCATTTTCAACACGTACATATTTGTTGAGCAGCTTTGAATGTAGAACTATTGACTTCCTGTGCTGTCTAGTTTTAATATTAATGCTTTTTGAAAGAAAGTGATGGCTTGTATGCTTAGGTGGTAAAATAAATAGCATAAATTTGATGATACCTTGATTAAACTAAATTTTCACCTATATTTTTCTAAAAAAACAACAAAAATGTAGATCAAACCCAAGAAATACCACCATAAAATAGAGTTATATACATCTAAAATTACAATTTATAGCAAATACACCACATATGAACCTTGAAATTCACTTTTCGCTACAGAAGAAAGTGGCAAAAGCATGTAAAATGAAGAAACATCTTAAACCGTGTCTGTCGAGCGGCCAAACTCCAGACCTCGGACAATTGCGCGGGCCTCATAGTATGTCATTTTTGCCAAAAAATTCGTAAGCACTACATTAAATCACACTGCAGAATGCAAATGTAGACACGTGTAGCTACTTAATGAGCTCACAATCATTACCCTTTCAATAAAATAGAAAATTGACAGAGCCCTTAAGGTGGCAAGGGATACTAAATTTGGTCCCTATGCTGGCCGCGGCCAGTTTCAATATTTGATTGTTAATAAGAAGCTCATGTGTCAGCATGCAGTTACTTTCTCTGTTCAAAAGTGTTCTAGATAGGATTAAAATCTGATTTAGACAACAAACATTCAACTGCAACTGTTCTCAGGCTGACAGTTACAGTTTTATTTTTACCCCACCCACTAATTTTTGCATAGAAAAATGCAAGAAAACTCTGAACTGTCAAACGGTACAGCAAGTTACTTGCAAACACAAGGCATCCAGTGCATGTCTGGTTTAATTCATCAGTCAAATAGAATAAAGGCAATGAATCCCAAAGTACCTCATAACCAGTAAACTTTTTCAGTAATCGTCTCCGAAAAATACCCACTTTTTAAACCCGGAAGCACACACTGCAGATTTCAAAAGCCGCAATGACCTTGACCTTTCATCATGCATACAGAGCTAGCATTTGGATCCAGAATTTAGCAATTTTTGACAAAAACAATTGTTCTAAAAATGAAAATGGACCAATCTTATTTATTCATTGCATTTTAGAGGAACAATGATGGCTTTTTCAACCCCTATGCTAAAATATCTTAAAAATCCTCCGGGACCAATACGAAACTATCCCTTGCCACCTTAAGTCAACAGGTTTTGGTTAAAAGTGACCAAAACTCGAGGTTAATTTGTAATTTGGTGTATTTGCAATAAAAATATACTGAATAAAGCTGCTTAGAAAGTATCCGGTGGTTGTTATATTTGTTCTAGAATATGTTTGTTCTTCCGAGCCAGCAACATGCAAAATGGTGAAAGCCGAAAAATTGTTGACACTTAATCTTTTGTCGTGGAATGTCACTTTCTGCTTTGTAATGTTTGTATTGTTAGCAAATTATGGAGAGGTATTTACTGTACCACCAGGGTCCACTTCCATTAATTTCTGATGACAGCCATTGAAAAGTACAGATCAAAACTTCACGTACCCCCCATATTTAGCTTAAAAAGGCCAAAACACAACAGAATGTCCTGTATGCCATCTTCATATCTGACAAGGGTCTACAAAACACAGCAATCTTATTTGATTTCTTTCTTATCAGTCAAATCATCCCCCATTTTTGCAGCAGAAGTGACATTACCTGATGAAAATACAGAGAGATACTAACACACTCACTGCTACAGATAGGTTGAAATCTGTTGAACTTCAGGATATCAGTAACAGGCACAAGTACAAATTCTGAAACTAATCAACCAGAGGTGATGAACTACAGACTCAGACCTGTAAAAGAATGAAAAGGGTTAAAACACAAAATGTGGTGGAAACAAAACAAAACTGATGCCAACAGTTTTGATAAGTTCACATACCAAGGATGACCATTATAACCACTTTCATTCATCTTTAATGTCATTCTATTATTATCAATCAATTGAGTATGGCTCATATGACAGATATTCTGGGTCAACAAACCCCTTGCTGTGGCATAGAGGTGATACATCCATGGAGGAAGACAAGGTGATGTTATGGTGCACCATAGCAAACATTACGCGGTGAGTCTTCAATCGACTGAGAGTATCCCGAAATGTTACGCGAAGCCTACCATAACCACACCTGTCCGCCTCCGCTTGTGTATGACAGCCATTTTCAACACGTACATATTTGTTGAGCAGCTTTGAATGTAGAACTATTGACTTCCTGTGCTGTCTAGTTTTAATATTAATGCTTTTTGAAAGAAAGTGATGGCTTGTATGCTTAGGTGGTAAAATAAATAGCATAAATTTGATGATACCTTGGTTAAACTAAATTTTCACCTATATTTTTCTAAAAAAACAACAAAAATGTAGATCAAACCCAAGAAATACCACCATAAAATAGAGTTATATACATCTAAAATTACAATTTATAGCAAATACACCACATATGAACCTTGAAATTCACTTTTCGCTACAGAAGAAAGTGGCAAAAGCATGTAAAATGAAGAAACATCTTAAACCGTGTCTGTCGAGCGGCCAAACTCCAGACCTCGGACAATTGCGCGGGCCTCATAGTATGTCATTTTTGCCAAAAAATTCGTAAGCACTACATTAAATCACACTGCAGAATGCAAATGTAGACACGTGTAGCTACTTAATGAGCTCACAATCATTACCCTTTCAATAAAATAGAAAATTGACAGAGCCCTTAAGGTGGCAAGGGATACTAAATTTGGTCCCTATGCTGGCCGCGGCCAGTTTCAATATTTGATTGTTAATAAGAAGCTCATGTGTCAGCATGCAGTTACTTTCTCTGTTCAAAAGTGTTCTAGATAGGATTAAAATCTGATTTAGACAACAAACATTCAACTGCAACTGTTCTCAGGCTGACAGTTACAGTTTTATTTTTACCCCACCCACTAATTTTTGCATAGAAAAATGCAAGAAAACTCTGAACTGTCAAACGGTACAGCAAGTTACTTGCAAACACAAGGCATCCAGTGCATGTCTGGTTTAATTCATCAGTCAAATAGAATAAAGGCAATGAATCCCAAAGTACCTCATAACCAGTAAACTTTTTCAGTAATCGTCTCCGAAAAATACCCACTTTTTAAACCCGGAAGCACACACTGCAGATTTCAAAAGCCGCAATGACCTTGACCTTTCATCATGCATACAGAGCTAGCATTTGGATCCAGAATTTAGCAATTTTTGACAAAAACAATTGTTCTAAAAATGAAAATGGACCAATCTTATTTATTCATTGCATTTTAGAGGAACAATGATGGCTTTTTCAACCCCTATGCTAAAATATCTTAAAAATCCTCCGGGACCAATACGAAACTATCCCTTGCCACCTTAAGTCAACAGGTTTTGGTTAAAAGTGACCAAAACTCGAGGTTAATTTGTAATTTGGTGTATTTGCAATAAAAATATACTGAATAAAGCTGCTTAGAAAGTATCCGGTGGTTGTTATATTTGTTCTAGAATATGTTTGTTCTTCCGAGCCAGCAACATGCAAAATGGTGAAAGCCGAAAAATTGTTGACACTTAATCTTTTGTCGTGGAATGTCACTTTCTGCTTTGTAATGTTTGTATTGTTAGCAAATTATGGAGAGGTATTTACTGTACCACCAGGGTCCACTTCCATTAATTTCTGATGACAGCCATTGAAAAGTACAGATCAAAACTTCACGTACCCCCCATATTTAGCTTAAAAAGGCCAAAACACAACAGAATGTCCTGTATGCCATCTTCATATCTGACAAGGGTCTACAAAACACAGCAATCTTATTTGATTTCTTTCTTATCAGTCAAATCATCCCCCATTTTTGCAGCAGAAGTGACATTACCTGATGAAAATACAGAGAGATACTAACACACTCACTGCTACAGATAGGTTGAAATCTGTTGAACTTCAGGATATCAGTAACAGGCACAAGTACAAATTCTGAAACTAATCAACCAGAGGTGATGAACTACAGACTCAGACCTGTAAAAGAATGAAAAGGGTTAAAACACAAAATGTGGTGGAAACAAAACAAAACTGATGCCAACAGTTTTGATAAGTTCACATACCAAGGATGACCATTATAACCACTTTCATTCATCTTTAATGTCATTCTATTATTATCAATCAATTGAGTATGGCTCATATGACAGATATTCTGGGTCAACAAACCCCTTGCTGTGGCATAGAGGTGATACATCCATGGAGGAAGACAAGGTGATGTTATGGTGGACCATAGCAAACATTACGCGGTGAGTCTTCAATCGACTGAGAGTATCCCGAAATGTTACGCGAAGCCTACCATAACCACACCTGTCCGCCTCCGCTTGTGTATGACAGCCATTTTCAACACGTACATATTTGTTGAGCAGCTTTGAATGTAGAACTATTGACTTCCTGTGCTGTCTAGTTTTAATATTAATGCTTTTTGAAAGAAAGTGATGGCTTGTATGCTTAGGTGGTAAAATAAATAGCATAAATTTGATGATACCTTGATTAAACTAAATTTTCACCTATATTTTTCTAAAAAAACAACAAAAATGTAGATCAAACCCAAGAAATACCACCATAAAATAGAGTTATATACATCTAAAATTACAATTTATAGCAAATACACCACATATGAACCTTGAAATTCACTTTTCGCTACAGAAGAAAGTGGCAAAAGCATGTAAAATGAAGAAACATCTTAAACCGTGTCTGTCGAGCGGCCAAACTCCAGACCTCGGACAATTGCGCGGGCCTCATAGTATGTCATTTTTGCCAAAAAATTCGTAAGCACTACATTAAATCACACTGCAGAATGCAAATGTAGACACGTGTAGCTACTTAATGAGCTCACAATCATTACCCTTTCAATAAAATAGAAAATTGACAGAGCCCTTAAGGTGGCAAGGGATACTAAATTTGGTCCCTATGCTGGCCGCGGCCAGTTTCAATATTTGATTGTTAATAAGAAGCTCATGTGTCAGCATGCAGTTACTTTCTCTGTTCAAAAGTGTTCTAGATAGGATTAAAATCTGATTTAGACAACAAACATTCAACTGCAACTGTTCTCAGGCTGACAGTTACAGTTTTATTTTTACCCCACCCACTAATTTTTGCATAGAAAAATGCAAGAAAACTCTGAACTGTCAAACGGTACAGCAAGTTACTTGCAAACACAAGGCATCCAGTGCATGTCTGGTTTAATTCATCAGTCAAATAGAATAAAGGCAATGAATCCCAAAGTACCTCATAACCAGTAAACTTTTTCAGTAATCGTCTCCGAAAAATACCCACTTTTTAAACCCGGAAGCACACACTGCAGATTTCAAAAGCCGCAATGACCTTGACCTTTCATCATGCATACAGAGCTAGCATTTGGATCCAGAATTTAGCAATTTTTGACAAAAACAATTGTTCTAAAAATGAAAATGGACCAATCTTATTTATTCATTGCATTTTAGAGGAACAATGATGGCTTTTTCAACCCCTATGCTAAAATATCTTAAAAATCCTCCGGGACCAATACGAAACTATCCCTTGCCACCTTAAGTCAACAGGTTTTGGTTAAAAGTGACCAAAACTCGAGGTTAATTTGTAATTTGGTGTATTTGCAATAAAAATATACTGAATAAAGCTGCTTAGAAAGTATCCGGTGGTTGTTATATTTGTTCTAGAATATGTTTGTTCTTCCGAGCCAGCAACATGCAAAATGGTGAAAGCCGAAAAATTGTTGACACTTAATCTTTTGTCGTGGAATGTCACTTTCTGCTTTGTAATGTTTGTATTGTTAGCAAATTATGGAGAGGTATTTACTGTACCACCAGGGTCCACTTCCATTAATTTCTGATGACAGCCATTGAAAAGTACAGATCAAAACTTCACGTACCCCCCATATTTAGCTTAAAAAGGCCAAAACACAACAGAATGTCCTGTATGCCATCTTCATATCTGACAAGGGTCTACAAAACACAGCAATCTTATTTGATTTCTTTCTTATCAGTCAAATCATCCCCCATTTTTGCAGCAGAAGTGACATTACCTGATGAAAATACAGAGAGATACTAACACACTCACTGCTACAGATAGGTTGAAATCTGTTGAACTTCAGGATATCAGTAACAGGCACAAGTACAAATTCTGAAACTAATCAACCAGAGGTGATGAACTACAGACTCAGACCTGTAAAAGAATGAAAAGGGTTAAAACACAAAATGTGGTGGAAACAAAACAAAACTGATGCCAACAGTTTTGATAAGTTCACATACCAAGGATGACCATTATAACCACTTTCATTCATCTTTAATGTCATTCTATTATTATCAATCAATTGAGTATGGCTCATATGACAGATATTCTGGGTCAACAAACCCCTTGCTGTGGCATAGAGGTGATACATCCATGGAGGAAGACAAGGTGATGTTATGGTGCACCATAGCAAACATTACGCGGTGAGTCTTCAATCGACTGAGAGTATCCCGAAATGTTACGCGAAGCCTACCATAACCACACCTGTCCGCCTCCGCTTGTGTATGACAGCCATTTTCAACACGTACATATTTGTTGAGCAGCTTTGAATGTAGAACTATTGACTTCCTGTGCTGTCTAGTTTTAATATTAATGCTTTTTGAAAGAAAGTGATGGCTTGTATGCTTAGGTGGTAAAATAAATAGCATAAATTTGATGATACCTTGGTTAAACTAAATTTTCACCTATATTTTTCTAAAAAAACAACAAAAATGTAGATCAAACCCAAGAAATACCACCATAAAATAGAGTTATATACATCTAAAATTACAATTTATAGCAAATACACCACATATGAACCTTGAAATTCACTTTTCGCTACAGAAGAAAGTGGCAAAAGCATGTAAAATGAAGAAACATCTTAAACCGTGTCTGTCGAGCGGCCAAACTCCAGACCTCGGACAATTGCGCGGGCCTCATAGTATGTCATTTTTGCCAAAAAATTCGTAAGCACTACATTAAATCACACTGCAGAATGCAAATGTAGACACGTGTAGCTACTTAATGAGCTCACAATCATTACCCTTTCAATAAAATAGAAAATTGACAGAGCCCTTAAGGTGGCAAGGGATACTAAATTTGGTCCCTATGCTGGCCGCGGCCAGTTTCAATATTTGATTGTTAATAAGAAGCTCATGTGTCAGCATGCAGTTACTTTCTCTGTTCAAAAGTGTTCTAGATAGGATTAAAATCTGATTTAGACAACAAACATTCAACTGCAACTGTTCTCAGGCTGACAGTTACAGTTTTATTTTTACCCCACCCACTAATTTTTGCATAGAAAAATGCAAGAAAACTCTGAACTGTCAAACGGTACAGCAAGTTACTTGCAAACACAAGGCATCCAGTGCATGTCTGGTTTAATTCATCAGTCAAATAGAATAAAGGCAATGAATCCCAAAGTACCTCATAACCAGTAAACTTTTTCAGTAATCGTCTCCGAAAAATACCCACTTTTTAAACCCGGAAGCACACACTGCAGATTTCAAAAGCCGCAATGACCTTGACCTTTCATCATGCATACAGAGCTAGCATTTGGATCCAGAATTTAGCAATTTTTGACAAAAACAATTGTTCTAAAAATGAAAATGGACCAATCTTATTTATTCATTGCATTTTAGAGGAACAATGATGGCTTTTTCAACCCCTATGCTAAAATATCTTAAAAATCCTCCGGGACCAATACGAAACTATCCCTTGCCACCTTAAGTCAACAGGTTTTGGTTAAAAGTGACCAAAACTCGAGGTTAATTTGTAATTTGGTGTATTTGCAATAAAAATATACTGAATAAAGCTGCTTAGAAAGTATCCGGTGGTTGTTATATTTGTTCTAGAATATGTTTGTTCTTCCGAGCCAGCAACATGCAAAATGGTGAAAGCCGAAAAATTGTTGACACTTAATCTTTTGTCGTGGAATGTCACTTTCTGCTTTGTAATGTTTGTATTGTTAGCAAATTATGGAGAGGTATTTACTGTACCACCAGGGTCCACTTCCATTAATTTCTGATGACAGCCATTGAAAAGTACAGATCAAAACTTCACGTACCCCCCATATTTAGCTTAAAAAGGCCAAAACACAACAGAATGTCCTGTATGCCATCTTCATATCTGACAAGGGTCTACAAAACACAGCAATCTTATTTGATTTCTTTCTTATCAGTCAAATCATCCCCCATTTTTGCAGCAGAAGTGACATTACCTGATGAAAATACAGAGAGATACTAACACACTCACTGCTACAGATAGGTTGAAATCTGTTGAACTTCAGGATATCAGTAACAGGCACAAGTACAAATTCTGAAACTAATCAACCAGAGGTGATGAACTACAGACTCAGACCTGTAAAAGAATGAAAAGGGTTAAAACACAAAATGTGGTGGAAACAAAACAAAACTGATGCCAACAGTTTTGATAAGTTCACATACCAAGGATGACCATTATAACCACTTTCATTCATCTTTAATGTCATTCTATTATTATCAATCAATTGAGTATGGCTCATATGACAGATATTCTGGGTCAACAAACCCCTTGCTGTGGCATAGAGGTGATACATCCATGGAGGAAGACAAGGTGATGTTATGGTGGACCATAGCAAACATTACGCGGTGAGTCTTCAATCGACTGAGAGTATCCCGAAATGTTACGCGAAGCCTACCATAACCACACCTGTCCGCCTCCGCTTGTGTATGACAGCCATTTTCAACACGTACATATTTGTTGAGCAGCTTTGAATGTAGAACTATTGACTTCCTGTGCTGTCTAGTTTTAATATTAATGCTTTTTGAAAGAAAGTGATGGCTTGTATGCTTAGGTGGTAAAATAAAGAGCATAAATTTGATGATACCTTGGTTAAACTAAATTTTCACCTATATTTTTCTAAAAAAACAACAAAAATGTAGATCAAACCCAAGAAATACCACCATAAAATAGAGTTATATACATCTAAAATTACAATTTATAGCAAATACACCACATATGAACCTTGAAATTCACTTTTCGCTACAGAAGAAAGTGGCAAAAGCATGTAAAATGAAGAAACATCTTAAACCGTGTCTGTCGAGCGGCCAAAATCCAGACCTCGGACAATTGCGCGGGCCTCATAGTATGTCATTTTTGCCAAAAAATTCGTAAGCACTACATTAAATCACACTGCAGAATGCAAATGTAGACACGTGTAGCTACTTAATGAGCTCACAATCATTACCCTTTCAATAAAATAGAAAATTGACAGAGCCCTTAAGGTGGCAAGGGATACTAAATTTGGTCCCTATGCTGGCCGCGGCCAGTTTCAATATTTGATTGTTAATAAGAAGCTCATGTGTCAGCATGCAGTTACTTTCTCTGTTCAAAAGTGTTCTAGATAGGATTAAAATCTGATTTAGACAACAAACATTCAACTGCAACTGTTCTCAGGCTGACAGTTACAGTTTTATTTTTACCCCACCCACTAATTTTTGCATAGAAAAATGCAAGAAAACTCTGAACTGTCAAACGGTACAGCAAGTTACTTGCAAACACAAGGCATCCAGTGCATGTCTGGTTTAATTCATCAGTCAAATAGAATAAAGGCAATGAATCCCAAAGTACCTCATAACCAGTAAACTTTTTCAGTAATCGTCTCCGAAAAATACCCACTTTTTAAACCCGGAAGCACACACTGCAGATTTCAAAAGCCGCAATGACCTTGACCTTTCATCATGCATACAGAGCTAGCATTTGGATCCAGAATTTAGCAATTTTTGACAAAAACAATTGTTCTAAAAATGAAAATGGACCAATCTTATTTATTCATTGCATTTTAGAGGAACAATGATGGCTTTTTCAACCCCTATGCTAAAATATCTTAAAAATCCTCCGGGACCAATACGAAACTATCCCTTGCCACCTTAAGTCAACAGGTTTTGGTTAAAAGTGACCAAAACTCGAGGTTAATTTGTAATTTGGTGTATTTGCAATAAAAATATACTGAATAAAGCTGCTTAGAAAGTATCCGGTGGTTGTTATATTTGTTCTAGAATATGTTTGTTCTTCCGAGCCAGCAACATGCAAAATGGTGAAAGCCGAAAAATTGTTGACACTTAATCTTTTGTCGTGGAATGTCACTTTCTGCTTTGTAATGTTTGTATTGTTAGCAAATTATGGAGAGGTATTTACTGTACCACCAGGGTCCACTTCCATTAATTTCTGATGACAGCCATTGAAAAGTACAGATCAAAACTTCACGTACCCCCCATATTTAGCTTAAAAAGGCCAAAACACAACAGAATGTCCTGTATGCCATCTTCATATCTGACAAGGGTCTACAAAACACAGCAATCTTATTTGATTTCTTTCTTATCAGTCAAATCATCCCCCATTTTTGCAGCAGAAGTGACATTACCTGATGAAAATACAGAGAGATACTAACACACTCACTGCTACAGATAGGTTGAAATCTGTTGAACTTCAGGATATCAGTAACAGGCACAAGTACAAATTCTGAAACTAATCAACCAGAGGTGATGAACTACAGACTCAGACCTGTAAAAGAATGAAAAGGGTTAAAACACAAAATGTGGTGGAAACAAAACAAAACTGATGCCAACAGTTTTGATAAGTTCACATACCAAGGATGACCATTATAACCACTTTCATTCATCTTTAATGTCATTCTATTATTATCAATCAATTGAGTATGGCTCATATGACAGATATTCTGGGTCAACAAACCCCTTGCTGTGGCATAGAGGTGATACATCCATGGAGGAAGACAAGGTGATGTTATGGTGGACCATAGCAAACATTACGCGGTGAGTCTTCAATCGACTGAGAGTATCCCGAAATGTTACGCGAAGCCTACCATAACCACACCTGTCCGCCTCCGCTTGTGTATGACAGCCATTTTCAACACGTACATATTTGTTGAGCAGCTTTGAATGTAGAACTATTGACTTCCTGTGCTGTCTAGTTTTAATATTAATGCTTTTTGAAAGAAAGTGATGGCTTGTATGCTTAGGTGGTAAAATAAAGAGCATAAATTTGATGATACCTTGGTTAAACTAAATTTTCACCTATATTTTTCTAAAAAAAACAACAAAAATGTAGATCAAACCCAAGAAATACCACCATAAAATAGAGTTATATACATCTAAAATTACAATTTATAGCAAATACACCACATATGAACCTTGAAATTCACTTTTCGCTACAGAAGAAAGTGGCAAAAGCATGTAAAATGAAGAAACATCTTAAACCGTGTCTGTCGAGCGGCCAAAATCCAGACCTCGGACAATTGCGCGGGCCTCATAGTATGTCATTTTTGCCAAAAAATTCGTAAGCACTATATTAAATCACACTGCAGAATGCAAATGTAGACACGTGTAGCTACTTAATGAGCTCACAATCATTACCCTTTCAATAAAATAGAAAATTGACAGAGCCCTTAAGGTGGCAAGGGATACTAAATTTGGTCCCTATGCTGGCCGCGGCCAGTTTCAATATTTGATTGTTAATAAGAAGCTCATGTGTCAGCATGCAGTTACTTTCTCTGTTCAAAAGTGTTCTAGATAGGATTAAAATCTGATTTAGACAACAAACATTCAACTGCAACTGTTCTCAGGCTGACAGTTACAGTTTTATTTTTACCCCACCCACTAATTTTTGCATAGAAAAATGCAAGAAAACTCTGAACTGTCAAACGGTACAGCAAGTTACTTGCAAACACAAGGCATCCAGTGCATGTCTGGTTTAATTCATCAGTCAAATAGAATAAAGGCAATGAATCCCAAAGTACCTCATAACCAGTAAACTTTTTCAGTAATCGTCTCCGAAAAATACCCACTTTTTAAACCCGGAAGCACACACTGCAGATTTCAAAAGCCGCAATGACCTTGACCTTTCATCATGCATACAGAGCTAGCATTTGGATCCAGAATTTAGCAATTTTTGACAAAAACAATTGTTCTAAAAATGAAAATGGACCAATCTTATTTATTCATTGCATTTTAGAGGAACAATGATGGCTTTTTCAACCCCTATGCTAAAATATCTTAAAAATCCTCCGGGACCAATACGAAACTATCCCTTGCCACCTTAAGTCAACAGGTTTTGGTTAAAAGTGACCAAAACTCGAGGTTAATTTGTAATTTGGTGTATTTGCAATAAAAATATACTGAATAAAGCTGCTTAGAAAGTATCCGGTGGTTGTTATATTTGTTCTAGAATATGTTTGTTCTTCCGAGCCAGCAACATGCAAAATGGTGAAAGCCGAAAAATTGTTGACACTTAATCTTTTGTCGTGGAATGTCACTTTCTGCTTTGTAATGTTTGTATTGTTAGCAAATTATGGAGAGGTATTTACTGTACCACCAGGGTCCACTTCCATTAATTTCTGATGACAGCCATTGAAAAGTACAGATCAAAACTTCACGTACCCCCCATATTTAGCTTAAAAAGGCCAAAACACAACAGAATGTCCTGTATGCCATCTTCATATCTGACAAGGGTCTACAAAACACAGCAATCTTATTTGATTTCTTTCTTATCAGTCAAATCATCCCCCATTTTTGCAGCAGAAGTGACATTACCTGATGAAAATACAGAGAGATACTAACACACTCACTGCTACAGATAGGTTGAAATCTGTTGAACTTCAGGATATCAGTAACAGGCACAAGTACAAATTCTGAAACTAATCAACCAGAGGTGATGAACTACAGACTCAGACCTGTAAAAGAATGAAAAGGGTTAAAACACAAAATGTGGTGGAAACAAAACAAAACTGATGCCAACAGTTTTGATAAGTTCACATACCAAGGATGACCATTATAACCACTTTCATTCATCTTTAATGTCATTCTATTATTATCAATCAATTGAGTATGGCTCATATGACAGATATTCTGGGTCAACAAACCCCTTGCTGTGGCATAGAGGTGATACATCCATGGAGGAAGACAAGGTGATGTTATGGTGGACCATAGCAAACATTACGCGGTGAGTCTTCAATCGACTGAGAGTATCCCGAAATGTTACGCGAAGCCTACCATAACCACACCTGTCCGCCTCCGCTTGTGTATGACAGCCATTTTCAACACGTACATATTTGTTGAGCAGCTTTGAATGTAGAACTATTGACTTCCTGTGCTGTCTAGTTTTAATATTAATGCTTTTTGAAAGAAAGTGATGGCTTGTATGCTTAGGTGGTAAAATAAAGAGCATAAATTTGATGATACCTTGGTTAAACTAAATTTTCACCTATATTTTTCTAAAAAAAACAACAAAAATGTAGATCAAACCCAAGAAATACCACCATAAAATAGAGTTATATACATCTAAAATTACAATTTATAGCAAATACACCACATATGAACCTTGAAATTCACTTTTCGCTACAGAAGAAAGTGGCAAAAGCATGTAAAATGAAGAAACATCTTAAACCGTGTCTGTCGAGCGGCCAAAATCCAGACCTCGGACAATTGCGCGGGCCTCATAGTATGTCATTTTTGCCAAAAAATTCGTAAGCACTACATTAAATCACACTGCAGAATGCAAATGTAGACACGTGTAGCTACTTAATGAGCTCACAATCATTACCCTTTCAATAAAATAGAAAATTGACAGAGCCCTTAAGGTGGCAAGGGATACTAAATTTGGTCCCTATGCTGGCCGCGGCCAGTTTCAATATTTGATTGTTAATAAGAAGCTCATGTGTCAGCATGCAGTTACTTTCTCTGTTCAAAAGTGTTCTAGATAGGATTAAAATCTGATTTAGACAACAAACATTCAACTGCAACTGTTCTCAGGCTGACAGTTACAGTTTTATTTTTACCCCACCCACTAATTTTTGCATAGAAAAATGCAAGAAAACTCTGAACTGTCAAACGGTACAGCAAGTTACTTGCAAACACAAGGCATCCAGTGCATGTCTGGTTTAATTCATCAGTCAAATAGAATAAAGGCAATGAATCCCAAAGTACCTCATAACCAGTAAACTTTTTCAGTAATCGTCTCCGAAAAATACCCACTTTTTAAACCCGGAAGCACACACTGCAGATTTCAAAAGCCGCAATGACCTTGACCTTTCATCATGCATACAGAGCTAGCATTTGGATCCAGAATTTAGCAATTTTTGACAAAAACAATTGTTCTAAAAATGAAAATGGACCAATCTTATTTATTCATTGCATTTTAGAGGAACAATGATGGCTTTTTCAACCCCTATGCTAAAATATCTTAAAAATCCCCCGGGACCAATACGAAACTATCCCTTGCCACCTTAAGTCAACAGGTTTTGGTTAAAAGTGACCAAAACTCGAGGTTAATTTGTAATTTGGTGTATTTGCAATAAAAATATACTGAATAAAGCTGCTTAGAAAGTATCCGGTGGTTGTTATATTTGTTCTAGAATATGTTTGTTCTTCCGAGCCAGCAACATGCAAAATGGTGAAAGCCGAAAAATTGTTGACACTTAATCTTTTGTCGTGGAATGTCACTTTCTGCTTTGTAATGTTTGTATTGTTAGCAAATTATGGAGAGGTATTTACTGTACCACCAGGGTCCACTTCCATTAATTTCTGATGACAGCCATTGAAAAGTACAGATCAAAACTTCACGTACCCCCCATATTTAGCTTAAAAAGGCCAAAACACAACAGAATGTCCTGTATGCCATCTTCATATCTGACAAGGGTCTACAAAACACAGCAATCTTATTTGATTTCTTTCTTATCAGTCAAATCATCCCCCATTTTTGCAGCAGAAGTGACATTACCTGATGAAAATACAGAGAGATACTAACACACTCACTGCTACAGATAGGTTGAAATCTGTTGAACTTCAGGATATCAGTAACAGGCACAAGTACAAATTCTGAAACTAATCAACCAGAGGTGATGAACTACAGACTCAGACCTGTAAAAGAATGAAAAGGGTTAAAACACAAAATGTGGTGGAAACAAAACAAAACTGATGCCAACAGTTTTGATAAGTTCACATACCAAGGATGACCATTATAACCACTTTCATTCATCTTTAATGTCATTCTATTATTATCAATCAATTGAGTATGGCTCATATGACAGATATTCTGGGTCAACAAACCCCTTGCTGTGGCATAGAGGTGATACATCCATGGAGGAAGACAAGGTGATGTTATGGTGGACCATAGCAAACATTACGCGGTGAGTCTTCAATCGACTGAGAGTATCCCGAAATGTTACGCGAAGCCTACCATAACCACACCTGTCCGCCTCCGCTTGTGTATGACAGCCATTTTCAACACGTACATATTTGTTGAGCAGCTTTGAATGTAGAACTATTGACTTCCTGTGCTGTCTAGTTTTAATATTAATGCTTTTTGAAAGAAAGTGATGGCTTGTATGCTTAGGTGGTAAAATAAAGAGCATAAATTTGATGATACCTTGATTAAACTAAATTTTCACCTATATTTTTCTAAAAAAACAACAAAAATGTAGATCAAACCCAAGAAATACCACCATAAAATAGAGTTATATACATCTAAAATTACAATTTATAGCAAATACACCACATATGAACCTTGAAATTCACTTTTCGCTACAGAAGAAAGTGGCAAAAGCATGTAAAATGAAGAAACATCTTAAACCGTGTCTGTCGAGCGGCCAAAATCCAGACCTCGGACAATTGCGCGGGCCTCATAGTATGTCATTTTTGCCAAAAAATTCGTAAGCACTACATTAAATCACACTGCAGAATGCAAATGTAGACACGTGTAGCTACTTAATGAGCTCACAATCATTACCCTTTCAATAAAATAGAAAATTGACAGAGCCCTTAAGGTGGCAAGGGATACTAAATTTGGTCCCTATGCTGGCCGCGGCCAGTTTCAATATTTGATTGTTAATAAGAAGCTCATGTGTCAGCATGCAGTTACTTTCTCTGTTCAAAAGTGTTCTAGATAGGATTAAAATCTGATTTAGACAACAAACATTCAACTGCAACTGTTCTCAGGCTGACAGTTACAGTTTTATTTTTACCCCACCCACTAATTTTTGCATAGAAAAATGCAAGAAAACTCTGAACTGTCAAACGGTACAGCAAGTTACTTGCAAACACAAGGCATCCAGTGCATGTCTGGTTTAATTCATCAGTCAAATAGAATAAAGGCAATGAATCCCAAAGTACCTCATAACCAGTAAACTTTTTCAGTAATCGTCTCCGAAAAATACCCACTTTTTAAACCCGGAAGCACACACTGCAGATTTCAAAAGCCGCAATGACCTTGACCTTTCATCATGCATACAGAGCTAGCATTTGGATCCAGAATTTAGCAACTTTTGACAAAAACAATTGTTCTAAAAATGAAAATGGACCAATCTTATTTATTCATTGCATTTTAGAGGAACAATGATGGCTTTTTCAACCCCTATGCTAAAATATCTTAAAAATCCTCCGGGACCAATACGAAACTATCCCTTGCCACCTTAAGTCAACAGGTTTTGGTTAAAAGTGACCAAAACTCGAGGTTAATTTGTAATTTGGTGTATTTGCAATAAAAATATACTGAATAAAGCTGCTTAGAAAGTATCCGGTGGTTGTTATATTTGTTCTAGAATATGTTTGTTCTTCCGAGCCAGCAACATGCAAAATGGTGAAAGCCGAAAAATTGTTGACACTTAATCTTTTGTCGTGGAATGTCACTTTCTGCTTTGTAATGTTTGTATTGTTAGCAAATTATGGAGAGGTATTTACTGTACCACCAGGGTCCACTTCCATTAATTTCTGATGACAGCCATTGAAAAGTACAGATCAAAACTTCACGTACCCCCCATATTTAGCTTAAAAAGGCCAAAACACAACAGAATGTCCTGTATGCCATCTTCATATCTGACAAGGGTCTACAAAACACAGCAATCTTATTTGATTTCTTTCTTATCAGTCAAATCATCCCCCATTTTTGCAGCAGAAGTGACATTACCTGATGAAAATACAGAGAGATACTAACACACTCACTGCTACAGATAGGTTGAAATCTGTTGAACTTCAGGATATCAGTAACAGGCACAAGTACAAATTCTGAAACTAATCAACCAGAGGTGATGAACTACAGACTCAGACCTGTAAAAGAATGAAAAGGGTTAAAACACAAAATGTGGTGGAAACAAAACAAAACTGATGCCAACAGTTTTGATAAGTTCACATACCAAGGATGACCATTATAACCACTTTCATTCATCTTTAATGTCATTCTATTATTATCAATCAATTGAGTATGGCTCATATGACAGATATTCTGGGTCAACAAACCCCTTGCTGTGGCATAGAGGTGATACATCCATGGAGGAAGACAAGGTGATGTTATGGTGGACCATAGCAAACATTACGCGGTGAGTCTTCAATCGACTGAGAGTATCCCGAAATGTTACGCGAAGCCTACCATAACCACACCTGTCCGCCTCCGCTTGTGTATGACAGCCATTTTCAACACGTACATATTTGTTGAGCAGCTTTGAATGTAGAACTATTGACTTCCTGTGCTGTCTAGTTTTAATATTAATGCTTTTTGAAAGAAAGTGATGGCTTGTATGCTTAGGTGGTAAAATAAAGAGCATAAATTTGATGATACCTTGGTTAAACTAAATTTTCACCTATATTTTTCTAAAAAAACAACAAAAATGTAGATCAAACCCAAGAAATACCACCATAAAATAGAGTTATATACATCTAAAATTACAATTTATAGCAAATACACCACATATGAACCTTGAAATTCACTTTTCGCTACAGAAGAAAGTGGCAAAAGCATGTAAAATGAAGAAACATCTTAAACCGTGTCTGTCGAGCGGCCAAAATCCAGACCTCGGACAATTGCGCGGGCCTCATAGTATGTCATTTTTGCCAAAAAATTCGTAAGCACTACATTAAATCACACTGCAGAATGCAAATGTAGACACGTGTAGCTACTTAATGAGCTCACAATCATTACCCTTTCAATAAAATAGAAAATTGACAGAGCCCTTAAGGTGGCAAGGGATACTAAATTTGGTCCCTATGCTGGCCGCGGCCAGTTTCAATATTTGATTGTTAATAAGAAGCTCATGTGTCAGCATGCAGTTACTTTCTCTGTTCAAAAGTGTTCTAGATAGGATTAAAATCTGATTTAGACAACAAACATTCAACTGCAACTGTTCTCAGGCTGACAGTTACAGTTTTATTTTTACCCCACCCACTAATTTTTGCATAGAAAAATGCAAGAAAACTCTGAACTGTCAAACGGTACAGCAAGTTACTTGCAAACACAAGGCATCCAGTGCATGTCTGGTTTAATTCATCAGTCAAATAGAATAAAGGCAATGAATCCCAAAGTACCTCATAACCAGTAAACTTTTTCAGTAATCGTCTCCGAAAAATACCCACTTTTTAAACCCGGAAGCACACACTGCAGATTTCAAAAGCCGCAATGACCTTGACCTTTCATCATGCATACAGAGCTAGCATTTGGATCCAGAATTTAGCAATTTTTGACAAAAACAATTGTTCTAAAAATGAAAATGGACCAATCTTATTTATTCATTGCATTTTAGAGGAACAATGATGGCTTTTTCAACCCCTATGCTAAAATATCTTAAAAATCCTCCGGGACCAATACGAAACTATCCCTTGCCACCTTAAGTCAACAGGTTTTGGTTAAAAGTGACCAAAACTCGAGGTTAATTTGTAATTTGGTGTATTTGCAATAAAAATATACTGAATAAAGCTGCTTAGAAAGTATCCGGTGGTTGTTATATTTGTTCTAGAATATGTTTGTTCTTCCGAGCCAGCAACATGCAAAATGGTGAAAGCCGAAAAATTGTTGACACTTAATCTTTTGTCGTGGAATGTCACTTTCTGCTTTGTAATGTTTGTATTGTTAGCAAATTATGGAGAGGTATTTACTGTACCACCAGGGTCCACTTCCATTAATTTCTGATGACAGCCATTGAAAAGTACAGATCAAAACTTCACGTACCCCCCATATTTAGCTTAAAAAGGCCAAAACACAACAGAATGTCCTGTATGCCATCTTCATATCTGACAAGGGTCTACAAAACACAGCAATCTTATTTGATTTCTTTCTTATCAGTCAAATCATCCCCCATTTTTGCAGCAGAAGTGACATTACCTGATGAAAATACAGAGAGATACTAACACACTCACTGCTACAGATAGGTTGAAATCTGTTGAACTTCAGGATATCAGTAACAGGCACAAGTACAAATTCTGAAACTAATCAACCAGAGGTGATGAACTACAGACTCAGACCTGTAAAAGAATGAAAAGGGTTAAAACACAAAATGTGGTGGAAACAAAACAAAACTGATGCCAACAGTTTTGATAAGTTCACATACCAAGGATGACCATTATAACCACTTTCATTCATCTTTAATGTCATTCTATTATTATCAATCAATTGAGTATGGCTCATATGACAGATATTCTGGGTCAACAAACCCCTTGCTGTGGCATAGAGGTGATACATCCATGGAGGAAGACAAGGTGATGTTATGGTGGACCATAGCAAACATTACGCGGTGAGTCTTCAATCGACTGAGAGTATCCCGAAATGTTACGCGAAGCCTACCATAACCACACCTGTCCGCCTCCGCTTGTGTATGACAGCCATTTTCAACACGTACATATTTGTTGAGCAGCTTTGAATGTAGAACTATTGACTTCCTGTGCTGTCTAGTTTTAATATTAATGCTTTTTGAAAGAAAGTGATGGCTTGTATGCTTAGGTGGTAAAATAAAGAGCATAAATTTGATGATACCTTGGTTAAACTAAATTTTCACCTATATTTTTCTAAAAAAACAACAAAAATGTAGATCAAACCCAAGAAATACCACCATAAAATAGAGTTATATACATCTAAAATTACAATTTATAGCAAATACACCACATATGAACCTTGAAATTCACTTTTCGCTACAGAAGAAAGTGGCAAAAGCATGTAAAATGAAGAAACATCTTAAACCGTGTCTGTCGAGCGGCCAAAATCCAGACCTCGGACAATTGCGCGGGCCTCATAGTATGTCATTTTTGCCAAAAAATTCGTAAGCACTACATTAAATCACACTGCAGAATGCAAATGTAGACACGTGTAGCTACTTAATGAGCTCACAATCATTACCCTTTCAATAAAATAGAAAATTGACAGAGCCCTTAAGGTGGCAAGGGATACTAAATTTGGTCCCTATGCTGGCCGCGGCCAGTTTCAATATTTGATTGTTAATAAGAAGCTCATGTGTCAGCATGCAGTTACTTTCTCTGTTCAAAAGTGTTCTAGATAGGATTAAAATCTGATTTAGACAACAAACATTCAACTGCAACTGTTCTCAGGCTGACAGTTACAGTTTTATTTTTACCCCACCCACTAATTTTTGCATAGAAAAATGCAAGAAAACTCTGAACTGTCAAACGGTACAGCAAGTTACTTGCAAACACAAGGCATCCAGTGCATGTCTGGTTTAATTCATCAGTCAAATAGAATAAAGGCAATGAATCCCAAAGTACCTCATAACCAGTAAACTTTTTCAGTAATCGTCTCCGAAAAATACCCACTTTTTAAACCCGGAAGCACACACTGCAGATTTCAAAAGCCGCAATGACCTTGACCTTTCATCATGCATACAGAGCTAGCATTTGGATCCAGAATTTAGCAATTTTTGACAAAAACAATTGTTCTAAAAATGAAAATGGACCAATCTTATTTATTCATTGCATTTTAGAGGAACAATGATGGCTTTTTCAACCCCTATGCTAAAATATCTTAAAAATCCTCCGGGACCAATACGAAACTATCCCTTGCCACCTTAAGTCAACAGGTTTTGGTTAAAAGTGACCAAAACTCGAGGTTAATTTGTAATTTGGTGTATTTGCAATAAAAATATACTGAATAAAGCTGCTTAGAAAGTATCCGGTGGTTGTTATATTTGTTCTAGAATATGTTTGTTCTTCCGAGCCAGCAACATGCAAAATGGTGAAAGCCGAAAAATTGTTGACACTTAATCTTTTGTCGTGGAATGTCACTTTCTGCTTTGTAATGTTTGTATTGTTAGCAAATTATGGAGAGGTATTTACTGTACCACCAGGGTCCACTTCCATTAATTTCTGATGACAGCCATTGAAAAGTACAGATCAAAACTTCACGTACCCCCCATATTTAGCTTAAAAAGGCCAAAACACAACAGAATGTCCTGTATGCCATCTTCATATCTGACAAGGGTCTACAAAACACAGCAATCTTATTTGATTTCTTTCTTATCAGTCAAATCATCCCCCATTTTTGCAGCAGAAGTGACATTACCTGATGAAAATACAGAGAGATACTAACACACTCACTGCTACAGATAGGTTGAAATCTGTTGAACTTCAGGATATCAGTAACAGGCACAAGTACAAATTCTGAAACTAATCAACCAGAGGTGATGAACTACAGACTCAGACCTGTAAAAGAATGAAAAGGGTTAAAACACAAAATGTGGTGGAAACAAAACAAAACTGATGCCAACAGTTTTGATAAGTTCACATACCAAGGATGACCATTATAACCACTTTCATTCATCTTTAATGTCATTCTATTATTATCAATCAATTGAGTATGGCTCATATGACAGATATTCTGGGTCAACAAACCCCTTGCTGTGGCATAGAGGTGATACATCCATGGAGGAAGACAAGGTGATGTTATGGTGGACCATAGCAAACATTACGCGGTGAGTCTTCAATCGACTGAGAGTATCCCGAAATGTTACGCGAAGCCTACCATAACCACACCTGTCCGCCTCCGCTTGTGTATGACAGCCATTTTCAACACGTACATATTTGTTGAGCAGCTTTGAATGTAGAACTATTGACTTCCTGTGCTGTCTAGTTTTAATATTAATGCTTTTTGAAAGAAAGTGATGGCTTGTATGCTTAGGTGGTAAAATAAAGAGCATAAATTTGATGATACCTTGATTAAACTAAATTTTCACCTATATTTTTCTAAAAAAACAACAAAAATGTAGATCAAACCCAAGAAATACCACCATAAAATAGAGTTATATACATCTAAAATTACAATTTATAGCAAATACACCACATATGAACCTTGAAATTCACTTTTCGCTACAGAAGAAAGTGGCAAAAGCATGTAAAATGAAGAAACATCTTAAACCGTGTCTGTCGAGCGGCCAAAATCCAGACCTCGGACAATTGCGCGGGCCTCATAGTATGTCATTTTTGCCAAAAAATTCGTAAGCACTACATTAAATCACACTGCAGAATGCAAATGTAGACACGTGTAGCTACTTAATGAGCTCACAATCATTACCCTTTCAATAAAATAGAAAATTGACAGAGCCCTTAAGGTGGCAAGGGATACTAAATTTGGTCCCTATGCTGGCCGCGGCCAGTTTCAATATTTGATTGTTAATAAGAAGCTCATGTGTCAGCATGCAGTTACTTTCTCTGTTCAAAAGTGTTCTAGATAGGATTAAAATCTGATTTAGACAACAAACATTCAACTGCAACTGTTCTCAGGCTGACAGTTACAGTTTTATTTTTACCCCACCCACTAATTTTTGCATAGAAAAATGCAAGAAAACTCTGAACTGTCAAACGGTACAGCAAGTTACTTGCAAACACAAGGCATCCAGTGCATGTCTGGTTTAATTCATCAGTCAAATAGAATAAAGGCAATGAATCCCAAAGTACCTCATAACCAGTAAACTTTTTCAGTAATCGTCTCCGAAAAATACCCACTTTTTAAACCCGGAAGCACACACTGCAGATTTCAAAAGCCGCAATGACCTTGACCTTTCATCATGCATACAGAGCTAGCATTTGGATCCAGAATTTAGCAATTTTTGACAAAAACAATTGTTCTAAAAATGAAAATGGACCAATCTTATTTATTCATTGCATTTTAGAGGAACAATGATGGCTTTTTCAACCCCTATGCTAAAATATCTTAAAAATCCTCCGGGACCAATACGAAACTATCCCTTGCCACCTTAAGTCAACAGGTTTTGGTTAAAAGTGACCAAAACTCGAGGTTAATTTGTAATTTGGTGTATTTGCAATAAAAATATACTGAATAAAGCTGCTTAGAAAGTATCCGGTGGTTGTTATATTTGTTCTAGAATATGTTTGTTCTTCCGAGCCAGCAACATGCAAAATGGTGAAAGCCGAAAAATTGTTGACACTTAATCTTTTGTCGTGGAATGTCACTTTCTGCTTTGTAATGTTTGTATTGTTAGCAAATTATGGAGAGGTATTTACTGTACCACCAGGGTCCACTTCCATTAATTTCTGATGACAGCCATTGAAAAGTACAGATCAAAACTTCACGTACCCCCCATATTTAGCTTAAAAAGGCCAAAACACAACAGAATGTCCTGTATGCCATCTTCATATCTGACAAGGGTCTACAAAACACAGCAATCTTATTTGATTTCTTTCTTATCAGTCAAATCATCCCCCATTTTTGCAGCAGAAGTGACATTACCTGATGAAAATACAGAGAGATACTAACACACTCACTGCTACAGATAGGTTGAAATCTGTTGAACTTCAGGATATCAGTAACAGGCACAAGTACAAATTCTGAAACTAATCAACCAGAGGTGATGAACTACAGACTCAGACCTGTAAAAGAATGAAAAGGGTTAAAACACAAAATGTGGTGGAAACAAAACAAAACTGATGCCAACAGTTTTGATAAGTTCACATACCAAGGATGACCATTATAACCACTTTCATTCATCTTTAATGTCATTCTATTATTATCAATCAATTGAGTATGGCTCATATGACAGATATTCTGGGTCAACAAACCCCTTGCTGTGGCATAGAGGTGATACATCCATGGAGGAAGACAAGGTGATGTTATGGTGGACCATAGCAAACATTACGCGGTGAGTCTTCAATCGACTGAGAGTATCCCGAAATGTTACGCGAAGCCTACCATAACCACACCTGTCCGCCTCCGCTTGTGTATGACAGCCATTTTCAACACGTACATATTTGTTGAGCAGCTTTGAATGTAGAACTATTGACTTCCTGTGCTGTCTAGTTTTAATATTAATGCTTTTTGAAAGAAAGTGATGGCTTGTATGCTTAGGTGGTAAAATAAAGAGCATAAATTTGATGATACCTTGATTAAACTAAATTTTCACCTATATTTTTCTAAAAAAACAACAAAAATGTAGATCAAACCCAAGAAATACCACCATAAAATAGAGTTATATACATCTAAAATTACAATTTATAGCAAATACACCACATATGAACCTTGAAATTCACTTTTCGCTACAGAAGAAAGTGGCAAAAGCATGTAAAATGAAGAAACATCTTAAACCGTGTCTGTCGAGCGGCCAAAATCCAGACCTCGGACAATTGCGCGGGCCTCATAGTATGTCATTTTTGCCAAAAAATTCGTAAGCACTACATTAAATCACACTGCAGAATGCAAATGTAGACACGTGTAGCTACTTAATGAGCTCACAATCATTACCCTTTCAATAAAATAGAAAATTGACAGAGCCCTTAAGGTGGCAAGGGATACTAAATTTGGTCCCTATGCTGGCCGCGGCCAGTTTCAATATTTGATTGTTAATAAGAAGCTCATGTGTCAGCATGCAGTTACTTTCTCTGTTCAAAAGTGTTCTAGATAGGATTAAAATCTGATTTAGACAACAAACATTCAACTGCAACTGTTCTCAGGCTGACAGTTACAGTTTTATTTTTACCCCACCCACTAATTTTTGCATAGAAAAATGCAAGAAAACTCTGAACTGTCAAACGGTACAGCAAGTTACTTGCAAACACAAGGCATCCAGTGCATGTCTGGTTTAATTCATCAGTCAAATAGAATAAAGGCAATGAATCCCAAAGTACCTCATAACCAGTAAACTTTTTCAGTAATCGTCTCCGAAAAATACCCACTTTTTAAACCCGGAAGCACACACTGCAGATTTCAAAAGCCGCAATGACCTTGACCTTTCATCATGCATACAGAGCTAGCATTTGGATCCAGAATTTAGCAATTTTTGACAAAAACAATTGTTCTAAAAATGAAAATGGACCAATCTTATTTATTCATTGCATTTTAGAGGAACAATGATGGCTTTTTCAACCCCTATGCTAAAATATCTTAAAAATCCTCCGGGACCAATACGAAACTATCCCTTGCCACCTTAAGTCAACAGGTTTTGGTTAAAAGTGACCAAAACTCGAGGTTAATTTGTAATTTGGTGTATTTGCAATAAAAATATACTGAATAAAGCTGCTTAGAAAGTATCCGGTGGTTGTTATATTTGTTCTAGAATATGTTTGTTCTTCCGAGCCAGCAACATGCAAAATGGTGAAAGCCGAAAAATTGTTGACACTTAATCTTTTGTCGTGGAATGTCACTTTCTGCTTTGTAATGTTTGTATTGTTAGCAAATTATGGAGAGGTATTTACTGTACCACCAGGGTCCACTTCCATTAATTTCTGATGACAGCCATTGAAAAGTACAGATCAAAACTTCACGTACCCCCCATATTTAGCTTAAAAAGGCCAAAACACAACAGAATGTCCTGTATGCCATCTTCATATCTGACAAGGGTCTACAAAACACAGCAATCTTATTTGATTTCTTTCTTATCAGTCAAATCATCCCCCATTTTTGCAGCAGAAGTGACATTACCTGATGAAAATACAGAGAGATACTAACACACTCACTGCTACAGATAGGTTGAAATCTGTTGAACTTCAGGATATCAGTAACAGGCACAAGTACAAATTCTGAAACTAATCAACCAGAGGTGATGAACTACAGACTCAGACCTGTAAAAGAATGAAAAGGGTTAAAACACAAAATGTGGTGGAAACAAAACAAAACTGATGCCAACAGTTTTGATAAGTTCACATACCAAGGATGACCATTATAACCACTTTCATTCATCTTTAATGTCATTCTATTATTATCAATCAATTGAGTATGGCTCATATGACAGATATTCTGGGTCAACAAACCCCTTGCTGTGGCATAGAGGTGATACATCCATGGAGGAAGACAAGGTGATGTTATGGTGGACCATAGCAAACATTACGCGGTGAGTCTTCAATCGACTGAGAGTATCCCGAAATGTTACGCGAAGCCTACCATAACCACACCTGTCCGCCTCCGCTTGTGTATGACAGCCATTTTCAACACGTACATATTTGTTGAGCAGCTTTGAATGTAGAACTATTGACTTCCTGTGCTGTCTAGTTTTAATATTAATGCTTTTTGAAAGAAAGTGATGGCTTGTATGCTTAGGTGGTAAAATAAAGAGCATAAATTTGATGATACCTTGATTAAACTAAATTTTCACCTATATTTTTCTAAAAAAACAACAAAAATGTAGATCAAACCCAAGAAATACCACCATAAAATAGAGTTATATACATCTAAAATTACAATTTATAGCAAATACACCACATATGAACCTTGAAATTCACTTTTCGCTACAGAAGAAAGTGGCAAAAGCATGTAAAATGAAGAAACATCTTAAACCGTGTCTGTCGAGCGGCCAAAATCCAGACCTCGGACAATTGCGCGGGCCTCATAGTATGTCATTTTTGCCAAAAAATTCGTAAGCACTACATTAAATCACACTGCAGAATGCAAATGTAGACACGTGTAGCTACTTAATGAGCTCACAATCATTACCCTTTCAATAAAATAGAAAATTGACAGAGCCCTTAAGGTGGCAAGGGATACTAAATTTGGTCCCTATGCTGGCCGCGGCCAGTTTCAATATTTGATTGTTAATAAGAAGCTCATGTGTCAGCATGCAGTTACTTTCTCTGTTCAAAAGTGTTCTAGATAGGATTAAAATCTGATTTAGACAACAAACATTCAACTGCAACTGTTCTCAGGCTGACAGTTACAGTTTTATTTTTACCCCACCCACTAATTTTTGCATAGAAAAATGCAAGAAAACTCTGAACTGTCAAACGGTACAGCAAGTTACTTGCAAACACAAGGCATCCAGTGCATGTCTGGTTTAATTCATCAGTCAAATAGAATAAAGGCAATGAATCCCAAAGTACCTCATAACCAGTAAACTTTTTCAGTAATCGTCTCCGAAAAATACCCACTTTTTAAACCCGGAAGCACACACTGCAGATTTCAAAAGCCGCAATGACCTTGACCTTTCATCATGCATACAGAGCTAGCATTTGGATCCAGAATTTAGCAATTTTTGACAAAAACAATTGTTCTAAAAATGAAAATGGACCAATCTTATTTATTCATTGCATTTTAGAGGAACAATGATGGCTTTTTCAACCCCTATGCTAAAATATCTTAAAAATCCTCCGGGACCAATACGAAACTATCCCTTGCCACCTTAAGTCAACAGGTTTTGGTTAAAAGTGACCAAAACTCGAGGTTAATTTGTAATTTGGTGTATTTGCAATAAAAATATACTGAATAAAGCTGCTTAGAAAGTATCCGGTGGTTGTTATATTTGTTCTAGAATATGTTTGTTCTTCCGAGCCAGCAACATGCAAAATGGTGAAAGCCGAAAAATTGTTGACACTTAATCTTTTGTCGTGGAATGTCACTTTCTGCTTTGTAATGTTTGTATTGTTAGCAAATTATGGAGAGGTATTTACTGTACCACCAGGGTCCACTTCCATTAATTTCTGATGACAGCCATTGAAAAGTACAGATCAAAACTTCACGTACCCCCCATATTTAGCTTAAAAAGGCCAAAACACAACAGAATGTCCTGTATGCCATCTTCATATCTGACAAGGGTCTACAAAACACAGCAATCTTATTTGATTTCTTTCTTATCAGTCAAATCATCCCCCATTTTTGCAGCAGAAGTGACATTACCTGATGAAAATACAGAGAGATACTAACACACTCACTGCTACAGATAGGTTGAAATCTGTTGAACTTCAGGATATCAGTAACAGGCACAAGTACAAATTCTGAAACTAATCAACCAGAGGTGATGAACTACAGACTCAGACCTGTAAAAGAATGAAAAGGGTTAAAACACAAAATGTGGTGGAAACAAAACAAAACTGATGCCAACAGTTTTGATAAGTTCACATACCAAGGATGACCATTATAACCACTTTCATTCATCTTTAATGTCATTCTATTATTATCAATCAATTGAGTATGGCTCATATGACAGATATTCTGGGTCAACAAACCCCTTGCTGTGGCATAGAGGTGATACATCCATGGAGGAAGACAAGGTGATGTTATGGTGGACCATAGCAAACATTACGCGGTGAGTCTTCAATCGACTGAGAGTATCCCGAAATGTTACGCGAAGCCTACCATAACCACACCTGTCCGCCTCCGCTTGTGTATGACAGCCATTTTCAACACGTACATATTTGTTGAGCAGCTTTGAATGTAGAACTATTGACTTCCTGTGCTGTCTAGTTTTAATATTAATGCTTTTTGAAAGAAAGTGATGGCTTGTATGCTTAGGTGGTAAAATAAAGAGCATAAATTTGATGATACCTTGGTTAAACTAAATTTTCACCTATATTTTTCTAAAAAAACAACAAAAATGTAGATCAAACCCAAGAAATACCACCATAAAATAGAGTTATATACATCTAAAATTACAATTTATAGCAAATACACCACATATGAACCTTGAAATTCACTTTTCGCTACAGAAGAAAGTGGCAAAAGCATGTAAAATGAAGAAACATCTTAAACCGTGTCTGTCGAGCGGCCAAAATCCAGACCTCGGACAATTGCGCGGGCCTCATAGTATGTCATTTTTGCCAAAAAATTCGTAAGCACTACATTAAATCACACTGCAGAATGCAAATGTAGACACGTGTAGCTACTTAATGAGCTCACAATCATTACCCTTTCAATAAAATAGAAAATTGACAGAGCCCTTAAGGTGGCAAGGGATACTAAATTTGGTCCCTATGCTGGCCGCGGCCAGTTTCAATATTTGATTGTTAATAAGAAGCTCATGTGTCAGCATGCAGTTACTTTCTCTGTTCAAAAGTGTTCTAGATAGGATTAAAATCTGATTTAGACAACAAACATTCAACTGCAACTGTTCTCAGGCTGACAGTTACAGTTTTATTTTTACCCCACCCACTAATTTTTGCATAGAAAAATGCAAGAAAACTCTGAACTGTCAAACGGTACAGCAAGTTACTTGCAAACACAAGGCATCCAGTGCATGTCTGGTTTAATTCATCAGTCAAATAGAATAAAGGCAATGAATCCCAAAGTACCTCATAACCAGTAAACTTTTTCAGTAATCGTCTCCGAAAAATACCCACTTTTTAAACCCGGAAGCACACACTGCAGATTTCAAAAGCCGCAATGACCTTGACCTTTCATCATGCATACAGAGCTAGCATTTGGATCCAGAATTTAGCAATTTTTGACAAAAACAATTGTTCTAAAAATGAAAATGGACCAATCTTATTTATTCATTGCATTTTAGAGGAACAATGATGGCTTTTTCAACCCCTATGCTAAAATATCTTAAAAATCCTCCGGGACCAATACGAAACTATCCCTTGCCACCTTAAGTCAACAGGTTTTGGTTAAAAGTGACCAAAACTCGAGGTTAATTTGTAATTTGGTGTATTTGCAATAAAAATATACTTAATAAAGCTGCTTAGAAAGTATCCGGTGGTTGTTATATTTGTTCTAGAATATGTTTGTTCTTCCGAGCCAGCAACATGCAAAATGGTGAAAGCCGAAAAATTGTTGACACTTAATCTTTTGTCGTGGAATGTCACTTTCTGCTTTGTAATGTTTGTATTGTTAGCAAATTATGGAGAGGTATTTACTGTACCACCAGGGTCCACTTCCATTAATTTCTGATGACAGCCATTGAAAAGTACAGATCAAAACTTCACGTACCCCCCATATTTAGCTTAAAAAGGCCAAAACACAACAGAATGTCCTGTATGCCATCTTCATATCTGACAAGGGTCTACAAAACACAGCAATCTTATTTGATTTCTTTCTTATCAGTCAAATCATCCCCCATTTTTGCAGCAGAAGTGACATTACCTGATGAAAATACAGAGAGATACTAACACACTCACTGCTACAGATAGGTTGAAATCTGTTGAACTTCAGGATATCAGTAACAGGCACAAGTACAAATTCTGAAACTAATCAACCAGAGGTGATGAACTACAGACTCAGACCTGTAAAAGAATGAAAAGGGTTAAAACACAAAATGTGGTGGAAACAAAACAAAACTGATGCCAACAGTTTTGATAAGTTCACATACCAAGGATGACCATTATAACCACTTTCATTCATCTTTAATGTCATTCTATTATTATCAATCAATTGAGTATGGCTCATATGACAGATATTCTGGGTCAACAAACCCCTTGCTGTGGCATAGAGGTGATACATCCATGGAGGAAGACAAGGTGATGTTATGGTGGACCATAGCAAACATTACGCGGTGAGTCTTCAATCGACTGAGAGTATCCCGAAATGTTACGCGAAGCCTACCATAACCACACCTGTCCGCCTCCGCTTGTGTATGACAGCCATTTTCAACACGTACATATTTGTTGAGCAGCTTTGAATGTAGAACTATTGACTTCCTGTGCTGTCTAGTTTTAATATTAATGCTTTTTGAAAGAAAGTGATGGCTTGTATGCTTAGGTGGTAAAATAAAGAGCATAAATTTGATGATACCTTGATTAAACTAAATTTTCACCTATATTTTTCTAAAAAAACAACAAAAATGTAGATCAAACCCAAGAAATACCACCATAAAATAGAGTTATATACATCTAAAATTACAATTTATAGCAAATACACCACATATGAACCTTGAAATTCACTTTTCGCTACAGAAGAAAGTGGCAAAAGCATGTAAAATGAAGAAACATCTTAAACCGTGTCTGTCGAGCGGCCAAAATCCAGACCTCGGACAATTGCGCGGGCCTCATAGTATGTCATTTTTGCCAAAAAATTCGTAAGCACTACATTAAATCACACTGCAGAATGCAAATGTAGACACGTGTAGCTACTTAATGAGCTCACAATCATTACCCTTTCAATAAAATAGAAAATTGACAGAGCCCTTAAGGTGGCAAGGGATACTAAATTTGGTCCCTATGCTGGCCGCGGCCAGTTTCAATATTTGATTGTTAATAAGAAGCTCATGTGTCAGCATGCAGTTACTTTCTCTGTTCAAAAGTGTTCTAGATAGGATTAAAATCTGATTTAGACAACAAACATTCAACTGCAACTGTTCTCAGGCTGACAGTTACAGTTTTATTTTTACCCCACCCACTAATTTTTGCATAGAAAAATGCAAGAAAACTCTGAACTGTCAAACGGTACAGCAAGTTACTTGCAAACACAAGGCATCCAGTGCATGTCTGGTTTAATTCATCAGTCAAATAGAATAAAGGCAATGAATCCCAAAGTACCTCATAACCAGTAAACTTTTTCAGTAATCGTCTCCGAAAAATACCCACTTTTTAAACCCGGAAGCACACACTGCAGATTTCAAAAGCCGCAATGACCTTGACCTTTCATCATGCATACAGAGCTAGCATTTGGATCCAGAATTTAGCAATTTTTGACAAAAACAATTGTTCTAAAAATGAAAATGGACCAATCTTATTTATTCATTGCATTTTAGAGGAACAATGATGGCTTTTTCAACCCCTATGCTAAAATATCTTAAAAATCCTCCGGGACCAATACGAAACTATCCCTTGCCACCTTAAGTCAACAGGTTTTGGTTAAAAGTGACCAAAACTCGAGGTTAATTTGTAATTTGGTGTATTTGCAATAAAAATATACTGAATAAAGCTGCTTAGAAAGTATCCGGTGGTTGTTATATTTGTTCTAGAATATGTTTGTTCTTCCGAGCCAGCAACATGCAAAATGGTGAAAGCCGAAAAATTGTTGACACTTAATCTTTTGTCGTGGAATGTCACTTTCTGCTTTGTAATGTTTGTATTGTTAGCAAATTATGGAGAGGTATTTACTGTACCACCAGGGTCCACTTCCATTAATTTCTGATGACAGCCATTGAAAAGTACAGATCAAAACTTCACGTACCCCCCATATTTAGCTTAAAAAGGCCAAAACACAACAGAATGTCCTGTATGCCATCTTCATATCTGACAAGGGTCTACAAAACACAGCAATCTTATTTGATTTCTTTCTTATCAGTCAAATCATCCCCCATTTTTGCAGCAGAAGTGACATTACCTGATGAAAATACAGAGAGATACTAACACACTCACTGCTACAGATAGGTTGAAATCTGTTGAACTTCAGGATATCAGTAACAGGCACAAGTACAAATTCTGAAACTAATCAACCAGAGGTGATGAACTACAGACTCAGACCTGTAAAAGAATGAAAAGGGTTAAAACACAAAATGTGGTGGAAACAAAACAAAACTGATGCCAACAGTTTTGATAAGTTCACATACCAAGGATGACCATTATAACCACTTTCATTCATCTTTAATGTCATTCTATTATTATCAATCAATTGAGTATGGCTCATATGACAGATATTCTGGGTCAACAAACCCCTTGCTGTGGCATAGAGGTGATACATCCATGGAGGAAGACAAGGTGATGTTATGGTGGACCATAGCAAACATTACGCGGTGAGTCTTCAATCGACTGAGAGTATCCCGAAATGTTACGCGAAGCCTACCATAACCACACCTGTCCGCCTCCGCTTGTGTATGACAGCCATTTTCAACACGTACATATTTGTTGAGCAGCTTTGAATGTAGAACTATTGACTTCCTGTGCTGTCTAGTTTTAATATTAATGCTTTTTGAAAGAAAGTGATGGCTTGTATGCTTAGGTGGTAAAATAAAGAGCATAAATTTGATGATACCTTGATTAAACTAAATTTTCACCTATATTTTTCTAAAAAAACAACAAAAATGTAGATCAAACCCAAGAAATACCACCATAAAATAGAGTTATATACATCTAAAATTACAATTTATAGCAAATACACCACATATGAACCTTGAAATTCACTTTTCGCTACAGAAGAAAGTGGCAAAAGCATGTAAAATGAAGAAACATCTTAAACCGTGTCTGTCGAGCGGCCAAAATCCAGACCTCGGACAATTGCGCGGGCCTCATAGTATGTCATTTTTGCCAAAAAATTCGTAAGCACTACATTAAATCACACTGCAGAATGCAAATGTAGACACGTGTAGCTACTTAATGAGCTCACAATCATTACCCTTTCAATAAAATAGAAAATTGACAGAGCCCTTAAGGTGGCAAGGGATACTAAATTTGGTCCCTATGCTGGCCGCGGCCAGTTTCAATATTTGATTGTTAATAAGAAGCTCATGTGTCAGCATGCAGTTACTTTCTCTGTTCAAAAGTGTTCTAGATAGGATTAAAATCTGATTTAGACAACAAACATTCAACTGCAACTGTTCTCAGGCTGACAGTTACAGTTTTATTTTTACCCCACCCACTAATTTTTGCATAGAAAAATGCAAGAAAACTCTGAACTGTCAAACGGTACAGCAAGTTACTTGCAAACACAAGGCATCCAGTGCATGTCTGGTTTAATTCATCAGTCAAATAGAATAAAGGCAATGAATCCCAAAGTACCTCATAACCAGTAAACTTTTTCAGTAATCGTCTCCGAAAAATACCCACTTTTTAAACCCGGAAGCACACACTGCAGATTTCAAAAGCCGCAATGACCTTGACCTTTCATCATGCATACAGAGCTAGCATTTGGATCCAGAATTTAGCAATTTTTGACAAAAACAATTGTTCTAAAAATGAAAATGGACCAATCTTATTTATTCATTGCATTTTAGAGGAACAATGATGGCTTTTTCAACCCCTATGCTAAAATATCTTAAAAATCCTCCGGGACCAATACGAAACTATCCCTTGCCACCTTAAGTCAACAGGTTTTGGTTAAAAGTGACCAAAACTCGAGGTTAATTTGTAATTTGGTGTATTTGCAATAAAAATATACTGAATAAAGCTGCTTAGAAAGTATCCGGTGGTTGTTATATTTGTTCTAGAATATGTTTGTTCTTCCGAGCCAGCAACATGCAAAATGGTGAAAGCCGAAAAATTGTTGACACTTAATCTTTTGTCGTGGAATGTCACTTTCTGCTTTGTAATGTTTGTATTGTTAGCAAATTATGGAGAGGTATTTACTGTACCACCAGGGTCCACTTCCATTAATTTCTGATGACAGCCATTGAAAAGTACAGATCAAAACTTCACGTACCCCCCATATTTAGCTTAAAAAGGCCAAAACACAACAGAATGTCCTGTATGCCATCTTCATATCTGACAAGGGTCTACAAAACACAGCAATCTTATTTGATTTCTTTCTTATCAGTCAAATCATCCCCCATTTTTGCAGCAGAAGTGACATTACCTGATGAAAATACAGAGAGATACTAACACACTCACTGCTACAGATAGGTTGAAATCTGTTGAACTTCAGGATATCAGTAACAGGCACAAGTACAAATTCTGAAACTAATCAACCAGAGGTGATGAACTACAGACTCAGACCTGTAAAAGAATGAAAAGGGTTAAAACACAAAATGTGGTGGAAACAAAACAAAACTGATGCCAACAGTTTTGATAAGTTCACATACCAAGGATGACCATTATAACCACTTTCATTCATCTTTAATGTCATTCTATTATTATCAATCAATTGAGTATGGCTCATATGACAGATATTCTGGGTCAACAAACCCCTTGCTGTGGCATAGAGGTGATACATCCATGGAGGAAGACAAGGTGATGTTATGGTGGACCATAGCAAACATTACGCGGTGAGTCTTCAATCGACTGAGAGTATCCCGAAATGTTACGCGAAGCCTACTATAACCACACCTGTCCGCCTCCGCTTGTGTATGACAGCCATTTTCAACACGTACATATTTGTTGAGCAGCTTTGAATGTAGAACTATTGACTTCCTGTGCTGTCTAGTTTTAATATTAATGCTTTTTGAAAGAAAGTGATGGCTTGTATGCTTAGGTGGTAAAATAAAGAGCATAAATTTGATGATACCTTGATTAAACTAAATTTTCACCTATATTTTTCTAAAAAAACAACAAAAATGTAGATCAAACCCAAGAAATACCACCATAAAATAGAGTTATATACATCTAAAATTACAATTTATAGCAAATACACCACATATGAACCTTGAAATTCACTTTTCGCTACAGAAGAAAGTGGCAAAAGCATGTAAAATGAAGAAACATCTTAAACCGTGTCTGTCGAGCGGCCAAAATCCAGACCTCGGACAATTGCGCGGGCCTCATAGTATGTCATTTTTGCCAAAAAATTCGTAAGCACTACATTAAATCACACTGCAGAATGCAAATGTAGACACGTGTAGCTACTTAATGAGCTCACAATCATTACCCTTTCAATAAAATAGAAAATTGACAGAGCCCTTAAGGTGGCAAGGGATACTAAATTTGGTCCCTATGCTGGCCGCGGCCAGTTTCAATATTTGATTGTTAATAAGAAGCTCATGTGTCAGCATGCAGTTACTTTCTCTGTTCAAAAGTGTTCTAGATAGGATTAAAATCTGATTTAGACAACAAACATTCAACTGCAACTGTTCTCAGGCTGACAGTTACAGTTTTATTTTTACCCCACCCACTAATTTTTGCATAGAAAAATGCAAGAAAACTCTGAACTGTCAAACGGTACAGCAAGTTACTTGCAAACACAAGGCATCCAGTGCATGTCTGGTTTAATTCATCAGTCAAATAGAATAAAGGCAATGAATCCCAAAGTACCTCATAACCAGTAAACTTTTTCAGTAATCGTCTCCGAAAAATACCCACTTTTTAAACCCGGAAGCACACACTGCAGATTTCAAAAGCCGCAATGACCTTGACCTTTCATCATGCATACAGAGCTAGCATTTGGATCCAGAATTTAGCAATTTTTGACAAAAACAATTGTTCTAAAAATGAAAATGGACCAATCTTATTTATTCATTGCATTTTAGAGGAACAATGATGGCTTTTTCAACCCCTATGCTAAAATATCTTAAAAATCCTCCGGGACCAATACGAAACTATCCCTTGCCACCTTAAGTCAACAGGTTTTGGTTAAAAGTGACCAAAACTCGAGGTTAATTTGTAATTTGGTGTATTTGCAATAAAAATATACTGAATAAAGCTGCTTAGAAAGTATCCGGTGGTTGTTATATTTGTTCTAGAATATGTTTGTTCTTCCGAGCCAGCAACATGCAAAATGGTGAAAGCCGAAAAATTGTTGACACTTAATCTTTTGTCGTGGAATGTCACTTTCTGCTTTGTAATGTTTGTATTGTTAGCAAATTATGGAGAGGTATTTACTGTACCACCAGGGTCCACTTCCATTAATTTCTGATGACAGCCATTGAAAAGTACAGATCAAAACTTCACGTACCCCCCATATTTAGCTTAAAAAGGCCAAAACACAACAGAATGTCCTGTATGCCATCTTCATATCTGACAAGGGTCTACAAAACACAGCAATCTTATTTGATTTCTTTCTTATCAGTCAAATCATCCCCCATTTTTGCAGCAGAAGTGACATTACCTGATGAAAATACAGAGAGATACTAACACACTCACTGCTACAGATAGGTTGAAATCTGTTGAACTTCAGGATATCAGTAACAGGCACAAGTACAAATTCTGAAACTAATCAACCAGAGGTGATGAACTACAGACTCAGACCTGTAAAAGAATGAAAAGGGTTAAAACACAAAATGTGGTGGAAACAAAACAAAACTGATGCCAACAGTTTTGATAAGTTCACATACCAAGGATGACCATTATAACCACTTTCATTCATCTTTAATGTCATTCTATTATTATCAATCAATTGAGTATGGCTCATATGACAGATATTCTGGGTCAACAAACCCCTTGCTGTGGCATAGAGGTGATACATCCATGGAGGAAGACAAGGTGATGTTATGGTGGACCATAGCAAACATTACGCGGTGAGTCTTCAATCGACTGAGAGTATCCCGAAATGTTACGCGAAGCCTACCATAACCACACCTGTCCGCCTCCGCTTGTGTATGACAGCCATTTTCAACACGTACATATTTGTTGAGCAGCTTTGAATGTAGAACTATTGACTTCCTGTGCTGTCTAGTTTTAATATTAATGCTTTTTGAAAGAAAGTGATGGCTTGTATGCTTAGGTGGTAAAATAAAGAGCATAAATTTGATGATACCTTGATTAAACTAAATTTTCACCTATATTTTTCTAAAAAAACAACAAAAATGTAGATCAAACCCAAGAAATACCACCATAAAATAGAGTTATATACATCTAAAATTACAATTTATAGCAAATACACCACATATGAACCTTGAAATTCACTTTTCGCTACAGAAGAAAGTGGCAAAAGCATGTAAAATGAAGAAACATCTTAAACCGTGTCTGTCGAGCGGCCAAAATCCAGACCTCGGACAATTGCGCGGGCCTCATAGTATGTCATTTTTGCCAAAAAATTCGTAAGCACTACATTAAATCACACTGCAGAATGCAAATGTAGACACGTGTAGCTACTTAATGAGCTCACAATCATTACCCTTTCAATAAAATAGAAAATTGACAGAGCCCTTAAGGTGGCAAGGGATACTAAATTTGGTCCCTATGCTGGCCGCGGCCAGTTTCAATATTTGATTGTTAATAAGAAGCTCATGTGTCAGCATGCAGTTACTTTCTCTGTTCAAAAGTGTTCTAGATAGGATTAAAATCTGATTTAGACAACAAACATTCAACTGCAACTGTTCTCAGGCTGACAGTTACAGTTTTATTTTTACCCCACCCACTAATTTTTGCATAGAAAAATGCAAGAAAACTCTGAACTGTCAAACGGTACAGCAAGTTACTTGCAAACACAAGGCATCCAGTGCATGTCTGGTTTAATTCATCAGTCAAATAGAATAAAGGCAATGAATCCCAAAGTACCTCATAACCAGTAAACTTTTTCAGTAATCGTCTCCGAAAAATACCCACTTTTTAAACCCGGAAGCACACACTGCAGATTTCAAAAGCCGCAATGACCTTGACCTTTCATCATGCATACAGAGCTAGCATTTGGATCCAGAATTTAGCAATTTTTGACAAAAACAATTGTTCTAAAAATGAAAATGGACCAATCTTATTTATTCATTGCATTTTAGAGGAACAATGATGGCTTTTTCAACCCCTATGCTAAAATATCTTAAAAATCCTCCGGGACCAATACGAAACTATCCCTTGCCACCTTAAGTCAACAGGTTTTGGTTAAAAGTGACCAAAACTCGAGGTTAATTTGTAATTTGGTGTATTTGCAATAAAAATATACTGAATAAAGCTGCTTAGAAAGTATCCGGTGGTTGTTATATTTGTTCTAGAATATGTTTGTTCTTCCGAGCCAGCAACATGCAAAATGGTGAAAGCCGAAAAATTGTTGACACTTAATCTTTTGTCGTGGAATGTCACTTTCTGCTTTGTAATGTTTGTATTGTTAGCAAATTATGGAGAGGTATTTACTGTACCACCAGGGTCCACTTCCATTAATTTCTGATGACAGCCATTGAAAAGTACAGATCAAAACTTCACGTACCCCCCATATTTAGCTTAAAAAGGCCAAAACACAACAGAATGTCCTGTATGCCATCTTCATATCTGACAAGGGTCTACAAAACACAGCAATCTTATTTGATTTCTTTCTTATCAGTCAAATCATCCCCCATTTTTGCAGCAGAAGTGACATTACCTGATGAAAATACAGAGAGATACTAACACACTCACTGCTACAGATAGGTTGAAATCTGTTGAACTTCAGGATATCAGTAACAGGCACAAGTACAAATTCTGAAACTAATCAACCAGAGGTGATGAACTACAGACTCAGACCTGTAAAAGAATGAAAAGGGTTAAAACACAAAATGTGGTGGAAACAAAACAAAACTGATGCCAACAGTTTTGATAAGTTCACATACCAAGGATGACCATTATAACCACTTTCATTCATCTTTAATGTCATTCTATTATTATCAATCAATTGAGTATGGCTCATATGACAGATATTCTGGGTCAACAAACCCCTTGCTGTGGCATAGAGGTGATACATCCATGGAGGAAGACAAGGTGATGTTATGGTGGACCATAGCAAACATTACGCGGTGAGTCTTCAATCGACTGAGAGTATCCCGAAATGTTACGCGAAGCCTACCATAACCACACCTGTCCGCCTCCGCTTGTGTATGACAGCCATTTTCAACACGTACATATTTGTTGAGCAGCTTTGAATGTAGAACTATTGACTTCCTGTGCTGTCTAGTTTTAATATTAATGCTTTTTGAAAGAAAGTGATGGCTTGTATGCTTAGGTGGTAAAATAAAGAGCATAAATTTGATGATACCTTGATTAAACTAAATTTTCACCTATATTTTTCTAAAAAAACAACAAAAATGTAGATCAAACCCAAGAAATACCACCATAAAATAGAGTTATATACATCTAAAATTACAATTTATAGCAAATACACCACATATGAACCTTGAAATTCACTTTTCGCTACAGAAGAAAGTGGCAAAAGCATGTAAAATGAAGAAACATCTTAAACCGTGTCTGTCGAGCGGCCAAAATCCAGACCTCGGACAATTGCGCGGGCCTCATAGTATGTCATTTTTGCCAAAAAATTCGTAAGCACTACATTAAATCACACTGCAGAATGCAAATGTAGACACGTGTAGCTACTTAATGAGCTCACAATCATTACCCTTTCAATAAAATAGAAAATTGACAGAGCCCTTAAGGTGGCAAGGGATACTAAATTTGGTCCCTATGCTGGCCGCGGCCAGTTTCAATATTTGATTGTTAATAAGAAGCTCATGTGTCAGCATGCAGTTACTTTCTCTGTTCAAAAGTGTTCTAGATAGGATTAAAATCTGATTTAGACAACAAACATTCAACTGCAACTGTTCTCAGGCTGACAGTTACAGTTTTATTTTTACCCCACCCACTAATTTTTGCATAGAAAAATGCAAGAAAACTCTGAACTGTCAAACGGTACAGCAAGTTACTTGCAAACACAAGGCATCCAGTGCATGTCTGGTTTAATTCATCAGTCAAATAGAATAAAGGCAATGAATCCCAAAGTACCTCATAACCAGTAAACTTTTTCAGTAATCGTCTCCGAAAAATACCCACTTTTTAAACCCGGAAGCACACACTGCAGATTTCAAAAGCCGCAATGACCTTGACCTTTCATCATGCATACAGAGCTAGCATTTGGATCCAGAATTTAGCAATTTTTGACAAAAACAATTGTTCTAAAAATGAAAATGGACCAATCTTATTTATTCATTGCATTTTAGAGGAACAATGATGGCTTTTTCAACCCCTATGCTAAAATATCTTAAAAATCCTCCGGGACCAATACGAAACTATCCCTTGCCACCTTAAGTCAACAGGTTTTGGTTAAAAGTGACCAAAACTCGAGGTTAATTTGTAATTTGGTGTATTTGCAATAAAAATATACTGAATAAAGCTGCTTAGAAAGTATCCGGTGGTTGTTATATTTGTTCTAGAATATGTTTGTTCTTCCGAGCCAGCAACATGCAAAATGGTGAAAGCCGAAAAATTGTTGACACTTAATCTTTTGTCGTGGAATGTCACTTTCTGCTTTGTAATGTTTGTATTGTTAGCAAATTATGGAGAGGTATTTACTGTACCACCAGGGTCCACTTCCATTAATTTCTGATGACAGCCATTGAAAAGTACAGATCAAAACTTCACGTACCCCCCATATTTAGCTTAAAAAGGCCAAAACACAACAGAATGTCCTGTATGCCATCTTCATATCTGACAAGGGTCTACAAAACACAGCAATCTTATTTGATTTCTTTCTTATCAGTCAAATCATCCCCCATTTTTGCAGCAGAAGTGACATTACCTGATGAAAATACAGAGAGATACTAACACACTCACTGCTACAGATAGGTTGAAATCTGTTGAACTTCAGGATATCAGTAACAGGCACAAGTACAAATTCTGAAACTAATCAACCAGAGGTGATGAACTACAGACTCAGACCTGTAAAAGAATGAAAAGGGTTAAAACACAAAATGTGGTGGAAACAAAACAAAACTGATGCCAACAGTTTTGATAAGTTCACATACCAAGGATGACCATTATAACCACTTTCATTCATCTTTAATGTCATTCTATTATTATCAATCAATTGAGTATGGCTCATATGACAGATATTCTGGGTCAACAAACCCCTTGCTGTGGCATAGAGGTGATACATCCATGGAGGAAGACAAGGTGATGTTATGGTGGACCATAGCAAACATTACGCGGTGAGTCTTCAATCGACTGAGAGTATCCCGAAATGTTACGCGAAGCCTACCATAACCACACCTGTCCGCCTCCGCTTGTGTATGACAGCCATTTTCAACACGTACATATTTGTTGAGCAGCTTTGAATGTAGAACTATTGACTTCCTGTGCTGTCTAGTTTTAATATTAATGCTTTTTGAAAGAAAGTGATGGCTTGTATGCTTAGGTGGTAAAATAAAGAGCATAAATTTGATGATACCTTGATTAAACTAAATTTTCACCTATATTTTTCTAAAAAAACAACAAAAATGTAGATCAAACCCAAGAAATACCACCATAAAATAGAGTTATATACATCTAAAATTACAATTTATAGCAAATACACCACATATGAACCTTGAAATTCACTTTTCGCTACAGAAGAAAGTGGCAAAAGCATGTAAAATGAAGAAACATCTTAAACCGTGTCTGTCGAGCGGCCAAAATCCAGACCTCGGACAATTGCGCGGGCCTCATAGTATGTCATTTTTGCCAAAAAATTCGTAAGCACTACATTAAATCACACTGCAGAATGCAAATGTAGACACGTGTAGCTACTTAATGAGCTCACAATCATTACCCTTTCAATAAAATAGAAAATTGACAGAGCCCTTAAGGTGGCAAGGGATACTAAATTTGGTCCCTATGCTGGCCGCGGCCAGTTTCAATATTTGATTGTTAATAAGAAGCTCATGTGTCAGCATGCAGTTACTTTCTCTGTTCAAAAGTGTTCTAGATAGGATTAAAATCTGATTTAGACAACAAACATTCAACTGCAACTGTTCTCAGGCTGACAGTTACAGTTTTATTTTTACCCCACCCACTAATTTTTGCATAGAAAAATGCAAGAAAACTCTGAACTGTCAAACGGTACAGCAAGTTACTTGCAAACACAAGGCATCCAGTGCATGTCTGGTTTAATTCATCAGTCAAATAGAATAAAGGCAATGAATCCCAAAGTACCTCATAACCAGTAAACTTTTTCAGTAATCGTCTCCGAAAAATACCCACTTTTTAAACCCGGAAGCACACACTGCAGATTTCAAAAGCCGCAATGACCTTGACCTTTCATCATGCATACAGAGCTAGCATTTGGATCCAGAATTTAGCAATTTTTGACAAAAACAATTGTTCTAAAAATGAAAATGGACCAATCTTATTTATTCATTGCATTTTAGAGGAACAATGATGGCTTTTTCAACCCCTATGCTAAAATATCTTAAAAATCCTCCGGGACCAATACGAAACTATCCCTTGCCACCTTAAGTCAACAGGTTTTGGTTAAAAGTGACCAAAACTCGAGGTTAATTTGTAATTTGGTGTATTTGCAATAAAAATATACTGAATAAAGCTGCTTAGAAAGTATCCGGTGGTTGTTATATTTGTTCTAGAATATGTTTGTTCTTCCGAGCCAGCAACATGCAAAATGGTGAAAGCCGAAAAATTGTTGACACTTAATCTTTTGTCGTGGAATGTCACTTTCTGCTTTGTAATGTTTGTATTGTTAGCAAATTATGGAGAGGTATTTACTGTACCACCAGGGTCCACTTCCATTAATTTCTGATGACAGCCATTGAAAAGTACAGATCAAAACTTCACGTACCCCCCATATTTAGCTTAAAAAGGCCAAAACACAACAGAATGTCCTGTATGCCATCTTCATATCTGACAAGGGTCTACAAAACACAGCAATCTTATTTGATTTCTTTCTTATCAGTCAAATCATCCCCCATTTTTGCAGCAGAAGTGACATTACCTGATGAAAATACAGAGAGATACTAACACACTCACTGCTACAGATAGGTTGAAATCTGTTGAACTTCAGGATATCAGTAACAGGCACAAGTACAAATTCTGAAACTAATCAACCAGAGGTGATGAACTACAGACTCAGACCTGTAAAAGAATGAAAAGGGTTAAAACACAAAATGTGGTGGAAACAAAACAAAACTGATGCCAACAGTTTTGATAAGTTCACATACCAAGGATGACCATTATAACCACTTTCATTCATCTTTAATGTCATTCTATTATTATCAATCAATTGAGTATGGCTCATATGACAGATATTCTGGGTCAACAAACCCCTTGCTGTGGCATAGAGGTGATACATCCATGGAGGAAGACAAGGTGATGTTATGGTGGACCATAGCAAACATTACGCGGTGAGTCTTCAATCGACTGAGAGTATCCCGAAATGTTACGCGAAGCCTACCATAACCACACCTGTCCGCCTCCGCTTGTGTATGACAGCCATTTTCAACACGTACATATTTGTTGAGCAGCTTTGAATGTAGAACTATTGACTTCCTGTGCTGTCTAGTTTTAATATTAATGCTTTTTGAAAGAAAGTGATGGCTTGTATGCTTAGGTGGTAAAATAAAGAGCATAAATTTGATGATACCTTGATTAAACTAAATTTTCACCTATATTTTTCTAAAAAAACAACAAAAATGTAGATCAAACCCAAGAAATACCACCATAAAATAGAGTTATATACATCTAAAATTACAATTTATAGCAAATACACCACATATGAACCTTGAAATTCACTTTTCGCTACAGAAGAAAGTGGCAAAAGCATGTAAAATGAAGAAACATCTTAAACCGTGTCTGTCGAGCGGCCAAAATCCAGACCTCGGACAATTGCGCGGGCCTCATAGTATGTCATTTTTGCCAAAAAATTCGTAAGCACTACATTAAATCACACTGCAGAATGCAAATGTAGACACGTGTAGCTACTTAATGAGCTCACAATCATTACCCTTTCAATAAAATAGAAAATTGACAGAGCCCTTAAGGTGGCAAGGGATACTAAATTTGGTCCCTATGCTGGCCGCGGCCAGTTTCAATATTTGATTGTTAATAAGAAGCTCATGTGTCAGCATGCAGTTACTTTCTCTGTTCAAAAGTGTTCTAGATAGGATTAAAATCTGATTTAGACAACAAACATTCAACTGCAACTGTTCTCAGGCTGACAGTTACAGTTTTATTTTTACCCCACCCACTAATTTTTGCATAGAAAAATGCAAGAAAACTCTGAACTGTCAAACGGTACAGCAAGTTACTTGCAAACACAAGGCATCCAGTGCATGTCTGGTTTAATTCATCAGTCAAATAGAATAAAGGCAATGAATCCCAAAGTACCTCATAACCAGTAAACTTTTTCAGTAATCGTCTCCGAAAAATACCCACTTTTTAAACCCGGAAGCACACACTGCAGATTTCAAAAGCCGCAATGACCTTGACCTTTCATCATGCATACAGAGCTAGCATTTGGATCCAGAATTTAGCAATTTTTGACAAAAACAATTGTTCTAAAAATGAAAATGGACCAATCTTATTTATTCATTGCATTTTAGAGGAACAATGATGGCTTTTTCAACCCCTATGCTAAAATATCTTAAAAATCCTCCGGGACCAATACGAAACTATCCCTTGCCACCTTAAACTATTAATGATTGTTTTCTTTTAGATGAAATATCTTAATCAATGCTCTAAGTTCATTAATATGATAAAATGCATAAATGATTCAGTCATGAAGATGAAAATATGTTAATTCTATAATCATGTAAACGAAAACATTTTCTGTTTTAAAAACACAGACGTACATAAATAATTACACATTAAATGCGTTTTCAGATTTTTACTGGGACTCTTTGCCAGTCATTCTGTCGTTATAACATTTCTATGATGTACGTACCCGCCTGTGTTTGGTTTCGGATTGTAAATTTCATTGTATAATATCTGTGTCGTCTGTTCTTACGTTTCATTCTAGACAAAACAATGCGCTATCAGTATACCAAAACCAAGCGAAAGCTTTGTTCGTTTGTTTGAAGTGATGCTTTACGTCCCAGTCAACAGCAATGGTCATGTCGGGACGATAACTCCCTTTTATGAGACATTTACCAAATATTAGGATGACATGACACTCAAAATATGCTTCATAAATATAACCACCCAACAAAGCCAATAAGGCTTATATGAATGGATGCGTTTGACTAAACCACTTTTCCTGGGCAGAACCAGACATTAGCGGTAAACCAGTAATCAGATGGTCGTTCAGGAGATTAGAAGCTTTGCCTGGAGGCACAATCACTCCATCAATTGCTCCTAGGCCCCAGTTGGCGGGGTCCATATTCCAATCCGACCACCCAACGGAAAGCGTCATATAGAAAGATCAAACGGGGTGCATCACCATGTTTTGTTTATTTACTTTGTTTTTCTTTCTTTCTTTCTTTCTTTCTTTCTTTCTTTTATTTGAAGTTTTACGTCCTTTTCAAGGTTATTTCAGCTCATATGAGACGGGTCAATCAGTAGGTGGGACGAAAAACGGGAGAACACTGGCGCATCTGCAAGCAGAACGGCTTGTCTCACATGTGGCCAGTGCGGGGCTCGAACCTACACCAGACATAGCGGTGAGATGATCGAATGATTAAGAGACAGCGCTCTTAACCGCTCGGCCACGGGGGCCGCCGCTTTGTTTTTATTCAGTTTGATTATGCTTTTATGTTTCATCGTATGAGATGAGGCGGCTTTTATTACTGTTAAATACCGGCACACCCGTAAGTAGAGCTTTGCTTGTTTCACGTGTCCCCACACACACTGAGCTCGAACCCGAGATGAGATGGTCAAATGATTCATCAACGGCTTTTACCACTCTGATGGCAATAAGGACCGCCGTACGTGGAAAACGACACAGGGCTACAGAACAGACTAAATTATTAGTTTGCGAAATAATTTTAATTGATTCGAGCAAGTGCGACGTGACGTCAAGCACAGAGTGCGTGCTTTTTTTTCTCCGTGACGTCATTTGTTGGAAACGATCAGTAACACAAAGTTTTACGTCCCTTTCAATATTATTTCAGCTCATATGAGACGGGCCAACAAATAGATTGCATCAGATTGGACGAAAACCTGGCACACTCGCATGCAGAACTTGGCTTGTCTCATGTTCGGTCCGTGTGGCGTTCGAGCCCACATCACGCATAGCGATGTGATGATCGAATGATAAAGTGCGGTAATGAAATATTAGACGGAATATTTCCATCGGTATTCCGTAAGACCTCTCCATACCGACGGAAATGACTTCTATTGAGCCCTTAGTCGAAAATGAAAAATCATCGAAGACTCCAAAGAAATTGAAAATTCTGTCACGGGAGAGGAGCGAGGTCACGAAGTGTATCGGAGTGCAGGTTAGCCAGCTGATCTAATGAAATATCAGCGCTTTTAGCCACGGGGCCGCCTAAAACATACATGTATTGAATGATAAGTATAAATGTGAATAGAAATGCGATTAGATGTACGCTTCCTCCTCTCCTTTCGTAGAAGGTTAAATCGCTCAAATTTAAATATGTAAAATATGCGGTCCGGCAAGGGCCTGGCCGAAAGAATTAAAACGGTTTTGGCGTTTTTCAATTTTCAATATTTTGGTTCAATATCGTGTATCATACAAGTATGCAACGATCAGGAATGGCGCAATCAGAAAAAGATTCCCACTCCAAAAACTGAGCCGGGAAAAAAACAAACTTACAATAAGGCACTTATACCATGAAAACATTTCGTAAGCCGAATGAGCAGCTATTTCCCCAATAGGTGGCCACTTAGTTAACTAAACTTAACTAAAATTATGATAACATACATAAGACGCCAACAGCACAAAAACATTTAAACACCAAAACACAAAACAATAAAACAGAAGTATCGCCTTGGAACGATCAGCAATATGAAAATAGACCTTTTCCATTTTTCATGCGGCGACTCATGATTATTGATCGGTGGCCATGTGATTAATTAAATCATTAGGAAAACATGTCCGTGCAATATATACCCCCTTAAACCCCACTTGTATATAGTAAAACTGGAGTATGTAGGGGTATACCTATTTTTCTTATGTTTGCTCCAAAACATAGATTGTGGGTACTCGTTAGAACCGCCTCGGCGAGGCGGTTCTAACGTGTACCCATAATCTATGTTTTGAGCAAAAGTAAGAAAAATATCATTTTTTTCTGATGAAATTTTCAATTTTTACAGGTGAATAAAATCTCTGTATATTGCATGGGCAGGTGTTCGATATGTTAAAATATGACTTCTTGCCACACCGGTTCGTTTGCCTAGTAGTTTGCACACTCGTATTAAGCAGAAACTGAACAATCAGCCAATGGCATTGATTGAATGCAATCGACCATTCGACCCCACTTCCCCCGCCTTTTCATGTCAGGAAAACATGTCCGTGAAATATATACCCCCTTAAACCCACTTTTAAATATAACACACACACACACACACACACACACACACACACAAAAAAAAAAAGGGGGGGGGGGTTGCAGGGGTTTACCTTAATCCTGATCCAAAACATAGATTTGCTACTGAAAAAAAAAATCCTCTGTATATTACATGAGCAAGTTTTTGCATTGTATCTGACCAAATTACCTCTTTATTGGGTTATTTCCCTTCTTGCTAGTGTTTGTGACTGAAATTATACCCTGGTAAGGGGGTCCTCGTCAGTGCACCGTCTATTAACGTACAACAGATATAGTGATTGTTGTATCGAGGATATTTTGACACTATGATACACAAGGTCAGTATTCATTCTATCATAATCATTTATTGTACTTTATGATATTCGAATTAGAAAATATAGTGATTACATCACTAAAATATTGATGTAAATCTGTGACTTTGTAAAATAATTTGGAAAAGCCTGACTGCACTAGGATAAACGTCACCTACCTAGTCACATATAGATCTAAGTTCCTTGAGCCTTGAGCCTTTCATTGCGAAAACTTGCCTATGCAATAATATACAGAGATTTTTTTTCAGTTGTAAAAATTGATGAATCTCATGAAAATTTTTGATGATTTTAAAATATTTGCTCAAAACATTGATTGTGGGTACACATTAGAACCGCCTCGCTGAGGCAGTTCTAACGAGTACCCACAAGCTATGTTTCGGAACAAAAATAAGAAAAATTGTATACCCCTTTATATCCCAGTTTTACTGAATAAAATTGGGGTTTAAAGGGGTATTTATTGCACGGACATGTTTTCCTGATAATTGTCCTCCTCAAAATCTATAAATTTTTGTAACAAGAACTGAACCCACACTGCTATAGATTCCTTAAGGTCCTAAGTACTCACTAAAGAAGTTTTGCGCGGATGTGTCATGTGTTTTTTCTCGGGGTTCTCCCGTTTTCGCCGGCCCGTCTCATATGAGCTGAAATAATCTTGAAAGTGACGTTAAACTGAATTTAAAAAAAAAAAGAAAAAGAAGAAGTTTTGCTTCCCCACTGCTTAAAGTTTTGCTGATATTTGGAAAAACATTATTTACCCGTGAATGGTCTATAGCTGGTTGGTTTCTGTTAGACGGAATATTTCCATCGGTATTCCGTTAGACCTCTCCATACCGACTGTCACGAGAGAGGAGCGAGGTCACGAAGTGTATCGGAGTGCAGGTTAGCCAGCTGATCTAGGTTTCTGTGTCAGTGTAAATTGAAATACAGCATGATATAAAATTATCGCAGTTGTTTCCCTTGAGTTGAAGTGCGTGCATGTCGTCACAATAATGTTCATTAAATGAACTAGAAAGTTGGTGTGCGTGAACTAACACTTCATCTTAAATGTTGAAAGAAAACTGAAAGAAACGGGAAGAAAATAGAGGAACCAAAAATACAAGTTGTCGTGATTGATTTATTATTCGAACTTTCCGAACGACCCTCTTAACAGCTTAATTAAGTGACGTCATTTTCAAGGAAACGTGCATTTTCCAGGAAACGACAACACGAGAAAACCTATCGCGATTTCTAACAAAGTCCAACACAAACCAACCAGTAAAGTCAGAGAAGAAAGATAGAAACTAGAATTTTTGGATTTGAAAAGAAGAACCACTGACAGCGAATACAGAGGCGCTGATCTCAAAGTTTCTGCATCGGATCCAAAATAACCTAGTTTCTGCATATACAAAACTTAGGTTTTGTCACGATGTGGCTCATTTTTGTTTACAAAAAATGACAGAAGAAAGTTTCTTGAGCATTCTACTTTATTTTTTTAATTGTTACATGACTTATTTTCCATGTATTGTTGGTGCTCAAATGGAGTCTTTTTGCGGTTGAAGGTGAGCATGTTTACCGAATTCGTTTATAATTTTGGTTCATGTTTGAGCTTGAATATTTTCGTAATCTACGCGACAATCATTCAAACAATTTTGCTGACAATGCATGAATTTGGTAGATGAAAGATGATGTCATACAAAGGTGTTTTAACGATGAATGTGTGTTTTATTGCCATAAAATGTGACTGACATTTGGCTGGAACTTCGACGGCCATTTTAGCACTAGCAGCGATAACGTCGATAAAAGTTGGTCAACTTCGTGGCTTATTTGCCGGCCTCATAGAACTTCTCCCGCATAACCCGAATGTTCGATGGAAGACTAAGGTTTCCTCGCAAGACTAAGCTATACACCCAACAAATTAGCGTTGGAGTCATTTTTCTTTGCAAATCTGAAAGTAGGAGGTATTTCACTTCCTCCAGACTGATCATTTCAGACACTTGTGCAATTTGATCTTAAAAGCTCACACTTTTCAATGTTTTGGTTCACTGGTATGCAATTTAAGAAGTAGAATTAAGAGGCTCACTTCTGATAGATTTGCATGAGTGAACAACATTTTGAAAGGCGTTTTTAAGCCACTTTAAATGTCGCTATATTTGGCGGGAATTTCGGCAGCCATTTTAAAGAATTATTTTGCATGCGGAAGAATGTTCCTTATGAAAATGAAAGTCGGTCAAATCGAACGTTTGCTTATCTACTGACAAGCAAAATTTATCACGTTGCACAATTGTTTTCTTACGTTTCCGTAGCGTTGTCAAGGACGCTCTATGTCTTTTTGCATGAAAGCCGATGTCGTTTTTACTAATTTTAGATACCGCACCACCCCTCGACCAAAACAAAACTTTGGTGATAAGAAGTTCAGACGTTATTCTTTTATTATGCGAAATCTCATTTTGGTCGAGGGGTGGTGCGGTACTTAATTTTCGACATGAACATTTGAAAATAGCTGAAAATTGAGGAAAGTCGCCATAGCGTGGTCACGTGCTTTTTCGGACGTTCTGACGTCATTTCTAGAAACACGGTACGTTGTACTATATGTGTGAGTATAACTCACAGAAATATGCTTCAATAATTTTTTCACGAATTTTGAGGCCAAAATCCCGTCTTATAGACTCCAGCCCTTTTCTAATTTTTCCCATAACGGACTTAAGATTTCAAAAAGCTTGCAGTTTTTTGTGTTGTTTTACTCAAAGGTAAGTAAAAAAGCATTATCAGGTATTAAAATCCTGCTAGCAATAGATTTTTGTCTGACTCAGCCCAAAAGTGTCACAAAATTGGCATATTTTATTTAGATTTGCTACCTGGCCCATTGCTCAACCAAAAATATTTCGTTGCACACACACTACAGAAAAGGTTTTTAATGCTTAAAAATAAATTTAGTATAGAAGAATTTTTTTCAACCTGGATGTCAGCTAGGATTGTGGTATCAAAATTGGAAATATTTTCATCTTTATAACCTGAGGGCACATTATGAGATTCTCGCAAACAAAGGGGATAGGGGTAGGTTTAGCTTCATAAATTTCGTTTCATCCACCACTAAAAAAGGTTTGATGGTTTTATGTTAAGGTTCATAGAATGGGCAATCTTTTAGGCCTAGGTGCCAAGTCTGAATGTGGATTCTTCACACGGAAATCCAAGATGACATCCAAAATGGCCGCCAAAACGTCAATTTTTCTGATAATTCACCTAAAATACTTAGAATTAAGGTAAAATGCAGATTTTATTATGTTGGTTTACTTGAAACAAACTGGAAGGGCATAAGGACGCTTTAAATCCTGCTTACAATAGATTTCTTCTGAGTGAGACCAAAATTGTCGGAAAAAAATGGCACATTTTATACAGATTTGCTACCGGCCCATTGCTCAAACAAAAATATTTTGTTGCACACACACAACAAAAAGGGTTTTTTATCGTTTGAATTAAATTTAGTATATATAAGAAAACTTGTTCAACGTGGGAGTCAGCTAGGATTGTGGTTTCAAATTGGAAATATTCTCATCTTTATAACATAAAGGTACATTATGAGATTCTCGCAAATCAAGGGGGTAGTGGTAGGTTTAACTTGACACATTTCGTTTCATCCACCAATAGAAAGGTTTGATGATTTTGTGTTGAAGTTTATAGAATGGACAATCTTTTAGCCCTAGGTGCCAAGTCTGTATTTGGATTCTTCCCACGGAAATCCAAGATGACATCCAAAATGGCGGCCAAAACATTTATTTTTCTGATAATTCACCTAAAATACAGATTTAAATGTTATGCGACAGTCTGCATGCTTAGTTTTTAACCCAATCACGGTTGATAACTATGCTGCCTTCTTTAATTGCACGCCGGTGGGTCGGGCGTCAGACTCTATGATGGCCCCGACTTAAAGCTATTCATTTTAGTCGGTTGGGGCCGGAGCTTCTTGTCTGTTGCTTGGCCCACCGGGGTCCAACTGATGTTTTTCTTTAGCTCCGGAGTTAGTAAGTTATTTGGCGCCCAGGGATCTCCATCGTCGGACAGCTTACTGAATCTGTGAGTCCTGGTTTTTGATTCATCAGGATGTTTATCATGATTTATTTGTTTGTTCTTGATGATTCATTTACTAGTTAGAGATTCACCACGAGGACCGAAGAACTAACTAAATGTTATGAACCACTGCAGAAGCTGAGGGTGAGGTTACGGCCGTGTAAAATCGATTTAAACCCGCCAGTAACTTTGTGTTACTGATCGTTCCAAGTCGATACTTCTGTGGTGGTTCTTTTTGTTTTATGTCTTGGTGTTTAAAACATTTTTGTGCTGTTGGCGCCTTATGTATGTTTGCATATTTTTAGTTAAGTTAAGGTAACTGAGTGGCCACCTATTGGGAAAATAGCTGCTCATTCGGCTTACGAAATGTTTTCATGGTATAAGTACCTGATTGTTAGTTTGTTTTTTTTTTCCCACCTTGGTTTTTGGAGTGGGAGTCTTTTTCTGATTGCGCCTTTTCCTGATCTTTGCCTACTTGTACTTTTTATTATGTTGGTTTACTCGGAACTAACTCGGAACTAACTGGAAAAGCATAATGAGGCTTAAAATTCTGCTTGCAATAGATTTCGTCTGAGTGAGTCCAAAATTGTCAAAAGAAATGGCAAATTTAATACAGATTTAATACCTAGCCCATTGCAAAAAACAAAAATATTTTGTTGCACACACACACAACAAAAAAGTTTTTTATCGTTTGAATTAAATTTAGTATATACAAGAAAATTTGTTCAACGTGGGTGTCAGCTAGGTTTGTGGTATCGAATTGGAGATATTCTCGTCTTTATAACATACGGGTACATGATAAAATTTTGGCAAATCAAGGGGGTAAGGGTAGGTTTAACTTCACACATTTCGTTTCATCCACCACTTGAAAGGTTTGAGGTTCATAGAATGGAAAATCTTTGAGGCCTAGGTGCCAAGTCTGTATGTGGATTGTTCTCACGGAAATCTAAGATGACACCCAAAATGGTGCTGGAAACCACACCCGGTTAACAAGGTATAATTTCGAACTAATTCATAGATAATTTACAAATCGTATGTGTTCCTTTACGCTATTTGAGGGTTGCAGCTGGACAGGGTTGAACTGAAAGTGTTTGGTCTAGCTTTTCCAGACATCTATTCCAGAAAAATTGTATAGTGCAAGATAGTGATCATTTATTTTGTTTGCAATTTCAGAAAAATATGTTTCGTGTAATATGAGCTTTATCTAAATAGTAATATGTTAAATTGCCTTCTCATGGAATTCTGGAAAAAAATATTCACAAACATTTGTGAGAAACATTGTTCTAGAATGTTAATCATTTTCTGAAAAAAAAAAATCGGCATTTTTCGGAAGAATATTTCCTTTTTAGCAGCCCCCAAATTTTAGACAAGTATATGTTACTTGTGGACTATGTCTTGGTGACATTACGGCCACCAAATTGACCGCGATAGATAATTTACGACTATTGTCTTGGCGAATTTACGGCTATATGTTTATTTTAAGCATGTCCTGATTATTAAAAGGTCATTGTTTTGAACGTTTATGATCAATTATAGAGAGAATACAAAAATTATGCAAACAATGTGTGTGTGAATAGACAATCACAAAGCGTTTGCCAATGTAACGTTGCATAATAGTAAGGAAAATAATGTAGGGGCGTAACTCAGGTCTAATAATTTTTTAAGGAATGACATTTTGCTTTGTTTCATATTGGGAAATAGTTGCTCGCTCGGCTTACCAGTTGTCCTCTTTGCATTATTTTAAATAGCAGTCAAGCCAAACGCGCTTTGGGGTGTTGACAAAAACGTAAAATCCAACATACGTCAGGAGCACAGTTACGTTTGGGCTCAAAAGATTTGTAAGCATGATCAAATATTTTCTAGAAGCTTGACGTGTCTCGAACGTGTGTATTATACGTTTTGACAAGGTTCCACGCACGGTTATAGGTGCGTTGAATACGCTTTGAACATGTTTGGTGCACGTTTTATGCACGCCAGTGTACGCTACATGTACATGTGCGTTCCGATTTTACAAGATATTGCTTCAGTAACGTGTCCCAAGCGTGTATGAGACATGCGTTGATGCACACATATAGCGCATGCGTAGCGTGTCTGTGAAGTAACACAAACGAACTCCAAAATTTTCAGCCTACTGAGATTTTTATACATCCGGCACACACCTCAGTCACACGCTATTAAATGTGTGACTGCTAAAACGAGTTTAAGAAACATAGTAATTTCTATAGTGCAAAATCTTAGGCGTTTAGAGATTTTTTATATACCCGAATACCCTTTTGTTTTCACCTCAGTTTTTGGATTGGAATTTTTGTTCTGATTGCGCCACTTCCTTATAGCTGCCGTTACTTTTACTTACACCGGCTGTAGCGATTTTCAGTCAACTAGCACAGTTTTGTTACACAACAATAAAATGTATCTTAAGTGACATTTCACATTTACCGCATTGCATGACATTTAATCTCGTTTCCCTCACGTGACAGAAAAATCGTTGAATCCGGTGTACCTTATTAGATGGTGAATCTGTGTATCCCCGGGTGCTGGGCTAACGCGCTTATTACTGCATTCTAACTACTTTGTAATGTTACACAATGACTTAACATTTTTATTCATAATGCCCCCTATCAGACTACGACAAAACGACACACGAATCGTCACGAATTTACAAAGTTTTTGAATTCGTAGCTGAACCGTAATCGATTCGTGAAGATCTTAACTAATTCTTACAGTTCGTAGTAAGATCTTGCCGTTTGTTCATTGTTGGTCAGTCAGAAATTCGTGGCCAAGCTGTTCAAAATTTTGGTCAGGAATTTTCGACCCAAAAATCGCAGTTAATTCGTAACGAAGTCGTAGTTCATTCCGTGACATCGTAACTGGATCTTATTTTATTCGGATGCATTCGTAACTCTTTCGGGAATTCCGGAGGTTGTCACCCAACTACGACCGTTACGAATGTCATGAATACATGCCGAAGCAAATACGAAATTGGTTAGACTAATATCTAAAGCCGTGTTCATGCGCAACATTTTCACCTGGTGTATTTTTGCACCCCGGGTGTAAATTTGCATCCGGTGTACGTATTTTATGCTATGAGAACGGTGTTTTAAGAAAGTAAACCCAGTGCAAAAAATACACCCGGGTGCAAATTTGTCCCTACTTTCGAGGTGGAGCAAATTGAAATTGAACCCGGGTCACGGTTCTTTTGCACCCGGGTGTATTTTGTGCATATGAACGCAAAACGCTTAATCGCTATGCATTTTCTGTGTGTTTGAATTGATGCTTTACGTCACAGTCAACAGCTAAGGTCATGTCGGGATTTTTGCCTCCATTTAATGGGACTTTTACCCAAAAGTAGAATATCATGGCATCCAGAGGTGCTTAAAATATATCCACCGTGGTTATATGGGCATTTTTCAAAGAATGTGCATTTTCTGTCCGTGGTGATTTTTTTTTTTCATACTTCATTCTGCTTTTTAGATTGTTTCATTTAGTAAGTCTTAAGGCACCATGGTGGTCATGTTGAAACACCACTTTTTGTTTGTTCATCGTCTTTATGATAAGGTCTCCAAATTCCTTGTTGAGTACACAAATATTAGTACATGTACTTTTGGACCCCTTATAGTTGAGATGTACAAAGTCACTATGTTACTGAAGGTTCAGCTACTTTTTAATATGGACATATAATAAAGATACGTCTGCAATTATTTTCAAGCATGTCCATAACTGCTTTATGATTTTTTCTTGGCTTAAGTGCTTGTCCCATGAGCTCGTGTCAATGTTGTTACTGCTTTATAAATCGTTTCTTATGGTTACACACCATGGCGTTTTAATGCTTTTTTACACGTTAGTTGAAACACCTCCATATAATTACCATGATAAAAACGTGCTGGCTCCCACAAAAGCAACTATGCCTTAGTTTTTGAATATTATAACATGGCTGCTGAGTATGTGATCGGTAAGTATGTCAAATGTTGTTACTCATTAAAAACTTCTTAACTTATCAAATGTTCAAATACTGGTCAATTCTTAATTACACTTTAGGGTAAACACACATTTAAGTTTTCATTTTGCTTAAACATCCATCCAGATTCCCTAGTTTTGACGATTTGTCAATGCTGTTACTGTCAATGGTGTTACTCATTGTGTACTAACAACATAGACAAATATGACTTTTTCTTTCAAATGCTGGAAGCACGAAAGTTAAAAATTGCGAAAAAGTAGCTTTATGTGTGACAAATGTATACATTTTAACAATGCATATTTTAATAGATAACGTTCTATCATTGTTTTGAAGTTTTCTCACAAAAACAAAGTAACGACACTGACCAGCATAGCAACAAAGTTTATGTGGGTATTTTTTTATTTCTTGCTGATGAATATGAGAAAAGAGAACTATGATGTAGTGATAGTATCGTAAAATAACCAGGCAAAAATTTAAACAATACTAAGTTTTGAAATGTCAATGTTGTTATCATTAATATCAATGTTGTTACAAAATGTCAATGTTGTTACCAATGGCAATGGTGTTACATACATTTATAGTAAACCTGGTGAGTTAAGGTCGAAAATATTGGAATAAGTCAACTTGATCATGGCTAAAATACTTATTTAAGGTTTCGTGATAAGATTACAAATCCATTTAGATGGAAGTTTGTTTTAGTGGTCACAACATTGACATTTCTTTGAAATAACCATAGTTTTGGTAAAATTTGACTTTAAGAAGAGAGATTAAGATTGCATATATATCAATTGCTTTTTCTGAGTTCGTATATATGGGTCATTATCAAAAAATGGAGCAATCCTTGTCCCTGATGGTTTATTCTCATGCGCGATGTCCGAGGTTGGCTTTTTCCATGTATTATATTATTATCCGAGGTGCTTTACTAGAACCACACGCGATTTCACGTTTCCGAGTATGTTATTTGGAAAATAGATATGCAAGAAGTGCTATTTTATCGATTTTTACCGTGTCCCCGGGTCAGGGTAAGTAGTTTTATTTATCAGAAATCACATTTTCTGTGACCATCTATTGCATATAATGTTATTGAAGTCAAATTCAAAAATCATATGATATAAAAAGTACTAGTTAAGAGTGAGGGCACATATATAGTGTTGTCCCTGGAAAACGTATCAGTGCTGTCACTTTTATTGAAAATCGATTTTGACCAGAGTTACGAATCATTTTCTCAGATCAAAACAATCGCGTTTTGTAGACGACACCAAGCTGAAGAAGTAATGGTAAAAAACTTTTGAACAAATCGCATAACTCCGTTCCTATACCATAAAGAAATGTCAAAATTGGAGTGGGAATTTTACAAGCATCAGTACTATCACGCGCATTTTGCCGCTTCTTGCAAATATCACATACATTTTAAAACCATGACTGAATTTCAACTTAGGAGCAGTTAGAATAGACATGCAAAGTTTTCATCTTGCATTCTGTTGTTAGTCATTAAAATTAAATTTCTGTGTGAAACTCAGTACTGTCACGGATCAGTGCTGTCACGGTCGTGACAGTAATGATGTGACAGCACTGAGTTGACTTCTGTCAGCAGGTGTGGATTCAGGTAATTTCCTAGGCTGACAAGAGTTAGGTCGCCTTTCACGAGAGGGTCTCAGCTTCTAACGCCAGCAGCAGCCAGAAGTGGCCAATTTATATCGCTTTGAAAATCATTTGAGGTGTGTGTGGGTGATACAAAACTACAAATTCAAAATGCTTCGTCGACCACGGTATACAATTAGCCCCGAAAAAAAAAAAAAAAAAAAAAAAAAAAAAAAAAAAAAAAAAAAAAAAAAAACATTTTAAGCCCCATCTTTATACGGAAAAATCGCCTTTTGTTTAAAACGCCATCCTTTTCCTCTGGGAATGGGAGGGGCAACTCGGGGTTATGCTGGTACGGATGTGCTATAAAACCTACCAAGTTCATACACCTCGAAAAAAGGGACCCGGTAATATACACACTAGGTGTCTATGGTAAATGAAAATACGAAAAGTTTAACCTTCTCTGGCGCATGTGTCTTTCAGTGTGTTTCTTATGTTGCATACCATTACGAAAATGTATTACCCATGCAATATACAGAGATTTTTTTAGCTATAAAAAATTGAAGAAAAAATATATCTGATTGTGTACACGTTAGAACCGCCTAGGGTCAAATTTAAGAAACAAAAGTAAGTAACATTTAATACCCCATTTTACCCTGTATACCTCACTACATAAAAGTGGGATTTAATGGGATATATGTGAAAGCAAATATGTGCAGCTCAGCTGCAAGTTAACCTAAATTTGAGGCCCATTCAAGGGGTATTAGCTCAAAGCTCACTAAACGAAAAGTGACCTTTCTCCCTAGCTCCCTAAAAATCTTTTCCTTGCTCTCAGCTTTCTAAATTAGTTCTCTTCTAGTAATCATGGCCCCAATTCCCTTCAATTGTTTTACAGTTTTCCCAAGCTCCCTGAAAACAAAATGGCCCTGGGGAGTGCGGTGGCGTAGTGGTAGAGCGTGGGACTCCCAATCGAGAGGTCATGGGTACGATCGCCACAGGCGTCACCGTGATGTGTCCTTGGGCAAGACACATTAACTCCCTACAGTACTGGTTAAACTCAGGAAGCGTTGGCTCCGTCCCGACATGACTGAAAAATTGTTGACTAGGACGTTAAGCCCCAGCACAAACACAAACAAACAAAATGGCCCTGCTACCCAGCTCCCTAAAACACGCGATGGGGTCCCAAATTTAATGCGGTCTTTTGTCGTGAAAAATCCTGGTTGTCTCAGACCTTGTCGAAAGCCCCAAAGACACATTTTCTCATGCTGCAGCTTAAGATGAATAGCGCTTCTACTGTGCTTTACGTGTTACATCGCGTTTGGTTTGCGTGAAGCGAACGTGCTTTGCTAGAGCGTTGGATCTACGCAAAGGTGTCCCTGGCGAGGCTTCGTTAGTTGCGACCTTAAGTGAGTCACTGTCCAAAAATTCATCGGTAAATGGTCAGAAATTAATCATTTTCGCACACATTGGAATGAAAAAGGCGAGATCGGATAATTATCAGTGCTGTCACGACAAGATCAGAGCTGTCACGATATCAGTGCTGTCACGGTCATAATTATTTAAAATACTCAAAACGCATCATATAAAAGTAATTGCTTTTGGTATGTAATGATACTAGACTGAAATAGTAAACGTTTAGCAGAACTTATTTTTGGTTTAATCCTACAAGGTAATGTCTACAAAAATAAAGCGTTTTGGAAACAGAACAAATCACAGTATGTGCATTTTCATTGAAGATCTCTTCCTCGTTAATTCATTGAAAGTATTTAAGGTTTGTGTGAATTATTGTTCGTAACAAGTTATATATGCCCCCACTTACAGATTGGGGAAGTCTTATCAAATGAGCGTTTTACGCAAGAAAGTTTGTTCGTGACAGCACTGATATTTTTTCAAGGGTACCATACAATTAATTAATGCTGGTGCACTATTTGTTCAGTTAAACTCGGCATATTTTATTTCTATATTCTATATGCTCCTGTTAATAAAACTATCCCATTAAAAAAGAAAAAATGAACAATTATTTTTTTCGTTTTGCCTTTCTGGATTGCTCCTTTTTTGATAATGACCCATATACACTTCTGACGTAATAAACGCAACATTTTTGAAAAGAAAATCCTATCCCAAATGGGCACATTTTTTGAAAATGACCCACACATGTATATATTGGGCCATCTAAGCCAATAATGCTTGTAGGCATGGAACCGACCAAGACTTCCGCGAATGGTTTATGATTCAGCTGCGTTTGAAATCAAAGCAATGTTGCATGCACTTTTATTTCATTAGTGTATTTTCGCGGGAAAACATCATGAATTGTTGAGTAATGCATTGGTACAAGATGGGTAATAAGAAAGATGCAGGTAAGGGGAGAGTATCCGTACCCGATTTTGCAAATTTAGAACCACGGTCTCTGACTGACAAGCGTGGCTTTTCATGCATGCATATGGCGCGAAACGCCACAGATACAGTCCTGTATCTATCCTGGCAAATAAAAATCAAGAATCCCCAAGAATGTTCTTTTATACGAGGGGTGAATGGAAAGTACGTATAACCAGAGGACCATTGGTCCTGAGAACGCTCACCTGAAGCCTGATCTTGAGGTATTAAGTCATCATGAAATGACCTTGATCTTAAATACTCTCACACCTTTATTGACTTCATAAATTGTCTGCATCTGCAAAGTTTCAGGTCTCAGGCTGCAATAGTTTCCAAACCCAGTGATTTCTGAGAAAACCATAATTTTAACTTTGATATTTAAATGACCTTGGGCCAAAGTCATGTCATTAATTACTTACCTTCATTAATTACTTACCTTCATTGACTCCATTAGTTGTCTGCATCTAGCAACTTTCAGGTCTCAGGCTGCAACAGTTTCCAAAATATCCCATGTAAAAGCCTATGTTTCCAAAATTGACATTGCATTAAAATAAGTCAAGGTCATCATAGGGTCATCATTTCAACAAACTATGATGGGCTGGAGTCCCAAATGCTACATACCAAGTTTCGCGAAAATCGGCCAGCCTGTTCTGGAGAAGAAGATTTTTGAGTGGTTTTTACCATAGTTGGGCATGAAGGCCATCTTGGTCATGTGACCCGAATTTCGCGACCAAACTTTCGTCTCCCCTACCCATGGACGCTCCACATAAAATTTCACTTAGATTGGCCAAGCAGTTTTAGAAAAGAAGATCTTTGAAAAGTGTGTATGGGACGACAGACTGGCCAAGGTCAAGAGATGACTTGACCTAAATTAATCACATACCTTCATCTACCCCATTAGTTGTTTGCATCTACCACTTTTCAGGTCTCAGGCCGCAACAGTTTTCAAAAAATCCATAGTTTCACTTTTCCCATGTAAAAGCCTATGTTTCCAAAATAGACATTGCCGTAAAATAAGTCAAGGTCATCCTATGGTCATCATTTGATCAAACTATGATGGGCTGAAGTCTCAAATGCTACATACCAAATTTCATGAAAATTGGCCAGCCGGTTCTGGAGAAGAAGATTTTTGAGTGGTTTCTACCATATATGGGCGTGGCGGCCATCTTGGTCATGTGACCTGGATTTCGCGATCAAACTTTCGTCTCCCCTACCCATGGATGCTCCATATAAAATTTCAACTTGATTGGCCAAGCAGTTTCAGAGAAGAAGATCTTTGAAAAGTGTGTATGGACAACAGACTGGCCAAGGTCAAGAGATGACCTTGACCTATATTAATCACATACCTTCATCTACCCCATTAGTTGTTTGCATCTACCACTTTTCAGGCCTCAGGCTGCAATAGTTTTCAAAAAATCCATAGTTTTCACTTTTTCCCATGTAAAAGCCTATGTTTCCAAATTTGACCTTGCCGTAAAATAGGTCAAGGTCATCCAAGGGTCATCATTTTATCAAACTATGATGGGCTGAGGTCCCCGATGCTACATACCAAGTTTCGTGGAAATCGGCCCACCGGTTCTGGAGAAGGAGATTTTTGAGTGTTTTTTACCATATATGGGCGTGGCAGCCATCTTGGTCATGTGACCAAGATATCGCGAACAATATTTCAATGCCACTACCCAAGGAGGCTCCACATAAAATTTCAACTTGATTGGCAAAGCGGTTTCAGAGAAGAAGATCTTTGAAATTGTGTACGACGGACGACGGACGGACGGACGCCGGATCATGGCCATCCTATCAGTGTGTGGATGGGGTATAATGATTAATGAATAATGGCCTAAAATTTTTAATGAGAGTGAATAAAGAGCAAAAAATTTAATGATTAGTGAATAATGAGGTCCTAAAGAATAATGAATAAATGTAAATGCTTGTCCACATATGATTTTTCTACTCTGTATACAACATTACCACATAATCTAATTAAAGAAAAACTTCTGGATTTGATAGAGTGGACCTTCAAAAGGGCATTAAAAAACTATGGTTCACTTTATTTGGCATGTACGTAGTAATGACAGAAAGGCTTTTTTCACTTCCTCTGACCAAAGTCGGTATACACTTTGGTCATTTCTGAATGTGTGCGACGCCTTATCCTATCTCCTTGATAATATTTATATTAGATTTGGGACCAAGTTATACAGACAAATTGTTGGAATACCGATGGGTACGAATTGCGCACCTCTCGTAGCTGATTTATTTTTATACTGCTACGAAAGAGATTTCATGGATTCTCTTAACCATGATAATCAAGCTGATGTTATCGAGGCTTTTAATTCCACATCTAGGTACCTCGATGACCTTCTGAACATTGACAACCCTTATTTTGAAGGTATGGTCAATCAAATTTATCCACCTGAACTTCAGTTAAACAAAGCCAATATCTCAGATACTGAAGCCCCCTTTTTAGATCTACATCTTTCTGTTTCAAATGGATTTGTTTCTTCTAAAATTTATGATAAGCGCGATGACTTTGATTTTGATATAGTAAATTTTCCTTTTTTGGATGGTGACGTTCCTCGTCGTGCTTCTTATGGTGTATACATTTCGCAACTTATTAGGTTTGCTAGAGTCTGCAATCATGTTACAGACTTCAACGCTCGAAATAAATGTTTAACGGCAAAACTTCTTCAACAGGGCTATCGGTATCATAAACTTCGTAGACACTATGAATTGATTTCCAAATATAATGTTGGGTTAAAGACGCTCTTACGTGAGGGCCTTGCGGAACCTGAATTTTATGGTGACTTGGTTTACAAATTTAAGAAACTTAAAGGAATTAACGATTTTTCTTTTCAGTTCAGAAAAATCACGTTACAGACGTATAGGTTATAACTTGAATGTTATGCGACAGTCTGCATGCTTAGTTTTTAACCCAATCATGGTTGATAACTATGCTGCCTTCTTTAATTGCACGCCGGTGGGTCGGGCGTCAGACTCTATGATGGCCCCGACTTAAAGCTATTCATTTTAGTTGGTTGGGGCCGGAGCTTCTTGTCTGTTGCTTGGCCCACCGGGGTCCAACTGGTGTTTTTCTTTTGCTCCGGAGTTAGTAGGTTATTCGGCGCCCAGGGATCTCCATCGTCGGGCAGCTTACTCAATCTGTGAGTCCTGGGTTTTGATTCATCAGAATGTTTATCATGATTTATTTGTTTGTTCTTGATGATTCATTGACTAGTTAGAGATTCACCACAAGGACCAAATAACTAAATAAATGTTATGAACCACTGCAGAAGCTGAGGGTGAGGTTAGGTACCTGTAAAACCGGTTTAAACCCGCCAGTAACTTTGTGTTACTGATCGTTCCAAGTCGATACTTCTGTAGTGGTTCTTTTTGTTTTATGTCTTGGTGTTTAATTTTTTTTTTTTTGTGCTGTTGGCGCCTTATGTATGTTTTCATATTTTTAGTTAAGTTAAGGTAACTGAGTGGCCACCTATTGGGAAAATAGCTGCTCATTCGGCTTACGATATGTTTTATGGTATAAAGTACCTGATTGTTACTTTGGTTTTTTCCCACCTCGGTTTTTGGAGTGGGAATCTTTTTCTGATTGCGTCTTTTCCTGATCTTTGCCTACTTGTACCTTTTTAATGAATAGCGGAGTAATATAATGAATAGTGAATAATAACATTTTAAAGAATAATGAATATGCTAAAATTTGGCTATGGAATTGTCTTAGATGGCCTCCTTGACATTCCAGAATTTCATTTTTGTTCTGGGGCCTGGACGCCCCCAGACCCGATTTAGTTCAAATGTAGTATTCATATTTCAGAAATCCTTGAATGTTTGGAAAGACATATGTCTGGAAGCCAAGCATGTAGGGACTCACCTCATGGACCAATTGAAAAAGAAATGTGCCATTTGAAGGCAGAGAAAAATGAATTAAATCATTCTGGATGTTTACTGAGCCGGATACTATTTCACACTGTTTGTTTGCTTATGTTATATGTATTTTCTTTTTGTTATATTACCCCACTTTGTCCTTATTATGTATGTTCCAATCCTATAATGATAATCTTTTCTGTGGATGGACATCGTCTTGCTTTTTTATAGGACAGAACATAATTATAGTGTCTTTTGCAAGCAGAAACAAGGCAGCACTAAGAACGTTAATGAAATCTATCTGGCAATTTATATTGCGCTACATATATATTTTTTTCCTCGCTCGCTTCGCTCGCTTTGTATTTAAGACATTAATAAATAATAAAATGTATCGTACAATCAGGCACAGGCACAAATCCATACATCACATAGTTTACTAAATAAAAACAACAGCATCTTACATGTATTATAACTTTTACCCCTGGAGTTACATTTTTTCTTAATTGAAGAGAAAGATTCAGGGTAAAACTTAGGGCGTATTCAGTATTTAAGGTGGAGGGGATTATACTCCCAACAGATTTAAAAGGGGATTTGCTAAAATAAATCGGTATACTATTTCGGAAAGTTTATATGAGGCTTTGTGGTCTAGCAGAGTATATATGCTTCTCTCAAGATGTTAATATCAAGGTTGCACTCCGCAGCCTACAAGGATCTCGGAAGATTTCTTTAGTGAGATTGCCCAAGAAATCTTCAAAATCTCAAGTTCTAGGCACTTAAATGAAGTTTATTACTGTTGAAAAGTAAGTTTCTGTTGTATTTAGCCATGCAATGTTGTGTGTAAGTCAAGAAGTGACTACTTTTAAAATTGGACAAAATCTTTCAACTTAATATAGGATCATATAGGAAATAGGAATTTTTTTATAAGTCCATGTTCCCCCCCTTGCCCAATCAAAATATTTTGAACACAACTGTATTTTTGTGAAGGACAGATTATGTCAAAATGTCATGTTTGGGCAAGGGGGGGAGGCTGTCAAAAAGCCCAAAAACCAATACATGGGCTCAGCTCTATTATTTGTAATGTACCAAGGCTATGGAAATATACTGTATATTATGTATGTTCTACCTGAATGAACAGACTATCTGTCCTATTTTAACAGGTATACACATTAAGTGTACATGTTACAATGCATATAAATATACTGTGCAAAATATGTTTCTCAATTTTTGACGGTTATGTTTTATTCGAGATGTGCGTCCGAGGACTTAAAACCTAACGTTACATTAGCACCACACAACTATTGGTTTTACCTTAATTTGATACATGCAAGGCTCTGTCAGAAGAACTTCCCTAATGTCTAGAAAACATATGGAGTCACTGTTCAAAGTAAAAGTTGCTTAATGTTTTTGCATAGTATATTTAAGGTACTGGATTTTGCAAAAGTGATGGGCAGTGTTATTTAGAATTATAAATCTGATAAACATGATGCACCAGTTATTAGTCCATAAATAGTTTCTACCCACAATTTAAGGTTGCAATAAACATATTGTAGTATTTTCTTGATAATCTATGGCAAAAAAGTTGTTTTCTGACAAAATCATTTTTCGAAAAAATCTGACCCCTTCCCCCTTTGGCATGGATTTATGCTGCAGGTATGTAACATCATAAAGTTTCCGCCATGTTGTTGCATTAATCAAACCTTTAATTTTACGGAGAATGCAACATTTTTTTCTATAAAATTAACACAGAAGCTGCCAGAAACAATCAAACTTTGGGCGGAAAACCTATATAGTCTTCCGAGATCCTTTGATATCATAGAAATAGTCCTTGTGGCTTGAGATAGGGGATGCCTTAGGTGGGGAACACCTATTAGCTGGGCGAAGAAGGTGTGACTAGTAATTATCATAGTTTAATGAATAATTGAGCTAATTTTAATGAATAAGCCAAAATTTTAATGACAGTGAATAAATGGCTAAATTTTTAGTGATTAGTGAAAACCAGGACCCCCCATCCAGACCCTCTCCTATAAGCTCACCTTGTGAGCCTTCGGCTCGGGTGAGCTAAAAATGCTGTCATTTCTTTATCTTTCGTTATTTCGAGATGAAATTTCATCAAATAATGCAGTGATATATATGCAGTTATTCCATTGCAATAACGCACGCATAATACGCACACGTGCGTTGCAACTGTCGTTATGGAAACACCGCCTAACGTTATGCGGCGCAACGTAACGTCGAAGTTTTATTCTTATTTCAAAGTACTTCTTAGTTCAAGGTATTGTAACACCGTTTTGATTGCGTTCGCCCACATTTTATTTAATACTTATTCACTGCAATGTACACGGCTTATGTTTGTCAAGTTATGAGGTTGTTTATCGAATGGATTTGTCTGTAGAGTCTTGCAAGCACCGACTGTGTCAAATAGACAAAACTGTTAAGATTTTCGAAAATGTTGCATTTTTGGCAATAGTTGGCCTCCCAAGCCCCCCAAATATTTTTCTGTTGGCATTTTTGAGTACATTTTGGCATCCATGCCCAATGTGTGCCTTAATGTGTTACAATACACGCTAGGGTGGATGCCAAGTCTGAAAATGCCCCAGAGTCCCCAAAATAGGTCAAAGGTCAACTAAGTGCAAAATTTCAGATATTTCAACATTATAGCAGTATCTTATGAAATATTTTCATTTTTTTTTTTGTAAAACAAAAAACCCAAATTACATCTAATACATTTGTATGGTGTAATCAGTTACAATTGTTACAACAAAGTAATGTAGACTTAGGTCAAAGGTCACTTTAGTGCAAAAAATGCTTATTTTCATGCCCTTTTACAATTGTCTGTATAAACATCAGTGTCAGTGGTATTCTGATGGGGATTAAGTTCTTTTAGGTACTTTTTGTATCGATTGTGTATAGAATATGATCGTAGCAATCATTTGATACCAATTTCAGCTCTCTACAGCTTTTGGTTGCTGAGATATTGCCAATTTTATTGGTATACTCCCCTGCATGTGTCTGTGTTTTTTCTCTTATATCTTAAGTTTTCTTAAATTTTTGCAACGGAATAGTCAGCTTGGTCATATTTATAATTACATGGTTATATATTATTGTCATAACAATCATTTGATACCAATTTCAGATCTCTAGGACTTATGGTTGCTGAGATATTAACGTTTCAGTTGGTATACCCCCTCTATTTTTCTGTGATTTTTATCAAATATTTTAAGTTTTCATCAATATTCAAACAACAAGAAAGTCGAACTATTCATTTATCTTTTCACATGTTCATAAAACATTATCATAACAATCATATGATATCAATTTCAGCTCTCTAGGACTTTTGGTTGCTAAGTTATAAAACATTTTTTTTGGTATACCCCATCCACTGTTCTGTTCACTAATATCTAAAGATTTTATCATTATTCGAAAAACAAGAAAGTCAGATTGTTTGTGTGCCTTACAACATGGTTATAGAATATTATTCTAGCAATTATTTGATACCAAATTCAGTTCTGTAGAGTTTTTTGTCACCTAGATATTAGCAGTTTTTTTGTATACCCCCTTCGTTTGCCAGTGATTTTTCTCCTATATCTTAAGTTTCCTTAGATATTTGAGAAACAAGAAAGTAAGCTTGTTTATATTTCTTATAGAATATTGTCATAGCAATTTTTTGATACCAATTTCAGCTCTCTATGACTTTTGGTTGCTGAGATATATACGTTTCCATTGGTATACCCCCTCTATTTTTCTGAGATTATTATCTAATATTTAAAGTTGTCATCACTATTCCAACAACCAGAAAGTCAGGTTATTTATGCATCTTATCACAGTATTATAGAACATTATTATAGCAATCATTTGATACCTATTTCAGCTCTCTAGAGCTTTTGGTCACTGAGTTATTAACAATTTTATTGGTATACCCCCTTCGTTTGCCAGTGATTTTTCTCCTATATCTTAAGTTTCCTTAAATATTTGAGAAACAAGAAAGTAAGCTTGTTTATATATCTTATCACATGATTATAGAATATTGCCATAGCAATCTTTTGTTACCAATTTCAGCTATATGACTTTTGGTTGCTGAGATATATACGTTTTCATTGGTATACCCCCTCTATTATTCTGAGATTATTATCTAATATTTAAAGTTGTCATCACTATTCCAACAACAAAAAAGTCAGATTATTTATGCGTCTTATCACAGTATTATAGAACATTATTATAGCAATCATTTGGTACCTATTTCAGCTCTCTAGAGCTTTTGGTCACTGAGATATTAACAATTTTATTGGTATACCCCCTTCATTTGCCAGTGATTTTTCTCCTATATCTTAAGTTTTCTTAAATATTTGAGAAACAAGAAAGTCAGCTTGTTTGTATACCTTATTACATGGATGTATGATATTGTCGTAGCAATCATTTGATACCAATTTCTACTCTCTATGGCTTTTGGTTGCTGAGATACAGACGTTTCTGTAGGTATACCCCTTTGATTAACTGTGATTTTTCTGTAATATCATAAGATTTCATCAATATTCGAACAACACGAAAGTCTGATTATTTATGTATCTTAATTCATGGTTTTAGAATGTTGTCATAGCAATTATTTGATACCAATTTCTGCTCTCTATGGTTGCTGATTTCTGTAGGTATACCCCCTCCAATGTTCTGTGATTTATCTCTAATATTGAAAGTTCTCATCAAGATTTGAACCCCAAGAAAGTCGAATTCTTTCTGCATCTTATCATATTATTATAAACCATAATCATATCAATCATTTGATATAAATTTCAGCCCTTTAGAGTTTTTGGTTGCTGAGATATAAGCAATTTTGTTGGTAGACCCCCTTCATTTATCTGTTATTTTTCTATAATATCTGAAGTTCTCTTTAATATTGAACATTAAGATAGCCAGTTTGTTTATATATCTTATTACATGGTTATAGAACATTGTCATGCCAATCATTTTATACCAATTTAAGCTCTTTAGGGCTTTTGGTTGACGACATATAAGCAATTATGCTGGCACACTCCATTTTTCTGTGATTTGTTTTCTAATATATAAAGTTCTCATTAATATTCGATCACCAGGAAGTCAGTTTGATATTTATGTCTTATTACATGGTTATCAAGCATTGCCAAAGCAATCATTTGATACCTATTTCTGCTCTCTAGGTCTATCAGTAGCCAAGAAACATGTGGTAATATAGTTGTACCACACTACTTCCTCTGCTTATTAGGGGTGGGGGTGAACACTATGTGATTTTACATGACATGAATGTGCAATAAAGTGATCCTCTGACCAAACTGGCACCCATGGGCATTTGTTCAAAGGGTGCAATGTAAATCCTATAAATATCCACCCTAAACCCTAAACCCTAAATGGCAATAGATTTTCCCTTTGTAAATCTTGATTTTCGTCATTTTCATTAATATTCATGAAAATGCAAGTGAGATAATCTTTATTTAGGCCCATGACATCAACAAATTTGTCAAATAGTATTATTGCTACAATTACAATGCGCCACAATGATAGTTTAGGCATGATATTAGTTTTTATGGGATACTTGATTTTTAATTGTTTCTTTTTATTCATTTTAAAGTTTTAATGAAAATTCAGGAATATGCAAATTAGATATTTTCCATTACTTATCATTGAAAGAAAGGGCTATGTCTAAGCTTTAAAATGAGACCAAGTTCAATGGTCTAGGATTACAAATATTTGAGATATCTTCAATTTTCTTTGTGTAACCCCATTATAAAAACGCAAAAAAATGAATATTTAGGGTACTTTAATAGAACATAGCATAAAACGCAAACACTTCGTAACGCCATTATAAAAACGCAAAAATGAATATTTAGGGTACTTTAATAGAACATAGCATAAAACACAAACACTTCCACTTCAAGATGGCAGAAAACAGGGTTTGATAGCTTTTTTAATGTACTTTTAGAAAATCATAGTGTTGAAAATTCCCCCTGGGGGGAGGGGGTATGGATAGCTAGAAGACTATTAGTTGTCATAACAGGTTTTGATATTTTTGCACTCATATGACATTTGACCTAATTATGTGACCCAGAGGCAGTTATAGACTTGGAATATACCCATATGAGTTTAAGCACTTGTCAGTGAATAAAATAAGCACCTGTTGCCTTTAGTCAGTTCATGTTTGATTTTAGAAATACTTGGTTATTGTAACGGGTGTTTGTTATTTTGCACTCATTTGACTTTTGACCTAATTCTGTCACCCAGGAGCTTTTACAGTCTTGGTATTCACCTCTATGTCTTTGGACACATGTCAAGGAATGACATGAGAACAAGTTATCTATAATCAGTCCATTATTTTCCAAAACAATATGTTTTTTTTTTTTTTTTTTTTTTTTTTTTTTTTTTTTTTTTTTCATTTTTACAGAGTTTTGCTATTTTGCACTCGTTTGACCTTTGACCTTGTTCTGTGGCCCAGGGTCATTTACAGGCTTGGCATCCATCCGTACGAGTTTGGGCACATGCCAAGGAATATTATGAGCATAGGTAGAATAATGTACTAAAAAATACCAACAAAACCAAAACTAAGCCACTTTTTTGGATTTGGACTGCCAAGTACAAGTCATTTTTTAAAAAGTATATATCTACTGCAAGCTCGAAACATATCTATTCTTGACATTGTCTCTTCTAGTTATAGTTTATGCCAGTCTTTTATCATTTCGTTAAATATCGGCCAGAAAATAGGGTATTGAATTTAAGTTTACAAAATGAAATCGACGTTCTTGCACATGTATTTTACGCTAACCTGTTGAATTCAATTGCACCGTATTAGTAGATAACCCATCAGAATGCCGTATGTTTTCGAAAAATGGTCAATTAGAAAATTATTTTCCATTAAAAATGTCGACCAACTCCCCCCCCCCCCCCCCCCCCCCCCCAAATACACTAACAAAGTCAACCCAGGGGTACAGGTGCGCCGGGTCACGTGAAGTGACGTCATTACGCTGTCTCATGTTACAAAAGGATCAATGTTTATTCGTACAAAACTTCATATCAATCGGTTGACGCAAATTTATTTTACAGCAATTTTATACGTACTTTCCGATCCCCCCTCGTACGTACATGATTCGTACATATTGTATATCAACATGAGACTCAAATAAACTATTGATTGAATTGAATTGAATCTATGCTTGTAAATTGGGTAAGTACAAAAACCATGAACTATCTCCACTTGTTGGCATTTGGGAACGCTGCCAAATCATTTGTCTTACTTTTTACATATATACCCAATAGTACAGTTTAAAATGTTGCTTAAATTGCATGTTTTATAAATTGACCCTTCGATTATAGGCTTTAAGAGATTTTTTCATCTTAAGCATAGATCTCTTACTTCGGATAACGAAGCACTCCTACATAAATATGAGAAAAATGTACTTTGTGAGATGGTAAATGTCGCCTTTCTTGCCCCCAAGGCCTGCCACTCATGGCCTTATTATTTCCACCTCGATTTGCTAAAATGTAAAAGCATCTTTTCTATGTAAATAGTTTCAAAAGTCACTTATAAATCGGTCAAAGATCTAAGGAAATCGTTAGAAACAAAGAATGTTGACTCGCCTGCGTTTTAGGGTTTACAAATATGACGTATAATATTTACTGCAAACCTTTAGGTACAATGTGCAACACTATCCCAAGTTTTAGAACTGCATTTATTTACCGTTATTTACCTGGGCCTAGAATTACAATGCTGCCTTAACTCTTAAGGTCTACCTTAACTTAAGATTTTCCTTAAAATCGACAAAAGTGCATTACAATCGATTTTCTTACTTTAAGGTAGACCTTAACTTGAGGAAAAACTTAAATATTTAAGGTTACTCGATATTAACTTAAGATTTTACTTAGGCTAGACAAATAATGCTCGGTTAATGCATTATTCAAGGAAGTTTTAATAATATGTTTATGCACACTGTGTTACCATGCAATGCTACGTTACGTATATCACATTTTTCGCCATAATATTTTTTCACGTAACGGAGAATGCTGCGTAGAGCGTGTGCAAGAGTGGGAGACTTTTTCAGTTTCTAATCCTCTTGTTTTAGTTTAACTTTATTTTTGGTTAAACGAAACAACTCGAGATTCGAACTTGTCTGTCCACATGTGCTTGTAGAATTATTATAAATTGAAAAATTAACTACTCAGTCAACAATTTTCAGTCATGTCGAAACATTGCTTCCATGAAAATTTACAGGTAATGTGTTGGGTAAGTTAGTCGTTTCTTTGATGCTTTACGTCATAATCAACAGATATAGGCATGCCGATACGTTGCTTCAGTTTTATAAAGATTTTTACCAACATTTGGATGTCATGACAGGCGAGCTGTGCTTTAAGATATAACCACCCAAGTATTTTACAACAAAAGGTTATATGTATGGCGCATGTTTGACCATTTTTTTCTGGACAGGCCCAGAGCTGGTCGGTCAGTCAATTATAAACTTTAACTGCATGTACGAACACACCATCTATTTCTCATGGCCCCAATGGGTAATGAATGTGTCGGGTTTGGGAATCAAAACAGTGGGAGAAGGCTAGTAATACATGGGCTCTCGCCATTGAATTCGGCAATCCATGCATTCGCGCTCCCCGGGATCGCGTTCTGAAGATCAGCTTTGTAAAATAAAAATTTGTGAAAAAAAAAAAAAACAATATCGTATCTTTTTGTCCTGCCTGCGCACATGCACACATGCACATGTGAGTGATGGTGTGTGAATGTTTAAAAGAAAGAAAGAACAATTCTCGTACACTCACACATCGGACATTTGGCCTTGTCTTGCTTTCTTTGTCGACTCATAAGGGGTCTCTGATCAGGGTTTAATTTTTATGAACTGATGATTGCGAAATATTAGTTACCCATACTACCTCCCTTTAAAATGTTTTCACTGCTTTTCAAAGGATCTAACATTTATATTTTATTTGCAGTCGTCATTATATACAATTATAATAATGTTTCCTTGGATTATTTCCATCACAACGTTTGTCATCGACATGAGTCTTTACACGCGTGTAATACTATGATGTGTAACAATGATGAATTGCAAGAAAAATAACTTTTGATAAAAAAATAACAAAGCAAAAGATGAATAACGTTCATTGGATTCTAAAATAACAAAAATAATAAAAAGAAAAAAAAAGAAAAAAAGAAGAAAGAAAAGAAAAATAGAAAAGAAAAACAAAGAAAAAGAAAAGAAGAAAAAATTTGCCTTCATTAGGTATCGAACTCAGAACCAAAGTTTCAAGTTGCAAGTGGTCAAATGGACGTCTTAACCACTGCACCACAGAGTCTAATACGGGTGAAGCGATAAACCAATGCTTATAAATAAAATATTGCAACTATGCATTATGATGCTTACGCGATATAAAATTTATTAATCTTCGTGTTGTTCCGGTAAGGTTTTCGACTGTTTCCGAAGCAGTCCCGTAAGGTTTTACGAAAACTTCACCTTAGTAAAGGTCTGTCATAAAGTGTATTACAAATGCGCTTTTTAAGGAAACTCCTAGCTAAGGTAAAAACTTAAATTAAACCGCTAAGGAGACCTTAACTTAAGGAATGATTGTAATTCTGGGGCCTGTTCGTGCGACATATGGTATCGCCTTATTACCATGCATCTTTTAATAATCAGTAGTCATAGCATATTGTTATCAAACTTAATATCCTCTGATAACCACACAACCAGTCATGCAAGACAAGAACAGCAGTACTGTCATGGACTCTGAACATGCCCTTAACCATGGTTATATGTCGGAGGCCAAATGTGAGAAAGCAGAGACACTGTAGTATGACTGTTTGTTTAAGTCATAAACTGATGCCATACCAAGTATAAGTAACAATGTGGCTACTGAGGTAATAAATTAAGAAAGTATAAATAAAATATATAAAAGCTTGGTCAATGGAAGCCGTGAAAACGTTCAAAGGGATGCAGTATGGGCCATATTGTATAAAGTATTTTAAAATATCATTGCCTTAATGGACCATAAATTTTAATATGGAATCAGATTTTGAGAAACTGTTAAATAATTGCATAGTTCTTTGTATGTATACACGGATAACATGACCAGAAACACCGCTTGTAATCATTAACCATGTTGAAGAGGGACCCAAGTCCTGAAAATGGTTGCAATGTTTTAAAAAATATTAACATTTAAAACCAAACCAATGAACCCTAATGGGCCTGAAAGACGAGTGAAAGTGCTAACCTGACATCAAGTCTTATACCGTTATTAAGGATTGCAACCGTGACTTTCATTAGGAAAACATGTCCTTGGAATGAATACCCCATAACTCCCATTTTTATATAATAAAACTGGGGTATGCAATTTTAGAATATTTATTTATTTACATACTGTGTACATCCTCTTATCTCAAAAACTTTACCCCCATTTTCCCATGTTTTGGGGGTAAAGTGCGGTGTCCACTTATGCTGTAATATCTGCTGTGATTATATACAGCTTATCAGTGTTGAGCTGCATCTCCTGGGTAATTATGCAAGGAATGGTCAGATTTACTGTAACCTGATACCTAGAATTCCAGGTATTTTACAGTACAAACCAAACCAAAAAAATAAACTATTGTTAATTTTTCATCAAAATACAATTTAATCAAAATAATTAAAATAATTATAAAAAGTTAAGCGACATTTCATTTTCAATGGTCTAGATCGGTTCTGTATTAAGGATTTTGTATGGTCATTTGTACATGCTGATCAGAGCAGATGTTCCTTACCTGGAATTTTTTATCAGAGGCTGCTGAACTGAAATTATCCCTGCTAATTGGTTTTACTGCCTTTTGCACCATGGGTGTCTAATGACCAAAGTGGATTTTTGGAGTTAAGAGAATGTACACACTATGTACATATTTTTTTCTTATTTTTGATCCAAAACATGAGTTGTGGGTACTCGTTAGAACCGCCTCGTCAATGTTTTGAGCAAAAATATTGAAAATATCGATATTTTTCTTATGAAAATTTCAGTTTTTACAGCAGAAAAGATCTCTGTATTTTGCATGGGCATGTTTTCATAATGACATACAAAGAATTCTATATCCGTTCACCTTTCCCAATGTAAAGGCCCTAATTTCCGAATCTGACTTTAAATCTAATTAGATCATGGTCATCTTATTCACAAATCATTAGTGATAAGCCTCTGTTATGGATGGTAAATAACACGTTTGTCACCCCCCCCCCCCCCCACCCCCCCATTCAGGAATATTATTTCTTTTAAGTATCATAGCCCATGTGGTCAATATTTCACAAACAACCTTTCACTTTCCTCATCCAAAGAGCATAAACAATGGCTTTAATTGGCTGATCATTTCAAAAAAACATTTAACCATTATTTCGGAGAAGACCTCTAGGAAGTGTAAAGTGAAAAGTCTGTCTCAGTGTATCTTTTTTAAACTTTCTACGGGCGAGTAATATAAAATCATTTAAAAGTAACACAACAATGTTTTACAAAAACATGCGTCCCAGTCAACAGTCATTTCGGGACGGAGCCACCGCTTCTTGGGTATTTACCAGTACTCTGGGGGTGAAAATTAAAACAGGTCCTTTAATGTGCCTTGCCCAATGACACAACACAGAGCCGCGAATGGGGATCGAACTCAAAACGCTCTTCCACTACGCTTCCGCGCTACGCACAGAACAGTCTTCATTATCTTTTTTTTTTTTTTTTTTTTTTTTTTTTGATTCAGTTTAACGTCCCTTTCAAGATTATTTCAGCTCATATGAGACGGGCCAATCGGTAGGTGGGGCGAAAACGGGAGGACCCCGAGAAAAACCACCTGACACACCCACAAGCAGAACTTGGTTTGTCTCACATGTGGCCAGAGCGGGGCTCGAACCCACACCAGACACAGCGGTGAGATGATCGAATGGTTAAGTGCGGTAATGAAATATCAGCGCTCTTAACCACTCGGCCACGGGGGCCGCCAATTATCGTTTTCGAATTACGTTTTTTTGCAGTGTTCCAAAAACAATCGGCTGGTGTAGAAATGTAGTGTTATTCCTATAATCTGATAGGGGCATTACTCAAGTGCATGTAGTAGTGTGCATGTCACCTTAGCGATTCAATTACCATTGTCCAATAGAAATTTTAACATATTCACAAATGAGCCGTTTCGTGGGAAAACCAACAATGTGGTTTCCGAACAGGTCTGACACAAACCGGGCTGTACAGCCACAGAAGGCAGATAGAAGCTTGAAATTTTGGATTTAATAAGAAGAGGAAGTGTACTATCTGAGTAGCGAAAACAAAGGCGCTGATCAGCTTCGCAGTTACTGCGAAGCTGATCTGCGCCTTTGTTTTAGCATATGCAGATTGTTGGTTTTTCCATGAGGCGGCTCAAATGTTTTATTATCAGTAATCACATTAACAGAATGATCTTTATATTGTTTCATCAAAACAAAGAACCTTTGAAAACAATTACTAATACAAAATACATTTTATAGACAAAGAAACAATTAAAAGACTATTTAATCAACTAATGCGCATTTCTGTTCAGCTCTTCAGATCAAATAGGAGGATTTCAAAACAACTGACCAAAAGCGAGCGACAGGTATCGTACCTTGTTTTAATGATACATTTTTCCTTTTGATTTTACAAATATCGTATTACAAATGGACTTTTTCACAGAACACAATATAACTGACCGAATATTTTTCCGCATCGGCCAGATCATACAATTGCACGGGGTCTATTCTTCAAGCCAATATGCTCGGGAGTTGTGCTGGTTAGGGTCAATTTAGTCAGGTGTTTCATTTGTTTTCTTCATAAAATGAAAAAAAAAAATATAAGAACTTAGGTCAGCAATGTACATTTTATGAAGTGCAGTCTCTAGATACATATTAAAGCATCAAATAAACATTAAAAGATTTATGCAAAAGTTTGAGAAGCGTTCAGCGAAAATGTTCAAAGCTCATAAAAACACGTGCCTCATTCGCGAGAAGATAAACTAGCGGTACATTTTGGTTGATTTGTCGACACACTTGTGATTTTGAGCAGACTGTTAAAGGTGAGTACACTTGTTGGTCTTCAATGATTTATATATTCAAGAAAAAACATGCAATTTTGCTTTGGAGGAAGAACAGCATGTAAACATGTAAAGTATAAGAATAAAATGTAGGGGTGGTGTGAATGCAAAGCACAAAATCGTGGGTTGAGATATTTTCAAAAACATGAAACTGTTAAGTTTTCGTTATTTATTGAGATTCGTTCGTGAAAAGGACTCTTTTAAAAGGGAATACCACGATTAATATGTGCAGTTGCACAAATAAAGACTTTCGTTAAATTGTTACTGTAGATCGAAAAGTAATAGGCGTTATAAGCATTGCAACTAATTTGTACGATTACAGTGAAAGTGTATTGTTTATGCCTATGTTACATTTGACCGATCATCGTACGATTTTTCAGTCTGCGATTTCCCTAGGATTTTAGACATCGTAGGTGATCGTGAGCTACGATGTATGTGTTAACAATTCAACGATTTTTTGCTATGGCTTTCGTCGATGTTTTTGAACCGTATGGAGATCGTATGGAATCCGCACTCTTTTATTGGAAATCGTACGGAGCCTGTGCGATGTCCCCGAGGAGTCCCTATGATTTCTGACTGAGCCCTTGTGGTCTCCCTACGATCGCCGTACGATGTTTTGTCCACAAAATATCATAATAAACCTTTCGGCGATCGTACGATCATCGCGGGGTCTCCGTACGGTGCGCGCACGGCGTGTCAACGGGCTACGCTTTTGCGATTTTTAAAAACTTGTCAAAGTGCAGACTATTACAAATTCGTAGAGGCTATGATGATCGTTGGAACATCGTAGGATCATCCTGCGGACACCGGGCGAAAATGCCAAAATTGGCATCTGCGATCATCGCAGGCTAATCGTAGGCAAAATGTGTCCTTTGCATTTGCCATAGTAGTCATTGATGTGAGGATGAGTTGGGCATTACGTCCAGTCCATGATTTAGGTCAAACGGAGGCAAGATCTAGGTATACGGCTTTCATTTTTATATAAACACCAAAAAAAAAAAAAAAAAAAAATGCAACTTAATTTCAAACCACGCTAAAACAATCGCCAGTTGAATAGACTCATTCTCTACTACACACGGGCCCATTCAATGAGAACAATCTATTTCTTAACTAACCAAATTATGCACCCTGCATACGACATTATTTGCCATAAATGTACATGGGAATATTATGTAGGATCTGAATAGACGCGTTAGCTGATATGTGTTATACATAAACAGGGTGCGTTGCATAATGCTAGCGCTAGCAAGCACTTCGTAACTATTTCCTATGCAATGGTGTGTTACAAAACGTGTTCGCCAGCGCTACGTAACGCTGCCAGGAGCTGCCTGTCTGAAAGCAACCCGCCGTTGCTAAGGAACAAGGAAGATCAAAATGGCTTCATCAATATCTCAAGGGTTCGCGTTATGCAACTCGCGCCAGAATTAGGAGGGACCATTTTTAAGTTTCGGGATAGGATGAGATCCTTGTTAAGCTTTTGAGCCACTATAAACAAGCTCAATTATTTCAAATTTGAGAATGGTTGCGATTGCAAAAACAATATGAGCACCCGGTACAGTGTCAGTCTGATTGCACGTTTACCGTACTAAAGCGTCTTAACATTCACGGCCTCCTGAAAAATGTGCTTATACTAAGATTTTTTATTTTGGACTCGCTTTCACGTAGCATTTTCGATTCCCAGGAATGTACGTACTGGTTATATTTATTTGTGGGTCGAATCGGACAATGTCCGGTGCATAAATATTCAAAATGTAGGGCACACTTGTGAATCTGGCCGAAATTGTTATATCAAAACAGCCACGTATCGAAACTTTGAACATCAAAAACTAGTTTCCCATTGCATCTTCGCCACTCTAGTTTTGATTTTTAGTAGCGTTTGTAAATTCTCTTGAGACTGCATATCAGGATTTTATTCAAAATCATAAGATAAAACAGTAATAATGCAACTTACCTGTTCACCTGTCTACTCCATTACTTTGTTTACATTCAATTTTTCACAACCACTACCGGAACCAGCTTATATCTGGACGACACCAGATTATAAAGGCTTAGAGAATAGACCCCGTGAATTGAATACAGAATGCATATACAGAAACAACAGCAAAGATCTACTCCAAAGAAAATCTAATTCTAAGAACTGTAAGACTAGCAAAATTCTAAGTACGGTATCGTCTTTTTTATTATTTTATTTATCTATTTTTATATTTCATATATTTACTTTTTATTTGATTTTGCTGCTTGAACGTTATGTACATTTTCATAGTTTTAGTTAAGTTCGGGTAACTGAGTGGCCGCCTATTGAGAAATAGCTGCTCTGCTCACTTGGCTAACGATATGTTTTCTAAGTATAAGTATCTAATTGTTCACTTTGGTTTGCTCACCTCGGTTTTTGGATTGGGAATTTCTTTCTGATTGCACCTTTTCCTGATCATTGCCTACTTGTACCTTTTTAGAAACATGGCCTCAGGCGGAGCATCACGGTCAGTGCTCGGATCTTCTGACGAAACATTTGAGTTTGAGTGCGGCCTTTGTATCGAAGGAGGAAAACACAGGGAGGCGAAGGAGTTCTGTCCTGAATGTAAAACATATCTGTGCGGTTCTTGCATAAATTATCATTGTCGATTCCCGGCCCTGCGAAATCATAAAACGGTTTCGACCGAGGACATGAAGAAAGTCTGTGGGCTTTGCAGTGCTGATGGTAAAAACAAGGAAGCTCGGTATTTCTGTAAAAACTGTGATTCCTGGATATGTGAAGATTGCAAGAAATCACACCAAAGGTTTCGGGACCTGACAAAACATACAATTGTATCTAGAAGTGAAATGTTCCATTCTGATTCAACAGTACCGTGTGATATCTCTGTACAACTGGGCCAGTTGTCAACTAAAGTTTCAGAAGAAAATTCGTATCCCAAAACTGGAACTAAAACTAAACCACAAAGTACAAATGAAAATAAACAATCTGATTCATCAACACAAACAAGTAGCTGTAAACAACAGTAATGTTATAGTAACTATAACTGACAAGAACCAACTCCAGTTCATCCAAGTGTTACCGTCTCTCAAGCTAGGTCGTACTATTGATGTTGACGAGGAGTGTCGGGGTGTTGCTGTAGCAGCTGGCAAGATATTTATCTCCTGTTACAACTATGATGAGAAGGTTGGTGACATACGAGTGTATGATCTAGATGGGAGGGACCTGGGGAAGAGACTCGGCATCAATCCAGACGGTTCAAACATGTTCCGTTGTCCTCAGTATGTCGCTGCTAGTAGGTCAGGTGACAAGATATTTGTATCTGACTGGTCCGCTAGCACTAACACAGTGAGCTGTCTGACCAGTGACGGTAAGCTATTGTATCAATATAGAGATGATGATCTGGAAGGGCCACGCGGTTTATTGGTAGATGACAATGACAATGTTATTGTATGTGGTTATGCCTGTAACACAGTTCAGGTGATAACATCAGCTGGCAAGAAACACAAGACACTGCTGTCGTCACAGGATGGAAAATCTTATCCCCGGTGTGTCAGTTTCAGACCCAGTGATGGAACTCTTGTTGTTGGTGGTGACATTTACAAACTAATGGTATATCAAATGTCATGAAAGCCTCGAGGTTTGTTTTCAAATGTTAAGAAATCAATTAATAACGTGGGTAAAACAAGTTTGATTATCGCCACTGGTCAGTCTGCGTGTAAGCGAGAGTACATCGACAGTTAATGACTATAGATAAGCCACGTCAGATGATAACCTAAATTATGCAAATCGACTCTTGACAGTCTTTCAGTTTCAGATCGAGTAATGGAACAGGGATTGAGCCGCCGCATGGGAAAACCAACAATCTGCATATGTGAAAACAAAGACGCAGATCAGCTTCGCGGTTACGCGAAGCTGATCAGCGCCTTTGTTTTCGCTACTCGGATAGTACAATCCCTCTTCAATCTCAAGCTTCTAGCCTGCTTCTGTGACTGTACAGGCTGGTTTGTGTCAGGCCTGGATGGAAACCCAAATTGTTTTTTTTTTCTCATGCCCAGGCTCATTTTTGTTTCTGTGAAAACAATGTCTATGACAATGCATATTGATTTAGTATTTCAACAACCAGACTAGAAGGGAAAAGTAAATGAATACGCCTTCATAGGCTTTTGAGATTACTTTTGGGGACAAAACTTTTATCATTTATTGTAATTCTTCTATGCTAAACCAGATTTTATGAATTTTGCTGTTCTGCATCAAAAAAGACAAACAAAAAACAGAAAAAAAGACTGATGACAAGTTTAAAATCTTTTAACAGCAATATGCATTTAACCATCGTAATATACCATATTTGAGCCGCCCCATGGGAAAACAAACAATTTGCATAGGCGAAAACAAAGCTGCAGATCAGCTGTGCAGTAACTGCACAGCTGATCTGATCAGCGCCTTTGTTTTCGCTTCTCAGATAGTACAGTTCCTCTTCTACTTAAATCCGAAATTTTAAGCTTCTAGCTCTTTTCTTAGACTGTACAGCCTTATTTGTGTCGGACCTGTTCGGAAATCACATTGTATGTTTTCCCACGAGGTGGCTCATTTGTTAAATACATGGTTATGTGTTACTTTGTATATTTGAGCTCGGATCCAATATATTTTATTGGACCAGAGAATTGAGTCACTGCATGGGAAAACCAACAATTTGGGTTCCAACCAGGTCAGACACCGTGACAAACTGAGCTGTACAGTCATGGGAGAAAGAAGGGGTTAAGAAGAAGGTGGATGGTACTATCTGTGTAGAGTAAACAAAGGCAGTTACTTTTGGTTTTCTGATGCGGCGGCTCAATTATTGTCATAAAGTCCCATAAATTGGAGACAACATTCCAACATGACCATAGTTGTTGACTGTGACATAAGTTAAAGGCGTCAACTCAAACAAAACAAAAATAATTATTTTGTAATTTTTGTTTTCAAAGGGACAGAACTCAGAAAAAATGCATAACTCGGACATGAGAAAAATATAGTTCAACTATTTGTTTCATAAGCGATACATATGTGAAATTTCAAATCCCTAGCATGCACCATTCAAATGTTACAAAAAAGCATAACAGATCGACAGACCGACAAACTGAAAGCAATATGCCCTTTCAACTTTTTCAAAGTTTGGAACTTTGGGGCATAAAAATGTAGTTGAGCTTTTTTCTTTTATAGTATGCTGTCGAGATACAAAAACTTATTATTTTATATTCATCATTATTTTGTTAAAATTTACTGAAACCCCAGAAATTGATTTCTTGAACAGTATAATTCATTATCAACAATTGGTAATTAACGATCCTGGGTATGATTACTGGTTCACAAATGGGCCAAAACGTGAGAAAATGTACCTTTGGACAATTGTTAGCTCACCTGAGCCAAAGGCTCACAGGTGAGCTTATAGTATACCCATGATCCGGCATCCGTCCGTCCGTCGTCGTCGTCCACAATTTCAAAGATCTTCTTCTCTGAAACCGCTTGGCCGATCAAGTTGAAATTTTATGTGTAGCCTCCTTGGGTAGTGGCATTGAAATTTTGTTCGCGATATTTTGGTCACATGACCAAGATGGCCACCATGCCCATATATAGTAAAACCCTTCAAAAATCTTCTTCTCCACTACCGGCAGTCCGATTTCCACGAAACTTGGTGTGTAGCATCGGGGACTCCAGCTTATTACAGTTTGCTAAAATGATGACCCTGGGATGACCTTGACCTATTTTACGGCAAGGTCAGTTTTGGAAACATAGGCTTTTACATTGGAAAAAATGAAAACTATGGATTTCTTGTAAACTATTGCAGCCTGAGTCCTGAAAAGTGGTAGATGCAGACAACTAACGGAGTAGATGAAGGTATGTGATTAATATAGGTCAAGGTCATCTCTTGAACTTGGCTGATCTGTCGTTCATACACACTTTTCAAAGATCTTCTTCTCTGCAACCGCTTGGCCGATCAAAGTGAAATTTTATGTGGAACCTCCATTGGTAAGGGGTATGAAAGTTTGGTTGCGAAATTTGGGTCACATGACCAAGATGGCCGCCACACCCATATATGGTGAAAACCTTTCAAAAATTTTCTTCTCCAGAACTGATGGGCGGATTTCCACGAAACTGGATATGTAGCATCGGGGACTCCAGCCCATCATAGTTTGCTAAAATGATGACCCTGGGATGACCCTGACCTATTTTACGGAAAGGTCAATTTTGGAAACATAGGCTTTTACATGGGAAAAGGCGAAAACAATGGATATTTTGGAAACTATTGCAGCCTGATCTGAGACTTGAAAGTTGCATGCAGACAACTGATGGAGACAATGAAGGTATGTTATTAATTAAGGTCAAGGTCATTTCGTGACCTTGACCCAAAGCCATTGAAATATCGAAAATATAGACTTGTTTTTCTCGGACTTGAAACTTTGCAGATGCAGACAACTTATGAAGTCAAAAAAGGTATGTAAGTATTCAAGGTCAAGGTCATTGCTTCAGGTGAGCGTTCTCAGGACCAATGGTCCTCTGGTTTGAGTGTTAGAAGAACAATGTTACTTGGAATGTATGTTTCTAGACTCTGTAGGCCTTTATTTGACAACAATATTCAAGTTATTTTGTAAGTAATGACTAGATGAACCCTAAAAACGTCACTGTGCTGAAAAATGACGTCAAAGTTACGTAATGCATTTCTGCATGGTAGTAAAGCCTACAATACCCGATGCCTTTGCTTAAAATTGTTTAAGCATTAGTCAGTATCTATTGTTAAGATAGAATCATATCATCCTCACAGGCAATTTGTCGAAATTATTTTGCCTATGTTTATGACGATGCCGTTGCTATGGTTACAATTTAATGATAGATATAGGAAAATTAAGAATATTTATGCTAAAACAAGGGCAGATAACTCCACATATTGAAAATATGTTATTCAAACTCATTCGTTTGGTAGCACAGTGCTCTAAGATTACAAATACAGTGTTATTTCTAAATTTCTAAAACATATGACAATTTTTCCGCTTTTTGATGCTTTCTACTCGTAATATCAGATTGTCCGAAGGTAGATTTTGTCGCATTGAGGTTCAAATGATGTTGGGGGTCAAGTGCCACGATAGGGTTCTGCAGTGTTAATGTCTTTACAGCCTGTTTCCTGCTATATATATTTGTAAATATACTGTTGTTTGACCTTATATTACATGTATTGAATGCACTGAAAGTATCAATAAACGTGTAACTTTTATAAACTCGTATAAATGGTAGAAATATTGCATCACAGACGAATGCTGATAAAGCATGATAATAAACTCGATATTGACATTGTTTCTATTGTTAATACTGCCCATGAACAGGTGGAATATTTATGTACATGTACCTTAAAATGTTAAGGCCAGAGACATATTCCATAGTAGTGGAAGTATTGCCTCACAGACGAATGCTGATATAGCTTAATAATTATAGCGTAGTTGTGGGTCAGTACTATTACTATGTTATATAATGACAGTTTATTGTTAATACTGCCCATGCACAGTTGGACTATTTATGTGCATGTACCTTAAAATGTTAGAGCCAGGGACAAATTCAATAGTACTAGAAGTATTGCCCTACAGTCGTCGAATCTGATATAGCTATCATGATAATACTCTAGATATTCTAGATTCACTTTGATTCTATAGTTAACAAAGCTCCACAAACAGTTGGAATATCCATGTGTTTTATCTTATGCATGTATGTGTAGTCACCTAGAGAGAGGGCATTCTAATCTTGCACACCAGATAGAGAAATCTTAACGTTTTACCCATGTGAGAAATTCTTATCTCACCCTCGTTATCTCGCCCCGTCGCACACTGCGTTCAAGTGTTCTTTTTTAACATTGGTTGTATAGGACGTAACGAAATTTCGTCTCTAAGCACAAACGTCACGATGACGTCAAAACGTTTTAATTCAAAATGGCGGACGCCGCCATTGTAGCATTTTTCTAGGTAAATAGTATAAAAATCAAGGTTCACCGCATTACAGCGTGCAAGAAAAAGAACCCATCATTCGTGTAAGGTATGGATTGACAAATCTGTCCCTCGGGTCACAGTTTGGCATCACTCGGCGAGCCTCGTGATGCCAAAATGTGACCCTCAGGACAGATTTGTCTATCCATACCTGACACTCATGTAAGATTCTTATAGTCTCTGTGTATAATTTTTATAATTATTTAAGTAGTCTGATTGAAAAATTACAAACATGCTTAATCTTAAAATTGTGGTGAGAAAACTTTTTTGCATAAAATGTATTAGAATACAGGAACATATGTGATTGCATTTGTGTAAAAATTTATGTACATTTGATTGGTGACGGGTCTTCATATATAAATTATACCAATAAAATTGTGCTGGTTTTATTCTATTACCCTACTGGATAAACATTACTGAATTACAGCTCAGTATAGCAAATTCTTCAAATGCTGAAGCTCTACTCTTAGACTTAAACTTATAATTAAGCAATGTCATCATTTCTACAGAATTAAATAAAACAAGATCACTTTGTGTCGCCTTTCTTGCTCCTCAGTGTATGTACGTCTTGTGGTCTTAATATTTCTCAGCTCCATTTGCTTTGTAATAGCAACTTTATATACATTACGAAAACACCCTGCAAACATTGGGTAGGCATAAAACAAAGTGAGAACATTTACATTCATATTTTGACATTTATTTATCAATTTTTCACACCAACACTATTTGAGCCATGCCATGAGAAATCCAGATTTTTGCCTAGGCGAAAACAGGGGGCAGATCAGCTTGCGGTAACCGGGAAGCTGATCAGCACCTTTGTTTTTGCGACACAGATAGTACAATCCCTCTTCTTCCTAAATCCAAAATTTCAAGCTTCTAGCTTGCTTCTGTTACTGCATAGTCAAATTTGTGTTGGGCCTGGTCGGAAGCCCCGCACTGGTTTTCTCGTGTTGTGGCTCATTTATATTTTCCATGCCATTTATAGTCATAAGGACTTAACCATTTATCCATTCCTAACATATTGTTCTCAGCTGCATACTTAAATGTAAATGGGTTCTTATTCTCTTTTTCCAATCGTTCATTTGTCTCTTTTTCCTCTTTCATTGATTCCCGCGTCACAACCCTAGCATCAAAAGGTAATGTCTGAGCTAGAGCTCTGAGTATATGCTGAACTTCTATAAATTCTAACCTTCCCCCTATCTCTAGAATCATTCTGTCCGCGCGAATAGGAACAACATATTTATTAATATTCCCTTTCCCACCCCCCATCTTGTGACTTATGCCCTTCTTCGACACGGCTTGCCAAGGTCCTTCTATTCTCCACATGGCAAACATTCGAGATTCGTCCAGTTTGCGGGCCATTCTGATTCTCATTCCTTCAATATGGCCATACTCAAGTCTACCACCACCCGTTGCCTATAATCAAAGGGAAAAAATGTGTAGGACTCATAAACTGGGCCAGTCCCACAATCTGGCCCTGAGGTTATAAAACTTTTTTCATGCTCAACTCAGCTGAGCTTGAAATTTCAAATCCTCATAAATACTGAAATAACCCAAATATATTGAAATTGAAGGTTTTGAACTCCAAAGCCTGTAATTTATCCTCCTGATAAATGTTAAAATGCCAACAATTGTTGGCATTTTAACATTTATGAGCAGGATAAATTTTAGACTCAGCTGAGCTGAGCATGAAAAAAGTTTTAGAACCTCGGGGCCTGGTCTAGATTCAGAGCCGATTTACACAAAATGGGCCAATTTGATAAATGTAGGCAAGTCTTTTCATGGGTTACAAGATGATGCATTCTTACAACTGACCAACAAACAGTGATTTTTTACTCGACAAAATTTATCTCGCACTAGTGCTTGCCCATTTCCATTCTAACACAAAATAAACAGAGTTCATGCGACTCAAAAATTTGATATTGTGCAGTTTTCCAACCGCAAAATGTTTGTTTGTGTTACCAATAGCCTCCTGGTACCATTTCTCGAACGGGACCAACTCTCGACCAATAATTTGATTTACACTAAATAAAACATAAACTCTGGTCCACAAGAAAACAATTTGGACGGGTTTTTCTTCGTCAGTCAATGTGCGACGAAACAGGCACAGTGCCAAGTGACAGCCTCGTTTTGGATTTCCCTAGCAGACGATGGAAACCGCTCAAAATCAAAGCAAAATGCATCTACTCTGATTGTCTGAAAAAAGTTTCTTTGCTAAAAAACATTCCTGAATTCCATTTTATTTTCTATCTCATGCCAGAAGCTATCTTCTATGTATTCAAATCAATTTTGGACGAATGAAACACACCTAGCGTCTTCTAGCTTTACAAATGTTTGTTTACACCCCTGTGAAAATACAGTGTCCGTGAAAATCGCATGAGCAACAAAAACGTTTTTCTTTTGTTACTGATACTACCTCCCATTCCTAGTGGCTCTCCCTAGTGTGATCACTTGTTTAATCCCCAAAAATCAAATAGAAATTGGCTAAGTCTGCTCAGTTTTGGTGCATACAAAATACAAGGAAACAAAGTGTAGTAAGAGACCAGTGTTTAGGTTGGACCTATTCATAATGACCTACGTGGTAACATGCCTGCATTTTACCATATAATCTTACATTTCAATACCTCCTGGGTGACTACACACTGTTTTTCCCTGATTCGCTCTCATTATTATATATGAAAACGAGCTCAAATCGTCTGTTCGAGAGTTGGTTCCATTAACTGAAGGAAACATGATTTTTAGTGGTGATGCAACGGACCGTGCTGTGCACGCGCCATATGACGTCACACATAATTTAATAGGTCATTGACGTTGGCAATGTTGTGTCTACAAAATCTGAGGATTAAATTAATTTTATTGCATGTTCTAAGATTATTGCATGTAACAATATTATAAAAGTGGTTCGAGATATGGTACCAGGAGGCTACCTTACATACATTTTTACAATTGTTACGCATTAATACAACTAAGCCGTCTAATGTGAAGATTTCAATGCTTGATGGGATAGCTGACGTCACAAAAAATCAAGATGGCATCGAAAGGGTCCAAAGTAATGTCAAGCTAATTCGTCCAAGAAAAGAAAATTGGCCCAGTTTGTTGGAATTCAAGATATTTTTCAGCCCACTTTGTGGGATTGGCTCCATTAGTGGGGCTGGCATAGTTTGTGTCTCAAACTATAAAAGCCTTCAAATGTAAAATAAAACAACAACAAACGTAGCATTTTAAAGTACTTGTATACACTCTTGAGTGTGAATCCAGAAACACAACTTTTCATAAGATTATAAGAATCTTATATGGGGTTCTGTTCTAGATGGAAGTTTCCAACCCAAGGGATGACCGTGCTGAGCGGAACCGAGGCTCTGCCGAGGTTCCGCTCAGCACGGTCATCCCGAGGGTTGGAAACTTCCATCTAGAACAGAACACCATATTAGATTCTTTTTCTTGCACAACAACCCCCAAAATCTGGTTTATTTCAAGGTTTTGCGTATTTTTTTAGCCTGGGTGAGAACACCTGGGTGAGATGCAATTTTATCACCCAGGCAAAAAGTGTGGCAATTTCTGTCTGGTGTGCAAGAAAAGCATTGCTAATTGATTAACTTGACTGGGTAAGATGTGGCTCAGTCAGTAACAAGTTCAAATCCTAATGAAGAATACAAAAGAAGGATGGATACCCATGTCTAGCAAAATTCTTTTATTCATAGTTGGTCATAAAACTATTTTCATGGGGAACCTCTTTATAACACTATTGCTGGGGTCCAAGCCAATTTCCGTGCTAGCTATTCAATCTGTGTTATAACGAGAGTAAAATGTATAGACATATAGCAAAAATAGTCTCATTGGGGTCCAACAGTGATCAGTGTTATATCGAAAACCGTGTTGTAACAAACCGTGTTATAAAAAGGTCCAGGTACTTTTCTTTTTTCGCTGATTCACAAAGAGCCTGTGTCATTTCTTGATGAAAAAATTTGTCTCTGGGTGGCTTACAAAGGAACAGTTCAACATTGCAGAACTTGTGATGAACAGATCTTCCAATCATCTTCTAGACTGGGATACCAGGGCTCTGTTGTACTTAATATCTTTCATACATAATTGAGCCACCTCATGGAACAACCAACAATGTGGTTTCCAAACAGGTCTGACACAAACGGGCCTGTACAAGCACAGAAAAGAGCTAGAAGCTATAATTTCGGATTTAAGTGGAAGAGGAATTGTACTATCCGAGTAGCGAAAGCAAAGGCGCTGATCAGCTTCGCGGTTACCGCGAAGCTGATCTGCGCCTTTGTTTTCGCCTATGCAGATTGTTGGTTTTCTCATGAGGCGGCTCACATTTTTGTGCTGGCTAGACTAATCATCATCTCTTCACAGGCTGCTTCAAAAAACTTTTCTCTGACATTGTGGCAACAGATTTTTTCTGCAGTTTTCATGAAACTTTGGAAACTGATGGTTTTTATTGTGCAAATAATCCATTATTTTTTGTTATTAAGAATTTCTCAAGTAAGTTCAACTGTTCAAGAATTATAGCCTGAAAAATTACTGACCAAATGTAAAGGATTGTCACATTTTATCAACCAAAAAATAACAGTGTATTTGCTTATGTAGTCTGCATTTACTTAACTAGTTGAGGTCTTAACGGTGACGTTAAGCTTACACAGTTTTGAATTACTGGCCCCTTAACCAAAAACCATTTATGACTTTAGTTACCTGTATCCCACAATCCCCGTAGAGCAGTGTGTTATGAACCTGTTCTGGCCCCCTCATGAGATATTTCATCTTCTGCATGGATGGCATCTTCCCTGACGCGGCGTAGGGCTGTGGGACTTTGTCAAACAGCCTTAGTCTCTTCCTCTCCCCCGGGGGAAACTCAACGTCTGTCAAGGTCAAACACACATTGAGAGTAAGATCAAGGGCATTTAACCCATTTATGATGCACAGATTCACCCATCTTTATTATCTCCAGGGGTGAGTCCACTTTAATTTTAGGGGCTTCAAGTGTGATCTTAAAATTTTATTCCATTTTTTGATGAAATTCCTCTAAGCAAACAGAATAGCCCTAGATGGGACGCCGCGTTGTGCGGCGTAACATCTGGGGCTATACTGTTTGCCTATGTCCCATAAAAAGAATACCAGGCTTAAATGAGTTAAGAAGGTGTGGTGGTCTAATGGTTAGTGCCTCAAATTTCATATCGATAGACGGTGATTCAAATACCACTAGTGCCAAGTTGTGTACTCATGTTGTGCAAAAGTACTTGTTAATGCCCTGAAATGGGCAGCTTAGTCTCAATATGACTGACAAATTGTTGACAAGGATTAAACCATAAATCAATGCCAAGACATTTAAGTAAAGTCAAAGGTTACTTGGCCAATATGAGCCACAATGCGAGTAAAGGGGTCTTCGGGGTTTCCAACCAGATCTGACACAAACCGTTCTGTACAGTCACAGAAGGCGGCTAGAAGACTTAAACTTTGAAGCAAAGGCACTGATCAGCTGTGCAGTAACTGCAATCAGTAGATTAAAATCAGTCATTTCTTAAAATTCCTTTATCCTCAGAGGGCCTGGGTATTTAAAATCACGTACCATCAAAAGTTGGTGGCATTACAAGCTTCATCACCGTGGCAACCGGGATATATGTGGGGCCCCGGACACCTGGAACATAGTGAAAACATATGAGTCGCCATATTAACAAAAAACCAGAGGACCAATGGTCCTGTAAACGCTCACCTGAAACCCGAGATATATACCAATAATAAAACTTGTTTGACTAGAATGGTAATATACATGTATATAACCCCAGGGCCGGGTCAGAGCAACCCTTGGAGTAAACTTCTTTTTGAAAACATAAAACTTCAGTCCATTTGCCAATATACTGCAAGTTTTGCCCTTCAAATGACATTTTAACAATTTTCCCCATTCAAATGCATGGGCAACCCATGCCGTAAAATAGGTCAAGGTCATCCAAGGGTCAAGATTTATATAAAACTTTGTAGAGCTCCACTGCCTGATGCTTCATGCCAAGTTTCAAAATCATAGGCCTTCTGGTTCTGGAGAAAAAAAGATTTTTAAAGGTTTTTGCTATTTATAGCCATGAGTCCATGACGGCTATCTTGGTCATGTGACCAGGACCATTTATATAAACTTTCGTTCCCCCTTCCTAAGGATGCTCCACATGAAGTTTGGCTTTGATTGGCCAAGCCGTTTCAGAGAAGAAGATCTTTGAACATTATGAGAATATACATGTATATTACCCCGGGGTGGGGTAAGACCTGCCCCTGGGGTCCAAATTTTTTCAGAATCATCTTAAGTGCATTTGCCCATTTCCATAAAGTATTTCCCCTCAAATGACATTCTGACAATTTTCCCCATTCAAATGCATGGGCGACACATGTTGACCTTGCCGTAAAATAGGTCAAGGTCATCCCAGGGTCATGATTTATATAAACTTTGTAGAGCTCCTCACCCTGATGCTTCATGCCAAGTTTCAAAATCATAGGCCTTCTGGTTCTGGAGAAGAAGATTTTTAAAGGTTTTTGCTATTTATAGGCATGGCAGCCATCTTGGTTATGTGACCTTGACCATTTATATATACTTTCATGCCCACTTCCTAACAATGCTCCTCATAAAGCTTGGCTTTGATTGGCCAAGCAGTTTCAGAGAAGAAGATATCTTTGAATATCACTGTAATATACATGTATATTGCCCTGGGGTGGGGGCAGACAGACCCCTGGGTCCAAATTTTTTCAGAATCATCAATCTTAAGTGCAGCAAGTTTTTCCCTACAAATGACATTTTGACAAGTTTGCCCATTCAAATGCATGAGCGAACTATGTTGACCTTGCCGTAAAATAGGTCAAGGTCATCCCAGGGTCATGATTTATATAAAATTTGTAGAGCTCCAGTCACTGATGCTTCACACCAAGTTTCAAAATCATTGGCCTTCTGGTTCTGGAGAAGAATATTTTTAAAGGTTTTTTCTACTTATAGCCTTGGCAACACATCACAATACGGAGAGATACCGATTCGATACTTTGATCGATACAAGATCGTTCGGTATGGTATATCTATCAAAAGTAAATAATTGGTTTTCCGATAAACCGTATGCCAGTACACTGCACTAGCTCGAATATAGCTGAAGTCTTTCGTTTATATTTAACTCGCGCCTGGAGTGGATAATACAATATGCAAATGACTGTCGAGATCATATGATGTGTCATATTTGATTGGTTAATTTCAACACCCTTACGTCAAGGTCATATCTGTAAACATCCGACATGGAGATCGGCATGGAATCACCATCAAAACAATTTGTCAGCCATTCCAGTGAGGATAGGCTCAGGATCCATCATTGCCGGACACGGAGACAGCCAGGCTAGGCGTCCGCTACTGGACTTTGAGACACTTCCTACTTTTTATCAAATAAGAGCTGTCGCAGGACAGCATGCTCGACTGTTTCTGACCTTTGTCAAAACATAGGGCCAAACTCGACCTGTAGCCCAAAGCATTATGCTCATACATCTTTTTGCCTTGATGTTATACAGAACAAAATCACTGAACCATGACAGTTAACGATGGCTACGTTCGGGGTTCTCCCAATGGTAAAATCTGTAAATCTACCAATGGTACTGTTGGTACCATTTTTACCACTGGTAACCAGAAAACTCTGAACGTTTTTCTGCTGCCAATGGTACCATTGGTACCAATGGTACCATTGGTAGGTCACATGGTAGAATTTTTAACATATGGATCAATACATCTAACTTGTTTTTGTCTTTCTTATTTACTTCATTTATATTGTGTTATTTATAACATTTACATTTGCATGTATGACAAAAATATTGCTTATTTACGAAATTCATGATATATTTTTAGGCTCGCTATATTGAATCACGTGACTTTTCCCGCGTTGGTAGAATTACCCACGCTGTAGTCTGTCTGCATAATTTGCTGCCGTATGTTGGTAACATTGGTACCAATGGCATTACCAATGGTACCATTGGTAAAACCTTGAACGGAATTTGTTTACCAATGGTACCATTTTTACCATTGGAAATAACTACGAACGCACGCTATAACTTATAACTACTGAAGGTTAAACGTCTCAATCATATTGTACATGAAGTATGTTAACACACCAACTGAGTGCTGAGATACAAGGCAAAATCACTGAACCGTGAAATAAGCTCACACTGACCTATAAGCACTCTAGGGTCAAAGGTCTTATCATACTTACTCATAATGATAAAGACGAATGAAAATATACCTACTGAGTGTGAAGATATAAGGCAAAGTCACTGAAGCATGAAATTAGGTCACAGTGACCCAGGAATACTTTAGGGTCAAAGGTCTTGTCATACGCAAACATAATGTGAAAGAAATATGTTCCTATACCAAAAGAAAACCGAGATAAAAGGCAAAATCCCTGAACCATGTAATCAGATCACAATGACCTAGGATCAAATGACTTAGGGTCAAAGGTCATACACAAACATAGTGTGAAAGAATTATGTTCATAAACCAATTGAGTGCAAAGGTATCAGGCTAAATCACGGAACCATGAAATTAGGTCACAGTGACCTATAAGTATATTTTGGTCAAAGGTCTGTTCATACTCACTCATAATCTGAAGGAAGCATGAAAATATAATAATTGAGTGTCAAGATGTAAGGCAAAATCACTGAAGCATGAAATTAGGTCACACTGACCTATAAGTATATTGGGGTCAAAGGTCTAGTCATACTGACTCATAATCTTAAAGAAGTAGGAAAATATATATTCTTGCATAGCTATCTATGCGCATAGCTGTTTGAGGCCGTTTTCGATTGGTCGAAAGCCGTGTTCAAACAGCAAAACCCATGTTCAAATCATGAAATTCACGTGCCGTTTGAACATGGGTTTTGGGCAACGTCATTGGTCAATGCGACATGACGCCATGTGTTTCGTAGAAACAATATGGCCGACGTTGAAGAAGCTCCGCTGTTTTCGGTGAGTTTTTACGTTGCTAATGTTATTTTCAAGATTAGAGTGAAAATGCAAGAATAGCGATCAACCATGGTTTGTTTCAGTGTTCAAACATTCGCTGGATCACTCGGAAGGTGTTTGAACACGCGGCCTGCGGCCTTGTGTTCAAACACCTTCCTCGTGATCCATCGAATGTTTGAACACTGAAAACCATGGTTGATCCCTATACTAATACTAATTGAGTGTCAAGATATAAGGTAAAAATCACTGAACCATGAAATTAGGTCACACTGACCTATAAGTATATTGGGGTCAAAGCTCTGGTCATACTCACTCATAAACTGAAAGAAGTATGAAAATATACTAATTGAGTGTCAAGATATACATGTAAGGCAAAATCACTGAACCGTGAAATGAGGTCACAGTGACCTATAAGTTTATTGTGGTCAAAGGTCTGTACATACTCACTCATAAACTGACGGAAGCATGAAAATATAATGATTGAGTGTCAAGATGCAAGGCAAAATCACTGAAGCATGAAATTAGGTCACACTGACCTATAAGTATATTGGAGTCAAAGGTCTAGTCATACTGACTCATAATCTTAAAGAAGTATGAAAATATACTAACTGAGTGTCATGATATAAGGTAAAATCACTGAACCATGAAATTAGGTCACACTGACCTATAAGTATATTGGGGTCAAAGCTCTGGTCCTACTCACTCATAAACTGAAAGAAGTATAATATACTTATTGAGTGTCAAGATATAAGGCAAAATCACTGAACCGTGAAATAAGGTCACAGTGACCTATAAGTTTATTGTGGTCAAAGGTCTGTTCATACTCACTCATAATCTGAAGGAAGTATAAAAATATACTAATTGAGTGTCAAGATATAAGGCAAAATCACTGAACCGTGAAATTAGGTCACAGTGACCTATAAGTTTATTGGGGTCAAAGGGCTGGTCCTACTCACTCATAATCTGAAAGAAGTATGAAAATATACTAATTGAGTGTCAAGATATAAGGCAAAATCACTGGACCATGGAAAGTAGGTCAACCAACAGTAACCATCATGACACCAAGTTAGTGTCACTTAGTTAAAAGATGAATGACCAAGCATCTTCCTAAGATGTTTCTATTTAGAAATAAAAATAAAATTTCTAGATTTTGACCCCTAGCCCCACCCCCTTGACTCGGACCCACAGGTCAGAGTCTTGACACCTAAAGTGTATGAAGTATGAATGCTTAATGATAAGTTGTTGTTAAGATATGGACTCCTTGTAAAAGTTACACAGTAGTACATCCATTCTTTACATGTTCTAGTTTTTAACCTCTTGCCCCACCCCCAGGCATGAACCGAGGAATCCGATGCTATGAAATGAAACTCAACCCTACAGGGTACCTATGGTCTAAGTACGAAAGCTCTCAGATAAAAGATTTTTAAGATATAGACTTCTAGAATACTATACCACAGAAAAGCAATTATTAATAATGTCTAGATTTTAACCTCCTGGGCCGTCGTCGGCTTTTGAAAAGTGGTCCGGCCATGAAAGGTCAAAGACGTTTACGAGTGCCAAAGGCACGAGTAGGGGGAGAGCACGAGAGGGGGCGTTCCCCCTCTCGTAAGGGGGGTTCGGGGGAAAATTTTATATTTCCGGACGTCCGTAGAAACGATTTTAATGCACTTTGAGACAATTTTTGAGACATGAAGCCATGTACTGGTCGAAAACTATGAGGCCTGAAATCTCATACTCACAGGATTCCCCTTGCCTAAGGAACGCTCAGGGAATTCGAAAGACGCCAGTTGATTAGGAACCGGCGGTATATGTTCCATGATATAATAATAACATGCACGTTTTAACAAATTCTGGAATATGAAGAAAAATAACATTGCCAAAATTTTATACGTAAAAGATTTTTCGGCATTCTTGATTTAATGCAATAATAAACAGTGATTGGGTTACTGATAAGTAGACATTTCAACTGTGGAATACAGCTTAACACTTTAAAAATATTCCAAGATCACAGAGAATCAGTTTTATTCACAATGAATAATGCACCTTCTCTTCAAACGATAATCCGTCAAAATCCAATAACATGACAATAACAGTCTTTAATACAGGAGTCATTTTCGTGATTGTTTTTATAACGACCGTCTTTCACACCCTCGGGCAGATTCACTGAGCACGCTTAATATCGATTAATTGGGCCACCGCACTTCAAAAAAAAAAAAAAAAAAAAAAAAAAAAAATTGAACAGGCAAACACGTTTTCGGCCGAATGATCGAAAATTGTCGGGTCCGGCCAAAACCATTTTCGGCCAGAAAAGTGGTCCGGCCATAGCCGTAGACCGGCCGGACCGCCGAGGACGGCCTTGACCTCTAGCCCCACCCCCTGGCATGAACCCGGGGATCCGATGCAATGGAATGAAAGCCAACCCTCCAAGGTACCTATGGTCCAAGTTTGAACTCTCTTTGATAAGTACACTTGGCTCGACAATGGCGAATCACTAAGAGATCAAATGCTATAATTTTAAAGACGACCATGAGAATGTTATTCTATTTGGTACTAAGAACATCTAACATGTCTCAGCTATACCTGTATACAGGAAAATAATAATTTTAATTCTTTCAATTTCCTAATGGGAGATAACTCTTTTAATAAGATACCTCCCGCGTTAGACAATGGCGAACCAAACTCCACAATGGCGAATCAAATAGTCTATAGCCCAAAATAAGTCATTTAGAAGGGTACTTTTGCACACAAATGGTGCCATCATCATGCGAAACTAAATGGTGTTCGATAATATTGTGTTAATTTGCGTTGATGCTTCACATTCGCTGTCAACAGCACATCCATATACCGGAAAGGTCAATTATACCGATTTAAGCATGTCTTATTGCTTCAACAATTCAATGTAAGCCTAAAAGCAAGACGGTTTAACCACGACTTGCACCAATATAAGTTACACCATTGCCCAATCCCAACTGTTCCTGGGCGAGCCTTCCAAAGGTAGATAATCAGTACTTTGTGCACATTTTTTTCACCACACCAAGTATGATTCGCTATTGTCGAATTTACATGTACACATTTCCACTCTTATATCTACCTTCAATGTTGAAACTTTTATCAAAAACAGGCATACTGCATAAATAGGGATATAAGGCATTAAAGTAGTGCAAAAATAGTCATAATCAAATGCTTAGAAACCTGGTAAGAAACACATTTTATCTGAACGTCACTTTTTGCAGAATAATAAACTAGGCATCTTATTTAGGGGGTCAAGCGTTTCAGCAACCCTGATTTTATTGTCTGGTGGATTTTTTTACTCCATTCTTTTACCAAACCTCAACGCATAGATAAAACGGTAAATGACTGAGTTATATAATGAATAATATTTTGTCTAAGTTTCTAGAAATTCTGCAATATCTTTCAGTGATTTTTTTCGCTATAGAACAGACGGAGTCGTTCCCAATGGCAAAAAGTATCTTTTTTTCCCAAATGCATGGTTCAAAATTCCCAATCTGAGAAAAGTTACTAATCAGGGTCACAACTGCAACCATAATTTGTTCATGTACTGTTAAATAGTCAATTCATATGATATTTGTGACAAGAAATCACTATTTTCATGCATCCTAGTCATTGTTGTATTAGAAAACATATCACTGTAACTTTTTCGCTGTTTTTACCATTTTTACTGGTAAATGTCACTGATTTTCCCAATTCAGGGAAAATTTTTGCTATTTTTCCCAATTGAACCGGTACTCATGGTACTGGTACCGTTCCCAAAATGCTGAAAAAAAATCACTGTCTTTACGAGTGATTCGCCATTGTCGATGATTCTCTATTGTCGAGTTCATTGTAGTTGCCATGATCTGGACTGCTAGAAAACTTTGATGCAGTACAGACAATTTTTTACAGTGTTCTAGATATTAACCCCCAGCCACACCCCAGGGCATGGACCCAGGGGTCCGATAACATGTAATGAAAGCCAACCCTCCAAGGTACCTATGGTCCAAGTTTGAACCCTCTATCATAAGTAGTTGCCAAGCTGTGCATGTAGTGTTGTTACTTATAGACTAGTATATCATACCATTTACATATTCATATTAGCCAAGGTTATAGTTCAATGTATCAGATTCTTATCCAGCATGTTCTCAAAAATACTTCAGTTGCTCTGCGGGTTTAATACAATAAAGATCTATAGTAGTAGTATACATGTGTTAATTCTTTAATACTTTACATTGGCGACGAGTGGAAAACTTTTAAATTTGAGGAAGAGGAGAAAGCAGCAACTCCAGCTAATGACTTTAATTAGTAGAACTGATTAAGTGGACTTATTAGCTGTAAAACTAGGAATCATGGCCTCAGCCTTACCAACATTTCCACCGTTTAACATTCATGAAACTGCTTTGGATGTACACTGGCGAAAATGGATTAAACGTTTGGACAATTTACTTGTTGGTATGGACGTTAAAGACAAGAAACGTCAAAGGGCTTTACTGCTTCACTACGCTGGAGAAGATGTAAACGACATATTCGAGACTCTATCAGACACAGGAGATGACTATGCGACAGCAGTCAAAAAGCTCACAGATTATTTCGAACCTAGAAAGAATACAGAATATGAAGTATACAAATTCCGTCAAGCTAAACAACAGACGGATGAAGGGATTGATGCATATTTGACTAGGCTTAGACAGCTTAGCATAAACTGTGAATTTGGTGATGTTAATAAAGAAATAAAATCTCAAATAATTCAGGGCTGTAGTTCAACAAGACTTCGTAGAAGGGCGTTACGAGAGGATCAGACCCTCGATGATCTTTTAAAATTGGCAAGATCTATGGAACTATCAGATAAGCAAGCGTGTGAGATCGAACATACGGACAAACCGGAAAGTACAAATGCCGTGCGTGCTTTCAAAAAGAAGCATAGGACTGTAGACAAAAGGAAACACTTTCCTAAGTCACCCGAGTCAAAAACACCGACCAAGAAACAAACATGTAGGAATTGTGGAGGTGAATACCCACATGTGGACAGACAGTGCCCAGCAAAAGGAAAAACATGCCATGCTTGTAAGAAACAAAATCACTTTTCTTCAGTGTGTCGATCAAAAAGAAAAGGAAATCGGAGATCTGTCAATCAAGTTGAAAAGACCAATGCTTGTGACACTAGTAGCGATTCTGAGGATTATGTATTTGGAATGCAAGAGGAAGAAAATGTAAATGCAGTGAAATCTAAGCAGCCAAGTTTGAATGTGACAGTAAATGGATTAAATGTACGTATGTTAGTGGACACTGGGTCAAGCATAAATGTTTTGGATGAAAACACCTACCAGAAATTTCAGGTAAAACCCAAATTGTTAAAAACTGACACCAAAGTATTTACTTATGGCTCCAATACTAACTTTCCGTTGTTGGGAAAATTCATTGGGACTCTTGAAACACAACACAAAATAACAACGGCGACCATATACGTTACAAAAGGTGCAAGTGGATGTTTGTTGTGTTATGACTCAGCTGTTGAACTGCAGGTAATTCCTGAAATCGCAATGTTTTCATCTGACAACAATAAAGCTGAACAGTTATGTCAGAAATATTCATCAGTTTTCGAAGGCATAGGGAAATTGAAAGACGTTGAAATAGACTTACACGTTGACCCCAATGTACAGCCAGTACAGCAGCCTCACAGACGCATACCTTTTCATGTACGGAAAGATGTTGAAAAAGAGCTCAAAATCATGATGGAGAACGATTTAATTGAAGAAGTCGATGGCGGTGCGACGCCATGGGTATCACCGATCGTGGTAGCACCTAAACCTAAATCACCGAACGAAGTTCGAATCTGTGTCGATATGAGGGAACCAAACCGTGCTATAAAGCGTACACGATACATAATTCCAACTGTGGATGACATTATTGTGGATTTAAATGGTGCGAAAGTGTTTTCGAAGCTTGACTTGGTCAAAGGTTATAATCAATTAGTCCTCTCAGAAAGCTCGAGGAATATTACATGCTTCACTACTCATGCAGGATTGTTTCGGTATAAACGACTTTGCTTTGGAATAAATTCTGCAGCTGAAATATTTCAAAATACATTACGAAATGTATTACATGGATTAGAGGGTGTTAAGAACATAAGTGATGACATCATTGTGTATGGAAAAGACCAGGCAGAACATGACAAAAGACTCGAAGCGGCATTAGCGCGACTTCAAGAAAAGAACTTGACACTTAATAAAAAGAAATGTGAGTTCAATAAGGATAAAATTGAATTTTATGGACATATTTTCAGTTCTGCAGGGATTTCGGCTTCGCCCCAGAAGGTGGACGCGATCAAAAACATGGACATACCAAGCTGTGTGTCCGAGGTACGTTCCTTACTTGCTATGAGCAATTACTTATCAAGGTTTATACCAAATTACAGTACAATTACTGCCCCATTAAGATACCTCACAAGACATGATGTGCAGTGGCACTGGGAAACCGAACAAGACAGTGCATTTAATGAACTGAAACGTGTACTAACAAGTGATACGGTTATGGCATATTTTGACCCCAAGGAACAGACGGAGACAGTCTTATCGGTCGACGCTAGTCCTGTAGGCCTTGGAAGTGTATTAATGCAAAATGGCAAAGTTATTGCATATGCGAGTAGATCGTTATCTGACGTTGAGAAACGGTACAGCCAAACTGAACGGGAAGCGCTCAGCATCGTGTGGGCAATTGAACATTTCAGGTTATACTTATATGGACATTATTTCACGCTAATCAGTGATCACCAAGCCCTTGAAATCATATTCAATAATCCGAAATCAAAACCACCCGCTAGGATTCTTCGCTGGCAGCTACGTTTACAGGATTACAATTTCAAGGTTATTTATAAAAGTGGAAAATCCAACATAAGTGATTACCTGAGCAGACACCCAAACAAAGATCAGCTGATTTCTGATAAGAGCAGACAGCAGGAAATTGCAGAATGTTATGTTAACTACTTGATAGACAGTAGTGTTCCCAAGTCAATGACCCTGAAAGAAATCTGCCTCAGTACAAATAATGATCATGAACTTCAAACGGTCATGCAGTGTGTAAAATCAGGCAGCTGGGATAAATCATATCAAAACAAAACTGTAGATACATTTTCCAGGTTAAAGAATGAACTCACTGTGGTGAAAGTGCAGCATGGAGAAATTTTGTTGCATGAAAACAGACTTGTTATACCAAATGAATTACAGACACGAGTAATTGAATTAGCTCATCAGTCACACCTAGGGATTGTTAAAACAAAACAATTGTTACGAGAAAAGGTGTACTTCCCAGGAATTGATAGGAAAGTAGAAGAATTGTGCCAAAGCTGCATACCGTGCTTAGCAGCCACACCCATGAAAACATCGGAACCGTTACAAATGTCAGATTTACCAGATGCACCATGGACAGTGCTAAGTATGGACTTTTGTGGACCGTTTCCGAATGGAAGTTATTTGCTCGTTCTAATGGATGAATATAGTAGGTACCCAGTAGTTGAGATTATTAACTCTTTATGTGCAAAAACTGTAATACCGGTCTTGGACAAAATATTCTCATTGCTAGGTTGTCCTGTTGTGCTAAAGAGTGACAATGGCGCTCCTATGAACTCAGAAGCATTCAGAAACTTTGCGAACTATATAGGCTTTGAACATAGGAAGATCACACCTCTATGGCCAAAAGCAAATTCAGAATGTGAAAGGTTCAACAAAACAATATGCAAGGCCATTAGAGCAGCTTGTGTTGAAAACAGAAACTGGAAACAAGAAATGTATAATTTTCTGAGGAACTATAGAGCAACTAAGCATGCTACATTGAATAAAGCACCAGCTGAAATACTGTTTGGTAGGAACATAAAAACTAGACTGCCGCAGTTTGTACCCAAATCAAATGACAAGAAACTCAGAGGTACAGATAAGCAGAAAAAGCTGAAAATGAAAGTATACGCAGATGAACGAAATAATGCGAGAAAATCTAACTTGACAGTTGGTGATAATGTCTTAGTTAAGCAGCCAAAGGAAAATAAACTGTCAACCCCGTTTGATCCTAAACCATATCAGATTACGAACAGGAAAGGTACAATGGTAACCGCTTCAAGAGAAGACAAGTCGATCACGAGAAACTCTACGTTTTTCAAACCTATTCATGGACATGTACAGGTACCACCAACAAATGATGACAGTGACGATTTTACGGGACCCGCTGAAGGTGAAACCCTGAGAAGGTCAAACCGTGAGAGAAGACCACCCACCTATTTGGAGGACTATGTTACGACATAGTGTGTGTACATGTATATAGTGTATATATTATAAGGACTTCTATAAGGAACTTTTTTTGGCTTTGCAATATTTCATGGTGACCAGTGTTAGTGGGCACAATAATCCCAGGTACACCATTCTGGACACGTAGTCTGGACAAAATTGCAATAATTTCATTTCTTTTAATTTCATAAATATTTAGAATAGTATATACGGTAGAAAGATGCAAAATTATTTCCTGTGAATCATTTAGAATTTTAGTTTACAAATATGTTTCATACATTAACTCTGGAACTCTGGAAATAAACAATGTTCAAGCAAGATGACATTATCGTATATTTGATCTAAAACATACTCCGATAATCTTTATGTTTGCTTTCTGTTTATAATTTGTATTGCTGTCTTAGTGGATTATTATCTAGATTTAGTGTGTAATTGTAGACATCATAATCGCAAGTACAAACATTCTTTGGAATAAGTGTCTAAGATAACAGTATTAATGGCTTACTAAAATAACTTTCCCATGAAACTGATAAACCGCAAACTTGATAATTTTCTGACATTACAGAAATTCGGTCGTGAACTTATCTAGGAAAATTATGGACTAAAAGTGGAGAGTACTTTTACATGACTGCAACATCCCTATGAATTTTGATACCAATCTGTTTAATGCATGATATTTTATAATTTTGTTAAAGTGCAGTTTAATTCCAAGGGGAAAAGGGATGTAGTGTTGTTACTTATAGACTAGTATATCATACCATTTACATATTCATATTAGCCAAGGTTATAGTTCAATGTATCAGATTCTTATCCAGCATGTTCTCAAAAATACTTCAGTTGCTCTGCGGGTTTAATACAATAAAGATCTATAGTAGTAGTATACATGTGTTAATTCTTTAATACTTTACAGTGCACTTCTAGAAAACTTTGACGCAGTGTGACGGGAACGGGAATGTGACTAAAATAGCTCTTTGCACTTCGTGCAGTCGAGCTAAAAAAGAGTTAAAGACCAGAAGTCCTGCTGACAAAATTCAATATTGGAAAAATAGGTAACCAGGTACCCCCCTCAGTGGGTTCTGGTTACCTGTATTTCCAATATTGATTTTTTAAAGCAGGGAACCAGCGGATAATGCAAAACTGGTGAGAAGGCAATGGTCGAAATTACAGTCGAGTCCCGTAACATTGCGCGGCCCCCAACATTGCGCACATGGCATGTCAACCAGATTTCAAACAATATTGGACTACTAATATTATTTTCTCATATGTTACACCAACGAGAGCGTAAAAGATAAATTTAAAGATAAAAAATGATTTTCCTTCCTCTCTGATTGAATAATTTAGTAGCATTATGTGATTTTGTTTAATTTTGAAATACTGTGTGGTGACATTTTTGTGCCACCATACACAGCATGATTTTCTTTGAACTTTCATGTTCGCAATTTGTCACATAGGTGTCATATGTATTATCAGAAATACAATTGCTGTGGATGAATTGCAGGTTGCTATAACATATACATTTGATTTAGCAGTGCGCAATGTTGGGGGACAAATTGTCTCCATTTTTTTCAAGGGGGTGCATATGTTTAAGCCACAATATTTCTAAAGCTGACAGAAATGGCTAGCATTTCACGTTATGATATTTTTATTATTGAATCACTAAAACGTCTCATGGTAAGTGATGTTAGTCAGTGTTTATATTTGATGTCAGACCTGACATTAAATACCTTAGGTGCGCAATGTTACCGGACTGCACCGTAAGCTGAAATTAGGTTGTGTGAGGATATGGCAACTGTGACAACTAACAAAGCAATTCATGTCTTTAGCGTATTTAGCAATATATTTATAGCAATACCTACCATTTTTCAATTTAACAGCATTTTTCAGGCAAAACATTTTGCCTTTCCTTCACGGTTGCGCTTGTTTGCATGACAAGGGGAACGAGTTCGGACTAACGCCCGGGACCAAGATCCGGCGCAATTTTCAAAGGTATCTGGATGTTTCACGACCTGGTTCGTTCGCACTTAGTCCGTTCGCTACCTCAAATTAATTCGTTCGCTACTCGGTATTTTTCGCACCTTTTCTCACCTCCTCGACCCTAGTCGGTTCGCTACCACGATGATTTTCGCGGTTTCCCGTACAATGATGACCGTCAAGTATTCACTCACTACTGAACCTCACAGCTTCCCGCCAATTATGACCGTTAATTATTCACTCAATACCAAACTTCACTGTTGCTAAGTAACCTACCCACGAGAAATTTTAAAATTATGGGTTTTAAATAATTCAATTTTAGAATGTTTATATATTTATGTTTTAATGTTTTATATTTTATATATATTTTAAAAACAATGGGGAAACGGAAAAAATTTTAATTGTATCTATTGTGCAATGAAAGTTACAGGCAGACAACATGTGGTCCAGAGCGATGGGTGTGGTAAGTGGCAACACCGTAAATGCAACACAGGTAAGGAACCTTTCAATACAGAAAAAGCACACGGCCCATGCAATATGCAGATATGTTTTCATCAGTAAAAATTGAAAATTTTATAAGATTTTTTCTTTTTGATATTTCTACTATTTTTATTCTCAAAACATGACCGTGGATACACGTTAGAATCGCCTCGGCGAGGCGGTTCTAATGAGTACCCATAATCATATAGGTAAACCCCTGTAAATACCACATTTATTTACTTATTTATTTCGTTCTTTCGCTCGTTCATTCATTCATTTGATTCCCTATATAGTTTATAATAAAAATATATGCTAAATTACATCTCTTACCTTTTGAGATGTTTTAATCATTGCTCATGTTTTAAGCTTTTTATTCGGAGAATCATAATGTACATTTCTTTTTAACATGTTTAATATATTTTATGCTAAAATTATAACCTCAATCAGTAGATCTCATCTTTTAATTGTCTAAGAAAATAGTAAAAAAAAATAAATAAAATGAAATAGATAATTATAATTGTCTACATTGTATGTAAATATGTTTGTATGTAGACAATTGTCACCTCTAATCACCCTTTTAGGCTTCACCGATTATTATTTTATGTGTATTAAACCATATTTATGAATATAAATATATAAATATATAAAAATATAAAATTTCTGTTTTACATATTTTCATGAAGCAAAATTAAATATGATATAGATCTATATGACTTCACTATCACTTCTATTACCTATTATTTATATTTTAGAAAATTTGGTAGCGAAAATGTCAGGTAGCGAAAATGTCAGGTAGCGAACGTGTCAGGTAGCGAACATGTACAGGTAGCGTACGTGTTGGTAGCGAACAGGTCAGGTAGCGAACAGGTATAGGGTGCGAACAGGAAGGTCGCGAATCGACCATAAATCATTTTCAAAAACGTATTTTATTTATAGACGAACTAGTTTTATACTTAGATTCCTTTATTCACTGGTACCCTTGCCCGAAAACACACCTCAGCGGACGCCAAATGAAAGATAAAAAAAGATCCTTTGGAAGCAGTGAAAACATTCAAGGGGAAAAACTATGTGCCATATAGTGCAAATTCGGGTAAAGAACCATCACCAGTGACCCTAGTGAAAATCTGTCACCAAAGTATGTCTATCTATTGGTCAAGGGTCAAGGGAGTGCAACAGTTAATGCGTGCGTTCGTAGTTTTACCAATAGTAAAAATGGTACCATTGGTAGAAAAATTCCGTTCAAGGTTTTACCAATGGTACCATTGGTAATGCCATTGGTACCAATGGTACAAATGTTACCAACATACGGCAGCAAATAATGCAGACAGAATACAGCGAGGGTAATTCTACCAACGCGGGAAAAGTCACGTGATTCAAAATGGCGAGCCTAAAATATATATCATGGGTTTATTAAATAAGCAATACTTTTGTCATGCATGCAAATCTAAATAAGCCGCCTCGTGGGAAAACCAACAATGTGGTTTTCGACCAGGTCCGACACAAACAGACCTGTACAGTCACAGAATAGAGCTAGAAGCTTGAAATTTCGGATTTAAGCAGAAGAGGAACTGTACTATCCGAGTAGCGAAAAAAAGGCGCTGATCAGCTTCGCAGTTACTGCGAAGCTGATCTGCGCCTTTGTTTTCGCCTAGGCAGATTGTTGGTTTTCCCATGTGGCGGCTCAAATGTTATAAATAACACAATATACATGAAGTAAATAAGAAAGACATTTATATAGTAAAACTGGGGTTTACAGGGGTATACCTAATTTTCTTATTTTTGTTCCAAAACATACATTGTGGGTACTCGTTAGAACCACCTTAACGAGGCGGTTCTAACGTTTACCCACAATGTATGTTTTGAGGGAAAAGGTTAAAAAAATCAAATGAAATTTTCAATTTTTGCTTCTGAAAAAAAAAAAGCCTTCTGTCCCGGGCATGGGCAAGTTTTCGTAATGGAAGGTTCTCTGAAAAGTCAGCGGATATGATTTACCTGGAACAGAAAAGAATCTTTATAAATTTCATATTAATACATTTGTGTGGGTTGATTAGTTTCCGTTGTTACAGTGCAAGTTATGCATTTTTATGGCAAAGGTCACTTTAATGCGAAAGTGTTGTCCATTTGTACAATTGTCTATAAAAACATAAATTCTAATGGTATCCTAATTTGGACTAAGATATATTTTCTGAGACTCTTGTTTGATTTAAAAGATTTTTTATTATTTCAAAATTGTGTTTAATATGGCTGCCGAAAGCAAAAGATACCTTAAAGTTTGATACATGTACCAAGTGTCCTACTAAACGTTCAGTCTAATTGTTCTTTCTAATATGGTAAATCGTTCTGGTTTGACATACATAATGGTAATAGTCCTTTAGACGAAACGTCTTTTAGACGAAATGTCCTTTAGACGAAATGGTCAAAGTTTAGACGAAATGTCATGGATTCACAATATACAATACAATACAAATTTATTCATCGATTCAGGCCACAGGCCCATAACAACATAAATACATACAGAGAATATATATACACTTTATGTACTGGTGCATAGTCATAATCGAAATAGCAATTAAATTAATTGGGGTTGTCATTTAAAGAGTCTATGTAACTGGTGCGTCTATCCGTGGCATGAGATAGGTACAAAGCTAATTTAGTTTGTATGTGTGCATTAGTATCACTAAACAATTTATTAAACTTGAATAGTGAAGGTGATTGAATATACTCTCTAGGTAGGTATTTTACCCTCAAATCCTTATATAATTCACATATAAACACAAAGTGATATTCATCCTCAATAGATGACTGGCATATCTTACATATTCTATCTATTCTTGCGACACCACTATGCCGACCTTTTTCTATTTCGAGGCAATGAGAAGACACTCTAAATTGTGACAGGGTACGTCTAAACTTTCTAGTCTTAATATGGTCTAGGTAAGATTCGTATCCATACACAGTCTTAAAGCCAGTATACGCTCTTAGTTTAGAGTTTCTATGTATATTAAAATACCATTGTTGCAAATATTGGTCTCTAAGCCTTTCAACAAGCGTATTTACAAATTGATATTCATTTGCTACTGATTGTCTTTCCCATACATAGCCAAAGCCGTTAGAACAAAGCAGGTGTTTTATTCTACTTGCCCAATTCACAATACCAGCTTCTGAATAACATTTCAACATTATATAACACTTTTTTACATATCTACTGTCTTGCATTCGTAGAATTTTTAACCAGTACTTAACACAACGTTTTACGGCATTGATATACATTGGGTAACGCCCACAATCCCCTAATACAGCATCATTTGATGCATTTAGTTTTACACACATGTATCGTTTACAGGCATAGACATGAACCCTTTCTATGGCTTTCTGGCTATCGACACCCCATAGTTTCGACCCGTATAAAAGCACGGGTGAAATTTTACTATCAAACAGTTTAAAAAACACTTCTTTTGGCAACTGACCATAATGGTATAACTTAGTTAAAAGAGAGACCAATACTCGTTTACCTTTTATGGCTTGATCATCTGCCATTTGCGTTAATGACAACTGTCGAGTAAAGTTTAAACCAAGGTAAGTAAAACATGATACAGTCTCTAAGATTTCCCCTGCGTACGACCACACCTCATTTTTACTTAATATGCCACCATTTTTAAAAACTACGACTTTCGTCTTTACAGTGTTTACGACTAAGTCTCGAACAATACAAAAGTTATGAAGTAAGTTTAATAATCTCTGCAATCCAATTACAGAGTCTGATATTAAAGCCAAGTCATCGGCAAACATCAATAATAAGATTTCTGCTAAATTGGGGAAAAGTTGTACTCCACGTAGATTACTATTTTCTATTTCCGTTGCCAGTTCGTTAATGAAAATGGAAAATAATATTGGTGAAGCCAAACAACCTTGCTTTAAACCCACTGGACAGTTGAAAAATGCAGTAAGACCTTCATTAGTTCTAACACAAGCCTTCACGGAATTATACATGCTTAACAGGTTCTTATAAAGTTTACCCTTAATTCCAGATTTACTAATAACGTTCCACAGCTTGCTCCTATTTATCGAGTCAAATGCCTTTGTTAGGTCCACAAATGCCACATATAATTTACCACGTTTCTTTGACAAATACTTGTGTATTAAGGAATAGAGGATAAAGGACTGGTCAATCGTATTATATCCCTCTCGGAACCCTGCCTGGGATTCCGAAATTTTGTTGTATATGTTTGTATAAAAGGTAACTCTCCTTGTTAATATTGCCGTATATATCTTACCGAACACGTCAAGGAGGGAAATACCACTGTAATTGTCAGGGTCGTTCGCATCCCCCTTCTTCAGTATAGAAACAATAATTGAATAACACCATGGTTCTGGATACTCTGCACGGTCAAATATTCGATTAAAGAACTTGTTAAGGAGTGGTAAAATAGTTTCAACACTATTTATGAAAAACTCTGGAATTATGTCATCAAGACCCGCACTTTTTCCACATTTCAAATCTTTCACTGACTTCAAAATTTTTCGTTAGTAATTTCAGAGTTGAAAATATAGTCTTCGAGTTCATTCTCGGTTATGTCGTATTCAATTTCGTCGTGATCATCTTCTACATCGATGTTGACCTCGTTATCATCAACGTTTCTAGACTTAAAGAGTTTTTCAAAATGGTCTTGCCACTGTGCTTTTGAGATTGTATTACCACTTCGATATCGAGAATCTGTCAACCGTTTTAGTTTATTCCAGAAAGACTTTGGATCAACAGAATTAGAAACAAGATCGTCAAGGACTTTTCTATTATGTAGCTCTTTTTGCGTATCACAGTGTAATTTAAAAGTACTGCGTGCTTCCTTGTAAGCTACTAAGTTTGTAGTATTTCTCTCGCACCTGAACTGGCGAAGAAGACGAAATTTTTGAGCTTTCAGTATTTTACAGGTTCGGTCAAACCAAATAGGCTGTTTCTGTATAATGTTTTTGGTTTTACGCTCGCAGCATTCGCCACACAGTTTTAACTTGTTTACAAATTCATAAGCGATAAAATTGATATCGTTTAAGGGATCCTCGATTTTTTAACTAAACTCATCTATAAATTCGTTTGTGAATGTCAATTTTATGTTCTCTTTATACTGTTCAGTAGTATTGGCGTCAAAGCGATATGAACGTTTCGGCACATGACTGTCACAGGCTTTGGTTTCAGGTGGCTGCCACTCCTGACGACACAATAACATGTATGTCTTCCATGAACTGAGCTTGTCTATTCAAAAGAGGGACCTGTCTGTGTTCAGTTTTGGTGAACACATCCGTGAACTGATCATTGAATTTACCAGACTTTTCAAAATCTGATTATATCAAGACCACTTCCATTTCTCTTTTTCAAAGGGGGATACCTCGAACATCTTTTTTTCTGATTGTTTATATATCAAAAGGAATCTCTTGGAATAGCCTTAACATCACCAACCAAGTTATTTACATACGCCCATGTTTTTCTGATAGCTGCTTTAATTTCTCTTCTCGAAGTTTCATTCTAAATTTTGTACTCCCAATTTTCTTTGCTTTGACGTAAGTTTCAATTCTTCTTCTTCTTCTTCTTCTTCTGAACTCCTCGATGGACTGGGAGTCTGTGTATGCGATTTTTCCATGTTGCCAAATCTAAAGGGTCACTGACGAGACTTTAATAGTCGAAACCGCGGTATGGCCCATCCCCTCTCTCATTAGTGCCTTCGCTGCTCTGAAATGATCTCAGTTAAATTTTTATTTCCAGTCGTGGATGGTTCTGGGAAAGGTGAGTTCTTGTATACAGTGACTTTGGCGGTGGGCTTGGGTAGTCTCTGTTGATTTCTGTTGCGCCTGTCATTGTTCAAAATGAAGAACATCACTAGTGTCCATGTCTATTCACCATTTTTGCATTATCTGCTGGTTTCCACCTGACACATAATCAATATTGGAAATACAGGTAACCAAAACCCCCTGAGAGAAAAATAAATAATCCAGGGGTGGGGGGTTACCTGTTTTTCCAGTACTGATTTCAGTAAGCTAGGAACCAGTAGATAATGCAAAAATGATGAATAGCTACATGCCGTATCTTGTTGTCAATCTGTTATTCTTTCTCTTGCTTTCAAGTGCCTCCCATCCAAAATCTTCCAGGATTTTTCTCAGAATAGTTGCCATGAACGAAACGAGCTGCCTGTCTCTGCACTTTCTCTAGCTTGATATCATCTGTACATAGTACTAGTGGTATCTCAAGCTGGTGATGCATAATCCAGGACTGGTCTCACAACTGCGAATCATTCTTCTTATTTGAGGCGTTAATAATGTGACTGAGGACTGGGGTCTTGCGGAAATTCAACAGATTCAGTTCTGTTTAGAAAAATATGCACACTTTGGATACCATTCTCATTAATATGCTTGCTGCTCTTAAAGGATCTCAGTTTTAATTTTTTACCCATCATTATTTCATGCCTTTATCTGTGCCATATATTTGTATTTAGCTAAAACAACAATACACATACGAGGATGATCCAATAATGATTAAGACTTTTTGAATTATTCCTAAGTAAATAAACGGCTTATTGTGAATATCTGGTTAACAATGTAATGTGCACACGATACACTGGTTAAAATCCACATGTAGACAACAACCTTCTGTTGCTTAGCAACGAGAGAATGTTAGTCAAATGTCCTTGGCCACGTGGTACTTATGCATATAAAATGGGTTGCCATGGCAACAGGTGATAAAATTTTCAATCTTGGCACACAGTTACTAGTATTTATAGCATTCATAACTAGCTTTATGCTTTGCAAATATCACTAACATACAGCTCATAATTCAAGTAGGCTGAGCATTTTTGCGAGAAAAGTTGGGTTTTAGCTGCGAAAAAATTCAGTGATTTTGGGGGTAGGGGTGAGAAATATCTTATAACTTGAGTATACATGACACAGTAAATTGTTTTAAACCTTGAAATGATCAATTATGGGGTAAATGTATCAAAAGATTTTCAAAAGGAACACCTGTCCCTTTCTGAGTCATCATAGCAACAATAGAATTTGGAAAATGCTATAAGCAAGAATTCATAGTGGAAAATGGTTGCTAGGCAACCATCTCTCGATCACATGCGCAAGACTCGAATCGACCGAAGTAAAATATTTCATAGATGAATATTAACACAGACAATGCTCAATTATACTGCTTTTAAAATTTTTGACACAGCTAGATTTATATAGATTATGTCTTTTCAAAGGGCAGATGGTGGCCATAGGTACTGCACGAGTAGTTCTTAAATAACCATAGCAACCAAAGTTGTTCACCAAATTTGATAAAACACGCTCCGTAGAGAGATCAAATGTGTATCTAGTAAACGAAAGTAGTTACCTAGATAGCATGACAACGTTGGCCCTACGTTGGCATTGAATCGCATCGTTGGTAAATGGTTAGCCGTTGGCAGTGAAACGTTGGGCCTACGTTGGATCTATGTTGACCCATTTGTGACACAAAATCTTATTAATTTAATTAGGCAGCCAAATAATACTTAAGTTGGCAGAGTGATGGGAAAACGTTTTCCTTTCAATTATTGTAACGTTGGTCCAACGTTTGCCCAACGTCGTGTGTTTCCTAAAATGTTCATACATGTGTATAATGTTGGCCCAACGTTGGGCCAACGTTAGCACACCAAGCCCGAAAAAATGACAATTCAAACTCTTAAATGGTCAAAACAACTATAGAAAAGCCTTTATATTATCTGAACAGAGTAAGTTGTTACATAATCTGATCAGGCGTAAGTTGCAGGTAGACCAGGACATTCCAGTTTCAATCTAACGTATTTTGGCCAATCTTTGTTCTGCATACATGGTAATTAAGCCGTTTTACTTGTTGGCTTACCTCAAACCAACAGTCCATTAAAATGTGGTGTACAACCAGGAAACACACATTTTGCTCATGCAGAATCAAAGGTACAGAGCAGCTGCACCTTTGATTAAGTTGACCTAGACGTAATATTCCCATCGGTATTCCGTTAAACCTCTCCATACCGACGGAAATGGGATATATTCAGCCCTTGGTCGAAAATGAAAAGTCAGCAAAACTGCAAAACTGTGTTATTCTAACTTATGTAAAATCTTTTCTTGCATATATGGCATGGATAATATATATTCTAGTTGTTAAAGAACGCAGAATCATAAAAAGGTACAAGTAGGCAAAGATCAGGAAAAGGCGCAATCAGAAAAAGATTCCCACTCCATAAACCGAGGTGGGAAAAAACCAAACTAACAATCAGGTACTTTATACCATGAAACATATCGTAAACCGAATGAGCAGCTATTTTCCCAATAGGTGGCCACTCAGTTACTTTAACTTAACTAAAAATATGAAAACATACGTAAGGCGCCAACAGCACAAAAACATTTAAACACCAAGACATAAAACAAAAAGAACCACTACAGAAGTATCGACTTGGAACGATCAGTAACACAAAGTTACTGGCGGGCTTAAACCAGTTTTACAGGTACCTAACCTCACCCTCAGCTTCTGCAGTGGTTCATAACATTTAGTTAGTTATTTGGTCCTTGTGGTGAATCTCTAACTAGTCAATGAATCATCAAGAACAAACAAACAAATCATGATAAACATCCTGATGAATCAAAACCCAGGACTCACAGATTGAGTAAGCTGCCCGACGATGGAGATCTCCCTGGGTGCCGAATAACCTACTAACTCCGGAGCAAAAGAAAAACACCAGTTGGACCCCGGTGGGCCAAGCAACAGACAAGAAGCTATTCTTTCTAAATCTGAAATTTCTATCTTCTACAGTCTGGTTTGTGTCGGACATGATCAGTGACCCAGATTGTTGGTTTTCTCATGCATAGGCTCAGGTAGTAATTGACCTGCACTGATTGACTGTGTAGATGCACACGCTAATCGCACAGGTAATGTATTCCTGATGTGAAACCCAAATTTTGTCTTAAATAATATGTATAATTATTTTTGGTGCAATAAAGAGTAGATTTAATATTCATACATATATTATTTTGTTTGCATTGATAAAAATTATTTTTCCAATTTTCTAGCTTTTTGATACACATGCTTAGATAAGAAACAAATAAGGTATAATCAAATTATTTGTTATCATAAAACAGACAGGTCACCCACTGCTTTCACCACAAATTAATCTGAAACATGATACCCAGAAGAACAGAATATGTGGCCACAATTATCTATGGATAATTGAGCCGCGTCATGAGATAACCGGACTTCAACACAATACTAGTACTCCCAACTATGACTATCACAAAAACGATTAGGGATTACATTAACTCCTCTTAGGTTGCATGCCGCGTCTACTGTACGGATTCCTCATTCAACTAACAATTTTCAAAATTTATTACCTACTGTTAGGGTGACACCTCTTAATTTATTTTCGGCATCTACTGTTAATCTACACGGAGCTTCTAATTCAAATATGTTTCGTAATAATCTTCAGATTAGGTTATCTCCACTCAAATCACCAATTTTACGTAAATATATTAATCCGTTCAAGAGACCTGGAATGTACCCTAGTATTTCTAAGTGCAATGCCAAGAAGTGCAACTGTTGCAATCATTTATGCTCTAAGACTACTATCACTTCATCTGTGAATGGTAGGACATTTTCAGTGGTTAATGATTCTGATTTAGACTGAAAATCAATGGATCTTGTATATGTTCTTACTTGAAATACAAATAAATGTAAGATGCAATATGTTGGACAAACTTGTCGAACTTTGCAAAAACGATTTGGTGAGCACTATCGTAGAATCAGAAAGCCAAAAAATAATGATACCTTTCTGTACCAGCATTTTAAGCGCACTGGTCATTCTCCCAATGATGTTATAGTTCAACCAGTCGAGAAAATCTCATATGATGAAAATTCTTCAGTTAGATTCAAAAGCATCAAACGATTTGAAACTGAACTTAAATGGATAAAATTACTGCAAACACCCTTTCCACTGGGATTTAACGACAACATTTACCATGAAGGCAATATTTCCAAAATGCCCGATTTTGATGTACTTACACTTTCAGAGTCCCGTAAACGTAAATCTAGATCACATGGTATACGGGAAAAGGGTAATGACAAACGTAAACGGTGCGCTGCATTGAAATTGAACATTTCCCTTAATGATTTAGCTGTTAAACTAAGGATTCACGGTCGACATCCAATGCTGTCTTATCTTAGTTCTCTACCTATTTCTGCATTACGTTCCTTGGACACAGAGTCTAATAGATTTTGCGATAGAAATCATCAAATGTATGACGCTGCACTGTTAACAAGATGGTATACTCAGCATGCTCTTCGTCCATTTATCGATTCCGAATCTAATCATACTAGAGGTTTTATTAAAATTCCTTTCATTAATAAAGGAAAAAGGTACAAGTAGGCAAAGATCAGGAAAAGGCGCAATCAGAAAAAGATTCCCACTCCAAAAACCGAGGTGGGAAAAAAACCAAACTAACAATCAGGTACTTATACCATGAAACAATCGTAAGCCGAATGGGCAGCTATTTTCCCAATAGGTGGCCACTCAGTTACCTTAACTTAACTAAAAATATGAAAACACACATAAGGCGCCAACAGCACAAAAAAAATTTAAACACCAAGACATAAAACAAAAAGAACCACCACAGAAGTATCGACTTGGAACGATCAGTAACACAAAGTTACTGGCGGGCTTAAACCGGTTTTACATGGCCATAACCTCACCCTCAGCTTCCGCAGTGGTTCATAACACCTAGTTAGTTATTCGGTCCTCGTGGTGAATCTCTAACTAGTCAATGAATCATCAAGAATAAACAAATAAATCATGATAAAAATCCTGATGAATCAAAAACCAGGACTCACAGACTGAGTAAGCTGCCCGACGATGGAGATCCCTGGGCGCCGAATAACCTACTAACTCCGGAGCAAAAGAAAAACACCAGTTGGACCCCGGTGGGCCAAGCAATTGACTTTATTGATTTACCAAGCATATTTCAGGATAATTCAGTGATACAGTCTACACCTACCTACTTCCAAAATTCAGAACCTCCTATTATTTGTTACAAATATAACAAACCAATCAGAAATACTATTTTAATTTCAATAAACTTGTTTCTGATCTTGATATCCATGCTAATACTCCTAAGTCTTGAGATTGTAAAGATTCAAAATATGTTTATCAACCAGCCGGACATATAGTTACCGGAAATTTAAAAATAATTTTGGATTCTAGAATTCGCAAAATTGTTTCTAAAGGTCCGAAATATAGATTCCCTTCCTACATTAATTTCGACAAATGTAGAGAGGAGATTGCATCTGCATTAAATGATTTCGGTAATCGATGGTGTAAACGAGAGGGTGTTGAGGATAATGCTCTTAAAGAATGGAAAAGAAGTATCTTCACTATCGTGGATAAACGTATTAAGTTTTATTCACAAAATACTAATCTTTTACCTCCTAAACCCAAATCGTCATTTAGGCATTTGAAGCAGGGTATCCAAGAATTTCATAGACAAAACCGCAAACAATGTTGTTGTCGTTTGTAGGCTTCACTACGTTAACACCTTAAAACAGGAGCTTGATGGTACCAGGGCTTATCTGGAGACAGATACTGATGGAGTGTCTGTAGTTAATGCCCACTTAAACGATTTACCTGTTAAGTTTTCTGTTTGTGTCAATGAAGGCCAAGACAAACTTCCTACGATGTATTGGTTACCTAAGCTTCACAAAAGACCATGCAAAGCTAGATTTATTGCAAATTCTAGCTCTTGTACTACCACTGAACTTTCTAAATTATTTACTTCCTGTCTTACTGCTATCAAATCTCATGTTATAAGATACTGTGAGACAGTGTATGAAACTTCAAATAAAAATTGCTTTTGGTCAATAAAAAATTCTGGTGAGGTGCTCAGTAAATTGAAGTGTAGAGGGTTCCGTGCGACAAGCTTGTCCACATATGATTTTTCTACTCTGTATACAACATTACCACATAATCTAATAAAAGAAAAACTTCTGGATTTGATAGAGTGGACCTTCAAAAGGGCATTAAAAAACTATGGTTCACTTTATTTGACATGTAATGACAGAAAGGCTTTTTTCACTTCCTCTGACCAAAGTCGGTATACACTTTGGTCATGTCAGAATGTGTGCGACGCCTTGTCCTATCTCCTTGATAATATTTATATTAGATTTGGGACCAAGTTATACAGACAAATTGTTGGAATTCCGATGGGTACAAATTGCGCACCTCTCGTAGCTGATCTATTTTTATACTGCTACGAAAAAGGTTTCATGGATTCTCTTAACCATGATAATCAAGCTGATGTTATCGAGGCTTTTAATTCCACATCTAGGTACCTCGATGACCTTTTGAACATTGACAACCCTTATTTTGAAGGTATGGTCAATCAAATTTATCCACCTGAACTTCAGTTGAACAAAGCCAATATCTCAGATACCGAAGCCCCTTTTTAGATCTACATATGTCTGTTGCAAATGGATTTGTTTCTTCTAAAAGTTATGATAAGCGCGATGACTTTGATTTTGATATAGTAAATTTTCCATTTTTGGATGGTGACGTTCCTCGTAGTGCTTCTTATGGTGTTTACATTTCGCAACTTATTAGGTTTGCTAGAGTCTGCAATCATGTTACAGACTTCAACGCTTGAAATAAATGTTTAACGGCAAAACTTCTCCAACAGGGCTATCGGTATCATAAACTTCGAAAAACCTTTTCTAAATTTTATCGTAGACACTATGAACTGATTTCCAAATATAATGTTGGGTTAAAGACGCTTTTGAGGGCCTTTCGGAACCTGAATTTTATGGTGACTTGGTTTACAAATTTAAGAAACTTATAGGAATTAATGATTTTTCTTTTCAGTTCAGAAAAATTATAACACGTTACAGACGTATAGGCTATAACTTGAATGTTATGCGACAGTCTGCATGCTTAGTTTTTAACCCAATCATGGCTGATAACTATGCTGCCTTCTTTAATTGCACACCGGTGGGTCGAGCGTCAGACTCTATGATGGCCCCGACTTAAAGCTATTCATTTTAGTTGGTTGGGGCCGGAGCTTCTTGTCTGTTGCTTGGCCCACCGGGGTCCAACTGGTGTTTTTCTTTTGCTCCGGAGTTAGTAGGTTATTCGGCGCCAAGGGATCTCCATCGTCGGGCAGCTTACTCAATCTGTGAGTCCTGGTTTTTGATTCATCAGGATGTTTATCATGATTTGTTTGTTTGTTCTTGATGATTCATTGACTAGTTAGAGATTCACCACGAGGTCCGAAGAACTAACTAAATGTTTTGAACCACTGCAGAAGCTGAGGGTGAAGTTATGGCCATGTAAAACCGGTTTAAGCCCGCCAGTAACTTTGTGTTACTGATCGTTCCAAGGCGATACTTCTGTGGTGGTTTTTTTTTTGTCTTGGTGTTTAAATTTTTTGTGCTGTTGGCGCCTTATGTATGTTTTCATATTTTTAGTTAAGTTAAGGTAACTGAGTGGCCACCTATTGGGAAAATAGCTGCTCATTCGGCTTCAGATATGTTTCATGGTATAAGTGCCTGATTGATAATTTGTTTTTTTCCCACCTCGGTTTTTGGAGTGGGAATCTTTTTCTGATTGCGCCTTTTCCTGATCTTTGCCTACTTGTACCTTTTTGTTTATGCGAAAACAAAGGCGTAGATCAGCTGTGCAGTAACAGCACTGCTGATCAGCATCTTTGTTGTCGCTACATGGATAGCACTATTCCTCTTCTGCTTATAGCCAATACTTCAAGTCTGTAGCGTTTTTTGATTGTGTACATGCCGGTTTGTGTCAGACCTGTTAGAAAATCCCCAAAACCAGTTTTCTTGTGTAGCGGCTAAATTAGCAACAGATACTTATTGCAGTTTGAAGACTTAGAGACAAAGAAACTGTTGCAGAAGAAAGAAATGGTAAATTATTTTCTCTCTCCATTTTATTCTATTTTTTTCTGGTACTGTTCATTTTTGCTGTTGTTAAACCATGTTTTATTATTATCATCATTATTATCATGTTTTGAAAATTAGATAAATATGCCCATTTAATAATAAATTATGCATTTTATTTATTGATTTATTTTCAGATTTATCTAAGTTGTGCTGTGATGAAGATACTGCTACTAAAACAGTTTGCGCATCCCATACCAGATCAGCATGTACACATTCTAACAAAGAAATGGAAACCTCTAACAACGGAGCAGATCGGTCTGCACAGTCGAACAGTCAAACAAAGGAATGAATCCTTCTGCACATCTACCCAGTCTATCAAGGAAGAATTATCCTGCACAGTCTATAGCAGGAAAATACAATCCTGCGAATTCACTAGACCAACGGAGGCCCGATGAGCAAAATGACGTTGGGCCAACGTAAGTAACCGACGTTGAGCCAACGTAGCACACTACCGAAATCCTACGTTGGGCCAACGTTGTCATGTTATCTGGGTAACGTGATCCAGTCAATAGTGTTTATAAAACAAGAGAAAAGTCTCAATCATTATTGGATCATCCTCGTGCAATTGTTTCCGTTATGCTTCTAAATAAGCATTTTGCAATTGGGCCGAGGTGTCCCGGTACATGAATCGGTTTGAACCTAGGCCGAGGTGATCCGGAACCGCCAAAACGACAAAAGATCGAAACGACCCGTTGTACACGCCCACCCCAATATTCCAAACGGCGTACATAGAAAATTTTAATTGTACCTAGCCAATGGACATAAACCCGTAATTGTCTCATTACTTCATATTCAAACATCTCTAATATCGTCAGTATCGATCGAATGTCATGAAAAAGTCAAAGACATAATCATGAAAACATTTAACTTAAGAGTGCATCAAAAGCATTTTACTGACAAACAAGGTAAAGTCCTTAATTAAAGTTTTTACAGTCGGTGATATACAAGTTTTGTTCTGTCTATCTATCTTCCTTTACATCTTAACCTCCGAGGAGGACTTCAGATGGTGTTCCGGTATACCAAGAGCTGAAGGGGGTTAGTTGAAATAAAAACAATGAAAAGTGGGTGACAAGACTTTGTACAGTGCGATCAAGAGTGTTAGTAGAAGCGAGATAGCCGAGTGGTTAGCGCACTGGCTTCTTGTGCTAGAGGTCCCGGGTTCGATCCCTGCCGGCGGCGAGGAAAATTTGTTGGTCCGAACTTGCTTCCCTTCGTATCATTTGCAGGAATGACATGATACAGTGCGCCGTCCTTCGGATCGGGACGTTAACTGGAGGCCCCCTGTGCAGGGACAGTCATCCCCTGTGCAGGTTAAAGATCCCTACACAGGTTCTATCCTCATGCATGTAGGCTCATCCTGCAAACTCACCGGAGTGTACAATGTACACCTCCCAAGAATAATCAGAAATTGATTGATGGGAGTAACAGGAAAACAAAACAGTAGTATATAGTTAAAAGATAAAAACAGATGCTGGTATTCAAGGACTTTTGTGGTTTATCTGGCAGACAGCTGTACTAAACTGAGCCAGAGTGGGTAGTACGGATCAGTACGGGGATATGCAGTGGTAGGGCATTCCAGTGTATAATTGTCCGGGGGAAAAATGTGAACTTGTAGTAGTCTCTTAGAGCTAGGATCTGCCTGTATGCCATAGAGTGATTTCTGGATGATTGTCGGGTGTTCCAGGGATGGCTACAAGGTCGTATGTGACCTTGTATAGGAGGACCAATCTACTATCTATGCGTCGTTGGTCGAGGGTGCGCCAGTTGAGATCCTGTAGCGTCGCGGTCACACTAGATGTTTGTTGGTAATCTCTCATTACCCATCTAGCGGCCCGTCTTTGCACATCTTCAAGTTTCTTGATGTCTTGGTCGGTGTGAGGGGACCACACAGTAGAGGCATATTCTAGCTGTGGGCGGACGAGGGTTTTATATGCTCAGGATTCGCGCTAGCGATCGCCATTTTCGCAAATTGCGACATTTGAGAAAATTTGGCGCAAAAAATTAGACATTGGCGAAAATAATTTGCGATAAAATAGGTCACCTTTTTAAGCCAAAAATTACTTATTCAGTGAAAATTACCACTGATTTACCTGTAAAATTGAGCCTAATTAAGTTAATCCTACTGTCACTGACTGTCAAAAACTCAGTCAACAGTTGCTAGTGATTTAGAGAATTCTATAGACAACGATCTGTCACTTCTGCTGTTGTTTAGATTGAATTATGCACACAGATAACACGCTCTGAGCACATGTTTGATAATAGACCTACACAATGTGTAGAACATATGTAGTGGCGAGTGCAAAAGATCGTCACTATGTTCATTCATACTGTCCTGTCAGGAACCTTTATATAAGTTTTATTTTTAAAGAAGAAAGACTGTTTTTTAGCAACAGAATAACTTGTTCAGCTGCACATGATCATCACACATTTTTATTTCTAGATGCATCTTTATTTTGCTCACTTATTTCAGTATAAAATTTGTGTTTTGTTTCATTTTTAAGGCTATTAATTATTTGGTTAGGTTTGCAAACATCATGATTTTAATTATTTAATAAGTTGCCTCCCTTGTTGATCACGAACAAGTACAAGCTTTTAAAAATGTTTTGTTTTTGTTTTTTTTTTATTTATTTATTTTTTTTTTACTTTTTTTTTTTTTTTTTTTTTTTTTTTTTTTTTTTTTTTTTTTGTTCTCCAATATTTTTTTTTTTCTCAAAAGATAAAAAAAGGGGAAAATGAATAATTACTGATCAGTACCACTGTGTGAGGTGTTTATTTATTTTTTGTAGATCTACATTTCTGCAAAAAAACATTCTTAATCAGTTACTCAAACTAAATATGAGGGTCTGGATGGGGTATAATGATTAATGAATAATGGCCTAAAACTTTTAATGAGAGTGAATAAAGAGCAAAAAAAATAATGATTAGTGAATAATGAGGTCCTAAAGAATAATGAATAAATGTAAATTTTTAATGAATAGCAGAGTAATATAATGAATAGTGAATAATAACATTTTAAAGAATAATGAATATGCTAAAATTTGGCTATGGAATTGTCTTAGATGGCCTCCCTAACATTCCAGAATTTCTTTTTTTTTCTAGGGTCTGGATGACCCCAGACCCGATTTTGTTCAAATGTTGTATTCATATTGAATGTTTGGAAAAAAACATATGTCTGGAAGCCAAGCATGTAGGGGCTCACCTCATGGACCAATTAAAAAAGAAATGTGTCATTTGAAGGCAGAGAAAAATACATTAAATCATTCTGGATGTTTACTGAGCCAGATACTATTTCACTGTTTTGTTTGCTTATGTATATGTATTTTCTTTTTATTCAATTACCCCACTTTGTCCTTACTATGTATGTTCCAATCCTATAATAATCTTTTCTGTGGATGAACATCATCTTGCTTTTTTTTTTTTACATGACAGTACATAATTATAGTGTCTTTTGCAATCAGAAACAAGGCATCACTATAAGAACGTTCATTTATGCAAATCTATCTGGTAATTTAAATGGCGCTACATAATTTTTTTCCTAGCTCGCTTCGCTCGCTCGGTATTAAAGATATTAATAAAATGTATTGTACAATAATCCATACATCACATAGTACTCCTATGCTAACTAGTTTACTAAATAAAAACAACAGAATTTTATTATAACTTTTACCCCTGAAGTTATTTTTTTTCTTAAATAACCTTAGGGTAAAACTTAGGGTGTATTCAGTATTTAAGGTGGAGGGGATTATACTCCCAACAGATTTAAAAGGGGATTTGCTAAAAAAAAAATCGGTATACTATTTCGGAAAGTTTCTATGAGGCTTTGTGGTCTAGCAGAGTATATATGCTTCTCTCAAGATGTTAATATCAAGGTTGCACTCAGCAGTCTACAATTTAATATAGAACTAGTGCTTGTGGCTTGAGATAAGGGATGCCTTAGGTGGGGAACAGCTATTTGCTTATGCATATCAGCTGGGTGAAGAAGGCATGACTAGTAATTATCATATTTTAATGAATAATCAAGCTAATTTTAATGAATAAGCCAAAATTTTAATGACAGTGAATAAATGGCTAAATCTTTAGTGATTAGTGAATACCAGGACCCCCCATCCAGACCCTCAAATATGTAAGGACCAAATCCTGTTCCTTCCCAGGAAACATTTTGAGAGTCATACCTTCTGAAATACTTTAAGCATGCATTTGGTTGGATTCTGGTGCTACAAATAAGACAAGGCTACTGCTATTCCATGCCCATATGGAGTTCTTTTGTGTTGAAGCTATCTTTGTGGCAAAAAGAATGGCCGAAATTTGGCACAAAGTTCAAGAAAATGGCACAAAAAATACCAGATTGGTGAAAGTGGTGGCGAAAGAAAAAAAATCCTAGCGCAAACCCTGTATGCTGTGGACTTCAGGTCCTTGTTATGGATCCGGATATTACGTTTGATGAAACCGAGAGTCTGATTTGCCTTTTTAGTAATAGTGTTGATATGATTTGTCCAGCTGAGGTCTTCTGATAGAGTGACCCCAAGGTATTTAGCAGAGGATACACTTGCAAGTACACAGCCATGAAGATAACATTTAGTTTGGAGTGGTGTTTGGCGTCGGGTCACATGAATGACCTGACATTTTGAAGGGTTGAACTCATATCCCAGTGTTTTTCCCATTTCTCTAGGCTTTCAAGGTCTTTTTGTAGGATCTCTGAGTCATCTTGCTTATCAAGCAAGGTACATGGCTGTGTCGTCAGCCAATAGACGGACTCTTGATCTAACCTGATCCGGGACGTCGTTGATATAGGCTAAAAACAGAACGGGTTTTCTCGTTAATCCCACCAATCAATTTCTGATTATTCTTGGGAGTTGTACATTGTACACTCCGGTGTGTTTGCAGGATGAGCCTACATACATGAGGATAGAACCTGTGTAGGGATCTTTAACCTGCACAGGGGATGACTGTCCCTGCACAGGGGGCCTCCAGTTAATGTCCCGATCCGAAGGACGGCGCACTGTATCATGTCATTCCTGCAAAAAAATGACACGAAGGGAAGCAAGTTCGGACCAACAAATTTTCCTCGCCGCCGGCAGGGATCGAACCCGGGATTTCTAGCACAAGAAGCCAGTGCGCTAACCACTCGGCTATCTTGCTTCACAAAGAAAAGCGAGTATCAGCTTTCACAAAAAAACCGAGAGAAAAAAAAAATAAAATGAATAAACTTTGGCATAGGCTAAGAAAAAACTTTGGTCTAGGCTTACTGTATGTAGTTGAGAAGCTAGCATAGTAAATTATAAATATGAAGGGAACATTATTGAATAGTCTGGACTGAATTATAATATACTGTATACAAGATGTTCATGTTGTGCAAGGCTAGTTTACCATGCAGTTAGTCTTGCAAGAGTACTTGGGTCTATTACAGGGTGAAAAATTTCCATCTTTATTCTATCGGCGAGGTGTTTCTAACGAGTACCCACAATCTATATTTTGGTGCAAAAATATACCACAGTTTTGCTTTATAAAGTGGGGTATAAGGGGATAAATATTACAAGGACATGTTATCCAGATATGCTTGTATTTTGTAGCTGATGAGGTTCTGCTGAGTCCTAAGGAGTTCTCACAGATAACTGTTGGTGATGTTGTGGAAATTTATCACCCTGAAGAGGAGTATAGGTATGCTATGAGTCATCGTAGTAATTTACAAGTGCCATGATTGTTTGCTATAGCGTAAGGCGACCAGTGATCGATCAGGGACCAGTGATCGATCAACTTGTGGTTATCGGCTATTAATTCTCAAAGGATACCTGAAGTAAATCTTATGCTAGTCTCAACTTAAAGCACATTATATTACCTTACAAACATTAACTTAAATTTATTTGGAAAGCTTTTCTATTTTGCATTTTTTAGCACTTTACGAAGAGGGGGTCTATGTTGTACTGATTAAAAGCGGTAATTGTTCAATAAATTCTTCAAGATGAAACGACCTGCATTTGTTCCGACTGGCTAAACTTTTTAACTTTGCTGCACACTAAACAAATCTGATCCGCATTCCAAATCTTATAGGATAACGCTGCGATTAATGGACAATTTCTTTGATTTTTTAGCTATTTTTTCAACAGTTTTCCATTGTTTCTATGGGCGTTTATGCTTTTTTACCACCTCATTTTGCTGCTTTATTAGCTCACCTGAGCCGAAGGCTCACAAGGTGAGCTAATAGGATAGCCATGATCCGGCGTCCGTCCGTCCGTCGTCCGTCGTCGTCCACAATTTCAAAGATGTTCTTCTCTGAAACCGCTTGGCCAATCTAGTTGAAATTTTATGTGGAGCCTCCTTGGGTAGTGGCATTTCAAGTTTGATCGCGAAATCCAGGTCACATGACCAAGATGGCCGCCACGCCCATATATGGTAAAAACCACTCAAAAATCTTCTTCTCCAGAACCGGTGGGCCGATTTCCACGAAACTTGGTATGTAGCATCGGGGATGTCAGCCCATCATAGTTTGATAAAATGATGACCCTTGGATGACCTTGACTAATTTTACGGCAAGGTCAAATTTGGAAACATAGGCTTTTACATGGGAAAAAGTAAAAACTATGGATTTTTGGAAACTATTGCAGTCTGAGGCCTGAAAAGTGGTAGATGCAAACAACTTATGGAGTAGATGAAGGTATGTGATTAATGTAGGTCAAGGTCATCTCTTGACCTTGGCCAGTCTGTCGTCCATACACACTTTTCAAAGATCTTCTTCTCTGAAACTGCTTGGCCAATCAAAGTGAAATTTTATGTGGAGCATCCATGGGTAGGGGAGACGAAAGTTTGATCGCAAAATCCAGGTCACATGACCAAGATGGCCGCCACGCCCATATATGGTAAAAACCACTCAAAAATCTTCTTCTCCAGAACCAGTGGGCCGATTTCCACGAAAGTTCGTATGTAGCATCAAGGACCTCAGCCCATCATAGTTTGATAAAATGATGACCCTTGGATGACCTTGACCTATTTTACGGCAAGGTCAAATTTGGAAACATAGGCTTTTACATAGGAAAAAGTGAAAACTATGGATTTTTTGAAAACTATTGCAGCCTGAGGCCTGAAAAGTGGTAGATGCAAACAACTAATGGAATAGATGAAGGTATGTGATTAATATAGGTCAAGGTCATCTCTTGACCTTGGCCAGTCTGTTGTCCATACACCCTTTACAAAGATCTTCTTCTCTGAAATTGCGCGGCCAATCAAAGTGAAATTTTATGTGGAGCATCCATGGGTAGGGGAGACGAAAGTTTGGTCGCGAAATCCAGGTCACATGACCAAGATGGCCGCCACGCCCATGTATGGTTAAAACCTCTCAAAAATCTTCTTTTCCAGAACCGGTGGGCCGATTTCTACGAAACTTGGTATGTAGCATCAAGGACCTCAGCCCATCATAGTTTGATAAAATGATGACCCTTGGATGACCTTGACCTATTTTACGGCGAGGTCAAATTTGGAAACATAGGCTTTTACATAGGAAAAAGTGAAAACTATGGAATTTTTTGAAAACTGTTGCAGCCTGAGGCCTGAAAAGTGGTAGATGCACTCAACTAATGGAGTAGATGAAGGTATGTGATTAATATAGGTCAAGGTCATCTCTTGACCTTGGCCAGTCTGTTGTCCATACACAGTTTTCAAAGATCTTCTCTGAAACTGCGCGGCCAATCAAAGTGAAATTTTATGTGGAGCATCCATGGGTAGGGGAGACGAAAGTTTGATCGCGAAATCCAGGTCACATGACCAAGATGGCCGCCACGCCCATATATGGTAAAAACCACTCAAAAATCTTCTTCTCCAGAACCAGTGGGCTGATTTACGAAACTTTGTATGTAGCATCGGGGACCTCAGCCCATCATAGTTTGATAAAATGATGACCCTTGGATGACCTTGAATTATTTTACGGCAAGGTCAAATTTGGAAACATAGGCTTTTACATAGGAAGATGTGAAAACTATGGATTTTTTGAAAACTATTGCAGCCTGAGGCCTGAAAAGTGGTAGATGGAAACAACTAATGGAGTAGATGAAGGTATGTGATTAATATAGGTCAAGGTCATCTCTTGACCTTGGCCAGTCTGTTGTCCATACACACTTTTTAGCTCACCTGAGCCGAAGGCTCACAAGGTGAGCTCATAGGATGGCCATGATCCGGCGTCCGTCCGTCCGTCGTCCGTCGTCCGTCCGTCGTCCACAATTTCAAAGATCTTCTTCTCTGAAACCGCTTGGCCGATCTAGTTGAAATTTTATGTGGAGCCTCCTTGAGTAGTGGCATTTCAAGTTTGATCGCGAAATCCAGGTCACATGACCAAGATGGCCGCCACGCCCATATATGGTAAAAACCCTTAAAAAATCTTCTTCTCCAGAACCGGTGGGCTGATTTCCACGAAACTTGGTATGTAGCATTGGGGACTTCAGCCCATCGTAGTTTGATAAAATGATGACCCTTGGATGACCTTGACCTATTTTACAGCAAGGTCAAATTTGGAAACATAGGCTTTTACATTGGAAAAAGTGAAAACTATGGATTTTTTGAAAACTATTGCAGCCTGAGGCCTGAAAAGTGGTAGATGCAAACAACTAATGGAGTAGATGAAGGTATGTGATTAATATAGGTCAAGGACATCTCTTGACCTTGGCCAGTCTGTTGTCCATACACACTTTTCAAAGATCTTCTTCTCTGAAACTGCTTGGCCAATCAAAGTGAACTTTTATGTGGAGCATCCATGGGTAGTTGAGACGAAAGTTTGATCGCAAAATCCAGGTCACATGACCAAGATGGCCGCCATGCCCATATATGGTAAAAACCACTCAAAAATCTTCTTCTCCAGAACCGGTGGGCCGATTTCCACGAAACTTTGTATGTAGCATCGAGGACCTCAGCCCATCATAGTTTGATAAAATGATGACCCTTGGATGACCTTGGACCTTGACCTATTTTACGGCAAGGTCAAATTTGGAAACATAGGCTTTTACATAGGAAAAAGTGAAAACTATGGATTTTTGGAAAACTATTGCAGCCTGAGGCCTGAAAAGTGGTAGATGCAAACAACTAATGGAGTAGATGAAGGTATGTGATTAATATAGGTCAAGGTCATCTATTGACCTTGGCCAGTCTGTTGTCCATACACACTTTTCAAAGATCTTCTTCTCTGAAACTGCGCGGCCAATCAAAGTGAAATTTTATGTGGAGCATCCATGGGTAGGGGAGACAAAAGTTTGATCGCGAAATCCAAGTCACATGACCAAGATGGCCGCCAGGCCCATATATGTTAAAAACCACTCAAAAATCTTCTTCTCCAGAACCGGTGGGCCGATTTCCACGAAACTTGGTATGTAGCATCGGAGACCTCAGCCTATCATAGTTTGATAAAATGATGACCCTTGGTTGACCTTGACCTATTTTACGGCAAGGTCAAATTGGAAACATAGGCTTTTACATAGGAAGAAGTGAAAACTATGGATTTTTTGAAAACACAGACCGAGGCCTGAAAAGTGGTAGATGCAAACAACTAATGGAGTAGATGAAGGTATGTGATTAATATAGGTCAAGGTCATCTCTTGACCTTGGCCAGTCTGTTGTCCATACACACTTTTCAAAGATTTTCTTCTCTGAAACTGCTTGGCCAATCAAAGTGAACTTTTATGTGGAGCATCCATGGGTAGTTGAGACGAAAGTTTGATCGCAAAATCCAGGTCACATGACCAAGATGGCCGCCACGCCCATATATGGTAAAAACCACTCAAAAATCTTCTTCTCCAGAACCGGTGGGCCGATTTCCACGAAACTTTGTATGTAGCATCGAGGACCTCAGCCCATCATAGTTTGATAAAATGATGACCCTTGGATGACCTTGGACCTTGACCTATTTTACGGCAAGGTCAAATTTGGAAACATAGGCTTTTACATAGGAAAAAGTGAAAACTATGGATTTTTGGAAAACTATTGCAGCCTGAGGCCTGAAAAGTGGTAGATGCAAACAACTAATGGAGTAGATGAAGGTATGTGATTAATATAGGTCAAGGTCATCTATTGACCTTGGCCAGTCTGTTGTCCATACACACTTCTCAAAGATCTTCTTCTCTGAAACTGCGCGGCCAATAAAGTGAAATTTTATGTGGAGCATCCATGGGTAGGGGAGACAAAAGTTTGATCGCGAAATCCAAGTCACATGACCAAGATGGCCGCCAGGCCCATATATGGTAAAAACCACTCAAAAATCTTCTTCTCCAGAACCGGTGGGCCGATTTCCACGAAACTTGGTATGTAGCATCGGAGACCTCAGCCTATCATAATTTGATAAAATGATGACCCTTGGTTGACCTTGACCTATTTTACGGCAAGGTCAAATTGGAAACATAGGCTTTTACATAGGAAGAAGTGAAAACTATGGATTTTTTGAAAACACAGACCGAGGCCTGAAAAGTGGTAGATGCAAACAACTAATGGAGTAGATGAAGGTATGTGATTAATATAGGTCAAGGTCATCTCTTGACCTTGGCCAGTCTGTTGTCCATACACACTTTTCAAAGATCTTCTTCTCTGAAACTACTTGGCCAATCAAAGCGAAATTTTATGTGGAACATCCATGGGTAGGGGAGACGAAAGTTTTTTAGCGAAATCCAGGTCACATGACCAAGATGGCCGCCACGCCCATATATGGTAAAAACCACTCAAAAATCTTCTTCTCCAGAACCGGCAGGCCAATTTTCATGAAACTTTGTATGTAGCATTTGGGACTCCAGCCCATCATAGTTTGTTGAAATGATGACCCTTTGATGACCTTGACCTATTTTACGGCAAGGTCAATTTTGGAAACATAGGCTTTTACATGGGTAAAGGGGAAAACAAACTGTTGCAGCCTGAGACCTGAAAGTTGCTAGATGCAGACAACTAATGGAGTCATTGAAGGTAAATAATTACTGAAGGCCAAGGTCATGTCTTGACCTTGGCCCGAGGTCATTTAAATATCAAAATTAAAATTATGGTTTTCTCAGAAATCACTGGGTTTGGAAACTATTGCAGCCTGAGACCTGAAACTTTGCAGATGCAGACAACTTATGAAGTCAATAAAGGTGTGTGAGTATTCAAGGTCAAGGTCATTTCATTATGACTTAATACTCCAAGATCAGGCTTCAGGTGAGCGTTCTCAGGACCAATGGTCCTCTGGTTTCTTTAAACTCACTGAAAAATTCCAAATTGTGTTTGGTGGCTAGAGGTAAACAATAATTATTCTTTCTAAAAATGCACATACCTTCCAAGTTAGCCGCGGTTTTGGAGAGAAAAAGAAGGTGATCGATCACTGGTCCACCTGACCCTGATTCACGCTGTATGATGGTGGGTGTGTTAAAATTACGTCACTGAGAATGTGATGTGATGACGTCATAAATTGACATGTTGAAAAACATTGCGAAGGTTCAAGCTTGGATATGGTTTGTACATATGCATTCTCCAATGCATGTCTGATCCACAAATTTATCAAACATGGCTATTTTTGATTGATCACTGGTCCCTTTATGCTACACCCAGGGTTCCATTACAAAAACTTGCCCATGCAATAAACAGAGAATTTTCGAGCTTTAAAAATTGTAAATTTTCAGCTGAAAATTTTTGATATTTTTCCTATTTTTGCTCAAAACATAGATTGTGGGTACACGTTAGAACCGCCTCGGCAAGGCGGTTCTAACGAGTACCCACAATCTATGTTTTGGAGCAAAAATAACAAAAATAGGTATACCCCTTCATACCCCAGTTTTGCTATATAAAAGTGGGGTTCAGGGGGGTAAATATTACACAGACCTGTTTTCTTGATGCCCACTACATTGAAATTGAGGGTATATTTGACTTTTTTCCTCAATTTTGTACCCTCAGTGTATAGCAGTGTATAGCAGCATATGGATAATCCCCTTAATTTTTGGGGAGGGTGTTCATGACAAAATTTGGGGGTAAAAAAATCTGCAAAGGGCAAATGGGGATGCTGACACCACAGCCTCTTTAGTCCCAAGCCAATTTCTGTGTTAGCTATCCAATCTTTGTTTTAATGAGGTGTGTAGACATATAGCAAATTTAGTCTGAAGAGACCATTTAGGGTAAAATCAGTGTTATATCTGAAACAGTGCCATTACAAGCAGTGTACATTACGAAAACCTGCCCATGCAATAAACAAAGATTTTTTTTAACTTTAAAAATTGCAAATTTTCAGCTGAAAAATTTGGATATTTTTCTTATTTTTGCTCAAAAATAGATTGTGGGTACTCGTTAGAACCGCCTCGCCGAGGCGGTTCTAACGTGTACCCACAATCTATGTTTTGAGCCAAAATAAGAAAAATATCATTTTTTTTCTGCTGAAAATTTTTCATTTTTACAGCTATAAAAATCTCTGTATATTGCAATTTATACGGACTTCTTATTGTACGATTACTCAGTAGAAGCTGGCTTAAGTCATTCCATATTGATACATTAAAAGATATTCTCATACATGTGATACCTCCCTCATCATCAGGGAGACTCCAAGAAATGAGCCATAGAATTGGTAAAAATTCTTTAAAACCATACCACTTTTTAGCTCACCTGAGCCGAAGGCTCATAGGTGAGCTTATAGTATACCCATGCTCCGGCGTCCGTCCGTCCGTCCGTCCGTCGTCCGTCGTCCGTCGTCGTTCACAATTTCAAAGATCTTCTTCTCTGAAACCACTGGGCCGATTGTTCTCATATTACACATACACCATCTACAGGTAGGGGGAAAGAATAATTGTGTTTTTTGTTTTGATCAGATAAGGACTCTGGTTACTATGGTTACTTATGCTTCCCATAGACTTATAATGGAAAAAAGTGAAAATTGCCAGTTTTTGCTGTCTTGTTGGAGATATTTGAATTTTGTTTTTGCAGAAATGTTTATTGAGTAGTCCTCTACGTTTCATATGACTTTTGTCCTAATCCTTCATTTTGATTGGTTGCAGGGGCCCCATATAGGGCAAAATTTCGAAAAACATTCAAAAATCTTCTTCTCAGAAACTGTCAAGGGTATTAAGCCTGTACTTTGTATACATGTTCCTGACAGTGGCCTCTACATAATTTGTGTTTTTTATTCCAGGCGGATAAGAACTCTGGTTGCTATGGCAACTTAAAGTTTCCATAGACTTATAATGGGAAAAGTGGAAATCAGCTATTTTTCCGCTAAAATTGTAGACATTTGAATTTTGTTTTTGCAGAAATGTTTATTGAATATTGTTTGACGTTTCTTGTGAGTTTTGTCCTAATCCTTTAATTTGATTGGTTGCTGGGGCCCCATAAAGGGCAAAATTTTGAAAAAAACATTCAAAAATCTTCTCCTTAGAAACTGTTAAGTGGATGAATCCTGTACTTTGTATACATGTTCCTGACACTAGCCTCTACATAATTTGTGATTTTTATTCCAGTTAAATAAGAACTCTGGTTGCTATGGCATCTTAAAGTTTCCATAGATTATAATGGGAAAAGTGGAAATATGCTATTTTTCTGGTCCAATTGCAAATACTAAGTCTTGAGTTTTGTTTTTTTTCAGAAATGTTTATTGAATAGATATTTACATTTCACGTGACCTTTTTTTCTAATTCTTTATTTTGATTGATTGCTGGGGGCAAAATTTTGAAAAACATTTAATAATAATCTCCTCAGAAACCGTCTAAGGCATGAAGCCTGTACTTTGTATACATGTTCCTGACGGTAGTCTCTACATAATTTGTGTTTTTTATTTCAGTCAAATAAGAAATCTGGTTGTTATGGCAACTTGAAGTTTCCATGGACTTATAATGAGAAAAGTGGAAATTGGCTATTTTTCTGGTTCAATCGCAGATATTTGAATTTTGTTTTTGCAGAAATCTTTATCAAGTAGTCCTCTACATTTTATGTGACTTTTGCAACTAAAATTGTTTCGTCACAGTATTACTATGGCCCATCCCTTTTCTCATTAATATGCTCACTGCTTTTAAAGGATCTCAATTTTATTTTCATTTACTTTAGTTCTAATTGTGCCAGTTCCAGATCATTGCTTACCTTTACCTTTAATCCAAATGGCGGATCCCATACGTTTTTTTTTTCTCCAAAAAATGTTAAGAGATCTCTTAAAAAGTGGGGATGTCTATTCTTTGTATACATGTCACTGATTCAAGCCTCTTTGTTGGAAGTGGTAGCCATTGCATCATATAAAGAAGAATAGTTTTGTATAAGTTTGATTTTTAGTCCTTTTTGTATATTTTCAGAAATGGAAAGAGAATCAGAAGAACTAAGAAGGGAAATGTAAAGACAACAGAGATAAGTATGACTAGTTAGGTGAATGTTTTACTTTGACTGAGGAGCTGGCCTCGTAAAAACAGAAAACAAAGACAATTACATGACGTGACTGAGGAGCTGGCCTCATTTAAAATACAGAAAACAAAGACAAAGTGCAAGGTTCAGTATAACCTTGTCACTGTCAGAGTAAAGCTATTTGCAGAAATATAATGTGCAAGAAAATCTACAAACATATTTATCAAGAAATGATAATTAAATAATAACCTATCAGGCAAAGTACATTTTATTACTACTCAAGTATATTATAGACTAAAGCTGAATATAGGTGATGCTCATTACAGAAAGAAAAGATCATAAATGGTCATGGTCTTGTCTATGAGATGCCTAAGTATGTATAATAGATTCTATGGATATTAGTAGTCTATCATTAGATGACAATTTAAATAAATAAATGGAAATATTTATCTTAGAGTATAAAAAGTTGTGTAGTTGTTCAAAATTGGAAAAAGCAAGGCTCTGGAACTGATACAATAAGATTCCAAACCCTGTCTATAATATCACCAGAAAAGAAAGTGCAACACAAAATGAGCATCATTCCTTTGAGTGATTGAGTGATTCTCAGATAGGAAACCTGATCTCTCTTTTTTTTTTTCTCTCTCTCTCTCTCTCTCTCTCTCTCTCTATCTATCTATCTATCTCTCTCTCTCTCTCTTTTCCCGTTCTTTCAATGAAAACTGATGTACACACAAGTGACAACTTTTGATCTGGGTCTGGGCTAATGTGATTTGTGTAGTTTTTTGCACAAGGTGGATAAAACTATGCTAGCTTTCTAAAACTTACTTTGAAATAGATATCTAATTCAAATATCATAAATTGAAGGGGTCTGCTAAAAATGTGTGAAGAAAAACTATTTTAAGTTGCAACTGTAATTACATAGATAAGATGATCTGGAAAGCACACTGTATATACCCTTTGCTGAGTACCATTTAAATGTACAAATTATATAATAATGTTTAAAGAATTCTGATGTTCGTATATATAACAAAATATGTTTCAAAGAAAGTAATAGAACATATTGGTAGTCACCTCCCCACCCCCAAATCTATTTGAGGGGATATGCTGTTTTGAGTCATTCCGTTATTCCGTACAGGCAATTTTTTTGTAGTATAGCTAACATGTAATATACATTTTTTCCAATTTGAACGAAACTTGGCCCATGCTAAAGGGAATACATTTTGAAAAAATCTGAAGTAGAATTTTTAATTATCATTGAATATTTTGAAGGAGTGTGGCAGATATGTTTATGATGTGCAAGAAGAAGTGTACAGAGTTGTCAACATACTTAATATTTAGGCATTGCACCTACTGAATCATAAATTCATTGAACATGATTTTCTTTTCATTAGCATTTGAAACTGCATTTCAGGGCAATTATGTCACAGATCAGGGAATATTAAAAACCTTGCTTGCAGCTAAATTCTTGTTAAAACACTTTCGTAATGAAACAAAATTGTGTATTTTCAGGTAAAGAATGCCTAGAAGAAAAGATTGGAAGAAAGCTGCAGTGAAGAGGGGGAATGTGAATGCCAGTAGGGAGGTAAGTGAAAGAGGTAAGTATGATTTATGTATGACTGAGGAGCTGGCCTCGTTAAAAACAGAAAACAGGGACATCTTACATGACGTGACTGAGGAGCTGGCCTCATTAAAAACAGAAAAAGAAGACATAGTGCAAGGTTCAGTTAACCTTGTCACTGAGAAAGGATATTTGAAAGGAAATTTGAAAAAATCACGTGACAGCAAATCTGATAGTATGGATACTGATATTAGTCAGTTTAAACAGGCAATTATTGATCTCAACAAGCTAATAGAAAATGTTAGCTCAAGTGTACGGTCAGATTTCGAAACAGTGATCCTCGAAACTTTTCCTGATGTTAATGCTGAATATCAATCAAGAGTCATAGAAAAATCATATAAAGACAAAGAGAATATAGAAAATACAGAGAATATAGACTCTTTTCTTGAAAATACAATGCTCAGACAGCATACAGAACATACAGAGCATGATAAAAATGTTATAGCTCAGCAACATTTGAACAATGATTCTGCAAAAACATATGTAAACAATGATTTGGTTTGTTATCAAGCAGTAAGATTGTCTGAACGGCTTTGGAATGCAGGTAATTTGGTCTTTGGAAGTTTCCACCAGAATGATGATAGATTTTCTCTGCACTCAAGAGGATTTCAGTGCACATGCAATGCATTATGTATACTGTCATACTCACTATGTCATGATGTAGATAATAGCCTGATACTAGATAAAGTGCTATGTGAAGGAGATACTCTTTATCAAACTGTTATCAGCAGATTGAAATCAGATGGAAATTTTGATCATCGTCTGCTGAGCTTAGATGAAATCCCTTATGATTTTGAAGTTGAGATAGGAAAATTTACATTAGAAAAACTGCCTATTGTGTGTGGCCCTCTTATTGATACCCAAAATATTGGTTTGCCAACACTTCATGATACCTTACAGTTAGCCTTCATGTCTGTATCATCAGGTCTTATAACTATTGGGGCCATATGTTCTGCTGTATTTAAAAAGGATGGCATGTATATGTTTTTTGATTCTCATTCCCATGGTGACAATGGACTGTCTTCAAATGATGGGTCATCTTGTTTGATAACTTTCGCAAGTATTGATGATCTAGTTACATACATGTATGCATTCTATGACAGTTTAAATCTAGACACCAACTTGCAGTTTGACTTTTTGCCTATCAAAATCAAGAAGACTGAAGAACCACAGAGCTGTACAAGTTAAATGAATAGTAATATGGAAGCCTACTTTAGGGATCAAAGATTGAAACAAGCTAACAAAGCACAAAGTAAAGTACAAAACATATCCAGTAATGCATCAAACACATTGATTAAAGAATCAAAGAAAGAATTAAAGACCAGAAAGTTTAAGCATCGCACTGAATATTATAAAAATTACAGAAGAAAATGTAGACAAAATGAAGCATTTCAAAGAAGAGAAAGAGAAGCAAAACAATTGGCAAGAAAAGACCCAGTGTTTCAAACAAGAGAAAGAGAATCAAAGCAATCAGCCAGAAAAAATCCTAGTTTTAAGGCTAAAGAAACTGTGTATCAGAAAAAATCTAAGCAATCTGCAAGAAAAGACCTGATGTTTCAAACAAGAGAAAGAGAATCAAAGCAATGTGCAAGAAAAGATCCTAGTTTTAAGACAAAAGAGATTGTGTATCAGAAAAAATCAAAGCAATCTGCAAGAAAAGACCTGATGTTTCAAACAAGAGAAAGAGAATCAAAGCAATGTGCAAGAAAAGATCCTAGTTTTAAGACAAAAGAGATTGTGTATCAGAAAAAATCAAAGCAATCTGCAAGAAAAGACCTGATGTTTCAAACAAGAGAAAGAGAATTAAAGCAATCTGCAAGAAAAGATCCTAGTTTTAAGATAAAAGAGATTGTGTATCAGAAAGAATCAAAGCAATCTGCAAGAAAAGATCCTAGTTTTAAGACAAAAGAGATTGTGTATCAGAAAGAATCAAAGCAATGTGCAAGAAAAGATCCTAGTTTTAAGACAAAAGAGATTGTGTATCAGAAAGAATCAAAGCAATTTGCAAGAAAGGATCCTAGCTTTAAGACAAAAGAAACTGTGTATCAGAAAGAATCAAAGCAATTTGCAAGAAAGGATCCTAGCTTTAAGACAAAAGAAACTGTGTATCAGAAAGAATCAAAACAGTTAGCAAGAGAAAATCAGGCTTTTAAAACAAAGGAGAAAGCATACCAGAATATATCAAAAAAGAGGGCAAGAGAAAATGCTTATGTTCGTGAATGTGAGAGAATCAAGAAGCAGCAAGTAAGGCAGGAAAAAAGAAAATTTGACGACAGTTCAGAAGTCACTACTCCTAGAAAAAGATATAAGCATGACACAGATAATTTTCCAAAAACACACAAGAAAGACTTAAAAACTATTGAAGAGGCTATCAAACAATTTCATTCAGATATTTCTATTGGACCTTTGTATGTTTGTTCATGTTGTCACCAGACATGGTTCAGGAAAAGTGTTTCTAAGTTAATAAATGTCCATATTTCAGCAGAAAGTAAACGACGGCATTGTACAGACTTTATATCTGTCAATAATGAAGAATGGATATGTCATACTTGCCTAAGTGCCTTAAGAGATAGTAAAATTCCAAAGCTATCAGTAACTAATGGCATGAAATGGCCAATCAAGCCACCAGAGTTAAACTTACATCAGTTAGAAGAAAGGTTAATAGCACTGCGTATTCCATTTATGCAGATAAGAGAATTGCCACGTGGTGGCCAGTACTCCTTGAAAGGGAATGTAATTAATGTACCTGTTGATATTCAGCCTACAATAAACTGTCTGCCAAGGCCAATGGATGAAAACTTTACAGTTGCTATTCAGCTGAAAAAGAAACTTTCCTATAAAACGGTTGACTTTAAAGAAAATGTAAGACCATTAAGAGTTTTGACTGCTCTGCATTGGCTTATGAACAACAGCAAGTTATACAAGAACTCTGGCATAGTAATTGATGATGACTGGTTTCGGGAAATTAATGAAAGCTCAGAGGAAACAGTCAGAGAATTTTTAGGAGTTTCAAGAGAACAAACAAATCACAAACATAGTATGGATAATGAAAAGCAGGAAGAAATCTCAAGTAAAAAGGAATCTGATGCCCCAACTGATTATGATTCTGATCATTACAGTGAGATAGATGCTAATGACCATGTTGGCAATATAGATACATTAGTGGATGATGCTGATATTGACAATAAGTGTGACAAAGTTTTTACTTTTGCACCAGGAGAAGGACAACATCCTTTAAGTCTATATAATGATAAAGATGCAGAATATTTGTGCTTCCCATCTATATTCTGTGGACAAACACCACCTAATAAGGAAGAGAGAATTGTTCCACTTCATTATAGTGACATTGTTAAATGGGAATTGAGAAGTGTTGACAGGAGAGCTGCACAGTCAGTTCCAAATATATTCTTCAAACACAAAAAGCTACAGATGAAACAAATCAGTGATAAAGTCAACTTGGCTGTCAGAAGATGTAAAAAGCGAGGTCAAAAAATAACTGCAGCTGAAGCTAGAGATGCAAATTATTTGGACAAACTTGTAAACCTTGATGAAGGCTATTATATATTTCGTCAACTGAGAAATTCACCCGCCTATTTAGAAATGCGCAAGAAAGATATTTTTGCAATGATTAGGCAACTTAGTTTGCCTACTTGGTTTATGTCATTGTCAGCTGCTGATACTAGATGGACAGATCTGTTAAAGATGTTAGCAAAATTGAATGATGGTATTGAATATTCTGAAACAGAATTAGAAAAGCTTACTTGGCAAGAGAAAACAAAGCTAGTTCAAAAAGACCCAGTTACATGTTCAAGATACTTTGATCATAGGGTTCAAGAGTTCCTCAATACAATTCTAAAAAGCAGTTCTGAGCCAATTGGAAAGGTACTTGACTATTTTTATAGAGTTGAGTTTCAACAACGTGGCTCCCCTCATATTCACATGCTTGTTTGGGTAGAAAATGCTCCAACTTTAGAAACAAAGTCAGAAGAGGAAATAATTGAATTTGTTGATGGATATCTTACCTGCAGTAGTGATAATGAGAAAACAGCAAATCTTATCAACCTTCAAAGTCACAAACATTCTAGAACCTGTAGAAAAAAAGGGAAACCAATATGCAGGTTTGGATTTCCATTGCCACCATTGCCGAAAACTATGTTGCTGTATCCTCTTGAAGAAAACATTGACAAGTACAAGAAAAAGAATGTAGAGCTCCAAAAATCAATGAATGAGTGTAAAGAAAATGACGATATGCCATTTGAGGAGTTTCTAGAAAAAATTGCTAAAATGGACTTCGAAGACTATATTTGTTGCATAAGAAGCTTATTGAAAGCACCAAAGGTTTTCTTAAAGCGAAAAGTGAAGGAAATGAGAATAAATCCATTTAATGAAAACATACTTCTTGCCTGGAAGGCCAATCTTGACATTCAGATTGTTCTTGAGCCATATGGTTGTGCTTCATATATAGTTGGTTATATAAGTAAATCACAAAGAGGTATGAGTGCACAACTTGATGCAGCAGCAAAAGAGGCAAGAAGAGGAAATCTTGACCTAAAGAAACAAGTCAGGCATATTGGAAATGTATTTTCTAACTGTGTTGAGGTCAGTGCTCAAGAAGCTGTTTATCTTGATCTGCAAATTCCTTTGACAAAATGTATGAGGGATATTGTTTTCATCAACACATCTATACCAGAAGAAAGAATCTTTCTGTTGAAGCCAAAAGCTGCTCTTGATGAACTTCCAGCTGAATCCACAGATGTAGAATCTGAAAATGTTATACAGAGGTATTCTAAAAGACCCAGGCAGCTTGGGAAATTATGTTTAGCTGATTATGTCTCTAAGGTTGATGTTACTTATCCAAAAGGGAATAAGTTTTCAGAGAAAGTTGATGACACTAATGATGATGACAGTTTTGTCAGTAGCTCTGGTGATGAAAGTGATGACAGCTTTGATGATAATAATAGTCAAAGTTCAGACCTGCTGTTTGAAGCCAAAAATGGAACAAAATACAAGAAAAGAAAAGTACCAAGAATAATAAGGTATGTAAGATACAACAGAAAAAGGGATCCAGAAAATTACTTTAGAGAGCAGCTTATGCTTTTTGTACCTTGGCGAAATGAACAGAAGGATTTGATAGGTTCTTTTGGAACATATGAAGCTCGGTATAACTCAGTGCAGACATCCCTGGTGTCCAAAAGAAATGAGTATGAGCATCATGCTGAAGAGCTTGAGATTGCAAGACAAATGATGGAAAATGAGGAAAGGGACTATGATCAAATTGCACCAAATGCAGAGCAAGAAAATAGAGAGACAGAAGAAGAAGGGTCAGCAGAATCAGAAAAATTTGTTTGCTTTAACCCAAGCAGAGTTGTAGAGCAGAGGCATTATGACATTGGAATAGAATTACAGTCAACTTGCTCAATGCCACCAGTAGAAACAAGTGGTATTTTATTACCAGATGATGAATACTTACAACTACTCAGAAGTCTTAATTTGAGACAAAGAGAATTCTTTAACCATATTGTGCACTGGATAAAATGTAAAGATGAACCGGTTTATGCTTTTCTAACAGGAGGGGCAGGTGTTGGTAAATCAGTAGTGATTCGAGCACTTTATCAAAGTCTGTTCAGGATTTTGAATTTGAAAGATGGAGAAAATCCAGATGATAAGAGAATTCTGCTGTGTGCTTACATGGGCTTTGCTGCTTTTAATATTAGTGGCCAAACCATTTGCTCTGCATTCCACAGGAAAATGTATCAAAAGGGAACCAATCATCTTGCAGCTGATGAGTTAAATACGTTCAGAATTAAGTACAGACATCTGAAAATTATCATTATTGATGAAATATCAATGGTAGGCAACATGACACTAAGCTTTATTGACACTCGCTTACAGCAGCTGATGGGAACAAAAGAAGTTTTTGGTGGTTTAAGTGTTATAGCTGTTGGGGATCTTTACCAACTTAAGCCAGTAGGTGATTACTTGATAAGTCTTGATTTGAAAAAGGGAGCATCTTCACTGGGAAGGAATTTATGGAAAGAGCTCTTTACAATGTATGAATTGGTTGATATCATGAGACAGAAAGACGATCTAGCATTCGCACAGTTATTAAACCGACTTCGATTGAACGAAATGACAGAGGAAGACAAACAAAAGCTGCAGACACGTGTTGTTGACCGTGAAACTGGTGACTATCCAAAGGATGCTCTTCATTTGTTTGCACAGAATTATTATGTAGACCAACACAATGACACTATTTTGAGTCAGTTGCCAGGAGAAAAGTATGTGATATCATGCCATGACAGTGTTGTCTCAGCAAACATTCCTGCCAACAGGCACCAGTCCTTGATTGATAAGCTCCCAAAGGACTATGGACAAACAGGCCAGCTAAAGAAATCATTGACAGTAGTTGTTGGAATGATTGTTGTTCATACAGCTAATGTAGATGTAGAAGACGGTTTAACCAATGGTGCTACTGGTGTGGTAAAACACATTGACTTCAGGTGGATGGAAGGAACAAACCGTCCTAGCATTATTTGGGTATTGTTTGATGACCCTCGAGTTGGTAGAGCAACACGTGAGAAAAACAGGAAATTTTACAACTCAAGCATTCATGCAGACTGGACACCTGTATTTGAAACACAGCGAACATTTATACATAACTACAAAACATTTCAGAGAAGCCAATTTCCAGTGACACCAGCTTCAGGTAAAACAGTCTACAAAGCTGAAGGTGCAACAGTTGACAAGGTAGTTGTTGATTTGTCCCAGAAGGAGACAAGGAAAATACCACACATTCACTATGTTGCGTTTAGTAGAGTGAAAAAGCTGGAAGATTTATATATACTGAATATGAATGAAGCTGCTATGGCATTAGATGATGATGTGAATATAGAAATGAAAAGACTACGCACAGATGCTACCTTAGAACTATGTTATGTTCCGCTGTATAAAATTGGTTCAGACAAAACCAAAATTGCATTCAATAATGCTAGATCCTTGCATAAACATTATAAAGATGTTCAATCTGAACCAAATGTATTGGCAGCAGATATCATTGGATTTGCTGAAACAAGGTTATGTAGTAGGGATGAAAATGTACATTTTGCCCTGAAGCGGTTTAGACTTGTAAGGCTTGATGATACAGTAAAAGAGGCAAACAACAGACCATATCATGGACTTGCATTGTATGTAAAGGAGTACTTGCAGATTCAGAAAGTCATGAAAATGCAATGCAAGTCATTTGAATTCATATTCACTGGCACATTTAGCATTCAACGAGGTTATGTTCAAGTTGTTGTGTTGTACAAATACCCAAAAAGTTCACAGACTGATTTTAGAAACGATATTCGCTGTCATCTTAGGCCAGTTATTGACCTGAATGCTAAATTGGTCATATTAGGGGACTTCAACATACAGACAGATGGTGCCAGTACAGGATTTGTGGATTTTGTGGAGACATTATTTGGCTGTATGCAACATATTAAACAATGTACAACTGACTGTGGATCTGTACTAGATTTGATATTTTCAAATTCTGAAGGATTTTGTGATGTCATTGAGGCATATTGGTCTGATCATAAAATTATATATTGTGCCTTAGACAAATAGATATTCAAATGAGGTGACGCAAAACATGAATAACTGTACAATAACTGGTACAGTACAACCAGTGTTAATTCTTTTCTGAACAAATAATCTCTCTTATGTATAATGGCAAATTCATAATCCCACAAAGATGGATAGCTGAATTTTAATGAACTAAATTGTGTTATTTATTAAGGTTAGCTATTAAATTGTTACTTGGTTCAGATAAATCACTGTATCTCTAAAATTTTTCAGCTTGTCTATCATTACAGAGTAGAGAATTTAACAGAAAAATTGCAGGGCGTAACCCCACTAGGTCTTAAATTTGGTGGTTTAGCAAGTTTCGGGGTTGCCACCTTTTTTTTTTTTTTTTTTTTTTTTTTTTTTTTCTTTTCTTTACATATTCTCAAATAAAAATTCTAGAGAGATTAGATGATAAACACTAGAATAATTTCTCATATTTTTCACATTTGAGTGAGGTATTATCCTAATGTATTCTTTGGTATTCTTTTTTATGTATGAGTCCAATTGTAACTTTTTTGTAATGTATTCCTCAAAATATATGTAGAATTAATGAGACTGTGACTATAACATCTGATTTAAATAGAATCTCAAATATACAGTAAACTATTGATTTCAGTTAAAGGAAGCAGTTTGATGCATTGTAAAAATTGTATTGTAATGATACGGTGATAACTGATATATCAAGTGCTTTATAGTTTTATATAGATAATGTATAAAGGTTTGGAAAGCAGATATGCTTTGTTGCAGGGTTCTGCAAAAAGATATTGTTCAATGTGACGAACAGCAAGTGGCAGTGCTTTTTTATTTTAAAGAATCTGGATATTAATGGATGGCTGTGAGTTTTGGACAGATTCTCATGTCCCGTCTGTAGAAAGTCCATAGATTCCATGGACATCCTGGACATTTTCCATGGAATCAATGGACATTGTCCGTGGAATCTATGGAATGTGTGGACAATGTCCATGGAACCCATGGAATGTGTGGACAATGTCCAGGGTACAGTGGACATTGTCCATGGAATTTTTCCAGCATCTCTTCATGAAAGAGTGGACAAATTCCATGGACATTGTACACTGTCGTCCATGGACAATTTCCACTCTTAGAATTACCCATAATCCCATGATATCTGACATCACTTCCTTTTCCTGTTTCACATAATTTTAAAAAGTAAACAGAAATCTTGTCTGAACAAATCTTCAAACATCTAAGGCATCAGAATGCCAGCAAGCGAGAAACATGTAGAATATACTGCAGACAGACTCAGAGATGCTAAATGAAAGAGAAAACTGCAAAAACATTGATGGGAACTGGTCAAGATAAAGCTTTTGTAGAAAGCATGTGGGGATTGAAAGAACATTTCTAGACAGATAAATTGATAAAAGCTAGGAGTTGCAAAAACAAGATTGTTACGCTTGCTGCCTTGCAGGTAAGCATTTTAGATATTGATGTTAAAATATGAAAAAAAACATGTATGTGCATGTTGTATTTATTTTACTGCAGAAGTATGTATGTGCATGTTGTATTTATTTTACTGCAGAAGTGTCTGGTTGGGGCATGCTAGATTTCGTAATTTGGCCTGAATGAGAAGTCATTTTCAGAAAGACTTCCCGTCTGTAGACAGTCCATAGATTCCTCTAGCTTCATGGTTGATACTAGACTGTTGGCTACCTTGTTGAGAAAGAGCTAGTCATCTTGCTCTTGGTGCATGTTGTACATGTAACAGAAATTATTGATCTTACATTTAGACACAGAAAATGATCATAACATTCATTTTAAAATCCCAACCCAGAAAAGATCTTTTTTCCGCCCCGCCTGGTGTCTGGGTTGGGATTTTAAAATCAATGTTATGATCAATTTCTGTGTCTGTGTCTTTTAATTTTAAGATCCCAATCCAGACACCAGGTGGGACAGAAAAATCTTTTCTGTCCCACCTGGTGTCTAGGTCTGGGTTCTAAAATTAATGTTATGATCAATTTCTGTGTGTTAAATTCTTATGTAGTACATGAAATAATTTGTCCAGCTTTTCTGTCCTGCCTGGTGTCTGGTTTGGGATTTTAAAATTAAGAATATGACCAATTTCAGTGTCCTAAATTCTTAAATTTAAGACACAGAAATTGATCATAACATTAATTTGTGCATCATTCCTGTCCCGCCTGGTGTCTTGGTTGGGATTTTGAAATTAATGTTTTAATCAATTTCTGTCTTAAATTCTAACATTAAAGACAAAAATTGATTATAAAATTAATTTGTGCATCTTTTCTGTCCCGCCTGGTGTCTGGGTTGGGATTTTAAGATTAATGTTATGATCAATTTCTGTGTCTTAATTTCTTACATTGTAATTAATGTTAAGATCAATTTCTGTGTCTTAAGAATTTCTGTTGTACATATAATTGTGCATCTTTTCTCTCCCACCTGGTGTCTGATTTGGGATTTTAAAATTAAGGATATGATCAATATCTGATGAAGAATTTTTGTGTCTTAAATTCTTACATTTAAGACACAGAAATTGATCATAACATTAATTTGTCCAGCTTTTCTGTCCCGCTGGTGTCTGGGTTGGGATTTTAAAATTAATGTTTAGATCAATTTTTGTGTCTTAAATTCTTACACTTAAGACACAAAAATTGATCACAAAATTAATTTGTGCATCTTTTCTGTTCCGCCTGGTGTCTGGTTTGGGATTTTAAAAATTAATGTTATGATCAATTTCTGTGTCTTAATTTCTTACATTGTAATTAATGTTAAGATCAATTTCTGTCTCTTAAAAATTTATGTTGTACATATAATTGTGCATCTTTTCTGTCCTGCCTGGTGTCTGATTTGGGATTTTAAAAATAAGGATATGATCAATATCTGATGATGAATTTCTGTGTCTTAAATTCTTACATTTAAGACACAGAAATTGATCATAACATTAATTTGTACAGCTTTTCTGTCCCGCCTGGTGTCTGGGTTGGGATTTTAAAATTAATGTTTTGATCAATTTTTGTGTCTTAAATTCTTACATTTAAGACACAAAAATTGATCACAAAATTAATTTGTGCATCTTTTCTGTTCCGCCTGGTGTCTGGTTTGGGATTTTAAAAATTAATGTTATGATTAATTTCTGTGTCTTAAATTTCTTAATCAAATTTATTACAATTAAAATATAGAAATCAAATTAATTACAATTGAAATATAATTCTTTTGCATTCGAATTTTGTTTGCTTTTAATAACAACTGTCAACAAGAGATGCTGTTGGTGTTAACCAGAGATGCATCTTGCCATAATGTGCATGAAAGCAATATGATTCAAATGTCTTCTCAGGGTTTACACTGCACAGCCATCTGCTATATATCAGTGGACAATGTCCATGGATTTTGTCCACAGTGTACCTGGACAAATTCCATGGACATTGTCCATGGAACTTTTCCATGGACATTGTCCATGGATTTTGTCCACTGATTCCCTGGACAATCTCCATGGACTGTGGAAAAAGTCCATGGATTCCATGGAAAAGTTCCATGGACATACTGGAAAAATTCCACGGACATACTGGAAAAACTCCATGGACATTTTCCATGGTATCACTGGAAATTGTCCAGTGTTTTCGTTCCAATACTCCAGCCGGACAATGTCCATGGACTTTGTCCACTGATTCCATGGATTTTTTCCACTGGTTCCATGGACTTTCTACAGACGGGGTTGCTCCACAAATGTATAGATACATAGAGCATGATTCAGTGTTGATTATAATGTACATCATGATCAAAAGAATATATAATTTCCAAATATGTACATAGTATATAGATTTAAATGAAAAAGAAGAACTTGAAAATGCTAGATTGAAAAAATAATATAAATATCCTATCAGTGCATGTATTTTGTTACGTTAAAACTTGCATACAATCTTATGTTCATTGACAAGTTCATGAATATATTGTCCAGTAATAATGTGACATTACTTTACCTATTTTCCATGTTGTGGTCTACTCTAGTATAGTTGTTAGATTGTGTTAAACTGTACCATTACATTGGTTTTTACAAGGTATCTATTTTAGTCACAGAAATGTACTAGCATAAGTTCAGTCTTGGAATGTTTTCCGACTATTAATGTTATAGACACAGTCTCATGACTTCTAAATCTATCATTCAAGATTCATTTAAGTTTCTTCATCTTTTTTCTTCATTTTTTAAAATGTTGTCATTAGATTACAATAGCTCTCATTTGTGTAGTATTTTTGTGTTTTAGTTGGAAGTGCCTAATTTTAATGGATTTTAATTGAAAACTATAAGAATCAGTGTAGTGTGATTCAATAAATAAAAAGTATTGGATAAAGAAACTAGTTGTTTTCACTGAAACTCCAACTGCAGCAACTAATTTGGCTTGCCTGGGTAGCACTGTTGAAATGGTGACAGTAAGTTGATTCTGACCTATTGATTACAAAGTTGGATATGAAAGGACAGAGAAGTAGAAGGTATTTAAAGCAATGATCATGACTGGCACAATGAAAACAAAGTCTAAGAACATATAGTCAACAACCAAATTTACAAATAGGTACTGATACAAGGACAACATAATATGGTAAGCAGAGTGAACAGCTGTTTCCCAAAAGGTGACCAAACCCCACACCGAAACATAAACTAGAGAGAACCATATTAAAAATACCATCTTTGATGAAAGCTCATCAATAAAAGTTTACTGTAATTGGATTAAACTAATTTTAGAGGTGTTAATATTATGTTAAAAAAAAACTGCAACAATTTACTTCTGCCACCTTCTACAGCATTCATTAAATATGAAACAAAATAGCATATGTCAAGTAGAAATAGACAATTTTATATTGAATAAAATGCTGACAAGAACTGTCCCAATTTGAAGGTAATACAAATCTTTCACCAGATTTGGTCAGTTGATTTCATGTTTTATGTCCCACTCAATAGCTGAGGGCATATGGATTCAGAGCTTACTTTTAAAGTCTTGACAAAAGACTGGAGAAACCAGGGACTGAACCCAGGATCTTGAGGAGTAGCTTAACCAACATGCCACAGAGGCTTTGGTTGCACCTGAATGCCCTCCCAAAACAGTTGATAGCTTTCTATAAGTTTAATATGAAAGACCTCAGGTGAGCGTTTGCAGGACCATTGGTCCTCTGGTTTTTTTTTTTTTTTTTAAAAATCAAAATCTCCCTGAAATAAATCAGGAATTTTCCTATATAATTCTATACATTTTTAAAACATAGCCCTGAAATGGAAGAAAAATCTCCGATTCCTCATTCAAACTCATCACATGTATATATTCTTCAAAATGCTATATCCTAGTGTAAAACTAATAGACTTGGCAACCATTGAAGTCATTACTACAAGTACTGTACAAATGTAATGACCTTGGCCCAGTTGTTCAAAACTAACGACGTCGTTAGTTAACGTTTCGTTAAAAATTCAAACGTTAATATTACAAATACACTGTTATTTTTTGTTGAAAAAATGTGAGAATCCTTTGCACTGCAAAGGATTCTCACATTTTTTCAACAAAAAATAACAGTGTATTTGTTACTTTAGCTGATATTTGCTCAACAAATTTATGTCTTAACGATATCGTTAAGCTAACGATGCTTTGAACAACTGGGTCCTTATCATTAAATGACTCTAGTTTATCTGCTCACCTATTGTCCAGATCTGTTAATGTACAAGTACATGTGTTAGTTAGAAATCAGCAGTTTATGTAACCATTTCAAGCAAGTCAATTAGTCTCTTAATGATTTGTCATCTAAAGAGAATATATTTCAATGATAATTGAGCCGCCACAGCAGAAAACCAACAATCTGCATATGGGCTTTTGTTTTCGCTACACAAATAGAACAATTCCGCTACTTTCTAAATCCGAAATCACCAGCCTCTAGCCATCTTCTGTGCTTGTACAGCTCCGTTTGTGTCATACTTGTTTGAAAACACAAATTAGGCTCAATTTATATTCAGTGGGATAAAGTTTGACATGTTTGGTTTACATTTAACTTCTCTTTCTGTTGCAGTCGACTCCTGCTTCAGATAACTTCATTACCTGAAGATTTTCAACAGAAAGGTAGGTTGTTCAATTTCCAAGATCTTCAGCAGTTTTTTTTGCCTTGATATATTCAGTGAAAGTATGTTTTTTTTTTTTTTTTTTTTTTTTTTTTTTTTTTTTTTTTTTTTTTTTTTTTTTTTTTTTTTTTTTCTCATGATTTTCAGCAAAATTATGTGTTTTCTTAAGTTTTCAGCAGATTTTTTTTTTTTTTTTGTTTTTTTTGTTTTTTTTGTACAATCACCCACACTGCTGGGGTTAACTTTTCCCTGCCTTTTAATACAAAGCCACTTTCAAGCTTTCATTTGAAAATCTGGAATGTCAGTTGAAAAGACACTACATGTATAAAAATAAGAATATTAGGTATATCCTTGCAAACCCCAGATTTTTTTTATATAAAAATGGGGTTTATGGGGGTATACATTACATGGACATATTTTCATGATGTTTATACTCAGCTCTCATGATGTGTTTCAGGTACAGTGAGTATAGAGCAGTCAATAGCTACAGCTTTCCAGCTGAGGGCCTTCAAGGATGTCCATGTCAATAAAGTCAATATTAAGGTGAGACCATGGGCCAGTTGTTCAAAATTTACAACGTCGTTAGTTAACGATTCGTTAGAATTTCAAACATGAATATTACAAATACACTTATTTTTTGTTGATAAAATGTGAGAATCCTTTGCTTGGCAAAGGATTCTCACATTTTACCAACAAAAAATAATAGTGTATTTGCTGATGTAGTCAGAATTTACTTAATAACTTGAGGTCTTAAAGATGACGTTAAGCTAACAAAGTTTTGAACAACTGGCCCCATTTTGTCATCCCATCCCAACATGACTGTTCTGTCCCGACATGACTGAAAAATTGTTGACTGGGATGTTAAATCTCATACCAACCAAACAAACCAACATGGCTGGAAAATGGTTGACTGATACAAACAAAGCTTTTTAGCTAGATAAATTTGAAACAAAGCTGAGGCTGAGGTAAGGTCGTCAATAGTATTAAGCCTTCGGTCAATGTTTTTGAAGATATTTAGCCGAGTATAAGCCGAGTATAGCTAAACTGAGCTTAAAGCTGAGGTCATGTTAGCTTGAAAGTTTGTACATAGAATTAGGATATAAAGTAAAAAAAAAACACATTCTGTACTCTAGTTTTTGCAAATGTTAAAATCAGTTTTACTCATGAGTCATGCCTTAGTCTCCTTTCATTACAGAATGTGACCCTCGACCTTGTAGAGCTGTTGTTCCGTGATCAGTACCTGAGTCGTAGTGACATGAGCAGAATGAGGAATAGCATGGTATGTAATACAGAATTCTACATAATGACGAGTATTTAGTAATTTTGATGATAGTTAAAAAATATTTTTGTTTATTTTTTCATAAAAAACTCTGCTGTAGATACTCATTAGGCCTCATTTCCACAGACAAGTAGGTTTATCTCAGAAAAATATGCTCATGTAAATTCAATTCTGTGGCAAACCTTTCATTGTCAAATATTTGTGACAAAGTTGATACAGCTAAGAAATATGAGTAATCTTTGCTGTGTGTGAATACAAACTCATTGCCAAAGTTTCTGTAACAAATGATCTTCGTCAAAGAAACATTGTCCGTGGAAAACAGGCTTTAGAATCACCTCAACCAAAGCAATTCTAATGATTACCCACAACATTTTTTATAAAGAAATAAGCGAATGATCCCTCAATTATTTTATAAAAATAACCGAATGATCCCTTAATTACCAATACTCCCCTTAACTCTGTAATGGTACTTCTCTTCATTTGGATAAGAAAAAAAAATTGACAATCTTGTGTGCAAGATATCTAAAACAAATATTTTAGCTAAAGCCTTCACATTTGGTATACTGTTTGGGGCTGAGGAGTAGTTCACCTGACTAACTTTTAAAAACTTTCCATCTAATTTTGACAAAAATACAGAATTTTGAAATTTTTACTCCATTTTTAACTTGTCTCCAAAAAGCCTGTGTTCTTTTTGACAAATATGCTATGCCAGTTAAGTCACTATATTGGGTCTAGAATACTGATATGTGGAATTTTTCCCCTGTTAAGAAAATACCATGGTGTGTGCTGATTTGATAAATAGAGGATCTTACACTTGTGGCCATTTCATATGAAATTTATTAAACTCACCAAAGGCTTGTTTAATAAATTTCACATGAAATGGCCACAAGTGTAAGCTTCAATTTATCATATGACTTTTAAAATAGGATTTTATCGCCTTCAAAGTGGAATTACTTTCAATGACAATTTACATTGTTGTTACAGATGTTGTCAATGATGTTACATATTCCCACAAAAGTATTGATACATGTGTGGTCATAACACTTTTTATTACATGACGTTATCCACCGAAAAACAGCTACATCATATACATGAGCCATGTCATGAGAAAACCGGATTTTAGCCTATGCGAAAACAAAGGCACAGATCAGCATCGCAGTAACTGCGAAGCTGATCAGCGCCTTTGTTTTCACTACACGGATAGTACAATTCCTCTTCTTCCAAAATCCGAACTTTCAAGCATCTAGCCCTTTTCTGTAGCTGCACAGACCGGTTTGTGTCAGACCAGGTCAGAAATCCTGAAGACCGTTTCCTGATGTTGCGGCCTATATGATAATGTGGATTAATTAGAATGAATTTATGGTATGTGATATTTGAGCCGCATCGTGAGAAAACCGGATTTTTGCCTATGCGAAAACAAAGGCGCAGATCAGCTTCGCGGTAACCGCGAAGCTGATCAGCGCCTTTGTTTTCGCTACTCGGATAGTACAATTCCTCTTCTACTTAAATCCGAAATTTCAAGCTTCTAGCTCTTTTCTGAGCTTGTACAGGCCGGTTTGTGTCAGACCAGGTCAGAAACCCCTAAGACCGTTTTCTCACGTCGCGGCTCATATGATACTGTGGGCTAATTAGCATGAATTTGATATGCAATATTTCAGATCAACACCTGTGTGTACCTGAACAAGAAGATAGAGGTCAGTGACATGAGGTGAGTTCATTACAAAAACTTGCCCTTGTAATATACAGAGATTTTTTTCAGCTGGAAAAATTGATAATTTAATTGAACATTTTGATATTTTTGCTCAAAATATTGATTTTGGGTACATGTTAGAACTGCCTCGGCGGGGCGGTTCTAACGAGTACCTGCAATCTCTGTTTTGGAATAAAAATGAAGAAAATAGGCATATCCCTGTAAACCCCAGTTTACTATATAAAAGTTTGGTATAAGGGGGTATACATTACATGGATATGTTTGCATGATGGCAGCCTAAGATTTCCACCTATATCCATTGAGAAACAAATTGTTTCATGTGTTGCCTTGAAGCTCGGCTATATTTTAGGAAGATAACATATTTAGCATGCATGCCAGTCTTGCATAAGGTCCTCCAGTGACTACAGACATTATTTGAAGGAGTTTGTTGATACTGTTTAACCACACAAAAAACTGTTTGAAATTTTGAGCCCATACAATGTATACATGTACTACCAAACGTCTTGGTGTAGATAGACTTAAAATGCCATTTAGACTAAATGGGCACAGCATGTTCACCCAAAGTTTGTCTTTAACAGAAGTAAGGCTCCGAAAATTGTGGAACCTTGGTTTAAAGTTTCATCTGAAAGTCCGGAGAGGCCCAGAATTAAACCCTTGACCCCCGGTTTACAAAGCCACACCACAGAGACTTCTCTAATAATTGTCGTAATTTTTCTAAAGACACCAGCTGCCGAAGGCAGCTTCGACCGGCCAGCCGTAGGCTGGCCGGTCGAGGTGTCTTTAGTATGTAAACACATTGTCCTTCCGAAGTGTCTTCGGCTGTTTCCGCCACATGCCGAACAAATACGAACGCCGTAGGCGTTCGTAAAAAAACACCGAAGGTGTTTAAAAAAAATGATCAAATAAAATGAATTGCAGAAAATTATGTTTTTCAAAATATTTATGTATACATTTTCAATAAATGATTTTCTAAATAAAATTCGGAATCGACCGAACTGGGTGGCCATATTGTTTTGGAATGGATCCATCATATTTTTTTTCACCAGCTTATCGAATCTCACGTTATGCGAAACGCGGGTACCATAGCGTTTCCGGGTCTCCGTAGCAACGGCAAGGTTCTAAAATTATTGAAAATCTAACGCACTGCAGCAAATGATGAACGTTTCTCGCGATTTCAAGAGCTATTTGGAGTCGCTCGCTGTTATGAACAGTTGTAATTACAGATGCCGGAGACTTTAAAGTGATAACTGACGTAGAAACAAGTTGTAAAATCAGGAATTTAACTTTTAACGTGGAACAAATTCAGGAGGGTCGTCATTCGAAAGTGAAAGTACATGTGTAAGTTTAACACAAACAAGTTTTACTCTTCATTTAACACATTTTCTACATTCACTAGCTGCCACAGCAAGCGCGACCAGTTTTGTGTTCCTATTTATGTTGGCGTCACTGTCTATCAACGTGTCTTAACTGCCATAGGCAGTTTTCGGTTTCTGAGATGGATGGCATCACTGCCTATCAAAGTGTCTTAACTGCCGTAGGCAGTTTTCGGTTCCTGAGATGGGTGGCTTCACTGAGACAGTTGGCGTCACTGTCTATCAAAGTGTCTTAACTGCCATAGGCAGTTTTCGTTTTCTGAGATGGATGGCATCACTCTCTATCAAAGTGTCTTAACTGCCGTAGGCAGTTTTCGGGTCCTGAGATGGGTGGCTTCACTGAGACAGTTGGCGTCACTGCCTATCAAAGTGTCATAACTGCCGTTGGCAGTTTTCGGTTTCTGAGATGGATGGCATCACTCTCTATCAAAGTGTCTTAACTGCCGTAGGCAGTTTTCGGTTCCTGAGATGGATGGCGTCACTGAGACGTATGCCGTCACTGTCTATCATAGTGTCTTAACTGCTGTAGGCAGAGTTTCGGTTTCTGATATGGATGGCATCACTGTCTATCAAAGTGTGAGGTGTCTTTTAACTGCCTAGGCAGTTTTCGGTTCTGAGATGGATGGCTTCACTGAGATGTATGCCGTCACTGTCTATCAAAGAGTCTTAACCGCCGTAGGCAGTTTTCGGTTTCTGAGATGTATGGCATCACTGCCTGTCAAAGTGTCTTTAACTGCCGTAAGCATTTTCGGTTCCTGAGATGGGTGGCTTCACTGAGACGGCGCCACTATCTGTCAAAGTGTCTTAACTGCCGTAGGCAGTTTTCGGTTTCTGAGATGGATAGCATCACTGTCTATCAAAGTGTCTTAACTGCCGTAGGCAGTTTTCATTTCCTGAGATGGATGGCTTCACTGAGACGGTTGGCGTCACTGTCTATCAAAGTGTCTTAACTGCCGTACGCATTTTTCGGCGTGTAGGCCCGGTATTCCGAGGGCCCTGTAGTCCGAGGGTCCGTTAGTCCGAGGGCCCGATAGTCCGAGGGCCCGATGGTCCGAGGGCCCGATAGTCCGAGGGCCCAATGGTCCGAGGGCCCGATAGTCCGAGGATCAGAAGATTACACTGTACAACACGTAATTTGCTGTATCACTCTGACAACCACTGATCACGGAGCTTCAATTGAAGGCCACTACCAATGCGTTCCTGTTAGGAGGTTAAAGGAAAATAATTAATTCATTTGAATGTGATCGCCATGCATGGGGTACTTCAATTTCCTCCTCTTTTCAAAACAACCAACTCTATAGGAAGAACTCTGAAAGCCCCTATTTATACAGAAATTTCGTTGTTTGCTTTTTCCAGCGCTGCTTTTAGGAAACGCTGTTTCGCGCTCAGGTGTTGTGCATCTCACCTGCTCGATTGGTACCCGATTACTGTAAACTTAAAAGTGTCAAGATATTGTATGATATTATCAGTTTATTCTCACCGAACCATGTAAGGGATGGGTTTGCAATGGCCTACCCGATCCCAAAATAGCTATAGTAATTTACAAATTGTACCAGTTTACCGATAATGGAACAAGTCCGTTTCCCGATAATGTTGAAGACAGTTCCCCTACAATATTTTTCTCTTTCAAATAAACATGCCTATCGTTCTCTTTGTTCGTGTAACAGCAACGTTTGCACTTATTCCAGAGTGGATACCAGAAAGAATACCACAGAATTTAAGACTTTAATTTTAAGACGTGTGTTCGTGCGCGCGACGTGCGTGTGTGTGTGTGTGTGTGTGTGTGTGTGAAAACCTTGGAAAATGTTGCAGATCCTGATAGTCTGAGGGTCCGAGGCCCAATAGTCCGAGGGTCCAATAGTCCGAGGGCCCGCTAGTCCTAGAATCAGAATATTGGTATTGGATTTATTCCATAAATCCTCGGACCATCGGGCCCGCGGACCATCGGGCCCTCGGACTATCGGGCCCTCGGACCATCGGACCCTCGGGCCCGCTGACTACCGGGCCCTCGGACTATAGGGCCCTCGGAATACCGGGCCACAACCATTTTTCGGTTTCTGAGATGGATGGCATCACTGTCTATCAAAGTGTCTTAACTGCGGTAGGCAGTTTTCGGTTCCTGAGATGGATGGCTTCACTGAGACGGTTGCTGAAACAGTTGGCGTCAATGTCTATCCAAGTGTCTTAACTGCCGGTAGGCAGTTTTCCGTTCCCGAGATGGATGGCCTCACTGTCTGTCATAACTGCCGGTAGGCAGTTTTGGGTTCCTGCAATGCATGGTTAACTGTCTATTAAAGTGTCTTAACTGCCGGAAGGCAGTTTTCAGTTCCTGAGACTGATGTCCTCATTGTCTGTCAAACTGTCTCTCATTTGCTGAGGCTGATGGCCTCACTGTCTATCAATGTGTTTTTTATGCCAGAAGTGAGTTCTTTTTTTTTCACCAGTTTATCAATTCTCAAGATTTGCAAAAACTGAGTACCAGAGAGTTTCAGGGTCTTCTTAGCGACGACAAAGTTCTAAAATAACAGACCGAATATGCAGCAGCAGGAACCCTTAAATCCAGAAGCTTTTTGCAAAACTTTATGTATCGAGCAGCTATATAATCGAAGTTTGGAAGCTTTTAATTTGTTTGTTGTCCAAGGAAATGCATTGAAGTCCGGATTTTAGTCAAACAGGAAGTGACTTAGCCTGTTAGAACCAATGAAAGATATTCGGAAAGTGAAAGTAGAACAATGAATAATTGTGCAGAGGCTCAAATGAAAGTAAAACGCTAAACAGACTAGACAATACACAACCCAAAAGACTGTAAGTTTATATCAAGCACCAGCCGGCAGCTCCAGCCTGTGGCTAGTCTGTGTCTTTACTGTCCATACAACATCCTCCAGAAACTATGTTTTGTGTCTTTAAAATTTCTGTGGCTGGTTGGTGTCTTTACTGTCATTACACCATCTTCCAGAAACTATGTAATGTGTCTCTTCTAAATACCCCAGCTTTTCTAAATACACCAGTCAGTGAATCACAAGTTTTATCAAGCAACTGAAGCAAGCAGCTCGATGGTCGGTGTCTTTACTGCCCAAACACCATCCTCCAGAAACTATGAAAAATTGTGTCTTTTGAAAATTTCTAAATGCTGTAAATCTGGAAATGTTCGCGAGAATATAATTTTCGCTAATATTTGTGAATTCGTTTTCTTGCAAAATCTCGCTAATGAAGAATTACAATAAGATTTTAAAAAAATATCTGTGTGTTTATCCTGCTGCGGGAGCATATCTAACCTGTACGAAACATTTCGCCGGTAAAAGATACAGATTTTTTCTTTAATTTTGCACAGAAATTTGTTAATTCTCGGATCCAAAATAGCCCGGATAAGGCACTAAAGGGAGTATCAATTCATGTTGTCTCTGCTTGATTTTAAGTCTCACAAAACACATTAGGATGGTCTAAAATGAGTTTAAGTGACAACTAAGGCTTTAATAAGAGGCTTTTATAATGTTTGATCAAAAAATTTAAGTTACTTTGAATGCAAATGGAGTTTTTCCCTTCATTTTTACCAAAATCTGGTGATTTTCTGTCAAAAAAGCTGAAAACAGTGAAATTTGATACCTAGTTTTCTTTACGATTTGTGCAGAACATGTTGGTTTCACCAGAAATAAAATGATAATACTGTCTTAAAGTTAATATATTAGGCTATTGCTTTATGAAAAAATATCATGGATATTTGCTCAAATAATTAAATTATCAGCTTTTAAACTTTATCAAATACAGCTTTGACAATCTAGCCAAGACCACATATTTCCAATAAATACCATAAATATACCGTAGTTACCTATCCGGGATTTATTGGATCCGAGGTTATATGCCTCTAGGACTTAAGACAATACATTAGTTTCCGTGCGGAATCTGGGCTTAAAGGTGGGGCGTAATATGCAAATTAGATGGAATTTTGCAAACTTTTCTGGACGGAAAATCAAAAAAAACTTCTGGGTCACCGGGGATCAAAAAAATTTCTGAGCGGAATCTGGGCATAAAACGGGTAAAATATGCAAATTAGACGGAATTCTGGTAACTTTTCTGGGCAGAAATCAGAAAATTTCCGGGCGTAATTGTAAAAGGTTCTGAGCGGAATTATTTGTACGAGGGGGGTTCAGAAAGTTCTGTCATATGTGTTATAACTTTGTTAATAGACATAATACGTTGCTGTATTATACCTTGATTGAAAGGGCAACATTTCTCCTTTATAATGATACCAAAACAATGCACGAAAAGAAATAAATACTTCGAAATAGATGCCTTGAAAGACACCAGGGGTAAACAACTGGCACGTTTTCTTAAATTTGTGAATATTATTTAAAGAAAATCGACTTCGAAAAAATATAATCCATGTAATATAATTTTGAAACATAGATGAATATACCCTGCAAAAATCAAAATCATTCAGCTGAATTTAATTGAGTTATAGTAAAATGAAATATTGAAATTGGCTTGTTGTACATACATTAAAAATACAGTTTAAATTCAAATGACATTTATTGACATCTACACGTAGTCCAGGGAGCTTAAAATGCATTTAACCATTTTATTGTTTCATCCTTGTGTGCTCTATAGTAAACTTATAAAAAAGCAAACACATATCGTGGGCTCAGCGCGAAAGGGTTGTAACTGTGTTTTTCATAATTTTTCAGGAAAGACAAAAAACATTCTCATTTTTCTTCAAAGCGAATCCAAGGGATGTAAACTAGATGTAAGATGTAAAATGTCATTAAAAAACATTGGAAAATTTAAGTTTGCAAAAAATTTAATTTTTAAAAGAGTTATTTGATATTATTTGAGTTACAACCGTTTCACCGCTGAAATGTTGTATAAATCCATTGCATTCTCAGCGCGAAACGGTTGTAAGTAGAGTTACAACTGTTTCGCACTGAATATGCATACAAAATCATGGTTGTAACTTGAGTTAATGTAACAACAGCCAAATACCATAAAACATACTAATGTCTTTGAGTGGATAGCTATTGTATCTTCATTATTTTATAAATTCAATACATTTTGCATTTTTATAATTGATACATGGTATAATTATAGCACCATGTCCATCTAGAAACTTACAACAGTTGCCTGGAAACTAAATGACCACATAATTTCTGTCAGAGTTTAACTTTATTCAACATGAACATTAGATAAGCAAAAGTGAATTCAGGAGTCTTAAGTATTTCATTTTAAAACAACATAAGAATAAATATTAGTCTCAGTGAGAGAAAATACCCCTTTCGGCATGCAAAAAGCAATGGTTCAGGTGAGCCTATGCATCCATAATCTCATCAGAATCATTGCTTTTCTCTGAGGTAATCTGTGGACCAAATGGAAGCTATTGCCCCAATAACAGAATGAGGCCTGAACCCCTGGAAGGGGTCATTTCAGAGCTTCTGAAGGGACTTTCTGCATTGAGGCTAATATACAATGCAATACAGTAAAGCTCCTAATGATTTAGATCTATGATTGAAAACTGTTTCTATCGATCATGTTTAATGTGATTAAAAAACAACAGTTTCATGTTTTAAAAAAGATAGCAATTAGTGCTGAAACAGATAAGACTGATGCATATTTCTGCAAATATGCGAGCCGGGATACTACTTAATTTAAGGAAAATTTTATTCAGTTATTCTCCAGTTAGGTATCAAAATACCTGGAGCCTGGAAATTCTCTATGAAACTAAAAGTGCAGGATTTTTCTTGCTCATAGAAAGTATCCATTTGACCCTTTTCATGTTATTTTCAAAGTGGTTAACAGGTCATAATTAATTATGTGGAGTGTGTATACATTAAACAGGTATGGCAAGCCAAATGCACACTAATTCGAGAAACCTAGGATATGTCCGTTAAACCTGGTTTATCTATTACATAAACCAGGTTTAACGGACATATACCAGGTTTAACGGACATATACTAGGTTTCTCGATCGTTATCCTAAGTTTCATTACATAAACCAGGTTTAACGGACATATACTAGGTTTAACTACAAAACCTATGATAACAGTTGTTAAACCTGGTTTATGTGATGAAACCTAGGATAACGATTGATAAACCTGGTATATGTCCGTTAAACCTGGTTTATGTGCGATAAACCTGGTTTAACAACTGTTATCATAGGTTTGGCAGTAAAACCTAGTATATGTCCGTTAAACCTGGTTTAAGTGAGGAAACTTAGGATAACGATCGAGAAACCTAGTATATGTCCGTTAAACCTGGTTTATGTCCGTTAAACCTGGTTTATGTCCGTTATCGTAGGCTTTTCTGCCAAAACCTATGATATCAGTCCATAAACCTGGTTTAACGCACATATACCAGGTTTATCTAGTAAATGTGGAGATAAACCAGGTTTTACAAACTTTGTCATATTCTTTAATATAGTAGGCAAGCCAAATGCACAATAATTCGAGAAACCTATCCTCCGCCTAGGTTTAAGGAAGGAAACCTATCCTTCGTCACGTGATTACATATACCAGGTTTCTCGATTTTTCATTGGTTCTAGCCTAGATATCGCCGAAAACGTTAAACCTGGTTTCTATGAATCCGATTGGCTAGCTATCTGTTCGGGAAATCTGCATCATATCTGTTTTTGTCCCATACAGGCCTTACCTGAGCTAGCCCAGGTAATTACCATCATACTATCTCCGGTAATTTTACGAGACTTCACGAGAATTCCCGATGATGACTTTAATCCATTTATCTCTAGTGTTTTTATAAGGATGTAATCAACATTTTTATGGCTTTCACTGCGATTTAGTATTTTGAAGATGTTAATTGTTTAATTGTAACATAGAATGTAGGTTCCCGCGATTTGACTGCAATGAAACTATAAATTAACAAAGTAGTTTTGGAAAATGTTTGTAACAAAACCAAGGACGCTGCTACATGTACTTGGTGGTTATATCAGGGCTAAGCACAAAATATGCACAATGCTGATTCTTGTTTAACAATGCGTATATAATCCTCTCTCTTTTTCTTTCTCTCTCTCTCTCTCTCTCTCTTTGTTATTTTTTGTCTTTTTTTTTCAATTTTAAGACACCCGGTGCCAATCTGCATCATAATGTTCGCATTTAGAATTAGCATGAAGTCGTAAATCAATGTTTGCGACTATGCTCTTTCTTTATGTGACCTATTCTTTCTCTCTCCTTCCTTCTCTCTCTGTCTCTGTCTCTGACTCTCTCTCTCTTAAACAGCAATCACACATTAGCATATAAGCCAAACGCGTGCCGGGCGTGTTGACAAAAACAGTTAAATTCAAGATACGCCAGGCGCACGTCGGCGACACGTTAGAAACGCATTACTCCGCGTTTTGAACGCTTGGTTTACGCTTGATGCACATTGATATACGTCGCTGTGCACTCCAGGCGCATTTTGGGCCCATTTTTTTGAACATGCTTAAAAAAATTTCTACAAGCTCAGCGTGTCCCGGGCGTGTGTTTTATATGTTTCGAATAAGTTTTACACACGCGCGTTACCAGGCGCGATGAATACGCTTCGAACGCGTTTGGTGCAGGTTTTAGGCACGCCAGTGTACGCTTCATGCGCGTTCCGATTTTATGAGATAGTGCTCCAGTAGCGTGTCCCCAGCATGTGTAAGACACGCAATGGACGTTTGTTGTGCGGCATGTAGCACGTGCATATCGTGTTTAGGACATACACAAAAACGTACTCCAAAACTTTGAGATTTTTAATACGTCAGGCACACACGCCTCAGTCACTTGCTACTGTGTGACTGCTAAAGCGAGTAAAAGGAACAAATTAATTTTTATACGTCCAAAATCTTCAGCGTGTTGAGATTTTTCATATGCCCGGCGCGCGTTTGTGTCATACGCTACAGTATGACTGCTGTTTTAGTTTAGTTCAATTTTGAGATCCCCAGTGCTAATGTGCACCATAATGTTCACATTTAAAATTAGCATAAAGTCGTAATTCAATGGTTGCGTCTATGCTCTTTCTTTCTTTCTTTCTTCGCATACAGCACTCTGTATTTATCCAAGATTTTTTTTTATATTAAAGAGCAAACATTTCATTATTTTATAGAAACACGCGAAAAGCGAAAAAAAAAAAAAAAAAAAAAAAACATGGGCCGGTTATCGCTAAAAAACTAGAAAAAGTGCCTTGAGAGGCACGTATACCCCCGGCTGGTAGCTCCCCTACACCCCTAGGCCCACAGCCCCCAACCCATATATGCTCACTGATGCTAATACAATGAACCTGCATTCCCGAATAAAAGAGAGCAACCTCAACAAGTACTACTTATAAATTTGTATTTGCAAAAGCACTGTCTAAAACCATGGGGAGGAAGAGTGTAGTAGAATGACAGGTCTATTTCATAACAGTATACAGAGCTGACTTGTATACTCAATCTAGGACTTGATCGCGGACATTGAGGGTCAGGTCCTCAGTCCTAGATGGAAAATAGAATGTCATTCTTCAATAATATTAATTAATTAAAAAAAAAAAAAGAGATGTCCTAGATTTTGACCTCTAGCCCCACCCTGGGCACTGACCCTAAAGTCTAATGTCATTAGGCACAAGGCAAACCTTATAGAGTACCTATGGTGCAAGTATGAATGATTTCTAAACATGGTGGTGAAGAAAAGTACAAAAAATAAAATATTTAAAGAAGTTCTAGATTTTGACCTTTAGCCCCACCCCCACACATGGACCCTAGAGTCTGAACCTTACATGGTGCCTATGTTCTAAGTATGAATGCTTTCTGACAAGACTTTGTGATCCTAGATGTCAAGAAAATAGACTTACAGAAAATTTATCATGGTATCTATCATATTACAAATGTGTCCTAGATTTTGACCTCTAGCCCCACCCCTTGGGATGGTGACATGGAATATGAAAGCAAACCCTATCGGGTATCTATGAACTAAATAAGAGCACATCCCTATGATTGAGTGTTAAGATATGGACTAAAAGAAGAAACATTAACATTGTAAACAGCAAATTTTAAAGGTGACCTAGATTTTGACCTCCAGCCCCACCCTGGGCATGGACCCTGGGGTCCGAACTCATGGAAACAAAGCAAACCCTATAGGGTACCTATGGTCCAAATATGAATGGTTTCTGACCACTAGTTCATGAGATATACACCACTAGAGAAACTTTAACCAAAACTTTGACGTAAATTCTACGAACGTTCCGGAATTACGAACAAACTAACTAACTAACGAACATATGAACGGACGAACGGAAAAGCAAAAGCTATATACCCGTCGGCATAAATGCCGGGGGTATAATAAGTATGTGATCAATGTTGTTATTATGTCTTAAAATGTATATATTGTATGTATTTGATATGTGTCACTCAAATAAACTATTAAACTATCAAACTTTAACACGGGGATGGCTCATATGATGTTTCAAACTGTGGGTTTCCGGTTAATACGGGGTTAGGGCATGAAGAGACTTGATGAAACGAAGTTAGTGTTTCAAGTGAAGATAGTGTTTCGGTCCCAACTACATGTATATATACAGTATAGTTGCCAAACAGATCGATCTTTACGACATGTTGGCAAAACAATTGGGCATTGATTAATCATATCCCCATATTCCCATAAGGCGCGAAGGTGTGAATGTATAATGACACATTAGTAATTGCCAACTATGACATTTGTTAAATATGACCGCATCAAGGCAGATCACAGCTTTATTTTTCAATATACCGTATATATTTTGAATGCGGTGTAAATTTTGCGGCTCCTGTTAATTTTTATTTCCTTTGCGCTCTATCATGCTTTCCTATTTATTATGACCGGCAGGCCTAGAAAAATCCACACATCCGCTCGTATTTACGAGTGAAAGTTCGATACAGGCGAGTGGAAATTTACCCTGGCTCGCCCGACAGGACGAGTAGCATTTTCGGGACTGACTCGAGGCAGCAAATGTCCGTAAATACAAAATCAGCTGAAGATTTCGTTTCCGATTGTCAACCGGATGTTTGCACTACGTCACTAGTCCGCAGTAAATGAAATTCAATAAAATCCGGTACATGGTCCAAATACCGGAAAGCATTGGTCATTTTATTCACGTCGCGCCGTACTATCGAGACTTAAGACGTCCCGGGTTTTATCTCCATGTGATAAAACGGCTTACACCAAAAGTCAAATAATCGAGCATTTCCATTTTGATATCGAAAGTAGACAAAAAAATGTCGAAGCAGGGCGACATTAGTTTTTGATGATTTTTGTCTCTTTTGAAATCCAGATTTTAAGGACGAGTGCACCAGCAGTAAGGACGAGTGAAAATTGTTTACAACTCGCCCCACAGGACGAGTAGGTCCTCAGAAAAATTTCTAGGCCTGCCTGACCTACTGTTTTCAACTAAAAATAAAATCTGGAACCTCGGATTCTAACCGACGTAGCATCTTTTTTTACAGAAGCCGCGTAATTTACACCGTATCGAAACTTATTTATTTATTTATTTATTTATTTATTTATTTATTTATTTCAAAGAGTTCATTGATATATTTTGTAAAGAATTCGCAGGGACAAGCATATTGACCAATCAGATTGTGAGAAACCTGGTTTAACGAAACACGTGACATATTTACCTGGATGAACGATCCGACCAATGGAATACCGAGAAACTTGTGATATGAAAACACGTGACCTTGGAGAAAAACCTATGCTCGGGATAGGTTTATGGAAACCTATCCTCCGCACAGGTTTAGGGAAGGTAACCTATCCGGAGGACAGGTTCAATAGAATTAGTGTGCATTTGGGCCAATGGAATACCGAGAAACTTGTGATATGAGAACACGTGACCTGGGAGAAAAACCTATGCTCTGGATAGGTTTATGGAAACCTATCCTCCGCACAGGTTTAGGGAAGGAAACCTATCCTCCGCACAGGTTTAGGGAAGGAAACCTATCCGGAGGACAGGTTTAACGGAATTAGTGTGCATTTGGCTTGCAGCTTAACTAGAGATTTTACGAAAGGGTTGTTAAACCAGGTTTAACACTTTTTTACCTGTGATATCGCAAGTTTTAAGTAAAACCTATGATAACAGTCCATAAACAAGGTTTAACGCACATAAACCAGGTTTAACGCACATAAACCAGGTTTAACGGACATAAACCAGGTTTAACGGACATATACTAGGTTTATGGGTCGTTATCCTAAGTTTCATTACATAAACCAGGTTTAACGGATATAAACCAGGTTTAACGGCCTTATACTAGGTTTCTCATTGTTATCCTAAGTTTCATTACATAAACCAGGTTTAACGGACATATACTAGGTTTCACAAAGAGAAACCTGGTATAACGATCGGAAACATAGGTTTAGGGAAGAAAACCTAGGATAACGATCGAGAAACCTCGTATATGTCCGTTAAACCTGGTTTATGTCCGTTAAACCTGGTTTATGTAATGAAACTTAGGATAACGATCGAGAAACCTAGTATATGTCCGTTAAACCTGGTTTATGTCTGTTAAACCTGGTTTATGTAATAGATAAACCAGGTTTTACGGACATATCCTAGGTTTCCCGAATTAGTGTGCATTTGGCTTGCCATAATATGGTTAATGATGAGTTGCTTCCCTTCATACATACTGGATTTTCAGTGCGAAAAGGTTGCATCTTGAGTTATAACTGTTTCGCACTATATTTGCCTTATTATTGTTCTCAGTCGGCTCAGTGCGAAAGGGTTGTAACTCAACTTACAACCCTTTCGCACTGAACAAACTATGGATTTTAGTTACAACCTTAGGACAATTATTGGTTTTTAGGGGTCAGGAATGGGTTTCCAGCTAAATTATTTTTACAGTAGTTGTATACATAAAAAATATGACAAATCATGCAAAAAAGTGATTTTCACCAAAAAATGTAGTTACAACCCTTTCGCGCTGAGCCCACGATATAATGGTGCAGCGGTGCCAGAAACGCTATAGGGGTACGTATTTTAATGACGTCATATACATTGCTTTATTATAAAGTCAGCATAGCATCGATAACGGCAATGTTTGTCACATTGCTTTTCTAAATATATTATTACTTATAACTGTAAAGTTGGAGAAAATTTGATCGGAAGTTATAAAGATATAACGCATGAAACGCACACAATAATATTCACAAATTCAAGAAAACGTGCCAGTGGTTTTACCCCAGGTGTCTTTCAAGGCATGTATTTCGAAGTATTTATTTCGTTCGTGCATTGTTTTGGCATCATTATAAAGGAGAAATGTAACCCTTTCAATCAAGGTATAATACAGCAACCTATCATGTATATTAACAAAGTTATAACACCTATGACAGAACTTTCTGAACCACCCTCGTATACACAAAGACCTTGAATTTCAGTTTCAACACACCTTTCAGTTTATAGCATAGAATATATTATATAAACATTTAATAACTGACACGTAAGCATGATGAAACATGCATATCAGTGCTTCTCAACTTTTTGGGTGGAATAATGATTTCGGCTTCCTGGAAAACAGGTTTGATGCCCCAATTATGCCTCATTTACCGGCAGAATCCGCTCCTAAATTTCGAACGGGCCATCTCGACTTTAAGATGCATAAAATGTTTTCTCATGATATGTATGGCTCTTTCTAAAAAAGTTTTCTGTCTTTATTTCAGTATAATGGCCAATGGTTGGGAAGGTTGGTTGAAAGATGCAGAGGGGCAGAACCTGGCTGATGCTGTACTCAAAACAGCTAGCTCATCACTTTTTGTGATTCAGTGAGCAGTATTTTAGGTATGTATACTTCTTATTCTAAATACTTTAATATATTAAAGATACTGCAAAAATACATAAAAGCTGTGAAACTCTGTGGCAAGGGTTTGATGACTAGAAATGTGATGTACTAGTAGTCTACTGATCATAGCTCTTGATACAGGTTTTCTAATCTGCATTTGATGACTAGAAATGTGATGTACTAGTAGTCTACTGATCATAGCTCTTGATACAGGTTTTCTAATCTGCATTTGATGACTAGAAATGTGATGTACTAGTAGTCTACTGATCATAGCTCTTGATTCAGGTTTTCTAATCTGCATTTGATGACTAGAAATGTGATGTACTAGTAGGCTACTGATCATAGCTCTTGATACAGGTTTTCTAATCTGCATCTGCAAAATACACAATTTTATCATGACAGTGGCTGCTTACACATGGGCTTTGTCTTCGAGGTTTGTGACAAGGTACAATATAAGCCAGGCTGCATATCCCGTGAAATGTTAAAACTATGAAAGATCATGTTGTGAAATAACCGCCACTTTGTGAAATTATTTGTGAAATAGATCAGACTGAGGCTGTAGTATGTTTCTGCATGAATGAGTAAAAATAGCTTATGATATGAGCCGCGACGCGAGAAAACCGGTCTTCGGGGTTTCCGACCAGGTCCGACACAAACCGGCCTGTACAGGCTCAGAAAAGAGCTAGAAGCTTGAAATTTCGGATTTAAGTAGAAGAGGAATTGTACTATCCGAGTAGCGAAAACAAAGGCGCTGATCAGCTTCGCGGTTACCGCGAAGCTGATCTGCGCCTTTGTTTTCGCCTAGGCAAAAATCCGATTTTCTCACGATGCGGCTCATATTATAAGTCTGCATGAACAGATGAAAATTGTGTTTGAAGATAGATTTATATATAAAAAAAATGCTATGCCTTCATCTCAAACACTTTCTTATGTATGATTTCTATTATCTTTCAGCATGATCATGTTCAGAGGCAGGGGATGTAATCATCCATGACTCACTCCACAAACCAGAAAAGCTTAAAGATGGATTATTGGGTTCTGATGATAAACTGTTAAAAACTTTATCAACTGTATAAATGAGCCGCCTCGTGGGAAAACCAACAATGTGGTTTCAGACCAGGTCCGACACAAACCGGCCTGTACAAGCACAGAAAAGAGCTAGAAGCTTGAAATTTCTGATTTAAGTAGAAGAGGAATTGTACTATCCGAGTAGCGAAAACAAAGACGCTGATCAGCTTTGCGGTTACCGCGAAGCCGATCTGTGTCTTTGTTTTCGCCTATGCAGATTGTTGGTTTTCCCATGAGGCGGCTCAAATGAAGGACACCATAACAAGCACAGCTCTGACAGCCAAGTTTAATTTTTTCTTCTTCATTAAATATTGGACTAGCCAAAGTCTGTGGGACTTTCAGTTTCAGATCTATATCACCAAAGCCAGCCTGTTGTCCTAAATGTAATAAACAGTACTGCTAATAAGTTAATGCTGTCCTGATATTTTTATGCTCAGTTGATTTGAGAATGAAAATGGTTTTATAAATACTGTTAACCAGAAAGCAAAGATCTTCTCATGACACAGTCCAAAAATGGGAAACAAAGAAAACAGAAATAAATGAAGGAATAGAAAGCAATATTGTCTGTTTCATGTCAAAACATCACTGCTACACCATACATGTACACATTCAGTTATGGTTTACACCAAACCTCTTTCAAAGGGGCTTACAACCAGGTTAGATGCACACAACAGGCTTTATAAAAATCACAAAAGATATGCATGAAATTTGGCGTTTTATGCAACAACGATGGCCTGGTGGTAGAGTAGCAAATTCCTGAGCTAGAGGTCCTGGGTTCCATACATTTGCAGTGTAGTGTCCTTGAGCTCTAATAATATTGGTTATATACTCAGAAATGGCTGGTCCACACAACATGACAAAAATGATATTCTGCCATAACCAAACTAAACCAACAAAAGGATTTAAGAATAAGAATAATTGTTCTGTATATATCTTGGGCGGTTGGACGATAGTGTCCAATTCATAATGAAATGGGCCTGACAGGCATTCCCACATATAACACATTTCTTTCATGAAGATCAGTTTATAAAGCAAACAAACTAAAAAGTTATGTTCTGTCTACATACTAAAAAATAAGTTCACTTAAGGGAAGCATGGTGACCTAGTGGTAGAGCATCGGACTCGCAATCAAGAGGTCCTAGGTTCGATCAACACTTGAGGTGCTATGTTTTGTCATTGAGCAACACACTTTAACTACCCAAAGTACTGGTAAATACCCAGGGAGTGGGGGCTCTGCCCTGACACGACTGCAGCATTGTTGACTAGGACTTTCTGCTACCAATTGAATTTAGCTCACCTAAGCCGTAATGCTCACAAGGTGAGCTTTAAGTATAGCCATGATCGGGCGTTCGTCTGTCGAATGTCCACATTTTCAAAGATCTTCTCTGAAACCGCTTGGCTGATCAAGTTGAAATTTTATGTGGAGCCTCCATGGGTAGGGGAAAGAAAGTTTGTTCATGGGATTCTTGACCTTGACCCAAGGTCATTTAATTCTTGACCTTGACCCATGGTCATTTAAATTAATATTATGTTTTTTGTCAGAAATCACGTGGCCGATCAAGTTGATATTTTATGTGGAGCCTTCTTGGATAGTGGCATTAATATTTAGTTCACGATAGCTTGGTCACATGACCAGCCTTCTTGGGTAGTGGCATTAATATTTTGTTCACGATATCTTGGTCACATGACCAAGATGGCCGCCACACCCATATATGTTAAAACTTCTTCAAAAATCTTCTTCTCCAGAACCAATTGGCGGATTTAATCGAAATTTGGTGAGTACCATTTGGGACTCCAGCCAATCATAGTTTGTTCAAATGATGAACCTGGGATGACATGTTTTATAGCAAGTTCAATTTTGGAAACAGAATCAGAATAGTTTACTGGTGAAACGTCAAACTGACAATACTACACCAGGGGGGATGGGGCTTGACCGGAGGGGATTAGTCCCGAGCTCTCACAAGAGAAGTAAATTTAGACACACAATCATCTGACAATTCAGCAGAGGAGATCAGAGAATCAGGGAGTTCATTCCAATCTCTAATGGTCTGGGGGAAGAAACTGTGTAAATAGGCATTTGTACTTGCTGAAGGTATCTGAAATGCCAAGGAGTGTTGATTCCTACAACGCCTATTTTTGGGGATAAGGTCATCCGTGGGTATTTTTGCTCTCCCTTTTAGACCTTTGTAAAGTAATATAATTCTATTATCCTTCCTTCTTTTCTGCAGGGATTCCCATTTTAGTTTTTTAAGGATGCCAGTCATACTACCTTTTTCATATGTATAGTTCCTAGTTACAAACCTAGCCGCACGCTTTTGCACCTTCTCCAAATCATCTATCAAACCTTCATAATGAGGGTCCCAAACTGAGCTACCATATTCAAGAATAGGTCTCACCAGACCTTTATAGGCAGCTTCTCTCACATCTTGGGGGCAAGAAAACAGATTTCGTCTCAAAAAACCAAGGGTCCTATTGGCTTTGGTACACACATTGCTGATGTGAGTATTCCATTTTAAATCCTTAGTTATTGTTACACCAAGATATTTGATACTCTCAACATTTTCCAACACAGTACCCTCAAGCTTGTAAGAAGCCTGAATTTTACTAGTACGTTTATTTGTCTGCTGCATCATGTTGCACTTGACAGGTTGAAATCTCATACCCCATTTCCTGGCCCAACTACCTAATCGATCAATATCCTTCTGAAGTTTCACTGTATCCTCCACATTCTTAATTTCACGATAACAAACACAATCATCAGCAAAGAGTCTGATTTCCGATTCAATATCTGAGGTGATATCATTTATATGCAACGAAAACAACAAGGGGCCAAGAACGGTGCCCTGTGGGACACCAGATACAACAGGAGCCCAGTCTGATTTAACGCCATTAACCACAACTCTTTGTTGTCTATAGCAAAGGAAGGCATCAATCCATTTAATTGTCTTCCCACCAATTCCATAACTGAACAATTTGCTTTTAAGGAGTTCATGCGGAGGAGTGTCAAAAGCTTTTTCGAAATCCAAGATAAATGTGTCAACCTGACCTTGATTGTCTAAGATTTTTGCCCAGTCATCAATCACTGTAGCTAACTGGGTTTCACAACTGTGGGATTTCCTGAATGCATGTTGCCTGTCTGACAAAAGTTTATGATGATCCAAATGGGACATGATATTAGAACACACTATATGTTCCAGAAGTTTGCAGGGTACGCAGGTCAAGGAAACTGGACGATAGTTGCAAGCAAGAGACCTGTCAGCCTTTTTGAACAGGGGACAAATGTTTGCTAAAGACCATTCTTTGGGGATTTCGCCCGAGTCTATTGACTGTTGAAAAATAGACAAAGGCTTTTACATGGGAAAAGGCGAAAACAATGGATATTTTGGAAACTGTCTCAGCCTGAGACGAAAAAAGAACAGAAAAGTTAAATTTTACAAAATAACCCACATGCTTTCGAGAAAGGCTGGAAATCAGCTGTCATTAAGTATTGCCTAACGTATTACACCAAGAGCTCACCTGAGCCTTCTGGCTCACAAAGTGAGCATACAGTTTACCTATGCTCTCGCACCCCAGATCTCTGCAACGTTGAGGACAGTCCAGCATATAGCCAACTCCATGTGTACTTACACCTTCATATCAGTGTCAGTGAATGGCATACCAAATCTTATTGCTCATGCTTTAAACAGTAACTGAAATTGTTCTTACTGTCTAAAAACTTGCCTCTGATAATGACCAGGTTTTTCGCAGAAAATTTTTGTATGGGGGATGACAGAAAAATTTTTTTAAAATCGGTGAACAAATAAAGTTTTTATGGCCAAAATGAACTTTGCATAGGAATTTTGCATTGGCAAGGGAGATAATCGATGATCGTGAAAATGCATATTTTTAGAGAATTGTTACCTGATCATGAAGATTTTGTTGCAGGTATGTCATTTGTGTCAATTTATAATAATTTTGTGCAATCATAATTAAATAGTTAGAATTTAAAAATTTTGCGGGAAAATATTTACCTCCCTTCCATGAGATTTTTGTACAGGAAATCCTTATTCAAAAATGTTTTTGACCAGAACTTTCTTATTTGTCAACCGATTTTCAAAATATTTGCTGCACATTTTGCGACAAACTAGATGCTTAATTGTGCCAAGAAAATATATTTTCTACATTTGAACAGTTGTAAAATATCTGCGAAAAACCATTATCAGACACTACGAAACGGACTTTTTTTTTTTTTTTTTTTTAGGACTGGTTTGTTGGTTTTGCCTAAACTCTGGATGAAACAGAGTATTTAAACTCCCGCAGCTTTGCTGCTTTTTCTTGTTTGTTTATAAAAGTTTTTCCTTCCAGGACACAGGTGAATGAACTGTGGTCTAAAGGTGACAGAGTAACCTGTGGGGTGATATCAGAGGATACTAGGGTAACATTCACCTTTAAAAGTACTGTGAAGTCAGAAATTTTCATGTGTCTTTTATCTGGCAAATTTTCTATTTGCAGTTATTAGGGAGTTCTTGAATTCATGAGAAAGTACATGTACAATCTATGAAGCTTGTAGTAATACTTTATCAGCGAGAACATTGAATTTGTAACAATTCAGTTCTCACAAACATTTCCAAACTTAACTCAGGTTTTTGGACTGGAAATTTCTTTCTGATTGTGCCATTTCCTGATCATTACCTTTACAGTAACCTTTGTCACAAGTAAATTTGTCTATGTAGTTTGGGTTAAAGACACTTTTAAGTGAGGGCCTTTCGGAACCTGAATTTTATGGTGACTTGGTTTACAAATTAAAGAAACTTAAAGGAATAAATGATTTTTCTCTTCAGTTCGGAAAAATCATATTACGTTACAGACGTATAGGTTATAACTTGAATGTTATGCGACAGTCTGCATGCTTAGTTTTTAACCCAATCATGGTTGATAACTATGCTGCCTTCTTTAATTGCACGCCGGTGGGTCGGGCGTCAGACTCTATGATGGCCCCGACTTAAAGCTATTCATTTTAGTTGGTTGGGGCCGGAGCTTCTTGTCTGTTGCTTGGCCCACCGGGGTCCAACTGGTGTTTTTCTTTTGCTCCGGAGTTAGTAGGTTATTCGGCGCCCAGGGATCTCCATCGTCGGGCAGCTTACTCAATCTGTGAGTCCTGGTTTTTGATTCATCAGGATGTTTATCATGATTTATTTGTTTGTTCTTGATGATTCATTGACTAGTTAGAGATTCACCACGAGGACCGAAGAACTAACTAAATGTTGTGAACCACTGCAGAAGCTGAGGGTGAGGTTAGGTACCTGTAAAACCGGTTTAAGCCCGCCAGTAACTTTGTGTTACTGATCGTTCCAAGTCGATACTTCTGTAGTGGTTCTTTTTGTTTTATGTCTTGGTGTTTAAAATTTTTTGTGCTGTTGGCGCCTTATGTATGTTTTCATATTTTTAGTTAAGTTAAGGTAACTGAGTGGCCACCTATTGGGAAAATAGCTGCTCATTCGGCTTACGATATGTTTCATGGTATAAGTACCTGATTGTTAGTTTGGTTTTTTCCCACCTCGGTTTTTGGAGTGGGAATCTTTTTCTGATTGCGCCTTTTCCTGATCTTTGCCTACTTGTACCTTTCTATCAAGGTCTGATACAAACTCAGGTCATTCAATGTTATACAGCAGTCACACATTAGCGTATAACCCAAACGCGCCCCGGGTGTATGAAAAATCTCAACACGCTTACGATTTTTGATGTATGAAAATTATTTTGTACCTTTAACTCGCTTTGGCAGTCACACATTAGAACGCGACTGAGGCGTGTGCCGGACGTATTAAAAGTCTCAAAGTTTTAGAGTATGTTTGTCTTACGTCCCGGACATGCTAAGCACACCGTATAGATGCGCAGCGAACGTTTAGCGCACGTCTAACACACGCTTGGGACACGCTACTGAAGCAATATCTCATAAAATTGGAACGCGCTTGTAGCGTGCACTGGCATGCCTGGGACTTGCACCGAACGCGTTCGAAGCGTATTCAGCGCATCTGTAACGTGCATGGAACTTATTCGCAACGTATAAGTCACACGCCCGGGACACACCGAGCTTCTAGAAAATTTTTAGACATGTTTAAAAAAATTTTGATCCCACGAAACACGCGAAGATTTTTAGCGACATACAGCGACGCACACCGGACGTACACCAAGTGTACACAACATACTCGATAACACGTTTTGAACGTGTCTCCGATGTGTGTCTGGCATATGTGGAATTTTGCAATTTTTTCAACATGCCCGGCGCGCGTTTCACCTATACTCTAATGTGTGACTGCTGTTTAAACACAGTCTGACACTTCAATGTCTATATCTCAGATATAAAGGGAAGATATTTCTGTTATCATCTTTAGCTGGAAAACTGAAAATTTGTTGGTGTTAGTGGTTGTGTTTATGAAAAGAGAAGTAAATCAACCAGATTGAAAAAGCACACACCCTAAAAATCTATTCCCTAGATTGTGTTCCGATCGTCAACAGCCGTGGTACAGATATTTATCCAGATGAGTACAGAGATGTGGGATTTTGACATCAACGGTGACCTATATTTTGAGAAAGCTGTTAATGGATTTCTCACTGATCTCTTTGCTAAATGGAAGGTAAGGCTTGGCATTGCATGAAATAGTGTGGTAGCTCACCTATGCCATTTACTTCTGCCTGCATTATGGTTTTCCCTAAAACCCATGAGAAATTAATATTTTTGCCTCCCCATATCCTGAAGAAAAATGAATGACATGTTTTTAAGCATAAAATTAATTGGTTCTTAAAAAATGATCTGCTGAATGAAAGTATTATGTTTAATAACATGTTGCAGTGCAGAGGTCATCCTTCAAGAAGACCTCCTGAAACTCGAGAAATGGGAAGAAGATTGGGATATGAACTTTAACCCAGCAAAATGTCAGGTCTTACATGTGACCAGATTCAAGACTCCCATTCCATCCAAATACTTTCTACACAACACTGAACTTGAAAGTGTACCCGCTGCCAAGTACCTTGGGGTCACAATATCAGAAGACCTCAGCTGGGGAAATCACATAAATAACATCACTAAAAAAGCAAATCAAACGCTGGGCTTTCTCAAACGCAATATCAAAGTTCATAACCAAGACCTCAAATCCACAGCCTACAAAACACTTGTCAGACCACAGCTGGAATACGCCTCCTCTGTATGGTCTCCCCACACCGACACTGACATAAAAAAGATAGAATCTGTTCAACGTAGATCGGCCAGGTGGGCTACCCATGACTACAGGTCCACCTCCAGTGTTACTGAAATGCTCAATAAACTTTCCTGGCGTCCATTAGACCAAAGGCGAATAGATACCCGACTGATCATGCTGTACAAGATCACATATGATCTTGTAGCAATCCCTCTAACTGACTATCTCACACCAAATCGCAGGCAGTCCAAATTCATCCACCCGCTGGCATACAGACAAATCAGCACTTCTACCAATTACTGCAAGTATAGCTTTTTTCCAAGAACTGCAGTACATTGGAACGCTTTACCCATCAGTATTGTCATGCTCCCCACCGTGGCACAGTTCAGTCATGCTGTTTGCCAGGTGGTGCATGTGTCTCCCTAATCACCAGATTCTGTTTTTTATCTTTTAAACTATACTAACACTCTTCTTTCACTGTACAAACTCATTTCACCCACTTCACTTTTCTTTTATTTCAGCTAACCCCCTTTAGCACTTGGTATACCGGAATTCCTTCTGAAGTCCTCTGATGAGGTTAAGAAGTAGTGGAAGATAGATAGATAGATAGTAAACAGTCATTTTGGCAAAAGAAGAATGATTTTCTGTCTTGAAATTGTTGAACTTTACGTCACATATGGCTTCTCCTCATTACAAAAAATGGCTTCCTAGAAATGTGTATGTTGTGTTACATTGTATTTTCATTTGTTTTTGATTATCTACCATGGCTGTTTTTCATTTTCCAAATTACTTTTTCATGTTGCTTCTTTTAAATAGGGCAGCAATTCAATATATTCTGTGTACAAATTCTGACACACTGCATCAGAATCTACTCCTTTGCCTAGTGGTAAATGCATTGGATTTTTGTCCAGGGGGACTTTTCAGCTTTCAGTGCCCTGCTATAAGCCCCTGTCCCAGGGGACAAATTGGAGATCAATTTTTTGCTCTTAGCCCTGCCCTTGGCAATAGATAATCTCCTGGGGGTAAGGATCTTAATGATAAAACCCTGTCATTTCCCCTGCACTGCCGGGACACTGAAAAGGTAATTGCCCTGCGCCCCGCACTTTAGCCGGGCTATCCCCCACCCTTCCCTGTAGGTGGGGGTGGGGGGGGCGTGGTTACAAATGACTGGTTCATAAATACAGTTAGGGACACAAGATTGTTTTCAAACTATGCTGCATTTATTTGTAATGGCTTTCATAGCTTAAGACAGTTACACGTGCATATTTCTGTGTTTTAGGAACAAAGTTGCTGCCATGATGTAACCATAGTAATGTTTTCTAGAACTTTCTATGAGGCTCAGTCCAGGGGTGAGTAGTGTTTGTAAGATTTGTATTTCTTTTTCTTCTAATTCAGTTATTGTAAGGAAACCATATGAACTGGATCATGAGAAAACCGGATTTTTGTATATGCGAAAACACAGGCACAGACCAGCTGTGCAGTAACTGCACAGCTGATCAGCACCTTTGTTTTTGCTACTCAGAATACAATTTCTCTTCTTCCTAAATCTGAAATTTCAAGCTTCCAACCATCTTATGAGACTGTACAGGCTGGTTTGTGTCTGACCAGGTCGGAAACCCTTAAGACCGGTTTTCTTATGTCGCGGCTTGTATGTTTTCTCCCAGTATCCCTGCCACTCCCCTTCTCTGGGAAAACATTGATAAGTGCATAATATGAGTACATCTTCAATGAAAGCCATGGAATTTGAGCCATGTTTGAAGCCTAATGGAGCTTGTGCGCTAATTAGAATGAATACAGTATTTACAAAGTACAGTGTTGATTACAGATGAGTTTCCGGCCCACATGCAGGAGTGTTTACAGCAGGACTATCAGGGAAGATTCTATGAAGATTTCTACAGGTATGAATTGTTTCTATGCTTACCCAGCTTGAAACACCATGTGTTTACAGAATAAAAAACATATTTAGAGCCTTACACGATGTCATGTGATGTTAAAATTTTGTACATGTTATGTAGAAATAGGTAGCAACCAGTAACTAGCACAGTCTGAGACTGAAATTAGAAATAACTAAAACAATGCATGGCAGATTCAATAAAAACAAATGGTACACCAAGGGTCTGGCTGTTTCCCACAAGGTGGCCACTCAGCTACCTTAACTTAATCAGATGTAATATTATGTTAAATCATCATCATCATCATATCCGTTTTATAGTCCGTTGTCCTCCACAGAGGGTTGGACTTGTTTGACAAGTCTCCTTCTTAGACGACCTCTCCACTCTGAGCAATTCTGAAAAATATTTGCAACAACTCCTAACGATGGTGTGAATAAGAGCATAAGAAAAAAAAAACACTGAATTAATTCCCCCCACTGAGGGTTGTTATCGGGAAACCAAACTGTTTTGTTTTCTTTTTTTTGTCATTTCACCTTGAATTGTCTTTCTTTCCTTACACCCTATAGAATAGTGATACAGAACGAGCGCTATGAAGAGTGGATGAAGACCCTGAAACAACTGCGTAAACTGTTCAACGAGTATGACACACGGGTCCTCAACTACCACAGGAGACCTGGCTGTAGGACTCCAAAGGCCTATAACTCTACTGCAGCTCAAGGGAACTTTCTGGAGACTCTTAATATGACACTAAATTGTAAGTTGTTATTGGCAACCACAAAACTGATACTTTCAGCCAGTTTTTCTAGCTTTTGTATTTAATCTAACTTAAAAAACCTAAAAAACAACAACAACAAAAAAAAAAACAACATTTTTTTCTTCAATTCCCCAAAAGCTTATGGAACTTATATATGTGCGTTCTTGAAGGCAGGGATGTTGGCGTTATGTGGTCAAATGTGGTGGAGTAAACCGGAGAACTCTGGGAAAACCACCCACCTTGGATGGAGACCACTTCCCTGCCTTGGCCCGGATTTGAACCCAGACCACAGAGGTGACAATCAGTGTGGTAATTAGTTTGACTGCCTCTTGATATTATCTCATTTTTATTGTGGGGTTTGATTTCAATAATATTTGGCACTCCTAGCTTGCAACGTTATAGCAGAAAAAAGAAAGAAATATACCTTTTTGACTGAAAACTGTCATTTTAAAACGTATTACATCAAATAAATACATTAATTCTTGTGTATTAATATGTTATGCCTTATTTACAGTATTTGAGCAGTACTACATGGACCGTAACTTTGACCGTACTGGTAAGGTCGCGGTAGTGATCACCCCTGGGGCAGGGGTGTTTGAAGTGGACCGCGAGCTCACCAATATTACCAAACAACGGACCATAGACTGTGGGGTGGGGAGTGACCTGGTATGTATGGGGGAGCAACCTCTGCACGCAGCACCGCTGTTTAAGTTCCACAGCAAGAACTACCACAATACACTGGAGGTGGGAGATGACTATAATATACCACATTGGATGAATCACAGGTTAGTGGTGGGTTTTACCCACTTCTTGAAATTAAGATACTTATTTGGTTATCATTTAAACACTATTTATTCCAACTATTCTTAGCCTTACTTTGCATTTATCTGTATTATAATTCTTATAGTAGCAATTATTGATATACAGAGTTACTAATTAAATAGATGGCAAAATGTTAAGTTGTGCATTTCCCTATCACTACTGCAGCCTGGGAATAAGCCCATCTTAAGTTGGTGGTTTTCTGGTTTCCACCATCACGCTAGACCACACAAATGCCAATATCTTCATTTAAAATAAATTGCTAATGAGCTTTCAGTGTAATTGAAGTAAAATAAATGTACTGTATAAAAATGTTTTATACATGATATGCCTTATAGTTGGCTTAATCTGTTTCCAGTTTCTACACCTCCAAGAATCAAGTACAGTTTTACTCCAACAAGAGTTTTGTACCAAGGATAAAAATCCCGCCAGAGATCTTAGAACAGTTGAAACATAAAACAGTGGAACCAGAACAGGATCTATCATATGAAGAGGAAGAGGATAATTTCCCATTTGTTGATTATGATGAATATGATGCACAGGTAATGGTGAAATTTATAAAATCAAGACACAATCTTACAATCTTATGATTGAAAATTGAAAGCATATTAGTTAACACACCCCTGCTATAATGGTTTATACTTTCGGGTAAAGATATATGACATGGTATTGATCGCCCATTCAAGGTTTGTGGTTTTCCTTGGGGTAGTCAGTTTCCTCCACCATGTATGACCAACATAATGCTTACATTACAGGTCATTGACGCTCTATAACCATAAACCAGTCTAAATAGCCAAAATTTAGTGATTCTAGCTGACGTCAGCTAGAATGAGTATTTGGGGCACATGGGGGTTATAGCGATTAGGGGCCGGTTGTTCAAAACTTCCTTTGCTTAATGTCATCGTTAAGACCACAACTTGTTAAGTAAATGCGGACTACATAATCAAATACAATGCATTGCAAAGGATTCTCACATTTAATCAACAAACAATAACAGTGTATTTGTAATATTCAAGTTTGAAATTTTAATGAATTGTTAACTAACGACGTAATTAATTTTGAACAACTGGGCCCAGTATGTGCAGTATTGAGTAAGCGTCAATGACGTGCTTTCATCCTCACTTTTAGGAAAGCTTTAATTAGTTCTATGATCTCTTGAAGTAAACTAAATATACATATGTTTTAACTTTTATACAAATGCAGTGTCAACTGACCACACAATGCTGATGTGTATAAACTGCATAGCACTCTCTTGCCCTTGTTCTAAGCAACTTTGCCATAACTACATTGCACTCCCTATGCAGGTGTTCAAACTCCCCACCAGAAATGCGCCACAGCTGGGTCTCGGGAGGAGCAGTAGGGGTAAGGAGAATCGGGAACCAAAGAGACACCCACAGACCTACATGGAAGCTAAACTGGGTCATCGCCCCAGAACGAGACACACGTCAGACAATATCTCCCAGCTGCCGGTAGAAAAGCTGGATAAGAAACCGGCCCTGGGGGTGTCCCCAGCTGTGTCTATCATGTCCAAGTCCAGCAGTGGGGGAGACCTGTCAGCTTCACTGGGATGTTATACTACTGCAGGTAGGGGTGAATGTTTGTTTGTCTGATAAAAATCATATTCCTGCTTTGAAAAATAGGTGGTTATTAATTATTCACATAAGTATTGGCAAGATCAAACTTGGAGTTTTTATTTACTTTTTTTGGCAACTTTGTACTACCCTTTTTTGACTTTAGAATTTTCTTTATACTTAATATTTTAAGAATGAACTTGTAAATGCATCAACATGAAAAAGATCGTACATTTTCCATGACTCCATGAGACCTTGCGGAAAATCATGTTTGATCTCTCTATATAGTATAATAAGAGATAGTAAAATTTTCCTTTTAGGCAAAGACCGACAAAGTACAGTTTCGATAGATTCAGATTTTGAGCCATACCACTATGTAAGACCAGTTATTGGAAGTGCCGGGTCACCAGTTGGCCATTCCAAGAAATACCTTCACAAGTACAAACAGCGGAGAGCTCTCATCAACCCATTTGCTCCGTCCAGGATGCAGTTCAAAATGACGTCAAATAGACGACGATGGGTACATGCTTTTCCCACTGGTGAGTTTTTCTATCAAATTAGTTAAATGTTTGTTTTTTTCCTAATGAGAGCATACTTTTGTCGTCGTCCATACAGGTTTTTCTGTAGCACACTGAGGTATTTTTAAACCTCACCAGAGGTCAAAACTTCAAGATGCTAGCCAAATATTTGACATTAGTTAGAATTTTTTTACCATAAGCATGATAAGTAGGTCATTTCTGTTTCTGTATTGTGATAAGCTTTGAAAAACGTATTGGCTTTATTTATTGGTAGCAAAACTAAATGACTTCATCAGCTACAAAAACTATATCCACCAATGTACAAAGATCTTCAGAGGCTCTGCTACATGTACATTGCTTTTAATAGTGAATTTCAAAGTTCCGGTCAAAACAACCCAATATCTATATTGCTAACAAATAGATTCTATTAATAGTGACAACAATGTCAATTTTCAAAATTTGATGCAGGTTATCACAGTATATGCTTTATTTAGTATCAAAATACACTATGTCGCTGTAGGAATCCTCTTGGACAAGTTCACCGATTTATACTTTCAAAAACTTGTTGTATACTATCAAAAGATTGTTGTAGATCCCCAAGGTGTAGCAGTGCAGACCCATCATGTACATACATACAGTTACACAGATCATGAAGAGGTAGATGATACTTCAACACACCAACCCACCAGGGAGGTTATAGAGGTATACTTATACTTTAAAGTTCTTGTCATCACCTAGCTTTCACTGAGAGCACCTGTTAGAATTAAAATAGATTCTAAAAATGCATGGTGCTTAAAATTTCAAAACATACATATTATAAGTATCATGCTCAGATAGAAATGGACAGTGTTGGCAGTGAAGCATTTAGATATGAAAATGTATTAAAAGTCTGATACCGTGGCTGAGCGGTTAAGAGCACTGTTTCTTAATCACTCGATCACTCACCGCTGTGTCTGGTGTGGGTTCGAGTCCCGCTCTGGCCACATGCGAGACATGTGAGACAAGCCAAGTCTGCTTGCGGGTGTGCCAGGTGTTTTTTTTCGGGGTTCTCCCGTTTTCGCCCACCGACTGATTGGCCCATCTCATATGAGCTGAAATAATCTTCAAATGGATGTAAAACTGAATTAAAAAAGAAAGTCTGATAAGAATGATAAACAAAATACAGATGTACTGTACACGATTTATGTCATCAATCTGGCAATCTGAGCCGATTGGCTGTGTTTGTGTCCTTTGTCAGGCAGCCCAGTTAGCAGTTCAGTTGAGGAAAGAAAGAGGGAATGCTCGCAAGTTTGATGATTCAAGTTCTGATATCAGTGGGTGAGTAGTATTTGATAGTTGTAGGGGATGTAAAATATTGAACAGATTAGACAAACATTCCATCTAGACTTTAAAGCTAAGATGCATTTGTGGTTATGCCTTTTGCCTTACAACTCTTCAGAGAGTCTGATCAGTGTTGATACTGAACTGTGCTATATATCTTTATGAATTTTTACCCTATGGTGATATATATAGTGCCATTTAAATTTGTACAAATCATTTTATTTTAATAGTTTGAAAAAGTTCCAGCCGGTTTTGCTTGTTTGATCAAGGGCAATCGCTGTTAAATCAACAGCAATACTGCATGGCTTTGTTTTTCAGAGGTGAGGATTTGGGAGACAATTCCAGTTACAAGTCACCAAGTCATCATGACACTGGTGAGTTTACTTCCTTACATTAAATAAAAACAAAATACATGTATAAAAGTGCAACTGGAAAATAATTTCAGAGAAAGTAATAGGAACTTTTAAACTGAAAACTGGAGATGGATTGATCTTGGAATGTCTCTGATTTCTATTGATTATTGTTTTACAAGCATGTGTCAATGGTAGATTTAGAGGAAGTTTGTGGTTTCACTCGAACCCCATCTGTGACCTATTATTTGGTTTTCATGGTATAAAATGAACCCTCTATGTTCGGTTTGAACCTCCTTCCAGAAGTCCTGGATCTGCCCCTGATCAAGAAATGATACCAGCCTAATCAGGGCATACACTGTTGGGTATTCCTTATCTCATTACAAAAACTTACCCATGTAATATACAGAGATTTTTTTCAGCTGTAAATCATCAGAAAAAATTTGACATTTTTAGCTCACCTGAGCCGTTAGGCTCACAAGGTGAGCTTATAGAATGGCCATGATCCGGCGTCCGTCCGTCGTCGTCCGTCGTCGTCCGTCGTCCACCATTTTCAAAGATCTTCTTCTCTGAAAGCGCTTGGCCAATCAAAGCCAAATTTTATATGAAGCATCTATGGGAAGGGGGAAACAATGTGTTTATAAATAATCCAGGTCACATGACCAAGATGGCCGCCACGCCCATATATGGTAAAAACCCTTCAAAATTCTTCTTCTCCGGAACCACTGGACCGATTTCAACGAAACATGGCATGAAGCATCTGGGACTAGAGTACTATAATGTGTTTATAAATTATGACCTTTGGATGACCTTGACCTATTTTACGGCAAGGTCAACATAGGTCACCAATGCATTGGAATGGGGAAAACTTTTAAAATGTCATTTAAAGTGAAAGTGTTGCAGGAAATGGGCAGTACGACTGAATATTAATGATTCTGAAAAAAATTGGACCCCAGGGGCTCATTTGCCCCAACCCCGGGGCATTATACATGTATATCACCATAATATGCAAACATCTTCTCCTCTGAAACCGCTTGGCCAATCAAAGCCAAATTACATGTGAAGCATCTATAGAAATGGGGAATCGATGTGTATATAGATAATCAAGGTCACATGACCAAGATGGCCGCCATGCCCATATATGGTATAAACCCTTCAAAAATCTTCTCTGGAACCGGTGGACCGATTTCAACGAAACTTGGTGTGAAGCATCTATGGCTTAAGTACTACAATGTATATATAAATCATGACCTGAGATGACCTTTATAAATCATGACCCTGTGATGACCTTGACCCAGTTTATGGGTTGGCCATGCATTTAAATGGGGAAAACTGTTAAAATGTCATTTGAAGGGAAAAGCCAGCAGGAAATTGGCAAATGGAGAGAATATTGATTATTCTGAAAAAAAAATCCCCAGGGGCTTCATCTGCCCCTGCACTGGGGTTAAATACCATAATATTCAAACATGTATATTGGTTTATGCAGCAGATCTCAGGTGAGCGTTTACAGGACCATTGGTCCTCTTGTTTAATATTTTTGCTCAAAACATACATTGTGGGTACATGTTAGCACCGCCTCGGCGAGGCGGTTCTAACGAGTAACCACAATGTATGTTTTGGAGCAGAAATAAGAAAATTAGATATACCCCTGTAAATCGCAGTTTTTCTATATAAAAGTGGGGTTTAAGGGGGTATACATTTCACGGACATGTTTTTCTGATGTGCTGTCTGACAGTATGTGTTTTGCTTAAGTCAACATGTTCAAACTGGGTGCCATAGCTAATTATGAATATCTGGTCAGTTCCAAAACTTGCAGTTTTCTGCTATGTCTTTTCCTATAACTTCAGGAGGTCGGGGATCACACAAGGTACAGCAACAGAAGTCTTGGATGTGGGGCCCAACAGGGGAACAAGAATGGTCCCCGGATCTCACCACAGGTACCGTAAAGAATACCATGGTTTGAAATTCAAGTTATAAAATTTATAACAAAATATGTTAAATTTTATTGTCACATCAAACTGCTCAATTTTGTTTGCATAATGTTTTGGTAAAGTAGGTATAGAATGTTCTAAAATGGTTCAGAAGCTGCCTGTGAGGGGTAGTGGTGAAGCATTGTGAATCAGGTCCATACTATTCCATTCCTTTGGATGAGACTTAAAATTGTATCCCTGCCATATTACCTTAGCTGTCAAGTGGGACATAAAACATGAACATAAGTGCCACCACCATCAATAAGGCAAGCATTTCAGAAAATATCGTATAATGTAAGTCTTAAATGTTTAACTCACCAAAAATATACCCTGTCTACCCCTATCATGTATATCTACCATCCCAATCCTACTAATGTACTCCTCTGTCCAATTCACCGTCACCAAACTTCAAGACTAGGCCTATCACAATTATATATTTAAAAATCTAAAAAATGGAAAACATGGCAAGAACAATTAAAACTTGTATTGAAGCAAACCTTAGAATGATCCCCATAATTGGGGCATTTCTTTTGTGAAATTTTTCCTATGTCCCAAGCTTAAGCATCTAGTGCTCAGAACCTAACTGAACATGGTAGCCTAATGAGAATAACCAAAACTTGCATTTGTTTCAATTTGTCCTTGTTGCTCCAAAATGCTGAATTTTGAAGCTGCATCAGTCACCTGTCCAATTTTCATTAAAGCAATCCTGAGAATGATGATCCCCTGAATTGGCACATTTCTTTCATTAATTATTTCTATGGTCATTTTCCCCTGTTGCTGATTCAAAGTGGTGAAATAAATATGTTCTTAGTACAGGTAACCTGCCTCTGTGAAGCATGCCTTGGAACTTTCAGCATAATTGACCATCCTGACATGACATTGGCCGTTGAATGTCGTTTTAAAGCCTTAAACAGACAGATAACATGCATATTTTCCAAAACCTTTGTTATGAGCAGAATTAAGAATAATATTACATTTCCAGCTGTAAAAATTGCATTTACTAGCAAACAAGTTTTATAATCAATGTACAACTTAATGTTGGTGAATGGTTTGTATTGTTATGTTACCAGTTGCATTTTTGACAGTTTTTTTCTCTTTGTAATTAAACCCTGCAAGCTGGTTCAATGTTTTCTTATTAATACATGTAATAAGTTGCATTTGAATCCCATATATGAGCTATGGTTTGAGCAAACTTTGCTTTGTTTTACCTCAATAAGAAGACAGTTCTAGTTTACAATCTTCCCATGTCCCAAGCTTAGGCATCTAGTACGCCAAACCTTTACTTGAGTGGAAGGTGGTGGCCGTATGGTAGAGCTTTGGGCTACGGATCAAGAGGTTGGGGCATTGTAAGTCCATCCCTCAGGAAAACATGTCCGTGCAATATATACCCCATTAAACTCCACTTTTTATATGGAAAAACTGGGGTATGCAGGGGTATACCTAGTTTTCTTATTTTTGCTCCAAAACTTAGATTGTGAGTACACGTTCTGAGGCGGTTCTAACGAGTACCCACTATCTATGTTTTGGCGCAAAAATGAGAAAATAGGTATACCCCTGCAAACCCCAGTTTTTCGTATATAAAAGTGGGGTTCAAGGGGGTATATATTTCATGGACATATTTTCCTGATGTCCTTGTGTGTTAACCTTCCATAGTTCTGGGCCCAGTTGTTCAAAGCATCGTTAGCTTAACATATCGTTAAGACATAAATTTGTTAAGCAAATATCAGCTAAAGTAACAAATACACTGTTATTTTTTGTTGAAAAAATGTGAGAATCCTTTGCAGTGCAAAGGATTCTCACATTTTTTCAACAAAAAATAACAGTGTATTTGTAATATTAATGTTTGAAATTTTAACGAAACGTTAACTAACGACGTCGTTAGTTTTGAACAACTGGGCCCTGGTTAATACCGAGGAAGCCGTGGCTCCATCCCGATATGACTGAAAGTTGTTCTCTGGGACATTGAATAATAATACAAACAACAATAACCCTAGTGATAAACCTGTAAGGGCATCTTTTATCGTGACATAGCTTACTTGTAGTTATGTTAAACATAAGCTACTGACCAGTTAGTATTAAACATTGATTGGTTAGTTTGTCTTGTCACATTATTGTAAAGTAGTCTGTTTGATGTTCTTATAATGTGTGATATGAGCGGCGACATGAGAAAACCGGTCTTGGGGGTTTCCAACCATGTTTGACACAAACTGGTCTGTACAGTCACAGAAGATGGCTAGAAGCTTGAAATTTTGGATATAAGTAGAAAAGGGATTGTACTATCCGAGTAGTGAAAACAAAGGCGTGATCAGCTTCGCAGTTGATGCGAAGCTGATCTGCGCCTTTGTTTTCGCATAGGCGAAAATCCGTTTTTCTCATGAGGTGGCTCATATTTTCTGTACATAACTATTAGCCTATATACTTGGTGAGAGTCGTTACTGTATTAATTTTTGTGCATAGATGTTATTTCAAACATTAAGAGCCACAATTTGCAGGATAAAATAGAAGAAATTTGATGAACAGAACTGGTCATGTGATTTACATTTCATGCAATCTACAGAACGCCTGTTATGTGACTAGCAGATCATGTGACTAACAGATCATGTGATTTACAGGTCAAGACTGGTGGCCATTGGATCAGTTTGAATCTTGTCGCGCTGAGTCCCAGCTTATCAAGCCCATACTGACCGCTGATTTTGAAAACACACAAAATTTTTGTGCTGGCATAAGTATGACTACATTTGAATGTTGTGTAATCTTTTGCTTCTTTGTGTGTACTCTGTAATTGTTGGAGCCATGTTTCAAGAAAACCTGTTGTAATGGTCCAAGATTATGTCTTGATGTCAAATATCCTCATTTTTCATGCTCAACTGATCTGAGCAACAAATTATATCTGCTTTTAGCAAGAAATAAAAATTGAATGAAAGATATTTTCATGCTCAAATCATGAAGCTTCGTATTTATATTGCTTGTATAAAAACTATTTATATTGCTTTTTTAAACTATTTATATCAATATAAAATGCTCATTTGCAATGAAACATGGCTGTTTTATGCTTGAATGTTGAGACTAAGAAATCTTTATAACCTTTCAGACCATGTCGCTTGAAATAATTTATTTTAAAAGCAATGAAAACAAAGCTTCTTAAACTATTAACTGCTATTTTGTATATTACAATACAGGTTTTCTAGTGTAGCCTGTTTCACATCAGCCCTGCAACTGCTGTATTTATCTATTTATAATTTGAGCCGCCTTGTGGGAAAACCAACAATGTGGTTTCCGAATAGGTCCGATACAAATCGGCCTGTACAAGCACAGAAGATTGCTAGAGACTGGAAATTTTGGATTTAGAAAGTAGAGGAATTGTACTATCCATGTAGTGAAAACAAAGGCGCTGATCAGCTTTGCGGTTACCGCGAAGCTGATCAGTGCCTTTGTTTTCGCATATGCAGATTGTTGGTTTTCTCATGAGGCGGCTCATTTCTGTGTTGTGTGAAGCTGCCTAACATCGGGCCATATTAAATTGGGTCACACACAAAACTGAATGACACGGTAGCTGTAAAATTGATATGAAACAGGCTTAATGTGGCTCATCTTGCAAAGTACTTTAACCACCCAGCCCCCAAATACTGACCAAGAAAGATGTCACTGATTGGCTTACATGCATTGCTTTATAGAAGGGTTTTATGGCATAAGTTTATTAATGTTTTTGTTTTCTGAGAGTTTGATGCCAGTTAGTATGGGTGGTTAAGGTACAAGATTATTTTAGGCAAATAGTCACATTTTTCTGCTTTGGGTGGTTTTTTATTTGCTTAGAATCTATCAGCATTTTCTTCGCTTATCTGAGATATAAGCTTTGCACCTATTTTATGGGTTCTTTTCAACGTTGTGTGCTTCTAGCTAGTACATCATCATTGCCTCTGTACATAAGGTTTTAATATTTTTCATAGATGATATATTTGAGCCGTCTCGTGGGAAAACCATCAAAGGTAGTTTCCGAATAGGTCTGACATAAATCGGGCTGTACAGTCACAGAAGCAGGCTAGAAGCTTGAAATTTTGGATTTAAGAAGAAGAGGAAATGTACTATCCATGTAGCGAAAACAAAGGTGCTGATCAGCTTCGCGGTTAGCTGATCTGTGTATTTGTTTTCGCATATGCAGATTGATGGTTTTCTCATGAGGTGGCTCATTCCATAACCTTGCTTAATTATTTATCTAACACTTTGGGGTTTATTTTATTTTTAAGGAGTTGCCTAGAGAAGCACTCTAGTGATTGTGCTCCACCCTTGCATGGACTGTCACATATTTAATTTCAGCAGACAGTCCCATGTTAACTATTATGCAGTCAGAAGCATAATTACTCCTGTGTTTTACTTTTTTGCTGCTGGTAAGACAGGATATCTCTCACTTTCACACAACAGTTAATACGGCCACCAATCCAGCCCTTTCATAGCAAAATGCAATGATAATAAATTCATTTGCGGAACTTCCCACTATGCAGCTGCGGGGTTCGAAACGTGTAAGTGACTTCATGTTCTCTTGTTTTATTATCAATTACTCCTATTTTAAGACATCTTTCAAAAATCGGAGAATGACATGATGTGGGTAATTTATCTAGCATCTTTCATCTCCAGCAGATCGTCTAAAAACACAGCTCGTGGTTTGGAATCACTTTTGAGGTGAGTGCAACACATGTGTTTTTAGGTTGTGTGCTAGATTTTCAACACAAACACACCGCATAACTTTGTTTTCCAACTTATGCAATGCGTCCATTTCATTTGGAAGATTTTATTTTGACTAATGATGAAGATTTGTGACCATAAATGTCATTTGTATGCCTCTGATTTGAAAATAATCTATATGCTATGAAGCGGCGTGATAAGCGATGAAGAAAGGGGTCTAGCTATGAAGAAAACGTGTTATGCTTGGAGGATGAGCAGTCCAGTTGATTTTACTATAACGAAATACGCTGGTCAGCCTTGTATTGTCAAGAGGTGTATTTAATAGCATCCTCAGCTTCAAAAGCAACTAAGCAAATCTGATAAATGTCTTTCTTGTTTTGAAAAGCATGATTCTTCCTTTACAAGAACATGTTTTGTCTTACAGTATGTATTTATGTATTACAGGTATTTTTTTCGATATGTATGCTTACTTATATTTATTTACTGTATATATATATAGTTCGCTTCTTATTGGAGGAACGAAAAAGAGCTATATGCATTACAGAAAATGATCAGTTTACTTCTTCATGGAACTATCAGGGTTCGTACAGTAACCAGCAGGACTACATTATAAAAAGAGTTTAAAAAGAGTGCAGTGGTCTCAGATTTAAAATCCAACAACTGATTGAATGACCCGATGTAAGTGCAAGAGTGATTGATAATGAGCTAGAAAAAGTGCAGAGGTCTATCTATGTGCAATGAATACTTAATTTTTTCCATACTATTTCAAAACAGTTATCAGCTTTTCTTAGTTGCCAAATAAGCTAAGTAAGTAAGTAACTTCTTTATTTCATAGCTGAGGAGGCTATTATATACGCCTCTTGACAATACAAGGCTGACCAGTGCATTTCATTATAGTACAATCAACTGGACTGCTCTAGCTCATAGTACAAGGTGCGTCTCGGGAAATCATAAACATGTCTAATAACTCGCGAACGGTTGGTTGAAATTTAAAGATAGTTTCATGGTTTTAAACTACATTTCTACGGAGCAATCAGTAAAAATGTTAGTTCAGTTGCTTACAAATTATAAAAGTTATGGACATTTACATGATGGTGTATCGGCGTAACTGGAGCACGTTGAAAATCATTTTGCTACGTTTTTGTGGAGGGGTGGTTGAATGTTTTGTATGCAGTCCCTTTATTAGAGCCGTATTGAGATGAATTTTGCCATCTGAGCATTGATTAAGTCTTCTTAGTTAAAATGATAGTCAATTATTTGAGATAAAAATGATAAAAAAAAAAAAATAGCATGATCAATTTCATTTTATACGAGGCACAACTATTTTTTTGAGACTGAAATAAAACAAAAAGAGGCTGCTTGTGTAAAACGACAACAAGAAACAAGCAATTAGAATATTTAAAGAAAAAATGCACACAAAATCATCACTAAATCATTAATGACACTTTAGAAGGTTGATTTTATAAATTAATTTTGTTAAATCTACTTAACTGGAAAAAATGTTGGGGAGGGTCTAATTTTGCGCCGTAAAACTTACATTACGTCACTATTTTCCAGTAAAATAATTTCAGTATGTTTAAAAAAATTGTATAAAATCAACGCTGATGGTGGAAATCATTTCAAACTTCCAAAAAGTTATCTTACATAGTTACTCGTGCAACTGATAGTTAGCATTGTGTAATATCATCTCAACTCGCAGTTACAGGAACTGTTGAATTTGATCTTTATGAATTTCAAAACAGAGTTTTCGACGTGCGCCGTAGACACATACCCCTCTTGGCATAAATGCATATAAATGTGTTGTGTAAGAGACGAATTCATCCATATTTTTACGAAATGTTTATTAGATGTATGCAAACAGATCATATAAATTTCATGCAATTCTGCATACACATTCTTGTTTAATCACAAATGTCTACATATTTCTGGGACAGGCCCCATATAACAAGTTTTCTTCATAGCTAGTCTCCTTTCTTCATCGCTTTTCATGCCGCTTCATAGCATATCGATTATTTTCCAATCAGAGGCATACAAATGACTTTTATGGTCACAAATCTTCATTATTAGTCTAAATGAAATCTTCCAAATAAAATGAACGCATTGCATAAGTTGGAAAACGAAGTTACTCAGTGTGTTTGTGTTGAACCTAAAAACGAATGTATTGCACTCACTTCAAAAGTGATTCCAGACCACGTGCTATGTTTTCAGCAGATCGGCTGGAGATGAAAGACGCTAGATAAATTACCCACATCATGTCATTCTCTGATGTTTGAAAGATGTTTTAAAAAAGTAGTAATTGATAATAAAACTAGAGAACATGAAGTCGCTTACACGTTTCTAACTCCGCAACTGCATAGTGGGAAATACCACAAATGAATTTATTATCATTGTATTTTGCTATGAAAGAGCTGGATTGGTGGCCGTGAATTAATGGGTACCTCACCATGCCTGAGGTCAAATATTGAAGTAGGGGAGGATTGGGCTATTACACCACCTTATAGTATTGGTCTTTTTTTTATAAAAAATAGGTCTAAATGAATAAAGAATAAGGTATTTCTGTCAGCACTGCTGGTGATGGGCTATAGTCTTTTGTTTTGTTTAAATGCTTTATTAATCAAATACTGCTTTAGGGAAGGCTGATTTACGTGGCTTTGTAGATTTGGCAGAGTTGATTGTTGTGATTTGAGTTTCTTGACTGAGGAGAGCTATCCCAGCAGGCACATGACGTCAGATCAACGTCGATGCGACGTCATTCATCGACGTCGATCTGACATCATTCTGAGGTCATGTGCCTGCTGGGATAAGTATCTTAAGCATTTTGACCGGGTATGACTCAATGCATTCGGCAGTGCGGTAGCTTAGTGGACAAGCATTGGGCTCTAGATCAAGAGGTTGTGTGGTTTGAACACCACATAGGCCAGTTGTTTCTTTGAGCAATGACTATTAACTTTCCATAGAACTGATCAATACCCTTAAAGTAGTGGCCCTGTCCCAACATAACTGAAAATTTGTTGACGGGCTTAAACCAGAAATCAAACAAAAACAATTCCTAACTAAATAGCCAGACTCAATGAGACTGATTGGTTTGATTTTAAAATCTAAGAGTACAAGGGGCATTCATTAAGTCCTGAAACTTACTGATTCCTGACTTTATTTCTGAATTAAAGTGTATATATGTATACATATTTGTGAACTACCATCCTTCGCCTAGGCGAACACAAGTGCAAATATGGAGCAGTGTCTTATGTATCAGAATTATCTCCCTTAGAAGTACCCACTGTTTTGGCTATTGAAAATACATACAGGACATAACCATACAAATAAGATTATTACATGCAAGCCAAAATCAAACACAATCATATTTAGGCGCCCACTTTCAAGACTTAAAAAATGCCACTCGTAATGTTATGAAGCACATTTTAAAGTGACAGCAATTAGAAATACCTATACAGTTAGCTACAGGCTCAAAATATGCAGAAAGCAAACAGTGTTTAGACAAGATTGAACCATTTTTGTTCACGAAAACAAAAGCCTATTTTCATTATCAGAAAGATGTGACTTTCATAATCTTCATACATGAACTTAAGTTTAACATGCATGGTACATGTAGTTAGTTAGCTTACATCAGAGATTGAATCTTGTATCAAACATTTAGAAATAATTAGTCAGGCTTGCAATCAGGACAGATTTTATTTTGTTTAATGATTCTTATTTCATACATTTTCATTCTCTACGTAGGGAGAGCAGTGCCCTAGTGGTAGAAAAAGTTGTGTCCTTGAAAAAGTTGTGTCCTTGAAAACCTCAACACAAACAAACTTTTCTGCTTGTTTGATTGCATAGCATGTGATATTGTATACATACAAACCGATAAATGATCAGTGACACACACTCCAATTGAGAACGAAGTCGAGATGAAAAATTCGAGTTTTCTTCTACAGCGTTTCTTCTACTGACTGGTAGATAGGTGCAGTCAATGTAGAAATTGATTATTTATTGAAAGAAAGTAACATAAGAAATCCTGGTTATTTCATTTATGCAAACACTTCAATCTTATTGTGTTGGAAGCACTATATGTTCATGGGGCGAAAGTGCTTGGGAAAACTAAATAATCTGGATTTTTTACAATACTTTCATTCAATAAATGTTCAATTTCTGCATGGACTGTGCCTGTCTATCAGTCAATAGAGTAAATGGTATAGGTAAAAACTCAAATTTTTCATCTCAACTTCGGGCAGAATTCCACTGTGCATCAACGATCATTTATTGGTATGTATGTATACAATACCATGTGTTTATCAGCTGTGACAGAAATGTTCAAAATAAATTCAAACTCTGTTGTAACATACAAATTTAAGACTAGATAGAGTTAAGGTAACCAGAAAATTATTTTTAGCAGCTGCAGGAGAACCATCCAATCATATATCTTCCCGCTTACCTATAGGACTTACGGCAATCAGTTACTAGAATCTAGAAAAAACTCACCATAAGTATTGGGGAAAATACTTGCCCACTTTTTCAAACTCCTAAGTCTACTAATTCTAAGTACATAAGGTATGTTTGCATCCATAAGCATAAATTATGGTGTGGCAAAAACTTGCAGATCTATAGACTGCTAACAGATATATTGAACTGTGGAGGCCTAGTGGTAGGGTTTCCAAAAACCAACTGAGGCCTTAAGCAAGACTTAATAATAACATAGTACTGGCTAATATAATACCCTCCAAAGCCAAACAGGCTGGTCTGTCATAGTTTTTAGCTCGCCTGTACGAAAGTACAGGAAGAGCTATTGCAGTCACCCCGGCGTTGGCGTCGGCGTTAGTGTTAGCGTCGGCGTCAGAGTTGCTCAAAATGTTAAAGTTTTTGGTTAAAGTTTTTATGAGTCTATATCTCTTGGAGTTGTGGATGGATCAAGTTGATACTTTGCATGTTGGTAGATATTGGTCTGAAGTTTTATGCTGTACCGTCATGACCCACCTGGGTGACCTTGAGGTCAAGGTCACGGACTTAGAAATTTTGTGTTAGAGTTTTTTGTTAAAGTTTTTATAAGTCTATATCTCTTGAAGTTGTTGATGGATCAGGTTGATACTTTGCATGTTGGTAGATATTGGTCTGATGTTTTATTCTGTACCATCATGACCCACCTGGGTGACCTTGAGGTCAAGGTTACGGACTTAGAAATTTTGTGTTAGAGTTTTTGGTTAGAGTTTTTGTAAGTCTATATCTCTTGGATATGTAGATGGATCAAGTTGATACTTTGCATGTTGGTAGATATTGGTCTGAAGTTTTATGCTGTATCATCATGACCCACCTGGGTGACCTTGAGTTCAAGGTCACAGACTTTGAAATTTTATGTTAAAGCTTTTGCTTAAAGTGTTTTGAACTGTATATTGCTGGAACAGATGGATGGATCTAGTTGATACTTTGCTGTTAGATATTATTCTTTTATTATGCTGTAGCATCTTGACTCACCTGTGGTCAAGGTCACAGACTTAGGTTTTAGGTTATAAGTCTATCTCAGATATGTAGATGGATCAAGTTGAACTTAGCATGTTGGTAGATATTGGTCTGAAGTTTTATGCTGTACCATCACGACCCACCTGAGTGACATTGAGGTCAATGTCTTTGGTCATAGATTTAATAGATTTAGTGGCAAAGCACAAGTCAGGCGAGCTACGCTGTCCTGCGACAGCTCTTATTAGACATCAAATGAGCCGTCTCGTGGGAAAACCAACAATGTGGTTTCCGAACAGGTCCAACACAAACCGGCCTGTACAAGCACAGAAAAGAGCTAGAAGCTTGAAATTTCAGATTTAAGTAGAAGAGGAATTGTACTATCCGAGTAGCAAAAACAAAGGCGCTGATCAGTTTCGTGGTTACCTCGAAGCTGATCTGCGTCTTTGTTTTCGCCTGTGCAGATTGTTGGTTTTTCCCATGAGGTGGCTCAAATGTAGATTTTTCTGTGTCAATGTTTATTTATGCATGTTACAGATGTAGACAGAGAATGACACAAGATACGAAGTAGAGAAAGTTTCATGTGATAATTTTGAGCATGAGAATGTATGGTATCTTAGGCAGAAACATGTATTCTTCTTCTTCTTCTTCAAGATTTTCTGGATTGTGCTTGAACAAGTTGCCACATTATGGAAAATTAGATTAATGAGACATTTGATTTGCATTTTGGGGTCTCCTTAATTTAGAATAAAATGATATGATCGTTTGTTTAATGAAACTTCAAGATGTGTTTCTTGCAAAGTAGATATTTTGACAAACTCTTTGACTGTCATATAAGATTTTGCATGCACCCTCAGAAATGTTATCTATTGTGAGATTTTATTTGTGTGACAACCCCCCGAAACACACACACACAAGCATGCATGCACGCATGCACACACGTGCACACACACACACACACACACACACACACAGGTTGATTATCAACTAAGAATCAGAGGTGCTGTTTCCACAGGGGGACCCTAGGATGTCCCTACCATTACGAAAATATGTCAGTGAAATGTATACCCCCTTTTATATAGCAAAACTGAAGTTTACAGGGATATACCTATCTTTCTCATTTTTGCTCCGAAACATAGGTTGTGAGTACTCATTAGAACTGCCTGGGCGAGGTGGTTGTAACGAGTACCCACAATCTATGTTTTGAGCAAAAATAAGATAAATATCCAAAAAAATCCATTGAAAATTTTTACAACTTTTGAAAACAATGTATATTACATGGGCATGTTTTCATAATGTGATTCTACTGGCTGCTATGATCACTCGCCGTAGCCTCTATTATTTTGTTATAGTTTGCACTTTTACAAATTTTTAAAACTGTTAAGACTGTAGGCCGTAGACACATCGTAGTGGCATCCTACAGGTGCCGTACGTAAACCCTGCGGTGATCGTGCGGTTACCAGACAATTTTTGTATTATGATAATTTGGGGATCAAAATCCAAAGGTAATCGTGCGGTGACAGTACGGCCTCCCTACGTCTATCGCATGGTTGCTGCACGGTGTCCGTACAATACTATAAAAATTGTGCGGTCATCGTATGAACATCACACAGGCTCTGTATGATTTCCTTATGATCTTTGTAACGTTTTGTGTCAGAATGTCTGTCAAGAAATCGTACAATGCCCGTATGAATTGTAAACACATACATCGTAGCTTATGGTCACCATTAATGTGTGAAAAATCATACGGAAACTCGCAGACCAAAAAATCATATGGCGATCGGGGCAAATGTATTAGTATTAGGCAGCATCTATATAGTATTCACTGGCATTTGTACATATTTTTTTTTTTTTTTTACAATAATTTTCATTTTTCAAATTCCAACACTATTTGTCTTGTCGATATGCATGTACTAGGTACTTCTGTTGTATTAATATGCTCCATCTACAGTTATACATGTATGCTTTATCAGTTTTATCTTCTGTTGATAGTGCACATGACTGTGATCTGTTAGAAAAGTATGATCATTTTTTTATTATTTTTTTATTTGAAAGTAAAAGTTTTGTAGACTCTTCCAATGGTTTTGTAATGCATTGCCTGCTACAAGCTTTGATCCCTTAAAACCCTGGTACTGGTTTAAATGAGTCATGTCATGAGAAAAGTGGATTTTTGCCTATGCGAAAACAAAGGCGCAGATCAGCTTCGCAGGAACTGCCAAGCTGATCAGCGCCTTTGTTTTTCGCTACTCGGATAGTATAATCCCTCTTCTTCTTAAATCCAAAATTTCAAGCTTCTAGCCATCTTCTGAGCTTGTACAGCTCGGTTTGTGTCAGACCTAGTCAGAAACCCCGAAGACAGGTTTTCTCGTGTCATGGCTCAAATTATTAAATGTACAGATCAGCCTGTTTAGCTTTTAAGTAGGCCGTAAATATTCTTGATAATTAAAAGTTGAATCTTAATATATCAGGAAGGGATTTTAAAAATTGTCAATTTTAAAAGAACCATTAGCAGAAAAACGGCATTCAAAATTACCCAGTGTGAATACAAGTATTTCTTCCTAGTCAATAAGTATGAATTTTGTAAAAGAGAAACAGGAAAATCAACAATCTGCATAGGCGAAAACAAAGACGCAGCGCCTTTGTTTTCGCTACATGGATAGTACAATTCCTCTACTATCTAAATCCAAAATTGCAAGCTTCTAGCCATCTTCTATGACTGCACAGGGCGGTTTGTGCCAGACCTGGTGGGGAACCCAAATTGTTGTTTTTCTCATGCACAGGCTCAAATGTTTTTATTTTTAGGTGTGGACTGGAAATCTTTGACGATTCCCGCCTCGTTGCCAATAACAACAGATTACCTGCCAGAGACGTTTAGTTTACGTAATGACTATGTTGTGTCGGACTACAATCTGCTACCTGATGATGTCAATAGTGATTATTATACAAAGTAAGAGCGCCGTGTGTGGTAGCAGAGTGTTAAAGATACAAGTTGCAGCTGGCAGTAGCAATTTGTCATTTGACATCAGGTTATGGAATAAGGGAGTACTTTTTTTTTTGCAACAAGTACTACATAGGATGCGTTTCCAATGGTTAACAAATAAAAGAGCAATTCTAAAACCTGAAATTGTCTTATCATTTCTAAACATATAGAGTGTAGAAGACCTGTTTGTACATAATGTGAAGAGTGATTCGAACACAAAGAAAACTGTTCACAAAAGTCATACAGGTCAACCTCATCATAACGCTATCTTTGGGGTCCATAGACACAGATCATATGTGAAGTGAAACTGTGTTATAATGAAAATACTTACTGTACACATATAGCAAAATAATCAGTTTGGAAGCCATGACATGGCCGTGTTATACTGAAAACCAAATTATAGCAAGGTGTTTGTTATTATAAAGACCTGTCAACTCTCACGGATACCCCATTAATCTAAAGATTTTGCAATGGAGTAAAGACCTCCCATCCCATTTCTATTAAAAACACCAAACTAAGGTATTTCGGGCTGTCTACCGATTAATTTTAATACAAAAGAAAAATATCCCGGTTTTTCCATGTTTACACAAACAAAGTCAAGGTCATTGCAAATTTCTGGTTTAGGTACTTTCGATAGTTCCATTTTCTATTTTTAGTGCTATTTGGCAAATCTGTGTTCGCATTCGAGATTCTCCGGTTCTCCAATCTATTATTAGCCTGATATCGGGAAATTCCGGTGCAAGATAAAACAAGCTTTGTGACTGGCTAATAACTTTTTAGGTTGATTTTAGAACAAATCAGATGGCATGTAACAAATAATCATCGGAAAAACTCCAATATGGTCGCGCCCTTGCTAGAAATATGTCGAATCTGATTTTTTGATCAAATTTCATCTTTTCTTCACATTTTTTGCAACATAGTCTTTATAGAAATTCGCAAAAGCGAATGTTTAATAATACCTGAGGTATGATACTGTACCATCTCCTTCATTCCTTGTTTTAAGGGTTTTGCATGCCAGTGTTATACTACTTTTGGCCAATAACAAGTATTGTCTTTTTGAAAAGTTGGAAAAAAATCTCCCACCTGAAGAAAAAATCTCCCTCCTTAAAACACGTGGAAGCTGCATGCTAATTTGGTAAAAAAAAATCACTGTTTCCCACAATCTCTTAGAATTTTCAGTGGAGGTACGTTGACAGGTCTGGCTTTATAATGAGGTTAACTGTACATTATTCATGTTTTCAGTCCGCCACTGACTGAAGATGAGAAGTATTTTAGGAAACAGCCCCTCACTACACAGGAGGTGTTTAAAGAACTCATATCACAGAGATTGGCACAGGTGGGTGGTCAGATAATATATGTCAAGTAGAGGTATCATGTTTCAAAATTCATGTATGCGTGGTTATGGGACTTGATTCTTCTTCAAAATAGCAAAACTGTTTTCTAAAGGATCTAACAATTATATTTTATTCTACATTTTCCACAGATAATTATAGAGAAAACATTTTGATTTTCACAATTGGACTTAGCTTACTATTTAAATGTGTTCTTAGTGTGGAAATAGCAGAATGACACCTAAAGCCTGCCACTCCATATTGAGAAGACTTTGGATCAAACCCAGCTAGTTGTGTCTTTAAGCAAAATCTATAATTTACCATACATAAGTTGCGTGCCTCTTGGCATTACTGAAAAACTGTTGACAGGGATGTTCAACCATAAGACTAACAAACAACTTGGTGTTTGTTTTCAGGGTTTTCAGTTAATTTGTGTACTACCTGGTCGGCGACAGTCTTCCTATGTGTTGGGTGGGTCCACGTCCAGTCAACTTACAGCCATGAGTTCGAGCCCCCAGGTCCCTCACATGATGGGTCTGATGAGGGCTCGGCCCAGAGAGGAACAGTCGGTGAGTGTCTGATGCTTACACAGGATGTATGTGTGTGTGTGTGTGTGTGTGTGGGGGGGGGGGGGGGGGGTTGGCGCCGCCTCGTGGGAAAACCAACAATTTAGTTTCTGACCAGGTCTGACACAAACCAGGCTGTACAGTCACAGAAGGTAGTGAGAGGCTGGAAATTTTGGGTTTAGAAAGTAGAGGAATTGTACTATCCATGTAGCGAAAACAAAGGCGCTGATCAGCTTCGCGGTTACCGCAAAGCTGATCTGCGTCTTTGTTTTCGCATATGCAGATTGTTTGTTTTCTCGTGAGGCGGCTCATACGTTAATGCCAGCTGCCATTATCTTATGTACCTTGATTAAATTAAATTGCCAACCTACAAAGAGGATAAAGCATTATTAGCACTTCAGAATATTGCTTCTGTTTCATTGTACAAAATGATTGTTATCTTTCCAAGTACATTCTTAACTGCATATATATATGTACTTGCAATTGAGCTGCCTCACGAGAAAACCAACAATATGGTTTTTGAACAGGTGCGACAAAACCAGGCTGTACAGCCACAGAAGAAAGCTAGAAGCTTGAAATTTTGGATTTAAGAAGAAGAGGGATTGTACTTTTCCGAGTAGTGAAAACAAAGGCACTGATTAGTCATGATTGACATTATTCGTTTATAAGCCAGTTCTTCAGGCCAAGAAAACAAATTACAGTGAAAATAGGCATGGAGACAATGTCACTAAATTTAATATCGGTGAAAATAAGTTTGGTTACAGTGGAATAATATCTTATAGATGAGCTGCAACACGAAAACGGATCTTCGGGGTTTCTGTCCAGGTGCAACATAAACTAGTCTGTAGTCACAGAATAGGGCTAGAAGCTTAAAACAGATTTAAGAAGATGAGGCATTGTACTATCTGTGAAGTGAAAACAAAGGCGCTGATCATCTGTGCAATTACTGCACAGCTGATCTGCGCCTTTGTTATTGCAAAGGAAAAAAGGCTTTTTTTTCATGACAGGGCTCAAATAGACCCATGTAATTGTTTCAGGAGGAAGTATTCCTGAGTATAGGAAGAATTTTCCACAAGATAACGCTGACAGGACCTACCATCACTGTGACCAGATACAGACCTAGGTCAGTATAGGTTTTGGTGGCCATTTTGAGCCTCTGCCCATTCTGGTCAGAGTTTAACTGATATAAGCCTGGCATCCATTTATGGGACATAGGCAAACAGTATAGCCCCAGATGTGATGCTGCATTCTGTGGCATCCAGTCTGGGGCTATTCTATTTGCTTAGAGGAATTTCTCCGAAAAATAGAATAAAAAAGTGCACAGTACTTTTTATGTCCCTAAACACTGCTCCACAGAGGCTTGTGTTCTGAGCCTGAGCAAAAATTATTCCCTTATCTGTCTCTTTCCTGTGGACTTGTAGACCGGTCTGTTGTATGGGGTCAAGTATTGTCAGTTTTAGCAGATAAACTTCATTCCAACTGCATTGGAAATATGAGGCTTGTCCTCTATAATAACTGAGCCACGATGCGAGAAAACGGGTATTTGGGTTTTCTGACCAGGTCCGACACAAATTGGTCTGTGCAGCCACAGAAAATGGCTAGAAGCTTGAAATTTCAAAATTAAGAAGAAGAGGAATTGTGCTATCCGTGTAGCGAAAACAAAGGTGCTGATCAGCTGTGCAGTTACTGCACAGCTGATCTGCGCCTTTGTTTTCGCATAGGCAAAAATCCAGTTTTCTCATAATGTGGCTCAAATAGTAACCATTCATTTTCAGACACCCAAATGCCCAGATGTACTACAGTTACAAGTACCGGTTCCAGGCCCCAGACTCGTACAACTATGACGTATCGTGGAGTGAATTCTATAACGAGAAGCTAGAGAATTATAACTGGAACTATCTTGACCAGTACATCTGTACCAGGGGGGAGGGGGATTTTGGACTCATGGAGGTAAGTTTAGCATAGTCACCTTATTAAAACATGTCTTAAGGGTTTCTAAACTTGGTCTTGCATTAACTGAGCTGATAGTGACAGATGTCTGTAAGCTAAACTGGAACTATCTAGGCCAGTACATCTGTACCAGTGGGGAGGGGGACTTTGGACTCATGGAGGTAAGTTTAGCATAGTCACCTTATTAAAACATGTCTTAAGGGTTTCTAAACTTGGTCTTGCATTAACTGAGCTGATAGTGACAGATGTCTGTAAGCTAAACTGGAACTATCTAGGCCAGTACATCTGTACCAGAGGGAGGGGGACTTCGGACACATGGAGGTAAGCTTAGCATAGTCACTTTATGAAAGTATGTTTTAAGGGTTCCTGACATTGGTCTTACATAAATTAGGCTGTATATAGCAGCAGAAAGTGTCTAGATGCTACAACTCGAATTATCTAGACCAGTACATCTGTGCAAGTGGGAAGGGGGATTTTGGACTGAGTCTCATGGAGGTAAGCTTAATAAAGTCACTTTATGGCTTAATTCGTTTAAGCCTGGCGTCCCTTTTGTGGGACATAGGCAAACAGTATAGCCCCAGATGTGACGCCGCAGAATGCGGCGTCCCATCCTGGGCTAATCTGTTTGCTTACAGGAATTTCATCGAAAAGTGGAACAAAATTTTAAAATCACACCTGCGGCTCCTAAAAATGTAAGTGGACTCGCCCAAATGATAATGATGGGAGAATCCATTCATCAAATTTGGGTTAATGTTTTTAGCTCACCTGAGCCGAAGGCTCACAGGTGAGCTTATAGGATAGGCAGGCATCCGTCGTCCGTCGTCTGTCGTCCGTCGTCGTCCGTCCACAATTTCAAAGAAGAATATTTCTGAAGCTAGTAGGCCGATCTTGATCAAATTTAATGTGAACCATAATTGGATTGGGGGATTGATGGCATTAGGTTTTGGAGCAGATTGTATCAAAATTGTGGTTTCCATGGCAACAGATAGGTCCCATAGACTTAACAATGGGAAAAACTAAAAAAATCTTCTTCTCTGAAACCACTAGGCCCACAGCTTTGATATTTGGTATGTAGCAATGGCTAATGGTCCTCAACATAAATTGTGCCAGCCATGCCCCTGGGGTCAAATTTGGCCACGCCCCGGGGGTCGATAGTCTCCATAGACTTTCAATTGGAAAAACTAAAAAAATCTTCTTCTCTGAAACCACTAGGCCCACAGCTTTGATATTTGGTATGTAGCAATGGCTAATGGTCCTCTACATAAATTGTGCCATTCCTGCCCCTGGGGTCAAATTTGGCCACGCCCCGGGGGTTGATAGTCTCCATAGACTTACTATGGGAAAAAAATTAAAAAATCTTCTTCTCTGAAACCACAGGGCCCACAGCTTTGATATTTTGTACGTGGCAATGGCTAATGGTCCTCTACATAAATTGTGCCAATCATGCCCCTGGGGTCAAATTTGGCCATGCCCCGGGGATCGATAGTCTCCATAGACCTACAATAGGAAAAAAACTAAAAAAATCTTCTTCTCTGAAACCACTAGGCCAACAGCTTTGATATTTGGTATGTAGCAATGGCTAATGGTCCTCTACATAAATTTTGCCATTCATGCCCCTGGGGTCAAATTTGGCCACGCCCTGGGGGTTGATAGTCTCCATAGACTTACTATGGAAAAAAAATTCAAAAATCTTCTTCTCCGAAACCACAGGGCCCACAGCTTTGATATTTTGTATGTGGCAATAGCTTATGGTCCTCTACATAAATTGTGCCATTCATGCCCCTGGGGTCAAATTTGGCCAGGTCCCGGAGGTTGATAGTCTCAATAAACTTGCTATGGGAAAAAAATTCAAAAATCTTCTTCTCTGAAACCACAGGGCACACAGCTTTGATATTTTGTATGTGGCAATGGCTAATGGTTCTCTACATAAATTGTGCCAGCCATGCCCCTGGGGTCAAATTTAGCCACGCCCCGGGGGTAGATAGTCTCCATAGACTTACAATGGGAAAAACTAAAAAAAACTTCTTCTCTTAAACCAAAAGGCCCAGAGCTTCTATATTTTGTATGTAGCAATTTTGGTAGTCCCCATTATAAATTGTGCCAGTCATGCCCCTGGGTCACATTTGGCGATGCCCCGGGGGTCAATAATGTCCATGCATAGACTTTCATTGGTCGATTCTCAATTAATTTAAATCTCATGAGCTTACAATGTGATAATCTCTCAGGTGAGCTACAGGACCAATGGTCCTCTAGTTAGGGTTTCAAACTTGATTTTGCATTAATTGAGCCAATAGTGACAGATTACAGATGTCTGTAAGCTAACCTGGAACCATCTACATGTAGGCCAGTTCATCTGTACCAGAGGGAGGGGGACTTCGGACACATGGAGGTAAGCTTAGCATAGTCACTTTATGAAAGTATGTTTTAAGGGTTCCTGACATTGGTCTTACATAAATTAGGCTGTATATAGCAGCAGAAAATGTTTAGATGCTACAACTCGAATTATCTTGACCAGTATATCTGTGCAAGTGGGGAGGGGGATTTTGGACTGAGTCTCATGGAGGTAAGCTTAATAAAGTCACTTTATGGCTTAACTCGTTTAAGCCTGGCGTCCCTTTTGTGGGACATAGGCAAACAGTATAGCCCCAGATGTGACGCCGCATTCTCCGCAGAATGCGGCGTCCCATCCTGGGCTAATCTGTTTGCTTACAGGAATTTCATCGAAAAGTGGAACAAAATTTTAAAATCACACCTGCGGCTCCTAAAAATGTAAGTGGACTCGCCCAAATGATAATGATGGGAGAATCCATTCATCAAATTTGGGTTAATGTTTTTCGGGTTTCAAACTTGATTTTGCATTAATTGAGCCAATAGTGACAGATGTCTGTAAGCTAAACTGGAACTATCTAGATCAATATATCTGTACCAGGGGGGAGAGGGATTTCGGACTTATGGAGGTAATTTTAGCATAGTCACTTTATGAAAGTATGTTTTAAGGGTTCCTGACATTGGTCTTACATTAGGCTGTATATAGCAGCAGAAAATGTCTAGATGCTACAACTCGAATTATCTAGACCAGTACATCTGTGCAAGTGGGAAGGGGGATTTTGGACTCATGGAGGTAAGCTTAACAAAGTCACTTTATGGCTTAACTCGTTTAAGCCTGGCGTCCCTTTTGTGGGACATAGGCAAACAGTATAGCCCCAGATGTGACGCCGCAGAATGCGGCATCCCATCTGGGGCTAATCTGTTTGCTTACAGGAATTTCATTGAAAAATGGAATAAAATTTTAAAATCACACCTGCGGCTCCAAAAAATGTAGGTGGACTCCCCCAAATGATAATGATGGGAGAATCCATTTATCAAATATGGGTTAATGTTTTTAGGGTTTCAAACTTGATTTTGCATTAGTGACAGATGACAGATATCTGTAAGCTAACCTGGAACTATCTTGGCCAGTACATCTGTACCAGAGGGAGGGGGATTTTGGACACATTGAGTTAAAGTTTAAAAGCGGTGAAAAATGTGTCTTGGATCTCAAACTAGGCCTGACACAAACAGAGCTGTACAAACACTTAAGATAGATAGGCCTGACACCAACAGAGCTGTACAAACACTTAAGATAGATAGGGGGTTGAAATATCAAATCAGCTAAGAATAATTTAAGCCCAATTAAAGAAAAAATAGGCTTAAGAGTTGAAGCATCAGTTAAGTTTTTCTGACATTTCAGTGAAAAACAAAAGCATACCATGCCACACTGTTTTATGTTGTAATCTCTTTGTAAATGTTTCTTTCAGTCTCTGAAGTTCTGGAGGAGCAGGTTTTTCTTGCTTCCATGTAATAACCCAGCAACCAAAAAGATAATTGAGGGAAGCCCACGTTGTGATATTTATGAGGAGAAAACCTTACAGGAACTTAAACAACTCATCATGGGCATTACAAGATACCTGGAGACACTGAACAAGATTAGACGGACACAGACAACTAGACAACAGAAAACTAAGGTATGTAATAAGAACACAAAAGAGCCGCCTCGTGGGAAAACCAACAATGTGGTTTCCGAACAGGTCCAACACAAATCAGGCTGTACACTCACAGAAGCAGGCTAGAAGCTTGAAATTTCAGATTTAAGAAGAGGAAGTGTACTATCCGTGTAGCAAAACAAAGGTGCTGATCAGCTTCACTGTTACCGCGAAGCTGCTGATCTGCGTCTTTGATTTCCCATATGTAGATTGTTGGTTTTCCCATGAAGCGGCTCAAATATTATAAGTCAAATAAATAAATAAATATTAAAGGGAAATACCAATTTGCTGTTTGTTTTAGGAAACAGTTTTTTTTAAGTTATAAGCAGTTGGCATGTTGGACTCATTTTTGCATGACAATTTAATTTGGTTTGTCAGACCTCTCAGATTTTTTACTTATGTGGTCAGAAGTCCAGGGGACCAGTTTTGTCATGAATTGTTCTTATATTCCAGTCTCAGGAAACTGATGGTGGACAAGAGGAGGACTCCCTCACTCTCGCCTCACCACTTCTGAAGATTGCTGATGCTATGCTGGACTCTCAGTAAGTCATACAGTCTGATCATGGTACTCTGCACTTTTGTCATTGCCTCTTTTATAAGTTGAAAAGGTGTAAAATAGCTGAAAAATCACAATCAAAACCTTGTCTTTCAAAACCAGATTAGAAAAAACCAAAGCTGGATTTGTTTACTTCTGGTTATAAAGTGCTAGAATGCCATTCTTTATTAATTTATGGTCTAAACCAATGAGACATTCATACATTTGATCTTAATTTGAGGAAAGATCATTCAAAGCTACATTGCATACTATACAATACAGATGTAGACATATACATGTGCTTCAGAAGATCATGTTATTATAAATCAAATGTGATTGTTTTATTGAAAAATGCAAGAAACACTTGACTTTCAAAATATTCACACATTTTCCAGTAAAGATGTATTTGTGTCATAAATAAGGCCATTCCTAGCTACAGAAGAACTGTAAATCTTTTTCTTCTGTAAATTAGAAATGTTGGGCTATGGGTAAGACATAACAAATGTTTGGTTTACAGAACGGGTGTGCCAATGTTACCGAAGCAACATGGTCTGCCCCCTCAGTGTTTTATATCAGCCGAGGCTGTGGAGTGGTGTGTTCATCATATAAAGGGTGTCACCACAGTTAGATCAGCTATAGCTCTATTACAGGTAATCATAGTAGCTTGTATATGTTGAAGTAGAAAATACATGTATTATCATATGAGCCACGCGATTAGAAAACTGGATTTTTGCATATGCGAACACAAAGGCACAGGTCAGCTGTGCAGTAACTGCACAGCTGATCAGCGCCTTGGTTTTCGCTACAGGGATAGTACATTTCCTCCTCTACTTATACCCAAAATTTCAAGATTCCAGCTTTCTTCTGTGGGTTTATAGACGGGTTTGTGTCGGACCTATACGTAAATCCAGAAGACCGGTTTTCTTGTGTCACGGCTCAATATGAGTTAAGGATTTGAGACAGTGTTTATATTCTGACTTTCAAAGTTTTTCTAAAGTTTGTTCTGATAAAACAGAAAAATAATCATATGTAAGAAAACAATTTAAAGAAGTAAAAGTAGGCAGTGATCAGGAAATTGCGCAGTCAGAAAGAAATTCCTACTCCAAAAATCATAATGGCAAAAAACTAAATAAACAATCAGGTACTTATACTATGAAGAAAACATAGTAAGCTGTATGGGCAGCTATTTTCCCAATAGGTGGCCACTCATTTACTCAAGCATAACCCAAAATATGAAAACATACAAGAATGCCAGAAGCTTTCCTTGAAAAATACATATTCAAATAATGAAATTCACATGCTTCTTGAACATGGGTATGAGCCATTTGAATGTATTTTGGCCAATTTCTGTCAGTATCAATGGTCATTCTAGTTTGTGCGAAGTGACATCATTGCTTTCTATAGATACAAAATAGCTGATGCTTAAGAAATTGGGTGGGTTTTTAGCTCACCTGAGCCGTTAGGCTCACAAGGTGAGCTTATAGGATGGCCATGATCTGGCGTCCGTCCGTCCGTCGTCCGTCCACAATTTCAAAGATCTTCTTCTCTGAAACCGCTTGGCCAACCAAAGCCAAATTTTATATGAAGCATCTATAGGAAGGGGGAACCAATGTGTATATAAGAAATCCAGGTCACATGACCAAGATAGCCGCAATGCCCATACATGGTAAAAACCCTTCAAAAATCTTCTTCTCCAGAACCGGTGGACTGATTTCAACGAAACTTGGCATGAAGCATTGATGGCTCAAGCACTACAATGTATATATAAATCATGACCCTATGATGACCTTGACCTATTTTACGGCATGGTCAACATAGGTCGCCAATGCATTTGAATGGGGAAAACTTTTAAAATGTCATTTAAAGTGAAAGTCTTGCAGGAAATGGGCAGTAGGACTGAATATTAATGATTCTGAAAAAAATTGGACCCCAGGGGCTCATATGCCCCCACCCCGGGGCAATATACATGTATATTACCATAATATTGAAACATCATCTCCTCTGAAACCGCTTGGCCAATCAAAGCCAAATTTTATGTGAAGCATCAATTGGAAGGGGTAATCAATGTGTATATAAATAATCCAGGTCACATGACCAAGATGGCCGCAATGCCCATATATGGTAACAGCCCTTCAAAAATCTTCTTCTCCAGAACCGGTGGATCGATTTCAAAGAAACTTGGCATGAAGCATCGATGGCTCAAGTACTACAGTGTGTATATAAATCATGACCCTGTGATGACCTTGACCTTTTTTTATGGCTAGGTCAACATAGGTCGCCAATGCATTTGAATAGGGAAAACTTTTAAAATGTCATTTAAAGTGAAAGTCTTGCAGGAAATGGGCAGTAGGACTGAATATTAATGATTCTGAAAAAATGGACTCCAGGGGCTCATCTGCCCCCACCCCGGGGCAATATACTTGTATATTACCATAATATTCAAACATCTTCTCCTCTGAAACCGCTTGGCGAATCAAAGCCAAATTTTATGTGAAGCATTTATGGAATGGGGGAATTAATGTATATATAAATTATCTAGTTCACATGACCAAGATGGCTGCCATGCCCATATAAGGTAAAAACCCTTCAAAAATCTTCTTCTCCGAATCTGGTGGACCGATTTCAAAGAAACTTGGCATGAAGCACCAATGGCTGAAGTACTACAATGTGTATATAAATCATGACCCTGTGGTGACCTTGACCTATTTTAGGACAAGGTCAACATAGGTCGCCAATGCATTGGAATGGGGAAAACTTTTAAAAAGTCATTTGAGGTGAAAATCTTGCAGGAAATGGGTAGTCGGACTAAATATTAATGATTCTGAAAAAAAAAATGGACCTAAGGGCTCATATGCCCACACCCCGGGGCAATATACATGTATATTACCATAATATTCAAACATCTTCTCCTCTAAAACCACTTGGCCAATTGAAGCCACATTTTAGGTGAAGCATCTATAGGATGGGGGAACCAATGTATATATTAATAATCTAGGTCACATGACCAAGATGGCCGCCATGCCCATATATGGTAAAAACCCTTCAAATATCTTCTTCTCTGAAACCAATAGATTGACTTCAATGAAACTTGGCATGAAGCATCCATGGCTATAGTACTACAATGTATATATAAATCATGACCCTGTGATGACCTTGACCAAGTTTATGGCAAGGTCAACATGGGTTGCCCATGCATTTGAATGGGAAAAACTGTTAAAATGTCATTTGAAGGGAAAAGCCAGCAAGAAATTGGCAAATGGACAGAATATTGATTATTCTGAAAAAAGAAAACAGCCCAAGGACTTCATCTGCCCCTGCACTGGGGTTAAATACCATAATATTCAAACATGTTTATTGGTATATGCAGCAGACTCAGGTGAGCGTTTACAGGACCATTGGTCCTCTGGTTTTTGATGAGTTTTGGCTGTTGGTATTCAAATAAAATCATCTAGAATGTGCAAGAATAATGATCATACAATAGCCTGTGCATGAGAAAACCAACAGTCTGCTTATGTGAAAACAAAGACGCCATCTTCTGTGACTGCACAGACTGTTATGTGTTGGATCTGTTCGGAAACCACATTGCTGGTTTTCTCATGACACGACTCGCATGTTTTTATGTGTTAACATTTGTCATGGCTCTTGGATGTGTATTTTGAACGCTCAGCCTGGTTTTCAAACAACTTCCTCGAGCCTCGGCAAATCTTTACACACAAAAACAAACATAATCCCTAAAATATTGCATCCCAAAGTGATCATTACATAATTTTCAGAGGGTGTTGGATGAGGGCCATATCTGCCACGCGTCGGGAAGTCTCAAACACAAGTTTATGTATGGTTTCTATATCTACTGTTTTGTGCCAAAGGAGAAAGGAAAAGCAGGTAAGAAAATGTTTGCTTATCTTCAATACGAAAACATGCAATATACATGTACACAGTTTTTTTCAGCTTTAAAATTGAAAATTTCATTGGAAAAAAAAATTGATACTTTTAACATTTTTGCTCAAAACATTGATTGTGGGTGCAGGTTAGAACCGCCTCAGCACGGCTCTAACTAGTACCCACAATCTATGTTTTGGAGCAAAAATAAGAAATATCCCTGTACACCCCAGGTTTACTATTTAAAAGTGGGGTTTAAGAGGGTAGACATTTCACGGACATGTAATCCAGATGGAACAATTGTTTAAATTTATTGTTTTAAAATCTCATTAGCATATAGGGAGAGCACACTGGCCCAATGGTTAGTGCGTCAGTGATCGAGAGGTCAGGGGGTTTCGAACCCCACTGTTGATGGTTTGTGTCCTTGAGTAAGGCTTAACTTCAGGTAGTATTGCCCAGGAAGCAGTGACCTCATCCCGACATGACTCGAAAATTGTTGACTGGGGCATAGAAACATCAAACACAAATTATTAGTATACATGGAGACAGGTTATTCTTAAAAGACCCATGGCAATGTAATAAATAGCATACTCGTACTTACTGTCCATACACCATCTTACAGAAACTGCCTTTTATAAAATCATTCTTTTCTGAAACATCTCCAGAAATTTATGGCCATTTCATACTTTCATATTCCAAAAGTCTTAAAAAATGCCACATAAATTTTGAAAATCGCTTCACAAATAAAGATTTTATGCCCAAAAATTATTTTGAATAGGCATTTTGCATGTACAAAGGAGGTAATCCAAACACCTTCAAATTGAAATTCAAGCAAATCTATGGAAATATTTAAAGCATTTTGAGGTCAGTTAGGTATGGTATACAATTTTGTTTTATTTTGATGCAATTTTAACGAGAAATAAGCAAGTTTGATTTTTTTCTGGGGAAAATAGTTACTTCCCTTGCTCACATTTTAACAATGGAAAAAATCCTATCCAAAATTATCTTCTGGCATAAAAACTTTATTTGTGAATAGATTTTCAAAATGTTTTCGGCACTTTTTATGACTTATGGAATGTGAAAGGGTTGCAAAATTACATTTTTCCATAGGTGTTTCAGAAAAGTGAGATTTTGAAATAGAAAGTTTCTGAAAGATGGTGCATTGACAGTAGGTCCTACCATTATGATGTAGTGCCACACTATAGAATGGAATTAGATAACAAAGAAAAACATTTTTTCAGATGTTTCGAATCTTCGCCATGTAGTGGAGTTAATCATAGAAAGTATATACTGCCTTTGCACATACAGTGTCACATTTAATCACCCAAACTTAGATAATAGTATCCCTATATCACAAATGTACTCACTCATCATTCATAGTATCATAGTACAAACTGCTTTATGCACATACATGTACTCTTATATATGTATACTATACCCCCCCCCCCCACACACACACACACATGCAAACATACCCAAAAGTTGATACATACAGATAAAGTGGCATTTTAGAAGAAAATGCTTTCAAAATATTCAAATGCATATCAGAATCCTAGTAGGCTAATATAGATACCCACACTATAGCACTTTAACTTAAGTGCCGGTTCACATAAAAATCATGCAAAATTGAAAATTCACTCCACATCGAGTATAACAGATTTTGATGAAATTTATTTTATATGAAGGCCGTTATGGTAGTATTTGACCTCTGAAATATTTTCACCGTGTCCATTCGAAACGCATGAAAAGAGGTCGTAACGCATGATCGGCGGCATTTTCACGTATGATTGCGGTAGTTTCCTTCGGATTCGCCGCCATTTTTGGAGGAAACTTTAGCGGTAAGTTTTTACAAACTTTTATTTGAATTATTTAAATAGACCTTTCCAACGAACGATCTAGCCTATCCGGATCTACATACATGCCTCTAATTGCCGAGTGTTCTACTGATGCATAGGCTTCGATAGGACTCGCAAACATTCGAGGAGATTATTGTTTTGCAAGTTCGGCCATACACGAAAATAACATTCGCCCAAAAACGTTTCGTACTTTTCTCATTTTCTTCAAAGTTTTGACTAACTGTTGGATGATTTTGCTTTTTGACATCACACTTTAACTTAAGAAGCCAATTTCTCATGATTTTTTTTTCCCGAACAACCACGGGTTAAAACAAAATACGTCAAAATTAAAGTAACGCACGATAATACGGCAACCTGGTCTTTCGAACTTTGCAAGTATTTACAATGAATAACATATTTTAAGGGGTAAAAGCAAGCCAAACGCTCATTTGTCTCCAGTTTACACGTTTGGTGCTCGTCAATTGTACAAAGCAGAATCCTTGCTGTAAAACAGTAATTTGCTGACCATGTTGCTCGGTAGCTCTGTTGGCATAGCTATCAAAGAAGCAGAAGAAGAATGTGGCCCGATCAGGGCACGAACCAAGGGTCTCTCTCTTACCGTTTGAGCATATAGTTAGTCCATTACTTTGAGACTGTCAGTAATAAATTACAGAGAGATTAAATCAAATATATGGACAAACCTCCCCCCTTTCTACAATTTATCTATATTCTGATGTTGACCGAGTCATATAAATTACTGGAATGACCCCGAGTGGGTACTCTGACATTTTCGCCATCTCTATACATAGGCATGGCCTTTTTTTTTTGAGTCAACATTGCGAATTTCGGTATTTTTGGGGTTTTCAGAAAAAATGGCTATCTTGGGGGTAGGGAGATTTAAATGGATACTTTGTTGCCCATTGTTTATTTATTTATTTATTTATTTATTTATTTATTTATTTTTTTTTTTTTTTATTATTATTATTTTTTTTTTGGGGGGGGGGGTTGTTTAATGTCAAATTTAAGTTGTTTTTCATTGTTTTTCTGCAATTTCAAATATCTTTTTGAAAAGGTTAAGATTTCATTAATTGGGGGGGGGGGGATAGCCCGTCATACCCGCTATTTTAAGGTTGTACAGAGCAAGGTAGGTGCTGGAATCCAGCAACTCTCAGATTAGCCCCCGGGGGAATTACCTCTCATTCTCTGATATGTCAAACGACTGTGTGTCCAACCTTTCATCTCTTGTGAGAGACTAATTTTTCCCAGGCGCACTTCCCCTATTGAGGTATTGTCTCGGGGGTGGGGGAGGGGGTACTCTGAGATTTTGCCTATAAAGAGGTTCGGTCCCACCATCTACTCTGTAACCCAAAAGTCAAACATATCGGATACGACGGAGCACCTAAAAATATCCCCTGCTACCTAAACAGCATGACTCTAATATATACCAAGTATAAGCTTTTCAAAAAAGCTTGCGATCTCTCAGCACTTTTTTCAGTGTATGACGACCAAAAGGACTCTTGCAGCTCGGCTCGGCGCTGCTGTAAATAGCTCTAAAAATAGTTATGTTCTACGGTGCCGTAGATACGGAAATACCATGATGAATACCAATAATGATCTAAAATTGAGCTCCCTTGAGCTATGCAAAAATTCAAAAGAAGAGGTTGGGCCAGACAGATCTGTTTCGAGCTCCTCAGTGACCCTGAATAAACTGGCAATGAACAGATAAAATATGTACAGTAATTTCAAGCTTCAGCAATGCAGTCAATCAAAAGACTGATATAAATCAAATGGTATCCGAATAGTAAAACCTGTAAAAACTCAACTCAAATTAAACCATCAGTCAATCAATTGTACTTGGGAGGGGTTTAATCATTGCTCAATATATCAGTATTTACACAGAAGTGTGCTACTTTCGTTTTCATGAAAATCGTCTTTTTTCTCTTTTCTTTCTTTCTTACTATATATACTGACTTTAATACTGACTATCGATTGTGAATTCTTTTAATCGATTGCCGCTGTTGACTCGCCGCATAACACTTCTAGATAAGGCTGTAGCATGTATGTATAGGTGGTACCCCCCCCCCCCCCCCCCTTATAATACACCATCCTGGCTGCGTGAAAGAAACATTGAAACAAATCTGAAACTGTTTTATTATTTGGGCATAAATAGAATACAGTATTCACAACTTGTGGTTAAACGACCACCGACTTCTGGTCATCTTGATTGGACCATGCAATTGCAGTAGGCCATACGCGCATGCCGAGAGATCTGCCCGAGCCTTTCCTGATCTTTGACTATTCTGCTATTGATGATGGTTGACACATGATCATACACTTAAGACAGCGATGTGAGATTGCGAGCATCTCTTGGAAAAGCTTAACTTTTGTTGAATATACATTGTGCAAAGATGATTGAGCGTATATGCGGCGTGACTATTTATGCAATGCGCTCTAGACCAGGGGTCCATAACCAACTCGCACATGCACCTGGCACATGAACACACTATGTTAATATGACCTATGTTTATCTCATCAAGATTGACACAGAGATTGACGAAAAAGAGGACAAACAAAATTTACGCGCATGCCTCTTACAAAGATTGGCTTTTGTTCTATTAGCTACCGACCTCAGACCTTGCTGCCCTCATAGTCCAGAAGCACATGATACGGTATTTTATTCAAGATTAAACTATGGAATGTTAATTAATGTTAAAATAAATAAGACGTCGCACAGAGTCAACATTCATAAATTGTTGAAGCCCTTTTATATGCTGTTTATGGACAAGGGATGGAATGCAACTTCAGTAAGATATTACACCCGGAAATGAAGTAACCTGGACCTTACTTCAAACTACAACGGGACTTGACAACAAATGAGCATTTGGCTTGCTTTTACCCCTTAAAATATGTTATTCATTGTAAATACTTGCAAAGTTCGAAAGACCAGGTTGCCGTATTATCGTGCGTTACTTTAATTTTGACGTATTTTGTTTTAACCCGTGGTTGTTCGGGAAAAAAAATCATGAGAAATTGGCTTCTTAAGTTAAAGTGTGATGTCAAAAAGCAAAATCATCCAACAGTTAGTCAAAACTTTGAAGAAAATGAGAAAAGTACGAAACGTTTTTGGGCGAATGTTATTTTCGTGTATGGCCGAACTTGCAAAACAATAATCTCCTCGAATGTTTGCGAGTCCTATCGAAGCCTATGCATCAGTAGAACACTCGGCAACTTAGAGGCATGTATGTAGATCCGGATAGGCTAGATCGTTCGTTGGAAAGGTCTATTTAAATAATTCAAATAAAAGTTTGTAAAAACTTACCGCTAAAGTTTCCTCCAAAAATGGCGGCGAATCCGAAGGAAACTACCGCAATCATACGTGAAAATGCCGCCGATCATGCGTTACGACCTCTTTTCATGCGTTTCGAATGGACACGGTGATTTTTGAAAATTGTCCAGCAGTTTTAGAGAAAATTATGATTGAAGTTTTAAACACACTTTTACAAGTTTGGCTTGAAGTCTATGGGAAAATGTCGTCAATTTTCAAGTCAAATTTTGGTCACTTCAGTAGACGAGCTATTATACATAATATACATGAAAATGCAGCTTAACCTTTCTTCTACTTTTTCCAAAATAAAAGGCGTTGCCAAATCACTTTTGATGCCGTATTTTGTACATGTTTACGCCTAAGTATTTCTTACTGCGCTGGTGTCCCGTTTAGCAGTAGAATTTCTTCTTGAAGCCGGTAACCAAACCGCGCGACGTTGCTAAGACAGAGCGTCATGTGACAAAAATCATGTGACAATACTTCTTGAAGACACAACATGAAATTCTTGTGTTTTTAAGAAGCTACGAAATAAGTAAAAAGACGGAAAAGAATAGAAAGATGAAAGATGGAACGCATTTGACGTCACAAGACGTTAGATTAGTATGACGTGACGTCAGTCGTCACATGCTTTCATCCTCACGTGCCAAGTCGGGCGGACCCTTAATTGACAATTAAGACACGTAAAATGTGGTCTTATTAGAAATAAAATGCAAATTTGAACATGCAACAATGTGGGAATTACGTCTTCTATTAAAACACGAATTATTCCTTTCGTCAGCGTGATATTTCAGTACAATGACACGAAGCTAACCCAGGACGGACGTTCTATTATTTTAAAAATAAACAGTAGAAGTAATAGAAAGTGGCCGTTTTACGTCATGCCGGGCTGAACGGCAAAAAAAAAAAGGATGTTAAAAACCAATCTTGTAAAATCATGAATATATAGCAGCAAAAATAAACTGTATTATCATGTTAAACTTACTTAGAATTATAATTGATATTTTCAGTTGTAAACGCGTAAATCACTTTCAAACTATTAAAAGTATACTTGAAAAATAAAACTGATTAATTGTAATCTAAAAAATACAATAATATTAATCAAAATTTGTTCATATTCTTGACTTTAAAACATTGAGGTTTTGTTTTAAGTTACTTCCCTTGAAATCTATCATAAAGATTAGGCTTTAGTAAAAGTAGTACGCATTTTTGACTTGAAGTTTCCTGTCTATCGTATACACCTCCACCTTTGGATTTGTATTCCATCAGTGTCATGACAGCGTAGGTCGTGACATGGGTTAAAAGACTAAAAGACTCATCCGAAAGACTGAAGAAGAGCGGGGTAGAACCTGCAATCCACGATTCACACGGCGAGTAGCTGAACCATTCGGCCGCGAACATGAGGCTGTATTAACGGCGTGGAACGGAGTTGGCTCCGCCTCACTGAATTCCATTCAAGAACACACCGAGTACATATAAATTCAAGTTAACTGTCATAAAAGCAACGTGTATCGACATAAATTGTGTATTTGACGATCACAGGTAAGTGTTGGATGTTGAAAGACGATGTTGATCGAATCATGCACAATAGGTCTAGCCGCTTCACATCAGTCTTGCAGTGTTTTGACGTATCGTAGGCCTACCTTCAGGTATAACAAGACAGCTGTACCTTGAGAGTCGCACGCCGGTCACGGTTTGAAGCCTCGGAGAACGGGTAGAAAACAAAACAGTCGCATTCCGTTGCGGGGCAGGCGATAGTATGAATCGCGACCTGTCGTAAGAGATCGCACATAAATTATAAGACAGTCTTTCGACTTGCACGATTTGCAATGCATAGAGTGCCAATACGAGTACATTGCGAATTCGCCACCTGACAACGCTTATGTGACGCGTTTCTAACGTGTCTCTCGTTGAACTTGCTTTGAGCTTTGTTGTTGCTTTTTTTTTCTCAACACACCAGGCACGCGTTTGTCCATAGACCAGTCACGAGTGTGTCACTCACTGGTCTTTTTTTTTTTTTTTTTTTAATCCATTCCTGGGTCCTCATCAATGCCTTGGTTACATTTGCCCCGATCATCGTGCGATTTTCAAGTTGGTCTGCTATTTTAGACATCGTAGGTGATCACGGGCATGTTTAGAATTCATACAGGCATCGTACGATTTCTTGCTCTGACTTTCGTCCACGTTCTGAGTGAAAACCATAAGGAGATCGTCGGAAGATGTCTATGACGAATCCCTACGATTTCTGACTGAGCCTTTTCGGTCTCCTTACGATCACTGTACGGGCCCCGCCCATTGGGGCCCGAACAAATAGATGGGCTTCTTGTGCCTCCAGGCAAAGCTTTTACACTGCTGACTGCATCTTATTACTGGTTAACCGCTCAGGATGAGCCTGCCCAGGAAAAGTGGTTTCAAGTCATAGCGGTTGTGACTTTGTTGTATGGTTATATATCAAGCACTTGTTGGATGTTTTGGGTAAAAGTCCCGTAAATGGACTGATCTTAGCCGTTGACTGGGACGTTAAGCATCAATTTTAACATCAAACAAACGATGTCTGTACAATTTTTTGTCACCAAATTATCATAAAAAAAACCAACATGCGGTGGCCGCACGATCATCGCAGCGTCTCCGGACGATGCTCCCTACGGCGTGGTAACGGTCTTACGTTTTTAAACACTTGTAGCAGTATAGACTAATTCAAAATCGTAGCTAGGATATCTAAAGCCTACGGGAAACCGCACGAAAAAGGAAAAACACAAAAAAGGTACAAGTAGGCAAAGATCAGGAAAAGGCGCAATCAGAAAGAGATTCCCACTCCAAAAACCGAGGTGGGAAAAAACCAAACTAACAATCAGGCACTTATTTTTTTTTTTTTTTTTTTCCTGGGCGAGACCAGTACTATAGGAGGTTGTTTTTGTGGGTTTGTTGTTCGGGGAGCACCCGAAGGGCACTTATATAGCTCGGCAAATAGGTCACTGTATGGGCGTTACCTTATGAATACGTTATTATACCCCCCGCAAAACGAAGTTTTAGGGGGGTATACTGTTTTCAGCCTGTCCGTCATTCCGTGATTCCGTGACTCCGTGATTCCGTCATTCCGTCATTCCTTCAACATTTGGACATCTTTGTTGAATAACTTGAGTAGCTTTTGCCTGATTTGTTTCAAATTTTCACCACACTTGCACCACCAGACAATACATGTGTGGTATGAATTTAGGGGCCAAAGGGTTAGTATTGCAAGAGTTATGGGACTTTTTAAGTCTTCCTATAACATGTTTGCCATAGCACAGAAAGTACATACTTTGTGAAATCAACTCCTCTTACAGCTTTCAATGTTTCCTTTTAATATTTTGCTGATATGTTTCAGATATATTGCAGATGTGCATGAAGAATTGTCATGCTGAAAAAATCATTTTTGACAAATTTACAGCATTTTTAACTTAGCAAATTTTCTATAATTGCTTATATTCAATAATGGTTGGTAGTGCATACTTTGTGAAATCAACTCCTCCTAGGGCTTTCAGTATTTCTTTTCAGTACTTTGCAGACATGTTACAGACATATTGAAGATGTGCATGAAGAATTATAATGCTGAAAAAAATAATTTTTGACAAATTTACAGCATTTTTTAACTTTGCCATTTTTCGACTATTTCTTACATACATACTTTGTGAAATCAACTCCTCCTAGGGCTTTCAGTATTTCTTTTCAGTACTGTGCAGACATGTTACAGACATATTGAAGATGTGCATGAAGAATTATAATGCTGAAAAAATAATTTTTGACAAATTTACAGCATTTTTTAACTTTGCCATTTTTCGACTATTGCTTACATACATACTTTGTGAAATCAACTCCTCCTAGGACTTTCAGTATTTCTTTTCAGTACTTTGCAGACATGGTACAGACATATTGAAGATGTGCATGAAGAATTATAATGCTGAAAAAATAATTTTTGACAAATTTACAGCATTTTTTAACTTAGCCATTTTTCGACTATTGCTTACATACAATAATGGTTGGTAGTGCATACTTTGTGAAATCAACTCCTCCTAGGGCTTTCATTGTTTCTTTTTAATTCTTTGCAGATTTGTTCCAGATATATTGAAGATGTGCATGAAGAATTTTTATGCTGAAAATTTTAGTTTTGACAAATTTACAGCTTTTTAAACTTAGCCAATTTTGACCATTTCGGCCTATATTCAATTATGGTTGATAGTACATACTTTGTGAAATCCAACTCCTCCTGGGGCTTTCAGTAATTCTTTTCAATACTTTGCAGACATGTTACAGACATATTGAAGATGTGCATAAAGAATTTTATTGGTGAAAAAATAATTTTTGACAAATTTACAGCATTTTTCAACTTAGACATTTTTCAACCATCGCTAATATACAATACGGCTGGTAGTGCATACTTTATCAAATCAAGTCCCATGCTTTCATTGTTTCATTTGAATTCTTTGCACACTTGTTCCAGATACAGTTGTATATTTCAGATGTGCATGAATAATTCTTATGCTGAATCATTATACCCCCTGCAAAACGAAGTTTTAGGGGGGTATACTGTTTTCAGCCTGTCCGTAATTCCGTGATTCCGTCATTCCGTGATTCCGTCATTCCGTCAACATTTTGACATCTTTGCTAAATAACTTAAGTAGTTTTTGCCCGATGTTCTTCAAATTTTCAACACACCTGCACCATTAGACAACACATGTGTGATATGAATTTAGGGGCCAAAGGGTCAGTTTTGCAAGAGTTATGGGACTTTTTAAACCTATACATAGAATGTTTGCCATAGTGCTAATAGTGCATACTTTGTGAAATCAACTCCTCCTACAGCTTTCAATATTCTCTTTTGATACTTTGCAGATATGTGCCAGAGATATTGAAGATATGCATGAAGAAGCATTATGCTGAAAAAATGAATTTTGACAAATTTACAGCATTTTGAACTTAGCCAATTTTCGATAATTGCCATATTCAACAATGGTTGGTAGTGCATAGTTTGTGAAATCAACTCCTCCTAGGGCTTTCAGTATTTCTTTTCAATACTTTGCAGACTTGTTCCACACATGTTGAAGATGTGCATGAAGAATTATAATGATGAAAAAATAATTTTTGACAAATTTACAGCATTTTTTCAACATAGCCATTTTTGGAACATTGCTTATATACAATAATGGTTGGTGATTCATAGTTTGTGAAATCAACTTCTCCTAGGGCTTTCAGTATTTCTTTTCAATACTTTGCAGACATGTTCCACATATATTGAAGATGTGCATGAAGAATTATAATGATGAAAAAATAATTTTTGACAAATTTACAGCAATTTTTAACATAGCCTTTTTTTGACCATTGCTTATACAATAATGGTTGGTAGTGCATGTTTTGTGAAATCAACTCCTCCTAGGGCTTTCAGTATTTCTTTTCAATACTTTACAGACATGTGCCAGAGATATTGAAGATATGCATGAAGAAGTATTATGCTGAAAAAATGAATTTTGACAAATTTACAGCATTTTGAACTTAGCCAATTTTCGATAATTGCCATATTCAACAATGGTTGGTAGTGCATAGTTTGTGAAATCAACTCCTCCTAGGGCTTTCAGTATTTCTTTTCAATACTTTGCAGACTTGTTCCACTCATATTGAAGATGTGCATGAAGAATTATAATGATGAAAAAATAATTTTTGACAAATTTACAGCATTTTTCAACATAGCCATTTTTGGATCATTGCTTATATACAATAATGGTTGGTGGTTCATAGTTTATGAAATCAACTTCTCCTAGGGCTTTCAGTATTTCTTTTCAATACTTTGCAGACATGTTCCACACATATTGAAAATGTGCATGAAGAATTATAATGATGAAAAAATAATTTTTTGACAAATTTACAGCAATTTTTAACATAGCCATTTTTTGACCATTGCATATACAATAATGGTTGGTAGTGCATGTTTTGTGAAATCAACTCCTCCTAGGGCTTTCAGTATTTCTTTTCAATACTTTACAGACATGTTCCACACATATATTGAAGATGTGCATGAAGAATTATAATGATGAAAAAAAAATTTAGACAAATTTACATAGTCATTTTTACCATTGCTAATATACAATAATGGTTGATAGTGCATACTTTGTGAAATCAGCTCCTCTTAGGGCTTTCAGTGTTTCTTTTAAATTCTTTGTAGATTTGTTCCAGATAAATTTTAGATGTGCATGAATAATTTTCATGCTGAAAAGTTAATTTTTGACAAATTTACAGCTTTCATTTTACTTAGCCAATTTTTTACCATTTCTCATGATAAACAATAATGATCATAGTGCATACAGTGAAATCAACCTCAAGTTCTAATATCTTGTGACTGGCATACTGAGGATGTACATGAAGAATTATAATGCTGAAAAGATATCCTTGACAAATTTTCTGCATGTTTAACTTAGGAAGTTATTGGCCAGCTTCAGATAATTTTGCGGGGGGTATACTGAAAGCCTTGCTTGCAGCCAATTTCTAGTTGGGTATGGTCTACTTTTGACCTAGGTAAAAGCTAAAGGTATACAGCTGAAAGACTCAACTCACATGTTGTCCGTTAGAATGAAAATCCGAGTTTGTCTAGTTTACTGGATTGAACAAAATAGGTAGCTGATCTTTAACGGTAAAATATGTGACAGCGCTCTAGGCTGACTGAATTCGACTTTTCTAATATCTCCCTTCTTGAACAGATGGACTAGCCGAAAGTTGCCGCCCATACAGTGACCCATTTGCCGAACTATACCATGAAAACATATACCACAAAACCATTATGCCTCGTAAAATGTAGTTTGAACTGCATCCATTTTATTACACAGAAGTGCACGTTGGAAAGAATTTAGAGGAACAGTATGAAGAGTATAAAGGAACGAAAAAAAAATATTGAAGTGTTTACTATGAAATTTGTTTGTTTCAGCTTGAAAGTAGTTATATATTTTCTGAAAATTCAAGAATGACTTAAATTTAAAGAAATCTTATTTTCAAGGGGAACAACTTCATTTTTCAAGTTAAAGCTTTTTTTAAAATTAACAATAGTTAATTCAGGAGCATTTTTTAATTGTGCTTGTTTTATGCACTTTCACTCGTACCTGGAAACACATTTTCGAAGATCTAGTTGATTCGCAATTATAGTAGAATTTCATAACGATATCAGACAACTTAGGTTACAAGCTCTTGGTTTCAAAACAGCAGAAAAAATCAAGTTTTGAACATTTGTCTTCAGGTGTTTCTGTTGTTGTCATGTCAACCAGGTATTTGAGTTTGCAAAGGGTTTTATTTTTCTGGACACGTAATATCAGAGACACTTTACATGACAAAACTTAATTTCAATATCAGTCTACTGAATTTGCAATAAATGAGTTTCAAAACAGCAGAAAATGCTAATTTTGGGCGGCTGTCAAAGAATGACTTTGTTGTTGTCATGGTAACCAGAATTTCAATTTTTAAATGGTTAAATCTTTTGAACAAATGATGTATTTGATACTTCTAGATCATTATACATTTTCATAACAAAATTGTCTACAGAATTTACAAGAATTGAGTCTCAAAACAGTAGAAAATTCCAATTTTGGACATTCATCTTCAGGTGTGACTTTTTTAATGTCATGGTTACAAGGTAAGTGATCATACTGTCTTTTCATCATCGAGCATGATAAAACAATTGTTGCTTTACTGATACAATGTGACAAAATAAATACACAATTTTCCAGATGCCAATATAAATGATCAGAACCGTTCCCCCCCCCCCCCCTCACTCACCCACCCTCAAATGTCACGTTTAAATATATTTCTCCAGTGGTGTTCAACTTGTTGCTATAGCAACCATGCATTTTTACTTGCAAAGCGTTTTATTATAATAAAATACTTACTTTATAATTAATATTCAATATCATGTTAACATCAGTCTACTGAAGTGGCAATAATTTGGTGCGAAAACAACCAAAAAATTCTTTATTTTAGATATTTTCTTCTGTAGCATTTTAGTTGTCGCCATGGCAACCTGGTAAGTGACCAAGTTGTCATTTTTATTATCGGATATGATAAATCAATAGTTGCTTTCTTGGTTCAATGTTACAGAACAAATCCACAAGTAAAAAGAAACTGATATAAACTTACCTGTAAACCCCAAAATGTAAATTTTAGCCGTTTTTTTCCTCCAGTGGTATTCGGTTTGTTGCTATGGCAACCACACGTATTAATTTGCGAAGTGTTGTACTTGTAATATAGTACTTACTTTATAATTCTAATCAATATCATGTTCAAATCAGTCTACTGAAGTGGCAATAATTTGGTGTGAAAAAAGCCAAAAAAATCAATATTTTAGATATTTGTCCCTTGTAGCATTATAAATGTCGCCATGGCAACCAGGTAAGTGACCAAGCTGTCTTTTTTTATTATTGAATATGATAAATCAATAGTTGCTTTCTTTGTACAATGCTACAAAATAAATCCATCAGTGATTAGAAGTTGACATAAACTTACCTGAAACCCTTCAAATTGTAAATTTTACTTTTTTGCCTCAAGTGGTGTTCGATCTGTTGCTATGGCAACCGTGTATATGAAAAGGCAAAGGGTACTGTCGTTGAAACTTGTAATATAATACTTACTTTACAATTAAACGGCAATATCATGTTTACATCAGTCTACTGAAGTGTCAATAATTTGGTGTGAAAACAACCCAAAAATCAATATTTTAGATATTTTTCCTTTGTAGCATTATAGTTTTCGCCATGGCAACCAGGTAAATAACCAAGCTATTTTTTCTATTATTGTATATGATAAATCATAAGTTCCTTTCTTGGTACACTGCTACAAAATAAATCCACCAGTGATTAGAAGCTGATATAAGCTTACCTGAAAACCCTCCAAAATGTAAATTTTAGATTTTTCATTCCAGTGGTGTTCGATTTGTTGCTATGGCAACCGTGTATATGAAAAGGCAAAGCGTTTTATTGTGGAAACATGTAATATAAGAGTTGCTTTATAAATTAAGTGTAACTGCATATCAATATCAGTCTACTGAATTTGCGATAAATTGATCTGAAAACAGCCAAAAATGCCGTTTTCATATTTTTTGACTTAGTGGTATAATATGCGTTGTCATAGCAACGCCAAGCTGAATAAAATCAATGTTTTTTTGGCTTAAAAGCTTTAAGCTATGTTTAGTGTTTCTATTCGAATTGTTCAATTCTACCTAACATTTATGACATTCATAAAATATTATTTTGAATTATGCCATTTTTAAAGCAGAATTTAGCGATTTTTAGGCAAAATACTAGCTCCTGTTGCCATGGTGACGAGAATTGGAAAAAATCGAAATAAACCTTATTTTTCTTGTTCTGTCATCAAAACCTCTCAGACAAATGAAAATCAGCCAAATCCGTTACCCACCATGTGGAGTCACCTGCATGATTTTTATCTGAGCCAGCACTTAAAATCCAGCACCTGACTGCAGGATCTGAATCAGTTATGTTTACCTAAACATCATTTTATGTTGGAAATGAAAATTTACAACATATCAAACCATATGCTTTGATGTTAGAAAAATCATAAATTAGTATTCGATTTTATGTTAGCAAGGTGTCAGAACATTCACATTAAGGGGAGTGCAATGGGGTTGTGGTAGAGCATCAGGCTCCAAATCGAGAGGTCCTGGATTTGATTCCCATTGGCGGCATCATCTTGTGTCCTTGAGCAAGACACATTTATACCCAAGAGTACTGGTTAACACCCAGGAAGAGATGGCACCTCCCGACATTAATGAAAAATTGTTGACAGGGATGTTAAACCTCAATACAAACCAACAAGCATTCACATTACGCTTCATGTTGTTAATTTGTCTTCAATTTGCACATGATGCAAGAACAAGAACAGTGCACTCATGTCACTTCTGAATCATTTGTTACATAACTTTTTTCTTCCTTGCAAAAATTATTCTGAAAGTAATTGCCATCTTGTATGTTTCAGAGCCATTGTCGTACAACCCCCTGTTCCAAAATGACTGGTGTGAAGTGGCTGTTCTGCCCCTCAAGGAGGAAAATGAGAATGTTGATCAAGTGTCTTTTAGCCTGGATCACAGCCCAAAATACCAGACTGGTGTCTATCTATCTGAGTCACTGGAGGATTGGAAACAGCGGACTGGTTTAGACAAGAATGGGCAGACATGGGCCCAACAATCAGGTAATTCTTTAGTCTCAGTCTAGATCAAGTGTCTTCTAACCTGGACCACAGTCCAAAATACCAGACTGGTTTCTATCTGTCTGAGTCACTAGAGGATTGGAAACAGCGGACTGGTTTAGACAAGAATGGACAGACATGGGCCCAACAGTCAGGTAATTCTTTTCTTGAATCTCCAGTCTTTGGTTCAACTCTGTGAGCACAACTTTTGTATTAGCTACGTACTGCATATTTCTTCCTATGAAAGTTATGATTTAATTTTCATGGCAAAAATAATTTAATATGGCTGCATCATACCAAAGATGTTAAAAATGGTATCAGTCACCACTTTGCTTGGCGTTCAGCAGTGTAAGGCTGGCACTGGTATATGCCTGTCACGCCGGATCAAATGTTCATCCTGACTTAATAAAGGCAAACAGACGATTTCATGGGGAACATGTTAAGATGTTTGTTTTATTTTACAGCAATTATTAGGGATGGTGAGTTGGATAAGCACTTGTTAAATTTAAGTACAATTTTATAGTCTTACAATAAACTCTAATGTACAGTAGTGATTTTAAATTTCTGGTTTGAGGAGTGTGGTGGGGTAGTGGTAGAGCATCAGACTCCAAATTGAGAGGTCCTAGGTTCGATTCCTACTTGCGGCACCATCTTGTGTCCTTGAGCAAGGCATATTAACTCCATAGAGAATTGGTTAAAACCCCGGAAGCGGAGGCTTATAATTCAACCATGTCAGTTTTCAGGTGGGACTTTGATTGCACCAGTTAGTACCTTTAGATAGTGCAAATACAAAAAAATTAATAAAATGAATAAATAAATAAATAAATAAATAAATAAAAATATACACCATAATCTCAATGTCTACTATTTAATCAATGATAATTTATTTTCTCATAGTGGGGACTAAAATGAATGCATAGGATATCCTCTGACATATCAAATCAATCATTTGTAAAAAAAAAAAAAAAAAAAAAAAAAAAAAAAAAAAAAATACATTTATGTCATGCACATAGTGTTTTAAACACCTGTAGTAGTAACATATACATGTAGTTTGATACAAATTGTACAGTTAAATTTTCATATATTGGTAGATAGTTGACACTTTTTTGCACATTTTAATGTTGTGTTCTTCTTGTAGATTTAATTTTGTTACTTTTTAGGACTACTGTGAAATGGAGTCTTGAAATCATGTTATAAATCATGGGTGCTAATTTTGATATGAACATTTTTGTGGAAGGCATCCTGTATGGTTTTTAAAGTATAAAAAGTAAAATTTGGCATAATTTTGTTTTACTGCACGTCTTACAGAAGAAATGTACACACAAAGTGTACAAGAAAAGATAATTAGTAGTCAAAGATTGGAAAACCTTTAATCAGCATGCAGAATTTCAGCTAAAAACAGACATTCAAAACATGGCACTCACAGATTGAAGTATATTCCACTATCCTTTCTACTTGTAATTCTTTAAAACCTCTAAATATTTCTATCTTTTGCTTTTACAGCCACCCAGCTCCACAAGTATGTGAATGTTGAGGTTGACCCTACAGGACGTAGTGAGCGACCGGAGTGGGCCACAGCGAGATACCATGCCCACTACAGTCCACAGTGCAGCTTTGAACTACAAGTCCAGTGGATGGTCTCTACAGGAGGGATACTTGGAGACTTGGTAAGTTGTAACTAGGGGGTGGAGCCTATTGTTTCTAAGGGGTGGAGTGAGTGACAGCAAGATATCATGCCCTCTATAATCCACATTGTGGGTTTGAACAACAAGTCCAGTGGATGGTTTCTACAGGAGGCATACTTGGAGACTTGGTAAGTTATAACTAGGGGGTGGAGCTTATGTTTGTAAGGGGTGGAGTGAGTGACAGCTAGTTAACACGCCCACCACAGTCCACAGTGTAGGTTTGACCTATAGGTTTGACCTACAAGTGCAGTGGGTGCTCTCAACAGGAGGGATGCTGGGAGACTTGTAAGTTGTGACTAGGGGGTGGAGCTTGTTGTTTCTATGGGGTGGAGTGAGTGACAGGGAGATATCATGCCCCCTGTAGTCCACAGTGTAGCTTTGAACTACAAGTCCAGTGGATGGTTTCTACAGGAGGGATACTTGGGGACTTGATATGAATTAATTTCAAAACTCTGAAAATTGACAATTGCTAACTAACAAAGTGTCTCCCATATAGCAAATGAGAGCATTTCTTAATGCTAACATCATCAAGGGGTGAATGGATGTCAATGATTCACTATGTCCCTTGTTAAGTAGTGTAAAAATTTCTTGGGTCAAAGGTTTGATTGTCATAGGCCACTTATCATAAATGTTATAATATTTGGTAATTCTGTATTATGTCAATCCTTCTAAGCTTAGCTATCAAACTTGGGGTATATGAAAATTTAGAAAAGTTAAATTCTTAAAACTTGTCATTTCATGTGTTTACAGATCTACAACTGGGCACGGAAGGCCGGTGCCTGTGGGTTCCACCTGCTGCCTGTTCCTACTGATCCCTTCGCCCTACCCACAGCGCCTGACTCTGACCCACTGAGAGGACCTATCTTTATACCACTGAATACTCTGTGTATAGACTCTAGTCACGGGGGAGAACTGTTCTATGGTAAGCTGAGTATATGAATCACATTTTGATCTATGAGAAAAACCCTTCGGTTTTTGGCATAGAGTAAACCCATCTGATCAGTAACTTTGATTTTTCTGCATAGGAAACACAATTCCTGTAGTGAGTGCTCTTTAGCTCACCTTTAAGCCGTAGACTCACACTGACAGGTGAGCTTATAGGACAGGCAGGCATCCGTATGTCCATTGTCTTCCACCCTTCTCAAAGATCTTTAAAACCCCATGGCCAATCAAAGCCAATTTTTACAGGAAGCATCTATAGGAAGGGGGAACCAATGTGTGTATTAATAATCCAGGTCACATGACCAAGCTGACCACCATGCCAGTATATGGTAAAAACCCATTAAAAATCTTCTCCTGTGGAATGGTGGACCAATTTCAACGAAACTTGGCATGTATCTTTGCGGACAAATCTCTACAATGTGTACATAAATCATGTCCCTGTGATGACCTTGACCTATTTTTGGGCCAAGGTCAACATAGATTATGATAGCCTATGCATCTGAATGGGGAAAACTCATAAATTAACATTTTATTGGATTTATACATAACCTTTGCTTTTAAGCAAAAAGCAGCTTTAATCTGTTTTTTCTTGTTGTAGGTCATGATGAGGAGACCCGCTCACAGAAACTTCTACATCTGCAGGAAACCATCATAAACAGGTGAAGTATTCATCCTGTTCCTAGTTAAATATAGTTTAATAGTAAAAATCACAAAGTTGACTCTTGAACATTTAGAAGAGGTGTATATGTATGTAATCTGAGTATTTTTCTTGTCTTATACAAAATACTCAAATCTGCAACATAGCCCCGGGCAGCACGGTGGCCCAGTGATTAGTGCGCCCAACTCAGGATCCCTGTTAGGGGTTCATATCATACTGGTGCCCGGTAGTACCCTTAAGAGTTTAGACACATTGACTTCCAGGACTACTGGTTAATTGGTTTATACTGGTTACTGTGATATGTAATCATCAGCGTTACAGTCAAAAGTTTGGCTGGATTTCTTGTACTAAAATTCACAGGAAAGATGCACCGTTTGAGATGGGGCAAAGCCATTTAATACTATGATTATTATATGTACATTAATACCCAGGAAGCAATGGAACAATCTCAACATGACTGAAAAATTGTTGATTTGGATATTTAACCCTAAAATAAAGTAAACAAGAAATCCTCATAGATCATATATGTATATTGCAGGTATGGTTTCATGCCTACAAATGTCCGTATTCCCAACAAATCCTCGTACATGTACTCCCAGTATGAGGAGTATCAGCAGTATGTTCACTGTACCGGGGGAATGTTTATACTCATTGAACAAAGTCACTGCAGTAAATCACCGTTAGTCAAATCACCGGTAGTCAAGTCACCAATCCCTAAAGAGAGGTACTTTGGAAGTTTAGGGAAGAAATCTTCGTCGGAACTTCGGAAAGACTATATCGCGAGACAAGCTAGTCATACACTGAGCCAATCAACATTGGAATCAGAGTCCAAGATAGGGTTCCTGTGGTCATGGAACTATATGTCGTCCAAAAGATGGCGCTCTGGTAACACTGGGGACGAACATTTTCAGGATAAGGTGCTGCGGGATTTCCGCGCCTTCTGTTCTAACGAGGAGAATAGACTGAAAGAATTCTGGGACGACTACCATCAGATATATTCCTAAGGATCATGGGAATTGTTGTTGTATCAATTCATGGGTGCCATATTGTTGAACAGTGAGATTTATTGTTCGAAATATTAAATTCAATCACTTTACTGATCATTATCATGGAGAACCCATTAAACATGTGTACTAAAGAAATGAGCAGTCTCGTGAGAAAACCAACAATGTGGTTTCTGAACAGGTCTGACACAAATCAGGCTGTACAGTCACAGAAGATGGCTAGAGGCTTGAAATTTTGGATTTAAAAAGAAGAGAAAGTGTACTATCCGTGTAGCGAAAACAAAGGCGCTGATCAGTGATCTGCACCTTTGTTTTCACCTAGGCAGATTGTTGGTTTTCCCATGTGGCGGCTCAAATGGTTCTGACCATATGACTGTAGGCTTACCTTCACCAATGCAATGGATTGATTAACTAGGCTTTAAGGAGTTCTCTTAAGGGAGCATGAAACATCTTGCTTGATTCTCATAAGAGTAAAACACTAACAGTACATGTGTTGGCAATATTGCTAGTATAAAATCTGTTCATTCTATTTTGAAAGTTTTGTGCTGATTCTTTTAATTTCATAGCTAAGTGAGTACAAAAAATTACAACCCTCTGAGATTTATTTCAGAAGACAAAAACCGTCTGTGATAATTTTGTTGTAGATTAAATCATTGTTGAAAATTGAGCCGCGTTATGAGAAAACCAACAATGCGGTTTCCGAACAGTTCCGACACAAACTAAGCTGTACAAGCACAGAAGATGGCAAGAGGCTGGAAATTTTGGATTTAAAAAGTAAAAGAATCCTAATATCCGTGTAGCCAAAACAAAGGCACTGATCAGCTTCACAGATCAGCTTTGCAAAATGTTGGTTTTCTCATGGCGCAGCTCAAAATGGATATATGTATGAAAATAAATCAAAATGAAAGTAATCATTGTTCATTTATTTATTTATTATCATTGTTAAAAGGCCAAAACAAGATTCTGAATTTACAGTGGTTAAGTTACTCGCCTGGTAAAATGGGGATAATAAGTTCAACCAAGAGTGGATGAGACTTGAAACTGAGGTCCCATGACAATTTTCCAAGACAAACTGGTGCCATTGGACATAATGTGATGAAGGCTGGAGACTATACTGTGCCTAATGTGTTAAGTCCTGACTTTCAGATAAAAACTCTACACAAACATAATGACTGTCATATAAAGGGTAATGTTCAAAATGAATTGATATTGATTTTAATAACCCTTCCACTTGTTTCTATCTGTGAGAAAAAGACATACAACTTAGGGGGTTCTTATCTATCATTAATAAGAGCTGTCGCAGGACAGCGTAGCTCGCCTGACTTGTGCTTTGCCACTAAATCTATTAAAATCTATGACCAAAGACATTCACCTCAATGTCACTCAGGTGGGTCGTGATGGTACAGCATAAAACTTCAGACCAATATCTACCAACATGCTATAAAGTTCAACTTGATCCATCTACATATTTAATATAGACTTACAACATAAAATTTCTAAGTCTGTGACCTTGACCACAGGTGAGTCAAGATGCTACAGCATAAAACTTAAGAATAATATCGAACAGCAAAGCATCAACTAGATCCATCCATCTGTTCCAGCAAGTCCGTAACCTTGACCTCAAGGTCACCCAGGTGGGTCATGATGGTACAGCATAAAACGTCAGACCAATATCTACCAACGTGCAAGTATCAACTTGATCCATGAACAACTTCAAGAGATGTAGACTTATAAAAACTTTAACCAAAAACTTTAACACAAAATTTCTAAGTCCGTGACCTTGACCTCAAGGTTACCCAGGTGGGTCATGATGGTACAGCATAAAACTTCAGACCAATATCTACCAACATGCAAAGTATCAACTTGATCCATCCACAACTTCAAGAGATATAGACTCATAAAAACTTTAACCAAAAACTTTAACATTTTGAGCAACGCCGACGCTTACGCCGACGCTGGGGTGACTGCAACAGCTCTTCCTGTACTTCCGTACAGGCGAGCTAAAAACTGTTTTAATGTTCTTTGAAGCAATATTCTATATGGCCGAGCAAGCTTTCAATTTTAGAGTGAATAAAAGACTATTTGGTGTCCAGAAAAGGCAGTTTGCGCTGACCTGTCAGTTTTTCCCAACTGCATTGTGGGACAATGGCAATTTATACTGAATATAGAGGAGAAAGGCTTTTAGTACATACACTGCCATCTACTGTAGTAACTAAATTTAAACTACCCAGCTTTTTATGTGGCCTTATTGTTTCCTCTATTCACTGTTGCTTGTAATCCAAAACCTGGACTAACCAACCCTTTTCTAGAATGATAGACAGTCTTAGCATATGGTGCAATCAAATACCTTGAGAGCACTAGTTCATTCTATTTCATTGTCTACATTGACTGATTTGACACAAATTCAGTCCATGGTAAAATCATAAGTCCTGAAAGTTGATTTAAAGTCTGAGATGCTAATAGTTCTTCCTGTGCTTTGTCTACTATGACTTGACAGAATTTCAGAGTTATAGCATTATTCTTTATCTTGGGCTTGTCTAGAATGGAACATTTGAGCAGTGTCAAGAGAAAACAGAATTATTTCCTTTGCGAAAACAAAGGCACAGATCAGCTGTGCAGTTATACTGTGCCTTTGTTTTTGCTACACTGATAGTAAGATTCCTCCTCTACTTATACCCAAAATGATTCTTTCTTCTGTGGGTATACAGGTTGGTTTGTGAGGCAGACCTTGTCGGAAACTCTCAAGACCAGTTTTCTTGCCTTGTGACTTATTTGACACAGTTTCAGTCCATGGTAAAATCATAAGTCCTGAAAGCTGATTTAAAGTCTGATGCTAAGAGTCCTTCCTGAGCCTTGTCTACACTGCACACTTTCCAGTCAACTCTGTCAGGCATGTTGAGAATTCCTGGACTTGCCAACGCCTCCCTGAAATGGAAGATATGCATATGCTATACACTTTATTTTTAACTGCTAAAACTGTAATTTATGAGATAGACAATGAATTAAGCAATTCTGCTTTCTAAAAAAAAGGCTGTCTGGTGGGAGGAGCTCATACATTGGTTGCTTAATGAGAGGGGTTCAATGTTGCTGAAGCCACAGATACATATCACTGCAGAACAAAAAGCTTTTTAATGGTCAATAAAGGAAGGCTCTTTTCTTGGTCAATCTTTGCCCTTTGTCTGATGTTGTTTGATATATAGAACTTGTTTGGTTATAACTGAAGCTTCCAAGCTCTTTAATTAAGCATTGCAGAAAACGATGTCAACACAAAAATCCTTCTACATATTAAATTCTGAAGTTCTCACTCAAAAGGTAAAGGTATGTATACTAACCTTCCAAACTGCAGAGGAAAATGTTTTGATATTCTACAGTAGAGTTTCTCTCCTGTTGGTAACTCTGTGTAGAAATATGGCACACCTACATCAACTATCTGGAATACACAGTTACTGTAGCAAAATAACTAAAATTTAGCAATCTTCTTGCAAATCTCTCATTTTCTAATTTCTCATTTTACGGTATTTTCTATTGAACCCATATCTGACGAATGGATTTTCCCATCATATATCAATTTGATGAGTCCACTTTCATTTTTAGGGGTGTTAGGAGTGATTTTTAAATTTTATTCAATTTTTCGATGAAAATTCTTTAAGCAAACAGAATAGGCCCAGATGGGACGCCGCGTTCTGCGGTATCACATCTGGGGCTATTCTGTTTGCCTATGTCCCACAAAAGGGACGCCAGGCTTATGTGAGTTAAGAATTATTTTCACTAAACCCTACACCAGAAATAGATACATGTAGGTTCAAGGTTGCTTTATGCTTACCAGTAGAGCTGCTAACCCACTTTCCACCTTAGCGCTAGTTTATCAATTAGAAGCAGAGCCTTACCCAGAGCAACATGACTAACGTGTTACATGAAAAGTTAGGTGGCTCAGTGGCAGAGAGACTGAATCAAGAGGTCTTAGGTTTGAACCCCACAGACATAAAAGTTGTGTCCTTCAGCATACAAACTCCCCATACAATTGGTTAATACTCAGGAAGCAGTAGCTCTATCCAAATATGACTGAAAATTATTACCTGAAAGTCAACCCACAAAACAAACAGACAAAAGATGTCCTACCTGTCTAATGTCGGAATGTTTGGGTATTTCATTCAGTTCTATAGATTCACTCTCAGCACACTCCATAAACAGATCTTTGATTTCTTGAACACAATCAGCTGGTACAGGTACTACCTGGAAATATATGTGCCATGACGGGACAAAACCAGTCTTGTGGGATTTCCAACAAGGTCGGATATAAACCTACCTGTGCACCCACAGAAAAGAGCTAAAAGACTGAAATCCCAGATTTAAGTAATAGAGCAATTTTACTATCTGTGTAATAAAAATAAAGGTGCTGATCAGCTCTGCAGTTACTGCACAGCTGATCTTTGCCTTTGTTTTCGCATATGCAAAAAGGTGGTTCTCTCATGACTCGGCGCATTATTTAGTACAGGTTAACCTTATTGTAAAGATATCTTTCATGCCCAGACAAGCAAACAACGTTATAACTGAATGTTTGGGACTTAACATTTGTCCAAGTAACTCTGGCTAAAACATTTGCACTGTAGGGACAGAAAGCTGGTAATCCCGCCATTGTTTTCCTTGTAGTTTGCTATTTTTACACTACAATGCCTATATAATACACAAGAACTCCGCGGAGGTCGATATCGTACCTGCATCGGGCAAAATAACTAAAAACATGAAATATAGGTCCAGGGCACCAGGTTAAGGTGTATTCTGAAAGGGTATGTGAAGGACATTTACTATGCAAGCTTTCACACTCGCAGCAATCACTGATGCAGAAAAAAACAAACTTCGACATAAATATATAACAAAGTCAATGGACCGTGAAATATAGGTCAAGGTCAGCAGGTCAAGGTGCATGCTTGAAGGGTATGTCAAGGACAGTTACTATGCAAGGTTTCACACTCGCAGCTATCTCTGATGCAGAGAAAACCAAACTTTGACGTAAAAATTTACAAAGTCAATGGACCGTGAAATATAGGTCAAGGTCAGCGGGTCAAATTGCGTGCTTGAAGGGTATGTCAAGGACAATTACTATGCAAGGTTTCACACTCGCAGCTATTACTGATGCAGAGAAAACCAAACTTCGACGTAAAAATTAACAAAGTCAGTGGACCGTGAAATATAGGTCAAGGTCAGCGGGTCAAGGTGCGTGCTTGGGTATGTCAAGGACAATTACTATGCAAGGTTTCATGCTCTCAGCTATTACTGATGCAGCGAAGACCAAACTTCGACAAAAAAATTAACAAAGTCAATGGACCGTGAAATATAGGTCAAGGTCAGCAGGTCAAGGTGCATGCTTGCAGGGTATGTCAAGGACAATTACTATGCAAGGTTTCAGACTCGCAGCTATCACTGATGTCGAGAAAACCAAACTTCGACATAAAAATTTTCAAAGTCAGTGGACCGTGAAATATAGGTCAAGGGTACTGGGTCAAGGTGCGTGCTTGAACGGTATGTCAAGGACAATTAATATGCAAGGTTTCAGACTCGCAGCTATCACTGATGTCGAGAAAACTGAACTTCGACGTAAATGTTGATGGACGAATGAACGAACGCACGCTATAAGCAGGTGCGATAGAAACCAGGTTTGAAAAGGTCCAAACCTGGTAAGACTCGGCTGGGGGTGGGGTTGTTTGATTACAAATGACTGCAGCATAATGTGTTTAACTACAATAGACTTCTAACAAATTAATCAATTGGGGGGGGGGGAGAGGTGGGGGGGGGGGGCTTGACATGGCCACATTACAGAGGTATAACAAGATTCAATCTTCTTACCTGTATTTGTAGGTGTTGTGTTTTGTAGTTCCTCTCAAAGAACACCACAGCCTTTCCCTGCTTCTTAAAACACTTCTTTAATGAGGATTTATATCTTGGCATTGTTAAAGGATAATAGTTGAGATTTGAATCTTTGTTGAGCTTAAAAGTTTACATCCCACCTTTATTACAGGCCATACTGAGTCCCATCTTTATTACAGGCCATACTGAGTCCCACCTTTATTACAGGCCATACTGAAACAGGACCTCAGTCCTAATCATAGTCAAAATTGGATACTGAAGTCTTATATTATTTGTAAGAATTTCATTTTCACGAATATTTGTGAATTCTTAGCGGTGCAAGTTCAAAATTCTTGCTTACAAAGAATCTCTATATATTAAAGCCATAATGACTTCACGCACACTCGTTCGTTTCATGACCTCATGTATGACTCAGAAATAGAAAATTCATGTTTTAAGTCATGTGAAAAATTCAGAATTTACAGTAAGTTCAGGCTTAGAATGTCTTTCTTGTAGAATTCTCTGTGCTGTAGTGGTAACTTCACTCACTCACCGCATAAGTTTGATCCCACCAAGGCTCTCCGGTCTTTCCAAGCATTAGCTAAGCTGAGCCTCCTCATGAGAAAACTAACATTCTGCATATGCGAAAACAAAGACGCAGATCAGCTTCACGGTAACCGCGAAGCTGATCAGCGCCTTTGTTTTCCCTACACGGATAGTACAGTTACTCTTCTACTTAAATCCAAAATTTCAAGCTTTTAGCTCTTTTCTGTGAGTGTTCAGGTCGGTTTGTGTCGGACCTGATCGGAAACCATATTGTTGGTTTTCCCACGAGGCGGCTCAAGCTTAAAAGATCATACCGAGACAGGACCTTGATTCTAGGTCTCGAAAGACTGGTATCACACCCACAACCTGCCGTTTTAAAAGGCTAGTGGCTTAGCCACTTTGTCATGGAAACTTGTCTATGAGAATGAGAAGGCTGATTTTTGTACACATTAAAGGATATATGAGGATATATGACATGGATTAAAAGGATATGTGACATGGATTTGCCCATCATTATCATTCGGTGAGTCCACTTTCATTTTTAGGAGCATCAGGAGTGACATTCCATTTTTCATTAAATTTCTTTTGCAAACAGCATTGCCACAGATGGGACGCCGCATTCTGCTCATATCTGGGGCTATACTGTTTGCCTATGTCCCATAAAAAAGATGCCAGGCTTGTATGAGTTAAAAGGATACTTCTCAATCTCTTCTATGACCTCCACGGGAGCTGTGACGCTAGACTGATAGTGCCCTATAGGTAATATGAGGACATGGTCGTCTACCAATCCTCCTTTAGCCAGGGCGAGATAGGTCTGAAATATATGAATTTGTTAGTAGTGCGATTAGTGTCCCAGTCGACAATTTTTCAGTCATGTTGGGATGGACACAGAACTGGAGCTGTGACCCTAGACTGATAGTGACCTATAGGTAATATGAGGACATGGTCATCCACCAATCCTCCTTTAGCCAGGGCGAGATAGGTCTGAAATATATGAATTTGTTAGTAGTGCGATTAGTGTCCCAGTCAACAATTTTTCAGTCATGTTGGGATGGACACAGAACTTGAGCCGTGACCCTAGACTGATAATGACCTATAGGTAATATGAGGACATGGTCATCTACCAAGCCTCCTTTAGCCAGGGCGAGATAGGTCTGAAATATATGAATTTGTTAGTAGTGCGATTAGTGTCCCAGTCGACAATTTTTCAGTCATGTTGGGATGGACACAGAACTGGAGCTGTGACCCTAGACTGATAGTGACCTATAGGTAATATGAGGACATGGTCATCCACCAATCCTCCTTTAGCCAGGGCGAGATAGGTCTGAAATATATGAATTTGTTAGTAGTGCGATTAGTGTCCCAGTCGACAATTTTTCAGTCATGTTGGGATGGACACAGAACTGGAGCCGTGACCCTAGACTGATAATGACCTATACAAGATACAAGATACAAGACTTTATTTGACCAATTTTGGGCCCAGCAAGGGCATACAAAGATGTTGTACAGAGAATAAGAGAGGAAATCCAAATCAAAGATGAGATAACACAAACTAAAAACAATCTAATATAAAACAATGTATTAATCCAAGTGTTCATGCAGATACTGACCAAGTTTGTGAAGTATATCAGAGTTTTCATTAGTCAGAATCCAGAAAAACTTCTGGAAACTATCCAGCTCCATAAAATTTCTGTTGGAGTCATTAATGATTTGAAAAAAGCTGTTTCTGAACGCATTAAACTTTGAGCATTCCATCAAAAAGTGCTGCTCATCTTCAATTGCACCTGTAGAACATTTGGTACACAGCCTTTCTGACCTATCCAGCTTGATATACCTCCCAGTCTCAATTTTAAGTCTATGAGCAGAAATTCTAAACCTTGTAATACTCCTACGGTAGCTGAAATTTCTTATCTCATTAATATACTTTTCACAACCAAAGTGAGTTTTAAGTTTACAGTATGTATCCAGCTTTCCAGAGCAATAATCTTGTCTAGTAGTGTACCACTCATTTAGAAATAGTTTATTAATTGTTTTCTTAAGGATATTTTTAAACTTAAATTTTGACTGAGAGCTAGATTCAAGCTTGATATCTAATATACTACACAACTGCTTTATGCTACTGTACCAAGAGCATGCCTTTTTATCTACATCCTTTGAACACTTTAGGGCATTGTATAACAAGGTGTCCGAAGGCATATTCTCAACCCTGTGCCAAAAAAGCAATACATTTTTCACAATATCTAAATAAAAGGGATGTCTCCCCAGTTCTGCAAATACAGCAAAATTGGAGCTTTTCCTGTTTACCCCCAGTACAAGTTTACAAAATTTTGTATTCAGTTTATCTGGTTCAATATCTTTACATATTTTATCCATAGATACATTATTTCTCAGTCTAGGGCTACTGGGATTTAATGCTCCCCAAATTTCAGAGCCATACAGCAGAATAGGCTTCACCGTGTGATCAAATACATGGATACTGGTTTTGACTGATGGCTGAAAAGACAAAATATCTTTAACCAATTTAAAGTAAGCCTTTAGAGCCTTGTTATACAAATTTTTTCTTGCCAAGGAAAAGGAGCCAGAGGCAGAAAACTGAAGTCCCAGATATTTGTAGTCATGTACATTTTCAAGTTTAGTGTTTTCAAAGAAAAATTCATCTTTAGAAGTTGTGCCACTTTTATTAAACACAATAACTTCTGATTTATTAATGTTTACTTGAAGGCACCAATCCGAACAAAATTTTTCCAACTTTTTCAGTTTTTCTTGAAGCCCTGTCTTGGAAGTTGACAGAATTACCACATCATCAGCATACATAAGACAATTGAGAGTTAAATCTCCTATATTTACTGGATCAATTGTTTCCTCAAGGTACTTATATACCTATAGGTATTATGAGGACATGGTTATCTACCAAGCCTCCTTTAGCCAGGGCGAGATAGGTCTGAAATGTAAAGCTTTGTTAGTACATGTATTGTGATTCAATGCCCCAGTCGATAATTTATCAGTAAAGTTGCAGAACTGCAGCTATGACACTAGACTGATATAGGTAATATGAAGACATGAGCATCAACCAACACAAAGCATGAAACATCTGAAATATAAGGCTTTGCTAGTACATGTATTGTGGTTTAATCAACAATTTTTCGGTCCGTGGGGTCACAATTTGACCCGAAATAAAGATCCATCTAACAGAACAACCATAAAACTTTTCTTGCAGTGTCTGAGACCTTAAGCCATCCAGGTTTTATTTTCATCAACTTAACCATGAACTAGAAAATGTGTTTATGAAACACTATGCCCCCAACTGGTAAGTTATTATTATTATTATTATTAAAGCCATGTTGAAATATTGGTACCGTCTTGAAAATCTTGATCAACATTCCTTACTATATGATGCATTAGAATGTTCAAAAACTATCGAAGGGGGTAATAATTCGTGGTATAACTGTATTAAAAAATTTTCTGAGCTTCTTAATGTACCTCTTTCATGCTCTTCAACTATGAAACGGACCACATTCATCAAGAAATTGTCCAATGCACTTAAACAAAAATATTTAGAAGAATGGTACTCTTTAAGAAAACAATGCTCTGTCGGAAAACTAGATACATATACTAAAATTAAATGTAATTTTGGATTTGAGAAATATTTAAACTCAGAAAACTTTGCGCTTAGGAGAGACATCACTAGATTTCGAATTTCATCTCACAGATTAAACATTGAAATTGGTAGATATGCAAGAATTGATAGGGCAGATCGTCTTTGCACTAAATGTTCCCTTGGTGTTTTAGGTGATGAAATTCACTTTTTATTAGCATGTCTGACCTTTAATTGCGACAAAGAGCCTCTAATTAATCTTGCCAATGGGAAAAGTGGGAATTTTGCTGAAATGGACGACTTTACCAAATTTTTCTGGTTGTTAAATTGTGAAGATGTAACCATAATGCGCAAGCTGGCATATTTTGTTCATGTGAATTTAGACAAATGATTACAAATGAACATCACCGTATTACTACCCCCTTTGCAAACAATTGCAATATTTTATTCATGTATTCACCATGCTGGCATTTTCCACTGTTTCCAGCTTAATGTCGTTCATGTATTTCATTGGCAGGTGACATACACCTTTAAAGTTCATCGTGATATTTGCTTGTTTTTGCCTGATTGTTCAAGACTTGAGTTGGGAAACCGTGGTTAGTGCAAGTGTGCTGGTACATTGCCTTGCCTTGATAAAGTTCTATGTTTTTTACCTATCTCAATCTTTTGTTATTAGCAGTCTGTCATTTGGAATTCTTTCCTTGATTATGATTTGTTCTTGCCATTATATGCCTTGTCTGTATATGCCCCATATGTGGGCCGAAAATTCGTAATAAAGATCTTGTATCTTGTATCTTGGTAAGTCACTTTCAAGATGAAAAAATGGCCAAAAAATGACAAAGTTCAAATTGTAAAAAAAAGTGACAAAATTAATCTGAGGAGTATATCCCAACCACATGCATATCTTCAAAGCATGGTCACAATGTCTGCCAAGTTTCAAAAGTATCGGTATTAAATTGTAGGAGGAGTTGCGCACACATGGTACCCTCTATCCATTCACTAAAATGCCTGAAAAAATGACTAAGTTCAAATTGTGAAAAAAATGACAAAAAATAATCCGAGGATTACATCCAAACCACATGCATATCTTCAGACCATGCCCATAACACATGTTAAGTTTTAAACGAATTGGCATGAAACTGTAGGAGGAGTTGCACACACAAGGTTACCACTGCCCATTCATTTTCATTGTGAAAAAGCCCGAAAAATGGCTAAGTTCAAATTGCGAAAAAAGTGACAAAAATTAATCTGAGGATATCCAAACCACATGCATATCTTCAAAGCATGGTCACAACATCTGTAAAGTTTCAAGAGAATCGGAATGAAACTGTAGGAGGAGTTGCGCACACAAGGCAGTGGCGGATTAAGAGGGGGTTCGGGTGGTTCGCTTGAACCCCCCTCGAGAACCAAATTATTTCAATGTCATGGGGAAATTTATGGAAATTAAGTAAAATGTTGAAAACGAACCCCCCTCTTGATGGATTTGAACCCCCCTTCCAGAGATCCTGGATCCGCCCCTGCAAGGTACCCACTATCTATTCACTTTATCAAGAATTAAAAAGGGAAATAACTCTCACAGAATGGGCCCCTAGCCCCTTGAATTTACCTGAAAGAAAAAATACGGGTCCTCTTAATTTTCATATACAAACTACATACCAAATTTCAAGATCCTAGCTCTAACGGTTCCTGACCGAGTGCTAAGTGTTACTCACGCATCACAGACAGACTCACTGCACTGGACTGGACGGACAGACCCAAACCAATATGCCCCCTCAACTTCTTCGAAGTTGGGGGCATAAAAACATTGCTATCACATCTACCATTTTGAAATTACAAATGTATATTTTTATGCGGTTGTGATGTGTGCATACAACAACAGAGTATCGTGATGTCCTGTACAAGCAATGTTAACCAGAAATGCGAAATTAAGGTCTAACAACCAGGACGGATAATTATTTCTGATCCCAACTTAAACTTTGGATTTCCTGATATTTTCTCATCAGGTGTGGAAGAAACTAAGATCAATACTCACATCTGAAAAACAAACATTATGCATATGCAAAAACAAAAGACGCAGATCAGCTTCGCAGTAGCTGCGAAGCTGATCAGCGCCTTTGTTTTCGCTACACGGATAGTACAATTCCTTTACTTTCTAAATCCAAAATTTCCAGTCTCTAGTCATCTTCTGTGCTTGTAAAGCCCTGTTTGTGTCTGACCTGTTGGTTTTCCCACGAGGTGGCTCAAATAATTTTTAAAGAATTGAAAGCAACTACCTATAATGCACATACTCACATCTGATCCTACACTGACTACAAGGTGTTTCTCAACTTGTGGACTGCCCAGACAAAACCAACATGGACCTGTTGGTACAGCTGTAAATAAAATTTAACATCTTGAATATAGAAGTTGAATGGTACATACATCAAGATTTGATACTCATATTACACATCTGGTTACAAATACAAAGTAAATTAATACTGTCTTCATGAGTACGACATCTAAAGCTTTTAGGTTTTTACTACACAAAATTGGCACGAAAATAACTATATCAGGGTACTTATTTTACACAATTTTAACATTTACTCCCCAAAGTACTGGTTAATACCCAGGAAGCTGTGACATTAAATCTCAATTCAAACAAACAAACAAAGTAAGTTTAACTATCAGAGCCGTCAGATGAAGATTCTAACTATAAAAAGCATTTCCAAAACAATATAAGAGCTGTTGCAGGACAGCGTGCTCGACTGCTTCTGACCTTTGTCAAACATAAGGCCAAACCCGACCAGTAACCCAAAGCATTATGCTCATACATCTTTTTGCCATGATGCAAAAAGGCAAAATCACTGAACCGTGAAAGATAACTATAACTACCTAAGATTTAAAGGTCTCACTCATATTGTGAAAGAAGTGTGTTCATATACCAACTGAGTGCCAAAACACAAGGCAAAATCACTGAACTGTGAAATAATTTCACAATGACCTATAAGTATTTCAGGGTCAAAGGTCTAGTGATACTTACTCATAATGTGAAAGAAATATGATCATATACCCATTCAGTATTGAGATATAAAGCAAAATCACTGAACCATGAAATAAGGTCATAGTGATCTATAAGTATGTTTGTGTTAAAGGTCTGGTCATACTCATTCATAACCAAAAAGAAGTATGACAAAATACCATCTGAGTGTCGAGATATAAGGCAAAGTCACTGAACCATGAAATTAGGTCACAGTGACCCAGGAATACTTTACGGTCAAAGGTCTTGTCATACGCAAACATATCGTGAAAGAAGTATGTTCATATTGAGGGCCGAGATATAAAGGGAAATCACTGAACCGTGAAATAAGGTCATATTGACCTAGGACTACTTTAGGGTCAAAGGTCTAGTCATACGCAAACATAGTGTGAAAGAAGTTTGTTCATAAACCACTGGAGTGCCGAGATATAAGGCAAAGTCAATGAACCGTGAAATTAGGTCACAGTGACCTATAAGTATATTGGGGTCAAAGGTCTGGTCATACTCACTCATAATCTGAAAAAGGTATGAAAATATACTAATTGAGTGTCAAGCTATAAGGCAAAATCACTGAACCGTGAAATTAGGTCACAGTGACCTATAAGTATATTGGGGTCAAAGGTCTGGTCATACTCACTCATAATCTGAAAAAGGTATGAAAATATACTAATTGAGTGTCAAGCTATAAGGCAAAATCACTGAACCGTGAAATTAGGTCACAGTGACCTATAAGTATATCGGGGTCAAAGGCTTGATCGTACTCACTCATAATCTGAAAGAAGTAAGAAAATATACTAATTGAGTGTCAAGATATAAGGCAAAATCACTGAACCATGGAAAGTAGGTCAACAGACCCTTACAGTCATGACACACATGTCAGTGTCACAAAGTCAAAAGATGAATGACCAACCATTTTCCTGAGTTATTTCTTTTAAGAAATAAAAAGAAAAAAAAAATCAGGGAGTTCTAGATTTTGACCTCTAGCCCCACCCCCCTGACGCCGACCCAGAGGTCCGATGTCATGGAACCTAAAGTGTATGAAGTATGAATGCTTTATGATAAGTTGTTGTCAAGATATGGACTCCTTGTAAAAGTTACACAGCAGTACATCTATTTTTTACAGTGTTCTAGTTTTTAACCTCTAGCCCCACCCCCCAGGCATGGACCCAGAGATCCGATGCCATGAAATGAAACTCAACCCTACAGGGTACCTATGGTCCGAGTATGAAAGCCCTCTGATAAAAAGTTTTCAAGATATAGACTTCTAGAATACTATATCACAGAAAAGCCATCATTATTAATGTTGTTCTAGATTTTAACCTCTAGCCCCACCCCCTGGCATGGACCCAGGGATCTGATGCCATGGAATGAAAGCCAACCCTACAGGGTGTCATTGGCCCAAGTGTCAATGCTTTCTGATGAGTGGTTGTCAAGATATGGACTTCTAGAAAACTTTAACACAAGAATTGCCATTTTTAAAGGAGTTCTAGATTTTAACCTCCAGCCCCACCCCCTGGCCTGGACCCAGGGGACTGATGCCATGGAATAAAAGCTAACCCTACATGGTATCTATGGTCCAAGTATGAATGCTTTCTGATGAGTGGTTGTCAAGATATGGACTTCTAGAAAACTTTAACGCAAGAGTGACGCGCACGGGAACGCGCACGCGCACCGGAACGGGAACGTGGACGACCGGGGTGACTGCAATAGCTCTATGCACTTCGTGCAGTCGAGCTAAAAATTCTTTAAAAAGATATATCATTACCATGGCCTAGAATATATTCTTTGAAATACCCCTAAAACCAGATCATGGAAACATTACCTAAATTAAAACTATATCATGAAAAATCATAACTTTACACAAGGTAATAATTATTGATCTACTTACGTCTTTCCCCCTTCTGCTTCTTATTCTGTCTATCCTGGCCTTGGTTTTTCCTTTTCTCACCCCCACCCTTCATGTCATAGAAAAACTGATCCTAGAAAATGCAACATACTGATAAGTTTGGTTACACAGTATGGCGGCATCTAACTTTACAGTTTATGCATTTTTTCTTAAATACATGCGTAATGAGCACCTTAAAGAAACTTCTGTATGATGTTTATCTCCATTTTAATGAAGTTCATTTAATGACTTTCACCTCGCAATATAATATTTGGGGTACAATTAATGCACCAACTCAATTGACTTGTGGGGAATGTGCAACAGTTGACACTAGCTGATGTCCTCAGCTCAGCCCCATCCACCATCACAACCACAGGGAGTGTCATGGCTACAAATGATGCGCCTCGTGGGAAAACCAACAATGTGGTTTCCGAACAGGTACGACACAAACCGGTCTGTGCAGTAACAGAAGCAGGCTAGAAGCTTGAAATTTCGGATTTAAGAAGAGGAGGAATTGTACTATCATAGTAGCGAAAACAAAGGCGCTGATCAGCTTCGCGGTTACCGCGAAGCTGATCTGCGTCTTTGTTTTCGCATATAAAGACTGATGGTTTTCTCATGAGGTGGCTCAAATAAAAATGGAAAGACTAAAAACTTTCATGGTAAGAGATCAACTACCCATACATTCAGAAAAAACACAATACACCTGGACCTCTTTATAACACGGTTCATTACAACACGGTTTTGGATATAACACTGATCACTGTTGGATCCCAATTGGACTGTTTATGCTATATGTCTATACATTTTACTCTCGTTATAACATGAAATGGATAGCTAACACGGAAATTGGCTTGGACCCCAGCAATAGTGTTATAAAGAGGTTGAGGTGTACCTGTTTTTCTTCTGTTGCTTCCTCTCTTAGAACAAACTGTTTCTGTTTATAAGGACATTCAGTAACATCGTCCGGCTGACTGGTCAGCTCTGCAGTGTCCATACTGGCCAATGGCTTGATGTTGAAGGCGTACAAGTACTAGAACATAGTAAAAGATAGTTTCACAGTCTTTGCTACAGAGAGATTACATACTTAAAGCAAGCATATATTATGGGCCAGAAACTGCCGTTAAAATCAACGTTCACTTAAACTTTTTATGTGATCTTCTTTAAATTTCTAAATAACTCGACTGTTTGCTTTTGTGCAGGACAGATAGACTTTGAAAAGCTATGGTGACTCTTTACGACTAAAAATTAATATCAGCACCCTTCAAATGATTATAAGAAAACAATCTTAGAAACACATACCTTTTTCTTTCCTGTGTTTCCCACTTTAGCCAGACCAATGAATCTTGTGACATGTCTTGCTGCCTCTGCTAATACTTTGTGGTTCCTGAAACACACGTAATGAATCAAGTATTGAGAAAATCAGCTTTTTTGCATATGCAAAAGCAAAGACACAGATCAGCTGAAGACCCTTATTCTTGCATTACGTCTAGCATATTGTTTTCCTACCATCATTGTCTATACATGGACCAGAGCAAACAGTGCAGACCCAGATCATGCATGTAGATGTGGTGACGAAAAACAAATGACCAAGATGTTCATCAAAACATTGGTTCTAATATTTGTAACCAGAGTCGGTCACAAACCGATAAACCGAGAAAAACCGGATTTTCGCCTTTGCGAAAACAAAGGCACAGTAACTGCTGATCAGCGCCTTTGATTTCACTACATAAATCGTACAATTCTTCACTACATAAATAGTACAATTCTTCTACTTTCTAAATCCAAAATTTCCGGCATCTAGCCTTCTTCTGCAACTGTACATGTTAGTTTGTGTCGGACATGGTCGGAAATCCCGAAGCCCGGTTTTCTCTCGTCACGGCTCATAAAGTGCCTGAAGTCAACAATAAAATGTTTTTGATATATGCAAAATATTTTTCTGATTCAGTTTCACACCCATTTCAAGATTATTTCAGCTCATCTAAGACAGGCCAATCAGAAGGTGAGGCATAAAACAAGAGAACCCCCAGAGAAAAATCACCTGGCACACCTGCAAGCAGACCTTGACTTGCCTAACATGTGCCCCGTGTGGGGCTCGAACCCATATCAGAAAGAGCAGTGAGATGATCAAATGATTATGTGTGCTAAAATATTTCAATTAGTCTGAAACAAATGGACTTCAGCCAATCAAGACCACTACCTGGACCAATAACAAGCAATGTACTGAATGCTTTTGATATCCTCCAATCAGACATCATAGGAGCCGCATCGCGCGAAAACGGGGTTTTCGCCTATGCGAAAACAAAGGCGCAGATCAGCTTCACAGTAACTGCGAAGCTGATCAGCACCTTTGTTTTCGCTACACAGATAGTAAGATTCCTTCTCTACTTTTACCCAAAATTTCAAGATTCTAGCTTTCTTCTGTGACTGTACAGACCGGTTTGTGTCGGACTTGGTCCGAAACCCTAAAGCCCGTTTTTCTTGCTTCACTGCTCATATTAAATTCACAAAATCAGAATAGTAAGCCAACTCCACTGTACCTGTATGGTTGTCTCTCATAATGAACACCTTGTAGACCACAGAAATGATACCTGGGCTTTAGAACTACAGCTAGCTGAGATATAGACTCTGACCCATAGAACTGGGTGTCTAGATCGGCCTACAAAGGTCAATTTCGTTTAAACAAAATTTATTGAAATGTTAGCATGTAAAATACAATAGGCACGATAAATGCATTTTAATACACATTTTACATGAGAATCTGCCTGTAAGCCTAGGCTTATAAGGATTGTTTCCATGACTACTCATTCTAGAACTACCATAGTATAAAGTTTCATAGAGACAATATGAGCCGCGTCATGAGAAAACCAGATTTTTGCCTGGGCAAAAACAAAGGTAACTGCACAGCTTATCAGTGCCTTTGTTTTCACTACACGGATTATATAATTCCTCCTCTACCTATACCCAAAATTTCACGATTCTAGCTTTCTTATGTGACTGCACAGACCGGTTTATGTCTGACTTGGTCGGAAACCCCGAAGATCGGTTTTCTCGCGTCCTGGCTCATATGTGATAAGCAAACTTATATCATTTATTTTAAGAATTTATATATAAGTCTTATCATGCTTATAATCTATGAAAAAAAAGTCTTAGACCAAAAAAAAAGGGTTTTTACTTTTACAATTAAACACAAAACTACTTAGCAAGGTTGAAAAATTACACAATCATTAGTAATTTTCATTGATTCATAGAAATAGTATTCCTTCAATATCTGAATCTATACACATTTTCAATTGCCAACACATGCTTTTTTGACAATCAAAAATGTTCAAATGACGGTCACTGCTTTGGCAATCTAAAACTTTTTGTTGGCAATAAAGAACTAGTTTTCTTGCACACCAGACAGAAATTGCCACACTTTTTGCCTGGGTGATAAAATTGCATCTCACCCAGGTGTTCTCACCCAGGCTAAAAAAATACGCAAAACCTTGAAATAAACCAGATTTTGGGGGTTGTTGTGCAAGAAAAAGAATCTAATATGGTGTTCTGTTCTAGATGGAAGTTTCCAACCCTCGGGATGACCGTGCTGAGCGGAACCTCGGCGGAGCCTCGGTTCCGCTCAGCACGGTCATCCCTTGGGTTGGAAACTTCCATCTAGAACAGAACCCCATATAAGATTCTTATATTGTCTGTCAAATGGTATGTTTGCGGTTGCCACTTAAGCTGTGTCATAATACCTACCAAGGGTGCCCCATATTTCTCCACTCCTTTAGGCCACTGGGATGTTATCAGTATATCCACTCCTTTAAACTTGCTATCATTGACCACCGGAGATGTTAGAGACGTGATGTCGACAGCGTTAAAGTTGGTACTATCTGATACTATGTCCGACTCTATACCACTGAGGTAGGCCAGTTGCAGTCCAGAACTGCCTGTGTACAAACCTTTCTTGCCTGTAGGAAAATATGGAACGAAATGAAAAACTTCTTTAAATTTAAATGCATCATTAAGACTGATGTATGTAGTATGGTTTATCATAAAACTCTTTCATTTACTCTAAAAAAAAGAATTTGCTAGTCAATGCCAAAAGAAAATGTGCACTACATACCGAGTCTGATCATTTCCGTCCATATCAAAGAGGCTTGCCAAGGAACACAATGACAAAGATACTTTCCTGACATAACCTTAACTGTTTACCAAGATTTGTCACGGATATTTAATAAGTACCGAAGTTAAAATCATATCGTAAGAAAATTACAGCACAGCTTTGATCACAAATATTGCATCTTTGAAAATTTATCAATACAAGAATATATTAGGGAACTCCATATTCTAAACATACCAAGATATGTGACATTATCACAGAGATCTCCACCTTTATTGTTACCATAGTAACTCACATGCTCTGGTTTGTTTGGACCCAAGATTAACACTGGTATTGGAACTGTAACAAAATTAGTAAGCAAAATTATAAGCCATGTCATGAGAAAACCCACATATAGCATATGCAAAAACAAAGTTGCAGATGAGCATCACGGTAGCCGTACAATTCCTCTTCTTTCTAAGCCTCTAGCCATCTTCTCTGACTGTACACCTCGGTTTGTGTCAGACTTGTAGGGAAACCTCATTGTTGGATGTATCATGATGCGGCTCATATAAAAAATTTAAGTTCCTTTAAAAAAAGTAATAAAAAACATGAATGATTTCTCAACTGTGAAATCTTCCATCTTTGAATTTTACTAAAACAGCTTAAAACAAGTGATACATTTCTCATAATTTAGCTCACATCAATATATTGTGGACACTCACTGGATACATCTAAGGTTTTATTATCATAGCAAAAAACATTTATGTAATTCATTAGGTATGCACTTTTCAAATAACACATATACATAGTAAAAATATGTATGTACGAGTATAAGTGGACTATGGGCCATATATAAATCTCAAGTTTTTGTATAAATATATAGGAGTTTATAGAAGCTGATGTTGGCATATTGGAAAAGGATTAAAACTGTCACCTTTCTTTTCTCCTGTAGTATATTTTTCCCAGTCAGCCCTGTTGTTGCCAAAGAAATCTCCCACACACAACAATAACTGGTGAAAAAGATATAAAATAATGTATCATTTAAACAGTACTGAGTAGATGAATTAGTCTTACACAACAATCTTACACGCAATTGATAAGAAGATGATTTATATATAGTAAAAAGCAGTACATGTATATTCTGCCACTTATGGGTGTCATGTTTTAAATAAATGAAAAAAATGACATTAAAAGTTTTATATGATTACTAAAATGAAGGGTTTTAAGACAAAAATGTGTGTCCCCATGACAAGACAAGCACAATATAGCACTATCATTCTAATCAGCATTATATAGAAGATTCATAACCATTCCTGCCTGGTCAGTGTCTTTGCATACTGTTGACAGGCTACAAAAGTGTGATCAGAGCCAAAACCCATGTAAAATGCAACTAAAATTGGTAGCTTTAACTGGTAAATTTATGATTTGAGCCACAAGGGAAAACCAACAACCTGCCTATGCGAAAACAAAGGTGCAGATCAGCTTCGCAGTAACTGTGAAGCTGATCAGCGCATTTGTTTTCACTACTCGGATTGTACAGTTCCTCTTCTACTTAAATCCGAAATTTCAAGATTCTAGCGCTTTCCAGTGACTGTACAGGTCGGTTTGTGTCGGACCTGGTCGGAAACCACATTGTTGGTTTTCCCACGAGGTGGCTCATTTCATTGACTATGCTTGTAGTTCAAGGAGGCTTCGACTCTGATGGGTCATTAGCATCTCTCATTGACTTTACACTTACATCAAATGTCCCACTTTTCTTCTGTATACTGTTTATTCTAGAGAAGAGTTGATCGAATCTCCCCTCAACATCTCCACTTACGAGGCTGGATAATACAGAATATTCATGACAGAATTGACACTCTGTGTATAGCTAACTTAAACATTCTTGAGCATAGAACATACAAGACACTGAGTCCTTTTCCTGCTCGCAGCTTATGCACTATCCACACTGACTAGCAAGACGTAGTGTCTGTCACAAGAGCAGAAAAAAGAAACTGTACCTGAACAGGGCTTGAACCCAAAACTGCTAGCTTACCATGTGAGTACTTCACCTACAGAGCTAGCCAATTACATGTTCATCCTGTTAAACTATTAGGCCTGAATTGACAGTATGGTCACTTGATCTTTTGCATTTATTGCAGCAATACTGTGCTCAACTATGCCTTTGGTAGACAGGATGTGCTTGCAGGAAAAATCAAATTATCCAACAATAAAAATATTTTACCTCACAAAATTGGAATATGATTTAAATTTTTGGGTGGGGGGGGGGGAGGGGGGGGGGCTTAAATCATGCCTTCTTGTGATTCTGGTGAGGTCCAAGCCTCTTCAAGCCTCCACGACACAGTGGTTAAGCCAATCACCCTGTATAAGCCTTGAATCATGGGTTTGATCCCGAGTTTCTCCGGCCTGTCTCCATATGATCTTAGCTGTTGAGAGAGATGTAAATACCAGAAATCAACCAGCCAATCCAAACTAGTTCTTTTTTTTTTATTGTTCAGGTCTAAGAAACTCATAAAATGACATAATTATGTCAAAGGACATTTTTTATAACAGATATTCTGTTGTTTATCAGATTGTACCTATCTATGAAACGGCAGATACCTGGACATTTTATCACAATTTTCACAAGAAGAAGGTGATTGCAGATCCAGAGTAACAGCAAAATATGACTGCTGGACCCTTCAGAAAATGCACTAATCTAGGCACTTCTGATCTTCACTAAACGGTAGGTTCTATTGAAAATTAATTATTTCAACATGTATCTGAATGCGGTTTTGTTGATTTGCATGTTTTTCTCATGAAAACAACTTTTGAAACAGCATTTCTCTGTCGATCGGCAGATAGTCAGATCTGTCAAACGACAGACCTTCTGTCCTTCGACATAATTATGTGGTTTCATGAGTTTCTCTGACCTGTTGTTTACTGAGTCAATCAATTTCTGATCTGACATTACCTCAGATACCGGCCCCGATAGCTCAAGTGGTAGAGCGTCCGCTTCGGGATCGGGAGGTCGCAGGTTCGATCCTCGGCCGCGCCATACCAAAGGCGTAAAAAATGGTACTGGTAGCTCCCTTGCTGACGCTCGCAATAAAAGGGTAGTTCCAGGAAGATACAAGAAGGCAGGTAAGTATCTGTTAAGGATATTTGTTATGTCGCATAATAGCTTATGAGCTAATGTTGTCTGTTAAAAACGCGACGTTAAATAAAGCATCTTTATCTTATCTTTATCTCAGGAGATGTGGAAATGTGACTTGCTAAAGGCCACAACGAAAGGCGCCCCGGCTGAAAACTGAACCCGGGACCTCTGGGAACAACATTCTATGCATATTCTGAGGCACAACATTTGATTCATGTCTGGTTTTCAAAGAAAACATATCAAGCTTTTGTAAAAAGCAGTAACTTGTGTGGCTTTGTTGAAATCAAATCACAAATCTGAGATCTACAATGAATAAACTTCAAATTTGAAATATGTAACAGATAACTTACATTTTAAGAGGCTTTGACATTATCGACTGAGTGTGTAAAATGAAAGGAAGTGCTAAATATCTACATTTCAGTTAAAGATCAAGAGCTAAGCGATGTAGGCTGACATCTTGAAGTGTCGAGGTAAATGAAATTTATTTTTTACAAAATTAAATCAAATGAAAATTGAAAATGAAATAGAATGTTTTAAAATATCTTTGTAAAATCTGAGAAACTTGTAAACTCTGTGTGGTAATTTTTATAAGCTTTTATTTGAATTATTTTCTGCCGTCCTACTTTGTTTACAAATGGCGGCCATTAGCTGAGTTTGTGCATGTTTTTGTTTGCATCATAGTAAAGAGGATCAGGACAAAATGACAGACGGTTTTGGAGCCGTTACGTGGTGGGGATTTAGCCCAGCCATTGATATTCAAGATGACGGTACTTGTATTCTTGCAACTATGCTTCAAAACATTTTTTTAATCGGTTTGTTGATTTTTCTGTCATCATGCTCCGGCTGAGGCTATCCGCACGACGGTCGTGCCGATAAGCTGCGTTATCCGCACGACGGTCGTGCCGATAAGCGGCGTTATCGGCCCGACCGTCGTGCGGATAGCCAATGCTACAGGTATTGGCTATCGGCACGACGGGAGTATAAGATTTTCTAACAAGCTTACGTATGCACTAAACTATTAATTTGTCATTAAATAAATTAATTATGTGTTAAGCTATTGAAATGCATTCGAAATTAACATTTTTGTTAATTATGAATACGAAAACTAGTTTGATTTGATTAATCCAGCTGATGTAAACTGAATCGCAGTAGATTTCTATATAATCATTTTTTTTTTTTTTTTTTTTTTTTTTTTTTTTAATTGTGTTACTGAAATGTTTCAATACCCCATTTATAAAATTAAAGGTTGTTCATTCTTTTGGATTACCACATTATTTTATTATTTAGGTCACGATAATTACTTTCTCATTTACGCATACGCATGAGTGATTTTTACAGGTAAATTCACAGGCAAACCAATTTCAGCAAAATAACAATTTTGTTAATTAAAAAGTAAAAACAAAACCTGCACGTGTAATATTCTGTTTCAGTTTAGAAGCCAGTGGAATACATTTATCAAGTTAAAATGTATCTATTTCTAAACATTTTTAACATTTGGATATCGATTTCCCTGTCGTGCGGATAACGCCGCTTATCGGCACGACGGTCGTGCCGATAAGCGGCGTTATCGGCACGACCGTCGTGCGGATAGCCAGTGTCTCATGCTCCATAGACTCGTACACTCAGCTGATGAGTACAATCTCCATGGAGCGAAACGTCTCTTCACCATTCCGAATGTACTTTCAGCCTCGTGTCCATCCGTAAAACAAGATGGCGAAAACAAGTGGTTTTTACACACCAATTGTTTTACATAGAATTCCATCGTTAATAGAAAGAAATGCTCACCGACACTTCGCTATTTGATGAAACACATATTTAAATTTCTATCAATAAAATTTTCTCCTCAAAATTCTGCGTTTTCTTTTTCTAACAGATTCATTTTTCAGCTGTTTGTCATCGTGTTCACTCGTGTGGGGCCGTTTCCGGAACGAGCCGAACACATATGCCGACGTTAACGGAAACTGACGTCGAACATTAATTTATTCTAGTTGAAAGGTCAGGATTTGGCCTTGTCCAATGATATGCACGTATTTCTACAAATGACGTCAATCAGGTCGGCCATTTTGAATTCGGCGCGCAGCGTTTGACGTCAGCAACACGCGCTGCATTATACTAATTGGTCAATTAAATATTAATTGACAATTAAATTTCCACATATGGAAATGGTCGGAAGTCAATTCTCGGCGTAAACACACGAACATATACGGACGATTTAGTGCACTGACCAGAAGTTTTTAAACGAGAATAAAACCGCTAAAAACGGACAAAATATGTTGGATTTTTTTCCCAAAAGCACATTAAACATGTTAGTAATGCATTGGTGAAGTGTATTCTTCTTGATTTATCTTGAAAAAGTTGCAATTATCGACTCTTCGTTTCACCATTGAAAAGCCAACTGGGCTCGCAACGAAGGGATATGGAACATATATAAGTAATATAGTGGAGTGAGATCTCGCAACTACATGCTCCATTGTTCAGATTTAGGAGAGGGTCCACATTTCCTCAGCCTCGCTCAGTTTTGGAAATCTATTTCTTGTGGTGTGGTCACACCGATTGGGCTTGAGGCACACTCACGCCTCCCAGTAATAATCAGCAATTGATTGTTGGGAGTTTAGAAGTAGATGAACATGAACTCTTGTCGGACAGGCAACACGCATTTAGGAAATGGCATAGCTGTGAAACTCAGTTGACTACAGTGATAAATGACTGGGCCAAAATCTTAGACAAAAAAGGCCAGGTCGACACTTTTATACTCGATTTTGAAAAGGCTTTTGATACTCCTCCCCATGAACTCCTTAAAAGCAAATTGTTTAGCTATGGAATAGGTGGAACAACACTGAATTGGATAAATGCTTTCCTTTGTTTCCGACAACAAAGGGTAGTGGTTAATGGTATTAAATCGGATTGGGCTCCAGTTGTCTCGGGTGTCCCTCAGGGCACCGTTCTCGGCCCCTTGCTGTTTTCCTTGTATATAAATGACATCTCAGCAGACATTGAGTCTGAAATAAGACTCTTTGCTGATGATTGTGTTTGCTATCGTGAAATCAAGAATGAAGAGGATACATTGAAACTTCAGAGAGACATTGATCGTTTAGGCAGTTGGGCTAGGAAATGGGGAATGAGATTTCAACCCGTCAAATGCAACATGATGCAGCTGACAAATAAACGGTCTAGTAAGATACAGGCTAACTACACCCTTGAGGGCACTTTACTGGAAAACGTTGAAAGCATAAAATACCTGGGTGTAACTATCACAAATGATTTGAAATGGAATACTCATATTTCCAATGTCTGTACAAAGGCAAACAGAACTCTCGGATTCTTAAGGAGAAATTTGTATTCTTGTCCCCCAGATGTGAAAGAAGCAGCTTATAAAGGACTGGTGCGGCCGGTCTTGGAATATGGAAGCTAAGTTTGGGACCCTCACACTCATGGCCTCCAGGAAGAAGTGGAAAAGGTACAAAATCGTGCGGCAAGGTTTGTGACGGGAAATTATGTTTTTGAAACTGGGAGCATGACTGGCATTCTAGGTCAACTGAAATGGGAATCTCTTAAGAAAAGGAGGAAGGATAGTAGACTTATATTGCTATACAAAGGTCTAAAGGGTAAAGCCAGAATACCCACAGATGACCTTATCCCAAAGAATAGGCGTTGTAGAAATCAACACTCTTTGGCTTTTCAGATACCTTCAGCTAGCAAAGAAGCGTACAAAAGTAGTTTCTTTCCACAGACTATCAGGGACTGGAATGACCTCCCTGATTCACTTATCTCCTCTGCTGAAATGTCTGATGACTGTGTATCCAAGTTCGCTACACTCGTGCGTTCAAGGGACTAATTTCTCCCCCATCCGAATCCCCTGGTGAAATAATGTCATTTGGCGTGTCACCAGTAAACTATTCAGATTCTGAAGCTGTGGTTTTTTTTCTGTGATAAGAGCTGGAACATTGAAGGCTCTGCATGCCCTGGTGAAGTATTGTCAATTTTGCGTATCACCAGTAAATCGTTCAGATGCAAATAAATGACATAGCAGTCCTTCTAATGGCTATTTACACTCCAGAAGTCTTTAAAACTAAGTACATTTTGTAAGTTGTCATGGAAGGTTTAATGGAACTGACACAGTCTCCCGCGTAAATCTTCTAGCAAAGTTTTGACCTCCAATCTGTCCCCTGGGGGTGGGGCTTATAGGAGGGCACTTAAAGCTGAAAAGTCGTAATCAACGCCCTTGGTGGGGGGGGGGAGCAGTGGTTACAAATGACTGGTGCATAAGATGAAAACATACTCAATGTAAGTGTAGTTGTTTAGAGTACAACTTTCTAAATGGCAACATCAGCTGGTTGGCATCTCACTTGACTACATACTGCATACTGTATGATAGACAGGTGAATTTGTAGCTCTAAGTCCTTGCAAGTATGGTTATGTTGCAGATTATTTGGGAGATACCAGTCCACAGATTATCTAACACCTGTCCATGTGTCTACATTTTTACCATAACCCATATCTAAAATATATCTGTATAGATTTCAAGATGCAAGTCAGATATTTTGATGCTGTATTTTTTTTTTCAGATGCCATTTCAGCCTTGAAGAAAATGAAATTGACAGACACAGATCAGGGTCAGTACAAGAGCTTGATCGAGTACATCAATTTATGCAATGTTGTTGTTGTTATGAGGGTGGGGTTACGTCTAAAAAAACATATTTTAACTAATAAAATTAACATATCGAATTGGTATTGTTACTTGGGGAACAAATTTCATTTATGTCGAGACTTTCTCATAGAAAAGAGAAGATAAATACATGTAACAACTTTGAGTAGCTTTGTTTGACATTACGAAAACACGCCCATGTAATATACAGAGCTTTCTTAAATTGTTAAGAATGAAAATTTTCAGTTGAAAATTTTTGATATTTTTCTTATTTTTGCTCAAAGCATAGATTATGGGTACTCGAGGCGGTTCTAACGAGTACCCACAATCTACGTGTATGTTTTGGAGCAAAAATAAGAAAAAGAGGTAGACCCCGCAAACCACATTTTACAATATAAAGGTGGGGTTTAAGGGGGAATTCATTGCACGGACATGTTATCCTGATGAGATAAAAGTCTGATCTGTATTCAGAATCCAACAGTATCTACAATGATCGGCAGCTTGTTAACACATACCCGGTACATGTAGTTGAGCTTGAATTTTTTTCTGGTTTAATTTCAGATGAGCTAAACATATTGCTGATTGGAGCTGGTGATATAAGACATGTTCTTATGACCATAGCTAGAACATACAGACATAAGAAAAGAAAATTACATGTAATGCTTGTTTTCACCTACTTTTTGTTCATAAAACTTTTAGGTGCTTTTTTGATTTGAGCATGCATGTACTTACACAATACTCAGAAAGAGATAAAACTACTTAAAAACTATTTCTGCTGCCGTTTAGAAAAGATTATTATTGCATAAATACCCGTGGCACACGATATTAACAGCCGTTTATTAATGAAGAGAAAGCCATGCATTAATATTGCAATTCACGCGCGCACGTGCTGTTAATACATGGCTTTTACTTATGCTCGTTACCGGGCGCCACGCAAAGCACGTGCTAGTAATGAGAAACTGGAGTCCGCCCGGAACGAGCTTAAAAACGGCAGCTTTTACGCGTATGAAAATGTGATGAGGCTGTAAAATATAGTGCACCATATTTCTTTCGTTTCTGCGCCTTATTTCTTTCGTTTCTGCAGAATTTATGCAATAATAGCGATCAAAAATGATTTTGTCATTCATTAACATTCGCTAGGTCCCTCGGGAAGTGTTGAAAACCTCGGGCTACGCCCTCGGTTTTCAACACTCCCCTCGGGACCTAGCGAATGTTAATGAATGGAAAATCATGTTTGATCCCTATATTGATTCATGGTCTAAATAAACTGTCATTTCCACTAATGGTACATACACTATTTCGAAAAAGAAATTTCAGTCAAATACTCATGTACACTCTTTCAAATTGACCTTCTCTAAATATTATCTGCATTGCAAGCGTGTAAAGCATATGATCAATGCTATCTAGTTAGTTAACAGAAAATACTGGTATGACATGTGAATGAATATGCTGATTGAATGTATAAACAGACAAAGGCAACATATAATTTATAGTTTTTCAATGAACAGTGATCTTTATTTTGATTTTGTTGCAGTTTTACATACTAGAGAATAACTTAGAGATTTATGCCCGAGACATGCTGTTCTTGACTATAGCTCTGGAACCACAGAACAGAATGGGACTGCAAGGTGAGTACCTCCCCCCCCCCCCCCCATACTTTAAAGTCATTAAATTTAAATTGAAAGTTTTAAAGCAAAACCTTTTCAGGATTAAACTCTTAATTCAGAGGAGATTTGTATTCTCCTTTGATATTGAAACTCATTACAGTAACACTGTAATTTGTTTTCTGTACCTTATCAGATTTTTTTTTTCAAGAAAACTGCAAGTCCATATCAGTTTCCTGAAAGAATAGCAGGGTGATTAAATTTGAGCCTGTGCATGAGAAAACCAACAATTTGCATAGGCGAAAACAAAGCCGCAGATCAGCTTCGCGGTTCGCAGATCAGCTTCGCGGTAACCGCGAAGCTGATCAGCGCCTTTGTTTTCGCTACACGGATAGTACAATCTCTCTTCTTCTTAAATCCGAAATTTCAAGCTTCTAGCCTGTTTCTGTGACTGTACAGCCTGGTTTGTGTCGGACCTGGTCTGAAACCCAAATTGTTGGTTTTCTCATGCACAGGCTCATTTTTCAGTTTGTCTTTGCCACTCACTCTGAGTCTCTCTATTCCTTTGAATTATAAAATGAGCCGCGACGCCAGAAAACCGGTCTTCGGGGTTTCCGACCAGGTCCGACACAAATCGACCTGTACAGTCACAGAAGCAGACTAGAAGCTTAAAATTTCGGACTTAAGAAGAAGAGTAATTGTACAATCCGTGTAGCGAAAACAAAGGCGCTGATCAGCTTCGCAGTTACTGCGAAGCTGATCTGCGCCTTTGTTTTCGCATAGGCCAAAATCCGGTTTTCTCACGGTGCGGCTCAAATGTTTACACTACAGAAACTTTTAAGTGTTTACCATATTGCCTACTTTGTAATTTCAGAGAAAACAGAGTTATTTCTAGAGTTGTATGGTAATATTCTGGTCAGAAAACAGTCAGAGGAATATGTGGAAAAGATGGCTCATGATTTTATAAGGTATAGCGAAAACTATTACTAACAGATAACCCGCTGAGTGCAACATTGTTAAGAAAGTCATTTTGAAATTAGATAATACATGCTAGAAACTTTAGCCACTTTGTTTGATTGTTTAGATTATGAAAGGTATTTGTATTTTTAAAGTGTTTACATCCAAGTTATAATTGTAACCCCTATTTTAGAGTATTTTATGGCATTTTTTTTCAGAATGGTAACAGATTTTGATTATCTACAGAAAACCTTGCCTGTTGTTGATCTCAGTTTATTAAAAGTAGGTATTCCTGTCTTTCTTCTTTACTGGTATATAGTGGATCTTACGTGAGTGGTCATTTCATATCAGGGTTAGAAATAAGCAGTTGCCCCCTTGCCCGTCACAGGTTAAATTTGTAGGGGGCAACCTGACCTTACTGGAAGGTTGCCCCCAGAACAACTTGAAATTCTCCAATAAGTTTTTGACCTGATAATTCTTAGTGGAGCTAAAGTACAAATTCACAACAATGAAAATTGAATCATATCTTTGAAGTTAAACAGTAATAATATTGATATTGTAAAAAAGACATCTGTTAGGGGGCAAGTTCAAAACTTCAGGGGCAAGTTCAGATTAATTTAAGATTGTCTCCCGGACAAGTTCTTTCCTGGGTCTTATTTCTAACACTGCATATGAAATTTATTAAACTGGCCGAAAGCTTTTTAATTAATTTCTTATGAAATGACCACTAGTGTAAGATTGGTTTTATCATATGACTTCTAAAACAACTTCGAAGTAGACATACGTGTATTTTCAATGAAAATTTACATTGTTGTTGCGGACGTCGTCAATGACGTTACATATTCCTGCAAAAGTGTTAATACAAGTGGTCATAACTTTTTATATTACATGACGTTATCCACTGGAGAACTCTAATTAAGAAGCAAAATAACTTATGGAGCTATGAAAGAAATAAAACTTACAGAATGACTGTCCTCTGTCACATGAGTCTTTGATGTACATGTATAGTTTTAGAAGAATTTAGTTTTCATCCCTTAAACAGACAATATGTTTTATGGACAAAATAAGTAAGTTTATGATGATAATGATAATCTGAGTTGTGAGGAAACATGTACAGCCACAGTCGAATGACTAAAGGCTTGAAAGTCAGCATTTAGAAACTGTTTGGCTGACACACCTGTTCCGACTGACTGATGATGCAACTTACATCAGGAAAACATGTCCGTGTAAAGTATACCCCCTCAAACCCCACTTTTATATAGTAAAACTGGGGTATGCAGGGGTTTACCTATTTTTCTTATTTTTGTTCCAAAACATAGATTGTGGGTACTCTTTAGAACCGCCTCGCCGAGGCAGTTCTAACTTGTACCCACAATCTATGTTTTGAGCAAAAATAAGAAAAATATCAAACATTTTCAGCTGAAAATTAGCAATTTTTAAAGCTAAAAAATCTCTGTTTATTGCATGGACAAGTTGTTGTAATGTCTACACCATTATTGTCACATATGCAAAAATCAGATTCTTTTTCATATCTAGCCCCACTGTTTGTTTTATAATGAAAGATTTTAATTTTGTTTCTATTTTAGTTTAAAGAAAGAGATTTCTTAGAGGCCATATTTAAATTTTGGAGAAATCCAGACGTAGAAAATGTGTTTGAAGTCTCTAAATATTGGTAGGTTATGATCCTTTTAACTTAATGGCAGTTGGTGTTTAATTGACAGGTATAAGCCTCAATGCAAGAAACATGTTCTTTTTTTCAGGTTTAACTTGAAATATTTGCATTAGCCTCTGAAGTTCATTACTAAGATGAACAGTTAAGACCAGCTTGCTGAGGCGGTTCTAATGTGTTCCTATAATCAATGTTTAGATTAAAAAAAAAATGGAATTTCAACTGAAATTTATCAATTTTTTACTTCTTTAAAAAAATCTATAGATTGCATGATTGTGTTTTCGTAATGAATTTGTTGGATGTATCTGCATGTTGTTTAGGAGTTTAATACCAATTGTCAACATTTTTTACAGGGATTTAAGAATGCGGAAGTATCTTGGAGTACGCTATGACACAAGGCTCAATGTATTTGACTGGGATTATCAGATGAGATTAGCCCAGCGAGATGTAAGTAATCTTACAAATTGCCAGGCCTGTTACAGCTGCAAATACATGTGATATCACATTGCTTCTGAGTAGGGATCTCCCTATTTTGAGAGAATCTCCATATTTTGAACCTCAAAATTTCCATACTGTATATTGTATACATCTCCCTATTTGGAATTCTCTCTACAAAAATTCAAGAATTTCCTTTGTTTAACCATTCTCCCTATTTAGAAAAGGATATCTCCCTATATTGCTTCTAAGAGGTACCACCTGTATGAAGACTGATGAGACATTATCTTTAAACACAGATACCTGTATGGTATAAAATACAAAATGAGAGTAATTGTATTATCCGTGTGGCGAAAACAAAGGCGCTGATCAGCTTTGCGGTTACTGCACAGCTGATCTGGGCCTTTGTTTTCACATATGCAAATTGTTGGTTTTCTCACGCCATGGCTCAAATTCAAAATATAATTGTTATTTTAACGTAGTCCCATTAAAGTTACAGAACAATCACGCCAAAAATACAATACGAAACTACCATAATGTTTACTGTCAGATGCTTTTCTCATAGGTTTTGTATGTGATTTTCAGGCTGATATAATAAATGTTCATGAATATAAGAACTGGCGTAACACGGGTGTAGCATTTGAAGTAAGAGAGGCCGATTATGATGTTCCAAACAAAACTGTAGCGTCTGGCCTGATCTTAAGACAGGTAATAAAACACATCATATTGGTTGCAATGGAAGACTTCAAATGGTGTTAACAATGAAAATGCATGAATTTAACTAAAAGTATCATAAAAAGCAATGATTGTGAATTACGTTATGAAACATTTTAATTCAGAAGCAATCTTTTCTTCTTCTTCTCTCTCTCTCTTTCATTAAAAATATTTTATATTAACCATATAACTGTAAGAAATGAATTTTACATAATTGTTTGACATTGTTTAGATATCAATTATTCAAACAGAACATATAACAAAGCTGTTTAAAAGAATAGATGTAGCAAAACAAAAAAGAAAAAAGAATACATGTTACTTTTGCATGTGTGTGTGTGTGTGTGTGTGTTTTATATTCAGCCCCCTTGATAGAGAAATACAGACCAAACTGATTGATGATGATGATGATGATGATGATGATGATGATGATGATGATGATGATGATGATGATGACAATTTTTTTTTCCATTTATACCAGGATGGCGAGAAGCATGCCCGTCGTGGTTACTGGGGTGATATTCTTGTCAGTCCGTATGTGGCCCTGGGTATTGAATGTGAGGAACAGTCCTTTTTCAAGAAGAGTAACAAGCAATTCACCAGTGTAAGTGGGATATTCATACCAGTCTATGCATTCTTGGAGAAAAGATCAAATAACTGTCATTGATTTTTGTTTAAATTATATGGTACTTAGCCCAGTTTTCATGGGAGTTCCAGTTTTCGTGGTATACATGTATTTCAGCTGAAACTGTATTTTCTCACAAGTCGTCACGTTTATTGGCGTCTACCATCCACATTGTGCAAGAAAAATAACAAAGATTGTTATGAGAGTTGTTCAATATTTTTCATTGATTTGAATCTAAATATGGGACTTATGCTTTATTCAAAATGGGTAGACCTCTTTAAAACGTTTTCAGTATCACACCAGACAGTGAAATATTTTCAAAGATACTTATTTCAATTTACAAGGTGCATTAAAATAATGAAACATTAAAATATGACAATAATTTTTTGAAGCATTAAAATTGACAGTCTGTTTTTAATGACCCACGAATTCTGGTGACGTCAAAGATCAATATGTCATACAAAATGGCATCTGTGAAAGCAATAAACAGAATTGTAATGAAAAGCTAAACTGGACATTAAATACCAAGGATTATTATGCATCATTCCATATTAATTTAAGATCTGACCTGTTTATATCACACTGGAGTTGCTGTTGAATTATTAGTACCACGAAAACTGGACCAACCATCATAAATTTAAAAATCTTTAAATGTCTACTTTCCTATTGTGCTTGACATCTTTGTGTTTGTTTGACACCTACCAGATGGCCACCTTTCTGGGAAAGAGTTTGTCATCTTGCTCCTAATATATTTGGTATATTTTATGTGATCTCTTCCAGTTTGTTGTTTCCTGCCTGGTGTCTGTGTTGGGATTTCGTCAATTCTTGGCTTTGTAACCTTTGGTTCGCTTTTTCTTGCAGTCAGCCAGTCATATTGCGGAGTACAATGTATTATCAATGTTTCACGAGATCGCAACAAAAACAAAGTATGTGCCACCTGAACCACAGAAAGAACCAGAAAAAGAGAAAGAAGGACCAAAATTGAAAGGTGATTTATATTGAGATGTCTTCTAAATATTTGACTGAATTTCAAAGTAAATATCAGTCAGTAGAGTAACTGTGTTTCATGCATTGGTATGAAAACAGCTAGTGTCAAGCAATTGGTAATTAGACTTAATTTGCTCATTTCCTCATTTTAAAATGAAAATTATAATGGACCCATACAACGTTGTTATAAAGACATTGTGGTCACTCTTCATCCAGAGATCACAGAAGAAGATGAAGAAGAAGCAGAAGAGAACTCGTCAGACAGTAAGAAGGAAGAAGTGTTGAGAGAGTTACAGGAAACAGAAGAGACTGATAAAGGTGGAGGGAAACAGCAAGAGGAAAGCTATGGTAAACTTTGTGACACCATTTGAGCCATCTTGTGGGAAAACCAACAATGTGGTTCCCGGACAGGTCCGACACAAATCAGGCTCTACAAGCACAGAAGATGGCTAGAGACTTGAAATTTTGGATTAAGAAAGTAGAGGAATTGTACTATCCGTGTAGCGAAAACAAAGGCGCTGATCAGCTTCGCGGTTTTCCGCGAAGCTGATCTGCGTCTTTGTTTTCGCCTATGCAAATTGTTGGTTTTCTCATGAGGCTGCTCATTTGTTTTTGAAGTCATTGTGTCATTAGTGTTCTTTTTCATTACCTTTTTTGATTTAATTGATTGTCACTATATTTGACACAGTATATGATGTATTGTACAGGAAAGACTGTACAAGTTGAAGTAAAACTCAGTTCCTTTAAGAGCAATGAAAGAATTTATGCGAAAGGGGATGGACCATACCACAGCTTTGGCTATTGAAGCCTCGTCAGTGACCCTACAAGTCTGGCAATATGGAGCCAGAGAAAATAACTGCAATTTTGAAAATTTCAACTAGACAGTCAACACATTAACGGGTTAATCCAAATAGAGCAAAACAATTTAAACATGTTTAGACGAAATGTGTATCTAAACTGATCATAAGGCATATCATGTATTTAAGTTGTGAAAGAAGCCAGGGTTTGCCTTATAATGATTAGTCAAAGAAAGTAGCTACAGTACCCTTTTACAGCTCTGGTATGGCACAGCCAAGCCTCAAATCTGCATCCTCAGCCAACCTGCCAATCTAGAGGCAGACACTCCACCATGTGAGCTAGGGCCCATGAAAGCTAAGATAGACTACGAACAAGTAGAACTTGTGTGGATCTACTTTGCATCACTGTGATGGTCAGTTTGGTTCTATGTTAATCTTTTTATTTCAGTTGCCATGTCACTAGAAGATGTTACTGTATCATTCCTGCCATTAGCCTCATTGTTAGACCTTCCTAAGAAAGGAAAATATCAGAAACTCTTTCATATCATCTACTTCTCAAACAGGTAAATATGGTTTTAATATTTGAGCCGCCTCATGGGAAAACCAACAATGTGGTTTCCGACCAGGCCCGACATAAACCGACCTGTATAGTCACAGAACAGAGCTAGAATCTTGAAATTTCGGATTAAAGTATAAGAGGAACTGTACTATCCGAGTAGTGAAAACAAAGGCGCTGATCAGCTTCGCGGTTACTCTGCGCCTTTGTTTTCGCCTAGGCAGATTGTTGGTTTTCCCACGAGGTGGCTCATTTCTAAGATTAGTTTGATTTGGTTTTGGCTTAACGTCAGACTTACATAGATGAAACAATGGACAAGAAAAATATAAATTATCAACAAAATGTACTGCCATGTTGGCAAATTTTGAGGAGTCCTTTTGTGGAGTGATTACTGAGCTGTTAACTAAATAGACCAGATGGCAGAAAGCATATCTCCTCACATCGGGTGAGTTTTTAGCTCACCTGAGCCGAAGGCTCACAGATGAGCTTATAGTATACCCATGCTCTGTCGTCCGTCCGTCCGTCCGTCGTCCGTCCGTACGTCCGTCGTCCGTCATCCACAATTCCAAAAATCTTCTCCTCTGAAACCGCTTGGCCAATCAAAGCCAAACTTCATGTGGAGCATCCTTAGGAAGGGGGAACAAAAGTTTATATAAATGGTCCAGGTCACATGACCAAGATGGCCACCATGGCTATAAATAACAAAAACCTTTAAAAATCTTCTTCTCCAGAACCAGTGGGCCGATTTCCACGAAACTTGGTATGTAGCATTGGGGATGCGGGCCCATCATAGTTTATATAAATCATGACCCTAGGATGACCTTGACCTATTTTACGGCAAGGTCAGCTTAGGTCGCCAATGCATTTGAATGGGAAAAAATGGTAAAATGCTATTTAATGGGTGAAACTTACTGGGAATAGGCAAATGGACAGAAGATTAACCTTAATGGAAAATTTTAGCCCCTGAGGGGTTGTCTGCCCCTGCCCCGGGGCTATATACATGTATATGACCATAATATTGAAACATCTTCTTCTCTGAAACCGCTAGGCCAATCAAAGCCAAACTTCATGTGGAGCATCCTTGGGAAGGGGGAATGAAAGTTTATATAAATGGTCAAGGTCACTTGACCAAGATGGCCGCCATGGCTATAAATAGCAAAAACGTTTAAAAATCTTCTTCTTCAGAACCAGAAGGCCTATGATTTTCAAACTTGGTATGAAGCATCTGGGAATAGAGCTCTACAAAGTTTATATAAATCATGATCCTGGGATGACCTTGACCTATTTTACGGCAAGGTCAACTTAGGTCGCCCATGCATTTGAATGGGAAAAAATAGGAAAATGTAATTAAATGGCAGAAAACTTGCTAGGAATGAGCAAATGGACAGAAGATTTATGCTTATGAAAATATTTTAGGCCCAGGGGTTGTCTGCCCCTGCCCCGGAGCTATATACATGTGGATGACCATAATATTCAAACAGTTTTTTCTCAGAAACTGCGTAGCCAATCAAAGCCAAACTTTATGTGGAGCATCCTTAGATAGAGGAAAAGAAAGTTTATATAAATGGTCAAGGTCACATGACCAAGATGGCCGCCATGGCTATAAATAGCAAAAATTTTTAAAAATCTTCTTCTTCAGAACCAGAAAGCCTATGATTTTGAAACTTGGCATGAAGCATTAAGGAACGAAGGTCTACAAAATTTGTATAAATCATGACACTGGGATGACCTTGACCTATTTCACGGCAAGATCGCCCATGCATTTGAATGGAGAAAATTGTTAAAATGTCATTTGAAAGACAAAACTTGCAATTAATTGGCAAATGGACTGAATTTTTATGATTTGAAAAAGACATTGACTCCAGGAGTTATTCTGACCCTGCCCTAGGGTTATATACATGCATTGTACCATTCTAGTCTAACAAGTTGATTGGTACATGTATATATCTCAGGTCTCAGGTGAGTGTTTACAGGACCATTGGTCCTCTGTTTTTTGTTTTGTTTTGTTTTTGTTTTTTTTTTTTGTTTTTTCAAAATTTGTTGAATTTCATTGCAATATCAAGTATATAGCAACCTAATGACCAAAAATAAACAGCTTTATCACAGTCGGACCGTAAACTGATAAAATGGCTTGGTAGAACCTCACCATTTCGTAACTTTACTGATCCTAGCCTAATAAACCGGTTTATTTTTTATTTTATGGGGTAGTTATTTACTATTTATATGGGTTTTGAAATAATACAATGCAAGGTTATGAAAGTAGTTCGTTATTTTTCTTTAGTTTGGTACATCTGTTGAAACCTGAGATCAACCCAATATTTGCTGATAAAGATGTTTATTTTTTATTTTATGGGGTAGTTATTTACTATTAATATTGGCTTTGAAATAATACAATGCAAGGTTATGAAAGTACATGTAGTTCACTATTTTTCCCTAGTTTGGTACATCTGTTGAAACCCGAGATCAACCCAATATTTGCTGATAAAGCCACAGTTATCATGGAAACTGCAAGGTATGTATATAATAAGTTATTGTCTGCGATTTGAAATAAAGTGAAGCAGGATAAGACCTTGATTTTTTTCTTTGTAAGAAAAGATATTCATGCTTGTCATATCATACCACAGGCTTAATGTCATTTGCAGACGGTGAAAAAATAAAATGATCTCACCATGCATGATTGGGGACTTTTGTTTGATTTTAATTGGTACCATTTAATGATGTAAAAACATGGCACTGCATTGTCAAACATTTAATATACTTCTCTGAAATTGCTAAATTTGTGTAAGAAAATATAAACTGTATTAATTCTAATTAGTGCACATGATCCATTTAGCAATGAGTCACTTATTTTTAGTTATAAATCACAGTTAGTGCACATGCTTTTCTCCCTAACAATACATAGAGAAGTCATATTTCAACCTCAAAGACAACTGTGCACTAGTTACATCAAAACTGCAGTATTTATGATATTTTGTCAAAAAGGTGGATTCCTCCAAATCAGGTTTTTTCTCATAATGGGGCTCATTAAAACATTTGAGAAAACCAACAATCTGCATATGCGAAAACAAAGACGCAGATCAGCTTCGCGGTAACCGCGAAGCTGATCAGCGCCTTTGTTTTCGCTACATGGATAGTACACTTCCTATTGTTCCTAAATCCAAAATTTCAAGCTTCTAGCCTGCTTCTGTGATTGTACAGCCTGATTTGTGTCAGACCCGTTCGGAAACCATGTTGGTTTTCCCACGAGAAGACTCATTTCTTTTCTCCTTCCAGATACATGTTGGAACTGAAGCTAGAGGAAGTGAAAACATTTGTATCTAAGATAGAAGGACTCGCTAAAGAGGCAGGATGTAAAACTGTTGACAAAACATGCCCTGAAAAGGCCAACTTTCTCAAAATGGCCTTTGAAAGGGAAAACAGCTGATGAATATTGAGACTGGTTGATATGTTGAACTGTACCTTATGTCTATGAGCCACGTCATGAGAAAACGGGATTTTTGCCTATGTGAAACCAAAGGCACAGATCAGCTTCGCAGTAATTGGGAAGCTGATCAGCACCTTTGTTTTCACAGCATGGATAGTACAATTCCTCATCTTCTTAAATTCGAAATTTCAAGCTTCTAGCCATCTCCTTTGGCTGCACAGGCCGGTTTGTGTTTGACACGGTCGGAAATCCCAAAGACCGTTTTTCTCGCGTCATGGCTCATATAATATGTTGAAACAAGCATTGTCATGAAAACTGTTTTGCAAATGCCAGAAACTGAAAGCCAAAATCAAGTGGACTCTTTGGTTTCGTTATGTGCAATTTTTATAATTTTCAAGGTTCTTCCATTTATGTGTAACTTATTGCATTGATGCATGTATTTCGGCAGTGATTAATTTGACCAAACACAGCCATTCATATCATAAGATGCTGCTTGTATACTTAGCATCAATGAAAAGTTACAAGTAAATCAGGTTCGATAAAACACATGACAATATTTCTTTTGCTCCGGAGTTAGTAGGTTATTCGGCGCCCAGGGATCTCCATCGTCGGGCAGCTTACTCAGTCTGTGAGTCCTGGTTTTTGATTCATCAGGATGTTTATCATGATTCATTTGTTTGTTCTTGATGATTCATTGACTAGTTAGAGATTCACCACGAGGACCGAATAACTAACTATATGTTATGAACCACTGCAGAAGCTGAGGGTGAGGTTATGGCCATGTAAAACCGGTTTAAGCCCGCCAGCAACTTTGTGTTACTGATCGTTCCAAGTCGATACTTCTGTGGTGGTTCTTTTTGTTTTATGTCTTAGTGTTTAAAATTTTTTTTGTGCTGTTGGCGCCTTATGTATGTTTTCATATTTTTAGTTAAGTTAAGGTAACTGAGTGGCCACCTATTGGGAAAATAGCTGCTCATTCGGCTTACGATATGTTTCATGGTATAAGTACCTGATTGTTAGTTTGGTTTTTTCCCACCTCGGTTTTTGGAGTGGGAATCTTTTTCTGATTGCGCCTTTTCCTGATCTTTGCCTACTTGTACCTTTTGATTCATTCTGAATAGAAAACTACCGATACTTAAGCATTCATTGTCTTGGCATAATGTTGCATCCATCATTGCTATTGAAAACGGTGCTCAGCACAGCTGAATAGATTATACACACTTCTTGACCCATGTCAGAAATTTCCATTGGTATGTATAGAGAAATGCAAAATTTGGACACTACGTGTAAGTTAGGGCCCCTATCCTGCGACTCATTGGAAAAATTTAAACCAAATTGGTGGCATTTTCATTTAGGGTGTTAGAGGTATGGAAAGGCATGCCGATTTGTGAAAATGGGGCTTTCTAGTTCCCAAAAATTTTGAAAATCACAAATTGCATGTTTGTCACATGCACAATAGTTCGGGGACAGTGGGGGTAGTCACTAAATCAATTTGCCATTGACTAGGATCATGAATGAAACTAAATGTTTTGACAGAAATTTTGTTTTTCAAAATAATTATCAAAATTTCAGTGGTAGTAACTTTTCATTGATGCTAAGTATAATTATATTGGTAGTATCTCAGATAACAATGGACAAGAACCAAACAGAAGCTGGATAGCCAGGTTGCCCATCAAACTCTGAACGTCTCAACATCACTGACAACATGCTTACTGGGTTGTCAAATTATTTTGTAAACAAAGCCAAAATATAAACCAGCAATGATAGTTTTTGTCTTCTTTTCAAGGTAGAAAACAATATAAAATAAAGATAGCGCTGAAAAGACTTCATTCTGCTTGATGTATGGGACATTTTATTTCTCTTGTCAAGCATGGTGGTCTAATGGTAGTGATTAGAGAGATCCTGTGTTGAAACTCACTCCCAACAAAGTGTTTGCTCTATTCCAGCAATACTGACAAAAAGAAATGACTTGGGTGTTAAGACCAGAGAACCAATGGTCCTGTAAATGCTCACCTGAGATCTACTATATACTGGATTCCATGTTCTTGTGCATAACCCTGAGTATGAGTATTCTATATGCTCGGCTTTTGAGCCCAATGGCTCAGGTGAGCTAACAAAAATCGAAGGAATAAAACTTTAAACTGCTTACATTCCATTTATAACTTGATTGTAATAAGATTATGTCTTTCAACATCTATAAATAAATTTAACAAATTCTTTTTTTCTTATTTTTAGTTCCTGAAATTTTGTTGCTACCAATGTTAAATCCTATGCAAAGAGAAAATTTCCATATCATATCTGCAGCTCTTAAGAGATGGAAGAGCTGTTTTAGCAGTGATGACAAGACCTTTTCCTGCATACTTGCACCTCTCACTGCTATATGGAAATGCCCTTAACGCCATTTGTGCTACAGCTCCGCCTCTCGTTTAAATCCATGACAAACAAAGATTAAGCTGCATTCATTTAAACATGCAATTTATTGTGGCGTTTTCGCAATTAGCCATGCGTTTTTGTTTGTCCTGGGTTTTGTCACAAAACAGGTCAGTGTATATTTTGAGTGATAGGTGGCATTTGCTCCATTCTACTCACGCAACTCCATGTAAACACTGACCAATTCAAGGACAAGTGGAATATAAAACTTCCCCATGCAATAAACAGATTTATTCTGCTTTAAAAATTGAAAATTTTAAATTGAAAAATTTTGATATTTTTCTTATTTTTGCTCAAAACATAGATTGTGGGTCGTTATAACCGAGGCTGTTTTAACGAGTACTCACAATCTATGTTTTGGAGCAAAAATAAGAAAAAAAAAATATACCCCTGCCTACCCCTGTTTTGCCATATAAAAGTGGGGTTCAAGGGGGTATACATTACACGGACATGTTTTCCTGATGATAGCTCAAAGGCAGTTTACATCTATCCCTGATGTGGTGAATTACATTTTAATGCTTGATTCAACATTACATGATATAAATGCACAGACAGAAGAAAGTTGAGCTCTCTAAGCTCCTTATATCTCACCCTGCAGTAAGCAGATGCCGTAATAACAATGAAGATAGTTTGTTTGTTTGATGACACATCAACCCTGGTAGGTCATAAAATGTTAAATATATATTTGCATAGATATCCCTGCGCATAGCTGATTGAAGAAATATATATTTGCATAGATATCCCTGCGCATAGCTGATTGAAGCTGTTTTCAATTGGTCGAAAGCCAAAAACCCATGTTCAAATCAGGAAACTCGTGTGCCGTTTGAACATGGGTCAATGTCATACATGTGATGAGTTGAAAATTGGCTTTAGGGAGACTTTTCTTTCATTTCAGGGAGGTTTTTTAAAAATGTATAGAATATATAGGAAAATTCCTGATCCATTTCAGGGAGACTTTGAATTTTGTTCGAAAAATAGGTATATTTTAGAAGAATTTCATTCAATTTTATGGCTCATTTCCTGGAGTCTCCCTGATGATGAGGGAGGTATCACATGTCTGGTCAATGTGACGTGATGTCAGTGTGTTCCATAGAAACAAAATGACCGACGTTGAAGAAGCTTTGCCGTTTTCGGTGAGTTTTGACGTTAAAGTTATTTTCAAGAAATTTTGAGTGAATTAGTGTGAAAATGCAAGAATAGCGATCAACCATGGTTTGTTTCAGTGTTCAAACATTCGCTGGATCACTCGGAAGGTGTTTGAACACGCGGCCTGAGGCATTGTGTTCAAACGCCTTCCTCGTGATCCATCGAATGCTTGAACATTGAAAACCATGGTTGATACCTATATTGAAATTGTTTAAAAAGTGATACTAGAAACAATGGCGGTACTGACCAGGATGGAAAGAACACTGAGGCAGTCCTTGGTAAATTAAAGCTTTATTCATTCTGTAAAATTAATAATATTCTTTCATTAACATCAACAAAAAGGCACTTATTTTGGCCCTTAGCACCGATAAAGCTTAACATAAGTGAACCGCATCGTGAGAAAAACAGATTTTTGCCAATGCGAAAACAAAGGTGCAAATCAGCTTCGCAGTAACTGCGAAGCTGATCAGCGCCTTTGTTTTCCCTACACAAATAGTAAAATTTCTCTTGTTCTTAAATCATAAATTTCAAGCTTCTAGCTTGCTTCTATGACTGTACAGGTTGGTTTGTGTTAGACTTGGAAACCCCAAAGACCAGTTTTCTCGCATCGCGGCTCCAGTGTCCCAAGTTTCTAGATATGTAACTTTACTGTATTCACTACAGATTTAAGCAGTTCAGAATGATACAATGGCAACAGTGCAGATCCTGACCTGAACGCTCCAAGTCAACATCATTTGAGCCTGTGCATGAGAAAACCAACAATTTGGTTCTGACCAGGTCCGACACAAACCAGCCTGTACAGTCACAGAAGCAGGTTAGATGCTTGAGATTTTGGATTTAAGAAGAAGAGGGATTGTATTATCCCTGTAGCGAAAACAAAGGCGCTGATCAGCTTGGCAGTTACTGCGAAGCTGATCTGTGTCTTTATTTTCGCATATGCAGAATGTTGGTTTTCTGATGAGGGGGCTCATTTGCATACACTTACTTATCTATCAGAAACTTAGGGCAACTAGAAATTGGCTGCAAGCAAGGCTTTCAGTATACCCCCCGCAAAATTATCTGAAGCTGGCCAATAACTTCCTAAGTCAAACACGCAGAAAATTTGTCAAAGATATCTTCTTAGCATTATAATTCTTCATGTACATCCTCAGTATGCCAGTCACATCTATAAGATATTCAAAGAATGTGTTGAAAGCTTGAGGTTGATTTCACTGTATGCACTATGATCATTATTGTTTATCATGAGAAATGGTAAAAAATTGACTAAGTTAAAGAAAACCTGAAAATTTGTCAAAAATTATTTTTTTCAGCATGAAAATTATCTATGCACATCTAAAATATATCTGGAACAAATCTACAAAGAATTTAAAAGAAACACTGAAAGCCCTAAGAGCAGTGGATTTCACAAGGTATGCACTACCAACCATTATTGTATATAAGAAATGGTCGAGAAATGGCTATGTTGAAAAATGATGTAAATTTGTCAAAATTCACTTTTTCAGTATTATAATTCTTCATGCACATCTTCAATATGTGTGGAACATGTCTGCAAAGTATTGAAAAGAAATACTGAAAGCCCTAGGAGGAGTTGATTTCACAAACTATGCACTACCAACCATTATTGTATTTAAGCAATGGTCAAAAAATGGCTATGTTAAAAATGATGTAAATTTGTAAAAAATTAATTTTTCAGTACTATTCTTCTTCATGCACATCTTCAATATGTGTGGAACATGTCTGCAAAGTATTGAAAAGAAATACTGAAAGCCCTTGGAGGAGTTGATTTCACAAACTATGCACTGCCAACCATTATTGTATATAAGCAATGGTCAAAAATGACTATTTTGAAAAATGCGGTAAATTTGTCAAAAATTATTTTTTCATCATTATAATTCTTCATGCACATCTTCAATATGTGTGGAACATGTCTGCAAAGTATTGAAAAGAAATACTGAAAGCCCTAGGAGGAGTTGATTTCACAAAATATGCACTACCAACCAGTATTGTATAAGCAATGGTCAAAAAATGGCTATGTTAAAAATTGCTGTAAATTTGTCAAAAATTATTTTTTCATCATTATAATTCTTCATGCACATCTTCAATATGTGTGGAACATGTCTGCAAAGTATTGAAAAGAAATACTGAAAGCCCTAGGAGGAGTTGATTTCACTAACTATGCACTACCAACCATTGTTGAATATGGCAATTATCGAAAATTGGCTAAGTTCAAAATGCTGTAAATTTGTCAAAATTTATTTTTTCAGCATAATACTTCTTCATGCACATCTTCAACATCTCTGGCACATATCTGCAAAGTATCAAAAAAGAATATTGAAAGCTGTAGGAGGAGTTGATTTCACAAAGTATGCACTATTAGCACTATGGCAAACATTCTATGTATAGGTTTAAAAAGTCCCATAACTCTTGCAAAACTGACCCTTTGGCCCCTAAATTCATATCACACATGTGTTGTCTAATGGTGCAGGTGTGTTGAAAATTTGAAGAACATCGGGCAAAAACTACTTAAGTTATTCAGCAAAGATGTCAAAATGTTGACGGAATGACGGAATGACGGAATGACGGAATCACGGAATCACGGACAGGCTGAAAACAGTATACCCCCCTAAAACTTCGTTTTGCGGGGGGTATAATAAAAATGGACATTTTTGTTCTTTAAAATGGACCTTTGTAATTTACAGTGTATCTTTATGCACTTTACAATGGACCATATGTAATATACAATTTATCCTCTTATACATGTATGTAATTTACAATGGATAAAATGATATGGACTATAAATAAAATCATATTATGGTAAAATCTTTTTGAGTATTGTATATCAATTAGAAAATTTCGATATTTTTCATGATATTTACATAGATCATGTAGATTGTTGGTACACGTTAGAACCTCCTTGCCTAGGCGGATCTACCAAGTACCCACAATCTTTGTTTTGGAGCAAAGATAAGAAAAACAGGTATAGCCCTCCATACCCCAGTTTTGCTATATAAAAGTGGGGTTCCAGGGGGTATTATTTTACTGACATGATTTCCTGATGCGTTTGACACATATTTATATGACTTTCTAGATATTTTTTAAAATATGCCAAAAATAAATTTATAGTTGTCTTTTACCATCATATTTTCTTAACCTTTTAGATATGCCAGACTGTGTTAGCATTATGGTTTGCACTTAACTTTTGAAGCAGTGTATAAACAGGCACATAGGCTTGTATGAATAGTCTGCACATTCTCAGCATGTCTAATTGTTCAAAGCACAGTAAGCCTAAAAATATTTTTTTTAAACTCAACGTTTAAAGTAAGTTCCAAGTGTATATAAAGAAAGTAAACTTTTATTTTTTTTTTATTTTTTTAGAAAAGTGAAAAAAAATTTAACATTTTTTCCAACAAAACACTCTCAGTGTCTGGAAACAAAGTCTGTGGATGCTATCGTTTGTGTATACGTCAAAGCGTGCGTTCGCGTAGTACTTAATTTCGGAAATTGCACGTTGCTATTTTCATGTTAAAGAAAATTGTTTTACACATATCCTATCATATGCGGCATATTATAATGACTAATTAGCGATATTTTCTTTCTCTGAAACAATTGTCAACATTTAGAACACTTCGGAACTTAAAAGTTTCAGTGACCAGATGATAAATTGTGAAAGTTTTTACAGTTGTACAACCAATAAGAGCTGTCGCAGGACAGCGTAGCTCGCCTGACTTGTGCTTTGCCACTAAATTTATCAAAATCTATGACCCATGACCTTGACCTCAAGGTCGCTCAGGTGGGTCGTGATGGTACAGCATAAAATTTCAGACCAATATCTGCAAACATACAAAGTATCAACTTGATCCATCTACATGTTCAAGTGATATAGACTTCTAAAAACTTTAACCAAAAACTTAAACAAAAAATTTCTAAGTCCTTGACCTTGACCTCAAGGTCACCCAGGGTGGGTCATGATGGTACTGCATAAAACTTCAGACCTATATCTACCAACATGCAAAGTATCAACTTGATCCATCTACATGTTCAAGAGATATAGACTGCTAAAAACTTTTACCAAAAAACTTTAACAAAAAATTTCTAAGTCTGTGACCTTGACCTCAAGGTCACCCAGGGTGGGTCATGATGGCATTGCATAAAACTTCAGACCAATATCTACCAACATGCAAAGTATCAACTTGATCCATCAACATGGTTAAGAGATATAGACTTCTAAAAACTTTAATGAAAAACTTCAACATAAAATTTCTAAGTCCGTGACCTTGACCTCAAGGTTACCCAGGGTGGGTCATGATGGTACTGCATAAAACTTCAGACCAATATCTACCAATATGCAAAGTATCAAGTTGATCCATCTACATGTTCATAAGATATAGACTTCTAAAAACTTTAATGAAAAACTTTAACATTTGAGCAACGCGAACGCCGACGACGACGACGACGCCGGGGTGATTGCAATAGCTCTTCCTGTACTTTCGTACAGGCGAGCTAAAAATGTGTGCTGCATATGATAGGATCTTTAAAATATTTCACAAATAACTTATGCGAATGGTACCACAAATTTTCCAAACTTAGGTTTAGTTCGAACTGTTAAAATTCTCTGTGACGTCACTGTTATGTGTGCAAATGACAGCGTGCACGGAGTTTGTTTCCCGACAGTGACTCTTAGCTATATAGAAATTTCAAATTTAACATCCTTATCTATAGACTATATGAGCCATGTCATATTTTTGCCTGTGTGAAAAAATAAGGCGCAGATCAGCACCTTTGATTTCGCTACACAGTACAATTCCTGTTCTTCTTAAATCCGAAATTCCAATCTTTTGGCCTGCTTCTGTGACTGTACAGGCGGTTTTGTGTCGGACTGGGTCGGAAACCCAGAAGACTGTTTTTCTCGCGTTGCGGCTCATATTATGTAGCAACTTTAAAATCTACAAATCCTTGTTAAAATCCTGCTGTCAAAACATTCCTTGTTTCTGTTGAAATCAAATTTTACCACTAAACTACATGTATCTATGCCCTTAATCAAATTTCCTGCAAAAATGTCATATATCTTGTGAGATCAATTGATTTTGTTAGTCCTTGCATAAAACTTGTTCTCCAACACCATAAAATATCACAGTAAATTTGTTTAAGACTTCTACAAGAAAATACACATTTTCTTTGAACTAAAGTAAAGCATCTTTTATTGTAATCTGTACATACTTTATACATATATTCTGTTATAAATTATAAACCAGCCTAAGCCAAAACTCAATGGTGACACATCTGATGAGTTTCACTGAATAAAATTATGTATATGTATAACTGAGCAGTTTACTTTTTATTAAAGAAAATATGCATTTGCTATTCTTGTCTTAAACATGGCTCCAAAATTTTAAAACATTTTTATGCTCAACTGAGCATGAAATACATCCTGCTCATGTAAAATAAGAATATGCCAATACTCAAACATTCCTGAAGATAATACATGGATAAGCAGTTGCATAAGCAGTTGAAATTTCATGCTCAGTTGTTTTGAGCATGAAAAAGGATTAAAACCTCCAATATAACTAAAACACATCAGGATTCTTCTTTTCTCTTGCTCCTTCTTTCACATCTTGGACATGCCCCGTTTCTCTTGGCAAAACAGTGCCTGAAAGAAAAGTTTAATTAGCAGAAATTTTCCCATTTTGTCTTTATCTTATTATTCATTTAAATTTGAATATTTTATGGGTTATAAGCCAAAATGACAAATACAAATATTTCACCAGAGATGCAGCCTAAAGCTAGAACCTCACTGAAATATAACACTGGGGACAAGTTGGCAACAAAGGTTTGCAATATAAACATAATTTTCATTATGCAATCTCACTGAATGGACATTTAGGTGACATGTGCTTTTGACCCGAGTTTGCATATATGTCGAGTGACAATCCCCAGATTCTTGTATGAAAGTCGCAGGACAAAAGTATGATAGTCGTAAGACATTTGTGATTTTTTTAAATGCTTAGTAGTTAGTCATTATTAAATGATAACTAAACGTTTAAACACCATATATGACTAGGGGAAATAACTCTATAACTTACCTATGTAGTACACAGGAGCACTCTGAACACACTACGGCAATATTGTCAAAGGGAAATAACACTTCATCTGTATCACAGAGCTCGCATATAAAACCTTTAGCTTTACATTTCTGAAAATAATCATTTTCCATATTCTTTAATACTGTAACTTTGGAAATTTTCTCAAGACTTTTATTTCGCAGCAAGGTCTTTAATTCGAGAGTGAGTACTCAAAGCTTATTGTAAGTCCTTATTAGTAAGAACTCTGAACGAAAATACATGAAAATGAAGTTCCCGCGAATTTCCAAATTTACAGTCAAAAGCATATGCTGCTTTTGACATTCCTATGATGCCAGATAACAAATGCAGAAATCAAACTAAAGGGAAGTTAAGTAAGAACATGTCACATTTCAAAGACCCCAATAGATTGAATAAGTTTGTTCTGCTCATTTTTTTAAAAAAAAACTTTGTCCAGAATCATGTTTGCAAACACAAAATTATTACTGCAACCCAATATCAAGGAGTGGATATTACATAACAGAATGACAATGTCTGTCACTTTTCCATATGAGCCGCATCATGAGAAAACCAGATTTTTGCACATGCGAAAACAAAGGTACAGATCAGCTGTGCAGTAACTGCACAGCTGATTAGCACCTTTGTTTTCGCTACTCGAATAGTGTTATTCCTCTTCTGATAATAGCCAAAATTTCAAGTCTAGCCTGCTTCTGTGACTGTACAGGCAGGATTATGTCAGACCAGGTCGGAAACCCTGAATGGTTTTCTCGCATCATTACACAGAGACAATTTCTGTCACTTTTCCATATATACATTCTAATGAACACAGACAAAGGTGTTCTATCTAAATCTGACATCAATAGAGCTGCAACGCGAGAAAATCTGTCTTCGGGGTTTCAGTCCAGGTTTGACACAAACCGGCCTGTACAGTCTCAGAAGATGGCTAGAAGCTTGAAATTTTGGATATAACTAGAAAAGGGATTGTACTATCAGAGTAGCGAAAACAAAGGCGCTGATCAGCTTTGCAGTTACTACGAAGGCAGATCTGCGTCTTTCTTTTCGCATAGGCAAAACTCCGGTTTTCTCATGACGCTGCTCAATAAGTATGTAACATTTTGTTCTTCAATGTATCCTACCTCACAATCAGTTTTAATATGTTGTGCCCAACTCGTGTGGACTTGAGCAAGTTCTGGTAATAAGGCATCATTGTGGATATCTATCAAATCTCTCATTGTATAAATATCGGAACTCTCCACAAAGTGTTGTCTCCCTTTCAACTGTAGGAGGAGCTTGGCTTCCATGGCAACAGAACACAAGAGAATGTACTTTTTCATTATCAGCAGTTCTTCCCTTAATTTCTGCAAAGATATACCATAAGACCTATAATAAATACTTAATGTGCGATGGGGAAGAGTTCATCCTGTATGTAAATAAGCCTTCAGTGATTTGGATAACTTTCTAAGCACTGTAAATTCCAAAATTTTCGCATAAGTTTTATTTCGCGAATGTTCTGTTTCCGTTTTATTACTGAGTTCATGGTTTTGCGAGCAAGTGTCCATATATACTATAAAGCTTATAGTGACATTTTATTAGCGAAAAATTTGAATTCGCGAGGCAACCAGTTAGCGAACTTAGAGAAAATTAAGTTCTCGCGAATATTTCCGGATCTACAGTAGCAACAGGTATTAAAGTTTTTATTCCTTCCATAAAGAAATTGACATTTTTTACGCCTGAAATGTTGGCTTTTATTACCAATGACAATTAGGCATCACTTTGGATATATGGTGTACAATGATACAGACAGAATAGCTAACGGCTGATACTTTGTATCATTTCTGTTAAGAAAAGCTCATTTCAGCCAGTGCGTGAGAAAACCAACAATTTGGGTTTCCGACCAGGTCCCACACAAACCGGGCTGTACAGTCACGGAAGCAATCTAAAAGCTTGAAAGTTTGGATTTAGGAAGGAGAAGGGTTGTACTATCCGTGTATCGAAAACAAAGGCGCTGATCAGCTTCACAGTTACCATTTAGTTGGTTTTCTTATGCAGTGGCTCATTACCTTGACTTCATTTAATTCTTCTACAAAACTAAACAACATTGGATTAATTGCATTTATCTGTATCACAGCCTTGCTTTCCATGAGCTTCAGAAACTGTTTGGACGCTCGACAAACCTGCAAATATATACACTATATTAGCTGCTAGGCAAGAAAGCCGCGACACAAGAAAACCTGTCTTTGGGGTTTCTGACCAGGTCTGACATAAACCGACCTGTACAGTCATAGAAGGAGGCTAGAAGCTTGAAATTTTGGATTTGCATTTAACAAGAACTCCGCGGAGGTCGATATCGCACCTGCATCGGGCAAAGTCAAAAGATCGTGAAATATAGTTCAAGGGCACCGGGTCAAGGTGCGTGCTTGAAGGGCATGTCAAGGACAATTGCAATGCAAGGTTTCAGACTCGCAGCTATCTCTGATGTCGAGAAAACCAAACTTCGACTTAAAAAAAAGTCAGTGGACCGTGAAATATAGGTCAAGGGCACCGGGTCAAGGTGCGTGCTTGAAGGGCATGTCAAGGACAACTACTATGCAAGGTTTCAGACTTGCAGCTATCTCTGATGTCGAGAAAACCAAACTTTGACGTAAAAATTTTCAGTCAGTGGACCGTGAAATATAGGTCAAGGGCACAGGGTTAAGGTGCGTGCTTGAAGGGTATGTCAAGGACAATTACTATGCAAGGTTTCAGACTTGCAGCTATCTCTGATGTCGAGAAAACCAAACATCAACGTAAAAATTTTCAAAGTCAGTGGACCGTGAAATATAGGTCAAGGGCACCGGGTTAAGGTGCGTGCTTGAAGGGTATGTCAAGGACAATTACTATGCAAGGTTTCAGACTTGCAGCTATCTCTGATGTTGAGAAAACCAAACTTCGACGTAAAAGTTTTCAAAGTCAGTGGACCATGAAATATAGGTCAAGGGCACCAGGTTAAGGTGCGTGCTTGAAGGGTATGACAAGGACAATTACTATGCAAGGTTTCAGACTTGCAGCTATCTCTGATGTCGAGAAAACCAAACTTCGACGTAAAAATTTTCAAAGTCAGTGGACCGTGAAATATGGGTCAAGGGCACCGGGTTAAGGTGCGTGCTTGAAGGGTATGTCAAGGACAATTACTATGCAAGGTTTCAGACTTGCAGCTATCTCTGATGTCCAGAAAACCAAACTTCGACGTAAATGTTGACAAAACTTCAACGTAAAAATTTTCAAAGTCAGTGGACCGTGAAATATAGGTCAAGGGCACCGGGTTAAGGTGCGTGCTTGAAGGGTATGTCAGGGACAATTACTATGCAAGGTTTCAGACTCGAAGCTATCACTGATGTCGAGAAAACTAAACTTCGACGTAAATGTTGACGGACGAACGAACGAACGGACGAAAGAACGTACGGACGGATGGAAATTTGAACTCCTATATCGCACCCTGCTATAAGCAGGTGCGATAAAAAGTAAAATAATTGTACTATCCATGTAGCGAAAAACAAAGGCCCTGATCAGCTTGGCAGTCACTGCGAAGCTAATCTGTGCCTTTGTTTTTGCATAGGCAAAAATCCGGTTTTCTCACAATGCGGCTCATATCATAACAGGTTAAGAGGCAGAGATATGGACAGACTCAGGAATATTTTTGTCTTAGTTTGAACTCACAATATACTCACAAGTATGCCTACAGATTCTACATTATGGGTTAAGCTTTACAATAAACTCACAGCACCTACAAAAATTAATCGTATCTGATGATAGTTTATGAATTATGTTGCTTATGTTGAGAATTTCCATTCAAAAGTTAAAACATAATTTATTTTACTTCAGTTACACAAAAAGCCCAAGGAACTTATTTATACATTCTTAAAGTCAGGCAAATGAAAAACTAAGGAATATTTTCATTATTTAAAGTTACTCTCTTCCTACTCCTACTAACCATGTCTATCTTTAAATGTTACACCCTTATGGGCGGTTTGCCTTTATTACGTTAGGGTGAACATTTGTCACCAACATGACAGGCATATGTACCAGCCGCGTTTCGAACCCGCAACCTCTTGATTGCTAAGCGAATACGCTATCCATTATACCACCGCAGCTGTACACTAGTATTCTACAGTAAAAGGAATCACAATTGTGTGGTAACTGGCAAACTTAATAAAGTTTAGCCTATGACTTTAAGAATGCACTGTCACATCCATGCAGCTGGCCCACATGCTTACTCAGGCGCAACCCCAACTCCAACCTACTATGCCCCAATCACACCTACCTTCCAACCATCAAAGTCCCAGTTATGTAGCACTCTAGCAGGAATTAACATTGGATCATTCCAGTGGCATAGTTCACAGTAATAGTTTCCTGAGTAGTCACAGATACGAGGTTCACTGTAACTGACCCCTGCCCTTCCTCATCCCCCCTCCCCCACCAGAGACCTACCTTCCAGCCATCAAAGTCCCAGTTATGCAACACTCTAGCTGGTATTAACATTGGATCATTCCAGTGACATAGTTCACAGTAATAGTTTCCTGAGTAGTCACAGATACGAGGTTCACTGTAACCCGATTCTGAAAATCAAATTTGTATCATGTAAACAGCAATCTGCATAATCTATTAAAACAACATCTTTTGTTCTTGGCTTAGTTCTTGTTCTGTTTGATATTATAGGATTATTGCACTGATATTGGTGAATACTGTAAGCTTGCGAGCGTCCGTAGATATCCCAATGAGGGACAATATTCACCGATATCAGTGTGATAACCCTTTCATTATATAGCTATAAATATCTGCTTCTCATATTTGATGTTTTGTTAAGAGTTAGCCCTACAAAATTGAAATATCTACACGAAGGCTGTGATAATATCCATAAGTGATATCATTTTTGCACTAGTGCAATATCAGATGACATAATTTTTGCAGTCACATTTCAGAAGTACATTTTGCAACTGAATCAATATTGCTGACATTTTGCCTTCTTTTTTCGGCTTAAATTGCTTAAATCTGAAAGTGACAAACTTAAGCTGACGTTTCGACCCGATATTACGTCATTTTCATGGATTCGTGCCTTTCATATCAGAGATAAAAACATCCCTCTTCTTTCTACAAACTAAATATCGAATATCTTGGAATCTTTTTGGTCGTATATTCTGGCATGTGAGCTGCATCATGAGAAAACCAGTTTTTTGCCTATGCCAAAACAAAGGCGCAGATCAGCTTCGCAACAACTGCTAAGCTGATCAGTGCCTTTGTTTTCGCTACATGGATAGTACAATTTTTCTTAAATCCAAAATTTCAAGCTTCTAGCCTGCTTCTGTGACTGCACAGGTCAGTTTGTGTCAGACCTGGTCAGAAACCCAGAAGACTGGTTTTCTAGCGGCGCGGCGCATGTTTGTCATACATGTTAGTAAGCCCATGTCATTTGCAATATTTTCTGCAGCTATGAACTTACTGAAGGAGATAGCTCCCCTACATTCAGCACATCTGTAGTTCTGTGAGGACAATCCTCTATCAGGACATATAGACAGGCAGTAGGTCGGGTCCTCCTGAACCTAAAATTAAGAGGTTTAATAATTTTTACTAAGTGGAATAAAAAAATCAGAATTCAGGATGTACCATCCACATGTAAATAAAGTAATTACTTACTTACTTACTTATTTACATTCTAGGCTATTCATAATTTGACATTATGCCCCTTTTTGTTATAGTTGAACTATTCAGAAATGGAACAACATGTACAAACACTAAATTGGCACTAAGTTAAGTTTTATCTGGATCTACATCATTTGCAGTCTTTCAACAAAATACAGATACAACTTAAAGTTTTTGTTAATTTTGTTGATAATAATATTTTAAAATGTTCATGTTAATGATGGTAAAATGTATTCAAGATAAGCCACTTGCATTTGTGTGTCTTAGATTTTTGTCACATATGTACTGGTCGGTGTATATTTTGACTTGCATGGGGCTAAAGTCAATTAGATATAGCCAAAATGATTCATCTATGTTAGGGACTGAATCACCAACTCACAATGACCAAAATATTCATCACGAAAACATGTCCATGTAATGTATACCCCCTGAACCCCACTTATACGAGTACATATATAATATAGTAAAACTGGGGTTGGCAGGAGTATACCTATTTTTCTTATTTTTGCTCCAAGACATAGATTGTGGGTACTTGTTAGAACCGCCTCGGCAAGGCAGTTCTAACTTGTACCCACAATCTATATTTTGAGCAAAAATAAGAAAAATATCAAAAATTTTCCACTGAAAATTTTAATTTTTTACAACTTTGAAAATCACTGTATATTGCATGGGCGTGTTTTCGTAATGAGTGCAATAATACCTACCCTAACACTGGCACAGGTTCTAGTAATCTGGTTCAGGCACTTTGTATGGGCACAGTAGCCACACTCTGAAAATCACATGTATCATCAGGATAATATGTCATCAATGCAATAACTACCCCCTTGATCCCCACTTTTATATAGCAAAACTGGGGTATGCAGGGTTACACTTATTTTCCTTATTTTTGCTCCAAAATATAGATTGTGGGTACTCGTTAGAACCGCCTCGCCGAGGCGGTTCTAACTCGTACCCACAATCTATGTTTTGAGCAAAAATAGGAAAAATATCAAATTTTTCCTACTGAAAATTTTCATTTTTTACAACTTTAAAAATCTCTGTATATTGCATGGGCATGTTTTCATAATGTAGAGTTAATCTATTGACAATCAGATCAAAATACTATCCTCTGCACTTAACTAGCTTGACTACAAACCACATACAGTAGCACTTGTATTAAAAGACCGCTCAAGGGAAGGATGGAAAATGGTCTCTTAATCAAGGTGGTCTTTTAATTAGGAAATGCTTTCCTGAGCCATATGTGCCTTCCTTTTTTTTTTCAAGAAGTGTGATTTCTTAGTGTTTTTTTTTTCCATGATTCTTTGTTTTTATTGTTTTGTTCTCCAACCAAAAGGGAGTGTTTTGCTTGGGCAAGGATATTTTTGAATCGCTTTTATGCCTGTCAAATTTTTTTCACACATATCGAGACGAATCCACGAAACAATAGATGGGTGGGATGAGCAAGGGAGCATCCCGGGGGGAAACACCTGACAAATCTCACGGACCTTGTCCAAACAGACGCATCTCGCTCTATCAACTACCCTCAGAACGACTGAACTGACGTTGAACGCAAGAAAACAGAGATGGAAGAACAAAAAACGTAAAAAGAATCGTAAACTGCAGCAAATTTAATCTACCTTTCGAATGATTTCCGGTCTAATTTATCAACTCTCCTTTCGATTCAAAACGAGGCGGGGTATCACGATTTGCCGGAATGGAGCGTCTAAGAGTTGCTTCCCTTACAATATTGGACTGAAACGCCGAATTTACTGGAAAAAAGGATAAATAGAGATCGATTCTTGTGTTTTCTTGCCGGTATGGCGGAAAAAACAAATCAACGTCGTTGTTTTCATGAGCACTGCAGAATCAGCAAAATAATCACACAAGCTCTTAACGCTTAATTTCTTTTAATTACTGTATTGAGCTTGTGCTGATCAACCGTTGCGACGAGGGAGACAGACAATAGAAGGATTTATGCTTCGGTAATTAGACCAATTAGGTTACCACGCATCAGTGACTTTGTTATAGATACAATAAACAATTTAACAATAGTATAATGAAAACCTACACCAGGGTTAATAACCTTGAAACAGGTGTGAACAACGCTCTAGGAAGTTACCGTTCAAGAGAACGATCAAAACTTTGGCTCTAAATATGGTCGCAAGAATGCAAAATTTTAGTCAAAAACATGGTCGTCGGTCGCTAAAGTGAGGCGGTCACTTAATCCAATGATAAAATATAGTGAAAATCGTCGGAAAAAATTGAAACTGGTCATTAAACGTAGGTGGTCGCCCAATACAAGTGGTCGTTAGCGCAATTTATACTGTATAAGAAAAAAACTGCTTTTGCATAACAAATAGAACTAGAAATTGGCTGCAAGCAAGGCTTTCAGTATACCCCCCGCAAAATTATCTAAGGCCAATAACTTCCTTTAAGTCAAACATGCAAAACATTTGTCAAAAATATCTTTTCAGCATTATAATCCTTCATGAAAATCCTCCGTATGTCTGACTCATGTCTGTAAGGTATTAAATAATATACTGAAAGCTCAGGGAGTAAAATTATTGTTGATTTCACTGTACACTGTTGATCATTATTTATCATGAGAAATGGTCAAAAATTGGCTATGCTAAAAAAAAGCTGTTAATTTGTCAAAAATAAATTATTCAGCATAAGAATTATTCATGCACATCTGAAATATATCTGGAACAAGTGTGCAAAGAATTCAAATGAAACAATGAAAGCACTAGGAGGACTTGATTTCATAAAGTATGCTCTACCAGCCGTATTGTATATTAGCGATGGTTGAAAAATGTCTAAGTTGAAAAATGCTGTAAATTTGTCAAAAATTATTTTTTCACCAATAAAATTCTTTATGCACATCTTCAATATGTCTGTAACATGTCTGCAAAGTATTGAAAATAATTACTGAAAGCCCCAGGAGGAGTTGGATTTCACAAAGTATGTACTATCAACCATAATTGAATATAAGCAGAGATGGTCAAAATTGGCTAAGTTTAAAAAGCTGTAAATTTGTCAAAACTAAAATTTTCAGCATAAAAATTCTTCATGCACATCTTCAATATATCTGGAACAAATCTGCAAAGAATTAAAAAGAAACAATGAAAGCCCTAGGAGAAGTTGATTTCACAAAGTATGCACTTCCAACCATTATTGTATGTAAGCAATAGTCGAAAAATGGCTAAGTTAAAAAATGCTGTAAATTTGTCAAAAACTTTTTTTTCAGCATTATAATTCTTCATGCACATCTTCAATATGTCTGTAACATGTCTGCAAAGTACTGAAAAGAAATACTGAAAGCCCTAGGAGGAGTTGATTTCACAAAGTATGTATGTAAGCAATAGTCGAAAAATGCCAAAGTTAAAAAAGGCTGTAAATTTGTCAAAAATTATTTTTTCAGCATTATAATTCTTCATGCACATCTTCAATATGTCTATAACATGTCTGCAAAGTACTGAAAAGAAATACTGAAAGCCCTAGGAGGAGTTGATTTCACAAAGTATGTATGTAAGCAATAGTCGAAAAATGGCAAAGTTAAAAAATGCTGTAAATTTGTCAAAAATTATTTTTTCAGCATTATAATTCTTCATGCACATCTTCAATATGTCTGTAACATGTCTGCAAAGTACTGAAAAGAAACACTGAAAGCCCTAGGAGGAGTTGATTTCACAAAGTATGCACTACCAACCATTATTGAATATAAGCAATTATAGAAAATTTGCTAAGTTAAAAATGCTGTAAATTTGTCAAAAATGATTTTTTCAGCATGACAATTGTTCATGCACATCTGCAATATATCTGAAACATATCAGCAAAATATTAAAAGGAAACATTGAAAGCTGTAAGAGGAGTTGATTTCACAAAGTATGTACTTTCAGTACTATGGCAAACATGTTATAGGAAGACTTAAAAAGTCCCATAACTCTTGCAATACTGACCCTTTGGCCCCTAAATTCATACCACACATGCATTGTCTGATGGTGCAAGTGTGGTGAAAATTTGAAACAAATCAGGCAAAAGCTACTCAAGTTATTCAGCAAAGATGTCCAAATGTTGACGGAATGACGGAATGACGGAATCACGGAATGACGGAATCACGGAATGACGGACAGGCTGAAAACAGTATACCCCCCTAAAACTTCGTTTTGCGGGGGGTATAAATAGATCAGCTGTACAGAATTTATGCACAAGGCATAAATGGGAAACATTGTAATAACTCACTAGCTTTATATAATCTAAAGAAATTGTGATCAACTTTTGAAAACATCTGTGCTCCCTTTTCATTTCATGAGGTATATCTATCCAAATGTCTACTGTTTTGCAGTTTCTAATTTTACCAATGACGAACTTAAGACAATTTGGTCTCTTACAGAAAGAGTAAAATGATATTCATATTCTTTCTCAAAACAAAATCTCATACATATATCAGAAATTTATAAAGACTGTAAACATTTACGTATTGAAACCTGTAGTAAATTCTCAGATAGTATCAAAACCTTACCTGTACATCTGTACCATTCTTGCAGCATGCCCCATATGACAGTATTGCACTTTTCACAGTAGTGTTTAGAGCCCCGACTAGTCTTCAGTTCAAACTTGTGACCTACTACCAGCTTAATGCCCTCTGGGACTGGCTCTGGACCCTCCTAGTAGACATAAATCAAAGATTATAGTTTAGAGCCCCGACTAGTCTTCAGTTCAAACTTGTGACCTACTACCACCTTAATGCCGGCTGGGACTGGCTCTGGACCCTCCTAGTAGACATAAATCAAAGATTATAGTTTAGAGCCCCGACTAGTCTTCAGTTCAAACTTGTGACCTACTACCAGCTTAATGCCCTCTGGTACTGGCTCTGGACCCTCCTAGTAGACATAAATCAAAGATTATAGTTTAGAGCCCCGACTAGTCTTCAGTTCAAACTTGTGACCTACTACCACCTTAATGCCGGCTGGGACTGGCTCTGGACCCTCCTAGTAGACATAAATCAAAGATTATAGTTTAGAGCCCCGACTAGTCTTCAGTTCAAACTTGTGACCTACTACCAGCTTAATGCCCTCTGGGACTGGCTCTGGACCCTCCTAGTAGACATAAATCAAAGATTATAGTTTAGAGCCCCGACTAGTCTTCAGTTCAAACTTGTGACCTACTACCACCTTAATGCCGGCTGGGACTGGCTCTGGACCCTCCTAGTAGACATAAATCAAAGATTATAGTTTAGAGCCCCGACTAGTCTTCAGTTCAAACTTGTGACCTACTACCAGCTTAATGCCCTCTGGGACTGGCTCTGGACCCTCCTAGTAGACATAAATCAAAGATTATAGTTTAGAGCCCCGACTAGTCTTCAGTTCAAACTTGTGACCTACTACCACCTTAATGCCCTCTGGGACTGGCTCTGGACCCTCCTAGTAGACATAAATCAAAGATTATAGTTTAGAGCCCCGACTAGTCTTCAGTTCAAACTTGTGACCTACTACCACCTTAATGCCCTCTGGGACTGGCTCTGGACCCTCCTAGTAGACATAAATCAAAGATTATAGTTTAGAGCCCCGACTAGTCTTCAGTTCAAACTTGTGACCTACTACCACCTTAATGCCCTCTGGGACTGGCTCTGGACCCTCCTAGTAGACATAAATCAAAGATTATAGTTTAGAGCCCCGACTAGTCTTCAGTTCAAACTTGTGACCTACAACCACCTTAATGCCCTCTGGTACTGGCTCTGGACCCTCCTAGTAGACATAAATCAAAGATTATAGTTTAGAGCCCCGACTAGTCTTCAGTTCAAACTTGTGACCTACTACTACCTTAATGCCCTCTGGTACTGGCTCTGGACCCTCCTGGTAGATATATCATGTTCACTGGTGATTGTAGAGCAATTAAAAGTGAGACCTACATGTCTTTATCTTTTGGCATAGCCAATTTTCAACAATTTTTCAATCATGTTTGGACACAGCAATCGCTTCCTGGATATTAACCAGAGCTGCCTCACAAGAAAACCAACATTCTGCATATGCCAAACCAAAGGCGCAGATCAGCTTCGCAGTAACTGCGAAGCTGATCATCCCTCTGTTTTCGCTATACCAATAGTATAATTCCTCTACTTTCTAAATCCAAAATTTCCAGCCTCTAGCCATCTTCTGTGCTTGTAGAGCTCGGTTTGTGTCAAACCTGTTTGGAAACCACATTGTTGGTTTTCCCATAACACTGCTAAACCAGTACTGTGGGCAGACAATGTGTCTTGTTCATCATCATGAACACACCCAAACACCAGTGGGGTTTTTACCTCTCATTCTGGCGTTCAACACACTAACCAATAAGCAGCTACGGTCCCAAATTTCACTGTTTAGCACGACAGATTCATAATGACGTCTAAGGTTTGTAACCAGCCTATTTCAGAATTATTGATGGAAGACCAACCATCACAGCAATGGTTTTGTTTTCTGAATAATCATTGACAGTATACCTTGACTTCTTGTAGTTTCATGCGCAGCTGTACAAGTTTCTTGACTAGATTTTTCTGTTTGTCGGAGTGAGGTGGAGCGTCAAGGATCATATCTTTACAAGTCTCTATAGCCATCTCTAACTCTTCTGTGTTACTCATACCAAAATAGCCCTGAAAGATACACAGAGAAAAAATGAGCCGCCACATGGGAAAACCAACAATCGCATAGGCGAAAACAAAGGCGCAGATCAGCTTCGCAGTAACTGTAAAGCTGATCAGCGCCTTTATTTTCGCTACACGGATAGCACAATTCCTCTACTTTCTAAATCCAAAATTTCCAGCCTCTAACCATCTTCTGTGACTGTACAGCTCGGTCTGTGTCAGACCTTGTCGGAAACCCAAATTGTTGGTTTTCTCACGCACAGGCTCAAATATGTCTTCTGGTCAACTCAAACCCAGACCTTTGGTTGTTCTTTATGATTTCCATATACACAGTTACATTCTGAATATTAGTACATGTCAAACTGCCCATAGGCAAGTGTGGTTTCGCAGCTATGGTCAGGCCTGATAAACTTCATATCAAAAGATTTGATGTCAAAAGATTTGATGATATTTTATTTCTGATGCAACCCAAAAAGTTGACAAAATCTCCTATGAAAGTCAAAATTTGAGCCACCCCATGGGAAAACCAACAATCTGCATATGCCAAAAACAAAGGCGCAGATCAGCTTCGCGGTAACCGCGAAGCTGATCATTCCGAAGCTGATCAGCGCCTTTGTTTTCGCTACACGGATAGTACACTTCCTCTTCTTCTTAAATCCAAAATTTCAAGCTTCTAGCCTGCTTCTGTAGCTGTACAGCTCTGTTTGAGTCAGACCTGTTCGAAAACCACATTGTTTGTTTTCCCACGAGGCAGCTCATTTGTAGTTAAATTTGTCTGTAGACTATGAAAGTATGTGGTTTTGTGGACTGCAGTGAAATCAATCAGCCAGTAGATCACAAGAAACCTTTGTATGGCGAGAATAGTATAAAAGACACTGGCACTGGCTTGATATCACATTACATGTACAGGGTTTTCCCTGGCGCACAAAAACAGACATTTTGACCCCTTTTTGTCTCTTATGACCCCCAAAATTATCCAGAGAGGGGACAGGTATGTCCCAAAAAATTCTAAAATATTTCTATTTCATAAGTAAATGTCCCCTATAATCTCAACAGTTTGGTCAAAATGTCCCCAGGTGCCGCCATTAGTGGGGCATTGATCCCCTAAATTAAACTCTGAGGGAAAACCCTGCATGTACATGTATTTATAAGGCTCTATAAAACAGAGCACATTTGCATGTTATTGCATGATAAATTGAAATCAAACAGGTCATAATGATGAAGCAGGATATTCAGGGTGTGCCCTAGTTTACCTCTGGTTGTGAGAAATGGTCGTGGAGAATACCCAGATCAGCTGGCGTGATGTCATCGGGGTCACTGAGATTGGTCCAAGAACTGGTGGTGGAATCTACAAAACACAGAGTACATGTAATTGGTAAACTGTAGGAATATGGAATTAAAGAGTGTTTCAACATTGCACAAACAATTACATTTTATCATAGCAGAGCAGTTTTACAATATCAAAATGGTCCGGTGATACATGCTTGAAAAAAACAAAGACTAACACTAAGATGAAAAAAGAAAATATGAGCAGTCCCCTTTAATGCTACAAAGTAATAGGTAATACAGTTTCTCTACTTACACTAAATTTTAAGCCTCTAACAATAATTCTATGACATTGTAAAGCGTGAGTTGCATCAAACCTAGTGGAAACCTCAAAGGCAACATTTTTGTATGTTTTTGTGTGAAAGAAACCTGTTAGGAGACTCATAGGAAATATTACCTGATTTTAATCTTCCAACTGGACTTCTACGTTTTACCCCTGAGGTACTATCAGTAAAATAATCTTCCTCTATATGAAGGTCTCTATCAAATGGATTAAACCGACTGTTCTTGAAATTTGACTTGTTTTCACTTAAACGTCTTGAGTTTAGTTTGGCCTCTGATTCAAAAGACCCAGTTCTTCCTTTGGAATGTTTGAAGCCTAACACTGCCTCACTTTTACTGTGTTTCATGACAGAATTGCTTGATGTTTTTGATTTTGCTCCTTTTGAGAATTCCAACCCCTTGTCTAAGACATCATCTTCCACTACACCGCTATCATTACCATTCACCATATTTGTATTATTGCACTCAGTTACCGTGGCCTTCACCTTATCATCCATATTTTCCATAATGGCCTCGTCTTCAGACTCGGAAGAATCAAAAAGTTCAGCGACATTTTTCATAACTCGCCCCATCATTTTAACAGAAGCCACTGAAGTGTCCGACTCCATCATTTTGATTTTTTTGTCCCCATGGTGATGATCTTGACTGTTCCTAGGCAACCCAGAATTGGTTTCCATGGATGCAATAATTCTATCTTCATCATCACTGCTATTTATAGTGTCTGATAAATCCAGGGATGACATAATTCTACATTATCTGGAAAATAAGTCAGAATGTCAGGAAAGAAATTCTGCATTAATTTTATTGTACACTGAAGAGCTTTAAAAACAACAACAAAAAAAAAATAAAAAGTAATATTTTTTTCACCAATGACATAAAAATTCTTCCTGAACAATGGAAAAGGGCTGGTAACTGTACTCTTCTTCTTCCGGCATTTTAAAAGGCACTGACCATCTCCAGCAATAGACAACCATTTTTACACTTTTTGCCATTTGGTGTCCGTGTGAATTTACATCAGGAAAACATGTCTGTATAATATCTACCCCCTTATACTCAAATATTGTATAGCAAAACTGTGGTATACAGGTGTATACCTATTTTTCTTACTTTTCCTCTAAAACATAGATTGTGGGTACTCGAGGCATTTCTAATGTGTACCTACAATCTATGTTTTGAGCAAAAATAAGAATTATATTAAAAAAATTTTACTGAAAATTTTCAGTTTTTACAACTCAGGAAAAATCTGTATATTACATGGGCGTGTTTTCATAATGTACATGTATACAAAAATATTTTATCATTCCACACGCAGCTTGTAAATATCCATATATGACCATGGATATATAAAAAACTTAAGGTTTAGTTTTATCTCTTTTTTAATCATTCTGCCTGGGTCCAAAAAGAATCATCTAGAATAACTGGGGTATGACAAACTTGATGACAATCACATATGTATGACCTCATGAAACATTGTGTTTGCAATCTATCAACTACTGTGATTTAGAAATCCCTACTGGACTATTGGGGCAATGAAAGATCATTGCCGGTCTCATCAACAAAAACTTCCACGTCAAGGCATTAATGTCGCTAGAGACTCAATGTCAAGATGCTAATTTATGTTGATTACACATTTTGCGTCGAAAACAGAAGGCCAAATGGCACTCAAACTTATAGTGTTTCCAAGCTTAACCAGCACATTTTCCCGGCTTTAGGGAACATGCAATATTTGCATTTTGCAAGAAATCTGTGATCATCTATGTATTTGAAAGTAGATTTTTAGTAACATTATCAACTTTTGTTCTATCTTCCTATTGAATGTACCACCATTAGCGATCGCTTTTGATTGATTTATGATGTCTGAAAGCTAAGACAAGTTGATTTTGGGCTTCACTTACTTTGAAAACTCTGTAATCTGTAGTGCCCAACAGACACAGAATTTTGTAATCTTACTTTTTTTGTCAGAAAGAGGATACACTATCAAAGGTATGTTGAAGGCAAATTTTCTGGCTCTAGCAGACTACAGGGTTTGTTGTTTTTTTTTTTCAGAAAGAACGACAAGAGGGTGACTTTTTTGCATATGTTGAATTATGTTCATCAATTTTTATCTTGGCTTTGCAGCACTGTGCTCGGCTTTGCAGATATATGGAAGCACAAAAGTCATTTCTTAGTTTTGGCAAAAAGCACAGCACAACTCAACTCAACTCAACTCAACTTTATTTGCAAATCATATAACATTTGACAATGGATACATGAAATGCGCCCATAAAAGGCAGTGAATAACAAAAAGACAAACTATTCCACCCACCCCACAAAAATCACTTCGGAGTGCCGGACTGTGCCCGGAAATATCCGGTCGATTCCGTAAGGAATCGCCGAACTTGTCGAATGCGCCTACTAAAGACCGGGACCAATCGAGCACTCCCATCACATGCAGTCCATGGTCCAGAAAAGCCAGCACAAACAACGAGATGCTGCCTTTAACAGACCATGAACTACATATACCTCACCTAGTGGATACTCCACAACTGAGCAAATAACAAAACTTACTAGTTTATCACATATACTACATGCACAACAAATAAACAGCAATATGGGAGTAGAAAATGTGTGAAGACACACTGAATCAGAGCACCACACATCAACCATCAAAAGTCACCAACTTATAAAATTAAGCCCTTAACTTCAAAATTCTCTCTTCAGAGAGAGATGAAAGTAACTGGTATACCAAGTGAATCAAATTGGAATCTTCAGTGGACATAAGCCAAATTAATTTATCTTTGTCATTCAATCTTTCAGTATTTGGATACAGTTCATGGATCTTTGATAGATTAGTATTCCTGACATCATTTAAAACTGGACATTTTAAGAGAAAATGTATTTCATCTTCTACATTATTTTTACATAATTTGCATAATCTTTTGTCTGCACTGATATTTTTATAACGACCTTGTTCTATTTCAAGTTTGTGATTACTGATTCTGAATTTACAAAGATTTCTTCTTTGATTTCTGCTACCAAATTGCAAATATTTTTCCATTGTAAAATTTTGTTTAAAAAGACTATACGTTCTTAACTTGTTACCTGTGTGTTTATTTTCACCATGAGTAGACTGTGTTTTTTCTTTCCAATTAAGAATAAATTTAGTTATTAAAGCATTTAAAACTTTTCTGTATAAATATTTAGAATTGCTATTTAAATCAGCCTTAATGTTCAAGTAAGATAAGATGCTTTTTATGAAATTAACCCATGAATCAATTCCTTTATTACTTAAATCAACAGATAATCTGTATGCTTCAGTTAAGAGATTATTTTTTGATTTTTGTATGTGAGTTAAATATTTAAACATATTAGCTATAATTTGAATAAGGAGGGGGTATCGACCACACATATCCCGCACAGTGAAATAGGACACTGGCACCTGATCCGTTTGTTCAGTCCAAGATTCTTCAGGTGCCGGTGCTCTATTTAGCTGTTGACAGTGCCTGCTTAGTAAGCCTGGGGTCCTGGGTTGGTTTCCCAGTTTGATCTGAGACTGCTCTGTTGTGAAGTTTTGACTGACTATCCCGACTATTGAAAAATTATGAGCTTGCAGCACTCACAGAAGGCTTGGGTTTATCCCATTAGAACCACTTTTTTCCGTCCCCGATGCATTGATGATGGACAACCATGCATCTATACTTACTGAACAGAAAGAAATGAATCCTTGATGGCAACTTCCACTGAACTGGTAAAATCTCATGTTTGCTGAAAAACTGACACCACATCACTTGCTGACTTTAGTGAACTATCTTAGCGAAATTGAAGGTTTCTCTGTCTACATTTTATAACAAAGCATCGTGGAAACTATCCAGTTTCATGATAACTATGATGTCTTAAACGATTATCTTACCAAAGCAGTAATTTGAGACATTCTTTTCGGTTTGTTTTTGTTTTTATTTCACATGATTCAACCGGAAATGGTAAAGGGAAGCAACTCGGATTTTTTTGTTTTGAAAAGGTTGCACACCAACAAATATTTGACGGTTGCACACCATAAACGTATTGTGGTTTAACACACCAGTCAACAATTTTTCACTCTTACCAACCTGTACTTAAGGGAGAAAATGTGTCCTGCTCAAGGACACAGCATGGTATGCTAGCTGGGCTAGAACCCATGACCCTTTGGTGCAGACTGGAGCATCAGGTGCGGGAGCCCAGGTTCAGGAGTGGGTTTGATCCTTGGCCACATTATACCAATGATGACCCCACCCCCGCCCCCCATCGATAATAAAAACTGTACCAGTGGCTATATTGCTTGGCGCTCAGCATTATAAGGCTAGCCTGTCATGCTACCCTTCTAAAACTGCTTTTTTTTGTGTGTGGTTTGAAGTCCAAATTTTTAGTAAAGTATACTGTACCTAGCACTAATGGGAGTTATTTTTGTCTTTTTCAAGGACATCAAGTCGGCATCAGTAGTTTGAGTGCAGAAGCTCTCGAGCCAGAGTCTGGTGCTAAACATGTACTCCTTTGTGCCACAAAGCTCTACGTACAAATTGTAACAGAGATAAAGATATGAGGCTTAACATTCCAATATTTTTTTTCTGTCATTCAGCGACAGGTCAAAGTTTCCTGGGTACATTATAGCAGATAGAAGCCTCCATGGCCTTGTTAACAAGGGTCTGTGGGTTTGATGCATGGCTCCTCCAGCGTTCAGATTAGACATTAAACCAAGGTCCTGTCTCCACATGAATTTAGCTGTTGAGTAGGACAAGACAACCAAGGACATAGCATAGAGATAAATGAGCCACATCATGAGAAAACCAGATTTTTACCTATGCCAAAACAAAGGCACATATCAGCTATGCAGTAACTGATCAGCGCCTTTGTTTGTACAATTCATCCTCTACCTATACCCAAAATTTCAAGATTCTAGCTTTCTTCTGTGAGTTAATCAGTCTGTCTTGTCCAAGTTACTGTGGGCAAATGTGAATGTGTAATGTTCTTTTTTTGTTGCTGTAGTTGGTTTTCTTCTTTCTTTTTCTGCAAAGGAAATAAACATGATTTTGTAGCTTAAATCATTTTTGAACTTAACAACTACAAATTGTTAAAACTTTTTATTTTATACTCTACAGTGAAAACCAATGTATATCAAAACTTGATAAAATGGGTATTTTCATTGATATGAAATTTCACTGATATCAAATCTCACTGATATCAAATCTCACTGATATCAAAAGTCACTAGTGACTGATATCAGCCTATATCTTCACTGTAGATTTTGGATTACTTCTGACGTTTCCATTCACTTGACGTCATTAAATGCGTCTCACTTCAGAAATTCAAATGCCTATAACTCCGTTATTTATGAACGCAAACATAAAGTGTGGGCATTCATTTTCTTAGTTAGAACGTAAGGAACAATGTGGTACCAAAATTATTTGTGTTTTCAAAAATTTTTGGTTTTTGCATTTTCACCGCCTGCCTTGTGAATCGGAAAATGCCTGTGTATTGTATAAAATAAAAAGAAAATTTGCTTTTTTTCGGCGAATACCAAATATATTTCATCTCGTGAGTTGAAAACATAAAAATTTTCACTCATGCTGCGCACTCGTGAAAATTTCAATTCACTCGATGAAATATATTTGGTATTCACCTCAAAAAGGAAATATCCTCTATTTATCATATGACATCGCTCTTTTCCAGTGGATAACCCAATGTAACAAAAAGTGTTATGACCACAAGTGTATTAACACTTTTGCGGGAATACGTAAAGTCATTGACGACGTAGGTAACAACAATGTTAACTTTCATTGAAAATTTGCCCACTTTGAAGGCGAAAAAATCATGTTTTAAAAGTCATATGATAAAACGAATCTTACACTCGTGGTCATTTCATATGAAATTTATTAAACTCGCCAAAGGCTCGTTTAATAAATTTCATATGAAATGACCACTTGTGTAAGATCCTCTATATAAGAAACGCTTTAACAACCTTCCTCATACACCCCAACCCCTGCTCCCTGTATAATGTAGTGTCAGTACAAAAAGATACAAACATTTGAAAAACATTTTGGGGGATATTAAAAATGGTTATCACCAAACCATTTTACTTCATAAGCTTTCCCACTCTTTAAAAAAGCCCATGGCATGGTTTTATCGAAAATTGGGCATCAAACTTGTTTTTGGGAAAAAAAAAGCATCACAAAAATCAACAATTTTACAGAAAAAATTCTTTTAAAAACCTTCCACCAAATTTTTACATTTGAAGTTTATGGGAATTAATGACCCCTGGGGTGGGGCCATTTTTGACCCGAGGGGCATGATTGGCAAGCTTTATATAAAACTCCACAATACAATGATGCATACTAAATATAGAAGCTTTGGGGCTTGTGGTTTCAGAGATTTTTTTCATGTATTACCCATTATAATCTTATAGCTGGGAACAAGGCAAAATCAATACAATAATTTTCTTTCTATAACATGTTTCGGCATTACTCCCTTCATCAGTCTTATGGCAGATATTATGATGAACCCAGGGTGGGGCATATATGGACCCCAGGGTCATGGATATGAAGAGTACTAGACATTGTTACACACAAATTATGACAGCTCTGGGCTTTTGGTTTCAGAGATTTTTATGGGTTTCCCACTGTAAGTCTATAGGAGCTATCTGTTCCTATGAAAACCAGAGTTCTGATCAGACGTAGCCTAAAAGGTTAAATACAATCTTTCACCCACCCCAGGATGAAATTGATCAGAACTGACCCAGTGGCCTTCGAGATATTCATCTTTTGAAAGTGTGGACGCACTTTCTAACGCCAACTTGAGTACCATCCTTTTAACTCACCTTGCGAGGTGAGCTAAGAACGTGTTCATTCAGCTGTGCCAATTAAAGCATTCCTGGCTCAACAATTAAATCACTGCACAAAACAGTGGCCTTGTCAGTCCTTTCATCCACAATGTTCGTACCTTTGAAAGCAACCTAAAATTTTGTGTACTTTTGTCATTAATTAGCAAATATTTTTAAATCTGTCACAGGTAAAGAAGAATGACCATAGTAGTGCACTGCAACCTCATCACTAGAATGTGGTTTCCATGGGTGAAAGTTAAAAAAAATCTCAATACTGAAAAGCCATTTTTCCAATACTGAAAACTAGGGTTTTCCTATACCAATACATTGGGGGTGGGGGATCTCAATACTGAATTCAGTATTAATACTGAAAACTTTCACCCATGGGTTTCCATCACATGTAAGCCTTTGCATGAGAAAACGAACAATTTGCGTTTCCGACCACATCCGACACAAACCAGCCTGTAGTTATAGAAAAAGAGCTAGAAGCTTGAAAATCTGGATATAAGTAGAAAAGGAATTGTACTATTTGTGTCGCGCAAATAAAGGTGCTGATCAGCTGATATGCGCCTTTCTTTTCCTTTATGCATTTTGTTGGTTTTATGCTGTGGCTATTGTGATGTCTCCCAAATTATTTTGCTATATGTCTATTATAAGTAACCTCCTTATAACAGTTTCAACTAGAAATTGGCTGCAAGCAAGGCTTTCAGTATACCCCCCGCAACATTAACACCTAACCTACTGAACAAAGTAAATATCAATATGTGACAATCTGTTTTGGTTTGGTTGTTGCTTAGCATCCCAATCAACTTTTATTCAGTCATATCAGGATGGAACCACTGTATCCTGGGTGTTTACCAGTACTTTGGTAAGCATACAGTCTTGCTCAAGGACAATAGAGGCGATAGGAATCAAACACGGGACCTCTTGCTCCGGAAAACTGTACTATTACCCTAGACCACAAAGCTCTCCAATCCAATCTATAATTGTATTGTACATTGCTATGAGTGATTGACTTATGAATATGTTCTGCTCACCTTCAAAGACATCATTAAATAATCTGCTGAGGGATTTCTGTGTATCTTATTATTGAAGATTGTAGTATGGCACTGCAGCTGAGACCATTAAATGGTCACTGTAATATACAGGGATTGTATCTACTTGAACATCTTCATTGATGAAGTTGGCATAGAAATGATCAAGAAGTCCACCTTTCCTATGAGTTGGGCTGGCAATATACTGAGTGAAACTGTAGTACATCATTAGTCTTTTGAGTTTTTCAGCACTGGTTTGTGTTGAAAGCATGTCAATATTGAAATCCCCAGTTATGATGGTAGGAACAGCTCTTATTGGCATCTCAGATATCAAACATTCCAGTTCTCTGAGAAAGTCCCTGTCTGTGAATCTTGGGTTCTTGTAAATTACTGCCACACAAAACCTCAATTGTGGTGCCTGTCTTGGTGACAGCAGAATAATCAGATGTTCTGTGTTCAGATTAGGGATGGAGTACTGTTTCATCATATGGTAGTCCAGGCTGATGTACATTAACAGGCCTCCACTTCTGTACTGTCGGGAAACATTGTCATGTCGCAGGACCTGCTTGTTTTGCAAATCTGGACAATCATCAGCATGCTTTAGCCAAGTTTCAGCGAGGCAAATGATGTCTCCTGATGTGACATTCTTGTCTGTTTCCATTTGTCTTGCATGTGGTAGCAGGGAGTTTACATTTAAAAAGCGGACTCTTAAGCAGAAGTCTGAACTTGCTCTTACAGAAACTGGTATGGGAACTTTCAAGATAGCATCTCTTTTCATCCGCACTATTTCCTTCTGGGATTTAACGTTGACTTTGATCTTTCTCGTGTCCATTTTTCCTAGTATAAATAAACCATGTAGTGATTTGGTCCTGCTAATGCCAGTATAAAACTGGCCAGATCTGAATGGCCCCTCACAAGACAGTACTAGTTCATCTTCAGTTTTACCCTGTTCTTTATGGATAGTTAGAGCCCATGCTAACTTTATTGGAAACTGAATCCGCTTGGCTGTTACTTTTGAATATCGCCCTAGTCGTTTACATATTTCCACACGGGGTATTGGTGTCCAGTCTGGGTTCGGAAGAGTGCCCCTAAAGATTCTTCTGCAGTTTCTTCCTACTCTATTTTCATCAAATTTAACAAGAATGTATTTTGGAATGTAATTCTGTATGTCTTGCTCATTATCTGGTGGCGGTGGTAGAAAACCTTTCACTACACCAGCAGCACAATTTACCAGTCCATCAGAAACATCTATGTTTTTTGTCAGGATTATCCTGGCACCCACAGCCAGTGTAACTTCTTTGGCCAATCCACATTTTTCTGCTCCAAAAGAAGCTACATCCACTCTTCCTGTTTGGGAGTCTCTTGTTGAATCTGTTGCAACAAATGTGTATTTTGGAGTTGATAAAGTGTCCAACATCTTCTTGTTGTGGGCATTGACTCTATCATTATATGCAAATACATGCGGAGCCACTGTAGGATAATTGTCATTGTCTTCTGTCGTCTCCCTTTCTTTTAGCACTTCTATATCAGCTGTTGTGTGCTGGCCAATCCTGATTCTGTTGAGTAGTGCGGAGAACTTTTCATCATCTTGCTGACGAACAATTTGTGTCAGTTCTACAATTTTAAAATGGGTAGTCCACAGAGAGCCATATATTGCTGCAAGCTCATCTGATGGTGGGTCAAACACTGGAAACTGACCCACAGGAGGGAGCTGCAGCAAGTCACCAACTGCCAACACTGAAATTCCACCAAACGGTTCTTCATTCCCCATGATGTCACAGAGGCGTCTGTGTATCGTTAGCAGCATGTCACACCCTACCATAGAAATTTCATCAATAATCAGGATCTTGACATCTCCTAGACTTTCTTTAAGGGAAGCTAACTTTTCATTTGACAGAGGTATGTAGTCATCAAATTTTGTTTGTTCAATCGGTATGAGTAATGCACTATGAATTGTATATCCTGATACATTGTATGCAGCAGTCCCTGTAGGTGCACATACAAGCACATGTCTACTGTCTATCTGGTTATTCCTTGTGAACATTCTTGTAGCTGTCTGAACAATAGCTCGAACTAAATGGCTTTTTCCAACCCCAGCACCACCTGTTAGGAATATATGAAAGGCTGGTGGCTTTTCAATCTGATGAGTCAACACCATCTTTGTACACCAGTCCAAAATGTAGCTGTGCACATCTGACTGCAGATCATTTAGGGACAGCACCAGGTCATTGTACTCTTGAGAAGTCATTTTTCTGTCTGCAGCTCATAGCTATGTGGTATAAGCCCAAGATCACCTCTCACTTGTTGATCTTCTGAAACATCAAGGGCATTGTATAAGCTCCGCTCATCTTGATGGTTTCCCTCTTCTCGTTCATCAACTCTTGCTTGTTCATTCTGAGCTGCAATGTCACCCCAGCTATCTTCTGGCACACCAAACTCTTCCAAGTTGTCCATTGCTACAGCTACATCCTCAGCATGATGTTCAAATCTGGATTTATTCTCTCGAATGACATCTGTGTTATCTGTATAACAGGCTTTGTATGATGTTTGTAGTAAGTCTGAGGTCTCATCACGCCATGGCAGATACAAAAGTAACTGGGAATGGTAATACTTTTCAGGGTCTTGATGAACAGAAAACTGATGTGATCGTATTATTGCCTCTGTTTTCCTTTTAACCATATGTCCAAGATCCCTTTTAAGCACTATCTGTTTTGGCAAATTATCTTCAGCTACTTCATCATCACTATCATCTTGACTGGAATTGTCTCCTTGGAGGTTGTCTTTGTTCCTGGCAGAGGTTCTATAACCATAGTTAGCAGCAAAAGCAGCTAGGCACATACCCTCTAGTCTGTTTGGTCTTGCGGCATACCTTTCCAAGATGTTGGTCTGAAACACATCTGGATCGTCATCTTCTAGCTGTTTGAGTACCTTCATTGGTTTGAATAATCTTGTCCTATTTTCAGGAAGATCAGTAGGAATGAAGAGCACTTGTCTTGATCCTTGTGTGAGTGGCAAAGATAGGAGACGGTATACTGCCTCTTGTGCACAAACTTCCCTATGAGATAGGAACTTCTTAGCAACACTTTTCATTGATGCTTTAGCACCTAGATGTTGGCCAGATTTACTCACTGCCTTAAGGAGATCCCCTAATGTCTTTTCTGGCTTGGAAACATATGAAGCAACATAAAAAAAACACAGGTCAGCACAGATGTTACAAATTGCACGTCCAGGTTTGCTTCCCAGGCTTTCATCAAAACTTGGTTGTAGTTGTTAATGAATATTTCAGATGTTTCTCTTTTCAACATAATAGCTGGTTGACCCTTTTTGGTTTTGAACCACTAAAGTGCTTCCATATAGCTCTCTTCATCTATGTTAACTCTATCTAGCAAAGTGTCAATTGTGACTTCTGAGTCACCATCTAGTTTGTCTAGCTCCTCATGGACATTTGCTAAGATCTCCTTATAATACTCCTGCTTAGCAGTTGGTACATCTTCTTCTGGAGGCTTGAAGACAGTTGTTGTTTTCACAGGCAGGTGAGGAAAGTGAAATCTGCAGGCTTTTCCATGTTTCCTACAAGATCCTGAATGAGTATGCTTCTGAACAAGCAGCAGTAGATCTTTCAAACTGTCATCGTCTTTAGGTAGACTACATGCTACATGTTGATCTACATACTGAGCAATTTCCTCTTCAGTATTGGTGTCAAATGAAGGGGCATCTTTGCACCATGCAAGCATATGTAAATGTGGAGATCCCCTTTGCTGAAATTCAATCCTGTATTTATAGTCAATAATTTTACCCAAAGGGTTCAGATTTTTGTTCAAGAGAATGTGCTTCATGAACTTCTGAACCCTGTCATCAAAGTGTCTTGCTGCTGTAACAGGGTTAGTCCTCAGCCAATGACATCTTTCCTCCCATGATAAGTTAGCAATAGCTTCTTCTGTTAGGATGATTCCTTGTTGCTGGGCAATTATCCTTATCGTGTCTGTCCACTTCAGGTCAGCTGCTGACAGTGTTAAAAACCATGTACACGCACCTAGTTGGCGAATCATACCCAGGAGATCATAGAGCATTTTGTTATAAAATGCCGGTGAGCCACGAATATTTTGAAGGAAATGTATCCCCAATTCATTGTGAATAAATGAGGAAACTTTCTGTTTCAAGTCGCCAGCTGTAACATCTACTTGTTTGCCTTTTCTTAATGCAATTGACAAATTATCAGCTACTTCTTTTGCTTCTGATCGGTACTGAGCGTAAAAAATATATTCAATGCTTTTACTAAATCTACCATCACAGTTTAAGATTCGTGCTTGAAAGTATTTCTTCAATGATAGTTTAGTTTCCCTATTCATGGAGAATCCAAATTTTCCAGTTGGGAAGAGATGAGGGAAGCTCAATTCTTCCGCATGTTCGTCTGCTTCAAATGGCTGTGGCCTTTTCCCTTCCCCTGGAGCAATGTTGAGCAGAACATCTGACTTCTCCATAGCTGCCTTTGGCTGGAGACATGAATCATAAGGCAGTCCACTAAGGCCAGTCCTGTCTTCATCTTCTTCTGCTTCATCATGACCCTCTTGCTCCATCTGCAGTTCATCTTCAGCTTCATCAGGTGCCTCTGCTTCAGCATTATCTTGATCTGTGCCTGCATCAGCTGTGAGAGATGCCCAGAGTTCTGGATGTTGTCTTGCATTTGTGTCTTCCCAATTCTCATCTATTAACACATCCTTGTAGAATGGATTCTGTAACCCATGCTTTAATAATTGCAAAGCTTGCTTGATTTTATATGGCTGTATATTTTGCATGACTACATGCCCTCTGTACTGTAACTTTCTCTTTAGCTTTACAGCGACCACAGAATCGGGTGTTGGCGCCCTGGGTAATACGGATAACGTCTGCTCTGGCTCAACTGGGATATTGACGACACATCCATGAATGGCCTTTTGTTTACCACGAGGCAGTCCTAGAAGCTTCATAAATGGTATTCTCCTAGATATAAACACAACTTCAAGAGAAGAGAGATCTTTCAATGGCAATGGTATTTCATCAAGCTTCAAACAATTCGCAACTGCAATACTTGGCATACTGCCTTTCCGTAGTGCATTTCTGCATGTATGACATACATATTCAAGATCATCATGTGACAGTTTCAAAGTTCTACATTTATTCACAAACACCTTTTGGTCATCTTTGAACTCATCTTCAGAAAACCGTGTCACAGTTCCTCGAAATAAAAGTCTATTACAAGATGTACAGATATATGTAGGACCCTCTTGTATAACTGCTTTGAATAATTTTATAGCCATTTCTACTGTGTGTGGAAGCTGCCTTTGCTGCTCCTTTCTTTCCAAGTCCTTGGTTTTATCTTTACTTTTCAGTTGTGGTGTTTTCTGTTTTCGATGGCCTTCTTGCGATAGTTTGTTTCTGAGTTTTCTATCTGTAGCTTCCATTGGGGTTTCTTTGTTCAGAGCCTCCTTCTTACGAAGAATGTCAGTTTGTTTCTCTCTTGCCTTCTGTTGAGGTGTTTTCTGTTTTCGATGGCCTTCTTGTGATAGTTTGTGTCTGAGCTTTCTCTCTGTAGCTTCCATTGGGGTTTCTTTGTTCAGAGCCTCCTTCTTACGAAGAATGTCAGTTTGTTTCTCTCTTGCCATCTGTTGAGGCGTTTTCTGTTTTCGATGGCCTTCTTGCGATAGTTTGTTTCTGAGTTTTCTATCTGTAGCTTCCATTGGGGTTTCTTTGTTCAGAGCCTCCTTCTTACGAAGAATGTCAGTTTGTTTCTCTCTTGCCTTCTGTTGAGGTGTTTTCTGTTTTCGATGGCCTTCTTGTGATAGTTTGTGTCTGAGCTTTCTCTCTGTAGCTTCCATTGGGGTTTCTTTGTTCAGAGCCTCCTTCTTACGAAGAATGTCAGTTTGTTTCTCTCTTGCCTTCTGTTGAGGCGTTTTCTGTTTTCGATGGCCTTCTTGTGACAGTTTGTTTCTGAGTTTTCTCTCTGTAGCTTCCATTGGGGTTTCTTTGTTCAGAGCCTCCTTCTTACGAAGAATGTCAGTTTGTTTCTCTCTTGCCTTCTGTTGAGGTGTTTTATGTTTTCGATGGCCTTCTTGTGATAGTTTGTTTCTGAGTTTTCTATCTGTAACTTTCTCTGGGGTTTCTTTGTTCAAAGCCTCCTTCTTACGAAGAATGTCAGTTCGTTTCTCTCTTGCCTTCTGTTGCACTGATTTCCTACTTCGGTGGCGTTCTTGTGACAGTTTGTTTCTGTGTCTTCTTTCTGCAGCTTCATCTGGCATTTCTTTACTTAAAGCTACTTTTTTACGATATGCATCTTTTTGTTTGTCTAAAGCTCTTTGCAGCTTAGATTTCTGGAATCTCTGTTTTCTTTGTGACAAAATGTAGGTTTGTTTTCGCCTCCTAGCATTTACTCCATTTTTTGAGCTCTCCTTCTTAAAAATAGTCTCTTGGGTCTGTTGTTTGATGCTTTTCAAATAATTTTCACTTTCACTTATACCCTGTATACTTTGTTTCTCTTGGAATGACTCTGTTCTTTTAGTAGTTTGATTTATCTTTCTTTTTTTCACATTCATTTGATCCTCAGAAATATCATTTTCACATTTGCGCTTTCCTGTGATGCTTGATTGATGCTTTTTTCGCAACTGCATATATTTCTGTCTTTTGAAATATGTGTGCATTAATACATCAGTAGTATCTTTACCTTTATTTGTACAAGTTCTGTCAGTACTGTGATTATTATTATGATGCCTTCTTTCAACGGCAATGTTCAAACTGCTATCAAATTCTTTGTTGCATTCCAGTTGCTTACTTATTTTCATTCTACTGTGAGCCTCAGTCTTGTAACTTTCAACATCTATTTGGTTTTTAATACTGTTTGTCTGTTTAACTTCATCATACACAAATTTTCCATGAACTTCTGTTTTTCTCTGTGGCACATCTTTAAAAGTCACTTTTGTAAATACATCTTTGGTCTGAGCTTTCTCTTCCTTTAAACCTCTGTCCGATTTATCTTTGAACGCAGAATGCATTTGTTTGACAGTTCGGCTTTGCGATTCATTAATTTCTTTATAGTTACCTGTAGGAGATAATTGACAACTGGGTTTATAACTGTCTTCTTTCATATCAACAGTATCCATGACACTTACAATTCTATCAAAACTCTTTACTTTATTTAAGTCCATTTCTTTCATCAAATCATCTGTTTTGTATTGTTTATGTAACTTGTTACCAATATCTAATTGCTTCCTATTATCATTAATTAACAAGTTTGAAGCTTTACTATCTTCTGTATTTCTTAAACTTTGTTCACTTTCAGAAATACTGTTCTGAACTTTTCTTTCGAATCTGTAACACCCACTCTTCAATCGAAAAACATTAAGGCCTGAGCTATTAGAAAGACCTGGGAGTCTTGTTACTAACCACTGTTTATCTTTATTTAAAGTCTGTTCTTCCTCTAAACTCCCAGTGTCTTGATTTGTATATATACCTTCTACACCAATGTCTCCTTTTTTAAAAAAAATCTCCTCTTCAATCAAAGCATCCTTTGGCTCATTATTTGACTTCCATGTATCACTGTTTAAAGAGGACATTGTATTATTCATTTCATATGGCTTTTCTTCTGATTTTTCACTAAATATCTTGCTCTTTTTTATAACAGAAGTACCATCAAGCTCAACACATTCTTCGTTCTCAGTACAACTTAACTTTGTGTCTTCATAATTGGATAGAATGAAGTGTTCTTGATTGTTATTATGCAGTATTTGATCAGAGCAAGTGACATTCCCATGCACTTCAGGTGAATCATCCACTTTCTTCCTAACTGCTGCATCATCAGTTGACTGCACTAGGTTACAATTGCTTTCAGTATTACCAACTGTCTTATTAGGGTTCAAACACGCATGCATATCTGTAGATTTAACACTCGGCAAAAAACACTTTTCAATAAATTTGACTTCTTTTGGACAATCTTTATCTAATCTAACACTATGATGATTCATTATAGTTTCATTTTTCTTATCAACAATTAACTCACTTGAATGCATCATACTTCCTTCATTTGATTTACTAATTGGTTTACTTTCATAATGCATGTATGTCTGATTTGTAGGTATTACAACAGAACAGTTTTTAGTTTCATCTTGACCTACAGTTATTTGAGCTTCATGCTTTATTAAACACTCTTCCATTGAAACACTTCTTTCCTCATTATTAAACATCACTGTACATGTATCAATGCTACTGGAAGAACCATCTTTATCTGTGCCAGCATATGTCACAGTTTCATCTGATACCAAATCTTTGCTTAATATCTGCTGTTTAAGAGCAGAAACTATAATGTTTTCAAAGTCCTCTGCATTATTATAGTCACAACATGAAATATCCAGGTCTAAAAACCCATATCTCTGGGTGCAATGAGTGTTTTCAACAAAATCACTTGTTTGCCTTCTGTAATCATGATTTAAATCTCCAGTTTCTTTACATTCATGACTGCTTAGTATATGATTTGCAGATTCTTTTCTGCGATTAGTGTTTTTCACAAAATCATTGTCTATATTTTGATTATACTGATTCACATTAATTGGAACTGTATCAACATCAGCCTGATAACAGGTGTTAGTTTCTCTGGTTTTGATAAAGTCTTGATACACTGAGCCATTATCGTCCTCATTCAGACTTTCTTTCAATTTATCAACACTTTCATTTGTCTCTTGAAGTTCATGGGAGTTAAAAAGAGTAGCTTCAAAGTCAGAGACTTCAGTGTCATAAACTGCATCCAGTTTGAGAAAACCTAGATTGTTACTATTCACTTTGTTCCCATCTTGAACACATGATGCTGTACTTTGTTCAGGAGATAACTGTTTGTCTTGGCCAATGCATTCTGATGGAGAGTCATCCATCTCTTCCTGTAGCTTGTACTGGGCATCTGGAGCTGCACTCCTGAAAAATAAAACATATCCATGCCAGAGCTCAGTTGCATGCTTTGTTACGCTTGCTCGTAAACAATTGATTATAATGCATATGATTATTTGTGTCAATCTTTATCAAATGGCTAATTTATTAGGCCTCACAAGCAATATTTGTTGGACTTTATCCAGTATCAGCAGAATAAGGAACCAATTTTTCACAAAAGAATATGCGAGCTTTCACTACTACACCAAATTGTGCAACAATAAAGGAGACTCTCTTTTTTACAATGCATTACCAAAATGTATATAACTTAAACTGAAAGAAGTCAAATTTATTTTAATCCTTTTTCTGTGTGAAATATTACACACTTCACAATAAATGGTCAAGAGGTTGCCATTGTCATGATCAAAATCATTATCATGAATATTAAACTGTGCACAGGTAAATCAAGGTGCAAACCATAGAACATGTTTGTTTGATTAGTTGCTTTTCATCCCTGGCGATGGTCAAGTCGGGATATTGTCTCCATTTTATGGGACTCCAGCTTTACATTGGGATGTTATAGCATCCGAAATGTGCTACAAACTCTATCGCCCAAAATAGTTAAGCACTCTGCTCCCATAAATGTTAGGCATAAAGTGAAAGACTTTAGACTTCTTGTACATAAACATAGTCATAACTAGTATTGTCACTGCATTCCAACAAAACATTCATGTATGAAAATCATGATGTTGGCAAACCCAAATTTAATTATGTATAAATTACCTAGAAATGCTTTGCTTCAGCCTCCTGTTTTCTTTCCAAAATCGATCTGATTTTTTCCTCCCTTTTCTTGGCATCTTTGTTTTTGTCTACAAATCTGTCTCTATCAAACTTATTTGACGTTATAGTATCACCAAATTCCTCAATGTTATCGCAATCATCAATTCAACAATGTTCACACAATTTGTCCATTGTCTATTCTACAGCTGTTTATCAAAGTTCCAGAGCAGTTCCTGAAACAAATATATATATATATCAAGTACAATGAAGGAATAGCGGTTTCGCGGGCAAATATGGCGCGTGTCATTTTCTAAGTTCAGAATCAGAATCAGAATCAGAATAGTTTACTGGTGAAACGTCAAACTGACAATACTACACCAGGGGGGGATGGGGCTTGACCGGTGGGGGTTAGTCCCGAGCTCTCACAAGAGAAGTAAATTTAGACACACAATCATCTGACAATTCAGCAGAGGAGATCAGAGAATCAGGGAGTTCATTCCAATCTCTAATGGTCTGGGGGAAGAAACTGTGTAAATAGGCATTTGTACTTGCTGAAGGTATCTGAAATGCCAAGGAGTGTTGATTCCTACAACGCCTATTTTTGGGGATAAGGTCATCCGTGGGTATTTTTGCTCTCCCTTTTAGACCTTTGTAAAGTAATATAATTCTATTATCCTTCCTTCTTTTCTGCAGGGATTCCCATTTTAGTTTTTTAAGGATGCCAGTCATACTACCTTTTTCATATGTATAGTTCCTAGTTACAAACCTAGCCGCACGCTTTTGCACCTTCTCCAAATCATCTATCAAACCTTCATAATGAGGGTCCCAAACTGAGCTACCATATTCAAGAATAGGTCTCACCAGACCTTTGTAGGCAGCTTCTCTCACATCTTGGGGGCAAGAAAACAGATTTCGTCTCAAAAAACCAAGGGTCCTATTGGCTTTGGTACACACATTGCTGATGTGAGTATTCCATTTTAAATCCTTAGTTATTGTTACACCAAGATATTTGATACTCTCAACGTTTTCCAACACAGTACCCTCAAGCTTGTAAGAAGCCTGAATTTTACTAGTACGTTTATTTGTCAGCTGCATCATATTGCACTTGACAGGTTGAAATCTCATACCCCATTTCCTGGCCCAACTACCTAATCGATCAATATCCTTCTGAAGTTTCACTGTATCCTCCTCATTCTTAATTTCACGATAACAAACACAATCATCAGCAAAGAGTCTGATTTCCGATTCAATATCTGAGGTGATATCATTTATATGCAACGAAAACAACAAGGGGCCAAGAACGGTGCCCTGTGGGACACCAGATACAACAGGAGCCCAGTCTGATTTAACGCCATTAACCACAACTCTTTGTTGTCTATAGCAAAGGAAGGCATCAATCCATTTAATTGTTTTCCCACCAATTCCATAACTGAACAATTTGCTTTTAAGGAGTTCATGCGGAGGAGTGTCAAAAGCTTTTTCGAAATCCAAGATAAATGTGTCAACCTGACCTTGATTGTCTAAGATTTTTGCCCAGTCATCAATCACTGTAGCTAACTGGGTTTCACAACTGTGGGATTTCCTGAATGCATGTTGCCTGTCTGACAAAAGTTTATGATGATCCAAATGGGACATGATATTAGAACACACTATATGTTCCAGAAGTTTGCAGGGTACGCAGGTCAAGGAAACTGGACGATAGTTGCAAGCAAGAGACCTGTCAGCCTTTTTGAACAGGGGACAAATGTTTGCTAAAGACCATTCTTTGGGGATTTCACCCGAGTCTATTGACTGTTGAAAAAGATGTGCAAAAACAGGACCTAGCTCAGATGCCAATTCCTTAAGGACTCTAGGATGAAGCTCATCAGGACCTAAAGCTTTCGACGGGTTCAAACCTTTCAGAAGTTTTGTGACACCTTCTTTGGATATCACTATGTCTTCCATAAACGGGGCTTTTCTATTCAGAAGAGGGACCTGGCTATGTTCAGTTTTGGTGAACACATCCGTAAACTGACCATTGAATTCACCAGCCTTTTCAAAATCTGATTCAGCAAGACCACTTCCATTTCGCTTTTTCAAAGGGGGGATACCTTGAACATCTTTTTTCTGACTATTTATGTACCGATAAAAATCTCTTGGATTAGCCTTAACATCACCAACCAAGTTATTTACATACAACTCATGCTGTTTTCTGATATCTGCTTTGATTTCTCTTCTCAAAGTTTCAAATTTCGTTCTAAATTTTGCATTCCCAGTTTTCTTCGCTTTAGCGTGAGTTGCATTTTTTCTACGAATCTTTCTTCTTATTTCAGGAGTTAACCATGGGACTGAGGAAACTGAGCGACTAGTCTTTGATGGGATATGTTTATCCACTGATTCCTGGATAAAAGATGTGATCAAATTAAAGTTTTCTTGAACCGACCGTGTGCCAGAGTAACCGTTGAAATATTTCTCCTTTGCAAATTGAAGGGCATCACCTTTCATAGATTCATAATCACCTTTCTGATATTTATACACCTTTCTCTTAGGTTTCTTGATGGGGGGAATAACTATTTTCAAAGTTCCAGAGACAATGTCATGATCACTAAGCCTGTCCGGGGAATGAATATCAACAAATTGTCCGGGAAGTGAAGTGATAATCAAATCCAATGTGTTTTGTCCTCTTGTGGGGAAGTGCACTACCTGTTCCAATTCGTGGTCACTAATAAGTTCTACCAACTTTGCACCTTCAGACACGCTCAATGAAAAACCTAGTTTGTTGAGTCTATCTGGCCAAACAATATCTCTGAAGTTGAAATCACCCATGACATGGACCGAGGGGGGTTTGTTTCCTTTATGTAAAGTTTTCACCTTTTCAAGTTGGTCTTTGAATAACTCAAGTTCCTCTATCTTACCATCTGGAGGTCGATACCAACTTGCCACAAAATGGGAAGTTTTGTTCGCATATACCTTTACCCAAACTGATTCAGAGCCGTTTTCCAATTCAGTGATCGGCATATGAGGAATATCTTTGTGTATAAGTAACATCACACCACCGCCGTCAAGAGTTCTATCTTTTCTATACACATTGTAAGGACAAGTTTCTGGGAACAATTCTGAAGTTGAAATAGTGTTGTCAATTTTAGTTTCTTGAATTGCAACGATCTGAGGTTGATGGAGATCAAGAAATGCCAACAACTCAAGTTTTTTACCTCTAATACTATTGATATTTATGCTTGAGAATTTTAACCCACTGATAAATTTATTTTTGTTTGTACCTGAACCACATGTTTTAGTACCACAGCTACTATCGTTTGACAATGGAGCAAATCTATTTTGTTCTTCCAAGTTTAATTGATCAGAAAAGAATGAATCCGAAAAGTTGAAGAAGTCACATTTTGGGCAAATCCATGAACAATTTGAATTTTGTATATTTTCATACTGGTTATCTGAGACAAGGGAGCATTTATTGTGGACCCACATTTCACATTTGTCACATTGAACAGCCTTGTGACTATTTAAGACAGCCCTACTGCAAAGACCACAGTCTGCTTTGCAGTCTGAACAATACCAAGGTTCATTTTCATTTTCCAAACTGGAAAGTTCTTTTTCGCTGGGATTTGCACATGTCGCATGAAAGCGCTTTTCGCAGTCATTGCATGTGACAAATTTGTCGGTAGCTTTACAGTATTTTTTGCATAGCCGACACAGGAACCTGGGACCTGGATTCATTTCAATGTCTCCAGCCAGGATGATGAGGGTGAGCAGGTTGGTTCCCTTGGAGGGCTTAAAACTTTGAAGACCTTCAGAACTCCTGCGATTGCCAAGCTTCCTTGAGTATGCCAAAAAGTGTGAAATATTGCCAGAAGTTTTTTCAGTACCAATGTTGCAGTCATGGTTCGGGTCCAAGGAACATGTAGAGTTAATCCACTTCCAAAAACAAAAGCCTAAAGCAAGGAACAAGACCAACCTGTAGAACATTATGTGATAAATACAATTTGAACAACAACAACAACAATCTGAAGTGAATCCCGAAGATTTTTGTGTATGGAGAAATACGCGAGTGAGCGTGGAAACTGACTTGTAACTTAATGGGTAAGCGAGGCAATCCTCATTCACCCTTGACCCTTGTCATTGACAGTACTCATGCACTTAAATACAATTTGAACAACAACAACAACAATTTGAATAAGCAACCACAAGTGACAGTCAAAATATCTAAGATCTACCGGGTTACTTGGGTGGAGGGGGGGGGGAGGGAGCTCACAATTCACAATACCAGCCGGTTAGCGATCTAGCTGACCAAACGCGCAAGTTGGCTGGCACTGATCAATGAGCAAAAAAAAAAATCTTCACAGAAATCCAAAGCACTTCAAACAAGCTGCAAGTAAACACCTGGCTGGGTGGTTTCCCTACCTAATGTGTCACTTACAGGAAAAACAAGAACTGATAAACTCAAAATCCAGTAAACTATTCTGACTCAAAGACTCTGACAGAGCAAAGTCAATTTCTGCACTTATTTTTTTTTTTTTTTTCTCGAATACCCCACCCACTGTATAGTGAATGGCGGGAAAATTTTCAAAGGGCAAAAATCCTCAATAAACTTTGAAAGTTCCGTGTGATTTCCGCGTTTTCGGCAATTTTGATGGTGTTGCAGAGGTTTTTTTTGGTAAGTATTTAGTATTTTCTTGTAGTCTATTCGAGAGTAGATTGTGTATGAGAGTTTTGTTTGTGTGATCTTGTGTAAAAAATCGATTTGATCGAGTGACACATAGAAACGAACGGGTGGGGTAAAAAGTAAGCATGGCAGATGCACTTCCAGTTAAAATTGAACCTCTGTTTCTCGTAAACGGGGACGTAGATCAATCAAAAAAATATCTTAGCACCTGTGAAATATGTGAGGCAGTCCAAGATGTTGTGGGGAGAGCGTCATACATAGACGGTGCACAGAGGCTAGGGGGCGTATGGAGAATTTACATGCTGGACCCCGTTGCTAGGGCTCAGGTCTTAGCGACAGGTATCAGCCTCAGAGACTTGCAAGTAACCCTATATGACAAGAATCCTCTCAAAAACCCATATTTACTACCTGGAAATGAAAACATAGTGACAACTCGCCTGTATGTGAGAAATGTTGCTTTGTCTTATGACAATGGGGTAATAATAAATTACCTCAAAGAAATGAATGTCCAAATGATAGGAGAATTAAAGTACTGTAGAGCCAGAAATGAGCAAGGGAAACTGACTAATTTCAAAACCGGGGACCGGTTTGTTGAAATTGTGGTTCCTGATGAACCCCTCCCCAAAAGAAAAGAAATGGGGGTATTCTATGCTACCCTCTACTACAAAGAGCAAAAGCAATCTGTAGAAGACAAGGTGTGTGGTAATTGTAAAGAAACTGGCCACATCCGCAGAGATTGTCCAAATGAGATCATCTGCTATGCATGCAATGAACCTGGTCATAAGAAAGGTAGCCCAGAATGCCAAGCTCTGACCATGCAAGACACAAACACAATGGTGGGTGAAAAAAAGCAAGATGAAAGTAGTGATGAAAGTAGTGAGGGTGATAGTGAGGCTAGTGATGGAGAAGAAGGAGAGGAACAAGCAAAGGAAGCAGATAATAATGGAGAGAAACTAACAGAAGAGGATGAGAGTGAAATTGGAATGAGAGAAAGTGAGAAAGAAAATGGAATGAAAGATGAGGATGAAAGTATGAAAGACAAAACTATACAAATGAAATTACCAGCATTCTGGGCCGGTAACACCACCAACTCCCCAAGAACCCCGGCTTCTTCGCGGACGGCTAGCCCAGCTAGAGTCCGAAGACTTGAAGACATAAGCCCCTGTGAAAATGATAAGGAAAAGAAACACAAGAAGAAAAAACACGGAAAATCCAAGTAAATTTATATACAAAGATAACTGCCTGTAAAAATATATAAATAATGTAAAAATATATAAATAATGTACATAAAAACATATTTTAATCATGGCTTTCAAGCATCTATCAATATTATCTTTAAACGCACGAGGTCTTAGACAAAAAATCAAAAGAGAAAATCTTTTTTATTGGCTGAAAGAAAAAAATGCAGGAATAATATTCTTACAAGAGACATATTGGACAGAAGAATTGCTTAGCACAGTAGAAAAAGAATGGGGTGCAAAAATCCTATTGTGCCAAGGCACGCAGCACAGTAAAGGAACAGCTATACTCTTCAGTGAAAAATTAAATTTTGACTTAATAAATGCACATAAAACAGAAGATGGAAGAATGATTTTAATAAATTTGAAAATTGAAGAAAAAAATTTGACACTGATAAACATCTATGCACCAAACGATCTGACCAACAGAAAAACTTTTTTTAATAAAGTACAAAAATGGATCTCTCAATTTGCTTTGAATAAAGATGAAATGATTATAGGCGGAGACTTTAACTGTGTGGAATCCCACAAATTAGACCGAATTGAAACGTCAACTTACGTAGCAGATACCAGTTTGAAATCATACATGAATCTAAAAGAAAAATTACAATTATCTGATATTTGGAGAGATATGCAACCCAACAAAAAGCAATATACTTATCTTGAGAAAAGTAGACTAGACAAATTTCTGATAACTCAAGAATGTAGCAATCTCACACAAAAAACCAAAATATTTACAGCTGGAATAAGATCTGACCACAAATGTATATCCATTGAACTAAATCTCAGTAGCACTAAAAGAGGGCCTGGCAGATGGAAACTAAATACCAGTATATTAAACGATACCGCATACAAAACAGAACTTCCAAAAGTAATTCAACATGTTAAGCAGAATTTTAATTTCTTGTCAAAACAAATGATCTGGGAAGTTTGTAAAATAAAAGTTAAGGAATTTACAATTGCATATTGCACTAAAAAACAAGCAATTAAAAAGAATCTAATTAAGGATATTGAACAAAAGTTAGAACACAAGGAACAAGAATTAATTGATTCAAACTATAAACAAAATATAAAAATAGAAAAAGATAACCTAGCAGATACCCTACATAGCATTGTTGAAAAGCAAAAAGAAGGAGCAAAAATAAGAAGTAGAGCCAGATGGGTCGAAGAGGGAGAAAAATCAACCAAATACTTTTTTAATTTAGAAAAAAAGAATGTTTCTAATAACACAATTAAACAATTAAAGAAATCAAACGGGGAGTATGTATCGACAAACAATGAAATCTTAGAAGAACAATATAATTTTTATAATAAGCTATATGAATCAGACAACATATCAGAAGACAATATTAAGCAGTACCTGAACAAAATAAATGATTTAAAAACACTTGATGAACAAGAAGCAAATCTCTTAGAAGGTGAAATAACAGAAAGCGAATGCAAAAATGCCCTAAAAAACATGAAACTGAATAAATCCCCAGGTTCCGATGGCTTACCCATTGAATTTTATATAACATTTTGGGAAAACATCAACACAATGCTCATTGAATCAATCAACTCAGCTTATCAAAATGGTGAATTATCAGCATCACAAAAAATGGGAATATTAAGCCTGATTTTCAAAAAAGGAGACAAAACACTATTAGAAAATTGGCGGCCAATCAGCCTGCTCAACACTGACTACAAGATTTTGGCACACACATTAGCTAACCGTTTAAAAAAGGTGATCCCTAAACTAATACATACTGACCAATCGGGTTACATTAAAGGTAGAAACATAAGCTCTAATATAAGACTAATTCAAGATGTGATAGACTTCTTTGAAGAGAATGAAACTGAAGGTGCTATAGTTTTCCTCGATTTTAAAAAAGCTTTCGACACTGTAAGTCATGATTTTCTACAAAATATACTAATAAAATTTAATTTCGGCAAATCTTTCAAAAAATGGGTGAGTGTCATGTACCAAAATGTAGTTTCTTGCGTAACAAATAACGGCTGGACTTCCAAACCGCTGAAAATAAATAAAGGAATTAGACAAGGGTGCCCTTTAAGTGCACTGCTATTTTTACTCGCTGCAGAAATTCTAGCAGCTAAAGTAAGGAACAACAAAAATCTAGGCTTGAAAATTAACATAAATAATGAAGAAAAACTAATACAAATTTCCCAATTAGCAGACGACACAACACTTTTTCTCAAAGATGAAGAAGCTGTTACAAAGAGTTTAAGTATTGTAAATGAATTCGGAGATGTATCTGGCTTAAGATTAAACATACACAAAACAGAAGGACTTTGGCTAGGCTTAGGTAGGAACCGAAACGATAATTTGGGGGGAATCAAATGGGAAAGCAACAGCATTAAAGCATTAGGAATATATTTTGGCTACAATAAAAATGATTTGGAAGAAAAAAACTGGTCAGGAAAGGTTGAAAACATTAAAAGATGCCTAAAAATTTGGAGCAGTAGAGATCTCTCCCTGCAGGGAAAAGTACTAATAATAAAAGCTATTGCACTGGCTAAAGTTGTATACTTGATAAATGCATTAAGCGTTCCTAAATGGGTAATAAACACAGTAAATAAAGAATTATTCAGTTTCCTTTGGAAGAACAAAAGGGACAAAGTTTCAAGAAAAGTAGTTATAAACAGCATAGAAAATGGCGGACTTAACATGTTAGACTTTAAATCTTTCTGCATTGCAACAAAGGCTGCTTGGGCACACAAATTATATAATTGCAAAGATGAAACATGGGGAATAATACCAGGAAAATACTTTGAAACATGCGATATTGCAACACTTTTATGTATGAATATTGAAAAAGACAAACATATTCCAATAACACTACCTTTCTTCTATAAAGAAGTAATACATAGCTGGCATCTATGTGGTGGAGGCAAAAAAGCACTACTAGATGCAAACGACATTAGAAAAGAAATAATATGGGGCAATAAATTCATTCAATCAAGAGGAAAAACATTCTATTATAAACACTGGAAAGAAAGCAACATCAATTACATAGACGACATACTAAAAGAAGATGGAAACTTCAAAACTGGCGCAGAAATCTTTCAAAAACTTAAAAGAACCAACAACTAGTTAACAGAGTATATGTCAATACAAAAAGCCATTCCAAAAACATGGAAAGAAAAATTAAAACTTGGTAATATGAATATTAAAGTTAAAAAAGAGATTAGACCATTTCTAAACATAAATAACAAAATATCATACGACATACCCAACAAATCAAAAGGTTTCTATGTATTACTGAAAAAGCAAGTAAGCAAAAAGTCTCATATGGAAAAATACTGGACCAATTTGTTTCCAGACAGACCCTCCTGGAATATATTTTACGAAAAAAGAATTAAATACTCTGAAAACAAAAAACTAGCAGATTTCCATTTTAAACTAATACATAAAATTTTACCATGTCAAGAAAATTTATATAAATGGAAAATGACAGGCGCTAATAAATGCCGCTTTGGCTGTCAAGACATAGAAAACTACAACCATCTCTTTATTTCCTGTCCAAAACTATTACAATTAAAAACACACATGGAAAATACAATGAAACACATAGGTTTCACAATAAAATTAACAATGAAAACATTAATTTTTGGGTATAAATTAACTTACAATGCCTACACAGATGTTAACAAATTACTAGCATATTATTTCTATGCCATCTACAAATTTTGGCTGAAAAATGATAATTCAATTAATTTAAAACAATGGGTGTTTAATCAGCTAAGGCGTATGAAATCCCTATACAGTTGTACAAAGTATAAATTCCATCTGCTAAGTAAATTCATTGATAAATGGCTGCAATTGGATCAAGTATAGATGTGTAATAACTATAGGAACACCATGAGCACCTCCCCTTCCATTTCGTTTCGGGAAGACAGTTTGCATATATGCATGGTGGTAACATATCTTTCGCTATGCAGTACTGACCTAGTTTTAAGTCTGCCTAGTCAGATGTTAAAAACAAGATGGTCGAACTGATATACCATACTATGTCCATGCTACCATTCTTGGCGCCAAGCCACCATTCTTAGTGTCACAATACTTACCAATATACCTAACCTAAAACAGACGATTAACAAGCCATGATAACTGCCCACAAACAGAAACACAGCACAGTAAATAGCTGGTTCCATGCTGGTGAACAGGAATGAGAGACTTTGGTTCACGTAGCAAAGCAAAACTGTTAAGTCGTATCAAAACCTTTTGATGACGTACACACAAAACAAAGAACCAACAAATGACCATCATCTTTATTTCAAACGAAAGTACATAAGTTGGCCCAAAGTCATGCATGAAATTTCACCTGAAAACAAAAACACTAAAAATAAAAACACTCACTTGATAAACAATCTCAACCTGACCGTCCTTACAAAAAGTTTTCCATTCATTAAAATTGTTGAATACAATCATAACCTAATCAACCACAACATATATTATGACACAATCAAATAATTATTCCTACACAGTACTCATAGACAAAAATCAATACACAGCCTAATCTAAAATTTTTCTAAACCACAATCAGCACCTGAAAAATCATAACTTGTTAAGTTGTAATCCAGACAACTCGTTTTAGAAACTACCATTCTGAAAACCATATATGAAAAATTTGTTGACACAGCATTGAACCCAAAACCCTATAAAAAACACATCTGTATAAATACATCTCAGTCTCTATTATTGCATTACACATACATTCTATCATTGAAATATGTCAACGACTCAACATGAAAAAAGAAAAAATCAATACACGTCCGAAAAACCCATATATGACCTCAATTAATTACAGTATTTATTACAATATTACAGCACCTGAAAAAATCATAACTTGCAACCCAGACAACTCGTATTAGAAACTACCATTTTGTCCCAACCATATATGAAAAATTTGTTGACACAGCACTGTACCCAAAACCCTATCAAAAAACACATCTGTATAAATATTACTGCATTACACATATACATATGTCAACATGAAAAAAGAAAAAATCAATACACGTCCGAAAAACCCATATATGACCTCAATTACAGTACTTATTACAGTATTAGTTATCACAGTATTTATTCACAACAAAAAAAAACCAAAATCAATAAAAAAAAAAAAAAAAACACTTTCACACTTTCGCACATTGCATAAGCCCATACACCGTCTCAACCAGATTGTCCATATTAAATTTAAAAAAAAAAAAAAAAAAAAAAAAAAGGTTTTCCATAGATCCATTAAAATTGTTGATTAATACAATCTTAACTCAATCAATCAAAACATTCATTTATTCAGTTAGCACACACAAATAGTACTCATAGATCAAAAGCAATACACAGCCTAACCTATCAATTATTCAAAAATACAAGCAGCACCAGATAAAACTATAACTTGTAACCAAGACACCTCAAATTAGCTATAAAAAAGCATAGAACCTACCATTTCTGTCCCAATATATATGCATTAAATCCAAAACCCAATCAAACAACACATCCATATATTTCTCTACCTTTACAACCTCACAACCTTTATTTCTTCAAAATCTCCTTTTTGACCTGAGAATACACCCTTTTCGCAATACTGTTACCTTCATGAACTGTACCTCTTATATATTGTTGCATAACAAACAACCCTGTACCTGATTAGATAAGCACATATTTTTTCGAAAAAAAAAAAAAAAAAACACAAAAAAACAACACCTAACTATTTGAATGTACCGAATCCTATAACACAGAAACCGCAAAAGCCATCAAGAAATATGTACAATTACTTCACAAACATGATACTTGACTCAACCATGTCAGCCGATTTCTCCACCAGTGGAGCGGTCTTTAAACTTTGAACACATAAAACAGAAGGCTATAATCAGGTCGAGTTGAAACGTGAAAATGAGTATATACCTATTTCTAAGTATATACTTAGTTTTAAGGATAGCAGCTCATAGTAAGAGATAGGAAAATCAATACAAAAAAACTACCTAATGACTTTATACAATAAAGAGAAAGAGTTGCAAAACCAAACTTGGCCAGTTGTTAAAGGGTCATATACACTTTCAGGTTTTAAAATAATTTTTAACATCTACCGATGCATTCTTGTGTTAGCACGCTTTTTGTTTTGTATGTATTTTCCCATTTGAAGATTTATTGATTATTACTAATCATTGTTTACTTTGAGTATATCCCAGTGGGAGGTATCTATACTAAGTGAGAGAAGGGTGTGTATTTGTGTGAAATTCAAGGGGTTGTCTCATACATATCCTAAATGCATGTTTCCTTCAAAATGCAGAAAATGCAACGGTAGAAGTTGAAAATTATTTTAAAATCTGAAAGTGTATATGAACCTTTAACAACTGGCCAAGTATGGTTTTGCAACTCTTTCTCTTTACTGTGTAAAGTCATAATTTAATTTTCTGCATTGATTTTCCTATCTCTAAGTATGAGCTGCTATCCTTAAAACTAAGTATATACTCAAAAATAGGTATATACTCATTTTCACGTTTCAACCCGACCTGATAATGCACACACCCTTAAATACTATAATACAAAGAATACAATTCAAGCCATTAGAGATCATGAAACTATTTTGACCATGTCTCTTGAATCACATCCTGATCTTATTCTCTCAACTAAGATCCCTTCATAGGTTGAAATTATAATAGCTTTTGTTTTACTTACCTATTTTTTATCTATTTATTTTTTGAAAAACAGCAGAAAAACACCATTCCGTTAGCATAATAACAACAATACTTTCGGTTATGAACATTAGCTACTATTCTAAAATAAATATACTATAAATTAATGTATACTATAATGTGCATGTCACCTAGCACTATTTTATTTTATTTATTTATTTTTTTTTTCATATATATGTAAAAATATGTGTATCTTGTATATAGAACCATGCAAATATGCCATAGAAAGAGATGAATAACTCTTTTCTAAGTTAATTTGCCAAGTTGGGCCCCATGTCTAAATTTCAAGTCATATGAATGAAAATTAAATTAAACATAAATAGAGGATATTCAAGTTTTTGGAGTGAATATGACTTTTATTTCATTGAGTGAAGTGAAAATTTTTTATATTTCATGAGTGCCGAAGGCACGAATGAAATATATAATTTTTCACTTCACGAGATGAAATAAAAGTCATATTCACGACAAAAACTTGAATTTTCTTTTTATTATATTGCATGTAGTCATTGTCACGTTGCGCGCTAAAGCATATGACGTCAAAAGCTTAAATGACGTCATTACGTCACGTCATTACGTCGCTATTGTGTGTGAACGTTCATTGCGTCAACAATAGCATAGATTATAAAATTTAGTTATGTATAAATTAGAAATGAAACGGTGGAATCGTAATTTGCCTATTCCCAAATCTTATATTTTCACATGTGAAAATATAACTTTTTTATATTTTCACATGTGAAAATATAACTTTTTCAAATATTGGTTATATTTAATACATATTTCTCTATATTTCATCACTTGCCATATAATAAATTTATCTATGTTAAAGCAAGCATATGAACCTCGATTTTGACTCATTTATACACATAGAAAGAAGATATGTGGCCCAGCTCCTTGATCAATGCACTTGTTCTTCCATTGATAGCTAAAACAATGTGTGTCAGAGGAGGAGAATTGTACTTTCCTGCTCTGGCACATAATGTTTGTTGTTCTTTTCGGTAAAAGTGGCATATGACATTTATGAACAAAAATGAGCCACTTCACAAAGTAAAAGTAATGTTATATGTACTTACGAGGTTCTTTTCAACTATGTTTCAGGTATGTGACCCAGAACTACAGCCTCTCACGTGACCACTCATTAGACAGACACCATGCAGACACAAGAATCACACAGGACATGATAAGAAAACTCCTAAATTACTTTAATCCTTCTGTTTCACATATAAAACACCGCACAATATGCTTTGATAAGCAACTTGAATATACGTATATTCCATTCTTAGTAGTTTTCAAAATAAATAATACATCCGTAAGCAATAGAAGACAACATTCCTTACTGACACACTTTGACCACGCGACCACTTCAATACACAAACCACGAGAAAGTTATGCGTCACTATGTCATAGCTCTAAATTTAGAATGGGAAAACCGACATAAACAAGAAACAGCTTTTTAAAAAAGGAAAACGAACTTGTACTGCAATTTCTCAATTATTAATAATAATTCACTAACTCTTTCTTTGTTTCGTTTCAGATACTGTCACTGCTAGATGACCCAAGAACACACAGAATTATTAGAAACATTTATATAAAATCTGATTCAGTTTATATATATACATGTACTATTTCAATTTCAAGTGATGTCCGTGAATTTGATCATTTAATGTATTATATTAAATAAAATTAATGTAAGGTGAGGGAGATGGTAGATCACCTTCGTCAGTTTGTCCTACGGCCGAGCGGTCCCTTTTCAGAGAAAATAGCTTGGTTTTCAGGCCCGACTAAGTTCTTTTTCTCTGTTCTGGGGCGGTTCGGTAGTGGGTCGGATTTACGAGGACGATCCGCATCTTAAGCATGTCTTGCAGCAGCTTAAGGCAATCCAAATCCTTTTACGATCTTTTATATGTTTTTTTTTTTTTTGAAACAATTTCTAAAGTACAATATCAGAACGTAATACTCGCCGACATACAAACACGTAAATACGCCACAACAAACGTCTACTTCTCCTCCCGCTAGCGCTTGCATGGGTACATGCACATATTTGTGTGTGTGCACGCGTGTCCTTGCATCAAATTTGACATATATAAAAATACTCTTTTTACTTCTTCTATCTTCCCTACATTCACACCTCGGATCTAATACTTTGGATCTGAGATCGCAGACATACTGCCACCAACATGCGCTCCACCAATTTTCCCCCGTGTCAAAAACATCCAGCTCAAAAACAACTTCCCACATCTTACCATTCATGTATTGCCCTAGACAGATACCCACGGAGAATCATACGCACCTATATATATCATTCATTAGAATGCATCGAGCCACAATCTTATATTTACCTACGTAACCACCATTTTTTCTACCTAGGAATCACGCACATTTGCATTTACCCAGAGTCACTTACCTCCATCCTGCGAAAATACATACAACATTTAATTTATGCCTACCCACAAAAATCCCTGCACCCAAACACCAACGTAAAAATATAACAGTACGATATACTATATACAAATATGCAAAAAACTCTACACCCTCCTATCATACATACATACATACATAAATACATACATACATACATACAATGCTATGCAATTAATGCAATGCAGTGAAATACAATACATACATAAATACATACATACATACATTACATACATACAAACATACATACATACATACATACATACATACATACATACATACAAGAGAATAAAACGTAAATATTAAACAAAATGTAAATATGTAAATATATATTATGTAATATAAGCAAGACCTGCACTGGAGTCCGAAGGGGTGGAGGTGCGGACAAAAAAAAAAAAAAAAAAGTACAATGAAGAAAAATGCAAAGAAATGAATATTGTCACATATAGGAGAGATGATTGCTCGTAATCTAAGCTACAAATGAGCCTGTGCATGACAAAACCAACAATTTGGGTTCCAACCAGGTCCGACACAAGCCAGGCTGTACAGTCACAGAAGATGGTTAGAGGCTGGAAGTTTTGGATTTAGAAAGTAGAGGAATTGTACTATCCGAGTAGCGAAAACAAAGGCGCTGATTGGCTTCGCAGTTACTGCGAAGCTGAACTTTGCCTTTGTTGTCGCCTATGCAGGTTGTTGGTTTTCCCATGCGGCGGCTCAAATTATATTTGATTGATTTGTACATAGTTTCAACTTATGTTGTACATCCATGTATAAACTGAGGTCATATTATAGTCAAGCTATTTTCAGTTTCTTCCTCTCAAAGGCCAGCCACCAGACATGTATGTAGTGCACATTTCTGTCACCATGAACTGACAACTGCTCTTCTGAATTAGGGAAGGAGGAAAGGTGGACAAATTTCAACCACTTGTCCACTTGCCAACAAATTAAAACCAGCTACCAACCAACCAACCTACCACTCCCCACCAATATTTCAAAGGTTGTATCTATTTAAATGTACTAGTGTGAACAATCTTTTCCTGGTCTTTGCCTACTTGTACCTTTTTAATACTCAGTCTGCACCATCTGGTTACTTTTCTCTATATTTCAATAATTATAAGGATAGAAATCATACATTGTTATGTTGTAAATTCTGGAAATCAAATAATGATCATTTCTATGATTTCATGAAGCTTTCAAGTAATATGTATATATAAACCAATAACTTGGTAAATGGTTATCATAACTCAATCGTTATCAACCACTCAGGCTAATCTCATATTGTTAACAAGTACTCAGTGCCCATCATTCCTCCAGAAACCAGTGTAAAAGAAATAAGTGATAAGATGCCTGTGTACAGTGATGAGCATAAGATATTGTAGCTTAGAAAATGAACACACCTAGATATGACAATTAAGGCTAATAGGAAACATGCAAGATTAAATTGCAATTTTATTTGCCAGATCTGAAGACTTTTTGTATACAAAGTCATTGACTGAGTGTTCAAATTATGTTCAGAAAACTGACAAATAATTATGCAATTAAAACTATGCATTTCCTTCATCTCTGTTTTTTAACATCTGTCAGTCCAATGGAAATAGTTTCAACATGTCCACATGTCCAAATGCTTTCCTGACTTGGCAGGTGATAAAAAACAGCAGAAAAAATAATGTGATCTCCACATTAGAGTTTATGTAATTTCACGCGTTTCACAAATCCCGCAATCTTGTCCTTACAAAGCGCTGCATAAATGAACTGTCATTTTTTAAACAAAATGACATCAAAATGAACAAAATTATGCTCATTTTCATATGCCATGAATAGCTTTTTGTCACACTGAAATATTTTTCTTTATTCAGTTTAACGTCCCTTTCAAGATTATTTCAGCTCATATGAGACGGGCCAATTAGTAGGTGGGCGAAAACGGGAAAAACCACCTGGCACACGCGCAAGCAGAACTTGGCTTGTCTCACGTGGCCAGAGCAGGGTTCGAACCCACACCAGTGATTAAGAAACTGCGCTCTTAACCGCTCGGCCACGGGGGCCGCCCAATATTGAATGCATATCGTATTCAGACTAAATGTTGATATGTCCTGTGAATGTCTGAATGGGTGAGCGTGATGGCATAGTGGTACAGCATTGGACTCTAAATCGAGAGATCCTGGGTTTGATCCCCACATGTGGCACCATGATTTGTCCTTGAGCAAGGCAAGTTAACTCCCCGAGTACTGCTTTATACCCATGAAGCAGTGGCTCCGACTTGACACGACTGAAAGATTGTTGACTAGGACGTTAAACCTCAATGCAAACAGTTAAGAAAGTTTGAAGACATCATTCAAAAGGACACAAAGTGTTTAATAAAGCATTTAGATTTAATAAAACTTTGTTATTTTAATCTTGAATGAGTGTCATACAAAATATAATGGACAAAAAGGTACAAGTAGGCAAAGATCAGGAAAAGGCGCAATCAGAAAAAGATTCCCACTCCAAAAACCGAGGTGGGAAAAAACCAAACTAACAATCAGGTACTTATACCATGAAACATATCGTAAGCCGAATGAGCAGCTATTTCCCAATAGGTGGCCACTCAGTTACCTTAACTTAACTAAAAATATGGAACATACATAAGGCGCCAACAGCACAAAAAATTTTTATACACCAAAACATAAAACAAAAAGAACCACCACAGAAGTATCGACTTGGAACGATCAGTAACACAAAGTTACTGGCGGGCTTAAACCGATTTTACATGGCCATAACCTCACCCTCAGCTTCCGCAGTGGTTCAGTGATATACAAGAAATAAGAAAAATCATATTAAGAAAATAATAAACAAAGATACCAACGTTTAACATGAATAACGGAAAGCAGGGTGATCAGCTATTGAATGTATTAGGTGGTCACAGTGCTAGCTTGGACAGAACAAGTAAAATGCAGAGGGCTAAGTGAACAGCCAAATTATAATCGGGTGGCCACAAAGCCATGCAACATGAAACTCGTAATAGGAAAAACTTTGATAAGTGTGAACCACTACAGTAGTACCGCCTTGGAACGGTCAGTTATAAATAACTGGGGGGCTTAAACCGGTTTTACATGGCCATAACCAAAGCATAGGTTTCTATGAAACTGATGAGAAAGTTATGTGTGTCGATAAGCGGCCCCTCTTCTGAGCTGAGTGTCACAAAAATGCAAAATTTTGGTTTAACCAGTGCTTGTCTGAGAAACTGCTTAAATTTCCAATACCAGTGGATTCACGGTTGAATACATTGATTACAAATATTGTCAGGAATATTTTTATGCCAATTCAAGTCAACATTTCATTATGTCTCATAAAATTTCAGGAATTGCTGAGCGAAATCTGAGGGTACCCCCGTTCTTGAAATTGGCCACAAAAGGTAATATTTGATCCAGGGGTGTAAATTGTAGTGATATATGGTGCCAATACAAGTAAAAATGTTATATTGTTAACGAAATTCTCTGTTTTCCGTCATTTTATCCTGTTTTTGGTATTTTTAGGGGTCAAACTTAATGCATGACAAATTTTAACCACACAATCAGAGATATATACTATACATCTTTATCTCAGACACAATCGACAAAATGGACATTTGTTACCATTCTTTTCACTTCACGGACACTAAACACATAATATAAAATATTTTATATAAGTTATACCCTTCATAGTTTGTTGCAGTGAAGTCTAGATTACCCCTACCACCTACGAATACACCCACTGCTTTTCCGTTCATAAATCATGTGTTTTCATCTGATGATTTTTAATAGGTCCTGAACAATCTTAAAATAACTATTATGTTCATGGTAACGTTTAGGCCAGTGACTATCACTTACAGTAATTTTATGCTCTCTGATATATATTGTAAATTTTTTAAATTATGTTTAATATGATTACCCATTTTACACAATATCTCATGCGGAATGCAACAAGCTGTGGCACCCTGGTCTAGAAACTGGGATGTGAACCGTTCAAAACAGAAGTTAAAGAAGTTCTATTATATACTGTGCAAACTTATATTAACATGATTAAAATGGATTTTAAGTGTGTAGATTTTTGAGATTGTATGAGTATTCATTGTGAAGTTATATGGAATATTGTAATGTCTTCGAACTTTCTTAACACCCTGTATCTTGTACACATTCATATCAAATTCTGTGACAGAAGCTGATATAGATGTATCTGATCAATGACACTTGTGCTGTTATGTTTTATGTTCCTAGTCAACAGCTATGATCATGTCAGGATGTTGTCTCTATTTAATGACAGCATGAATCTTTGCTGTGTCTTCAAATCTTCCAATCAGTGTTTGAGCGTGAACCTGAAATAAACAAAATATATAACCATTGGAAACCATTAGAAAGAGAAACCCTAAAAACAAAAAGAATGTTCTGCAAGCCGTAGGAGGAGTATGCACAATTGATCATTATTTAATACTTGTAATGGTCCTAAATTGGCTAAGTTTAAACAACTGTAAATTTGTCAAAAACATTTATATAACAATTCTTCATGCACATTTGCAAAATATCAAAGCTGTAGGAGGATCACAAAATAAGCACTACTGATCATTATTTGATATGCGCAATGGTTTTAAATTGGCTTTAAAATTTAAAAAGTTGTAAATTTTCTAAAATATTTATAAAGAATTTGCTAAGTTACAAGTGCTGTAAATTTGACAAAAATGTTTTTTTTTTTTTTTTTTTTTCAACATGATAATTCTTCATGCATATCTGCAATTTGTCTGTAAAATACTGAGAAGAAATATAGAAAGCCCTAGGAGGAGTTGATTTCACATAGTATGTACATTTACTACAACTGTTATTGAATTTAAGGAATTGAGTTGATTCCACAAAGTATGCACTACCAGCCATTATTGAATATAATTATAGAAAATTTGCAAAGTTAAAAATGCTGTAAATTTGTCAAAAATGATTTTTGACATGATAATTGTTCATGCACATCTGCAATATATCTGAAACATATCATCAAAATATTAAAAGGAAACATTGAAAGCTGTAAGAGGAGTTGATTTCACAAAGTATGTAGTTTCAGTTCTATGGCAAACATGTTTGATGAAGACTTAAAAAGTTCAATAACTCTTGCAATACTGACCCTTTGGCCCCTAAATTCATACCACACATGTATTGTCTGATGGTGCAAGTGTGGTGAAAATTTGAAACAAATCAGGCAAAAGCTACTCCAGTTATTCAGCAAAGCTGTCAAAATGTTGCTGTAAAGATGAAAAATGGCAAAGTTAGAAAATGCTGTAAATTTGTAAAAAATTATTTTTCAACATTATAATTCTTCCTGCACATCTTCAATATGTCTGCAACATGTCTGCAAAGAACTGAAAAGAAATACTGAAAGCCCTAGGAGGAGTTGATTTCACAAAGTATGCACTACCAACCATTATCGAATATAAGCAATTATAGAAAATTTGCTAAGTTAAAAATGCTGTAAAGTCTCAAAACTCTTGCAATACTAACCCTTTGGCCCCCAAATTCATACCACACATGTATTGTCTGATGGTGCAAGTGCGGTGAAAATTTGAAACAAATCAGGCAAAAGCTACTAAAGTTATTCAGCAAAGATGTCAAAATGTTGCTGTAACGTTGAAAAAAGGCAAAGTTAGAAAATGCTGTAAATTTGTCAAAAATTAATTTTTCAGCATTATAATTCTTCATGCACATCTTCAATATGTCTGTAACATGTCTGCAAAGAACTGAAAAGAAATACTGAAAGCCCTCGGAGGAGTTGATTTCACAAAGTATGCACTACCAAACATTATTGAATATAAGCAAGTATAGAAAATTTGCGAAGTTAAAAATGCTGTAAATTTGTCAAAAATGATTTTTTCAGCATGATAATTCTTCATGCACATCTGCAATATATCTGAAACATATCAGCAAAATATTAAAAGGTAACATTGAAAGCTGTAAGAGGAGTTGATTTCACAAAGTATGTAGTTTCAGTATTATGGCAAACATGTTATATGAAGACTTAAAAAGTCCCATAACTCTTGCAATACTGATCCTTTGGCCCCTAAATTCATACCACACATGTATTGTCTGATGGTGCAAGTGTGGTGAAAATTTGAAACAAATCAGGCAAAAGCTACTAAAGTTATTTAGCAAAGATGTCAAAATGTTGCTGTAACGTCGTAAAATGGCAAAGTTAGAAAATGCTGTAAATTTGTCAAAAATTAATTTTTCAGCATTATAATTCTTCATGCACATCTTCAATATGTCTGTAACATGTCTGCAAAGAACTGAAAAGAAATACTGAAAGCCGTAGGAGGAGTTGATTTCACAAAGTAGGCACTACCAAACATTATTGAATATAAGCAAGTGTAGAAAATTTGCTAAGTTAAAAATGCTGTAAATTTGTAAAAAATGATTTTTTCAGCATGATAATTCTTCATGCACATCTGCAATATATCTGAAACATATCACCAAAATATTAAAAGGAAGCATTGACAACTGTAAGAGGAGTTGATTTCACAAAGTATGTAGTTTTAGTATTGTGGCAAACGTTATATGAAGACTTAAAAAGTCCCATAACTCTTGCAATACTGATCCTTTGGCCCCTAAATTCATACCACACATGTATTGTCTGATGGTGCAAGTGTGTTGAAAATTTGAAGCCAATCGGGCAGAAGGTACTCAAGTTATTTAGCAAAGATGTCAAAATGTTGACGGAATGACGGAATCACGGAATGACGGACAGGCTGGGCACATCTTCAATATGTCTGTAACATGTCTGCAAAGAACTGAAAAGAAATACTGAAAGCCGTAGGAGGAGTTGATTTCACAAAGTAGGCACTACCAAACATTATTGAATATAAGCAAGTGTAGAAAATTTGCTAAGTTAAAAATGCTGTAAATTTGTAAAAAATGATTTTTTCAGCATGATAATTCTTCATGCACATCTGCAATATATCTGAAACATATCACCAAAATATTAAAAGGAAGCATTGACAACTGTAAGAGGAGTTGATTTCACAAAGTATGTAGTTTTAGTATTGTGGCAAACGTTATATGAAGACTTAAAAAGTCCCATAACTCTTGCAATACTGATCCTTTGGCCCCTAAATTCATACCACACATGTATTGTCTGATGGTGCAAGTGTGTTGAAAATTTGAAGCCAATCGGGCAGAAGGTACTCAAGTTATTTAGCAAAGATGTCAAAATGTTGACGGAATGACGGAATCACGGAATGACGGAATCACGGAATGACGGACAGGCTGAAAACAGTATACCCCCCTAAAACTTCGTTTTGCGGGGGGTATAATTATAACAGTCTGCTTATGAACCCCAAAAATAGTGGAATACATGTAATGAGGTTGTCCTGTACATTTAGTTTTGTCTAATATATAAAACTCCTAATTGCAAAGCGAATAATGCTACCCACTAGAACACTTAGACCATTATCGTTCGGCCATGGGGGCCGCCATTGTTATATCTCTGGCAGCAGCCATTATCATTAACATCAATGTTTCTTTGAGATTCAGTCTATAGCTGTAACACTGATTAACCCATATGTGACGAATGGATTTTGCCATCATTATCAATTGAGTCCACTTTCATTTTTAGGGGTGTTAGGAATGATTTTTGATTCATCTCATTTTCCGATGAAAATTCTACAAGCAAACAGAATAGCCCCAGATGGGACGCCGCGTTCTGCGGCGTCACATCTGGGGCTATTCTGTTTGCCTATGTCCCATAAAAGGGACGCCAGGCTTAAATGAGTTAAGTTGAGGCTAAAACAGAGACCAACAACCAATATTATTGTAACTTTTATTACAAACTTGGACAATGTCACTGTGTTGCAGGCTGATTAATTCAGCCATCTCATGATATTTAATGATAATTCATGATATCAAACAAAAATAAGTCAAAAACATAATGTGATCTTCTTCATGAGAAAACCTGCCCTTCATATTTCCATTTCGATCCCAAGATCTAAATGATTTTCATGTTCAACTCAACTGAGTATGGACTTTACCTAGCCACTGTTTGAATTCTAGCAATTAAAAAAGACAATTATTGTGTTCTATATTTGCAATTCTTAAACAAACATTGGCTTGCTCAGACAGCTGAGATCTACCTCATCATAAACTTTACATAAACAGAGTTTCTCATGCAGAATCAGAGTAACAAAACATAGTAATAGTGACTTGCATGTAAAGTCGAAAATACCCAAGCAACTGATCAGTGCATTTCTTCATGCCACAAATTTTATTTTAATTTATAATACACTACTATATCTGCCTTTAAAATGTATTTCTATTATAATTTTGAGTTTTATAGCCGAGTTAGAGTATATTGAGCCAAGTCAAAGACACAAGAAATGGAAATACTTCTTGCTATATGGCTTGATTAATTAGCAAACTGGACAAAACAAAACCAAAAAAGCTTCACTTACAAAAATTACACATTGTAGCACTGACAGTCATTTCTTTAGACGGGACAAAATTATATTAACATGTAAGTAATGGGTAAATCAATACACAAGACGTTGAGTATAAACCATGTATAGCACTGTAAACTATTTCTTGTGTATTAAGTTATTTACTATTAAGGCTGGTATTCATAATTATTAACTACTGACATCTTATTCAAGTTTTGATTATTCAATGTATTGCAGAAGTACAAAATTACATGGCACTGGCCTTATAAATGATCGAACAGCACTTTGATACGTATTACGTAGTAGCACTCAAAAACAACTCTCCTGATTCCAAACTGACCTAAATTTACAACTGCAACAACTTAATGATGGTCATTTGCTCTTTTTTCAGTTGAATTTATTCACATCTTTAATTATTAAAGCACATTGCTTCAGATCTAGTAATTCAGGGAAAAAATTTCAACAAAGCAATATTCCATATAACTGCTGTCAAAATCAGAAATTATTTCATGTTTAATATGACTGCATCATTAAAACAAAAACTTAGACTGAACAAAGCACAACTATTCTCACACAGTTTATTGCAAATAAATATATCTGATATGAAAGACTTGTTACATATTAAACAAAACCATACACAGGCAAATTTTATATTCAGCTCATATGAGCAGTAGGTGGGACGAAAAAAGGGAGTACCCAGAGAAAAAACACCAGGCACACCCAAAAGCAGCACTTGGCTTTTCTCACGTGCTCTGTGTGGGGCTCAAACCCACACCAGACACAGTCGTGAAATTGAACCATTTTAGAACATGTTCATTTAGTACGTACTAACCTGATTATCTGATACTTTTAAAAATAACATTCTGAACTGTATTATCAAGTTGGTTTTTAATTTATCTTTTGTGTGTCAATGGAATTTGCACTCTCTGCAATCAATTCTTTTGGGACTAAACTTCCCCAAGACTATTAGTCAAGCATTTTCACCTCTTAAAATATTTCCAAGAAAACTTTCTTGATGAAACGCTGAGTGAGCTGCATAATGCTGTAATTTTTCCGCAATGCCAGTTTAGGAGTGTACCAAGGGACACTGTTCTATTGCTTGTTACTGTCAAGTGTATCCAACACTCCCAGAAATCAGTTTCCTTTGAGACTAGAATAGAGTGCCCTGACACATTATGAGCTGTGTCATGAGAAAACCGGATTTTTACCTATGCGAAAACAAAGGAGCAGATCAGCTTCGCAGTAACTGCGAAGATGATCAGCACCTTTGTTCACGCTACTCAGTACAATTTTTCTTCTTCCTAAATCTCAAATTCCAAGCTTCTACCCATCTTCTGTGCCTGTACAGCTTCGTTTGTGTCAGACCTGGTCGGAATCCCCAAAGACCGGTTTTCTCGCATCGCGGCTCGTATTATAGCAATCGGTAACTAGAATATCATGATTGTATTTTTCTGTCTCCCAACAATCAACAGATGCAACTTCAACCAGTCATGTCCTGCTCAGACGACTAGGACTGTGACGGTACGGAGGATCGTACCCGGCTATTCCCGGTGGACCTCGATGACATCAGTCTCTCTACCATTGTCCGTGCATATCTCAGTCGGCTAGCCAGCTCCTTACTGCAGCCGTATTTCTCTATGAGGGACAGTTTGAAAGTACGAAAGTCACGTTTCTCGTCGATGTATGTCACAGCCTGCATCAGTGGGCACACTATCACTTTGGTGTGGTCTTGGAAAAAGTTGAGCTGAAAAAAAAATAGTTTAGTTCTTCATCAAGAGTATGTCTGATAGACTAATAGTACAATTTTTAACCAAGAGTACAATGTTTAACCAAAAAGTACATTTTCGAACACTAAGTACAATTTCGAACCAAACAAACAGACTGCTCCATTATCAAAGCTTAAATTTGCTGGTTGTATAGCATGCATAATTACAAGCTTTGACTCTGTTGGCGGTAAACATGCTGATTACTCTTTTCTCTGACAGACCAAGCTTCAGGGCCCAGTTGTTCAAAGCATCGTTAGCTTAACGATATCGTTAAGACATAAATTTGTTAAGCAAATATCAGCTAAAGTAACAAATACACTGTTATTTTTTGTTGAAAAAATGTGAGAATCCTTTGCAGTGCAAAGGATTCTCACATTTTTTCAACAAAAAATGACAGTGTATTTGTAATATTAATGTTTGAAATTTTAACGAAACGTTAACTAACGACGTCGTTAGTTTTGAACAACTGGCCCCAGGTTTTGAGCATTTTATGTATTATTTTCAACAAGGCAAGATATCCACCATCTTGTCAAAAACATTGATTTCACAGCTAAGCCTTACCTGCATAGAACCATTGCTAAGGTGTAGCACTATTGCACTGCGGGTTCTGAACCAGGTCCGGAGGAAAGGCAGTCGGATCATCTCATCTGTGTCTCGGGGAGTTATGTTGGCACCAGCCTACAAAACAGATAGTTGTAGAAACTAATGAAAGTAAAAACGAATCATTATGGCGAAAGGAAGTATGTATTTATATGATTTTAATTTCATTTTGTTTTTCTTTCTTGCTGTGGCACATATATATGCTCTTCGACTTTACATATGTTATAAATGGTACCAAATGACCAATTCTATATCTAGCCAGTAAAACAACTGCCCACTTTTTGAGTGATCATTATTTGTCAACAGTTTCAATGACAGGGCATGATCGTCTCAGTTTGAATTTGGAGTATTTTCTACCAGTGCAAAATTGTGTAATAATGTATACTGTACCTTAATGAGGTGTTCATTCATGTAGTTTCTGAAGTATTTTAGTAGAATGACTGTCTTGGTGAGGGATTCTTCCCAATGTATACTGTACCATAATGAGGTGTTCATTCATGTAGTTTCTGAAGTATTTTAGTAGAGTGACTTTCTTGGTGAGAGATTCTTCCCAATGTATACTGTACCTTAATGAGGTGTTCATTCATGTAGTTTCTGAAGTATTTTAGTAGAGTGACTTTCTTGGTGAGGGACTCTGGGAAGACTCGGAGAGTGTGGAAATGTTCTGCACCATCTCGCTCTATGTACTGTATATTTCTGTAATGCAAACAGTTATGTGAAAAATCTGCACCGACATGGAGATCAATACTGTCCCATTACGAAAACTTGTCCATGAAATATACAGAGATTTTTTTCAGTTGTGAAAATTGAAAATTTCATTGGAAAAAATTCGATGTTTTTAATATATTTGCTCAAAACATCAATTGTGGGTACAAGTTCATGAAGTTAGAACCGCCTCAGTTGAGCATGAAAAAAAGTTTTATAACCTCGGGCACAGGACCTCTTGACTCAGAGTCCTACACTCTACCACTAGAAAAGAAGACAAAATAATTCAAGACACACCCTTTTATCCCTATAATTTACAACAGTTAAGACTTACTCTCCATTTGACAGTAGTATAAGCCTTGTGGAGTCGTTAAACAGCACACCGACACTGTTATCACAGAGCTGGTAGCCGAGGCCGTATTTGTCCGAGTAGTCGACCCACTTACTGACCCAGTAGATAGGAATAGCTGCTGGGTCCTCTGCCTCTTCTGTGGGAAAGAATAAAATGAAAATAAATGAGTTACAATTAACAACATATACAAAGAGGTCCTGATGCTTAAAGGATGTTTTCCCTCTCATTAGGTAGCGCATCTGTCTCCAAAATACAGAGTTGTACATGTATTGCCAACAATGCTAGAGGGTTGGTCAATAACATTTCAATCAGGTTAACGCCTCTCTACCTAGATAATTTACCAGTACTAGCGGGAGCTTCAAGTGTCATGTCTTTTATATCGACGGGTAATATCTGTGCACATGGATGCCTCATTTGGCTAGCGTTTCTCCTGTCTGCCAACACAGCGAATTCAATGGATAGCAAATGGACAAAGAGACTGGTCCCAAGGTAAACTTTTTTCATGCTCAACTCAGCTGAGCATAAAATTTAAACTGCTCATAAATTTTGAAATAGCCCAATATATTCAAATTTAAGGTTTAGAGCTCCAAAGCCTGTAATTCATCCTGCTAATAAATATTAAAATGCCAACAATTGTTAGCATTTTAACATTTATGAGCATAAATTTTTTGTCTCAGCTGAGCTGAGCATGAAAAAAGTTTTATAACCTCTGGGCCTGGTTAAGGGTAAACATTACTATTGTTCATGAGCACACTGTTTGCGCAACGTCGGCATTTAGTATGTGCATGTTACGCGTAGTTTTTAACGTCGTTTTGTTTTGATTTCTCAATGACGATGCAAGCTGTAGAAACTTATTCTATTTATTTTTGCATAATTAAGTCCTAAAACGGGTATACATATTGTTCATTTTTATTTTAAAAGAAGTTCTGTGGCAATACATATACCCAAATTCGTGTATAAGGTTAATTATATGTGAAAACGTTTATTTCGCTGTTGATGATGTCGCATAAATATATGCGACGTCAGTGCAACGTTTGGCGTTAAAACGAAAAAGGCCAGGGATTTTTTTTTGAAATTTTGGGAAGGGGCCCTGGGGCCTTTCTGATTGGAAAAATTAGCGACGTAAACCCTGAATTTGGGAAATTGTTAGAACACAAAAAGTTGATAATAATTTACAAGTTGACATAGTCAGGCTGTCAACCAAGTCTTCTAAAAAATATAGGAGTTTATATAGGAATATTTTTTAAGAAATATAGGAGGTTTTAGCTCATTTTGAGGAAAAATATAGGAGTTTTCTCTTGAAAATCGCTTCATTCTATGCGCTTATACTAACAATTCTTACCTCCACACTCTCTTTTTCTACATTAATTAATGTCTAAAATATCTTGATAAAGTAACCATTCAGTTCCACAGCATCACAATCCAGACAGATGACCATTCATATGATGATGAAGTGTGCTGAAGCATTATGCAGGATGGTGATACTACACAGGCCCATTAGCTGACTCACAGAATTAAAGGTTTTTCATATACAGGCATTCTTTTTGCAAAATAAAGGCTTTTTCTTTATATATACAAAGAACAAGGAGAATTAAGGTCAATTTTTGCTCTACATCTAAACTTAGACCTACATTTATTTTCCACTGATCAGTTATAAAAATAGGAAATATAAAAAAAAATCATAGCGGAACAGTGAGTTATCATTTTCTTTCTCAAAGGTAAAATAAAGCCACAACTCCAAATCTCAGCTGAAATTCCAAAGTCCATAATATATAACAGAATGTTTTATCAATACATGTACTGTATATATACTATAAGACTTAAGTTTAGCAATTTTTATTTGATTTCGAAATTGCGAATTGGTATAAAGATGAACTGAACTAAACACTTCAACCCATCAATCTTTAATCCTTAAGGAACAACAATTTTTACTTTTCATCGGAAATCCATCTTCTCCGGACGCAATTACGCTACGTCAAAGTTTACAGGGGTGTCACCTCAAAATTCACATTGTTTCTCGGCATATGAAAAGTTAACCTTTTATTCCCAAAACAGTCATTTTAACATCTTCTTGTACTCAAAAAGAGTACAGTACCATGATCGTAGAGATTTGATTCCATTATGGTACCAGGTAACGCCCCCGGTGCATGACGTAACTGACGTCATTTTGTTCCCTGGTCTTTCTCCCGAGGTGAACCAATATGTGTTTAATTGCTGAAATGATGTGCGATTTCGCTCTCACGAGAAAACATTCGCTTAGTAGGCCTATAAGGTTTGATGTGGTGTCAAGTCTAGTCTTGCACATTTAAGTTTAACGTTTACAGGACCAAAAACGTAACGGCGATATTCACGGTGTTCGCACTACGCAGGTTGTTTCCTGACAGCTGTTCCAATACAAAAATTCATCTTTCCATGCCGCAAATTATCAAACATGATGTTCGAAGGTTGCCTAAAAATCGATTACGTCACTATGACGTCAAATTGGCATTGCCCTATATCATGATAGCCTTACGTTGTCTGGCGTCATGATGCCGGTTTTTGATGTTATCAGCTGATGAAATATGGTTCTAGGAGACTGTATCGTACTCTAGTAAGCTTAGAAATTTCAATTGGCTTCCTTTTTCTTCATGTCTGCACTAATCATATTGATCTTCATGTTACGCTGGTTTAACGTCATGCCATGACGGCGTCCCCTCACGGAATTTTTCAAATGTCATTCCGGTTTATTCGTTATGACACTTTTACCAATCAAACAAGGCAAAAATTGATTACATGTGACGCACGTGGAATGCTGGGCACGTGATTTGCATGATTTTTTAAACGTAACGTAGAAACTCGTGGACGTGAGAAAAGCACACAAACTCGTCTCGAAACATGAATTTGAACATAACTTGACATATTAAAAGCGTATTTAAAGTTTTCAAACATTTGATTTTGAAAATAATGATGAATGAAAAAACTGCTAAACTTAAGTCTTATAGTATAATAATCTCTTGAAGTTAGGAGGGGGTCTGGGGGCCTAGGCCCCCTTAAGCTCTAGGGTGTATACCTTTGCCTCCTGTGATCTCAGCCTTTCCTAGGATCAATTGTACACTGAACAGTTGCATCAATTTGCAACAAAATTAAGTCATAGGAAGAAAGATAAGAGCTGTCGCAGGACAGCGTAGCTCGCCTGACTTGTGCTTTGCCACTGAATTTATCAAAATCTATGACCCATGACCTTGACCTCAAGGTCGCTCAGGTGGGTCGTAAAAACATAAAATTTCAGACCTATATCTACAAACATGCAAAGTATCAACTTGATCTATCAACATGTTCAAGATATATAGACTTCTAACAACTTTAACGAAAAACTTCAACAAAAAAATTCTAAATCTGTGACCTTGACCTCACTGTCACCCAGGGTGGGTCATGATGGTACTCCATTGATCCATCAACATGTTCAAGAGATATAGACTTCTTAAATCTTTAATGAAAAACTTTAACATAAAATTTCTAAGTCCGTGACCTTGACCTCAAGGTCACCCAGGGTGGACCATGATGGTACTGCATAAAACTTCAGACCAATATCTACCAACATGCAAAGTATCAACTTGATCCATCAACATGTTCAAGAGATATAGACTTCTAAAAACTTTAATGAAAAACTTTAACATAAAATTTCTAAGTCTAAGACCTTGACCTAAAGGTCACCCAGGATGGGTCATGATGGTACTGCATAAAACTTCAGACCAATATCTACCAATATGCAAAGTATCAACTTGATACATCTACATGTTGAAGAGATATAGACTTCTAAAAACTTTAATCGAAAGTGTGACGCAGACGTACACGTAAACGTAAACGCGGATGACCGAGGTGACAACCATAGCTCTGTGCACTTCGTGCAGGCGAGCTAAAAATAGATATAAAAAAGACACAATATAAAAAACATGACAACTTTCATGGAAACTAGGATATATAATTATTAATCATTATGAAAATGAGATATGCTTTGGACTTAAAAGTAGCCCTGACTAAGGAGTGGCATAATGACCATTTATGCACTTTATAATATACAGTATGAATATGATTTTATTTAAAAAATAAAGAATGAAGAATAAAGAGGCAAAAGGCAGTTTCAGAGCACTACTGTATATGATCATGCATCCGCAACAAATTTCTTAACCAGAGGACCAATGGTCCTGTAAACGCTCACCTGAGTCTGCTGCATATACCAATAAACATGTTTGAATATTATGGTATTTAACCCCAGTGCAGGGGCAGATGAAGCCCTTGGGCCGTTTTCTTTTTTCAGAATAATCAATATTCTGTCCATTTGCCAATTTCTTGCTGGCTTTTCCCTTCAAATGACATTTTAACAGTTTTTCCCATTCAAATGCATGGGCAACCCATGTTGACCTTGCCATAAACTTGGTCAAGGTCATCACAGGGTCATGATTTATATATACATTGTAGTACTATAGCCATGGATGCTTCACGCCAAGTTTCATTGAAGTCAATCTATTGGTTTTAGAGAAGAAGATATTTGAAGGGTTTTTACCATATATGGGCATGGCGGCCATCTTTGTCATGTGACCTAGATTATTAATATATACATTGGTTCCCCCATCCTATAGATGCTTCACATAAAATTTGGCTTCAATTGGCCAAGTGGTTTTAGAGAAGATGTTTGAATATTATGGTAATATACATGTATATTGCCCCGGGGTGTGGGCATATGAGCCCTTAGGTCCATTTTTTTTTCAGAATCATTAATATTTAGTCCTACTACCCATTTCCTGCAAGATTTTCACCTCAAATGACTTTTTAAAAGTTTTCCCCATTCCAATGCATTGGCGACCTATGTTGACCTTGTCCTAAAATAGGTCAAGGTCACCACAGGGTCATATTTTATATACGCATTGTAGTACTTCAGCCATTGGTGCTTCATGCCCAGTTTCTTTGAAATTGGTCCACCAGATTCGGAGAAGAAGATTTTTGAAGGGTTTTTACCTTATATGGGCATGGCAGCCATCTTGGTCATGTGAACTAGATAATCTATATATACATTAATTCCCACATTCCATAGATGCTTCACATAAAATTTGGCTTTGATTCGCCAAGCGGTTTCAGAGGAGAAGATGTTTGAATATTATGGTAATATACATGTATATTGCCCCGGGGTGGAGGCAGATGAGCCCCTGGGGTCCATTTTTTTTTTCAGAATCATTAATATTCAGTCCTACTGCCCATTTCCTGCAAGACTTTCACTTTAAATGACATTTTAAAAGTTTTCCCTATTCAAATGCATTGGCAACCTATGTTGACCTTGCCATAAAAAAAGGTCAAGGTCATCACAGGGTCATGATTTATATACACATTGTAGTACTTGAGCCATCGATGCTTCATGCCAAGTTTCTTTGAAATCGATCCACCGGTTCTGGAGAAGAAGATTTTTGAAGGGTTTTTACCATATATGGGCATTGCGGCCATCTTGGTCATGTGACCTGGATTATTTATATACACATTGATTACCCCTTCCTATTGATGCTTCACATAAAATTTGGCTGTGATTGGCCAAGCGGTTTCAGAGGAGATGATGTTTGAATATTACGGTAATATACATGTATATTGCCCCGGGGTGGGGGCATATGAGCCCCTGGGGTCCAATTTTTTTCAGAATCATTAATATTCAGTCCTACTGCCCATTTCCTGCAAGACTTTAACTTTAAATGACATTTTAAAAGTTTTCCCCATTCAAATGCATTGGCGACCTATGTTGACCTTGCCGTAAAATAGGCCAAGGTCATCACAGGGTCATGATTTATATATACATTGTAGTGCTTGAGCCACCAATGCTTCATGCCAAGTTTCGTTGAAATCAGTCCACCGGTTCTGGAGAAGAAGATTTTTGAAGGGTTTTTACCATATATGGGCATGGCGGCCATCTTGGTCATGTGACCTGGATTTCTTATATACACATTGGTTCCCCCTTCCTATAGATGCTTCATATAAAATTTGGCTTTGGTTGGCCAAGCGGTTTCAGAGAAGAAGATCTTTGAAATTGTGGACGGACGGACGGACGACGGACGGACGAACGCCGGATCATGGCCATCCTATAAGCTCACCTTGTAAGCCTAACGGCTCAGGTGAGCTAAAAATATAGGAAATATTTTCAAAATATAGGAGAATTTATAGGAATATAGGAGGTGCTTAAAAATATAGGATTTGGACCAAAAATATAGGAGTTTAATAGGAATATAGGAATTGGTTGACAGCCTGCATAGTAATTTAGAATCATTAAATGATAACTTATAATCAAAGTTAAACAACATTTAAACAGCAGATCTTGAATTTCACAAATGTTTGGAACTATTGAAAATTAATTTCAGCTGTGATTGGGAATTTTTTCCTCCAGATAGGGCAAAAAGTCACCTAAATCTCATTGGGAATGGGGCCTTATTTCGGCCCCTGAGACACTCGAAAAAAATCCCTGAAGGCGGGAATATTGAATGTTTTTTCTCTATATCTTTCAACGCAATCCGGTGACCCCACTTTTTATTTGAACTTATAAATGGTTACCACGTTTCCTACTGTTGGTGTAATTTAATCAAAATCATATGCATAGTTTAGGAGATATCGCAAAATTACGTACTTTTTTCAGGTTTGAAATGATGCGGGAAAGTTATTTCTGCATGTAATCTCCTAAGTTTAAGAGCAAAGTATCAAAATGTAAGCAAAAAAACACTCATCATGTGTTTAAGTTATTTTTGCAGTAATAACATGTATATCCAATCACATGTCCGCTACGAGCGCGATTTTCTGAAATGCATGAGAAACATCCAAAAAGTTCTGATACCATGGAAACAAGGCCGGTGACTCCCCACTTTTATTTCGATTTTAGTCCAAGGATACGATTATCTTGAAGCATAGGAAGTTTCATGAAAATCATATGCGAGAATTAAATAGTATTGTTTCCCTTTAATACAGCGAGGTCAAGATGATTTGCATTGCGGCATGCTTAATCATTGTTCTTACAGGGTCACCAGTCTTATTTTCAGACAAGCTTTTGAGGAACACCTATCGACTTGAATATTTATTCTCTCGGAAGGTTTGGCTTCTACGACAGCGGACAACTGAGCAAACATATCACCGAGGTAACCAACACCTACCTTCTAGAATATTGATTCTCTCTGAAGGCTTGGCTTCTACGACAGCTGACAACTGAGCAAACATCTCACTGAGGTAACAGTCAGCAGGCTCCTCATCTGAAAACAAGGTAAAAATTTAAAACGAAACATCATAGAAATTTTTGTATTTGAGCCTTTGCATGAGAAAAACAACTATATTTGGGGTTTCCATCAGGTCTTATACAAATTAGGCTGTACAGCTTCAGATAATAGCTAAAAGCTTGAAATTTCAGATTTAGAAAGAAGAGGTATTGCATTATCTATGGAGAGAAAACCAGGCCCCGAGGTTATAAAACTTTTTTCATGCTCAACTCAGCTGAGCTTGAAATTTCAAATCCTCATAACTACTGAAAAAAGCCCAAATATGTTGAATCTGAAGGTTTAGAACTCCAAAGCCTGTAATTTATCCTGCTAATAAATGTTAAAATGCCAACAATTGTTGGCATTTTAACATTTACGAGCAGGATAAATTTTAGTCTCAGCTGAGCTGAGCATGAAAAAGGTTTTATAACCTCGGGGCCAGGGCATTGATCAGATGTGCAGTTACTCTGATCTGCAGCTTTGTTTGAGCATATGCAGATTGTTGTTGTTCTTCTGGTACAGCAGCTTATTTTTCTCTTACTTTTCTTTTTGTCCTCCCTATCTGTCTCCTGTTGATCTGAGGATGGCAACGGCAGCTGAGCCTTCTCTGTCTCCTTCTTACGGTTCTCCACAGATCTAGCAGACTCTGAAACGGAGGAAATACAACTCTCAGTACACTGTTTTAACTATTGTTTCACATGCAAATCTTCTATCAGCGCCTTTGTTTTCGCTACTCCTCTTCTTCCTGAATCCGAAATTTCAAGCATCTAGCCATCTTTTGTAGCTGCACAGACTGGTTTGTGTCAGACCAGGTTGGAAACCCTGAAGACCAGTTTTCTCACTTCACGGCTCTGACATATTATATATGCTCGCATAATAAAAATCTAGCAAATTATTGTTTGTTTCAAGGTTTAACATAAGCAGTGCATTGGGAAGTAAACATGTCTAACACTTGCGCATAGACACAACTATGTGCCGGTGGGGTTTGAATCCTGGCTTCTCAGTCCAGTCTGACACTCTACACATCCTTTTAAGGCCTTCCGACCCCTTATCTTGCAAATTACTATTCTGAGATGTCAGGTGGTATTATTAACATTTCATAAAGCAGAAGATCAGCATCATCTGTTTGTTTATTTCTCTAACCAGTAAACTTGTTGATGCGAAATTTCATTAACTATCAGGGCAAGCTGGTTTGTATGATGACAGTATCTGCCCCCAACTGAGACAAAAAATAAGGTTTAGGCTTACATAAAATATGTGGGGTTTATCACATGCTTTGAAAAAACAGGATACCAGTAGGTAAGATTGAGCAGAAAAAATATTTTATGGAAACGTCTTACAGAAAAAACTCACCCAAACCAAAAATGTACGCTGTCATTTGTGTACACAACATTGACATCAAACATAAATTTAACATTTCAGACTAACCTTAATTCAGAAAATTTGTGGTGCCGTTTGGGTGAGTCATTTGTGAACTATTTTACATATCCTATCATATGTAGCGTACATAAGTGCTTGTACGAAGAGAGTTCAAAAATTTCACGGAAAAGTGTCATCATTTTCGTATTTTGTAAATCAGCTGAATTAAACTATTACAGTTATATACACAAACATGATTTGTACTTATACAGCAAATTTTGCTGCTCTGGCATGAACACAATGTTAACAGTGGTTGCTATGGGAACCGTACATCACGATTACCGGCCCACTTTTGTTCATTTTTGCAAAAAGTTGATGTTTAATGTGGATGTTCGTTTGATAGTTTACCGTGCTTTCATCACCAAACTTTGTATGAGCAAAGTTCAATATGTTTGTGATGAGCACATGACATCATATAAGTGTGTGGCGTCAATTGGGCGTAAAGCGGCCATATTGTTTAGTGGGTATACCTAAATGCGAAGGGAACAGCGGTATTCGATAAATTGTGTGTTTGGGACGGACTACAAAAGAAAGAAACACTGCTAAGAGCAGAAAGCGCATATGGCAACAAGGAAATTAAGAAAACGGCAATCAACAAGAAGTATACATGATTTCTACACGGTCAAAAAAGCGACCATGTTGACTCGCGCAGTGTAACATCAAATAATGTCATACTGTCGAAAATGATCGCCGTGAAAGAAAATAGTAGAATTCGTGAAGGGCACAACATATCAAATTATAGTTTCGGCACAATTCACTGCATTATACAGTATACACACAGAACTGACAATTAGACGCCCGTATGTCAGGTAGATTCCAAAAATGCTTAAGACCTAGACAACAGCGACATGGATGCGTATAGCATGACGTTGTTATGTATAATGACGTTGGGCCGATTTTACTGTTGTTACCTTAGAAACGCACGTGATTTAATGCCTAATTTGCATCAGATTTTATTCAAATTTTGTGCATATATGTTAACTATATGTTAATTTACAACATGCACAGAGAACGTAAATTTCACATGATAATTACAAATTTGGCAGCATTTTTCCTCGAACTTTTTGAATCCCCCTCGTACAACTGTAAAAATGTGCACATCTTCATCTGGTCCCTGAGAACGCTTTGGAAACTTTAAAGTTCTGAACTGTTCCAAATGTTGACAATTGTTTCAAGGAAAGAACACCCCCCCCCCCCCAGACACTGAAAATGTGGGTGGAACTAGATGTATTTTTTACTATGACCTAATTTTATTCTAAATGCTGCATCACATACCTGTTCCATTGATTTCTAGCAGAGGTCTTCTATATAGAGATTCTGACCTGGCCAGTGTATCAAATCTAGGGGCCATAGTCAAACAACTGGTAGGTAGTCGGGATGGTAGATAACCTGGAAAACAAACACTAGCACATAAACCATCAAAGTCGTAGCTACAAAATTGTCATTCAAAACAAAAACGACTTATAGAATAGTTAAAATAGCATCTGAAATAACAAAAAAGATCACATGAGCAGTGTCATGAGAAAACCAGATCTTTGACTATGTGAAAACAAATACGCAGATCAGCTGTGCAGTAATTGCACATGTGATCAGCGCCTTTGTTTTCGCTGCTTGGATAGTACAACTGTACAATTCCTCCCCAACCTCTACCAAAAATTTCAAGGTTCTAACTTTCTTCTGGGACTGTACAGACCAGTTTGTGTCATACCTGGCAGGAAACCTCGAAGACAGGTTTTCTCGCATCTCCCCTCGCTTTTCACAATTTTGTACATTGAACTGTTTTTACACTATATGCATATGTGCATGTCATGTACCACACTTAATGGAGAATTGAACAAGGGCAATTTTATTATTTAATTTTATTTTAACAACATTTTTTTTTTTTTTTTTTTTTCAGTTTTACGTCCCTTTCAAGATTATTTCAGCTCATATGAGACGGACCAATCAGTAGGTTGGGCGAAAACGGGAGAACCCCGAGAAAAACCACCTGGCACACCCGCAAGCAGAACTTGGCTTGTCTCACATGTGGCCAGAGCGGGGCTCGAACCCACACCAGACACAGCGGTGAGATGATCGAGTGATTAAGAAACAGCGCTCTTAACCACTCGGCCACGGGGGCCGCCTTACTTTTCTTCGAGAATAGAGGTTTAAAGCTCTAGCCAGTTTCTGTTTGTCTGGCTACAAGTCCTGCAAACAAATTTGTTTATAAAGATTCCAGGCAATAAAAAGATGTAAGTTCAGAAATATTTTCGCAAATTTGCAGCCTCAATGGTTCTTGTTTAAATAATCTCTGCTAATAAATGAGCTGTGACGCGAGAAGACCAGTCTTCAGGGTTTTCGAACAGGTCTGACACAAACCGACCTGTACAGTCACAGGAGCAGGCTAGAAGCTTAAAATTTTGGATTTAAGAAAGAGAAATTGTACTTACAGTATACAAGTGTTTTATAATTCAGGGTGTTCCCACTACCTACCGGAGGTAAAGAATTCATCTTCCAGCAGTCCCCCCATACTGGGGCGCTCTGACGGCTCAGACTTGAGAAGTTTAATGATGAGATTTTTGGCACCGGGGCTCACGCGTGATGGAATGTGGTACTCGTTCTTCTTGATCTTAGCGTAGGTATCCTTCAGACTGGATGTCTCGAACGGGGGCTTACCAACTAATAATGTGTATCTGGAAAACAGTAAACCTTACTGCCATCACTTAATGTCTTAAATGAGCCTGTGTGTGAGAAAACCAATAATTTGGGTTCCAACCAGGTCTGACACAAACCAGCCTGTATAGTCACAGAAGCATGCTAAAAGCTTGAAATTTCGGTATTAAAAGAATTTACTATCTGTGTAGCAACAACAATAGTCCAGCAGGAAATCAATTTGACCTGGTAATGAGGTATAAAGTTTTTTTCTTTACTGATTCGTGTTGGTTAGGCATTGTCTTCAAAGAATCCAACTGATGACACGTTGTCATCATTGGGGAATTTGAGAAAATCAAGATGGCGTCCAAAAGGTCTTCCAGAAATTCAAAGCTATGATATAATGGTACTTTTCGCCCCGTAAATGAATCAAAAATGCATTTTTCCTTCACATATTGCACACACCAACTTATCTGACCGTAGTCATTCTGAATATACTGGTGTATCAAAGATGGGGTCCAAGAAGGCTGCCAGAATATCGATTTTCGGTAATTTTAAGAGTTTTGACAATGCATTTAGCATATCAACATACATTGTTTTCTATAAATTTTTAAGACTGTCCACATTCACATATCTGATTGTGTCATAATTTCACAGATGTCGTTGAATCACAATGTTTAATATGGCTGCCACAATATGGTTCTTATTTGATTGCCAATAGTTTTCAAAGATGGCTGCCAGAATATTGATTTTAAGTGATATTGTTCACAGCAATTATGGATTCACTCGTAGTGCTTTTAACTCAACAGTCTTGGCATTAACATTTGAGCCGCCTCGTGGGAAAACCAACAATGTGGTTTCCGTACAGGTCCGACACAAACCGAGCTGTACAAGCACCGAAGCAGGCTAGAAGCTTGAAATTTCGGAGTTAAGTAGAGGAGGAATTGTACTATCCGAGTAGCGAAAACAAAGGCGCTGATCAGCTTCGCGATTACCGAGAAGCTGATCTGCGTCTTTGTTTTCGCATATGCAGATTGTTGGTTTTCCCACGAGACGGCTCAATTTTGTTAATCATAGATGATGTCCAAGATGGCTGCCATAATGTGGAAAGTCTGTGATGTTTAATAGTTTTGACAATAGGGAGATTATGGATTCATCAGATATAAGTACTTCTCAGCCATTACATAGAAAAATGTGTCCAAGAAGGTGCATGATTAAAAACAAAACATGATTAACCTCCGTCCCGTGCCAGACCCGCGTTAGAATTGGCCGGTCGCCCCCCTCTTGCGGAACCATTAAACCTGGTCGAATAGAGGAGCGGCTCGTTTGCCATGAGCGGTGACCCGTGTCGTTTCGATTAAGGGATCCTGGTGATTGAGTGTGTCTGCTGTGCTGACGTTAATAGTCGGCATGCAACACATCACTTTGGCCCTGATTTAGGCTAGACGGGAGGACATGCGGACTCGGGTATGGTCAATCGGCTTTGTCGCGCCAAGCCCTTGGAATACCTTTTGCTTTCTCTTCCGGTCTTTCAGCATCGTCCCTGATACCTACCATATGCCCATAAACGTCTTTCTATCTTTATCATTCCTAGAAGGCGGCGGCTCAACGGGTCAATCGTGTAAGCATCAAGACTGTATGAGTATATCTCTGTGTATTTCTAACACTTTTGAGTTGGAAAGCCACTCATTTTATGTGTTCCCTTGTAGTGCTAAATGGGGGGCGGAGCGCATTTGAGATGAATCATCCATCCATTTAATTATGAGAGATTCGAATAAACAATCGCCACAAACTACATCCAAGCGTAAGAAATTCGCTGAAGAGTCGGATGAATCTTCGGATTCTGAACCATCAACTCGACAGCCCATTACACAATCAACGTCACAATCAGCTTCATGCGTATCGCGCTTCTTAGTCATGCAGTCTCTAGCTGAAAACTCAAGATGTCAAAGAGATTCGAAACATTCACGTTCGCAGAAACGGTGTCTCAAACGAACAAACACTTACGTTTTGACTTTCAATACATCCATATTGCCAAAGAAAATAAAAGCAGCATAATTATATCTGTGAACGTAGAGTTATACGTCCCAAATCCTCTACGATGTTACAATTGCCAGTTTTTCGGCCATCATGAAAGTAGATGTACCAGGAAAAAAGTATGTGCAAACTGTGGAGAGGTTGGTTGATTGGGGTTTAACGTCTCACCAACAGCTAAGGTCATATGGAGACGGGGCCTCAGTTTATAGTCCCATCCGACGGACTGGAGAACCTGCAACCCCTGGTTTACAAGGCGAGTGGCATAACCACTGCACCACGAAGGCTTCTCAAGCTGTGGAGAAGAGAAACACTGCAGTGATGAAAGCAGCAAAGTGCGTCAACTGCAGTGGCCCACACCCAACTTTTTCACATGACTGTCCGATTTGGCACAAAGAAAAGGAGCTCCTTAAAATAAAATATACAAGAAATCTGGCCTTCTTCGAAGCGCCAAAAATTGTAGAACAGCAATCGTCCACGACAAACAAGAACTACAAGTACGCCAGCATCATAAAAAGTGCTGGCACACATGTCAAACTAGTTGATGCCATGACGCAAACTGATGAAACATACGACGTTCAGATTAGAAAACATAAAAATCCAGGAGGCGATGCCCCTTCTGGTACCAACCAGACTGCAGGAGGTAAAGTATCCCCTGCACTAGCAGGAGGCAATCCTCCCCCTGTGCAAAGCTGCTGGAGAAAACCTCTTTCACCATCAAAACCTCACTCAGCAAAGGAAAAAACAGGAGCTTCTGTCCGAGAAAATACCTACAGGGGCTGATGACCCCTTTAGATCTGAGAATTACTATGACTGTCTTGGTGAGCGCATGGAAGATGATATCACTCCTCCTAGTCCTCGCAAAGTGCATCTTCCAAGAATTACCAATGCTGAAAGTAGGTTCCTGTCTTTTATAATAAAGAAAGGTCAAGTTCTTAATTCTCTGAAAATTATTTAATGGAAAGAATAAACAAAGAATTACATATACACAGTGGAATTGTCAAGGAATTAAACCACGTTATGATGAATTTATGTAACTCTTAACCCTGCTAGGACCGTCTGTTTTCTGTCTCCAAGAAACTTTTCTGAAAACTGACAACTTTACTTTCAAATGCATTTATGTTTACAATCACATCCACTGTGATTGAGCCAGAGCTTCTGGTGGAAGTTCTATTCAAGTAAAGTCTTCTTTACCTCAACGTGAAATTAAGTAAAAAACAAATACAATCTAAAGCTGTTTCTGTGTCAGACCTCGTCGGAAACCCCGAAGACTGTTTTTTTTTACTCACGTCGCGGCTCAATTATAGTTGAGTTTTGTGTCAAACCACTTAGTGGACAGGAAACCAGACCCATTATTCTAACTTTCAGTAGATGCATCTGGTCTGGTAAGAATATAACAATACATACACAGCATTACTTATTGATATGGAAACCTGGACATTATAAACCATATAAGTACCCACTGTGTGCATAGTAGATTGTCACTATGATTTCCACGTATGAAGTAAAGACTCTGATCAAATTGGACAGACATATACAAGCTAACAAATCTTTGTGTCAACCTATTATGCTACACTGTTTGTGTTTATGCTACTGTTGAAGTTATTGCCTAACGATAACTGCTTTGTGTTAAATATACAATTACATTGAAAGGTACAAGTAGGCAAAGATCAGGAAAACGCGCAATCAGAAAGAGATTCCCACTCCAAAAACCGAGGTGGGAAAAAACCAAACTAACAATCAGGTACTTATACCATGAAACATATAGTAAGCCGAATGAGCAGCTATTTTCCCAATAGGTGGCCACTCAGTTACCTTAATTAAAAATATGAAAACATACATAAGGCGCCAACAGCACATAAAAAAATTAACACCAAGACATAAAACAAAAAGAACCACCACAGAAGTATCGCATTGGAACGATCAGTAACACAAAGTAACTGGCGGGCTTAAACCGGTTTTACAGGATCCTAACCTCACCCTCAGCTTCAGCGGTGGTTCATAACATTTAGTTAGTTCTTCGGTCCTCGTGGTGAATCTCTAACTAGTCAATGAATCATCAAGAACAAACAAATAAATCATGATAAACATCCTGATGAATCAAAAACAAGGACTCACAGATTGAGTAAGCTGCCCGACGATGGAGATCCCTGGGCGCCGAATAACCTACGAAGCCATTTATTCGTGGATCATATTCCCCGACTTGTCTTTTCATGTTCAGTAATACAATATTAGAACTGTGAACTTCTATTGTGTTAAATCTGTACTTTTCATTAGATATTGAGATGCAGCAAAGCTTTCATTCATTAAAATATAGGCAAAACCCTTAATTGTTAATGGACTTAAAAGATATATGGCATCATCATACCCAGGCCTTTTTTGCCAATTTTGCACCGACATGAAAACTAAAGAAAAATCCCATATTTCTGGCAGCCATTTTGGATGCCACCTTGAAACATCTTATGTTAACAGCTTTCTTAAAAGGAATTAAGCTTCACCTTTAATTGTCCCACATTATCAATGTCATTAAAAATAAACACAACAATTCTTTTAGGTCATTGTGATTAATGATTTGGTTGAAAAATATATTTCTGGCGGCCATTTTGGATGCCATCTTGAAAAGATTGATATTTACAGCTTTCTTACAAAGAATGAAGCTTCACCCTTAATCATCAGTCATGATTTGATGACAAAATAAGCACAGAAGTACTTTAAAATCATTATAACTAAAATTAAAGTTGAAATCCCTGTATTTGGCAGACATATTGGACGCCATCTTGAATTTCTCAAAACCCCCAATGATGACAAAGTGTCATCAGTCAGATTCTTGAAAGACAATGCCTATATTACAGGAATCCATCAAGAAAAAAACTTTATACCTGATTACCAGGTCCAGTGAAAATATCCCATATTCCTGCCGGACTACAAAGGCGCTAATCAGCTTCGCGGTAACCGCCGGTTACCGCAAAGTTGATCTGCACCTTTGTTTTCACCCAAGCATTTTGTTGGCATTCTTATGCAGTGGCTCAAATGTGTTTTATTGTACAGTTTAAGCAAGTTGATTTGCGTTGAAAATATTAAAAGAAATGACTGCTGAAAATTTATGAAGATGAATAATATAGCAACCTACATTTTTTAAATTTGAGGGGTGACAGCTTACCAGTTATTAATGAGCATCCTTGCACATGTAACAGCCAAGTGTTTTACTGTAATCAAGACGGCAGATGGTCTGCAGTTGAGATATAAGAGAGAAGGTTTAAACGAACAGGGCCCAGTTGTTCAAAACTAACGACGTCGTTAGTTAACGTTTCGTTAAAATTTCAAACATTAATATTACAAATACACTGTTATTTTTTGTTGAAAAAATGTGAGAATCCTTTGCACTGCAAAGGATTCTCACATTTTTTCAACAAAAAATAAGTGTATTTGTTACTTTTGCTGATATTTGCTGAACAAATTTATGTCTTAATGATATCGTTAAGCTAACGATGCTTTGAAAGACTGGCCCCAGGTAAATATCGTAGTAACTTACAATATACATCCCAGTGACCAGACATCAACTTCGAAACTGTGACCTCTCTTCCCTAGCACCTCTGGAGCTATGTAGTTTGGAGTTCCACAAAGTGTCCTGAAAACAGAGAAATAAAGGAGTTTGACCCAGGTCCCGAAGTTATAAAACTTTTTTTATGCTCACCTCAGCTGAGTAAGAAATTTAATCTGCTCATAAATGCCGAAATAGCCCAAAATAAATTGAAATTTCATGATTCGATCATCAAAGATTGTAATTTATCCTGCTAATAAATGTTAAAATGCCAACAATCGTTGGCATTTTAACATTTATGAGCAGGATAAATTTTAGTCTCAGCTGAGTTGAGCATGAAATTAGTTTTATAACCTTAGGGCCAGACCTTAATCCAGTAAGTGCAGACAATCAGCGAGTGAGCTGTTCCAAATCTATCTGCTGTTAAGAATGTGACTATGTATGATATATTGTTACTGTTAATGATCAAGAGACGCATCTTTTTCTCTCCGTTATAGCATAGTAAAGTCTGGTCACTAGACCAAAGTCTCAGACCATGAGCTTTAACTCACCAATGATGAACAGGCCCTGAGGTTATAAAACATTTTTCATGCTCAGCGCAGCTGAGATTAAAATTTATCCTGCTCATGAATGTTAAAATGCCAACAATTTTTAGCATTTTAACATTTATTAGCAGTTATATTACAGGCATTTGTGATCTTAACCTTGAAATTTCAATATATTTGGGCAATTTCTTCATTTATGAGAAGTATCAATTTTAGTCTCAGCTGAGCTGAGCATGTTAAAAGTTTTATAACCTCGAGGCCAGGTTCCTGAGCTTTGAGATCTTGTATTTATGTTCTTACTTTCAAGGACCAAGAGACATACCTTTTCCTCTCCCCGTTATAATCGAGCCTTGTCGCCAGACCGAAGTCTCCGACCTTGATTTCCATCTCATCATTGATGAACAGGTTACCGAGCTTGAGATCTCTGTGTATGATATTGTTACTGTGGAGGTACTGGCACGCCTCAATCACCTGGCGGACAAAGTACCGGGCCTCGGGCTCTGTCACGGCTTTTCTTCTCTTGTGTAACTCCATCATAGACTACAAATATGCCAGATAACAAGAACAGGGTTGCAATAAGGAAGGAAAGCCACATTAACATTTACAGTTGACAGAATAAGATTAATGAGTCGCCTCATGGGAAAACCAACAATGTGGTTTCCAAACAGGTCTGACACAAACCGAGCTGTACAAGCACAAAAGATGGCTAGAGACTGGAAATTTTGGATTTAAAAAGTAGAGGAATTGTACTATCCGTGTAGCAGGAACAAAGGTGCTGATCAGCTTCGCTGTTACTGCAAAGCTGATCTGCCCCTTTGTTTTCTCAAATGCAGATTGTTTTCTCACGAGGCGGCTCATTTAATGCTAAGCTGCAATAAGTCACTGCCTGTTAGCAGTTTCACCTGAAGTGTTTGGTGCTGAATGGTACTAGTAATACATTTTAACTTACTATTAAAACCGTTAAAATTCAGTAGTGATACGGTACTGATAACTGTAACCTCCGATATATACTTTTAATCGGAGTCTGACAATACAGCCAGTTTTAGCTCGCTTTATGAGACTTTTTTTTTTACATGATACAAGTTTGTAAATATAGCTCCACCTGCCTAAGTCGGCCAAATTACAACTTCAAACTTAGTTTCAAATGCATGAATCGTAGTGCATGAAGAGATTGATTTAATAAGGTCGAGCACAAGCAATATTCAATCCCTTATCCAGTCAGGGACAAAACCTAAACAAGTTATAAAAAAAATAACTGAAACAAGTTATTTTTCATTTCCCCTGCATCAATCAAAATCTGTGAAGTTTTTCTTAATTCAATTGAAATATGCAGGGTTTTACATAATTAAACTGTTAATGGGAGATGCATCAAGATGAGAGCTTTATACTCAGTCAGGGACAAAACCTAAACAAGTTATAAAAAAAATAACTGAAACAAGTTATTTTTCATTTTCCCTGCATCAGTCAAAATCTGTGAAGTTTTTCTTAATTTAATCGAAATATGCAGGGTTTTACATAATTAAAATGTTAATGGGAGATGCAGCAAGATGAGAGCTTTATACTCACATGGCTGAAAGTTAGTATATACCATTAAGATTTTGAAAATTTCAGTTTTTTATGCATTTTTTTGGTATCAGAATGGCAAAATCCCTGATTTTAAAACATCTGTTCCCACCTTACAAGAATTTTGGCACATGTCTAGACAATTTTCCTAGGATGATGTAACTTTAATGTAGCTACTACAAAAGAATTTCTTAGTACGCATAGTCTAAAAAGTGGTACGCAGGTACTTCAAAGACAAGTGGGGTAATGATACTAATAACCTATTCAAGTTAATATTGTCATAATTACTAATAAAAGCATAACTTATATAAGTGGTTTTTTGATCTGAAAAAAATATCCAAGAAAAGTGAACTCTAACATCTTGGAAAGGGAGATCATTTAAAGTGTATTAATAACTTGTTTCAGTTATTTTTTTTATAACTTGTTTAGGTTTTGTCCCTGACTGATACTCACAAGGCTGAAAGTTAGTATATACCATTAAGATTTTGAAAATTTCAGTGTTTTTTATGCAATTTGTGGGCATCAGAATGGCAAAATCCCTGATTTTAAAACATCTGTTCCCACCTTACCAGAATTTTGGCACATGTCTAGACAATTTTCCCAGGATGATGTAACTTTAATGTAGCTACTAAAAAAGAATTTCTTATTACGCATAGTCTAATAAGAGCTGTCGCAGGACAGCGTGCTCGACTGCTTCTGACCTTTCTCAAACATAAGGCCAAACCCGACCAGTAACCCATACATCTTTTTGCCTTGATGCAATAAGGCAAAATCACTGAACCATGGAAGTTAACTATAACTACCTAAGATTTAGAGGTCTCACTCATATTGTGAAAGAAGTGTGTTCATATATCAACTGAGTGCCAAGACACAAGGCAAAATCACTGAACCGTGAAATAAGGTCACACTGACCTATAAGTATTTCAGGGTCAAAGGTCTAGTGATACTTACTCATAATGTGAAAGAAATATGATCATATACCCATTTAGTGTTGAGATATAAAGCAAAATCACTGAACCATGAAATTAGGTCATAGTGACCTATAAGTATGTTTGGGTTAATGGTCTGGTCATACTCATTCATAATCAGAAAGAAGTATGAAAAAATACCAACTGAGTGTCGAGATATAAGGCAAAATCACTGAACCATGAAATTAAGGAATACTTTTTGGTCAAAGGTCTTGTCATACTCATACATATCCTGAAAGCAGTATGTCCATATACCAATTGAGTGCCGAGATATAAAGGAAAATCACTGAACCGTGAAATCAGGTCATATTGACCTAGGACTACTTTACACGCAAACATAGTGTGAACGAAGTTTGTTCATAAACCACTTGAGTGCTGAGATATAAGGCAAAGTCACTGAACCATGAAATTAGGTCACAGTGACCTATAAGTATATTAAGGGTCAAAGATCTGGTCATACTCACTCATAATCTGAAAAAAGTATGAAAATATACTAATTGAGTGTCAAGATATAAGGCAAAATCAATGAACCGTGAAATTAGGTCATAGTGACCTAAGACTACTTCAGGGTCAAAGGTCTTGTCATACGCAAACATACTTTGAAAGAAGTTTGTTCATAAACCATTTGAGTACCGAGATATAAGGCAAAATCACTGAACCGTGAAATTAGGTCACAGTGACCTATAAGTATATTGGGGTCAAAGGTCTGGTCATACTCACTCATAATCTGAAAAAAGTATGAAAATATACTAATTGAGTGTCAAGATATAAGGCAAAATCACTGAACCGTGAAATTAGGTCACAGTGACCTAGGACTACTTCAGGGTGAAAGGTCTTGTCATAAGCAAACATACTTTGAAAGAAGTTTGTTCATAAACCATTTGAGTACCGAGATATAAGGCAAAATCACTGAACCGTGAAATTAGGTCACAGTGACCTATAAGTATATTGGGGTCAAAGGTCTGGTCATACTCACTCATAATCTGAAACTAGAGGACCATTGGTCCTGTAGCTCACCTGAGAGATTATCACATTGTAAGCTCATGAGATTTAAATTAATTGAGAATCGACCAATGAAAGTCATTGACCCCCGGGGCATGGCCAAATTTGACCCAGGGGCATGACTGGCACAATTTATAATGGGGACTACCAAACATTGCTACATACAAAATATAGAAGCTCTGGGCCTTTTGGTTTCAGAGAAGAAGTTTTTTTTAGTTTTTCCCATTGTAAGTCTATGGAGACTATCTACCCCCGGGGCTGGCCAAATTTGACCCCAGGGGCATGGCTGGCACAATTTATGTAGAGGACCATTAGCCATTGCCACGTACAAAATATCAAAGCTGTGGGCCCTGTGGTTTCAGAGAAATAGATTTTTGAATTTTTTTCCCATAGCAAGTCTATTGAGACTATCAACCTCCGGGACCTGGCCAAATTTGACCCCAGGGGCATGAGTGGCACAATTTATGTAGAGGACCATTAGTCATTGCTACATACCAAATATCAAAGCTGTGGGCCTAGTGGTTTCAGAGAAGGAGATTTTTTAGTTTTTCCAACTGTAAGTCTATGGAGACTATCGACCCCCGGGGCATGGCCAAATTTGACCCCAGGGGCATGGCTGGCACAATTTATGTAGAGGACCATTAGCCATTGCCACATACCAAATATCAAAGCTGTGGGCCCTGTGGTTTCAGAGAAGAAGATTTTTGAATTTTTTTCCCATAGTAAGTCTATGGAGACTATCGACCCCCGGGGCGTGGCCAAATTTGACCCCGGGGACATGATTGGCACAATTTATGTAGAGGATCATTAGCCATTGCCACGTACAAAATATCAAAGCTGTGGGCCCTGTGGTTTCAGAGAAGATTTTTAAATTTTTTTCCCATAGTAAGTCTATGGAGACTATCAAACCCCGGGGCGTGGCCAAATTTGACCCCAGTGGCATGAATGGCACAATTTATGTAGAGCACCATAGCCATTGCTACATACCAAATATCAAAGCTGTTGGCCTAGTGGTTTCAGAGAAGAAGATTTTTTTTAGTTTTTTTCCTATTGTAGGTCTATGGAGACTATCGACCCCCGGGGCGTGGCCAAATTTGACCCCAGGGGCATGATTGGCACAATTTATGTAGAGGACCATTAGCCATTGCCACGTACAAAATATCAAAGCTGTGGGCCCTGTGGTTTCAGAGAAGAAGATTTTTTTAATTTTTTTCCCATAGAAAGTCTATGGAGACTATCAACCCCCGGGGTGTGGCCAAATTTGACCCCAGGGGCATGAATGGCACAATTTATGTAGAGGACCATTAGCCATTGCTACATACCAAATATCAAAGCTGTGGGCCTAGTGGTTTCAGAGAAGAAGATTTTTTTAGTTTTTCCAATTGTAAGTCTATGGAGACTATCGACCCCCGGGGCGTGGCCAAATTTGACCCCAGGGGCATGGCTGGCACAATTTACGTAGAGGACCATTAGCCATTGCCACATTACAAATATCAAAGCTGTGGGCCCTGTGGTTTCAGAGAAGAAGCTTTTTGAATTTTTTTCCCATAGTAAGTCTATGGAGACTATCGACCCCCCGGGGCGTGGCCAAATTTGACCCCAGGGGCATGAATGGCACAATTTATGTAGAGGACCATTAGCCATTGCTACATACCAAATATCAAAGCTGTGGGCCTAGTGGTTTCAGAGAAGAAGATTTTTTTAGTTTTTCCCATTGTAAGTCTATGGGACCTATCTGTTGCCATGGAAACCACAATTTTGATACAATCTGCTCCAAAACCTAATGCCATCAATCCCCCAACCCAATTATGGTTCACATTAAATTTGATCAAGATCGGCCTACTGGCTTCAGAAATATTCTTCTTTGAAATTGTGGACGGACGACGACGGACGACGACGACGACGACGGACGACTGCCTATCCTATAAGCTCACCTGTGAGCCTTCGGCTCAGGTGAGCTAAAAAGTATGAAAATATACTAATTGAGTGTCAAGATATAAGGCAAAATCACTGAACCGTGAAATTAGGTCACAGTGACCTATAAGTATATTGGGGTCAAAGGCCTGGTCGTACTCACTCATAATCTGAAAGAAGTAAGAAAATATACTAATTGAGTGTCAACATATAAGGCAAAATCACTGAACCATGGAAAGTAGGTCAACCGACCCTTACTGTCGTGACACACAAGACAGTGTCAAAAAGTCAAAAGATGAATGACCAACCATCTTCCTAAGTTGTTTCTATTAAGAAATAAAAAGAAAAAAAAATCTGTGTTCTAGATTTTGATCTCTAGCCCCGCCCCCCTGACTCCGACCCGGTCGGAAGTCATGGAACCTAAAGTGTACGAAGTATGAATGCTTTATGATAAGTTGTTGTCAAGATATGGACTCCTTGTAAAAGTTACACAGCAGTACATCTATTTTTTACAGTGTTCTAGTTTTTAACCTCCAGCCCCACCCCACAGGCATGGACCCAGAGAGCCGATGCCATGAAATGAAACTCAACCCTACAGGGTACCTATGGTCCCAGTATGAAAGCCCTCTGATAAAATTTTTTCAACATATAGACTTCCAGAATACAATATCACAGAAAAGCCATTATTATTAATGGTGTTCTAGATTTTAACCTCTAGCCCCTCCCCCTGGCATGGACCCAGGGACCTGATGCTATGGAATGAAAGCCGACCCTACAGGGTGTCAATGGCCCAAGTATCAATGCTTTCTGATGAGTGGTTGTCAAGATATGGACTTCTAGAAAACTTTAACACAATAATAGCTATATTTTAAGGTGTTCTAGATTTTAACCTCCAGCCCCACCCCCCAAGGCTGGACCCAGGGGCCCGATGCCATGGAATGAAAGCTAACCCTACAGGGTATCTATGGTCCAAGTATGAATGCTTTCTGATGAGTGGTTGTCAAGATATGGACTTCTAGAAAACTTTAACGCAAGTGTGACGCCCACGGGCACGGGAACGGGAATGCACACGGGAACGGGAACGTGGACGACCGGGGTGACTGCAATAGCTCTATGCACTTCGTGCAGTCGAGCTAAAAAAGTATTACGCATGTACTTCAAAGACAAGTGGGGTAATGATACTATTAAATAACCTATTCAAGTTAATATTGTCATAATTACTAATTAAAGCTTAACTTATATAAGTGGTTTTTTTGACCTGAAAAAAATATCCAAGAAAAGTTAACTCTAACATCTTGGAAAGGGAGATCATTTAAAGTGTATTAATAACTTGTTTCAGTTATTTTTTTTTATAACCTGTTTAGGTTTTGTCCCCGACTGTTATCAGGGAACAAAATTTTAGTCTTACCATGTACACAAAATCTTACCCTTCTTCTACACAACTCAAGTAGTATGTAGACAAAATCATGGTCCTCAAAGAAACACTGAAACTTCACGATGTGTTTGAACGAAATGTCTCTGTGAATACTGATCTCTTGGGTCATCTACAAGAACATCACAAATTCTAAATAAGAAACTTCTGTACCAGAAAACCAACAATCTGAATATATGCGATAACAAAGGCCAGCAGATCAGCTGTGCAGTAACTGCAAAGCTGATCAGCGCCTTTATTTTCGCTCCATAGATATCACAAATGTCTCTTCACATTCCAGATCTGAATTTCAAGCTTCTATTTTCTGTGGAGCCTTTTAAAGCCTGGTTTGTATCCGACATGGTCAGAAACTAGAATGTTGCTTTTCTCATGCGGCGGCTCATTTGTTGTTTGGTGTCTATCTTGTTTAAATAATCATTATTCAAAGCTGAAGTTAGTCTTATTGTTTAAAGCAAATCTTGCATGTTGTCTTGGTTGGAAACATAGAAGTCAGTTCAAGTGTTTTCTTGTGAACGTCTTGATTGAACCGAACAAAGGCAAAGGTCTTAAAAAAATCATTTCACTAGGAGCCTAGAATGCACTGCCTTCTATCAGGTACTTTTTGATTTCAAATTTCAATATAAAGTTAAATCAAATTAACGAAGATATTGTCAGTTACCATCCCAAACTCATTTTAATCAACAAGTATCAATATACATGTATAGAGGATATTCAAGTTTTTGGAGTGAATATGAGTTTTATTTCATTGAGTGAAGTGAAAAAAAAATATATGTCATGAGTGCCGAAGGCACGAATGAAATATATAATTTTTCACTTCACGAGATGAAATAAAATTCATATTCACGACAAAAACTTGAATTTTCTTTTTATTATATTGCATGTAGTCATTGTAACGTTGCGTGCTAAAGCATATGACGTCAAAATCTTAAATGACGTCATTACGCCACCTCATTACGCCACGTCATTACGTCGCTATTGTGTGTGAACGTTCATTGCGTCAACAATAGCATAGATTATAAAATTTAGTTATGTATAAATTAGAAATGAAACGGTGGAATTGTAATTTGCCTATTCCCACATCTTATATTTTCACATGTGAAAATATAACTTTTTTATATTTTCACATGTGAAAATATAACTTTTCAAATATTGGTTATATTCAATACATATTTCTCTATATTTCATCACTTGCCATATAATATATATCATAAACATGCTGAGGCTACAGTTCAGCTGAAACGACCAGCACCATCTATATTTACCTTGTCTTTCTGGTGCTGTTTGACAAGGAGGTTCTTTGACACAATCTTCCCAGCATACACCTCCTTGGTGTCGATATCCTGTAGCTCGTAACATTTTGCAAATCCACCCTGTAAACAGATTTATAAAAGATTAGTTAAACCATCAAATTCCAAAATACATGTACAAGGGCAAAGATCTGACAAAAGAGATCTTATGGCAATAAAGTTCAAATAAAAGTTGGTATTTGTAAAAAGTGAAAGGTAAAGCCCTCGTAACTTTGTAAGACTAAGTATTTCCTGAAAATTTTCTTCATAATAGCAGATATACATTGCATACAGGTAATGTATATGGGACGTTTTGATACTTAATATTAATTCAAATATAGCAAAACACACACCGTCCACTGTTTCACGGCTAACAAACCTTTAAATGCGTACAGGGATTTTCCTACCTTTTCAAAACAGGGACCCGGGACCAATGATTTTGGGAAAAATAATACGTATATCAGTCAAAGTGGGAAAATGGATACAAAACAGAACATGGGATATTATGCATATTTGGTGTTAATTTGAGGATATTTCTCAAAAAAAAAAATGTTTTGAGGGTATGATCTACCCATCCACAACAAATGAACAAGGATTTATTTATTATTTTGGGATTTTTTACCTGAAAATTGGGAAATTTTACACATTTTTTCAATTGGGAAAGGGGCCCGTAATGGGCCCCAAAATCAGCCCAGGAAAATCCCTGGCGTAACCGCGGTTAAGAAAAGAAATCCGATTCATGTCCTTCCGGTTTCGCATCAGATGGCCAACAAAAGGTAAAGAAACTTTTGCAGCTCATGTTTCCGAGTAAAATATTTCGATTCGAAGACAAATATTATAATTCTTTCAATGCTATTTTATTAGTTAGACATTGCTATATTTGGACCCCAAAGGATTTCCAGATTTTTATTCCCTACCCCAAAACACATTTTGGGATTGCATTGTACACGACGAAAATGTGGGTCAGTCGAAGGGATATTTTTAGATTTCCGCTCATTACGTCCATATTCACGGAAAGCAATACAGTGCGCAGATGATTTTAACATTGTGTGAGGTCTGGTGACCGTTTCGTTGCCTCTGGCCAATGCATTCTATGCATTAAAAGCTGTGTCAACATTTCGGTTACGAATTTAATCATTAGAATGATAGCAATATAATCATCATAGAACACATGTATTAAAGTTTTTGTTAATTGTTTTACGCTGAAGATTATTGTCACAATAGGTGCTTACTCAAATTTGGTGTGTTTGTGATATTTGCAGTGAAAATGTTTGATATAAAATAATACAAACTGTCTATGAAATACATGTAATACAAAAGTTCACATGCATGATATTCCTGTTCATGAAGACGATTTTACAGCATTCTCATTCTGTATACTTTAATTTGTTTTTTCTTGGTTTTATGTCTTTCAAAACGCTTTACAGGGAAATAAATACCATAACTTGAACAGGTTGAGGTTTTCGAACGTATCTTGAAATATATCCTTCATATTTTAATGATTAAATGCGTACCCATCTTTTCCTTCCCTTCAAATCGGGCACTAACACAACGAAATACTGGCACAGACATCAGATGCAATTAAGTTAATACATCTGTAAATTTGTCGTGGAGCAATCACTAAAATTTGATATTTACCAGCAAATTGTCCAATTTTTAGTTGTATTTCGCCGACTTTGGCCTTGTTGGAACACCGGGTTCGAAGAAGGGAATAAATAACTCAAAGACCATCAAATTATTTTGCGAGCTACTTTGGTGCTGACTTACAATAGTAAATAAGTGACAAAATAGCATTCATAGATAATCGATATATTTCTGTACTAAAATATAATCATCAATCGATCCTAGTAGTGTATGTTTTGTTTACCTTTTCTTGGTCTTCATATGCGCAACCGGAAGGGCGTGAATCGGATTTTCTTTCTTAACCGGCGGTTACGCATTTAAAGGTTTGTTAGCCGTGCTGTTTGAAACACTGACAATCAGTCAGGGACAAAACCATAACAGGTTGTCAAAAACAAATTACTAGATCAAGTTATAAAATTTTGAAAGTTTTGCTAAAAATAACTTGTAGAAGTTATTCACCCATTTTTCAACTTCGCACAATTTCAGAGATCCCACTGAATTTTGAAATTTGAGGTATACTGGCTTAATTTTTTTAGTTTTACACCCCCTATGTATGGCCTTTATAAGAAGGTTTGCAAATTTTCATTTGAGGGTACATGACAAATTTTAGGGGTAAAAAACCCTCGAAAAGGGTAAATGGGAACCCTGAATTTTCACAGGCAAGTGGCCATTTTTATGAAAGATCTTTTACATCACTTTATGACCAGGCAATAAAATTATGTTTGCATCCAGTCTTCGCAAAAAGTGCCGGTCTGTCAGACAAAATACTTTATTATGTCGGATGAATGTCCAGCAAAAGTTACCAAATTCACAATGATATCTGTCCTACAAAATTGGGTTTTGTCCTGCAAAACATGGCAGTCTGCCAAATAGTTGTCCTGATTTCCCTAAGACTTTGCATCATCTAGAAATGCAAAAGAATTTATAGCCTTTCTAATCAGTCAGGGACAAAACTTGAACAGGTTATACAAATAATAACCGACTCATAACTGAATCAAGTTACAACTTTTTTAAAACCCATAAGAAATAAACCAGGGATTTTTTTTGCAATTTTGGGGAGGGACCCTAGGGCCTTTCGGATTGGGAAAATAAGCGGCGTAAACAGTGAAGTTGGGGAAATTTCACAATTCCGATTAAATATCGGAAAAGATGGTGATGACGTCATTTATAACATTACCTGTGAACTCACGGGTACAGAGTGAATAAATACACAGACTTAATACACATATTTGTGCTTGAAAATTGGTCTTAAATTGTTAATATACATCGAAATCAAAGCTAAAATAACTAAAATAAATTGAACTTAATGTTAGAACCACTGAAAAAGAATTATCCGCCATCTGTCTGAAAAAAAAAAAAAAATATTTTGGCAAAGTTGTTTTAAACTTGTGTTTCTGAGAAAGAGTAACTGTTACATGTAATTGGATCACTTTGTCAGTTCACATTTTTTCTAGATTTGTTTTTATTTAACCACAGCTTATATTTCACGATTCTATTTTGTACATGTAATTACGATAATTTAATAGAATAATAGATAGAAATGGACAATAACCGTGCCGTTGAAGTTGTTGGAGTTTTAATATCAAAGGCAAGCGCGTGTGATATGTTATTTAAAATCTTAAATATGTCTCCTCCAAAAACAGATACTACAAAACGACAGCAGAAATACTACAGCGTTTAATGGTCATATAAAATTTCAATGTAATTTGAAACTGAAGTGCCAGAAATTGTGTGCATATTGAATAACGAAAGATAAAAATCGCCCGCGCTTGCGGGGAATGCTGAGGAATAAAAATATTTAACTATAAATAAACACGGAAATATTGCACTATTCAAGATATTTTCCTTCCAAATTAAAAAAAATATGCATTCTGGAAACAATCTTGCCTCATTACACAACACTTTAAACCTTTGGGCGTTTTGGGTCATTTGTGCAAAATAAACCATACTTTAATAAAGCCGCCATTATTGATTTGTACCCGTGAGAGTTACCCGGATGCTGGCTGATGACATCACGGCATCTTTTCCGATAATCGGAATATTCCAAACTGGTAATATGTAACAAGAGGACCAATGGCCATGTAAACGCTCACCTGAGACCTGCTGCATATACCAATAAACATGTGTGAATGTTATGGTATTTAACCCCAGTGCAGGGGCAGATGAAGCCCTTGGGCCATTTTCTTCTCTTATTTTTCAGAATAATCAATATTCTGTCCATTTGCCAATTTCCTGCTGGCTTTTCCCTTCAAATGACATTTTAACAATTTTCCCCATTTAAATGCATGGTCAACCCATGTTGACCTTGCCATAAACTGGGTCAAGGTCATCACAGGGTCATGATTATGTATACATTGTAGTAAAGCCATAGATGCTTCACACCAAGTTTCTTTGAAATAGGTCCACCTGTTCCAGAGAAGAAATTTTTTGAAGTGTTTTTACCATATATGGGCATGGCGGCCATCTTCGTCATGTGACCTTGATTATTTATATATACATTGATTCCCCCATTCTGTAGATGCTTCACATGAAATTTGGCTTTGATTGGCAAAGCGGTTTCAGAGATGTTTGAATAGTATGGTAATATACATGTATAATGCCCCGGGGTTGGGGCAAATATGCCCCTGGGGTCCAATTTTTTTCAAAATCATTAATAGTCAGTCCTACTGCCCATTTTCTGCAAGACTTTCACTTTAAATGACATTTTAAAGGTTTTCCCCATTCAAATGCATTGGCGACCTATGTTGACCTTGCCGTAAAATAGGTCAAGGTCATCCAAAGGTCATTATTTATAAACACATTGTAGTACTTCAGTCCCCGATGCTTCATGCCAAGTTTCGTTGAAATAGGTCCATTGGTTCAGGAGAAGAAGATTTTTGAAGGGTTTTTCCCATATAGGGGCATGGCGGCCATCTTGATCATGCAACCTGGATTACTTATATAAACACATTGATTCCCCCTTCCCATAGATGCTTCCTATAAAATTTGGCTTTGATTGGCCAAGTGGTTTCAGAGAAGAAGATCAATGAATATTTTTGTAATATACATGTATTATTGCCCCGGGGTGGGGGCAGACCAACCCCTGTGGTCCATTTTTTTTTCAGAATTACCTACCTTCAGTCCATTTGCCCATTTCCTGCAAGTTTTGCCTTTCAAGTAACATTTTAACAATTTCCCCATTCAAATGCATGGGCGACCTATGTTGACCTTGCCGTAAAATAGGTCAAGGTCATCCAAAGGTCATAATTTATAAACACATTGTAGTACTCCAGTCCCCGATGCTTCCTGCCAAGTTTCGTTGAAATCGGTCCAGTGGTTCAGGAGAAGAATAATTTTGAAGAGTTTTTACCATATATGGGCATGGCGGCCATCTTGGTCATGTGACCTGGATTATTTATAAACACATTGGTTCCCCCTTCCCATAGATGCTTCATATAAAATTTGGCTTTAATTGGCCAAGCGGTTTCAGAGAAGATCTTTGAAAATGGTGGCCGACGATGGACGGACGACTACGCTGGATCATGGCCATCCTATAAGCTCACCTTGTGAGCCTAACGGCTCAGGTGAGCTAAAAATGAAGTTTACTCACTTAGAATCAATTAAAACATCTAATATTCAAAGTTAAACACCATTTCAAACACCAGAGTTTAAATTAAACAATATTTGGGACTGTTTAAAATTATTTTCAGCTGAAATTGGGATTTTTTTCCTCCACATTGGAAAAAAGTCACCTAAGTGCCATTGGGAATGGGCCCCCCCTGAGACAACAAAAAAATCCCTGTAAACCGAATCAATAGAGCAGGTCTGTTAACTGCATTCTAGCCCTGGAAACAAAACTGGCAGTACAAACGGTGACCACATGTGGAAACAGATAATATGCGGGTAAAAAATGTAGAAAACTGTTTGGCGCAGTGTTTGGTTGTGTTGAGGCATAACATCCAAGACAACAATTTTTCAGTCATGATAGGACAGAGCCACCACTACCTGGACTTTACAAGTACTCTGGGGAGTCAATCATAAATGTGTCTCGCATCGTGGCGCACCCCTGGTGAAGTATTGTCAGTTTGGCATATCACCAGTAAACCATTCAGATTCAAGAACACAACACAGAGCCGCCAATGGGCATCGAAGCCAGAACCTCTTGATTTGGACATGTCGTGCTCAGAACTGTGGAAATCAAATTCCCTGACAATTTTCTGACGTTGTAAAAATTAAAAAATTCCCATACTTTTCCCCCCACGCGTGGCAACCGTGTTGGAGTTGACTTCACCACGCTCCCCTGTACTGTAGGCCTGATCTGTAGGGCAGTGTGAACAATTTTTAGGGAAAATGGGAAAACAACCAAAAGAAAAATGTAAACACACAAAATGAATTTAGTATTACAAGAATATAATATAAAATAAAACATGGATTTTTATTTTGTTAAGACTTAAGCTTTACAATGGCAAGACAGATCAATTTGTTCAGCCATTTGCATTCATGTCTGAACTTGTTCAACTTTTTTGACAATTGTCAAAGATTCGCTTTAAGGCGATACTAATGCGCTTTGCTGATTGATTAACAGACATGAAACATAAACAAACATAGAAGCGACAGGCTTATCCTCTGATCACATAAAACCTCGGATTCCTTCACACAATCTGTATCCTATATACCTTGCCAAGGAATCTTCCCTTCAGATAACGTTTTCCATTTGACGGATTTATTATCATGTCAGGAATGTTTTCCTTTCGTAATTCCTCCCGTTTAGTTGCACTAGATGTCATGTTTATTTCGGAGTAATTGTCTTTTATCTTCAGTTAATTCTAAGGTGTTTTCTGGGAAAAAAAATCTATGATTTGAAAACAGGTAAGTTCATTCTCTCCCGTGTGTTACTTTCAAATTTGACGAACACATTTCGGAATAGGAAACAAAATTTGATTGGTTCAAATAGGAGTGGAGGCTTTTGATTGGCTACTAGTACCGCCACCTAGCGAGCGTGTTGGTTCCCGAATTCTGACGTATAACATAGATTTTACAACGGATCATTTGATTGGTGGAAGTAAAAATAAAAACCAATAGAAAGCTGTTTAACATATGACATATTTCTGAATCTTGCAAACGCTTGAACGCGTAATAAAAACCGGTACTATGTACTACCTGTGGGAATCGAACCAAGGACCTCTCGTTTCGGATGATCTACCACTACGGTTCTCGCCGCTGTCGCAACATCCAAAACTCATATTTCGGCAGGTGCATTTTTGCTTTTTTGTTCAGTTTAGCATGGCGAATGAAATGTATGGAATGATTACATTTTGCAAAGCTAATTTTGAGATGAGCAATGTGTTCATACGACTTATTAAAACAGTAGCTCCACGGCCGAGTGGTTACGGTCGCTTATTTCATTACTTCGGTCGATTATCTCACCGCTGTGCCCACTGTTGTTTTTATCAGAAGAGGTAACATCATTACCTTAAGATAAATGCTGAATAGATTTTAAGAACACCTGCCGCCTGGAACACTGTTTCAGTTCTAAAATAGAATAAAAGTTTCCTGATTTACAAACAAACGGCAAACTCGAGTGAACAAATTTGATTGGCCTTGATGCTCAAACGGCAAACTCGAGTGAAAAGGGCTGTAAGGTAATGTTGTCATCTCTTCTGATAAAACATTGTAATTGTTTGGTTAAAGCACATTTTTTATTTCAAAATTCTTTGCACAACATATACAATGCATATTAAGAACACACATTTGAAACAGGATAGAGACAAAAGCAGAGTTTCATCAATTTAAGCAGTTACCTGATCGGTATCTACATGGCAAAAATTCCACATAGTAAGTTAAACATTTCACTCGAGTTTGCCGTATCAAAGGTCATTTAGTTTGAAACTGTCACTCAAATCAGCAGATCAATCAATCCAGATGTCTTGGTGGACAACATGAAAAGAAACTCAGATCTTCGGAACACATGGTCTTCTTGTGTGATGCAAATGCTCAAACGGCAAACCCGAGTGAAAGGGACTGTAACTTGTACAATTTTAAAGATAGCCATTTCAAATACGGGTGACACAGAATAACGTGTTTGCTAACAGCAGATTGAATTCCATATTTTTGCGAACACAGAAACATTATGTTTTTCTGTGTCAATAAAGAGTACACATAAACGAAAAGTCGCAAGAATTTGTGGTGATGAAAAGGTACAAGTAGGCAAAGATCAGGAAAAGGCGCAATCAGAAAAAGATTCCCACTCCAAAAACCGAGGTGGGAAAAAAACAAACTAACAATCAGGTACCTATACCATGAAACATATCGTAAGCCGAATGAGCAGCTATTTTCCCAATACGGGTGGCCACTCAGTTACCTTAACTCAAACTATGAAAACACACATAAGGCGCCAACAGCACAAAAAAAAATTAAACACCATTTATTTTTATTCGTTTAAAAACCTCTGGTGTTCACTTTATTTTTCTTAAAACGATAATTCATCATTCATTTTCTGATTGCTTTTCGTAAATCAGAATTGATTTTGTGAGTCACTCAGACTAACTTTGACTTAGTCAACAACATGAATAAGTGGCAAAAATGTTCAAAACGATGGTAAATGTGGTACACTTTAACAATTGTCTTAAAAACAAAAATCGGGCTTTGGTGCAAATGATATGGGTAAAAACTTCTTTCAAAAGAATAATACTGTCTAAAACACAGTTGTATACTGTTCATAAAATGAAATGCACCTTACAAATTGGCCGAAATTGGCAAAATTTCAAGAACGTCTAAAATTGAATTCGGGGGAGTAGCAAAATGCAAATTGTCCTAAATTGAAGTCGTATACTGTAGTAAAGTTTCCTGCTGTCGAATTCTAAATCATTGTCTTAACCTTGATTTTATCATTAAGAGAAACGTTTATCAATGAACCGGGAGTTCTGAAAAACGATCAGAAATTTTAACTGAGGGTAGGCTTTGAGAGAGTCACATTTATGTTAACTAACATTATTCAATCGAAAAAGGGACATTATTTGCCCGAAAGGCGACCAAAATGCCGATTTTCGAAAGAATTTATTATTTTTCATAAAAACGCATTTTTGAAAATCCTAGTAAAGTTTTCCTTTTCATGAAATTAAATTGATTTTGCGTTTTTATGATTTGCTTGAACACAATAATCATACTCAAAGCAAAATTTTATTAAATTATTCTCTCGATTGTGTTTTTTAGAGAAAAATGGTGATTTCATAAAACAAATTGGGTGATGTTAAGGCATGTATGAATGAAAATGATGATGATTTTAAAAGATCAACATTTACATGTTGGTTTTGGATTTGATAAAACATTATAAGGGAATTTTGGATTCTTCTATGTTCTAAAGTTTGCCAATTGAGAATATTTCTGTTACACTACTGGTGAGGCTGTTGTCATTCAGAATATATCTAGCTGCTGCTCTCTGTACTCTTTCGATTTTGTAACGTTATTGTCTCCTGCCAGGGATGCCAAACTGGGTCACAGTACACAAGCTGAGGACGAACATATGTGTTATAGGCTGTCTCTTTTAATTTCTGATTGATGGTCTGTATTTCTCTTTATAAACTTGAGGGTATTAGATACTTTGGTTGATATGCTTTCAATATGAGATTTCCAGTTTAGGTCCTTTCTGATGGTGACTCCTAAGTATTTAGCAGTTTCAGTAGATTTAAGTTTATAGGGGTACATGATGGGATTGTGCTTATTGGATATTCTAATGACCTCACACTTATTGATCAGGGTTAAACTCCACTGACCAGGTTGATTCCCATTCTTCAAGTTTGTGTAGTCATGGTAAAATCTGATTGTACCTCCATGCCTACACAAGAATGGAAATTACTTAGCTCCATGGTGTAGGTAAGACTGTAAAGTTTCTGAATCTGATTTGGAATTAATTGTAAGGTATACTATTGTATCGTCAGCAATTAGGCGAGCTCTGCTTTTGAGAGAGTCAGGCGGGTCATTAATATATGCAAGAAATAAACATGGCCCTAAGACAGACAGAGAGCCCTGGGGAACGCCTGATAAGACAGGCTCTGTTGGAGACTGTTTACTTACAACCTACCTACCTCTTTTTTCGGGGGATTATGAACGGATCCCCTGATGTGGATCGAAGTTGTGTGCGTACTACCCTGTACCATACCAAGAGAAACGGCAGTGTCGAACAGTTAAATCGGATTAGCTGCTCCACTGCATAGTCATATTTTATTGAAGATATGGCATGGTCTATTAAATCGGACAGCTTCAATGATACCGGATTTTAGATAATAAGCATTTACGTGATCTTGATTTTGTCACATGTTAGTCAAAATGGCGATGCTGGCCGAACCACGTCGTAAGAAGAAAATACCGCTTGATCCTCGCGGTTCGAACTGGACAAATGGTAAATATACTTTCTGAGAGGTTCACCTTGTATTTGGGTTCATGAACAAATTTTTCCCTTTTCTATATGTCATCTTGATATAGTTTTTAGTCAAAGATGACTAAAAAAGGTTGTTACAAGCTTTCATGAAAAGCTTGGTACACACTAAACATTGACCAAATCCACATTAATTTGCTGATTCCAAGTTTTCCAAAAATCAATATTGGAAGTCTAGGTTACCTATAAAACCCCCTCAGTTAGACATTGGTCAATGCATCAAAGGCCTTTGATGTTGTCTGGCATCACTCTATCTTTTCAATATGGGCCTTACGCCTGCCAGTTGGAACATCCTGAAGGATAGTTATACGGGGATGTCTTTGGTGCTGTAAAGTTAGCAAACTGGCAGACTGAGCAGAACGAAATGGTAAAGTTAGCAAACTGGCAGAATGAGCAGATCAAAATGGTAAAGTTAGAAAACTAGCAGAATGAGCAGAATGAAATGGTAAAGTTAGCAAACTGGCAGAATGAAATGGTAATGTTAGCAAACTGGCAGAATGAAAAATGTCTTTGTTGATTTTCCCATTCTGCCCATTCTGCTGGCAGAATGAAATGGTAACATTAGCAAACTGGCAGAATGAAAAATGTTTGTGTCGATTTTCCAATTCTGCCCATTCTGCTGGCAGAATGAAATGGTAAAGTTAGTAAACTGGCAGAATGAGCAGAACAAAATGGTAAAGTTAGCAAACTGGCAGAATGAGCAGAACGAAATGGTAAAGTTAGCAAACTGGCAGAATGAGCAGAATGAAATGGTAAAGTAAGCAAAGTGGCAGAATGATCAGAACGAAATGGTAAAGTTAGCAAACTGGCAGAATGAGCAGAATGAAAATGTCTTTGTCGATTCCTATGGGGAATGGGAAAATCGACAAAGACATTTTTCGATTTTGCTCATTCTGCCAGTTTGCTAACTTTACCATTTCATTCTGCCAACAGAATCGACAGAATGGGAAAATCGACAAAGACATTTTTCATTCTGCTCATTCTGCCAGTTTGCTAACTTTACCATTTCATTCTGCCAGCAGAATGGGCAAAATGGGAATGTCAATAAAGACATTTTCATTCTGCTCATTCTGCCAGTTTGCTAGCTTTACCAGCCAGCAGAATGGGCAGAATGGGAAAATCGACAAAAACATTTTTCATTCTGCCAGTTTGCTAACTTTACCATTTCATTCTGCCAGCAGAATACTAGCCACTGCCTAAAAAATAGATACATTTAAGATTTTAAAACAATTTAACTATTTCAAGAATGCAATTGCTTATATTTTGGTTGATGAAAGGGAACATGGTTTTCGGGAAATAAGCTAGCAAATGATTTACATATGATAATATGAGCTGTGTCATTAGAATTTTTGCTTTATTGAAAACAAAGCTGTAGATCAGCTGTGTGTTCCCTACACAAATAGTACAATCCATTCTTCTTAAATTTCAAGCTACATCTACTAGACTGCTCCTGTGACTGTAGGGGTTGGTTTGTGTGGACCTGATCGGAAACCTAAATTGTTTTTTTTTTTCCAGCGAAGGCTGATATATTTTTTTCCAGATGACAACAAGTTCGGCCAGAAGTTGATGGAGAAGATGGGGTGGAGTAAAGGAAAGGGTCTAGGGGCCAATCTGGATGGCAGGATGGAACCTGTGAAGGCTAGCCTTAGGACAGACAATAGGGGTAGGTATGACTAGAGTAGGGATCTAAGGGGAAAGGATCTCGGGGCCAATCTAGATGGCAGGGTGGAGCTTGTGAAGGCTAGCCTTAGGACAGACAATACGGGTAGGTATGACTAGGGTAGGGATCTAAGGGGATTGGGTCTCAGGGCCATTCTGGATCATGATGGCAGGGTGGAGCCCGTGAAGGCTAGCCTAAGGACTGACAATAGGGGTTGATAATGGGTAGAGTAGGGATCTAAGGGGAAAGGGTCTCGGGGGCCAATCTGGATGGCAGGATGGAACCTGTGAAGGCTAGCCTCAGGACGGACAATAGGGATAGGCTAGACCTTTTTCAGTTATTTTTCATTTTAGTTTTGAAGAGATGGTTTTGTTCTGGTTTTGTTAGGTCCTGATTATCATTTACATTTTGCTTTTTGTTTCTGAGCTGTACAATTGTAGCTGCAGGAATGAGAAATGATTGTTCATAACTTAACTGGCTTTGAATATTCCAATATGTTTTAAAAACTAAGCTAACTTCCCATTATACCTCTACTGTGATAGATTTGTTCATTTACCTTGCTTTCAATTTTGACAGGTGTGGGTTGTTCCAAGAGTTACGCCGACAACTGGATAGCTCATCAGGATGACTTCAATGCCCTGCTAGCTAATCTAGGTCAGGACCACGGGGGTGGGGGTAACAGCTCCGAGGAGGAAGCCGTCAAAGTCAGTAGTCTAGAGGAAAAGTCCAGGACCTCTAAAGGCAGAGTACAGTAAGTTGGAAAAATTTAATCCCACTAAAGAGATAAAAATGACTTCTTGTTACTTGGTAATAAACTTCATATAGGTCCTTTAATAGAGTAAAAGTATTTTAAACTTTAATAAGAATGCCCATAGATCAATCATGTACAGCATGTCCTTTTTGTCTAAAATTTAAATATTCTGTAGATTTTGCCCCAAAAAGTTCAATATTTTTGACACATTAGATAACCATAGTACTCTTTAGCACTCAGGAATTGTCCCGATAAGACTTCAAAATGGTTGACCATGATGTTAAACCACAAATGAAACATACAGATCAAAACAATTTCATAAAATTAATGTTCCAACTAGAATTTGTTTTCTAGGTGAAAACTGATAACTCCCCCTTTCTAAGTGCATGTCCAAAATATGCAAGCAAGAGTTATAGCTTGTGCATCACATATCCTGTCATTCTGTTTTATAAATTTACCAAGTTTCATTGAAATATCTCTTACGGTTTTCAAGTTATAGAGCGGACACGAAATTGTATGGAAAATAATCAGAGGGAAATAACTCCAAAGATATGAAAGCAAGAGTTATGATTCTTGTGCATGACACATCGTCTCATCATGCTTTATAAGTGTACCAAGTTTCATTGAAAAATCTCTAATGGTTTTTTAGTTATAGAGCAGACACAAAATTGTATGAAAAATAGTCAAAGGGAAATATAAAGATATGCAAGCAAGAGTTATGGTTCTTTAGCATGACACATCATCTCATCGTATCGTGCTTTATAAGTGTACCAAGTTTCATTGAAATATCTCTTAAGGTTTTCAAGTTATAGAGCGGACATGAAATTGTATGGAAAATAATCAAAGGGAAATATCTCCAAAGATATGAAAAAGCAAGAGTTATAAATCTTGTGCATGACACATCGTCTCATCATGTTTTATAAGTGTACCAAGTTTCATTGAAATATCTCTTACGGTTTTCGAGTTATAGAGCAGACACGATGTTGTATGGAAAATGATCAGAGAGAAATAGCTCCAAAGATATGCAAGCAAGAGTTATGGTTCTTTAGCATGACACATCACTCACCGTGCTTTATAAGTGTACCAAGTTTCATTGAAATATCTCTTACGGTTTTCAAGTTACAGTTCAACCTCATTATAACACGCCTCATTATAAGGCGGTTTTCAATACAACATGGCCATGTCATGGCTCCCAAAATGATTATTTTGTTATATGTCTATTGTAAATAACCTCATTATAATGCGGTTCACTTATAACACGGTCTATTTCCATGGACCCCAAAGATAGCGTTATAATGAGGTTGACCTGTATAGAGCGGACATGAAATTGTATGGAAAATATCTCCAAAGATATGAAAGCAAGAGTTATAATTCTTGTGCATGACACATCGTCTCATCATGTTTTATAAGTGTACCAAGTTTCATTGAAATATCTCTTACGGTTTTCGAGTTATAGAGCGGACACGAAATTGTATGGAAAATAATCAGAGGGAAATAACTCCAAAGATATGAAAGCAAGAGTTATGGTTCTTGTGCATGACACATTGTCTCATCATGCTTTATAAGTGTATCAAGTTTCATAGAAATGTCTTTGACGGTTTTCGAGTTATGGAGCGGACACGATTTGTGATGGACAGACACACAGATGGACGGACAGACAGATGCACGGGGAAAAACAATATGTCTCCCGACCCTTTGGGGGGAGACATAATTATCAAAGTTTTTATTAAACTTTTTATGTTACAGTTACCATAAGTTTACCAAAGGCAAAGATTTGTCATTGAAATCGTCCAGTGATCTTGATTGTGTGTTTGGAAAGAGAAAATCACAGTCTGAGAGTAACACACCACTGAACCAGTCAGAGGTATGTGAGCTGCGACGCGAGAAAAACAATCTTCGAGGTTTCTGACCAGGTCCGACACAAACCAGCCTGTGCAGCTACAGAAGCAGGCTAGAAGCTTGAAATTTTGTACTAGCTGTGTAGCGAAAACAAAGGTGCTGATAAGCCTCGAGGTTACCACGAAGCTGGTCTGTGCCTTTGTTTTTGCAAAGGCAAAAATCTTGTTTTCCCATGACGCGGCTTAAATTGGAGTTATATTGCTAAGTTGGTGAGCTTTAAATACACAGGAGTTAATTCTTGGGTAAGCCTCATAGACTTTGGACAGTTTATGTCACCTATACTATTAGCATAGCGCACATTCTATCTTCATTAACTATTAAACATCTGTTATTTCTCTAGTTAGCACAAGAGGGATAATGACATATTATTTTCATGGTCAAATCTTCAGGATTGATTGAAAAAAAGGCATTTTAAGTCACCTGCTTGATGATAAATAGATATTTATGAGTGGTACAAACATGCATTTTCATGATAGTGTTATTTTCTTCTAGGCCAACTCTGATGCCTCAGACACGGAGGAAATTCCTACATCAGGACTAAAAACTGTGAAGAGTTCGGACAGTGTCCAGAGCTACTTTGCGAAGAAAATGGCTGAGAAGAAAGCAAAGCTCACTGGGAATTATGTCAAAGACGATAGTCATCTTGAATCTACCATTGAAGAAAAAACAGAGGACGATATGATCAATGGTATTGAAGATAGGGATGAGCCAATCTCGGATGTGCAAGTTGACCAGAAAGAAAAAAAGAAAAGTAAGAAAAAGTCAAAGAAAAATAAAAAAGCAAAAGAGGAAAAGGTTGATGAAGAAGGGATCTGGTTTGGAGGGAAAAATGAAAATGACAAAGTAGAAAATGATTCAGATCAGGCAGACAAAAATACTGATGGAAAATTAACAGATGATTTAGTAAATGTTAATTGTAATGATAATGAAAATAGTGACAATGCAAGAGTAAAGAAAAAGAAGAAAAAAAATAAGAAAACTAAACCAGAAAAAGTTCCTGATTGTGAAAAAGTTGAAGCAACTTCTGAAAATGCTACAAATGAAAGTAAGGTAGATGTACAAGATGAAAGTACTGACCAGGTTGATGAAATAATACCTAAGAAAAAGAAAAAGTCAAAGAAAAGTAAAAATAATGATAACGGAAGTATAAGAATAGATATAGCAACAGATGTTGCTTCAAATGAAGTCAGACAGGACAGGGAAAAAGTACAAGAAAATGGCAATGAGTGTGATAAGACAGACGTAGATAGTCTTAACATAAAATCAAAAAAGAAAAATAAAAAGTCAAAGAAAAGAACAGAAACAACTTCAGATATGTCAGTTAATCACAAAGATGGTGATTCTGAATTGCAAGAATCTCAAACTCCAGCTAGTGAAATGGATCAAGCTACACCTTCAAAGAAAAGGAAGATAGAAAAGGTTGACAGTGGCACGAAGAATGCTAAAGAAACTGAAAGTGAGGGTAAAGAAAGTGATAGTAAGAGGAGAAAAAATGGTTCAGATGATTTTCTAAATTATGATTGCGATAGTGCTTTTAATGGTGCTAATCTGTCCCAAGTAAAGGGGTACTCAGGTTTGACAAAGAGGGTTGTTGTTAATGGATTGAAAAGAAGATATAGCAAGAAATTTCAGCAGGATTGAGCATGACCTAAATTGACCTTGCATGGCCATTATATGCATATAAGAGTAGTACTAAAATGTTGATAAAAATTTAGCTTACTTTCCATGTTTCATAGCAGTAGGTGTTCAATAAAATTGTCTCATGAAGATTGTGATTCCAAGCATATGAGCCACCTCATGAGAATACCAGCAATCTGCATATGTGAAACAAAAGAAGCGAAGCTGATCAGCACCTTTGTTTTCACTACATGGATAGTACATTCCTCTACTTTCTAAATCCAAAGTTTCCCGCCTCTAGCCATATTCTGTGCTTGTACAGCCCGGTTGTGTAGGACCTGTTCGGAAACCACATTATTGGTTTTCCCAAGAGGCGGCTCACATGTTATCATGGGAATGTAAGCAAAATTTATAATGTGTAATTAACCAAATATTAATCTATAGTGCTATTTCTTTGACCATGCCAGCTGACCTTTGATAACAGTTACACTAACAGTTACATGTAGAAGAATTGTACTATCCCTGTAGAGAAAACAAAGGCGCTGATCAACTTCGCGGTTATTGCAAAGCTTATCTTTGTTTTAACGTATGCATAAATCCAGTTTTCTCAAGATGCAATTCATTTAACGGACAGAGATCAGCTGTTACAAAACCATTAAATAAGAGGATATTTACTTTTTTGAGGTGAATACCAAATATATTTCATAGAGTGAGTTGAAAACATCAAAATTTTCATGTATGTGTTTGTTGATCAGACTGCTTCAAATAGACATTTTGTGTAATGACATTCCGATCAGGCCAATAAAACATGTCAACATGAAAAATGAGCCGCCTCGTGAGAAAACCAACAATCTGCATATGCGAAAACAAAGACACAGATCAGCTTCGCGGTAACCGCGAAGCTGGTCCGTGCCTTTGTTTTCGCTACACGGATAGTACTATTTCTCCTCTACTTAAATCCAAAATTTCAAGGTTCTATCTCTTTTTCTGTGCTTGTACAGGCTGGTTTGTGTCGGACCTGTTCGGAAACCACATTGTTGGTTTTCCCACGAGGCGGCTCAAATGTCTAATGAGAGTAGAAAACCCCATGGTAGTATTAACAAACAGTAGTCACAACTGGTAAAGCGGCACGGTAAAAGAAAAAACAATAACACTAGTTTTATATGCAAGACATATTGCAAACAAGTGGCTTATACCATATTTGCAGATGACCGCATGATGAATGCTATTTGAAATGAAATGAAATTTGTGCTTGTTGAAGTGTGAAACATAAAGTCTACCTACTGTTGAAAATTGTTTGTCTTTATGAAACGTCTACCATGATTGTGATGAGAGGAATTAAGATTGTCTTTAGTGATTAAATGTTATTTATTTTACTTCAGATACAATGAATTTACATGTTAATAGTGGTTATCACGAAACTGTGACGAAAGCATGCCCATGCAATATATAGAAATTTTTTTTCAGCTTTAAATATTGAAAATTTCAGTAGAAAATTGTTGATATTTGTTATTTTTGCTCAAAACAAAGATTGTGGGTACACATTAGAACTTACTGCCTCGCTGAGGCGGTTCTAACGAGTACCCACAGTCTATGTTTTGGAGCAAAACTAAGAAAAATGGGTATATTCATACCCCAGTTTTGCTATATAAATGTGGGGTATAGTGGGTATACATTTCACGGACATGTTTTCCTGATGAGTGATTATGGGTGGCGAAGGAAACTAACTAAATAACGGAGAAAAACCTCCAACCTTGGATGTGCAAGCACTACCCTGCTACATGCTTTGACTCTGATTGAACACTGACTGCAAAGGTGACAAGCGAGTGAGTGAATTACTACGCTATCCTGTAATCAAGTTCATCCAAGCCAAGTTTGAGAATTTTAAAATACAACTTTCTCAGTGCCTCTATATTTTGGCATTTTTAGCTCACCTGAGCTGAAATAGGAAAGGTACTCTAGCCTGCATCGGTGCATGCTTACGCTGTTCACACTTTCAAACAAATATATCTGAGACCACCAGACCAACTGCAGTCAAATTCAATCTGAAGCACCACGGGGGTGGGGGAAAGGTTGTGTGAAATTGGATCAGAACTCTGGTTTCCATGGCAACAGATAGCTCCCATAGACTTAAATGGGTAAAACAAAAATCTTTTCTGAAACCGCAAGGCACAGAGCTTTTATATTTGTGTGTAAAAAAAAACAAAAAAACTTTGACACAGATTCTAGTGATTAAATGAACCAAACTAAGGAATATATGAAATGACAAAACGGAAAGATCAAAACTACAATATACAGCATATATCTGCGTGGGTATTTAAATATACATGCATGAAGAGCAAAATGACTCGCTTTTTCCCAATAACCTAGCCATCCGGCTAACATCAAAGCAGAGGCAGACAGAAAACATGGATAAATCACAGCAGAAACATCATGGAATGGTCAATATTGGAGGGCTAAATTCTATTTAATGGGGGCCAATCTTGTGATTTGACAACAAAAACTTGTGCAGTTATAATAAAAGCTTCCTAGTTCGTTAATGAAGCAACACAGTAAACAGCCCATGTGAGGGGAGGCGGTTTCAACGTGTACCCACAATCTATGTTTTGAGCAAAAACAATGAAAGTTTTCACTTTTTACGACTAAAGAGAAATCTGTATGTTACATGGGCGTGTTTTCGTAACGTTTGGGATACCATGAGAGGAAGGAGTCTATGCAAGAAAACTGGTCTTCGGGGTTTCCGACCAGGTCTGACACTGACTGGCCTGTACAGTCACAGAAAAAGGCTAGAGGCTTAAAATTTTGGCTATAAGTAGAAGAGGAATTTGCACTATCCGAGTAGCGAAAACAAAGGCACTGATCAGCTGTGTAGTTGCTGCATGGCTGATCTGCGCCTTTGTTTTCACCAGTTTTCTCATGATGCAGCTCAAATGCGACTGTACATACCCAGTCTTACAAAAACAAGAGGACCAATGGTCCTGTAAACGCTCACCTGAGAGCTGCTGTATATACCAATAAACATGTTTGAATATTATAGAAAATAGTCCCCATGTAGGGGCAGATGAAGTCCTGGGGCCATTTTTTTTTTTTTTCAGAATAATCGCTATCCTGTCCATTTGCCAATTTCTAAGTTTTTCCCTTCAAATGACATTTTACTTGAACAGTTTACCCATTCAAATACATAGGCAACCCATGTTGACCTTGCCTTAAAATAGGTCAAGGTCATCACAGGGTCATGATTTATATACACATTGTAGTGCTTGAGTCATCGTTGCTTCATGCCAAGTTTCTTTGAAATCTGTAAACCAGTTCCGGAGAAGAAGAATTTTGAAGTGTTTTACCATATATGGGCATGGCAGCCATCTTGGTCACGTGACCTGGATTATTTATATATACATTGGTTCCCCTTTCCTATAGATGCTACATATAAAATTTGGCTTTGATTGGCCAAGCGGTTTCAGAGAAGAAGATCTTTGAATATTATTGTAATATACATGTATATTGCCCCAGGGTGGGGGCAGACCAACCCCTAGGGTCCAATTTTTTCAGAATCACATATCTTCAGTCCATTTGCACATTTCCTGCAATTTTTTCCTTTCAAATGATATTTTATCATTTTTTCCTATTCAAATGCATGGGCAACCTATTTTGACCTTGCCGTAAAAGTAGGTCAAGTTCATCCAAGCGTCATAATTTATAAAACATTGTAGTACTCCAGTCCCCGATGCTTCATGCCAAGTTTCGTTGAAATCGGTCCAGTGGTTCCGGAGAAGAAGAATTTTAAAGGGTTTTTACCATATATGGGCATGGCGGCCATCTTGATCATGTGACCAGGATTATTTATAAACACATTGATTCCCCCTAACCAAGGAGTTTCTATATATAGAAACTCCTTGCCCTAACCATAGATGCTTCTTATAAAATTTGGCCTTGATTGGCCAAGTGGTTTCAGAGAAGATCTTTGAATATTTTTGTAATATACATGTTTATTGCCCCGGGGTGGGGGCCGACCAACCCCTGGGGTCCAGTTTTTTTCAGAATCACATATCTTCAGTCCATTTGCACATTTCCTGCAAGTTTTTCCTTTCAAATGTCATTTGATTTTCCCCATTCAAATGCACGGGCAACCTATGTAATAATGTTGACCTTGCCGTAAAATAGGTCAAGGTCATGCAAAGGTCATTATTTATAAATACATTGTAGTACTCCAGTCCCTGATGCTTCATGTCAAGTTTCGTTGAAATCGGTCCAGTGGTTCCGGAGAAGAATTTTGTAGGGTTTTTAAAATATATTGGCGTGGCGGCCATCTTGGTCATGTGACCTGGATTATTTAAAAACACATTGATTCCCCCTTCCCATAGATGCTTCATATAAAATTTGGCCTTGATTGGCCAAGCGGTTTCAGAGAAGAAGATCTTTGAAAAGTGTGGAGGGCGGACGGACGGACGCCGGATCATGGCCATCCTATAAGCTCACATTGTGAGCCTAACGGCTCAGGTGAGCTAATAAATAAGCCCACTGGTTCTGAAGATTTTTAGGCATTTTTGAGCCAGGCAGCCATGTTGAGCATGTTACTATTTTCATAAACAAACAACCCATGGGGACTCCACATAAAATTTGGCACTTATTGGCCAAATGGTTTCAGTGATCTCACGATTATGGACCAATGGACAACAACAATGAGATGATGGATCACAGGTAAAGTATTAGTTTACTATAAGCTCAGCAGGCGGGCCTTTTGCTCAGGTGAGCTAACAACAGACTGCTAAAGTTTCTGATAACTCATTTCCTTTTTTTCTCCCTATAGCCTGTATTACAAAATGGGCATCGCGATCTTGAGTTTAAATCCAATGTTAGCGGCCCCCGTGGCCGAGCTGTTTATAAGAGCGCTGTTTCTTAATCACTGGATCATCTCGCTGGTGTGTCACGTGAGACAAGCCAAGTTCTGCTGTTGTTTTTATCGGGATTCTCTGTTATCACCCACCTAATGATTGGCTCGGCTCATATGATCTGAAATAATCTTGAAAGGGACGTAAAACTGAATTTAAAAAAAAAATCCGATGTTACAACAAAGTAGGACAGAGTCAACCACTGTGCCCCGGTCCTACCGGTCATCGGGGTTTCCGGACAGTCACAGAAGCAGGCTAGAAGCTTGAAAGGACCAGTCTCCATAAGGGGGTTTTGGTGGTACCTGAATATTTGAATAATATTTTGGTAGCATATAGCTACATAAAGAGGACATGCACTGGTGGAAAGTTTGAGTTGAACGGGCTTTTGGTTTGGTAGTTATGGGAAATTAAAGTGGGTGGGGTAATTCCATACCTGTTTTACCTGAAGGAGAAAATCATCAATTTTCATTATTTTTATAAAGTGTGGGCAAAAAGTTTTATCATACAATGAAAGGACGTTAGTCACATAGTAGATTGGTATAAGGATTAATTATGTGCCCCTGAAAATTACTGAAAAATATTACATTGATACCAGGTCTTGAATTATGAGTATTTTTTATCGACCAACTTTGCCAAAAACATGAACACGTCTCTACAAAGCTACATAATCAAACCATATTTTGAGGAAATATTGTACAATGCTTGTGTATTGCAAAATTATGGGGATTTTTGTGTAGCTCAGTTAAATTATGACTTATGTGCCCTTGAATGCCAGAATCTGACATGAAAATGTAAAAAATGTGTAAGTTTTTGATTAAAGTTTCACTAGTTGTGTATATCTCATGAATCAGCCATCACAAACCATTCATATTTGGAATATAGGTACCCTATAGAGTTTGCTTTCTTTCCATGTGTGCTGACCCCAGGTTCCATGCCCGGGGATTGGGCTAAAGGTCAAAATCTAGGTCACCTTTAAAATGTGTTGTTTTCAATGTTAATGTTTCTTCTCTAACTCCATATCTTAAAGCCAATCATACGAATGTGCTCTTATTTGGATCATATATGCGCGGTAGAGTTTGCTTTCATTGCATGACACCATATCCTAGGTACCATCTCCAGGGGTGGGCCTACAGGTCACAATCTAGGACACAAACAATTTTTGTAAGTATATAACATGTCCACAGTCTAGTCAAAAAGAATTCATACATAGACCTTGTAAAGTTCGGACTTGAGGGTCAATGTGTGGGGATGAGGCTAGAGGTCAAAATCTAGAACTTCTCAAAAATGTATTTTTTTATACTTTTCCAAACAGATAGGTCTTAAGATCCTTGGTTTGATGTTCCTTTATATAGAACTTGGCCTGTAGAATTTGATGATAAACCCATAGTCAGATCTATATGCTCATTTTCATTCAGTTGATCGAGGGAAGACTGACATATTTCAAATGAATCCATTGTCAAATGGTGCGTCGTTTGTCTGACTTATTGCCTGTGACTTTTTGTTGCAACCTATTGGGTGACTATGTTTAACGAAAGTGCATGGAATATGCATACTCTGAGCAATGTTAAGGAAAAGGTGCAAGTAGGCAACAATCAGGGAAAGGCGCAATCAGAAAGAGAAAATATCCCTTTCCAAAAACCGAGGTGGGGGGGGGGGGGGGGAATTAACAATCAGGCCCTTATACATGTACCATGCAGACATATCGTAAGCCGAATTAGGCTGTTTTCCCAATAGGTGGCCACTCAGTTACCTAACCTTAACTTAAAATATGAAAACATACATAAGGCGTAAACAGCACAAATAGTTTTAACACCAAGACAATAAGACAATAAGAACCAACACAGAAGTATCGCCTTGGAACAGTCGTAATAATAAATTCCTGGCGGGCTTAAATCGATTATACAGGTATTTAACCTCACCCTCAGCTTCTGCAGTGGTTCACAACATTAAGAACCTGCTTTATGTGTTTGGCTATATATAATCCTTTTCCTAACTCAGCATTTAAAGCAAAATAAACACTTAACACTCATATCAATGAACTAAAAAAAGTATCTTTAGAGGCACAAATTGCCTTGAGAGGCACGTATAACCCCGGCTGGAGGCCCTTCCCCCCATCTCTGATCTTTTCCAGACATGTTCACCCCTGACACACTGAAACTCAATTCCCAAATCAAAGAGAGAACCCTCAACAAGTGCATTTTAGAAATGTACATTTGCAATTAGCACTTTGCTTACAACCATGGGGGAGTGTGGTAAAATGACATATCCATTTTAGAGCAGTATACAGAGATATCTTGTATATTCTTTCTAGGACTTGAGGGTCAGGTCCTTGGTCCTAGATAGAAAATGAAAATAGAATGCCATTCTTCGATAATAATAATAATAATAATAATAATAATAATAATAATAATAATATAAGATGCCCTAGATTTTGACCTCTAGCCCTACACTGGGCATGCATCCTAGAGTCTGATTTCATAGTAACAAAGCAAACCTAATGGAGTACCTATGGTCCAAGCATGAATGATTTCTGAACGAAGTTGTAAAGAAAAGTAAAGAAAATACAATTTTTAAGAAGTTCTAGATTTTGACCTCTAGCTCCATCCTCACACATGGACCTTCGAGTCCGAACTTTACAGGGTATCTATAGTTTAAGTATGAATTGTCTTTGACTTAGACTGTGGATGTCATGATATAGACTTACAGAAAATTGTTCATGATACTTACACTGTATATATTATAAAGGTATCCTAGATTTTGATACTGTAGCCCCACCCCTGGAGATGGTACCTAGGGCATGGTGGCATGCAATACAATATGATATAAATAAGAACACATTGTTTTTAAGATATGGAGTTAGAGAAGAAACATTTACATTGTAAACCACACATTTAAAAGGTGACCTAGATTTTGACCTTTAGCCCTATCCCCGGGCATGGACCCTGGGGCGAACTCATGAAAAGAAAGCCAACTCTTTAGGGTACCTATGGTCTTAACATGAATGGTTTGTGATGGCTGATTCATGAGATATACACAATTAGTGAAACTTTAACCAAAAACACACATTTTTACATTTTCATGTCAGATTCTGGCATTCAAGGGCACATAACTCATTAATTAACTAAGCTACACAAAAATCCGCATAATTCTGCAATACCCAATCATCGGACAATATTTCCTCAAAATATGGTTGGATTATGTAGCTTTGTAGAGACGTGTTCATGTTTTTGGCAAAGTTGGTCGATATAAAATACTCAAAATTCAAGACCTGGTATCAATATATCATTTTTCGGTACTTTTTAAGGGCACATAATTAATCTTCATACCAATCTACAATGTGACTAACGTCCTTTCATTGTGTGATAAAACTTTTTACCCACACTTTATAGAAATAATGAAAATTGATGATTTTCTCCTTTAGGTAAAACAGGTATGGAATTACCCCACCCACTTTAATTTCACATAACTACCAAACCAAAAGCCCGTTCAACTCAAACTTTCCACCAGTGCATGTCCTCTTCATGTGGCTGTATGCTACTAAAATATTATTCAAATATTCAGGTACCACCAAAACCCCCTTATGGAGACTGGTCCTTTCGGATTTAAGAAGAAGATAAATTGTACTAACGTGTAGCGAAAACAAAGGCGCTGACCAGCTTCGCAATTACTGCGAAGCTGATCTGCGCCTTTGTTTTCGCGCATAGGCAACAATCCGGTTTTCTCACGATGCGGCTCGCATGTTAAAATGGATGTTGGTTCGCTGGTTCTAGAGACTTTTGAAAGACTTTTATAATATAATTGAACCACAGCATCAGAAAACAAACAATTTGCATGTGTAACTGCGAAGCGGATCAGCGCCGTTGTTTTCGCAGTTCCGCTACTTTCTAAATCCGAAATTTCCAGTTTCTAGCCATCTGTACCTGTACAGCTCGGTGTGTGTAAGACCTGTTCGGAAACATCATTGTTGGTTTTCTCATGACATGGCTCATATGGTTATGTTAGCCATATATGGAACATGGACTTCGTAAAAGAGAAAAAACATTAATTTTCAGCATAACTTTATTGCACTTTGTGTGGATAAGCCTCTTCATGAAGTGACATGCATTGTATGTCTCACCAAGTCCCAAAGTTATAAAACATTTTGTCATGCTCAACTCCGCTAACTTATCCTGCTCCAACAACAATTGTTGGCATTCACCAGGAAAACATATCCGTGACATGTTTACCCCCTTATACCCCACTTTTATATAGCAAAACTAGGGTATGCAGGGGTATACCTATTTCTGCTTCAAAACATGGGTTGTGGGTACTCGTTAGAACCGTCTCTGGGGCCACACTGTTCCATGGTCAACAGCTAAAATCATGCTGAGACCTCAATGGTCAACAGCAAAGACCATGTTAGTTATCCTAACTACACTGTTCCACGGTCGGGAGCTAAGACCATGTTGAGACTGTCAGTTATCCTAACTACACTGTTCCACGGTCCACAGCTAAGACCATGTTGAGACTGTCGTTATCCTAACTACACTGTTCCACGGTCCACAGCTAACATCATGCTGAGACTGGTGAGCCTTAAGACTTACTAATTTCCCGCGGTACAACGTATAACAGGGCCCAGTTGTTAAAAATTAACGATGTTGTTTGTTAACGATTCGTTAAAATTTCAAATGGCAATATTACAAATACACTGTTATTTTTTGTTGAAAAATTTGAGAATTGCTATACGTTGTACCGCGGGAAATTAGTAAGTCTTAAGGCTCACCTTTATGGGTAAATAACAAAACGTTATTGAAAATGACGAGATCAAAGCGTAGATATTCATATGTTAGAAGAGGATATCAAATTTCAATTTTGCTTTTAACATTTTATAACTTCAACTTCTTAATTACACTCAGCCATTCCTCGACAGAATCAATGTGGACCTCCACCGACCATGTCTTAAAAGACACTGCTCAGTTATATCAAAGGAAGCGCGGTGGCGTAGTGGTAGAGCGGACTCCGAATCGAGAGATTCTGGGTTCGATCCCACAAGCGGCACCGTGTTGTGTCTTTGAGCAAGACACATTAACTCCCTACAGTACTGGATAAACCCAGGAAGCGTTGGCTCCGTCCCGACATGACTGAAAAATTGTTGACGGGACGGGACGTTCAGCCTCAATACAAACAAACATTAGTATCATCGCATTTGCTACCACAGAACCTCCGCTCGCTCTTTGGCTAATTCATATAAATTGCCACGTGAATTGGATTTGCCGGTTTACATGAAAAACCTTTGGAATCACAGTGTCACCCTGGTCCGTCATTACGTACAGGAAATTAAAGCAACGTATATGTAACTAAAGCGCAACGTATAGTTTCTTAAAAAAATGGCGGATTTTTGTGGACACGAATCGGTGAGTAAGATTTGTTTATTGATTCTGATGTTCCTTTTTTGTTTATCTTAATCAAACACACCTTACGGACCAGCAAAACTATTGTGTTATTTGCCTCGATCGGTACATTCTGCAGGAAATCACCCATTTAAGTATAATGTTCGACACCCTTAGACAGCTGATTGCCAAATCGTGTGTTTTGAACTTCTCCGAGAAGAAAACCTTATATTGTGGTCAAAGTTCGATGGTAAATGGGTTGATTTTTGATGTCGAACATAGATACTGACCTAATAAGACGATCTGGCCAAAAAAAAATTTCAAATGTCCTTTGGTAGCGAAATTATTAATGATTTTTCGTTACAACGCATTCGACACCTAAAACGGTACAACGAAAAAACAACTAAAACGTTCTAATTTGGGTAAAATAAACCTTATTACGATACTGTATGTAACATTCTTTGTTACTATAGCGTTTTATTTCATCCAAAGTTTTCATTTGTATACTTTTATCTCAAGATTTGCTGATATAGCTCACAGGTTAAACCCTAAAACATTAAAATAGGCATCAAAACCATCATATGAAGCCAAACTCGAGTTTTATGGCGACTTAATGTTTATATTTAAGAAAATTTTGGATAAGAGTAATGAAAAGACAAAATCTGATCATTTTGCTGTTAAATTTAAAAAAAGATAGTCAATCGATATCGAAGAATCGGTTGAATTTAATGCAATATTCTGCATGCTTAGTTTTTAATCCAGATACGGTAAAAAACTTTACTTTCCTCTTTTAAGTGCACGCCGGTGGGTGCATGGGCCCTAAGACTCAATGACGGTACAGAACTAAAGCTGTCTTTGTCTGTTATAAGCTTTGCCACATTCATCACACTGATGCATTCTGGTCTGAAATACAGTAAAACAACTTAACATTTAGGCTTAGTATAGGTAAACATTTAGTTTTGATGGCTATTTGGGTTCTAGATAGTTGTACAGTTTCCTGTCATCTCGGCCCATGAAGCCTAGGGCCAAACTCTGGGGCTTTGTCCTTGCTGTAAATGACCTAGTGCATGATATTAAGGCTACATTAACTCCGTTAACTGCTATAATAAACAGTGGCGGATTTAGAGGGGGTTCGGGGGGTTCGAACCCCCCCCCCCCCCCATGGGATCAAATTATTTCATTTTCATGGAGAAATTTCAGAAAAGTTAGGTTAATATAGGAAAACGAACCCCCTTTGTAAATTTGAACCCCCCTTCCAGAAATCCTGGATCGGCCCCTGTATAAACAGCATCTGGATTTTTTCTGAAATATGAATGAAATATGAATGAAGCCATGAAACGTGAAATTGCAATTTGCAATTTTGCATGCATCACTCATTTTCCAGAACACAATCCGAGATGCTGTCAGCAGTTAATATATGCCATGTATAGCCTCCACACCATTCACTAGGTCGCTCATTGCAACAGCAAAGTAAAACCTTTAACTCCAAAACACGGAAACAGAATCTAAATCCTTCGGGCAATATTACCTGTCTTGGGTTAACTAATCGTCAGGTCACCCTCGCCCAAGAGCAACAATTGTATAGGCCTATTGTTCATTATGAGCAGCATCATGAGTAAACCGGTTTTTTTTTTTGTTTTGTTTTTTTTGTGTGTGTGTTATGCAAAGCTCAAAGGCGCAGATCAGTTGTGCATAAACTGAGAAGTTCAAAGGCGCCGATCAACAGATCTTAGAAAAAGGTACAAGTAGGCAAAGATCAGGAAAAGGCGCAATCAGAAAGAGATTCCCACTCCAAAAACCGAGGTGGGAAAAAACCAAACTAACAATCAGGCTCTTATACCATGAGATGCATACATAAGGCGCCAACAGCACAAAAAATTTTAAACAGCAAGACATAAAACAAAAATAACCACCACAGAAGTATCGCCTTGGAACGATCAGTAACACAAAGTTACTGGCGGGCTTAAACCGGTTTTAGAAGCTGATCAGCTCCGTTTTTTGCTTGGCGCGACAGCGTCAAGCAATTGAAACGGAACGAGGATTTCTCCTAAATCTGTGGGGTTTTTCCTTCAGTCTGTGGGGTTTCCCTTTGACATCCAGGGGCCTGGTTCCAGTCGCAATGTTTTGTTACACTTCTTGTATAATAAAGCAATTGAAGACGGAAACCAGACATGCTCTCCGCATTTTTAATAGGAATTGTGGGAAGAATGACGTACTTGGATCTAACGTTAAACATTTGGCTAGCGTTCTGGACGGATAATGCTAAAACCCGGAACTTTGTCCTAGGTCTGACCAAGTACGAAAGCTTGAAATCCACCGTAGCGAGGAAGTGTTCATGACCGATGCGATCCATCGAGTTACCGAAAAACTCCACAAACCTACGAAAAACCACAATACACGGACAAATAATGGTATATACAGACTAGCCAAGCTTTCCTTTTAACAAGGAAAATTTATTTAATTTATAGACAGAGGAATCCCTTATTTTCTCCAAATAAAATATGCGAGTTCTTTAATTGTACAACACGTTTGTATTTGATCTGGTCGAGAACACCGAAGACAGAATGTGGAAGTCAGTTTTGACCACCTCTTAAAGTGTTCTCTACATGCATGACCATATAAGGTAAACCACTAAAAGTCAATGACAAAAGACAATGTACAGTGTTATGTCCCATCGCACCACTCATTCATTCGAGATTATCTATGATGCGTAGCTTCTATAAATAGCACAGCTATTCGATACAATGTATCATACAAGTACAATCTCTGACATTCTGCGTCAGGGAGTCGACTCTTTGGCTCAGTGGTTAGAGCATTGGATTTCTACCCCGGCGGTTCGGGTTCGAATCCCATCTGGGACGTGGGATTTTTTTCAAGCTATGCATCACTTCTTAGTTACGAATTTTCATATTCGTAAGATGGGGGCTCGTCCGGGATGGACCATTTGAGTCATACAGTCATTAAAATGACATTCGCGTAATCATAAATGATTACTTTCTCGAAATGGGGGTGTGTTATGTCCCATCGCACCACTCATTCATTCGAGATTATCTATGATGCGTAGCTTCTATAAATAGCACAGCTATTCGATACAATGTATCATACAAGTACAATCTCTGACATTCTGCGTCAGGGAGTCGACTCTTTGGCTCAGTGGTTAGAGCATTGGATTTCTACCCCGGCGGTTCGGGTTCGAATCCCATCTGGGACGTGGGATTTTTTTCAAGCTATGCATCACTTCTTAGTTACGAATTTTCATATTCGTAAGAACAGGTAGTTATCTTATTCACATAAATAAAAGGTATGCCATGTAGTGAACCAGAACACTCAGGGTCAAAATCCATGAATTAAGGGGGATGGTCCGGTAGTTTCTGATTGAAAAAATGGGTCGAGCTGACATAGCCGAGACTTACTTGGACAAGAAAATTTGGATCGAGGTGACTCGGAACCCATGTATTATTATTATTATTATTATTATTATTATTATTATTATTATTATTATTATTATTATTATTATTATTATTCATGCCTATGCAATTGTAAAGTTTTTTTCTCACCTGTAAAACAATGATTTTCAGTTATAATTCTGAATTTTTTTTAATTTTGCACAAGAAATAGATTGTGGGCAGACATTAAGAGGATCTAACTGAGTCCATAGTATCGTAATAAGGTTTATTTTACACAAATTAGAACGTTTTAGTTGTTTATTCGTTGTACCGTTTTAGGTGTCGAATGCGTTGTAACGAAAAATCATTAATAATTTCGCTATCAAAGGACATTTGAATTTTTTTTTTGGCCAGATCGTCTTATTAGGTCAGTATCTATGTTCGACATCAAAAATCAACCCATTTACCATCGAACTTTGACCACAATATAAGGTTTTCTTCTCGGTGAAGTTCAAAACACACGATTTGGCAATCAGCTGTCTAAGGGTGTCGAACATTATACTTAAATGGGTGATTTCCTGCAGAATGTACCGATCGAGGCAAATAACACAATAGTTTTGCTGGTCCGTAAGGTGTGTTTGATTAAGATAAACAAAAAAGGAACATCAGAATCAATAAACAAATCTTACTCACCGATTCGTGTCCACAAAAATCCGCCATTTTTTTAAGAAACTATACGTTGCGCTTTAGTTACATATACGTTGCTTTAATTTCCTGTACGTAATGACGGACCAGGGTGAGTGTGATATAAAACGATTGAAAAGTATTTTTTTGTATTGCTCGCCTTTGAACACATCACGTAACTTGCCATCCTCCCGCTAAATCGTCTTTACACCATCGCTGCCCATTCCTGAATTGTCTCCCTTAGACCAACACCTGAAACACAAAAAACGCAATGATATCGCATCCTATACTGAGTTCCACAGCCAACGCAACTCTATGTTTTCCTCTCATCTTTTTTATTGGACAATAATGTGAAAACTTTTGTGTCCAATCATCATTAAAATGACTCGAAAATCTTTGTGCGTTATCAAATCTGAGATTTTAGTGCGCATGCGCGGGAACATGCCCCGGGGTACAAAAATGCATTTTCGGTGCCCCGCTCGCGAGGGCTCGAAATTTTTCAAAACAATTTACAAAAATCAAAACTCGGAAGGTCGTCCAATGAGTGTATGGCAATTGCAATGTTTAAACCTGCTGCTCAACGCCAGAAATTGGCATTGATTTTCAGTACCCGAAAATTGCTTGTTTTAGGCGTTCAACGTCACTTGGTGACGTGATCGACGTCATTGCAGCTGTCAACCATATGCTTTATTTTGTGTTGGCAACCTAGCCTTATTGAATTAAGTGCATTGCTGCTATGGGAAATTCGTTTGAAGTGTGTTTCGGTGCTTTAGTTTCAGGTGGCAAGCAATTCGTCAAAATCGCTGATTTCCTTCATTTTTCAAAATGCCCCCTTCGCCAGTTATTACGCAATTGTGGGCGAACGAAAAAAGACTGACGGTTGAATTTTACACGTCCTTTTTGAAAATGGCTGGGCTACACATATTCGGAATTTCAGATGAATTAGCTGTACCTTTAGGTCTGTTTACCGGTCTGAACAAATTCATGGCTAAATGAACGTCTAGTCCATGACAGAAACATGTAATTACCGAGAAAACATTACATGTGTGCACTATGAACATTTGGAAATCATAACAGTTACTTCTTTATTTTCCACTCCTACTTTACTTTTTTGTAATTTGTAAAATAATAGTCTTTGGGATCTTCATCATTACGTTTAAACTAATTTCGTTAATACGCCAAAAAAAAAAAAAAAAAAAAAAAATCCCTGCGTATCCTAGTAAAATGCAAATGTATGTAAACCCCTCTTTGCAGTGCACCAACTTACCGAGCAATCGGTACCGAGCAATGTTGTGTCATTTGTGAGGGTGTAACCCCCCAAATCGTACGCGGGATTCAGACCCTTCTTAAACGGTATTCAGGACGCAGAGGGCTGGTACTCGGGATTCAACAATTACAGCAAATCGTACGCGTATTCACAAATTTTTTTAGGAATGTTCTCTAACCCATTTTATGGTTAAATATTTTTTCCTCGCTCGCTTCGCTCGCTCGGTACTTCAAATATTATAAATGACATAAATGTACTTTGCAATCAGGACCGAAGTATTAGGCAGCCATCCAATCCATGAAAAAAATCTTTAGATGGCAAAATGGGGTAGAAGCTGGCATCCATGCTGATATTGTTCCTAGACATGTACTATGACATATAGGGGTGGATGCCAAGTCTGTAAATGGCCCTGGGTCTCAGAATTAGGTCAAAGGTCAACTGGGTGCAAAATAACAAGAAAATGTATGAAAACTCTTTTCAGTGTCATTCCTTTGCTGTATTTTCCACAAATATTCACCGAAACTAGATTATATACACTTATTATGCGTGTGGCATTTATAGCATAACAAATGAGAGTGCTAAGCATATGTCCTAGCAAGGTTAAAGGTCATTTGAGTGCACAATTACGAAGATATTCGTAAAATTCCCCGAGAGCTAATTTGACCTACCTTGCACCCCATGACAATTTTTTATGGGTGCCAAATCGTTCATTGGGACCCCAGAAATGCAAAGAAGTTTTGTCCTCAAAGATAAAGTCTTTTTGCACTATTAAAAATGCATGGTTTCCATGGCAACCGTCGACATGATTCTTGAGCATAGGGGTGGGCATACAAAAATAGTCATATCTCCGCTGTTACTTGTCCTAGACCACTGAGCCTGGTCTTGTTTTAAAGCTTAGACATTGCCCTTTCATCCAATGGTAAGTAATACTAGTGATCTAATTTGCATATTCATGAATTTTAATGAAAACATTAAAAATGACAGAAAAATCGCTAAAAATCTATAAATAAACTAATTTCAGGCCCAAACGATAATTGAAATACTTTGTTATTAAACCAGTAATGCCATTTGACAAATTTATTGTTGTCATGGGCGTTAATAAAAATTATCTCATTTGCATATTCATGAATTTTAATTAAAATGTCGAAAATCGAGTAAAAACAAGGGGAAAACTATCACCATTTCCAGGTTTTTGATGGGTTATATGATCTATCTTGTATCTCTGAAACCAATTCTCATGGCTGCCAGTGTGATCAGAGGGACCGCCTTAATGCCATAAAATATTGTCCTCAACAATGAACACATTTGCATGATGTAAAATTACAGAGTTTCACCTCCACCCCAGCGTATTTCTAAAGAATAGGATGTACTCACAAAAATATTCATATACCAACAATAATATGCTCTAGAATACTATAATTGGTGTGATAGTGATGAATGGTCCTGGCAATTTAACCTTAATAGCTATTTTTCAAATCACTGAATTTGCTTATTGATGAAAATTAATAAAACACACAAGAAATCAGAGAAAAGCCTTGGAAAAAAATAGGGGGTATACGTACAAAATCACTTGAACCAGAGCTGTTAACAAATCCAGGATGCAGAAATAAGTATCAAATGAATGCTTTGGCAATGTACTACGACCCTAAAGTCTGATATAGAAATGATCTGATTTTCAATTTCATGAATTTTAATGAAAACGTCATAAATGGGAATGAAAAGTGGAAAAATTTAACGGGTAAACCTACAGAATGACGTGAATCTCGGCACCCAAAAGCCCTAAAAAGCTGAAAATGACATCAAATGATTGCTAGTGCAATATTATACCATCATGTACTACAATATACATGTATATATAATTTGAATTTTTGTTTAATGGATATTAACAAAACCTTTCAAATTTAGAGGAAAATTATGTACATATTAAGGCGTTATACATAGAAAATCACATGCCTCCTATCAGAGCTCCATTTGAAGAAACACTGAACATTATCTTTATAGAAATGTACTAGCAAAATGAGCTATCTACGCAGATGTCCAAATGTTTTTACACAGCCAGATCTTTTTTATATTGGTTAACTTTAGATAACTGGATGTAAGGTTAGCTCGGGAGTATGGTTCAAGTTTTTTGTGTTACAAAATACCAACTCCAATGCAGGCTCTATTCTAGCCAGGCGTAAATCTTTGCATGTAGAATGTATAATTTTAGCTGTCAAATCCTTGATGTAGTGATTTCATAGGGCATACCCTGGAAAGACAAAATATGTCCTGTCTTTTTAAGACCATCGGCAATTTGCATATGGAGGAAAGGGGCTCTGGCATTATGTATGTCAACACTGTTAAGTAAAATTGACCTTGATTACAAACAATGCAGTGCACCATACCCAGACAATGAAAGTCGGATACCACTGACAAGCATTACAGAAACCTGTCACTGAGTCGGCCAATACCACTTCCATTCTGCAATAGTAAATGTGCAACACTACCTCATATAACCACGAAATATTGTGAGGCCCAAAGTAGAATACTCTCCTACAGTACAAGTGAACACACAAACATTGAACCAACAACATTAACTTGTTCACAAACCTAACATCCCAAATACTACAAAACTAAGCCCAAAAGTTTTTGTACATAGTTACTAGAAGATGCAAGTCTTATCTTTAGCATACACACCCACCCCTGCTGTACCCCACCTGTCTCTAATTGTAATCATAGGCAAAAGTTGACCTGTTACATTAGGTGATCAACCAAATAGATCAGAGAATGTCCAGTCGAATACGATATCGAAAGATGTACACAGAGGAAAGTAGAGATTCGTTGACGGATCTAAAATGGGGGCGGAATATATTATGCAGTGGTCTCAGACAGAATGCACATTTGTACTGGTTTGCTGTACAAGTTGGCTTTACAGATGTATGTGAAGTAAGCAGTAGCAGTAGCAGTAGGCAGTATACTGCTGTACTGCTAGCAGTTGGCAGTATACTGCTGTCTCTACTGCTAGCAGTTGGCAGTATGCACACATGCGCATGCGCACATAATCACCAGTAAACGATTAGGATGTCGACTGAAATTAACGTTTTATTATTACAAATAAAAAAGTACAAGTATATAGGCAATGATCAGGAAATGACACAATCAGAAAGAAATTCCCACTCCATAAACCGAGGGGTGGGGAAAACAAAATGGCATTTAGGTGCTTGTGTACTTATACCAATACCAAGAAAACATATAGTAAGCCAAGTGAGCAGCTATTCCCCTATTCTCCACTCAGTTACCTGAGCTGAACTAAAATATGAAAACCTACATACATGTAAGGCTAAACAACACAAAAAATAAGTACAAATAGGAATAGAGAGATGAGGAATCCATTAATCCCAGCATACACGCAGACACCAGTAAGGGCAGCGCATAACAGTACAACCCATTGTTTTTCAACAATGTAGCTTTCCGTCTACTAGTTTTAATCGAGGAAGCGAGGTAGCCGGCGGCGAGGAAAATTTGTCCGTCCGAACACGCTTCCCTTCGTGTCATTTGCAGGAATGACATGCTACAGTGTGCCGTCCTTCGGATCGGGATGTTAACTGGAAGTCCCCTGTGCATGGACAGTCACCCCCTGTGCAGGTTAAAGATCCCTCCACAGGTTCTATCTATCCTAATGCATGTAGGCTCATCCTGCAAACACACCGGAGTGTACAATGTACACCTCCCAAGAATAATCAGAAATTGATTGATGGAAGAAACAAGAAAACAAAACAAACTAACATATAATAATAGTTTCGGATTAACTTTTTTAGCCTTTAGGGTAACGAATGAATGCAAAATAAATATGGACACGCCTTGATAGATTTATTTGTGTTTGCATGATAGGGATAGTTACGGATAACTTACGGATATAAAAATGCTGTAAAATAAGTTTGCGTCAACCGATTGATATGAAAATTTGTCCGAATAAACATTGATCGTTTGAAATTAAATGCCATTGTCATTTTAAAACAATGACGTGAGACGTTCTTGCACGAGACAGCGTCATGACGTCACTTCATGTGATCAGGCGCACCTGTACCCCATGGGTTGACTTTTTTTAGTGTATTTGGGTGTTAGAAAAGTTGGTCTACAATTTTAAATGAAAAATAATTTTCTAACATTAATTGACCATTTTTTCGAAAACATACGGCATTGTGTTGCTTTATTTGTCGAAGACATCCCAGATCATTTTTACCTGCATCCGGGTTTTTCCCATATGGGAGATGAAAAAGGCAACAAACAGTATCTCTTTAAAAAGTACTTTAAGATTATGTTTTTTTTTTTATACAAGCCACCATTGGTCCTTATTGTTATTCATTTTAATCACTTTTTGTGTGACGAAAGCTTTTGCAAAGAAAAATTAATATCTAAAATCTGCGGATTTTGAAATTTTATGATGCATGCAGGCCATCGTAGATAAGATGCGTTCGGATTTTCTCCATTAAATATAGGCGTGTTCAGTTCAAAGGCTCTGCTCAACAGAACGAGTCGTTTCGGTCCAGCGACTCTTAAGGACTCTCGCCGTAAGGACATTTGAAAAGCATTTCCTCTCAGTCATGTTATTCGTCATGCAATTCGTCAAATTATTTGAGCCCCGCCCCAAAATACTAAAATACTTTACCCGAATATATCCCTGAATTATTAAAAACATGCTATAAATCATAGCAAAACCTTCGTTTTTGTAACTATCCATTCTAATGTCATTTCCACATGCAAAGAATGCGCCTTAAATATATACATGTAGTCTCACCAAGGGTTTCGGAGTGAAGGACCGTTTATTTCCAGGGAGCTGAGGAGAATGATAACGTATTTCATTTGTGCTGGAGAATGAGCATAACGTTTTGGATTATACGGAGCAGGGACCAGAAAGCTCAGGACTATTTTAAGGAGCCGATGAAAAGGGTCATTTCTCCTATCAGGCAGCAAGGAACTAAAATATGTCCTGGTAGGTCTCAAATAGTCATCAATGGTTCGATTTAGATAGAAATATACTATGTAAAATAAATTTAGCAATTTTTGATGTTACATTTATTTTGTATCACCTCAGAGCAATTTTGGACATTTCTTTAATTTAGATGACAAGAACAGTGTCTTAGGCATATGATACGATGAATTTAAAAACGCCATCCTTTAAAGAGGCTTCTGGAACAACCAAGAAATACAGAAAGGGTGTGGATGCAAAATTGTCAACCATTGAACACAATGCAAACAGCTGACTTTTGTTTAGTCCATTAGGCCCATCCTTTTCAACCCCTCTTTATGAACGCTGTTGATTATGTGACAAGTGAGATTGGAATTTTTCGGTACAAACTTTACCTGCCAAAAACGACGTCAACGCGCCGTCAATAGGTCGAAATTGCCTTAATTTCGGGTAACTTGGTTTCCATTGATTTTATAAAACCCAAATAAGACAAACAAAGCACAATGCAGCCAATAGCAAGGTCAGTCACACTTGAAAGATTCGGAGCCATAACGCGTCATGCTAGTGAGATAACGCTGACGTTAAACTCTTTATTTAAGCTCACGTTAAAAAGCCAAGATAAGGAATTTGGCAAACTCTCTTTATTTTAACATATCGGTATGCAACAGACATTAAAACTCATTGCCGATTTTCGGGAAATTCCAATTAGAAATGTAACTGTAAGGCGATAACGTAGGAGCAAAAGAAAAAACGTCGAATTCAAAAACTTACGATCTTAATTTCTCGGCGATAAAATTTTGTTTCCAAACGTTTTAAATGTTTTCGTTTGTTTTGATGACTAAAGAGTTGCTTAAGCATGATTTTGGTTTCCCACTTTAAGCAGACCTGCAAGTTTTGATCATGTGTCTAAAATTGTAACGTTTCGTCAGTATTGCCGTAAGGTTTGATTTTTTCGAAATGTTTCACTTGGAAGCTCTTGCCGAAAGGGTACCACTTACGCCCATATTCCAAAATATGACTTTAATTTATCATGTGCATGGACTAGCGAATGTTAAGAAAATTGCTAAATTTAATTTGCCTAGTATATAAAACATGTATCGTTGAACAAAGTAAAATATAGCGTTGTCAAATAAAGGGCAGCGTTTTCTTCGAAGTGGCCATCCTCGATTTTACAAATTCAAAAACTCAAATATAAATACATACTGCACTCAACAGGGGAAAGTTTATTTTACAAAATTTTGATACAAAATCAAAAAAAGGCCATTTTCAGATAGCTTTGAAACTATGGGCCATTTTCAAGTTAGCAGTACGTATAGTCAGAGAGTTTTGAAACTAATGAAATAGTACGTATAGTCAGAGAGTTTTGAAACTAATGAAATTTGGGTCAAACTTAGGACTGGTCAGGACCTTGAAACTGGGCAAGTTTAAAGAAAATCGTTCGCTCAGTTTTCGAGATATCGAAGTTCGAAATAGCCGACCCCATACCCAATATGGGCAGTATGGGCCATTTTCAAGTTAGCAGTACGTATAGCACAGAGTTTTGAAACTAATGAAATTTGGGTCAAACTTAGGACTGGTCAGGACCTTGAAACTGGGCAAGTTTAAAGAAAATCGTTCGCTCAGTTTTCGAGATATCGAAGTTCGAAATAGCCGACCCCATACCCAGTATGGGCAGTATGGGCCATTTTCAAGTTAGCAGTACGTATAGCACAGAGTTTTGAAACTAATGAAATTTGGGTCAAACTTAGGACTGGTCAGGACCTTGAAACTGGGCAAGTTTAAAGAAAATCGTTCGCTCAGTTTTCGAGATATCGAAGTTCGAAATAGCCGACCCCATACCCAATATGGGCAGTATGGGCCATTTTCAAGTTAGCAGTACGTATAGCACAGAGTTTTGAAACTAATGAAATTTGGGTCAAACTTAGGACTGGTCAGGACCTTGAAACTGGGCAAGTTTAAAGAAAATCGTTCGCTCAGTTTTCGAGATATCGAAGTTCGAAATAGCCGACCCCATACCCAATATGGGCAGTATGGGCCATTTTCAAGTTAGCAGTACGTATAGCACAGAGTTTTGAAACTAATGAAATTTGGGTCAAACTTAGGACTGGTCAGGACCTTGAAACTGGGCAAGTTTAAAGAAAATCGTTCGCTCAGTTTTCGAGATATCGAAGTTCGAAATAGCCGACCCCATACCCAGTATGGGCAGTATGGGCCATTTTCAAGTTAGCAGTACGTATAGCACAGAGTTTTGAAACTAATGAAATTTGGGTCAAACTTAGGACTGGTCAGGACCTTGAAACTGGGCAAGTTTAAAGAAAATCGTTCGCTCAGTTTTCGAGATATCGAAGTTCGAAATAGCCGACCCCATACCCAATATGGGCAGTATGGGCCATTTTCAAGTTAGCAGTACGTATAGCACAGAGTTTTGAAACTAATGAAATTTGGGTCAAACTTAGGACTGGTCAGGACCTTGAAACTGGGCAAGTTTAAAGAAAATCGTTCGCTCAGTTTTCGAGATATCGAAGTTCGAAATAGCCGACCCCATACCCAATATGGGCAGTATGGGCCATTTTCAAGTTAGCAGTACGTATAGCACAGAGTTTTGAAACTAATGAAATTTGGGTCAAACTTAGGACTGGTCAGGACCTTGAAACTGGGCAAGTTTAAAGAAAATCGTTCGCTCAGTTTTCGAGATATCGAAGTTCGAAATAGCCGACCCCATACCCAGTATGGGCAGTATGGGCCATTTTCAAGTTAGCAGTACGTATAGCACAGAGTTTTGAAACTAATGAAATTTGGGTCAAACTTAGGACTGGTCAGGACCTTGAAACAGGGCAAGTTTAAAGAAAATCGTTCGCTCAGTTTTCGAGATATCGAAGTTCGAAATAGCCGACCCCATACCCAATATGGGCAGTATGGGCCATTTTCAAGTTAGCAGTACGTATAGCACAGAGTTTTGAAACTAATGAAATTTGGGTCAAACTTAGGACTGGTCAGGACCTTGAAACAGGGCAAGTTTAAAGAAAATCGTTCGCTCAGTTTTCGAGATATCGAAGTTCGAAATAGCCGACCCCATACCCATTATGGGCAGTATGGGCCATTTTCAAGTTAGCAGTACGTATAGCACAGAGTTTTGAAACTAATGAAATTTGGGTCAAACTTAGGACTGGTCAGGACCTTGAAACAGGGCAAGTTTAAAGAAAATCGTTCGCTCAGTTTTCGAGATATCGAAGTTCGAAATAGCCGACCCCATACCCAATATGGGCAGTATGGGCCATTTTCAAGTTAGCAGTACGTATAGCACAGAGTTTTGAAACTAATGAAATTTGGGTCAAACTTAGGACTGGTCAGGACCTTGAAACAGGGCAAGTTTAAAGAAAATCGTTCGCTCAGTTTTCGAGATATCGAAGTTCGAAATAGCCGACCCCATACCCAATATGGGCAGTATGGGCCATTTTCAAGTTAGCAGTACGTATAGCAGAGAGTTTTGAAACTAATGAAATTTGGGTCAAACTTAGGACTGGTCAGGACCTTGAAACAGGGCAAGTTTAAAGAAAATCGTTCGCTCAGTTTTCGAGATATCGAAGTTCGAAATAGCCGACCCCATACCCAATATGGGCAGTATGGGCCATTTTCAAGTTAGCAGTACGTATAGCACAGAGTTTTGAAGCTAATGAAATTTGGGTCAAACTTAGGACTGGTCAGGACCTTGAAACTGGGCAAGTTTAAAGAAAATCGTTCGCTCAGTTTTCGAGATATCGAAGTTCGAAATAGCCGACCCCATACCCAATATGGGCAGTATGGGCCATTTTCAAGTTAGCAGTACGTATAGCACAGAGTTTTGAAACTAATGAAATTTGGGTCAAACTTAGGACTGGTCAGGACCTTGAAACTGGGCAAGTTTAAAGAAAATCGTTCGCTCAGTTTTCGAGATATCGAAGTTCGAAATAGCCGACCCCATACCCAATATGGGCAGTATGGGCCATTTTCAAGTTAGCAGTACGTATAGCACAGAGTTTTGAAACTAATGAAATTTGGGTCAAACTTAGGACTGGTCAGGACCTTGAAACTGGGCAAGTTTAAAGAAAATCGTTCGCTCAGTTTTCGAGATATCGAAGTTCGAAATAGCCGACCCCATACCCAATATGGGCAGTATGGGCCATTTTCAAGTTAGCAGTACGTATAGCACAGAGTTTTGAAACTAATGAAATTTGGGTCAAACTTAGGACTGGTCAGGACCTTGAAACTGGGCAAGTTTAAAGAAAATCGTTCGCTCAGTTTTCGAGATATCGAAGTTCGAAATAGCCGACCCCATACCCAATATGGGCAGTATGGGCCATTTTCAAGTTAGCAGTACGTATAGCACAGAGTTTTGAAACTAATGAAATTTGGGTCAAACTTAGGACTGGTCAGGACCTTGAAACTGGGCAAGTTTAAAGAAAATCGTTCGCTCAGTTTTCGAGATATCGAAGTTCGAAATAGCCGACCCCATACCCAATATGGGCAGTATGGGCCATTTTCAAGTTAGCAGTACGTATAGCACAGAGTTTTGAAACTAATGAAATTTGGGTCAAACTTAGGACTGGTCAGGACCTTGAAACTGGGCAAGTTTAAAGAAAATCGTTCGCTCAGTTTTCGAGATATCGAAGTTCGAAATAGCCGACCCCATACCCAATATGGGCAGTATGGGCCATTTTCAAGTTAGCAGTACGTATAGCACAGAGTTTTGAAACTAATGAAATTTAGGTCAAACTTAGGACTGGTCAGGACCTTGAAACTGGGCAAGTTTAAAGAAAATCGTTCGCTCAGTTTTCGAGATATCGAAGTTCGAAATAGCCGACCCCATACCCAATATGGGCAGTATGGGCCATTTTCAAGTTAGCAGTACGTATAGCAGAGAGTTTTGAAACTAATGAAATTTGGGTCAAACTTAGGACTGGTCAGGACCTTGAAACAGGGCAAGTTTAAAGAAAATCGTTCGCTCAGTTTTCGAGATATCGAAGTTCGAAATAGCCGACCCCATACCCAATATGGGCAGTATGGGCCATTTTCAAGTTAGCAGTACGTATAGCAGAGAGTTTTGAAACTAATGAAATTTGGGTCAAACTTAGGACTGGTCAGGACCTTGAAACTGGGCAAGTTTAAAGAAAATCGTTCGCTCAGTTTTCGAGATATCGAAGTTCGAAATAGCCGACCCCATACCCAATATGGGCAGTATGGGCCATTTTCAAGTTAGCAGTACGTATAGCACAGAGTTTTGAAACTAATGAAATTTGGGTCAAACTTAGGACTGGTCAGGACCTTGAAACTGGGCAAGTTTAAAGAAAATCGTTCGCTCAGTTTTCGAGATATCGAAGTTCGAAATAGCCGACCCCATACCCAATATGGGCAGTATGGGCCATTTTCAAGTTAGCAGTACGTATAGCACAGAGTTTTGAAACTAATGAAATTTGGGTCAAACTTAGGACTGGTCAGGACCTTGAAACTGGGCAAGTTTAAAGAAAATCGTTCGCTCAGTTTTCGAGATATCGAAGTTCGAAATAGCCGACCCCATACCCAGTATGGGCAGTATGGGCCATTTTCAAGTTAGCAGTACGTATAGCACAGAGTTTTGAAACTAATGAAATTTGGGTCAAACTTAGGACTGGTCAGGACCTTGAAACTGGGCAAGTTTAAAGAAAATCGTTCGCTCAGTTTTCGAGATATCGAAGTTCGAAATAGACGACCCCATACCCAATATGGGCAGTATGGGCCATTTTCAAGTTAGCAGTACGTATAGCACAGAGTTTTGAAACTAATGAAATTTGGGTCAAACTTAGGACTGGTCAGGACCTTGAAACTGGGCAAGTTTAAAGAAAATCGTTCGCTCAGTTTTCGAGATATCGAAGTTCGAAATAGCCGACCCCATACCCAATATGGGCAGTATGGGCCATTTTCAAGTTAGCAGTACGTATAGCACAGAGTTTTGAAACTAATGAAATTTGGGTCAAACTTAGGACTGGTCAGGACCTTGAAACTGGGCAAGTTTAAAGAAAATCGTTCGCTCAGTTTTCGAGATATCGAAGTTCGAAATAGCCGACCCCATACCCAGTATGGGCAGTATGGGCCATTTTCAAGTTAGCAGTACGTATAGCACAGAGTTTTGAAACTAATGAAATTTGGGTCAAACTTAGGACTGGTCAGGACCTTGAAACTGGGCAAGTTTAAAGAAAATCGTTCGCTCAGTTTTCGAGATATCGAAGTTCGAAATAGCCGACCCCATACCCAATATGGGCAGTATGGGCCATTTTCAAGTTAGCAGTACGTATAGCACAGAGTTTTGAAACTAATGAAATTTGGGTCAAACTTAGGACTGGTCAGGACCTTGAAACTGGGCAAGTTTAAAGAAAATCGTTCGCTCAGTTTTCGAGATATCGAAGTTCGAAATAGCCGACCCCATACCCAATATGGGCAGTATGGGCCATTTTCAAGTTAGCAGTACGTATAGCACAGAGTTTTGAAACTAATGAAATTTGGGTCAAACTTAGGACTGGTCAGGACCTTGAAACTGGGCAAGTTTAAAGAAAATCGTTCGCTCAGTTTTTGAGATATCGAAGTTCGAAATAGCCGACCCCATACCCAATATGGGCAGTATGGGCCATTTTCAAGTTAGCAGTACGTATAGCACAGAGTTTTGAAACTAATGAAATTTGGGTCAAACTTAGGACTGGTCAGGACCTTGAAACTGGGCAAGTTTAAAGAAAATCGTTCGCTCAGTTTTCGAGATATCGAAGTTCGAAATAGCCGACCCCATACCCAATATGGGCAGTATGGGCCATTTTCAAGTTAGCAGTACGTATAGCACAGAGTTTTGAAACTAATGAAATTTGGGTCAAACTTAGGACTGGTCAGGACCTTGAAACTGGGCAAGTTTAAAGAAAATCGTTCGCTCAGTTTTCGAGATATCGAAGTTCGAAATAGCCGACCCCATACCCAATATGGGCAGTATGGGCCATTTTCAAGTTAGCAGTACGTATAGCACAGAGTTTTGAAACTAATGAAATTTGGGTCAAACTTAGGACTGGTCAGGACCTTGAAACTGGGCAAGTTTAAAGAAAATCGTTCGCTCAGTTTTCGAGATATCGAAGTTCGAAATAGCCGACCCCATACCCAGTATGGGCAGTATGGGCCATTTTCAAGTTAGCAGTACGTATAGCACAGAGTTTTGAAACTAATGAAATTTGGGTCAAACTTAGGACTGGTCAGGACCTTGAAACTGGGCAAGTTTAAAGAAAATCGTTCGCTCAGTTTTCGAGATATCGAAGTTCGAAATAGCCGACCCCATACCCAATATGGGCAGTATGGGCCATTTTCAAGTTAGCAGTACGTATAGCACAGAGTTTTGAAACTAATGAAATTTGGGTCAAACTTAGGACTGGTCAGGACCTTGAAACTGGGCAAGTTTAAAGAAAATCGTTCGCTCAGTTTTCGAGATATCGAAGTTCGAAATAGCCGACCCCATACCCAATATGGGCAGTATGGGCCATTTTCAAGTTAGCAGTACGTATAGCACAGAGTTTTGAAACTAATGAAATTTGGGTCAAACTTAGGACTGGTCAGGACCTTGAAACTGGGCAAGTTTAAAGAAAATCGTTCGCTCAGTTTTCGAGATATCGAAGTTCGAAATAGCCGACCCCATACCCAGTATGGGCAGTATGGGCCATTTTCAAGTTAGCAGTACGTATAGCACAGAGTTTTGAAACTAATGAAATTTGGGTCAAACTTAGGACTGGTCAGGACCTTGAAACTGGGCAAGTTTAAAGAAAATCGTTCGCTCAGTTTTCGAGATATCGAAGTTCGAAATAGCCGACCCCATACCCAATATGGGCAGTATGGGCCATTTTCAAGTTAGCAGTACGTATAGCACAGAGTTTTGAAACTAATGAAATTTGGGTCAAACTTAGGACTGGTCAGGACCTTGAAACTGGGCAAGTTTAAAGAAAATCGTTCGCTCAGTTTTCGAGATATCGAAGTTCGAAATAGCCGACCCCATACCCAGTATGGGCAGTATGGGCCATTTTCAAGTTAGCAGTACGTATAGCACAGAGTTTTGAAACTAATGAAATTTGGGTCAAACTTAGGACTGGTCAGGACCTTGAAACTGGGCAAGTTTAAAGAAAATCGTTCGCTCAGTTTTCGAGATATCGAAGTTCGAAATAGCCGACCCCATACCCAATATGGGCAGTATGGGCCATTTTCAAGTTAGCAGTACGTATAGCACAGAGTTTTGAAACTAATGAAATTTGGGTCAAACTTAGGACTGGTCAGGACCTTGAAACTGGGCAAGTTTAAAGAAAATCGTTCGCTCAGTTTTCGAGATATCGAAGTTCGAAATAGCCGACCCCATACCCAATATGGGCAGTATGGGCCATTTTCAAGTTAGCAGTACGTATAGCACAGAGTTTTGAAACTAATGAAATTTGGGTCAAACTTAGGACTGGTCAGGACCTTGAAACTGGGCAAGTTTAAAGAAAATCGTTCGCTCAGTTTTCGAGATATCGAAGTTCGAAATAGCCGACCCCATACCCAGTATGGGCAGTATGGGCCATTTTCAAGTTAGCAGTACGTATAGCACAGAGTTTTGAAACTAATGAAATTTGGGTCAAACTTAGGACTGGTCAGGACCTTGAAACTGGGCAAGTTTAAAGAAAATCGTTCGCTCAGTTTTCGAGATATCGAAGTTCGAAATAGCCGACCCCATACCCAATATGGGCAGTATGGGCCATTTTCAAGTTAGCAGTACGTATAGCACAGAGTTTTGAAACTAATGAAATTTGGGTCAAACTTAGGACTGGTCAGGACCTTGAAACTGGGCAAGTTTAAAGAAAATCGTTCGCTCAGTTTTCGAGATATCGAAGTTCGAAATAGCCGACCCCATACCCAATATGGGCAGTATGGGCCATTTTCAAGTTAGCAGTACGTATAGCACAGAGTTTTGAAACTAATGAAATTTGGGTCAAACTTAGGACTGGTCAGGACCTTGAAACTGGGCAAGTTTAAAGAAAATCGTTCGCTCAGTTTTCGAGATATCGAAGTTCGAAATAGCCGACCCCATACCCAGTATGGGCAGTATGGGCCATTTTCAAGTTAGCAGTACGTATAGCACAGAGTTTTGAAACTAATGAAATTTGGGTCAAACTTAGGACTGGTCAGGACCTTGAAACAGGGCAAGTTTAAAGAAAATCGTTCGCTCAGTTTTCGAGATATCGAAGTTCGAAATAGCCGACCCCATACCCAATATGGGCAGTATGGGCCATTTTCAAGTTAGCAGTACGTATAGCACAGAGTTTTGAAACTAATGAAATTTGGGTCAAACTTAGGACTGGTCAGGACCTTGAAACAGGGCAAGTTTAAAGAAAATCGTTCGCTCAGTTTTCGAGATATCGAAGTTCGAAATAGCCGACCCCATACCCATTATGGGCAGTATGGGCCATTTTCAAGTTAGCAGTACGTATAGCACAGAGTTTTGAAACTAATGAAATTTGGGTCAAACTTAGGACTGGTCAGGACCTTGAAACAGGGCAAGTTTAAAGAAAATCGTTCGCTCAGTTTTCGAGATATCGAAGTTCGAAATAGCCGACCCCATACCCAATATGGGCAGTATGGGCCATTTTCAAGTTAGCAGTACGTATAGCACAGAGTTTTGAAACTAATGAAATTTGGGTCAAACTTAGGACTGGTCAGGACCTTGAAACAGGGCAAGTTTAAAGAAAATCGTTCGCTCAGTTTTCGAGATATCGAAGTTCGAAATAGCCGACCCCATACCCAATATGGGCAGTATGGGCCATTTTCAAGTTAGCAGTACGTATAGCAGAGAGTTTTGAAACTAATGAAATTTGGGTCAAACTTAGGACTGGTCAGGACCTTGAAACAGGGCAAGTTTAAAGAAAATCGTTCGCTCAGTTTTCGAGATATCGAAGTTCGAAATAGCCGACCCCATACCCAATATGGGCAGTATGGGCCATTTTCAAGTTAGCAGTACGTATAGCACAGAGTTTTGAAGCTAATGAAATTTGGGTCAAACTTAGGACTGGTCAGGACCTTGAAACTGGGCAAGTTTAAAGAAAATCGTTCGCTCAGTTTTCGAGATATCGAAGTTCGAAATAGCCGACCCCATACCCAATATGGGCAGTATGGGCCATTTTCAAGTTAGCAGTACGTATAGCACAGAGTTTTGAAACTAATGAAATTTGGGTCAAACTTAGGACTGGTCAGGATCTTGAAACTGGGCAAGTTTAAAGAAAATCGTTCGCTCAGTTTTCGAGATATCGAAGTTCGAAATAGCCGACCCCATACCCAATATGGGCAGTATGGGCCATTTTCAAGTTAGCAGTACGTATAGCACAGAGTTTTGAAACTAATGAAATTTGGGTCAAACTTAGGACTGGTCAGGACCTTGAAACTGGGCAAGTTTAAAGAAAATCGTTCGCTCAGTTTTCGAGATATCGAAGTTCGAAATAGCCGACCCCATACCCAATATGGGCAGTATGGGCCATTTTCAAGTTAGCAGTACGTATAGCACAGAGTTTTGAAACTAATGAAATTTGGGTCAAACTTAGGACTGGTCAGGACCTTGAAACTGGGCAAGTTTAAAGAAAATCGTTCGCTCAGTTTTTGAGATATCGAAGTTCGAAATAGCCGACCCCATACCCAATATGGGCAGTATGGGCCATTTTCAAGTTAGCAGTACGTATAGCACAGAGTTTTGAAACTAATGAAATTTGGGTCAAACTTAGGACTGGTCAGGACCTTGAAACTGGGCAAGTTTAAAGAAAATCGTTCGCTCAGTTTTCGAGATATCGAAGTTCGAAATAGCCGACCCCATACCCAATATGGGCAGTATGGGCCATTTTCAAGTTAGCAGTACGTATAGCAGAGAGTTTTGAAACTAATGAAATTTGGGTCAAACTTAGGACTGGTCAGGACCTTGAAACAGGGCAAGTTTAAAGAAAATCGTTCGCTCAGTTTTCGAGATATCGAAGTTCGAAATAGCCGACCCCATACCCAATATGGGCAGTATGGGCCATTTTCAAGTTAGCAGTACGTATAGCACAGAGTTTTGAAACTAATGAAATTTGGGTCAAACTTAGGACTGGTCAGGACCTTGAAACAGGGCAAGTTTAAAGAAAATCGTTCGCTCAGTTTTCGAGATATCGAAGTTCGAAATAGCCGACCCCATACCCAATATGGGCAGTATGGGCCATTTTCAAGTTAGCAGTACGTATAGCACAGAGTTTTGAAACTAATGAAATTTGGGTCAAACTTAGGACTGGTCAGGACCTTGAAACTGGGCAAGTTTAAAGAAAATCGTTCGCTCAGTTTTCGAGATATCGAAGTTCGAAATAGCCGACCCCATACCCAATATGGGCAGTATGGGCCATTTTCAAGTTAGCAGTACGTATAGCACAGAGTTTTGAAACTAATGAAATTTGGGTCAAACTTAGGACTGGTCAGGACCTTGAAACTGGGCAAGTTTAAAGAAAATCGTTCGCTCAGTTTTCGAGATATCGAAGTTCGAAATAGCCGACCCCATACCCAATATGGGCAGTATGGGCCATTTTCAAGTTAGCAGTACGTATAGCACAGAGTTTTGAAACTAATGAAATTTGGGTCAAACTTAGGACTGGTCAGGACCTTGAAACTGGGCAAGTTTAAAGAAAATCGTTCGCTCAGTTTTCGAGATATCGAAGTTCGAAATAGCCGACCCCATACCCAATATGGGCAGTATGGGCCATTTTCAAGTTAGCAGTACGTATAGCACAGAGTTTTGAAACTAATGAAATTTGGGTCAAACTTAGGACTGGTCAGGACCTTGAAACTGGGCAAGTTTAAAGAAAATCGTTCGCTCAGTTTTCGAGATATCGAAGTTCGAAATAGCCGACCCCATACCCAATATGGGCAGTATGGGCCATTTTCAAGTTAGCAGTACGTATAGCACAGAGTTTTGAAACTAATGAAATTTGGGTCAAACTTAGGACTGGTCAGGACCTTGAAACTGGGCAAGTTTAAAGAAAATCGTTCGCTCAGTTTTTGAGATATCGAAGTTCGAAATAGCCGACCCCATACCCAATATGGGCAGTATGGGCCATTTTCAAGTTAGCAGTACGTATAGCACAGAGTTTTGAAACTAATGAAATTTGGGTCAAACTTAGGACTGGTCAGGACCTTGAAACTGGGCAAGTTTAAAGAAAATCGTTCGCTCAGTTTTCGAGATATCGAAGTTCGAAATAGCCGACCCCATACCCAATATGGGCAGTATGGGCCATTTTCAAGTTAGCAGTACGTATAGCACAGAGTTTTGAAACTAATGAAATTTGGGTCAAACTTAGGACTGGTCAGGACCTTGAAACTGGGCAAGTTTAAAGAAAATCGTTCGCTCAGTTTTCGAGATATCGAAGTTCGAAATAGCCGACCCCATACCCAATATGGGCAGTATGGGCCATTTTCAAGTTAGCAGTACGTATAGCACAGAGTTTTGAAACTAATGAAATTTGGGTCAAACTTAGGACTGGTCAGGACCTTGAAACTGGGCAAGTTTAAAGAAAATCGTTCGCTCAGTTTTCGAGATATCGAAGTTCGAAATAGCCGACCCCATACCCAATATGGGCAGTATGGGCCATTTTCAAGTTAGCAGTACGTATAGCACAGAGTTTTGAAACTAATGAAATTTAGGTCAAACTTAGGACTGGTCAGGACCTTGAAACTGGGCAAGTTTAAAGAAAATCGTTCGCTCAGTTTTCGAGATATCGAAGTTCGAAATAGCCGACCCCATACCCAATATGGGCAGTATGGGCCATTTTCAAGTTAGCAGTACGTATAGCAGAGAGTTTTGAAACTAATGAAATTTGGGTCAAACTTAGGACTGGTCAGGACCTTGAAACAGGGCAAGTTTAAAGAAAATCGTTCGCTCAGTTTTGGAGATATCGAAGTTCGAAATAGCCGACCCCATACCCAATATGGGCAGTATGGGCCATTTTCAAGTTAGCAGTACGTATAGCAGAGAGTTTTGAAACTAATGAAATTTGGGTCAAACTTAGGACTGGTCAGGACCTTGAAACAGGGCAAGTTTAAAAGAAAATCGTTCGCTCAGTTTTTGAGATATCGAAGTTCGAAATAGCCGACCCCATACCCAATATGGGCAGTATGGGCCATTTTCAAGTTAGCAGTACGTATAGCACAGAGTTTTGAAACTAATGAAATTTGGGTCAAACTTAGGACTGGTCAGGACCTTGAAACAGGGCAAGTTTAAAGAAAATCGTTCGCTCAGTTTTCGAGATATCGAAGTTCGAAATAGCCGACCCCATACCCAATATGGGCAGTATGGGCCATTTTCAAGTTAGCAGTACGTATAGCACAGAGTTTTGAAACTAATGAAATTTGGGTCAAACTTAGGACTGGTCAGGACCTTGAAACAGGGCAAGTTTAAAGAAAATCGTTCGCTCAGTTTTCGAGATATCGAAGTTCGAAATAGCCGACCCCATACCCAATATGGGCAGTATGGGCCATTTTCAAGTTAGCAGTACGTATAGCACAGAGTTTTGAAACTAATGAAATTTGGGTCAAACTTAGGACTGGTCAGGACCTTGAAACTGGGCAAGTTTAAAGAAAATCGTTCGCTCAGTTTTCGAGATATCGAAGTTCGAAATAGCCGACCCCATACCCAATATGGGCAGTATGGGCCATTTTCAAGTTAGCAGTACGTATAGCACAGAGTTTTGAAACTAATGAAATTTGGGTCAAACTTAGGACTGGTCAGGACCTTGAAACTGGGCAAGTTTAAAGAAAATCGTTCGCTCAGTTTTCGAGATATCGAAGTTCGAAATAGCCGACCCCATACCCAATATGGGCAGTATGGGCCATTTTCAAGTTAGCAGTACGTATAGCACAGAGTTTTGAAACTAATGAAATTTGGGTCAAACTTAGGACTGGTCAGGACCTTGAAACTGGGCAAGTTTAAAGAAAATCGTTCGCTCAGTTTTTGAGATATCGAAGTTCGAAATAGCCGACCCCATACCCAGTATGGGCAGTATGGGCCATTTTCAAGTTAGCAGTACGTATAGCACAGAGTTTTGAAACTAATGAAATTTGGGTCAAACTTAGGACTGGTCAGGACCTTGAAACTGGGCAAGTTTAAAGAAAATCGTTCGCTCAGTTTTCGAGATATCGAAGTTCGAAATAGCCGACCCCATACCCAATATGGGCAGTATGGGCCATTTTCAAGTTAGCAGTACGTATAGCACAGAGTTTTGAAACTAATGAAATTTGGGTCAAACTTAGGACTGGTCAGGACCTTGAAACTGGGCAAGTTTAAAGAAAATCGTTCGCTCAGTTTTCGAGATATCGAAGTTCGAAATAGCCGACCCCATACCCAATATGGGCAGTATGGGCCATTTTCAAGTTAGCAGTACGTATAGCACAGAGTTTTGAAACTAATGAAATTTGGGTCAAACTTAGGACTGGTCAGGACCTTGAAACTGGGCAAGTTTAAAGAAAATCGTTCGCTCAGTTTTTGAGATATCGAAGTTCGAAATAGCCGACCCCATACCCAATATGGGCAGTATGGGCCATTTTCAAGTTAGCAGTACGTATAGCACAGAGTTTTGAAACTAATGAAATTTGGGTCAAACTTAGGACTGGTCAGGACCTTGAAACTGGGCAAGTTTAAAGAAAATCGTTCGCTCAGTTTTCGAGATATCGAAGTTCGAAATAGCCGACCCCATACCCAATATGGGCAGTATGGGCCATTTTCAAGTTAGCAGTACGTATAGCACAGAGTTTTGAAACTAATGAAATTTAGGTCAAACTTAGGACTGGTCAGGACCTTGAAACTGGGCAAGTTTAAAGAAAATCGTTCGCTCAGTTTTCGAGATATCGAAGTTCGAAATAGCCGACCCCATACCCAATATGGGCAGTATGGGCCATTTTCAAGTTAGCAGTACGTATAGCAGAGAGTTTTGAAACTAATGAAATTTGGGTCAAACTTAGGACTGGTCAGGACCTTGAAACAGGGCAAGTTTAAAGAAAATCGTTCGCTCAGTTTTCGAGATATCGAAGTTCGAAATAGCCGACCCCATACCCAATATGGGCAGTATGGGCCATTTTCAAGTTAGCAGTACGTATAGCAGAGAGTTTTGAAACTAATGAAATTTGGGTCAAACTTAGGACTGGTCAGGACCTTGAAACAGGGCAAGTTTAAAGAAAATCGTTCGCTCAGTTTTCGAGATATCGAAGTTCGAAATAGCCGACCCCATACCCAATATGGGCAGTATGGGCCATTTTCAAGTTAGCAGTACGTATAGCAGAGAGTTTTGAAACTAATGAAATTTGGGTCAAACTTAGGACTGGTCAGGACCTTGAAACAGGGCAAGTTTAAAGAAAATCGTTCGCTCAGTTTTCGAGATATCGAAGTTCGAAATAGCCGACCCCATACCCAATATGGGCAGTATGGGCCATTTTCAAGTTAGCAGTACGTATAGCAGAGAGTTTTGAAACTAATGAAATTTGGGTCAAACTTAGGACTGGTCAGGACCTTGAAACAGGGCAAGTTTAAAGAAAATCGTTCGCTCAGTTTTCGAGATATCGAAGTTCGAAATAGCCGACCCCATACCCAATATGGGCAGTATGGGCCATTTTCAAGTTAGCAGTACGTATAGCACAGAGTTTTGAAACTAATGAAATTTGGGTCAAACTTAGAACTGGTCAGGACCTTGAAACTGGGCAAGTTTAAAGAAAATCGTTCGCTCAGTTTTCGAGATATCGAAGTTCGAAATAGCCGACCCCATACCCAATATGGGCAGTATGGGCCATTTTCAAGTTAGCAGTACGTATAGCACAGAGTTTTGAAACTAATGAAATTTGGGTCAAACTTAGGACTGGTCAGGACCTTGAAACTGGGCAAGTTTAAAGAAAATCGTTCGCTCAGTTTTTGAGATATCGAAGTTCGAAATAGCCGACCCCATACCCAATATGGGCAGTATGGGCCATTTTCAAGTTAGCATTACTTAGGACTGGTCAGGACCTTGAAACAGGGCAAGTTTAAAGAAAATCGTTCGCTCAGTTTTCGAGATATCGAAGTTCGAAATAGCCGACCCCATACCCAATATGGGCAGTATGGGCCATTTTCAAGTTAGCAGTACGTATAGCACAGAGTTTTGAAACTAATGAAATTTGGGTCAAACTTAGGACTGGTCAGGACCTTGAAACTGGGCAAGTTTAAAGAAAATCGTTCGCTCAGTTTTCGAGATATCGAAGTTCGAAATAGCCGACCCCATACCCAATATGGGCAGTATGGGCCATTTTCAAGTTAGCAGTACGTATAGCACAGAGTTTTGAAACTAATGAAATTTAGGTCAAACTTAGGACTGGTCAGGACCTTGAAACTGGGCAAGTTTAAAGAAAATCGTTCGCTCAGTTTTCGAGATATCGAAGTTCGAAATAGCCGACCCCATACCCAATATGGGCAGTATGGGCCATTTTCAAGTTAGCAGTACGTATAGTCAGAGAGTTTTGAAACTAATGAAATTTGGGTCAAACTTAGGACTGGTCAGGACCTTGAAACTGGGCAAGTTTAAAGAAAATCGTTCGCTCAGTTTTCGAGATATCGAAGTTCGAAATAGCCGACCCCATACCCAATATGGGCAGTATGGGCCATTTTCAAGTTAGCAGTACGTATAGCACAGAGTTTTGAAACTAATGAAATTTGGGTCAAACTTAGGACTGGTCAGGACCTTGAAACTGGGCAAGTTTAAAGAAAATCGTTCGCTCAGTTTTCGAGATATCGAAGTTCGAAATAGCCGACCCCATACCCAATATGGGCAGTATGGGCCATTTTCAAGTTAGCAGTACGTATAGCACAGAGTTTTGAAACTAATGAAATTTGGGTCAAACTTAGGACTGGTCAGGACCTTGAAACTGGGCAAGTTTAAAGAAAATCGTTCGCTCAGTTTTTGAGATATCGAAGTTCGAAATAGCCGACCCCATACCCAATATGGGCAGTATGGGCCATTTTCAAGTTAGCAGTACGTATAGCACAGAGTTTTGAAACTAATGAAATTTAGGTCAAACTTAGGACTGGTCAGGACCTTGAAACTGGGCAAGTTTAAAGAAAATCGTTCGCTCAGTTTTCGAGATATCGAAGTTCGAAATAGCCGACCCCATACCCAATATGGGCAGTATGGGCCATTTTCAAGTTAGCAGTACGTATAGCAGAGAGTTTTGAAACTAATGAAATTTGGGTCAAACTTAGGACTGGTCAGGACCTTGAAACAGGGCAAGTTTAAAGAAAATCGTTCGCTCAGTTTTCGAGATATCGAAGTTCGAAATAGCCGACCCCATACCCAATATGGGCAGTATGGGCCATTTTCAAGTTAGCAGTACGTATAGCAGAGAGTTTTGAAACTAATGAAATTTGGGTCAAACTTAGGACTGGTCAGGACCTTGAAACTGGGCAAGTTTAAAGAAAATCGTTCGCTCAGTTTTCGAGATATCGAAGTTCGAAATAGCCGACCCCATACCCAATATGGGCAGTATGGGCCATTTTCAAGTTAGCAGTACGTATAGCAGAGAGTTTTGAAACTAATGAAATTTGGGTCAAACTTAGGACTGGTCAGGACCTTGAAACAGGGCAAGTTTAAAGAAAATCGTTCGCTCAGTTTTCGAGATATCGAAGTTCGAAATAGCCGACCCCATACCCAATATGGGCAGTATGGGCCATTTTCAAGTTAGCAGTACGTATAGCACAGAGTTTTGAAACTAATGAAATTTGGGACAAACTTAGGACTGGTCAGGACCTTGAAACAGGGCAAGTTTGAAGAAAATCGTTCGCTCAGTTTTCGAGATATCGAAGTTCGAAATAGCCGACCCCATACCCAATATGGGCAGTATGGGCCATTTTCAAGTTAGCAGTACGTATAGCACAGAGTTTTGAAACTAATGAAATTTGGGTCAAACTTAGGACTGGTCAGGACCTTGAAACTGGGCAAGTTTAAAGAAAATCGTTCGCTCAGTTTTCGAGATATCGAAGTTCGAAATAGCCGACCCCATACCCAATATGGGCAGTATGGGCCATTTTCAAGTTAGCAGTACGTATAGCACAGAGTTTTGAAACTAATGAAATTTGGGTCAAACTTAGGACTGGTCAGGACCTTGAAACTGGGCAAGTTTAAAGAAAATCGTTCGCTCAGTTTTCGAGATATCGAAGTTCGAAATAGCCGACCCCATACCCAATATGGGCAGTATGGGCCATTTTCAAGTTAGCAGTACGTATAGCACAGAGTTTTGAAACTAATGAAATTTGGGTCAAACTTAGGACTGGTCAGGACCTTGAAACTGGGCAAGTTTAAAGAAAATCGTTCGCTCAGTTTTCGAGATATCGAAGTTCGAAATAGCCGACCCCATACCCAATATGGGCAGTATGGGCCATTTTCAAGTTAGCAGTACGTATAGCACAGAGTTTTGAAACTAATGAAATTTGGGTCAAACTTAGGACTGGTCAGGACCTTGAAACTGGGCAAGTTTAAAGAAAATCGATCGCTCAGTTTTCGCGATATCGAAGTTCGAAATAGCCGACCCCATACCCAATATGGGCAGTATGGGCCATTTTCAAGTTAGCAGTACGTATAGCAGAGAGTTTTGAAACTAATGAAATTTGGGTCAAACTTAGGACTGGTCAGGACCTTGAAACTGGGCACGTTTAAAGAAAATCGTTCGCTCAGTTTTCGAGATATCGAAGTTCGAAATAGCCGACCCCATACCCAATATGGGCAGTATGGGCCATTTTCAAGTTAGCAGTACGTATAGCACAGAGTTTTGAAACTAATGAAATTTGGGTCAAACTTAGGACTGGTCAGGACCTTGAAACTGGGCAATTTAAAGAAAATCGTTCGCTCAGTTTTTGAGATATCGAAGTTCGAAATAGCCGACCCCATACCCAATATGGGCAGTATGGGCCATATTCAAGTTAGCAGTACGTATAGCACAGAGTTTTGAAACTAATGAAATTTGGGTCAAACTTAGGACTGGTCAGGACCTTGAAACTGGGCAAGTTTAAAGAAAATCGTTCGCTCAGTTTTTGAGATATCGAAGTTCGAAATAGCCGACCCCATACCCAATATGGGCAGTATGGGCCATTTTCAAGTTAGCATTTCGTATAGCACAGAGTTTTGAAACTAATGAAATTTGGGTCAAACTTAGGACTGGTCAGGACCTTGAAACTGGGTTATTTTAAAGAAAATCGTTCGCTCAGTTTTTGAGATATCGAAGTTCGAAATAGCCGACACCATACCCAATATGAACAGTATGGGCCATTTTCAAGTTAACAGTACGTATAGTCAGAGAGTTTTGAAACTAATGAAATTTGGGTCAAACTTAGGACTGGTCAGGACCTTGAAACTGGGCAAATTTAAAGAAAATCGTCCGCTCAGTTTTCGAGATATCGAAGTTCGAAATAGCCGACCCCATACCCAATATGGGCAGTATGGGCCATTTACAAGTTAGCAGTACGTATAGTCAGAGAGTTTTGAAACTAATGAAATTTGGGTCAAACTTAGGACTGAAAATGAAAATGGACTGACTGACTGACTGACTGGACTGACTTTCAGGACTGACTGACTTGAAAATGGCCCATACTGCCCATATTGGGTATGGCGTCGGCTATCTCGAACACCGATATCACGAAAACTGAGCGAACGATTTTCTTTAAACGCGCCCAGTTTCAAGGTCCTGACCAGTCCTATGTTTGACCAAAATTTCATTAGTTTCAAAACTCTCTGACTATACGTACTGCTAACTTGAAAATGGCCCATACTGTCCATATTCGGTATGGGGTCGGCTATCTCGAACAACGATATCTCGAAAACTGAGCGAACGATTTTCTTTAAACTCGCCCAGTTTCAAGGTCCTGACCAGTCCTAAGTTTGACCAAAATTTCATTTGTTTCAAAACTCTCTAATATGCGTACTGCTAACTTGAAAATGGCCCATACTGCCCATATTGGGTATGGCGTCGGCTATCTCGAACACCGATATCTCGAAAACTGAGCGAACGATTTTCTTTAAACTCGCCCAGTTTCAAGGTCCTGACCAGTCCTAAGTTTGACCAAAATTTCATTAGTTTCAAAACTCTCTGACTATACGTACTGCTAACTTGAAAATGGCCCATACTGTCCATATTCGTTATGGGGTCGGCTAACTCGAACACCGATATCTCAAAAACTGAGCAAACGATTTTCTTAAAACTCGCCCAGTTTTAAGGTCCTGACCAGTCCTAAGTTTGACCAAAATTTCATTGGCTTCAAAACTCTCTAATATGCGTACTGCTAACTTGAAAATGGCCCATACTGCCCATATTGGGTATGGCGTCGGCTATCTCGAACACCGATATCTCAAAAACTGAGCGAACGATTTTCTTTAAACTCGCCCAGTTTCAAGGTCCTGACCAGTCCTAAGTTTGACCAAAATTTCATTTGTTTCGAAACTCTCTAATATGCGTACTGCTAACTTGAAAATGGCCCATACTGTCCATATTCGGTATGGGGTCGGCTATCTCGAACACCGATATCTCGAAAACTGAGCGAACGATTTTCTTTAAACTCGCCCAGTTTCAAGGTCCTGACCAGTCCTAAGTTTGACCAAAATTTCATTAGTTTAAAAACTCTCTAATATGCGTACTGCTAACTTGAAAATGGCCCATACTGCCCATATTGGGTATGGCGTCGGCTATCTCGAACACCGATATCACGAAAACTGAGCGAACGATTTTCTTTAATCTCTCCCAGTTTCAAGGTCCTGACCAGTCCTAAGTTTGTCCAAAATTTCATTAGTTTCAAAACTCTCTGACTATACGTACTGCTAACTTGAAAATGGCCCATACTGTCCATATTCGGTATGGGGTCGGCTATCTCGAACACCGATATCTCGAAAACTGAGCGAACGATTTTCTTTAAACTCGCCCAGTTTCAAGGTCCTGACCAGTCCTAAGTTTGACCAAAATTTCATTTGTTTCAAAACTCTCTAATATGCGTACTGCTACCTTGAAAATGGCCCATACTGCCCATATTGGGTATGGCGTCGGCTATCTCGAACACCGATATCTCGAAAACTGAGCGAACGTTTTTCTTCAAACTCGCCCAGTTTCAAGGTCCTGACCAGTCCTAAGTTTGACCAAAATTTCATTTGTTTCAAAACCCTCTAATATGCGTACTGCTAACTTGAAAATGGCACATACTGTCCATATTCGGTATGGGGTCGGCTATCTCGAACACCGATATCTCGAAAACTGAGCGAACGATTTTCTTCAAACTCGCCCAGTTTCAAGGTCCTGACCAGTCCTAAGTTTGACCAAAATTTCATTTGTTTCAAAACTCTCTAATATGCGTACTGCTAACTTGAAAATGGCCCATACTGCCTATATTGGGTATGGCGTCGGCTATCTCGAACACCGATATCACGAAAACTAAGCGAACGATTTTCTTTAAACTCGCCCAGTTTCAAGGTCCTGACCAGTCCTAAGTTTGACCAAAATTTCATTAGTTTCAAAACTCTCTGACTATACGTACTGCTAACTTGAAAATGGCCCATACTGTCCATATTCGGTATGGGGTCGGCTATCTCGAACACCGATAAATCGAAAACTGAGCGAACGATTTTCTTTAAACTCGCCCAGTTTCAAGGTCCTGACCAGTCCTAAGTTTGACCAAAATTTCATTAGTTTCAAAACTCTCTGACTATACGTACTGCTAACTTGAAAATGGCCCATACTGTCCATATTCGGTATCGGGTCGGCTAACTCGAACACCGATATCTCAAAAACTGAGCGAACGATTTTCTTTAAACTCGCCCAGTTTTAAGGTCCTGACCAGTCCTAAGTTTGACCTAAATTTCATTGGTTTCAAAACTCTCTAATATGCGTACTGCTAACTTGAAAATGGCCCATACTGCCCATATTGGGTATGGCGTCGGCTATCTCGAACACCGATATCTCGAAAACTGAGCGAACGATTTTCTTTAAACTCGCCCAGTTTCAAGGTCCTGACCAGTCCTAAGTTTGACCAAAATTTCATTTGTTTCAAAACTCTCTGATATGCGTTCTGCTAACTTGAAAATGGCCCATACTGTCCATATTCGGTATGGGGTCGGCTATCTCGAACACCGATATCTCGAAAACTGAGCGAACGATTTTCATTAAACTCGCCCAGTTACAAGGTCCTGACCAGTCCTAAGTTTGACCAAAATTTCATTAGTTTCAAAACTCTCTGACTATACGTACTGCTAACTTGAAAATGGCCCATACTGTCCATATTCGGTATGGGGTCGGCTATCTCGAACACCGATATCTCGAAAACTGAGCGAACGATTTTCTTTAAACTCGCCCAGTTTCAAGGTCCTGACCAGTCCTAAGTTTGACCAAAATTTCATTAGTTTCAAAACTCTCTGACTATACGTACTGCTAACTTGAAAATGGCCCATACTGTCCATATTCGGTATGGGGTCGGCTAACTCGAACACCGATATCTCAAAAACTGAGCGAACGATTTTCTTTAAACTCGCCCAGTTTTAAGGTCCTGACCAGTCCTAAGTTTGACCAAAATTTCATTGGTTTCAAAACTCTCTAATATGCGTACTGCTAACTTGAAAATGGCCCATATTGCCCATATTGGGTATGGCGTCGGCTATCTCGAACACCGATATCTCGAAAACTGAGCGAACGATTTTCTTTAAACTCGACCAGTTTCAAGGTCCTGACCAGTCCTAAGTTTGACCAAAATTTCATTTGTTTCAAAACTCTCTGATATGCGTACTGCTAACTTGAAAATGGCCCATACTGTCCATATTCGGTATGGGGTCGGCTATCTCGAACACCGATATCTCAAAAACTGAGCGAACGATTTTCATTAAACTCGCCCAGTTACAAGGTCCTGACCAGCCCTAAGTTTGACCAAAATTTCATTAGTTTCAAAACTCTCTGACTATACGTACTGCTAACTTGAAAATGGCCCATACTGTCCATATTCGGTATGGGGTCGGCTATCTCGAACACCGATATCTCGAAAACTGAGCGAACAATTTTCTTTAAACTCGCCCAGTTTCAAGGTCCTGACCAGTCCTAAGTTTGACCAAAATTTCATTTGTTTCAAAACTCTCTAATATGCGTACTGCTAACTTGAAAATGGCCCATACTGCCTATATTGGGTATGGCGTCGGCTATCTCGAACACCGATATCACGAAAACTGAGCGAACGATTTTCTTTAAACTCGCCCAGTTTCAAGGTCCTGACCAGTCCTAAGTTTGACCAAAATTTCATTAGTTTCAAAACTCTCTGACTATACGTACTGCTAACTTGAAAATGGCCCATACTGTCCATATTCTGTATGGGGTCGGCTATCTCGAACACCGATATCTCGAAAACTGAGCGAACGATTTTCTTTAAACTCGCCCAGTTTTAAGGTCCTGACCAGTCCTAAGTTTGACCAAAATTTCATTTGTTTCAAAACTCTCTAATATGCGTACTGCTAACTTGAAATTGGCCCATACTGCCCATATTGGGTATGGCGTCGGCTATCTCGAACACCGATATCTCAAAAACTGAGCGAACGATTTTCTTTAAACTCGCCCAGTTTCAAAGTCCTGACCAGTCCTAAGTTTGACCAAAATTTCATTTGTTTCAAAACTCTCTAATATGCGTACTGCTAACTTGAAAATGGCCCATACTGTCCATATTCGGTATGGGGTCGGCTATCTCGAACACCGATATCTCGAAAACTGAGCGAACGATTTTCTTTAAACTCGCCAAATTTCAAGGTCCTGACCAGTCCTAAGTTTGACCAAAATTTCATTTGTTTCAAAACTCTCTAATATGCGTACTGCTAACTTGAAAATGGCCCATACTGCCCATATTGGGTATGGCGTCGGCTATCTCGAACACCGATATCACGAAAACTGAGCGAACGATTTTCTTTAAACTCGCCCAGTTTCAAGGTCCTGACCAGTCCTAAGTTTGACCAAAATTTCATTAGTTTCAAAACTCTCTGACTATACGTACTGCTAACTTGAAAATGGCCCATACTGTCCATATTCGGTATCGGGTCGGCTAACTCGAACACCGATATCTCAAAAACTGAGCGAACGATTTTCTTTAAAATCGCCCAGTTTTAAGGTCCTGACCAGTCCTAAGTTTGAACTAAATTTCATTGGTTTCAAAACTCTCTAATATGCGTACTGCTAACTTGAAAATGGCCCAAACTGCCCATATTGGGTATGGCGTCGGCTATCTCGAACACCGATATCTCGAAAACTGAGCGAACGATTTTCTTTAAACTCGCCCAGTTTCAAGGTCCTGACCAGTCCTAAGTTTGACCAAAATTTCATTTGTTTCAAAACTCTCTGATATGCGTACTGCTAACTTGAAAATGGCCCATACTGTCCATATTCGGTATGGGGTCGGCTATCTCGAACACCGAAATCTCGAAAACTGAGCGAACGATTTTCATTAAACTCGCCCAGTTACAAGGTCCTGACCAGTCCTAAGTTTGACCAAAATTTCATTAGTTTCAAAACTCTCTGACTATACGTACTGCTAACTTGAAAATGGCCCATACTGTCCATATTCGGTATGGGGTCGGCTATCTCGAACACCGATATCTCAAAAACTGAGCGAACGATTTTCTTTAAACTCGCCCAGTTTCAAGGTCCTGACCAGTCCTAAGTTTGACCAAAATTTCATTAGTTTCAAAACTCTCTGACTATACGTACTGCTTACTTGAAAATGGCCCATACTGTCCATATTCGGTATGGGGTCGGCTAACTCGAACACCGATATCTCAAAAACTGAGCGAACGATTTTCTTTAAACTCGCCCAGTTTTAAGGTCCTGACCAGTCCTAAGTTTGACCAAAATTTCATTGGTTTCAAAACTCTCTAATATGCGTACTGCTAACTTGAAAATGGCCCATATTGCCCATATTGGGTATGGCGTCGGCTATCTCGAACACCGATATCTCGAAAACTGAGCGAACGATTTTCTTTAAACTCGCCCAGTTTCAAGGTCCTGACCAGTCCTAAGTTTGACCAAAATTTCATTTGTTTCAAAACTCTCTGATATGCGTACTGCTAACTTGAAAATGGCCCATACTGTCCATATTCGGTATGGGGTCGGCTATCTCGAACACCGATATCACGAAAACTGAGCGAACGATTTTCATTAAACTCGCCCAGTTACAAGGTCCTGACCAGTCCTAAGTTTGACCAAAATTTCATTAGTTTCAAAACTCTCTGACTATACGTACTGCTAACTTGAAAATGGCCCATACTGTCCATATTCGGTATGGGGTCGGCTATCTCGAACACCGATATCTCGAAAACTGAGCGAACAATTTTCTTTAAACTCGCCCAGTTTCAAGGTCCTGACCAGTCCTAAGTTTGACCAAAATTTCATTTGTTTCAAAACTCTCTAATATGCGTACTGCTAACTTGAAAATGGCCCATACTGCCTATATTGGGTATGGCGTCGGCTATCTCGAACACCGATATCACGAAAACTGAGCGAACGATTTTCTTTAAACTCGCCCAGTTTCAAGGTCCTGACCAGTCCTAAGTTTGACCAAAATTTCATTAGTTTCAAAACTCTCTGACTATACGTACTGCTACCTTGAAAATGGCCCATACTGTCCATATTCGGTATGGGGTCGGCTTACTCGAACACCGATATCTCAAAAACTGAGCGAACGATTTTCTTTAAACTCGCCCAGTTTTAAGGTCCTGACCAGTCCTAAGTTTGACCAAATTTTCATTGGTTTCAAAACTCTCTAATATGCGTACTGCTAACTTGAAAATGGCCCATACTGCCCATATTGGGTATGGCGTCGGCTATCTCGAACACCGATATCTCGAAAACTGAGCGAACGATTTTCTTTAAACTCGCCCAGTTTCAAGGTCCTGACCAGTCCTAAGTTTGACCAAAATTTCATTAGTTTCAAAACTCTCTGACTATACGTACTGCTAACTTGAAAATGGCCCATACTGTCCATATTCGGTATGGGGTCGGCTAACTCGAACACCGATATCTCAAAAACTGAGCGAACGATTTTCTTTAAACTCGCCCAGTTTTAAGGTCCTGACCAGTCCTAAGTTTGACCAAAATTTCATTGGTTTCAAAACTCTCTAATATGCGTACTGCTAACTTGAAAATGGCCCATACTGCCCATATTGGGTATGGCGTCGGCTATCTCGAACACCGATATCTCGAAAACTGAGCGAACGATTTTCTTTAAACTCGCCCAGTTTCAAGGTCCTGACCAGTCCTAAGTTTGACCAAAATTTCATTAGTTTCAAAACTCTCTGACTATACGTACTGCTAACTTGAAAATGGCCCATACTGTCCATATTCGGTATGGGGTCGGCTATCTCGAACACCGATATCTCGAAAACTGAGCGAACGATTTTCTTTAAACTCGCCCAGTTTCAAGGTCCTGACCAGTCCTAAGTTTGACCAAAATTTCATTAGTTTCAAAACTCTCTGACTATACGTACTGCTTACTTGAAAATGGCCCATACTGTCCATATTCGGTATGGGGTCGGCTAACTCGAACACCGATATCTCAAAAACTGAGCGAACGATTTTCTTTAAACTCGCCCAGTTTTAAGGTCCTGACCAGTCCTAAGTTTGACCAAAATTTCATTGGTTTCAAAACTCTCTAATATGCGTACTGCTAACTTGAAAATGGCCCATATTGCCCATATTGGGTATGGCGTCGGCTATCTCGAACACCGATATCTCGAAAACTGAGCGAACGATTTTCTTTAAACTCGCCCAGTTTCAAGGTCCTGACCAGTCCTAAGTTTGACCAAAATTTCATTTGTTTCAAAACTCTCTGATATGCGTACTGCTAACTTGAAAATGGCCCATACTGTCCATATTCGGTATGGGGTCGGCTATCTCGAACACCGATATCTCGAAAACTGAGCGAACGATTTTCATTAAACTCGCCCAGTTACAAGGTCCTGACCAGTCCTAAGCTTGACCAAAATTTCATTAGTTTCAAAACTCTCTGACTATACGTACTGCTAACTTGAAAATGGCCCATACTGTCCATATTCGGTATGGGGTCGGCTAACTCGAACACCGATATCTCAAAAACTGAGCGAACGATTTTCTTTAAACTCGCCCAGTTTTAAGGTCCTGACCAGTCCTAAGTTTGACCAAAATTTCATTGGTTTCAAAACTCTCTAATATGCGTACTGCTAACTTGAAAATGGCCCATACTGCCCATATTGGGTATGGCGTCGGCTATCTCGAACACCGATATCTCGAAAACTGAGCGAACGATTTTCTTTAAACTCGCCCAGTTTCAAGGTCCTGACCAGTCCTAAGTTTGACCAAAATTTCATTAGTTTCAAAACTCTCTGACTATACGTACTGCTAACTTGAAAATGGCCCATACTGTCCATATTCGGTATGGGGTCGGCTATCTCGAACACCGATATCTCGAAAACTGAGCGAACGATTTTCTTTAAACTCGCCCAGTTTCAAGGTCCATACCAGTCCTAAGTTTGACCAAAATTTCATTAGTTTCAAAACTCTCTGACTATACGTACTGCTTACTTGAAAATGGCCCATACTGTCCATATTCGGTATGGGGTCGGCTAACTCGAACACCGATATCTCAAAAACTGAGCGAACGATTTTCTTTAAACTCGCCCAGTTTTAAGGTCCTGACCAGTCCTAAGTTTGACCAAAATTTCATTGGTTTCAAAACTCTCTAATATGCGTACTGCTAACTTGAAAATGGCCCATATTGCCCATATTGGGTATGGCGTCGGCTATCTCGAACACCGATATCTCGAAAACTGAGCGAACGATTTTCTTTAAACTCGCCCAGTTTCAAGGTCCTGACCAGTCCTAAGTTTGACCAAAATTTCATTTGTTTCAAAACTCTCTGATATGCGTACTGCTAACTTGAAAATGGCCCATACTGTCCATATTCGGTATGGGGTCGGCTATCTCGAACACCGATATCTCGAAAACTGAGCGAACGATTTTCATTAAACTCGCCCAGTTACAAGGTCCTGACCAGTCCTAAGTTTGACCAAAATTTCATTAGTTTCAAAACTCTCTGACTATACGTACTGCTAACTTGAAAATGGCCCATACTGTCCATATTCGGTATGGGGTCGGCTATCTCGAACACCGATATCTCGAAAACTGAGCGAACAATTTTCTTTAAACTCGCCCAGTTGCAAGGTCCTGACCAGTCCTAAGTTTGACCAAAATTTCATTTGTTTCAAAACTCTCTAATATGCGTACTGCTAACTTGAAAATGGCCCATACTGCCTATATTGGGTATGGCGTCGGCTATCTCGAACACCGATATCACGAAAACTGAGCGAACGATTTTCTTTAAACTCGCCCAGTTTCAAGGTCCTGACCAGTCCTAAGTTTGACCAAAATTTCATTAGTTTCAAAACTCTCTGACTATACGTACTGCTAACTTGAAAATGGCCCATACTGTCCATATTCGGTATGGGGTCGGCTATCTCGAACACCGATATCTCGAAAACTGAGCGAACGATTTTCTTTAAACTCGCCCAGTTTTAAGGTCCTGACCAGTCCTAAGTTTGACCAAAATTTCATTTGTTTCAAAACTCTCTAATATGCGTACTGCTAACTTGAAATTGGCCCATACTGCCCATATTGGGTATGGCGTCGGCTATCTCGAACACCGATATCTCAAAAACTGAGCGAACGATTTTCTTTAAACTCGCCCAGTTTCAAGGTCCTGACCAGTCCTAAGTTTGACCAAAATTTCATTAGTTTCAAAACTCTCTGACTATACGTACTGCTAACTTGAAAATGGCCCATACTGTCCATATTCGGTATGGGGTCGGCTATCTCGAACACCGATATCTCGAAAACTGAGCGAACGATTTTCTTTAAACTCGCCCAGTTTCAAGGTCCTGACCAGTCCTAAGTTTGACCAAAATTTCATTAGTTTCAAAACTCTCTGACTATACGTACTGCTTACTTGAAAATGGCCCATACTGTCCATATTCGGTATGGGGTCGGCTAACTCGAACACCGATATCTCAAAAACTGAGCGAACGATTTTCTTTAAACTCGCCCAGTTTTAAGGTCCTGACCAGTCCTAAGTTTGACCAAAATTTCATTGGTTTCAAAACTCTCTAATATGCGTACTGCTAACTTGAAAATGGCCCATATTGCCCATATTGGGTATGGCGTCGGCTATCTCGAACACCGATATCTCGAAAACTGAGCGAACGATTTTCTTTAAACTCGCCCAGTTTCAAGGTCCTGACCAGTCCTAAGTTTGACCAAAATTTCATTTGTTTCAAAACTCTCTGATATGCGTACTGCTAACTTGAAAATGGCCCATACTGTCCATATTCGGTATGGGGTCGGCTATCTCGAACACCGATATCTCGAAAACTGAGCGAACGATTTTCATTAAACTCGCCCAGTTACAAGGTCCTGACCAGTCCTAAGTTTGACCAAAATTTCATTAGTTTCAAAACTCTCTGACTATACGTACTGCTAACTTGAAAATGGCCCATACTGTCCATATTCGGTATGGGGTCGGCTATCTCGAACACCGATATCTCGAAAACTGAGCGAACAATTTTCTTTAAACTCGCCCAGTTGCAAGGTCCTGACCAGTCCTAAGTTTGACCAAAATTTCATTTGTTTCAAAACTCTCTAATATGCGTACTGCTAACTTGAAAATGGCCCATACTGCCTATATTGGGTATGGCGTCGGCTATCTCGAACACCGATATCACGAAAACTGAGCGAACGATTTTCTTTAAACTCGCCCAGTTTCAAGGTCCTGACCAGTCCTAAGTTTGACCAAAATTTCATTAGTTTCAAAACTCTCTGACTATACGTACTGCTAACTTGAAAATGGCCCATACTGTCCATATTCGGTATGGGGTCGGCTATCTCGAACACCGATATCTCGAAAACTGAGCGAACGATTTTCTTTAAACTCGCCCAGTTTTAAGGTCCTGACCAGTCCTAAGTTTGACCAAAATTTCATTTGTTTCAAAACTCTCTAATATGCGTACTGCTAACTTGAAATTGGCCCATACTGCCCATATTGGGTATGGCGTCGGCTATCTCGAACACCGATATCTCAAAAACTGAGCGAACGATTTTCTTTAAACTCGCCCAGTTTCAAGGTCCTGACCAGTCCTAAGTTTGACCAAAATTTCATTAGTTTCAAAACTCTCTGACTATACGTACTGCTAACTTGAAAATGGCCCATACTGTCCATATTCGGTATGGGGTCGGCTAACTCGAACACCGATATCTCAAAAACTGAGCGAACGATTTTCTTTAAACTCGCCCAGTTTTAAGGTCCTGACCAGTCCTAAGTTTGACCAAAATTTCATTGGTTTCAAAACTCTCTAATATGCGTACTGCTAACTTGAAAATGGCCCATACTGCCCATATTGGGTATGGCGTCGGCTATCTCGAACACCGATATCTCGAAAACTGAGCGAACGATTTTCTTTAAACTCGCCCAGTTTCAAGGTCCTGACCAGTCCTAAGTTTGACCAAAATTTCATTTGTTTCAAAACTCTCTGATATGCGTACTGCTAACTTGAAAATGGCCCATACTGTCCATATTCGGTATGGGGTCGGCTATCTCGAACACCGATATCTCGAAAACTGAGCGAACGATTTTCTTTAAACTCGCCCAGTTACAAGGTCCTGACCAGTCCTAAGTTTGACCAAAATTTCATTAGTTTCAAAACTCTCTGACTATACGTACTGCTAACTTGAAAATGGACCATACTGTCCATATTCGGTATGGGGTCGGCTAACTCGAACACCGATATCTCAAAAACTGAGCGAACGATTTTCTTTAAACTCGCCCAGTTTTAAGGTCCTGACCAGTCCTAAGTTTGACCAAAATTTCATTGGTTTCAAAACTCTCTAATATGCGTACTGCTAACTTGAAAATGGCCCATACTGCCTATATTGGGTATGGCGTCGGCTATCTCGAACACCGATATCTCGAAAACTGAGCGAACGATTTTCTTTAAACTCGCCCAGTTTCAAAGTCCTGACCAGTCCTAAGTTTGACCAAAATTTCATTTGTTTCAAAACTCTCTAATATGCGTACTGCTAACTTGAAAATGGCCCATACTGTCCATATTCGGTATGGGGTCGGCTATCTCGAACACCGATATCTCGAAAACTGAGCGAACGATTTTCTTTAAACTCGCCAAATTTCAAGGTCCTGACCAGTCCTAAGTTTGACCAAAATTTCATTTGTTTCAAAACTCTCTAATATGCGTACTGCTAACTTGAAAATGGCCCATACTGCCCATATTGGGTATGGCGTCGGCTATCTCGAACACCGATATCACGAAAACTGAGCGAACGATTTTCTTTAAACTCGCCCAGTTTCAAGGTCCTGACCAGTCCTAAGTTTGACCAAAATTTCATTAGTAACAAAACTCTCTGACTATACGTACTGCTAACTTGAAAATGGCCCATACTGTCCATATTCGGTATCGGGTCGGCTAACTCGAACACCGATATCTCAAAAACTGAGCGAACGATTTTCATTAAACTCGCCCAGTTTTAAGGTCCTGACCAGTCCTAAGTTTGACCTAAATTTCATTGGTTTCAAAACTCTCTAATATGCGTACTGCTAACTTGAAAATGGCCCATACTGCCCATATTGGGTATGGCGTCGGCTATCTCGAACACCGATATCTCGAAAACTGAGCGAACGATTTTCTTTAAACTCGCCCAGTTTCAAGGTCCTGACCAGTCCTAAGTTTGACCAAAATTTCATTTGTTTCAAAACTCTCTGATATGCGTACTGCTAACTTGAAAATGGCCCATACTGTCCATATTCGGTATGGGGTCGGCTATCTCGAACACCGAAATCTCGAAAACTGAGCGAACGATTTTCATTAAACTCGCCCAGTTACAAGGTCCTGACCAGTCCTAAGTTTGACCAAAATTTCATTAGTTTCAAAACTCTCTGACTATACGTACTGCTAACTTGAAAATGGTCCATACTGTCCCTATTCGGTATGGGGTCGGCTATCTCGAACACCGATATCTCGAAAACTGAGCGAACGATTTTCTTTAAACTCGCCCAGTTTCAAGGTCCTGACCAGTCCTAAGTTTGACCAAAATTTCATTAGTTTCAAAACTCTCTGACTATACGTACTGCTTACTTGAAAATGGCCCATACTGTCCATATTCGGTATGGGGTCGGCTAACTCGAACACCGATATCTCAAAAACTGAGCGAACGATTTTCTTTAAACTCGCCCAGTTTTAAGGTCCTGACCAGTCCTAAGTTTGACCAAAATTTCATTCGTTTCAAAACTCTCTAATATGCGTACTGCTAACTTGAAAATGGCCCATATTGCCCATATTGGGTATGGCGTCGGCTATCTCGAACACCGATATCTCGAAAACTGAGCGAACGATTTTCTTTAAACTCGCCCAGTTTCAAGGTCCTGACCAGTCCTAAGTTTGACCAAAATTTCATTTGTTTCAAAACTCTCTGATATGCGTACTGCTAACTTGAAAATGGCCCATACTGTCCATATTCGGTATGGGGTCGGCTATCTCGAACACCGATATCTCGAAAACTGAGCGAACGATTTTCTTTAAACTCGCCCAGTTACAAGGTCCTGACCAGTCCTAAGTTTGACCAAAATTTCATTAGTTTCAAAACTCTCTGACTATACGTACTGCTAACTTGAAAATGGCCCATACTGTCCATATTCGGTATGGGGTCGGCTATCTCGAACACCGATATCTCGAAAACTGAGCGAACAATTTTCTTTAAACTCGCCCAGTTTCAAGGTCCTGACCAGTCCTAAGTTTGACCAAAATTTCATTTGTTTCAAAACTCTCTAATATGCGTACTGCTAACTTGAAAATGGCCCATACTGCCTATATTGGGTATGGCGTCGGCTATCTCGAACACCGATATCACGAAAACTGAGCGAACGATTTTCTTTAAACTCGCCCAGTTTCAAGGTCCTGACCAGTCCTAAGTTTGACCAAAATTTCATTAGTTTCAAAACTCTCTGACTATACGTACTGCTAACTTGAAAATGGCCCATACTGTCCATATTCGGTATGGGGTCGGCTAACTCGAACACCGATATCTCAAAAACTGAGCGAACGATTTTCTTTAAACTCGCCCAGTTTTAAGGTCCTGACCAGTCCTAAGTTTGACCAAAATTTCATTGGTTTCAAAACTCTCTAATATGCGTACTGCTAACTTGAAAATGGCCCATACTGCCCATATTGGGTATGGCGTCGGCTATCTCGAACACCGATATCTCGAAAACTGAGCGAACGATTTTCTTTAAACTCGCCCAGTTTCAAGGTCCTGACCAGTCCTAAGTTTGACCAAAATTTCATTTGTTTCAAAACTCTCTGATATGCGTACTGCTAACTTGAAAATGGCCCATACTGTCCATATTCGGTATGGGGTCGGCTATCTCGAACACCGATATCTCGAAAACTGAGCGAACGATTTTCATTAAACTCGCCCAGTTACAAGGTCCTGACCAGTCCTAAGTTTGACCAAAATTTCATTAGTTTCAAAACTCTCTGACTATACGTACTGCTAACTTGAAAATGGACCATACTGTCCATATTCGGTATGGGGTCGGCTAACTCGAACACCGATATCTCAAAAACTGAGCGAACGATTTTCTTTAAACTCGCCCAGTTTTAAGGTCCTGACCAGTCCTAAGTTTGACCAAAATTTCATTGGTTTCAAAACTCTCTAATATGCGTACTGCTAACTTGAAAATGGCCCATACTGCCTATATTGGGTATGGCGTCGGCTATCTCGAACACCGATATCTCGAAAACTGAGCGAACGATTTTCTTTAAACTCGCCCAGTTTCAAAGTCCTGACCAGTCCTAAGTTTGACCAAAATTTCATTTGTTTCAAAACTCTCTAATATGCGTACTGCTAACTTGAAAATGGCCCATACTGCCCATATTGGGTATGGCGTCGGCTATCTCGAACACCGATATCACGAAAACTGAGAGAAAGATTTTCTTTAAACTCGCCCAGTTTCAAGGTCCTGACCAGTCCTAAGTTTGACCAAAATTTCATTAGTTTCAAAACTCTCTGACTATACGTACTGCTAACTTGAAAATGGCCCATACTGTCCATATTCGGTATCGGGTCGGCTAACTCGAACACCGATATCTCAAAAACTGAGCGAACGATTTTCTTTAAACTCGCCCAGTTTTAAGGTCCTGACCAGTCCTAAGTTTGACCAAAATTTCATTGGTTTCAAAACTCTCTAATATGCGTACTGCTAACTTGAAAATGGCCCATACTGCCCATATTGGGTATGGCGTCGGCTATCTCGAACACCGATATCTCGAAAACTGAGCGAACGATTTTCTTTAAACTCGCCCAGTTTCAAGGTCCTGACCAGTCCTAAGTTTGACCAAAATTTCATTTGTTTCAAAACTCTCTGATATGCGTACTGCTAACTTGAAAATGGCCCATACTGTCCATATTCGGTATGGGGTCGGCTATCTCGAACACCGAAATTTCGAAAACTGAGCGAACGATTTTCATTAAACTCGCCCAGTTACAAGGTCCTGACCAGTCCTAAGTTTGACCAAAATTTCATTAGTTTCAAAACTCTCTGACTATACGTACTGCTAACTTGAAAATGGCCCATACTGTCCATATTCGGTATGGGGTCGGCTATCTCGAACACCGATATCTCGAAAACTGAGCGAACGATTTTCTTTAAACTCGCCCAGTTTCAAGGTCCTGACCAGTCCTAAGTTTGACCAAAATTTCATTAGTTTCAAAACTCTCTGACTATACGTACTGCTTACTTGAAAATGGCCCATACTGTCCATATTCGGTATGGGGTCGGCTAACTCGAACACCGATATCTCAAAAACTGAGCGAACGATTTTCTTTAAGCTCGCCCAGTTTTAAGGTCCTGACCAGTCCTAAGTTTGACCAAAATTTCATTGGTTTCAAAACTCTCTAATATGCGTACTGCTAACTTGAAAATGGCCCATATTGCCCATATTGGGTATGGCGTCGGCTATCTCGAACACCGATATCTCGAAAACTGAGCGAACGATTTTCTTTAAACTCGCCCAGTTTCAAGGTCCTGACCAGTCCTAAGTTTGACCAAAATTTCATTTGTTTCAAAACTCTCTGATATGCGTACTGCTAACTTGAAAATGGCCCATACTGTCCATATTCGGTATGGGGTCGGCTATCTCGAACACCGATATCTCGAAAACTGAGCGAACGATTTTCATTAAACTCGCCCAGTTACAAGGTCCTGACCAGTCCTAAGTTTGACCAAAATTTCATTAGTTTCAAAACTCTCTGACTATACGTACTGCTAACTTGAAAATGGCCCATACTGTCCATATTCGGTATGGGGTCGGCTATCTCGAACACCGATATCTCGAAAACTGAGCGAACAATTTTCTTTAAACTCGCCCAGTTTCAAGGTCCTGACCAGTCCTAAGTTTGACCAAAATTTCATTTGTTTCAAAACTCTCTAATATGCGTACTGCTAACTTGAAAATGGCCCATACTGCCTATATTGGGTATGGCGTCGGCTATCTCGAACACCGATATCACGAAAACTGAGCGAACGATTTTCTTTAAACTCGCCCAGTTTCAAGGTCCTGACCAGTCCTAAGTTTGACCAAAATTTCATTAGTTTCAAAACTCTCTGACTATACGTACTGCTAACTTGAAAATGGCCCATACTGTCCATATTCGGTATGGGGTCGGCTATCTCGAACACCGATATCTCGAAAACTGAGCGAACGATTTTCTTTAAACTCGCCCAGTTTTAAGGTCCTGACCAGTCCTAAGTTTGACCAAAATTTCATTTGTTTCAAAACTCTCTAATATGCGTACTGCTAACTTGAAATTGGCCCATACTGCCCATATTGGGTATGGCGTCGGCTATCTCGAACACCGATATCTCAAAAACTGAGCGAACGATTTTCTTTAAACTCGCCCAGTTTCAAGGTCCTGACCAGTCCTAAGTTTGACCAAAATTTCATTAGTTTCAAAACTCTCTGACTATACGTACTGCTAACTTGAAAATGGCCCATACTGTCCATATTCGGTATGGGGTCGGCTAACTCGAACACCGATATCTCAAAAACTGAGCGAACGATTTTCTTTAAACTCGCCCAGTTTTAAGGTCCTGACCAGTCCTAAGTTTGACCAAAATTTCATTGGTTTCAAAACTCTCTAATATGCGTACTGCTAACTTGAAAATGGCCCATACTGCCCATATTGGGTATGGCGTCGGCTATCTCGAACACCGATATCTCGAAAACTGAGCGAACGATTTTCTTTAAACTCGCCCAGTTTCAAGGTCCTGACCAGTCCTAAGTTTGACCAAAATTTCATTTGTTTCAAAACTCTCTGATATGCGTACTGCTAACTTGAAAATGGCCCATACTGTCCATATTCGGTATGGGGTCGGCTATCTCGAACACCGATATCTCGAAAACTGAGCGAACGATTTTCTTTAAACTCGCCCAGTTACAAGGTCCTGACCAGTCCTAAGTTTGACCAAAATTTCATTAGTTTCAAAACTCTCTGACTATACGTACTGCTAACTTGAAAATGAACCATACTGTCCATATTCGTTATGGGGTCGGCTAACTCGAACACCGATATCTCAAAAACTGAGCGAACGATTTTCTTTAAACTCGCCCAGTTTTAAGGTCCTGACCAGTCCTAAGTTTGACCAAAATTTCATTGGTTTCAAAACTCTCTAATATGCGTACTGCTAACTTGAAAATGGCCCATACTGCCCATATTGGGTATGGCGTCGGCTATCTCGAACACCGATATCTCGAAAACTGAGCGAACGATTTTCTTTAAACTCGCCCAGTTTCAAAGTCCTGACCAGTCCTAAGTTTGACCAAAATTTCATTTGTTTCAAAACTCTCTAATATGCGTACTGCTAACTTGAAAATGGCCCATACTGTCCATATTCGGTATGGGGTCGGCTATCTCGAACACCGATATCTCGAAAACTGAGCGAACGATTTTCTTTAAACTCGCCAAATTTCAAGGTCCTGACCAGTCCTAAGTTTGACCAAAATTTCATTTGTTTCAAAACTCTCTAATATGCGTACTGCTAACTTGAAAATGGCCCATACTGCCCATATTGGGTATGGCGTCGGCTATCTCGAACACCGATATCACGAAAACTGAGCGAACGATTTTCTTTAAACTCGCCCAGTTTCAAGGTCCTGACCAGTCCTAAGTTTGACCAAAATTTCATTAGTTTCAAAACTCTCTGACTATACGTACTGCTAACTTGAAAATGGCCCATACTGTCCATATTCGGTATCGGGTCGGCTAACTCGAACACCGATATCTCAAAAACTGAGCGAACGATTTTCTTTAAACTCGCCCAGTTTTAAGGTCCTGACCAGTCCTAAGTTTGACCTAAATTTCATTGGTTTCAAAACTCTCTAATATGCGTACTGCTAACTTGAAAATGGCCCATACTGCCCATATTGGGTATGGCGTCGGCTATCTCGAACACCGATATCTCGAAAACTGAGCGAACGATTTTCTTTAAACTCGCCCAGTTTCAAGGTCCTGACCAGTCCTAAGTTTGACCAAAATTTCATTTGTTTCAAAACTCTCTGATATGCGTACTGCTAACTTGAAAATGGCCCATACTGTCCATATTCGGTATGGGGTCGGCTATCTCGAACACCGAAATCTCGAAAACTGAGCGAACGATTTTCATTAAACTCGCCCAGTTACAAGGTCCTGACCAGTCCTAAGTTTGACCAAAATTTCATTAGTTTCAAAACTCTCTGACTATACGTACTGCTAACTTGAAAATGGCCCATACTGTCCATATTCGGTATGGGGTCGGCTATCTCGAACACCGATATCTCGAAAACTGAGCGAACGATTTTCTTTAAACTCGCCCAGTTTCAAGGTCCTGACCAGTCCTAAGTTTGACCAAAATTTCATTAGTTTCAAAACTCTCTGACTATACGTACTGCTTACTTGAAAATGGCCCATACTGTCCATATTCGGTATGGGGTCGGCTAACTCGAACACCGATATCTCAAAAACTGAGCGAACGATTTTCTTTAAACTCGCCCAGTTTTAAGGTCCTGACCAGTCCTAAGTTTGACCAAAATTTCATTGGTTTCAAAACTCTCTAATATGCGTACTGCTAACTTGAAAATGGCCCATATTGCCCATATTGGGTATGGCGTCGGCTATCTCGAACACCGATATCTCGAAAACTGAGCGAACGATTTTCTTTAAACTCGCCCAGTTTCAAGGTCCTGACCAGTCCTAATTTTGACCAAAATTTCATTTGTTTCAAAACTCTCTGATATGCGTACTGCTAACTTGAAAATGGCCCATACTGTCCATATTCGGTATGGGGTCGGCTATCTCGAACACCGATATCTCGAAAACTGAGCGAACGATTTTCTTTAAACTCGCCCAGTTACAAGGTCCTGACCAGTCCTAAGTTTGACCAAAATTTCATTAGTTTCAAAACTCTCTGACTATACGTACTGCTAACTTGAAAATGGCCCATACTGTCCATATTCGGTATGGGGTCGGCTATCTCGAACACCGATATCTCGAAAACTGAGCGAACAATTTTCTTTAAACTCGCCCAGTTTCAAGGTCCTGACCAGTCCTAAGTTTGACCAAAATTTCATTTGTTTCAAAACTCTCTAATATGCGTACTGCTAACTTGAAAATGGACAATACGGCCTATATTGGGTATGGCGTCGGCTATCTCGAACACCGATATCACGAAAACTGAGCGAACGATTTTCTTTAAACTCGCCCAGTTTCAAGGTCCTGACCAGTCCTAAGTTTGACCAAAATTTCATTAGTTTCAAAACTCTCTGACTATACGTACTGCTAACTTGAAAATGGCCCATACTGTCCATATTCGGTATGGGGTCGGCTATCTCGAACACCGATATCTCGAAAACTGAGCGAACGATTTTCTTTAAACTCGCCCAGTTTTAAGGTCCTGACCAGTCCTAAGTTTGACCAAAATTTCATTTGTTTCAAAACTCTCTAATATGCGTACTGCTAACTTGAAAATGGCCCATACTGCCTATATTGGGTATGGCGTCGGCTATCTCGAACACCGATATCACGAAAACTGAGCGAACGATTTTCTTTAAACTCGCCCAGTTTCAAGGTCCTGACCAGTCCTAAGTTTGACCAAAATTTCATTAGTTTCAAAACTCTCTGACTATACGTACTGCTAACTTGAAAATGGCCCATACTGTCCATATTCGGTATGGGGTCGGCTATCTCGAACACCGATATCTCGAAAACTGAGCGAACGATTTTCTTTAAACTCGCCCAGTTTTAAGGTCCTGACCAGTCCTAAGTTTGACCAAAATTTCATTTGTTTCAAAACTCTCTAATATGCGTACTGCTAACTTGAAATTGGCCCATACTGCCCATATTGGGTATGGCGTTGGCTATCTCGAACACCGATATCTCAAAAACTGAGCGAACGATTTTCTTTAAACTCGCCCAGTTTCAAGGTCCTGACCAGTCCTAAGTTTGACCAAAATTTCATTAGTTTCAAAACTCTCTGACTATACGTACTGCTAACTTGAAAATGGCCCATACTGTCCATATTCGGTATGGGGTCGGCTAACTCGAACACCGATATCTCAAAAACTGAGCGAACGATTTTCTTTAAACTCGCCCAGTTTTAAGGTCCTGACCAGTCCTAAGTTTGACCAAAATTTCATTGGTTTCAAAACTCTCTAATATGCGTACTGCTAACTTGAAAATGGCCCATACTGCCCATATTGGGTATGGCGTCGGCTATCTCGAACACCGATATCTCGAAAACTGAGAGAACGATTTTCTTTAAACTCGCCCAGTTTCAAGGTCCTGACCAGTCCTAAGTTTGACCAAAATTTCATTTGTTTCAAAACTCTCTGATATGCGTACTGCTAACTTGAAAATGGCCCATACTGTCCATATTCGGTATGGGGTCGGCTATCTCGAACACCGATATCTCGAAAACTGAGCGAACGATTTTCTTTAAACTCGCCCAGTTACAAGGTCCTGACCAGTCCTAAGTTTGACCAAAATTTCATTAGTTTCAAAACTCTCTGACTATACGTACTGCTAACTTGAAAATGGACCATACTGTCCATATTCGGTATGGGGTCGGCTAACTCGAACACCGATATCTCAAAAACTGAGCGAACGATTTTCTTTAAACTCGCCCAGTTTTAAGGTCCTGACCAGTCCTAAGTTTGACCAAAATTTCATTGGTTTCAAAACTCTCTAATATGCGTACTGCTAACTTGAAAATGGCCCATACTGCCTATATTGGGTATGGCGTCGGCTATCTCGAACACCGATATCTCGAAAACTGAGCGAACGATTTTCTTTAAACTCGCCCAGTTTCAAAGTCCTGACCAGTCCTAAGTTTGACCAAAATTTCATTTGTTTCAAAACTCTCTAATATGCGTACTGCTAACTTGAAAATGGCCCATACTGCCCATATTGGGTATGGCGTCGGCTATCTCGAACACCGATATCACGAAAACTGAGCGAACGATTTTCTTTAAACTCGCCCAGTTTCAAGGTCCTGACCAGTCCTAAGTTTGACCAAAATTTCATTAGTTTCAAAACTCTCTGACTATACGTACTGCTAACTTGAAAATGGCCCATACTGTCCATATTCGGTATCGGGTCGGCTAACTCGAACACCGATATCTCAAAAACTGAGCGAACGATTTTCTTTAAACTCGCCCAGTTTTAAGGTCCTGACCAGTCCTAAGTTTGACCTAAATTTCATTGGTTTCAAAACTCTCTAATATGCGTACTGCTAACTTGAAAATGGCCCATACTGCCCATATTGGGTATGGCGTCGGCTATCTCGAACACCGATATCTCGAAAACTGAGCGAACGATTTTCTTTAAACTCGCCCAGTTTCAAGGTCCTGACCAGTCCTAAGTTTGACCAAAATTTCATTTGTTTCAAAACTCTCTGATATGCGTACTGCTAACTTGAAAATGGCCCATACTGTCCATATTCGGTATGGGGTCGGCAATCTCGAACACCGAAATCTCGAAAACTGAGCGAACGATTTTCATTAAACTCGCCCAGTTACAAGGTCCTGACCAGTCCTAAGTTTGACCAAAATTTCATTAGTTTCAAAACTCTCTGACTATACGTACTGCTAACTTGAAAATGGCCCATACTGTCCATATTCGGTATGGGGTCGGCTATCTCGAACACCGATATCTCGAAAACTGAGCGAACGATTTTCTTTAAACTCGCCCAGTTTCAAGGTCCTGACCAGTCCTAAGTTTGACCAAAATTTCATTAGTTTCAAAACTCTCTGACTATACGTACTGCTTACTTGAAAATGGCCCATACTGTCCATATTCGGTATGGGGTCGGCTAACTCGAACACCGATATCTCAAAAACTGAGCGAACGATTTTCTTTAAACTCGCCCAGTTTTAAGGTCCTGACCAGTCCTAAGTTTGACCAAAATTTCATTGGTTTCAAAACTCTCTAATATGCGTATTGCTAACTTGAAAATGGCCCATATTGCCCATATTGGGTATGGCGTCGGCTATCTCGAACACCGATATCTCGAAAACTGAGCGAACGATTTTCTTTAAACTCGCCCAGTTTCAAGGTCCTGACAAGTCCTAAGTTTGACCAAAATTTCATTTGTTTCAAAACTCTCTGATATGCGTACTGCTAACTTGAAAATGGCCCATACTGTCCATATTCGGTATGGGGTCGGCTATCTCGAACACCGATATCTCGAAAACTGAGCGAACGATTTTCTTTAAACTCGCCCAGTTACAAGGTCCTGACCAGTCCTAAGTTTGACCAAAATTTCATTAGTTTCAAAACTCTCTGACTATACGTACTGCTAACTTGAAAATGGCCCATACTGTCCATATTCGGTATGGGGTCGGCTATCTCGAACACCGATATCTCGAAAACTGAGCGAACAATTTTCTTTAAACTCGCCCAGTTTCAAGGTCCTGACCAGTCCTAAGTTTGACCAAAATTTCATTTGTTTCAAAACTCTCTAATATGCGTACTGCTAACTTGAAAATGGCCCATACTGCCTATATTGGGTATGGCGTCGGCTATCTCGAACACCGATATCACGAAAACTGAGCGAATGATTTTCTTTAAACTCGCCCAGTTTCAAGGTCCTGACCAGTCCTAAGTTTGACCAAAATTTCATTAGTTTCAAAACTCTCTGACTATACGTACTGCTAACTTGAAAATGGCCCATACTGTCCATATTCGGTATGGGGTCGGCTATCTCGAACACCGATATCTCGAAAACTGAGCGAACGATTTTCTTTAAACTCGCCCAGTTTTAAGGTCCTGACCAGTCCTAAGTTTGACCAAAATTTCATTTGTTTCAAAACTCTCTAATATGCGTACTGCTAACTTGAAATTGGCCCATACTGCCCATATTGGGTATGGCGTCGGCTATCTCGAACACCGATATCTCAAAAACTGAGCGAACGATTTTCTTTAAACTCGCCCAGTTTCAAGGTCCTGACCAGTCCTAAGTTTGACCAAAATTTCATTAGTTTCAAAACTCTCTGACTATACGTACTGCTAACTTGAAAATGGCCCATACTGTCCATATTCGGTATGGGGTCGGCTAACTCGAACACCGATATCTCAAAAACTGAGCGAACGATTTTCTTTAAACTCGCCCAGTTTTAAGGTCCTGACCAGTCCTAAGTTTGACCAAAATTTCATTGGTTTCAAAACTCTCTAATATGCGTACTGCTAACTTGAAAATGGCCCATACTGCCCATATTGGGTATGGCGTCGGCTATCTCGAACACCGATATCTCGAAAACTGAGCGAACGATTTTCTTTAAACTCGCCCAGTTTCAAGGTCCTGACCAGTCCTAAGTTTGACCAAAATTTCATTTGTTTCAAAACTCTCTGATATGCGTACTGCTAACTTGAAAATGGCCCATACTGTCCATATTCGGTATGGGGTCGGCTATCTCGAACACCGATATCTCGAAAACTGAGCGAACGATTTTCTTTAAACTCGCCCAGTTACAAGGTCCTGACCAGTCCTAAGTTTGACCAAAATTTCATTAGTTTCAAAACTCTCTGACTATACGTACTGCTAACTTGAAAATGGACCATACTGTCCATATTCGGTATGGGGTCGGCTAACTCGAACACCGATATCTCAAAAACTGAGCGAACGATTTTCTTTAAACTCGCCCAGTTTTAAGGTCCTGACCAGTCCTAAGTTTGACCAAAATTTCATTGGTTTCAAAACTCTCTAATATGCGTACTGCTAACTTGAAAATGGCCCATACTGCCTATATTGGGTATGGCGTCGGCTATCTCGAACACCGATATCTCGAAAACTGAGCGAACGATTTTCTTTAAACTCGCCCAGTTTCAAAGTCCTGACCAGTCCTAAGTTTGACCAAAATTTCATTTGTTTCAAAACTCTCTAATATGCGTACTGCTAACTTGAAAATGGCCCATACTGTCCATATTCGGTATGGGGTCGGCTATCTCGAACACCGATATCTCGAAAACTGAGCGAACGATTTTCTTTAAACTCGCCAAATTTCAAGGTCCTGACCAGTCCTAAGTTTGACCAAAATTTCATTTGTTTCAAAACTCTCTAATATGCGTACTGCTAACTTGAAAATGGCCCATACTGCCTATATTGGGTATGGCGTCGGCTATCTCGAACACCGATATCACGAAAACTGAGCGAACGATTTTCTTTAAACTCGCCCAGTTTCAAGGTCCTGACCAGTCCTAAGTTTGACCAAAATTTCATTAGTTTCAAAACTCTCTGACTATACGTACTGCTAACTTGAAAATGGCCCATACTGTCCATATTCGGTATCGGGTCGGCTAACTCGAACACCGATATCTCAAAAACTGAGCGAACGATTTTCTTTAAACTCGCCCAGTTTTAAGGTCCTGACCAGTCCTAAGTTTGACCTAAATTTCATTGGTTTCAAAACTCTCTAATATGCGTACTGCTAACTTGAAAATGGCCCATACTGCCCATATTGGGTATGGCGTCGGCTATCTCGAACACCGATATCTCGAAAACTGAGCGAACGATTTTCTTTAAACTCGCCCAGTTTCAAGGTCCTGACCAGTCCTAAGTTTGACCAAAATTTCATTTGTTTCAAAACTCTCTGATATGCGTACTGCTAACTTGAAAATGGCCCATACTGTCCATATTCGGTATGGGGTCGGCTATCTCGAACACCGAAATCTCGAAAACTGAGCGAACGATTTTCATTAAACTCGCCCAGTTACAAGGTCCTGACCAGTCCTAAGTTTGACCAAAATTTCATTAGTTTCAAAACTCTCTGACTATACGTACTGCTAACTTGAAAATGGCCCATACTGTCCATATTCGGTATGGGGTCGGCTATCTCGAACACCGATATCTCGAAAACTGAGCGAACGATTTTCTTTAAACTCGCCCAGTTTCAAGGTCCTGACCAGTCCTAAGTTTGACCAAAATTTCATTAGTTTCAAAACTCTCTGACTATACGTACTGCTTACTTGAAAATGGCCCATACTGTCCATATTCGGTATGGGGTCGGCTAACTCGAACACCGATATCTCAAAAACTGAGCGAACGATTTTCTTTAAACTCGCCCAGTTTTAAGGTCCTGACCAGTCCTAAGTTTGACCAAAATTTCATTGGTTTCAAAACTCTCTAATATGCGTACTGCTAACTTGAAAATGGCCCATATTGCCCATATTGGGTATGGCGTCGGCTATCTCGAACACCGATATCTCGAAAACTGAGCGAACGATTTTCTTTAAACTCGCCCAGTTTCAAGGTCCTGACCAGTCCTAAGTTTGACCAAAATTTCATTTGTTTCAAAACTCTCTGATATGCGTACTGCTAACTTGAAAATGGCCCATACTGTCCATATTCGGTATGGGGTCGGCTATCTCGAACACCGATATCTCGAAAACTGAGCAAACGATTTTCATTAAACTCGCCCAGTTACAAGGTCCTGACCAGTCCTAAGTTTGACCAAAATTTCATTAGTTTCAAAACTCTCTGACTATACGTACTGCTAACTTGAAAATGGCCCATACTGTCCATATTCGGTATGGGGTCGGCTATCTCGAACACCGATATCTCGAAAACTGAGCGAACAATTTTCTTTAAACTCGCCCAGTTTCAAGGTCCTGACCAGTCCTAAGTTTGACCAAAATTTCATTTGTTTCAAAACTCTCTAATATGCGTTCTGCTAACTTGAAAATGGCCCATACTGCCTATATTGGGTATGGCGTCGGCTATCTCGAACACCGATATCACGAAAACTGAGCGAACGATTTTCTTTAAACTCGCCCAGTTTCAAGGTCCTGACCAGTCCTAAGTTTGACCAAAATTTCATTAGTTTCAAAACTCTCTGACTATACGTACTGCTAACTTGAAAATGGCCCATACTGTCCATATTCGGTATGGGGTCGGCTATCTCGAACACCGATATCTCGAAAACTGAGCGAACGATTTTCTTTAAACTCGCCCAGTTTTAAGGTCCTGACCAGTCCTAAGTTTGACCAAAATTTCATTTGTTTCAAAACTCTCTAATATGCGTACTGCTAACTTGAAATTGGCCCATACTGCCCATATTGGGTATGGCGTCGGCTATCTCGAACACCGATATCTCAAAAACTGAGCGAACGATTTTCTTTAAACTCGCCCAGTTTCAAGGTCCTGACCAGTCCTAAGTTTGACCAAAATTTCATTAGTTTCAAAACTCTCTGACTATACGTACTGCTAACTTGAAAATGGCCCATACTGTCCATATTCGGTATGGGGTCGGCTAACTCGAACACCGATATCTCAAAAACTGAGCGAACGATTTTCTTTAAACTCGCCCAGTTTTAAGGTCCTGACCAGTCCTAAGTTTGACCAAAATTTCATTGGTTTCAAAACTCTCTAATATGCGTACTGCTAACTTGAAAATGGCCCATACTGCCCATATTGGGTATGGCGTCGGCTATCTCGAACACCGATATCTCGAAAACTGAGCGAACGATTTTCTTTAAACTCGCCCAGTTTCAAGGTCCTGACCAGTCCTAAGTTTGACCAAAATTTCATTTGTTTCAAAACTCTCTGATATGCGTACTGCTAACTTGAAAATGGCCCATACTGTCCATATTCGGTATGGGGTCGGCTATCTCGAACACCGATATCTCGAAAACTGAGCGAACGATTTTCTTTAAACTCGCCCAGTTACAAGGTCCTGACCAGTCCTAAGTTTCACCAAAATTTCATTAGTTTCAAAACTCTCTGACTATACGTACTGCTAACTTGAAAATGGACCATACTGTCCATATTCGGTATGGGGTCGGCTAACTCGAACACCGATATCTCAAAAACTGAGCGAACGATTTTCTTTAAACTCGCCCAGTTTTAAGGTCCTGACCAGTCCTAAGTTTGACCAAAATTTCATTGGTTTCAAAACTCTCTAATATGCGTACTGCTAACTTGAAAATGGCCCATACTGCCTATATTGGGTATGGCGTCGGCTATCGCGAACACCGATATCTCGAAAACTGAGCGAACGATTTTCTTTAAACTCGCCCAGTTTCAAAGTCCTGACCAGTCCTAAGTTTGACCAAAATTTCATTTGTTTCAAAACTCTCTAATATGCGTACTGCTAACTTGAAAATGGCCCATACTGTCCATATTCGGTATGGGGTCGGCTATCTCGAACACCGATATCTCGAAAACTGAGCGAACGATTTTCTTTAAACTCGCCAAATTTCAAGGTCCTGACCAGTCCTAAGTTTGACCAAAATTTCATTTGTTTCAAAACTCTCTAATATGCGTACTGCTAACTTGAAAATGGCCCATACTGCCCATATTGGGTATGGCGTCGGCTATCTCGAACACCGATATCACGAAAACTGAGCGAACGATTTTCTTTAAACTCGCCCAGTTTCAAGGTCCTGACCAGTCCTAAGTTTGACCAAAATTTCATTAGTTTCAAAACTCTCTGACTATACGTACTGCTAACTTGAAAATGGCCCATACTGTCCATATTCGGTATCGGGTCGGCTAACTCGAACACCGATATCTCAAAAACTGAGCGAACGATTTTCTTTAAACTCGCCCAGTTTTAAGGTCCTGACCAGTCCTAAGTTTGACCTAAATTTCATTGGTTTCAAAACTCTCTAATATGCGTACTGCTAACTTGAAAATGGCCCATACTGCCCATATTGGGTATGGCGTCGGCTATCTCGAACACCGATATCTCGAAAACTGAGCGAACGATTTTCTTTAAACTCGCCCAGTTTCAAGGTCCTGACCAGTCCTAAGTTTGACCAAAATTTCATTTGTTTCAAAACTCTCTGATATGCGTACTGCTAACTTGAAAATGGCCCATACTGTCCATATTCGGTATGGGGTCGGCTATCTCGAACACCGAAATCTCGAAAACTGAGCGAACGATTTTCATTAAACTCGCCCAGTTTCAAGGTCCTGACCAGTCCTAAGTTTGACCAAAATTTCATTAGTTTCAAAACTCTCTGACTATACGTACTGCTAACTTGAAAATGGCCCATACTGTCCATATTCGGTATGGGGTCGGCTATCTCGAACACCGATATCTCGAAAACTGAGCGAACGATTTTCTTTAAACTCGCCCAGTTTCAAGGTCCTGACCAGTCCTAAGTTTGACCAAAATTTCATTAGTTTCAAAACTCTCTGACTATACGTACTGCTTACTTGAAAATGGCCCATACTGTCCATATTCGGTATGGGGTCGGCTAACTCGAACACCGATATCTCAAAAACTGAGCGAACGATTTTCTTTAAACTCGCCCAGTTTTAAGGTCCTGACCAGTCCTAAGTTTGACCAAAATTTCATTGGTTTCAAAACTCTCTAATATGCGTACTGCTAACTTGAAAATGGCCCATATTGCCCATATTGGGTATGGCGTCGGCTATCTCGAACACCGATATCTCGAAAACTGAGCGAACGATTTTCTTTAAACTCGCCCAGTTTCAAGGTCCTGACCAGTCCTAAGTTTGACCAAAATTTCATTTGTTTCAAAACTCTCTGATATGCGTACTGCTAACTTGAAAATGGCCCATACTGTCCATATTCGGTATGGGGTCGGCTATCTCGAACACCGATATCTCGAAAACTGAGCAAACGATTTTCATTAAACTCGCCCAGTTACAAGGTCCTGACCAGTCCTAAGTTTGACCAAAATTTCATTAGTTTCAAAACTCTCTGACTATACGTACTGCTAACTTGAAAATGGCCCATACTGTCCATATTCGGTATGGGGTCGGCTATCTCGAACACCGATATCTCGAAAACTGAGCGAACAATTTTCTTTAAACTCGCCCAGTTTCAAGGTCCTGACCAGTCCTAAGTTTGACCAAAATTTCATTTGTTTCAAAACTCTCTAATATGCGTTCTGCTAACTTGAAAATGGCCCATACTGCCTATATTGGGTATGGCGTCGGCTATCTCGAACACCGATATCACGAAAACTGAGCGAACGATTTTCTTTAAACTCGCCCAGTTTCAAGGTCCTGACCAGTCCTAAGTTTGACCAAAATTTCATTAGTTTCAAAACTCTCTGACTATACGTACTGCTAACTTGAAAATGGCCCATACTGTCCATATTCGGTATGGGGTCGGCTAACTCGAACACCGAAATCTCGAAAACTGAGCGAACGATTTTCATTAAACTCGCCCAGTTACAAGGTCCTGACCAGTCCTAAGTTTGACCAAAATTTCATTAGTTTCAAAACTCTCTGACTATACGTACTGCTAACTTGAAAATGGCCCATACTGTCCATATTCGGTATGGGGTCGGCTATCTCGAACACCGATATCTCGAAAACTGAGCGAACGATTTTCTTTAAACTCGCCCAGTTTCAAGGTCCTGACCAGTCCTAAGTTTGACCAAAATTTCATTAGTTTCAAAACTCTCTGACTATACGTACTGCTTACTTGAAAATGGCCCATACTGTCCATATTCGGTATGGGGTCGGCTAACTCGAACACCGATATCTCAAAAACTGAGCGAACGATTTTCTTTAAACTCGCCCAGTTTTAAGGTCCTGACCAGTCCTAAGTTTGACCAAAATTTCATTGGTTTCAAAACTCTCTAATATGCGTACTGCTAACTTGAAAATGGCCCATATTGCCCATATTGGGTATGGCGTCGGCTATCTCGAACACCGATATCTCGAAAACTGAGCGAACGATTTTCTTTAAACTCGCCCAGTTTCAAGGTCCTGACCAGTCCTAAGTTTGACCAAAATTTCATTTGTTTCAAAACTCTCTGATATGCGTACTGCTAACTTGAAAATGGCCCATACTGTCCATATTCGGTATGGGGTCGGCTATCTCGAACACCGATATCTCGAAAACTGAGCAAACGATTTTCATTAAACTCGCCCAGTTACAAGGTCCTGACCAGTCCTAAGTTTGACCAAAATTTCATTAGTTTCAAAACTCTCTGACTATACGTACTGCTAACTTGAAAATGGCCCATACTGTCCATATTCGGTATGGGGTCGGCTATCTCGAACACCGATATCTCGAAAACTGAGCGAACAATTTTCTTTAAACTCGCCCAGTTTCAAGGTCCTGACCAGTCCTAAGTTTGACCAAAATTTCATTTGTTTCAAAACTCTCTAATATGCGTTCTGCTAACTTGAAAATGGCCCATACTGCCTATATTGGGTATGGCGTCGGCTATCTCGAACACCGATATCACGAAAACTGAGCGAACGATTTTCTTTAAACTCGCCCAGTTTCAAGGTCCTGACCAGTCCTAAGTTTGACCAAAATTTCATTAGTTTCAAAACTCTCTGACTATACGTACTGCTAACTTGAAAATGGCCCATACTGTCCATATTCGGTATGGGGTCGGCTATCTCGAACACCGATATCTCGAAAACTGAGCGAACGATTTTCTTTAAACTCGCCCAGTTTTAAGGTCCTGACCAGTCCTAAGTTTGACCAAAATTTCATTTGTTTCAAAACTCTCTAATATGCGTACTGCTAACTTGAAATTGGCCCATACTGCCCATATTGGGTATGGCGTCGGCTATCTCGAACACCGATATCTCAAAAACTGAGCGAACGATTTTCTTTAAACTCGCCCAGTTTCAAGGTCCTGACCAGTCCTAAGTTTGACCAAAATTTCATTAGTTTCAAAACTCTCTGACTATACGTACTGCTAACTTGAAAATGGCCCATACTGTCCATATTCGGTATGGGGTCGGCTAACTCGAACACCGATATCTCAAAAACTGAGCGAACGATTTTCTTTAAACTCGCCCAGTTTTAAGGTCCTGACCAGTCCTAAGTTTGACCAAAATTTCATTGGTTTCAAAACTCTCTAATATGCGTACTGCTAACTTGAAAATGGCCCATACTGCCCATATTGGGTATGGCGTCGGCTATCTCGAACACCGATATCTCGAAAACTGAGCGAACGATTTTCTTTAAACTCGCCCAGTTTCAAGGTCCTGACCAGTCCTAAGTTTGACCAAAATTTCATTTGTTTCAAAACTCTCTGATATGCGTACTGCTAACTTGAAAATGGCCCATACTGTCCATATTCGGTATGGGGTCGGCTATCTCGAACACCGATATCTCGAAAACTGAGCGAACGATTTTCTTTAAACTCGCCCAGTTACAAGGTCCTGACCAGTCCTAAGTTTCACCAAAATTTCATTAGTTTCAAAACTCTCTGACTATACGTACTGCTAACTTGAAAATGGACCATACTGTCCATATTCGGTATGGGGTCGGCTAACTCGAACACCGATATCTCAAAAACTGAGCGAACGATTTTCTTTAAACTCGCCCAGTTTTAAGGTCCTGACCAGTCCTAAGTTTGACCAAAATTTCATTGGTTTCAAAACTCTCTAATATGCGTACTGCTAACTTGAAAATGGCCCATACTGCCTATATTGGGTATGGCGTCGGCTATCTCGAACACCGATATCTCGAAAACTGAGCGAACGATTTTCTTTAAACTCGCCCAGTTTCAAAGTCCTGACCAGTCCTAAGTTTGACCAAAATTTCATTTGTTTCAAAACTCTCTAATATGCGTACTGCTAACTTGAAAATGGCCCATACTGTCCATATTCGGTATGGGGTCGGCTATCTCGAACACCGATATCTCGAAAACTGAGCGAACGATTTTCTTTAAACTCGCCAAATTTCAAGGTCCTGACCAGTCCTAAGTTTGACCAAAATTTCATTTGTTTCAAAACTCTCTAATATGCGTACTGCTAACTTGAAAATGGCCCATACTGCCCATATTGGGTATGGCGTCGGCTATCTCGAACACCGATATCACGAAAACTGAGCGAACGATTTTCTTTAAACTCGCCCAGTTTTAAGGTCCTGACCAGTCCTAAGTTTGACCAAAATTTCATTAGTTTCAAAACTCTCTGACTATACGTACTGCTAACTTGAAAATGGCCAATAGTTTCAAAGCTATCTGAAAATGGCCCATATTTTGTTTTTGTATCAAAAGTTTGTGAAACAAACGTTCCCCTGTTGAGTGCTGTGTGAATTTATATTTGGGTTTTTGAATTTGTAAAATCGAGGATGGCCAGGATGGCCACTTTGAAGAAAACGCTGCCCTTTATTTGAATGCCGAAACCCTTGGTGGGACTCGTGTATTTTAGGCGGATTCTTTGCATGTTGAATTGACATTGGAATAGATAGTGATTTATGGGCATGTTTTCTTTTTATTGTATTTACCTCTCTTTTGTGCACGTCATATTTGGCTTTAGTTGTTGTAAGCCCGGGCTAGGTCACATTAATGATTCGGGGATAGTTTCGGGTGAAGTCTTTTAGTATTTTCTGCCAGTTAATGTACAGTCAATTAGTACGTGGAGTGATCGGAAAGTAAAATTGTTGTCATTTCTTTCGTTTTTGTTATTTCGAGATGAAATTTCATCAAATAATGCAGCAATATATATTCGAGTATATAGGCAGTTATTCCATTGCAATAACGTTGAAGCTGTCGTTATTCGCCTAACGTTATGTGACGTCAAAAAACTTCTTTGTTCAAAGTTTTGTAACGCCCCCGTTTTAATTGCGTTTGTCAGCATATTATATAATACTTATTAAATGCAACGTACAAGCTACGAGGATGCTTATCGAATGGATTTGTCTCTATAGAGTCTCGCAAATACCGACTCTTAAGATTAAAGAACATATTTCATTTTCGGGAAGTCATTTTTATAAGTACGTATATATTTACTGCAAGCTCGAAACATTCTAGTTTTTGCCAGTCTTTTCTTTTTATCATTTCGTTAAACATAGGCTAGAAAACAAGATACATTCAGTTTAGGTTTACAAAATGAAATCAAAATTCTTGCATATTTTAGGCTAAGTTCGCCGTATTAGTAGATAAAGCATCAGAATGCCGTATGTTTTCGAAAAAAATAATGTTAGAAAAATTAATATTCATTAAAAAAATATCAACCAACTTTTAAAAAATAATATTCATTAAAAAATATCAACCAACTTTTCAAACACGCCAAATACACTAAAAAAAGTCAACCCAGGGATACAGGTGCGCCGGGTCACATGAAGTGACGTCATTACGCTGTCTCGTGCATGAACGCCTCACGTCATTGTTTTAAAATGCCAATGGTATTTATAATTACAAACGATCAATGTTTATTCGTACAATTTCATATCAATCGGTCGACGCAAACTTATTTTACAGCACTTTTATACGTACTTTCCGATCGCCCCTCGTACATATGGTTGCATGCGGATAGGCCATTCGCATTCTATTAGTCACATCCGTAACAATTCTTTTCTTATTCATAATCAACCTTAAGTTTAGGAATCGTATTTGCAACAATGACATCCGTATCTGTGTGTATAATATCCGCAGCATCTGTTAGGTCAGCGAACACATTTTGAAAATAGTCAAACTTCAGACAATGATGAAAATCTAAACCGATGGATAAAGCCCGTCTCACACAGAACACACGGTTTACACGGTTGGCCACCCGTGTAAACCGTACATACAACCGAATAAACCGTGGCCTTATCCGACTTGCACTCGGGCCATTCGAGTGTATCCGTGTAAGCCGTGTATAATTTTTAAGACTTTTAAAAAACTAGCACGGGTGCGATGTCCGTGTATAATCGTATAAGCGACCGTACAAGACCGTGAGAGACCGTGTGAGCCCGTACGAGACCGTATATACAACCGTACATGAAGCAAAAAGCACGAGTAAGCTCAACCCTGTCAAAATCGTATATAAATCGTATGGAATCGACCGTATATAAATCGTGTTAACGTCGTGTTTTATCGTACTAGGCCGTAAAAGATCGAACTAGACCGTACTTGGAACCGTAAAACAATCGTATGAAAATCGTAGGCAAATCGTGTCCAAACCGTGACAAACATTGCTTGATCGAGTATATCCGTGCTTTGTTCGTACTCACTCTTGCTACATTCGAGTCTAAATCGTACCTCAGGCACGGTTGGAGCTCAATACTCGTACCAGTCAATCCGTGTATAACCGAGTAAACCGTATTGGAACCGTGTGCCCAACCGTGTTCTGTGTGAGACGGCCTTTATACCACGTTGCTGAAGGCCCTACGGACGATTGCGGATTAGGTACGATTCTTGCTACGAATATGACGGACAGATACGGAAGACTTATCAGCAAGCATCTGTATTTGCTAGTGTGACTGTTCTATGACCAATAGGAGTGGTTGCTGAAACCATAGCGAACGTCTCCATATACGCAAGTGACTGGTAATATGTAATATCCGTAACTTATCCGTATATATCCGTGGCTGTCCCTATCATGCAAATACAAATAAATCTACCAATGCTTGTCCATATTTATTTGGCATTCATTCGTTACTTTAGCCCCGCCCTTTACAGCTAAAAAAATAATCCTAAACTATTATTATATGTTAGTTAAACCTAGCCCTCAGACGGAAAGCTACATGTAACTTGTTGAGAGAGAGAGAGCGTGTCCTCCTCTTCATACAAGTTGCTGAAAAATAATGGGCTGTACTGTTATGCGCTGTCCTTACTGTTGTCTGCATGTAAGCTAGGATTTTGAATGTAATTGTATGGATTCCTCATCTCTCTATTCCTATTTGTAATTATTTTTGTGTTGTTTTAGCCTTATGTACGTTTTCATATTTTAGTTCAGTTCAGGTAACTGAGTGGCCGCCTATTGGGGAATAGCTGCTCACTCGGCTTACTATATGTTTTGTTGGTATTGGTATAAGTAGTGTCATTTTGTTTTTTCCAACCCCTCGGTTTATGGAGTGGGAATTTCTTTCTGATTGTGCCATTTCCTGATCATTGCCTATATACTTGTATCTTTTTATTTGTAATAATAAAACGTTAATTTCAGTCGACATCCTAATCGTGTACTGGTGATTATGTGCGTATGCGCATATGTGCGTACTGCCAACTGCTAGCAGTACAGACAGCAGTATACTGCCAACTGCTAGCAGTACAGCAGTATACTGCCTACTGCTACTGCTACTGCTGACTTCCTACCGGTGCTTTTACAGCCATGTAGTAGAGTGTTGGCTTATCACGTCCTGGTTCAATACTCGCTCGAGGCAAATGGTAAAAACAGTAACTTTTTCACCTGTTACAATATACAAACCCACTTTTCCTTAACCTACCATACACCAGGGGAGTGTGGTAGCCTGGTAGTAGAGTACCAGAGCAATCAAGACACTTTAAAGTCCTACCTCATCAGCAAAATGTTGTGACTTTATTACAACATGGCTGAAAAAAAGTTGCCTAGAACCAAACCAAACATTCACCATCCCCATATTACCGTTGGAAGTCTCTATAAATACAAACAGCTTTAAAACACAGTGCCACATACCATTCATACTTTGCCCTATCCTAGCCTACCCAATCTGAGCCTATCCTACCATATCCCTGCCCGTACCTTCAAAACAGTCCATGTCTCGTTTGCGCGGATCAAGGGATGTGGCAGGGTAGTAGTCGCCCATCTTAGATTGGTGGTTTTCCCATTCTCCGGTTTCCTCCACTTCGGTCAATATCCATATATCGCGCCTTCCATAATGTGTACATAAATTTAAAACATTCAGTGTCAGTGAAATGCAGATAACAACAAGTTGGCTTCTTTAAAAAGAAACCAATGAAAAGGTCAGCGGCAGTTTGTTATAAGAGCTTCCTTTTGCTCTAGATTTCAGTGTTGTTGATTCTCTGGTTTGTCATTAATTTCGATTCCCATACGTTTCAGCTTCGTATAAATATCGTTTCTTGTTAGCTCACCTGAGCCGAAGGCTCATAGGTGAGCTTATAGTATACCCATGCTCCGGCGTCCGTCCGTCCGTTGTCCGTCGTCCGTCCGTCGTCGTCCACAATTTCAAAGATCTTCTTCTATGAAACCGCTGGGCCGATTGTTCTCATATTTCACATACACCATGTACAGGTAAGGGGAAAGAATAATTGTGTTTTTTGTTTTGATCGGATAAGAACTCTGGTTGCTATGGCAACTTATGCTTCCCATAGACTTATAATGGAAAAAAGTGAAAATTGCTAGTTTTTGCTGTCTTGTTGGAGATATTTGAATTTTGTTTTTGCAGAAATGTTAATTGAGTAGTCCTCTATGTTTCATGTGACTTTTGTCCTAATCCTTTATTTTGATTGGTTGCAGGGGATATAGGGCAAAATTTCGAAAAACATTCAAAAATCTTCTTCTCAGAAACTGTCAAGGGGATTAAGCCTGTACTTTGTATACATGTTCCTGACAGTGGCCTCTACATAATTTGTGTTTTTTATTCCAGGCGGATAAGAACTCTGGTTGCTATGGCAACTTAAAGTTTCCATAGACTTATAATGGGAAAAGTGGAAATCGGCTATTTTTCAGCTAAAATGGCAGACATTTGAATTTTGTTTTTGCAGAAATGTTTATTGAGTAGTCCTCTACGTTTCGTGTGACTTTTGTCCTAATCCTTTATTTTGATTGGTTGCAGGGGTCCCATATAGGGCAAAATTTCGAAAAACATTCAAAATCTTCTTTTCAGAAACTGTCAAGGGGATTAAGCCTGTACTTTGTATACATGTTCCTGACAGTGGCCTCTACATAATTTGTGTTGTTTTTTTATTCCAGGCGGATAAGAACTCTGGTTGCTATGGCAACTTAAAGTTTCCATAGACTTATAATGGGAAAAGTGGAAATTGGCTATTTTTCAGCTAAAATTGCAGACATTTGAATTTTGTTTTTGCAGAAATGTTTATTGAGTAGTCCTCTACGTTTCATGTGACTTTTGTCCTAATCCTTTATTTTGATTGGTTGCTGGGGCCCCATTTAGGGCAAAATTTCGAAAAACATTCAAAAATCTTCTTCTCAGAAACTGTCAAGGGGATTAAACCTGTACTTTGTATACATGTTCCTGACAGTGGCCTCTACATAATTTGTGTTTTTTATTCCAGACGGATAAGAACTCTGGTTGCTATGGCAACTTAAAGTTTCCATAGACTTATAATGGGAAAAGTGGAAATTGGCTATTTTTCCGCTAAAATTGCAGATATTTGAATTTTGTTTTTGCAGAAATGTTTATTGAGTAGTTTTTGATGTTTCTTGTGAGTTTTGTCCTAAACCTTTATTTTGATTGGTTGCTGGGGCCCCATAAAGGGCAAAATTTTGAGAAAAAAATTTCAAAAATCTTGTCCTCGGAATCTGTCGAATGGATGAATCCTGTACTTTGTATACATGTTCCTGACAGTAGCCTCTACATAATTTGTGTTTTTTATTCCAGTCGGATAAGAACTGGTTGATATGGTTTCCATATACTTATAATGGGAAAAGTGGAAATTAGCTATATTTTCTGGACCAATCTTAGGTATTTGAATTTTGTCTTTGCAGAAATATTTATTGAGTATATCTCTATGTTTCATGTGACTTTTTCCCTAATCCTTTATTTTGATTGGTTGCTGGGGCCACATAAAGGGTAAAATTTGGAAAAACATTTTAAAATCTCCTCCTCAGAAATTGTCTATGGCATGAAGCCTGTACTTTGTATACATGTTCCTGACAGTAGTCTCTACATAATTTGTGTTTTTTATTTCAGTCGGATAAGAAATCTGGTTGCTATGGCAACTTAAAGTTTCGATTGACTTAAAACGGGAAAAGTGGAAACTGGCTATTTTTTTCTGGTCCAATCGCAGATATTTGAATTCTATTTTTGCAGAAATGTTTATAGAGTAGTCCTCTACAGTTTGGTTGACTTTTGTCCTAATCCTTTATTTTGATTGGTTGGTGGGGCCCCATAAAGGGCAAATTTTTTAAATAATTATTTGGTAAATATAGCAGATCTCAGGTGAGCGTTTACAGGACCGTTGGTCCTCTGGTTATGAACGCTTGACCAGTGTGTGTATCTGTCACTCAAGGCATTGACTAAAATTTCTGATGTTACAGAATCAAAGCTAATTCTAAAGAGAACACGATTACAATCAAATATGTCGAAATGTCACAGTGTTTAGTGCAGTCAATTTGTGACAGAGTTCTGAAATTTGACTTGCAGCCACACTACCGGAAAGAGACCCATGGGTCCGATGTGATGGACTAAAAGTCAGCCATATAGAGTTGCTATAGTTTCTGTACCCCTCGTCTGGGTATCTACGATCTAAACCTAGATGCGCTATGATAAGAAGTCGCCACGATCGAGACTGCTTGCTAGATATTTACCGCTATTTGACAGGGAGTGTCAACTATGGATAAATTAAAATGTTTGCGGTGAATTGTCTAGTCAACATAGACGGGTTCACTAGTTTTTATTAAGCGCTTTATGTGACAAAACGCGTAATTGAGAGAGAGCAGTCGATCATGAGTACAATTTTCTTCATATTCAAAGTAAACACTGTGGAAAAGGTCCTGAGGGACCTTTTCCAATTATATAAAAGTGAATTCATGCCATTGTGTTTATTTGTGTTTACTAAAATGCACACGGCTCGTTGAAGGCTCACAAGATGAGCTTATAGCTTGTTTCAAAATTATTTAAATATTAGTTTTATGTATTCTCCACTTTAAATGCCATATATTTATATTTTATCACACATATGCATGAATTTCTATCAAAAACCCTTATTTTGGCAGCCATCTTGTAATTTGGCGGTCATCTTGAATTGCCCATGAATGTCAACTGCAACATCTGGACTATAAATCAGGATATCCATGTGAATTTATTTCTGTAAAAGTATTTTTATAGACACTATTGTACTGCAATGTTGGGTTCAAGGCAAACTATATAAAAGAAGTTTACCATTTTAGCAAATGTGTTGTTATGAAAATGGTAAATGCAATTTAAAAATAAATGTCTGAGACTGAGCTACCTATTCAGTGATGTTTTAAATGTGTTTGTTTCAACAAATTTAATATAGATTCCTCAATAAAAGGAGTTTAAGCCAAAGATTTTCCATCATTCTAATGGACATTGGTGTATTTCTCTGAAAAGTTGCTAAATTGCACTTATTGACCTTTTGACCTTCCATACCCTGGTTCAGACAAACATGCTTGATAAAGTGTCATACACAACCCCTTAGTTTATCATTTAGCCACTAATATACCAAGTCTCAGCATTCAAATCACTAAGTTCGGCCATGATTATACTTGTATATTCAGCTGTGGTAACGTTTCTTAACTTTTGCACTCACTGAACTTTGACCTAATTTCTGACCTCAATAGGCAAATCTGGACATGGCATCCACCCCTATGGCTTCAGGCATACATCAATTAATATGTTTATGACAACAAATTGCTTCTACTCAATTTTGCCATCTTAAGTGAAAATAAGCCTCAGTAGTAATGGCTGGCGGTATAGCGCCTTTTTCTGAAAACTTATAGCGCCTTTTTTATAGCGCCATTTCAGATAAGCGTAGCGCTAGAAATGGCGCTATAAAAAAGGCGCTATAAGTTTTCAGAAAAAGGCGCTATACCGCGCACCCTGGGTCTCAGTTTAAAAATGAACTAGCTAAGTTGCATGTGTAGGTAAGTATCCTTGAGCTAAGACAGGGACTTGAAGTAATGTGCAAATAAAGGTTATCTTTCAGAAATAGTTGGTAGCCCTGAAAAGGGCTGTTTGAGTATTTTGTGAAGTCTGAATTTATTTTGTAGTCTTCTTTCGCTTGGTTGCTTGTATTTCTTTCTTAGCTATGCCTAATCCTACAGCTGGAGATGATTTAGCCGGTTGGTCTGTATTGATGATGTCTAATCTGATAGGCATTCTGATCGCAGGGAACTGTATGCTTGGCATCTGAGCTTGTCGCTGTACTTCTTCTTCCAGTTGTTTGACTTTGGATTTCAACTCATTGAGTTCTTTAACCAAGACATCTATTATCTGTGTTCTTTGCAGTTGTTGCTGCAACTGTGATGTCTGTTGCTGGTAAGGAGAAACCGCTTGTACTGGTTGTTGATAGTACTGCTGTTGTGTAGTTGCAGTGTCATTAGTAAAGACTTCATTACATGCTTGCAGTAATATGTCTGGGTTGTTTATCATATCGTCGAAGCTGATTTGATTCGAAGCCATGACTGAACATGTATGTAAAACTTGTACTGTTGAGCTAAGCTTTTATACTCACTGAGAGGATTGACCTACTTTCTGTCTCATGTTTGTAAAGTCGGCTGTGATTTGTTACTTATACTGGACCTTCTGATTGGTTTGAAGTTTAAAGTAGGTCAATCCCCCCAGAGAGTATAAAAGCAAACGCATTTTGCAGTTCTGTACACTATTCTCGTGTACAACAAAATGGCAAAACAGTTTGACTGTGAGTGCTACTTAAGAGCTTTGGAGGAGCAGGCAGACAGTATTGGTGGGGCGGCTACCAGCATGTTGGAAGCTATCAATACTTTCAAGAACAGCGCTGAGTCCTTGCAGCGGACGGTAGAAAATCTGAAGTCTATGATCAGTATGACAAGAAGTGCTATGAATTTAGCACATGGAGGACGGGTAGTTGAAAAAGTGGAGATAAAGCGGGAGGCGTTGTCACCAATTGTGTCAGAAGAGGACTGGGATGATGACAGACCCAGTCATAACTACAGTGATCAGACTGAAGATTGGGGCGCCGAGGCAAACGAGCCGTCCTATAGTTTTGAAGGCAGGAACCTTTCGATTCCTGCCTACAGAACGGTCAAGTTTGATCGATGGGGACAGCGCTGTCCTGCCTGTGGGAGCAGATACTGTGCCTGCTCCTAATCTGTGGAACATAAATCCACCCAACGGCCCTTTTCAGGGCCACACATTTCTTTCCGATTGAAATAACTTTTATTAATGTATTTATGTTGTATATATGTTGTCTTACGGTTATGGTGTGATCTTTGTGGCGTGATCGTATGTAAACTTCTCATTGGTTCTGATTTTAACTCTTCTGATTGGTTCTGATTAAAATGTAGGTCAATCCTACTCATTCACTATATAACATCGTGTTCTGTGTCTCTCTGTACATTCTGGAACTATGGGGTTCTTTGAAAAATTCAGCTTGAGGAAATTGTGTGCTGCTTTTCACAAAAAAGATTATCGGGAAATTGAGAGGCAACAAAACAAGATGGGGATACAGATTTTTTTGGCCAGAAGAGGTATTGGTTACTGCAAACCAGTAGCTATTGTACGACCAATGCCTCGTAGACCTTAGGGATCTCTTGTCTCTTATGACCAAAACAGTCCTTTTCAGGACTACCAAATCTTCAGAAAGAATACCTTTGTAATATTGTTACTGACCAAATCTTCAGATAGAATATCTTTGTAAGACATTTGCTGACCATATCTTCAGAAAGAATATGTTTGAAAGAAATTTGCTGACCATTTCTTCAGAAAGAATATCTTTGTAATAATGTTACTAACTTGTATAATGACCAATATTTCATGACTACCAAATCTCCAGAAAGAATACCATTGTAAGAAACAACTAACACAATAAAACATTTTTTCAATTTTAATTTGTACAAACAATTTTTAAGTAAACACATTTGAATAATATAGTCTCTAGAATTATTTGACTAATACAGTCTCTTAGAACATTTTGACAACAGTCACAGTTCACAACTTAAAAATCAGTTCAATGTCAATTTACTTAATGATTTCTTCAGCTCTTCTTCTGGATCAAGAACAATTTCGTCACAGTTCTTAGCATCATGAGTCTCTGATTTACAGATGAAGCAATATTTCCTCTTAGGAATCCTTCGTTTCGTCTTCTTTGGCTCAGCTGTCTTCTCTACTTTTCGCTGCTTGCTTGGAGTTGGCTCTGGCACATCTTCGTCACACATTCGCTTTCGTTTGTTTGTCTTTTCCACCACTGCAGTTGATTCAGTTGATGTTGAAATTTTCTCTGGTTTTGTCTCATCTTTCTGTGGACACTTTGAAGCCCAGTGATCAAACGAACCGCACTTGAAACATTGTCCATGTGCTGGTTTTCCATCTGGTTGTTCTCTAGCAAGCTTTAGTTTCAAACAGTCGCTGGCCCAGTGTGTTGTTTCTTTACAGTAGTAACATTGTCCAAAAGGTGGAACAAGTTTTCCTTGTGCCCTCAGCATATCTTCTAATGGCTTTAGCTGTTGAACTTCATCTGTAGTGAGAAGTTTCTTCAAAGATATGAAGTGGTAGTAGATACTCTTAGTCTCACTGCTCATAGTTGAATCCATGTTTACTCTTTGACGATTTGAAGTAGAATGATTCTGTGAGTCTGTGTCACCGACTTTATACCCTGGCGCAGCATGCGTAAAGGTACCTTTCATCAATGATCGATGTTGATAGTAGATACTCTTTGGGTCATTGAATTTTTCTTTTCTTGGATCTTGTGACATGTTGCTTGTTCAGATTAGAAATGATAATGTGAGTCTGTTCTTCCAGTTTTTATACGTTCAGTTCAGTGTCAGTTTGTCGATTGCAGAAATGAGATCTTCATATTCCATATCTTCCTCCTCACAATCTCTTCGAATATCTGTCAGTATAGATTCTAGATGAGAAATCACGCCGTCGTTATTGGCAACGTGAGTTAGCCAGTGGAGATAAGTTATCGGACTGTCATCAATGAGTCTCCACATTTCATTTGCAATTTTTCTGCACCAATATTTGAAAGTACCAAATGTTTCCAATCTGTTCAACCACATATTGATACCTTCTCTTGTTTTCAAGAATTCGGCTTCAGTTGGTTCTAATGACAAAGTCTGTTGCAAAGCACACTTGTACACGTCAAACTGTAAGATCTGATCCAAACATACGGGTAGACTCTTTGTAATGCTATTCATGATGTATATCCGAGCAGGTATCTGGAATAACTTGTTGGATACTGCAAAGTAACTTGATTATCTGCTTGTGTCTCGAACAACTTCCAGTTTCCAAATGATACCATGTCTCCGTCTTCGTGCTTTATATTGTCTAACAGTCTCCAATTCAAGCAAAGTTCACTCTCAGGTCTAATATGAAATGTTGATTTGGTTATTCCCAACATTCTTAAGAACAATAACTGTGTGCCACCTAATAATTTATGGACATGATATCTATTCATTTCACGATTGAGTAACACATATCCATGGTACGTACTACCTCCCGCAGAAATGTATCCTGTCATGAAATGGTCCTTTAAGTCGTGATGAAGTAATGGTTCTATACCCAGATCACGATAAAATGGCCATGTTACTCGCCACAGTCTGGATGATGTCAGCGTAAATAACTTACGTTTATGTAAGTCATAAATTGCCGTGTGGAACTTCGTTCTCATTTCATCGGTCAGGTTTGGCATTTGATCTATGTCCAATAACATTCGCACCAATTCTCTGTGATAAGCTTCCCGAGATCTTGTAGACAAAGCTCTCTGTAGTCTTGGGAAGTTGACTTTAAACCACGCCTCTTGTATGTTCCATTTGAATGCAAGTCCTTTTGCAGACGAATACATCAAGTAGCTGAAAATGTTTTCTTGGATTTCTGGTGGTATGTAGACTTGAGCCATGATTCTACAAAATGAATAGTGGGAAATTAGCAGTAATAATACTTATGCATACGTTTGCGCATGCGCAATACGTAATTAATTATTTTCAAAATAGGAACGTTACGAAATACTGAAACATGTGCAAAAAGAATTTCGAGAATCGATCAAGTCATAATAAAGTTACTGTAGATTTTAATTTCTAAATTTTACTTTTCTATTTCGCGCATGCGCAGTGGCGCGAAATTTAATTTTGAAATTTAACGTATTTGAGATATCCTACCATATGCAAAAAGAATTATGTAAATCGGATAAGTAGTTTAAAAGTTAGGTTTTTTAAAAGCTAATACTTGTTATTTTCAGTTACAACACAGTTGTTTCCCTTGTAAACGTTATATGTAAATATTAACTTTAGTATCTTAATAGCTTTACCATTTGACTTTGTATCAACATGAAATTTTTTGTAACATGTTTTAAACTTATTGTCATAATTATTTTTATGTAAATTATCATAGTAGTTGACTTACTTTCATAGAAAAAAATATGTTTAACTTGTCCATGCAAATACTCAAACCCAATTTTACTACACAGGACAAAGTGATCCCTATATATAGTTTTTCACAACTTCTCAAAATTAGCTCAGCTCAGAGTTACCAGTTATTTGGAAGGTTATACCGCTTCAGCCCGTAGATATGAAGATATTGAACAAGCATTTAGAGGTAGGGGTGTGGAATGATATATCAGGCCACATCTAAGGGCGCTAGCTTGGCTAGAGAATTGTAATAGGCCCCGCCTCAGAAACAGTCCGGTGCATGGTTCACATTCGGGTGTTTCACTTGCAGTGGATATCTTCATCTCGCCAGGGATTCTGAAGTGCAGGGTAATCCCAATATGATAGCTGGGGATTTGTGGTAGACCAACAAGGTCGATCAGTTGTGAGACTGGCCATATTTCTTGCTGTCAGGCGAGACAACATTTGACTAAAAATTTGTCATGTCGCGTCCCTAGGTATATAAGCTGAGACAATCTGATATTCTGAATTCATTCATTGAATAAACTTCGAAGAGTCAACATGGCAAATAAACGAAGACTGGTAGATTATTCTGATAGTGAGGAGAGTGAAGACGAGATGATGAGGCCACCACACGGCAAAAGGCAGAAAGTATCTGATGACAATTATTTTGATATCAAGCTGAAGAGAGAGACTGAATCGAGATTGTTCAGATCTAAAGCCAAAATTTACGAAGTGGATGTAAAGAAATTTCCAGAAGATGTGTCACCGCTAGAGTTTGTTCCAAAGCTGTTTGATGACTTGGTGGAAGCTATCAAGATACAGTGTAAAGTGGCGGGCGATGACAAAATCCGTATGACTGTCAACCATCCAGGCCTGAAGTTGGGAGTATTTGTGACATGGCGTGATGTGTCCTCGTTGACTGGAGAAATCATCCTACAAGAAATTGAGAAAGTGATGCAATCCAATGACAATTTCAAGATCAACGATGGACAGATGAGAATTGACGTGACAACGTGTAGTCTCCCTACTGGTGCTGGAAGGAGAAAACCACTTCACCATGGACTGTATTTCGAGTCAGAGACCATGAGACAGAATAAACGAAGTATTGTCCAGATCAACAATACAGATGATGTCATGTGTATGGCTAGAGCTGTGGTGGTGGGGAAATGTAATGCTGACAAAGATGATTCAGGTTAGAATCTTGTAAAAAACTACTTTAAACTTTTTTACATGTTTATATGTTTGCATCTTATGTAGGTTTTCAAAAGTTTTGAGTAACTGAGACCTATTGAAAAATATCCAAACATATGTTTCCTTAGTACTTGATTGTTTAGTTCTTTTCCAATTTCCATTTTCAGATACTTGGAAGAAAACCATGAAATATATCTCGGACTCCAGAAAACCAATGCAGACTCGGGAAGCAAAGAAGTTACTGGACCAAGCTAAGATTCCTCACGACAAAGTCTGTGGCATTGAGGAATACAAGAAGATCCAAGATGTTCTGTATCCAGATTACCTGATCAAAGTCCATTCACAACATCCTAAGGATGGACTGATCTTTCCACTACAATTCAAGAAAAAACCAGAGACAAAAGTCATTCATCTGTACTGGAATGGAGACAAACACTACGATACCGTAACCAAGGTGACGGGACTGATGGGGTGTTCATACTACTGCGAGTATTGTGATGTCGGCTACACCAACAGAGGAGATCACCGATGCAATGATGGATGTGATGGTTGCTATAGTGACATTCCATGTATACCTGGACAGAAAGTCAAATGTGTAGATTGTAAGAGAACTTTTAAGAGTCAAAGTTGTTTTGATAATCATAAGGCAATTAAGGGTAATCAGAAGAAATCTATTTGTCAACTTGTATACAATTGTGAAAAGTGTTCAGGTCGTATCATTGGTCGTAAAAAGAATCATGTATGTCCTGGCAATAGAAAGTGTAAGATCTGTAAGGAAATTGTAGGTCCAAATCATCAATGCTACATTCAGAAGTATGTATCTAAGAAAAATGTATCTAAGGCAGCAGATTCAGATGCCGAGGAAAGCGAAGATGAAGAGAAAACAACTACTGGTCCGAAATTCGTCTTCTTCGATTTCGAGTCATCTCAAGAAACTGGAGAACATCAAGTCAACTTTTGCGTGGCACAAAGAGCTTGTGATTACTGCATAGATCTACCCAGCGATGAATACTGTCCAGGTTGCAGCACGTTACCAGGGGGACGAGAAGTTATCTTTGAGGGAACAGATACACTATCTAGATTCTGTGCGTGGATACTGGGAGACGATAACAAAGGAGTGACATGCATAGCTCATAACTTTGGTGGATACGATGGACAGTTCATCTTGAGACATATCTTGGAAAATGGGACAATGAAACCTGATGTGATCATGAATGGAAATACGATCATGAGAATGAGAATAGGCAAAGTGACATTCCTGGACTCGTACTTGTTCCTGCACATGAGACTTGCAAATTTCCCAAAGACATTTGGATTGAAAGAAATGAAGAAAGGCTACTTTCCTCATCTTGCCAATACACAAGCCAATCAGGACTATGTAGGACCTTACTTTCCTGCAGAGATGTACATGCCCGGACAGATGTCAGAAAAGGATAGGACCGAGTTTTACAAATGGTACAACGAAAAGGTAGAGTCTGGAACGATCTTTGACTTTAGACGAGAGATGGAAGAATATTGTCGGAGTGATGTGGATATCTTGAGACGTGGATGCGCTAGCTTCAGGAAGATCTTGAAAGATATCAGTGGTTTAGATCCTTTGATGGAATCCTGTACGATTGCCCAAGCCTGTTCCAAAGTCTGGAGAAAGAACTATATGCCAGAAAACTGTGTGGCCATCATTCCTCCAGAAGGGTATCCAAACCAGAAAAACTACTCGATCAAAGCGGTGAGATGGATTCAAAGTATAGCAAAGGAACAAGGTATAGAGATACAGCATGCATTGAATGGAGGAGAAGCTAGGATTTGTGGACACTGCGTGGATGGTTATCACAGAGAATCTAGAACTATCTACGAGTTCCATGGATGTTATTGGCATGGTTGTCCAACACATTTTCCAGATAGAGAGACGATTCACAAACAAAGCTGTCAGACGATGGGACAACTGTATACTAACACCAACTACCTGATGCAAAAATTCAAAGACAATGGATACCTCGTGATCGAGATGTGGGAATGTGAATATGACAAAAGGTACAAAGAGGATGAAGAATTCAGAAAGACTGTAGACTCTCACTTTACCAACTTAGAACCATTGAGACCAAGAGATGCTTTGTTTGGTGGGCGGACCAATTCAACAAAACTCTACCATGAAATCGACGAGACGTCACAGGATGAAATCAAGTACATTGATGTTTGTTCCCTGTATCCAACCGTATGCAAGTATGGACTGTTTCCCTTGGGTCATCCAACCATCCTATCTCAAGAAAATGTGGACAAAGACAATATTGAGCAATATGAAGGACTGATCAAATGTAAGGTATTGCCTCCTAGAGACTTGTTTCATCCCGTACTTCCTTACAAATGTAACAATAAACTCATGTTTCCCTTGTGCAGAACTTGTGCAGAAAGATGTGATCCCTCACAAAAGTGTACACATTCAGAAGACGATGAAAGGGCACTAGTAGGAACTTGGGTTAGCATTGAGTTAAAGGCTGCATTAGAAAAAGGATATGAATTACTGGACGTATATGAAGTGTGGCATTTCCCGGAGACGACACAGTATGACAAGAAAACTGGCGAGGGTGGTATCTTCACGAAGTACATCGATGTCTTCTTGAAAGTCAAGCAAGAATCAAGTGGCTATCCCGAATGGTGCAAGACCGAAGCTGACAAGAAAAAATTCATACGTGATTACTTTGAAGCAGAAGGAATCTCATTAGAAGAAATAGAGAAAAATCCCGGACTGAGAGCTATAGCCAAGATTATGTTGAACAGTTTGTGGGGTAAGCTGGCTCAGCGTGAAAAAATGACAAAGACTGAATACATATCTGACCCAGCCAAATATTTTGAACTGATAACAAATCCATCTAAGATCGTGAAGAATGTAGACATATACGGAGAAAGATTTGTACATGTGAACTGGGAAGAAACAGACAATCTTGTTGAACCTCACACTTGTAGCAATGTGGTTGTAGGTGCATTTGTGACGGCACAAGCCAGGTTGAGATTGTACGATAAGTTAGATAAACTGGGATCAAGAGTATTGTACTTTGACGCGGACTCAATCATCTACGTTCACGAACCAGATGAATGGAATCCAGAAATTGGAGATCGTCTTGGTGAATGGACTGATGAAGTACCAGATGCAAGAATTGTGAAATTTGTTGGTATGGGACCTAAGAACTATGGGTATGAGTATGTGGAGAAAGATGGACAAAGAAAATCTACATGTAAAGTGAAAGGATTGACACTGGACTATAACACTTCTCAGCTGATACATTTCCATCAGATGTTGGAATGGTCAAAGTCTGAAAGTAGGAACTTTTCAGTAACTGCCAAATACAATAGAATCAAAAAGCACAGTGATAGGAAAGTGACAACTGAGGAACAAACAAAGACTTACAAATTCACATACAATAAACGCATGGTTCTAGTTAAAGGATACACGGTACCCTATGGATATGATTTGTAAAGAGACTGAACAAATATGAACTGAACAAAAGTTGAACAGAATGATACGACTTGAACACAGAAAGTATACAAGTTGACAAAAAGGTTTTTTGTCGAAACTTTTTTTGCAAATGTTAAATAATGTTTCACAAAGTTTTTTCTACAAAAGTTTTTGCAATTGTTTGATGTTAATTTAAAAAAAATATTGTTAGGTGACAAGTTGTAAATTTTTTTAGCCAAACTTTTTCTAGGCTACAAGTTGTCAATTTTTTTTGCACACATTTGTTTTGTCTTGCAATTAAAAAAACATATAAAAACACATGTCTTTCTTGTTCTTTCATCAGTTTGTTACACAGTTAAACAGTTAAGGTCATGTCGACTATACAAGTTTTACAACAAGATATTGGTAGTTTGTTCTTCAAACATACTGCCAATATCTTTATATCTGGTCCTAGTGGTTCTGGAAAAACGGAATTTGTTAAGAAAATGATTGAATACAAAGAAGATTTGTTTGACATTCATCCACAACAAATTGTGTGGTGTTACAAAGAATGGCAATCTGCCTACAATATCCTGCAAGAACGTGAAGGATCAAACATAAAATTCATTCTCGGCATCCCAGATGACGAGGATGACATCGTCACTGATGTCAGTGTACCACACTTAGTCATCTTTGACGATATGTTGGGAGACAAAGATGAAGAAAAAATTAAGTTATGGTTTACGAGAAAAGGACATCACAGAAATGCGAGTTTGGTCTACATCACACAAAACTTATTTCAACAAAGCAAATCATCCCGCACGATAAGTTTGAACGCTCATTATCTGGTTTTGTTCCAAAGTCCAAGGGACAAAATGCAGATCAAAGTTCTTTCCAATCAACTGCAAACACCACATATGATTCCTGCCTTTAACGATGCAACATCAAAACCTCATGGTTACTTACTGGTCGATTTGAAACCAACCACACCAAATTACTTGAGATTGAGAACAAATATTTTTCAACATTGGTTTACAAAATCAGATCAATCGGGACCAGTGGTTTATTTTCCAAGCGTATAAAAGGGTGTGTTTGGTTTGACATTGATCAGTTTAGTCATCATGGCTGTAGGAAAAACATCTGCTAACTTGATTCGTGTACTTTACAATTTGAGCAAGGAACACGATGCTCAGAAACGAAAAACTTTGCTTAATGCAGGTTTAGCTGAAATGATCAAATGGTTTTCATTAGCAGCTCGTAAAATCATAGAGGGAAAAATGAAATTGCCTAAACAAACTAAAAACTTCATGGATAGACATAAAGATGATGTTAGAAAATTAGCAAGTGCAATGACAGATCCAGAAGTCAAACGTAGTATCATTCTAAAACCAGGCGGTGGTGGTTTCTTTGGTGGTGTAATTATCAGAAGTTTGATTCGATGGGATGGTACTAAACTCTTGAGACGTAAAAGATCAACTCCCAAGAAATCTAAAACTAAAAAAAGACCTGCCAAAAAATCCAAAAATCGCATCAATGATAAATTTGTTACCAAAAGAAGAAATAAAAAAAGTAAATCTGTAAGTCCTAATTCACCAGCAGTAGGTACAAGTTGGCAAAATCTAGGAATGTCTTCACCTGATGCCAATGCAAGACGAATGTCTTTGTCAATTGCAAGATTTTCACCACTTAGAACTTCACCAAAACCAATTGTTTCACCTCTGAATTCAAAACAACGTTACATCATGCAAAACAGTCCTACATTTCAGAAACGACACGGAACTATTCCATACATGCACTTGTTAGATCCAAAAGAGTTTGTCATGAATGATCAAACTGCATTTCCTTCTGATGTTGAAAGAATAAAAAGAGCAAAACAAGAACTTGTAAGAAGAGCTGCTAAGAAACGACTTTTGTTTTGAAAAAAAAACTATAAAAGCTCAATGTTAGCTAAATTTTGACACAGTTTGCAAAATTGCATCAGCATGGCAGCTACTAAAACAAAGCGTCGTACTAGAAAAATATTAAAGAAAAAAAGTTTAATCAAATCGTATGGTTCTTTTCTTGAAGGACTGACTCATTTACCACCTAGATGTCGTCAAAAAATGATCAATGATTCACCTAAAGAAGTCATCGACTCAGTCGGTGAATGTTGCCTGAACATTATAAAAGGCAATGTCCGTTTGACAAAAGCTCAAAAACAAAAATTGCAAGCTCGACAACGTCACATACGTTTACTGAGTTCAAAGCAAGTGTCTGTGCCAGATAAAAAGAAAATTATCAATCAGAAAGGAGGTGCATTGCTCGGTTTATTACTAAAACCTTTGCTGGCTCCCATTGTTGGTTCAGTACTTGGAAGTCTCCTCAATCCTCATCATGGAAGGGCGTAAAATGGCCATTGTTCCATTTAAACTTTGGGAAGACATGAAACGCTGGAAAGAAGAACAAATTCAAAAACCTAGATTACCACCTAATCCAAATGTGTCTGCCACAGCAAGTCTTCAGAGAGACTTATCTTCGGTCATGGCTGACGAAGACATGTCCGAAGCTGAAAAAGCTCAATTATTTGGTGAAACTTTACACAAATTTCAATCGGCTCACAAAAAAGCTTTGCAAGATCAATCTTTAAAATTACCAAGTGTAACATCCAGTTCCTCTAGAATGAACCAACTTGTATTAGATAGTGTACCTAGCACGATGAAACGAAAAGCACAACTTTTACTTAACATTTTAAAAGATAATCCAAACATGACTTGGGATGATGATGGTACCGTAAAACTTTATGGTAAAGCTATTGAAGGATCTAATATCATTGACTTGGTCAATGATGTTTTAAGACATAGAAAAGGCAGTGAACCCACGGGATGGCAACCGTTTGCTGAAGGGTTAAGAGAAATGAATATTCCTCAAGATGTAATTGGAAATAGGGAAAGGTGGGAGTGGATGCATCGGGGCGTATCTTCTTCTCCTAGAACTCCAGATGACAATTATGTCACACCAGCCCAAAAACGTGTTTCGACAGCACGTAAACGTGCAAGTCGTATTCCCGTTTCTAAAACACAGAAAACAACTAAAAGAAAAGTCAAATCAGAATTTACACCGTCCGAGCTAGCAAAAATTAAAAAGCAGTTGTATTCTCCTTTGTCTGCCACAAAAAGTTATATAAAAGAAGAAATGTCTACGCCAAAGTTCCAACCCAAACAGTGGCTCACTTACGATGATCAATAATGAATTTTGACAAATTGTATTATGATCCAAAAAGTCCTGCAGGTTATGCTGGTGAACAAGCTTTGTACAAGCTTGCTAGAAAATCTTCTAAAAATGTCAAATTGAAAGATGTCAGAAATTGGTTGAAAAAACAACAGACCTACACTTTACATAAACCTATCAGAAGAAAATTTTTACGTCGTAAGACTGTGGTTGCAGGAATTGATCATCAATGGCAAGCCGATCTAGCAGACATGTCAAAAATGTCAAAGTCCAATGATAAATTTAGATATCTGCTTTGCATTATCGATGTGTTTTCAAAATTTGCATGGGTTGTACCCATTGCAGACAAGACGGGAAAAACTTTAGTAAATGCATTTAAACTTGTGTTGAAAAATGGGCGTCAACCAAAAAGTTTGCAAACTGACAAAGGTACAGAATTCAAAAACAGAGACTTTCAAGGGTTTTTAAAATCTAAGAAAATTCATTTCTTCACAACTGAAAACCCAGAAACAAAAGCAAGTATTGTTGAAAGATTCCAAAGAACTTTGAAAAGTCGCATGTGGAAGTATTTCACGCACAATCGCACTTTGCGATATGTTGATGTTCTTCCAAAATTAGTCGAAGGTTACAATCATGCATATCACAGAAGTATCAAACGTGCACCTGTTTCTGTGACAAAAGAGAATGAACCACAAGTGTCTGAAATTCTTTTTGGCAAACCTAGAAAACTGCAAAAACAAACTAAAATCAAAGTAGGTGATTATGTTAGGATCAATAAAACTAAACGCACATTTGACAAAGGATATTTGCCAAATTGGACACAGGAATTGTTTCAGATTTCTGATGTGGTGAAAACGCAGTTTCCCACTACCTATAAAATAAGAGATCTCGATGGTGAATCTGTCAGTGGTACATTCTACTCTCAAGAGTTACAACGTGTCGAAAAAGATCAGATTTTTGAAATCGATTCGGTCTTAGCTCACAGAAAACGCAAAGTTGGAAAGAAGTGGGTTAAAGAAATCAAAGTACACTGGAAAGGATATCCATCGAAATTTGACAGTTGGATTCTAGAGTCTGATCTTGTATAAAAGCATGAAAATGGATTTTAGAAGTTCATTCAATCGCAGTGGTGATAACACTTCTGTGCAATCTTCTGCAGACAGTAAAACCAAAATAGCTAAAAATCCTTTAACATTTTTCACTCAGATCATTGTAGTATACATGATAATCATCACATCCCTAGTTCACATCAGTTTGAGAAGTCCAGATAAAGAATTGTGGTTGATTTTACTCAGCAGTTCGATAGGGTACATTTTGCCATCACCTGGCCTCAAATTCAGAAAACAACAATCTCTGTCTTCTTCTAGTGACGAACTTTCAAAAGAAGTAAAACCATGAAAGATTTTTACTTGACATTACTCAGTGATAGTTGTTTGAACACTTTTCCAAGTAACAAACAATCCAATTTTACGGTACGTTTAGATCATCCAATACAAGTTGACAAAGAAAACTGGGAAGTTGCTCTTGCAGAAATTATCACTCCTGCAGAAATTTTAAATATTTCGGATGCCAACAATTTTTTCTTTCTAAGATTAACCGAACAAGCTGCAAAGAGACTCAAATTGTCCAGTGATGAAACAGAAGTATGCACGGAAAAAGATTTATGTGTAGAATATAGACTACAAATTCCAAATTCTAATTACACCTCTGCACATCACTTAATCCATGAGATGCAAAAAGTGATCGATGCTCGTTTCAAAACTGCATTGGACCAAGCTAATCACTCAGTCACTCTGTCATATGGAAATAATAGCAAACGTACAAAAGTGCGTTTCGTGGGAGAATATAAAAATGAAATGCATTTGATGTTTCCACAACCTTTAGCAGAAATTCTAGGCGTTGATAAAACATTCTTTGGCAAACCCATAGGAAACGATAAGTATCAGTTCAAATATGGTGTAGATTTAAATACACATAGCAATCGTTTCTATGTATACTCAGATGTGGCAAATTACACTTATATCGGAGACGTTACTGCACCAATACTTAGAGTTATTCCTTTCAAATACATCCAAGGAGAAATTCATTTTCATCAAGAGTTTTTGAATTTGCATTATGTGCCTGTTGCAAAATCTTACATTGATCAAGTTCACATTAGTATAAAAGGCGATACAGGTGAAGATATTCCATTCATTACTGGAAAGACGTTGATCAAGTTACATTTCAGACCCAAAGAATAATTTAATAATGCGTACGCGTGGAACAATTTGTCAATATGGGTCGGGATTCAACGATTATCCCGTCTATCGTGGAGTATCAAGACAATATGGAAATGGTTTAGGATCAATCTTTAAAGCTGCTTTGAGAACAGTTACTCCAATTTTAAAACCTTTAGCAAAAGTTGGCATACAGAGTGCAAAAAAAGTAGCAAAAGATCATGGAATTAAAGCTTTGAGAGAAATTGTTAAAGGTCAGAATGTCAAACAAGTTCTGAAACAGAGGGGTAAATCCGCTTTGAAAACTTTTGGTCAGTCTGCAATCGATCAGGTCTCTGCGGGTATAAAATCAAATCAGAAATCCAAAAAGCCTCAGTCCAAATCTAGACACCGACCTGTTCACAAAGGCAGGAGAACACTTACAAGAAAAAATCTTAGATTTCCACCAGATGTTTTGAGTAAATAAAAATGATTCAAATTGGTTCTTGCGACTGCAGTAAAACAGAAATAGAAATGGAATCTGTTCCACCCACCATGACAACCATGGAGGATACTCAGTGGACAGATTATCATCCTATTGCTTCATTGGATAGTCATCATGCACCCATTGAATTCGTAATTCCACCACAGACAGAAAATTATACAGATTTGTCTCAAACCTATCTCTATCTGAGATGTCGAATTTTGCAAGCTGGTGTTGGAAATGATCTTGAGGCAGGCAAAAAAGTAGCCCCTGTGAATAATTTCTTTCACAGCATGTTTAGCAGTATAGATTTGTATTTGAACAACAAACTTGTGACAAGTAATATGGACACATATCCTTACAGAGCTTATCTCGAAAACTTGTTTTCATTTGGTTCTGATGTAAAACAAAATCAACTGAAAGCTGGGGAATTTTGGTATCAAGATGAAACTGGAAAATTTGTTGCTTTTGATTCTGAGCCGATCAAAGCTCGAATAGCAGCTGTGGAAGAAAGTAAACCTTTGGAATTGATGGGACGATTGCATTTGGATCTAGCCATGCAGGAAAAATATTTGCCAAATGGAATTGAGATCAGACTCAGATTGAATCGAGCTTCACCTCAGTTTTGTTTGATGGTCGGTGAAGTCGATGGTTATCCCTCGGTAGTCAAAATTGATGTTGCTAAAGTCTCTGTGAGAACAGTACAACTTCTACCAGCAATCACAAATGATTTGAATCAGACCATAGCTCAGAAACAAGCAAAGTTTCCTATCAGAAGAGTAGAAGTCAAAACTTTCACGATAAACGCTGGGTTGAGATCAAAGATTGAGGATCATTTGTTCCAAGGTCAACTTCCAAAACGTGTGTTCATTGGCATGGTCACAAATGAAGAGTTCAATGGAAGCTATGCAAGCAATCCTTTCAGATTCCAACATTTCAGACTAAGTAAACTTGAAGTCAGTTGTGATGGACACAATATTTACGGCAGACCTTTTGAACCAAACTTCAATGACAATCAGTACCTGAGATCATACATGTCACTGTATCAAGCTTTGAGCAGTCAGAACCAGGTTCAAAACTGTAATATTAGTTTCCAGGACTATAAAGACGGATACTGCTTCTGGGGATTCGATTTGACACCAGACCAAGGAGCTGACCAGAACCATCTGCACCCTTTAAAAACAGGAAACCTGAGACTAGAGCTTCAGTTTGCCAGAGCACTTGACTACACCATCAACGTTATTGTCTACGCAGAGTTTGACAATCTGATAGAAATAAACGGACTCAGAGAAGTGGTCACAGACTACTAAGAAGATGCATCAGGGCTATTACATTGAGAAAGATCTGGAATACCAAGCAGACGTATACAGACAGACATTCTCGTCACATGAATCCGACGAACCAAGTGCCTTACAGAAAGAAGTGGAAGGACACCATACTGAATTCCAGAAGGAAAACTTTCTCATCAAAGCTGTATTGATGAATCTGAGAGAAGGTGTCAGAGACTATGTTCGACATGAATGTCAGGGATGTAGAATTGACCATCCAAGTCAGAAATACCACGATATGTGTCTATGGACCACTGCAGAAGAATGGATCACTGACTACAAGTACCATGAACCAGCTTTAGAATGCCTCAACATCTTCGATGTCCTTGAGGATTTTGATGATCTCATGTGGGAACACATGATGGGATCACAGAGAAAGTCCATAGAAGCTATCCATTTACTGACTCCAGAACTCACCAATGAAGTATATAAAGACTGGCAGTATTTCAAAAACAATCAGAGAGACATGACAGATCTGTGGAAGACATTCTGGGGCAAGAAATTGTTAGAATCATACCAAGAAGCAACAGCAGCTGAAGAAGAAAGAACAGCTGAAGAAAACAACAAAGAACAAGATTGCCCAGAATCATCTCCACCAACAGAAAATTGAAAATGGATACTATACAACTCAGCAGAATATTGAACAATATGCCAGTGAAAGGAGAAGTGTGTGCTAAAGACTTATTACCAGATAGAAAACCACTGCACACAAAAGCATACATAGTAAACACAGACTTGTCAGATGATCCAGGAGAACATTGGACAGCAGTGTACTTCAGAGATGTTAAAGTGATCTACTTTGATTCCTATGGTTTACCACCAGATGAAGATTACATCCTACCATTTATCAATCGAAATTCAACTGGATGGATACAGAACACACAAGTGTTACAAGATCCATGGAGTAACACTTGTGGAATGTGGTGTATCTATATCATCTATCAGCTCAACAGAGGACATGATCTGAAAACAGCTATTCACAAAGAACTCAAAGGCACAGGAAAAGACTTATCTCAGAATGACAGAGACATTGACATGTGGTTCAGAAAGAACTATGGAACATTTATCAAAGACAGTACAATGTGCAAGACAATTCCAGACATTCTATTAAAACAACGAGTACAAACTTGCAGATGTCTACATAAAACACATTGTCTTTCAAAACAGTATCCCATGTACAGATTATTGTAAATATGTTAACTTGTTGTTAAGAGTTACATTGTAAACGAGAACAGAGGGACGGTCCTAATCCTCTGTTTCATCGTGCATTCATAGTTAGCGGGACAAATAAAATTGTTGAAAATGTTATTTAGTCTTGGGTTTTCATTTCTCCTCTCAGGAGGTAGTAGTAAAGGGTTTAAAGTTTGACAATAACTAGCTGAGTTTTTTGACGCTTATCAATGTTCTCGAGATACGAGAACATTGAAAAGCCTCAATATATTAGGAAGACGCTATAAAGTTATGCCTTTTGACTAGTTGAGGTCTTGAGATACAAGACCAAGAGACAGTGAAACGCATACCACTTTAAAGCCTCTAAGGAAGCTATAGAGTCATGCCTCTAACAGAGTTGAAGTCCCCAGACTAAGACACTTTTCAGACGCATTCAGCTGTATAGCAACAGAAACTTCTACATACCCACACGACTATCCCAGACAAGTCCAGCAAGTGGCACAATGTGACAAATCTACCCAGGAACACATTACTTCAAGTCCCTGTCTTAGCTCAAGGATACTTACCTACACATGCAACTTAGCTAGTTCATTTTTAAACTGAGACCCAGGGTGCGCGGTATAGCGCCTTTTTCTGAAAACTTATAGCGCCTTTTTTATAGCGCCATTTCTAGCGCTACGCTTATCTGAAATGGCGCTATAAAAAAGGCGCTATAAGTTTTCAGAAAAAGGCGCTATACCGCCAGCCATTACTACTAGCCTCAAATGATTGATTGGATGGCTGCCTATATTGTAAACCGCACCCTTTCGATTTGCTTGAGGCTTTACGTCATAATCAACAGCTACGTTTATGTTGCCTCAATTTAATGGGACATTTATCAAACATTAATATATCTTGGCACTCAGAAACCACTTGGAAAGTAACTAAAGGCCAATTAAGATGTGATTTTTTTTTTTTTTTTTTTTTTTTTTTTTTTTTTCATATGTGATAAAAAAAAAATTCTATGTTAAAAAGCACATATCCGTTTCTGTTTACACAAAATGCACAGAACACCTACGTTCTGATTTTCCTTCTTTTTAATTTGATATTTGTTTCTTTGAAAACCGAAAAAAAATGGAGACTGAGAACATGTTCATAGTTCCAAATGCACTGTGTTTATTGAACTTCAATAGCACTAGCACTGTGACCACCTAATACTTGTAGCTGCTCACCCTGCTTTCCGTTATTCGTGTTAAACGTTGGTATCTATGTTTAGTATTTTCTTAATATGATTTTTCTTATTTCTTGTATATCACTGAACCACTGCAGAAGCTGAGGGTGAGGTTAGGTACCTGTAAAACCGGTTTAAGCCCGCCAGTAATTTTATATTACTGATCGTTCCAAGGCGATACTTCTGTGGTGTTTCTTATTGTTTTATGTCTTGGTGTTTAAATTTTTTGTGCTGTTGGCGCCTTATGTATGTTATCATATTTTTAGTTAAGTTTAGGTAACTGAGTGGCCACCTATTGGGAAAATAGCTGCTCATTCTGTTATGTTTTTTGTTTTGTGTTGATAATAAACGCATTTCTCAAGTGAGATTGGAGAAGTCAGTAAAACCACAAACGTAATTTTAAACTAACTACTATGTATGTTTAATATACAACAATCAAAACTAAAGTGTGTGTAGACGGTGGATGCTGCGGCAGTATATAAATTGAAGCATGCGCAATACAACAGAAGAGCATGTGACCATGTATGACAACGAGCATGCATTTAGCTAATAATAGAACACATTCGGCTTACGAAATGTTTTCATGGTATGAGTACCTCATTGTTAGTTTGGGTTTTTGGAGTGGGAATCTTTTTTCTGATTGCGCCTTTTCCTCATCGTTGCCTACTTGTACCTTTCTACATAATGTGCTTATAACTGTGTACAAAACACATTATCCTCATCATACAAAAACAAAATCACTGAATTTTGTAAATACAAAGACACGGCCATCAATCCAGCTCTTTCATAGCAAAATGCAATGATAATAAATTCATTTGCGGTACTTCCCGGTTCGAAACGTGTAAGTGACTTCGTGTTCTCTTGTATTATTAACAATTATTCCTATTTTAAGACATCTTTCAAAAATCGGAGAATGACATGATGTGGGTAATTAATCTAGCGTCTTTCATCTCCAGCCGATCTGCTGAAAACATAGCACGTGGTTTGGAATCACTTTTGAGGTGAGTGCAACTCAAGCGTTTTTAGGTTGTGTGCTAGATTTTCAACGCAAACACGCCGCATAACTTCGTTTTCCAACTTATGCAATGCGTCCATTTTATTTGGAAGATTTTATTTTGACTAATGATGAATATTTGTGGCCATAAACGTCATTTGTATGCCTCTGATTTGAAAATAATCGATATGCTATGAAGCGGCGTGATAAGCGTTCAAGAAAGGGGTCTAGCTATGAAGAAAACTTGTCATGCTTGGAGGATGAGCAGTTCAGTTGATTTTGTTATAACGAAATACGCTGATCAGCACTGTATCATCAAGAGGCGTATTTAATAGCACCCTCAGCTTCGACAGCAACTAAGCAAATCTGGTAAATGTCTTTCTTGTTTTGAAAAAGCATGATTCTTCCTTTACAAGAACATGTTATGTCTTACAGTATGTATTTATGTATTGCAGGTATTTTTTCGATATGTATGCTTACTTATATTTATTTACTGTAGTTCGCTTCTTATGGGAGGAACGAAAACTTGAAGAGCTATATGCTTTACAGAAAATGATCAGTTTACTTCTTCTTGTACATGGAAATATCGGGGTTCCTACAGAAACCAGCATGGCTACATTATAAAAAAAAGTTTAAAAAGAGTGCACCGATGTAAGCGGAAGAGTGATTGATAATGAGCTAGAAAAAGGTGCAATGTTCAATGAATACTGACTTTTTCCATACTATTTCAAAGCAAGAAAGACATTTATCAGCTTTTCTTAGTTGCCGAATAAGCTAAGTAAGTAAGTAACTTCTTTATTTCATAGCTGAGGAGGATATTAAATACGCCTCTTGACGATACCAGGCTTACCGGTGCATTTCATTATTAGTACAATCAACTGGACTGCTCTAGCTCACAGTATAACGAGTTTTCTTCATAGCTAGTCTCCTTTCTTCATCGCTTATCACGCCGCTTCATAGCATATCGATTATTTTCAAATCAGAGGCATGCAAATGACATTTAGGGTCACAAATCTTCATCATTAGTCAAAATAAGATCTTCCAAATAAAATAAACGCATTGCATAAGTTGGAAAGCGAAGTTATTTAGTGTGTTTGTGTTGAAAATCTAGCATACAACCTAAAAACGCATGTGTTGCACTCACTTTAAAAGTGATTCCAAACCATGTGCTATGTTTTCAACAGATCGGCTGGAGGTGAAAAAAGCTAGATAAATTACCCACATCATGTCATTCTCCGATTTTTGAAAGATGTCTTTAAAAAGGAGAAATTGATAATAAAAATAGAGAACACGAAGTCGCTTACACGTTTCGAACTCCGCAGCTGCATAGTGGGAAGTACCGCAAATGAATTTATTATCATTGCATTTTGCTATGAAAGAGCTGGATTGGTGCTCGTGAAAGAAATATTTACATTTCTGATGCATTTAGTCTTAAGTCCAATTTGCATGCGCCAAATTTACACGCATGTAAATTTACTCCGGTGTGTAAATTTTACTCGGGGTAAGCAAATAACACAAATGCACACTGGAGTAAATTTACCCATGAGTAAATAAACTCCTGGGTCTAACCAGATGCAAATTTTATTTGTACATTTACATACGCGTGAAATTTCATTTGTGTCCCATGTGTTTACCCATGAGTATTTTTTACGATTTTCCACATTTTTTGTTCTTATTACTGACGCTGTTAACCTTGTTGAAAAAGAGTGTGTTGCCATTCAACGCATTTTAGATCATGTGGATTGCAGCCAGCCAAAATACTAGTATTTCATTCTGTGGCCTATCTGTGGCGATTAGGAAAGACCGTGAAAGCCCTGGTCAAGCCTACAATTCCTTTTTCATCCATTATCATGGAATCTACTATTTATGCATAAAAGCAAAAATTACTGTTACATCTCGTACCTTCCTCAGCTCTATCACACATCTCCTGAGCTCGTCTCTTAATTGCCAACACAAAACCGTTTTGATCGTTGTAATAAACTTTAGCACCATACGGCTCTTTTACACTTTCCATTTTAGACTTTAACAGTGGCATGGTAAGGTTAAGGAACAACGGAGGGAAATCCGCATTGGCAAGATTCTATCTGTCTATCTTCGAATACTGCCTACGCCCTCACGAGCATTTTGGCAGGCACTGTGCGTCAGGGTCATGAAAAGAAAAAAGCTAAAAGTATGATATTGAGTCTATTTCAAGTTGATAGGTTAAAACTAGATCGATGATGAAGGAGATAAAAACAACTGTCTAGGATTGATCGGCAAATTATATTTTAGACAGTACATAAAACTGATGAGAATTTATGGGTCTAAAAGTTTAAAAACATGATAAAACATGCAGTGCACTGTTTCTAGGGCTTGGGGTGCTGCAGCTCTCCAACTGCTGCCTTGAATACCTCAAGACTTGGAGAAACTGCAACACTAGCTGGGTGGGCATTCCACTGGACAACTGCCAGTGGAAAAAAGGAGTATTTGTAGTAATCTTTGCCAGTGTGGATTTGGCGAAATGTCATGGAGTGGCAAAATCTGGAAATTCGGTGTGCGGGCTGAATGTAGTCGGGGAGTGGCAAAGCCACAAGGCCATTAACAATTTTATAGAAGAGACAGAGCCGGGCTACAGACCGTCTCTGCTCAAGGGTCTGCCAGCCCAACTGAGCCATCAATGATGTGACACTAGTTGTACTGGCATAGTCATTTAGGGTCCACCGGGCTGCCCGTCTTTGGACCATTTCCAGCTTGCTTTGTTTTCTTTGGTATTGGGGTCCCATGCTGATGAAGCATTTTCCAGCTGGGGTCGGACCAAGGACTGGTATGCTGCTTCTCGGATTTGAGGGGACTTTGTTTTGATGTTGCGTTTTATAAATCCGAGAGACCTATTAGCATTTGATGTGATCCTGTTCACATGAGTGTTCTAGCTCAGGTTACTGGAGATATCAACCCCCAAGTACCTGGCGCTGCTGACAGCCTCTAGTACCTGTCCGTGCAGTATGTACTGTGTCTGAAGGGGTGTCCTAGAAGCCGTCACCCTATTCACCTGGCACTTGGAACGGTTGAACTCCATATCCCATCTTGCCTCCCATGTCTGGAGTCTGTCAAGGTCCTTCTGTAGAGTGTCACTGTCACTTTTACTGTCTAAGGTCAGGTAGATGGCAGTGCCATCAGCAAAGAGACGCACCTGTGAGACAATGTCTTGGGGAAGGTCATTGATGTAGGCCAGGAAAAGGATAGGTCCCAGCACTGAGCCCTGGGGGACTCCCGATGTGACTGGGACCGAGTCAGACTCAAGATTCAAATATGTGTTAGGGTTATCAATGTATGGTGATGGGCGGAGTGAAGGGACTCCCGAACTCGGTGGATAAACGAGGTGCGTCGTAATAGGTGGAATATATACCAACCAACCAACCAACCAACCATAGCCGAACAAGGTGACCTGATCCGCCCTCAATCCGATTGGTTCGGTTCGGTTTTTATTCGATTGGTTCGGTTCGGTTTTATTATCAGCAATTAAATTATTATAATTATTATTTCCATTTCAAAATGGATTTTAGTATGAATATAAAGAAATCAAACATTTCAGGAAACAAAGTAAAAATAGAAAAATTAATTATTTGACCGTGTGAAAATTCTCGCATATACGAGAATCAATATGAGAGTAGGAAGCCATAATTGAAAGTAGAAAGGAGGAGGGACATTTTTACAAAAATGGTACATTTTCTGGGCTTACTGGTCACTTTATACAAGCATGACACGAATCCTTGTAATGACAGCACAAGCACAAATCACCCCATCCAACAAAGTTTACCCTGGAAGATGGAATAAAGTTGCACAAGCACTGGAAACGTAGTTACATTTTCAGGTCCCCCACCCAGTCTTCAGTCAACAACCACATATCATGTGACACTTCAACTTCATGTCATTATTGTATTTGGAAGTCATAGTGCCAAGCAGAGAAAATGCAAGAAATGAGGTGCTCTTCACCTATGTTTCTGTTTTTCAGTTGCAATCTGGTCCTGCGCAGGTCTTTAGACATGTTAGACTTTGAACTGTTGAATCACAGTTAAAGTTTTCACCATACCGTAATTATATGGAATAAAGGCACACTGCCTTAACTGCAAACACACACAGTAAACCTTAGGCTAGAAACTTTTGTTGATAAACTTAACATAATCATTAGGTAGGTGGGTATGTAGGTAGGTTTGCCCGGGTTTAAGTATGGTGCAGTCCGGTAACATTGCGCACCTAAGGTATTTTATGCCAGGTCAAATGTAAACTCTGACTAACGTCACTTACCATGAGATGTTTTAGTTATTCAATTAAAAAAAATATCATAATGTGAAATGCTAGCAATTTCTGTCGGCTTTAGAAATATTGTGGCTTAAACATATGCACCCCCTTGTAAAAATCGGAGGCACAGTGTCCCCTAACATATCGCACTGCTAAATCAAATGTATATTTTATATAGCAACCTGCAATATATCCACAGCAGTTGTATTTCTGTCAATACATAGGCCACCCATGTGACAAATTGCAAACAAGATAATTCAAAGAAAATCAAGCTGTATATGGTGGCACAAAAATGTTGCCACACAGTATTTCAAAACAAAACAAATTTGGTTGCCATGCCATTTGCGCAATGTTTGGGGCCACGCAATATTAGGGGACTTGACTGAGTGGGTAGGAAGATAGGTATAGGTAGATGTAGGTAGGTAGTGGAGTTTTCCCCCAGCTCCCTAATTTTTTGTCCTTTAGATTCTTGCTTCATGTTGCTCCCCATGTCCCTGAAAACAAATAGACCTTGGCATGGAACTCGGCACCGAAATAACATGGGGCTCAAACAAACCCTGACTGAAACAACCAGGGACCGATATGTCATAATGACCTGGGGCCTAGACGACCTGAGACCAAAATGACCCTGTGCCGAAATGATCCGAGCCCGAAATGACTCGGGACCGAAGCGACTCTGGACCGAAACAACCTGGGACGAAATGACTCTATATCGAAATGACTCATGACCGAATTGACCAAAATTACCCCTTACAGAAATGATCCAGGACTAAAAAGACATGGGGCCAAAATGACCAGGTGCTGAAATGACCCGGGGCCAAAACCACCCAGGACGGAAATGACTCTAAATTGAAACAATCCAGAATTGAAATAACCAGGGACCGCAAGGATCCAGGACGGAAACGACCAGGGACCGAAATGATCCTAGGCCTAAATGACGCCGGACCGAAACGAATTGGGACCAAAATGACACCAGATTGAAACAACCTGGGACTGAAACGACTGGGGACCAAAATGATTCGGGGCAGAAACGTCTCTAGTAACTGCATAGCTGATCAGCACCTTTGTTTTCGCTACACAGATAGTACAATCCCTCTACTGCTTTATTCCGAAATTTCAAGGTTCTAGCCTGCTTCTGTGACTACAGGCTGGTTTGTGTCGGATCTGGCTGGAAATTCAAATTGTTTGTTTTCTCATGCGATAGCTCACTTGTAAATTAAATTATGTGGTAAATAGCTTGAGCAGTTTGATAATATGATGTGTAAATTCTTTTCCAGAGTTTCTTTGGATTCGGCCAAAGTGCCGAAGTGGACATAGCCCTAGATGGTCAGGAGACGCGGAAAACTGCTGAAGTTAAGACGGAAGATGGCAAGAAAGAAAGATATTACCTCTACTATGATGGTGAAACAGTCTCAGGAAAGGTGAGATTTTGTCTCAGGAAAGGTGAGATTTTCTATTTCAGGGCCCAGTTGTTCAAAACTAACGACGTCGTTAGTTAACGATTCGTTAAAATTTCAAACTTGAATATTAAAAATACACTGTTCTTTTTTGTTGAAAAAATGTGAGAATCCTTTGCAATGCAAAGGATTCTCACATTTTTTCAACAAAAAATAACAATGTGATTCTCAGATTTTTTCAACAAAAAATAACAATGTGCATGTATTTGTTACTATAGCTGATATTTGCTTAACAAATCGTTAAGCTTAATATCGTTAAGCTAAAGATGCCTTGAACAACTGGGTCCAGGGCTTTTTCTCACATTTTTTGGTGCCAATAAAACTTATTTTTTGTTAAAAGGGGAAAAGTGGCACAATTATAGCAATGAAATTGGGATAAAAGCATGATATTTGCTTTACAAAAGGCCATTTTATAAAATTATAAAGAATTGAATGATTAACATCGGGGACCCTTATCACTCACAGACATGCTACTTAAGAGATTTGCAGATCTTTTTCTTGCAAAAGTGCATTTCATTATAGTGCAGTAGCTCTGACTTTATCCATGCCACAGTCAAGGCAAATACTGAAAATCTCAATATATTTCCTATGTAGAAAGACTCGTGCAGAACAAAACATGTAGATCTAGAGTCAGCCATCCAATTCATCGATGGCAAAATGGGTATAAGCTGGCATTCATGCTTAATTTTGCTTATAATTTTCCAAGACATAAACTATGACAGATAGGGATGGATGCCAAGTTTGTAAATGACCCTGTATCTAGAATAAGATGCTTTTCTTGCATTCATACTGTCACACATTTTAAGAAGGCCTTAAAGTAATGCACTAGTCATTTGTAACCACGGCCCTCCACCCCCTGGGAATAGCAGGGACTTTGACTTTCGGTCCTGCAAATCCCCCCAAGAAGCCCAATAATGCAGGGACTGCTGGTTTGTAAAATAATTGCTGTTTTCCCCTGAAGCCTGCTATCTATTTTGGTCAATGCCCCACTCATTTCCAGGGGATAAGGTTAACCCCCACCCTCCCACATGGGTCGGGAGCCGTGGTTACAAATGACAAGTGCATAACAAATATTTACCTGATCATAAGCATTGTTTTTGCAGGTGAATATAACACTGAAGAAAGCTGGGAGCAAGCTGGAGCACCAAGGAATAAAAATAGAATTTATAGGCCAAATAGGTAAAATTTAATGTATTTCTTCATACGTACCAGATGTATTATTTTTTGACATCAGGAAAACATGTCCATGTATATAACAAAACTGAGCTATGCAGGGGTATACCTATTTTTTCTTATTTTTGCTGCAAAACATAGATTGTGGGTACTCGTTAGAACCGCCTCAGTGAGGCGGTTCTAATGTGTACCCACAATCTACGTTTTGAGCAAAAATTAGAAAAATATCCAAAAAAAAAATCTACTGAAAATTTTCAATTTTTACGACTAGAGAAAAATCTGTATGGTACATGGGTGTGTTTTGGTAATGTCATTGTGATTATGAATGAGATGAACATGGGCTTCCAGGAGATATTCTGGCTATGAAATATTGTGAAAGAAAATCACTCATTCAACCGAAACTGTTCAGATTTTCCTATCATGTTGTAGTTCCCAGAAATTAATCCTTAGCCTCAAATACGAGAAATATGGGCCTTCCAATGATAAAACACTCCGTGAAAATTCCCTTTGAGTTTTCCATCATATAAGAAGCTTTAGAATAACAGTAAAGTCTGCTTTTGGGAAGGATTTGCTGGAAGGAAAGTCAGTGTCTCCGCTATTCCCCGCGCGCGTGTGTGTGGAGGGGGATGGGGTTACAAATGACTAGTGCATAAGCAAGACGCATTCACCCAGGCCTCGAGATTATAAAACTTTTTTCTTGCTCAGCTCAGCTGAGATGAAATTTAAACTTCTTATTAGTACTGAAATGGCCCAAATAAATTGAAATTTCAGGTTTAGATCAATGCCTGTAAATTTCAGGTTTAGATCACTAATGCCTGTAATTTATCCTGCTTATAAATGTTAAAATGCCATTTTAACATTTATGAGCAGGATAAATTTTAGTCTCAGCTGAGCTGAGCATGAAAAAAGTTTTATAACCTCAGGGCCAGGAATCTTTGGCTCTGGCATGAGACTGGGGTTTTAGGCAGCAAAACAAACAAAATAAGCGAGTGCATTAGAAAATCAACGATCTGCATATGCGAAACCAAAGGTGCAGATCAGCTTCGCAGTAACCTCGAAGCTGATCAGCGCGGTTGTTTTCGCTACACAGATAGTACAATCCTTCTTCTTCTTAAATCCGAAATTTCAGGCTTCTAGCCTTTTCCTGAGATTGTGCAGGCCGGTTTGTGTCCAACCTGGTAGGAACCCAAATTGTGGGTTTTCTTATGCACAGGCTCAAACATTTTGCTTCAAATTCCAGAGTTATACTACGACAGAGGAAACCACCATGAGTTCACATCATTAGTGAAGGAATTGGCTCGCCCGGGAGAACTCACACAAAATACTAGTTACAGTTTTGAATTTCTTCAAGTAGAAAAACCATATGAAACATACACAGGTGCTAATGTAAGATTAAGGTAAGATTCTGTGTTTTGAATTAATTTGATAAGCTGCTTTTAATTAGTTATGTGTGATAGACAATTGAATAATGAAAGAGACAGGCAGTGTTTACCTTAGATGAGCCGCATCATGAGAAAACTGGATTTTTGACTATGCAAAAATAAAGACGCCTTTGTTTTGATAGTACAATTCTTCTCCTTCCTAAATTAAAAATTTCAAACTTCTAGCCTGCTTCTGTGACTGTACTGGCTGGTCTGTATCAGACCTGGTCAGAAACCCTGCAGACCGGTTTTCTCACGACACGGCTCACATTACTACTGCAAGCAATGTCAAGTGGCTTTTTCCCTGAAAATGTTCCTATAGAATTGTTAAACAATTTTGGCTGGACATGATCTTTAAAACCATTAACCAAGCCCCTGCCCCACCTCCCTGCTGCTCATAACTATAGTGAAATTCTGTGAAGGAATAGAACATTGCTGTATTCACATGTCCAAGTGCCCTGTTATTTTCTCAAGTTATCTTTCCAGTTATCTGTTCCTGACCAACATGTAATTTTTTGTTTCTACAGATATTTTCTGCGTGTTACTATAGTGAAACGATTAAGTGATTCGGTAAAGGAACAGGACATTGCAGTACACACGTTGTCACAGTACCCGGAGATGAACTCTAGTATAAAGATGGAGGTCGGGATAGAGGATTGTTTACATATAGAATTTGAATATAATAAATCCAAGTAAGTAAAAAAAAAATAAGAAAACACGCCTATGAAATGTTCCAAGGTGGACAATCATGTGACAAATATTGTATTGTATATTTTGTTCTCGTATTCGGACAAAATCAGTATAAAGCAAATCGGTCATAACTTTCTTAAAACTGGATGAAATTTCATGCGGTAAAGTGCACATACCCCAGAATTTTAATCTCCAAACTGTTATACAACTGTAAGTTTAATGTGATCTGTATTGTAAAAGATTACCCTGAGCAACACATTTGTAAAATATAACATCTGTTGCTCGGGGTAATCTTATAAACTATAGGGCGCATAAAACTTACAGTTGTATAACAGTTTGGAGCATAAAATTCTGGGGTGCACTTTACCACACTATATCCAATTTTAAGAAAGTTATGACCGATTTGCTTACTGGTGCCGTCCGAATACAAGTACAAAATAGACAATACAATATTTGTCACATGATTGTCCACCATGTGTTCATTGATTTCTCTTGTCTGTAAAAACGAAAAAAATCACTTGACAAAGTAAGGGGCTCTAATTTGGAGTGGTACGCTAGAAATATGCAAATGAAATAGTAAACAGTGGAAAATGAAATGAGTTCTCCTAAGAGCACTTTTTATCGCCAAACCAGAAATTTAGAAATGCCAAATTTAACAAATTTGCTTAGAGATGTCACCAAAAAGTGTTAAGGAATCTACTTGGGATCAAGCCCACTAAAGCAGTTCCCGAGGTTATAAAAAAAATTTCATTCTCAGCTCAGCTAAAATTTTATCCTGCTCATAAATGTTGAAGCATTTTAGCATTTATGAGCAGGATAAATTACAGGCTTTGGTAATCTTAACTTGAAATATCGACCAATTTTGGTTATTTCACTAATTATGAGCAGTATAAATTTCTTTCTCACCTGATTTGAGCATGGAAAAAAGTTTACTAACCTCGGGGCCAGGTTTGTGTCCTTGGGCAAGAAACATTAACTACAAACTTGGTTAATATTCAAGAAGACTGGACATACATGTACAAACAACAACACAAACAAACAAAAGTTATTGTTCAATTTGTCTTTAATTACTGCTTTTCTGAAGATACCATTTAAAAGATGTAATTGTTGGTAAAATATACTTCCTACTGGTCCGGATAAAGATCCGGTACATGGAGTTAGCCATTGTACGACGCGAAGTGACCGGGGCAGGTATAGAGATATTGTACTAATGTGCTCTCGCCATCCTCTTGTGATTATGTTTATGTTGTGCGATGCTATTCATTATTGTATCACGGCTGAGTCAGGATCAGGGTTGTTTTTATTGCCTAGGTCATGTTGTGAATGCGTAATTCAAGTGTTAAAAAATGAATATTATACTAAGACTAAGATATTAATTTTTTGCCCCAAGTGCAGCACAAATAGCAACCCTGATCTTGACTGCCGATTAGCACTCGAGAAGTTTGAAAAAAAGGTATATTTCAACACTTGAGTAATGTGTCCAAATGGTGCAGATTGTATGTTTGTGTTGTTTGTCAGTCAATGTTGTTAGATATGAGCCTGTGCATGAGAAAACCAACAATTTGGGTTCCGACCAGGTCCGACACAAACTGGGCTGTACAGTCACAGATTAAGGCTAGGAGCTTGAGATTTTGGAAGAAGAGGAATTGTACTATTCATGTAGCAAAAACAAAGGTGCTGATCATCGTTGGAGTTACGGGAAGCTGGTTTGTGCCTTTGTTTGGGTATATGCAAATTGTTGGTTTTCTCAGGCGGTGGTTCATGTAGTAAATAACTGCCCAGTGACCAAAATAAACTAATTTATCATGCTAGGATGAGTAAACAGATTAAATGGCAAGCTTTCAGCGAGCCATTTCATCTGTTTACGGTCCTAGCGTGATAAATCATTTTATTTTTGGTCACAGGGTAGTTATTCAAGAAATGCCCCTTATATTACGAAAACTTGCCCATGCAATATGCAGACAATTTTAGACATGTAAAAATTGAAAATTCTCATTGGGAAAAAATGCTGTTTTTCAATATTTTTTTTTTTGCTCAGAACATTGATTGTGGGTACATGTTAGAACTGCCTCAGTGGAGCGGTTCAAACAAATACCCACAGTCTGTTTTGAAACAAAAATAAGAAAAATTGGTGTATACCCAAGTTTTACTTCATAAAAGTGGTGTTTGAGGGGGTATACATTTCAGGGATATGTAATAGTGATGTAATCATAGATGTTGTTGTGTGCTGTTGTAGTTTTAATTATTTATTTGGGCTCCCACAAAGAGGGGCCATGAGAAATAGATGGGCTGTTTGTGCCTCCAGGTAAAGTTTATTACCCACTGATTACTGGTTAACTATGTAGAAGGTCAGAGCCTGCCCAGGAGAAGTGTTTTAGTCAAAGCATTTATACTTAAAAGCCCTAGCTGCTTACTTAGGCAGGTTTATTCGAAACACATTTCAGATGTGGTGGCATCCCCAATGTTGGATAAAAGTCCCATACCCATAGTCCCCATGACTGTAGTTGTTGACTTGGATGTAAAGCAACAAATCAAACAAACAAACAAACTCTTTATAGCTATATGATAATATAAATGAGCCGCCTCATGAGAAAACCAACAATCTGCATATGTGAAACAAAAGGCGCAGATCAGCTTCGCAGTAACTGCGAATCTGATCAGCGCCATTGTTTTCGCTACATGGCTTGAACAATTTCTCCGATTTCTTAATCTAAAGTTTCTAGCCTCTATCTTCTGTGCTTAAATAGCTCAGTTTTTGTCCAACCTGTTCTGAAACCACATTGTTTGTTTTCTCATGACGCGGTTCAGATGTTTTTGTTGTCATAGTTTTGATATTGTGTTTTGTTTCTCCTCTCTCCTAGGTATCATTTAAAAGATGTTATAGTAGGAAAGATATATTTCTTACTCGTTCGAATAAAAATCAAGCACATGGAAATACAAATTATAAAAAGGGAAAGCACTGGTACAGGTACTGATATATATATACTTCAAATACTTCGCAATTATTCTCTTATTAGAGCTCCAACATGAGCAAAACTACCAATCTTTTGCCTAATATGCCTACTGTTGTAGACCATATAAATATTGTCACTGGTTGTTTTGAATTTTTGTGCTTCATGGCTTCAGCCCCTATCTCACTGTAATGCGACAACTGGAGACTAGTTTGTGACTATTTCGCGACAAAGATTAATGATATAAACACATTTTTCACGTTGCAGTCTCATCGAATGGACATTTATGCGACAAATTTGCAAATTTTGGTCTAATTTTGAAAATGTGTATGTATGTCTCACGATAGTCGTGCGACTGTCTTACAGTCGCTCGTGCGACTGTAAGACAGTCGCGAGACATTTGTGAGAGTGTCTCACAACTTTCCTAAGAATGTAGCTTTAGTTTCATTTTCATTCGTACGACAGTCACGAGACATTCATGAGAGACAGTCTCACAACATGCATACGAATGTCGCATAGTTTTATTTTCTCGCCAGATAGTCGCGAGGTATTTCTAGAGCTGTTTAGCATTGTCATGATATAAAGATGATGAAAATAATTAATTCCTGGAAATTTCTTTTCTTAAATGAGCCTATAGGTGAGAAAACCTACAATTTGGGTTCTGACCAGGTCAGACACAAACCAGGCTGTACCGTCACAGAAGATGGTTAGAGTCTTGAAATTTTGTAGTTGAGTAGCAGAGGGATTGTACTATCTGTGTTGCGAAAACAAAGACGCTGATCAGCTTCGCGGTTTATTACTGGTATATCAACTTCACTATCAGTAATCTAGATTTTCTATGCATATCAGTTTTATACATTTTTAAAGATACTGTAAGCCAATTAATTTTTTTCAAGCAATTTAACTTCACAAGAACAAAGACTTAGAATTTGCAAAAATATATGATCATACATGTATGTCACTGTGAAAATGTCCATTTTGAGACAAGTGCATTTTTCTTGCATAGATCTTCTGTCAGTCTGAAAAGAAATTGCTGCGAAACATTACGAAAAGACACCCATGCAGTGTACAGAGATTTTTTTTAGTTGTAAAAAATGAAAATTTTATTGGAAAAAAAATGATGTTTTAAATATTAAAACATTGATTGTTGATACACGTTAGAACTTCATGCGGTTCTAACAAGTACCCACAATCTATATTTTGGACCAAAAATGAGAAAAATAGTTATACCCCTGCAAACCCAATTTTCACTAAATAAAAGTGGGGTTTAAGGGGGTATTTTTTTGCACAGACATGTTATCCTGATGAATATGCAAGAAGAAAACAATTGGAAATTAAATGGCCCCCCAAAAAATTAGTTGAATTACAGAAGTCGCTTCTCTTATTGCATGTTAAAATGATAACCTTTCATATTCATATTTTTTCAGGGCCAAATACGTTTAATGAAAACGAAACTATAGCAAAGTATGAAATTATGGACGGAGCTCCAGTCAGAGGTGAGTCTACTGTTTAACCCATTTTTAACAAATGGATTTTCCCATCATTATCATTTGGGTGAGTCCACTTTCTTTTTTAGGGGCGTCAGGAGTGATATTTAAATTTTATTCAATTTTTCGATAAAAATTCTCTAAGCAAACAGAATAGCCCCAGATGGAACGCCGCGTTCTGCGGCGTCACATCTGGGGCTATTCTGATTGTCTGTGTCCCTTAAAAGGGACGCAGACTTTAATGAGTTAAAAAATGCTAAATGTTTTTAGCTAACAGTGAGATTGGGGATAATTGTGTACTAGTAATGTGTTGTATAGAAAGCAGTAAAAGCAGAGGTTTAAATCGAACCACAGAAGTAAGACGATGTGCAAAGACAAAATATGCCATCAGTAAAAGTGATGGTCAGAAATTTGATTCTACGAGAAGCAAAGCAAATTATCTCTAAGGGCGATGAAGTCATTGCTGTAAAATGAGCCGCTGCACAAGAAAACCAACAATCTGCATATGCAAAAACAAAGACGCAGATCAGCTTCACAGTAACTGTGAAGCTGATCAGTGCCTTTGTTTTTGTCACATAGATAGTACAATTCCTCTTCTTCTTAAGTCTGAAATTTCAATTGTACAGGCTGGTTTGTGTCGGACCTGGTCGGAACCAAATTTGTTGGTTTTCTCACGCACAGGCTTAAATGTTTTCGTAACAACCTGTGGTTTCTCCCATTGAATTACAATGATAATCGGAATCAGTTGATGTTTAAAACTCCACTGTTTTTCCTATGCAAAAATGAAGGTGCAGATTAGTTGTGCAGTTACTGCACAGATTAGCTGTGCAGTTACTACACAGCTGATCCATGCCTATCCAGGGATAGTATGAGCTGTCTTCTTCTCAAATCCAAACTTTCAAGCTTCTAGCCATCTTCTTTGGCTGCACAGAACAGTTTGTGTCAGACCGGGTCCGAAATCCCGAAGACCAGTTTCCTGGTGAAGCTGATCTATGTTTTACCATTTTCTATGTTATACCATTTTCAGGCGAATCCATTCCAATCCGGTTGTTCCTCAGCGGGTACGAGTTGACTCCAACCATGAGAGACATCAACAAAAAGTTTTCAGTCCGCTACTACTTGAATTTAGTTCTAGTCGATGAAGAGGAAAGACGCTATTTTAAACAACAGGTTTGTAATATTACACCTACGTAAGTTTACAAAAGGATATCTATGCCTTAAGGGCCTGTCACTCACTCACAAGTTGAAGCCCCGACATGCTACGAGTTGGTACGAGTTATAAGTCGCCGCTTGTCGCTCGAGTTGCCACGAGTTATGTTGAAAAAGTTTAAAAGCTGTCACACACTCACGAGTTGAAGCTATGAGTTAGTGCAAATCACAACTTGCCGCATGTCTCGCGAGTTGCTACGAGTTGTAATGCCCTACAAGTTCTACACGACATCCCTACGATATAAGTCGTGGGAACTCGCGGATACTCGTAGGAATGTCGTAGTAAACTCGTGAGATGTAGTAGGAACTTGTGAGAAGTCTCCTTCAAAATCGTAGCAACTCGTAGGTATCTCTTAGGCAACTCGCAATGTTTGACAAGACGCTGAGAATGCACGACATCCCACGACATTACTACGAGTTCTGTACGACAAGCTACAAGATCAGTACGAGTTATGCCCCGCCTACTTTAAGAAGGCGAGTTGCTATGACTTGCTACGAGAATTTTAAACCGTTTAAAATTCTCGTAGCCTTTCCACGACATGCTACGAGTTAGGAAGAGTTCTGCACGACAACCGCCGACATAGGGTGAGTTCTGCACGAGTTGCTACGAGTTCACAAAAAAAGTGGGCCGAGCTTAACTCGTAGGTCCAACTCGTGAGTGTCTGACGGGCTTTAGATGAGAAAAGTCTCTAAAAGCCTATAATCGAGGGGTCAGTTCTTAAAACATGCAAATTTTAAACTGTATTTTTTGGGTATATATGTGTGACAAAGGATTTGACAGCGTTCCCAAATGCCAACAGGTGGAGATAACTCTTGGTTTTTGTACCTACCCAAATATTTACATCTCAGCTGAGATGAGAGCATGAAAAAAGTTGTATAACCTCGGGCCTAGGCATCTCCAATGTTTTCGATGACACTTTACATGTATATTAAAAAAAATAAAACTCTGTCACCTTTGAATGCAGAGAAGGCCCTACCAAGAAAGGCTTGTCAGGGTCCAAACTATTTGCAGAAAATAGAATTCATAATAATTAAAATAGTCCAATTTCATGGAGACTCAAATAAATGAGCCATTGCATAAAAAAAAAGCATTCTACATATGCGAAACCAAAGATGCGGATCAGCTGTGCAGTAAGTGCACAGCTGATCAGCCTTTGTTTTCACTCCATAGATAAAGTTATGCCTCTTCTTTCTAAACCTGAAATTTCAAGGTTCTATTTTCTGTGGCTGTTCAGCCTTGTTTGTGTCGGACCGGGTGGAAACATAAGCTGTTGGCTTTCTCATGTGATGGCTCAAACCTTCTTTTACTATGTTTAGTATGTTTTTTTGTGGAGGCTATATTCATATGTATTATGTTTCATGGCTTGTAATGTTATGAGCCGCCTCGTGGGAAAACCAACAATCTGCATAGTCGAAAACAAAGGCGCAGATCAGCTTCGCGGTAACCGCGAAGCTGATCAGCGCCTTTGTTTTCGCTACTGGGATAGTACAATTCCTCTTCTACTTAACTCCAAAATTTCAAGCTTCTAGCTCTTTTCTGAGCTTGTACAGGCCAGTTTGTGTCGGACCTGGTCGGAAACCCCGAAGACCGGTTTTCTCACGTCGCGGCTCATTTTATGTTATGTTTACAGGAAATCACCATATTCAGAAAAGCTGATAAAGTTCGCAAACAGCAGAGCACTCACCAAACCACCCATAGGTCCATGATGCAGCATGTATCCCAGCAACCAACAGAGAGCACAGAGAACCAATCACAACCAAACTCTGATTCAACCAATGAGAAAGACTGATACAAAATCAGTTTGATTGTGTGGACTTGTTATTTGCTCTTGGCTCAGATCAACAGAACAATGAGCTATGTCATGAGAAAACCTGCCTTTGGGCTTTTCAACCATGTCAGACACAAACCAAGCTGCACGACCACATGAGAGGGTTAAATGCTTGAAGCTAGATGGATTTAAGATGAAGAGGGATTGTACTATATACAGTCAATGCCATTCACACATTTGCATCTGTACATGTGTACAAAGCAGGTTTTCACATTCTGTGGCTCAGATAACCTGTTTGATGGTAAACTACTTTTTGTCAGCTTTCTTAAGAAGCCCATGTAGGAACTAATTTAGCCACGATGTGAGAAAGCCAGTCTGTGGGTTTCAGACCAGGGCTGACACAAACCAGCCTGTACAGTCAGAGAAAATAGCTAGACGCTTGTAATTTGGGATGTATGAAGAAGAGAGATTGTATTAATTTGTAGCAACAACAAAGGTGCTGATCAGCTGTGCAGTGTGCCTTTGTTTTTGCATAGGCAAAAATCTGGTTTTCTCTTGATGTGGCTCTGTCATGAAATCCTCTCTACAGTAGTTTTCATTGAGAAATAAGAAGAAATATTCATTATCATAAAAAACATCATATGAGCCGCCGCATGGGAAAACCAACAATCTGTATAGGCGAAAACAAAGGCGCAGATCAGCTTCGCGGTGACCGCGAAGCTGATCAGCGCCTTTGTTTTCGCTACTCGGATAGTACAATTCCTCTTCTACTTAAGTCCGAAATTTCAAGCTTCTAGCTCTTTTCTGTGCTTGTACAGGCCAGTTTGTATCGGACTTGGTCGGAAACCACATTGTTGGTTTTCCCACGAGGCGGTTCATATTTGACAGCATTAATACAGCTAGTTTTGCTGACTATTGTACAGGAATTCAAGAGGCAAATGAATCAGTCAAAATTCTGTGTGATAGGTATCCCTAATATTTAATAAGAGCCATGTCATGAGGAAAGCAGATTTTTGCCTATGCGAAAACAAAGGTGCAGTTCAGCTGTGCAGAAACTACTACACAGATAGTACAATGCCTCTTCTTCTTAAATCCGAAATTTTGAGCTTCTAGCCTTCTCCTTTGGCTGCACAGTCCGGTCTATGTCAGACCTGGTCGTAAACCCTGAAAACAGGTTTTCTCGTGACACGGCTCATATGATTCCAATCTTGACTTCTGCTCAGACTTTTGAAAAAAATGAACTTTGAGTGTAAATAACTTTCCCTTGCATATGTTACTGGTGTATGAAAGCACATTGAAAACTGGTTGATTACTTGGGTTATGTGTGCTAAATTAAGTGGGAAGGATAACTGACCAGCCTGACTGTTTTCAATGAGACATGAACCATATAATCAAAAATACCATATTCATTCTAATTAGCGCACATACTCTAATAATCGCACACCCTGATTGATTCCGAACTCACACTGCTCGACTAGCATTACACATTATTACCATATTAATTAACATTAAATGATCAAACGCTATCTTGAAACACTTAATTGAAATCATTATTGATATTTTTGAAATTGATATTTCAGCAAACTATATGTTGTTTTCGATCGTTGTGTGCGCTAATTACAACAATATTTTGAAACTTAACTCTCAGTTATTCTGAAAAAATTAAGTGCTAATTAGAAGGAATACAGTACTTTTGTAGCGGTTGTTAGGGAAATAAATCACCCCAAGAATTTGGTTGAAAACCATTATGTAAATGTGGGAGCATAACTGTGTTTCATGGCTCACCTGTTGTTATTATGTGTCATAGAGGTACATGTACAAAGTAAAATTATCAAAATCCAGAAAAATCATCCACCATTTGAAAAAAATGTTCAACATGATTACAACTCATCAAGAAAAATCATCTACCGTTTGAAAAAATGTTTAACATGATTAAGACTCGTCCTAAAATAAAGGACAACAGCTGCATTTTTCATCACATCAGGAAAACTTGTATGTGAAATATGTACCGCCTTAAACCCCACTTTTATACTGGGGTTTGCAGGGGTATACCTAATTTTCTTATTTTTGATCCAAAGCATAGATTGTGGGTACTCGTTAGAGAGAGGCGGTTCTAACGTGTACCCACAATGTATGTTCTGAGTGAAAATATTTAAAAAAAAATCATTTTTTTTTTTTTTCAATGAAATTTTAATTTTTTGCTTCTGAAAAAATCTATGTATATTGCATGGGCGTGTTTTCGTAAGGAGTTCTTGCTTATTGAAATCTTTTTAACTTCATTTTAGAGGGATCAAAACATCTCGTTCATTAACATTGATAGGATGAGTAAAAGAGGGAAGAACGTTTCCATTAAAACCTTGCAAATGTTTGTATGTTTTATTTAATGATTGTTAATGATTATTGATATGAATTGAGTGTCAGATGCATTGTAAAAAATTAAACAGAAATACCATTAACTCCTATAAGCTTGGCATCCTTTTTATGGGACATAGGCAAACAGTATAGCCCCAGATGTGATGCTGCAAAATGCGGCATCCCATCTGGGGCTATTCTGTTTGCATAGACTGAGAGAAATGTCATTGAAAAATGAGATAAAAATCAAAAATCACTCCTAACCCCTAAAAATGACTGTGGACTCACCCAATTGTTAATGATGGGTGAATCCATTCGTTAAAAATCAGTTAATCCAAACCATGGTACGTGCAATTATAGTCACTCTGCATAAATCAACTATTACAACTTGAACTGAATATACTACGAGCTGTTGCATGAGAAAACCAACAATTTGATATTCCGACCAGGTCCGACACAAACCAGCCTGTACAGTCCCAGAAGAAGGCTAGAAGCTTAAAATTTTTGGATTTCAGAAGAAGTGAGATTGTACTATCCATGTAGCGAAAACAAAGACGCTGATCTGCATCTTTGTTTTCGCATAAGCAAATTGTCGGTTTTCTCATGCGAAGGCTCATAGGCTGTGCTAGGTCATTGGTGAATGAAGTTGCAAAAAAAAAAAAGAACAGTACATGCTACTCCAAGTTAATGCATGTACGTAGACTTTTGTTCAGTCAGATGTGACAGTAAATTACTCTGCGTTCAGAAATTTATGCATGGGTATTCATTTAGCAATAATTCAATGTTTACAACTCATTTGTTAGCCAATAACTATACTGTAAATAGGGAAATGTTCGCAAGAACTTAATTTTCGCTAATATTCGCGAACAAGTCTTCTCGTGAAAATAAAGTAAGCTTTATAGACAGAATTCAAGAATTTGGTATTAATTCGGAAATTGAAAATTCGCGAAATAAAAAGCTAACACAAATTTCAGAACTAACAATTTGCATATGCGAAAACAAAGGCGCAGACCAGCTGTGCATTTACTGCACAGCTGATCAGCGCATTTGTTTTTGCTACAAGAATAGTACAATCCCTCTTCTTCCAAAATTTCAAGATTCTTGCCTTCTTCTGTGACTGCACAGGCTGGTTTGTATCAGAGCTGTTTGGAAACCACATTGTTGGTTTTCTCATGTGACGGCTCATTTGTAAGGGTAAATCAATGATTGTCTGTGCTGAAAGACTTTTGATTGTATTTTATTTTAATCTGCAGGATTTTCGATGTTTACATAATACATCACTACACATACCGCAAGTTGAGAGTATGAATTTACGCAAGTTTGTACACATTAACTGTTTTTGAAAGTTAGATGAGGAAAAAGCAAACATCTTAGAATTTGAGATTGATATCTTGAATAAGGTTCACTCTGTACACAGTGGATTCATTCCCTTTCTTTTCATTTGAATAGACATATTAAGTGACTGAATATGTATATGTGAATATATAAACATGAATGTGTCTTGAATGGTTATGTGTGTCTGTATTGTAACAGAAAATGTGAATGCTGTGCATTGATCAACTATTATTTCATTTGTTTTTTTCTGTATATTTAGCTGCAAGCCATTAGACGAGCCACTGCATAAGAAAACCAACAAAACGCTTTGTTGAAAACAAAGGCGCAGATCAGCTTCGTGGTAACCGCGAAGCTGATCAGCGCCTTTGTTTTCGCTACATGGATAGTACAATCCATCTTCTTCTTAAATCCGAAATTTCAAGATTCTAGCCTGCTTCTGTGCTTGTACAGCCCAGTTTGTGTTGAACCTGGTCGGAAACCCAAATTGTTGGTTTTCTCACTCACAGGCTCATATTGTATATTTTACATTACATGAACAAGTCTGTACTACTTTATATTTCTTGACATCAAATTGAGCCACATCATGAGAAAACCGGCTTTTCACATATGTGACTAAGCGCAGATCAGCTGTGTAGTAATTATACGGCTGATTAGCACTTTTTGTTTTGGCTTCAAGGATAATACAATCCCTATTCTTTGTGTCAGAAATTTAGACCGTCTAACCATCTTCTGTGCCAGTACAGCCTTATATATGTCAGAGATGGTTGGAAACCCAGAAGGCCGTTTTCCTCATCATACGGCCCATATATGAGCCGCGTCTTGAGAAAATGGGATAATTGCCTATGCGAAAACAAGGGCGCAGATCAGCTTCGCAGTAACAGCGAAGCTGATCAGCGCCTTTGTTTTTGCTACTCGGATAGTACAATCCCTCTTCTTTCTAAATCCAAATATTCAAGCTTATAGCTATTTTCTGTGACTGTACATGCTGGTTTGTGTCAGACCTTGTCGAAAATCCTGAAGATCGGTTTTCTCTTGTAGCGGCTTATATAGGAATCATAATGCTGTAAATATTGCACAAGATATACACAGAAAGCTGTTTGATTATGCAGCTATGGATTTTAGAAAATGAAGTTTTAATGGTTTTATATAAAGTAAAAGTATTAAATAATGCAATAGTCATTCGTAACCATGGTCCCCACCCCCGGGGAATAGCGGGGTCTTTGACTTTTGGTCCACGGTCCTTTTTGCCTATAAAGTTAACCCTGGGTATTTCCCCTGCACTGCCATGGAAAAACTTTGGTCAAAGCCCCGCTCATTTCCACGGCTATCCCCCGCCTTCCCCCAGGGTTTGGAGGGGTGTGTGTGGGGGGGGGGGGAGCTGTGGTTACAAATGACTAATGCATAATTCTGACAGATATGATGAAAATACATTCCGTTTTGAAATAATTGGCTGTGAACAACAACCCTCTGATTGTAAATTTTGAAGAAAAATTTTAAAGGTAGTTATAAGATCATGTCTTTGAGTTCACCATGTAAGCAGAATAATGCCTCATCTATTAAGTAGACTACACCTTTCCTATTAGTTTGTCATTTGAGCGTAGTGGAGAGAAAATCAGGCTTCTGGATTTCAGACCGGCTCCAGCAAAACTGGATTGTACGTCATTAGGAAATACATGTAGCTACTTTGGTGAAATTTTGGATGTTGTGAGAAGAGTTTTTGTATTATCTAAGTAGCAAAAGCAAAGGTGCTGAACAGTTGTGCTGTTATCACACAGCTGATCTGTGCTTTTGTACTTCCATTAAAAAAAAGCTGGTTTTCTCGTGACTTAGCTCATTTATGAAGTGCAATAATATGTAAGTGCTTGAAATCATGTACAGAATTGTAAATAATTTCATGATTCATTTCGAGAAATGTGGTTGAAAATGGATAAATGTCATTTCTGTATAAACAGAATAATTTCAATGGCGCACATTTTTGTTGTGTATTTTTGTTAGTTGATAGGCAAAATGTTTTATTTTTTGTCAATAGAATTCTAGGGGTTTGACAAAATCTACATTTGGGAAGTTAGGGAAAGTATTTTATGATATTCTTTTGGTAGTTTTCATGGTTTTCAATAAAAAGTGTCCGGGAACCTGTCAGAAGGTTCATCTAGGCCCTGATTGCAGGGGAAATTAGTAGGGTTTTTACCAAAAAGGTGTCATCACAGTGCCTAGCACTGGTTTGCTGGCTGTAAAACTAGTGCCCGCAATGCCCTGGGAAGAGGGGGAGCAGTAGTTTCAAATGACCATTATGAAAACTATCCGGTAGAACTGCCTTTAGAATACTCAATATCTAGGCAACTGACTTTTCTGCCGTATACTAATGTTTAATAGCTTTCCACAAAGCTTGTCAAAAGTTATTCATTTTGGCAAGTAGTTAGAAAAGCCATAACCCATGTTTGGCAATTTTTCGATAGAACTTTGGCTGGCAGAAAGCAAAGGGTTTTTAAATGTTGTTATTTACCCTATGTGAGGATTGAAACCAAATAATGTACTGTGATTTTTTAAGCCTGAGAATTAATTTGCTGTATGATTGTTCAGGTATTCCAGTAAAGAACATTTGAGCATCGTCATAAGAAAACCAACATTGTGGTTTCCGACCTTGTCCGGCACAAACCGGGCTGTACAGCCAGAGAAGACAGCTAGAGGCTGGAAATTTCAGATATAGGAAGAAGAATTGTACTATCCCTGTAGCAAAAACAAAGGCACTGATCAGCTATGCTGGTCTGCATCTTTGTTTTCGCATATGCACAATGTTGGTTTTCTCATGATGTGGCTCATTTTATGTGTCAATGAATCACTGTTATTTATGAATAAAGATTTATAAACTGTTCTGTTGTTGGACTACATTCTAATTTTCCTATACTAAATGGAATAATCTAATTGCTGTTGTAAATCCTGGGTTTCGTCCCCACTGGCAGCACTGGTTTGTGTCCTTGAGCTGCACATTAACTGCTCACCGTGAGTGCTGGTTAATACCCAGGTAATGCTGGCTCCATCCAGTCATGACTGAACGCTTGTTGACTGGAGTAAGACATGATTATACTTTGGCTTGCATTACTACAGCATTTTTGTCTGCAAAACCTATCTGTCCATAGCTTTCTTACGTCGTTAAACCTCAGCTGACCACATTACAATGTATATCAGTTATTATCTTCTATGTAGAGCTTTTCAATATTCTAAAGAAAGTTTCTGAGATTTGCAGAAATTCTTCACACCAGACTGAGACAGGACTGGTACCAGCCTGGTCAATGGTACCAGCCTGGTCAGTCAAGAGGATTACTAGTATCTACACAGGTTAGCATGTTAGTCTAATCTTGATGACATTGGTATGAAGATGGCAGAAATAAATAGCAAGTAAGACAAAAAGTGGAAAGTAATTGGTCTCTTCGAAACATTTGAACTGATCAATATAAGTTTCGGCCTTAATAGCATAAAATTCCCATAACTCTCAAAAACTAAACTGTTCTAAACACAGTGAACTTTATCTGAAGCAGTTTGGTATGCTGATAAGAAAAGGGTACAAGTAGGCAATGATCAAGTAAAGGCACAATCAGAAAGAAATTCCCACTCCAAAAACCGAAATGGGAAAAACTAAATTGACAATTAGGTACTTATACTTAGAAAACATATTGTAAGCCGAGTGTGAAGCTGTTTCCCAATAGGCGGCCACTCAGTTACCTGAACTTAAATATAAAAATTCGAAAACGTACCTAAGGTTCAAACAGCACAAAAATTGACACCAAAACATAAAACAAATGCAACCACAACAGAAATATCGCCTTGGAACGATCAGTAATATAAAATTACTTAATTCTGTTTTTGAGCGCTACGAAAAACAAGAAATTTTGGATAACATGTCCATGAAAAGTAAACCAATCAATATAGTAATCTGGGGATTGCATATGTATACTATTTTCTTATTGGTCCGAAACAAAGATTGTGGGTACTCGTTAGAACCCCCTCGAAAACATAGATTGTGTCACACGTTAGAACCGCCTCGACGAGGCGGTTCTAACGAGTACCCACACTCTTTGTTTTGGGTAAATGAAAATAGTATTGATTTAATTGATCATATGATAAACTGTCATTTTATCCATGTCGGTTCCCATTGGGCCGATTTTTCATTTCTCATTTTTCCAAAGTGCCAGGTAATGTGCTAAATGCTAATGTTTCATTACCGTACCCGTTTATTTTTAACACCAATAAAACCAAAGCATATAATGAACGCCTTTTATTTCTAAACGGCAAGGCAAAATGTTTATAAACATTTTGTTTCATATTGTCAGAACAGCAGAGGGGCCGTCTGACCTGCCTGGCTCACGCATGCTTCACGGCCTAACAGAGGAGTGTTCGATTTTCCTTTGCCTTTGAATCCTTGGGCGGATAGCGCTGGGTCTGGGTTTAAATTTATTCTAATATCGGGCTTATTCGACATGACCCGGCTTATTAGTCACGAGAAAACTTACCTTCGTGCTTAGCGATCAGGTCTGGCATAAACAGGTCACAGAGGGAGCCTATAGAAACTAGAAATTACGGACTTAATAAGAAGATAGATTGTTTCATACAAGTTACTGCACAGCTGATCTGGTCTTTGTTTTCGCAAACATGCAAAATAATGTTGTTGTTTTTTCTTGTTCCGGCTTATATCATTAATGAGAAAATAACAATTGGAGATCGATACTAATCATCAACAGCCGTTATAATTATGAGCCACATCATGAGAAAACCCAATGTTTGTCTACGTGAAAACAAGGGCACAGATCAGCTGTGCAGTAACTGTACAGATGATCAGCGCCTTTGCTTTCGCTATACGGATTTCACAATCCGTCTTCAACATTCTTGCTTTCTTCTGTGTCTGTACGGATCGGTTTGTGTCCGACCTGGTCGGAAACCCAGATTCGGTTGGTTTTCGGTTGCGGCGGCTCAATTATCGTTTTTGCACTGAGGCTGAGGTTTTTGGATGGTTGCAGACTGCAAGGTAAGTTCTAAGAACATTTTCTAGTTTCATCACGAAAACTTGCCCATGCAATATACAGAGATTTTTTCAGCGTTAAAAATTGAAAATTTCATTGGAAAAATAATGATAATTTTAATGTTTGCTCAAAACATTGATTGTGGGTACACGTTAGAACCGCCTCGCCGATGCGGTTCTAACGAGTACCCACAATCTATGTTTTGGAACAGAAATAGGTATGCCCCTGTAAACCCCTAGGTTTGCTATATATAAAAGTGGGGTATGAGGTGGTATACTTTTCATGGACATGGTTTCCTGATGTGTTATTTTGTACTTTTTTTCCGTAGTATAAAATATGTAGAATCTAGTTCTTGTGCATCAATCGATTGATAAATGGATTGCCTGATTGATTTCCAGCATTTGGTTGTATACTTCTCGGTTCGATTCATGCATGCATGCTGTGATTATTTCCTGTTTAGAATGGCATAAAATGCAAACGGTTAACCCAGCAGGCACATGACGTCAAAATGACGTCAGATCGACGTCTATGCGTGGCCATGACGTCGAATCGACGTTGATATGACGTCATTCTGACGTCATGTGCCCGCTAGGAAGTAATTTATGACCTCTGATGATATCAGATTTCAGAACACAATAATTGTTCTTACAGAAAATGAGAAATTCCGATTTCGTCTTTTGGTAATGCATGCGATACTTTAAAATTACAACGCGATGTCAGATCCATCAGGAAAATATGTACGTGACATATATAATACCCCATCAAACCCCACCTTTATATAGCAAAACTGGGTATGTAGGGGTATACCTTGTTTTCTTATTTTTGCTCCAAAACATACATTGTGTGTTCTCGTTAGAACCGCCTCGCCGAGGCAGTTCTAACGTGTACCCACCATCTACTGAAAAATTTCTACATTTTTTACAACTTTAAGAATCTCTGTATATTGCACGAGCATGTTTTCGTAATGCTACAATACTGGTATCTAGAAGAAAATGGCAATAATAAAAAAAAGAACATCTAATTAAGTGGTTAATTAAAATGATTTGAAAAAGCTCTTTTTGTCTTTGCCAAATTTATTTTATTCATTCGTAACTTTATTTTTGCACCAATCCTAGTTTGATTTTGCCAACATGATTCATTTTAACTTTGTTTTTGCATAATATCAGAGCACCGCTATAGCGCAGCACAATGGAATGTAAGCAAGAATTTTCTGTAACGAAGATCTTACTTAAACTAAACGATAAAGACTGCAACATCTTAAATCTATAGTCCGGTACATGCACGTGAGCTTGTTTATTTGTTTGAATTGCTGTCTTACGTCCCAGTCAACAGCAATGGTCATGTCGAAATGTTGCCTCCATTTTATGAGACTCTTACCCAACACCAGGATGTCATGACACTCAAAATGTGCTTTGAACATAGAGATATCCACCCAAGCAAACCGATAAGGCTTATATGTATAGCTTGACTAAACCACTTTTCCTGGGCAGGCTCAGACATGAGCGGTTAACCAGTAATCAGATGGTCGGTCAGTAGTTTAGAAGCTTTGCCTAGAGGCAAAGCAGCCCATCTATTTCTTCTAGGCCCCAATGGGCGGGGGCCCATATTCCCACCCGACCATGAGGACATCAGGACCTTCGCATAAGAACCGAGCCTGTACAGGGATAGTTGTTTATAAAGTCTAGAAGTTCAACAAAAATGATGAAAACGGTCTCCATATTTGTTTACTTGGCTATATTGCTATACATGTTTGCTCGAATCATCCTTCACAAGGGATATGTTATGTGTATGAGCCGCGACGCGTTAAAACCGGTCTTCGGGATTTCCGACCAGGTCTGACACAAACCGACCTGTACAGTCACAGAAGCAGGTTAGAAGCTTGAAATTTCGGATTTAAGAAGAAGAGATATTGTACTTCTATTCGCAGTTACTGCGAAGCCGATCTGCGCCTTTGTTTTTCGCATAGGCAAACATCCGGTTTTCTCATGGCGCGGCTGGGCTCATATTGCTCCTCAAAAAATTCAGAAAATAATATCGCAATACCATGCCCATGTTAACAATACGACCAAGATAATGAACCACGACGCGAGAAACTCGGTCTTCAAGTGGGTTTCCGACCAGGTCCGACGCAAATATTTTGAATTTAAGTAGAATAGGGATTGTACTATCTGTGTAGCGATAACAAAGGCGCTGATCAGCTGTGCAATAACTGCACAGCTGATCTGTGCCTTTGTTTTCGCATAGGCAAAATTCTGGTTTTCTCATGACGCGGCTCATTGTTGTCCACAATAATTCCCAACAGATTGAATAATATACCTCATCATTTGAAATTCAGATGTCCTTCTAAACAAATAACGAGCACATCTTGGCACAACTAACTGAATGCTACGTTTGAGCATCAGATAAAAGTAACCTATGGAAGGCAGAAGCCGTCAAAAGTCCCATTTTTAAATGAAACAGACAAAGTAGAAATGAACCAATTCATTTTCAAATAAAACAAACCGTAATGTCACATAAAATAAGCGAAAATGACACGACACAATTCGTAATGTGTACCACTGCTTTTGTTGTCGGATTGTTGTTGTTGTTGTTGTTGTTGTTGTCGGTCTGTTGTTGTTGTTGTTCGTAGAAGCGCCGGAGAGCATCGATTCGAAAGGTCACTGGGACGTTAAACCACAAGTCACACAAATCTTGCTATATACTTGTATATAAGGCTAGTCTCAAGTTGAAGATACGGCACAAAAAACACATACTTGCTCCATGCAATACACGGAGAACTTTAAAGCAATACAAATTAAAAATTTCATCGGAAATTTTTATAATTTTTCAATATTTTTGCTCAAAACATTGATTGTGGGTACAAGTTAGAACCGCCTCTGCGAGTAAAATCATTTTGCTACGTTTTTGTGAAAATGGGGTTTACGGGGGTAAACTTTTTTTCTTATTCTTGCTACAAGTCATAGATTGTGGGTACTCGTTAGAACCGCCTCGCTATATAAAAGTGCCCATGGGGTATGGTGGTATTCATTGCATGGACATGTTTGCATGATGAAAACACACAAATGTTCCAGGTCTTGATTTTGTTTTTGTTCTGAGAAGTCATTGCTATTCTATAAAATAAGAGGAATATAGAAAATGTTTAAAATCACACAATGCTTATTGTCAGACATTGTCAAACATAATTGAGACGTCCCAACAGACGGACTCGTCTTACATAATTTGAAATTCAAATGTCCAGCTGAACACACAAAATGCGTGACCAATACATGTAATTACGAGTTGTGATACGACACCGAGAGAAACATTGTCACACATTAGCGTATAACCCGAACGCGTGCCGGGCGTCGAAACGTATAATACACGCGCCTTGGACACGCCTGTTTTAAGAAAATGAGCCCAAACACGCCTGGACCGCGCACCGACCTGCAGCTAAGTATATCAACGTAAGCCAGCGTACACCAAGGCGTACAAAACGCGCATGTAACGCGTTTCTAACGTGTCTCTGACGTGTTCCTGACGTATGTTGAATTTTACATTTTTGTCAACACACCCGGTGCGCGTTTGGCTTATACGCTAATGTGTGACTGCTATTTAAGATACGGTACAAAATGTGAAACATTTATTCCGAAAAGATTTTATTCTGCCACAGTTTGTCCCGATTTGTATTTTTTCAGTGAAACATCCATCATTCCATGTCTATTGGAGAAGCATGTTGAAGTCTGTAAAAAATGGATTTTCGTAAAATGCTTTTGTTCACGGTAATAAACCCATTTCCAGATATAAGTCTGGATAAAATCTGAAGACTGATAGCGGCTGAGCCAAGTTATTTGACAAATTATGCAAACCAGAAAACAGATGTATTCGTCTTTTCAATGTCGATTTTGCTAAAGAAGTTTTATTTCTGATCGAATTCCAAATGGGATTTAGGTTATTATCAGTCAATTTCATCAGGAAAACATGTCCGTGTAATGTACGGGGTCTGTCCCAGAAATGTGACGTAGACATTTGTGATTAAACAGTTATGTGTCTGCAGAATTTCATGAAATTTATATGATCTGTTTGCATACATCTAACAAACATTTCGTACAAACATGGATGAATTCACCCCTTACATAACAGATTTATATACATTTATTCCAAGAGGGGTAGGTGTCTACGGCGCACGTCAAAAACTCTGTTTTGAAATTCATCAAGAGTCAAATTCAACAGTTCCTGTAATTGCGAGTTAAGGTGATATTACGCAATTCTAGCCATCAGTTGCACGAATAATTATGTAAGATACGTTTTTGAAAGTTTGAAATAATTTCCACCATCAGTGTTGATTTTATAGAAATTTTCTCAAACCTACTGCAATTATTTTATTGGAAAACAGTGACGTAATGTAAGTTTGGCGGCGCAAAATTAGACCTTCCCCAAGCGTTTCTTTCCAGTTAAGTATATCCATCAAAATTAATTCATAAAATCAACCTTCTATTGTGTTATTAATAATCCTGTGATGATTCTGTATACATATTTTCTTTAAATATTCTAATTGCATGTTTCTTGTTGTCATTTTAAACAAGCGACATCTTTTTGTTTTATTTATGTCTAAAATAAAATTAGTGTTCCCTCATATAAAATTAAACTGATCATGCTATTTTTCTACTTATCATTTATAACTCAAATTATTGACTATAATTTTAACTAAGAAGACTTAATCAGTGCTTAGATGGCAATATTCATGACCATTACGGCTCTAATAAAGAGACTGCACACAAAATACTCCGTGGGCCAGGAGGGCTTACCATGCACCCCCCTAAGGATCCTATGGGAGTGGTATAACATTCTTCACAGGACCTCCCTGATTAAGAATCAAGATGTTAACACTCGATATCCTCATTCCGACCCGCCATTTTGGACGTTTTTCAAGATGGCCGTCATGCAAAAATGGAAAAGCGCATGTAATATATAAAAGAACTCTTGAAACTTTTAATCTGCTTTCTTTTAAGAGCAAAACATGCACGTATAAATGTCTACACTCCATTTCTGATTTAAGTTTATCAAAATTAGGTCTTTAAATGATGGCATACAAGATGGCCACCACATTGAAAAACATTTTTTTTGCGATTTTTGTTACCTTTCCCACCAAAAAAGCTTGTTTTTTTTTTTTTTTTTAATTTCACTAAAATCTATGTTGCTTGAGTCATTAAGAGAGATGAAGCTGTTATTTTCATGATAACTCAACCACTTTTCTGACCGTCCATTTTGGGTGGATTTCAAGATGGCCGCCATGCAAAAGAGGCAAAGTGCATGTTTAGTATAATAGAACTCTAATCTGCTTACTTTTATGAGCAGAACATGCACGTGTTAGTGTCAAGACTCGAATTTTGATCAAAATTAATCAACGTCTTCAAATGATGGCATACAAGATGACCGCCACATTTTTCACTAAACTATATATGCATGTTTAATATAATAGAACTCTTAAAACTTCTAATCTGCTAATGCACAACATGCATGTATAAGTGCCTGAACTCCATTTCTGATGTATATTTATCAAAGTTAGGTATTTAAATTATGGTATACAAGATTGTCGCCGCAGTAAATAGCATATTTTGCAATTTTTGTTACCCCCCCCCACACACACACACATACACACACCACACACCCACCCTAAAAAAAAAAAAAAAAAAAAAAAAAATGCTTTTTATCCGTTTCACTAAAATATACATTGTTTGAGTCATTAACAGAGATGCAGCTATTGTTTTCATGCCAATTCAACCATATCAATCTTGTATTTGTGTAAAGAAGAAGCCTATAATCCACAGTATGCCCGACCATTTGCTGACCTGTCTCAGTAAATGACTACTTTCATCGAGGTGCAAAATTGTTAATACTGCACACAGAAAAGTTATCAATGATGCAACTTGATGCAAAATGTTCTGATAATTAGGAAGATTTACATTATACTGAAGTAATGTGTAAAATGTGCATAGGTATATCGACTAACAACAGACAATCAATCACAAGACAATTCGGCAAACTAAATTTGCATAATGACAGCAGTTGCATAAGGGTATTTAATTATTTCAATACTGTGTAATTTGCACCATCATACCCTAAGTTACCTTTCACTTCAGACAGAGTAAAAGATTGCTTGGGGTCCATAACAATTGGAATTGTGAGCACTATGCTCGGAGCACACCCCATGGTTGAATCAACAAGGGTTGTCTTTATTTAAAACAAATGAGAAAGGTAAATAGGCATTGTGGACTTCGTGGACTTTATAACTATCAACATAGATTAAAGAGGCTTGAATTTGCATCTAAAACACATGGGACACTAAGCATCGTGAACATTTTGCGAAATTTAACTGGCATGGAAAAGGGGATAGGGTTAATTATCTACAAAATAGGTTAGTGATGGTCATTGCGGGATTTTTAACTTGATAAAAATTAGTTTTATTGATAATCGTCTAGTTTGTTGATTCAACGGGAGGGATCTATCTAGTGAGATTGACCTAAAACGTTTTTATCAGTGTCTCACTTTGATAATAATGATGATCACAATCAAATCATAACCGTAGATTTTTCTAAGAATAGAATAGTTATTAACTTTTTCAGCTGTTTCAAATACTATGGCACCTCTACTATAATCAAATTTGGAACCTTCTGCTAGCAATCCTAGTTACAGAGCGTTTCTCAGCAAATGATTTTCCCCTAGGTCATGTTAGCGGGTTGCTCCTCGAAGATTGATGTTTATGGACGGGTTGTATTTTCAGCGAATTGCTAATAAAATCATTTGTGATATCGATGCATGCGTTCTTTTTTGTTGTTTTATTGGTTCTAACAGCATGCAAATTGCATTTAGCTTCTGAAGATGTCCATCAGGTTTTCAGCGTTTGAACGCAGAATAATGGGATCTGAAGTTTTTACATCTGGGATAGTGAATAAAATGTTGCATCAACATCACAAGTATCAGAACTAAAACTATGTCTCTGTGTCAGACTTACTTTTCTTCGGTCTGCTAATGATTGATAAGCTAATCACAGACTTGGTACTTACCTGAAAAATTATTAATTTGTTTGCTCATACAAGGTGAGGGCATATTTCAACCAATTTGTCCTTTTTATCCGTCATTTTGGATACCATACTACATGAAATAATTTAACACTATCAAACATAAAAAAGAATCAGACTTATGTGGATGTTTCTTGCCTAATCATGTTATCAGAAAGCGGTTTTAGGTAAAAATATTAAAGGTAACAAAAATAGCTTTCATATGGGTTGTTAGATTATGTCAGCCAGCTTGTCTGACAAATTGTAGATTATAGACTTGTACTAAAATACACTTATCTCAGATTGTTATGGATGAATTTGCATAAAAGTAATATCTGCATCTATGATAAAGACTCAAACAACATAGATTTTAGTGAAACTGAAAAAAAGCTTTTTTTGGGGAAAAGTAACAAAAATCACAAAATATGCTTTTAATGTGGTGGCCATCTTGTACGCCATCATTTGAAGACCTAATTTTGATTAATTTACATCAAAATTGGAGTTTTTACACTAACACCTGCATGTAAAAGTAAGCAGATTAGAAGTTTTTAAGAGTTCTGTTATACTAGAGTTTTTAAGAGTTCTATTATACTAAACATGCACTTTGCCATTTTTTGCGTGGCGGTCATCTTGAAAGCAGTCCAAAATGGTAATTTAGAACAGTGGTTGAATTAGCATCAATTAATAGCTGCATCTCTCTTAATGACTCAAGCAACATAGATTTTAATGAAATTGAAAAAGAAGCGTTTTGGGGGTGGGAAAAAGTAACAAAAATCCTAAAAAAAAATGCATGTTACTGTGGCGGCCATCTTGTATGCCATCATTTAAAGACCTAATTTTGATAAACTTACATCAGAAATGGAATGTAGACATTTATATGTGCATGTTCTACTCATAAAAGTGAGTAGATTAGAAGTTTTAAGAGTTCTATTATATTTCACATACGCTTTTCCATTTTTGCATGGCGGCCATCTTGAAAACCGTCCAAAATGGCGGGTCGGAATGAGGATATCGAGTGTTAACATCTTGATTCTTAATCAGGGAGGTCCTATGAACAATGTTATACCACTCCCAGAGGATCCTTAGGGGGATGCATGGTAAGCCCTCCTGGCCCACGGAGTAAAACATTTAACCACTCCTCCACAAAAACGTAGCAAAATGATTTTACTCGCAGAGGCGGTTCTAACTTGTACCCACAATCAATGTTTTGAGCAAAAATATTGAAAAATTATAAAAATTTCCGATGAAATTTTTAATTTGTATTGCTTTAAAGTTCTCCGTGTATTGCATGGAGCAAGTATGTGTTTTTTGTGCCGTATCTTCAACTTGAGACTAGCCTTATATACAAGTATATAGCAAGATTTGTGTGACTTGTGGTTTAACGTCCCAGTGACCTTTCGAATCGATGCTCTCCGGCGCTTCTACGAACAACAACAACAGACCGACAACAACAACAACAACAACAACAACAACAACAATCCGACAACAAAAGCAGTGGTACACATTACGAATTGTGTCGTGTCATTTTCGCTTATTTTATGTGACATTACGGTTTGTTTTATTTGAAAATGAATTGGTTCATTTCTACTTTGTCTGTTTCATTTAAAAATGGGACTTTTGACGGCTTCTGCCTTCCATAGGTTACTTTTATCTGATGCTCAAACGTAGCATTCAGTTAGTTGTGCCAAGATGTGCTCGTTATTTGTTTAGAAGGACATCTGAATTTCAAATGATGAGGTATATTATTCAATCTGTTGGGAATTATTGTGGACAACAATGAGCCGCGTCATGAGAAAACCAGAATTTTGCCTATGCGAAAACAAAGGCACAGATCAGCTGTGCAGTTACTGCACAGCTGATCAGCGCCTTTGTTATCGCTACACAGATAGTACAATCCCTATTCTACTTAAATTCAAAATTTTTGCGTCGGACCTGGTCGGAAACCCAAAGACCGAGTTTCTCGCGTCGTGGTTCATTAGATCGCTGAAATTGGTATCAAATGATTGCTGAGACATTGTACTTTAGACTTGTGGTCTGATTTATAAAATATAATTTTTAATAGGAAGAGTCTATTGACAGACGTCTGGCAATAGCAAATTTTCGGTAAATCTGCTATTGACAGACGTCTGGGAATAGCAAATTTTCGGTAATTTTGCTATTGACAGACGTCTGGTAATAGCAAAGCATCGGTAAATCTGCTAATGACAGACGCCAGGCATTAACAAAATCGGCATTTTGCCGGTGACAGACTGCTTTAGTTTTACTTTTGATGAAACATTTGACCATGGTAGTGATATTTACATAAAACATAACATTTATGTGACCTCCGGGTTGCAATGGAGTTGAAAAATGAAAGTTTTTGTCGGAAAATGTGCATACCTATGCTTTTATGTGACTTTCAGATAGCTCGTCGACAAGTCCGAATCATTGGGTGCCAATCTTTGTGTTAGACTAATATGAGAAAGTATTATTCTTTTCAGATAAACTAAGTTTTCATTTGTGCAATTGTTATCTGAATTGGACTACACAGACTAGATTTATCAAAGATTCATATTCATATTTATGTGAATGACCACAAAAAATGTGTTGGACCTTTTCGGCCGCCCCCAAATTGTATTAATTTTGCATTTAAAGCAATTTGTTCGGATCATGTCTTCCGGATTCACCGAGTTAACATGTATTTTGCATGTTTCGTAACTCCCTGCCCAGATTCATCCCGGTGTTTTATCACGTAGGAATAACATGTCATTTCAACTTGAAACGACGTTTGAAAAAAAAAAGAAGAAAAAAAAAATGATGTTTAACTGAATATTCTTCCGACAAAATAACATTCGGCATGAATATTAAAAATAAAAATGTTTATTAATTCAGATGACAGTGGTATTTATTAATGTTTATTAGCAAAAATGCGGTTTTCTATTGCCAGACGTCTGTCAATAGCACATTTACCGAATATTTGCTATTGACAGACGTCTGTCAATAGACACTCCGTTTTTAATATTCGAATCTTATTGAAAACATCCGACATCAGTGCAAAAGTTACTCAATAATATGGAAATGTACCTACAAAACCACTTGTGCCTTAGCTACGAATGGGTCTAGATTGCTAGAAGTGGTATCACTTAATGCATATACTTTTATATAGCGAGGCGGTTCTAACGAGTACCCACAATCTATGACTTGTAGCAAAAATAAGAAAAAAAGTTTACCCCCGTAAACCCCATTTTCACTATATAAAAGTGCCCATGGGGTATGGTGGTATTCATTGCATGGACATGTTTGCATGATGAAAACACACAAATGTTCCAGGTCTTGATTTTTTTTTTGTTCTGAGAAGTCATTGCTATTCTATAAAATAAGAGGAATATAGAAAATGTTTAAAATCACACAATGCTTATTGTCAGACATTGTCAAACATAATTGAGACGTCCCAACAGACGGACTCGTCTTACATAATTTGAAATTCAAATGTCCAGCTGAACACACAAAATGCGTGACCTGTTTAGCCAATACATGTAATTACGAGTTGTGATACGACACCGAGAGAAACATTGTCACACATTAGCGTATAACCCGAACGCGTGCCGGGCGTCGAAACGTATAATACACGCGCCTTGGACACGCCTGTTTTAAGAAAATGAGCCCAAACACGCCTGGACCGCGCACCGACCTGCAGCTAAGTATATCAACGTAAGCCAGCGTACACCAAGGCGTACAAAACGCGCATGTAACGCGTTTCTAACGTGTCTCTGACGTGTTCCTGACGTATGTTGAATTTTACATTTTTGTCAACACACCCGGTGCGCGTTTGGCTTATACGCTAATGTGTGACTGCTATTTAAGATACGGTACAAAATGTGAAACATTTATTCCGAAAAGATTTTATTCTGCCACAGTTTGTCCCGATTTGTATTTTTTCAGTGAAACATCCATCATTCCATGTCTATTGGAGAAGCATGTTGAAGTCTGTAAAAAATGGATTTTCGTAAAATGCTTTTGTTCACGGTAATAAACCCATTTCCAGATATAAGTCTGGATAAAATCTGAAGATTGATAGCGGCTGAGCCAAGTTATTTGACAAATTATGCAAACCAGAAAACAGATGTATTCGTCTTTTCAATGTCGATTTTGCTAAAGAAGTTTTATTTCTGATCGAATTCCAAATGGGATTTAGGTTATTATCAGTCAATTTCATCAGGAAAACATGTCCGTGTAATGTACGGGGTCTGTCCCAGAAATGTGACGTAGACATTTGTGATTAAACAGTTATGTGTCTGCAGAATTTCATGAAATTTATATGATCTGTTTGCATACATCTAACAAACATTTCGTACAAACATGGATGAATTCACCCCTTACATAACAGATTTATATGCATTTATTCCAAGAGGGGTAGGTGTCTACGGCGCACGTCAAAAACTCTGTTTTGAAATTCATCAAGAGTCAAATTCAACAGTTCCTGTAATTGCGAGTTAAGGTGATATTACGCAATTCTAGCCATCAGTTGCACGAATAATTATGTAAGATACGTTTTTGAAAGTTTGAAATAATTTCCACCATCAGTGTTGATTTTATAGAAATTTTCTCAAACCTACTGCAATTATTTTATTGGAAAACAGTGACGTAATGTAAGTTTGGCGGCGCAAAATTAGACCTTCCCCAAGCGTTTCTTTCCAGTTAAGTATATCTATCAAAATTAATTCATAAAATCAACCTTCTATTGTGTTATTAATAATCCTGTGATGATTCTGTATACATATTTTCTTTAAAAGAAACTATGTTAACTCAAAATCGGTTAAGTCAGACACATTAACTGCTTCTGATTTGTTTGAGCATTTTAAATCCATATACGGGATCGAACCAGAGTCCTTAAATGGGCAACAACAGAACCCTAGCTCGTCTGAAACCCAGACAAACGCTGATTTGGATGGTGAAATCACTGAAACTGAGTTAAAACATGCCATATTTTACCAGAAAAACAATAAAAGTTCAGGGGCTCGTTTCACAAAGCGTTTTAAGACAAATTTTATCCTATGTTTGAACTTAGGACTAATTTCAGTATAAGATATGTCTCATCCTTAAGATGTCCTAACTTTAGTCCTAACAAACTTATGATTGAACTTATTTTATAGTAAACTCAAAATGGCGGACGTTTTTATGTAAAGGGAAAACATGACAAAATATTACCAAGACCGGATTCGAACTCGGATCGCTTGGACAGAAGACAACATAGCTTACCACTGAGCCACGGAGTCATATTTATTTTAAATTGGTTCAGTACTGATAAAGGCCAAATTTTTATTTTAGTTTGTTTGTTTGAGTTAATGCTTAACGCCCCATTCAACAGCTATGTTCAAGCCGAAACGTTGCCTCCTATTCATGAGGCGTTCATACAAAATTAGGATGCCATGGCATCCAAAACGTGCTTCAAATATACTCAGTCAAACTTATAACGCAACAACGATTTATTTGTTATGTAGTACAAATAAACTTTATTTCCACTGGATTAGATTGCCGTGCGGTTGACACATCCAACAACATCTGGTTGTAACATTCTGTATTATGCGTCTCGAGAAATTAATCATTTTTTCACGATCCAAAAGGAAGACTGACTTCCCGAATCTCTCAGGAGTCGCAAGCCACCAAAATAACCGCTTTGGCCAATCTCATTCGAGCCCAATGGTCCATACTCTGAAAGCCAAATTGTACCCTATTAAATCATAGGCGATTGCTGAACAGCATATATATGGTAGACTGTATTACATTTCATTGAAAAGCGAAAACATGCCATAATTGTGATGCGTTGTGTTTGGCTCAGTATAAAATACCAAAGTAAGGCTTATGTGTATGGATGGTTTTACCTAACCATGGTTTCTAGGCAGGCTCAGACATGAACGGTTCATCAGGAAAACGTGTCCGTGTAATGTTTACCCCCTTGAACCCCACTTTTTTATAGCAAAACTGGGGTTTGCAGGGGTAAACCTTTTTTTCTTATTTTTGCTCCAAAACATAGATTGTGGGTACTCGTTAGAACCGCCTCGCCGAGGCGGTTCTAACGTGTACCCACAATCGATATAGTTTTGAGCAAAAATAAGAAAAAATATCACAGATTTTCTACTGAAATCTTTCAATTTTTACAACTTAAAAAAATCCTTGTATATTGCATGGGCGTGTTTTCGTAAGGTAACCAGTAGCCTAATCATAGCGTATAAACTTTGCTTGGAGCGGTACAAGCAGCCCATGTATTATTTCTCAGGGTCCCAATGGGTCATTTTTTTATTTTAACTGCAAACATCATGAACTGTATACATAATTGCTAGTATAACTAGACCTAAGTTCAATATGGCAAATTTCCCAAATGATAAACAGATCGGCCGCCAGATGCATCAGGTTTATCATACAGTGTATAAGGCAAACACTCGAGTTAAAGAGATTTGGTTTCGATTTGCAGACGAAATAGCCTATAGCATTACAATGAAACAGTTGGTAGATCTAAGTGCATGTATTTTTATTGAAATAGAAAGAAAAAAAAAGAAAAAAGAGAGAAAAACGGATTCGATCTCGGATCGCCTGGTTCATATTATGACAAAAATACTAATTAAATTACTTGCATAAATCCACTGAGCTATCACAATTATTAAATCAATTCTATTATTTAACTTACTTGAAACTAACTGTTTGTTGTGTTTGACCTCGAATTGAGATAAATCTTATGAGCAAGTCACAACTTCAATCATAAGACAAGTCTTACCGTTAAGATAGATCACAAGTCACTCTCAGAGTAGTCTCGATCATAAGATAAGATATGTCATAAGAGAGCTTCGTGAAACGAGCTACAGGCACTGATCACTTGTGTGCTGAATTATTCAAATCTTCATTTAATATCATAAGCCCGTTTCTTCTTAAGTTGTATAACAGACTTTTTGCAAACGGTGAATATCCACGACTTTGGGGTGAGGGAATCATTGTACCCATTTTCAAGGGTGGTAACCCCGACGAGCCCGGTAATTATAGAGGTATTACTCTTATTAATATCATGGGGAAAATTTATTCACAAATCTTATTAAACAGGCTGAGCAAATGGGCAGATAAAGAAGATAAAATTTTAGATAATCAATTCGGGTTCCAAAAAGGAAAATCTACAGTTGACTGTATTTTCACATTTTATTCTATTATTGCCAAAACTTTAAGCGCGGGTGAAAAATTATACTGCGTCTTTATAGATTATGAAAAGGCATTTGATAAAGTAAATAGGACTTTCTTATGGCAAAAGTTAATATCTAAAAATATTAGTAGTAAATTTGTTACGGCACTGCGTGCAATGTATTCGATTGTTAGATCATGTGTACGATTCTAGTCAGCAAAGTCTCGATTTTTCACCTCATATAATGGCTTAAAGCAAGGTGACCCGAGCTCTCCACTGTTATTTATGTTGTTTATCAATGATATTATACAAAATATACATGTTGGATTAGATAAAATATTTACTATTGATGATATGCAATTATTCTTAATGTTATATGCTGATGATGCAGTCGTTTTTGCCAAATCTCCAGAGGTATTGCAATCTATATTATACGATATCGAATCATACTGTAATGTTTGGGGCCTTAAAATAAATACGAAAAAAACTAAAGCTATGATTTTTGAAAATGGAAGGTATTATACGACTTTCGATTTTTACCTAAATGATACTAAATTAGAAATGGTGACAAGCTTTAAATATCTAGGGATTCACTTTTTTAAAAACGGAAATTTTCATAGGACACAGAGAAGACTAGCAAAACATGCTGCGTTTGCTTTACATAATTTGTTCTCCCTGTTTCGTCAGTTTGAATTTACAACTATACAGAAATGTAAGCTATTTGACGTATTGGTTGGATCAGTGCTCAATTACAGTGCCGAGGTCTGGGGTAATATTGAGGCAAATGACATTGAAATGATTCATACAAAATTTTGCAGATGGACCTTAAACGTACGAAAATCTACAAACTTGTCCGGACTCTACGGAGAACTCGGCAGATACCCGCTATGTACTTACAGAAAAATCAGTATGATACGATATTGGATAAAAATTTTATCGTCTAATAATAATTATATACCAAAAAAGATTTATTGTATGCTTAAAAATGACGTAGATAACAATATGACATATAGTGGTCTAAATTGGGCCTTCCAGATCAAACATTTATCAGACAGTATAGGACTTAGCAATGTTTGGATACACCAAAATACTATCGATATTCCTTTCGACCTGATAAAGCGACGTATTTTTGATACATACAAACAATCGTGGTATTCGGCTGTAAATAATTCTAGTAGACTGGAAATGTATGCACGGTACAAACATGATTTTGAATTGGAAAATTATCTAGATTTTATTGTGGAAAAGAAATATAAATTCGCATTGACGCAGTTTAGACTATCGTCTCATGATCTAGCCATAGAACGTGGACGATATCAAAGACTTGATAGAACAGATAGAAACTGTAAATTATGCAATAGTAATGTAGTAGAATGTGAATATCACTTTTTGTTGGTATGTCCTTTTTATCTAGAACTACGTCGAAAATACTTCAAACCCTATTATTGCCACTGGCCAACCATTACTAAATTTGAAAATTTGATGTCTAAAACCTCAAAAAATGTTATCTTAAATGTTGCTAAATTCATCTATCACGCATCAAATCTAAGAAAAATTAATATTGTATAGTGATGTAAATGTATGTTGATAGATATGATGTGCTCCACGTATTTTGTCCTCACCACTGTATATATGTTATGTAGGCTATAAGCATTGTATATTTGCTTTATGCTGAATAAATTATGTTATGTTATGTTATGTTAAATATTCTAATTGCATGTTTCTTGTTGTCATTTTAAACAAGCGACATCTTTTTGTTTTATTTATGTCTAAAATAAAATTAGTGTTCCCTCATATAAAATTAAACTGATCATGCTATTTTTCTACTTATCATTTATAACTCAAATTATTGACTATAATTTTAACTAAGAAGACTTAATCAATGCTTAGATGACAATATTCATCACCATTACGGCTCTAATAAAGAGACTGCACACAAAACATTTAACCACCCCTCCACAAAAACGTAGCAAAATGATTGTAAACGTGCTCCGTAAACGCCGATACACCATCATATAAATCTCCATAACTTTTGCAATTTGTAAGCGATTGAACTAATATTTTCACACATTGCTCAGTACAAATGTAGTTTAAAAGCATGAACATATCTTTAATTTTCAACGACCCGTTCACGAAATATCAGACATCTTTATGATTTCCCGGGACAGACCTCGTAAACCCACTTAAACCCCACTTTTATATAGAAACACTGGGGTATGCCTATTTTTCTTATTTTTGCTCCAAAACATAGATTGTGGGTACTCGTTAGAACCGCCTCGGCGATGCGGTTCTAACGTGTACCCACAATCTATGTTTTGAGCAAAAATAAGAAAAATATCAAAAATTTTCAGCTGAAAATTTTCAGTTTTTAAAGCTAAAAAATTCTCTGTATGTTGCATGGGCATGTTTTCGTAATTTGACAAACCTACGTGCATGTAACTTGATCATAGCTGATGTCCGTGAAGGTAAGATAATTTTTGCACGAAATAAAAATCATCAGCTATAACTTGACTTCTAAACCGATATTTTTCAAATAAAAAAAGGATGTTGATTCGTTTCCTATAAAACAAATGAATATGTCTAAATAATGATATAAATTTCGTGAATGATGGTAGCCTATCAGCACAGGCATCGTCCATTTTCTCATCCCGTGATATAGGACGAAAGTAACGAAAAAAAAAAAAAAAAAAAAAAAAAAAAAAAAAAAAAAAAAAAACTGCAGGTTCAGTTATTTAATATTAAAGGTATGGCGTTAAAGTATTTCTATGCTTTTTGTTCATATGATAATTTTGTTTCTTTTATCTCAAGGAATATGATCTTTATCGAGCTTTTATGTGGACAATGTCAACTTTGTTTTCAATACTTTACACTACTCATCTGCTGTTTGACGACAACTATTTGAAAATTATTGTCTGACATAATCATCAGGAAAACATGTCCGTGAAATGTATACCCCCTTAAACCCCACTTTTATAAACTGGAGAATGTAGGGGTTTACCTATTTTTCTTATTTTTGCTCCAAAACATAGATTGTGGGTACTCGTTAGAACTGCCTCGGCGATGCGGTTCTAACGTGTACCCACAATCTATGTTTTGAGCAAAAATAAGAAAAAAATATCAAAACTTTTCAGCTAAAGATTTTCAATTTTTAAAGCTCAAAAATACTCTGTATATTGCATGGGCAAGTTTTCGTAATGACATTGTAAAACGTTCAGGGCGTAACGACACTGCATGGTTGTTATGACCGTCGACTCACTGCAAACACAGGCTTCGTTTTTTCAGTATTGCAGTTCTATGTTTGAAATAATGTTTGCTTGTTTGTTTGTTTGAATTGATACTAAGTTACGTCCCAGTCAACAGCTCAGGTCATGTCGGGACGTTGCCTCCACTTTATGGGACTTTTACCCAAACTGAGGATGTCATGACATCCAACAAGTGCTTAAAATATAACCATCCAACAAAGCCACAAAGGCGTATATGTGTGAACGGTTTGACTTGAAATCACTTTTCCTGGGCAAGCTCAGACCTGAGCGGTTAACCAGTCATCAGATGGTCAGTCAGCAGCGAACAAGCTTTGCCTGGAGGCACAAGCAGCCCATCTATTTCTTTAGGCCCCAATGGGCGGGGGCCCTGAAATAATGTATAAATTTCGTAAAAAAAATCATGGAACAAATACAAGGTATGCATACTCAAACATCATTTCTAACTAATGAATTTTGTATTTTAATTTTATCAAGCACAAAAAGCGCTTACTTGAGCGGCCGGGGCGTTATAAATGCTAGGATTCTTGTTTCGCCTATCTGTGCAAAATCGGGACAAATTAAGTATTCAGATGTAACCGAATTCGATGCTTCATTGGCTTGAAATCCGAGTCATTTCACCAGTGCCGCGAATTTATCACCTTTATCATTTCAATGATCGGATTTCCACTTATTTGGTATTATCTGCTCTGGAGTTACACACCGGATATCCAGAGACAACCAACGCAATTGACAACAAACATTACGAAAACTTGCCCATGCAATATACAGAGATGTTTTTCAGAATTAAAAATGGAAAATTTTATTGGGGAAAAAATGATAATTTTAAAAGGTTTGCTCAAAACATTGATTGTGGGTACACGTTAGAACCGCCTCGCCGAATCTATGTTTTGGAACAAAAATAAGAAAAATAGGTATACCACTGTAAACCCCAGTTTTACTATATAAAAGTAAAAGAGGGTATACTTTTCATGGACATGTTTTCCTGATGATACACAAATGAAATCAACATAAGGCGTAGGATGCAAAAACCTGTCTTGGAACTCAGAATGACCCTTGGAAAGTTGTTCTCAGACAGGTATTTACTTCCTATTGTCCCTTATGTGTCCGGGGGTGGGGATTTTATCCGGTAACCTATAAACTTATCTCATCTGAGTTGTAGTCGCGTTGGTAGTCTCTGAATAACCGGTGTGAGTTATCTCTGTGCAGGGCAGACGTAAATTAGTTTTCAATAATGGATCAATTAAGCACTTTGGTAGGTAATGGCGCAGATAGAAACGCGTCTGTCTCGCCGCCTGATCTTGGGAAAATTTCTGACCAGTGACCCAGTATCGGTCTATTCACTAATGCACAACTAAATCAGATCACAATCCGGTCTATACTAAAAACTATTCCAATACTTCCCTGTTTCTTGAAAATCAGAGATTTGGGTTCTACACCGATCTTCTCCGGTCTTCAAACCGAGACTGATTGTTGCTAGAACAATAATACGCCTACCAAACGATCCGATGCTCAACCTTTGGTTGAGAAAGAAAATCGATCGGAGCAATCGACGGTTCCGCATCGGAGCACCTAAAAAGGTAAACAATTGTTGCATGTTGTCGTCCTGGAAGAAAAGTTATTAATCAAACAACACAGAGCATGCAACAATTGTGTACATTTTTGGTGCTCCGATGCGGAACCGGCGATTGCTCCGAGCGTTATTCTTTTTCAACCAACGGTTGAGCATCGGATCGTTTGGTAGGCGTGAATAATACCCAAACACAACATTTAATTCTAGGGTCAATCAGTTTTCGAGGCAAAATGTGCATATTAGCACGAATTCAGAAAGTAAGAAATGTTAAATTTTTAAGTGAAAGATTGTGTAACGTGTAGCAGAACAAAGCCACAGCAAACCCCGTCGGTGGAAAAGCATGCTCATCCACCAAGGGTGGTTTACAGCGCTATATACCTAACACTTACTCGATTCACAAAGTTTCGAGTTTGAAATTTGCATATTTCCAAGGGAGGCTATCCCGCTACATTTGCAATATCCACGTGTAACCAAAAGCAGGTTCTCTCGCTCAGGACTGATATAGAATTCTTAATTATTATGATTGCTTACCAATCCCAGGATAATATTTCATGTCATGCTGAGCAGCGGTAGTAAGTCGTAAGTAAGCTCTACAGTCTATTCCGTTGCGTGCAAACTTAATATGAGCCTTTGCATGAGAAAACCAACCATTTGGAACTTTGACCAGGTCTGACACAAACCGGCCTGTACAGTCGCAGAAGCAGGCTAGAAGCTCGAAAATTCGGATATAAGTAGAAGAGGGATTGTATTATCCGAGTATCAAAACCAAAGACGCACAGCTGATCTGCGCCTTTGGTTTAGCACATGCAGATCGTTGGTTTTTCTGATGCAGCGGCTCATATCATAAATAATTCTAGGCCGACTCGCAGGCTACTATCAAGCTTTAGTTTTTGCGAGCCCGTCGCCATGGCATAGTACTAGAGCATAATTCTATGCTTCAAAATCATAACACGACAAGCTAAACGTAAGATTGCTGAAAGATATTTTTACAGTAATCAGAAAATCATCTGGAAATCATAACATTAGCTGTGGGAGAAAGCATTTTACAGAGTCACATTTCAACGAACAGTTTCGCTTGAAATTTCTCGGAAAGGAATATATTCATGTATTCATTGAGAATAATGCTTGATTTTAGATTTTATTTAAAGCTGAACACGTATGTATCAATTTTTCGTAGCACTCTGTCTGTCTGTCTGTGTCTGTCTGTCTGTCTGTCTGTCCATGAAGCTATTACGTCATTTATGGCGTTGACATGTATACAACTCTTTATGAATAATATGTGGAAACCGTTAAACGTGATTCACGAACATGTGTCACTCTTGCATATTGTCCACAGCACAGCATTAACAGGAAGCAGCCAATTAAAGAGTCAAGTGGAATCCTTTTTGCATAACATTACGAAAACTTGCCCATGCAATATACAGAAATATTTTTGGTTGTAAAAATGAAAATTTTCACTGGAAAAATTTTGATATTTTTCTTATTTTTGCTCAAAACATAGATTGTGGGTACACGTTAGAACCGCCTCGCAAAAATTGGAGCAAAAATAAGAAAAATAGGTATACCCCTGCATACCCCAGTTTTGCTATATAATAGTGGGGTTCAAGGGGGTATACATTACACGGACATGTTTTCCTGATGGATTAATTTACTTTGGAACACTCTCGTCGCGAAACTTTGAAAAAGCAAAACAATTTTACAAGTTATAAATGAATGATTTTTTTTTTCTGTTTCTTACCTAGATTTAATAGTACTTATCTTGTGTTCTGAAAATTAAAAACTTTGCACGGTGTTAGACCAGCGGCATTTCCTGTATATGTACAGAAATAAACAAACACCATGTATTTATCTTCATCACATATTTATTGGTTCTTTATTAGATTGATCTCTGGACTGATCTGGCATTAATTATGTCGCGTCGTGAGAAAACCGGTGTTCAGGGGTTCCGACCAGGTCTGACACAAACCGACCTGTGCTGCTACAAAAGAAGGCTCCGGATTTATGAAGAAGAGGAATTGTACTATCCATGTAGCGAAAACAAAGGCGCTGATCAGCTGTGCAATAACTGCATGATCAGTGCCTTCGTTTTTGCTTCGCGGATGGTACAATCCCGGCGTGTTTTACAAAAGCGCGGATCGAACCTTCAAAAACCAAAATTTCAAGGTCCTGGCTTTCTTAAATGCGAGTGCTCAATCCGGTTTAATTCTGACATGGTCTAAAACCCAGAGACATATTTTCTCCTGACACGGCTAATCTGGTTGTAGGTATGAACTGTCAGAGTTTGATTGGCACCTGATGTGATGCGAGCCAACAAGAGTTGAGCAGTATCGAGGCTTATCAGTCATGTATCAGTAGCGAAATATACAGCACTTGGAATTTATTACATACTCTGAAGATATACAGGTGGAAATAGACATCATTTTTTGGATTTATAAATAGCAACAGGTAAGAAAAATAAGAAAAAAAAAATCTGTAAAATATGAGCCGCCTCGTGTGAAAACCAACAATATGGTTTCCGAACAGGTCCGACACAAACCGACCTGTACAAGCACAGAAGCAGGCTTCAGGCTTGAAATTTTGGATTTAAGTAGAAGAGGAACTGTACTATACGAGTAGCAAAAAAACAAAGGCGCTGATCAGCTTCGCGGTTACCGCGAAGCTGATCTGCGCCTTTGTTTTCGCATATGCAGATTGTTGGTTTTTTCACGAGGTGGCTCAATATAATATAGAAGTGATTTTGTATAAATCAACATTCTTTCTGTAACATTCAATCCAATATTTCTATCATAAAAAGTCAATTTATTGCATATAAAATGTATCAAATTCAGTATTTTGTACTACTGCAGGCAATTTAAAATGTATTAAGATGAAGCTTGTACATGTATCGAATGCTTTCCATTTTCAAGTCATGTGATTGGGTTACTTTCATTTAATAAAGATGATTATTTCTATCACGTATGGTTTAGCATTCATTTCTACTGATGCTTTTAATAACACAAATATGTACATGTTATTGTTTAGATGTTTTGGATAATGTCCACTTTAACAATTATCCAGTCATATAGGGACGGAGCCACCTCTTCCCACCTCCCTCTTCCTGTGTGTTAATGAGTACGTACCATTGTAAGCTAAAATTTGTTTGAATTGATGGTTTACGTCCCAGTCAACAGCTATGGTCATGCCGGGACGTTGCCCCCATTCTATGGGACTTTAACCCAATAAGGATGTCATGACACTCACAATGTGCTTCATAAATATAACCACCCAAGCAAACCAATAAGGCTTATATGGATGGTTTGACTAAACCACTTTTCCTGGGCAGGCTCAGACTTGAGCAGTTAACCAGTAATCAGATGGTCGGTCAGTTGTTTAGAAACTTTGCCTGGAGGCACCAGCAGCCCATCTATTTCTCCTAGGCCCCAATGGGCGGGGGCCCGAAGCTTTAAATGCCTTGCTCAATGACACTAGTTATCGAACCCAGGACCTTTCGCTTTGGAGTCCAGTTCCCTGTTCGGAAACCACATTGTTGGTTTTCTCACGAGAAGGCTCATTTTATGGTGTACTGACGATAACTTTCAAGACTGTTTTCAGAACATGATTATACCAAAAATTTGCATTTCACAATTTCAATGGCATAGACAATGCTTTGGGTGGATAAGTTACGGTTACGAAAACCAAACCAGTACAAGAACTTAGTCAAGCTCCAGAAATGCATCATCACCATAACTCTCTCAGAAAAAAAGTTCTCAGAAAGATTGATTATATCATTTAGCTATGGTAACAAGCAATTCTTCACGCTTGACATGCTTTTGATAGATTGCATATGCTCATATACGCAAAACTTTTACAGAATCTGGCTCGCATTACATGAGCCCCATCATGAGAAAACACGCTTTTTAAATTTGCGAAAACAGTGACTTAGCTGTAACTGCACAGCTGATCAGCGCCTTTGTTTTCGCTCCACGTATATTCAATGCCCCTTCACCCTAACTCCGAAATTTCAAGCTTCTTAGCCTGCCTCTGAGACCGTACCGACATGTTTGTGTTGGATGGCCTGTTCGGAAAGCCCGCAGGCAGGTTTTGTCTAGACGCGCGGCACATGCAAACTGATTTCAAAATAGCTTAAATATTCACCAATTTCATTTATAACAAACTGTTTAGATAAGAGCAAGACTGTTTGCAGATAGCCAAAGGAACACTGAGGGAGCGAGGAGGCCTACATATACAGTGGTAGAGCGTCGGCTCCGAATCGAGAGGTTTTAAGCTCGCAGTCTGCTCGAACCCTGCTCGACATCCTTTTGTGTCATTGAGCAAGAGGCAGTTACTTCTTAAAGTACAGGTTAATACTTAGGAAGTTGTGGTTCCGTCCCGACATGACAGACAGGGTGCAGGGTGCATAGACTTTCATCACACTGCGTAGTTGTCTATCTCACTGAAGAATGTATAGTTTGTTTGTTTGTTTGTTTGTTTGTTTGTTTGTTTGTTTGTTTGTTTGTCCAGTTTCAGAAATCTATGTTTTTGCTTGCCAGTCTACAGATTGATAAATACAAATTAGATAATTAAAATCTGTTTCCAGACAGGAACCCACACCACCCACCATGTCCACCGACGCCAACAATAGGGCTCCGGAAAAAGCCAGCCCAGAGAGCGAAGAGTAAGACATCTTTAAATATTTTTAGATATGTGCATATTCTTGTTAAAGACTCCCTGTTACTAATTCTATTCTTGCGGACATTACGAAAACTTGCACATGCAATATACAAAGAATTTTTTCAGTTCAAAAATCGAAAATTTTCAACAGAATTTTTTTTATATTTTTCTTATTTTTGCTCAAAACATAGATTGTGGGTACACGTTAGAACCGCCTCGCCGAGGCAATCTATGTTTTGGAGCAAAAATAAGAAAAATAGGTAAACCCCTGCATACCCCAGTTTTGCTATATAAAAGTGGGGTTTACCGGGGTATATATTGCACGGACATGTTTTCCTGATGGACATGTATCGGCATCTAATGTGGTTAATATGCCTACAAGTCAACCTCATCGTGACCCTTCTTTCGGGGACCATAGAAAGAGACCGCGTGTTACAATGAATAAAAGACAACCATTACGAGGGCATTGCATCGTGGCAGTGTTTAATATTATCATGCAATTATCTTGCGTAGCCTGCCGTTATAGACTGTGACTTTGTGCATCGGTTGATTTGTTTGCTTTTGTGTTAAGATCTCAAAATAATAAGTTAATTCCACTTTCTAATTCTTTGTTTCTGTAAATCTTTTATCCTACATGCAGTCATGCGGTGTTTGATTTAACTGATTAAGATAAATGGTGCCAAATGATAATTTCATAAGCAGATTCATGAAGAGATAGATAGCATGTACTTAGCTGATTACATGATGCCAACAAGCAACGGCGTGGAAATGTGAACTACACATTTTTACCCTGTCTGATTTCGGTTTACACGTTTTAATTTTCCTTTTTGGAGCGCCGGCACATCAAGGCGTAAAACATTCATATTAAATATTATTAATTAACTACATTAATATTAGTATTTGTATGACCAAATCAGCCCACATCATACGGATGACAAACTGGGCCAATACGAGAATAACTGGGCCAATACGAGAAAAACAAGGCCAATACAGAAAAACAAGGCCAATATGAAAATGACGTCATTCGACGTTCTTTTTCAAAAGAAAATGGCAGCCATGTTTTCCTCCGTTTCGCCGCTTCAAAACTGCAGTTGTATTTATAACATAAAACTTACACTGCAGTTGCATTTATAGAAGTAGAAATAATCGTCAACAGTTATCGCTAATAAAAAGGAAAAACGGAATTCAGACGACAAGCTTGGTTTATTTTGTATCTAGATCTAGTCAATCTTATATGAAAACACAAGGTTTGTAGGCATTTTACTCCGGCTCACCAAGTCTCAAAGGCGTTTGTTGACTTTGTTTTATCTTATGAAATGTTATTTATTTATTTATTTATTTATTTATTTATTTATTTATTTATTTATTTAAGGCTAGCTAAATAGTTAAAATACATAGAGGATATTCAAGTTTTTGGAGTGAATATGAGTTTTATTTCATTGAGTGAAGTGAAAAATTTTTATATTTCATGAGTGCCGAAGGCACGAATGAAATATATAATTTTTCACTTCACGAGATGAAATAAAACTCATATTCACGACAAAAACTTGAATTTTCTTTTTATTATATTGCATTTAGTCATTGTAACGTTGCGCGCTAAAGCATATGACGTCAAAATCTTAAATGACGTCATTACGTCACGTCATTACGTCGCTATTGTGTGTGAACGTTCATTGCGTCAACAATAGCATAGATTATAAAATTTAGTTATGTATAAATTAGAAATAAAACGGTGGAATCGTAATTTGCGTATTCCCAAATCTTATATTTTCACATGTGAAAATATAACTTTTTTATATTTTCATATGTGAAAATATAACTTTTTCAAATATTGGTTATATTTAATACATATTTCTCTATATTTCATCACTTGCCATATAATAAATTATGTTATTATGTTCATTGGCCTTCTTCCTCTTCAAGTGTTGAATCGCTATCACGAATTTCGCAGTGTTTCGATGAGACTGGATAATACAGTGGCCTGCATTCGAGATTTTATCAGAAAATTCTCTGTAGTTTATAGGCCTCTACTCGTGGCTTCAGTGTTTAAAGCAGAAGAAGACGGCTGTTATATTTTTTGTGCATGTACATGCATGTGTCTAATATTTTTATCCATTGCGTTGTGCACTTTGTCAAAGAGCACAATTCAAATAGAAAAGTTAATTAATAAAATTGTCATTAATCAAGTAATTTCGTATTGGCCCAGTTACAGGTCCTCGGCCAGCTGTATTGGCCCTCGGCTCCGCCTCGGGCCAATACAGCAGACCTCGGACCTGTAACTGGGCCAATACGAAATTACTTGATTAATAACATTATATTAAAAAATAGGCCCCAAATATGAAAAATTCTAAATTTACTGATAAAATTGTCTATTTTTGTTAATTCATATACCAGAGTGTGTCGTATGCTTAATTTAGATCTAAGAATAAAAGACAATCATGCATGTGACTTTTTTTTATTGAAAATCTGACATTTAAAGTAAATACGGCATATGATTCATGTAAAAGAAATAAAAGTTGATATGATTTTTCCATATCAGCTCGATCGGAATGAAATACGGATGGTAGAATTCTTGAGACAAAATCAATGCACAAAAAATATCAGATTAGTAAACATGGTAAAGTGGTGCTGCGTTTGACCTATTTGTTGCGGTTCATTGTTGTCACTGCCAGCGTTGATAGAGACCATGCTACAGGCATTCAATGCCGATTATAATATGAGGCATCTGGATCCTTGAAACACAACTGCTGTTTCTATTACATGTCACGGGTTACAAAAAGTCTGTCATACGGGCTTTCTAACCAGTAAGCCTCACAAGAGTCATTTCGGTTGGGTTTGGGGTTTGTATGCAGTCATTCTATCATTGAAATAGAAATGCATTCTGATTGGAATGTTTGTCGTACATGCGTCGGCTCCAAGCCTCTATAATGATGACAATATTCATGCAACCTGATTTCATTGAAACATGCGTGAGAAAACCAACAATTTGGGTTCGGACCAGGTCCGACACAAACCCCGCTGTACAGTCACAAAAGATTGGATATAGAAAGTAAAGGAATGGTACTGTCCGTGTAGCGAAAACACGGGCGCTGATTAGCTTCGCAGTTACTGCGAAGCTGATCCGCGCCTTTGTTTTCGCCGTTTTCCCATGCGGCGGCTCATTTCATGGAAACATGCAATGGTGTATATTTCCATGTCATTTGTCTGGGAACAAATCCTAAGAGAAAGTGTGACATGCTATGTGTCCGGTATGACAGAAACCGCAATGGTGCGCCGGATAATTAGTGGCTTTGGATTTAGATATGAGCCGCCGCATGGGAAAACCAACAATCTGCATAGGCGAAAACAAAGAAGCAGATCAGCTTCGTAGTAACTGCGAAGCTGATCAGCGCCTTTGTTTTCGCTACACGGATAGTACAATTCCTCTACTTTCTAAATCCAAAATTTCCAGCCTCTAACCATCTTCTGTGACTGTACAGGCCGGTTTGTGTCGGACCTGATCAGAACCCAAATTGTTGGTTTTCTCACGCACAAGCACACATGGTAGCTAAAATCTATGCTAACAGAGGCAAACAGCAGCAATATTTTATAACCAAACTGCACGGCATTCGCGGCAGACTAGTCTGAATACCTTTTGTTCGTCTGAGCAGAATCAGGATTAAACAAGACAATAGCTATTTGCATATATACTAAATAGCTGGCAGCTCAGTTTTTGGCAGTAATCGGTCAAATTAACTGGTAAGCTAGAAAATTGTCTGTTGGTTTAAACTCTATAGATGCATACATTCTGACATCAATTGGCTTAGAGGGTAAACTATGCCTCTTGAAATCTCACATGTGTGAGTCGTGTCATTAGAACGAAATCCTCAGCAGACAAAAAGCATGTCATGACAAGAAATTGACCATAGTGTTCTATCTCTATCAAGTGTGATATACCGTTGGAACCGGAATCAAAAGTTCTATCTCCTAGTGTAGTCAGATGTTGACTTTTCTGCCTAGATTTTATGTTATTTAATACAGTTCTTTTATGTTCTATGTCCAAAATGGCCCGAAATTGTAATGCTATACTCAGTGGAGGAGAGATGCCCAATTGAGTATCACTGACCTAGATTGCTTTGACAGGTAAATGTTACTATTAATAGCAATTTGATACTCAATTGGGCATCTTTTTGTCATTTTTATAGTACTCTCAGAAAATCGAAAAAATGTATCACAGTTTTCAACCGATTTCCACAAACTTTGGGGAGCTTAAAGATGAATGAATTTCCAAACTTTTGACCGTTCAGAATTTTTTTCAATTGTCTAGAAAAAAAGTAATTAAGGTTTAAAATCAGGATTTTTTTCTGATTTTCTATGATTCCTATTTGGGAGCTAGAAAAAAGTACTGATGCCCAATTAGGAAACGGTGATTCCAGTTTGAGAACACACTACAAAACTTTTGTTTCCTGAATGGGATACTTACAGTTTGTTATGGTTGTCGGTTTGTTAGGGGTGCCTAATTTGGAAACATTGATTCCTGTTTTAGAACAATTTTTGTTTGGTTCCTGAATGGAATGCATAGTTTGTTCGAGAAAGCCATCTGTCATACTGTAGAGCATATATTCAAACTGCAAAATGACATCAAGGTCTGTTGGTGGGAGCTTCGAAAAGCAATGTAGAACTAGTTTTTATCCTAAGGACTGGAATATAGAAAACAAGAACATTGTTTCACGAAGATTCATTGTGAAAACCAGCTTAGACCAACTGGACAAAATACTGAAAATTAAAAAATACAACACAACTGTGTCATATTGTCAAAGGTGTATTGATTATGTGAGCCTTTATTGTACTGAGTGTGGTAGGTCAAAATTTACAGAAGACCGAAAACTTTCCACTTACACGAAGTGTAGAATCTCAGACTGAAGTGGGCACTTATCTTCAAGGTATACAAAATTATCATATACACGTACCATACTGCAGATTCGGAATAGTCTGATTATATTGCTAGATACTTGATCAATCTAGAAATAAGAAAAATGAGTATAAGAGCAATTTATAATGACAAACACTATAAAACATTAAGTTGAGAAATATATTTAAGGGTTATTAAGGGTTTGTCACTTATAAAACTCTACTACGTGTCTAAAATTTACCTATACAAAGGGAAATGACAATTTTATTATGAAGATTGGTAGTTCTTGATATATTCTTATTTATACGAGTCATTCAAACATCATATATATTGTACAATTATTGACTTCAATGAGGTAGATATAAGGATTTATCTACCTGAAAAAGTGATATTCACCGAGGCCGGAGGCCGAGGTGAATATCACTTTTGAGGGTAGATATATCCTTATATCTACCGAAATTGAAGTCAATAACTGTTTTGTTATATGACTTTTCAAGTGTTTTAATGTTTATCTTATAACAAATAAACAAACAAAATCATATCAGATGTTAAAGAAGGCTAGACAACGAGGAACAATTGATTATGCTTCAAAGATAATTTTGTAAATTCTTAATAAAACATATATTATGGGTACTCCTAAGAATCATCATGATGAGGCCATTCTAATAGGTACCAACAACAATGGTTCTTATGAAAAATAAATAAAATTATCCCTTAATTATCACCAAATACACCTCATTATCTAGTGCTTTGTTTACCTGTAATAGAGTAGATTTCATGAACTGAAATGAGTTCAGGCTATTTATAGCTAACTGGCAGGTTTTAAACACATACATCAAATCATGTCAATTTCATGAAGCCCATGTTGATTTCATGCTGGTGCTATTTTTGGGTACTCAGAAACGTAATATAGAGTTTGGAGGTTAATATAGAAAATCTGTCAAAATAATTAACCTCCAGGAACTGGTTTGATCTTGTTTTTATCAGTTTGGTCTGGTTTCAGAGAAATATAAGGATTTATTAATACTGAATGAGCCAATCAGGAGACAGGAATTCCTTCAGTCATATAACAAATTATTTTATTCCCAAACCCTCAGCTTTAGAATGCTCAGCAAAACGCTTATCAGCCATTATCAAGTTACTTCCTGTTTTGATTCCAATTAATGACATGTGGCGTTCTGGGTAAAGTTTTGACAAAAGTATTATCATGAACATGATCTATGGCGTTCGGACAACATTATATAAAAGTATTTCCATTTAGCTATTCATGTTTCTGGTGGAAAACCATGTTATTTTCCTTAACTGCTGAAAAATGGTGACAGCAAATATAGTAAAATGTGTTTTCTTTCAGAATATGGAAGTTTAGGTGGAAATACTTTCATAAAATGTAGTCAGAATGCCTCAGCTCATACGTCTATGGTTATAAAGTTGAGTTGCTCTTCAGGTGTCTTAGACCAACTCAAGACATAATTGATCAATATACTTATATTTTAGCTTGTACAAACGATGAAAAGTGTTACGACCTAGCGTAACTAGACAGGTACAGCGAAAAACAACCAAGTAATTTAAACTTAACAATATTTAATCAAACAAATAAATGCTGCAAATACATAAAAACAAACAAACAGATAAGTAAATAAATAAATAAATAACTTACAAAGTTAATGTCAAATAAGTCCTTGTCCCTCAAATGTAAGTCCACAATCCAGTAACCAGAATATGAGCACATGTATATTTTAATCCACACAAAACACTAGTGAAACAACCAAAATTATATACTTTAAATCACTTCAAATTTCTGAATACCTACGACTGAATTGGGACCTATATTTATACATCTAAGGAAATTCTCAAGGTTTCTAGAGAATGATATAATAAACTTTTCTCTAGAAAAGAAACGAACTAAACGAAAGTTCTTTTAAATTCTCCAAAGAGAATTTAGAATTCTCCAGAGAGAATTCAAGGCCGCAACGACCATCAAGACTAAACGAGAGCCCACTAGACCCTTCGAGATCTCAGTATACATAGTCCAAATATATTTTTAACTTATGGTAAAAAAAACACTCACTCCATTTTCATCTGGAATTATCCACAAAGTGCTCATAGAATTTTCTATACTTCTAAATTATATAACAGTGATAAAAATAATCAATGACATTCTTCTACAAAGTTCTAGATAATAAATTGTAGAAACATAAAAAGAAATATATATTAATTAATTGGGTTACTCCCCTTTGATTATATATATATAAATTATAAGTAATAGCTTTTAAAAGAATCAATATTATTGAATCAATTATATATAACACTTCCCCTCTTCAACGAAAAGAAAGTTTTGTGAAATAAAACTTTCTTTTGCAATACTCATATGCAAACATACAAGGCAAAACTGTCAAGCTCTTGAAAGGGTGTCTGGAATTATATTATCTCTACCTTTTATGTGTCTAATATCAAGATTGTGCTCTTGCAACATGAGACTTATGCTCTAGCTAATACTCAGATGGAGTCTATTTTTCAGATTAACAGTGTAAATAGAGCTGAAACACTTTTAAGTATGGCCCAAACTGAGCAAAAAACTCTGACAAGCCTTATTCCAAACATACCTGACCTTCTTATCATAAAGTAAGTTTGTCAAAGGCTCAGCTAAAACTGAAACATTATTACAGAACTCCCTGTAAATCCAGCCATACCCAAAAAGCGCATCAGTTGCCGTTTTCCTGTAGGTACAGGAAAATCTGATATAGCCTCAACTTTGGCTTCTACAGGTCTGACCTGACCTTGTCCAACAATATGTCCTAGAAATGTCAAACTAGCATGGCAAAATTCACTTTTCGGTAAGTTTATTGTCAGTTTAGCATCACTGAGTCTTTTGAAGAATTCTCTGATGATCTCCAGGTGTTGTTTCCACTCTTCACTGTAGATGATGGCATCGTCGATGTAAGCTTTACACCCATCCAGACCGAAAATCAAACTATTAACCAAGCGAACCAAGCAACATTTCAGCGCTTTCAGTTTATTTCGAAATTGTCTTTCTGTAATACCTAATTCTAAAATCTCCTTTGGATTGTTTGTAGATGGAATCTGCCAAAACCTTTTCAATAGATCGAATTTTGTCACATATTTGGCGTGACCAATGTTGTCAATGCAATCATCGATTCTTGGTATGGGAAATGTGTCAGTTTTTGTGACAGAATTTACTTTTCTGTAGTCTGTGCACATTCGAAATGTCCCATCAGATTTTGGCACAAGTATACAAGGAGAACTCCATTCACTTTGACTAGGTTCTATAAAGTCATTGTCCAGCAAATACTTAACTTCTTTCCTGAGATATTGTTGTCTTTCAGGATGAAGTCTATACGGATGTTGTTTCACGGGTTTTGCTCCTTCAATAATGTCTACATCATGGTAGATTTTATCGGTTCTGGATGGAATGTCCGGAAATAAGTGCTCATATTCAAGAATTAATTGTTTTAGTTCATGTTTCTTGTCCGGATCTAGATGTGACAGTTTCTGATCGAGGTCATGCAGAATGTCAGAATTCTGGAGTTTTGAGGATAATGGTTCACAGTTCACAGAGTTCATTTCTTCAAAGTCTGTCTGATTTTGTTCATGAGGGACAGAATTAACTATGCTTACTGAGGAAATAACTGAACTATCATTATCACTATCCCTATCAATGTACTTTTTAAGCATGTTAATATGACATAATTGTTTTTGCTTGCGCCTCCCAGGAGTGTTAACAATGTAATTTACATCACTTAACCTTTTCTCAACAGTATATGGACCATAATATCTAGCTTGTAATGGCCTGCCAGGAATGGGCAAAAGAGCAATCACCTTGTCTCCAGGGTCAAAATTTCTGTTCTGAGCATTTTCATCAAAATGCAACTTCATTTTGCTCTGAGCTGACTTAAGATTGGACCGAGCAACTTCCCAAGCTTTTGTCAATCTAGTTTTGAAGTCAGACACATACTGAAGTAAGTTCAAAGGACTGTCATTACTTGAAAGAAACTTCTCTTTCATAAGTTTTAAAGGTCCACGAACAGTGTGTCCGAAAACAAGTTCAAACGGACTGAACCCAAGAGACTCTTGTACTGACTCTCTGACAGCAAATAATAGCAAATGTATGCCTTCATCCCAATCTTTTTCGGTGTCAAAACAGTAAGATCTGATCATGTTCTTCAAAGTTTGATGGAATCTTTCCAAAGCACCTTGACTTTCAGGATGATAAGCTGATGACTTGTATTGTTTAATGCTAAGTTCATGCATTACTTGCTGAAATGTTCCTGACATAAAATTGGAACCCTGATCTGATTGGACTGATTTTGGAAGACCTACAAGTGTGAAAAACTTTACAAGGGCCTTAACTATTGTTTTCGTCTTGATATTCCTGAGTGGAATTGCTTCAGGAAAACGTGTTGAAGCACACATTATAGTCAAGAGTTATTGGCAACCTGATTTAGTCTTGGGTAACGGACCTACACAGTCAGTGATAATCCTACTAAATGGTTCATCAAATGCAGGAATAGGCTGTAAATTAGCTTTTGGAATAGTCTGATTAGGTTTTCCTACCATTTGACAAGTGTGACAGGATTTGCAATGTTGGGAAACATCAGATTTTAATCCTGGCCAGTAGAAATGCTTGAGAATTTTGTGGTAAGTCTTATTTATCCCTAAATGACCTGACATGGGAGTTTCATGGGCCAAGTTTAAGATTTCAGGACGATAAGCCTTAGGAACCACAATTTGGTGATTTATGGTCCATTCGTCTTCCGCTGAAACATCAGGAGGACGCCATTTTCTCATTAAGATGTCATTTTTGACATAAAAACAAACAGGAACCTGAGAAATTTCATTTTCATCTAAAGCCCTTTCAAATAAAGGCGAGATTTCAGGATCACTGTGCTGTTCTTGACAAAGTTGTGACCTTGACATTTGGTCGTGACCTTGGTCAAAAATTGAAGGTGAAAGGTCATTGTCTGACCTTTGATTGTTGAAGTCAGTTTGACTTGAAGAAAGAGATTTTGAAATCTCATCATGAAAAGACTGACCTATAAAAGTGTCAGTTAAGTCAATATCCTGTATCCCATCATTCAATTTGACTTTTTTTGCCATAGCCCTTGTAACGGCACATGAAGGGTAAAGATCAGGAATTTCCTGCTCAATGGGATCAGGCAATTGATCCTCACAAGGTATATTGGTCAAAAGTGGGTTTACCACAACCTTATCTCCGGCTAAGTCATTGCCTAATAGCAAGTGAACACCTTTAAAAGGTAAAGAAGGCCTAATACCTACAGCCACAGGACCAGAAACTAAGTCTGAAGACAAATAAATGTTATGGAGCGGTACATTAACAAATCCACACTCTACTCCCTGAATAAGGACACTTGTCCCAGTTGAAGTCTTCTCGGAAAAAAGGCAGGGTATCTGCTAAAATAAGAGACTGAGAAGCTCCGGTATCTCGTAAGATTTTAATAGGGGTAGACTGGGCAGAATCACTAGTAAGTGACACAAAACCTTCTGATAAGAATGGTTCATAAATCTCCATAATACAATCAGTCGCAGACGTTTTGGCCAAAATAGGATTTTCATCCTGAATAATCGACTGTGGTTTTGACCTTAAAGAAGTAAGACCTGTTGGTCTAGAATTATTTTGATTTTGTCTCTCTTTTCTTCTTTTCAAAGTTTCACATTCAGAAATGACGTGACCGTCACCTTTACAATAATTGCAAAACAGCCGGGGTGAGTATGAGGATCTTTGACCTTTGTTTTCACTAGTATCTTTATTTTTAGGATTATGTGAAGGACTGGAACTATCAGCTGTTAGTCCAGCTTGTGGTTGTGGATTAGGTTGAGGAGAATTATTTCTCTGTTGAGGGTTAAATGGTTTTGACTGAGGTGTATTAGGTTTAAATTGAGGTTTAAAAGGTTTCTTGTAAGGCTTATTTACAAAAGACACCTTATGAGTCAAAGCATAATCATCAGCTAATCGTGCTGCTACATCTAAAGTTTCTACTTCCCTTTCGTCAAGAAAAGATTTGACATCAGAGTGTATGCATCGTTTGAACTCTTCAACAAGCATGAGCTGTCTTAATTTTGCATGATCAGACTTTACATCCTTTGAAGAACACCACCTATCAAATAATTGCTCCTTAGTTCTAGCAAATTCTACATGGGTTTGGTCATGTTCTTTCCTACAATTTCTGAATTTCTGCCTATAAGCTTCAGCTACTAACTCATAAGCCTTAAGAATCAGATTTTTGACTGTGTCATAATCTGAACTTTGATCAAGTGGAAGCTGAGTGTAAATTTCTCGAGCTTTACCAATAACAACACTCTGTAGAAGCAAGGTCCAATGCTCTTTTGGCCATTTCAAATTTTCTGCTACCTTCTCAAAATGTAAAAAGTACTTATCTACTTCTTTTTCTTGAAATGGAGGAACGAGCCTGATATGCTTTGTAACATCAAATACTTTACTAGGATCAAAAGACACAGGAGGCATTGATTTACTGCTTAATTCAAGCTCTTTCATTTTTAAACTATATTGCAGTTTTTCTTTTTCAACCTCAATTCTTTCTTCTTGCTCTAATTTTTCTTTTGCAAGCCTTTCTTCTAACTCTCTTTGTTTTTCTAATCTTTCTTTTTCAAGTCGTTCTTCCATTTCTCTTTGTTTTTCTTTCTGTCTTTCTTCCATTGCTAACTTTTGTTTTTCAAGCTCTAACTTTTCTTTTTGCATTCTTTCTTCCCTTTCTTCCTTATCTGCCCTTCTTTTTTCTTCAAATTCTAATCTTAATTTTTCCAGTTCAAGATGCCTTTTTAATTCTAACTCTTTCAACTGTATGTCGGTTTGTGAGACCATAATTAGAGATGTAGCTGAGGGTTCAAAAAATTCCTCATCAACAAGAAACTGAATGATAACATTCTTAATTTCACGTTTTAACATAGATGTTTTGACATCAGGTATGCTATAATGACTAGCAATGTCTAAAAGATCACTCTTTTTGGCCAAGTTTAACAGCTCTTGAGAAGGCGCAGCAATGAAATCTTCAAGTTTGAATAACATGGTTGCTTTTTGCTGGTATGACAAACAATAAATATCTTTTCAAATTCAGAATAAAATAGGTGCACAAAATGTTCAATCCCGGCTCAGAGCCCCCAAAATCTGTTACGACCTAGCGTAACTAGACAGGTACAGCGAAAAACAACCAAGTAATTTAAACTTAACAATATTTAATCAAACAAATAAATGCTGCAAATACATAAAAACAAACAAACAGATAAGTAAATAAATAAATAAATAACTTACAAAGTTAATGTCAAATAAGTCCTTGTCCCTCAAATGTAAGTCCACAATCCAGTAACCAGAATATGAGCACATGTATATTTTAATCCACACAAAACACTAGTGAAACAACCAAAATTATATACTTTAAATCACTTCAAATTTCTGAATACCTACGACTGAATTGGGACCTATATTTATACATCTAAGGAAATTCTCAAGGTTTCTAGAGAATGATATAATAAACTTTTCTCTAGAAAAGAAACGAACTAAACGAAAGTTCTTTTAAATTCTCCAAAGAGAATTTAGAATTCTCCAGAGAGAATTCAAGGCCGCAACGACCATCAAGACTAAACGAGAGCCCACTAGACCCTTCGAGATCTCAGTATACATAGTCCAAATATATTTTTAACTTATGGTAAAAAAAAACACTCACTCCATTTTCATCTGGAATTATCCACAAAGTGCTCATAGAATTTTCTATACTTCTAAATTATATAACAGTGATAAAAATAATCAATGACATTCTTCTACAAAGTTCTAGATAATAAATTGTAGAAACATAAAAAGAAATATATATTAATTAATTGGGTTACTCCCCTTTGATTATATATATATAAATTATAAGTAATAGCTTTTAAAAGAATCAATATTATTGAATCAATTATATATAACAAAAGCAAAGACTTGAGTTTGAACTCGGTAGAGCAGAGAGGGAAAATGTTTCAACAGACTCTTCAGAAATAGGTTCTGTCTTCAGGAACATAGAATTGCTGAGACTCTTTATGTTAATGTGTTTCCTAAAAAGAGAAACAAAGTTCTCTTGTCCTTCCTTGATGGCCTGTCAGAAGACTATGCTTCAAATCTAACTAAATGTTTTGCTTTGGAGCAAATATATAGCATAAATGCTCCCTATATAGTTGCACCATTTTCATTTACAAGAAATGTATTGCAATATCAAGCAAGTCAAAGTCGCGTTTGCACAGACTTGAATGGAAAACTAGGTCCTTGTGGCAGTGATAAAACCATAACAAACTGAGCAAACTGGCTAACATCACAAAGTACTTCACCAGTTGCTTTCCCTGTGTTTGACAGTCAAGTTGCTTTTGATAATGACCAAGTTGTAGGAAGGTCTTGGCAAGTACGAACAGATAACAAAGTGAATGCTATTATTGTAACATCAGCATGTGTGACTCCTCTTCAGCAGCAGTCATTTTACCAGTTTAACACAGCACTACATCCTCGAAATTGGTTTAATTATGATGGGTGTTTAGAAAAGTTAGCTCTGGTAAGGCATAATGAAGGTGATTACTATGATTCTGTTCATAACACACACTGTAGCAATGCTGGTTACTGTATGAACCCTGATAGTTCCGTAAACTGTTCATTTTCTGTAATGCATATAGCTCTTTTTTGTTCCTCCAATAAGAAGCGAAGTACATATATACAGTACATAAATATAAGTAAGCATACATATCGAAAAAAATACATGTAATACATAAATACATACTGTAAGACAAAACATGTTCTTGTTAAGGAAGAATCATGCTTTTTCAAAACAAGAAAGACATTTACCAGATTTTCTGCTGAGGAAGCTATTAAGTACGCCTCTTGATATTATAGTGCTGATCAGCGCATTTCGTTCTAGTAAAATCAACTGGACTGCTCTTCCTCAAAGCATACCGAGTTCAAATGCAAGTCTTTGCTTTTTATCGTCTGTACAAGCTAAAATATGGCATCAATTGGAATCAAAACGGGAAATAACTTGATAATGGCTGATAAGCGTTTTGCTGAGCATTCTAAAGCTGAGGGTATCTGTATATGATGTTTGAATGACTCGTATAAGAATACATCAAGAACTACCGGTCTTCATAATAAAAAATTGTCATTTCCCTTTGTATAGGTAAATTTTAGACAAGTAGTAGAGTTTTATAATAATAACCCTAAAATCATTTTCTCAACTTAATGTTTTTTAGTGTTTGTCATTATAAATAGCTCTTATACTTATTTTTCTTATTTTAGATTGATCAAGTCTCTAGCAATATAATCAGACTATTCCGAATCTGCAGTATGGTACCTGTATATGATAATTTTGTATACCTTGAAGATAAGTGTCCACTTCAGTCTGAGATTCTACACTTCGTGTAAGTGGGAAGTTTTCGGTTTGGAATCCTTTGTCTTCTGTAAATTTTGACCTACCACACTCAGTACAATAAAGGCTCACATAATCAATACACCCTTGACAATATGACACAGTTGTGTTGTATTTTTATTTTTTAGTATTTTGTCCAGTTGGTCTAAGCTGGTTTTCACAATGAATCTTCGTTAAACAATGTTCTTGTTTTCTATATTCCAGTCCTTATGATAAAAACTAGTTCCACATTACTTTTCGAAGCTCCCACCAGCAGACCTTAATGTCATTTTGCAGTTTGAATATGCTCTACAGTATGACAAATGGCTTTCTCGAACAAACTATGTATTCCATTCAGGAACCAAACGAAAATTAATGTTCCCAATCTGGAATCACCGTTTCCTAATCGGGCATCAGTACTTTTTTCTAGATCCCAAATAGGAATCACAGAAAATCAGAAAAAAAATCCTGATTTTAAACCTTAATAACTTTTTTTCTAGACAATTAAAAAAAATTCTGAACGGTCAAAAGTTTGGAAATTCATTCATCTTTAAGCTCCTCAAAGTTTATGGAAATCGGTTAAAAACTGTGATACATTTTTTCGATTTTCTGAGAGTACTATAAAAATGACAAAAGATGCCCAATTGAGTATCAAATTGCTATTAATAGTAACATTTACCTGTCAAAGCAATCTAGGTCAGTGATACTCAATTGGGCATCTCTCCTCCACTGATACTGTTCTATCTCCATTTCGACCAATGAGATGTCTGCATTCGGAGTTATTCAGTCACATGACATTTTGGGTCACCGCATGGTCAAATGCTACTATGCCATTGGTTCCATTCGGTATTGGACGTATTTTATGATATCTAGGATACATACAATGAAGACATTTAAGGATGTTCGCTGCTAACATTTGACATTTCGGAACTTCCGGTTTTTCTTTTGTTTAATATCTCGTAAACGGTTGCAGATATTTTCCTAATATTTTATATTTGGATACATATTGATGATATGCATTGAATGAGCCATGAAAACTGTCAATCTAAGAAACTTCATTTTTTCACCCCATTTTCTGCAACATTTCCGAAAATTTTATTTGTCAGTAAAATTTAGGGTGTAGGGTAGATTAAACTTGAATATTACACATCTTCAAATTAATTGCACTAGTTCGATGTTTATTTTAGCTGCAGTATATGTGTACATGGTCTTCTAAGTCAGTCTATGGGTCTTTGGTGTGCTGGTTATAAAATTTTAGGTGGTTTTATGAAATGGGCTTTAAGAAACAAAACATCCGAAAAAAGGTTGAAAATGGCGATTTTCAAGTTGTCGGTTCTCTCTTATATGCACACTACCCTATATATTTCTTTCTTTTATTCGAACAATATTACCAAGTTCTATGTTGTGTGAAAATACAAGAAAAAGTTTGAATCAACAAATATGGGTTTGGCACATTTCAAAATATTGCTATTTTCCGACTTTTCAAGTATGGGGGTAGGGTTGGAAAAGGAATCGTAAAATTTTGTCATCCACTTCAAGTTGCAAAATTTTCTTTGCTTTTGGTCCAAAATAGTCTGCGATACGTAAATACTGTGACTTTTGAAAGCATTCTTAGTATATGTTTGTTCAAGACAGGTATGTTTCAAAGAATTAAAAATTAAATTAATTTTACTAAATTTAAAACATGGTGCTCAGAGGTCTCATTCAGAGGCATGTAGCTTGAAAAAATGCACACTACCCTATATTTATTTTGTTATCAAATGTCTTGTATTGTATTTTGGAATCAAAAAAGAGGGGTTAGAAAAAAAGTTTGAATACTTTTTCATTGGCAGCGAACATCCTTAAGGGTACGTTGAGTTAAATAGATTTATAAGTAGTATTCAGCCTTTAAGGCTTACTTTGGATAATTATTATATATTTTTATAGCACTTATAAACAAGAGAATATGCTGCATTGCTTGCTATGGAATCTGGGTCACCAAAATGTTCTATCTCCGGGTCATGAAAAAATAAGGACATTTTTTATGCAAAATGTTCTATGTCCAAACACAAAATTCCTATTTTTTCCAAAATTACTTCATTTTCACCGATATTTTTTTTTAATTAAGCTCATTTAGACAGAAAGACCTGTTCATAATGCATGTTCACTCTAAATATGAACATTTTGACCTTATTTGAGAGTCTCAAACCTTTGAACTCAATTTTCTCGAAATTTTGAAAAATGGAGATAGAACACTATAGCACTCAGCCGACGAAATGTCTGCAAGAAATGCTAGAACTGTTATAATAAAAACAGATTTAAGAAGAAGAAGAAGAAGAAGAAGAAGAAGAAGAACGGAAGAAGAAATGAAGAAGAAATGAAGGAGAAAAGCCCGCATGGTGTTTTTGTACACTTTATATAGAATTCATCACAATTTATATCGATTAAAATATCGATTCTGCTCTGTAAGAAATTACGATAATTGATTTCACTTTTGGATCTTGATCGATAAGTCAGCTTTTCAGTGTGTGTTTATCGATAATCTGTAATTCTGTTTTCAGTTTGCTATTCAAACCCTATGGGAAGTCTGGCGCACCCCAACCATGCTGCACAAAGAAAAAACTGATCATTGTCGGCATAGTGGTGGTAATGTTACTGCTCTACGCCCTGGGACTGGGGATCGGACTCGCTGTGGGGCTGAGTAGGGACAGGGGCACGAAACCCGAGCCGGTCGAGGTGAAGATCCCGATAGGGGCCGTGGTGACTGACAACGAGGCCTGCTCAGAGATTGGAAGGTTTGATCATATTTGAGCTTCGACGCGAGAAAACCGGTCTTCGGGGTTTCCGACTAGGTCTGATACAAACCGACCTGTGCAGGTACAAAAGTTGGCAAGAAGCTTGAAATTTCGGATTTAAGAAAAAGGGGAATTGTACTATTCGTGTAGCGAAATCAGCCAAAGGAAACGATATTATACACTATTTTCATTATTTCAGGCCAACCTTTTCTTTCTTGATATTATGCACTATTTTCATTATTTCAGGCCAACCTTTTCTTTCTTGATATTATGCACTATTTTCATTATTTCAGGCCAACCTTTTCTTTCTTGATATTATACACTATTTTCATTATTTCAGGCCAACCTTTTCTTTCTTGATATTATACACTATTTTCATTATTTCAGGCCAACCTTTTTTTTTTTTTTTTTTTTTTTTTTTTTTTTTTTTTTTTGTCCGCACCTCACCAATGCATGTCGTGTTTTGTAAATCATATACATATATTTACACTGCATTTTACATTACATTATATTATTATTCCAGGCCAACCAAATATGTAATCTGTACTTGTAAAGACAGAAAATTGCATGTCATGCTATTTATTTTGTGATAATATAATGTAGATATGTATCGAAACGGAAAACGCAACTGAGAACTTTCAAAGCGAATTGTACCAGTGCTTGGCTTATTACATAACCCAGTTAAGTCGATGCTTCCTTTTATTTCATGCAATTAAGTAGATTATATCGAATATCTTAAGATAAGAAGGAACTTGAATGATAAGAGCTTACAATAATTGAAACCGTAACAGAATTCATATTCATAAATTCTGGAGCCGTTTGTCGAGAAAGAAAAATATGCACGTCACACAGACGAGTTGGATACGTCTAAAGAGTTCGCCATGATTGTGAACTGTGCAAAGAATGCAAATTTGCATCTCACAGCAGACTGTGTAGACTAATCAGCCTGTATATGCGATTTGATAAGTATATTTCATTATTCACACAATCTAATTTCATTTTGTGATGCTTACCAAATTTTCAATTCGATTTAATTTGTAAATGATTCAAGGCCAACTTGGCACAACTTGCACAGCAAGAGCTGCTTAAACGTTTGCTGCCTGTTCATCTGATATGTATTATATGGCTGTTTGTTTGTGCCTTTTCGTCTATTCTTTTTTTCGCAGCGAAATTACGCCACGCGAAAGGAAGGAAATACGAAATGACGCCTTGTGCAAAAAAGCTCTGTTGGCAGATGTCATAACGTCTTTTCGTGTGACTGTTTTCATTTTTTCGTCTTTTCGCATGGCGCTTTTACGTTGAAATAATTTCGTCTTTTCGCGTGGCGTTATTCCGTCTTTTCACATGGCGTCTTTCCGGATTTTTATTTCGCCTTTTCGTTATTTCGTGTTTTCGAGTGGCGTCTTTTCGTACGGCGTTTTTTCGTTATATCCTTCATAGAACGCGTACGACTGCCTCAAAGTCTAAAACTATCTGTGATCTGTGTATTCTATTTCTAGACGTATTCTGGAGCGTCACGGTACGGCGGTAGACGCGAGTATAGCGGCACTGATCTGTAACGGGGTTCGAACCCCACACAGCATGGGAATAGGAGGAGGTAATATTTGAGCCTGTGCGTGAGAAAACCAACAATTTGAGTTTCCGACCAGGTCTGACACAAACCGGGCTCTACAGTCACAGAAGATGGCTAGAGGCTGGAAATTTTGGATTTAAGAAGACGGGACATTGTACTATTCGTGTAGCGAAAACAAAGGAGCTGATCAACTTCGCGGTTACCGCGAAGCTGGTCTGCGCCTTTGTTTTCACATTTTTCTCATGCGGCGGCTCATTTTGTCAATCATTCCGGGGGAGCGCGGTGGCTCAATGATGGAGCGTCGGCCCGGATTCCCCTACCCCTGCCTACTTGTGTCCTTGAGCAAGATGCATTTACTGAATGTTAATAACTATAAAGAAGTGGTGGATTGTGAGTACTCATTGCCTCTTTAAACCCATATTTGACGGATGGATTCTCCCATTCTTATCAATTGGGCGAGTCCACTTCCATTTTTAGGGGCCGCAGATGTGATTATAAAATTTTATTCCATTTTTTTTAAATGAGTTAAGCCCGTTTGGTGTCCAAACTTTACAAAAGCTGTGTTTCATAGGTATAATCTCTTTTGGGGTGGTAGCATAACCGTAGTGATGGGTGGACCCGTGTACCCATTTTCCCGAAAAACTGGTGGCCATATACCTAGTCTTAACATGCCCTTTATATTTGTATTATTGTTTTCCTCTTTCACCTACACTCAACGCAAGCCTTTTCTGTGCATGAAGTTAAAGTTATTTCTGGCTTTATATAATATTTATTGACATTTTCAACATTTCTGGATATGTTAGCGTTCCAATATGATAAGAATTCATTCATCTGTATTACCCCCTCTCAGGCTAAATACGCAAAATGAAGAAGAATTTTCTGGTCAACGGCTTCTAATAATGTGAGTCTTCGCATGAGAAAACCAACAATTTGGTTTTCCGACCAGGTCTGACTCAAACCGGCCTATACAGTCGCAGAAGTAGGCTAGAAGTTTGAAATTTTGGATTTAAGTAGAAGAGGAATTGTACTGTCCGTGTAGCGAAAACAAAGACGCTGATCAGCTGTGCAGTTCTTGCACAGCTGATCTGCGCCTTTGTTTTCGCATATACATGCTGTTGGTTTTCTTATGCGGCGGCTCAATGTAGCTTCCCAAAGCTGGTTTCTCAGACTGATCTCGTATCATTTCCACGCGACCTCTGATCATCACTTACGGTCATAGTTTTCCATGTCATATAGGTTAGATAGGTCAGAAAACGTGACACAGCAGGCGAACTCAATACTCCGATAGCTCAGTCAGTATCATGTCCAGTTCGTGTGAAAGCGGATCCAAGATCAAAATTTCGTTATAAGTCGTAACACTTGGTCATGGCAAATATGCAGCCATTTTTTCTCGTTCGCTTGTTCAAGATGAGTGGTTGTCAGTTTGTGGCGAAATGAATTTGCACTAAGTTCTGTTAATCGGCCATCGATAAACTGTCCAGGAACAGTTTGTTTATGACAATTAACCGTCACCTGACCGATGATGACTTAAGCTGATTACCGTGGCTGTAAACTTAACTCACTTAAGCATGGCGTCCCTTTAATAGGACATAAGCAAACAGAATAGCCCCAGATGTGACGCCGCAGAACGCGGCGTCCCATCTAGGGCTATTCTGTTTGCTTAGAGAATTGAATAAAATTTAAAAATCACCCCTGACGCCCCTAATTATGAAAGTGGACTCACCCAGTTGATAATGATGGGAGAATCAGTTCGTCAAATATGGGTTAAACTCAAAACTTTTCTTTCCCCAGGGTGTTACATGGTGGTGTACGACCGTCACTCGGAGACGTCAATGACCATAGACGGTCGGGAGACGGCCCCGGGGCGGATGACGCACGACCTCTATAAGGGTCTCAAAGACAATAATGGTAAGACGGTACGATATCACTTGATGTGACTATTTTCGAAATTAGATTTTTACGCATATTTGGATCAGAATTGATAAAATAGATGCCGTATAATTTAAGTGGGAAATACGTCCCATTACAAAATTTCCGTTGAACAAAATTATAAAATTTATTGAATACTTCAATAAATGTTCAATGAAGTCTGAAATTGTTGTTTTCAGGAAATTGAAAATTACCTCGAAGGTGAAAATATCTTGGCATCATGATTCACGTTGTTATGTTCAGTGGTTTGTGAAATAGCATCGTTATGTTCTGAAAATCTTCACTTCAGTCATTTTCATTGCAAACAACGCTTTTAAAAGTGCCACTGAAAACAAGAGTCAAGCACCTAGGTGCTATTACTTTACCGGAAGGGACATGATTACTGGAAGGGACATTTATTATGTTTCCTAGCAAACTTATGTTTGTGGAAGCAGGGTGTATTGACGACTTGTGCCGGAGATGAATCAAAACAATCAGGCTGTGGCTACCCAAACTAATCAGCCACTTTGATGCTTCCATATTTTCATTGTCATGAAGATAAAAGAAAGAAGTCTATTTCAAATTGCCAATTTCTTTTCAGTAAGGGCCGGACTAATCGCCATCCCGGGAGAGATACAGGCCTACAAGAAAGCTCATGGTATATACGGTCGCCTGCCCTGGAAGGATCTGTTCACGCCCACTATTGAGATGATGAGAGAGGGGGTTCCCCTGTCCCCAGCCACCGCCCGGGCACTCAGAGTGGTTGAGAAATATGGCATGAAGTTGATTAATTTCCCTTTGATGTGGTTAGTATATTTTTTCTCCCGTTGAGGACAGTGCCCTATCGTGCCCTATCTAGAGCAGTGTCGCACTGTGAAATATGCAAGGATAAAACAATATAAATATGAGGCAAAATACTGTTTATTGCAAAGAATTTGTGCATCAGAATTTATCTTCCAGTGACAAAGGATGTGGATCGTCGCCATGACGAATTTTAAAGCCGGCCTCGGTAGCTCAGTAGGTAGAGTGTCCGCTCCCTGTCACAACCAGACACCGTCGTGATATGACAGATAATGTTGAAAGCGACGTTAAACCCGAACAAACAAACAAACGAATTTTAAAATTCCATTTCATGGTACAAATAATCGCGGTCAACCATGGACGCTAATAGTACTAAACTTTTTTTTTTCAAATACTTTTGTAAATAGCATGGCTTTAAATTTAAAGAGTGATGCTAAACCTTGCTACAGCTTTTCAGCTTGTTTTTGTCGAATTCCAAGTCATCGATTAAGAACTTAATTGCATCAACAGTCGATGGAATAAATGCTAGACCCTACATCGCTGATGTAGCAATAAATCAGCTAATCTCCCACCTGTCAGTTCCTTGTTTATAATGGCTGGGTCATTAGAGTTCAGTGATGCTAAACAGATGTTTTCAAGTTGAAACTGTAGCTTGAATCACAATATTTAGACATATTTTTGTTGAGAGTTAACTTTGTGATTGAACATAATTGTGCAAAATCTCATAATATCAAACTATTATAAAAATCAAAATTGATTGAAAGGATATTATTGCACACACATTTATGTGTTTTTTAAGAAACTGTGAAAGTGACCAAATTTAGATATCCATAAATGAATGATAATAAATTATGGATATCCTAAAATGAATATACGAATATGCATAAAGGTATTAGAATGTCCAAAATGGCTATAAGGATTACAATAAGACACTAAAGGATTTCCTAAAACACATTTTAAGATATCCAATATCCATTATTCAATTTATGGACACCATTAATCGAATGATGGATATCTTACAATCAATTTCTTAAAAGATATCATAATGTTTTTTGTAGGGATATCCCAAAATAATCTTGAATTTAAGATATCATTTTTTCTTTTTTTTTTCTTTTTTTTTTTTCTTTTTTTTTTTTCTTTTTTTGAATTTCCTAAATTGAATTTAAAATATCCTTAAATGGGCTCATTTTAGGATATTTGATTATTCAATTTGAGGATATTCTTAATCAAATTGTTAAATGCATTTCTTATTTCTCTCCTACTTTTGTGATTTTAGTATATCCATAAACTAATTATGGATATCTAAAAATACTATCCTATTTTAAGATATCCATAAATCCAATTATGGATATCTAAAATTCACATGATGTTAGGATGTCCTTTAATCAAATTATTGATATCCTAAAATAGGATTGTATTCAAGGATATCAATAATTGATTTAAGGATATCCTAGAATAAATTTATGACAGGATATTAGGATATCCTCAAATCAAATTATGGATATATCCTGAAATAGGGTTGTATTTAAGGATATCAATAATTCATTGTCTGATATTCTAAAATCAATTTATGGATATCCATTATTAAGAAAATGAAGGATATCCATTACTTGAATCCTAGGATTAAGATCCTATAAAGAAATCAAATTATGGATATCTAATATTCACCGGATATTAGGATATCCTAAATCTAAATATGGATATCCTGAAATTTGGTTGTATTTAAGGATACCAATAATTCAGTTTAGATATCATAATGGACCCAATTATGTATATCCATCATTCCAACAAATTGAGGATAAACATAAATGAATTATATGTATCCATAAATTGATTATAGGATATCCCTAAATCATTTTATGGATATCCTGAAATAGGGTTGTATTTTCGGATATCTCAAAATCAATTTATGGACATCAATCATTTGGATATCCTTAATGCATTTATGGATAATTTACCTTCCAAAATACTACTTTAGGATATTCAAATATTTTTGTTTGTGTTGAGGCTTAATGTCCAGTCAACATTTTTTCAGCCATGTCGGGACAGAGCCAACGCTTCCTGACTTTAACCAGTACTGTAGGGAGTTAATAGTTAATGTGTTTTGCTTAAGGACGCAACACGGTGCCACCAGTCAACAATTTTTCAGCCATTTTTCAGGACCTCTCGATTCTGAGTCCGATGCTTTACCACTATGCCACCTCGCTCCCTGTATTCATATATGATTTGTGGATATTTTGAAATGAATTTAGGATAATACATTTATGAGGAATTAATAGATAAACGACACCCAATATAAAAGCGAAAGCGGGTATTTTACATATTTCGGATATCCTCAACTCATTTTGGAATATCCTAAATTCACCATACTGATGGCAGCGCCTTTGTTTTCGTTACTCGGATAGTACAATTTCTCTTCTACTTAGGGAGCGACCATTTGATTTTTATGGGGGGGGGGGCTGGAAGATTTTTTGAAAAAAAAAAATCCAGGACAATGATGTTAACAAAAAAATATCCAGGATGATTGAACAAACAAAAAAAATATCCAGGACAATGTTTAAGGAAATTGAGTGTTTTAATGGCAAATAAGCAGAAACTTGTGAACAAGGATTTTAAATGTCAGTTATGTTTATTTTCATCAAAATAATTAAGGATGTTCGCTGCTAACATTTGACATTTCGGAACTTCCGGTTTTTCTTTTTTTAAATATCTCGTAAACGGTTGCAGATATTTTCCTAATATTTCATGTTTGGATACGTATTGATGATATGCATTGAATGTGCCATGAAAATTGTCAGTCTAAGAAACTTCATTTTTTCACACCATTTTCTGCAACTATTCAGAAAATTTAAGTTGACAGTAAAATTTAGGGGGTAGGGTAGATTAAACTGGAATATTACACATCTTAAAATTAATTGCACTATTTCGATGTTTATTTTAGCAGCAGTATATGTGTACATGGTCGTCTAAGTCAGTCTTTGTGTTTTTGGTGTGCTGGTTTTAAAATTTTAGGTGGTTTTATGAAATGGGCTTTAAGAAACAAAACAGCCGGAAAAAAAGGCTTAAAATGGCGATTTTCAAGTTGTTGGTTCTCTCTTATATGCACACTACCCTATATATTTCTTTCTTTTATTCGAACAATATTATCAAGTTCTATGTTGTGTGAAAATACAAGAAAAAGTTTGAATCAACAAATATGGGTTTGGCACATTTCAAAATATTGATTTTTTTCGACTTTTCAAGTATGGGAAGTAATCGTAAAATTTTGTTATCCACTTCAAACTGCAAATTTTTCTATGTTTTCAGTCCAAAATAGTCTGCATTACGTAAATATTATGACTTCTAAAAGCTTTCTAGGTGTATTTTTGTTCAAGACACGTATGTTTCAAAGAATTAAAAATTAAATTAATTTTACGAAATTTTAAACATGGTGCTCAGAGGTCTCCTTCAGAGACCTGTAGCTTCAAAAAATGCACACTACCCTATATTTATTTTGTTTTCAAATGTCTTGTGTTGTATTTTGGAATTAAAAAAGAGTGGTTAGAAAAAAAGTTTGAATACTTTTTCATTGGCAGCGAACATCCTTAAATGATCCGATAATTGTTTTTAAAATGTTTATTTTCACTCAGATAATGGTCATTTTATATCAAATGACTGAGATTCAGGAAGATGTTTCAGTACTATTGCTCAACTGTGGGAACACATTAATATAATTTCAGGAGGGTGGTTTTAATGTAGATACTTTCAACATAAATCTACATTGTAAGTATTTTTTTCCCTTTTGAACTGGAATTGCTGATATACATATTTTCATATTAACCAAGGTGAAAGGTACAACAAAATGAATACAATACAAATATGTATAATTAATTTTTTTAATAACTGACAAGATACCCAGGCTAATCTTAGAAACACACTTCGACAAAACATGTCATGTCTGATGAAGCTGGTGCACATAACACAAACCCAAGTCACAGCTCATGTTAGCCCAACTGAGCTGATATAGTACACGGGGACCCAACTGTTAGTCGTGATTATTGATGCGACATGGAATGTTAATGCATGTCAATATGAAGTTTCGTATGCGTCGGCGATCTTGTTACGAATGCAACGTTCCACATCCTCTGCCCTTGAACGGTAAGTATCACATGTTTTGTTTTCGCAAAAATAAACAAGGCCGAGTTTACAAAATCGGCATCCACTATGAGCTGCAAAATTATTCTATGTTCCCACTTGAAGTAAATGGGAATCCTTATTGCACTTGTGTTTTTCAGCTAATGGTTTATAAAGTTGGCCTGTAGATACAATTTTACCACGGAAACTCATTACATTCTTAAATTCCTATTTGTTTTTCTTTGTCTTGGTCGTAAACTAAAAAGTATAACACAGTCCTGTGGGTGTCTTTATTGAAATATGTACCCAAACGGCTTTGTAAATGCACATTTATCTACAAAGCGTGAAAATCAGTAAGATAAGCATCTGTTGTATGCATTGAAGACGTTGTTAAAATTAAATATGCGACACAGAAATGCATCGTGGAAGAATGAGACCGATGATTCAGTAAAATAAAATAGCAAATGTTGCGATATGGAGACAGTGATGCATTTTCTTCAACAAATATTTTTAGATACATGTTAAAGGGGTCAACCATGGTTTTTATACTGTATTATTACTTGCAGAGGCTGGAGAAAGTTGTTTGAGCCCGAGGCCGAGGGTTCAAAGTGCCTTGATGACTCTTCTAATGTTAATGCAATGAATTAAATAACCACAGGATCGCTGTTCTTGTATAACACACCATTCCAATGGAAAACTGCCTCGCAGCCGCACTTAAAAAACGCATATACCCCTTTCTGTTGTTTATTTCCCTCTGCTTATCAGAAATGCACGGAGCCACCCATATTCAATAATCAAAAATTATTTGGTTTAGCCTTAGATTCATTTAATGTAAGGGAACCTATAAGCTGTGTCACTGATATGTCCAAAAATGATTTGCTGTTTCGAGGCAAGAATAAATCAGTTGTGTCACTCGAATGTTGACAATGCTGAATCAGAAACTCCACTCTGTGACCTCATTCAAAATAAAAGTGGTACATGCTTTGAAGCTCGCTCAACGAAGTGCATGTAGTCCAAGGAAAAAACGCCATGCAATATTTCGCTTGATAAAGGCACTCGTTATGCTTCTGCATGTACGTAATTAACTTTTGAAAGAGCACAACAAAAATGCTAATTCTTCCATGACTCATTCTAGTAGTACGTACCTTTGTCTTCGATGCATACAAAAGATGCTTATCTTACTGTTTTTCACGCTCAGTAAATAAATGTGCATTTACAAAGGGGTTTGGATACAAATTTCAATAAAGACACCCACAGGACTGTGTTATACTTCTTAGTTTACAACCAAGACAAAGAAAAACAAAAGGAATTTAAGAATGTAATGAGTTTCCGTGGCAAAATTGTATCTACATGTCAACTTTATAAACCATTAGCTGAAAAACACAAGTGCCGTATGTATTCCAATCAACTTCAAGTGGGAACATAGAAGAATTTTGCAGATCATAGTGGACGCCGATTTTGCAAACTCGGCTTTGTTTATTTTCACGAGAGCAAAATGTGCTACTTACGGTCCAAGGGCAGAGGATGTGGAATGTGGCATTCGTAACGATGTCCCAAATGCATACGAAACTTCATAATAGCCTGCATTAACATTCCATGTCGCATCAATAATCACGATTAACAGTTGGGTCCCCGTGTAGTATGTCATTGCTCTGGTATTCATTTGTCACCTATTTTTAAAGGGTTTCTCCTCCTTTACCAACATTTATATGTAACTTTTGAAAAGTATATGAAAAAAAAAAAAAAATCCAGGATCCTCCTTTACTAAAAATAAAAAGCTAGGATCAAGGATGGTCAAAAAAAATACCCAGGCTGAAATAAATCTTCCAGCCCTCCCCATAAAAATCAAATGGTCACTCCCTTAAATCCGAAAGTTCAAGCTTCTAGCCTGCTTCTGTGACTGTACAACCACGTTGTTGGTTTCCCCTTGAGGTGGCTCATATATATATTATGTATGGTCACATATCATAATTAATGACCGATCAGGATAAACACACGATCTGTATATGCTATGATGGGAACATTTAGTCTGTGATCAGAATAGGTGTATACATTTTTTTTTTTAAATTTAAAGGAATTTAGATTGAATGTAAAACATAAACTGCCCTAAGATTCAGATGAATGAAAAACAAGGTATTTGTATTATAGTGCTGAACATCTGGTTTTTATCTCAGCCCCTAAAATGATCTCCTGCTGTGAAATGGTAATAAATACTGACATGTTAATGATAACCACTGATTGCTGCTACAGCCAGCTTGTAGGCACTGGCACTTATTCCAGGGACAGTCGATGGAATAAATGCTAGACCCTACATCGCTGATGTAGCAATAAATCAGCTAATCTCCCACCTGTCAGTTCCTTGTTTATAATGGCTGGGTCATTAGAGTTCAGTGATGCTAAACAGATGTTTTCAAGTTGAAACTGTAGCTTGAATCACAATATTTAGACATATTTTTGTTGAGAGTTAACTTTGTGATTGAACATAATTGTGCAAAATCTCATAATATCAAACTATTATAAAAATCAAAATTGATTGAAAGGATATTATTGCACACACATTTATGTGTTTTTTAAGAAACTGTGAAAGTGACCAAATTTAGATATCCATAAATGAATGATAATAAATTATGGATATCCTAAAATGAATATACGAATATGCATAAAGGTATTAGAATGTCCAAAATGGCTATAAGGATTACAATAAGACACTAAAGGATTTCCTAAAACACATTTTAAGATATCCAATATCCATTATTCAATTTATGGACACCATTAATCGAATGATGGATATCTTACAATCAATTTCTTAAAAGATATCATAATGTTTTTTGTAGGGATATCCCAAAATAATCTTGAATTTAAGATATCATTTTTTCTTTTTTTTTTCTTTTTTTTTTTTTCTTTTTTTTTTTTTTTTCTTTTTTTGAATTTCCTAAATTGAATTTAAAATATCCTTAAATGGGCTCATTTTAGGATATTTGATTATTCAATTTGAGGATATTCTTAATCAAATTGTTAAATGCATTTCTTATTTCTCTCCTACTTTTGTGATTTTAGTATATCCATAAACTAATTATGGATATCTAAAAATACTATCCTATTTTAAGATATCCATAAATCCAATTATGGATATCTAAAATTCACATGATGTTAGGATGTCCTTTAATCAAATTATTGATATCCTAAAATAGGATTGTATTCAAGGATATCAATAATTGATTTAAGGATATCCTAGAATAAATTTATGACAGGATATTAGGATATCCTCAAATCAAATTATGGATATATCCTGAAATAGGGTTGTATTTAAGGATATCAATAATTCATTGTCTGATATTCTAAAATCAATTTATGGATATCCATTATTAAGAAAATGAAGGATATCCATTACTTGAATCCTAGGATTAAGATCCTATAAAGAAATCAAATTATGGATATCTAATATTCACCGGATATTAGGATATCCTAAATCTAAATATGGATATCCTGAAATTTGGTTGTATTTAAGGATACCAATAATTCAGTTTAGATATCATAATGGACCCAATTATGTATATCCATCATTCCAACAAATTGAGGATAAACATAAATGAATTATATGTATCCATAAATTGATTATAGGATATCCCTAAATCATTTTATGGATATCCTGAAATAGGGTTGTATTTTCGGATATCTCAAAATCAATTTATGGACATCAATCATTTGGATATCCTTAATGCATTTATGGATAATTTACCTTCCAAAATACTACTTTAGGATATTCAAATATTTTTGTTTGTGTTGAGGCTTAATGTCCAGTCAACATTTTTTCAGCCATGTCGGGACAGAGCCAACGCTTCCTGACTTTAACCAGTACTGTAGGGAGTTAATAGTTAATGTGTTTTGCTTAAGGACGCAACACGGTGCCACCAGTCAACAATTTTTCAGCCATTTTTCAGGACCTCTCGATTCTGAGTCCGATGCTTTACCACTATGCCACCTCGCTCCCTGTATTCATATATGATTTGTGGATATTTTGAAATGAATTTAGGATAATACATTTATGAGGAATTAATAGATAAACGACACCCAATATAAAAGCGAAAGCGGGTATTTTACATATTTCGGATATCCTCAACTCATTTTGGAATATCCTAAATTCATCATACTGATGGCAGCGCCTTTGTTTTCGTTACTCGGATAGTACAATTTCTCTTCTACTTAGGGAGCGACCATTTGATTTTTATGGGGGGGGGGGGGCTGGAAGATTTTTTGAAAAAAAAAATCCAGGACAATGATGTTAACAAAAAAATATCCAGGATGATTGAACAAACAAAAAAAATATCCAGGACAATGTTTAAGGAAATTGAGTGTTTTAATGGCAAATAAGCAGAAACTTGTGAACAAGGATTTTAAATGTCAGTTATGTTTATTTTCATCAAAATAATTAAGGATGTTCGCTGCTAACATTTGACATTTCGGAACTTCCGGTTTTTCTTTTTTTAAATATCTCGTAAACGGTTGCAGATATTTTCCTAATATTTCATGTTTGGATACGTATTGATGATATGCATTGAATGTGCCATGAAAATTGTCAGTCTAAGAAACTTCATTTTTTCACACCATTTTCTGCAACTATTCAGAAAATTTAAGTTGACAGTAAAATTTAGGGGGTAGGGTAGATTAAACTGGAATATTACACATCTTAAAATTAATTGCACTATTTCGATGTTTATTTTAGCAGCAGTATATGTGTACATGGTCGTCTAAGTCAGTCTTTGTGTTTTTGGTGTGCTGGTTTTAAAATTTTAGGTGGTTTTATGAAATGGGCTTTAAGAAACAAAACAGCCGGAAAAAAAGGCTTAAAATGGCGATTTTCAAGTTGTTGGTTCTCTCTTATATGCACACTACCCTATATATTTCTTTCTTTTATTCGAACAATATTATCAAGTTCTATGTTGTGTGAAAATACAAGAAAAAGTTTGAATCAACAAATATGGGTTTGGCACATTTCAAAATATTGATTTTTTTCGACTTTTCAAGTATGGGAAGTAATCGTAAAATTTTGTTATCCACTTCAAACTGCAATTTTTTCTATGTTTTCAGTCCAAAATAGTCTGCATTACGTAAATATTATGACTTCTAAAAGCTTTCTAGGTGTATTTTTGTTCAAGACACGTATGTTTCAAAGAATTAAAAATTAAATTAATTTTACGAAATTTTAAACATGGTGCTCAGAGGTCTCCTTCAGAGACCTGTAGCTTCAAAAAATGCACACTACCCTATATTTATTTTGTTTTCAAATGTCTTGTGTTGTATTTTGGAATTAAAAAAGAGTGGTTAGAAAAAAAGTTTGAATACTTTTTCATTGGCAGCGAACATCCTTAAATGATCCGATAATTGTTTTTAAAATGTTTATTTTCACTCAGATAATGGTCATTTTATATCAAATGACTGAGATTCAGGAAGATGTTTCAGTACTATTGCTCAACTGTGGGAACACATTAATATAATTTCAGGAGGGTGGTTTTAATGTAGATACTTTCAACATAAATCTACATTGTAAGTATTTTTTTCCCTTTTGAACTGGAATTGCTGATATACATATTTTCATATTAACCAAGGTGAAAGGTACAACAAAATGAATACAATACAAATATGTATAATTAATTTTTTTAATAACTGACAAGATACCCAGGCTAATCTTAGAAACACACTTCGACAAAACATGTCATGTCTGATGAAGCTGGTGCACATAACACAAACCCAAGTCACAGCTCATGTTAGCCCAACTGAGCTGATATAGTACACGGGGACCCAACTGTTAGTCGTGATTATTGATGCGACATGGAATGTTAATGCATGTCAATATGAAGTTTCGTATGCGTCGGCGATCTTGTTACGAATGCAACGTTCCACATCCTCTGCCCTTGAACGGTAAGTATCACATGTTTTGTTTTCGCAAAAATAAACAAGGCCGAGTTTACAAAATCGGCATCCACTATGAGCTGCAAAATTATTCTATGTTCCCACTTGAAGTAAATGGGAATCCTTATTGCACTTGTGTTTTTCAGCTAATGGTTTATAAAGTTGGCCTGTAGATACAATTTTACCACGGAAACTCATTACATTCTTAAATTCCTTTTGTTTTTCTTTGTCTTGGTCGTAAACTAAAAAGTATAACACAGTCCTGTGGGTGTCTTTATTGAAATATGTACCCAAACGGCTTTGTAAATGCACATTTATCTACAAAGCGTGAAAATCAGTAAGATAAGCATCTGTTGTATGCATTGAAGACGTTGTTAAAATTAAATATGCGACACAGAAATGCATCGTGGAAGAATGAGACCGATGATTCAGTAAAATAAAATAGCAAATGTTGCGATATGGAGACAGTGATGCATTTTCTTCAACAAATATTTTTAGATACATGTTAAAGGGGTCAACCATGGTTTTTATACTGTATTATTACTTGCAGAGGCTGGAGAAAGTTGTTTGAGCCCGAGGCCGAGGGTTCAAAGTGCCTTGATGACTCTTCTAATGTTAATGCAATGAATTAAATAACCACAGGATCGCTGTTCTTGTATAACACACCATTCCAATGGAAAACTGCCTCGCAGCCGCACTTAAAAAACGCATATACCCCTTTCTGTTGTTTATTTCCCTCTGCTTATCAGAAATGCACGGAGCCACCCATATTCAATAATCAAAAATTATTTGGTTTAGCCTTAGATTCATTTAATGTAAGGGAACCTATAAGCTGTGTCACTGATATGTCCAAAAATGATTTGCTGTTTCGAGGCAAGAATAAATCAGTTGTGTCACTCGAATGTTGACAATGCTGAATCAGAAACTCCACTCTGTGACCTCATTCAAAATAAAAGTGGTACATGCTTTGAAGCTCGCTCAACGAAGTGCATGTAGTCCAAGGAAAAAACGCCATGCAATATTTCGCTTGATAAAGGCACTCGTTATGCTTCTGCATGTACGTAATTAACTTTTGAAAGAGCACAACAAAAATGCTAATTCTTCCATGACTCATTCTAGTAGTACGTACCTTTGTCTTCGATGCATACAAAAGATGCTTATCTTACTGTTTTTCACGCTCAGTAAATAAATGTGCATTTACAAAGGGGTTTGGATACAAATTTCAATAAAGACACCCACAGGACTGTGTTATACTTCTTAGTTTACAACCAAGACAAAGAAAAACAAAAGGAATTTAAGAATGTAATGAGTTTCCGTGGCAAAATTGTATCTACATGTCAACTTTATAAACCATTAGCTGAAAAACACAAGTGCCGTATGTATTCCAATCAACTTCAAGTGGGAACATAGAAGAATTTTGCAGATCATAGTGGACGCCGATTTTGCAAACTCGGCTTTGTTTATTTTCACGAGAGCAAAATGTGCTACTTACGGTCCAAGGGCAGAGGATGTGGAATGTGGCATTCGTAACGATGTCCCAAATGCATACGAAACTTCATAATAGCCTGCATTAACATTCCATGTCGCATCAATAATCACGATTAACAGTTGGGTCCCCGTGTAGTATGTCATTGCTCTGGTATTCATTTGTCACCTATTTTTAAAGGGTTTCTCCTCCTTTACCAACATTTATATGTAACTTTTGAAAAGTATATGAAAAAAAAAAAAAAAAATCCAGGATCCTCCTTTACTAAAAATAAAAAGCTAGGATCAAGGATGGTCAAAAAAAATACCCAGGCTGAAATAAATCTTCCAGCCCTCCCCATAAAAATCAAATGGTCACTCCCTTAAATCCGAAAGTTCAAGCTTCTAGCCTGCTTCTGTGACTGTACAACCACGTTGTTGGTTTCCCCTTGAGGTGGCTCATATATATATTATGTATGGTCACATATCATAATTAATGACCGATCAGGATAAACACACGATCTGTATATGCTATGATGGGAACATTTAGTCTGTGATCAGAATAGGTGTATACATTTTTTTTTTAAATTTAAAGGAATTTAGATTGAATGTAAAACATAAACTGCCCTAAGATTCAGATGAATGAAAAACAAGGTATTTGTATTATAGTGCTGAACATCTGGTTTTTATCTCAGCCCCTAAAATGATCTCCTGCTGTGAAATGGTAATAAATACTGACATGTTAATGATAACCACTGATTGCTGCTACAGCCAGCTTGTAGGCACTGGCACTTATTCCAGGGACAGTCGATGGAATAAATGCTAGACCCTACATCGCTGATGTAGCAATAAATCAGCTAATCTCCCACCTGTCAGTTCCTTGTTTATAATGGCTGGGTCATTAGAGTTCAGTGATGCTAAACAGATGTTTTCAAGTTGAAACTGTAGCTTGAATCACAATATTTAGACATATTTTTGTTGAGAGTTAACTTTGTGATTGAACATAATTGTGCAAAATCTCATAATATCAAACTATTATAAAAATCAAAATTGATTGAAAGGATATTATTGCACACACATTTATGTGTTTTTTAAGAAACTGTGAAAGTGACCAAATTTAGATATCCATAAATGAATGATAATAAATTATGGATATCCTAAAATGAATATACGAATATGCATAAAGGTATTAGAATGTCCAAAATGGCTATAAGGATTACAATAAGACACTAAAGGATTTCCTAAAACACATTTTAAGATATCCAATATCCATTATTCAATTTATGGACACCATTAATCGAATGATGGATATCTTACAATCAATTTCTTAAAAGATATCATAATGTTTTTTGTAGGGATATCCCAAAATAATCTTGAATTTAAGATATCATTTTTTCTTTTTTTTTTTCTTTTTTTTTTTTCTTTTTTTTTTTTCTTTTTTTGAATTTCCTAAATTGAATTTAAAATATCCTTAAATGGGCTCATTTTAGGATATTTGATTATTCAATTTGAGGATATTCTTAATCAAATTGTTAAATGCATTTCTTATTTCTCTCCTACTTTTGTGATTTTAGTATATCCATAAACTAATTATGGATATCTAAAAATACTATCCTATTTTAAGATATCCATAAATCCAATTATGGATATCTAAAATTCACATGATGTTAGGATGTCCTTTAATCAAATTATTGATATCCTAAAATAGGATTGTATTCAAGGATATCAATAATTGATTTAAGGATATCCTAGAATAAATTTATGACAGGATATTAGGATATCCTCAAATCAAATTATGGATATATCCTGAAATAGGGTTGTATTTAAGGATATCAATAATTCATTGTCTGATATTCTAAAATCAATTTATGGATATCCATTATTAAGAAAATGAAGGATATCCATTACTTGAATCCTAGGATTAAGATCCTATAAAGAAATCAAATTATGGATATCTAATATTCACCGGATATTAGGATATCCTAAATCTAAATATGGATATCCTGAAATTTGGTTGTATTTAAGGATACCAATAATTCAGTTTAGATATCATAATGGACCCAATTATGTATATCCATCATTCCAACAAATTGAGGATAAACATAAATGAATTATATGTATCCATAAATTGATTATAGGATATCCCTAAATCATTTTATGGATATCCTGAAATAGGGTTGTATTTTCGGATATCTCAAAATCAATTTATGGACATCAATCATTTGGATATCCTTAATGCATTTATGGATAATTTACCTTCCAAAATACTACTTTAGGATATTCAAATATTTTTGTTTGTGTTGAGGCTTAATGTCCAGTCAACATTTTTTCAGCCATGTCGGGACAGAGCCAACGCTTCCTGACTTTAACCAGTACTGTAGGGAGTTAATAGTTAATGTGTTTTGCTTAAGGACGCAACACGGTGCCACCAGTCAACAATTTTTCAGCCATTTTTCAGGACCTCTCGATTCTGAGTCCGATGCTTTACCACTATGCCACCTCGCTCCCTGTATTCATATATGATTTGTGGATATTTTGAAATGAATTTAGGATAATACATTTATGAGGAATTAATAGATAAACGACACCCAATATAAAAGCGAAAGCGGGTATTTTACATATTTCGGATATCCTCAACTCATTTTGGAATATCCTAAATTCACCATACTGATGGCAGCGCCTTTGTTTTCGTTACTCGGATAGTACAATTTCTCTTCTACTTAGGGAGCGACCATTTGATTTTTATGGGGGGGGGGCTGGAAGATTTTTTGAAAAAAAAAAAATCCAGGACAATGATGTTAACAAAAAAATATCCAGGATGATTGAACAAACAAAAAAAATATCCAGGACAATGTTTAAGGAAATTGAGTGTTTTAATGGCAAATAAGCAGAAACTTGTGAACAAGGATTTTAAATGTCAGTTATGTTTATTTTCATCAAAATAATTAAGGATGTTCGCTGCTAACATTTGACATTTCGGAACTTCCGGTTTTTCTTTTTTTAAATATCTCGTAAACGGTTGCAGATATTTTCCTAATATTTCATGTTTGGATACGTATTGATGATATGCATTGAATGTGCCATGAAAATTGTCAGTCTAAGAAACTTCATTTTTTCACACCATTTTCTGCAACTATTCAGAAAATTTAAGTTGACAGTAAAATTTAGGGGGTAGGGTAGATTAAACTGGAATATTACACATCTTAAAATTAATTGCACTATTTCGATGTTTATTTTAGCAGCAGTATATGTGTACATGGTCGTCTAAGTCAGTCTTTGTGTTTTTGGTGTGCTGGTTTTAAAATTTTAGGTGGTTTTATGAAATGGGCTTTAAGAAACAAAACAGCCGGAAAAAAAGGCTTAAAATGGCGATTTTCAAGTTGTTGGTTCTCTCTTATATGCACACTACCCTATATATTTCTTTCTTTTATTCGAACAATATTATCAAGTTCTATGTTGTGTGAAAATACAAGAAAAAGTTTGAATCAACAAATATGGGTTTGGCACATTTCAAAATATTGATTTTTTTCGACTTTTCAAGTATGGGAAGTAATCGTAAAATTTTGTTATCCACTTCAAACTGCAATTTTTTCTATGTTTTCAGTCCAAAATAGTCTGCATTACGTAAATATTATGACTTCTAAAAGCTTTCTAGGTGTATTTTTGTTCAAGACACGTATGTTTCAAAGAATTAAAAATTAAATTAATTTTACGAAATTTTAAACATGGTGCTCAGAGGTCTCCTTCAGAGACCTGTAGCTTCAAAAAATGCACACTACCCTATATTTATTTTGTTTTCAAATGTCTTGTGTTGTATTTTGGAATTAAAAAAGAGTGGTTAGAAAAAAAGTTTGAATACTTTTTCATTGGCAGCGAACATCCTTAAATGATCCGATAATTGTTTTTAAAATGTTTATTTTCACTCAGATAATGGTCATTTTATATCAAATGACTGAGATTCAGGAAGATGTTTCAGTACTATTGCTCAACTGTGGGAACACATTAATATAATTTCAGGAGGGTGGTTTTAATGTAGATACTTTCAACATAAATCTACATTGTAAGTATTTTTTTCCCTTTTGAACTGGAATTGCTGATATACATATTTTCATATTAACCAAGGTGAAAGGTACAACAAAATGAATACAATACAAATATGTATAATTAATTTTTTTAATAACTGACAAGATACCCAGGCTAATCTTAGAAACACACTTCGACAAAACATGTCATGTCTGATGAAGCTGGTGCACATAACACAAACCCAAGTCACAGCTCATGTTAGCCCAACTGAGCTGATATAGTACACGGGGACCCAACTGTTAGTCGTGATTATTGATGCGACATGGAATGTTAATGCATGTCAATATGAAGTTTCGTATGCGTCGGCGATCTTGTTACGAATGCAACGTTCCACATCCTCTGCCCTTGAACGGTAAGTATCACATGTTTTGTTTTCGCAAAAATAAACAAGGCCGAGTTTACAAAATCGGCATCCACTATGAGCTGCAAAATTATTCTATGTTCCCACTTGAAGTAAATGGGAATCCTTATTGCACTTGTGTTTTTCAGCTAATGGTTTATAAAGTTGGCCTGTAGATACAATTTTACCACGGAAACTCATTACATTCTTAAATTCCTTTTGTTTTTCTTTGTCTTGGTCGTAAACTAAAAAGTATAACACAGTCCTGTGGGTGTCTTTATTGAAATATGTACCCAAACGGCTTTGTAAATGCACATTTATCTACAAAGCGTGAAAATCAGTAAGATAAGCATCTGTTGTATGCATTGAAGACGTTGTTAAAATTAAATATGCGACACAGAAATGCATCGTGGAAGAATGAGACCGATGATTCAGTAAAATAAAATAGCAAATGTTGCGATATGGAGACAGTGATGCATTTTCTTCAACAAATATTTTTAGATACATGTTAAAGGGGTCAACCATGGTTTTTATACTGTATTATTACTTGCAGAGGCTGGAGAAAGTTGTTTGAGCCCGAGGCCGAGGGTTCAAAGTGCCTTGATGACTCTTCTAATGTTAATGCAATGAATTAAATAACCACAGGATCGCTGTTCTTGTATAACACACCATTCCAATGGAAAACTGCCTCGCAGCCGCACTTAAAAAACGCATATACCCCTTTCTGTTGTTTATTTCCCTCTGCTTATCAGAAATGCACGGAGCCACCCATATTCAATAATCAAAAATTATTTGGTTTAGCCTTAGATTCATTTAATGTAAGGGAACCTATAAGCTGTGTCACTGATATGTCCAAAAATGATTTGCTGTTTCGAGGCAAGAATAAATCAGTTGTGTCACTCGAATGTTGACAATGCTGAATCAGAAACTCCACTCTGTGACCTCATTCAAAATAAAAGTGGTACATGCTTTGAAGCTCGCTCAACGAAGTGCATGTAGTCCAAGGAAAAAACGCCATGCAATATTTCGCTTGATAAAGGCACTCGTTATGCTTCTGCATGTACGTAATTAACTTTTGAAAGAGCACAACAAAAATGCTAATTCTTCCATGACTCATTCTAGTAGTACGTACCTTTGTCTTCGATGCATACAAAAGATGCTTATCTTACTGTTTTTCACGCTCAGTAAATAAATGTGCATTTACAAAGGGGTTTGGATACAAATTTCAATAAAGACACCCACAGGACTGTGTTATACTTCTTAGTTTACAACCAAGACAAAGAAAAACAAAAGGAATTTAAGAATGTAATGAGTTTCCGTGGCAAAATTGTATCTACATGTCAACTTTATAAACCATTAGCTGAAAAACACAAGTGCCGTATGTATTCCAATCAACTTCAAGTGGGAACATAGAAGAATTTTGCAGATCATAGTGGACGCCGATTTTGCAAACTCGGCTTTGTTTATTTTCACGAGAGCAAAATGTGCTACTTACGGTCCAAGGGCAGAGGATGTGGAATGTGGCATTCGTAACGATGTCCCAAATGCATACGAAACTTCATAATAGCCTGCATTAACATTCCATGTCGCATCAATAATCACGATTAACAGTTGGGTCCCCGTGTAGTATGTCATTGCTCTGGTATTCATTTGTCACCTATTTTTAAAGGGTTTCTCCTCCTTTACCAACATTTATATGTAACTTTTGAAAAGTATATGAAAAAAAAAAAAAAATCCAGGATCCTCCTTTACTAAAAATAAAAAGCTAGGATCAAGGATGGTCAAAAAAAATACCCAGGCTGAAATAAATCTTCCAGCCCTCCCCATAAAAATCAAATGGTCACTCCCTTAAATCCGAAAGTTCAAGCTTCTAGCCTGCTTCTGTGACTGTACAACCACGTTGTTGGTTTCCCCTTGAGGTGGCTCATATATATATTATGTATGGTCACATATCATAATTAATGACCGATCAGGATAAACACACGATCTGTATATGCTATGATGGGAACATTTAGTCTGTGATCAGAATAGGTGTATACACTTTTTTTTTAAATTTAAAGGAATTTAGATTGAATGTAAAACATAAACTGCCCTAAGATTCAGATGAATGAAAAACAAGGTATTTGTATTATAGTGCTGAACATCTGGTTTTTATCTCAGCCCCTAAAATGATCTCCTGCTGTGAAATGGTAATAAATACTGACATGTTAATGATAACCACTGATTGCTGCTACAGCCAGCTTGTAGGCACTGGCACTTATTCCAGGGACAGTCGATGGAATAAATGCTAGACCCTACATCGCTGATGTAGCAATAAATCAGCTAATCTCCCACCTGTCAGTTCCTTGTTTATAATGGCTGGGTCATTAGAGTTCAGTGATGCTAAACAGATGTTTTCAAGTTGAAACTGTAGCTTGAATCACAATATTTAGACATATTTTTGTTGAGAGTTAACTTTGTGATTGAACATAATTGTGCAAAATCTCATAATGTCAAACTATTATAAAAATCAAAATTGATTGAAAGGATATTATTGCACACACATTTATGTGTTTTTTAAGAAACTGTGAAAGTGACCAAATTTAGATATCCATAAATGAATGATAATAAATTATGGATATCCTAAAATGAATATACGAATATGCATAAAGGTATTAGAATGTCCAAAATGGCTATAAGGATTACAATAAGACACTAAAGGATTTCCTAAAACACATTTTAAGATATCCAATATCCATTATTCAATTTATGGACACCATTAATCGAATGATGGATATCTTACAATCAATTTCTTAAAAGATATCATAATGTTTTTTGTAGGGATATCCCAAAATAATCTTGAATTTAAGATATCATTTTTTCTTTTTTTTTTCTTTTTTTTTTTTTCTTTTTTTTTTTTTTTCTTTTTTTGAATTTCCTAAATTGAATTTAAAATATCCTTAAATGGGCTCATTTTAGGATATTTGATTATTCAATTTGAGGATATTCTTAATCAAATTGTTAAATGCATTTCTTATTTCTCTCCTACTTTTGTGATTTTAGTATATCCATAAACTAATTATGGATATCTAAAAATACTATCCTATTTTAAGATATCCATAAATCCAATTATGGATATCTAAAATTCACATGATGTTAGGATGTCCTTTAATCAAATTATTGATATCCTAAAATAGGATTGTATTCAAGGATATCAATAATTGATTTAAGGATATCCTAGAATAAATTTATGACAGGATATTAGGATATCCTCAAATCAAATTATGGATATATCCTGAAATAGGGTTGTATTTAAGGATATCAATAATTCATTGTCTGATATTCTAAAATCAATTTATGGATATCCATTATTAAGAAAATGAAGGATATCCATTACTTGAATCCTAGGATTAAGATCCTATAAAGAAATCAAATTATGGATATCTAATATTCACCGGATATTAGGATATCCTAAATCTAAATATGGATATCCTGAAATTTGGTTGTATTTAAGGATACCAATAATTCAGTTTAGATATCATAATGGACCCAATTATGTATATCCATCATTCCAACAAATTGAGGATAAACATAAATGAATTATATGTATCCATAAATTGATTATAGGATATCCCTAAATCATTTTATGGATATCCTGAAATAGGGTTGTATTTTCGGATATCTCAAAATCAATTTATGGACATCAATCATTTGGATATCCTTAATGCATTTATGGATAATTTACCTTCCAAAATACTACTTTAGGATATTCAAATATTTTTGTTTGTGTTGAGGCTTAATGTCCAGTCAACATTTTTTCAGCCATGTCGGGACAGAGCCAACGCTTCCTGACTTTAACCAGTACTGTAGGGAGTTAATAGTTAATGTGTTTTGCTTAAGGACGCAACACGGTGCCACCAGTCAACAATTTTTCAGCCATTTTTCAGGACCTCTCGATTCTGAGTCCGATGCTTTACCACTATGCCACCTCGCTCCCTGTATTCATATATGATTTGTGGATATTTTGAAATGAATTTAGGATAATACATTTATGAGGAATTAATAGATAAACGACACCCAATATAAAAGCGAAAGCGGGTATTTTACATATTTCGGATATCCTCAACTCATTTTGGAATATCCTAAATTCATCATACTGATGGCAGCGCCTTTGTTTTCGTTACTCGGATAGTACAATTTCTCTTCTACTTAGGGAGCGACCATTTGATTTTTATGGGGGGGGGGGGGGGGCTGGAAGATTTTTTGAAAAAAAAAATCCAGGACAATGATGTTAACAAAAAAATATCCAGGATGATTGAACAAACAAAAAAAATATCCAGGACAATGTTTAAGGAAATTGAGTGTTTTAATGGCAAATAAGCAGAAACTTGTGAACAAGGATTTTAAATGTCAGTTATGTTTATTTTCATCAAAATAATTAAGGATGTTCGCTGCTAACATTTGACATTTCGGAACTTCCGGTTTTTCTTTTTTTAAATATCTCGTAAACGGTTGCAGATATTTTCCTAATATTTCATGTTTGGATACGTATTGATGATATGCATTGAATGTGCCATGAAAATTGTCAGTCTAAGAAACTTCATTTTTTCACACCATTTTCTGCAACTATTCAGAAAATTTTTGTTGTCAGTAAAATTTAGGGGGTAGGGTAGATTAAACTGGAATATTACACATCTTAAAATTAATTGCACTATTTCGATGTTTATTTTAGCAGCAGTATATGTGTACATGGTCGTCTAAGTCAGTCTTTGTGTTTTTGGTGTGCTGGTTTTAAAATTTTAGGTGGTTTTATGAAATGGGCTTTAAGAAACAAAACAGCCGGAAAAAAAGGCTTAAAATGGCGATTTTCAAGTTGTTGGTTCTCTCTTATATGCACACTACCCTATATATTTCTTTCTTTTATTCGAACAATATTATCAAGTTCTATGTTGTGTGAAAATACAAGAAAAAGTTTGAATCAACAAATATGGGTTTGGCACATTTCAAAATATTGATTTTTTCCGACTTTTCAAGTATGGGAAGTAATCGTAAAATTTTGTTATCCACTTCAAACTGCAAATTTTTCTATGTTTTCAGTCCAAAATAGTCTGCATTACGTAAATATTATGACTTCTAAAAGCTTTCTAGGTGTATTTTTGTTCAAGACACGTATGTTTCAAAGAATTAAAAATTAAATTAATTTTACGAAATTTTAAACATGGTGCTCAGAGGTCTCCTTCAGAGACCTGTAGCTTCAAAAAATGCACACTACCCTATATTTATTTTGTTTTCAAATGTCTTGTGTTGTATTTTGGAATTAAAAAAGAGTGGTTAGAAAAAAAGTTTGAATACTTTTTCATTGGCAGCGAACATCCTTAAATGATCCGATAATTGTTTTTAAAATGTTTATTTTCACTCAGATAATGGTCATTTTATATCAAATGACTGAGATTCAGGAAGATGTTTCAGTACTATTGCTCAACTGTGGGAACACATTAATATAATTTCAGGAGGGTGGTTTTAATGTAGATACTTTCAACATAAATCTACATTGTAAGTATTTTTTTCCCTTTTGAACTGGAATTGCTGATATACATATTTTCATATTAACCAAGGTGAAAGGTACAACAAAATGAATACAATACAAATATGTATAATTAATTTTTTTAATAACTGACAAGATACCCAGGCTAATCTTAGAAACACACTTCGACAAAACATGTCATGTCTGATGAAGCTGGTGCACATAACACAAACCCAAGTCACAGCTCATGTTAGCCCAACTGAGCTGATATAGTACACGGGGACCCAACTGTTAGTCGTGATTATTGATGCGACATGGAATGTTAATGCATGTCAATATGAAGTTTCGTATGCGTCGGCGATCTTGTTACGAATGCAACGTTCCACATCCTCTGCCCTTGAACGGTAAGTATCACATGTTTTGTTTTCGCAAAAATAAACAAGGCCGAGTTTACAAAATCGGCATCCACTATGAGCTGCAAAATTATTCTATGTTCCCACTTGAAGTAAATGGGAATCCTTATTGCACTTGTGTTTTTCAGCTAATGGTTTATAAAGTTGGCCTGTAGATACAATTTTACCACGGAAACTCATTACATTCTTAAATTCCTTTTGTTTTTCTTTGTCTTGGTCGTAAACTAAAAAGTATAACACAGTCCTGTGGGTGTCTTTATTGAAATATGTACCCAAACGGCTTTGTAAATGCACATTTATCTACAAAGCGTGAAAATCAGTAAGATAAGCATCTGTTGTATGCATTGAAGACGTTGTTAAAATTAAATATGCGACACAGAAATGCATCGTGGAAGAATGAGACCGATGATTCAGTAAAATAGAATAGCAAATGTTGCGATATGGAGACAGTGATGCATTTTCTTCAACAAATATTTTTAGATACATGTTAAAGGGGTCAACCATGGTTTTTATACTGTATTATTACTTGCAGAGGCTGGAGAAAGTTGTTTGAGCCCGAGGCCGAGGGTTCAAAGTGCCTTGATGACTCTTCTAATGTTAATGCAATGAATTAAATAACCACAGGATCGCTGTTCTTGTATAACACACCATTCCAATGGAAAACTGCCTCGCAGCCGCACTTAAAAAACGCATATACCCCTTTCTGTTGTTTATTTCCCTCTGCTTATCAGAAATGCACGGAGCCACCCATATTCAATAATCAAAAATTATTTGGTTTAGCCTTAGATTCATTTAATGTAAGGGAACCTATAAGCTGTGTCACTGATATGTCCAAAAATGATTTGCTGTTTCGAGGCAAGAATAAATCAGTTGTGTCACTCGAATGTTGACAATGCTGAATCAGAAACTCCACTCTCTGACCTCATTCAAAATAAAAGTGGTACATGCTTTGAAGCTCGCTCAACGAAGTGCATGTAGTCCAAGGAAAAAACGCCATGCAATATTTCGCTTGATAAAGGCACTCGTTATGCTTCTGCATGTACGTAATTAACTTTTGAAAGAGCACAACAAAAATGCTAATTCTTCCATGACTCATTCTAGTAGTACGTACCTTTGTCTTCGATGCATACAAAAGATGCTTATCTTACTGTTTTTCACGCTCAGTAAATAAATGTGCATTTACAAAGGGGTTTGGATACAAATTTCAATAAAGACACCCACAGGACTGTGTTATACTTCTTAGTTTACAACCAAGACAAAGAAAAACAAAAGGAATTTAAGAATGTAATGAGTTTCCGTGGCAAAATTGTATCTACATGTCAACTTTATAAACCATTAGCTGAAAAACACAAGTGCCGTATGTATTCCAATCAACTTCAAGTGGGAACATAGAAGAATTTTGCAGATCATAGTGGACGCCGATTTTGCAAACTCGGCTTTGTTTATTTTCACGAGAGCAAAATGTGCTACTTACGGTCCAAGGGCAGAGGATGTGGAATGTGGCATTCGTAACGATGTCCCAAATGCATACGAAACTTCCTAATAGCCTGCATTAACATTCCATGTCGCATCAATAATCACGATTAACAGTTGGGTCCCCGTGTAGTATGTCATTGCTCTGGTATTCATTTGTCACCTATTTTTAAAGGGTTTCTCCTCCTTTACCAACATTTATATGTAACTTTTGAAAAGTATATGAAAAAAAAAAACCCAGGATCCTCCTTTACTAAAAATAAAAAGCTAGGATCAAGGATGGTCAAAAAAAATACCCAGGCTGAAATAAATCTTCCAGCCCTCCCCATAAAAATCAAATGGTCACTCCCTTAAATCCGAAAGTTCAAGCTTCTAGCCTGCTTCTGTGACTGTACAACCACGTTGTTGGTTTCCCCTTGAGGTGGCTCATATATATATTATGTATGGTCACATATCATAATTAATGACCGATCAGGATAAACACACGATCTGTATATGCTATGATGGGAACATTTAGTCTGTGATCAGAATAGGTGTATACATTTTTTTTTTAAATTTAAAGGAATTTAGATTGAATGTAAAACATAAACTGCCCTAAGATTCAGATGAATGAAAAACAAGGTATTTGTATTATAGTGCTGAACATCTGGTTTTTATCTCAGCCCCTAAAATGATCTCCTGCTGTGAAATGGTAATAAATACTGACATGTTAATGATAACCACTGATTGCTGCTACAGCCAGCTTGTAGGCACTGGCACTTATTCCAGGGACTGTCAAACGAATTTGACATCAGCCTAATTTTTCAGCGAGATGTTTTGTTCCAACACTACTACCGGGGAACTTAAAGAAGAAGGCGACCTTGTATTCATGCCCAATCTAGTCACGACCCTGGAGGGAATAGCTAACCATGGACCGGACTATCTTTATGAAAACCCTACCGTTACCGTGGATATAATAAATGAAATCAAGCAAAGAGGTACAGCTCCAGGAAAGCATGCCCATATAATGTATACAGGGTGATCCAGAATATCTGATACCATTTCAAGCTTACATAATTTTGTTCCACAAACACATATCATAATAAACCTTTAATCACAATGGGCTGTGATAATTCAAATTCTGTTTGGTATAGAATAATAAGTACTTTAAGTAATGGCATTTTGAATAATAGAGATCAAACAATTTGATAGTTTTTGCATAATTCGTTATTTTACGTCAAATGAATGTTATTACGTTGTCTCGTTAAATCCACATGTGAATGTTTGCTTAGAACTACTAATGCACAAATGTGTGGCATTAATTTTCAAAACATGTATTAATTAGAGCGTTTCAGCTTTCAAAAAGTATTTGATTGAGGTGAATATGCATTTTCATATAAGTGTCCTCACAAGAAAAGGCGACCTATCAAAACGAGCTTGACGCTATTGTTATAGGAATGAATTTTATTTTTGTTGATTTTATCGATGTGTAAACTCAGGCGAATCACTCACAAACTAAATAAAGCCCGAAGGGCTTTATGAAAAAGTTTGTGAGTGATTCGCCTGAGTTTACACATCGATAAAATCAACAAAAATAATAATTCATTCCTTATAATTCCAACTTTGTCTCATTACACTGCATTTGTCTACATTGATTTAAATTTTTATAGCCAGCGGAAGGAAAATAGAGCAAAACGGATCTTCATGAGGCAGCCATCTTGAAAATTTCCAAAGCATAAAACTCACTTCTCGCAATAAATAGAAGCTATAACTGGCTTGCTATAAGCAGGCTGTCAAAGCGGGAGCTTTAAAACGTCCCCCCTTCATTCAAAATTGTGCTTTTGGGAGAAAATATCGCCGTCTTGACCGATAGAAAGACATGTCGATTTTGAACTGGGGGCTCGGAATATTAGAATTCCAACACACAACAGGAAGATTAACACACTTACCGTACTATGTTCTGTTAAAAGAAAATGCGTCCATGTTAATAAAAATTCAAAATATTCATTTCGACGCCTTCAAAACGCGTTCATCCATTGTTTTTATGACGTTTAGATTTGATGACGTCACGTTTTGAGAGGAAACGTCACGTTATCACGTAACGTCGCGCCGTTTTTAAGGTGAAAACTGAGTATGCTTACGCATTGCTTTTATCGAAGTATAAAGTCTTCCAAACAACCAATCAGAATGTAGGAAATTAGTAAAGTTGGAATTATAATCCAATATCGACGTCATACAAGGCTTATATGTAAATTTTATGAAATTATTTGAACAGTTCTATTTTACATGTTAGTGATGTATATATATTACGATGTATACCAAACAAAATTTGAATCTTTGTAGATTATTTCAATATAGATTTAAATAATTTATGTGCTGCTGGAACAAAACTATTAAAGGTTGTAATGGTATCAGATATTCTGGATCACCCTGTATACCCCCTTAAAACCCACTTTTATATAGTAAAACTGGGGTATACAGGGGTATACCTATTTTTCTTTTTGTTGCTCCAAAACATAGATTGTGGGTACTCGTTAGAACCGCCTCGCTGCGGTTCTAACGTGTACCCACAGCCTATGTTTTGAGCAGAAATAAGAAAAATAACAAATTTTTCCTTTGAAAATTTTCAATTTTTGCTTCTGAAAAAATCTCTGTATATTGCATGGTTTTCGTAATGGTATGTGGCGACTTCCGAGTATTGCATCTGAAGTAGAGGGAGACCCGCGGCCACAAAATGCACCAGAAACGCTAAAATAGTATACTACTCAATAAAAGTCAAGCACTAATTGCTAGAGATCATATGAAGTAAATTTTGATATCTGACGAATGGTTAAGAGGCATTTTAAAAACACTAGTATAAATGACGGTTGAGTGTGGGTTGCCTTGGAGAAAAACTGTCATTGCTTTTAAATAATGGATTCTACTATGTCGTTCACAAAAAGGGTGAGTTAAAAATGGAATTTAAATCTGCAGTAAATTTGTACATGTATGTAGAGACATGTTCACGCATAAATTTGAGCCTGTGCGTGAGAAAACCAACAATCTGCCTATGCGAAAACAAAGACGCAGATCAGCTTCGCGGTGACCGCGAAGCTGATCAGCGCCTTTGTTTTCGCTACACGGATAGTACAATCTCTCTTCTTCTTAAATCCGAAATTTCAAGCTTCTAGCCTGCTTCTGTGACTGTACAGCCTGGTTTGTGTCGGACCTGGTCTGAAACCCAAATTGTTGGTTTTCTCATGCACAGGCTCATTTTTCTTTCAGGCGGGGTTTTGGAAGCAACAGACTTCACGATGGACTATAAAGCTAGGGTAGAATCAGCCATGGAGTTCAAATTTGGCAATTATTCCATGTTTACGCAGGGTGGAAATTCTGGGGGACCAGTCGTGGGACTGATAATAAATATTCTTAAAGGTATGTGTGCCGCCACAATCAAATAATCGTGGTTTCCTTCAAAGGAATTGAAAACTTAAATAAAACGAGTCTGCACAGGATAGGCGGCAAACATGAACACATATTTTATATGTGCAAGAATCGTTCACGATTGTCAAAAAAGGCGTTTTAGATGGTCGAACACAAATCGATTGTTTCGATTGCAAACAGACTTGTTGGCAGTCGAAAACATTTTTTTTTTTTTTGGGGGGGGGGGGTGGGGGGGGCAGTTGAAACGCATTAAATATATATGTTAAAATGGTCGTCTATCCGGTGTGTAATATCTAGATTTTTTTATTTATTTTTTTTTTATTTTTTTACAAAGAATACCGAGATGTACAAAGAGATGTATTAGACTTTAGTTAGACAGGATACTCCCGTCGGTGTTCCTTGATACCTCTCCACAAAGTGTAGCGGAGTGCTTACACATTCACGATTTTCTCTACGATTCACCCGATTTCTCATGGTGAGAAAAATCGTGATGGATCGGGATGAATCGTGGCGATAAGGGGAAATATTCAGCGTCACTACGATTCCAGTAAGGATGACCACGATATTAGTACGGTGTGCTACGAATCAATGACGATTCATGACTGCAACGTTACGGTCAATGAGGATTAACCACGGTGGCACAAGGAATGCTTGTACGGTTCTATATCATCGGGTACTAGTACGATTCACGGCGGTAGCCGTCGTGGCCAATCGTGGAGCTCCGAAGCGAATCCGTGGATGATTCGTAGGACAACCGTACACAATTCGTGGTGAATCGTGAGAGTTCGTGGTGTCAAAGATTCCACGGTTTCTTTACGGAGCTCCACGATTGGCTACGATCTCTCACGAATAGCCGCGAATATAGCTACGGTATCTGTACGAATAAGCACGATTCCGCTACGGTTGCGCTACGAATTAGGCCACGCCCAATAACCACCACGATTCGCCACGATACGCCACGAATGTTTTAAACAGTTTAAAACTTCCGTAGCACTACCGTGGAGTTTCCCGAATCATCACGATTCATCAAGATTCACCACGATTCACCACGGTTCCACTACGAATCACCACGGTACACCACGGTACACGACGATTTTACAAATCGTGGCGAATCGTTGCGGCACCGTAGCCAAAAATCGTGAATGTGTAAACGGGGCTTAGCTGGCTGATCTAGGCTTTTTCGATCATCACGCCCTGCATTCATATTCTCCGAATTCTCTAAGTAGCATAGCGGTCTCTATGGCGCCACTTTTATCTTGCAGTTTTTACAGTACTCATATTGTTGTCTGAGATAGTTTCACAGCGATATGCTCCATTCTTATGTACCTAGCTATAACTCTTTTATTTTATATATTTATATCAGCATTTTCTTTACACAAAATAATATTAATTAGAACTGTTTTGCTTTAAATAACACGTTTTTTTTCTATATGTTGCAAAGACAAATTGTCAGAAGTTTGTGGTATAAACAAGCAGTAAGAAACTCAGACACAATTGCGTTACAAGTGTAGTGGGAGAATGGCCACATCTGTCTTATCCATTCTCAAAATATGCGCTATTCGTGATTGTATTTTATCTGAAATTGCATGACTGTCCCTTTTTACTCCGACACGTTTACCCTACAATCGGCGCCACTACATCCACTTGCTCCGCTTCACATATGTAGTGCAGTCTATTTTCACAGCTCGAATCCACCCACTGGTATGTCGGTGGGAGAAGATACGTGCAGCTTTCGTCCTGATTCACATTTTCGGGATCTCCAGGAAGCCAATCTTTGAACATGTTGAGAAGCGGTTTCTTGCTACTCATCCATACATACTCCCCCTCCACAGCCTTGTCCGTTAGTCCGATATGCCAACCGCCGAGCCCTAGACCTTTTACAACTGTTTTGATATACGAATTCTCGACAGCGTCCTCAATCTCGACCAGCAAACTGTCGAGCAGTTGACATGATAGAACGGCGCCCGCCCAGGTCGTGGTGTCGTGACTAAACAAGTAACACGAATTTCTGTGAGCCACGAAACCATCTTGGCATGCCGTTAATCCTGAAGTAGTAAAAATAAAACTTTGGGCCCAGTTGTTCAAAATTAACGACATCGTTAGTTAACGATTCGTTAAAATTTCAAACATGATTATCACAAATACATTGTTATTTTTTGTTGATAAAATGTGAGAATCCTTTGCCATGCAAAGGATTCTCACATTTGATCAACAAAAAAATAACAGTGTATTTGAGTATATAGTTGGCATTTACTTAACCAGTTGAGGTCTTAACGATGACGGTAACGAAGTTTTGAACAACTGGGCCCTGAGGTGCTTAAAAACTTGCCTGAACCTTCACCCTCACAGACAAGCTAAGAAACGCGTCCGCTAGCACATTTAAAAACCGAAACATAATGGCACAGTTATGAAGTGACTTAAAGAAAAGCTCATTTGCACTAAGAGGAACACACATAGCTCGGGGGCCAAGGATTGAATTTTTGGTTAACCCTACATGATCTTCACCCCAAGTTTTGATGCTTGTTTTAGATAGATATTATGAGTAGATTACTGACGAGGACTGCGTATAAAATTTTAAGCCGGCGAAAGTCGTCAAAATGGTCGTCATTCAAGAGGGTCGCTAAATGATAAATGCAGAAGAGACTTTGGGGATCCTAAATGAAAAAAAGAGACTTACCCATCACTCCATTTCCATTTAGTGATATTACAAAAACGAATAAAAATGAGCAGACAATGATGATGTAGGCCCCCTTGTACACATGAACCATGGTGATCGGCGGGTATCCGATTTCTTTCTGGCTGTTTGCAAGAGGCAAGAGTTTATTTTGACAATAATGATATTTTTAATTCAGAAGCTTTCAAATATTTATCAATTATCAATTTTGAAGCAGGAAACGCTCTCAAAATGCGATAGATAGAAACCTTGGATTGGTATAGATAACGAAAATCGGGGTTATTGTGCAAACTTTTGACCATTTTTTTTTCCAAATAAAGGTTCCTAATTCAGTTATTTCTTATTTGGCTTTTGATTTCGCTTTTTCAGCGATTTTGTTGGATGTAATTTGAACTATGTTATTTAACTTTCGGACCCTGTAGTACACTCACAGTCCAGCTATCCTTGTTTGATCTTTTCCAACCCAACAAAGTGACAATATGCCATAAATACAGTTTTACCCAGACCAGCATGGCTGATGATGTGACATGTCAATCTAAGCAGGTCAGAGAAGAAACCTTTTTCGTACATGTATATAACAAATATTTGTTTTCCACTTTTTCAGGTTTAAAATTTAGCGGAGACGACTTATCGAGCACAAAGAAAACAGTGAATGCATTGCATAAAATTATAGAGGCCATAAAGTTAGCATATGCTGACAGATATCAACTGGGAGATCCAGCATATGACAACAATACAATAGCGGTATGTATTCTATACGAGGTGTGTTGTAAATGTGCTAAATGTTAGGTGCCGCGTTAATTCGAAAACCGCGTTATAAAAGAACGCGTGTAAGCGCTAAATAAGCAGTATTCTGAATCTGAATCGTGACACGCCAAATGACATTATTTCACCAGGGGGTTCGGATGGGGGGAGAAATTAGTCTCTAGAACGCACGAGTGTGGCAAACTTGGACACACAGTGCCAAGAGTCAGCCTTGCTTTCGTCCTAATCACCAATGGGGCTGGTTAAAGGGACACTTGATTTGAATCTCTGGTTTTCTTGGAGTTGTGCTCTATTGAGTCCACCCTATGGTTTATGTGATTTGCAATTAAAACCCTTATCAGAAATTCGTTATTTATGCTCAAAATATCATGATGTAAAAATATGACGGAACTTCACAAACAGTCCCGGTATATAAAAAAAAAAAACTTTTTAAGCTAACCTTTAACAAAAAACACTGGTCCCGAGGTTATGAAACTTATTTCATGCTCATCTCAGCTGAGCTTAAAATTTTGAATGCTCATAGTTACTGAAATAGGCCAATTAAATGGGAATTTCAGGTTTAGATAACAATATCCCTGCTTATAAATGTTAAAATGCGAACAGTTGTTGGCATTTTAACATTTATTAGCAGGATAAATTTTAGTCTCAGCTGAGCTGAGCATAAAAAGTTTTATAAACTCGGGGCCTCATTGAATTAGCTCTATTTTCTTTTTCATTTTTAGTTATTAAAGAAAATGCAATCAGAAGACTACGCCACTTATTTACGTCGACATATCGATGCTGTCGAGACCCATAATGTCGACTATTACACTAGTGTCGGCGGGGAGTACAGAGAGACAGACGGGACGTCACACGTGTCGGTGGTGAGCCCGTACGGAGACGCCGTGTCAGTGACGTCAACTATAAATTATTAGTAAGTTATGAACTTTTGATGTCGTTTTATCTAGGATCTATGATATTTAGCCGAATCCTTGCAAAACCAATACTTGGCAGTCCAAATCCAAAAAAGTGGCTTAGTTTTGGTTTTGTTGGCATTTTTGAGTACATTATTCTACCTATGCTCATAATATTCTTTGGCATGTGCCCAAACTCGTACGGGTGGATGCCAAGTCTGTAAATGACCCTGGGCCACAGAACAAGGTCAAAGGTCAAACGAGTGCAAAATAGCAAAAATCTGTAAAAATGAAAATAGACATTATTGTTTTGGAAAATAATGGACTTATTATAGGTAACTTGTACTCATGTCATTCCTTGATATGTGTCCAAAGACATAGAGGTGGATGCCAAGACTGTAAATGCTCCTGGGTGACAGAATTAGGTCAAAAGTCAAATGAGTGCAAAATAACAAACACCCGTTACAATAAACAAGTATTTATTAAATCAAACATGAACTGACTAAAGGCAACATGTGCTTATTTTATTCAATGACAAGTGTTTTAACTCATATGGGTATATTCCAAGTCTGTAACTGCCCCTGGGTCACATAATTAGGTCAAAAGTCATATGAGTGCAAAAATATCAAAACCTGTTATGATTACTAATAGTCTTCTAGCTACCCATACCCCCTTACCCCAGGGGGAATTTTCTACACTATGATTTTCTAATTTAAGTACATTGAAAAAGCTATCAGACACTGTTTTCTGCCAGTGGAAGCATTTGCATTTTCTATGTTCTATTAAAGTACTCTAAATATTCATTTTTTGCGTTTTTATAATGGGGATACACATAGAAAATTGAAAATATCTCAATTATTTGTAATCCTTGACCATTGAACTTGGTCTCATATTAAAGCTTAGACATAGCCCTTTCTTCCTATGATAAGTAATGGGAAATATCTAATTTGCATATTCATGAATTTTCATTAAAACTTTAAAATAAATAAAAAGAAACAATTAAAAATCAATTATCCCATAAAAACTAATGTCATGCCTAAACTTTTATTATTGTACCAATAATACTATTTGACAAATTTGTTGATGACTCATGTGCCTAAATAATAATTATCTCATTTGCATTTTCATTAATATTAATGAAAATGACGAAAATCAAGATATACAAAGGGAAAGTCAATTGCCATTTGAAGGGTTTAGGGTGGAATATCTAAAGGATGTAACTTGCACCCTTAGAACAAATGCTCATGGGTGCCAGTTTGGTCATAGGATCTCTTTATTGCCCATGTGTGTCACGTAAAATCATAGAGTGTTCACCCCCACCTCTAATAAGCAGAGGAAGTAGTGTGGTACACCTATATTACCACATGTTTCTTGGCTACTGATAGCAGAAATATGTATCAAATTATTGGTTTGACAATGCTTGATAACCATGTAATAAGATTTAAATATCAAACTGACTTCCTGGTGTTCAAATATTAATGAGAACTTTATATATTAGAAAAAAAGTCACAGAAAAATGGAGTATACCAGCACAATTGCTATATTTCGTCAACCAAAAGCCCTAGAGAGCTTAAATTGGTACCAAATGATTGCTATGACAATGTTCTATAATCCGTAATAAGATATATAAACAAACTGGCTATCTTAATGCTCAATATTAAAGAGAACTTCAGATATTAGAGAAAAATAATAGATAAATGAAGAAGGTCTACCAACAAAATTGCTTATATCTCAGCAACCAAAAACTCTAGAGAGCTGAAATTTATATCAAATGATTGATATGATAATGGTTTATAATAATGTGATAAGACACAGAAAGAATGTGACTTCCTTGGCGTTCAAATCTTGATGAGAACTTTCAATATTAGAGAAAAATCACAGAACAATGGAGGGGGTATACCTACAGAAATGCTTATAGCTCAGCAACCAAAAGCCATAGAGAGCAGAAATTGGTATCAAATAATTGCTACTAAAACATTCTAAAACCACGAAATAAGATGTATAAATAATCAGACTTTCGTTTTGTTCGAATATTGATGAAATCTTTATGAATATAATATAAGAGAAAAATCACAGCAAATGGAGGGTTTATACCTACAGAAGCGTTTGTATCTCTGCAACCAAAAGCCATAGAGAGCAGAAATTGGTATCAAATGATTGCTGTGACAATATTCTATAATCATGTAATATGGTATATAAACAAGCTGACTTCCTTGTTTCTCAATTCTTTAAGAAAACTTAAGATATAGGAGAAAAATCAGTGGCAAACGACGGGGGTATACCAGTAAAATTGCAAATATCTCAGTGACCAAAAGCTCTAGAGAGCTGAAATAGGTATCAAATGATTGCTATAATAATGTACTATAATAGTGTAATATGAGGCATAAATAATCTGACTTTCTTCTTGTTGTTGGATAAATGATGAGAACTTTAAATATTAGATAATAATCTCAGAAAAGTAGAGGGGGTATACCAACGGAAACGTATATATCTCAGCAACCAAAAGCCATAAAGAGCAGAAATTGGTATCAAATGATTGCTATGACAAATTTCTATAACCATGTAATAAGGTGTATAAACAAGGTAACTGTCTTGTGTCTCATATATTTAAGAAAACTTAAGATATAGGAGAAAAATCAGTGGCAAACGAAGGGGGTATACCAATAAAACTGCTAATATCTCAGTGACCAAAAGCTCTAGAGAACTGAAATAGGTATCACATGATTTCTATAATAATGTTCTATAATAGTGTGATAAGACGCATAAATAATCTGACTTTCTTGTTTTTCGAATAGCGATGAGAACTATAAATATTAGATAATAATCAAAGAATAATAGAGGGGGTATATCAACAAAAACGTATATATCTCAGCAACAAAATGTCATAGAGAGCTGAAATTGGTATCAAAATATTGCTATGACAATATTCTGTAATGATGTGATCAGGTATATAAACAAGCTGACTATCTTGTTTCTCAAATATTTAAGGAAACTTAAGATATATGAGAAAAATCCTTGGTAAACAAAGGGGGTATACCAATAAAACTGCTAATATCTCAGTGACCAAAAGCTCTAGAGAACTAAAACTGGTATCAAATGATTGCTAGGATAATATTCTATAAACATGTTGTGAGACACACAAACATTCTGACTTTCTTGTTTTTCGAATATTGATAAAAACTTTAAATACTAGTGAAAAACCACAGAAAAGTGGATGGGGTATACCAAAAAAATGTTTTATAACTTTGCAACCAAAATATCTAGAGAGGTGAAATTAATATCAAATAATTGCTATGATAATGTTCTATAAACATGCGATATGACAAATGAATAGTTTGACTTTCTTGTTGTTTGAATATTGATGAAAACGTAAAATATTTGATTAAACTCACAGAAAAATAGAGGGGGTATACCCATGGAAACGTTAATATCTCAGCAACCATAAGTCCTAAAGATCTGAAATCGGTATCAAATGATTGTTATGACAATAATGTATAAACATGTAATAATATATATGACCAAGCAGACTATCCTGTTGCAAAAAAATTAGAAAACTTAAGATATAAGAGAAAAAACACAGACAAATACAGGGGAGTGTATCAATAAAATTGAAAATATCTCAGCAACCAAAAGCTGCAGATAGCTATAATTGGTATCAAATGATTGCTCCGATCATATTCTATACACCATTGATACAAACAGTACCTAAAAGAACTTTATCCCCATCAGAACACCTCTGACACTGATTTTTATACAGGCAATTGTAAAAGGGCATGGAAATAAGCATTTTTTGCACTAAAGTGACCTTTGACCTAAATCTGCATTACTTTGTTGTAACAATTGTAACTGATTACACCATACAAATGCATTAGATGTAATTTGGGGCTTTTTTTACAAAAAAAAAAAATGAAAATATTTCATAAGATACTGCTATAATGTTGAAATATCTCAAATTTTGCACTTAGTTGACCTTTGACCTATTTTGGGGACTCTGGGGCATTTTCAGACTTGGCATCCACCCTAGGGTGTATTGTTACACATTAAGGTACACATTAGGCATGGATGCCAAAATGTACTCAAAAATGCCAACAGAAAAATATTTGGGGGGCTTGGGAGGCCAACTACAAAAAACCATTCGAGAAAAGAAAAAAAATGAACTTCAACAGAATGGAAACGGCACGCGTTATGTCGTCCTTGTCATACTCTCTCAGTTGGCTCGGTGTGGTATGACCTGTGACACGCTGAAATGCTGAAATGCAGATATTTTAACAGGTTTTGCTCTTTGTTTGGGGTAACTTATAAGTGTAATCATTCATATTATGTTTGAGGTCTAATGCAAACGGCAAAGTTAAGTGAATATTGCATATAATGTAGATGATCGTATTTGTTTCTCATCATGAAAACACATCCGTGTAATGTATACCCCCTTGAACTCCACATTTATATAGCAAAACTGGGGCAAAACTGCCCATTTTTTCTTATTTTTGCTCCAAAAGATAGATTGTGGGTACTCATCAGAACCGCCTCGGCGAGGCGGTTCTAACATGTACCCACAATCTATGTTTTAGCAAAAATAAGAAAAATATCATTTTTTCCGCTGAAAATTTTCAATTTTTAAAGCTAAAAAAATCTCTGTTTTTTGCAAATTTTCGTAATGTTCTGTTTTCAGTTTTGGCAGTATGATAGTATCAAATTCTACAGGGATTATATGGAACAATGAGATGCAAGATTTTGATACATCACCAGAGGTACCAAAGTATTAACAAATTTCGAATGAGATATTATCACAAATGTTTTCTAATACTAAAGCCCCTGGGGGTCTAACGTGAACGCTGAATCCCCTGACGTTCTATTTACTTAACTCTGTCCCTTTAACTCATTTAAGCCTGGCGTCCCTTTTATGGGACATAGGCAAACAGAATAGCCCCAGATGTGACGCCGCAGAATGCGGCGTCCCATCTGGGGCCATTCTGTTTGCATAGAGAATTTTCATCGAAAATTTTAATAAGATTTTAAAAACACTCCAGACGCCCCTAAAAATGAAAGTGGACTGACCCAATTGATAACAATGGGAAAATCCATTCGTCAAGTATGGGTTAATATGGTTACAGCTGCTAAGAAACGCAAACTGTGGCATTATGTTGGCTAAGTGGTCTGCATTGCATTTCTTGTTGTAGGACATATCACTGGTGATGGACCCTGCTCTGTGTTTGTTTATTTTGTTATGAGGATGTAGATCTATATATATATATGTATACGTAAATATATTTCAGGAGTAAACCATTGACACTACAACATTTTCATCATTTTCAGGATTCCCCCAACCTGGTGGCCCCAGGCAGGAGGCCCCGGTCCTCTATGAGCCCGGTTATTGTAGTGGATAGAAACACGGGTAAGGTGAAGCTGGTCACTGGGGCCGCGGGAGGCAGTAAAATTTCAACCACCACAGCACAGGTAGATAACAATGTAAACAATAATGCCCTAGTCATTTGTAACCACGGCCCCCACCCCCCAGGGAATAGCGGGGACTTTGACTTTTGGTCCAGCAAAAGCAGCCTGCTCTATTTTCATTTCACGGCCCTTTTTGCCTATATAAAGCAAACCCCGGGTATTTCCACCACACTGCCATGACAAACTGGTCAAAGTCCCGCTCATTCCACGGCTATCCCCCGCCCACCCCGGAGTAGGGGCCGTGGTTACAAATGACTTGTACATAATAGGCTGGAAACTGTCGATTGTTTTGAGCAAATACACGGAGACTCAAATCAAGTCAGTTTTTATATTAGCATAAAGCCCCGTCAAAGTCACCACTCATATGCACATACAATTTCACAAAAACAGACACAAATACACTGAAGCACAAATAGACCCTGTAATATATGCACTCAAGGATCTCTGACGGTGGTAATGGGAGCCATAATGTATAGCTGCCTCAGATTTTGATAAAAATAAATGTTGGTCAAATGTTTCTGTTTTTGTATGCATGTTTGCTGGTAGTCCATAGTTTATGATATTGGATCGAGGTTCTTGTTTCTAACGAAGTACTGCTTTATTTTTGGGTTAAAATGGGTATATTTTGTATTAAACATATAGAAAAATAGAAAAGTATTTATTTAACATTGTTCCCCCCCCCCCGAGTCCCAAGAAATCCCTTTGCATATGAATGTATTGTCATATTATACATAATATATGTGAATGGCGTTCTGGGACTCGGGGGGGGAACAGTACCCTACAGCCCAAAATGTTATCTCAGTACTAGAGCCCAATTATGTGAACGTGTTTTTAACTTAAAATTAAAAAGAAAACAAAAAGCAGTTAGGTTGTATGCCATATATAAAGTATAAAAAATGGATATATACATTTGTTTCGAAAATTAACCCCAATCTGTTTGATTTATAACCACTTTTATGTTCCATTCTCCAGAAAATGAGGGTACTGTACATTCTGTGGAACAAACTTTTGTAATCATTCTATACTAATATTGTCCACTTGTTTACACGGCCAATAACCTCTTGCACCACAAACAGTAACATTGGTGGACTGCTTTCCTATTTTTTTTAAATGTATTAACTTCCAAATCAACAACTTTTCAGTCAGGTCGGTACGATGCCACCACTGTCTAGGTATTAGCCAGTACCACGGGAACGTAAAATGTCTTTGTCATTGGTACAATACAGCGACGTTAAGTTTCAAATCACCAACTTTAAGGGTGTTTACTCAATTTTCCATTCATTCTCAAAAAAGTACATTTGCTTATTATATCACGTTCGGCATCAAAACAAGAACCTTTCAGTTCTTTAATGAAATTGAATCTAAATAGAGGCCCTGGGTTTGATACAATCGTGGGGAGTCGTGCTGTGCCCGAGACACACTATACCCCCCTTGAGTACTTGGTACAAGAAGTAATACGTGGCTCAATCCCAAAATGATTGAAAAAATGTTCCTATTAAAGGATGCTCGGCCATAATCTAATCAAATCAAAAATAACTTTTATGATAATAATCACTTCAACACAACCATTTTTTTTGAAACGAGACACATGTAAGACAAGCCAAGTTCTGTTTGCGGGTGTGCCTGGAGTTTTTTCTCTGGGTTCTCATGTTTTCGTCCACCTACTGTTTGGTAAATCTCATACAAGCTGAAATAATCTTGAAAGAGACATTAAAGCGAATCAGAAAAATAAATACGTTGAAGGCCGTGTTGTAACAGGTTTATACAGGTAAATAAATATTCATGCAAGGTTGCTCAGTGTGACCAAGTTTTGTCACAATGGGCCGTGTCTGGAGAATTTTTTTTTTTTTTATGTTTTTTTTTTTTTGTTTTTTTTTTTTTTTGTTTTTTTTTTTTTGGTTAAGATCGAACTCTAATCAAGCTGTGCAAGACATAGAAGATGGATTGAAGTTTTGTTCATTAATGACACAATTCTGAGTAGCTGGCTGGTCATCGCTGATCTGGGTATAAGGTTTTGCATATAACAGATAGCAGGTTTTCATATGAGTTAACAGCGCCTTGTATAATGTTTGGTAGTACTTAGACAATAATATTATACAGGTAACTGCAAAAGGTTTGTACCCAAAATGTTGACGTCGTAATATTTCAATTTTATTTCAATGGCATTATGCATGTTTTTCGCACTTTACACAGTGTTGCATGCACAAAATATGATACAATAGTGGAATTAAAGGACTACAAGCAAGGAAAAGCGAAAAATTAAATTTTTCTCACATATGAAATTTTGACCCCCACCCCCGCTAAAATGGCCTTTTTTACACTATTTGGAGGAAATAGTCAAAACTTTTAATAGTTATAGGTTCAGAATACATTGGGCTTTTGCCCTAATCATGAAATAGCACCACCAGAGCCTTTGAGACATTGTTATGGTATTTTGAAAACGAGGCATAAAAAAACCCTAAGAATGTCACAGATTCTTGTAAACTTGGTGTAGGCTCATAACATTTAAGGCCCATATACAAGATCCGGGATGTTGAAGGTCCGTGGCTTTAAGAAACTCGCATTTTCTTTCCTATTCGTTTATGAATGTAAAACCTAACAATCATAACGACGCACTCATTACCAATAGAAATGGGGAGAAAGTGTGATTACATGAATGATGCTGTCAAATATGGCCATTTAACAATGACTAAATTGTCTTTCCGTTAGATTATAGCCAGAACACTGCTGCTAGACCAGGGGTTAGAAGAAGCCACTGATGCCAAGCGCTTCCATCACTCCCTCTATGGAAATAATCTATATTTAGAAAAGGGTTTTCCAGAGGTAGGCTTAATTGTTATTCAACGAAAGTCTTGAGAAAATGTGGGAAGGTGAATTGGTATTAGCCGTTGACCGTGGGCGTAAAACTTTATCATAAATAGTCAAAGAATAAAATTATTATGTCTAGAAATACTCAAAACCCCTAAGCAAAAATAACAACAGCAAATGATAATATGCACGTTTTTTCGTCCAAGCAAAAAAAAAAAAAAAACAAACAAACAAAAACAAAACAAAACAAAAAAACAATAGCAAATGATAATATGCACGTTAGTGTACGGTGGTCATTGCATGGTCGTCAAACGCAATAAGCTTCAATCTTGTTTGTTTAAATTGATACTTAACGTCCCAGTCAACAACAATGGTCATGTCGGGACGTTGCCTCCATTTTGGGGACTTTTACCACACATTAGGATGTCATAACACTCAAAATGTGCTTCATAAATATAACCGCCCAAGCAAACCGATAAGGCTTATTTGTATGGCTGGTTTGACTAAACCACAAGCCTCAATCAGTTGAATCGACTGAGAATATGAAAGAAAAGATATTAAAACTATTCAAATTCATCTAGATAATCTTAATCAAAATGATCAGTCTTATTTTTTCTTGCACACCAGATAGAAATTTCCACACTTTTTGCCTGGGTGATAAAATTGCATCTCACCCAGGTGTTCTCACCCAGGCTAACAAATTACGCAAAACCTTGAAATAAACCAGATTTTGGGGGTAGTTGTGCAAGAAAAAGAATCTAATATGGTGTTCTGTTCTAGATGGAAGTTTCCAACCCTCGGGATGACCGTGCTGAGCGGAACCTCGGCGTAGCCTCGGTTCCGCTCAGCACGGTCATCCCTTGGGTTGGAAACTTCCATCTAGAACAGAACCCCATATAAGATTCTTATACTCTATTTGCAGGACATTCTCTCAGGACTTAATACTACTATTTTCTCTATTTGCAGGATATTCTCTCAGGACTTAATACTACTATTTTCTCTATTTGCATGATATTCTCTCAGGACTTAATACTACTATTTTCTCTATTTGCAGGACATTCTCTCAGGACTTAATACTACCAAGAAACATAATGTGATACGAGATAGTAATGACTATATGGCTGTAGCTGAGAGTATAATTACTGACCAAGACGGTGTCATACAAGGTTATGCTGATCCCAGAAAACCTCCGGGGAAAACTAGCTATATGTATAAATTTGATTGGGAAACAGATGCATAATATCGCGTGGTCCAATCGCTAGAAAATCTGTTCAGGGATGATGACTGAGAAGCTGTAAAAGTTATGCTGAAGCTTTGAGTTTTACTATATATGCAGATAAAAAATTGCGGCGGTCAGTAATTTTGCTGAACAGATTGCATATTTGTCGTTCGGATAGGCATGAAGCTGGTTTAGTGGTTTTCAAATTTACAAAGCTATAATACAGTGACGGTGTCCTGACGACTCGGTAAATCAGAATTTTGACATCGCTCCTGAGAAGAGAAGATGCATACCAGGGCTGCCTAATAGGCCTAAGAATATAGTGGTGTGCTTGGAGTCAATGTAGCAAAAGAAAATGGGTGTTCTTTACCTGTGAGATTACGCCGCAGGTTAAGAGGTTCTTTAAGCCCCGTTCTCACTGTCCCGGTTCTACCCCGGTTCGCCCCGGCGAAGACAAGCCGATATACCGTAATAAACCGGGGAACGATTAACCCCGGTGGCGTCCCGGTTCATCCCGGTCCCACCACGGTTATGCCCCGGTGTTTGCCGGTATTAAAAATGTTATCAATCGGGGTGAACCGCGACGGCACCGGGGTGCATCGGAATGCCGTGGCGGTACCGGGGAGCTAAAACCGGGGCAGTGAGAACAAGCTTTAATTTGATTTTCATGTGCATAAATGGAAACAAAATGAATGGACTATGTAGTGACTACCCATGAGGCCATTTTTTCCCCTTGCATCAAGGGACTCAGATGCAAAGTGACATGGTTGAGTGTGTTTGTTAACAGACCCTATAAAGCGTGTTCATAAAGCTATTTTTAAATGAGCCTGTTCGTGAGAAAACCAACAGTTTGGGTTCCGATCAGGTCCGACACAAACTGGGCTGTACAGCCACAAAAGACAGAAACTTGAAATTTCGGATTTAAGAAGAAGAGGGATTGTACTTTCCGGGTAGCGAAAACGAAGGCGCTGATCAGCTTCGCGGTTACCGCGAAGCTGATCTGCGCCTTTGTTTTCGCATATGCAGATTGTTGGTTCTAATGCAGCGGCTGAAATAGTGGCAGTCCATAATAACTTGTCATAATTACATGTATTATCATTGCGAGTGAAATATTTTAGAACTGCAAGAGCACGTGGCGGCATAATGAACTACATAAACCCCAAAGACACTACTGTAGAAACAAACACCATAATGATTATTTCCAACATCATGAAGCCCGCGGTCATACTGACATTGAGTGTCATTAGTATGAACGCATGCTCATTCTGGTGTTTTACAATGACTATTTTAGATACAAAAAAAAATCATGTTGTTTTCTCTCATTTATCTTGCCTAACCCATGGATTCTGTGTACGGCTAACTCAGTATCGCATCATTTTCGACGTTGTAACCAAATACATCGATCTGGAAAATATACTCCGCAAAAATGTATTTGTGTTCAAACTTTCAGGTAGTGATAAATAAAATGATCTAAAAGGTGTCTAAATTACCGTATTCGTTCTAATTAGCGCACAGGGCGCTAAACTTTTCAAAATAATTTTAAGTAATGGTAACAAAATATCGTTCTAATAAGCGCACAATTCGAACTAAAAAGCACATTAACTGATAAAATAGTCATGTCAAAATAATCAATGATGATGCCACTAAAGTGTTCCAATCGTTTCAAAATAGTGTTTGAATATATAAGATTGAATTCTAATGTGGTTAATACGGTATTTTTGAGTGAAAATTGTGTAAAATACCAATATGCTAGACGAGCAGTGTGCGCTTATGCACGAGTATTTCGGAAACGGCCAGGTTGTGCGCTTATTGGAGCATGTGCGCTAATTAGAACGAATACGGTATATCACTTTTTTTTACTCAGAAAAAGTTCAAAATCTCCCTAAAATGAAAACATATGCTGATCATTTAAAAAAAAAACGTCCCTGCGATGACAAAAAAATCTCCCTGGTGCCTTTCAAATTGATGTAAATATCCTTTTGAAAAAGAATGCAGTGGAATATGTATATATACATAACATGTACTTATATTAAATTGCAGTACTGTTATGAGCATTTTGAGTCTTCATGGATGTGATTGCCTTTCCTTCCGTTTTTTTAAACATACTTTCTAAATTTCTCATAAAGCATATTTGAGCTGCTGCATAAGAAACCAACAAAATGCCGCATGATAGGCGAAATCAGCTGTATTGTGATTGCACAGCTAATCAGTGTATATGTATTCGCTACACATACCTATAGAACAATTCCTCTGCTTCTTCAATCCGTAATTTCAAGCTCCTAATCTACTTTTTGTAATAGTTCAGGCCGGACTGTGTCGAAGCTGATCGAAAACTGTGAGAGCTCAGGTAAGACGGAAAACGTGTATATTCAAAAGGGAGAACGTGCATTTTATAAATTTAAACACTGACTTTACATCATTTAAGATGTAGACAGGCTGAAACCCAATGAAAAAGAGATTCACACATCCGATGTTTCGAAAAGTGGTGCCACAAGGGTTGTTGTGTGCAAAAGTTGTCTGATGTGTATCTCCACATAAAAAAAAAAACTTATGTTCGTGCCAACTGAATTAAACATATTCATGACTTTAACCTTTGTCAGGCACATCGATTTAACTGGTTAATGTATTTTAGGGACCCAAAGACACCTCGGGTATCTCTTTCAAATATTTTTTTGTGTTGATTTCTACAACGCCTAGTTGCATATCACACAATCATCTGACATTTCAAATGTGCAGCTGAACACGAAGAGATTATATAGGCTACAAAGATTTTGTTACTGGGTGGCCTATACTATAAAACTACAATTAACTTTTATTTCTGGATTTTCTTTCTTTTGGCAAAATTTTGTTTACTGTTTTTATCATTACGATTTTTTAATAATCTAAATTTACGTTCAGCATTTGAAAAATGCCACTTTACTTTGAAATAATATTCAAGGGAAACAATTCGTTTTAAAAAAAATGCTTTGAACAAGTAATAGCTTTTACATTGTCAAACTGTACCTCGCATGTGTTATACATGTGAGTATTCAGCGACGAGGTGTTGATATAAGAATGAATAAATATTTCTGGGCATTTAAACCTTCGAATGAATGCGAATCATGCAATTCCCAGATGTTATCGCGGGAAAATCTCATTTATTGGTAATTTTATGACAATATTTTGAATGTTTATGTTAAAGTTATTTTCATATCAGAATCCCGTCTACACTTCGTATACTGTTCATAACACTTGAATAATTGACATTCTGTCATAGCTACTCTACCATAATTTCAATTATTTTAGAGGCAAGCGTGATGATCTAGTGGCTAGAGACGGCCTCCAAATCGAGTGGTCGAACATGCCCCCCCCTCCCCCCCCCCCCCCACTCTGCCCATGTCGAATTCGAATAGCCGCTGTTCTTGAGACGCATTTAATATTAAACTTCAATCCCCGCAGTTCACTTCTTAAATCTAGGAAACGCGCACGGCTGTCTTCGTCCGTCCGACATGAGTGAATTGTAATTGTTTTGACTGGAACATGATAATGTTTTGCATACGGCTAAGTACATGCACAGTATGTTAACTTATTACGTAATCAATGTACAACAATCGGATGTCGATCGTGTGTAAACAATGATTACACATATTCGTTTGTTACATGTTTATGGAAATCTTTATAATTTGAGGTTTCATCTCGGAAAAACTGTGTGACATAATATGGTTTAGCTACGGTCGCCTGAATAGGGTAAGTTAGAAGTATTTTCGTATGTTTTTTGTGTTTTAATTCTTTTGTTCAATGATAAACTCACTGCCCAGGCAAACGGCTCGTGGCCGACTGATCGCTTACATGTCGAGTTTTTAAACGTAAAAGGCCATATATCTATCTTTATACTAGTGAATGAAATAGGTATTTTAGTTATCTAGAGGTTGTTCAAAGGATTCTATCAGATTCCTCCGAGAAAAGGTTCTAAATTGATTCTAAAAAAACACCCACTACAAACCTAAAGTTTTCCCATTTTTTGACTGCAAGGTGTACGACTTAATGATTTTATATGATGCAGTAATGTACCATTTCCTGCAGTTAATGCATCCGTTCTTGCAGTAAATGCATCCTTTTATTGCAGTTTATGTACCCGTTATTTCGCTCACTATGTCTGATACTACTTACTGAACCACTAATAATAACTTTGGTAGCCACTACAACTTTTACGCACTCTTTCGTTTCCTTTCTTCAAACATGCACGAGTTTCGTTGACCATTAAAATAAGATTTTCATTTTATGTTAAACCAAACCTGAGTAAAGGTATGATTTGGAAAATATTATATATGACCTATTTATGAACTCTTTCTAAGAAGACCATCTGATTACTGTTAAACTATTTTGGTTTGAGCCTGCCCAGGAAAAGTGGTTAAAGTCAAACCATCCATGCATATTATAAGCCTTTGTGGCTAACTTGGGTGGTTATATTTTAAGTACGTGTTGGATGTCATCACATCCTCATTTTGGGTTAAAGTCTCATAAAATGGAGGCAACGTCCCGACATGACTTTTGCTGTTGACTGACATCAATTCCAACAAACAAAAGCATTCTAGGAAACAATGAGATAATATTATAGGGTTATCGCACTGATATCAGTGAATATTGTCCCGAGTTGGGATATCGAAGGACGCGAGCTTGCGAGCGTCCGTAGATATCCCAACGAGGGACAATATTCACCGATATCAGTGCGATAACCCTTTTATTATATAGCTATAAATATTTCCGTGTCATGTTTTATGTTTTGTTGAGAGTAAACAGTAAAAAATTTAAATATCTACACAAAAGCTGCGATAATATCCAAAGGTGATATCATTTTTGAACTAGTGCAATATCAAATGATATCACTTTTGCACTGTTATTTTTCAGAAGCAAATTTTGCAATTGAATCATTATTTCTGACATTTTTTTTCTTTTTTCGGCTAAAATTGCTTAAATCTGAAAGTGTCAAATTTCAGTTGACGTTTCGGACCGGTATGACGTCATTTTCCACGCGACGTCAGATGAAGATGGCGTCATTAGAGCTGACGTCCCAAATCAACTATTTTGCAAGATGGCCCTAAAGTAAAAATAATGGCAAGAATTTACATTAAGATTTTTTTCGCTTTTAACAAAGTGTGCAATATCAAGTAAGTGTGCCGATATCGTCTGATATCTGCACACTTGTTACTCGGCTTTTATCCCTATGTTTTAATCATTTGATATTTATAGCTATATAATAAAATAGAGTTATTGCACTCATATCGGTGAATATTGTCCCGAGTTGGGATATCGAAGGACGCGAGCTTGCGATATAAATATCTGCTTCTCATATTTGATATTTTGTTGAGAGTTAGCGTAAAAAAATTAAATATCTACACGAAGGTCGCGATAATATCCATAAGTGATATCATTTTTGCACATTTTGCAATTGAATCAATATTGCTGACATTTTCTTTTTTTCGGCTTAAATTGTTTAAAATTGAATCTGAAAGTGACAAATTTCATCTGACGTTTTGGCCCGGTATGACGTCATTTTCCACGCGACGTTAGATGAAGATGACGTCATTAGAGTTGGCGTCCCAACTTTACAGTTTTGCACGATGACCCTCAAGTCAAGAATTTGGCAATGTTTCATAAAATGAATTTTTCGTGTGCAACATCAAGTAAGTGTGCAGATATCGCCCAGGATGGGGAGTTTGGAGATTTCCCCCCCCCCCCCCACCTCGTTTTTTTTTCTTCGGTGTTAATCTAGATTATGTAGATTTTGCCGGTGGCATCTTCCACCTCTGTAATGTGCGACGAATTGCCTGAAGAAAGTGAACACATCCGTTTGTTTTCGCCTAGATATTAAAAAGCAATTGGTACAGAACAGATACACCGCAGATAGGAATGGAACGTAGTACATACGTCGCAGATACGTCACGCGTACATTTTATACGCCATATATACGGCATACGTAAGTAGAACATTCGCCTTGATGCGCCGTACATACGAAAGTGAAATTTCATAGGAATACTGATACGTCACTGATACGACGCGGGAACGTAGTAAGAACGTCAGACGCACGTGCAACATACGTCGCTCGAATACGGCTCAGACCTCGTCGTATCGAAAATCTCATAGATACGCGATCGATAGGCCGCTGACACGTGAATGTGTGACAGAGCTATTAAAGACAGTTTGCACCAGTTCCGCCGATGGTGTTCCGGTGAAACCCCGGTTCCGGTGAAACCCTGGATTTTGCCTGAATAACCCGTAGTTGTTGCGATTACTGAAGGTTTATGCCGGATTATGACGGTCGAGCCCTGGGTATCACGGTTTGTTCTGGTGTATCCCCGCTGTTGTCCGTTTTTTGACATCCCTCCTAGTTCGCCCCGGTTGCATTAAATATTTAATAAAATCGTGAAGGCTCCCCGGTAAGCCCGGTTTACACGTTCACGATTTTCTGTACGATTCACCACGATTCACCCCGATTCACCCAAAACGAACCACCACGGTACATCTCGGTACACGACGATTTTACAAATCGTGGCGACTCGTATTGCCACCGTAGCTAAAAATCGTGAATGTGTAAACAGGCCTTTACCCCAGTTTGCCACGGTAGCGCTACGGTTCTGTCACGGTTCATCCCGGCTTATCGAAAGTGAAAGTGAAAACGCACAGAATGTGCAAACAGCACAAATATATTTGCTTTGCTTGAGAAACCCTGCAGGGGCTTTCCATTCGAAGATCACACAGAGCAGACTACACATGATATGCTGACAAAAACACGTTGGTCAATGTTATTTTAATAGTAGTATTGTCCACTAATTTTAATCGCATATCATTACCCGGTTACGCATTCTCATAGTCAGTACAGACGACTTACTTACATATACAGTTCTTCGCTTAGAACTGCAATTTTATAAGCGGCACCACGGCCGTGACTGAACTACCTTTGACACTGCTACATTGTATAAGCCGAAAATAAACAGGTTATTTCAACAAGCGTGAAAAATGTGTTTATCCATGTTTGAAAATGTTGACACCTGGACGGACGAGCGCACTCGGGGATGCCGAAAAGAGTTTGATTCTTTAACCTAGCGTTTTATCTTTTACCTCAAGTGAGTTAAAACAGCAATTTAGTGATTTTTTTTCTGTATATTAATTCCGTGAATCAATAAACTGATATCTGTGGTCAGCATAAGGTTTTGAAAACTGCACGGTAGAGACCAAAGACAAGTTTATTTATTGTAAAATACTTTGATCTAAACGCATCTACTGCAGCTAAAAGAATTTTCCATCACTGAAAATGGTACATCGACTCATCATGTAATGGTACACTCTTTCCATTAGGAATAACGGAAAATGGGACACTCGAAAATACAGCAGGCCGTCTATTTGTCGGAAGTTTTCCCTATTATGTAAAATACCACAACCATATCAATTAAACATTGATGAAATAGGGTATTTATGGATTACATTTAAACCATACATCTTTGGAAAAACACACTGTTCTCACAAAGCGGGTCTGTTTTAGCGCAAGTTCTGTCTGTTAAACAATGTCTTTGGAACGAGTTTTACAATTTTATGCTGTTTTAAGATTCAAAAATGTGAAAGAGACGTCAACTTTACCTGGGCTGATTCTCCAGACGCCAATCAAGTATAATTTTTAATTTCCAAGTGCGAAACGCTTTGACAAACGTGTAACAAACGACAACTAGATATACACGAATATGTGTAATCATTGTTTACTCACAATCGACATCCGATTGTTGTACATTGATTACGTAATAAGTTAACATACTGTGACATGTAACCAGTCCCTGTAACCAGCACATATAAAACTGCGTGAAACCAAGCCGAAACATTGACTGGGGCGTAAAGTACAAATAAAGTAATAAATCAAACATACAAAAACTATTTTTTCGCAATTTTAAGGGGGGGGGGGGGGGGGTTCGCTATATATTTTTGACGAGGCCTTAAAACTACAAATTGGGAAGCTTTGGAGACGTCAACATTGCAGTTGGGTCCGAAGAAAGCAAGCATGGGAGAGTCACTGAACTGGCAAATGAGCCTGTGCGTGAGAAAATCAACAATCTGGGTTCCGATCAGGTCCGACACAAACCGGGCTGTACAGTCACAGACGATGGTTAGAGGCTGGAATTGTTGGATTTAGAAAATAGAGGAATTGTACTCTGCGTGTAGAGAAAACACCGTGTAGCCGTGTATCACAGCGACTTTGGTAGACATTATGTAAAATTAATACAGAAAAAAAAGATAACATTATTAATGTTTAATAGAAAAAAAGCAACAAGTACAAATTAAATAAAACCAGAGGACCAATGGTCCTGTAAACGCTCATCTGAGACCTGAGATATATTTATGTACCAATTAACTTGTTAGACTAGAATGGTACAATGCATGTATATAACCCTAAGGCAGGGTCAGAATAACTCCTGGAGTCAATGTCTTTTTTTTTTTTTTTTTTTTTTTCAAATAAAAAAAATTCAGTCCATTTGCCAATTAACTGCAAGTTTTGTCCTTCAAATGACATTTTAACAATTTTTGCCGTGAAATAGGTCAAGGTCATCCCAGTGTAATGATTTATACAAATTTTGTAGACCTCCGTTCCTTAATGCTTCATGCCAAGTGTCAAAATCATAGGCCTTCTGGTTCTGAAGAAGAAGATTTTTAAATAATTTTGCTATTTATATCGATGGCGGCCATCTTGGTCATGTGACCTTGACCATTTATTTAAACTTTCATTTCCTCCTCCTATGGATGCTCCACATAAAGTTTGGCTTTGATTGGCTAAGCAGTTTCTGAGAAAAAGCTGTTTGAATATTATTGTCATCTACATGTATATAGCTCCGGGGCAGGGGCAGACAACCTCCTGGGCCTAAAATATTTTCATAAGCATAAATCTTCTGTCCATTTGCTCATTCCTAGCAAGTTTTCTGCCATTACAGGACATTTTCCTATTTTTTCCCATTCAAATGCATGGGCGACCTAAGTTGACCTTGCCGTAAAATAGGTCAAGGTCATCCCAGGGTCATGATTTATATAAACTTTGTAGAGCTCCATTCCCAGATGCTTCATATCAAGTTTCAAAATCATAGGCCTTCTGGTTCTGAAGAAGACAAATTTTAAAGGTTTTTGCTATTTATAGCCACGGTGGTCATCTTGGTCATGTGACCTCGACCATTTATACAAACTTTCATTCCCCTTTCCTAACGATGCTAGAAATAAAAATTGTTTTTTATTGGCCAAGTGGTTTTAGAGAAGATGTCAGAATATTATGGTCATATACATGTATATAGCTCTGGTGCAGGGGCAGACAACCCCCTGGGGACTTAATTTTTCCATAAACATAAATCTTCTGTCCATTTGCATACTCCCAGCAAGTTTCCTTCCATCTAATTACATTTTACTAATTTTCCCCATTTAAATACTTTGGCAACCGAAATTGACCTTGCCATAAAATAGGTCAAGGTCATCCCAGGGTCATGATTTATATAAACTTTGTAGCGGTCCATTGCCTGATGCTTAATGCCAAGTTTCAAAATCATAAACCTTACGGTTCTGAAGCAGAAGATTTTTAAAGGTTTTTGCTATTTATAGCCATGGTGGCCATCTTGGTTATGTGACCTTGACCATTCATACAGACTTCCATCCCCCCCCCCCCCCTCCTAACCATGATCCACATAATGTTTGGCTTTGATTGGCCAAGCGGTTTCAGAGAAGAAGATGTTTAAATATTATGTACATGTATATAGCCCCGAGGCAGGGGCAGACAACCCCCTGGGGACATTTGTTTTCATAAACATAAATCTTCTGTCCATTTGCATACTCCCAGCAAGTTTCCCCCCACTTAATTACATTTTACTTATTTTCCCCATTCAAATGCATTGGCGACCTAAGTTGACCTTGCCGTAAAATAAGTCAAGGTCATCCCAGGATCATGATTTATATAACTTTTGTAGAGCTCCATTGCCTGGTGCTTCATGCCAAGTTTGAAGATCATAGGCCTTCCGGTTCTGGAGAAGAAGATTTTTAAAGGTTTTTTTCCTATTTATAGCCATGGCAGCCATCTTGGTCATGTGACCTGTATCATTTATATAACTTTTTCTTCCCCCTTCCTAAGGATGCTCCACATGAAGTTTGACTTAGATTGGCCCAGGGGTTTCAGAGGAGAAGATGTTTGAAAAGTGTGAACGACGACGACGGCGGCGGACGGCGGAGCATGGGTATATTATAAGCTCACCTGTGAGCCTTCGGCTCAGGTGAGCTAACAAAAGAAAAGTGAGCCGTCGCATCAGAAAACAAACAATCTGCAAATGTGAAAAAGGCGCAGACCAGTTTCGCGGTAACTACGAATCTGATCAGCGCCCATGTTTTCGCTACACAGATAGTACAATATCTCTTCTACTTATATCCAAAATTTCAAGCATCTAGCCTGCTTCTGTGACTGTACATGCCGGTTTGTGTCAGACCTGGTCGGAAACCCAGATTGTAGGTTTTCTCACGCAAAGGATCAAGTATTAAACGGATCCGTGTCATCAAGTCCATTTGAGCCGCCTCGTGGGAAAACCAACAATGTGGTTTCCGAACAGGTCCGACACAAACCGGCCTGTACAAGCACAGAAGCAGGCTAGAAGCTTGAAATTTTGGGGTTACGTAGAGGAGGAATTGTACTATCCGAGTAGCGAAAACAAAGGCGCTGATCAGCTTCGCGGTTACCGCGAAGCTGATCTGCGTCTTTGTTTTCGCCAATGCAGATTGTTGGTTTTCCCATGGGGCGGCTCATTTATTTTTTAGTTTCATAAACATCCTCCTCTGTTTGTATAAATCATAAGTATTTTAAGAAAGTTCATTAAATCACAGTAAATGGGTTGTCATGTTAATTGTCTAAAGGGTTACGAAATGAATTTACCGAGTCACTTCTAATCCCTTGATGTCTGTCCTCATATCCGTCTCATCCCAATGTTCGCGTGATAAACTGCCACAACAGAGCTTCTATCCAACATGTTTAAACATAAACTTTCGAGTTTTGAAATGCGGTTGGTTTTCTTAGATCTCTGTTATCAACAAGCGTTTGGGACTAATGAAACAGAGACTTGCTTCTGCCGACATACCCCTCCCCCCTGTTTTGAGATGTCAGCTCGTTGACAAAGCCTGCGATTTTTTGCTTGCTAGTAGGTCTCTTCCCACTAGACTAGCAAACATTAACTCTGCATGCACAAAATCGGTGACGATAAATTAAATGTCGCACAACCAAACACGAATCAGGGACAAAAGTCTCGCACTTATAACCAGCTGTGAATTCGGGACATTCTGCTATTTTCACGCCACCAGGAAGACGCAAGAGACCCGGATGCACGTGATTACCACCAAGAATTAGCCGAGGCCTTCCTAAGACTGGTCCGCCTTCTACAATTGTTCCCGCCCAAACTATACCGTCTGCGAACGCAGGCTGGCTTAGAGCAAATAATTGGCGCTGGATTTCTTCATCTAGTGGTCTGGTTGAGTAACCTGAAAATGAAAGGAACAAATAATATCAAAAATAAAGTTTCGATATGTGTCGTATCACAACGCACAGATGACATCTAGACATCTTTGTGAATAGAGTCTACATTCTAACAACTAGATCTATACCGACTTGTACTACCGACTTGGACACGCAGAAAAGGGATTGCTTAATTTTGTAAACAACACGTCCGTTGCACCCCCGCAGTTCTGGTGCAGCATCAAGTTTGCCATAGACCTTTTCTAATAATTTATGAAGAAAAATCAAATTATTTTGAAGAACAGTTCGGTCGAAAAATAAGTGATGGCTCATAGCCGCATTTGAACGTTTATTATTCCGTATGGACCGTTTGGTTGAAAGCCATTAAAATGTAAATAACTAACTAACTAAATAAATAAATAAATAAATAAATAAATAAATAAATAAATAAATAAATATCGCGGAGAAAAATTTCACGGTTTTGCGTTGAAACATGGATCTCTAGATACAAAATTATACTTTGTCGTGAGTCAGGATTGCCATGCTGTTATATAGAAAACTGATAGTAATTAATGCAAAACGCTCTTATTAAGTTACGTGCACCCATGTGTAAGAGCATAGCCTGTATATAGCTATTCATTTAAAATTTATTTTACATCATATTATAAATTAGGATTGGAACGAAAGCATAAATAAGAAAAATATGTATACCCCTGCATACCTCAGTTTTGCTATATAAAAGTGGGGTATAATGGGTGTTTATATTACACGGAAATGTTCAGCATATTGCTTTTATGGTTCTTCCCCTATGCATTACGCAAACACGCCCATGCAATATACAATGATTTTTAAAGTTGTAAAAAATGAAATATTCCCGTAGAAAATTTTTGATATTTTTCTTGTTTTTGCTCAAAACATAGATTGTGGGTACACGTTAGAACCGCCTCGGCGAGGCGGTTCTAACGTGTACTCACAATCTATGTTTTGAGCAAAAATAAGAAAAATATCAAAATTTTTCTACTGAAAATGTTCATTTTTTACAACTTAAAAATCTCTGTATATTGCATGGGCATGTTTTCGTAATGCACTTACCTCGACTCGTGTCCCACAATAGATACTCAAGAAATAGAAATTTTAAAAAGCACTCCATTTTTGTGATAAATTGGCTCTAAAAATGAAATCGTATTTTCATTTCTAGTATTTATAAGCATATTTACTAACATGACTAATAAGACACTGTTTTTGCTACAAAATTCCATAATAATACGTCATTTGAAGTGACGTTTGCCGTAGCAAGTACAAGTTGAAACTTTTAGCAGGTCTTGACCTCGCTTGTTTCATGACGTGGAGAACATCATGGTGTCATGCCTGTGTGATTTAGATCCGCTCGAACCCAGCTTTTTTCTACGATATTATTTACTGGCTTATTTTATAGTAAATATTGGATTTGCTGGTATGAACAGTTTCTTTTTTCTTGTCATAAACAAAACATAGCTAGCACTATAAAGAAAACATAGCTACATTTGGTACTTATACACCGAGGCAATGAACAACAATTTTTGCGACTGTAAAAATGAAAATGATGATTATTATTATTATTATTATTATTATTATTATTTCAAACAACCAACCATCATCATCATCATCATCATCATCATCATCATCATCATCATCATCATCATCGTCGTCGTCGTCGTCGTCGGTGTCGTCGTTTTCATCATCATCATCATCATCATCTTCATCATCATCGTCATCGCCAGACATTATCATCATCATCATCGTCGTCGTCGTCTGCGTCGTTGTCGTCGTTATCATCATCATCATCATCATTGTCGTCGTCGTTATCAACGGACCACCTTCTCATGGCATGTCCAGCACAGCGACAAAAAAGACCAGCATGTCCTTTTATAAATCTTTCGAGCCATGCTCCAAATGGCATTTAAACGGACCACGCCCCAGATGCGTCATTATCCAGGGCAGGCCATCAGCAACTCTGAGGTAAAAGAGAAATTTTTAGATTACACAAAATGGAAGATGAAAGAGAACGTCAACGTAACTTGAAATGCAACATAATTAAGGATGTTCGCTGCTAACATTTGACATTTTGGAACTTCCGGTTTTTCTTTTCTTGAATATCTCGTAAACGATTGCAGATATTTTCCTAATATTTTATATTTGGATACATATTGATAATATGCATCGAATGAGCCATGAAAATTGTCAATCTTAGAAACTTCATTTTTTCACCCCATTTTCTGCAACTTTTCAGAAAATTTTACTTGTCAGTAAAATTTAGGGGGTAGGGTAGATTAAACTTGAATATTACACATCTTCAAATTAATTGCACTAGTTCGATGTTTATTTTAGCAGCAGTATATGTATACATGGTCTTCTAAGTCATTCTTTGTGTCTTTGGTGTGCTGGTTTTAAAATTTTAGGAGGTTTTATGAAATGGGCTTTTAGAAACAAAACAGCCGAAAAAAGGTCGAAAATGGCGATATTCAAGTTGTTGGTTCTCTCTTATATGCTCACTACCCTATATATTTCTTTCTTTTATTCGAACAATATTTCTAAGTTCTATGTTGTGTGAAAATACAAGAAAAAGTTTGAATCAACAAATATGGGTTTGGTACATTTCAAAATATTGATTTTTTCCGACTTTTCAAGTATGGGGGTAGGGTTAGAAAAGGAATCATAAAATTTTGTCATCCACTCCAAGTTGCAAATTTTTCTATGCTTTTGGTCCAAAATTGTCTGCTCTACGTAAATATTATGACTTTTGAAAGCATTCTAGGTGTACTTTTGTTCAAGACATGTATGTTTCAAAGAATTAAAAATTAAATTAATTTTACCAAATTTAAAACATGGTGCTCAGTGGTCTCATTCAGAGGCCTGTAGCTTGAAAAAACGCACACTAACCTATATTTATTTTGTTTTTAAATGTCTTGTGTTGTATTTTGGAATCAAAAAAGAGTGGTTAGAAAAAAAGTTTGAATACTTTTTCATTGGCAGCGAACATCCTTAAGGATTGAAAATCAGATTTTAGCTTTCACTTAAGAAATGAATTTCATTTTTCTGATGTCCATGGAGCTATGAACAGTGGATCGCGTGCAAAGTGGATGAACCCCTGCTTTGCTAGCGATCCACTGTTGTTCATAGCTCCATGAACATCAGAAAAATTAAACTCATTGCTTATATTTACATTCAGTTCTCTCTATCGCTTGTTGAAAAATTATCAAGGCGATCAAATTTATAAGCAAATAGAGAATTTACACACAGTGTGCGTGTTGAAACAGCGAAACGATGTCGACGACGTCATGACGTTTACAACGTCCAATCACATTGGCGATAGCCATTTTTTTTCATGACGTCAAGTCTGATCATGTGACGTCGCGTGACACGATGTTGTTCATGGAAGTATGAATCGCATTTCGGTTCCATAGATTCATTTAAGACTAGAAATGTAAATATTGGATGATGAAAAACATTAGGCTGTTTTAATGTCAGTGAAGCCCGAAGTGCTTCTCGGAGACATTAAAACAACTAATGTTTTTCGCTAAAATCTGAAGTTCAATACTTATATTTACATTTTATATTATCAATCAGTATCAGATTTTTAATTGCACATATCATCGCTCATTTTCATGTTATTTGACAATAATAAATCCGACTTAACATATTTTTGGAACAGCCAAAACGTCAAATCGCGCATAACCATAACGTCATGGCGATACGCGACCGACGTCACGCCAACAAGAGTAGGGCCTAAACAAACAACGTCACTGGCTTGTTTTGACGTCGCCCCGCCCATAGGCTTGGCCTCTAGATCACGTGACTTAATGTTTTTCATTGGGAAATGAAGAACATCAAGAAAAATACTTTCATCTAGGGCGATTGCAATAAAAAAATGTAAATATATGGTCTTAATGAGATTGTTTTACCGAATTTAAAAAAGTTTTAGTTGATTCTACGTTGTGTTGATTTAGATGTCGAATACGTTGTAATGAAAAATTATTGATAACTTTACTGTCAAATGATACTTTACAAAAATTTTGGTTGAAAGCGTCTTAATTCATCAATGCCAATGTTCGCAATAAGAAACCAAACCATAATTATTGTCGAATTTGAGCCGCAAAATTGGCATTGTAACACGATGACCTACAAAAAGCTTGCTTTTGCAATCACCCGTCAAAGTTCTGTTCAGCATTAAAAGCAAATGCGGCGTTACCTATAGAAAGTATAGATGATCTAATCTTACGTCTTGGATTATTTAGATCTAATCTTAATCTTGGGCTCGTAACGTATATTTTGTGTGGATAAACAAAAAAGAGAAGCTCATAATAAATAAACAAATCTTAAGAACCGATTCACCACCAACAAAATCCGTCATTTTTTTCCTATGCCTTACAGTTTAGTTCGTTGTACGGAGTTTTAGTTTACTGGTTTACTGTGTGGAGTTTTAGTTTACTGTTATGAACGACGGACCAGTGTGGTTTCTTACGGGGGTGGGGGTGGGTGGTCTTCTCTGAAACCATAAGACCTTGCAGCAATGCTATTTAGTGTGTACATGTGGTGCTCTACATACATGCATGTATAACCTCAACTTTGAATAAGTAAACTTTCCAATCATTCACCTTGAGTTCAAAATAGCCCGACCCCGGAGGTCAGAAGCTTCCATACACATACAATGTTAAAAACATTTAAATTGTGTCCTGAAACCACGAGGTCGAGAGCTTTTATATATACTCCAAACACCTCTAAAAGAGTATTACATGGAGTGCGTGCGCAAATGGCGGTTCCAAAAATATCAAGCCAAAAACTTATGTGAATTTAACCCGGATTTCTGTCTGTAATGATAACAAAATTTTGAATTTTGAATTTTGAATTTGTTGTTTTGCTTTAATGTGACTGTAAGAGGGTAGAATGTTTGCTGTAGAAATGAATAATGATTGATGCATGAAAATATGATGAATGATGATGTGTGATGGATGAAGCTTGTCTGATGAAATGTACATGGTTTTGAGAAGCCCTGCTCGGAATGAACCGAGGTCAGGGCTATTACAGATGTCAGGTGGGAGAGTGTTCCAAACTTTGGCAGTCCGCGGAAAGAAAGAGTGTCTGTGTGTGTTTATGTTTGATCTTGGGAATGAGTATCTATGTCTCAGAGCTGGTCGGATAGTATTTGGGAATTGAATATTGACTAGCTGATGTTTGATTTTGTAAAACATAATCAAGGCTAAAATTTGTCTACGTTTCTGGAGGGTAGGAAGGTTTAGCTTAGATAGCATATTGCTTACACTGCTAGTAAAACTAAAGTCGTTGAATATGTAACGAACAGCCCTGTGTTGAATCATTTCAATTTTTTCTATATACTTATTTTGCCATGGGTCCCAAACAGAGGCTGCATATTCAACTAAGGGGCGGACATATGTTTTGTATGCTGACTCTTTTAATTTAACATTGTTGGTACGGATGTTACGTTTAATGAAGTTTAGTGAATTGTTTTTTTTTTTTGTAGTGATTTGCGATGTGTTTCCCCCATGGCAAGTCGCGAGAGATATTGACCCCCAAATATTTAGCCGAATCTGTTTCTTTCAAGCTTACCCCATGGAGCATGTACTTGAATATGGTAGGCCTTTTCTTGTTTGTGACTCTAATAACCTCGCACTTGTCAGGGTTAAAAGACATCAACCACTCCATTTCCCAATTTTCAAGTTTAGTGAGATCGTTCTGGAGAGTATGGCAGTCGGTTTGGTTAGAAACTGTTAAGTACATGATAGTGTCGTCGGCGAAGAGCCTAATATTACTCTGTATTGTGTCCGGCATATCATTTATGTACAGGAGAAACAGACAGGGCCTGAGGAACACCGGACATAACTGGACATGACTCAGACTCTTCCCCTTCGAGGACTACACGCTGTGTTCTACCTGAGAGGAAGGACCCAATCCAAATAATTACGTCTTTATTGATACCGAGGCGGTGGAGCTTCAGCAAAAGCCTTTGATTGTCTACCTTATCAAAGGCCTTGCTGAAGTCCATTACGATGATGTCGGTCTGACCTTTTTCATTTAAAGTATCAGAGAGATCCTGGATAAATTGAATTAACTGTGTTTCACAACTGAGTTTTTTCCGGAAGCCATGTTGGTTGGGATGAGGTAGATAATGTTTGTCCAGGTAGGCCATGATGTTAGATGTTATAACATGCTCCATGACTTTACAACAGATACACGTGAGGGAGATGGGGCGATAATTTTCAGCCTTGACTTTGGGACCTTTTTTGTAGACTGGGGTAACAATGGCATTCCGCCAGTCGTCTGGTACTCTACCCTCATGTAGTGAGCTGTTGTAAATTTCAGTGAGAATGGGGGCTATTTCGTTATGTATTTCTTTCAGAATTCGTGAGGTGAGGTTATCAGGACCTGCAGCCTTGCCAGGGTTTAATTTTGAAAGTTGTTTTGACACTCCGTTTATTGAGATGTGGATTTCAGGCATTTTTGGTAATGTGCTACCGTCCGAGGAAAAATCAACTCAGTGAGGTGTTTTAGCTTCAATGGGACCAGTTTTGTAAAGACAGACTGAAATTGTGAATTTAGGATGTTTGCTTTTTCAGATGCTTTTGTGTATGTGATTCCGTTGGATAACATCTTGACGCCCAGATAGTGCGCTATCTACATGTGCAAACATCCTGCCAATCATGACTGGGGCCCAAAGTGGTCCCACAAAGGGTGTCATTAACTCCTATCTTCTAATACTGATCTATCCTCTGATACTGAGTCGAACAATTTCTGATCATAAAATCCTTAAATAAATTCCTTACAGTAGGAAGAAAAATCTTCTTCACTCAAACCAAAAGACAAAGAGCTTTTATATTGTATCACTTTTTTGTGTGTGAAGCAATGTTGGGAATCCTCTTTCTAGCCCCCTGTCAACCATGTCCCTGGGTTCCATCAAACCCCAAGCCGCGGTGTTCCACTTCCGGACGTAAGTCCTCTCAGAAAACAATAGGCCTACCGGAGAGCAACGGAGGTGTTGGCACTGTTAAGGAGTTTTGGGTTCCATATAGCATGATGCAAGTGCGCGTTCCGGGGGCGGAGGTCATTAGCTCTCAAAAAAAAGCCTGGGCGTCAAGATCAAGCGGGCGTTTAAAGGATCATTGTTCCTCCTCTTTTTTATCTATTAGGAAGAAGAAGAAGAAGAAGAAGAAGAAGAAGAAGAAGAAGAAGAAGAAGAAGAAATTAACCATTGATCCCGGTAAGTTGTCGAAGATACCGGCGTTTATGTCCTGTACAAAATATACCTGGATAAAATCGACTGTTTGTTCTTGTCTAGACACCGACTAGAGAAAAACAAAGAAAACGAGATGCATTATTAAACAGTATCTCCGAACATTTAAGGTTGTTTTAGTTACCAGTGGTAACTTTACTTGTTTGATTTGCATTCTTCGAATTGCTTCTATGGTTGATAGCAGTAATTTCCATAAAATTTGCATTTTATGAAGAGAGGGTTCAAACCGGTGCAGATATAGAGGAATCATACAAGTTAAAGCTTTCCTAAAAAGCGGTCATAATATGAACTAAAGGCACACTGCCTTACCTGGTGTGGTATTGTCAATTTGACGTTTCACCAGTAATGATTAATCTATTCTGATGCTGATCTGCAAACACACATGGTATACCTTACGCTAGAAACATTTGTTGATAAACTTAACCTAGGCTACTGTCTGAACACCATCTTTCAGAAACTGCATTTTGCGAAATCTCACTTTTCTGAAACTATCTATCTATCTCTATATACTGCCATACGCCCTTGCGGACATTCTAGGCAGGAAACACCACAAGTCACATATGGCCATGCTATCTTTTCGCTAGTGTTGTGCCGATTAATCGAAATAATCGATAACTATCGGAATCTAGCTTCTATCGGTAGCTATCGATTGGAATTTTCCACTATCGATTAATCGAAATTAAATACATGAGTGTATAGTAAAAACATTTACTAACATAAAATGTTGTTACAAATTCAATTCATTTGTCACAATAATGCCTCCTTATGTCTGCCTTCATTTAGACTTGAATGCATTGTTAATATTCACTCATTAAAGCATCACTTGACCATATTCACTGTTTATAGTTAGGTTTTTTCTATGCTATGTGCTACAGCAATATTCTATCACATGGTCACTTTATCATTTGTAGAAAATGTGGCCTTAATATATTGGCTATGTTCAATTTAAATACAGAGAAGGGGCATGATGCAGTGACTTGTCACTACATTGTCAAATACTGAGCATTTTTAATCACTTCACTGGTTAATGTAAGGGGAATATACATTTCGATTGTACAATCGATAATCAATCGACTAATGTGCTCCGATAATCGATAGTGATTTTCGCGACCGATACCCAACACTACTTTTCGCAACTTATGAGTCCCAAAATGTGCCACAAAAAGTTAGAAAATCGGTGCAATAATAAAATAATTATGCCCAAAAATCATTTTATTTTAGGAATAGGCACTTTGCATGTGCAAGGGAGGTAATCCAAACATCCTTAAAACTGAAAATCAAGCAAATCTGTGGAATGATTTTTAAAAGAGTTTGGCGCTCAGCTATGCATACAAAACAATTTTGTTTTGGTTTAATGCATTTATGATGAAAAATAATCAATTTAGAATTTTTCTGGGAGAATAGTTCTTCCAGTGCTCCAGAAAATTTTTATCTCAGTACGGTACTGGTCTAACTTTGAGCCAGTCAGTATCAAGATTTTGGCTTCAGTATCTGCTCCAAGACTAATCTGCTACATGGACAACTGATAGTTTAAGTATGCTGTATAAACATAAAATTTATAAAATGTCTCTGAGTATGCTTTATGCTTCATTCAGCTTGTTTTTTCATCACTTCTTCATTTTACTAGGTTTGAGATTTGAGAAATAAAGTTAGTGTACATGTAATTTCTTAGGTTCCCCTGAAATTTGCATTTTCTTCTCGCCCCTTCTCAGCCATAAAAAAAACAAAGTCCAACCATGTGAAAAATTTGGGCATAGGTTCCCCAGTATTTGTATAGATAGATTTGCATTTTATTCTTCAATTTGAATAGTTTACTGGTGACATGCCAAATGACATTATTTCACCAGGGGGATCGGATGGGGGAGAAATTAGTCCCAGCCTATTGAAAGATATGGACACGGAGGAAGTAAAAGGGAAGGTAGGGGAGAACACTGGCACATAAAGACTTGCAAATCTTGACTGTCAGCGTCCTATGCACAACCTTTCCCCTTATTGACCTTAGATAGATATGAAAAGGATACATACTCTGGCCTCAAAGTGATGTGTCGGCTTAAAAACATGGTGGGGTCATGTGAATTTGGCGTGTCACCAGAGTAAACAGTTCATAATTATTCTCTGATCAAGGACGAGGTTGTATTTATAGTCAGACTGTTTGATCGGTACCAACCAGTGTGTCTCTTCTGTTTCTTGATCCGTGACAAGCTAAATGACAGCAATGATACTGTTGATGAAAGCCGCTGCCGTCTGTTTTGGCTCGCTTACAAAACTTCAGGATGTATAGTTGTTTCAGCAATAATTCTGGCTCCAAAGTACCTTGGTAGAAAATCTCTCGCCAGGCCAAAACTAGCGAGAAATGAATTTTCTGCGGGAAAACTGGCAAAATGATTTGTGAAAATAACTGTTTTGTAAGAGATTTTTCCTCCCATTTAGCCAATTTCAATGAGATTTTCGGCCAAAAAACGAGAGAATCTCTCACAATCTCCCCAGAAAATAATCCCTGTTGTTTAGACATATTGCGTCATTTCTACTTTCAGTTTCGAAACTTTCGATTCTGGACTGGTCTATGAATATTATCCCTACGCGGCGTCCGCAAGAACAGCGTATAAAAATAAAGTTTGATAAACCAGTCAAAATGACTATTGGTACAAAATCTGTTTTAAGATGTGGTCAACAAACGAAACTGAACCGTAATGGTAATTTCGTTCCCGTATTTGGTACTGACAAAATTTCAATTTCTACAGTATTAGCAAAAATGAAGTCCGTAAATTACGGCTGTACGGACTCTATCTGGAGCACTGTACTTCCCTCGCTGGCAATATTACAATGGAAAAAAATATTTTCTTGCATAAAATTTTTATTTGTTAACTGATTTTCAAAGTTTTTGTGGCATTTTTTAAGACTTTTGAAATGCAAAATAATGACATGCTCATATTTTTCTTGAGGTCTTTTAGAAAAGTGAAATTTTGAAAAATGCTGCTCTCTGGAAGATGGTGTTCAGACAGTAATCGTTAGTCATTACCGTCACTCCCCCAGTCCGTCAGGATACCAGACTGGTCTACAAGTCTCATGAAGGAGAGAGTTCAGCTCCCTAATAGAAAAATGGAATTCTCCAGAACTCCTTAACATGTTTTTCATCAAATTTTTGCTTTCTGCTCCCTAAATCAGAGATGTCAATCTGTCGCATTTTCGCAAATTGGATTCAAAAAAATATGAATGGTGATTTTGCGAATATAATGTGACTTTTTCGAAAAAGAGATACAGATTCTGCAAGGATACTTTGTATCAGGCGTGTAGGGCCTAATTCTGGTAGGAAAAAAATCACGAGACAAAAGCTGTTTTTGCGGCGAGATGTCAAAAAAACTTACCTGTCACTTTTGTTGTTTATTAGCAATACACATCAGTGTAATCATGACATTCTATTCTCTTTCAAGGTGTTTCCCCACGGCAGTAAGTGCAGGCAATAAACATTCACACCTTCGGCGACTGAGCAAAAGGTTTCATAACACCTTGTAAATAACCTAAATTGCACATTCACAGTTGACAGGTCAGGTGACCTTTGGAGGCAACATTGTGCCGGGCTAAAAGTTCAAAATGAAATACCCAATAGCAAGCAGACAGCAGATTGTACTGACAGCTGGTGAACATGTGGGCGCATGCTTGAGTCCATTGTTAGCTCACCTGAGCCGAAGGCTCACAATGTGAGCTTATAGGATGGCAATGGTCCGGCGTCCCTCCGTCGTCGTCCGTTCACAATTTCAAAGGTCATCTCCTCTGAAACCGCTTGGCCAATCAAAGCCAAACTTCATGTGGAGCATGCTTAGGAAGGGGGAACGAAAGTTTATATAAATGGTTCAGGTCACATGATCAAGATGGCCACCATGCCCATATATGGTAAAAATATAAAAAAAAATCTGCTTCTCTGGAACTGGTGGACGGATTTCAACGAAACTTGGTATGTAGCATTGGGGACTCTGGCCCATCATAGTTTATATAAATCATGACCTTTGGTTGACCTTGACCTATTTTACGGCAAGCGCAATTTTGGTTACATAGGCTTGTCAATGGAAAAAAGTGAAAACATTGAATTTTTAGGAAGTTTTGAAGCCTATGACCTGAAAGTTGGTGGATACAGACAACATGTTGAGCCAGTGAAGTGCTGTGAGTATTAAAGTTCAAGGTCATTTCTTGACCTTGGCCAAAGGTCAGTTACAAATTAAATGTTAAACTTAATTTTCTCAGTAACCGCTCAACCAATCAAAGCAATATTTTATAGGCAGTGGCTATTTTGCCGGACCCGGTAAAATAGCTTTATTGGACTTATAGGCTATTTTGCCAGACCAAATACTTATTAAAAATTTCATTTTATATTTTGTAAGGTATTTTAATCTACATTTTTGTTTTATCTATCTATTTATTTATTTGAGATACTTCTCAATCAGTAGGTTGCTTTTTGTGCCTTTTTTATGACACAACTTTGGTAAAGTTGGAAGGGCATGTTGCCTCTGGCTGGGTTTGTTGGTCATGTTTTTAAATCTTCGAATGGTGAATGCTAGAGTTTTGAAATTTTAAATAGACTTATAGCTGATCATGGCTAGTTCCAGGAAACTTGAGCACAGACCCCGCTACCCTGGATTACCAGATGTTCTAGTTTTTGACCTCAAGCCCCACCCCCACACATGGACCCAAGAGTCTGACACTTTCAGGGTACCTACTGTCTAAGAATGCTTTCTGACAAGACACTGTGGATGTCAAGATACAGACTAACAGAAAACTTATCATGGCATCTATCAAATTCTACAGGTGTCCTAGATTTTGACCTCTAGCTGCACCTTTGGGGAAGGCACCCAGGATTTGGTGCCATGAAATAAAAGCAAACCCTACAGGGTATATATGATCTATATAGGAGTACATTCCTATGACCGTTTAAGCCAACCTTAGAAATATTTTTGTTTCCCATTACCCGACCCTGTTTCTCAGGTATGGGTCAGTTGGTCGGAAATTTTTTTTTTTTAATTTCTCCGGAACTTTGTTTTTAATTATTCTAATAAAGCTAATACTTGATTGCAGAAATAATACTAACCTAGAAGGCTATCATTGAAAGCATTATCAGACAATTTATCCTTCAAAACATGAAAATTTTGCCTTTGCCTCTCTGTATTAACATAAAAAAAATAAAATAAAAAAAATAAAAAATTTTGTCTGAAAAATTGCAATAAAATTTTGGAGGTAGGGGCAATTTTTTAGGGTTGGTCGGGTAAGGGGAAACAAATATAATTTTAATTTTGGCCTTACTAAGCTATGAACTTAGAGAAGAAACATTAACATTGTAAATAGCACATTTTAAAGGTGACCTAGATTTTGACCTCCAGCCCAGGCATGGACCCTCGGATCCGAACTCATGGAAACAAAGCAAACCTTATAAGATATACACCACTAAAGAAACTTTAACCAAAACTTTGACATAAATTCTACAAACATTCCGGAATTACAAATAAACATGAGAGCTAACTAATATACGAACGGACGAACGGAAAAGCGAAAGCTATATACCCGTTGACATAAATGCCGGGGGTATAATGACATTTTGAGACAACTGAAAATTACCAGTACTGGGATAGTAAAATTTCTGACAGGCACACCAAGGAATATGTTAGTCTGATGGGTGAAAAATTCCAGTCCCTGATAGTCTGTGGAAAGAAACTGCTTTTGAAATCTTCTTTGCTAGCTAAATGTATCTGCAAAGCCAATGAGTGTTGATTTCTACAATGCATATATTCTTGTGTATTCTGGCTTTAATCTTCAGACCTTTTCATTACAATTTTTCTCCTTTTCTTAAGAGATTCCCTTTTAAAGTGTCCCAGAATGCCAGCCATACTTCTATTTGTATCTGAATAAGGTCTTTTATCAACATTTTCAGTATGTGCATTCTTTTAAAAACATAATTATCTCAAATAAATAGGTATTAAATAAAAGAAAATGTAGATAAAAAATAAAAATATAAAATAAAAATTTTACTAAGTTTTTGGTCCGGCAAAATAGCCTATATGTATATTATAGCTATTTTGCCGGGTCCGGCAAAATAGCCTACAGACTATTTTGCCTTATTTTGCCGGATTCGGCAAAATAGCCCCAAGGAGCTATTTTGCCGGGTCCGGCAAAATAGCCACTGCCTATTTTATATGAAGTATCCTTGGGATGAGGGAACGAAAGTTTATATAAATGGTCAAGGTCACATGACCAAGATGGCCCCCATGGCTATAAATAGCAAAAACTTTTAAAAATCTTCTTCTCCAGAACCAGAAGGCCTACGATTTTGAAACTTGGCATGAAGCATCAGGGGGAGGAACAATACAAAGTATATAAATCATGACTCTGGGATGACCTTGATCTATTTTAAGGCAAGGTCAACATAGGTCGCCCATACATGTTTATTACTGTATACATATACATGTTTATTACTGTAATATTCAAAGATCTTCTTCTCTGAAACCGCTGGCCCAATCAAAGCCAAACTTCATGTGGAGCATTCTTAGGAAGGGAGAATGAAAGTTTATACAAATGATCAAGGTCACATGACCAAGAAGGCTGCCATGGCTATAAATAGCAAAAACCTTTAAAATCTTCTTCTCCAGAACCAAAAGGCCTATGGTTTTGAAACTTGGCATGAAGCATCAGGCAATGGAGCTCTACAAAGTTTATATAAATCATGACCTTGGGATGGCCTTGATCTATTTTACGACAAGGTCAACATAGGTTAGCTATGCATTTAAATGGGGAAATTTAGTAAAATATTATTAAATGGGAGGGGGGGGGGAAACTTGCTGGGAGTAAGCAAATGGACAGAAGATTTATCGTTATGAAAAGAATTGTCCTCGGGGCTGTCTGCCGCTGTCCCGGGGCTATATACATGTATATGACCATAATATTCAAACATCTTCTTCTCTGAAACCGCTTGGCCAATCAAAGCCAAACATTAAGTGGAGCATAGTTAGGAAAGGGGAGTGAAAGTTAATATAAATGGTCCAGGTCACATAACCAAGATGGCCGCCGTGGCTATAAATAGTAAAAACCATCATAAATGTTCTTCAGAACCGGAAGACCTATGAATTTTGAAACTTGGCCTGAAGCATCAATGAATACAGCTGTAAAAAGTTTGTATAAATCATTACCCTGGGATGGCCTTGACCTATTTTACGGCAATGTCAGCTTAGGTTGCATATCCCAGTTCACAGGTGAGCGTTTACAGGACCATTGGTCCTCTTGTTATTGGTTTGCTTCAAATTTTATCAGTTCATCACAAAATCATAAACCGGAAAAAATAGTTTCCAGTCAGTCATTAAATCATTTCATGCTTTGCACTACTGTCTAAAAAAACCCAAAGATGCTTGCAGGTGTGCCAGGTGGTTTTTCTCGGGGTTCTCCCGTTTTCGCCCACCTACTGATTGGTTCGTCTCTTATGAGCTGAAATAATCTTGAAAGGGGCGTAAAACTGAATTAAAAAAAAAAAATAATAAAATAAAATAAACAAAAAAAAAAAATAATAAATAAATAAATAAAAAAAAATTTAGACATCTGAACAGCAATCTTTGAAATATCATTAGTTTTCTCGACTAGAAAGAAACGAAAAATTGTGTATATTTTTTCTTTTTTCAGTTGCCTTTAAGCTATAAATTTATGGTAGAGCTTTGCTTAAAAGTGATCAAAAGAGGTTTAGTGCCGATATTTTAGTAATGAAGAATGCAAGCCAGTTTTAATGACTTGCCTCTAGGAATTCCAGCCTTTGATGGGTCACACCCTGTTGACCCCAAGCACACAACTGGACAGTGGGCTGTAAGTGACATATTACAATATTAATTGATCATTACTGATCTTAATAGACAGGGTTCATGGAAATGCTATGAATTCAGAAAGAGCTAATTCTAATGTACGGTACACAAATTTCTTGGTCTATTCTACTAAAATAAGAATATGGCTCCGGGCACCGAAATGTTGATCTTTATAATATTTTGTGGTTTTGCTACAAGAGGTTTTACTTTTGCTACAAGGAAAACTGATTTGGACATCCCTGCCCTAAAAGTGTTTGCTTGCTCTGGAGGTCCCTGAAAACAAATGGCCATTCTGCCTACCCCACCCTACTACCTACCAAAATGGTCTACAAGTGTACCTACAATCTCTGTTTTGAGAGAAAAGCATATGAAAATATTTAGCTGAAACTTATAATTTTTCAGAGCTGTTATGAGTATGTTTTCTACCTTCAGACTGAAGCCATGTCGTCGGCTGAGCCATCAAAGACAAAGGGCTACAAATTTTCCTCCAAGATAGACCTTGATGCCCTGATTCTCTCGGCCATCAATAACTTGTGCGATCCAAAGACGAACAAAGAGGCGCGGGAGTTTGACGCTGAGCTAGAAAAACTACAGCCTCAGGTCAAAACTGTGGAGAGTAAGTGGTTTGAGCAATGCACCGCAGCCCCTAAAACCATTTTGGCACAATTCATTGCAACATGCATATGAGCAAACCAACAATGAGAAAACCAACAATTTGGGTTTCCGACCAAGTCCGACACAAACCGGGCTGTACAGTCTCAGAAAAAGGCTAGAAGCTTGAAATTTCGGATTTAAGAAGAAGAGGGATAGTGCTATCCATGTAGCGAAAACAAAGACGCAGATCAGCTGTGCAGTTACTGCACAGCTGATCTGCGTCTTTGTTTTCGCATATGCAGATTGTTGGTTTTCCACAGTTGGATTTCAACTTGGCTGTTTGAGACTCAGTTTCCTAATGCACCATTCATTTGTAACAACGGCCCCCAGGCCTGGGGGAGCGGGGTGGATAGCTGTGGAAATTAGCGGGGCTTTGACCAAAGTTTTGCCACGGAAATGGAGGGGAAATGCCCTGGATTTGCTTTATATAGGCAAAAACAGCAGGGGGAAACAGCAGTGGTTTTACCAACAAGCAGTCCCCACAGGATGGAGCTTTTAGCAGGGATTTGCTGGACCAAAAGTCAAATTCCTCGCTATTCCCCGGGCCTGGGGGCCGTGGTTACAAATGACTAGTGCATAATTGGTTTATGAATAGCTGACAGGTCCAGACAGGGATTTCAAATCCAGAGAATACTGGTATAAAGAGGTTGAGTGTAACTTCTTGTAATGTTGGCATTTTGCACTCAACTTATTCCTGTTTGTTCATTATAATAAAAACAGTGGATGACAAACATACCTTAAGCCACTAAGCACCTCCTGTAGCTGAACAGCTAGAACCTGGCTGACACCCCCCCCCCCCCCAACCTTAAAAAAAAAAAAAAAAAAAAAAAAAAAAACAGAAAAAAGAAACAAAAAAAAAAAAAAAAAAAAAAAAAACGTTTTTCTCACAGCATCATAAAAACATGTCCGTGTAATGTATACCCTCTTGAACACCACTTTGATATAGCAAAACTGAACTGGGATATGCAGGGGTACACCTATTTTTAGCTCATCTGAGCCGTTAGGCTCACAAGGTGAGCTTATAGGATGGCCATGATCCGGCATCCGTCCGTCCGTCGTCCGTCCGTCCGTCCGTCCACAATTTCAAAGATCTTCTTCTCTGAAACCGCTTGGCCAACCAAAGCCAAATTTTATATGAAGCATCTATAGGAAGGGGGAACCAATGTGTATATAAGAAATCCAGGTCACATGACCAAGATGGCCGCCATGCCCATATATGGTAAAAACCCTTCAAAAATCTTCTTCTCCAGAACCGGTGGACTGATTTCAACGAAACTTGGCATGAAGCATTAATGGCTCAAGCACTACAATGTGTATATAAATCATGACCCTTTGATGACCTTGACCTATTTTACGGCAAGGTCAACATAGGTCGCCAATGCATTTGAATGGGGAAAACTTTTAAAATGTCATTTAAAGTGAAAGTCTTGCAGGAAATGGGCAGAAGGACTGAATTTTAATGATTCTGAAAAAAATTGGACCCCAGGGGCTCATCTGCCCCCACCCCGGGGCAATATACATTTATATTACCATAATATTCAAACATCTTCTCCTCTGAAACCGCTTGGCGAATCAAAGCCAAATTTTATGTGAAGCATCTATGGAATGGGGGAATTAATGTGTATATAAATTATTTAGTTCACATGACCAAGATAGCTGCCATGCCCATATAAGGTAAAAACCCTTCAAAAATCTTCTTCTCCGAATCTTGTGGACCGATTTCAAAGAAACTTGGCATGAAGAACCAATGGCTGAAGTTCTACAATGTGTATATAAATTATGACCCTGTGGTGACCTTGACCTATTTTAGGACAAGGTCAACACAGGTCGCCAATGCATTGGAATGGGGAAAACTTTTAAAAAGTCATTTGAGGTGAAAATCTTGCAGGAAATGGGTAGTAGGACTAAATATTAATGATTCTGAAAAAAAAATGGACCTAAGGGCTCATATGCCCACACCGCGGGGCAATATACATGTATATTACCATAATATTCAAACATCTTCTCCTCTAAAACTGCTTGGCCAATTGATGCCAAATTTTATGTGAAGCATCTATAGGATGGGGGAACCAATGTGTATATAAATAATCTAGGGCACATGACCAAGATGGCCGCCATGCCCATATATGGTAAAAACCCTTCAAATATCTTCTTCTCTGAAACCAATAGATTGACTTCAATGAAACTTGGTGTGAAGCATCCATGGATATAGTACTACAATATATATATAAATCATGACCCTGTGATGACCTTGACCAAGTTTATGGCAAGGTCAACATGGGTTGCCCATGCATTTGAATGGGAAAAACTGTTAAAATGTCATTTGAAGGGAAAAGCCAGCAAGAAATTGGCAAATGGACAGAATATTGATTATTCTGAAAAAAGAAAATGGCCCAAGGGCTTCATCTGCCCCTGCACTGGGGTTAAATACCATAATATTCAAACATGTTTATTGGTATATGCAGCAGACTCAGGTGAGCGTTTACAGGACCATTGGTCCTCTGGTTCTTATTTTTGCTCCAAAACATAGATTGTGGCTACTCGTTAGAACCGCCTCAGCAAGGCGGTTCTAACATGCACCCACAATCTATGTTTTGAGCAAAAATAAGAAAAACATCAAACTTTTTCAGCTGAAAATTTTCAATTTTTATAGCTCAAACAATCTCTGTATATTGCATGGGCAAGGTTTCGTAATGGCAAAATGTAATTTTGTTTTTCAGGGAAGCAGCACGACATCAATAAGATCTTCAACTATTGTCACAGTCAGCTAGATACTTTCAAGAAAGGTCTCGAAGCATCTGAGGAAGCTGAAGAGTAGGTTATTACAAAAAACCTCACCTGTGTTATTTATAAGTTTTAAAAATTGAAAAATTTATGCCGCATCGTGAGAAAATCAAATTTTTGCCTATGCGAAAAGAAAGGCACAGATCAGCTTTGCAGTAACTGGGAAGCTGATCAGCGCCTTTGTTTTCGCTACATGGACAGTACAATTTCTCTACTTTCTAAATCCAACATTTCCAGTCACTAGTCATCGTCTGCTTGTACAGCTCGGTTTGAGTCAGACCTGGTCGGACACCCCATTTTTATCGCACCTGCTTATAGCAGGGTGCGATATAGGAGTCCAAATTTCTGTCCGTCCGTCCGTTCGTTCGTCCATCAACATTTACTTCAAAGTTTGGTTTTCTCGACATCAGAGATAGCTGCGAGTCTGAAACCTTGCATAGTAAATTGTCCCTGACATACCCTTCAAGCACGCACCTTAACTCAGTGCCCTTCACCTATATTTCACTGTCCACTGACTTTGAAAATTTTTACGTCAAAGTTTTGTCAACATTTACGTCGAAGTTTGGTTTTCTCGACATCAGAGATAGCTGCGAGTCTGAAACCTTGCATAATAATTGTCCTTGACATACCCTTCAAGCACGCACCTTAACCCGGTGCCCTTGACCTATATTTCACGGTCCACTGGCTTTGAAAATTTTTACGTCAAAGTTTGGTTTTCTCGACATCAGAAATAGTTGCAAGTCTGAAACCTTGCATAGTAATTGTCCTTGACATACCCTTCAAGCACGCACCTTAACCCGATTCCCTTGACCTATATTTCAAGGTCCACTGACTTTGAAAATTTTTACGTCGAAGTTTGGTTTTCTCGACATCAGAGATAGCTGCGAGTCTGAAACTTTGCATAGGAATTGTCCTTGGCATACCCTTCAAGCACGCATCTTAACCCGGTGCACTTGAGCTGTATTTCACGGTCCACTAACTTTGAAAATTTTTACGTCGAAGTTTGGTTTTCTCAACATCAGAGATAGCTGCGAGTCTGAAACCTTGCATAGTAATTGTCCTTGACATGCCCTTCAAGCACGCACATTGACCCGATGCCCTTGAACTATATTTCACGGTCTATTGACTTTGCCCGATGCAGGAGCGATATCGACCTCTGCGGGGTTCTTGTCTGGCGTTGCAGCTCATTTTCTATCACATCTGCTTTACAAAGGGAAAAATCACTATAAAAATTTAAGTTCATTTTGTCTAAGACTGATCATAATGATGTTAAAGCAAACAAGAAACAAAACAATATTTTGAGACTTTTTAGAGAGCATCTATGGCCTACCACATAAAGCACTTGTGAAATGCCTCATTGCCTGAAGGGGGCTTAACATGTTAAAAAAAATAGTTTTGAGATTTTTTAAAAAGCATCTATGGCACGACCACGTAACCCTGTGGCCGAGCTGTTAAGAGTGCTGTTTCTTTTTTTTTTTTTTAATTTAACAGCATAAGAGTGTTGTTTCTTAATCACTCGATCATCTCACTGCTGTGTCTGGTGTGGGTTGGAGCCTCGATTTGGCCACATGTGAGACAATCCAAGTTCTGCTTGTAGGTGTGCCAGGTGGTTTAACTCGGGGTGCTCCCGTTTTTGCCCACCTACTGATTGGCCCTTCTCATATGAGCTGAAATAATCTTAAAAGGGACGTTAAACTGAAAAAAAATTACAACTACATAAAGCACTTGTGAATATGTCTCATTGTTTACAGAGCAGAACTCAAAGCAGCTCAGGAGTTAGTGCACGAGGCGAGTAAACAGCCGTCAGAAATAACCATCGTAGACAGTGACGGTCCTGATGATAACAATGATGATGATGATGATGATAAAAATGGTCCTGCTGATGATGATGAGGAGGAGGATGACGATGATGTTCAGTTTATAACCAAGACATTTGATCCGACTATTGCCGCCAAGAGACAAGCACATGTTCAGCAGATGCAGCAGAGGTCCCCCGGAAGGTTGATTAATTTTCAATTTAACATAAATTTTGTACTTTTCAGCATGTACAGCTGCTTTTTATACATGTGTTTCTCCTTATCCGAGTTCAAACAGTTTTAACTCATATTAGCCTGGAGTTCTTTTTATGGGACATAGGCAAACAGTATAGCCCCAGATGTGACGCTGCCAAATGTGGCATCCCATCTGGGGCTATTCTGTTTGCTTATAGGAATTTTATCAAAAAATGAGATAAAAATTAAAAGTCAACCCTAACTCCCCTACAAAAGGAAATGGACACCCAAATGATAATGATGGGTGAATCCATTCGTTATATATGGGTTAATAAGACAAACAGCACGTGATTCTCGTAGAAAAAAGTTAACACATGGCAGTACTGTCTTGTCCTTATTATTTTCACATGGTTGATCTGAGTATTCTCCAGGCTTTGAGATGAGACTGTAAACTGGTTCAGTCATCATTTGAGAAAACCGATAACTGCGATGCTGATCAGCGCCTTTGTTTTCGCTACACAGATAGTACAATTCCTCTTCTTCATAAAACCGAAATTTCAATGTTCTAGCCTGCTTCTGTGACTGTACAGGCAGGTTTGTGTCAGACCTGGACGGACCTGAAGACCAGTTCATATGATGATAGCTGATTAGTGGTAACTGCGATATTAAACACAAACCAAACCACCTCTTGATCAGTTCATATTTTTGGGCCATGAAGACTTAAAAAAAGCAAAATACATAGAGGATCTTAAACAAGGCGTTATTTCATATGAAATTTATTAAGCCTCGGGCAAGTTTAATATCATATGAAATGGCAACAAGTGTAAGATTTTGTTTTATCATAAGACTTATACAATAGGGTTTTATCACTTTCAAAGTGGTCATATTTTCATAAAATTACATTGTTGTTACGGACATTGTCAGTGACATTACAAGTTCTAGCAAAAATGTTGATACATGTGTGGTCATTTTTACATTTGTTATATGACATTATCCACTGGATAACAGGGACGTCATACAAGAAATAATCCAAATTTTTAAACTCTTTCTTTTATTTGTAGGGGTCCTCAGCAGCCTGTTGCTCAGCAGCCTGGTCAGTCTCTTTCAGGATCCAGATCAGCTCTAGCGGCTGCACTCAATAATGCTCATGATCCTCAGGTAATGTAGCCAGGCCTCGAGGTTATAAAACTTTTTTTCATGCTCAACTCAGCTAAGACTGAAATTTATCCTGCTCATAAATGTTAAAATGCCAACAGTTATTGGCATATTAACATTTATGACCAGGATAAATTACTAGTTTTTGAGTTCTGTATCTAAACTTTTCAATATTTTTGACTATTTCAGCATTAACGAGCAGTTTAAATTTCATGCTCAACTGAGCTGAGCTAAAAAATGTTTTATAACCTCGAGGCCAGGTCATGTTGTTTCTCATACCCTTTTTGTTTCCTTTAGATCATACTGGTGTTCTTCTTATCGTTCTCATTTTTTTTGTCCAATTTTCTATTTCTTCACACATATGAGCCGTGTCGTTAGAAAACTGGAGTTTTGCCTATGCGAAAACAAAGGCGCAGAACAGCTGTTCAGCGCCTTTAGTTTCACTACACGGATAGTACAATTCCTCCTTTACTTATACACACAATTTCAAGATTCTAGCTTTCTTCTTTGACTGTACAGGCCGGTTTGTGTCGGACCTGGTCGGAAACCCTGAAGACCGGTTTTCTCACATTGTGGCTCATATCATCTCAGCTCCAAATGTTATCCAAAAGAATAAGTAAGCCTCGAGGTCTGCAGTTTCACAGGGATCAATCATTTTCCAGAAATAATTCCAGATGGTGCCAGTACTTAATATAGACCAGTCACCACATTGAAACCATAGTATGCACTATGTAAAAGAAAGCAACAAACACGCATGCACACGCAATAGATAGACAACTATGCCTAAAGGCAACCTACATTACACCCCTTCCCTGCTTGTTTTCAGTCAAAACATATGTCGTATCCAGCAACCACTATTGCCTCGGCAAGAGCAAATTTCACGGCCATGGTTAACCAGCATTACGGATCGGCAAACATAGTAAGAGAGATATTGTTGCATGAGTGGGCCATGTTTTCATGTTAATAGTAGCATGAAATGTTTTAGTATACCATCACATAATCATAGTATGAAAGTCGTTGCATGGTTGAATCATTTGTTTTCCTGTGTAGTAGTGTGTAATTTCTGTTGACTGTCCAGACACGCATCCCCATGTGAGAACTGTTGCATGCTGCCTTTGTTTTCATGTTGGAGGAAGGCTTTAAAAAAATTGTCTATTTCGGGTAAACCAACCATGCCTGAATTTTTACCCCAGCATCAAATACTAAAACCCTTTTTTTGGTAATTTCCAATGTTTTTTTTTTTTTCCTGTCAGTCACTTTGTTATAATGTCTCTCCTTTTTAGAAATACCAAATAAAAGGTTTTTCTACATAGTCCTAATTTAAAAAAAAAATCATATAACCAGTAACACAAGTTAGTTTTGTAGACCTGAAAATAAATACATCACAACCTCTTTATAACACTATTGATGGGGTCCAATACAATTTCCGTGTTAGCTATCCAATCCGTGTTATAAAGAGAGTAAAATGTATAGAATATATAGTAAAGTTAGACCATTTGGGTTCCATGAATGGTCCGTGTTATATCCAAAACCGTGCTGTAACGAACCGTGTTATAAAGAGGTCCAGGTGTAACTGTACAAAACTTGGCAGTATTAAGATTGATACAAGGTTGCTTCAGTATAAAATGAGAAGCGTTTCATAGAAATTTAGATTTAGAAAGTTGAACTACATTCTTTATGCGAAAACAAAGACCCAGCTTGGCACATTCAAATCAGCCATGCCCATAAGCTTTGTACATAGCTGATCCCTGTCCTTTGTATGGAGGTTTTCTGAAGAAACTTTTTAGGCTCCTGAAGCATCTTTTACACCCTCTGACATGCTTTGTTCATTGCTAACAATTGAGCCTGTGCGTGAGAAAACCAACAATTTGGGATTCCGACCGGGTCCGACACAGACCGGCCTGTACAGTCACAGAAAATGGTTAGCGGCTGGAAATTTTGGATTTAGAAAGAAGAGGGATTGTACTATCCATGTAGCGAAAACAAAGGCGCTGATCAGCTTCGCGGTTACCGCGAAGCTGATCTGCGGCTTTGTTTTCGCCTATGCAAATTGTTGTTTTTCTCATGCACAGGCTCAATTAGAAAATCTTTCTAACCTCATGTTGTGTTCATCCTAATAAATGGCCAGCCTTTCTAGCACAGCTAAACTTCTTTGTAAATCACTATCACGTTAGTGTTCTTTGTCCCATGTTATTAGCTCACCTTCTCTTACATGGCCAATCAAAGCCAAATTTTATATGAAGCATCTATGGGAAACATAGTGTGTACATTCTCTTAACTCCAAAAATCCACTTTGGTCATTAGACACCCATGGTGCAAAAGGCAGTAAAACCAATTAGCAGGGATAATTTCAGTTCAACTGCCTCTGATAAGAAATTCCAGGTAAGGGACATCTGCTCTGATCAGCATGTACAAATGACCATACAAAATCCTTAATACAGAACCGATTTAGATCATTGAAAATGTAACGTCGCTTAACTTTTTATAATTATTTCAATTATTTTCATTAAATTGTATTTAGATGAAAAATTAACAAAAAAATATTTTTTGGTTTGGTTTGTACTGTAAAATACCTGGAATTCTAGGTATCAGATTACAGTTAATCCGACCATTCCTTGCATAATTACCCAGGAGAGGCAGCTCAACACTGATAAGCTGTATATAATCACAGCAGGTATTACAGCATAAGTGGACACCGCACTTTACCCCCAAAACATAGGAAAATGGGGGTAAAGTGCGGTTTTTGAGATAAGAGGATGTACACAGTATGAAGGGGAACAAATCGTAGCTTCACGTTGTGAGTGTGTGACAGCTATTAAACATTTCCAGTAGAACTCATAGCAACTTGCGCAACAAACGCCGACTCATAACTTGTATCAACTTGTAGCATGTCTTGGCTTCAACCCTTGTGACAGGCCCTTAAAAAAGCAAAAAAAAAAAAAAAAAATAAAAAAAATAAAAAAAAATTAAGTCATTTTTGATGAGAAAAAAAGTGTTACATATATATTGTAATAAATAATAATGTCTTGTTGGTCTTGTTGTTTCAGCCCCGTCCCAGTTTCCCATCGTACAACCCCCAGCAGCCCCGCCCTGGCCCATCAAGTGGCGTACCCTACCCGAGTTCACTGGCCAATCAGGAGAAAATGGAGAAAGCGTTTCTCGAAGATGTTAAGTAAGTCACTACCATTAGAGCCGCGACGCGAGAAAACCGGTCTTCGGGGTTTCCGACCAGGTCCGACACAAACCGGCCTGTACAAGCTCAGAAAAGAGCTAGAAGCTTGAAATTTCGGATTTAAGTAGAAGAGAAATTGTACTATCCGTGTAGCGAAAACAAAGGCGCTGATCAGCTTCGCGGTTACCGCGAAGCTGATCTGCGCCTTTGTTTTCGCCTAGGCAAAAATCCGGTTTTCTCACGATGCGGCTCATTACTGTTTGTCTTGGATGTAAAGCACTAAAGCAAACAAACATCATACATGTAAGTCTTGTTTTGAGTTTTTGCAGATTGCCAACACATGTCTTTATGAAAACTGGAATAAATGAAGGTTTGCTTTGTATGATGTAGTTTAAGCAGTGATACAGCTTTCAATATGAGCCGCCTCATGGGAAAACCAACAATCCGCATATGCGAAAACAAAGACGCAGATCAGCTTCGCGGTAACCGCGAAGCTGATCAGCGTCTTTGTTTTCGCTACTCTGATAGTACAATTCCTCTTCTACTTAAATCCAAAATTTCAAGCATCTAGCCATCTTCTGTAGCTGCACAGGCCGGTTTGTGTCGGATCTGTTCGGAAACCACATTGTTGGTTTTCCCACGAGGCGGCTCATATGTCATTGTCTTTGCTTCATTACAGTAAGATTGCCATAAATAACGTTGTCCTGGCCAACCGCTACAGTGATGTTTGGGACAAAGCCACCATTACGGAAATACAGATGCACCAACTTGTCGAAGAGGTTTGTCCATATTTGAGCCGCGATGCGAGATAACCGGTCTTCGGGGTTTCCGACCTGGTCTGACACAAACCGACCTGTGCAGATACAGAAGGTGGCTAGAAGCTTGAAAATTTGGATTGAGGAAGAAGAGAAATTGTACTATCCCAGCAGCGAAAACAAAGGCGCTGATCAGCTGTGCAGTTACTGCACAGCTGATCCGCGTCTTTGTTTTCGCATAGGCAAAAATCCGTTTTTTTCATGACGCGGCTCATTTATTTCAATCAATGGGCTCAATTTAGTGGGTTAATGTGCTAATTTTCCAAGAATTTGGCGTGTTCTTCATTAAAAAAGTTGTAACTAAGGAGACTGGAGTCACCCACCACAACTTGCAAAAGTTTGTTATAACGGAATTTTATATGAGTACCAAATACCAGCAATTTATGGAAATTACACAACAAAGGCTAGTACTGATTTAAATGTTGTATATGTGAAAAATTTTACAAGGAATGGTTTTGGTATTCCGAATGAAAAATAGACCCTTAAGAAGGTGTTATATACAGCTATAAAGAGTCTTAAATGATGTTTTGCATTGTCGGCATTTAAACATTTCACTTCAAGTGGTTGTCTACCTTTTCATTACTTGTCTTGCCTTCATATATTCTGGGTCTAAACCCTTACTTTTGTAATTTCAGAGAAAATACAAGGTGAAATTTGAAGGCAAGAAACAGATGAAGTTACTGACTTCCCGCCAAACAGCATTCTATGAGAGTTTAAACAAACCTGTCACCGTGGGCACTAGGATTGTGGGTATGTATTGATCAATGTTATTTTGTTGTAAAAAAATCATCTTATTTTAGGGCCACAAGGTGAGCTTATACAGGGTTGCCACGCATCTGGGAAAAGTCAGGGAAATTTAATTTTTTCAAGGTCAGGGAATTGTCAGGGAATTTTGCAAACTCTCAGTGAAATTTGGAATTTTTGGTAAATGTCAGGGAATTGTCAAGGAAATTTGAAAATACCACATTTGATTCCAGTTAATTGGTGAATTTGTCATAAACCCATCCACATTTTTGGGGGGAGCATAAACCATATGGTATCCAGAACAGCATTTTATGTTGAATTAAGTTCTGATTGGTATGTTGTAGTAGTTTATGACTTTCCAAAATTTAAGAAATGCCTTATTTACCTGCCCTTAGAGACAGCGCGCCAAGATGTTGTTAGGGAAATTTGAAATTCTATCAGGGAATTGTCAGGGAAATGTCAGGGAATTTTAACAACCCTGTCCCAAAAAAACGTAGCCGCTACGAAAAAGTGCATAGCTTTGTAAATAAAACAGATATAAGCAAGATATTTTACACAGTGGTAGTGCTTTTATATTTGATTCATATTATGACATATAATTTGCTAGCTGATTCTTCATTAACAAGTGATGTCATAACGAATCTGTGATGTCACTTCCTGTTATCAGCTGCAACTCACATTCATGGAAGTGAAAAGCAGTAACAAAATGCAATATCTAAGCATTTTCAAGCCTTTATTTTCCTTTATAAGGGTTATTAAGAGGATGAAGTAACGATAATTATCAGAAACTAAGTGTTTATTAAAAACTGGACAAAATGTGGTGAAAAATCGAAATTTTATTCCAAAATGGGGAGTGAACGACCATAAAATGTGTTGTGTAAAATTTTTGTTACTCCGAAAGTGGGCATGTACAATAATGGTGGTCATTTCGAATATCAGGCTTAGTTCATTATTGCAATTTATATGTATCTAAACACGTTGTTTTGAAACATACTCCTGCTAAGTTTGAGTTATCTGTAAAAATGAAATAAATAGTAAGCTTATATTGTAGTGGCTACGTTTTTTTGGGACACCCTGTAGTGTACCAATTGCCCATCATCTGTCTGTTTGTCCACCACTTTCAAAGAATTTCTCTGAAACCGTGTGCGATATATAACCGAATTTCATGTGAAGCCTCAGAGGCAAGAGGGAACAAAAGTTAATGTAAATGGTCCTGTCACATAAACCAAGATGGCCGCCATGACAATATATGGTAAAACCGTGTGAACCCTTCTACAGAACCCAGAGTCCTGTAATATGGAAACATGGCATGAAGTATCAGAGACTAGAGCTCTTCAAATTCCTGACCTTGTGATGACCTTGATCTGTTTTACACCAATTATACATGTTTATTTTGGTTGTGGTTGCATTTAAGTGGGAAAAAATAAAAAAAAAAAAAGTTTTTAAATGAGCCGCGTCATGAGAAAACCGGATTTTTGCCTAGGCGAAAACAAAGGCACAGATCAGCTTCGCGGTAACCGCGAAGCTGATCATCAGCTTCGCGGTAACCGCGAAGCTGATCAGCGCCTTTGTTTTCGCTACTCGGATAGTACAATTCCTCTTCTTTCTAAATCCAAAATTTCAAGCTTCTAGCTCTTTTCTGAGCTTGTACAGGCCGGTTTGTGTCGGACCTGGTCGAAAACCCCGAAGACTGGTTTTCTCGCGTCGCGGCTCAAATGGTTATAACCTGCAGGAAATATACAGAAGATTGTTGTTTCTGATACCACTATGAGCCGTGTCATGAGAAAACCAGATTTTTGCCCATGCAAAAACAAAGGCGCAGATCAGCTAGCTGATCAGCGCATTTGTTTTCACTTCTCGGATAGTACAATTCCTCTTCTTCCTAAATCCGAAATTTCAAGCTTCTAGCCATCTTCTGTGCTTGTACACCTCGGTTTTTGTGGAACCTGGTCGGAAACCCCGAAAACTGGTTTTCTTGCATCACAGCCCACAGTGATCCTAGGTGGTTGTCTGTCCCTGCCCTGAGTCTAAACACATGACATCGAATGAGCCTTCGCATGAGAAAACCAACAATTTGGGTTTACGACCAGGTCTGACACAAACCAGGCTGTACAGTCACAGGAGATGGCTAGAGGCTGGAAATTTTGGATTTAGGGAGTAGAGGAATTGTACTATCCGTGTAGCAAAAACAAAGGCGTGATCAGCTTTGCAGTGCTGATCTGCGCCTTTGTTTTCGCCTATGCAGATTGTTTGTTTTCGGATGCGGTGGCTCAAATTCAAACATCACATCCGAAACCAACTTAGCCAGTTAAAGCCAAATTTCAGGTGAAGCTTCTTATTTACATGCTTTGTCTTGTTTTACCCAGCCCTGTACAAAGACGATGAGACAGATGAATCGTTCTATGCAGGCATTGTGGCTGAGGCTCCTAACCATAGGAATGAACTCAGGTAATGCAATCCCCTTAGCCATGAATGGTCCAATCCATTACGAAAACTTGTTAAAGTTACAACAGAAGTGCCAGAGTGATTTTTAGTTTGGATCTGTCTTTACAATGTTTCTCTCACTGGTGAAGAGTTGCACCCTTGAGCAAGACGCATTTACTCCCCTAAATATTGGTTAATACACAGACGGAGATGGCTGTATTCCGACATGACTGAAAAATTGTTGACACAATACTATTCTTTAACAAAAACATACATGTCAAGGATGGTCAAAAAAAATAGAAATTTATCATTGCATTTGGCAAAAAAAAAAATTGTAATTGCATTTGGCCAAAATATTAGAAATTTGTCATTGCATTTGGCCAAAAAATTAGAATTTTGTCATTGCATTTGGCCAAAAATTTGGAAATTTGTCATTACATTTGTTCCAGGTATCTGGTATTCTTTGATGATGGTTATGCCCAGTACTGCAGCTCTAAGGAAATACACAAGGTCTTCTTCCAAAGTAGGTATCTAAATACACAAGGTCTTCTTCCAAAGTAGGTATCTAAATACACAAGGTCTTCTTCCAAGGCAGGTATCTAAATACACAAGGTCTTCCAGAGTAGGTATCTAAATACACAAGGTCTTCTTCCAAAGTAGGTATCTAAATACACAAGGTCTTCTTCCAGAGTAGGTATCTAAATACACAAGGTCTTCTTCCAAAGTAGGTATCTAAATACACAAGGTCTTCTTCCAAAGTAGGTATCTAAATACACAAGGTCTTCTTCCAAAGTAGGTATCTAAATACACTAGGTCTTCTTCCTGAGTAAGTATCTAAATACACAAGGTCTTCTTCCAGAGTAGGTATCTAAATACACAAGGTCTTCTTCCAAAGTAGGTATCTAAATACGCAAGGTCTTCTTCCAGAGTAGGTATCTAAATACACAAGGCCTTCTTCCAAAGTAGGTATCAAAATACACAAGGTCTTCTTCCAAAGTAGGTATCTAAATACACAAGGTCTTCTTCCAAAGTAGGTATCTAAATACATTAGGTCCTTCCAAAGTAGGTATCTAAATACACAAGGTCTTCTTCCAAAGTAGGTATCTAAATACACAAGGTCTTCTTCCAAAGTAGGTATCTAAATACACAAGGTCTTCTTCCAAAGTAGGTATCTAAATACACAAGGTCTTCTTCCAAAGTAGGTATCTAAATAAACAAGGTCTTCTTCCAAAGTAGGTATCAGTATCTTTGGCTTTATTACCTTGAAACATTACAAAGTCATTTATGCACAAACTTTTCCAAATTGACAAAAATGGACAGGCTTACAAATTTGATAAAAAATAAAGTTTGTTAAATCTGCATATTAATTTGTTTTATTTATTTATTTTTTTTTTTTTTGTGGGCTTAATAATTTGATACTGCTTCGTGTTTAATTATTTAGACCTGTTTAGTTGAGCAGGATCATTCGATGGGTATGTAACAAGGATTGTTTGTTTTTACTAGGTAAAGCTGTATGGGAAGACATAGATCCCAATTCTCAAGACTTTGTCAAAGACTATCTGGCTCAGTATCCTGAGGTAGGTGCAGTTCTCTGCAGCTTGACTTTCTTGGTACAATATCTCAAAATGTAGACTCCTTTTAATTCAATAGATTGTCATTATTTACCCTAAAAAATAGTGTTAACTAACTTCATTTTGACACCGCAGTAATGCTGATTTTGAAGTTTATTATATCCCCCCTCCGAAGGGGTGGGGGACATATTGTTTTTGGTGTGGATCCCGTCGGCGTCAGCGTCGGCGTAGCTTTTTGTCTGCACAATATCTCCTAAACCACTGGATGGATTGAGACCAAACTGGCACAGAAACTTCATTGGGACAGCCAAATGGAGTGATTAGATTTCGGTGACCTTGACCTAATTTTCAAGGTCACAAAGGTCAATTAACTGTTTGAAAATCCAGGTGTCTCCATTCGTTTCTGCTCTCTAACTTGAGTAGTTTTTGACCGATTTTCTTCAAACTTTGCATATTAGTTGATACCGGCAAGGAGTGGTTTGGGATTGTAGATGGTTAAATTTCGTCAAACGACCTTAGAGTTATGGCCCTTGATTGAGGTTAAAAATTGCATTTTGTTCATTTCCGCTCTCTAACTTGAGTAGTTTTTGACCGATTTTCTTCAAACTTTGCATATGAGTTGATACTGACAAGGAGTGGTTTGGGATTATAGATGGGTAAATTTCGTCAAATGACCTTAGAGTTATGGCCCTTGATTGAGGTTAAAAAGTGCATTTTGTTTGTTTCCGCTCTCTAACTTGAGTAGTTTTTGAATGATTTTCTTCACACTTTGCATATGAGTTGATACCGGCAAGGATTGGTTTGGGATTGTAGGTGGGTAAATTTCGTCAAATGACCTTAGAGTTATGGCACTTGATTGAGGTTAAAAATTGCATTTTGTTCGTTTCCGCTCTCTAACTTGAGTAGTTTTTGACTGATTTTCTTCAAACTTTGCATTTGAGTTGATACCGACATGGAGTGGTTTGGGATTGTAGATGGGTAAATTTCGTCAAACGACCTCAGAGTTATGGCCCTTGATTGATGTTAAAAATTGCATTTTGTTCGTTTCCGCTCACTAACTTGAGTAGTTTTTGAACGATTTTCTTCAAACTTTGCATATGAGTTGATATGGGCAAGGAGTGGTTTGGGATTGTAGGTGGGTAATTTTCGTCAAATGACCTTAGAGTTATGGCCCTTGATTGAGGTTAAAAATTGCATTTTGTTCGTTTCCGCTCTCTAACTTTAGTAGTTTTTGACCAGTTTTCTTCAAACTTTGCATATTAGTTGATACCGGCAAGGAGTGCTTTGGGATTGTAGATGGGTAAATTTCGTTGAAAGACCTTAGAGTTATGGCCCTTGATTGAGGTTAAAAAGTGCATTTTGTTCGTTTCCGCTCTCTAACTTGAGTAGTTTTTGACTGATTTTCTTCAAACTTTGCATATGAGTTGATACCGGCAAGGAGTGGTTTGGGATTGTAGATGGGTAAATTTCGTCAAATGACCTTAGAGTTATGGCCCTTGATTGAGGTTAAAAATTGCATTTTGTTCGTTTCCGCTCTCTAGCTTGAGTAGTTTTGGACTGATTTTCTTCAAACTTTGCATATGAGTTGATACCGACAAGGAGTGGTTAGGGATTGTAGATGGGTAAAGTTCTTCAAACAACCTCAGAGTTATGGCCCTTGATTGATGTTAAATATTGCATTTTGTTCGTTTTCGCTCTCTAACTTGAGTAGTTTTTGACCAATTTTCTTCAAACTTTGCATATGAGTTGATACCGGCAAGGAGTGGTTTGAAAATGTAGATGGGTAAATTTTGTCAAATGACCTTAGAGTTATGGCCCTTGATTGAGGTTTAAAAAATGCATTTTTTTCGTTTCCGCTCTCTAACTTGAGTAGTTTTTTACCGATTTTCTTCAAACTTTGCATATTAGTTGATACCGGCAAGGATTGGTTTGGGATTGTAGATGGGTAAATTTCGTGAAACTTCAAACTTTATAAATATGGAAAGCTGAAACTTGATATTTTAAAATGTCTGTTGGTATATATTGGTTTTAATTTAAAATGTCTATTGGTATATATTTTTCATGGTTATATGTAAAAATTTACAAAATTAAAAGTGGGTTGGGGCAGAGAGGGGGGACATATGTTTTCCTTTGAAAACTCTTTCTAGTTTCTCTTAAAAATGGTGAAAATAAATTGTGCAATCTGCATATGCGAAAACAAAGGCACAGATCAGCTGTGCAGTTACTGCACAGCTGATCAGCGTCTTTGTTTTCGCTTCATAGATAGTACAACCCCTCTTCTTGCAACTGAAATTTCAAGCTTCTAGCCTTTTTCTGTGGCTGTACAGCCTTGTATGTGCCAGACTAGGTTGGGAACCCAGATAGTTGGTTTTCTTACAAGACATCTCGGTTATGATAATCAAATGTTGCTGACATTGTCTCCTGTGAATCTTCTTTTTCAGAGACCTATGGTAAGATTACATAAGGGACAGACAGTGAAAACAGAGTGGAAGGGAAAATGGTGAGAATTGAGCCTTGTATTTGAGCCGCCTCGTGGGAAAACCAACAATGTGGTTTCCGAACAGGTCTGACACAAACCTGCCTGTTTAAGCACAGAAAAGAGCTAGAATCTTGAAATTTCGGATTAAGGTAGAAGAGGAATTGTACTATCCGTGTAGCGAAAACAAAGGCGCTGATCAGCTTCGCGGTTACCGCGAAGCTGATCTGCGTCTTTGTTTTCGCCTATGCAGATTGTTGGTTTTCCCATGAGGCGGCTCATTTATAAACTGCTGTACAGTACTACACTGTGGATTCAATATAATGTTATGTTCGGTATCAATAGAAATATGATATCATAAAACGTGTTATAAGAAAGTTATTTAGAGTAGAGTAGTTGGAAAATAGCCATTCAGAACCATTGTTTTCATACATATCTGTATCATAGTGTGGTGTCATAGTGTGGTATGTTAAAATAACATGGGTTGGGGGGGGGTGGGGAGGTAGCATAGTGCATCAAACTATTGATCGAGAGGTTAGATTTCCATCCCCACTAGCTAGTTGCACCGTGATGTGTCTTTTAGGAAGACACAAAACCATTCCCCATAGTACTGGTTAATACTCGGGAATCAATGGCTCTGTCCCCACATGACTAAATAACTGTTGGCAATAATGAAACAAAATAAACAATACTAAACAAAACTGTTTACTCCAGGTGGACAGCCAGAGTAGATGAAGTTGACGCCAGTCTAGTCCAGATGTACTTTGCCGCCGACAAGCGTAGTGAGTGGATCTACCGCGGCTCGACCAGGCTGGAACCATTATACACTGCACTGGTGAGTCGGGCTGGGTCTGATTTTGCATATTTAGCATACCCATGTATATACAATATAATTTGCAGCTACAAAAGACTTAGTTTTGTAGCTGGAAAGTTATATTTTCTTATTTTTTCTTAAAGCAAACCTTGTCAATGTGACCTAGTAGATCTTTAAGGAAAGGCTTAAAACTTTTCTGGATCCTTGCTTGCCAAAGATAATGCCTTCTTTTTTATCCCACAGGCTAATGCTGAGGCTAACCGAGTAGCTGGGAAAGGGAAGCGGCACAATCTCAACATGGTCATGGGCAAGAAGCCCGTAGTAGAATACACACGCAAAGACAGCCAAGAGACGGGTATGAACTCTCATGTGATAAGTTTTTGTTAGCTCACCTGAGTCAAAAGCTCACCTGAGCCGCCGGCTAACTTGTTGAGCGTAACGTATACCCAGAAAGAGGTAAGCGCTGAAAGCTTGTGGTAGAAGGATAGCCTGAGTTGAGCATGAAATTTGAGCCGCATCGTGAGAAAACGGGAATTTGGCCTATGTGAAAACAAAGGCGCAGATCAGCTTCGCGGTAACCGCGAAGCTGATCAGCGCCTTTGTTTTCGCTACACGGATAGTACACTTCCTCTTCTTCTTAAATCTGAAATTTCAAGCTTCTAGCCTGCTTCTGTGACTGTACAGCCTGGTTTGTGTCGGACCTGGTCGGAAACCCCGAAGACCGGTTTTCTCGCGTCGCGGCTCATTTTATAAGTTTAACCTCAGCACCAGGAAACACATGTCTTAGCACCTCGATTACAAATTCTACGTTTTGTGTTGCTCTAGTTTTATTGGTCGTTTATCCATGCAGAGAAATCAGTCATGGAAAGGTTGTGAATCACATGGAGGATCTGTGCAAAGTGGACTCATCCAATTGACAATCTTGGCTAACATATGGGATTATAATGACCCAGTTGTAAGTGCTAAGGACTTCAGTTCAGGGGTTGGAAAGCCACTGGTGCTTCATTGTATTCTATAACTTCCCATGGTCTAGGTTAATAGCCAGGTCTGGGGGCTCCCTTCTGACATGACTGAAATATTGTTGGCTAGGATGTGAAACCGCAAAACAAAACTCAGCTAACATTGGTTTATCATTTAGTTTCACCAAGCAAGCTGATAGATAAGAAGAACACGGTAGCAAAGAAGAGTACCACGCCCCGCAGCTCTACGGAGGAGAAGCCGATGTCAGTCCTGAACACGGGACAGGTGTGGGAGGCTCCCTGGCTGAAAGCCCGCAAGGAGGAGAGGAAAAAGCCTGGCCCTAAACCACAAGGTAGTGTAAGATTCTAAAATCTGAAAAAAGTCAATATTTTACTATAGATGAGGAAAATAGAGGTCTTAATTGCCAATAGATTGACAAAGGGTTTAGACATAGTTTACTTACTAATGTGGGAAGCACTGTGGCCTAGTGGTGGGAATATCAGACTCGTAATGGAGAGGTTTAGGGGTTGATCCTCACTAGCACTGAGTTATGTCTTTGAGGAAGGCACAGTAACTCCTCATAAAATTTGTTGAAACCCAAGAAGTGATTTCTGCATCCTGACATGACTGAAAAATTGTTGACTGGAACATTAAACCACAAAACAAACAGAAATAAATATTTGGACATTGTTTAAATCATCCATCCCACATGTATTTCAGACAAGACTTTGGTACCGATAACAGTCAAGGCTAAACCCAGCAGTAAAGACATGGCCTCCGTTCTCCAGGAGAGATTGGCTGCCTCCGATGACGTGAATGCAGGTAGTTATAATATACCTCTTTATAACATGATTATATGATTCTGTATAACCAGTCCTTCGTACCGACGGCAGTAAAGGCTAAACCCAGCAGTAAAGATATGGCCTCTGTTCTCCAGGAGAGATTGGCTGCCTCCGATGATGTTAATGCAGGTAGTTGTAATATACCTCTTTATAACATGATTCATTAAAACGTGATCTGTTATTACCAGGGGAAGAAAATTCCATTTGTCTGCTTCTATTTGCGAGTGAAAACTGCATTTGGGCAAGTGAGCATTTCATATTGCTCGTCCTGTCGGACAAGTGACTTTTTCAGCAGAATATTGCATGAAATATGTTTGAAAAATGTTGCTTAGATTGCATCATGTAATGGGAATTTAAATTATTGCTTGAAAGGTTAGAATTGTTGCATATGAGCCGCCTCGTGGGAAAACCAACAATGTGGTTTCTGAACAGGTCCGACACAAACCGACCTGTACAAGCACAGAAAAGAGCTAGAAGCTTGAAATTTCTGATTTAAGTAGAAGAGGAATTGTACTGTCCGAGTAGCGAAAACAAAGGCGCTGATCAGCTTCGCGGTTACCGCGAAGCTGATCTGCGCCTTTGTTTTCGCCTATGCAGATTGTTGGTTTTCCCATGAGGCGGCTCATATGTTGAAAGTATCACCAAAAAGTATAGCCAAAATTTGTCAATACATACCTATGTTTGCATACAAGTCTGGTTAAAGTAGAAAATAAAACAGTTTTTAGATAGAACCATTGCAAAGGAAAGGGATGTGCATATATAAACTTTAAGCAGTTTGAATTAAGGAAGAGTGTATACACCTGAACCTCTTTATAACACGGTTCGTTACAACACGGTTTCGGATAGAACACTGATCATTGTTGGACCCCAACTAGACTATTTTTGCTATATGTCTATACATTTTACTCTCATTATAACATGGTTTGGATAGCTAACACGGAAATAGGCTTGGATCCCAGCAATAGTGTTATAAAGAGGTTGAGGTGTATATATCATGGATGAATGAAAAATTAAGACCACTCGCCCCACAAGACCAGTAGGTTCCTGGAGAAATTTCTGTGTCTGTATTACATAGTTTTCTATATAACAAGTCCATGGTATCAACAATAGTTAAAGAGTAAACCGGGCAGTAAAGATATGGCCTCTGTGCTACAGGAGATTGGCAGTCTCTGCAAATGGCAGATATTCTCATCATGTAAATATTTTCAGATGCTGAGTCTATGGGGACCAGAATACCACAACAGATCAATAAGTCAGCCGAGAGAAAGAAATTCTGTAAGTCTCTGACTAAAATCTATTTTGATGAAAACAAGATTTGCATCTTGAAAATGTAACAATTAGATTGTATACTTAAGTTTAAAACAGAGTGTTAAAGCCAGATGTACGTAATTGAAGGCGCCCAAAAGAACGTGCGTATCTAAGGGTCAAAACGTCACTTTACGCCGCATTTGTAACGTCAATTTTTCGCTCGAAACGTCATTTCTAGCGTCAGTTTACGTTCGGAATACGAAACTATGTCCATGTAATTATGCAGAGGACTTCAGAAATGTTAAAAAAATGATATTATTTAAATGTTATGCTCAAAATATAGATTATGGGCATATTATCCCGAAGAAAACAACATTTGCGCGACAGTTAGAAATGTTGTATACTAAATAACGTCGGAGCTTTTGGCGCAAAATCGACGTCGCGCGTAAAACGTACTGAATTCGGCACCGACTACCTCTCTTCGCACGCTTATAGCAGGAAAACGAATCCGGTAACTAAGGCATTTCTCGTTATCTACTTGTAGTTCAGGAATTTCTCTAATACATATCAGTTTTTTAAAAAATCCTACCGTGGATTTTTTTAAATATATCAGGAAAACTAACGAAAAGGGGGTCTGAAAAACGCATTTTACGTTGACGTCAATGTATTTTCGCTCTAAAAATTGACGATTTTGAAGGCCGATATCTCGAAAACAAGCTCGGAACGGTATCGATTTCTTTTCATTTTCGTATGTAGGACATCAAAATAAACTTGCATGCAAAAAATAAAAAAATTCTACCGTGAGGTCAATTACGTACATCTGGCTTTAAGTTGCCAATACATTCTCCATGCATTTAAAATAGTTGTTTTATTGATAGAGGTTCTGTTTGGAATAAGCTACTTTTTTTCTTGCACACCAGATAGAGAAATCCTACGTTTTACCCCATGTGAGAAATTCTTATCTCACCCTTGTTATCTCACCCCGGTTGCACCCTTCGTTCAAGTGTTCTTTTTTAACATTGGTTGTATAAGACGTCACATTATTTCGTCGCTAAGCGCACACGTCACGATGACGTCAAAACGTTTTAATTCAAAATGGCGGACTCCGCGATTTTATCATTTTTCTTGGTAAATAGTATAAAAATCAATCTTCGCTGCATTAAGGTGAACAAGAAAAAGAATCCATCATTCGTGTCAGGTATGGATAGACAAATCTGTCCCTTGGGTCACAATTTGGCATCACTCGGCGAGCCTCGTGATGCCAAAATGTCTATCCATACCTGATTTGTCTATCCATACCTGATTTGTCTATCCATACCTGACACTCATGTAAGATTCTTATAATCTCTCTACGGAAGTTCAAAATGGGAAATAAACAAACCACTGAGAAGAATTTCTTGACCAGAAGAAATAAAGAAAAAAAACATTGAGTTTTTGTGCAATTACTGTTTGTCCTTTGGAAGTTGATGTTAAACTGTAATAAAAGACATAGAATCATTTTTTCCTCATTTTTCTGTTATGATATATATAAAATTTCCAAAAAATAAGTTTTTTAATAAAAAATATTTTGAATTTTCAGCTCCCCATAAATGTAGCAAGAAGTGTGTACCCAATGACAATCCGGAGAAATACAAGGGAAGCAACCCTCTTCTGATACCGGTCTTCTTTGGTTGGGAAAGGTAGGGTACCAAATCTTTATAAAAAAAAAAAAGAAAACACTGGAAAATGAGCCTGTGCGTGAGAAAACCAACAATGTGGGTTCCGACCAGGTCTGACATAAACTGGGCTGTACAGTCACAGAAGATGGTTAGAGGCTGGAAACTTTGGATTTAGAAAGTAGAGAAATTGTACTATCTGTGTCGTGCCTTTGTTTTCGCCTATGCAGATTGTTGGTTTTCCCATAGAGTGGATCAAATATTAATTTGCTGTAATTCACTGAGATTAAAGCAATGTTTTTACTCCTACTGGTGATACAAAGAGACATGTTGACCGAAGTAACACTGACACTCTTCATGATTGGAGAATTTTGCCACTTTTCATGATTGAAGAATATTGACAGTCTTCATGATTGGAGAATTTTGACACTCTGACTCTTCATGATTGGAGAATTTTGACACTCTGACTCTTCATGATTGGAGAATTTTGACACTCTGACTCTTCATGATTGGAGAATTTTGACACTCTGACTCTTCATGATTGGAGAATTTTGACACTCTGACTCTTCATGATTGGAGAATTTGCAGATCTTATTTCAAGTCTTGATTTGTGTGTGACATGGGTTATTTTTTTTCAGAGTATCTTTGTTTTAACCCACCCGCTGATTGATTTTTCTCTATGTGAGTTTATTACTCATGAAAGGAATGTAAACCTGAAAATAGATAGTCTACATCTTCTGTTTGACTAACCTCATCTTTGCCATTACAGACAAGTGTGTAAACCCAAGCCTAAGGGAAGACGGACCGTGTTCTATAGAGCTCCATGTGGTCGGAGATTGCGCAACTTCAAAGAATTACGGAAATTCCTGTGGATGACACAGTCAGAGATGACTATAGATCTATTCTGTTATGATTATGAGCTGCATATACATTATGAGTTTATACCGGTCAAGGTATTTAGTCATATTTGAGCAGTCTAGTGAGAAAACCAACAATTTGCATAGGCGAAAACAAAGACGCAGATCAGCTTCGCGGTAACCGCGAAGCTGATCAGCCCCTTTGTTTTCGCTTTTCGGAAAGTACAGTCTCTCTTCTTCTTCTTACATCCGAAATTTCAAGCTTCTAGCTGTCTTCTTTGGCTATACAGGTCCGTTTGTGTTGAACCTGTTCGGAAACAACATTGCTGGTTTTTCCACAAGGCGGCTCATTTATTGCCATATCTAACCTCTGGGCAGTGCTTCTATGCAGGGCATTGAAAAGCCATTCCATTGTCAGTTAGAAGTCCTACTGAAGTGGGGACATGGTCCCAACATGACCATATCTGTTGATTGGGACCCTCAATCAACAACAGTAACAAAAAAAAATGGTATTTCTTCGTGTTTTGGATATAATATTACAACCATTTACACTTTTTAAATGTCATTAAGGGCGGCCCCCATAGTCGAGTGGTTAAGAGTGCTGATTTCATTAATGTGTTGAATCATTCTATCATCTCGCAGCTGTGTCTGGTCTGGGTTCAAGCCCCCACATGGGTCACATTTGGGACAGGCCAAGTTTGCTTGCAGATGTGCCCGGTGGTGTTTCTTGGGTTTCTGCCATTTTTGCTCCACCTACCAATTGGTACATGTCATATAAGCTGAAATAATCTTGATAGGGATGTAATACTGAATCAAACAAGAAAATATTGTCAGTGCCTTATATATGCTAAAGTAAAGTGCATTGCTTTACGAGTAGTATTGAAATTATTGGAACATACAATATTGAGAAAACCTGGGCCCCAAGGTTATAAACTTTTTTCATGCTCAGCTCAGACTAAAATTTATTTTGCTCATAAATGTTAAATTGCCAACAGTTGAATTTCAATTTATTTCGACTATTTTATCACTTATGAGCAGTTTAAATTTTATGCTCAGATTTGTTGAGCATAAAAAATGTTTTATAACCTCGGGGCCTGGTCTTTGTATATGTGAAAACAAAGTGTCCAAAGTATTTGCTTGTTGTTGTTTTTTTTTTTTTTCAGACATTTTGTGACATCAAAGACATATCGTACGGCAAGGAAAATGTCGTGATCTCGTGTGTTAATGGCATAGATCGTCAGTATCCTGACTATGTGGACTACTCTAACCAGAGAATACCAGCTGCCACTGTGAAACTGAACATTGACCCTGAGTTTCTAGTCTGTTGTGATTGTACGGATAACTGCCAGGTTAGACATTTGAGCCTTCGCATGAGAAAACCAACAATCTAGGTTTGGGACCAGGTCCGACACAAACTAGGCTCTACAGCAATACAAAATAGATATAAGCTTGCAATTTCAGATTTAGATTTCAGATTTATACTATCTGTGTAGCGAAAACAAAGGCACTGATTAGCTGTGCAGTTACTGCACAGTTGATCTGTGGCTTTGTTTTTGCATATGCAGATTGTTGGTTTCCTGATGCGGCAGCTCAATTATTATTTCAGATGTGTCAAGAGAGAGTATGTCTTTCCAATCAGGTCTGACACAAAGGTGACAGGATTCAAATATTAGATTTAAGAAGTTCATTCTTTTAGTGTGGGTTAAAAGTGTTGATTAGCTGGAAAGTTGCTGTAACCGCTTTATAAAATTTGTGGGCGGCCCTTATGGCCGATTGGTTAAGAGCGCTGATATTTCATTATCAGGCTTAACCATTCAATCATCTCACTGCTGTGTCTGTTGTAGGTTCGAACCCCACAGAGGGCACATGTTAGACAAGCTAAGTTCTGCTTGCGGGTTTGCCAGGTGTTTTTTCTCTGGGTCCTCTCGTTTTCGCCCCACCTAATGATTGGCTCGTCTCATGTGAGCTGAAATAATCTTGAACGGGACGTTAAACTGAAAAAAAAAAAAAAAACATTTTCATAAGCATTAAAGTGTTCATTCTAATGCTTGTTCTGGGTGGAGTTCAGTTACTCATTATTAGCATGTGCTTTGTGTTGTGCCTGGTAATGAGCATAAATTAATGTGGTGTATTAACAACATGTGCGCACGGGCATTGCCTCATTGCCTAATACACCACTCTTTTCTTCAATAGTATACACCTGTTATGTTAATTAATATCACATGATACAGGTATTTATGCAATAATATGGTATAATGATTAACATATGATTTATATTATTACTAGGACCGGGAGAAGTGTGCATGTCAGCAGCTGACAATAGAGGCCTCGGCCGTCATTAACGGTGGGAAACCAGACCTGACTGCCGGGTACAAGAACAGGCGACTTCTCGAACCACTCATGTCAGGGTAGGGGATCATTTTTTGTAGGAAAGCACAGGGGCCTAGTGGCCCCAATGTTATAAACCTTTTTTCATGCTCAGCTGAGACTAGAATTTATCCTGCTTATAAATGTTAAAATGCCCACAATTGTTGGAAATTTAACATTTATTAGCAGGATAAATTACAGACTTTGGAGTTCTGAACCTTCAATGTCAATATCTTTGAGCTATTTCAGTATTAATGCACAGTTAAAATTTTGTGCCTAGCTGAGCTGAGCATGAAAAATGTTTAATAACACTCTGTTACAGATTGTGTCCTTCAGCAAGAGACATTTGAGCGGCGTCATGAGAAAGTCTATGCGAAAACAAAGACGCAGATCAGCTTCGCAGTAACTGCGAAGCTGATCAACGCCTTTGTTTTCGCTTCATGGATAGTACAATTCCTCTTCTTCATAAAACCGGAATTTCAATGTTCTAGCCTGTGACTGTACAGGCCAGTTTGTGTCGGAGCTGGTCGAAAACCCTGAAGACCGGTTTTCTCGTGTCGCGGCTCATTTAATCCCCGTAGTGCTGGTTCTACAGAGGAAAAGTAGTTTTGACTGGGATACAAAGATTCAGATTGAACAAAATGTTCACATAGATTCAGGCAGAGAACAAAGTAGAATCTAGTGATAAAAATCTGGAGTTACACATCAGTTATACATGTGTAATTATCTTGGTTAATTTAGATGTATAAAAAAATATTTCCTTTAAGAACAATTGAAAGAGTGGATGGTTATTTTCAAATAACTAATACTGGTCCGTAGCATGTCTCAAATTTTATGACCTTTATGACTTTTTCACAGGATTTATGAGTGTAACTCAAGATGTAAGTGTGATCGACGATGTTTGAACAAGGTGGTGCAGCATGGGCTAACAAACAGGCTTCAGGTCTTCAAAACTGAGAAGTGGTGAGTAAACACTTGGAATTTCTGTATGTTTAGAAATTTATGCATAACTTTTATTTTGCGAATTTACTATTTTCTGATTATTCAAGAATTCTTTGACTGACAAAGCTAAACCACAAATCAATCCAAAGTTGTTGTAAAGCAAAGCTACTTTGTAACTTGGGATCCGCCCTCAAGCCATCTTTAGTGACTGGACAACCCATTTTGTAGAGGATCAGGGGCGAGTTGTTCAAAACTTTGTTAGCTTAACGCTTTCGTTAAACCCTCAATATATCAACTATATATCGTCTTCAAAAGCAAATTCACTACTATTTTTTGTTGATAAAATGTGAGAATCCTTTGCCATTTTTGTTGATAAAATGTGAGAATCCTTTGCATTAAGGATTCTCACATTTTTTCAACAAAAAATAACAGTGTATTTGTAATATTGCCATTTAAAATTTTAACAAATCGTTAACTAACGAAATTGATAATGTTGAACAACTGGGCCCTGGTCGTAAAACAAGCAGTTTTAATGTCTCTGGGAAGTCTTATGGTTATCATCAACTTGATGAATTTCAATCCTTAAATAATAAGCAACTATTCAAGTTAGATTTTCTCAAATAAATATTCCGGAGGGAATAGATGATGAACACTAGGGTTATTTTTCACTCTATTTCAAATTTTTGGCACTAGGCCTTCATCAGGAAAGTAACTTAATTTCTGCAGCTAGGTAACATCCATTTTGAAGCATTATATTAGTAGTCAGTGGTGACATGTCATTTCCTGATAAGGCAATGTCAAATTGGCGTAACACCAAATGACGTAACGTCACCACTGACTACAAATATCATGCTTTAAAATGGATGCCACCAAGGTGCAGAAATTAAAAGTTAGTCTCCTGATGAAGGCCTAGTGCCGAAAATTTGAAATAGAGTGAAAAATTACCCTAGTATTCAACTTAAAATCATCTAATTTTCTAGTGGTTGGGGTCTGCGCTGCCTGGACGACATTCCAAAGGGAGGATTTATCTGTATCTACGCCGGTCAGCTTCTGAACGACCAAGGTGCAGACGAAGACGGTCAGCAATATGGCGATGAATATCTGGCCGAATTAGATTATATTGAAGTAAGTAACAAAAGACTACAGTTTAGCCGCATCATGAGAAAACAGGATTTTCGCCTATGCGAAAGCAAATGCACAGCTGATCAGCGTCTTTGTTTTCGCTACACGGATAGTACAATTCCTCTTCTTTCTAAATCCGAAATTTCAAGCTTCAAGCCAACTTCTGTGGCTGTACTGGCCAGTTTGTGTCAGACCTGGTGGGAAACCCCGAAGACCGGTTTTCTCTGGCCACGGCTCATTGTGTTTGGGGTCAGAACTGACAGAGGATTTATCTTAGGATTCACAACGAAGACAGTCAGCAATATGGCGATGAATATCTGGCCAAATTAGGTTATATTGAAGTAAGTTACAAACTTTGTAGTGGTTTGAGGCTGCACTGTCTGGGGATTTATATGTATCTACATAGGTCAGGTCCTCAACAACCAAGGTCAAGGTGCGGACTCGTCTTTGTGCCACGTCGCGAGAAAACAGGTCTTCTGGCTGTCCGACCAGGCCTGACACAAATGGGACTGTGCACCTACAGAAGATGGCTAGAAGCTTGAAATTTGGGATTTAGGAAGAAGAGGAATTGTACTATCCGTGTAGCGAAAACAAAGGCGCTGATCAGCTGTGCAGTTACTGAACAGCTGATTTGCGGCTTTGTTTTCGCATAGGCAAAAATCCAGTTTTATCCTGACATGGCTGATATTGTCCGATACTTAGCTTCTGTAATGTTTTGTTGCAGGTAATGCACTAGTCATTTGTAACCACGGCCCCCTACCCCAGGGGGAGGGTGGGGGATAGCTGTGGAAGTGAGTGGGGCTTTGACAAAAGTTTTTATAGACAAAAAGGGCCGTGAAATGAAAAGATAGCAGGTTGCGAGGGAAAACAGCAGTGGTTTTACCATCGAGTAGTCCTCGCAGGTAGGGGCTTTTAGCAGGGATTTGCTGGACCAAACGCCAAAGTCCCTGCTATTCCCCGGGGCTGGGGGGTGGGGCAGTGGTTTCAAATGACTAGTGCATAAAGGAAAAGAGGAAAGATCAGTAAAAGAGTGAGGTTGACCTTTAGTATCTGGGAACATTTTCTGAAATATGGGAGATACTCATGAAATTGCATATCATCAATGTTTGTAGGTCGCAGAGAAGCAAAAAGAAGGATACGAGAGTGACGTTGACCTTGACATTGATAACCTGGAAGAAGACGAAGAAGAAGACCCGTACAGACCATCATCAGACTCTGACGGGTAAAATTGATTTGAGACTGTGCGTGAGAAAACCAACAATTTGGGTTCCGACCAGGTCTGACACAAACATTGAAGATGGCTAGAAGCTTGAAATTTCGGATTTAAGAAGAAAAGGGATTGTACTGTCCGTGCAGCGAAAACAAAGGCGCTGATCAGCTTTGCCGTTACCACGAAGCTGGTCTACGCCTTTGTTTTTGCTTATGCAAATTGTTAGTTTTCAGGGGCTCATTTAAAAAATTTTCCATTTTCAAAAAGAGGGGGCATGATACTGGTTGGTTACTACAGGGATATACAGTACTCACATTGACTTTACATTGAAAATCTTGAGAAATAAGAGAAGAAACATTGAAAATCTTGAGAAATAAGAAGAAGAAGAAGTATAGACCATCATTAGACTCTGACTGGTAATATTGATATCAGAACTTTACATTTTCAAAATGATGAGGCATGGTAGCTTGATAGTTAGCATGTCCAATTTATAACTAAATGGATTGGTGATTTTCACATTGAAAATCTACAAGAAAAAGAAAAAAATACAACCCATACAGATCCTCATCAGACTGATGAGTAAGATTGCATGGACAGTTGTTATTAAATAAATTCAAATTTCATGCTGTACATAGTTTTCATATGTGAAAACAAAGACGCAGATCAGCTTCGCAGTAACTGCGAAGCTGATCAGCACCTTTGTTTTTGCCACACGGATAGTACAATTCCTCTTCTACTTATATCCAAAGTTTCTAGCTTCTATCTTTATTCTGTGACAGTACAGCCTGGTTTGTGTCGGACCTGGTCTGAAACCCAAATTGTCATGCACAGGCTCATATACTTGTCAGAAACTTGGAACAATGAAATTTGGACAAAAGTTGTGTCATTGACATTCAAAATATGCAAGAACACAATTAATAATAAAGAGCTAGGCATTTTCGTCTTTGAAAGTAACATATGAGCCGCCACATGGGAAAACCAACAATCGGCATAGGCGAAAACAAAGGCGCAGATCAGCTTCGCGGTAACCGCAAAGCTGATCAGCACCTTTGTTTTCGCTACACGGATAGTACAATTTCTCGTCTTCTTAAATCCGAAATTTCAAGCTTCCAGCTCTTTTCTGTGACTATACAGGTCAGTTTATGTCGGACCTGGTCTGAAACCACATTTTGGTTTTCCCACGAGGCAGCTCATATTTGTCAATTATGGAGTATTCCAATCTAATGCATAGATCTCCTTTGGACAAAAGTTTGTTGTCGTTATTTCAGATCCTACACAGGAACTGGGGTTAAGCCAAGTTCTGAAAAGGCTCATCAGACCAGGTAACTTAGTGTTGAGATGCAGTTTTTGTCCTTTTTTGTGTGCTGATGTTTTATTATTTTTATTCTCCAAATTGCTTTTCTTTGCTTTGCTTTGTGAATAGTTTATAGCCTATGTATGGATTTTTTTTCTTACCAACATACCATCCATAATGCTTTGCTTAGTTTTTGGGCATTCTCAAAATTTGTTGTAATTACTAGAACAAGCGTTTATAAAGAATGCCAAGAGGAATAGCAGAACTATTTTTTAGCAGGGCTATGCTTATATTATTGATAATCGTGTATAAATTCATGTTGTGATAGCCATACTTTTGCTTTAGTGACGCTTCTTTGCTTTTTGCTTCCAGCTTTCTGAAACACCATATTTGTTCTTATAAACACTTAGAAATTCTTTGCCATTAGGCTCTTGGTCCATGTATATGAAGACAAGTTTAATAATGTTTAAAGTTAAATGATGCATGGCTTAATGTCAGTATAAATAAATAAAACCCATTTTCTCCTCCACTGATTTGGCAGGGAGATTTTTGTCATATCTGTTTGCGATTCTGCAGCCACATAAGACCACACAGTGTCATTATTGGCTCCCTGAAGAACATGTTTATGAGTTGTCTTAGAGTACTGTGTTAACTTTAAAATGTAAAAATGTTACACCTTATGGGCAGTTTGCCTATATTACGTAGGATGAACATTTGTCACCAACATGACAGGCATATGTACCAGCCGGTTTTCAAACCCGCAACCTCTTGATTTCTAAGAGAATACACTATCCATTACACTACCACGGATGTAAGTTGACAATTTTAGTTAGTGGCATTTATAAGGAAAATTATGGTTGTGTCTGCAGCTTTTGTACTTTACTGCTTTTCTGTTTTCTATTGATATATACCTATATATGTATACTTGGGGATGATTTAAAGTTCAGCAAACCTGAAGTAAAATCAATGACGGCATTTTGATTCACTACAATCAACTTAACCTGCTAGGTTGATGTAGAAAAATAATCAGTATTGTACTCCAGCGGGTATTCTTACCTGTTTTCCAATGGTGACTGTTGCAGACGTAGGACTAAAATTGATTCTGCAGCATCCCAAGACAGTGATGACTCTGGGATCAGAGACTCTAAAGGGGTGTCCAAAAAGAAAACAGGAGGGAAATCTGCGAGAGGAAGAGGAGGGTAAAAACCAACTCCTTGTCTGTATGAAAAGAATGTGAACATTTCAGATATAGGCAAACTGTTTGTTTAAAAAAAAAAAAAGATACCCTAGGCTAATTTCTTTGAGTATGTATGAGTATCTAAATGAAATGGATCAGCTGTGTCCCTGTCAGTTCCATTCATAGTTTGGTATTGAAATTTTCCATTATTTGGTCATATTCTTTTCTTCTGCATTTGCATTAAATTCTGAGCTTACTTTATTTATCTGCTGCTTTGCTGCTTTTAATAGCTGTTGTGTTGCAATGATTTGTGTAGCTTTACAAATTAATATTTCTGTATTGTAGTCTTTGTTCATAGTTCTGTTATGCATGTAAATGTCTGTTGATATCTTTTGTGTTGTTGAAGTCGAAAAATAAATGTCCATCTAATGTATTTGCAATCTGATTGGACATCGCCGAACTTCACAACCAAGAACTAAACAAACTATCATTTGAGCCGCCTCGTGGGAAAACCAACAATGTGGTTTCCAACCAGGTCTGACATAAACCGACCTGTACAGTCACAGAAAGGAGCTAGAATCTTGAAATTTCGGATTTAAGTAGAAGAGGAATTGTACCATCCGAGTAGCGAAAGCAAAGGCGCTGATCAGCTTCGCAGTGACTGCGAAGCTGATCTACGCCTTTGTTTTCGCCTAGGCAGATTGTTGGTTTTCCCATGTGGCAGCTCATTTGTTTACATGACGTCATAGGTTAATTTAACATTTTCGACTGAACCTTAGTTTGGCAAATGTGTGATGCCCTTTCTTTTTTTTCTTCTTTTTTTTCTCGAAAATGAAGTACTTTTTAGAAACGCCTCGCCAAGGCGGTTCTGACATGTACCCACCATCAAGTAAAATGTCAAAAATTGTCTAATGAAAATTTTCTGTTTATCAAAAATATAGATCTCTTGTTTGTTGCCTGAGCAAGTTTTTAGCTCACCTGAGCCGAAGGCTCACAGGTGAGCTTATAGTATACCCATGCTCCGGCGTCCGTCCGTCGTCCGGCGTCCGTCGTCCGTCGTCCGTCGTCCGTCGTCCACCATTTTCAAAGATCTTCTCCTCTGAAACCACTTGGCCAATCAAAGCCAAACTTCATGTGGAGCATCCTTAGGAAGGGGGAACGAAAGTTTATATAAATGGTCCAGGTCACATGACCAAGATGGCCGCCATGGCTATAAATAGCAAAAACCTTTAAAAATCTTCTTCTCCAGAACCAGTGAGCCGATTTCCACGAAACTTGGTATGTAGCATCAAGGACGCGGGCCCATCATAGTTTATATAAATCATGACCCTAGGATGACCTTGACCTATTTTATGGCAAGGTCAACTTAGGTCGCCAATGCATTTGAATGGGAAAAAATGGTAAAATGCTATTTAATGGGTAAAACTTACTGGGAATAGGCAAATGGACAGAAGATTAATGTTAATGGAAAATTTTAGCCCCTGGGGGGTTGTCTGCCCCTGCCCTGGGGCTATATACATGTATATGACCATAATATTCAAACATCTTCTTCCGTGAAACCGCTAGGCCAATCAAAGCCAAACTTCATGTGGAGCATCCTTGGGAAGGGGAAAAGAAAGTTTATATAAATGGTTAAGGTCACATGATCAAGATGGCCGCCATGGCTATAAATAGAAAAAACCTTTAAAAATCTTCTTCTCCAGAACCAGAAGGCCAATGATTTTGAAACTTGGTGTGAAGCATCAGTGACTGGAGCTCTACAAAGTTTATATAAATCATGACCCTGGGATGTCCTTGACCTATTTTACGGCAAGGTCAACATAGGTCGCTCATGCATTTGAATGGGGAAAAGTGTTAAAATGTCATTTGTAGGGAAAAACTTGCAGGAAATGGGCAAATGGACTTATGATTGATGATTCTGAAAAAATTTGGACCCCAGGGGTCTGTCTGCCCCCACCCCGGGGCAATATACATGTGTATGACCAAATTATTCAAACATCTTTTTCTCTGAAACCGCTTGGCCAATCAAAGCGAAACTTTATGTGGAGCATTCTTAGGAAGAGTGAATGAAAGTCTATATAAATGGTCAAGGTCACATGATCAAGATGGCCGCCATGGCTAAAAATAGCAAAAACCTTTAAAAATCTTCTTCTCCAGAACCAGAAGGCCTATGATTTTGAAACTTGGCATGAAGCATCAGGCAATGGAGCTCTACAAAGTTTATATAAATCATGACCCTGGGATGACCTTGACCTTTTTTACAGCAAGGTCAACTTAGGCCGCCCATGCAATTGAATGGGAAAAAATAAGAAAATGTCAATTAATGGCAAAAACTTGCTAGGAATGAGAAAATGGACAGAATATTCATGTTTATGAAAATGTTTTTGGCCCAGAGGGTTGTCTGCCCCTGCCCAGGGGCTTTATACATGTGTATGACCATAATGTTCAAACATCTTCTTCTCTGAAACCGCTTGGCCAATCAAAGCCAAACTTTATGAGGAGAAATCTTAGGAAGAGTAAATGAAAGTTTGTCAAGTTGGTCAAGGTCACATGACCAAGATGGCCGCCTTGGCTATAAATAGCAAAAACCTTTAAAAATCTTCTTCTCCAGAACCAGAAGGCCTATGATTTTGAAACTTGGCATGAAGCATCAAGCAATGGAGCTCTACAAAGTTTGTTTAAATCATGACCCTGAGATGACCTTGACCTTTTTTACGGCAAGGTCAACTTAGGTTGCCCATGCATTTGAATGGGGAAAATTGTTACAATGTCATTTGAAGGGCAAAACTTGCAATAAATTGGCAAATGGACTGATCATGAATCTTTATGATTTAAAAAAGAAATTGACTCCAGACGTTGCTCTGACCCTGCCCTGGGGTTATATACATGTATATTACCATTCTAGTCAAACAAGTTTATTGGTATATATCTCAGGTCTCAGGTGAGCGTTTACAGGACCATTGGTCCTCTGGTTATAATACTTGTGACGTTTTCTCAGGAAGTTGCGCAGCAGCAGGGACAGTAACTCTAATTCTAAGAAGTCCAAAGAGAAAAGTCCATCTGAGTTCTCTCTCCCTGAGTTAGATGGCAGCAAGACTGAATCACGTAAGACTGTCTTCTTCCATCTGACACAATACTCTTTAATAGACGGTCCAACTTAACAGTACCTTGGCCCAGTTGTTCAAAATTAACATCGTTAGTTAACGATTCGTTAAAATTTCAAGTATGAATATTACAAATCATGCAAAGGATTCTCAAATTTTACCAACAAAAAATAACAGTGTATTTGCTATTGTAGTTGGCATTTACTTAACGAGTTGAGGTATTAACAATGACGTTAAGGTAACGAAGTTTTGAACAACTGGCCCCTGATAAATAAGCACTGATAACACATTTGTGGCCAATTGTTCATATGCAGGGCTTATTTTAGGGTTGGTGCCTCATACTTTTGAGCAAAAGGTGAGGAGTATGAATACCAGGGGCACCAGGCTGTGCATGCCCTTGAGCAATACACATTATTTCCCCATACTGCATAGTACTGGCCTCGAGGTTATAAAACTTTTTTCAAGCTTGGCTCATAAATGTTGAAATAGTCAAAATTGGTGGATAATTCAGGTTCAGAACTCACAAACTGGTAATTTATTCTTCTCATAAATGTTAAAATGCCAATGATTATTGGCATTTTAACATTTATGAGCAGGATAAATTTTAGTCTCAGCTGAGATGAGCATGAAAAAAGTTTTATAACCTCAGGGCCTGTTTAACATCCAGGAAGCATCAGGATAACATTTCCGTGCAATATTTACCCCCTTATATCCCACTTTTATATAGCAAAACTGGGGTATGCAGGGGTATAGCTATTTTTCTTATTTTTGCTCCAAAACATAGATTGTGGGTACTCGTTAGAACCGCCTCGCCGAGGCGGTTCTAACGTGTACCCACAATCTATGTTTTGAGCAAAAATAAGAAAAAATATCCAAAAACATCTATCGAAAATTTTCAATTTTTACAACTTAGGAAAAGTCAATAAATTATATGGGCGTGTTTTCATAATGGCATTGTCCAAACATGACTGACAATTTGTTGACTGAGATGTTAAGCTACAAATCATTTATTTTGCTGATCCCAGGCTTTTCAAGTTTTTTGGATGCAACTTCAAATGAATGTCCTGTCTGCATATGACCTTAGCTGTTGAGTGGGACGTAAAACATGAAATCAACCACCCAATTATTTATTTTTTAGCGGCACTGGAAGTAGATAAGGATAGAAGGAAGAAAAGAACTGGTCGTTCCACAGGGGCTAGGCAGGGTCTCAACCCAACAGGAAAACAGAAGGGGAAAAGTCCAGGTAGGGTTGGTTGCAAATAAGGCTTTAGCTCAAATATATTACTTTATTAGCACACCTGAGCCGAAGGCTCACAGGTGAGCTTATAGTATACCCATGCTCCGGCGTCCGTCCGTCGTCCGTCCGTCGTCCGTCCGTCGTTCACAATTTCAAAGATCTTCTCCTCTGAAACCGCTTGGCCAATCAAAGCCAAACTTCATGTGGAGCATCCTTAGGAAGGGGGAACGAAAGTTTATATAAATGGTTCAGGTCACATGACCAAGATGGCCGCCATGGCTATAAATAGCAAAAACCTTTAAAAAATCTTCTTCTCCAGAACCAGTGGGCCAATTTCCACGAAACTTCGTATGTAGCATCGGGGATGTGGGCCCATCATAGTTTATATAAATCATGACCCTAGGATGACCTTGACCTATTTAATTGCAAGGTCAACTTAGGTCGCCAATGCATTTGAATGGGAAAAAATGTTAAAATGCTATTTAATGGGTAAAACTTACTGGGAATAGGCAAAGGGACAGAAGATTAATGTTAATGGAAAATTTTAGCCCCTGGGGGGTTGTCTGCCCCTGCCCCGGGGCTATATACATGTATATTTACATAATAATGAAACATCTTCTCCCCTGAAACCGCTTGGCCAATCAAAGCCAAACTTCATATGGAGCATCCTTGGGAAGGGGGAAAGAAAGTTTATATAAATGTTCAAGGTCACATGACCAAGATGGCCGCCATGGCTATAAATAGCAAAAACCTTTAAAAATCTTCTCCTCCAGAACCAGTGGGCCGATTTCCATGGAACTTGGTATGTAGCATCGGGGACGTGGGCCCATCATAGTTAATATAAATCATGACCCTAGGATGACCTTGACCTCTTTAATGGCAAGGTCAACTTAGGTCGCCAATGCATTTGAATGGAAAAAAAATGGTAAATGCTATTTAATGAGTAAAACTTACAGCAAATGGACAGAAGATTAATGTTAATGGAAAATTTTAGCCCCTGGGGGGTTGTCTGCCCCTGCCCCGGGGCTATATACATGTATATTTCCATAATAATGAAACATCTTCTCCCCTGAAACCGCTTGGCCAATCAAAGCCAAACGTCATATGGAGCATCCTTGGGAAGGTGGAAAGAAAGTTTATATAAATGGTCAAGGCCACATGACCAAGATGGCCGCCATGGCTATAAATAGCAAAAATCTTTAAAAATCTTCTTCTCCAGAACCAGTGGGCGGATTTCCTCGAAACTTGGTATGTAGCATTGGGGACGCGGGGCCCATAATAGTTTTAATAAATCATGACCCTAGGATGACCTTGACCTATTTAACGGCAAGGTCAACTTAGGTCGCCAATGCATTTGAATGGGAAAAAATGGTAAAATGCTATTTAATGGGTAAAACTTACAGCAAATGGACAGAAGATTAATGTTAATGGAAAATTTTAGCCCCTGTGGGATTGTCTGCCCCTGCCCCGGGGCTATATACATGTATATTTCCATAATAATGAAACATCTTCTCTCCTGAAACCGTTTGGCCAGTCAAAGCCAAACTTCATATGGAGCATACTAGTCTTGGGAAGGGGGAAAGAAAGTTTATATAAATGTTCAAGGTCACATGACCAAGATGGCTGCCATGGCTATAAATAGAAAAAAAAAACTTTAAAAATCTTCTTCTGCAGAACCAGAAGGCCAATGATTTTGAAACTTGGTGTGAAGTATCAGTGACTGGAGCTCGACAAAGTTTATATAAATCATGACTATGGGATGACCTTGACCTATTTTACGGCAAGGTCAACATAGGCCGCTCATGCATTTGAATGGGGAAAAGTGTTAAAATGTCATTTGTAGGGAAAAACTTGCAGGAAATGGGCAAATGGACTTAAGATTGATGATTCTGAAAAAATTTGGACCCCAGGGGTCTGTCTGCCCCCACCCCGGGGCAATATACATGTATATTACAGTGATATTCAAAGATCTTCTTCTCTGAAACCTCTTGACCAATCAAAGCCAAACTTTATGTGGAGCATTCTTAGGAAGAGTGAATGAAAGTTTGTATAACTGGTCAAGGCCACATGACCAAGATGGCCGCCATGGCTATAAATAGCAAAAACCTTTAAAAATCTTCTTCAGAACCAGAAGGCCTATGATTTTGAAACTTGGCATGAAGCATCAACAAAGTTTGTATAAATCATGACCCTGGGATGACCTTGACCTTTTTATGGCAAGGTCAACTTAGGTTTGCCCACACATTTGAATGGGGAAAATTGTTACAATGTCATTTGAAGGGCAAAACTTGCAGTAATTGGCAAATCGACTGAATCTTTATGATTTAAAAAAGAAATTGACTCCAGAGTTTGCACTGACCCTGCCCTGGGGTTATATACATGTATATTACCATTCTAGTCAAACAAGTTTATTGGTATATATCTCAGGTCTCAGGTGAGCGTTTACAGGACCATTGGTCCTCTGGTTCCGATTTATTTTTAAAAGTTAATTACTTTTGCAAGCAATTTATTTTGGCACTTTTACCAGGAGGCGTGAGGAAAGGGGTGGTGACACACTGGCTATGTTTCATCAACAAGGATACTAAAATGCACCACTATTTTGGTTTTCCTAAAAATTCTCATTTATTTTGTCTAAGATTTTATTGTGAAGAAGTCATTCTTTGCTTACTTACAGAGGCCAAACCTAAAGATGAGACTCCCAACTTCCCTTCAACCAGAGATTACTATAAAGATGACCAGTCCTGCTACATCATGGATGCTAAATCTATGGGGAATATTGGAAGATATCTCAATGTGAGTTCCAAAAATACTAAAATTGAGCTACTGCATAAGAAAATGAATAACATGCATATGGGAAAACAAAGGTGCAGATCAGCTGTGCGGTAGCTGCACTGATGATCAGTACTTTTGTTTTCTCTACATGACCAATACAATTCCTCTTTTGCTTAAATCCGAAATTTCAAGCTTCTAGTCTTGTTCTGAGATTGTACATGCTGGTTAGCTCACCTGAGCGGAAGGCTCACAGGTGAGCTTATAGTATACCCATGCTCTGGCGTCCGTCGTCCGTGTGTCGTCCATTCACAATTTCAAAGATCTTCTCCTCTGAAACCATTAGGCCAATCAAAGCCAAACTTCATATGGAGCATCCTTAGGAAGGGAGAACAAAATATAAATGGTCCAGGTCACATGACCAAGATGGCTGCCATGGCTATAAATAGCAAAAACCGTTAAAAATCTTCTTCTCCAGAACCAGAAGGCCTATGATTTTGAAACTTCGCATGAAGCATCAGGCAATGGAGCTCTACAAAGTTTATATAAATCATGACCCTGGGATGACCTTGACCTTTTTTACGGCAAGGTCAACTTAGGCCGCCCATGCATTTGAATGGGAAAAAATAGGAAAATGTCATTTAATGGCAGAAAACTTGCTAGGAATGAGCAAATGGACAGAATATTCATGTTTATGAAAATATTTTGGGCCCAGAGGGTTGTCTGCCCCTGCCCCGGGGCTATATACATGTGTATGACCATAATATTCAAACATCTTCTCTGAAACCGCTTGGCCAATCAAAGCCAAACTTTATGTAGAGCATTCTTAGGAAGAGTGAATGAAAGTTTGTATAAATGGTCAAGGTCACATGACCAAGATGGCCGCCATGGCTATATATAGCAAAAACCTTTAAAAATCTTCTTCTCCAGAACCAGAAGGCCTATGATTTTGAAACTTCGCATGAAGCATCAGGCAATGGAGCTCTACAAAGTTTGTATAAATCATGACCCTGGGATGACCTTGACCTTTTTTACAGCAAGGTCAACTTAGGCTGCCCATGCATTTGAATGGGAAAAAATAGGAAAATGTCATTTAATGGCAAAAAACTTAATAGGAATGAGCAAATGGACAAAAGATTCATGTTTATGAAAATATTTTGGGCCCAGAGGGTTGTCTGCCCCTGCCCCGGGGCTATATACATGTGTATGACCATAATATTCAAACATCTTCTCTGAAACCGCTTGGCCAATCAAAGCCAAACTTTATGTGGAGCATTCTTAGGAAGAGTGAATGAAAGTTTGTATAAATGGTCAAGGTCACATGACCAAGATGGCCACCATGGCTATAAATAGTAAAAACCTTTAAAAATCTTCTTCTCCAAAACCAGAAGGTCTATGATTTTGAAACTTGGCATGAAGCATCAGGCAATGGAGCTCTACAAAGTTTATATACTGCCAAAGTCAATTGACTGAGAACGATGACACAGTTATCTTCAGTAAATTATACTACAGTGGACCAATAAAGTTATTATTGTCTACGCGCCAGCGCGTAGACTACTCTAAAGTTTGAGATTGACCTACTTTTAATTAAATTACAAGACAACTCGTACACCTCTCTACAACTGCACGTTTGAGTCTAGTGGCTTGATCATCGTGTTAGTAGGATTCCGGGTCGTTTCGCCAAGGACCGTGTAAACACCCAAAACACCCAGGCAAACCTCCCTTTGGTTGGTAACATTTGTACCAATGGTGTAGTAGGTATCAAAGATGGGGCAAATTGTTAAATTCGTGGAACTGGTGCATGACTGCATTCTATCTAAGCAACAACGGAACGAAATGAACCGACGGTATTGTGACGCTATATGGTCAGGCCTGAAAGCTTTGACCGCACCCCACCTGACGTGTAGCCAATTACATTCTATCCAAGCCACAACGGAATGAAATGAACTGACAGTACTGTGACGGTCGATCGTCAGGTTTGAATGCTTTGACCGCGCAGCGTTTTATTTCTGTTCAGTCACATGAACCACGATGAAATGGGAGTACGGTCAGATTCTTTGACATTCAAGTTTATATATGCGAAGCGTAGACCAAGCTTTTTGTAAAAGCTTATACTTGTTAGACGCGTAGTGTTCAAAATCAATACACCTGTAGTCAGGAGAGGTTTATTTTTATACCCATAGTCGCTCAGCTGAAACTGAATTTGGAAAATAAAATTACCTCATCGTTCGGAAGGATGAATTTGGTCTCAAATTAAAGATAATTGATTGTACTTTCAAAATCCGGTTGTCGTAGTGTCAAAAAAGTGTAGCGTCATATCAGAAAATGGGGAGATAACTCTGTATTTTGTAAAATTAAGAATTACCCATTGGGATGGAAAAATGTCAAAATATTTTTTTCCCATTTCCATTTTGAGCCTTTGATTATATTTTCGTATTGAACATTGATGTGTCAACACAGTGCACTAGATTTGAATTTTTTGTGCTTTTTAACACACGCTTTAACGGCCGGTAACGTACGTAACCCGAATAAAATTTTGACTTTGACGCCTTGCGTTTCTTATACAGAGTACAGTATTTTAGATATACCAACAATTTTGTTTCTATGTAAGGTTCACTTAATGTGCAGTGTGTAGAATTTTTTCATTTTTTCGATATTGCATCTCTCCATGTTGTCAGTACGCTTTTAAAAACCCAACCCATTCTTTAAAAGTAACTTTTTTTCGACATTAAATCGCCATTCGATAGATAATAACTTATAGATTCGCGTGTGTATCTTTCGAATTTCCGACAGAAACTTGATTAACTTGATAGAATTGTTTTATTTTTCCATTTTAAAGGGGAATAAATGATAAAATAGGCTTCTTGGTGTATATGGTCACGTAGACTACGTGCCTGCAGACAAATATAAACACAATTAGTGAATACAATATAAATTCTGCATCCCATATTAAGGCTTTATGCTGATCCGGGGTTCAGTTATGAAACATAACCTTATCGTTCAGATGGGGAAGTTTAGTCTAAAATGAAAGACGGGTGTCTCCTCGAATATTTGGTTGTTTTGCGCCCCAAAACATTGTGGCGAAATTTGACAATTATGGGCACATATCTCTTTCTCAAGCGTATTTATTTTTGGTGCATGGTTACAAAACCAATTTGAAACCGATTCATAAATTGGCTTTTCTTCCCAATTCTTCTTGACTCAATACTTATATACTCATAGAGAAATATATATAGAGCTTCAATGTGCATTCTGAGATGTTACATATGTTACTTTATAAAAAAGGACTGGGGTCGGCCGATAAAAATAGTTGAAAGTTTTTACAATTTTCGTTTTTTTTTTTATTTGTTCTAGTATTCGTGTTACAGTTGTATCGGTTACATAATAGATTTAATGGAAACATTTCAAACAAAATACTACGAATCTGTCTTTGATATATATTTTATAATATGCCGTTGAACACTTCGACTCCTATTGAAATGCTGGAAGATTTAAATCATTTTGCACAAATAAGAGCTATTTTTAATATCATTCGTCTTTGTAAAACTGGGACAGTTCTCTTACAACGTTTAAATAATTTCAAGGAAGAGGTTTCCTAGACAAATAACGTATCTCAGTAAGAGCTACGCCATGTAACATAAGTAACATTTCTTAATTTCTTAACATCAATGCATGTATTGAACATACAGTATCCCGCTATAGGATGCGTCTATTTAGCAAAAACTTTAAACTGTTACTAAATATATCATATCGATTTATCACGAAATTTTAATGTTTTTTAACTAAAACCATGTGTAACACCGAATTTGATTTAAGCAGAATGAGTAAACGGGATCAACCTTGCTTACATCATACACACATGCGAATAATCAAAGAACATGTAGCTTGCAAAGATTTCGATTTGAAATATATTATATAACGTTTAAGGAATAATGACTTAATGGCAGCGTGTATTTTACTCGATAAAGCCGAATAATTACATTGATATCTCGGCATTCGGTACTTATTAAATTGAAAATGTAACAGGCGTAACACCATAAAGTAAAATGTCAAATACAAATCATAACATGACATGAAATAAAAAGCTAAATAAAGAGGGGAAGAATGAAAGAAAGAATGTAAGAATGAAGGAAAACACGTTATTGAATTTTATTTAAAGGTAAATTGTACGCATATACAATATACATGTACATGTACTCTGGGTGATATTAAGATCTACTTTGCTCCCCAGGATAATTGCTCATGGGTACAAATTTGTTATTCTGAATACAAAATATATATCAAAGATACTTTAAGTTAGTTTCTAATATCAAGTTAGGAATGACTAATGCTGCCATTTTATAGACACCAACAACTAACAATGTATACTTAAGGAATTAAAATACGCAACACACTGAATTTCCGCGATTACGTGTGTATTTGACGTTTTGATAAAATTCTTTATAGAAATGACTTACTGACTGCTTTTTGCACGTGATGAAATGAGAAAACGTCATTTTATTGACAAAATTAACGATAGAACGTCAAAAACCATGAAAAACGCAAATTGCGACGTAAACATCGGGGCGAAGCTGAAGATGCCAAATCCTTTGCATGCTGGATTACCTGACGTCGACTTGATAATGTGCAATAAAGACTAGTATCATTGCATACTCAGGTGACGTCACATATTCCGTTAAAACTGGTTAACGGAATGCTGAAGTTTACTAGAACAAAGAATGGGCGATTAACGTCATTTAAATTATTCGATGTGACCCATTTGTTGCTAAACGGTGTACATCGAACCAAGATACGGCACAGTATGCTTTTTAATCAACAGTGACGTCATAGGTACCGTAGAAATCGGTCACCGGATTGTTTGTTTTGACGTTGGTCAAAGAGAGTATGACGTTATGTAAAGGAGCAAAACGGGGGATCTGCGTTGAGTATACACTATATTTGCGCACTGTAACCTAAAATTTGGCTATTGATCATTTAAACATCAGAAAAAATGAAGAACATAATGGTGTTCTTTAACATGTAGGATGTTGGATTTGACGTCATCATGGACGTTTTATTGACGTCTGAAATTCAAAGGTCATAGTGTTTACAGAAAAAAATCATTTTATTGAATAAAAGGCAAGTCGAATAAAATTTTAAAAGCTTTTAACATATTTTTTTCGATTGACGTTGGTGACGTTAAACGTCGTATAACATAGCCTAATGATGCCAACTGATCAATAGTTACATCTGCAATCACTTTTAGGGGTTTTGGAAACGAAAAAATGGTTTTGCTTTAAATTTGACATTTATTGATCATGGTAACCGTAAGTGCTCCTGTATGTCGGTGTGGTTAGGCGCACGTCATTAAGCTCACGTAACCGACATAATGGCCCAACCTGCTGCAATTTGGCGTTTAGATATTGCTTTCATATAATAAGTTCAGTAACACCACAAACTTGTGTAACAGAACATGGTTTTAGTGACCCAAAGTATTTGTTGCGTTTCTTTATTCCTTAAGTATATATGCTTTTAAATGTTGTAAACATATAATATTTATATGAAGTTATTGAGTTACATGTATTTGTCTTTGGATAGCCATACCCCTCCCCAAAATGACACTCTTCCACTGGTATCACTGATGTATTGCACACAGTATTCAAATATTATCCCCGAAACCTCATTCGTTTTAGCAGAATGATTTTTTGTCTTAAGTATAAAAAAAATGAAAGCCCAATCTTTATAATATTTTCCTTTATATTCAAAATGTAACGTATATAACACATTTATTAGAATTGCATAATTGTCTCACTACGTTTTTTTCCTTAAAACACTGTAGAGCAACAAGGTGGTTCCTTATGAGCTGAACCGAAGCCGTCACTTCATATGCCAAGATAGTTCATTTTATATATATATAAAAAATAAATGATACAATGATATTTTAATTGATAAAGTTATCCAAATTTGCGATCTTGTATTATGATATATAATATTAGCCTTGATAATAGTTATCAAGGGAATGAGTTTCCTTCTTAACATACTAAAAACTTTCAGGAAACATGAAAGGTAGCTTTTTGGTTTCCGTTTACCTACTTTTACCTTTCTGTGTATCCTTTCTGTGTATCATGAGAGTATCACAATTGGAACGAATTTCTGTTTGTATTTTTCCCAAAGATGCTTTGTTACAAGCTATTCATATACAAATATGTGTTTTGCTTTAAAAGGTTTTACGTACAATGTGTGTTGTGTTGCAAAATTATGAAATTCTGCTTCATCAAGAGCAACTTTATGTCATATTCATTTAAAGGGAAATGCAATAAGTATCATTTTATTGGTATAAAGCGTGAAGGAGATATTCAGTAATGTGATTTGTGTGAAAAATTACTAACAACACATACGGCTTTTCCTTATTCTTTAAATCGTTTGCTAATTCTTCTATCCCGGCACTCCAATGCATTTGCTTTACTTAAAATTATATAATAACATAAAAACACAGATAAAATACCTGCTCAATTTCATTAAAGTCAATAAAATATGAATCCGTATTCAATAGCACCATTAAATAAAAAAGCTTCAGTATCATTATTGTGTAACATACGTAACATAATTCAGTACTGTTTTGTACAATTTAACAATCATGTCGAGAACTTTAGGAGCGTATTTAATGTATAAGAGGCCATTCTTACACAGAGACGACAATTTCATCTCAATACTTTAGAGTAAGCGTTACACGTTAATGAGATGTCGCTGATACGATTTCAATACTGCTTGTTTCACATATAACTGTTCGTTACCTTCACTTTATCTTCAGTAAATTGAATAAAATCAAAGTTATTAAAATAAGAGGTTTACGTCAGGGGAATTGAAAAAAATCGTCCCCAAAGTGGCTTCTCTTATTTTGTAGTCAAGTTTAAGGTTCTATTGGTATGCTATAATACATGTATGTGTAAACAATTAACAGTGCCAGGTTATCTACGATACGCATAGGAATATAATATACTATAAATATTATAGTAAATATCTCTTATTAAGTAAACTTTGAATGTACGTTTTGAAATGATTTCACGTTTTCGCTATAATGGTAACAGCGTGGGCTTAGATTCAGATTAGTAATATATGAAACTAAGGTCATATCCATACCTCTAGATGCTGATTATGCCCTGCCATGCCACTTGGAAATGATTGCGCACATTAAACGATTGTTATCATTCTTGATAAAAACGGAACAATAACTGCACACCGTAAACCTAAGATTGAAACAATGAATCTTATATTTGGAAAGGGCACATGAATACACTTTATTCTAAATATTTTTAAATAACTCCAATGACTCCACACAGTGTAGAAAGTAAATAAAATGTAACATATCATGCTTTGTGTGTAACGTATGTAACACAAATTAAAATGCTGCCTCAGGATATATCGGTTTCATAGAACTCCAAAATAGAACCAAATTACGAAGAAAAAACCTATAGAACTAAGAATAAAATGTAGGTTTTATAGACATACTTTTATTTGGGTCTAAACTTCTATGTTAAGCTATACAAGTCTTCAAACCACTTTTGTTCTACAAAATGGTGTAGGTGAAAATAGAAACGACGACGACAACATAACAACAACAGTCTGAGATTGCATTTGAATCAAAGAAATATATTTTGGTAAACAGAAACGGCATGAAATAATCGAACGGACCTTAAACTTACTTTGATCCTGAAATTAACCTGTATGAAATGCTTAACTATTTTATTAATGCGAATGTAGTTTACGTAACCATTTGAATAAGACTACTTTCTAATTTACACATCACCTTTTTTTTTTCTCCTCCGTCGCGGTCGCGAACCGTGGTCCGGATTTTCTGATCTGGTAAAGGCCAACATTTTTATTTAATAACTTTCTAAAGTGGGAAGTATCCATGCCTACACAGAAAACGGTATAATGGTATAATTCAAGAATCTGGTAGGTGATTTAACAATGGCTAACACTATAAAAATGAGATCATTGGTAAAGTAAATTGTTCATTGCAAAGGCTTATAAACAGCATCTTCGTGTACATTTTATTTTAGTACGCTATGAAATATTTTATCTCATAGAGAAATCGCATCGCATGGCGCCAATTCAGTGTATAATAATGTGTTACGTATGCTACGCATCGTTATGGCAGTAGCGTACGTTCTTAAAATGTTTATACCAATTACAATGTGTATACACCTGATTGTATGATGAAACAAATTGAACACAATGATCAAAATGGAAAAGAATAAATGATATTTCAACCTTCCAATATTCCAACGTGCCATTTAGGATTTAACCAAATAAAGAGGCATCTGTCTGCCCTGTCCTGGTTTAGTGCTACACTTTTTTTATAAAGAACAACCACTTTTCTTTAATTTATGACGAAATGTCTCCTTCTGGACGATGAGGCATTGTTTCGTTTCAAAATCATGTTCGTGTATGGGCGTATCTATGGGGGCCCGAATTTTTAGCGTTTTGTCTGCTGTATGCATATATGTAGTCTACGTGACCATATACATCTGAAGCCTATCTTATTATTTATTTCTCCCAAAATGTTAAAAAGAATGTAATTTGAGCCAGTATGTCCATTCCTCGTAGTAAATTAAAAGACATACATGCTTATCCATAAGTTTTTTTTTTCTACTGAATGAGAGATTTAACTTCGTAAAACGGCATTTTTCAATAATGGGTGGGTCACTTTAAAACGCACGTACAAGATATAGAGATGTCATAGCGGAAATATGAGAACACTTACGTGTTTCCCATTGACAGAGCCTTATATAGATAGAAAATCGTCGGTATTTCTAAAATACTGTTCATTGGATAAAAAACTCAAGACGTCAAAATCAAATTTTTTGCAAGGTTACATACGTTACCGGCCGTTAAAGCGTCATTGAAAAATCACAAACAGTTAAAATCAACCACATTGTGTCGACAAACTATTGTGCAAAGTGAAAATATAATCAAAGACTCGAAACCGAAGTCGAAAAAATATTTTTTACGTTTTCGTATCCCCATGGGCAATTCTTAAATTTAACAAATACAGAGTTATCTCCCCTTTTTCTGATATGACGCTACACTTTTTTGACACTACGACAACCGGATTCTGAAAGAACAATCAATTATCTTCAATTTGAGACCAAATTCATCCTTCCGAACGATGATGTAATTTTATTTGCGATTTAGGGCTTGTTTGAATTTCAGCTGAGCGGCTACCAATATTGTATTTCCAAACTGTTTATTTTTAGACTTAACTTGTATCATTGGAAAAGTGTGTTTGTTTGTATTTTCAAAATTTCATAGAACTTTAAACTGTTGTAAATGAAAAGTACAATGTTGAAACTTTATCAAGTAACCTTTGTTTATTGCTTTATCCATTTAACCTTCAATTGACACTAAATTCATAAATTTATGTTGACTAGAAGAGGCAAGATACTTTTTTTTTTTTGTTAACAAGTTGCCTGATGAGTCAGTTGTAAAATAAATTTTTGATAACTGATCAGAAACAGAATAGTTTACTGGTGAAACATCTAACTAACAATACCACACCAGGGGAATGGGGCTTGATCGGAGGGAGATTAGTCGACCCATTAGATATAATTGAATAAGATGATTAATTTGTTTTACCAGCTGGCCAGCCAGACAAGTAAACATTAAAATACACTGAAGTCAGGGGAAACTTCCAAAGGTGGCGAATAAATATGTCTATTGACTGCATATCTCTTCTTTGATCCTTTTGAAATATGTCTTGCTTCTTCAATGGGAATTTGAATCTTGACCACCTCAACCTTTTAAGGGTACAGTATACCAAAATTGGTGAAATTTTGCTCATTTAACAAAATCACTCTCACCAAACAATTTATTTTGCTACCTACATAATACCAAAGGCTCAAATTTCCACAATAAGTCATAAGCTTAGAAACTGAAAAATAAGAAAAAATAACTGTAAAGAGCTTCTTTAGTTTTGCTTTCAATTCAGAGCATGACTATCAGTGCCAATAATGCACCAGTCATTTGCAACCACGGCCCCCTCGGGGCCGGGAATAGCGGGGGCATAGCCGGGCTTAACTGCAGGGTTTTGACTTCAGCATTGTCCCCGCAGTGCCGTGGAATAGCAGGGGTTTTGATTCCTGTCACAAAATGGCCATGAAAATTTACATTTACCTGCCGGGATTTGAGCGGGGACTTTCGCAGAGCTTTGACCATAAGAGTATCCCTGCAGTGCTGGGCATATACCCGGGATTTGGAAAGAGAAAAGTCAATATCCCCGCTATTCCCCGGCCCCGAGGGGGACGTGGTTGCAAATGACTGGTGCATAAAATTATCCATGGTCAGTAAAACTCATTAGACCCTCTCCATTTTTCTGAATTTTTCTATTACTGAAACATGCCCATGTAATATAAGGGGATTTTCCAAGTTGTACACATGCCCATGTAATATAAAGGGATTTCCCAAGTTGTAAAAATGAAATTTTTTAACTAGAATAGGTATATACATGTACATGTATATAATATTTCTTCATTGTGCACGATACAATGATTGTGGGTATACGTTAGAACCGCCTCGACGAGATCTTTGTTCAGATATATTCAAAGGCAAACTTTTAGCAAAGGTCATCTGTCCTTAGAACTGGTCACATGAAAAGGTGTTTTAATAGCCCATAATTATTATGAATGGTGCAGTTAGGTCATTCAGTGGCAAGGTTTATCATTATTTCACTTTATGAATCCTCTTCCTTAATTAATTGCAAATAAACCATATGGTATGTATAGCTGTAGATTTACAAGGTAATTTATTTATCATGACAAATCTCTTTTTAACAGCACAGTGGGTGGACCAAAAATTGAAGTTTGATGTTTAAATCGGTGACGCTTGATCTATTGACCAAAAATTCCTTGTGATGAAATTTTGAACATGGTCATTGTGAATTAAGCTTGTTTTGCATTGTAATAAGTCGTGTGCCTCCTCTGTTTAATACCTGGTAGATCCAGACAGTTCTGTCATGCATGCTGCATGGGACTGATTATCAAGATGTGCACTCATGTAATTCAATTTTTGTTAGCGCAAATTTAACGTTTGATAGAGAGAAAAAGAAACAACAAAAGGGATGAGCTCATTGCTATTTAAACGAATGTGCGGTCTTTGTATTCCCTGGTTTTGGTGCCTACTTCAAAAGATTTTTACTCACAACTGGGAAACAAACTTTCATTCCTAAATTAAGACATCCATGGGACATGCGATGTTGACAGAGTGTACTGGGATCACATTCTCCGCGAGATGACCAACCCAGCCTGATCCGGACTGCAGGAAGTTAGGCAACAAACACAGTGTAGCAGTGTAACTGTTGAAGGATTGCATATATTATTTTACCATCTATATATCTGTCTGATGAAGTTGTTCGCCGTTTCTTTCCATGTTCATGAGGGTTCATTTAATACCAAAACTGTGCAATTTAGTCCAATCTCACTTTGAATGTTTTACTGCTTCCAAAGGATCAAATCATTATGTTTTATTACATGCGTCAGCAAATCATACAAGATCTTTATAAAACTAAATTACATTTAAACTAGCTCTCTCAATACAGAAATTGACTAAAAGCAAAGATGGCTAGAGGCTGGGAATTTTGCATTTAGATAGGTAGAGGATATTTACTTCGCTGTACATAGCAAAGACACTGATCAGGGGAAGAATGTTTTCACAGTTGAGGTGTATTACTTGATGTTTCAAGCAATTGTTCTCGTCTGTCTCCGATTGTTTTCTTTTTATCTTGGTCACAAGTTTTAAAATGGTCAACAATTGGACAACCCATAACACCTTTCATACTTGGATAATGTATAATTAAGATAACAATCTTTGAAATCCTACAAACTGTCTGGTTCGCATTTGAAGTGTTTGGTCCCCATCAACACCTTATTGAACTAATTCAAAAACTGAATAAATAATTGTGCATGCCATGATAAGTTGCAAATATATAATAATTGCACTGGTCTTTTGAAACCATGTAAGAGGTATGAAAGTTTACAATCTAGATAAAATAATTACCTGACACTTTTCATAAAATTTACACTAGAACAATTTTGGGTCATGTTAAAAATCAAATGTACTTGTACAGCACAATTCAAACATCAAAGAAACTCTACTGACTGAACTGTTTACTAGTCACCATTTTTGAGTATTGATGTTGTCAGTACTCTATAAATAGATCTAGAGTACTGCAGATAAAAATAGAAGTAGAGACTGAGGTAAAATTTCCAATCATAGTCCGGCATGAATCCAAGATGACCATGCAATAGCGTCTATAGAAAATGTTTTTGCAGAAATAAGTTGGTATTGGTATCCTGATTTGAAATCCGGATGATGCCAGATTGGCATCCTTGGGCAATTCAAGATGGCCACCAAAATCCAATATGGCCGACAAAAGAAGGGTTTTTGATAGAATTTTGTATATATATATCTGATGAAATGCTAAATATTTGCCTTAAAATTTGAGAAAAAAATATAATTTAGTCTTTTTTATTAAATGCAACAAAATAAAATCATAAACAAAATCAAGATGGACATCAAAATCCAAGATGGCCGACGAAATAAGGGCTTTTTATAGAAGTTCTTACATGTATGTGATGAAATGTTAAAATATGGCATTTAAAGTGGAGAAAACTTCCAGTTCTGAACTTTTTTTCATTAATACATATATGCAACAAAAGCAAAATCAATAACTAAAGATGACCACTCAAATCCAAGATGGTCGACAAAATGTTATTTTCATTGAATTTCATCAATATGTATATGTGATGATATGTAAAAACATTACGTCGAAGGTGCAGAAGTCATAAAGCTAAGATTGTTCATGAATATGCAACAAAAGCTAAAATAAAAATGGCTGCTAAAATTCAAAGTGGCCACTGGAGTAGACAGAATGTGAAATTCCATTTCTGCGTTTTACCAAACAAAAATTCAACAAAAACTGCCAAAGCGCCAATATAACCGCCATAATTCGGATTTTAGGAAACTTTGTTTAATTTAAGAATGATATGGTACAGATAGAAGATTATACATTAGTAATCTAGTCTGTCAAGCCATGCTGCCTATTAAAGCATTGCAAATAATTACAATGCTAGGAACAATTTAACTTTCGTCTGACTGTTTTAAAGGTATAGGTAAAATATGTTGGCAGTCATATATGGTAGAATAGGGTGAGATGGGTAAGATTAGGTTTCACGCAGTATGACGACATGTTAATAGGTGGTTGGCTGTCTAGGATATGTGTAGAGACTAAAATATGGGTTGATGTGTCATGCCGTGGGGTTGGATAGGGGTTACAATCGATGATTTGGGGATTAAAGTAGGTTTAATCTGGTTTGGTTATGGATCCACTCCCTAGTCAACAGATCTCCAGTCATATCGTGATGGAGCAACTACTCTCTTTGCACTAATTTCAATAGAGTAATAAGAGGAAATGTTTTTGTTCTCAAATACCAGCTGCGTATGAAGCTAAAAATCGATGTGGAAGCCGGTTTGTAACTCAAAGTAGTAGAAATATGCTGTATAGCTTACACGGTCACATAGATTATTTCGTCTCCATTTTAGATGAATCCACAATTCTCTATTTCATCCATCCGTGAATCTTAATATTCGACGCAGATGTCCGCAGATCCATCAGATGAATCGTTTATAGTTGAAACCAAATGTAACAGGTTAAAAACTGCTAACTGTCCGGTACAGCAGGAATAGGATGGGGAGGGTAAAATAAGACTTATATGATCTAGCTTGTAACTGTCCACAATTATAAAATCATTCACGCTTTGTGGAACAGTATGGTGAATTAAATGGGTTGTGTTCGGCTGGTCACTGTCTCAGACGAGAAGTGACTTTTATATGCGAACATGAAAAGTAAAACGAGCCTTTGTGGCGATTTTGAACAAAAAGTTGTAATACCCGTGAAAAGCCAAAATGACAATTAAACCACACTGAATGCCAATGGGATGTTCTATTACTGGTCTGTGGGTCCCAAGCCCTTCGCAATCACAAGATCGTGATCTTCTTCTTCCCCTTCCAGTGAGAACAGAAACACTGAAACCAGCAATGTTATTAAAATAAAATAAAGCGAAAATATATTGTTAGTTTAGGGCTTTAAAAGCTTTATGGATTATACTAATGCAATGAAGAATCCCATTGATTTGGCAAGTATCAGTATTTCAAACAACTAATTCCACAGAAAGGTCATTTCTAGTGATATGATTTCGTAGTAGCACTAAGTAGCTGGAGGTTTGGAGAGACTTACATTTTGTTACCATATATCTAGATTCTCTTCCAGTCTTCTGTGTTGGATTTTTGCAGGACGGTCGATCATTTCAGTAGCACTGTTAGTTTGGACGTTTGGACAGTTTCTCAATTGTTGATGTGGTTGGTCATGTGTAATTCCACTACGGGCCTTACACTACTTCTGTTATGAATCTTATTTGTTTTAAAGTGATGATCTTTCACATACACCATTGCAGAAAGGCATACATGAAGATAAAATAAGACTTACATGAACTGGTATCTGTTCACAATGATAACTAGTATAACGTTCTTGCAAATGCATATCTAGAAATCGTACTTCGCCACCGAGCCGGATACCATTCTCTCCAACTTTGTCCGAAAGTGCATTCACGACCGACAAAATAGATGAAAATAATGGAACGAAAACCCAGTTGTTGGATACGCGTACTTGGTGCTAATGTCGCTTACTGATTGTTTTTTGTCTGGACATCGTGGACTCCGCATGGTTTGCACTCCTGGTCAGTCCTCACTTAAGAGGGTTACTCTATGCTATATTAAGGCATCTTTTTTTCACAGAAACAATATGTTGATGACTTTTTGAGGTAGAGAGAAGACATTATGCAACTTGTTATTATTATTATTATTTTTTTTTTTTTTTTGGGGGGGGGGGGGCTTTGCATGTGAAACCACTACAACTATGATGTGAAAGCATAACTGAACATGTACCTGAAATGGTATATCTGTAGGTAACTCACGAATCGTGAGCCATACATCTGAGCAATCTCGACATCCAACAATCAAAAGTTTACCAACAGATTTCTCTCTTATGCATGTCTACCACCTGTTTTGCTAAATTGGCAGTGGCTTGTTTAACAATATGCAAAAATTCAGTTAATATAAAAAGAGAAAAAAAAAATAACACAAAAGTTCTTTTACAGTATGATTATCCCCCGTTATTTGTTATTTATGGATACATCAAACTGAAACAATACTAGTGTTATATGGGTCCATTTCATTTAAATAACACTTTTGGCCGCCATCTTTGGCACCATCTTGTTTCTAACAAACTTTCCAATGATGAAATGATTCATATGATTTAATTTCACAATTTACTGATCATAAAAAAGCAATTCAGAAATAATACGAGTGTTATATGGGCCCATTTCATGTAAATTACACGTATGGCCGCCATCTTGGATGCCATCTTGATTTCAGCGAGTTGCCCAATGATGCCAGAGTGGCATCACTTGGTTTTGTAATGTACTATGTATCCTCTTTCAAAAAATGCAAAAACATTTTCTATAGACGCTATTGCACGCTTTGGCTGAGATTCTAGGTTTCTGTGCCGGACTATCAATTGTGACAGTGACACAGAGTTTACACTCTACACTTGCAAACTTTACCTACAGGCAAACTGGGGGTGTTTTCACTCAATTGAAAAAAGCAATAAATCATGACCCTGGGATGACCTTGACCTTTTTTTACAGCAAGGTCAACTTAGGTTGCCCAAGCATTTGAATGGGGAAAATTGTTAGGGCAAAACTTGCAGTAAATTGGCAAATGGACTGAATCTTTATGATTTAAAAAAGAAATTGCCTCCAGAGGTTGCTCTGGGGTTATATACATGTATATTACCATTCTAGTCAAACAAGTTTATTGGTATATATCTCAGGTCTCAGGTGAGTGTTTACAGGACCATTGGTCCTCTGGTTTGTGTGGGACCTGGTCAGAATCCCATTAGTTTGCTCATGCAGCAGCTTAAATACAGTTTAACCTCATTATAACACACCTCATTACAATGTAGTTTTCAATACAACACAGCAATGTAATGGCCTTTAAAAGGATTATTTTGCTACATGTCTATTGTAAGTATAAACCTCATTATACCATGGTTTTATTTATAGCATGGTCTGTTTCTATGGACCCCAAAGATAGCGTTATAATGAAGTTGACATGTAAAGAAATAGGGGGAAGCGCAATGGCTTAGTGTTAAATGTACAGGACTTGGGCCAAAGGTCCGGTATTAGATTCCTACCTTCGCTGTGTAACATCCTTGAGCAAGACTCTTTGTGTCAGACCTGTTCGGAAACCATGTTGGTTTTCCCACGAGGCGGCTCATATGTAGAATATTGAAGGTTTGAACTTGCACATCTTATTTCTTCTATTACAGCATAGTTGTACTCCCTGTGCGTTTGTACAGAATGTGTTTGCTGACACACATGATCTCAGATTCCCTTGGGTGGCATTCTTTGCTTACAAGTAAGTAAAATCCTTGTTTGTAAAATCATCAGGGTAACAAGTCCATGAAATGTATACCCCCTTTAAGTAACAAAATGGGCGGCAGATAAATAGTAAGCGATCAAACATGATTTTCCATTCATTAACATTCGGGAGGTCCCGAAAGAAGTGTTGAAAACCAACGACCTTGCGATTGTTAATGAATGACAAAATCATCTTTGATTGCTATTATTACATCACTTCAGCAAAACGCAGCCAAAATGAAATAGTGGCACATTATTAGCTCACCTGAGCCGAAGGCTCACAGGTGAGCTTATAGTATAGTAGTCGAGCCGGCGTCCGTCCGTCCGTCCGTCCGTCCGTCCGTGCGTTCACATTTTCAAACTTGAATATCTCTAAGACAACAAGGCCAATCGTGATCAAATTTTATCTAAAGCATTATTGAGGAGGGGAAAAGGTTGCATGAGGTTTTGGGCCAGGTCGGATCAGAACTATGGTTTCCATGGCAACAGATCGCTCCCATTGAGTTATAATGGGGAAAATGGTGTGGCCACTCTAGCAACTTCATTTTTGATTGGATCTTCTTCATTCTTAGGAATAACAAGGACAACCATAACATATTGGATGAGTTCGAATTTCGGCTAGGTTCGATCTTAGATTGCGGAGTTAGCTGCCCTTGAGCGTCTGGAAAAATCCCCATAGACTTATTATGGGAAAAATGTTGTGGCCACTCTAGCGCCATTATTTTTCAGTGGATCTTCTTCATTGTTGCAGGTAACAAGAACAACTATAATATCTCAGATGGGTTCGAATTTCAGCTAGATCCGACCTCTGACTGTGGAGTTAGCTGCCCTTGAGTGTTTGAAATTTTGTGTTGTGGCCACTCTAGCGCCTTCAATTTTGATCGGATCGTCTGCATTCTTGGAAGTAACAAGGATAGCCATAACATCTTGTATGAGTTCGAATTTCAGCCAGATCCGACCATTGACTGCAGAGTTATCTGCCCTTGACTGTGTGAAAAATCAATATTTAGTGTTGTGGCCACTCTAGCGCCATTTTTATTTGGATCTTCTTTATTCTTGGAAGTAACAAGGACATCTATAATATCTCGTATGAGTTCGAATTATGACCAGATCCGACCTCTGACTGCGGAGTTATCTGCCCTTGAGTGTTTGAAAAATCATTATTTTGTGTTGTGGCCACTCTAGCGTCTTTGTTTTTCAGTGGATCTTCTTCATTCTTGCAGGTAACAAGGATAACTACAATATCTCGGATGAGGTCGAATTTCGGCCAGATCTGACCTCTGACTGTGGAGTTAGCTGCCCTTTAGTGTTTGAAAAATCAATATTTTGTGTTGTGGTCACTCTAGCACATTTGTTTTTCAGTGGATCTTCTTCATTCTAGCAGGTAACAAGGATAACTACAATATCTCGGATGAGTTCTAATTTAGGCCAGATCCGACCTCTGACTGCGGAGTTAGCTGCCCTTTAGTGTTTGAAAAATCAATATTTTGTATTGTGGCCACTCTAGCGCCTTCAATTTTGATCGGATCTTCTTCATTCTTGGAAGTAACAAGGATAACCATAACATCTTGGATGAGTTCGAATTTGAGCTAGATTCGACCCTAGACTGCAGAGTTAGCTGCCCTTGAATGTTTGAAAAATCAATTTTTAGTGTTGTGGCCACTCAAGCGTCTTCAATTTTGATGAGATCTTCAAAAAACAAAACAAAAAAAAACAACCACTTTGTCCAGTGACGTACTTGTTGACTCTCAGGTGAGCGATCGTTGCCCTTGGGCTACTTGTAATTTATACCCACTTCATCTTTTCATATGCTTATACAATTTTATACATACACTATCATATTTCAGCATATGTTTTGCTTGGCGCCCAGCAACAAGCTTGAATAAAATAAAAGTTGTGTATTAATCAGGCAATTAGCATAAACCTGTCCCATAAATACACTGCTTTTATTTATGCTCATTACCAGGCAGACCCTAAAGATGAAAGTGAACTCACCCAAATGAAAATGATGGGCAAGTCCATTTGTCAGAAATGAGTTATTTATGTCAGAAGCTGAGCACGTAAACTCATTATGTTCTGTTCTATTGCAGGTATATCAGTGCGGGTACGGAGTTGACCTGGGACTATAACTACGAGGTGGGCAGCGTCCCCGGGAAAGTATTGTACTGTTACTGTGGCTCAGCTGAATGCAGAGGAAGACTATTATGAGCAAGATCAAAATTGAATTGACTACTACTGAATAATTGTTGCGGGGAAAAAGCAGTGATCCTGGAAATTTTCTGAGCTGTTATAATCAGGACAAAAAAGAGGGTTCGGCCTAAATCAGGTTCTCTAGCGTGACAGCTGAACTGTATCTTTGATTTTCCAAATATGCCAAAACAGAGGTTTTAATGTTTTGGCTCAAACTATGTGTTCATTTTGATGATACTGCCATTATGGTTCTGACAGCTACTTGTAAATGACAGAAATGAGCCTTCCCAGGAGAAAACCAACAATGTGGTATTTGAACAGGTCCGACACAGACCAACCTGTAAATGCACAGAAGATGGCTAGAGAATGTAAATTTTGGATTTAGAAAGTAGAGGAATCATATACAATCCATGTAGCAAGAGAAAGGCGCTGATGCAGATTGTTGGTTTTCTGATGTGATGGCTCAAATGTGAGTGTACAATAATAAAGGTCTATTATTATACCCCCGGCATTTATGCCGACGGGTATATAGTTTTCGCTTTTCCGTTCGTCCGTTCGTCCGTTCGTATGTTCGTTCGTTAGTTCGTTTCTTCGTTCGTAATTCCGGAACGTTCGTAGAATTTATGTCAAAGTTTTGGTTAAAGTTTCTCTAGAGGTGTATATCTCATGAACCAATGGTCAGAAACTATTCATATTTGGACCATAGGTACCCTATAGGGTTTGCTTTGTTTCCATGAGTTCGGACCCCAGGGTCCATGCCCGGGGGTGGGGCTGGAGGTCAAAATCTAGGTCACCTTTAAAATGTGCTGTTTACAATGTTAATGTTTCTTCTCTCAAGTTCATATCTTAACAAACAATCATAGGAATGTATTCTTATATAGTTCGTAGATACCCTTTAGGGTTTGCTTTCATATTCAATGTCACCAAATCCTGGTTACCGTCCCCAGGGGTGGGGCTAGAGGTCAAAATCTAGGACACATTTTTATATGATATATACCATGATAAACTTTCTGTAAGTCTGTTTTCTTGACATCCACTAAGTCTTGCCAGAACGCATTCATACTTAGACCATAGGTACCATGTAAGATTCAGACTCTAGGGTCTATGTGCGGGGGGTGGGGCTAGAGGTCAAAATCTAGAACTTCTTTAATAATTGTATTTTCTGTACTTTTTTTACTATCATGTAAAGAAATCATTCATACTTGCCCCATAGGTACTCTATAAGGTTTGCCTTGTTTCTATTGACATTAGACACTAGGGTACATGCTGGGGGTGGGGCTAGAGGTCAAAATCTAGGACATCTTAATTTTTTTTTTTTTTTTTTTTTTTAAGAATGACATTCTAATTTCATTTCAATCTAGGACTGAGGACCTGACCCACAATGTCCGCGCTTATGTCCTAGATTGGGTATACACGTCAGCTCTGTATACCGCTCTAAAATAGATATGTCATTCTAAAACTACACTTCCCCATGTTTGTATGTAAAGTACTTTACACGGCTTATTTCTAAAATGTACTTGATGAGGGTGCTGTCTTTCGTTGGTGATGTGAGGTTCAATGTCAGGGGTGAGCATGTGCCGGGTTGTTTAGGTAGGGGGTAGGGAAGGGGACTTGGTGGTTTCTAAAATGTACTTGATAAGGGTACTGTTTTTTTCGTTGGTGATGTGAGCTTCAATGTCAGGGGTGAGCATGTGCCGGGTTGCTTAGGTAGGGGGTAGGGAAGGGGGCTTGGTGGCTATCAGCCGGGGGTATACGTGCCTCTCAAGGCACTTTTTCTAGTTATAATGTGCTGTGCTTGAGAATATGTTGTGTGGTTATTGTGCTTCATGATGCTAAAAAAGAATGCAGAGACTGGCTGATGTAGGTTTTAAAAAATGACAGAATGTAACTATGATATTGCCAGTTTATGTGTTATGATGTATCAGTTGTGTCTTTTGATTTATTCAGTTACTATTTAGACATTTTGCATCTTTGTCAAACGGCTGAAACCGTAGCCATTTGTCACAAAATCTAAGTGAATTTTGATGAATATAAAACTTTTTTTTTTCAAAACAACAATGGCATTATACTTGATATAAGTTGGCCACTCAGTGATCATCAACAGCTTATAAAACAATGAACAGCTGGAGCATTCTTTAGTTGGAAACCATGCTTTAGACTGGTACTACATGAGCCGTGATGCGAGAAATCCGGTCTTCTGTGCAGTTACAGAAGAAGGCTAGAAGCTTGGAATTTCGATTTAATAAGAAGAGGGTTTGTACTATCCGTGTAGCGAAAACAAAGGTGCTGATCAGCTTCCTTGTTACTGCGAAGCTGATCTGTGCCTTTGTTTTCGCATAGGCCAAAATATGGTTTTGTCATATGGTTATTGTAGTAGATCAGCATTAGAATTTTATATTTGTGTATAAAGAACCTCTTTTGGGTCTCGTACAAAGTAAATGCTTTTTAAATGTTTGTTTGGTTTAACTTTATTCCTGTATACTTCTAAACGGAAAAGATAAAGCTCCTGTTTAAATCATAATACATTTTATTAAAAGGTACAAGCAGGCAATGATCAGAGAATGGCACAATCAGAAAGAAATTCCCACTCCAAAAACCAATACATTTTATAAGTTTTTTAAGCCAGATTAGACAAAAACAAGCCAGTGAAACTGCACCTGTATTTCAGGGCAAGAAATTTTTGGATTGTGCTTTCAGGATGTAAGGCCAGTGGTCAAAGTTATCACTCTAGTCGACAGAGCCAGGCGATGCCCAAGAGTGACCCTGGGAACATATTTATTGACAAGTCCAAGTCGACCTCATTATAACGCTGTATTTTAGGCACATAGAATCTAAATGAAACTGTTATAACGAGGATACTTACAATAGATATAATATGGCAAAATAATATCAATATGTTTGGAGGCATTACATATTAAAAAAAAAAAAAAAAACATTTTAGAGCAGCACATTTCAATGAGGTTGAACTGTACTAGACACTGGTGGATGACTCCGACATCAAGATTACAATGCAGAAAGGCATCTCATTGGGTGCATCCTGGCATAAATTGGAGGTGAGGGCGAGGTCAAAGAGTCCCAGACCTGGTGAAATTTGATTCAATCCAAAGCACCTACATTGTCAGATCAGTGTATTGTTGGACAAAGGCTTTCATCGGACTGAAATGACAAAGGGTATCATCGGACAGAAATGACAAAGATATCACTTATCCTGCATATATTTCCATAGGGTACCAGTCATTATTTCCTGCCTCCAGCTTCAGCACCCCAGTTGAGGCCAGGCAAGCTCAAAAGCACAAAATCAGTATAAAACGAAGCGGCCAAGTGCATTATCACAACTTCCTCTGGTAGAAACGATCTTATATTTTTAGCTCGACTGCACGAAGTGCATAGAGCTATTGCAGTCACCCCGGTCGTCCACGTTCCCGTTCCCGTTCCCGTGCGCGTTCCCGTGCGCGTGCGCGTGCGCGTCACACTTGCGTTAAAGTTTTCTAGAAGTCCATATCTTGACAACCACTCATCAGAAAGCATTCATACTTGGACCATAGATACCCTGTAGGGTTAGCTTTCATTCCATGGCATCGGGCCCCTGGGTCCTGGCCCAGGGGTGGGGCTGGAGGTTAAAATCTAGAACACCTTCAAAAATGGCCATTCTTGTGTTAAAGTTTTCTAGAAGTCCATATCTTGACAACCACTCATCAGAAAGCATTGATACTTGGGCCATTGACACCCTGTAGGGTTGGCTTTCATTCAATGGCATCGAGCCCCTGGATGCATACCAGGGGGTGGGGCTAGAGGTTAAAATCTAGAACACCTTCAAAAATTGCCATTCTTGTGTTAAAGTTTTCTAGAAGTCTATATATTGACAACCACTCATCAGAAAGCATTGATACTTGGGCCATTGACACCCTGTAGGGTCGGCTTTCATTCCAAGGCGTCGGCTTCCTGGGTCCATGCCAGGGGGTGGGGCTAGAGGTTAAAATCTAGAACACCATTAATAATAATGGCTTTTCTGTGATATAGTATCCTAGAAGTCTATATCTTGAAAACCTTTTATCAGGGGGCTTTCATAATCGGACCATAGGTACCCTGTAGGATTGAGTTTCATTTCATGGCATCGGATCTCTGGGATGATGCCTGGGGGTGGGGTTAGAGGTTGAAAACTAGAACACTGTAAAAAAAGATGTACTGTTGTGTAAATTTTACAAGGAGTCCATATCTTGACAACAACTTATCATAAAGCAATCATACTTCATACACTTTAGGTTCCATGACATCGGTCGGACATCTGGGTCAGAGTCAGGGGGGTGGGGCTAGAGGTCAAAATCTAGAACTCTCTGATTTTTTTCCTTTTTATTTCTTAATAGAAACAACTTAGGAAGATGGTTGGTCATTCATCTTTTGACTTTGCGACACTGACTTGTGTGTCATGACGGTAAGGATCGGTTGACCTACTTTCCATGGTTCAGTGATTTTGCCTGATATCTTGACACTCAATTAATATATTTTCTTACTTCTTTCAGATTATAAGTGAGTATGACTAGGCCTTTGACCCCAATATACATATAGGTCACTGTGACCTAATTTTACGGTTCAGTGATTTTGCCTTATATCTTGACGCTCTATCAGTATATTTTCATACTTTTTTCAGATTATGAGTGTGTATGACCAGACCTTTGACCCCAATATACTTATAGGTCACTGTGACCTAATTTCAAGGTTCAGTGATTTTGCCTTATATCTTGACACTTAGTCAGTATTTTTTCATACTTTTTTCAGATTATGAGTGTGTATGACCAGACCTTTGACCCCAATATACTTATAGGTCACTATGACCTAATTTCACGGTTCAGTGATTTTGCCTTATATCTCGGCACTCAAGTGGTTTATGAACAAACTTCTTTCACACTATGTTTGTGTATGACCAGACCTTTGACCCTAAAGTAGTCATAGGTCATCATGACCTAATTTCACGGTTCAGTGAATTTGCCTTATATCTCGGCACTCAATTGGTATATGAACATACTGTTTTCAGGACATGTTTGCGTATGACAAGACCTTTGACCCTGAAGTATTCCTAGGTCACTGTGACCTAATTTCATGGTTCAGTGATTTTGCCTTATATCTCAGCACTCAGTTGGTTTATGACCAAACTTCTTTCACACTATGTTTGCGTATGACAAGACCTTTGACCCTAAAGTCATTTTGACCTAATTTCACGGTTCAGTGATTTTACCTTATATCTCGGCACTCAATTGGTATATGAACATACTTCTTTCTCGATATGTTTTCGTATGACAAGACCTTTGACCGTAAAGTATTCCTTGGCCACTGTGACCTAATTTCATGGTTCAGTAACTTTGCCTTATATCTCGACACACAGTTGGTATTTTTTCTTACTTCTTTCTGATTATGAATGAGTATGACCAGACCTTTATATCAAACATACTTATATGTCACTATGACCTAATTATATGGTTCAGTGATTTTTCTTTATATCTCAACACTCAATGGGTATATGATATTTTTCTTTCACATTATGAGTTAGTATGACTAGACCTTTGACCCTGAAGTACTTATAGGTCAGTGTGACCTTATTTCACAGTTCAGTGATTTTGCCTTGTATCTTGGCACTCATTTGGTATATGAACAAACTTAATCTTTCACAATATGAGTGAGACCTTTAAATCTTAGGTAGTTATTGTTAACTTTCATGGTTCAGTGATTTTGCCTTATTGCATCAAGGCAAAGAGATGTATGAGCATAATGCTTTGGGTTACAGGTCGGGTTTGGCCTTATGTTTGACAAATGTCAGAAGCAGTCGAGCACGCTGTCCTGCGACAGCTCTTATTGAAACACACTTTCACTGTTTCCTACGAGGATGATCCAATAATGAATGAGAATTTTTGAATTATTCCAATGTAAATAAACTTGGCTTATTATGAATATCTTGTTAACATTGCTCAATGTTATGTGCACACGATACACTGGTTAAAAGTCATTCGTAGACAATCACCTTCTGTTGCTTAGCAACGAGAGAATGCGAGTCAAATGTCCTTGGCCACGTGGTACTTATGCATATATGATGGGTTGCCATGGCGACTGGTAATAAAATTTCCAATCACGGCACACTGTTATTTATGGCGTTCATAACTAGCTTTATACTCTGCAAATATCACTTACATACAGCTCATAATTCAAGTAGGCTGAGCATTTTTGCGAGAAAAGTTGGGTTTTAGTTGCGAAAAAAATCAGTGATTTGTGGGATAGGGGTGAGAAAATATCTTATAACCCGAGTATACAAGACATTATTAATTAACTTATTAGTATATAGTACTTATACAGAGAATCTGGTCTGTGTCATACTGGTGATGTTTCTTTTTTCGTATAGTCTATACTGGATTTCACCTTGACCTAATACAGCTGACCTCGCACTAATACAGTTGACCTCGTATCTATATGGATTGACCTGCTATCTATATGGAAATCCCTACACCTGATTGGTCAAAATTCATGTGCAAGGTCACGCGCCGCGTTGAATGTGTTGAAACAAAAACAATGGCGGCGATTCAGCCGATCGAGTAAAATAGTGAACAAACAAGCAAAAATCATGTCAGCGTCTTTGAAAAGAATGTCAGACATGGGCGCTAAGAATGGCGAAGGTATGCTTGAGGTGCTAGCGGATGATATGGGTCGATATGGACTTTTGACAGTTAATTAATAAAAATCTCATTAATCAAGTTATTTCGTATTGGACCAATTACAGGTCCTCGGTCAGCTGCATTGGACCTTGGCCTTCGGCCTCTGTCCAATACAGCTAACCTCGGACCTGTAACTGGTCCAATACAAAATAACTTGATTAATAACATTATATTATAAATTGTTTTTAACCTGGAATAACTAGAATTGTCAGAGAATCTGACTATAGCCCCGCTTCTCAGCTTTTTTGCAGGGTGAAAAAAACAATGACAGGTAACTATCACAAGCTAGATCTCGTCAATATTGATGCGCATACAAAATTTGGTCTGATTATGTCAATCCGTTCTCAAGATATTGAGCGGAAACGAAATTCTGACCTCAATAAAGGACCATAACTCCATCAAAATTTTGCGAAAAATGACGGGTAACAATCCCAAGCTAGATCTTGTCAATGATGATGTGCATACAAAATTTGGACGGATTCTGTCAATTCGTTCTCAAGATATTGAGCGGAAACGAAATTCTGAAGTCAATCAAGGGCCGTAACTCCTTCAAAATTTTGCGAAAAATTACAGGCAACAATCCCAAGCTAGATCTTGTCAATGTTGATGTGCATACAAAATTTAGTCGGATTCTGTCAATTTGTTCTCAAGATATTGAGCGGAAACGAAATTCTGACGTCAATCAAGGGCCGTAACTCCGTCAAAATTTTGCGAAAAATGACGGGTAACAATCCCAAGCTAGATCTTGTCAATGATGATGTGCATACAAAATTTGGACGGATTCTGTCAATTCGTTCTCAAGATATTAAGCAGAAACAAAATTCTGAAGTCAATCAAGGCCGTAACTCCTTCAAAATTTTGCGAAAAATTACAGGTAATAATCCCAAGCTAGATCTTGTCAATGTTGATGTGCATACAAAATTTGGACAGATTCTGTCAATTCGTTCTCAAGATATTGAGCAAAAATGAAATTCTGAAGTCAAGCAAGGGCCGTAACTCCTTCAAAATTTTGCGAAAAATTACAGGTAACAATCCCAAGCTAGATCTTGTCAATGTTGATGTGCATACAAAATTTGGTCAGATTCTGTCAATTCGTTCTCAAGATATTGAGCGGAAACGAAATTCTGACGTCAATCAAGGGCCGTAACTCTGTCAAAATTTTGCGAAAAATGACGGGTAACAATCCCAAGCTAGACCTTGTCAATGTTGATGCGCATACAAAATTTGGTCGGATTCTGTCAATTTGTTTTCAAGATATTGAGCGGAAACGAAATTCTGACGTCAATCAAGGTCCGTAACTCCGTAGAAATTTTGGGAAAAATGACGGGTAACAATCCCAAGCTAGATCTTGTCAATGTTGATGTGCATACAAAATTTGGTCGGATTCTGTCAATTAGTTTCCAAGATATTGAGCGGATACAAAATTCTGACGTCAATCAAGGGCCGTAACTCCGTCAAAATTTTGGGAAAAATGACGGGTAACAATCCCAAGCCAGATCTTGTCAATGTTGATGTGCATACAAAATTTAGTCGGATTCTGTCAATTCGTTCTCAAGTTATTAAGCAGAAACAAAATTCTGACGTCAATCAAGGGCCGTAACTCCGTCAAAATTTTGCGAAAAATGACGGGTAGCAATCCCAAGCTAGATCTTGTCAATGTTGATGTGATACAAAATTTGGTTGGAATCTGTAAATTCGTTATCAAGATATTGAGCGGAAACAAAATTCTGAAGTCAATCAAGGGCCGTAACTCCGTCAAAATTTTGCGAAAAATGACGGGCAACAATCCCAAGCTAGATCTTGTCAATGTTGATGTGCACACAAAATTTGGTCGGATTCTGTCAATTCGTTCTCAAGATATTGAGCGGAAACAAAATTCTGACGTCAATCAAGGGCCGTAACTCTGTCAAAACTTTGCAGAAAAATGACGGGTAACTATCCCAAGCTAGATCTTGTCAATGTTGTTGTGCATACAAAATTTGGTCGGATTCTGTCAAATCGTCCTCAAGATATTGAGCGGAAACAAAATTCTGACGTCAATCAAGGGCCGTAACTCCGCTAAAACTTTGCGAAAAATGCCGGGTAACAATCCCAAGCTAGATCTTGTCAATGATGATGTGCATACAAAATTTGGTCGGATTCTGTCAATTTGTTCTCAAGATATTGAGCGGAAATGAAATTTTGGCAACAATGAAGGGCAATCCAAGGGCAATAACTCTTCTGCAAATTTGGGGAAACTGACATGCATTTACACATAAGTAGATATTGTCAATATTGATGCATATGCAAAATTTGGTTAAAGTCTAACAACTGGTTCTCAAGTTATGTGAGGTAATGGAATGACGGAAGGACGGAATAACAGAATAACGGAACTACGGAAGGACGGTGAATCCAGTATAGCCCCCACTTTTTCAAAGCGGGGCTATAATTATGGGGTAAATATTGCAAATGGTTTTCAAAAGGGATACTTGACCCTTTCGTATTATGTTGCCTGGCAACAATAAAATTTGGAAAACGCTATAAGCCAGAATTCATAGAGGAAAATGGTTGCTAGGCAACCACCTCTCAATCACTAGCGCAAGACTCGAATTAGCAAAATATTTCAGAGATGAATGATAACACAGGCAATACTCAATTATTATAAGATACTGTTTTTTTTTAATTTGTGACATAGATTTATATAGACGGTTTGTTCAAAGGGCAAATGATGGCCATAGGTATTGCATGAGTAGTTCTTAAATAACCATAGCGACCAAAGCTGTTGAGCAAATTTGATAAAACATGCTCCGTAGAGAGATCAGATGTGTATCTAGTAAACGAAACTAGTCAATAGGTTTTATAAAATAAGAGAAAAGTCTCAATCATTATTGGATCATCCTCGTATAAGAGGCCAGGCAGCATAAAGGAGTACATGTATTTAAATCTACATCATTGAGGAACCTGACAAAAACCCTGTTTGTGTCCCCTTAAAGTCAGTGCCTTCTATTGAATGCCAGAAGGAGGATTGCAGATGCGCTTTTCTTGAAATAATGGCCATATTGCAATAAACTAAATTTTGTGACAATACCATGATCAACATGACAAGAACTTCCTCACAAGAAATGATCAGAATTTTAACTAGTTCCAGTCTATACGCTAAAGGCCTTACTGGTTTCAACGTTTACAAACCAGGAGTTATTTTTCTTTCATTCCATTTTATATCCCTATCATGATTAATTCACAAATATCGAAATGAGCTATGTGGTGCATAAAATCGCGGATCTCAAAAAACAACCTGACAACCACACGCAGAACTTTGCTTGACTCACATGACCTCTCATGATAAAATGGTCAAAAGCAGTAATGAAACAGACAATCTATACCACCGCCAGCCATGTTTATAGTAAAATTCTAAAAACTGGCCCAATTGCTTTTGAAGTATGGGATGGAAATAACTGCAAACTCAAATATGATTGAAAATAATGTTTATTCAACATTTAATAATTGCACAGTACCCTTTAATGATGAATTAGTAATAATTAGGTTACAGACAAAATGCATAGGTGGAATGGTTTTGCTATATTACATCATCATGATTGTTTATTATATGAGCCAATGAGAAAACCAGCTTTTTGCATGTGTGAAAATGTGCTAATCAGCAACATGGTAGAGATGTACACCCTATATGAGTGATTCTTACAATGCAGACTGATGCAATATCACATGACACTGGACATAATTGAGTGCTCTGATTGGAGCCGAAGTTCATGTCTTGCTGTAAGTTGCTGCCAAATCAATCCAGCTTTCAATCACCACAATCTACTTTTGTCAGGTATGGTGTGATGTTGCATCCACCTGCGCTGTAAGAAATTTGGTAGCATCACTGGTATACAGGGTGATATGAGCCGCATCGTGAGAAAACGGGATTATTGCCTATGCAAAAACAAAGGCGCAGATCAGCGCCTTTGTTTTCGCTACTCGGATAGTACAATTCCTCTTCTACTTAAATCCGAAATGTCAAGCTTCTAGCCTGCTTCTGAGACTGTACAGCCCGGTTTATGTCGGACCTGGTCGGAAACCCCGAAGACCGGTTTTCTCGCGTCGACCATGCAACTGTTCAACTCCTTTGTTCACTCTTTCACTCTATCAAGTGTACAATCCCTCTACTTAGTAAACACAACATTTCAATCCATGCCTGCACAAACCAATTTGTGTCACATTTGAATCAAAAGACAAGTTTTCATATAAAGTGGCTCATACATTAAAATGATAAATTTTTACAACAAAAAATATATATATAATTTAGAGGATAATGGAAGGATATACATGTATTAGTTTGTTAACTTCCCATAAAAGTATGTTTTTGGTGCTCAACTTGAATTTGTGTTGTGTTTTTTAAAACACCCCAGTCAACCATTTTTCCGTCATGTGGTACAACACTAGTACGTATTATGGGATATGAAAATAAATTTTTGATCCTTTCAGAGCAAAGAACATATTAATGAGAAAGAGCAGTTTCGGCTATTTAAGCCTCTTCATTGACCCTATAGATTTGGCAACAAGGAGCCAAAGAGAGTTACTGTAATTTTGCAATTTTCAACACTGTAGTCGAGAAGACTTTTATGATCCAAATGGGGCCAAGTAAGAAAAGGATTTTAAACCGATAAACTTTTTCTGATTTCTCAGAATACCCTCCCTGATTTCAAAGGACCAAAAGGAAAATATTATCTGCACTATGGATGATGTACGGGGAGTATTTGCCAGTATTATCGGAAGTTTATGTGTGCGACTCAAGGACACATCTTTGCGTTAGTGGCATTCAAATGCAGGACCATCTTGTGTGATGTTCTTACTAGGCCACCATATTCTCTGTCCCATACATTATATGGCGGAATAACAAAACAAAATATGAGCCGCCGCCGCATGAGAAACCAATAATCTGTGTATGCGAAAACAAAGACGCAGATCAGCTGTGCAGTAACTGCACAGCTGCATCTTTGTTTACGCTACATGGATAGTACAATCCCTCTTCCTCTTAAACATGAAATTTCAAGCTTCTAGCTAATTTCTCTGACTGCAAAGACCAGTTTGTGTCTGACCTGGTTGGAAACCCAGATTGTTGGTTCTATCATGTGCAAGCTTGTACATGCATTCCTTTATTGCTATCAATAATGCTTCTAGCCTAATCTACCATAAAATGGAATCAAATGATGTGTAAATGGTTTTAATTTATACTAAAAAGAAAAACAAAAGGACATAGAATAATATTTTTAAGTTATAAATAAAGTCACACTTTTTTATTTAGATAGTAAACTGTAAAACAATGTCAGAATGATAAATGAAAATAAAAAATTGCAGAAAACTTGTGTGTAAAAACTCAACTTTAAACTGTGTGCATTGAGTTCAGTTAATAAAACCTACGGTACACAACATTCCATATGGTACACAACATGCTATATGATAAAACTTGTGTATTTCAAATTTGTGATAAAAGACATAAAGGCATCAACAGATTTTGCATAATAATAAATTTCTAGCATCGGTAATTCTAATGTGATTGTGAATAAAGTCCATTACTTGATTGGATGAAATCTAAAGCTAGCAGCAGTTTATTCTGTGCAAAATACTTGTATTTGCATATGGTGTATATAGGGCAAATCACCCCTGGACAGAATCCCCCTCTTTTTAGCTCACCTGAGCCGTTAGGCTCACAAGGTGAGCTTATAGGATGGCCATGATCCGGCGTCCGTCTGTCGTCCGTCCGTCGTCCGTCCGTCCGTTTGTCTGTCCACAATTTCAAAGATCTTCTCCTCTGAAACCGCTTGGCCAATCAAAGCCAAATTTTATATGAAGCATCAATAGGAAGGGGGAACCAATGTGTATATAAGAAATCCAGGTCACATGACCAAGATGGCCGCCATGCCCATATATGGTAAAAACCCTTCAAAAATCTTCTTCTCCAGAACCGGTGGACCGATTTCAACAAAACTTGGCATGAAGCATTAATGGCTCAAGCACTACAATGTGTATATAAGTCGTGACCCTGTGATGACCTTGACCTATTTTACGGCAAGGTCAACATAGTTCGCCTATGCATTTGAATGGGGAAAACTTTTAAAATGTCATTTGAAGTGAAAGTCTTGCAGAAAATGGGCAGTAGGACTGAATATTAATGATTCTGAAAAAAATTGGACCCCAGGGGCTCATGTGCCCCCACCCCGGGGCAATATACATGTATATCTCCATAATATTCAAACGTCTTCTCCTCTGAAACCATGTGGCCAATCAAAGCCAAATTTTATGTGAAGCATCAATAGGAAGGGGTAACAAACATGTATATAAAAAATCCAGGTCACATGACCAAGATGGCCGCCATGCCCATATATTGTAAAAACCCTTCAAAAATCTTCTTCTCCAACACCGGTGGACCGATTTCAACAAAACTTGGCATGAAGCATTGATGGCTCAAGCACTACAATGTATATATAAATCATGACCCTGTGATGACCTTGACCTATTTTACTGCAAGGTCAACATAGGTCACCAATGCATTTGAATGGGGAAAACTTTTAAAATGTAATTTAAAGTGAAAGTTTGCAGGAAATGGGAAGTAGGACTGAATATTAATGATTCTGAAAAAAATTGGACCCCAGGGGCTCATGTATATTGCCGCGGGGTGGGGGCACATGTATATTTCCATAATATTCAAATGTCTTCTCCTCTGAAACCACTTGGCCAATCAAAGCCAAATTTTATGTGAAGCATCTATAGAATAGGGGAATCAATGTGTACATGTATATAAATAATCTAGGTCACATGACAAAGATGGCCGCCATGCCCATATATGGTAAAAACCCATCAAAAATCTTCTTCTCTGAAACCAATAGACTGATTTCAAGGAAACTTGGCGTGAAGCATCGATGGCTAAAGTACTTTAATGTATATATAAATCATGACCCTGTGATGACCTTGACCAAGTTTATGGCAAGGTCAGCATGGGTTGCCTATGCATTTGAATTGGGAAAACTGTTAAAATGTCATTTGAAGGGAAAAGCCAGCAGGAAATTGGCAAATGGACAGAATATTAAAGATTCAGAAAAAAGAAAATGGCCCAAGGGCTTCATCTGCCCCTGCACTGGAATTAAATACCATAATATTCATACAGTATATGCAGCAGATCTCAGGTGAGCGTTTACAGGACCATTGGTCCTCTGGTTTTGTTTAGGAGGACAAAATCTTGATGTTTTAAAATTACACGATTGCTCAATTCTAGAATTAGATTCTGCCTGGGAGGGAGGAGGGATTCTGTCCTTGTCCTATTTTCAAAATACATTGGAGGGGACTTTGTCCTATTCACAAACAGACTGGAGGGGATTTTTTCCTAAATAAAAAAGAGTAGGGGGATTCTGTCGGAGTGAGGTTTGGGGATTTTGTCCGGATACTGCCTATGGTATGCCATTCCAATGGATTTGATGCTTTTAAAACAATACCACATTATTCCATGAAGGTGATAGAAATTAAAATACATGTACTACATTTCACCGTAGGTAAGACAGTTAAAATAACAAATGAGAATAAAATAAACAAGCAGCACATATGCATAAAAGCTACATGTATAAATATGAGCCGCCGCATGGGAAAACCAACAATCTGCATAGGCGAAAACAAAGGGGCAGATCAGCTTCGCAGTAACTGCGAAGCTGATCAGCGCCTTTGTTTTCACTACACGGATAGTACAATCCCTCTTCTTCTTAAATCCGAAATTCCAAGATTCTAGCCTTCTTCTGTGACTGTACAGTCCGGTTTGTGTCGGTCCTGGTCGGAACCCCAACCCAAATTGTTGGTTTTCTCATGCACAGGCTCATATGATGGCTGTTAACCAAAGTTGTTGAAGTCAGTCATTATAAAATTGTGTCATGAAATTAAAATGCTAAATCCATAATGAAAACATGCCCATGCAATATATTAAATTTTCTGAAGCTGAAAAAAAAAGAAGAAAAATTTCAGTCTAAAAATTTTGATATTTTAAATATGTTCGTTCAAAACATAGAGTGTGGGTGCGCGTTAGAACCGCCTCGGTGAGGCGGTCCTAACGAGTACCCAAAGTCTATTTTATAGCCAAAAATAAGAAAAACTTGGTATACCCCTGCATTCTCTAGTTTTACTATATACAAAAAGGGTGTAAAGGGGTATTTATTTCATGGACATGTTTTCCTGATGGGCAGATATGTTGAACTAGCAGGAAAATGAGTCCTCTTGTCTAGGTCAGATGATTTTTTTGAAGCACCCCATGTCGAAGTGGTTCAACCAGACAATATCATTTTCTTTAGGAATTTCTCAGGTGGACTTTAGGAGAAAATGTCTATTTAATGCAAAATCAGACATTTCTTTTTTACGTTCCCCTTTAATGCTAAACAAAAGATAGCTTTTTATAAGCCAAAAATATAAGAAATCTCATGTGGCCTCTTTGTAACCCTCAAAATCATGTATTTAGGGCATGAACAGTTCTAGAAATGCAAGGTCTGGCCAAAGACATGTTTTGCATGACAAAACATTCATGCATGACAAAACATTCATGACAAAAATTCAACAACTTCATGAACAGCCTTCAACAACATAGAAAAAAAAAATCTGAAATTTCAAGGCACATTCATATACATATTTCATCCTTTCAGTTAAGCATATAATTTGAGCCGCCTCATGGGAAAACCAACAATCTGCATGGGCGAAAACAAAGACGCAGATCAGCTTCGCGGTAACCGCGAAGCTGATAAGCGCCTTTGTTTTCGCTACACGGATAGTACACTTCCTCTTCTTCTTAAATCAGAAATATCAAGCTTCTAGCTCTTTTCTGTTGCTGTGCAGGCCGGTTTGTGTCAGACCTGTTTGAAAACCACATTGTTGGTTTTCCCACGAGGCGGTTCATATTTTATCCTTTCAGTTAAGCATATAGTTTTACAAAAATCCAAATAAGATGCTAATATAGTAAAAATAAACAATCTCAACAAAAACATAATTCTCTGGTTTGTGTCAGTAATGTACATAATGGTCAATAATTTACAATACAATTCTATGTTTTTTCTCGAAAATGATTTGGATATAATTTAACAAACCCAATTCTGATGAATTTATCATTACCGCTATTAGACAACTTATTTTAAGCAAAAGCTTTTCATACTGTCATGATCTCCCCCACTCATGTCAGAAAGTCACATCTTTGCAAACCATGGACTCTTAACATAACCTCTTTCCTTAAGCACGCAAAAGGAAATGAGTGGATTTATTAATGCCATTGGTTTGCAAAACTAGGTTTGAATGACAGCTAGCATGTGCGGTTAATGAATGTCAGAACCAGACACATTATAAGGAAATGAGTATGACACTTGATGTTCATGATTTTATAGCTCAAATGATCAGCGCCTTAGCTTGGAGTACATGGGTAGTACAATGTACCTTAACCCATATTTGACGAATGGATTTTCCCATCATTATCATTTGGGTGGGTCCACTTTCATTTTTAGGGGCGTCAGGGGTGATTTTGCAATTTCATTCAATTTTTCGATGAAAATTCTCTAAGCAAACAGAATAGCCCCAGATGGGACGCCGCGTTCTGCGGCGTCACATCTGGGGCTATTCTGTTTGCCTATGTCCCATAAAAGGGACGCCAGGCTTAAATGAGTTAATTTCAAGACTCTAACCTCTAACTCAGTGGCTCATGTTTCTATTAGAACTGGCGCCGAGGTTATAAAACTTTTTTCATTTTTTCATGCTCAGCTGAGCATAAAATTTCAACTGCTCATAATTGCTGAAATAGCCCAAATAAATTGAAATTTCAGGTTTAGATCGTCAAAGCCTGTAATTTATCCTGTTAATTAATGTTATGAGCAGGATAAATTTTAGTTTCAGTTGAGCATGAAAAATGTTTAACCACCGCGGGACCTGGTCAAAAACCACAAGCAGAGTTTCTCATGCTACAGCTATTAAGATGTAAGTTGTTGACAGACTGCCTCTTGATACAGCAACAAATGTGAGACTAAAGTACTGATCTATCTTGATATGAGTCAATACAGTAGGTAATGATCTACACAATGTCATGTGTAAGGTATATCCAGGGAATAAGCTAGAGGGCGATTTGAGCGACTAAATAGTCGCTTTTCCGCCAGTATATCGCTTTTGACAGGCGAAACCCACTCGCTATTTTACTTTGGACAATCAAACTCTGTGTCACTGTGATTATCCTTCAGGTTTCAATGTTAGATGACGACCGATGTAGCAATCACACCCAAACACCGTTCTGTGTTTTCGTCAGCTCCAATATAGTGAGGGGACTGTTCATGATTTTATTTCTTTTCTTCATGAGGTCGGGCGAAAGGCTTCCCTCCAAGACCTTGAGGACTGCTAAAAATAGAAAATGAGAAACAACCAATGAAATTGTGGTGCTTATAATGTGATCCGTGACATGAGAAAACCTGTCCTTGGGGGTTCCGACCAGTTCTGACACAAACTGGCCTGTACAGTTATAGAAGAAGGCTAGAGGCGTGAAATTTTGGACTTATGAAGTAGACAAATTTTACTATGCGAGTAGCGAAAACAAAGGCGCTGATCAGTTGTGCAGTTAGTGCACAACTGACCTGCGCCTTTGTTTTCACATAGGCGAAAATCCGGTTTTCTCATGGAGCGGCTCACGTGATCCTGGACACTGCTAAAAATAGAAAATACAATTAAACTCTTGACAAATAATGACACTTAGTCGTAGCAAACAATGCAATATCAGGATTTTTTTCACTTAAAAGGGTGTTTTTTGTAAAGGGCAGCTGACATTATAGGATATAATAATCCTACACAATAATGGGCATAGTCTGCTCTTGAAGATGCAACATGAATTGCTTGCAACGAAAATTAGGGCAAAAATCCTCTATCATCGAAAAAAAAGAATTTCAAGCAAATGTCTAAAACAGTGAATTACAAAACAAAAATCGCCTTGTACTGAAAATTATACATTTAAAATTCTGGTGCAAAGAGAATATTTATTCATGTTAGATCAATTTCTTATTCAAAATAACGTTGGCATCTGCTAATTTCTCTACCCAAATCCAGTTATGACGTTATTGCTACACATGAAAGCACCCCAAAAACATTTAGTGAACTATTGCTAAAATTCACACAATATTTAAAGCAGCTGAAACTACGGAAACAATGGCGTGCTTTTGATTGCTTCAAATTATTTTGTGTTATATAACAATAAGACCATATGACTCTATCTTTCAGACTAAAGCAGTCTATTACAAACAAAGTACATGCAATCAAAAAAGTAAATAAATAAAATGTATTTACAGCTATAAATAAGAGCTGTCGCAGGACAGCGTAGCTCGCCTGACTTATGCTTTGCCACTAAATCTATTAAAATCTATGACCCATGACCTTGACCTCAAGGTCTATAAGGTTCGCCATGATGGTACAGCTTAAAACCAGTACATGTATATACCAACATGATCCATCAACATATTCAAAAATATAGACTTTAAAAACTTTAACCCAAAATATTTTTAACATAAAATTTCTAAGTCTGTGACCTTCACCTCCAGGTCACTCAGATGTGTACGGTACAGCATAAAATTTCAGACCAATATCTATCAATATGCAAAGTATCAGCTTAATCCATCTATATATTCAAGAGATACAAACTTACAAAAAGTTTAACACAAAATTTCTAAGTCTGTGACCTTGACCTCATGGCATAAAACTTCAGACCAATATCTATCAACATGCAAAGTATCAACTTGATCCATCTATATACTCAAGAGATATAGACTTACAAAAACTTTAACCAAAAACTTTAACACAAAATTTCTAAGTCCGTGACCTTGACCTCAAAGTCACTCAGGTGGTCCATGATGGTACAGCATAAAACTTCAGACCAATATCTATCAATATGCAAAGTATCAACTCGATCCATCAACATATTCAAGAGATATAGACTTACAAAAACTTTAACCAAAAACTTTAACACAAAATTTCTAAGTCCGTGACCTTGACCTCAAGGTCACCCAGGTGGGTCATGATGGTACAGAATAAAACTTCAGACCAATATCTACCAACATGCAAAGTATCAACTTAATCCATCAACATGTTCAAGAGATATAGCCTTATAAAAACTTTAACCAAAAACTTTAACATTTTGAGCAACGCCGACGCTAACGCCGACGCTAACGCTAACGCCGACGCCGGGGTGACTGCAATAGCTCTTCCTGTACTTTCGTACAGGCGAGCTAAAAAGTAAAAGTAAGCAACAATCAGCTTTCCTAAGAATTACCCAGATGCACCGACAAGGGGAGGAAATCCATAACTCCAAGTCATGAGTATAAATCAATATAACTGATCTCCATTTGAGCAAATGTAGAAATATTATACATATCCAGACCTTTAGCCATAACGCAAACAAGTAAACGGGAGAAATATATGTATGAAAATTCTGGAGCAGCATGCAATCCTACCCAATTTTATAAATGAATAGAAACCGAATGTAAAACATATCCCTTTAAATAAGTAAAGATGGGAGAAAATGGCAAATAGAGCCTGTGCATGAGAAACCCAACAATTTGGGTTCCGTCCTGGTCCAATACAAACCGGGCTGTACAGTCACAGAAGATGGTTAGAGGCTGGAAATTTTGGATTTAGAAAGTAGAGTAATTGTACTATCTGTGTAGCGAAAAGAAAGGTGCTGATCAGCTTCACAGTTACTGCGAAGCTGATCTGCTTCTTTGTTTTCACCTATGCAGATTGTTGGTTTTCCCATGCGGTGGCTCAATTTATTTGTAAGATATACATGTATAAAGGATATATTTTTTGAAATATAAAGGAATTGAATCAATGATGACTGAAAAACATGATGTATGTATGATCAATACAATAAAATTCAAAATGCCTGTGTCCAAAGTTTAGGTGCAGTTATACACGATGCCAACACCTACATAGCTGTACATATAATACACGGAGAAACGCAGAAGACCACATAAACATGTAAAGTGAGCATTGATGAAATCTGATGATAATTTTGCTAATTTCTTCATAAAAACTCTTTAGTGGTTGCTTATTAGAACTGTCTCGCAAAGGTAATTCTAATGCATGGTACCCACATCATAGGTTTATCATGAAGAACAAAAATTATCTATTATTAAGTTATGCACTCGTCATTTGTAACCACGGCCGCCCATCCCCAGGGAAGGGCGGGGATAGCCGTGGAAATAAGCGGGGCTTAACCCAAAGTTTTGCCATGGCAGTGTGGAGGACATACTCAGGGTTTGCTTTATATAGGCTAAAAAGGCCATGAAATGAAAAGATAGCAGGCTGGGGGGGAAAACAGCAGTGATTTTACCACCGAGCAGTCCCCGCAGGGTGGGGCTTTGCAGGAATTTGCTAGACCAAAAGTCAAAGTACCCGCCATTCCCCTGGAGTGTGTGTGTGTGTGGGGGGGGGGGGGGGGGGGTGCGTGGTAACAAATGACAAGTGCATTATCGTCAATCATCATCAAATACTGCCTTTAACTGGTCTTCTCGAAAAAAACAAATGATACAAGTTAGATACATGTAATATGAAAACTTCCGCAAACCGTACTCACATTTCGCCTCACAGAATGAGTTAGATGGTAGAATGGTGGGTGAATTACTGTAAATGACAGTAAACTATGTGAGTATTTGGAGAAAATTAACCATTTTTCTATTCTCTGGTTTTGGGTACTCATTAAAATGATACATGCACACCTAACTCAATGTTTCTAATGTGTGCATTGAGACAATTAGTAGTAGATTCATCATGTTCATTGACAACTTGCTACTATAGACTAGAAAATTTGATTATCGCCAAATTTTTATCCCAACTTTTCTATTCATGACTGATTTTTTGTTCTATGAATGTTGTGTGTACACTAAGTGCCTAAAGTCCAATTCACATGCGCCAAAAATACACGCGTGTAAATATACTCCGGTGTGCAAATTTTACTCGGGGTAAGCAAATGGCGCATGCGAACGCAAATACACACCGGAGTATATTTACATATGGGTAAATTTACTCCTGGGTCTGACCAGATGCAAATTTTATTTTTACAAATACACACGTGTAAATTTACTATTTTGTCCCATGTGAACGCAAAGTAAAATTTACCCATGAGTATTTTTATTTCAAGTCAATAGTCTGCTTTTAGATAACAAATTTTCACATTTTTTGTTCATAACTGATCATAAGACAGTTGCTGAAACTGTGGACATTGTTGCTAAATAAGAGTTTATTGCCATTCATCACATTTTAGATCATATGGAGTGCAAACAGCCACACTATTTCTTCATCATTCTTGGTGAGATTCTTGAGGCAATTTAACAGTAATTCCTTGTGAAAGGATGATAAAAGGGAACTGTATAACTGCTAAGGTTATGCCTGACCATTACATTATTCTCCTCTGCTACAAGAACACCTTGAAGCAGCCTCTTCTTGTTTTGCAAATACAGAAAATTTAAGTGAACAGGTTTTAATCCAGATATGATAAATTTACATACAAAAATACTCCAGGTGATAAAACCCATGCGAACGCAATTTAAATTTACTCTCAGGTTGATTTGCACACCGAAGTATAAATACACACCGGAGTATATTTACACGTGTGTATTTTTTGCGCATGCGAATTGGACTTAAAGTGAGTATATTACCATTTTGAAACAAACATATATGAAAGCAAATAACCATGGACTGCTACCTGTTACACCCTTACAAAGTTCACTTATCAGTGACTTTGGTTAAGTAGCAATCATAGTGGTTAGGCTTAAAAAAAAAAATGTTATGTTTCCGATTTCCCGACCGACTGGTCAAAATCTGCGCCGACTGCAACTTTTTTAGCGCTCAGAAAAAAAAAAAAAAAAAGTCGGCGACCGACCCTGTTCAACGATTCCGGTTTTTATCAAAAGTCAAAATCATTTCGTTACGAGAATTTGTCCGCGCCGATTTTCGGATATTTTCGGTCTTTAACAATTACGATCAAGAACAACAACATGGCTACTGTGTAGTGTGTTGACACGACCAAGCACATTAGTCGCCATTTATTTCGACAAATGTAGCCACATACCTGCTTCAAATGTAATAAAAGCCTTGCGGCACAATGTCCCGTTATCCCTGTTATACGAAGACGGCCATCCTCGGTGTAAAGGTTTCCGATTTGGAGTCAAATGTGCGGTAAGAAGAAAGTCCGGTCAAAAAAAAAAAAAAAATACCTACCGATCCCGATTTTCCAAGGGAAAAAAAAAAAAAAAAAAAAAAAAAAAAAAGCCTACCTACCGACCCTATGCTAAATTTATGATGAAATCGGAAACATAACATTTTTTTTTTTAGGCCTTAGGCGCTTATTCATTAAATCAACATAAGAAGCAATAGAAACACCACATATTTATGACATTTATGACTGCCTCCTATGATTTCAAACAACTACCCTATGATTTTTTCATTACGAAAACTTGCCCATGCAATATACAGAGATTTTTAAATATGTTAGAAATAAAAAATTTTAGTAGAAACTTTTTGATATTTTTCTTATTTTTGCTCAAAACATAGATTGTGGGTACACGTTAGAACCGCCTCACTGAGTACCCACAATCTATGTTTTGGAGCAAAAATAAGAAAACTAGGTATACCTCCGCATACCCCAGTTTTGCTGTATTAAAGTGGGGTTTAATGGGGTATACATTGCACGGACATGTTTTCATGATGGAGTTAATGCCCATGATTTAAAATTAAAGCACTACCCTCGAGGCTCTATCTAATTTCTATGCTTCTGAAAACAACACAGGTGCATGGTTACTAAATTTATACATACATACATACATTCAAGTGCTTTTTATAACCCCCTGGGGCCAGTTGTTCAAAATCAACGATGTTGTTGGTTTACGATTCATTAAAATTTCAGACGGCAATATTACAAAATTTAATACACTGTTATTTTTTGTTGATAAAATGTGAGAATCCTTTGCAATGCATTCTCACATTTGCAAGGATTCTTACATTTTATCAACAAAAAGCTTATGTAGTCGGCATTTACTTAATGAGTCGAGGTCTAAACGATAAACTTAAGCTTACAAATTTTTGAACAACTGGCCCCTGTTTGTTTGTTTGATTCAATGCTTTACATCCCAGTCAACAGCTTATATCATGTCAGAATAGTCTGTCAAACTAGTCACACCGTTCATGGGTAAACAGATAACTAGTACTTAGTGCCCATTTCTTTAACCATTAACCGACAAAAATGCTCATCTGTCGAAAAGTAAGAATGGATGAAGAATATTTTTATGAGCAAATCTTCTTGCAAGAAATTGCTTAACATACGGTTCCACCTTGGGTCCGCTTCAACATGAATCAGATACCCTACCAACTGTGCTACTGTGCCAGGTATAGTTTAGTATCTACATGAAATAACACGAAAATAGTTGCAAAACATGAATGTCTACATGTCTATCTACATCACACTAGTTATATCAGACTATTATGAGCCTCATCTTAAGAAAAGCTGCTTTTTACATGTGCGAAAACAAAGACCCAGATCGGCTGTGCAGTAACTGCACAGCACAGCTGATCAGCGTCTTTGTTTTAACTTCAAGAATAGTACAATCCCTCTTCTTTTCTTAATCAGAAATTCAAGCTTCTAGCCTTCTTCTGTGAGTGGACAGTCATGTTTGTGACAGACCTGATCGAACAGCCTGAAGACCAGCTTTTTCTCGACACGGCTCATTTCAGCCTCAATGCGAGAAACCCTGTCTTTGGGGTTTCCGACCATGTCTGACACAAACTGGCCTGTGCAGCTACAGAAGCAGACTTGAAGCTTGAAATTTGGGATTTAAGAAGAAAAGGAATTGTACTATCCGTGTGGCGAAAACAAAGGCGCTGATCAGCTTCGCAGTTACTGCGAAGCTGATCTGCGCCTTTGTTTTCGCATAGGCAAAAATCCAGTTTCCTCACAATGCGGCTCATTTTATAACAACCATTAAAAGCAGGTGACTGTAACTGTACCATTATACTCCAACCAAGCAGGTATAATAGGCTTAAATAAGAAAGGGAGACAGACAGATGACACTCCGTAATTTGTTAAGAAAACCAGATTTTCGCATAAGCGACGACAAATGCACAGATCAGCTGTGCAGTAACTGCACAGCTGATCAGTGCCTTTGTTTAACCTCCATTGATAGTATAGTGTCTTTTCATTCTAAATCTGAAATTTCAAACTTCTAGCCTGGATCTATCTATAGCTGTATAGCCTGGTTTGTGTTGGACCAGGTCGGAAACCCAAAAGTCTGGTTTTCTCAAGTCACCGCTCAAATGGGACTTGTACAATGTGAAAACATATATAGATACACTTTCAAACCATTTAAACCAGTTTTGAGTTAATGTGAAAATTAAGAGTACATCTTTACAAACATTAAACATTATCTGCGTACACTTTTTTTCAAAAATTGAAACCAGTTTTGGGTTCATGTGAAACTTTAGAGAACATATTTAGAAACACGAAATTAAGTAAGACCTTTTAGTATGACGCAAAACAGAGAAGACAGAAACTTCCATATTTACAATTATTTACAATACCCCTCTAAAACCGAGTCCCTGAACTGAGCCAAAAAGTTTTCCAGACTCCCTAACTTCAAATATAACTTTCACATGCAGATATCCTTGTGCTTAACAGTACATGAGCCGCCTCATGGGAAAACCAACAATCTGCATAGGCGAAAACAAAGACGCAGATCAGCTTCGCGGTAACCGCGAAGCTGATCAGCGCCTTCGTTTTCGCTACTCGGATAGTACAATTCCTCCTCTACTTAAATCCAAAATTTCAAGCTTCTAGCCTGCTTCTGTAGCTGTACAGGCTGGTTTGTGTCGGACCTGTTCGGAAGCCACATTGTTGGTTTTCCGACGAGGCGGCTCATATATTGAAGAATTACTTGGAAAGCAATAGTACACAGATCGCCTGATTTTCGATAACAAATAGACGAGGCAAAGCAGAAACAGTCGATTGAAATCTGCTGTATAAGCTGTTTCGTTGCAAAATATTTTCATATAAAAGGGCTTTTACAGACATAAGCAGTATGTCTGGACTTAAGCTCTGCAGGGACGACAAAACAATGGTTAAAATAGAAAATACGCACCTTCACCATTCTCTTGAACTTTTGCCGACTTTGTCAGATCGCCACCATGTGGTTCCTTGAAGAATTTCAAATTCTCTTTTTGGATTTCTTTTTCAAGGGTAGTTAACTCCCCTTCCTTTGTTTTCAACTGCTCTTCAAAGACAGATAACTCATTCAACAGTTCTTCTGATAGAGATGTCTTCCCATCAACCTCTACTAACGTTTCGTCCAAATTTTTCTGAAGTTCCGAAATTTCATTTTGCAACTTTATTTCTTCGTCCTTCCGTCTTTTTTCATCACTTTCCATATTCACTTTTTCTTTTTCTAATTCATCACTACAAATTTTAACTTTAGTTTGAAACTGATGGAGACTATTTTCACACTTTTCTAACCTCACTTTTAGAGAGCCTAGTTCTATTTTTAGATCCTTTTCTCGCTGTTTTTCTGTGTCCATATCCTGAAGCCAGTGTCCGGTTTCCAGCTTCGCAAGTTCTTTGTTTAGTTCGTCTTGCTGCTGAGACAGGTGTAATATTTCTTCGGTTATTGTCTGGATTTGCTGTTCCGTTTCTCGCTGCTTTTCTTCTCGTGATAAAATTTCTGAAACAAATCAAGGGAGCTAATTTTGAAAACTAAATTAATACCATGTTGAAATGTTTTTGCTTGGCGCGACAGCGTCAAGCAATTGAAACGGAATGAGGATTTCTTCTCAATCTGTTGGGCTTTTCCTTACTAAAATCTATGGGGTTTCTCTTTGACATCCAGGGGCCTGGTTTCAGTCGCAATGTTTTTATACACTTCTTGCATAATAAATCAATTGAAGACGGAAACCAGACTTGCTCTCCGCCGTTTTTATTAGGACTTGTGGGAAGAATGACGTACTTGGATCTAACGTTAAACATTTAGTTGGCGTTCTGGACGGATAATGCTAAAACCCGGATCTTTGTCCTAGGACCGACCAAGTACGAAAGCTTGAAATCCACCGTAGCGAGGAAGTGTTCATGACCGATGCGACCCATCGAGTTACCGAAAAACTCCACAAACCTTCGAAAAACCACAACACACGGACAAATATTGGTATATACAGACTAGCCAAGCATTCCTTTTAGCAAGGAAAATTTATTGTTTTTTTTTTTTTTGTTTTTTTGTTGTGTTTTTTATATAGATATTTCTGTGTGTGTGATTTTACTGTTTAATACTCTGTGTGTGTGTCTTTTGAGGTTTTGCTTATCTGCTTATAGTATTGTGAATCTATTTAAAATTATGCATTCACTTATAAAAAAAAAAAAATTGTTTGTTTGTATTGAGTTTTAACATACCAGTCAACAGTTTTTTAGTAATGTCAGGATTTTACCAGTACACTGGGAAGTTAATTAGTCTTGCTCAAGGACACAACAGGTTGCCGCCTGTGTGGACTGAATCCAGAACCTCTCGCTTTAGAGTCTGATGCTTTACCACTATGCCACCGCACTCCCCATAAAGAAGTTTTATGATGTTAACAATGATAGGTCAAAATGATTATTCATCTATTTTAAATTGACTTATATGTAAGACAACATCTTATCTATACTATACCTGTATCTGCAAGGTCTATCTGTGAGTCCTGCATCTTTATTCTTTCGTTCTGCATTGTCACCAGCCTCAGCAACTTTACCCGTTCTCTCTCATCCCTAGAAACATTACTGTCACCATAGAGATGACCTTGACCTACATTACTGTCTCTATAAAGATGACCCTGACCTTGACCTTGGTCTCCAGGGACATGATATTCCTCAATCAAGAAGTCTCTCCCCGTTTCCTTGACAACATCAGGAAAGTTTGAGTCAAGGTCATACTCTTCAATTTGTGGTTTATGACTAGGTTTTTTCCTCTCTGTATAGATAGGAATGTCTGAATTAGGAAGTTTTATCACATCTTGCTCTTCGTGGCTATTGCGTCTTTGCCGAACAGGCAAAAATGCTGAAGTTCTATTTTCAGTATCATTTGACCTTGACCTATCAACATTTTGCTTCCCGTTCAGTCTCCTTGACCTATTTTCACCCTGGTTTTGATTACTATACTGTTGATTAGGTTGGTGTATGTTATTCTGTGATGGTATATGATTGGAATGGTTAGAATGCTGGTTTTGGTTTTTAACCGGTGTGGAATGTTGCGGTTGACGTTGTGGTGACGGTCGCCGTCGGAGACCAGTCACTATTTTAGAGTTCTTTTGTTGTGGAGGTAGATAACCTGAGTTTTGTGATGAGAGTGAAGAGGAACTGGACCATGACGTTCCGTTTGCTGTTACTGGTTCTAATTTTGTTGTCTTACTTAAATCCTGTACCACATGACGTTGCCGTGTATCACGTACGTCCTGCGACTGCACAGCTTCTGGTTTTTGTGTCTCGTATTTTCTAGCACCACTGAAGGTCAGTGATCGTTTCACATTAGCTTCCGAAGGTTTATCCGGCGGTGTGAAATTATGCGTAAATCTGTCCTGAGTTTTCGGAACTTCTTTTCCTTGCTCATGCTTCCTATGTCTCTTGGTACCTGATTCATACAAAAATAAACTCACTTCATTTGCGAATTCACCCCACTTCTGCAGAACATGCAATGGACATTCGTCCGGCGAAAGGGGTCTCTCATTGTCCCGCCATTTTTCTATTAACGTAAACCGCCCTGTTCTACCCATGGCATGAGCAAGGGCAATCACTATGTCCTGACATGTTGTGTTGTCGGTAACTCCGCAAACTACACGTTTGATTCCATCAACCCACACTTTTAACTCCATTATGAATTTTTGCCACCGCTATACACAAGTGTTTTTAAAATCATCATTATGACACAAAATAAAATTCACCACATTCGGAATGTACTGAGAATTTCGAAACACTAAAAATTTATTTGCTATGCCACGCAGCTTCTCTTTAACATATCCCTATATACTCGTTTACATAAGAGTAGCAAGGAGACATTGTAGGCCCATAAAACGCTTCACACCACTATAAAAGAACTTGTTTTGTAAGCTTTTTATGTATTTTATCTTCCTGTTTGCAATAATAACTTGAAACTGTATTCAGCTTATTCAGTTTCAAAAGGAAGAATAATGATATTATCTTTATAGCAAAATATTTCCTCTTATATAATGATAATTCACATTTAATTTATAGATAATTCACAGTAATCTGAACCTATCTCTCCTTCACAAACCAATTGGAATCTTTTTTGAAAATCTTTCCAGACTTTGAGTAGTGTTTTGATGACTTAATCTTCGAAATCATCTATTTTATCTTTCACTGAAGTTTTCCTTGTTGATGAACCTGTTTCCTTGTTATACGTTGGTATCAGCTGCATGTATCTGAAAGAAAAGGAAGAAAAATTAAACATAATTTTGTATGATGAAAGTTGAAGCCAAATTATGCAATGAGCCTGTGCCTGAGAAAACTAACAATTAGTGTTTCCGACCAGGTCCGACACAAACTGGCATGTACAAGCACAGAAGATGGCTAGAAGCTGGAAATTTTGGATTTAGAAAGAAGAGGAATTGTACTATCCATGTAGCGAAAACAAAGGCGATGCGCCTTTGTTTTCGCCTATGCAAATTGTTGAATTTCTCATGCGAAGGCTATACCTGTAATTATGCACAGGTATAATGTATTAATGCATACATTGTACAATGGTGCATCTTGAATGTCACTCAAACTGGTTGCACTAGACATGTAATAATAACTGCAAAGCATGCAAATAATGAAGATGTTAACCATTTCGTTGCCAACATGACAAAGAGTGTCTAAACCAAAACATTACGAAAACTTGCCCATGCAATATACAGAAAATCTTTTCAGAAGCAAAAATCTAAAATTTCATCAAATTTTTTTTGATATTTTTCTTACTTTAATTGCTCAAAACATAGATTTTGGGTACACGTTAGAACCACCTCACCGAGGCGGTTCTAACGAGTACCCATAATCGATGTTTTGGAGCAAAAATAAGAAAAATAGGTACACCCCTGCATACCCCAGTTTTGCTATATAAAAGTGGGGTATAAGGGGGTATGCATTTCACGGACATGTTTTCCTGATGAGACTGATGGATGTCACTCCCTACCAATGTACCCGCTCTGACATCTGAAAGTCTGCGACCGAGCAGTCCTTTGTCAGTCTTACCTAGTCGGCAACAGCTATGAGGTGGGTTTTGTTGTATGATTTTCTTTTCTAAACAGAGCTCAAAGGTGTTTTTTTTTCCAGGTAAATTATCTTTTCTGTCATCAGTTTTCTACCAATGAAATATCAGTATATTATTCCATCTGATGAGAATAACAAAATTGGTTGTGCCATGACAAAAATCTGCTTTTTTGCACATATTATTTTGAGTCGCAAGGTTTTAGCCCAGCTGAGAGACACCTTTGTTTTTACTCCAATGATTATACAGCTCCTTTTTCAAATCTTACATTTTAAGCCCCTAATGACCAATCCAGTGTGACTTGTGACCTGGTTGGAAACCCAAAGGATATATTTTCCAAAGACATGTCTATAAGACAATCTGCAAAATTAATTATTCATGTACTTACTTAGACTGATATCACATGCAAAGAAATATGTAAGCTAAATGAGCCGCAACCCGAGAAAACCTGTCTTCGGGGTTTCCGACCAGGTCCGACACAAGCCGACCTGTACAGCTACAGAAAAGGGCTAGGAGCTTGAAATTTCGGATTTAAGAAGAAGAGGAATCGCACTATCCGAATAGTGAAAACAAAGGCGCTGATCAGCTGTGCAGTAACTGCACAGCTGATCTGCGCCTTTGTTTTTGCATAGGCAAAATTCCGGTTTTCTCATGACGTGGCTCTAATTATATCAATATCTCACATGAAAGGACATGCCTGCATTTTTCCAAACAGTCCTTTACACCAGTTATCCTGTGACAGCCTACACAACTGAGAACAACCAACAACCGATGAAAATAATATTATATGGTTGTATGATGCAAATACCTGTCCGGGAACAACTTACTACAATTCAGCATGAACCATGGTAAGTTGTTCCCATTCCTGTAATATTTACAACCTATTCAGGAACGTAGCTGGGCAAAAATACAAATTATGCACTTTGTTAATGGGCGTCTGGTGGTACTGTCCAATGGATGTAGAAAAGCTGTTTAGGGGTGTTAAAAGTCATAAAGATATTTCCAAATACTATGATTTGTGATAAAATCTCAATTTTGTGGCGTCAAGCTGTAGGCACATGCGTATATGCGTACACATAGCTACGCCCCTGCTATTATTGCTTAAAATGTTCTTAGCTGGTTGTCCCTTGATATCCAGTGTGTAATTTAATGGTAAAAATCCAAATACTGATAAACATTGATTTATCTTCTATATATGAGTGAAAATGCTTTAATTTATCTCTAAATATTTATGTTATAACTCAATAAAAGCAGATAATATGGCCCATATAATGATAATTTAAACCTTTTGACAAATGAGCGGCGTCATGAGAAAATCGGATTTTTGCCTATGCGAAAACAAAGGTGCAGATCAGCTTCGCAGTGACTGCGAAGCTGAAAGCACCTTTGTTTTTGCTACACAGATAGAAAAAATTCCTCTTCTTCCTAAATTTGAAATTTCAAGCTTCTATCCATCTTCTGTAGCTGCAAAAGCTGGTTTGTGTCAGACATGGTCGGAAATCCTGATGACCGGTTTTCTCATGGTGCGGCTCAAATGTATCAATGGTATAATTTGCGTAAATATTAGCTGTATTAGCATGTAAATATAAAATAAGCTAATTCTAAAGTCTGACAAATCTTTAAATTGCCTATAAAGGTGAAAATATCTTCACTCATCTAATTCAAATGCTGTTCACATGCAAAAGTAACAAACAAAATACTTTAAGTTAGCAAAATATATTTACATTGATAGAAACATGTTGTAGATGTCAAATGTATCTTATTATTTATTAAAGCTGCTAGAATAAATGCTTAAAAAATGCCATTTATAGGAAAACATGTTTGTGCAATGAATACCCCCTCAAACCCCACTTTTATATAGTATTAAATACTGGAACCTATTTTTCTTATTTTAGATCCAAAACATACATTGTGGGTACTTATTAGAACCGCAATAGCCAGGCAGTTCTAAAGTGAACCTTAAAAAAACATTCCAATGAAATTTTCAATTTTACAGCTGAAAAAAAAAATCCCTGTATATTGCATGCATAGGCAGGTTTTCGTAATCTATTACTTTAACTTTCATAATTAGGGATAGCATTTGGTTTTTGCTACCTAGATGGTGTTAATCTTATCAATAGCCATCTTCATTGGGCTGTGGCTGACATGGCCAAAACCCAGTGATTGACTGTCCTCTGATGATCAAGCTCAAATTTTCTCCTGCTGAATAGCTTTATTGAAAATCAGGAAAAACTGGAAAAGTAACAATTTGTCTATATATTGTAAACTGAAACCTAATTTATGAATAAAACCCACAATTTTCTGGTTGAACAACTTTAAACATAAGCTTGTTCTTACCTCAAAAATCTTAAACTGGGTCTTGTTCTTGGTTAACTATGTTGTCATCTTGTAGCTGTGCGTGTAATGCTTGCCTGGGACCCTGAAAGAAAAGAGATTATATTTTGACTGTAATGACATTACCAGATTGGCATAAGGTCATAAATGAGCCGTGACACGAGAAAACCGGTCTTCGGGGTTTCCAACCAGGTCCGACACAAACTGTCCTGTACAGTCATAGAAGCAGGCTAGAAGCTTGAAATTTTGAATATAAGTAGAATATGGATTGTACTATCTGTGTAGAGAAAACAAAGGTCCTGATCAGTTGTGCAGTAACTGCACAGCTGATCTGCGCCTTTGTTTTCGCATAGGCAAAACTCCGGTTTTCTCATGGCGCGGCTCACGTCCTGGTGGTCACATGAAGCCATCTGATTCCGCTGTCATATAGGACTTACAGGTCGTGGCAATCAACATGGGAGTGATGTCAGAAATTTACCGTTAGAAATATGAATGAAATAAAATGAATAGGAACAGACATGTAACGGTAAATCTTTGACGTCACCCCCATGTTGACTGCCACGACCTGTACATGAGAGGCAAAACTGTCATATGGGTCACTGTCATCACTGAGGCTCTGGCAAGCTTCTGTATTGGCAAGGGGGGCAACTTGTGGCCCAAGAGACAGATTTATCTGTCCGTACCTAACACTCATGCCTAACACTCATGATAGATCTATTCTTTTCCTTGCACAACATCCTTACAGCTCATTTATTTGTCTTTGCTGAGACAAGCAGACAGTACAAACAGTACCACAAAGGGAGATAACCATTATCATTTAGGTGAACCACATTATCGTTTTTGTGACCCACATTACACTCAAGATTTTTTGACAGATTACATACATTTTGACAGACAGAGGCATATGTAATTTATCATCTGTTCTGGTGTGAAATTCCTCATGTATTAGTTTACATCTGTCCTCATTTTTGAAGGTATTATATCTAAAAAGGTAAATAAAACAGCTTGAAAGTGAAGATAAAACAGGCCTTAAGGGTGTCAAGGATCATAGGGGTCCTGTACTTTTTGCATTGATTTATGACAAATATTGAGCAAAAAGTTGTAAATTACTTTCAACCAGCTGACTGGTCAGTCATTTGTTACTAAGGGGCCGGGGAATAGCCTGGCTTTTCACTTTTCGTTTTTGAAAGCCCCTCTAAAAGCCCTGCACCATAGGGCCAACTTTGTGGTAAAACCCCTGTACTATATCCCGCCTATTTTTTTTTAGCTATTTTAATAGATTAAAACCCTAACATATCTTCAGCACTGCCAGGACTTGTCAGACTTTAAATCTCGGTACTTAAGCCCAGCTATGTACATGCTGTCCCCAGCACCTTAATGTTAGCATTTCATCATTAATCTGACCGACTGTAGCATGGTGTATATTAGCTTTCCTTGTCAATGATGCAGTTGTGTGACAGTTCTAAAAGCAGTACCCACAGCCTATTTAAAGAGCAAAATCACAAAACTTCATTTCTCTATCTGAAAATTTTCTAATCTTCTGTGTTAATCAATTAAGTATACTATAAGCCACAATTTATTGCATAGGCATGCTCATGTACATGTAATTGTCGAGGAAGAAACTGACAGATCTGTTAAATAATTACTAGCATTGTCAAACATACATCCATCTGGTACACCACAACACATAAATCATGAACATTACAGTGACAGGTCTAAAATGTAAAAAAAAACAAAACTCCTGCTGCAACCATCTTCAATATTTTGTTGAAGACCTCTGTTTTGTCAGACTAATTGAAAAATTAATGTATTATATTTAAGTCAACTGAGCCACGTCATGAGAAAACCAACAATTTGCTTAAGCAAAAAACAAAGACGCAGATCAGCTTTGCGGTAACCACAAAGCTGAACAGCGCCTTTGTTTCCTATACACAGATAGTACATTTCCTCTACTTTCCAAATCCAAACTTTCCCGCCTCTAACTATTCTTGTCAGGCTTAAATATTATATTTTACCTTTTATTAAAATTTCCCTTTTTGATTGTAACTATAAAATCCTCTTTGTGTTACACTTTTAAGAAATCATGAACCAATATTTTTCGCAGTACTAATATAAAAAAATGTCTAAAAACACATCTATCCATACAAAAAGGTACAAGACTTAGTATGAATGAACAGCTTTTTATGTCATCAGTCTAACAGAACAATGTGAAATCAATCTAAATAAAGAAGACATAAGCTCATTAAACTAACACTTAAGTTGCCAATAACCTTCATGCTTAATTGACCAAAAGCCACAACTGAATTCCAAAACATAAATATTGTTATATAATCAAAATTCTTTGACTATTTTCCCTTCCTTTTTAATCCCTTTACAAATTCCTTTATGGAACTTTACATTGATGTCATAAATCAGCATAACTTGGTATTGTGCCATAACGGTTTTATGCTGGATAAGGCATTTTTAATTCCTTATTATTTCATTCTTCTAATTGATCTTGTTTACAAATAATTCCAATGACCATTACTACAATGCACCGAGACGCACTTACAAACATGTATTCCTAACAATTGCACAGATGAATGGACAAATGGGTTAATTCACCCTACTCCCTCTGTAAATTGCAACCCTTATCAATGAAGGCACCAGGTTAATTCTCCCAATGCTCTTCTTAATACTGCAACCCCATATCAATGACAAAGCAAGGTCAATTTACTCTACACTTTCCTTTAGATTGCAGCCCCATATCAACGAAGGCACCAGGTTAATTAACCCTACACCATTCTTTAGATTGCAACACCATATAAACAACGGAGCAAGGTTTATTAACTCTACACCTTTCTTCAGATTGCAACACCATATCAACGACTGAACAAAGTTAATTAACCCTACAACTTTCTTCAGATTGCAACCCTATATCAACAACGGAGCAAGGTTAATTAACCCTACACCTTTCTTTAGACTGCAATATCATATCAATGACTGAGCAAGGTTAATTAACTCTACACCTTTCTTCAGATTGTAACCCCATATTAACAAAGGCACCAGGTTAATTAACCCTACACATTTTATAACTGAAACCCCATATCAACGACAGAGCAAGTTTAATTACCTATTCACCTGTCTTTAGACGGCAACCCCATATCAATGATTGCAGCATCATATCAATGATAGAACAAGGTTAATTAACCCTACACCTTTCTTTAGATTGCATCATCATATCAATGATGGAACAGGGTAAATTAACCCTAGACCTTTCTTTAGATTGCAGCATCATATCAATGATGGAACAAGGTTAATTAACCCTAGACCTTTCTTTAGATTGCAGCATCATATCAATGATGGAACAAGGTAAATTAACCCTAGACCTTTCTTTAGACTGCAGCCCCATATCAATGATGGAACAAGGTTAATTAACCCTACACCTTTCTTTAGATTGCAGGCCCATATCAATGATGGAGCAAGGTTATTTAATGCTAGATCTTTCTTTAGATTGCAGGCCCCTATCAATGATGGAGCAAGGTTAATTAACCCTACACCTTTCTTTAGATTGCAGCATCATATCAATGATGGAGCAAGGTCTTTTAACCCTACACCTTTCTTTAGATTGCAGCATCATATCAATGATGGAGCAAGGTTAATTAACCCTACACCTTTCTTTAGATTGCAGCCCCATATCAATGATGGAGCAAGGTTAATTAACCCTACACCTTTCTTTAGATTGCAGGCCCATATCAATGATAGAGCAAGGTTAATTGACCCTTTACTTTTCTTTAGATTGCAGCATCATATCAATGATGGAGCAAGGTTAATTAACCCTACACCTTTCTTTAGATTTCAGCCCCACATCAATGATGGAGCAAGGTTAATTAACCCTATTTTTTTTATTTAGTTTACAACCCCATACAAGTTGACTGATCCTTAACCTTTCTTTTCATTGTAACCCCATATCAAAAGATTGTAACCCCTTATCCTTTCTCAAGATCGAAACTCTATGCCAAAGAAGCTTGCCTAGGTTATTTTTCTTCGACACTTTCTGGTTGCAATCCTCATTTACAAACATACCAATGCTCATGTAGTTTATTCCATAAAAGAAAACAGATCATCCCCTCTGGAAATATCGTAATTCACTAATTAAAGTATTGGCTGTTCAAGTTGCTATTACACTGTATCCAGAACAATGACTGTCAGCATGAAGATGAACAAGTGACTGCATACTGTACCAAATAATAAACAGAGTCAAAAGAATGCAAATATTTGACTTGGGAGTGAATGTTTGTCTTATCTGGACAGAAAGATTTAAAACACCTTCCTTTTTAGTACTGAAAAAGGTTTAAGACCTTAAAATATTTTAACATGTTTAGCTGTCAGTATTATAAGTAGGCTAATACCCTTTTGTGAAGTGTTTGTTAATCTAAGCATATGAATATTTATGCCAAAAGTACCATAATACTTCTATATACATGTATATTTAAATGTGGAGTTAAAAACAATGTTTCCCAAAAATATTGTACATACGTGCATGCTACTCATGACTTCAAAAAGAGCAAATTGGTTTATTTTATGTGGGAGTTACAGCCTCTGCTAGCTGATCATTAATGATATCAAATGAGCCGCCTTGTGAGAAAACCAACAATGTGGTTTCCGAACAGGTCTGACACAAACCGACCTGTACAAGCACAGAAAAGAGCTAGAAGCTTGAAATTTTGGATTTAAGTAGAAGAGGAATTGTACTAGCCGAGTAGCGAAAACAAAGGCGCTGATCAGCTTTGCGGTAACAACCGCGAAGCTGATCTGCGTCTTTGTTTTCGCCTATGCAGATTGTTGGTTTTCCCATGAGGCGGCTCAAATAAAGCCAGCTTTGATAAATACTATAAGTACTTGAATATTTTACAAAAATGGCATTTCATAGAAATTTTAAGTGCAGTAGAAGTACCCTGACTTGTATATTAGCAAGGAGGCAGTGTATTAAATGTACAAAGCATACACATATACTGAAAACCTGGGTGCCGCAGTGGTAATGTCACTCGCCTTGTAATCCAGGGGTCGCAGGTTCAATTCCGGGCTTCTCCAGTCTGTCGGATGAGACTATTAACCGAGGTTCCATCTGCGTATGACCTAAGCTGTTGGTGGAAAATTAAACCCCAAATCAACCAACCAACCGAGCTTACTGTGGGGGAAAACAGCCCAGGTTTAACCCACTATCTGTCCTTTCAGTATGGGGCTTTTGGTAGTTGTCTGCTGGACACAATTCAAAGTCCCTGGAATTCCCCAGGGGCTGCCCGGGGGCATGGATACAAATGACTAGACTAGGAGCATTGATCTACATGATCTACACCTCCATAAATTATTGACCTTGATATCATAAACCCATAATGTGGTTGATTCATACAAAATTTTAACCCTCCAGAAATGAAAGTTAAATCAAAACAACTTGTATGGTAGAAAATAATAAACAACTTACATCTCCAGATCATGTCAATTTACAGTCCAATTAATATATGTTAACAATGTATTCCTACTGTTTTCTTTGGCCAACACCGAATGAACCAGTTTCTTTTTCATAAAATAAAGTACATGCTTGATATTAAACCATTAATCATCCTATATTCTGTATATCTCTTAATAGTCCAAATTAAAACCATATTATCAACTGTCCCGCCCTAATGCACTGATACTAATTAAGGAGCCTGTGCGTGGGAAAAACCAACCATTCGGGTTCCGACCAGGTTTGACACAAACTAGCCTGTACAATCTCTCGGGCAGGCTAGAACCTTGAAATTTCGGATTTAAGAAGAAGAAGTATTGCACTATCTATGTAGCGAAAACAAAGGCACTGATCAGCCGTGCAGTACTGCACGGCTGATCTGCGGCTTTGTTTTTGCAGATGCAGATTGTTGGTTTTCTTATGCAGCGGCTCAAGTAACTTCCTCTTATACACACCATATATAGCACCAGACATGCAAATTTCTAATCAAAAGTGCTCAACTTGATAAGTGTGACACATAATGCATGAACAAGTGCAACACAATGCATGCTTATGTTTTATAGCATGTCACAAGTCATTGAAATTTGTAAAAAATTATGATCAAACTTCCAACAAAATGACCTTTAAGGCCTGTCACACATAAGCGAAAATCTCTCAAAGCAGACTTGCATTTAATTGCGAAAAATAGTTTTTGTTTGTTTGATTTACTGCTTTACCTCGCAATCAACAGGTACCGTCATGTTGGTTAGCTGTTGAAAGGGACGTACAGCTTTAAACCAAACAATAAATAACTACTTTTTACAATAAAATGCAAGTCTTTGCAAGTCTACGTCGAGGGACATTCGCTTATGTGTGACGAGTCCTTTAGCAATAGAGAAATGTATCGCCGATTCCAAAAATGCATGTCTAACCTTAATTCCATCAATACCATTTTGATTGTGCGGCTTTGTCCAAAAATATTCTTGTATCTCAAGGTATCTGAGGAATCTAAAAACCGAAATCTGACCACAAGTTTAAAACAATAAGATTCCACCACAAATCAAAACCACATCTCCAACTCTTATTACAAGCACAGATTTAATAACATGACAAGATTAATAGAAACATACCTGGCACAAGAATTAAAGCAACCATGTCCATGAATTTCAATGTGGAATGACAGAGTATGAAAAAGACATTACCCTCGTTAAATTGATTTGTTAAGGTTTGATAAAGGTTGATACAATATCTAGCCCAATACATCAAATATTCAATGACTGGACACAATTCAGCCACGTCATGACGAAACCAACAATGTGGTTTCTGAACAGGTCCGACACAAACCGAGCTGTAGAGTCACAGAAGATGACTAGAGATTGGAAATTTTGGATTCAGAAAGTAGAGGAACTGTACTATCTGTGTAGCGAAAACAAAGGCATAATCAGCTTCACCATTACTGCGAAGCTGATCTGCGCCTTTGTTTTCGCATATGCCAAATGTTGGTTTTCCCATGAGTGGACACAATTAGTATTGTACATACCACACAAATTGAGAATAATTGCAAATATCTTTAAACTATCAGTGTACAAATTAAGCCTGATCGGAAACAAATATGCTTGTAATATCATACAAATGTGCTATGAAATAATCCTACAGCACAAAATAGCTGTGAAATAATCACACAGCACATGGCTATGGAATAATCATACAGCACAAAACTTGTGGAATAATCCTGCAACACAAAATGGCTGTGGAATAATCTTACAGCAAAAATGCCTCTGAAATAATCACACATCAAATACAACATGGAATAATCCTGCAAATCAAAATGGCTGTGGAATAATCCTACAACACAAAATAGCTATGAAATAATCCTACAGCACAAAAATCGCTGTGGAATATTCATACTGCACAAAATGGCTGTGGAATAATCCTACAGCAAAATGGCTGTCGCACAAAATGGCTGTGGAATAATCCTACAGAACAAAATAGCTGTGGTATAATCCTGCAGCACAAAATGCTGTGGAATTATCATACAGCACAAAATGTTTTTGAATAATCCTACAGCACAAAATTGCTGAGGAACTGTCCAACAGCACAAACACAAACAGGCTGCAGATTAATCCTACAGCAAAATGGCTGTTGAATAATCCTATAGCATAAAATGGCTGTGGAATAATCAGACAGCAAAATGGCTATGGAACATAGCTATGTCCAACAGCACATACACCAACAGGCCGCAGATTAATCCTGCAGCACAAAATGGTTGTGGAATAATCTTACAGCTCAAAATGGCTGTGGAATAATCCTACAGCTCAAAATGGCTGTGGAATAATCCTACAGCACAAAATGGCTGTAGAATTATCATTCAGCACAAAATGGCTGTGGAATAATCCTACAGCACAAAATGGCTGTGGAATAATCCTACAGCACAAAAGACTGTGGAATAATCTTACAGCACAAAAAGGCTGTGGAATAATCCTGCAGCCAAAAATGGTTGTGGAATAATTTTACAGCACAAAATGGCTGTGGAATGATCTTACAACACAAAATGGCTGTGGAATGATCCTACAGCACAAAATGGCTGTGGAATAATCTTACAGTACAAAAGACTGTGGAATAATCTTAAAGCACAAAAAGGCTGTGGAATAATCCTGCAGCACAAAATGGATGTGGAATAATCTTACAGCACAAAATGGCTGTGGAATGATCCTACAGCACAAAATGGCTGTGGAATGATCCTACAGCACAAAATGGCTGTGGAATAATCTTACAGTACAAAAGACTGTGGAATAATCTTAAAGCACAAAAAGACTGTGGAATAATCCTGCAGCACAAAAAGGCTGTGGAATGATCCTACAGCACAAAATGGATGTGGAATAATCTTACAGCACAAAATAGCTGTGGAATAATCCTACAGCACAAAATGGATGTGGAATAATCCTACAGCCCAAAATGGCTGTGGAATAATCCTACAGCACAAATCCTACAGCCCAAAATAGCTGTGGAATAATCTTACAGCACATAATAACCCTTTTCACAGTGATGAAATTACGATTTTTGCATTCCAGTAAAATAACCAATTGTACTTTAGGCTCCAATTCATTTTTATTAAAATTGCACCAAATGACCTGTATTTTGGTAATTGTGTGCAATATGACAGCTTTATTGTCCATCAAGGACATAAAATCATGATAATTCCTTCAAGAAAGTCATAAATTTATGATTGCATTATATAACAGAGATGTCATTAATTGATAGATGATATTTCAAATTAAAGCTGTCAAAAAAGTGGTAATCATTTCAATGCTTCTGTCATATTCAACTTGAGGAAGAATGTTTCAATGAATTCTGGATCAAGAAATATCATAATTTCACTGACATTTTGAACAGATAACTTATTATAGGACTGCAGCCTGTCCTACTTTGCCAGACCATCCATGCAGATACGATTTGATGACTCTGGTGTGTCACAGTCTTTAACCCAATTTGTCAGGAATAGTTAAGTCCCACTGAATCAGACGTGACTATCCTGACATGAAAACAGCAGCTGTTTACTGGAATGTAATGCACTGGTCATTTGTTACCCCCCCCCCCCCCACCACCACCCCCAGGGAATAGTGGGGACTTTGACTATTGGTCCAGCAGATTTCCGCTTAAAGCCCCATCCTGTGGGGACTGCTCATTGGTAAAACCACTGCTGTTTTTCCCCCGCAGCCTACTATCTTTTCATTTTACAGCCCTTTTTGCCTATATAAAGGAGCCGCCCCATGGGAAAACCAACAATCTACATAGGCGAAAACAAAGGCGCAGATCAGCTTCGCGGTAACCGCGAAGCTGATCAGCGCCTTTGTTTTCGCTACTCGGATAGTACAATTCCTCTTCTACATAAATCAGAAATTTCAAGCTTCTAGCTCTTTTCTGTGCTTGTACAGGCCGGTTTGTGTCGGACCTGTTCGGAAACCACATCGTTGGTTTTCCCACGAGGCGGCTCAAAGCAAACCCCGAGTATTTCCCTTTCGCACTGCCATGGCAAAACTTTGGTCAAAGCCCCCATCATTTCCACGGCTATCCCCCACCCACACCCAGGGATGGGGGACATGGTTACAAATGACTAGGCATAAGTCAACATCAAAGTGACAAAACCAGCAAATGATATTACTATGCCAACAAATCAAATGTGTGAATTGAAACCATAAAAGGTCTCCAAGCATTTTATTGATAAAGCAATTTAGATGTTAGATTAGCATTCAGCACAAATCCAACAAGCCATAAATGAGCCACCACATGGGAAAACCAACAATCTGCATAGGCGAAAACAGAGGCGCAGATCAGCTTCGCGGTAACCGCGAAGCTGATCAGCGCCTTTGTTTTCGCTACTCGGATAGTACAATTCCTCTTCTACTTAAATCCGAAATTTCAAGCTTCTAGCCTGCTTCTATAGCTGTACAGGTCGGTTTGTGTCAGACCTGGTCGGAAACCACATTGTTGGTTTTCCCACGAGGCAGCTCAAATGTTGAAATACAAAATGAATGCTTAATGAAGATGTGCCATAAGCTTGACTTGGTATGTTAAACAACCCATAACTGCAAAACTGCACCAGTCATTTGTATCCCCAGCTCCCCTAGGGCCGATGAATAGCGGGGCTTTTAACTTTTCAATTTTAAAGCCCTGCTAAAAGCCTGGCACTACGGGGTCAGACCCCAGTAAAAGCCCCAGCTCCCCAGAGGCTGACAATAATGTGGAACAACAGTTGGAAGTTGTTCTGATGAAAAAATATGAGAGAGGGGTACTAATGTTAAAACCCCGTCATTTCCCCTGTGACAGTGTATTGGAAGAAAATTAAAACACCGACACATCCGCAGCACTGCCGGGACTAGCCAGAGGTTATATTCCAGCACCGCTCTGTCCCCACTATCTCTAGCCCTGCGGGTACAAATGACTGTTGCATTATAGTATATATTTTTCATAACTAGAAAATCATTAGATATGATATACTGTGTAAAGAAATAGCTATGATAATGTCATTTTTGGAACAATAAAATGAAAAATAATATGTGCCCCAAAAGTACATTGCTTGTTGTATTAACATTTTCACTACCTTCTAATAATGCCAATTAAGCAATTATAAATTTTAAGCATGAGATACTAAAATTTCTAAAATTACAATAAATTACAAGTGAAATTTAAATACATACACCTGGCTAAGAAATTAAAAATGCATTCAACAGCTTTTGCTAATCCAGCTTTTAAACATGGACCATATACCCACTAGACCAAAATAAACTAATGAAGAAACCAGAGCAATCCAAGCAATTGAGATAATAGACTGGTGTATCAATTATTGTAATTACAAGAGGATCAGTTTCCCACTTTCCAGAGATAAAAGTGACCAAATAAGCTGAACCAGTCACCTTTGGCAATGAATAATAATGGGTTGTGTCCGGGTGGGCCATATACACTGTTCATGAATCATTAGGTATGATCAGAAACCAATACAAGATGTGGATTCAAAATGTAAAGCAGTTCATGTCAATGAAACATTCTAAGTTCCAACACCCTTGTGACCATTCAACATCATTTAAACACATTTAAATTATAAATACAATGTACAATTTAAGATGACTACACTGTGAGATTGTATTTAGCTATATATGAATAACATATATAATAATTACCTTTAATAACATTTTTGGTGTTTGGTTTATCCCTAAATTATGACACCAAAGATATACCATCCAAAACTAATAGTCCTGAATGTAACACTTTTATAATTTATCCGAAAAAACACAAACTATGAGAGCGAAAAACGAAATTCGATAAAGAAATAACATTTCATACAGGTATATGACTGATACATATAAATGGGTGATATGTAGGTTATGACAGGACAGCACAACGAAGGTAATTAGCATATTACTACAAATATGTGACCATACAGGTATGCATGAGTAATGTGGTATGTAACACATGTAAACATAGCAAATCACATGAAAACATAGGTCAATCGCTGTAAAGGCAGGTAGGAGTATTAATCAAAAGTTCTTATTTTTTGCACCTATAAGAGGTTTTATACTGACAGCTTGTGCAGAGAGAGCTGCAGTTCAAGTGATGCCCCCCACCCCCTCAAAATTAGTACAGTTGGTTGAGGCCCTTAGGGGCACTGGATGATACTAATTACAATGATTTTGAAAGTTGAAAACAGGTGGTTGATCTTCTAGGTATAGTTTAAAATTTGACCTCTGACAGATCAAAAGTCAGGCAAGTCCATCAATTAGAATATGAAAAGTACAATAATTATAATTCGACAGGTACTTAGCAGTCTCCTCCCATCTTTGATCCATCAGAGGTCAAAATCGAACAATATTAACATCCCCTGAAAATCATCATATGTAGCCCATGGCATTTTTCACTATCATTCACCATCAAACAATGCTCATAACATATTGTCAAATACATTACAAGAAAAACTAATTTTCTTCATAATACATGTATGTGAAAACAAAAGATGTACACATATTATATGAGCCAGGGGCGTAGCTAGGTGTACGCATATACGCATGTGCCTACAAGTTGCCGCCATAAAACTGAGATTTTTTTTTCTAAAATCATAGTATTTGGGAATATTTGTATGACTTTAAACAACCCTAAACAATTTTTCAGTACCCTCAGACACCCATTAACATTTAAGTGCATACTCTGTATTTTTGCCCAGCTAGGCTCCTATTAGCCATTCAGCCATTGAAGGAGTTTGAATGAATTGCATGCACATTAGCCACTTGGCCGTTTCAGAAAGTTCAATCCCTCAATACCATATGCATCTTCAGTGACTGTTGCGTCCAGTTTCCATTGGACCTTGTTAGAAACTCCAAGGACAGGTTTTCTCATTATGCCCCCAATATTAAATAACAAAACTGGTCTTCAGGGTTTCCGACCATGTCCGATACAAACCGACCTGTACAGTCACAGAAGCAGGCTAGAAGCTTGAAATTTTGAATTTAAGAAGAAAAGGAATTATACTTATATCTGTGTAGCGAAAACAAAGTTACTGCGAAGCTGATCTGTGCCTTTGTTTTCACATAGGCAAAAATCTGGTTTTCTCACAGTGTGGCTCAAACGCTCCTGGATATTTTGTCTACTTTAATAATTAACAGCAAGGTATGAAAATATTATTAGACAATGCCCAATAGGCCGAAAATTCAGATAATCATTATACAAACATAGACATATTCCAGACAAGAAATTTCATAATGTGCAAAACAACTCTCAAACTGGTATAAAATGAGCCACCTCGTGGAAAAACCAACAATGTGGTTTCCGAACAGGTCCGACAAACCGACCTGTACAAGAAAAGAAAAGAGCTAGAAGCTTGAAATTTTGGATTTAAGTAGAACAGGAATTGTACTATCCAAGTAGCGAAAACAAAGGCGCTGATCAGCTTCGCAGTTACTGCGAAGCTGATCTGCGCCTTTGTTTTCGCCTATGCAGATTGTTGGTTTTCCCATGTGGTGGCTCAAATATATACTTGGCAACATTGCAAAATGTGTCAAAAACTATCCCATGTCTGTACATGAAAATGAATTCATTCAAGGAAACTGCTCCTATCCATTAGATGCAAGTTTGTCACTGCCTCTTTCCGTCTTTCGTTGACTCGATACAGGCTTGTGGCAGGGTAGAGGTAGAAGATTTATCCGGGGTTCTCAATTTGTCACATCATGAAAACATGTCCATGCAATGAATACCCCCCTGAACCCCACTTTTATATAGTGAAACTGGGGTATGCAGAGGTATACCTATTTTTCTTATTTTTGCTCCAAAACATAGATTGTGGGTAGTCGTTAGAACCGCCTCGCTGAGGCGGTTCTAATGTGTACCCACAATCTATGTTTTGAGCAAAAATAAGAAAAATATCAAATTTTTTCCTGTGAAAATTTTCATTTTTACAACAAAAATAATTTTTGTATATTGCATGGGCCTGTTTTCATAATGATGTTTCCTTCACTGTGACTTATTTTATTCTCAAAATCCTAATATGAATTCCAACTCATACTTACACATTTGAATTTTCTAAGAAACAATTATTAATCCAAGTAAGAACTTGATATCACAACAAGTCAAAAAAAACAAAAAAATACACACATTCTCTGTCTAACTTGTTCAATTCATTATTCCAACACTGTGAAAAACAATAAGATTTTTAAAATCTGAAACAATAAGTTTTTAGAACATAGTTTAGTGCATAATGATCTAATATGTATGATCTCTCGTAAGCACCTACAATCATATTATCTGATCCCGTATCTGATCCATTTTAACAAAAGAAAAGACAAAGACGACAAATGTTCTGACATAATAACATGCAATTTTCACCCCGTTTTGTCTTATCTGATCTACCGGTGGTAAGAAACAGTAACTTTTTTCTTTTAATTGTTTAAAATCGCTGACCTCGGAAAGGCGGAGAAAAATCAGTGGCATGATTTTCCTATTGTCTTCATTGATCTATTTAAAGTTAGTAAAAGACATACAAAATTTATTCATAGCTTATGTATGCCACAAGCTCGGAATAGTTTAAACCACTGAATAGTCTAAAAACGAACAGAAGTCACTTACAGTGGCCCCCCAGAGAAAATGTAACTGAAATTTCAGTGAAATTTTGATGAATTTCAGTGAAATTTCACTGAAATCCTTATATTTTGGTAAATTTCACCGAAATGATCAAAATTTGAAAAAATTTGAGTGAAATTTTATTGAGATTTCAATAAATTTTAATGTCACAGGAATTTCAATGAAATTTTCAACGAAATTTCATTGATATTTCAATGTCATAGAAATTATAAATTTCAATGAAATTTCAACGGAATTTCAGTCTAGAGATTTCATAGAAATTTCAGTATAGAAATTTTATTGAAATTTTCAGCAAATAGATCTCAGTGAAATTTCAAAAAAAAAATTGATGTCAGCAGAAAAAATTCAGCAGAAAAATAAAATAGTTTGTTTTGTTTTTTTCAGCTAAAAATTAATGACATTTTACATAACACATGGCACATGATTATAATAACAGTAACTGGTGATTATATAATGTACTTTTTACTATCAACAAGCATGAAAAGTAAGCATTTCTGTACAGTACACAACCATAATTGCTATGACTTTAGTCTCATTTATCAGCATATTTCAGTGCTCATATCTGTATAGTTCAGCTATGCTCTACAAGATTTGGTGGTTCAGAAACGTAGGTTCTGTTTTTATTTAGGTGCATATAAACACACTTTGTTACCATTTTGTCCACAGAGATCATTTGGTATTGTTTTGATGACTTCACTGAAATTTCAGTGTAATATCAGCTTGTAAACTTTCACCAAAATTTCACCAAAATTTCACTGCACCGAAATTTCACTGAAAAAAATCCTGAGCATGCTCATAGCAACTCTATGACATCACTTCCTGTCTAAAATGGAGGGAAAGAAAACAGACACAATATATGTTTTTTCAAGTTTAAAGAGAAGGTGCTCAATAATAAGAAGTTAATTTCATTCAAGATTGATGCAGTAAGTGACATGTACAATGTTTACATGTATTTTAACTGTATATATCTTTTCCTTCAGATCATGTGACTTGTATTGATGCTTTTTCTGTTAAATTGCATCATTCCAATTCCCCACCCACACAAATCATTGTGTGAGAGTGTAGAACCATATTTTGATTCAAGAGTCATTTGGACAATCTTTACTGTCAAACCCAGTGCCTAGGTAGTTTGATTGTTTGAATTATGGCTTAACATCCCAGTCAACAGCGAAGGTCATATTGGGACATTGCCTCCTTTTTTATATGGGACATCCACCCAAAATTGGGATGATGTGACATTCCAAAGTGCAGCAATAAAGCACCATAGTGCATCCAAGTAAAAAAAGGCTTATATGCATGGATGGTTTTACTTTCAACACTTCTCCTGGGCAGGCTTTAAAAGTCCTTCTAATTAAGCAGGTGACCATATTGGATATTCTCCAATTGTCAGTGAAAATTTCATTATTATTTCAATGAAATAACAGTGAAATCTCAGTGAAAGAATTGGTCAAAATAACACTGAAATTCAGCGAAATTTCACTCATTATTTCAATGAAATAACACTGAAATCTCAGTGAAAGAAATGGTCAAAATAACACTGAAATTCAGTAAAATCTCGTTGAGATTTCGCTGAATTTCAGCATTATTTTGACCAATTCTTTCGCTGAGATTTCAGTGTTATTTCATTGAAATAATAACAAAATTTCAACAAAATTTCATTGAAAATCTTAATGTTATTTCAGTGTTATTTTGACCAATTCTTTCACTGAGATTTCACTGTTATTTCATTGAAATAACACTGAAATCTCAGTGAAATTTCAGTTGCATTTTCACTGGGGGGAACATACTGATTTTGGTGTACACTTTTTGTCCTGTTGTATATTTTTAATAGAAAACAATGTGACTGAATAAATCTACCTTCATTCTGTTGTTTATTAGAAAACAATCTACCTTCCATCAGGAAAACATGTCCGTGTAATGTATACCCCCTTGAACCCCACTTTTATATAGAAAAACAGGGGTATGCAGGGGTAAACCTATTTTTCTTATTTTTGCTCCAAAACATAGATTGTGGGTACTCGTTAGAACCGCCTCGGCGAGGCGGTTCTAACGTGTACCCACAATCTATGTTTTTAGCAACAATAAGCAAAATATCATTTTTTTCAGCTGAAAATTTTCAATTTTAAAGCTCAAAAAATCTCTGTTTATTGCAAGGGCAAGTTTTCGTAATGGTTGTCAAATGAATCACCCAGACTTTAATGTAATTTAAGACAACTTTTCTGATTTTTATCAGTTCAAATATCAATCAATTTCAATTTTCAATAATCTTAATTTGCTTTTCTTAAATTATAACAACTATAAAATGTTCCTTTGTTTAGTGTTAGAAATAAGACCCAGGAAACAATTTTGTCCGGGGGACAATCTGAAATTTATCTGAACTTGCCCATCAAGTTTTGAACTTGCCCGGCCCCTAGCAAAATGTCTTATAGTTTTTACTATATCAATATTATTTAGCTCCATTATTAAGAGTTATCAGGTCAATATCTTGTTGGAGAATTTCTAAGTACATGTAACTGTTGTCTCAGGGTAAGGTCTAGTATGGTCAAGTTGCTCCCAACAAATTTAACCTGTGACAGGCAAGGGGGCAACTGCTTAATATTTCTAACCCTGTAGTCTTTTTCTATATGGCCAACATGAGAATAGCTCAAGGTTTGCAGCAAGGTCCCAAACAGGGTTAGAAATAAGCAGTTGCCCACTTGCCCGTCACGGGTCAAATTTGATGGGGGCAACCTGATCTTACTGAAAGGTTGCCCCCAGCATGCAGGACAACCTGAAAATTTCCAAGAAGTGTTTAATCTCATCATTCTTAGATGAGCTAAAATACAAATTCAAAGCAATGACATTGAATTCATGCATAAACATGATAAATAATCTTCATTTAATAACATTTATATGACGTTTCTATGGGGGCAAGTTCAAACCATGGGGGGCAAGTTCAGCTTGCTTGCAGGTTTCCCACCAGACAAGTTGCTTCCCGGGTCTTATTTCTAACACTGCCAAGGTTATTATATTTTTTTTTCATGCTCAACTCAGCTGAGTATAAAATCTAAACTGCTCATAAATACCAAATTATGCCCAAATATATTGAATACTTAGAGTTTTAACATTAATTTTATGAACTGGATAAATTTTAGTCTCAGCTGACCTGAGCATGAAAAAAGTTTTATAATTAACCTCAGAAAAAGGTCTAACAAATTACCAACCAACCAAAGATGGCTAGACAAGAGACATTTGAAATGTGGACCATTGTGAGTACAATGTACAGTAGTGCACCCACGGACATTCAGTTTAAAGCCAAATTGTGAGACAGGTACAGGCAATACTCTTTCCATTTTAGTTACTGTTGCACGCAACCTACTCTACTTGAATATTCAGTCTGAATTTTAACAAACTGAAACAGGTTTTCAATGTTTTGAAATATGATAGTACTGCAGATCATATTGAGGAAAACTATATAAAAGTCATTACAAGTCTTTCAAACTCAGACATGATTTGAAATTCATGTCACTCGTGTCGCCAAGGCTTCCTGTTTAAGTTGTAAAACTGGTTGTTTGATTTGTACAGTATGATATGAGCCTTGATGTGAGAAAACCGGTCTCCATGGTTTCCAACAAGGTCTGACTGAAGAGGTATAGAAGTGAAATTTCGGATTTAGAATCCAGGAAGCTGTTGGTTTATTTGGGGTTTAATGTCCCACCAACAGCTAAAGTCATATGAAGATGACACATTGGTTTAGAGTCTCATCCAACAGTCTGGAGAAGCCCGGGATTGAACCTGCGACCCCTTGTTCACAAGGCGAGTGACGAGTGACTTAACCACTTTGCCATGGAGGCTTCTACCCAGATAGGCATGCTCAAAGGTGGGCAAAATCCAATAGCTCATTTTGTTGATACAATGTGTAATGCACCAGTCATATGTAACCACTGCTCCCCAATCTGCGGGGAAGGGCGGGGATTATGACTTTTCAGCTTTCAGGTCCCTGCTATAAGCCCCACCCCAGGGGGCAAACTGGAGGTCAAAACTTTGCTCTTTACCCTGCCCTTCGCAATAGAAAATCTCCCTGGGGTAAGGATCCTAATGTCAAAACCCCGTCATCCCCTGAACTACAGGGACACTTGAAAATTAATTGCCCTGTACTCCCAAACCCTTCTCCGTAGGTGAGGGGGCAGTGGTTACAAATGACTGGTGCATAAAGTTATATTTTAAGCAAATGATCTTACCTGACCACTTTTAGAATGTTACAACTATCATCACTTTCACTTAAGATACTCCATCTGGAAATAGTTTTGTTACTCGGGTATCCTCTTTTGATATAACTATCCTACTACATTATCATCTGAGCTGCCGTGCCCCAATGTCAGGTCATAACTATGATCCTAAAACAACTGAAGTCTGGCTACCGTTAATCAATGACACATAGGTTGGTGACACAGGAGTGTTGTTTTTGTTGATCCAGAATGGTCATACAGTTCATAGAACCTTCCTGAAACAAATAAAAAAAACACACACATTAAGTTAGAGTTACTGACTATGAAAGAGCAAATAGGCTTGTCTTTACCCAATATACAGACTCACGGCATTTCAGACTTAATAATTTGGTTGAATATGAGGCTAAATTTGGACATTTAAATGTGCCGTTGGTCATGATAAGGTCTTATAGTTGCATATATCGACCCTGGGAGTCAATTCTTCTGAGTCGATCATTTCTCTACTAGCATAGTATGCTATACAATGGCACAAGTCTTTTTATGTTGACAAGTTATGAAGAAAATGGACCTGGACCTGAGGTTATAAAACTTTTTTTGTGCTCAGCTCAGCATAACTAGCTGAGACTAAAATTTATCCTGCTCATAAATGTTAAAATGCCAACAATTGTTGTCATTTTCACATTTATGAGCATAGAAAATTACAGGGTTTGGCATTCTAAACCTTCAATTTCAATATATTTGGGCTATTTTCATATTTATGAGCAGTTTTAATTTTATGCTAAGCTGAGTTGAGCATGAAAAAAGTTTTATAACCATTTATAGGCTTGTCATTTTATAGGACTGGTTCAAAATTAGAATTCATTTATGCCCCAAACCCTATGTAAATGAATGGCTAGATATGTAGATGAGGTTCATGAGGTTACACAAACATTGAAGTTGAAACTGTAGCCTCCTGACTTGTTTGGTCACTCAGTTAATTTGATCACAAAATGTAAATGAGCTTCCTAGCAAGAACACCATGTCCTGCATGGTGGTTTTGATCATGGATGAAACAAAACTGCATGCGTTTTTATGTAGTTTAATATAGCTAATCAGAAACTTGAACCCTAGTATTGAAACGAATGCTGCGGAGGTCGATATTGCACCTAATTCGGACAAAGTAAGTAAAGCATGAAATCAGGTGCATGCTTAAAGGGTATGTCAAGGACAATTACCATGCAAAGTTTCACACTCACAGCTATCACAGGTACAGAGAAAACACAAATTCTACATAAAAATTTACAAAGGTGCAGTGGAAACCAAACTTCGACATGATTGTTGACGCACCGACGGATGGAAATTTCTACTCCTGTATCATTCCCACGTTAGAACTGCTTTGCAGAGGCGGTTCTAACGTGTACCCATTATATATGTTTTGAACAAAAATTTCAAAAATAATGAAAAATAAGATTGAATGAAATTTTCAATTTTACAGCTGAAAAAAATCTCCATGTATTGAATGGGCGTGTTTTCGTAATGACATTTCTTGATAGTTGCAAGAGTTGAATGAAACATTCATATATTATAAAAACTATAACATACCAGATCTGCAGGCAAAATACTATAGTATATATCCAATGTTCAATTCAAAATACGGTATTAATCAATCTCATATTTCCCTTTTGTTAATCTTAACCACAGTGTTTTCACACTAAAATTCTATTTAATAAGCGACAAAGCAAAAACATTGTGTATTTTTCATGCCCGTATATCAGATACATACATGTTTAGCAGGCAAAATCTTTGCAGCTCAGTGGGTTTGTATTCAAGCCAAACAGAACTAATAAAACTATTGTCAACCTAGTTAAACAAAATGTGAAGTGAAAAGATCAGCAAGTTGAGGTACAAGCTGTGACACATGAAAACGGTCTTTGGGCTTTCCAAGCATGTCGGACAAAAAAAAAGCTTGTACAATCTAAAAAGAATAATAGAAGCTTCAAATTTGGGATTTTAAGAAAAAGAGGAATTGTACTATTCATAAAGCGAAAACAAAGGTGCTCAGATCGTCCGTACAGTTCAACACCAGCAGTGCCCTTTTTTCCGTATATGTAAAAAGCAGGTTTTCTCATGATGTGACTCATACTTGAGCCGCGACGCGTGGAAACAGGTCTACAGGGTTTGACACAAACTAAGCTGTACAAGCACAGAAGAGGGCTTGAAGCTTGAAATTTCGGATTTAAAAAGAAGAGAAATTGTACTATCCGTGTAGTGAAAACAAAGGCGCTGATCAGCTTCGCAGTGACTGCGAAGCTGATCTGCGCCTTTGTTTTCGCATTCATAGGCAAAAATCCGGTTTTCTCATCATGCGGTTCATACTTATGTCAACCAGATAATACATATCCAATAAATAATAATTTAATGATCTTTAAAGTCTTCTTACAAGTATTTAATACCATCAAGTACTCTTAGGCCAAGAAAACTATTTCTGATTTATATTTTCAGTGCTGATGGCCCTATACTGGTAATTATTTTTGTACAGCATATACACATAGTTTTGTCTATCATGAGAAACCTAAACATATACAATCCAACCTGTCTTAAGCAAGCCCTGTAATAAGCAAGCACCTGTCTTAAGCAACCCCCCAATTGATTTTACATGTAAATGAACTTCTATTAAGCAAGCACCTGTCTTATGTGGCCAGAGGCCACTAGTTTCTGTCCCAGTTTTGGCTTTAAGCAGCCACTCATTTCTTCAATTAAATAAAAGTGAAATATTTTGACATGACAACTTGTCTGGGCATTTTGGAGAACTTAGTGACAATTACAACTGACAGTGGCAGTGCTATTATTTATTTCTAGCTTCTTATAACATGGTTTGGTTAGGACGCCCACCCTAGTGTTATAACATAACCTCTATTAAGCAAGCACCTGTCTGAAGCAAGTGATTTTAGTGTTTCCCTTGGCCGCTTGCTTAAGACAGGTTGGACTGTAAATGCACAGAAAAAGACCAGAGCTCAGCATAAGCAGGGATAGTATTCTGATCAGTGTGCCAAACTGAGTGGTTAGAGCTTGTCCTTGGCTCTTCTTTCTACCCATAAAGCCTCAGGGCAGTCTTAGGATGAGTGACTTGAAATATGTATATAATTGTTTTTGTTTAGTCAGGAAGCCCAACATATTTGCAATACATGAAATGCTTCTCAAACTGACAATAGCATAACTAATGGTATCTTTGTAGTCCATTGTTGACCATTGTTAAAATCCCAACATTTAAACCTATATAATTTGAGCCGCCACATGGGAAAACCAACAATCTGCATAGGCGAAAACAAAGACGCAGATCAGCTTCGCGGTAACCGCGAAGCTGATCATCGCCTTTGTTTTCGCTACTCGGATAGTACAATTCCTCTTCTACTTAAATCTGAAATTTCAAGCTTCTGGCTCTTTTCTGTAGCTGTACAGGTTGGTTTGTGTCAGACCTGTTCGGAAACCACATTGTTGGTTTTCCCACAAGGCGGCTCATTTGTTTAAAGTTGACAATGATTATACCTGATGGGACTAAATGATAGCTTTGACAATGATTTGAGCCACCCAAGACTAAACCTATTTGGTTATAAAGTGTACTTGTAGCAGTTAAAAGGCATTAAAAACAATAAAACTATTAGACTGAGACTCTGGTGCAGTATTTTCGGTACGCATGCATAAAACAATACACATGAACCTCTTCACAACATATTAGTTGAGCATTAGTTTTGGCTATAGCATGGATCATTTTAGACAATAATATCATTTGCTTGTAGAAATGTTTATCATTTGCGCACAGTTTTAGGGTTATATTTGCGCTCATGTTTTGCACCTCTTCTTTGGCCAGCTGCTGGTATTTTATTATATCGAGGTACAACACTGTTTATAACTCCTGTTCACCGACCTGAAGGTGGATGAGTTCGAACGCAATGCCACAAATGTCCCAACTTACTTACTCTTTCTTTTCTGAATCTAAAACATTCGTATAAAATTCCTAGTGTGCAAATGTGCTGCCACCAGTTATTAGAATATAAAAATGTATCTGTATCTATGATACACAATATCACAGAAAAACCATGAAAGCCCACCCATAAAATCATCAATCAGAAATCCACATAAACTTTATTGGTGAATATAGTGAAAGTGTCATAAATCTGTCAAATTGATTGCAAACACCATTCAGATCAAAAATCTTCATTCAGTATCTCAATTTTGCAACAATCAATTCAGGGAAAAAGTTTGAAAATGCGGTAAAATGGGGAAAGTGTTGGCTTGACATTGAGAGGTGCCATTTCCAGAAAAATACAATGTCAAATTGGAAACATTATTTAAATGATAAAAATGGCCCATTCCTTCCAACTGAGGGGGCCATATTGACAATAAAGGGACATTTTTGCCCATGGTTTCATTCAAAATTATCCCTGCAGTAAAGTAAATTGATGACTTTGGATTCCTTGACTATTATAATGACATCACCATGCAATCAAAATCACCAAAAATGTGAATACAGAGTTCTCACTAGGATTTTGAAAACAGGATTCTAAGAATCCATCACTGGAAAAAGTTGGAGTCAGAAATGAAAACTAGGAGTTTGACCAAGAAAACTTGGAGTTTTACCTTATAAATATATTTCAATAACTTTTTTCTCAACTAGGATTCCACCTAAAATTTGTACATCCTGTAAACAAAAAAAAAAAAAAAAAAAAAAAAAAAAAAAAAAAAAAATTTTTTTTTTTTTACAAAAGCCAATACTTGTTTTTCCAGACGTCGCAAAATAATTGATAAGATTCTGTCAACTTTACTGAAGTTGAAGCAGCCAAAATTTATAAATGAGTGTTTTTATCACACATGAAGGCAATTCAGGCCAATACCGATGCCAGAGACTGCTCTATAAAAAATATGCCTGTGTTATAAGGGGACAGATGTAATGTCATAAGTTTTCGTGGCGGTAGAAAGGTGTTTTTTTTTCTCTTCTTTTCTGCCAATTTCTCATTCGGAATTACTTAAAGGCAACTGAAATTGTGATACATTCTCTCATTCAGAGAATTTCTATGCAAATAGGGTTGGAAATGAATGCAAAAAAACACAAATCGCACCAGAAAACGATCTCTCCATTGTGTACATTGTTCCGATTCCGTAGCGAGTTTTCATACCGAAATTACGACGACCATAAAGATCTGCGAACACTTTCTTCAATGATCGCTATTAATATTTTTCAACAAAATCTTGTTTTCCTATCATCCCTTTGTGTAGATAAGGACCTGACAATAAACATCCATTGAATCGACACAAATTTGTGATCTGTGAAAATTGACCTGTCAATCTCCATCAACAAAAACTTGATTGTCAGTTTACTGCGCTCTGATTGGATAAGGGCACATGCACCTGTTTACCCTAATCAGTTCCAGCCCCATCTGTCGACTCTTCCGGCACAACAACCTTCATTAGTGCGCCCAATGCCCATGGCAGGCAATTCACAGATTAATGTACCCAGTCAATCAAATCAACAGCAGGACCCACAGAAACTAAGGTATTACCATGAACAATCAGCAATGACCCACAATCAAAACAATACGAACCCACAGAAAAAGGACACTGAACCCCCAATTGTACAACATAAACCAATTCATGTGAAAGACTTAGAACAGAAGCTGTTGAATACGCCCTTACATATAAATAAAGACAATACACAAAGGTTAACATCACGAGTGAATAGTTCTAGAAAACGGCAAAACGCGAATTTTAGAACGGATGACCTCACTATTGAAGGGAAAAAGTGGTGTGTAAAGCCAGCACCACCTGAACTGAAAAACCAATGTGTAAATAAAATCAGAACTCAAACTGTGTCAGTTGAAAGGGAGCCTGGTGATAGTTCGCTTGCCAACTCCAACATACAGGACTCGGAGGCTTCGAATGAGCCCATATATATCAATGAAAGCCCACAAAAATTGGAAAATGAAAATAAAGACACTGATCATTTTTTAGAAATACCACCAGTGAAATACAATCCCCCAGAATTGATCCAGGACATATCCCCACAGGAGCAGAGAGATTAAGTATGACTTCATGTAATATTGAAGGTGTAAGATCCAACACTGCTTACTTTCAAAGACTATGTGAAAATTTTGATATTGTTTGTGTGCAGGAGCATTGGCTATGGGACTTTCAGAAACATGAAATACAGTCGTTTGCAGCAAATAAAGACTTCTATATAAAATGTCATGATTCTACGGAACCCCTTACAGGCTTCAATCTCCCAAGAGGTCAGGGAGGTGTAGCGATTCTGTGGCCATCATATTTATCGAGTAAAGTCAAAAAGCTGGACTGTGGTAACGAAAGAATCATATGTGTTGAATTATCGGGAAAGGACAAGATCTGTATCATTAATGTATACCTACCTACAAACAATTCATCAGTAAATTCACACATTGACTATGCAGAATGTCTAGACGTTTTAGATAATATTATCTCAAAACATAGAAATAGTCATAAAGTGATATTATGTGGGGACTTTAATGGTACATTATTGTCAGCCAGACCTTACAACAAACATGATCGACTTCTCCAAGATTTCGTGAGGGAACATGACCTCTACTATGTGCACACAGACAAATATACATTTTTTCATCATGCTGGCACTGGCAGATCTCAAATTGATTATATTATGTCAACAGATAAACATTGGTTAAATGACTATCAGATTTGTGATAAAGACTATGAAAATACTTCCAGTCATGTGTCCGTTAGTGCAACTGTACCAATGTCAACTGAAAAACAAACTTTAATGATTAAAAAACCAAGTAAACCTGTGAAGAAACTTTTATGGCAGAAAACAAATAGACAAACATATATATCTGTCTTGAACAAAGAAATCAAGAAACATGAAAATGATGAAAATTGTTCCATTGACCAGAGATTGAATAACTTATCAGAAGCTTTACATAAAGCATCTACAGCTGCGGTTCCCAGCAAAGTATCAAAACTGAAAGGACCTAGGTGGAGAGCCTCCCCAAAGGTGAAATCATTACTCAAAAACTGTAAAAGTAAATACCGGTTATGGGTCGCTAGCGGTAAAACTGACAATATTTTACGAAAAGACAATATTATGGCTAAACGAGAATTAAGGAAACAGTTACGACAAGAGAAATTCTCAGATCGTCAAAATTTCTACACTGACTTGATGAACAATCCTAGTACTGACAAATTTTATCAGCTCATTCGGAAAAATAGTGGTAACAAAGGTCAAAATGTAGAATGTCTCATTGTGAACGGCAAGGAAATGAGTTCTGCAGATGAACAACGTTTAGCATTCGCGAGATACTATGAAGACCTTTCTATTCCAAAAGATGATGGCTATGACTCAGCTTATCTGGATTTGTGCACAGTACGTCATAAACTGATCTCTGAGCTGTGTGAAGAAAATCGTGACTCAATAGATCCATTTACGGTCAAGGACATAACAGACGCTATTTCAAAATTGAACAATAAAAAAGCCCCTGATGAATTTGGCTTAGCCGCTGAACATCTAAAATACTCTAGTGTGACATTTGTCGAGGAAATCACGGATATATTTAATCAGATACTGAATACTAGAACTGTTCCTCAGTCGTTCAAAACTGGAATATTAACTCCTGTATTAAAGAAATCAAAAGACTCAACAAATCTTGATAATTATCGAGGGATTACTGTTACCCCAATCCTAGGGAAGCTTTTTGAAAGTGTGTTATTACCCAGACTGGCTGCGTCATTCGATCAATCGTCTCTTCAGTTCGGTTTCACCAAAGGATTATCTCCAGTGATGGCTGCATTGATTGTTTCTGAGGCTAGGGCGGAGGTTAAAATGAACACTTACGAACCATTATTCCTAGTGACGTTAGACGCCCGTAAGGCGTTCGACGTCGTGAGTCATACAATATTGCTCGACAAGTTATATGAATGTGGAATTCATCCAGCCTTATGGTCTATCGTTAAAGACTTATACACTGGACTTACTACTAAAGTCAAATGGTTAGGTGAATTGAGTGAACATTTTAATGTGCGTCAAGGCGTGCGTCAGGGAGCAGTCTTGTCACCGTTCCTGTATAAGACTTACATCAACCCTTGTCTGAAAGAACTTAAACAGAATCGGCTAGGATTATTCATAGGTGGTACATACTGTGGCTGCCCAACATGTGCAGATGATTTAGCATTATTGTCGAAATACGAAAATGAACTCCAGATTATGACAAATGTTGTAAAAAGGCATGCAAAAAAGGATCATGTGACCATACATCCTGATAAGTCAAATGTAGTTTTACTAAACGGACATAAGTCAATCTCAAAAAAGAATTATTCTCTGGATCTGAATGGAAAAGCTGTAAAACTATCTCCAAATACAACTCACTTAGGAATACTTCGTTCTGAAACAAATGAAAATGTCATCAATATAGAGGAACGCCTCAAACTAGGTCGACGAACATTATATGCTCTGATAAACACCGGTGTGCATGGCTCAAACGGATTGAACCCCGCAGTTTCATACAAGATCTATCAGTGCTATGTTGTTCCAAGACTGTTGTTCGGATTGGAAGTGTTACCTATCACACATACTCAAATACAACTGCTATCAAAGTTTCATATAGAAAATCTCAAGCGATTTCAATCTTTACCAACTAGAACTGCTACATGTGCGGTGTACCTGTTATTAGGTGCACTCCCAATTGAAGCTGAACTCCACAAAAGACAGTTGAGTCTCCTATACAACTTGCTAGTATCAACAAACGAGACTATTGTGCAATTGAACAATCGTCAAATAGCGATAAACCTTGACAACACTCTCAGTTTCTACAGTAGAGTGCACAGGACTTTGAATCAATACCAGTTGCCAAGTATTCAAGATTTACAAACTGAAATCCCATCAAGAGAACAATGGAAACATAGAGTGAAACAAGCAGTTAATAAATTCTGGACTGATTCTCTGAAAACAGAAGCAGACGAAAAATCAACATTGTGTAATCTAAGTACAAGGTTCATGAAAATTGGTCACACTCATCCGTTATGGACTTCTCTTGAATCATCAGTGTCAGATGTAAGAAAGGGAATAACGAAATGCAGAATGATCACAGGGACATATATGTTGCAATCGATCAAATCAAAATTCAGTAAATCTCCAGTTGACGCGATTTGTAAATGTTGCGGCCTTGACAACGAAGATCTGCCACATATGTTGCTGGAATGTCCTGCATTATTAGTTCCTAGAAAACAGTTTTACCCTGATATTAAATCCATGGTCATTGACATTATTGGAGAAGAACAGTGGAAGAACAAATTCTCAAATAGAAAACAGTTAGTTAAGCTTATCCTGGACTGCTCCAGTTATCCTGAAATTAGAGACAGTGAAAACTATGTTAAACTTCAAAGAGTGTCAACGAACTTATGCCACAGGCTCCACCTAGTAAGGCTTAATAAACTGGCATTGTGAGTGTGGTATTTGAAAAGACTTCCAAGTGTAGATATATGTATAGAATAGGTGTAAATAATTCCCTTCGCCTCGAACAACAAACCTATTATGAACTTTTAATGTATATATGCGCTCAAGAAGATCAGAAGCAAATACACCACCTACATTCTACAAGACTTCGTCTTGGTGTCCCTCAACAGGGAGTTTATACGGATATAAAGAAAGAAAGAAAGTTCACGCCTACTTGCTTCCCCACATCAGTGGCACGTGTCAGTCACTTGCTTGATCTTTGAACAATGTCTTGCGGCTATTCTGCCTTGATCTTTCCGCGGTAGCTCATTTTTTCACGTAATTTATGGAAAGTTTTGGACGCGTCACCAGAAAAAAACATGGCGTAAGCGAGAATCCATGGCAGTGAATTTTAGGCGTACGAAACGAAAAACACGCGTAAAAATACGCCCAGATTGGAGTTATCGAGAACTCTGTGAATAATTAATAAATTATTCTGAAATGTTTGTTTAAACAATATCTATTTGTAATCATACAAAGTGCATGATGAACAAGTTACATGATGGTTAATTTTACACAATGCCATTATAAAAAAGAATCTGAACCTAAGCCTAAGGCTTATAGAGTTTTTGATTTTTTTTAACTTTTTTTAACATGATAAGTTTAGTTAAAACTAAGGTCCAGGAAAAAACTTTATCATTGTAGAAATAGTGTGGAACAGTCTATATAGTCTATGAGCAAAGAAAAACAAAATGACTGATGTTGGAAACGATTGTTTTGTTTCATGTCACAGCCCACAGGGGACTTCCCCTGGCAATGCCCACGATACTACTAAGTCACGCCCACCTATTCATTATGCTAGTCATCATTGGGTAGATTCTAAAAAAAATAAAAGAAATAAATGAAACATGTGTGTCATAAAACAGCCACGTCTCCATGTCGATATGCTGTAGGTGACTAGGTCCACAATTATAGTTCAACAATGCAAGTTGTTGTGCCAACTGTTACATTGTTGAAAGCACAACTAGTCGCAATGTTAAGCATAGTAAGCTATGTAGACCAATACACAGAGCCGTCTTAACATCAATACGCTTCACAAATGTTACACTGTTCGCTCCTTGTCTTTACACTTGCCATATCCTTATATTCAGGGCTTTCAATCTAAAACCATAGTCTAGTCCCAGAAGGGTTTATTGCGCATGCTTCAGCTAACTAAACACTGATCGAATGTTTCTTTTTAATTCAAGATTATTTCAGCTCATATGAGACGGGACAATCAGTAGGTGGGGGAAAACGGGAGAACCCCAAGAAAAAACACCTGGCACATCCGTAAGCAGAACTTGGCTTGTCTCACATGTTGCCAGTGCGGGGCTCGGACCAACACCAGACACAGCGGTGAAATGATCGAGTGATTAAGAAACAGCGCTCTTAACCGCTCGGCCACAGGAGCCGCGCGAATGCTATTTAGTTTTTAGTTGATCCACGGTCTAATGAATATGGCGGCGTCCATGAACAGTTGTCTTCTAATTTTTTTAGTTTCAAGACGAAAAAGAGAGAGTATTTCAGTAGAATGAAAAACACAGGATAATAAATTCAAGCATCAAAGAAACAATCTGACAATTAAAAGTGCCAAAAGTAGCCTGAAAATGAATGAATGAACATCGATAGTGGACCAGGAAATATTTTCAACACTGTCGGCCATATATGTTCCGGCGAAACCTTAGTGGAAGGCTTGGTTTAACTATGGTCTCGGTATGACGTCCCTCTGCTCAGACCAGACTCAATTTGATCATGTTTAGTCGGACTATAGTTCAACCATAGTTAAGATCCAAGTACCTCATTGCTACTGAGCTATGCAGACAAACCACAAATGCAGGTGGGGATCTTGAAGCCTAAAGCTAAGGTGGCAATATCATTTCAACAGTGTTCAAGTGGAGAGCGAGGCTGAGGATCCAGGTCAAGTCAATCGAGATTCAAAGCCAGATTCAACACTGAATCTGCCAGAGTATTACATGGAGTGCAAACTTCTTTACGATTTCATCTTATCTTCAGTATTCTCGTGTAGGTTAAACACGCAGACCCCACATTACTGATAATATCAAAACTAATGAAAATCTTGTAAATGACTCACCTGTGTGACTTTACCTGTAAAATTTTCGTGTCGTCGAAATTGGGTCATATGGGAAATTGTTGATTAAAATTCTTATGTACGCCGTTTCATGAGTCCACAAAGTCACAGGACATTTCGTCCCAATGCATATACTAATTGCCGGTATTGTCCGGCTCAGAATCAGAATCGGCTTTTCGCGATTGTCAAGAATTTTTTGTTTTCCACACAATATTTTTAAAACTCAAATTATATACGGTGCATCAAAAATGAGACAGTAATTGAATGTTTAGAGAAAGGGAGAATGCCACAGTTAAAAAAGTACAAGTAGGCAAAGATCAGGAAAAGGCGCAATCAGAAAAAAGACTCCCACTCCAAAAACCAAGGTGGGAAAAAACCAAACTAACAATCAGGTACTTATACCATGAAAACATTTCGTAAGCCGAATGAGCAGCTATTTTCCCAATAGGTGACCACTCAGTTACCTTAACTTAACAAAAAATATGCAAACATACATAAGGCGCCAACAGCACAAAACTATTTTAAACACCAAGACATAAAACAAAAAGAACCACCACAGAAGTATCGACTTGGAACGATCAGTAACACAAAGTTACTGGCGGGTTTAAATCGATTTTACACGGCCGTAACCTCACCCTCAGCTTCTGCAGTGGTTCATAACATTTAGTTAGTTCTTCGGTCCTCGTGGTGAATCTCTAACTAGTAAATGAAGCATCAAGAACAAACAAATAAATCATGATAAACATCCTGATGAATCAAAAACCAGGACTCACAGATTCAGTAAGCTGCCCGACGATGGAGATCCCTGGGCGCCAAATAACTTACTAACTCCGGAGCTAAAGAAAAACATCAGTTGGACCCCGGTGGGCCAAGCAACAGACAAAAAGCTCCGGCCCCAACCAACTAAAATGAATAGCTTTAAGTCGTGGCCATCATAGAGTCTGACGCCCGACCCACCGGCGTGCAATTAAAGAAGGCAGCATAGTTATCAACCGTGATTGGGTTAAAAACTAAGCATGCAGACTGTCGCATAACATTCAAGTTATAACCTATACGTCTGTAACGTGTTATGATTTTTCTAAACTGAAAAGAAAAATCATTACTTCCTATAAGTTTCTTAAATTTGTAAACCAAGTCACCATAAAATTCTGGTTCCGAAAGACCCTCACTTAAAAGCGTCTTTAACCCAACATTATATTTGGAAATCAATCCATAGTGTCTACGATAAAATTTAGAAAAGGTTTTTCGAAGTTTATGATACCGATAGCCTTGTTGGAGAAGTTTGGCCGTTAAAGATTTATTTCGAGCGTTGAAGTCTGTAACATGATTGCAGACTCTAGCAAACCTAATAAGTTGCGAAATGTATACACCATAAGAAGCACGACGAGGAACGTCACCATCCAAAAACGGAAAATTTACTATATCAAAATCAAAATCATCGCGCTTATCATAAATTTTAGAAGAAACAAATCCATTTGCAACAGAAAGATGTAGATCTAAAAAGGGGGCTTCGGTATCCGAGATATTGGCTTTGTTCAACTGTAGTTCAGATGGATAAATTTGATTGACCATACCTTCAAAATAAGGGTTGTCAATGTTCAAAAGGTCATCGAGGTACCTACAAGTGGAATTAAAAGCCTCGATAACATCAGCTTGATTATCATGGTTAAGAGAATCCATGAAATCTCTTTCATAGCACTGGACAAACATAAGTCTATTTCGGAAGCCTCGCCCACTGCATGTGGTTCTTGTCATTTTGGTCTGTCTGTTTATTAGTTTGACATTTTATTATTATTTGTTTAAACTTCAGTAGAAAATAATGCTAATAAAGCTATTGTCTTACATTTTATGAAGTTGCTTTGATCTTTGTAACCAGTTTTGCAAGAATTAAATATATGAATAAATTCTTACTTGCTTTGATGTCTGAAAAACAAAGTCTAACCCCCAACAAAGACTCACTAATTGCTCCATAATTGGATACAATTATCTACTCTAATTAACCTCAAGATAACAAAAGGGGTGCGATTTGGCAAAAGTACGACTTGACCAATTATAAAGTACGAGTTGACCAAAGTAAAAAGTACGAGTTGACTAAGGTAAAATGCGGTACCAGTTTTTTTAGTACGAGTCGACCACAGTACGAGAAAAAAAGTACGAGTTGACCAGCACCCGTCTGTGGATGTAAGATGGTAGTGGTATCTCAACTAAACCATGTACTATTTTATAGAACATTATGAGACGGACATCGGCACGTCTTTGTGCTAATGACCTCCACGCTAAGGTGTTGATCATCTGAGTCACACTACTGTATGATGAGTAGTTATGGGTGACCCAGGGTGCTGCCCTTCGTTGGACAGCTTCAGTCTAAATTATGTTTTATCGGAATAAGGGCTCCATAGATCAGCTGGCTAACTGTCACTCCGCTCCACTTCGGTTCCTCGTTCAACTTCTCTGACATGGAGAGGTTTAACGGAATGCCGATGGAAATATTCCGTCTAAGGGCTCCATAAAGGGGAGGCATACTCTACTTGAGGCCATACAAGAGTATGATATGTTGTTTGACGTATGCATTTATGTTTTGTGTGTATATTTCTGCGTATGTAGCCAGTGTCTTGTTTGCTTTGGTGGTCACATTTTGGATATTTTGGATATTTCCCATTCAAGAGCCACACACTGCGAACGTCCGAGTAGGAATGCCTTAATCCAGCTGAAATTGTTTGAGTTACACCATGCTGATGAAGCTTGAAAATTAGCTTGGTGTTGCAGGACCGACGTTCTCGGAAAGCATGTTGCAATTTGCAGAGTACTTCAGGTCATTGTTGGCATAATTTGTCTAATAATATTATTGTTTGCATAAGTTTGTGTGGGTGTGAAAATGTTAAGACATACTGGAGGCAACAATGTGTTTTAGAACTTTGCACATAACACAGGTGAGCAAAATGAGTCGGTAGTTAGCAGTGTCAGTCTTGTCCCCTTTTTTAAAAATATATGGGGAACATTAGCCTCGATCCTTCCAAATATTGTGCAGTTTTCTTTGGGCAATGGACCTTTGAAGTATCACTTGCAAGATGGGAGATAGTTCTTAATGGGGGTGGGGGGGGGGGGTGTTTGATGGGTTTAAGCTGATCAGGGCCTGATGCCTTATGAGGATTGCTGAGTTTCTTCAAGAGACTTGAATGTCTTTAATTCCTTTAGAAGAGACTTGAATGTCTGTCATTTTTTTTTTATTAAGGGCTGGGTTAAACGGGCAGGTGGACCTCGGAATCATGCATGGCCTTTAGGGTCTTTTGGGCAAGAGATCTGACTCGATAATCGATAGTCAATGGTGTGTTGGGCTTTAGTGGAGGTTGTCTGCTTAAGGTTGTTTTTATCGATGCATTGGCTTTGTATTAAGGTGTACATGTTTGGACACATAATAAGACATGATGTTTCATCTCATGCGATGCCAAGAACAGCTTGATTCAGCCATATATTCATATGGGATCACCTACTTTTTGATAGGGTATATGGAACCACTGACTACAAACGTCACATTGTAGTTCCTTGTTTTAGATATCCCACCCTAAACCTATCTATCTATCTTCCACTACTTCTTAACCTCATCAGAGGACTTCAGAAGGAATTCCGGTATACCAAGTGCTAAAGGGGGTTAGCTGAAATAAAAGAAAAGTGAAGTGAGTGAAATGAGTTTGTACAGTGAAAGAAGAGTGTTAGTATAGTTTGAAAGATAAAAAAACATAATCTGGTGATTAGGGAGACCCATGCACCACCTGGCAAACAGCATGACTGAACTGTGCCACAGTGGGGAGCATGGCAATACTGATGGGTAAAGCGTTCCAATGTACTGCAGTTCTTGGAAAAAAGCTATACTTGCAGTAATTGGTAGAAGTGCTGATTTGTCTGTATGCCAGAGGGTGAATGAATCTGGATTGCCTGAGATTTGGTGTGAGATAGTCAGCTACAGGGGTTGCTACAAGATCATATGTGATCATGTACAGCATGATCAGTCGGGTATCTATTCGCCTTTGGTCTAATGGGTGCCAGGAAAGTTTCTGGAGAATTTGAGTAACACTGAAAGTGGACCTGTAGTCATGGGTAGCCCACCTGGCCGATCTACGTTGAACAGATTCGATCTTTTTATGTCAGTGTCGGTGTGGGGAGACCAGACAGAGGAGGCGTATTTCAGCTGTGGTCTTAGAAGTGTTTTGTATGCAGTAGATCTAAGGCGGTGTGTTCCTTTACCGGAATGGACCTGATTACCGGAATGGACAACCGGATTGGACATTTATATGTGCCCTTGAGTATTTTTCAGTTAGTCTTTTAGGACAAATTTGTCTAGAATGTACATAGACAGTGTTAAGTTCGAGAATCATGTAGTTTAAGTACAGTTAAATTGTGTTCCGTACGAAGGGGTGGCCTAGGTCAGGGACTCATATATGCTTATAGGTCAGTGTCACAGTACCAGCACATTTTACTCATTTCTACTTCTATTCACCCCTGATTTTGCTGTAGAACATACACTGGTGATTTCCATATTTTTAATCATAGAAACCTCTGAACTATGATTCAATCCCGGACCAACCACTGGGCTACCCTAACCACCCTTGGAAGTCAATTTTGCAATACTAAGATAAAAATTTATTTTACACAAACTATTTTTATGACTCCAGAAATACATTTTATGCAGATAAAATACATTTAAAGCACCCAAAGCCACAGTATAATGTCCATTCCGGTAGTCCGTTCCAGTAACCATTCCGGTCCATTCCGGTAAAGGAAAGCACCCGATCTAAGTTCTTGGTTATGAACTTTGATGTTGCGTTTGAGAAAGCCCAGCGTTTGGTTTGCTTTTTTGGTGATGTTATTTATGTAATTATCCCAGCTGAGGTCTTCAGATATTGTGACCCCAATGTAATTGGCAGCGCATACACTTTCAAGTTCAACGTTGTGTAGGAAGTATTTAGATGGAATGAGAGTCTTAAATCTGGTCACATGTAGGACCTGACATTTTGCTGGGTTAAAGTTCATATCCCAATCTTCTTCCCATTTCTCGAGTTTCAGGAGGTCTTCTTGTAAGAGACCAGAGATGATAGTTGACTCAGACATAGAGAGAGCATTATTCGGCAAACCTCGAGGAGTTCCTGGTGCTTCGCCGTCCAAGTGTTGGGTCGAGATGACCAGAGACCAGAAACGCCAGACACACCAATGGAGCGCGACGGAAAGTTATTGCGAAAACTGTTCAAACAATTCCTCTCAAAAATAACACCTCTTTTTAGTTGCAAGCAACTAAAGATGTTGGTTTAGGGAAAATTTAGAGACCGTTTAGAAGTATTGAACTTGAAAGATATTGGTAAAAAAACGCTATCCTGTGAAAGAAATTGTGTTGTCACCCCGCCCAAGCCAGGCCCAAGGCCACTGAGTGACTGACTGGATAATCGCCAAATTTCCGGTGCAGGTAAATGATTGATGAAGAAAAGCCTTGATGATCAGATTTAGATCTCCTGTCAGCATACATGTGATATCTCCCGATTTAGGTGTATTTATACCGGGACTCCGTATTCTCGGTGGCTTCATATTCTCGGTGGAAACGGGTTTTCACAAGATAAACAAAAAACTGCTCTACCTGGTGATTGTTGACATATGCAAATCAGTCACTGAAGACCCCCGCAAATTAAAAGAAAAACAACGGAAACGGTACCTGAAGTAAACAAATACATATGTTGCATACAAACCAACCCCCAACCCGAAAAAAACCTTATCTCTCCCAGACAAATGATAAATTCTTTCCCGCCAGTCAAAAAAAAAAAAAAACTACGGAGGAAAATGAGTGTCATGTTATACAAATAAATGTTTTTCTGTGTCATATTTAACTTGTTTTGTTTGCATTGAAGGTTGCAGCTGTAGTAATTTAGTAACATTTGTTATGGTAATCACTTATATTTCAAAGAAGAAGTATTGAAAATAATTTTATAACAATAATCCATGATTTTATGTTCTTGGCATAATTTTGGTGGGGGTAGGGGCGTGGGGTTTGTTTTTCTTTAAACTGAGCAGTCATTTTTTATTGTGATTTGCCTTCAATTGATAAAATTATCTTTTCACTGCTGAACTTTTTTGAGTTACCGCCATGTTTAGATGAACTGGATGTCTGGGTGTTTTTACGGACCGATTTAGTCACGGGTGTGCCACCGTAGATAACTTTTTTTACTTCGGGTAGTAGTTACACCGAGTATATGACGTCAGAATTCAAGATGGCGACTTCCAACGTGTTGTTGACAAAACTAAACGTCATGGAAACCCAACATAATATTGAGGATTCTTGCTCTGTTTCGAAAGAATGATTGCAAAGGTTCGACAATTTAACCATGGTTTAATTGTCTGTTACGTTTCTTGTTTTATACTGATCGTTGAAGCGTTAGTACACCGGAAATACGGAGGGCCAGCATACACGAATTCTAGATACCTTTCCCAGCGGTCAAAATTAGTATCCTCACTAGCCGGAGCCCTTATTTCTTTAATCATTTGTAGCCTGACCTATATGGTGGCTCACCCGTTAACCGTGGTATACCGTTAACTGGTATAAAACACAAATGGGCTATATTTTATAAGTCTTTCTGTTCACGGATGTAATTTTTTCATACAATAGAGACAATGAATTGCTGCAAGTCACAATACTGTTACCGACCATCTTTGTCGTAAAGTCTTCTCACAATCTGAATCACGTGTCTTATTGAAAATAGTGTATAATCATGGTTTTGGCGCTTTTAGAAACCCCACGCTACAATTGCCTTGCCATTGTAAGAATGGGAGCACACACAGTATATTTTAATTTAAAAAATAGATTTTTCAGATGTTTGCGTTTAATTAATTTATATTCGTTTTGCTCGTCAAGTGATTTATTTGCATTTATTAATCACTAACATTAACTACTTTATTATCATCATAGTTTTCAAATGCGAGAAAAAGATGAATTGTGTAGGAACTTCTGATTCAAAATAAAATTATGAAAGTAAATGCATAGAGGGTCATGAATGTTTTTAATACATGTTTTCTCACAAGATGGGTTGTTTATTTTCAGATTTATTGGTAGAATTATGGGTCATAATAGCAGCACCCACGACACACCTCATTCTGTGAATATCATCCATGGCAAGTTACAACACCATGTTGGAGTGCTGCGTAGGATTGCGACAATGACATACGCAGAGTTTTTAGAGTCTGTTGCAGAGCTAAATAAAGTGTAAGTTCCCAAAATTTCTACATTTTTAGTTATCTTCAAACTGTATTTATATCATACACCTGGACCCAGTTGTTCAAAGCATCGTTAGCTTAACGATATCGTTAAGACATACATTTGTTAAGGGCTTTTCCAGGAAAATTTACCTGGGATACACGGAACAGAACCGAATTTTTTTCATCGTGGTGGTCGGTGTTCAGACAGTTTCAGTTTCCTTGGTCGTTGGGGTCGTTGATATTTCAATTTCCTGGGTGGTAGGGTTAATTCCGAGATGGATTTATTTCTGGTGGGTCAGTTAAGCCACAAATAAACTCATTTTCACGTTAAATCGCAGGTTTTTATTCCCGAAAACGACTTCGTTTGTATTTTGTATTAAAGGTAAACAATGTGGAGTGTTTGTTTGTTTGTTTGTTCCACGCCGAACGGCGTTACGGTTTATCGATTTTTTTGGAATCCCAGTCGTTTCTCCCCGGGTCGTTTCCCCCTTGTTTTAGGGGTGGGTCGTTTCTCCCTTAGAAGGTAAGTCGCTGGATGGATGGATGGCTGGATGGGTGGCTTGCAAACGCATGATTCAATTAATTAGCCAATAATTAATTGTGCACTTCAAAGACCACAGCTTGTTTTGATAATTAATTATACTCACACCTGTTAATTAAAGTGGAAGCCTTTCTAAGACACAGTGCCAATCAAGAAGAACAAAAAAAGGAAAAACAAAAAAAAGTTGCTTTATTGGTCTCTGAGTCTCAGAACCATTTTATCACCCCTGATTTTAAATGACTGCAAACGTTGCTCAGTTGGTTGATTTAGTCCTTTGCGAAATAGATCACATGCTTAACTTTTGATAACTTTCTGTCAAATAGTGACAATAACGGAATTTTGAAAACAATATTTTTCTATCTTGGTATCAAAAAGCATGCATTCCGTTTTTACAAATACGACATGGATCTAGGTTAAAACAGAGGCAACAGAGCAGCTACACCGGGGAATGAAATGTCACTTTATTCACTGTTAAGTGTTCACTTTATTCACTATTAAGTGTGTATCTGTTATCACCAGAAGTCCTCGAGTTTGCCGAAATCCCAGTATTTGTGTCTGGAGAATATGATGTTGGTCAGGATGGTAGATAGGGGTGCTTGCGCCTCCGCCATTCGCAAATGCTCTATGGTCATAGTATGGTTCAGGCATTTGCAGACCAGCATCCTCTTGGTATTTTGATGAAACAGACAAGGGTTCTTCCAGGACAATTAAGGACCAATCCCATTTTCCTGGAAACCATTGTCTTAGTTTATTTGAATACTGCAACCCCATAAACGGATACAAAGGTGAACCGTGTTTATGTGTTTATACTGTTGCTAACAGGATTTTGTAACAACTAATTTCTATCCATGGAATCCATGTCGTTTCGCCGTTATCGCCGAGATCGGAAAATGTTTGCTTCAAAATCGTTGAAGTTTATTGAATAAAGTATTGAGTATAGAACATCTCCCTGTTGTACGGTCCTTCCGAGATGAGAAATTTGATGGTCAGTTTCCATTATAGCATGGAAAACACCAATACATAAAACAATAAGAACCACCACAGAAGTATCGCCTTGGAACGATCAGTAATATAAAATTACTGGCGGGCTTTAACTAGTTTTACAGAGCTCTAACCTCACCCTCAGCTTCTGCAGTGGTTCACAACATTAAGTCTACAGCCTACAAAACACTCCTGAGACCACAGCTGGAATACGCCTCCATTGTGTGGACACCTCATACAGCAACCTCCATCAATAAGTTAGAATCCGTGCAGCGTAGAGCTACTAGGTGGGCTACCCGAGTGTCACTGCTATGCTCAAAGACCTTCAATGGCGTCCATTGGCTCAAAGACGCATTGATAGTCGTCTCATAATGCTATACAAGGTCACTTATGACCTTGTTGCCATACCAGTAAGTGATTATCTTGTCCCACATATCAGAAGAGACTCCAGACATAACCATCCTTTGGCATACAGCTTGATTACCACTTCAAAAACTACTACAAATTTTCCTTTTTTCCACGAACTGTCACACATTGGAATGCCCTACCTCGCCAAACAGTCATGTTACCCACCGTGGCACAGTTCAGTGATGCTTTCCCCCTAATCTCAAGCATCTGTTTTTATCTTTTAACTATACTGTACTAACACCTCTACTCGCACTGTATAAACTCTTTTCTTTTACTTCAACTAACCCCCTTCAGTACTTGGTATACTGTAGTCACTCAGTGGCGGATTTAGAGGGGTTCAAGGGGTTCGCTCGAACCCCCTCTTGACCCAAATTATTAGCTCACCTGAGCCGAAGGCTCATAGGTGAGCTTATAGTATACCCATGCTCCGTCGTCCGTCGTCCGTCCGTCGTCCACAATTTCAAAGATCTTCTTCTCTGAAACCGCTGGGCCGATCGTTCTCATATTACACATACACCATCTACAGGTAGGGGGAAAGAATAATTGTGTTTTTTGTTTTGATCGGATAAGGACTGTGGTTGCTATGGCAACTTATGCTTCCCATAGACTTATAATGGAAAAAAGTGAAAATTGCCAGTTTTTGCTGTCTTGTTGGAGATATTTGAATTTTGTTTTTGCAGAAATATTTATTGAGTAGTCCTCTACGTTTCATGTGACTTTTGTCCTAATCCTTCATTTTGATTGGTTGCAGGGGCCCCATATAGGGCAAAATTTCGAAAAACATTCAAAAATCTTCTTCTCAGAAACTGTCAAGGGGATGAAGCCTGTACTTTGTATACATGTTCCTGACAGTGGCCTCTACATAGTTTGTGTTTTTTATTCCAGGCGGATAAGAACTCTGGTTGCTATGGCAACTTAAAGTTTCCATAGACTTATAATGGGAAAAGTGGAAATCGGCTATTTTTCCGCTAAAATTGCAGACATTTGAATTTTGTTTTTGCAGAAATGTTTATTGAGTAGTGTATGACGTTTCTTACGAGTTTTGTCCTAATCCTTAATTTTGATTGGTTGCCCATAAAGGGCAAAATTTTGAAAAAAACATTCAAAAATCTTCTCCTCAGAAACTGTCAGGTGGATGAATCCTATTCTTTGTATACATGTTTCTGACAGTAGCCTCTACATAATTTGTGTTTTTTATTCCAGTCTGATAAGAACTCTGGTTGCTATGGTAACTTTAAGTTTCCATAGACTTATAATGGGAAAAGTGGAAATTAGCTATTTTTTGAAAACTATTGCAGCCTGAGATCTGAAAAGTGGTAGATGCAAACAACTAATGGATTTGATGAAGGTATATGATTAATTTAGGTCAAGGTCATCTCTTGACCTTGGCCGGTCTGTCGTCCATACACACTTTTCAAAGATTTTTTTCTCTGAAACCACTTGGCCAATCAAAGCCAAATTTTATATGAAGCATCTATAGGAAGTGGGAACCAATGTGTATATAAATAATCCAGGTCACATGACCAAGATGGCTGCCATGCCCATATATGGTAAAAACCCTTAAAATATCTTCTCCAGAACCGGTGAACCGATTTCAACGAAACTTTGCATGAAGTATGGATGACTCAAGTACTACAATGTATATATAAATCATGACCCTGTGGTGACCTTGACCTATTTTATGGCAAGGTCAACATAGGTTGTCAATGCATTTGAATGGGGAAAACTTTTAAAATGTCATTTTAAGTGAAAGTCTTGCAGGAAATGGGCAGTAGGACTGAATTTTAATGATTCTAAAAAAATGGTCCCCAGGGGCTCATCTGCTTTTAAAATGTTATTTGAAGGGGAAAATCAGCAGGAAATTGGCAAATGGACAGAATATTGATTATTCTAAAAAAGAAAATGGCCCAAAAGCTTCATCTGCCCCTTCACTGGGGTTAAATACCATAATATTCAAATATGTTTATTGGTATATGAAGCAGATCTCAGGTGAGCGTTTACAGGACCATTGGTCCTCTGGTTTCATGTTCATGGGGAATTTCAATGGATTTTGTGTGAAATTAGGCAAATGAACCCCCTTTTCTACATTTGAACCCCCTCTTGAGAAATCCTGCATCCGCCTCTGTCACTTCTGAAAGTTCGGAGGTTAAGAAGTACTGGCAGCTAGATAGAACATGAGCCGTTTTATTTTTGGGCCGTTTTGACCATCTTCCGGCCGAAACGACTCTGATTTCCTCTGATCGCAAAATCAAGTGCAACGTTGTACTTCCGTTTCCGCTGATAAAAACGTGATGGAGAAATTTTCCGTCGAACAAGTATTAAAAATTTCTGGGTGGGGGGGGTTAAATTTAAAAATTTCTGGGTGGGGGGGTTTATTGGAATTTCAATTTTAGTGGTGGTACCCATAAAAAAAATTCAAGTTAGATGGGTGGTCCCCCTAAAAAAAAGTTCATTTCCGCCCCCCCCCCCCCCCCCCCCCCCCCCTCCATGTAATTTTTCCTGGAATTTAGCCCTAAGCATATATCAGCTAAAGTAACAAATACACTGTTATTTTTTGTTGAAAAAATGTGAGAATCCTTTGCAGTGCAAAGGATTCTCACATTTTTTTCAACAAAAAATAACAGTGTATTTGTAATATTAATGTTTGAAATTTTAACGAAACGTTAACTAACAACATGGTTAGTTTTGAACAACTGGGCCCTGAAGTCTTGCTAGCTTCTGTAGCAGTGCAGCTTCCTATTTTTCAAGAAGACTACTAAATTGTGTCGGTTTCTGGTGAAAACTTGTCCATTGAGCAATGGTACAATTTTTGTCTCTGGAGGGCTTGTCCAGGCCTAGAGGTTATAAAACTTTTTTTCAAGCTCAACTCAGCTGAGCATGAAATTTAAACTGCTCATAATTAATGAAATAACCAAAATTGGTTGAAATTTCAGGTTGTCGCAAAGCCTGTAATTTGTCCTGTTTATAAATGTTAAAGTGCCAACAATTGATGGCATTTTAACATTTATGAGCAGGATAAATTTTAGTCTCGGCTGAGCTGAGCATGAAAAAAGTATTATAACCTCTGGGCCAGTATGTGGGAATAGGAGAACCAACCATTTCCACATCATCTTAGCTGTTGACAATGGATTTTTGCACTAAACAAACAAACATTTTGTTTTTCAGTACTTCAGCATTCACAGACAAGCGAGGTAAACAATTGAGGTTCAGTGTGAAAGGGGGTTCTGCTGAGAGTTTCCTATGGAAGGGTACAGTCAGGGTTCAGTGTGAAAAGGTAACCACTAGATTTCACTTGAGCCTTCGTATGAGAAAACAAACAATTTGGGTTTCTGACCAGGTACGACACAAGCCGGCATATACAGTCATAGAAGGTGAGGCGAGACCCACCAAAATTATATTTTATAGAAGTTAAACACATTTTTTTTCTCATTTAATTCTGTATATTATACTTTCTTATACTATGTACATCACACGATATATTGTTGTATTTTGTTTTATGTACATGTATCATATCTGTGATTCTTAGTTGATCTACTATTGTTTGTTGAAGTAAAAGCCCTACAGGGCTTATGTTATATGTCATGTTTCATATATACGACGTAAAATAAATATTCTGTATCTGTAGAAGCAGGCTAGAAGCTTGATATTTCGGATTAAAGAAGAAGAGGAATTGTACTATCCATGTAGCGAAAACAAAGGCGCTGATCAACTGTGCAGTTACTGCACAGCTGATCTGCGCCTTTGTTTTCGCATATACGCATGTTGTTTGTTTTCTCATAGGGCGGTTCACTTTCATCTGACATGGGAATGTGAACTTGATAGACATATCTCTTTTGACTAAGAATAAGCTGATTGGTTTGAATTTTGTTATTTTGTTAGATGTAAATATATTTTGCAGGTCATTTGTCTAAGGTTGGTTCTCTGGTTTCGTCTTCGAAGTAGGATCATAATTTTTATACGTCACTGTTTCCTAACAAAATTATCCTAATATGAGCACTTCTGTTTTTTTTTTTTTTTTTTCAGATAAGTCCAGCAACAAACAGAATTTATTCTGTACGGGACCTCAACATTAGAGAGTATATTCTAGTCTACAAAGAGATAACAGACCATGTGACAAATTTGTCGCCCGGGAAACCAGGCGGAGCCTCAGGGACCATTAGTATATGTGCTTCCATGATTTTAGATGAGTAAGTAAATGAGCTGCCTTGTGGGAAAACCAACAATGTGGTTTCCGAACAGGTCTGACACAAACCGGCCTGTACAAGCACAGAAGTAGTCTAGAAGCTTGAAATTTCGGATTTAAGAAGAAGAGGAAATGTACTATCCGTTCAGCGAAAACAAAGGCACTGATCAGCTTCCCGGTTACCGCGAAGCTGATCTCTGTCTTTGTTTTCGCAAATGCAGATTGTTTGTTTTCTCACGAGTGGCTCAAATTAAGTACTATAAACCAATTTACATGTACATGTATTTTAGTGTGCATTATTTCCGTGACTTTTTTAGCTCACCTGAGCCGTTAGGCTCACAAGGTGAGCTTATAGGATGGCCATGATCCGGCGTCTGTCCGTCCGTCGTCCGTCGTCCGTCCGTCCACAATTTCAAAGATCTTCTTCTCTGAAACCGCCTGGCCAACCAAAGCCAAATTTTATATGAAGCATCTATAGGAAGGGGGAACCAATGTGTATATAAGAAATCCAGGTCACATGACCAAGATGGCCGCCATGCCCATATATGGTAAAAACCCTTCAAAAATCTTCTTCTCCAGAACAGGTGGACTGATTTCAACAAAACTTGGCATGAAGCATTGATGGCTCAAGCACTTCAATGTGTATATAAATCATGACCCTGTGATGACCTTGACCTATTTTACGGCAAGGTCAACATAGGTCACCAATGCATTTGAATGGGGAAAACTTTTAAAATGTCATTTAAATTCATTTAAAGTGAATGTCTTGCAGGAAATGGGCAGTAAGACTGAATATTAATGATTCTGAAAAAAAATTGGACCCCAGGGGCTCATATGCCCCCACCCCGGGGCAATATACATGTATATTTCCATAATATTGAAACATCATCTCCTCTGAAACCGCATGGCCAATCAAAGCCAAATTTTATGTGAAGCATCAATAGGAAGGGGTAATCAATGTATATATAAATAATCCATGTCACATGACCAAGATGGCCGCAATGCCCATATATAGTAAAAACCCTTCAAAAATCTTCTTCTCCAGAACCGGTGGATCGATTTCAAAGAAACTTGGCATGAAGCATCAATGGCTCAAGTACTACAATGTGTATATAAATCATGACCCTGTGATGACCTTGACCTTTTTTTACGGCAAGGTCAACATAGGTCGCCAATGCATTTGAATGGGGAAAACTTTTAAAATGTCATTTAAATTGAAAGTGTTGCAGGAAATGGGCAGTAGGACTGCATATTAATGATTCTGAAAAAAATTGGACCCCAGGAGCTCATCTGCCCCCACCCCGGGGCAATATACATGTATATTACCATAATATTCAAACATCTTCTCCTCTAAAACCGCTTGGCGAATCAAAGCCAAATTTTATGTGAAGCATCTATGGAATGGGGGAATTAATGTATATATAAATTATCTAGTTCACATGACCAAGATGGCTGCCATGCCCATATATGGTAAAAACCCTTCAAAAATCTTCTTCTCCGAATCTGGTGGACCGATTTCAAAGAAACTTGGCAAGAAGCACCATTGGCTGTAGTACTACAATGTATATATAAATCATGACCCTGTGGTGACCTTGACCTTTTTTACGACAAGGTCAACATAGGTCGCGAATGCATTGGAATGGGGAAAACTTTTAAAAAGTCATTTGAGGTGAAAATCTTGCAGGAAATGGGTAGTAGGACTAAATATTAATGATTCTGAAAAAAAAAAATTGGACCTAAGGGCTCATATGCCCACACCCTTGGGCAATATACATGTATATTACCATAATATTCAAACATCTTCTCTGAAACCACTTGGCCAATTGAAGCCAAATTTTATGTGAAGCATCTATAGGATGGGGGAACCAATGTATATATTAATAATCTAGGTCACATGACCAAGATGGCCGCCATGCCCATATATGGTAAAAACCCTTCAAATATCTTCTTCTCTAAAACCAATATATTGATTTCAATGAAACTTGGCATGAAGCATCCATGGCTATAGTACTACAATGTATATATAAATCATGACCCTGTGATGACCTTGACCAAGTTTATGGCAAGGTCAACATGGGTTGCCCATGCATTTGAATGGAAAAAACTGTTAAAATGTCATTTGAAGGGAAAAGCCAGCAGGAAATTGGCAAATGGACAGAATATTGATTATTCTGAAAAAAGAAAACAGCCCAAGGGCTTCATCTGCCCTTGCACTGGGGTTAAATACCATAATATTCAAACATGTTTATTGGTATATGCAGCAGACTCAGGTGAGCGTTTACAGGACCATTGGTCCTCTGGTTTTGTTAGAACAATTCACACAAATAAATTGCCACATAAATGTCCATTTTGATATATTTTATAAATTGTACATTATTCATATATACTTGAAGCCAGTAAAAACGCAACTTTCAGCATATAACCTATCCAACGATTCTTGGATATTTTCACAAAGTTATTATATAAAATCATGAAATTGTCGTCCCGATATGAAGGCCATATTCGTCTTGTGCTAAATTAGCAAGTAAAGTAAAGCGATCTGCGTTTGTCGATTAAGGGACACAACTCAAACATAGACAAAACAAAAGCAAATGCACTTTATCAATCCAGCTATACGTTAACCTTTATGACTAGCTCTTTTGTGTTCAAACTTTCGGTCAATGCCAATATTGCTCTAAAGTCTATGTAAACCATTCTGTAGATTGTTTTTTTTTTCAAGTTTTGATCTTATAAAAGGCCATCAAAGTCAGTACATGAAAACCGGAAGTGAATTCAAGAATGCCATTTTTGAAAATTAAAACTGTCATAAAATGGACCCATGTCTCGTAACATCTCCTGTGTCCAAACTATGGAATGATTCTGTTTTATTGAAGTTTCGGTAGATTCTCAAAATCTGTGGTATTTTTTCGAAAATGTGAACATTTGGAAATTAATCTTGGTCGTTCCATCAGGTGGAATTGTCGGTATTACACCGTTTTTTTTGTTGCTGGTATTCGGCCGCATACTTCCGCATTGAAATTGGGTTGCTATGCAAAGTTGAATGGGTTTAAAATCAAATTTTAATGATTTTGTCATTTTTCACCCAAAAATCAACCAGAAGTGCTAAATTGAGTTCAGTTTTCGCTGAACGATTCTCGGGCGAGGGGCAAGCTGACTTCGCTATAAACAAAGCACACAAGGTGTCCCTGAAAGGTAGAAATAACCTGTATATCAGTTGCGTTTTTAATGGTTTTAAGTATATGAGCAGAACCTTGTACCCCACCTGGGGCTTTTCTGGTTACTAAGAGGCTTTTCTTAGAAAATCAAAAGGACACAAGAATGTCTTATGATACCACTTAAATGAAAACTCCCTGCAGTACTGGTTGAACACAGGAAGTGTTGGCTCCGTCCGGACATGACTGAAAAATTGTTGACTGAGATGTAAAGCCTCAATACAAACAAAAACTAAAGTGTTCTCACCCAAATAATAGTGATAGACTAGACAATTCCATCCACCTGTTTTTCAGAGCTGAGCATAAAAGTCTAGATATGGAGGAGGAATGTTGTATATGCATGGAAAATGTGCCAAAAATAATTCTGCCATGTGCTCATAGGTTCTGTGAGAGATGTGTGGATGCCTGGTATGTAACATTATTTTCACTAAGTTTTGACTTATTTGAGCAAGCTTACAAGTTACAGTACAGAGGTAGGCTCGCATGTGACAGTGTACACTGTAGTAGTAGGTATATAATTCATGGAAAATGTGCGGAAACTAATCCTGCCGTGTGCTCATAGCTTCTGTGAGAAATGTGTTCATCCCATTTTGGGTAGAAGTCCTATGAAATGGAGGCAACATCCTGACATCACCATAGCTGTTGTCTGGAATGTTATACAAACACATTTGATCGATAAAGTTAATGCTCAGATTGGTCTCAGTCTTCATTGGATGTTTGCAGAAATTGTTGGTTTAATCACACAGAGATTCCAAACATTTTCACAGGTCAGATGCTCATAAGACATGCCCAGTTTGTCGTGCAGATGTGGAAAAACCCGAAGACACTTGGCTACTCACAGACAGACCGGACACCAGCGAGTACGAGTCAGAAGTGCGAGAACATCTCGTCGGTATAGCAGACCGGAGACGATCAGAACCAGACTGAATGGTTTGATTAGTTGTGATAGGATTTATAAATTTGTTAATTAATTAGTGATTTACCTAATGTGATATTTGGGCCGCGACACAAGAAAACTGGTCTTCAGGGTTTCTGACAAGGTGCGACACAAATCGGCCTGTACTGTCACAGAAGCAAGCTAGAGGCTTGAAATTTTGGCTATAAGTAGAAGAGAAATTATACTATCCGTGTAGCAAATACAAAGGCGCTGATCAGCTTCGCAGTTTCTGCGAAGCTGATCTGCGGCTTTGTTTTCGCATAGGCAAAAATCCGATTTTTCTCATGACGCGGCTCATTTTGTGGTTGTGTGGACAGGAGTGGGTAGAAAACCTGGTTGCAGGGTTTACAATGGGGTCCAACAAAAAGCAGGTGATACAGTTGCAAAAGGTAGCGTGTGGTCTGAAATTGAGCATGAAGTAGATATTTGTACCATCTCTATAGCAAAAACAAAGGTGCTGATTAAGCTGCATGGTTATTGTTCAGCTGGGCCCAGTTGTTCAAAATTAACCTGGGGCCAGTTGTTCAAAATTAACAATGTCGTTAGTTAATGGTTTGTTAAAACTTCAAATGGCAATATTACAAATACACTGTTATTTTTTGTTGAAAAAATGTGAGAATCCTTTGCATTAATTAACAAAAAATAACAGTGTATTTGCTTTTGAAGACGATATACAGTTAACAAATTGAAGGCTTAATGACACCGTTAAGCCAACAAAGTTTTGAACAACTCGGCCCTGGTCGTTAGTTAAGGATTCATTCAAATTTCAAATGGCAATATTACAAATACGCTGTTATTTTTTATTGAAAAAATGTGATAATCCTTTGCATTGCAAAGGGTTCTCACATTTTATCAACCAAAAAATAACAGTGTATTTGCTTATATAGTCGGCACTTTCTTTACAAGTTGAGGTCTTAACGATGACGTTAAGCTAACAAAGTTTTGAACAACTGGCCTATATCTTGATCTGCATCTTTGTTTTTGTATACAGATAGAGCATGTTTTACTTGTGAAGTGGCTTGTATGCCAAAACATCTTTATAGTATATGTGTATTTGTATGACAGTCATAAGTACCATATCATTATAACATCATTTTTGTAGAAATTTGAACAATGTCCCAAAATCCTTATCTAAAATTGAATTAAACTTAAATAATCCACATTTTCACGAAAAAATGTCTGTTATTTTTGTTTAGTTTGGATAAAAAAAAACAATATTCGAATTCGGGATCGCATTTGAATATTTGTATGGAATACGAATATTCGAATATCCAAATATTCGTTGCCATCCTTAAAAATTATAATTGGTTGGAGTAGAAATCCAGTGCATACATAATTAGTTGACTAAATATTATATTACATTTAGAGAAATCCAAGAATATTGATTTAATTAGGCATCTTTTTGAAGGATTTTATGGCACGGTTGTTGAAGATTTTAGAAGGCTTAGGCCACTCCATATTTTTCTATGTTTAGCGTCCACCCCTGCCAGCAAAACGTTCTTACCTATCTGGAAAAAACAAACATAGCTTGGAATTTTTTTTTTTTTTTTTTTTTGTTTTTAACTAGGAATAACATACATAGATACACTAATAAAAACTGGGTAAACAGTAGAAAGTAATGTATTTGAACAAACTGTGGATTATAATGGCTTCAGACTAGACACATTTACATGTATACCAGACTTGACTAGAACTTAAAAATGTCAAAAATCGGAAAGGACAAAACATTTTTCAGTGAGGAAGCATATTTATTCATTTATTTATTTTATCTTATTTTTTTAAATTTAAGCCCAAAACCAACCCGCCCGTAGACGCTAAACATAGAAAAAAATTGGAATGGCCTTATTGTGTTACTGCTGAGATATTAAGAAGTTACAAGGACTTCTCAGGGATAATGAATGTAGCAGGACTTGTAACCAAGTCATTTGCATCAGAAACAACCTCAGGAGTTAAACATTGGATTGCAATCTTATTTAAGGTCACATTCAGTTTAAGAAAGCATTAATTTCAAAAACTATAAAGGATCCTTAGGAAATGTAAATACTTGGCACTGCATTATTCGTGGATTCCTGGATCAGCATTATATGAGCCACAATGCAAAAAAAAAAAAACCGAGGTTTCTGACCAGGTGGGACACAATCTGCCGGAAGTTGTCATTCTGTGCTTATCATCAAGCATTGAGTGGTGTAATTGATACAGGTGTCAAAGATTGCATGTTTATCAAGATGCTATGCATACTTTGCTAATACTAATTTAGATAGTAGACTGTAAGGGTGGCCAAACCCTTACTTACATTTTTTCCTCTGTATTTATGAGCATTTTTCAAACACTTAGTCACTTTAAAACTTTATAGCATGGTGTTGTGCTCAAGGTGAAGGCATTTTTCCACATAAAATATGCCATAATGTTTTGCTATGATTTAATTGTAGAAAAAGCCTGTATGCAACTCTGTTACAGCTTTATATGTTTGTGCTTTCGATAGTCCTTTTCTGTGTTTAAGATGATGAATTGCATATCATTTCTTTTTTTTTTCACTGTTACTTCAGTCTTTGTCCATATACTCTATACATTCTATAGCAAAAATCCATTGGATCATACATAATTCATCAGTACACATTTCACAGTTCACATGCTTGGTCAACAGTACATACAATATGACATACATTTCAGACAAAGATCAATATAGAATAATTAGACTTAGGTATGCATTGTTGATTTTGCCGTTTTTTTATATGAAAACTAAGTTTTATTACTTTATGATTCAGTCTTATTAGGTTCTATTATTCAAAGAAATATAAGGCAAGTTGTTATTGTTTAAATGAATTGAGCCAGTGCATGAGAAAACCAACAATCTGCATAGGCGAAAACAAAGGCGCAGATCAGCTTCCCAGTTACAGCTTCCCAGTTACAGCTTCCCAGTAACTGTGAAACTGTGAAGCTGATCAGCGCCTTTATATTCGCTACAGGATAGTACAATCTCTCTTGTTCTTACATCCCAAATTTCAACTTTCTAGCCTGCTTCTGTGACTGTACAGCCCGTGTTGTGTCGGACCTGGTCATAACCCAGATTGTTGGTTTTCCCACGCACAGGCTCAATTCATAGACAGGTAGTTGTTTGAAGCCTAACATACAGTAAACTCGAGAATGTTCAGCCTAAAAGATACAAGTTGGTTGTGAAATGCTATAAAAAGAGGTTATTTTATGAAACAAAGAAACAAATCAGCATTGCAAGTTAAAACAGGTACGTCTAATAAGATTCATTTATATAAAAATGTTGCCACCTGCGGTTCTTTCCCTTTATTTGCTGCACCACTTTCCAGGGCTTTCCAGGAAAAAAAAGCACATTATAGACCAGGAACTGCTACAATTTTTTTTCGTGGTGGTGTGTGTGTGGGGGGTGGGGGTGGGGGGTGGGGGAGTTAAACAGTGTCATTTTCCATGGTCGTAGGTGTCAATGATATTTAGTTTCCTGGGTGGTATGGTAAATTCAAAGATTTCAGTAATGTATTCACCACACATACTGTACTTCTTTTTCTCTGTTGAATTCCATTACTTATGGACGACGTTTGTTAGGATCACCACCCTTCCATTTTTGGGTCGCTTTTGTTGGGTTTTCCAATGACTGTTGTGCAAGTTTGCACTTGCAAATGCATTTTTATTTTAGCCGCACCATGAGAGAACTGGTCTTTGGGGTTTCTGACCAGGTCCGACACAAACCGGCCTGTACAATCACAGAAAAAGGCTAGAAGCTTGAAATTTCGGATTTAAGAAGAAGAGAAATTGTACTATCTGAGTAGCTAAAACAAAGGCGCTACAGTTACTGCGAAGCTGATCTGCGCCTTTGTTTTGGCATATGCAAAATGTTGGTTTTCTCACAACGCAGCTCAATTGGTGATGCCTTTTTTTATTATGATTGAAGACATCCTTTTTTATCGGCAGCACCCAGAACATGCAAAGAAATTTTAAAAGTGCAGTGCATACAGTTGTTATCACATTCAAGTGCATTTGTTTATTTTGTAACTAAGTATGTTTTTGGAAGCTGATTCCATTGCTAATGCTATCTACAGAGCCTCTTCATAAGTTAACTTGTCAACTGATAAAAGCTTCTTCTATATGGCATCATTACGCAAACCACATACAAAGCGATTGCGAAGTAGGGGGAAAGCTTCCTCAAGGCAACATTGTAATCCTTGACTCATCAATTTGTTGCTCCCTCTTATGAAAGCGAAATCTTTACGCTGGGTGAAAAATGGCTTTCAAGTTTATCACATAGGGTCTTATAATCCTGGGTTTAGGGGAGATTTGGATGAAAAAGGTCTCTCAGAAGTCTGTAAGCACAGCTCCCAATGAGTGACAGTAATGCTGGCACCTTTTTCTCATCAACCACATCATTTGCTACAAAATATTGATGTAGTCTTTCTTGATAGCAAGTCCGGGTCTCAGGATTTGCATCAAAGCAATCAATTTTGCCAATGTGGAAGGCCATTTTGACGATTTAACAGTTGTCAGTTTTTGCCGGATGATATTGGGGATGTACCTTTACTCCTGCACCGGTAGAATTCCGCCACAGAATTTTCCATAATGTCACTTCAATGAAATGTGCATAAACATAGTCTCTTGTAATTCTCGTCACCAATATGTTATGTCCTGGGCTGGAATCGCCTTAAAAGGACCCAAAAGTAAAACACGATCTTCAGTGGAACATTTGAAGGACAAGGTTATGTATAAGACAGACATGAATATACTTTACAAATATAAATGTAAGTAACCGTTGACTTTTAAAGCGTTCAAACACAACACCAATTGATTTAACAATAACCCTGTGTGGCACTTTATTGTTTGAGCTACTTGCAACATAATACTGATTCCGATTTTGGGATTGACCCCTTAACGATTGCCACAGGAGTTTGTTTTAATGTAACCGCTTTTGAGAATATTCGTTTCAAAGTTAGATATTCCACATTTCTCCAATGTCCCAGACATGCAGGTTTCTGTATCAGTTTGAGAAGGAGTGTCCATAACATTGTTACTTTTTATAAGGCAATGGACTTGAATTTGGCTGTTAATAACCCCAACTGATTCAGATGTACAACCCCAACTGATTCAGATGTACAACCCCAACTGATTCAGATGTACAACCCCAACTGATTCAGATGTACAACCCCAACTGATTCAGATGTACCTCAAAATCAGTCACTTCAGTTTGCTGAGCACATTCAGAATAGAGCTTCTTCAAACTACATGTAATGTCAGCATGTTGTTACATTTGTATTTCCATAGAATTAAGTTTAACAACAGGTTCTTGATCATTTTCTTGTTCTGGTGTGACTTTCTCCATGTTGAGATTTTGTCACCTGGTAATATCTGACTTCAGCAACGTGGATGTGCAGCATATTTTTCACAAATTCTATATTCTCCCCACCCAATCTTTGCTAATATTGCTTCCTCATATTGTCTTTTGACTATATGTGGGTGACCACCTCAGTGGGGTTTAAGTGGTTCCTTGTAAGTTCTCATTTGATCACACTATTCATGCACTTTTTAGCATTTTGGTTGTCCAGTCATTGCTCTTACATACATTATCAATAATTGATTAATTAGTTCACTTTTATATGTAATAAAATACTGGTAAAATTCCTTTCCATTTGGGTGGCGATCACACCACTAGTCTTTTAATGAGTCTAACATCTGGTCAAATGCATCTTCACTCATACAGTCAACTAGGCCTGCTCGTTTTGATTGTCCTATTTGAATGCCAAAAATATCTTCCATGAAAGTGTTTGATTCATTTGCGCCTATGTTAAGATAAAAAAGTTTTTTTCTTTTACATTGTCTTTCATGCCAGAAAATGTTTTTCAACAACATTTTATTGTATATCAATTTCAGGACATTTAATACAATGTAGTTCAAGTTGTACCCAAGAAGCATAGTGTGTCCTGTAGCTGTCTGCTGATCAATGTCTTTATGTACTCTGTGTTGTGTTCTCTATATTTTTAGTTAAGACCAAAGTCAAATTTTACAATACTGAATCTTTATTTCAATCTGTTTATATATTAATGTCCTGCCATAGGAGTATTTTACTTTTTAGCTCACCTGAGCCGTTAGGCTCACAAGGTGAGCTTATAGGATGGCCATGATCCGGCGTCCGTCCGTCGTCCGTCCGTCCGTCCGTCCACAATTTCAAAGATCTTCTTCTCTGAAACCGCTTGGCCAACCAAAGCCAAATTTTATATGAAGCATCTATAGGAAGGGGGAACCAATGTGTATATAAGAAATCCAGGTCACATGACCAAGATGGCCGCCATGCCCATATATGGTAAAAACCCTTCAAAAATCTTCTTCTCCAGAACCGGTTGACTGATTTCAACGAAACTTGGCATGAAGCATTGATGGCTCAAGCATTACAATGTGTATATAAATCATGACCCTGTGATGACCTTGACCTATTTTACGGCAAGGTCAACATAGGTCGCCAATGCATTTGAATGGGGAAAACTTTTTAAATGTCATTTAAAGTGAAAGTCTTGCAGGAAATGGGCAGTAGGACTGAATATTAATGATTCTGAAAAAAATTGGACCCCAGGGGCTCATATGCCCCCACCCCGGGGCAATATACATGTATATTACCATAATATTCAAACATCATCTCCTCTGAAACCGCTTGGCCAATCAAAGCCAAATTTTATGTGAAGTATCAATAGGAAGGGGTAATCAGTGTGTATATAAATAATCCAGGTCACATGACCAAGATGGCCGCAATGCCCATATATGGTAAAAACCCTTCAAAAATCTTCTTCTCCAGAACGGGTGGATCGATTTCAAAGAAACTTGGCATGAAGCATCAATGGCTCAAGTACTACAATGTGTATATAAATCATGACCCTGTGATGACCTTGACCTTTTTTTACGGCAAGGTCAACATAGGTCGCCAATGCATTTGAATAGGGAAAACTTTTAAAATGTCATTTAAAGTGAAAGTCTTGCAGGAAATGGGCAGTAGGACTGAATATTAATGATTCTGAAAAAAATGGACCCCAGGGGCTCATGTGCCCCCCACCCCAGGGCAATATACATGTATATTACCATAATATTCAAACATCTTCTCCTCTGAAACCGCTTGGCGAATCAAAGCCAAATTTTATGTGAAGCATCTATGGAATGGGGGAATTAATGTATGTATAAATTATCTAGTTCACAGGACCAAGATGGCTGCCATGCCCATATAAGGTAAAAACCCTTCAAAAATTTTCTTCTCCGAATCTGGTGGACCGATTTCAAAGAAACTTGGCATGAAGCACCAATGGCTGAAGTACTACAATGTGTATATAAATTATGACCCTGTGGTGACCTTGACCTATTTTAAGACAAGGTCAACATAGGTCGCCAATGCATTGGAATTGGGAAAACTTTTAAAAAGTCATTTGAGGTGAAAATCTTGCAGGAAATGGGTAGTAGGACTAAATATTAATGATTCTGAAAAAAAAAATGGACCTAAGGGCTCATATGCCCACACCCAGAGGCAATATACATGTATATTACCATAATATTCAAACATCTTCTCCTCTAAAACCACTTGGCCAATTGAAGCCAAATTTTATGTGAAGCATCTATAGGATGGGGGAACCAATGTATATATTAATAATCTAGGTCACATGACCAAGATGGCCGCCATGCCCATATATGGTAAAAACCCTTCAAATATCTTCTTCTCTGAAACCAATAGATTGACTTCAATGAAACTTGGCGTGAAGCATCCATGGCTATAGTACTACAATGTATATATAAATCATGACCCTGTGATGACCTTGACCTAGTTTATGGCAAGGTCAACATGGGTTGCCCATGCATTTGAATGGGAAAAACTGTTAAAATGTCATTTGAAGGGAAAAGCCAGCAAGAAATTGGCAAATGGACAGAATATTGATTATTCTGAAAAAAGAAAACGGCCCAAGGGCTTCATCTGCCCCTGCACTGGGGTTAAATACCATAATATTCAAACATGTTTATTGGTATATGCAGCAGACTCAGGTGAGCGTTTACAGGACCATTGGTCCTCTGGTTTACAGTGCAACATTTGTCTTTTAAAAGAATTTGGAGTCTTAGTCGAAATACTGACCAAAACTCTGAACAGAAACACAACTCAAAACTGTACTGTCTGACACTTACTTAACTTTCGAAAAACTGTCCGAAAAATCAGCGCCTTCCCGTATTTATGGGTATATTGAGATTGCATCAGCTTATCCAGAACCTTCTAGAAGGAATCATTACTCATAAACCTATGACAAATGTGGCTATTTACACCAGTCTTCATAATAAAACCGTTATCGATGGAATAAATCAACACCCTTATACATTAATAGCATATTGTCAAATCCTTAAGAAACATTTAAAGTGACAAAGTGATTTATTGTAACTCACAAAAGATGGTTATTAAAACATTAACGACCCTCTTTCACTGTAAAGTAATTAATGGAATATTTCACAGAACATTAACAGCAGGTAATTCACATTCTCTTGAAATTAATTATGACAACATATGCAAAGCCAAATATTAACAGCAGAATGGAGAGCTGCATCTTTGTTGTGGAACCGTTCGTCCTTATAACAAATGTCCCACTTTCAGAAAGTTGATTTAAAGTCTTGATTTTCTTGCACTTTTTGCACACATGTCTTGGGAAAAACCCAATCTTGGTCATGGCACCAAAAATTGTCCATTGAAGCGTAGCGTGTTCTGTAGCTGTCTGCTGATCAGTGTCTTTACTGTACTGGCATTGTGTTTTCCTTATTTTTGGTGGTTAAGTGAAGACCAAAGTCAAGTTTTACAATACTGAACCTTTATTTAAATCTGCTTATTTTATTTTATTAATTTCCTGCGGCAGGAGTATTTTACTTTTACAGTGCCACTTAAGATTTTATACATTTAGAATTTGGAACGTTTTAGCCGAAATAGTGACAGAAACTTTGAACCAAAACTCAAATCAAAACTATACTTTTCAAAATTAGCTTGACTTTTTGAAAACTGTCCGAATAATTAGCGCTTTCCCATATATATAGTCATAGGGAGATTGCATCAGCTTATCCAGAACCTTCTAGAAGGAATCATTACTTATAAACCTATGACAAATGTGGCTATTTACACCAATCTACAAATTAATAAAACCGTTATCAATGGAATAAATCAACACCCTTATGTATACATTAAGAGCATATTGTCAAATCCCTAAGAAACATTTTAAGTGACAATAAAGTGATTTATCGTAACTCACAAAAGAGTAAACATTAATATTAAGATATCAACCCCCCTCTGTCACTGAAAGTAATTAATGGAATATTTCACAGAACATTAACACTTGGAAGTCGTTAAGAAAGCAATAACTCAATTAACATATTTTTATGGTGACAAGTCAATTGCATGTACCGTGTATTGGCTTTTCTCTAAAATGTAAACTTAACACCCATACGGGTGCTAATGCGAATAACATTTGTATACAATTTAGAATGTTTTAAGAGTAAAAGTAATTTGACAATGCCAAAGAAATGGCATATGAGCCCCAGTGTAAAGCATTACGGTACACACAATTCCTCCGGTGTCTTTCCCTTGTTCTATCTATACATCTTCAATAAGTTATATCTTTATAATAAAAATAAAAACTATAAATAAACTTTGACCAAGGTAAGTTCAGCTTAGTTGTCTTTTATTACTTGCATTTCATCTATCCTCTGGTTTTGCTGGTCAATTACGGCTTGATATTCTCCAAGGGTGTTGTCTATGTTGGCTTTTATATCTTTGAACTCATCTTTTAAGCCAGAAATGCTTTCTATAGTGGCATTGATAGTTGTTGCATATTCCAACATCATCAGCCCTGATTTTATTATCTTTTCTAAAAGTGATATTGAGAGTTGTTGTATATTCCAGCATCTTTTTCCATGGCAGTATTCTTTTTTTTTCTCATGTTTTCTGCATCATTATCTCTGTTTTTATAGTTTTTTCTAGAAGTTTCTCTTCCCGTATTGAGAGTTGTTATATATTCCAACATCATCAACTCTGTTTTTATTGTCTTCTCCAATAGTATGTCTTCCCAGTTAAATCTGAAATGAGATCAAAGTTCGCTTTTTAGGGTATGTAACACATTTGCTAATCTTCCATTTGCAGTCCTTGAGGTCCTTTGAATAAAGTACACTATATACAAATGAAAATTGTCCTGTCAAATGCTAGATAATAGTAGGTTACATACTTCCTGACAATTATGGTATGTTTTACTGACTCTATCACCATATGTCCCACATTAAATGTCTTTGGTTGAATCAGTGATATACCCATTTATTGCTTTATTCCATACTCTCTTGTAAGGACTTTTAGTTATTGTTGCCCAAGAACAGCATCAGTTGATTTTACATTGACCATGTGTGGCACTTTACTGTTTGAACTATTTGCAATATAATATGATTCCAACTTTGGGATTGACACCTTTACGATTGCCACAGGAGTTTGTTTTAATGTAACCACTTTTGAGAATATTCCTTTCAAAGTTAGATGTTCCACATTTCTCCAATGTCACAGTCATGCAGGTTTCTGTATCAGTTTGAGAAGGAGTGTCTATAACATTGTTACTTTTTATAAGGCAATGTACTTGAATTTGGCTGTTGATAACCCCAACTGATTCAGATGTACAACCCCAACTGATTCAGATGTACAACCCCAACTGATTCAGATGTACAACCCCAACTGATTCAGATGTACAACCCCAACTGATTCAGATGTACCTCAAAATCAGTCACTTCAGTTTGCTGAGCACATTCAGAATAGAGCTTCTTCAAACTACATGTAATGTCAGCATGTTGTTACATTTGTATTTCCATAGAATTAAGTTTAACAACAGGTTCTTGATCATTTTCTTGTTCTGGTGTGACTTTCTCCATGTTGAGATTTTGTCACCTGGTAATATCTGACTTCAGCAACGTGGATGAGCTGCATATTTTTCACAAATTCTATGTTCTCCCCGCCCAATCTTTGCTGATATTGCTTCGTCATATTGTCTATATGTTCTATGTGGAAGACCACCTCAGTGGGGTTTAAGCAGTTCCTTGTAAGTTCTCATTTGATCACACTATTCATGCACTTTTTAGCATTTTGGTTGTCCAGTCATTGCTCTTACATACATTATCAATAATTGATTAATTAGTTCACTTTTATATGTATTAAAATATGGGTAAAATTCCTCTCCATTTGGGTGGCGATTACACCACTCATCTTTTAATGAGTCTAACATCTGGTCAAATGCATCTTCACTCATACAGTCAACTAGGCCTGCTCGTTTTGATTGTCCTATTTGAATACTCAAAAATATCTTCCATGAAAGTCTTTGATTCATTTGCGCCTATGTGAAGATTAAAGAGAAACATTTAAAGTGACAATAAAGCGATTTTTATCAAATGTTAATGTTAGTATTCAGTTTTATCTAGTTATATATCCTAAAGCAAAGTGAGCTTTTCAGAAGATTTCTTGGCTCTATAATAGAGTTCTTTATGTGGCTTAAGTGTTAATTATAGGCTCCTTTAATGAGTGGATTTTTAGTGTGAATGTTCCTTTGTATAGAAATAAGTCCATGGCAGCTTCTAAAAGTGACAACAATTTTAATTTGTGGCATATGCATTTCTTGGAAGTGTCAATTGTTCTGAGACAATTTTTCAAACTGGAGTTCAGTAAATAATATGATATGTTTAACCACCTTATAATTATTACAACTAGTATTCACCTATAAACATGATGAATGTATTAACTATTAAGTGTCAACTTTAACCATTGTTCATGTCCCATGTTCCATTTAATTAGTATTTTTCAGCTTAGTTGGAAAAGCATTGGTTCTAACTGAACATCGTTTCTTTGTCCACAGGTGAAGTCTTCACTTTCCGGCTACATACATGTTGTCTGGCTATCACCACCTGTCGACCAATGGCTCGCCAATTTTTGCTTTACTCTCTCTTCCGCAAAGTCTTGTTAGGCAATGCAACCATTTCTGGCCCCCCTTTTCTTATGTTTACAGCAGAAACATACAAGAGATATTATGACAAGCAAAAGTGACAAGCTAATTATTATGTGAACCCAAGTTGGCAATGACTGAGTGTTTACCCTAACTTTGTTCAAACCCTTTAATGTCTGAATAAAATTGCTCATAGGAATTTCCTCAATAGCTTGCAAACCTTTTAGTGATTCAAGTTTAGTATAGACTGGTAGGGCCTCATGAAACTGTTCCCAAATAGGAAATTTCCCTCGATTTGGTACGGCTAATAATTTATTCAATGGGTTTAGACAAAACCCCTGGGATTAACGCGCTGCGTGACTTTAACCCTTATGCCCTGTAACTGGAGTAGCCCTGAAGAACACAAACAAAGGTATTGCTCAATGAAAATACTTCTTGGTGTTTCACGAAAAGTATCATGTGTCGGCCCATCATAATGATCAATCACAGTATCAGTTATATTTGCAGCCAAATCAATATCTGCCCTGATTCACGACAAATAGTATCTAAATGCCGAATGGACTGAAATCTCACATGAATGTGACTAACCACCTAGCCCTTGTTGCTGTAAGCTCATTTACTTTATTGTAAACCACTATGACCCCATATGCAAAGCCAAACATTAACAGCATAATTGAGAGCTGCATCTTTGTTGTGGAACCGTCCATCCTTGTAATGAATGTCCCACTTTTTCAGTACGTTGTTTTAAAGTCTTGATTTTCTTGCACTTTTTGCACAAATGTCTTGGGGGAAAAACCCAATTCTGGTCACAGCACCAAAAATTGTCCATTGAAGTGTAGCGTGTTCTGTAGCTGTCTGCTGATCAATGTCTTTACTTTACTCCCCATTGTTTTTTCTTATCTTTGGTGGTTAAGTGCAGACCAAAGTCAAATTTTACAATACTGAATCTTTATTTAAACCTGTTTATTTATTAATGTCCTGGCACAGGAGTATTTTACTTTTACAGTGCCACATTTGTCTTAAGATTTTAAACATTTAGAATTTATAGCCTTTTAGCGGAAATAGTGACTGAAACTTTGAACCAAAACTCAACTCAAAACTATACTGTCCGAAACTAACTTGACTTTTTGAAAATTGTCCGAATAAGCAGTGCTTTCCCGTATATATAGTCATAGGGAGATTGCATCAGCTTATCCAGAACCTTCTAGAAGGAATCATTACTCATAAACCTGAGTCACCTTAGACAAATGTGGCCATTAACACCAGTCTACATAATAAAACTGTTATCAATGGAATAAATCAATACCCTTATACATTAAGAGCATTTCGTCAAATCCCTAAGAAACATTTAAAGTGACAATACAGTGATTTATTGTAACTCTCAAAAGATGGTTATTAAAACATTAATATTTCGATGTCAACGCCCCTCTGTCACTGTAAAGTAATTAATGGAATATTTCACAGAACATTAACACTTGGAAGTCGTTAAGAAAGCAATAACTCAATTAACATACATTTTAAGGTGACAAGTCAATTATTGGCTTTTCTCTGAAATGGAAACTTAACACCATACGGGTGTTAATGCTAATATCATTTGTATACAATTTAGAATATTCTAGAGTAAAAGTAATTTGACAATGCTAAGGAAATGGCATAAATGAGCCCCAGTGTAAAGCATTATGGTACACACAATCCCTCATATATAATCCATGTGGTGTCTTTCCCATGTTCTATCTATACATCTCCAATAAGTTTTTCTTTATAATAAAAATAAAAACTATAAATAAACTTTGACCAAGGTCACTTCAGCTTAGTTGTCTTTTATTACTTGCATTTCATCTATCCTCTGGTTTTGCTGGTCAATAACGGCTCGATATTCTCCAAGGGTTTTGTCTATGTTGGCTTTTATATCTTTGAACTCATCTTTTAAGCCAGCAATGCTTTCTATAGCGGCATTGAGAGTTGTTGCATATTCCAACATTATCAGCCCTGTTTTTATTATCTTTTCTAAAAGTGATATGAGAGTTGTTGTATATTCCAGCATCTTTTTCCATGGTGGTACAAATGTATTCTTTTTTTTCTCATGTTTTCTGCATCATTAGCTCTGTTTTTATAGTTTTTTTATGCCCCCAACTTTGAAAAAGTTGGAAGGGCATATTGCTTTTGGCTTGTCTATATGTCTGTCTGTGCGTGTGTGAGTGGGTGCGTCTGTTAGTCCCTTTTTTTAAACTTCTGAATGGTGCATGATAGGGATTTGAAATTTGATGTGTGTATTCCTCATGAAAAAATAGTTGACCCGTATTTTTTTTCTTGTCCGAGTTATGCCCCTTTTCTGAGTTATTTCCCTTTGAAAACAAAATTTGAAAATCTTGTGTGCAAGATATCTCAAAACGTATTTGAGCTAGAGCCTTCATATTTGGTATACTGGTTGGGGCTGAGGAGTAGATGACCTGATTAACTTTTGAGAACTTTCCGTCAAATTTTGACAAAAATACAGAATTTTTAAATTTTGATTGATTTTTCCACTTTTCAGTGAAATTTGAAACTTTTGAATGGTGAATGCTAGGGTTTTGAAATTTCATATACAGATTCCTCATGAAAAAATAGTTGACCCATAGTTTTTTCATGTCCAAGTTATGCCCCTTTACTGAGTTATATCCCTTTGAAAACAAAATTTGAAAATCTTGTGTGCAAGATATCTCAAAAAGTATTTGAGCTAGAGCCTTCATATTTGGTATACTGGTTGGGGCTGAGGAGTAGATGACATGATTAACTTTTGAGAACTTTCTGTCAAATTTTGGCAAAAATACAGAATTTTGAAATTTTGATTAATTTTTGCACTTTTCGGTGAAACATGAAACTTTTGAACGGTGAATGTTAGGGTTTTGAAATTTCATATACAGGTTCCTCATGGCGTACACATGTCTTATTGTTTTGGACCCCGAGATACCTTTCACTCTGCCTGAGATGAAAGGCATCTCGGGTACAGATGGTGCAAATTACAAAGTAATAAAATAATTAACTCCCCCAGTGCTACTGTGGCCATTATGCAAATTTTGCTATAGTTATCTTGTGATTAATTATCTGTTGATAATTGATATATCTGTATAAAAATCAGAATATTTAATTTTACATTTTAGACGAAAACAAAGTAACAATTCATAATTATCAGAATCTTATGAATAAAATTGCATTTTCAACCCGTTTTCTACATGAAATATTAACGATTTTGTACATTGATAAAAATATTTTTTATCTGACATGATCAGCTAATTACACGCCCCATGCAGTGAGCTGCTGCATCAGCAACACTTTATTGCCCAGTTTTATAGTTGAAACCATATGCCAACTTCATGGTTCAGGGAAGAAAAAATGCACAGAAATTTTATAAGAGATGTGTACGCTATGCTTATGAAAATATAGTTGACCCGTATTTTTGTTTACATTTAAGTTATGTGCCTTTTTGGAGTTATGCCCCTTTTAAAACAAAATTTGAATATCTTGTGTGCAAGATATCTCAAAAAGTATTTAAGCTAGAGCCTTCATATTTGGTACACTGGTTGGGGCAGAGAAGAAGATTACCTGGTTACATTTTGAAGACTTTATGTCAAATTTTGACAAAATTACTCCATTTTGAAATTTTTACTCCATTTCTAATTTATCTGAAAAAGCTTACATTCTGTTTCTGGATCAATGTCAAAACAGAGGCTTCAGGAAATAAAATTTCACTTCATTCAAATGAAATAAATGAATCATACAAGCTGCCAGTTTAGGGACAAGCATACAGTTGGGGGCATAGTGTTTTACAAACACGCATTTCTAGTTCTAGAAGTTTCTCTTCCTGTATTGAGAGTTGTTATATATTCCAACATCATCAGCTCTGTTTTTATTGTCTTCTCCAATAGTATGTCTTCCCAGTTAAAACTGAAATGAGATCAATAGTTCGCTTTTTAGGGTATGTAACACATTTGCTAATCTTCCATGTGCAGCCCTTGAGGTCCTTTGATTAAACTACACATTATACAAGTGAAAATTGTCCTGTCAAATGCTAGATAATAGTAGGTTACATACTTCCTGACAATTATGGTATGTTTTACCGACTCTATCTCCATATTTCCCACATTAAATGTCTTTGGTTGAAGTAGTGATATACCCATTTATTGCTTTAATTCCATACTCTCTTGTAAGGACTTTTAGTCATTGCTGCTCAAGAACAGCATCAGTTGATTTTACATTGACCATGTTAGGCACTTTACTGTTTGAACTATTTGCAATATAATATGATTCCAACTTGGGGATTGACACCTTTATGATTGCCACAGGAGTTTGTTTTAAGGTAACCGCTTTTGAGAATATTCCTTTCAAAGTTAGATATTCCACATTTCTCGAATGTTGCAGACATGCAGGTTTCTGTATCAGTTTGAGGAGGAGTGTCGATAACATTGTTACTTTTTATAAGGCAATGGTGTTGCGTAGTCTGGTCATTGTCCTTCGCGTTGTGTTTTGTATTTGATGGTGATGAACAAATAAAGTAACTCTTGTAGAAATTTCCATTATGTTTATTTGTCTCTTTAATCCTGCCACAGGAGTCCCAGCTTTAGAATTTAGAAGTTTATAACATTTTAGAATTTATAACACGACACAAAAGAGCCTAAAAAGCATAAGCCAAAAGAATCAAAACCCAAAACTGATCTCCAGAGATGTAACATCTCTCTATATACCCACTCACACCGAGTGTTACTGTTAAAAGAAATGAGATCATTATATTGTTACTATTTTAACACATTCATACCATATTAGGAAATCACATGGCCTCCCACCTGCGAAATGATTATGCAAAATCAAATTACCTACTTTGCATCTTTGATGTTTTTACGAGAAATATGATCCAAAAATGGCAATGAGCATTCTAAAAGAAATATCTAGTTTCTGATTTATAGTTATAAAATGTGACAAAAATATTTAAATCAACGAACTTTCTCACAGGTGTAAAATATAAGGTAACAATACTATCAAAGATTTAAATTACTTTGGGTATCAATTTACAACAACAAGATAATAAATCTAGTTAAATGTTATTCAGTCATGAGAAAGCAAAATATCAAAGAAACTTATGCATAAACAATTACGCTACAAACGCCCCCCCAACTAAAGGAAATTTTCTTAGATTTTTAACCGTTAAATTCTTTCCCCAAACAAATATGCCATGTCTTTTCCTAACCACTCATAAAATGATTAAACAATAACATTATATACATTAATGTCACTAAATGTACACTTTAAAAATAACTGTACAAAATCAAACACATGATTTCCTAAAGGACACAAGCCTGTAATTAAATTTAACAATTAAAATCCTTATGTCCTGTAATTTAATTTAAAACAATGTAAAGAAAATAATCTTTAAAAACATTTATTTATGAAAACACTCAGCCACACACTCATTATCTCAATATATTAATTTCCTCCTGTGGCAACAAAACATCTAAGTATTCCATATTGCTAAAATATTTATCCATTTAATCAAAACACAAAAACACAGTTCAGTAATTAAAAACACAGTTCAGTAAATATAATAGTCACTGCCCCATCCTCAGCCATAGTCAATGTCCCATCCTTAGCCAATCCACTACCATTGCCAGTCAATACACGCTATTATTGTTTGTAAAAATTCTGCATCAGTTCCACGTCATCAGGTTGTTCCTCGACTATGTTCTCCTCCCCGTCGCTATTACTCTTTCTATCAACGAAGCCCCCCTTGATATCAATTAGGACTACATCATAATCCTCATCTTGGAAAGATTGGAATTTGTCCCAAAGATCTTTATGCCAGGTCACCTTTGCAATGATATTGTCCAGCTTAAAATTTCCTTTGTCTTGTAACTTTTAAATTCCTAATATATGCCGTCAAATGTCACTAATCGTGAGATATGTTGAATTATACAAGTGAAAATTGTCCTGTCAAATGCTAGATAATAGTAGGTTACATACTTCCTGACAATTATGGTATGTTTTACCGACTCTATCTCCATATTTCCCACATTAAATGTCTTTGGTTGAATCAGTGATATACCCATTTATTGCTTTAATTCCATACTCTCTTGTAAGGACTTTTAGTCATTGCTGCCCAAGAACAGCATCAGTTGATTTTACATTGACCATGTTAGGCACTTGACTGTTTGAACTATTTGCAATATAATATGATTCCAACTTTGGGATTGACACCTTTACGATTGCCACAGGAGTTTGTTTTAATGTAACCGCTTTTGAGAATATTCCTTTCAAAGTTAGATATTCCACATTTCTCGAATGTTGCAGACATGTAGGTTTCTGTATCAGTTTGAGGAGGAGTGTCGATAACATTGTTACTTTTTATAAGGCAATGGTGTTGCTATTCTGGTCATTGTCCTTCGCGTTGTGTTTTGTATTTGATGGTGATGAACAAATAAAGTAACTCTTGTAGAAATTTCCAATATGTTTATTTGTCTCTTTAATCCTGCCACAGGAGTCCCAGCTTTAGAATTTAGAAGTTTATAACATTTTAGAATTTATAACACGACACAAAAGAGCCTAAAAAGCATAAGCCAAAAGAATCAAAACCCAAAACTGATCTCCAGAGATGTAACATCTCTCTATATACCCACTCACACCGAGTGTTACTATTAAAAGAAATGAGATCATTATATTGTTACTATTTTAACACATTCATACCATATTAGGAAATCACATGGCCTCCCACCTGCGAAATGATTATGCAAAATCAAATTACCTGCTTTGCATCTTTGATGTTTTTACGAGAAATATGATCCAAAAATGGCAATGAGCATTCTAAAAGAAATAGCTAGTTTCTGATTTATAGTTATAAAATGTGACAAAAATATTTAAATCAACGAACTTTCTCACAGGTGTAAAATATAAGGTAACAATACTATCAAAGATTTAAATTACTTTGGGTATCAATTTACAACAACAAGATAATAAATCTAGTTACATGTTATTCAGTCATGAGAAAGCAAAATATCAAAGAAACTTATGCATAAACAATTACGCTACAAACGCCCCCCAACTAAAGGAAATTTTCTTAGATTTAATTGAAAGAAATATTAACCCTTAAATTCTTTCCCCAAACAAATATGCCTTGTCTTTTCCTAACCACTCATACAATAATTAAACAATAACATTATATACATTAATGTCACTAAATGTACACTTTAAAGATAACTGTACAAAATCAAACACATGATTTCCTAAAGGACACAAGCCTGTAATTAAATATCCTTATGTCCTGTAATTTAATTTAAAACAGTGTAAAGAAAATAATCTTTAAAAACATTTATTTATGAAAACACACAGCCACACACTCATTACCTCAATATATTAATTTCCTCCTGTGGCAACAAAACATTTAAGTATTCCATATTGCTAAAATATTTATCCATTTAATCAAATTTTAACACAAAAACACAGTTCAGTAATTAAAAACACAGTTCAGTAAATATAATAGTCACTGTCCCATCCTCAGCCATAGTCAATGTCCCATCCTTAGCCAATCCACTACCATTGCCAGTCAATACACGCTATTATTGTTTGTAAAAATTCTGCATCAGTTCCACGTCATCAGGTTGTTCCTCGACTATGTTCTCCTCCCCGTCGCTATTACTCTTTCTGACAACAAAGCCCCCCTTGATATCAATTAGGACTACGTCATAATCCTCATCTTGGAAAGATTGGAATTTGTCCCAAAGATCTTTATGCCAGGTCACCTTTGCAATGATATTGTCCAGCTTAAAATTTCCTTTGTCTTGTAACTTTTAAATTCCTAATATATGCCGTCAAATGTCACTAATCGTAACAATTAAAATCCTTATGTCCTGTAATTTAATTTAAAACAGTGTAAAGAAAATAATCTTTAAAACATTTATCTATGAAAACACTCAGCCACACACTCATTACCTCAATATATTAATTTCCTCCTGTGGCAACAAAACATCTAAGTATTCCATATTGCTAAAATATTTATCCATTTAATCAAAACACAAAAACACAGTTCAGTAATTAAAAACACAGTTCAGTAAATATAATAGTCACTGTCCCATCCTCAGCCATAGTCAATGTCCCATCCTTAGCCAATCCACTACCATTGCCAGTCAATACACGCTATTATCGTTTGTAAAAATTCTGCATCAGTTCCACGTCATCAGGTTGTTCATCGACTATGTTCTCCCCGTCGCTATTACTCTTTCTGACAACAAAGCCCCCCTTGATAACAATTAGGACTACGTCATCATCCTCATCTTGGAAAGATTGGAATTTGTCCCAAAGATCTTTATTCCAGGTCACCTTTGCAATGATATCGTCCAGCTTAAAATTTCCTTTGTCTTGTAACTAATATATGCCGTCAAATGTCTCTAATCGTGAGATATGTTGAATTGCCCTCCTTGAAGTTAATATTGTTTTCCGAATTTTCCATTTTTGTTTAGTCCAAATGTTGCCGAAATAGTGTTTATCTTGACTCTGAAACTTTGTTTTTGTTGTTTACTTTCAATTAACATTTTTATTAGTTTCTGTGTAATTCAATCCCTTTTAATGGCTCTTTTTTATGTAAATTTCGTAATCGATATTAGTCCCAATCTGGTTCTCCTTACTTATCTATTCAGTATTCATGGTGATTGTTGTACATGTAAGAATTAGTTTCTTTACCACTTTTAGTAACGTTTTTGTAAAAAGTAATAGACATAGTCCAACACAGGAAAAAGATATCTTATTCAGTCGTCTTCAGGGAACTGGTGATGAACTTTTTGAATGAATTGGGCTGGGATTCTACTGGTTCTAATTGTTCGCAAGAAAGGGATTTCTCACTAGCAATGTAGACTTTGCCAGACCTTCATCGTCTCTTGCAGACCGTCGGCGCTTGGTAGGCTTGCCATTGTTTGTGCTCTCTGCTACCTCACAAAAATCCGCACAGCTACGCAAACATGCTCTTTTTGGGGACCATTGTCGTTTATTGAAACAGACCTTACGAATCAAGTACAAGATTACTACTAGAACAAGTATGCTTCCCAGGGATATCAAAATGTAAACCCAGATAGGCCAAGAGGTATCTTTCACCTCTACGCGTTTCAATCCCCTTAACTGTAATAGCAAACGGTCCATTGGGATATGCTCAATGCTTTTTAGGTTTTCAGGTAAGTTTATTTCAGTGAAATTTGGAAGTGCATGAACAAAGTTATCCCAAATTTATACGAAATTTTGTTTTGTTTCGAAGCTCAAGTAAATTACGTAGCGGGTCAGGCATAGAATATCGCTCTTCAAACTCATAATATGGTGGTAAATTGAAATAGTCGTTTGCTGCATGACACCCACTTTGAAGGCTTATGACATCTACAAATGTAGTCATCCTTTGAATACTTTGTGTCTTCGGAGACTTACGACCATTAGACGCAAGGCACACTATTGAAAATTTTAGAGGTGCTTTTGCGTTTACAAGCCAGTGACCTGAAGCAATATAGGTCGCAGCTGGAAGTATTGCATTCAGTTCAACGATTTTCTGACAATACTTGTCAACCTTACTGTTGTCTTTAAAGAACAATGCCAGTATGCAAAGATTATGCATGTTTACAGGTAGGACAGCATTTTTAGGACTGCAATATTTTATGGCTGTGTTTCCGCACGTCTGCTTTTCATCTGCAGTCAAGAGCGCATATTGTCTCCTATCCTTTTCTATCAGAAGCCCAGGATACTCTATACTGTATTTAGCAACCATGTCAGGCAGTCCAGAGTTTTTACTTAAATCGTGCAAAGGAGCAGGTACACTAAATGCTTTAAAAACGTCAAATTCACCATTATAGTCTAAAAGTGGAATACTGATCAGTACTAAAATTTTATCACCATCTAAAATTGTCGTACAAGTTAATGTTCGGTAAAAATACCAAATATTTATTTCTGAGTCCTCTGGAAGTTTCAAAGAAGAAGGCAATCTTGTTTTGATTTGAGTCAATAACAATTTCAAAGCTTGAGGAATAATTGTACTCGGACTTAAATGATCCAAAGACAACATATTGAGCTCCAAGCGTAAGTTTTCTAGATAAAGTACTGCCTGTTGGATTGCATCTTTGATACCACTCAATATCAAATCCATTTGAGAGTATATGTTTACAAACATTTCAATATGTTCAAACCGTTGCTGTACCGCTTCTGTCAATTTTCTTAATCGTGCATCGAAAAGATTCATACATTTAACCAAATCTATGATTGCATCACGGTTTTGTGCAATTTGAACCCGAGAAACATTAAGTATAGTGATTTGTTCATCCAAGATATGTATTATATCTTGCTGATTTTGTGACAACTCATTAATGCCTCTTTTGACGTCATCTAATTCAGATTCTGAAATTGTTCCGAACATGAAAGACATTATACGGCCAATCACTGGAATACCACTTCTACGTGTCCTTGACCCTAATAACTTATAACTAGTGTAGCTCTGGATTATACCCTCCAAAGTTTTATCAAGATAATTGATTTCTTATTTCAGATTCAAAAGAGTATTATGAAAACTATCTTGCTTTGAACCATCATAATGCTCTATGATTGCATCCGTAATATTTGCAACATTATCTATGTCTGCAGAAACATGAGCCACCAATTATTTTAAGGGACTCAAATCTTGAACAAAAGTTACAAGCCATCTTGCTCTTGTATTAGTTATCTCATTTGCTTTATGAAAAATTGCATTTTCATGTATTATGACCCCCTATGCATAGCCAACCATAATCAGTGAAATGGAGAGACACAACTTATTTGTCATTTTCGTCTGCCCTGCAAAGAAACAGTTTATGTCTTATTCATAAACACTATTTACATGATAGGACTTTCCATCCATATCAACTTGAACTAAAAACCGAAACAAAAATGTTTCTGTTGTATGTGCTGTTAATACTAAAACAATCCAAAATATACTGAGAGTTACATTATTTAATCTTGACAATGGCTGACATCTATCAACTCCAAGGTGATCATGACGTTACGTCGTTATGACGTTATGACATCACAATAATGCAAAGGGAGGTTATCTTGATTGCATGAGTTAAATCCCTTAGCTAGAACATTAGCATTAATAATATTTTCTTTTTTTTTTTGTTTTTGTTTTTGTTGTCAGATCTAATTAGATGCATCTAAGATCTAAAAGAATTTAGAAGAAAATAAAAACTGGATGTGGCATTCAAAGTAAATTTACGAAATTCTGAATAAAATTAAAATAAGGAAAAAAAAAACAACAAACAAACAGGAATTACACTTAAGCCATTGCACTGTAGAAAGTACTCTTTTATCATTTTTGAGATCTCCAACCCATGCATTATTTTGTACTGTTCACTTAAATTCAATGTATATAACAATTATAGCAACTGAACTGCAAAGTTATGTTTGAACTTATCTAATAGCAGATTATATATCCATTACAAAATGATATTGCCATTGTCATTTATGTTCAATTTGCTCATATTTTCCCAACTGTCCGGGCAATCTGGCAACAGGTGTCGGAATGAACCACACGAGTTGCATGTCAGGGTTTTACCATCTGCACCAGCTGGATTCATCTTTTTCATTCTTGGCTATGAGTTTGGACTTCTCTGTGCAGCTCAAGTGTCCGTTCGATTATGATAGGGTCCCGATCTGCCACCTCGTTTGTTGTAGTGATATCCAGCAGCCAGAACTGTTTCCTCATTATCTGCTATGTAGGCTGGTTCCACTTTGATACTCAGCTTCTCGCTAGTAACTGGTTCACCCCCCTTGAATTTCTTCAAAGACGCCTTTGCTTCCTCATATAAACCATGCTTGTTGTCAAAGTTCATACCTGTGAGTACCAACAATTTTTCCTCCCTTGAAATATTTGCTTTCTTCAGCAACTTAAAAGCCAAAATCTCTGGGGGTAGTGACATCTGCTTCTTTGCCACCTTTCTGTACTTGCAATCAAATGTGGCAATATACTCTTGAATTGACCCGCCCTCTTTTCTTCTATAGTCATCAAAGTCTTCAAATTTTTCGAGACTATCAGCTAGATCATCTTTAGCTAAATGTTTATCCATAAAGGTTATTAGAATGTTCCAACCATCTTCACTTTTGAGATCATCCAGTGATATCTGATCAAACACTTTATCTTTTATTTGACTCTCATCTTCCTCTGGCAGAGACAAAGCTACCGCTATACCCTGTTTGGTTTTGCTTAATTCAGTTATCTCTCTCCATGCTAATATTTCTTGCTTAAAACGTTCATAACTCTTGGCACTGCTAAAAGATGGAGGATTTATCCTAGTAGTCATCCTGACGTTTAGTTATATCTTGAAATATGCTCAGTCTCTTTAAAAAGTATAAATACTGTATTGTAACTCACCACCTTGTACTCGCTTGATGGTATTTCTCCTTCCTTTTGTAAACTTGCACTGTCTTTTTCTTTTGTACGCCCGCTTAATGCTGTGTGTATACTCCAAGTTGTTTCTGTATAACCCCTATTCTCTGAAGTCACTGTGTCACTGTGTTTGTCAAAATCTGTAGCTAACTAACACCCCGCTGTAGACTCCTAACGCCACGCTGTAGACACCTAATGCCACGCTGTACTAAACAACAAACACCACACTGTCAACGCCAAGTACACTTTAAACACGCTGAAGAGTTTAACTGCTGTTAAACCCACACTATAATTGTCACCACTACGCTATAATATACACCAAACGCTTGATTTTTGTTTCCTTTTAAACTTTCCTCTTTTTCTTATCCTCTATGTTTATTTAGACATCACTCCTCTCTGTATTTATCTCTATTCATCCATTAAATTGCTAATCCAGTCTCTGCTCAGTTGATATCTAATGTCTCCCCATACCAAGGATCTAATTTTCGCTTGCTACCATTTGTTAATACTAAAACAATCCAAAATATACTGAGAGTTACATTATTTAATCTTGACACTGGCTGACATCTATCAACTCCAAGATGATCATGACGTTACGTCGTTATGACGTTATGACATCACAATAATGCAAAGGGGGGTTACCTTGAGTTAAATCCCTTAGCTAGATTAACATGTGCACATACCATACTAAAGGTATCTCACTTAATTATGTACAATTGAAGCCTTTATCCTTAGAAAAATTCCGCTATAGCATTTAACAGTGTCTTTACTTGATTATTTTGTCTCCTCTGGAACTTTTTACCAGAATAACATTTGCCTGGTGGACAGATTTTAACTGCATCCACCATGGCAGAATCATAGTCATAATCGACTGTAGCCTCTGAATCCGACCCACTAAATGAGCGCATATCATCTGATGCACACACGTTTTCCTCAGATTCAGACTGTTCTTGCTGTTCCTCGTTTACGCAACGTTCACGTTGGCGCAAGCGTAAAGCTAATTCTGTCAATGGTATATTGTCTTCACCTTCAGAATCCTCTTTTTCTTTGCGAGCAAGTTTAATCAACTTCTTTCGAGGATTCTCTGGTTGTGAATCGAAAGATTCAGAATCACTATCATCAGAAAATGGTGGTACATCATATGCAACCCTCTGGCGTGGTTGACTTGTGGGTGCTCTAGGGATCTCCCACTGATCAATCTTGGCCAGTTTATATGGTCTGCATGTACAGACTGAGTTGTGCCATCCAATTGGTTTCTGATAATATAGGTCACTGGTGACACTTTCTCAATGACTCTATAATAAGGGTAAAAATAATTGTCTATTTTCCCCTCTCTTTTATGTTTTTCCCAATAGACTGGATCTCCCACATTATAGGAAATATCTTTCCTATTTTTGTTGGCGTATTTATCATGCTTGTGTTGTTGCTTACGCAGGCGACCATGCACCAAAATGAATGCTTTATGCTGCTCTTGTAAGGATATCCTCACCATGGTATTTTGGCCTAGGTCTCAACAAATTGTCTATGGGCAAAACCACATCCCTTCCATACAAAAGATAGTACGGAGAGAAATCTGTCGCTTCGCTTATATTGAAGCAAATGGCAGCCAGTAACTGATTAAGATGCAAGTCCCATGTGTCTTGACCATGTAATAGTCTTTTAATTTGTGGCAGATGCATTCCTTGGAAGTGTCAATTGTTCTGAGACAATTTTCCCAAACTGGAGTTCAGTTAATGATATGATGTTTAACCACCTTGTAATTATTGCAACTAGTATTCACGTATAAACATGATGAATGTATTAAGTGTCAACTTTTACCAATGTTCATGTCCCATGTTCCATTTAATTAGTAGCTTTCAGCTTAGTTGGCTGAAAAGTATTGGTTCTAACTGAACATCGTTTCTTTGTCCTCAGGCGAAGTCTTCACCACTTTCGGGCTATGTACATGTTGTCTGGCCATCATCACCTGTCGACCAATGGCTTGCAAACCTTCTGGTAATTCAAGTTTAGTATAGTTTGGTAGGGCCTCATGAAACTGTTCCCAATAACCGCTATTAATTTATTCAATGGGTTTAGACAAAACCCCTGGGATTAACGCGCTGCGTGACCTTGACCCTAATGCCCTGTAACTGGAGTAGCCCTGAAGAACACCAACTAAGGTATTGCTCAGTGAAAATACTTCTTGGTGTTTCACGAAAAGTGACCCCATATGCAAAGCCAAACATTAACAGCATAATGGAGAGCTGCATCTTTGTTGTGGAACCTTCCATCCTTGTAATGAATGTCCCACTTTTTAGTACGTAGATTTAAAGTCTTGATTTTCTTGAACTTTTGCACAAATGTCTTGGGGGGGAAAACCCAAATTCTGGTCACAGCACCAAAAATTGTCAATTGAAGTGTAGCGTGTTCTGTAGCTGCCTGCTGATCAATGTCTTTACTGTACTCCGCGTTGTGTTTTTTTTGGTGGTTACGTGAATAAAAATAAAACTGAGATCCTTTAAGAGCATTGAACATACAAATGAGAAAGGGGATGGGCCATACCATGGTTTCGGCTACTTAAGCCTCGTCAGTGACCCTACAGGTTTGGCAACATGAAGCCAAAGAGAATTACTGTAATTTTCATCTTTCAACAAGATAGTCGATAAGACTATTATAATCAAAATGGGGCCAACTATATTAAACGATGGTTAGAAAATGAATCTTAACCAATAATAATTTTCTGATTTCTCAGAATACCCTCGCTGATCTCAAAGGACCAAAAGGAAAATATAATCTGCACTATGGATGATGTACGGGGAGACTTTTTAGGGCTGCCACACGGCACAACACCAGCTGCAGTAATAGCAAATAGAAATAAAACTGAGATCCTTTAAGAGCAGTGAACATACAAATGAGAAAGGGGATGGGCCATACCATGGTTTCGGCTACTTAAGCCTCGTCAGTGACCCTACAGGTTTGGCAACATGAAGCCAAAGAGAATTACTGTAATTTTGCATCTTTCAACAAGATAGTCGATAAGACTATTATAATCAAAATGGGGCCAACTATATTAAACGATGGTTAGAAAATGAATCTTAACCAATAATAATTTTCTGATTTCTCAGAAGACCAAAGTCAACTTTTACAATACTGAATCTTTATTTTAATCTGTTTATTTTTTAATGTCCTGGTACAGGAGTATTTTACTTTTACAGTGCCACATTTGTCTTAAGATTTTAAACATTTAGAATTCATAGCCTTTTAGCGGAAATAGTGACTGAAACTCTGAACCAACTGTACTGTCCGAAACTAATTTGACTTTTTGAAAACTGTCCGAATAAGCAGCGCCTTCCCGTATGTATATAGTCATAGGGAGATTGCATCAGCTTATCTAGAACCTTCTAGAAGGAATCATTACTCATAAACCTGAGTCACTTATGACAAATGTTGCCATTCACACCAATCTACTCAATAATAATAAGAAACATTTAAAGTGACAATAAAGTGATTTATTGTAACCCACAAAAGATGGTTAAACATTAATATTTAGATGTCAACGTCCCTCTGTCACTGTAAAGTAATTAATGGAATATTTCACAGAACATTAACACTTGGATGTCGTTAAGAAAGCAATAACTCAATTAACAAACATTTTAAGGTGACAAGTCAATTATTGGCTTTTCTGAAATGGAAACTTACTGGGGAGTTAATGCGAATAACATTTGTATACAATTTAGAATGTTCTAGAGTAAAAGTAATTTGACAATGCTAAGGAAATGGTATAAACAAGCCCCAGTGTAAAGCATTACGGTACTCCCAATTCCTCACATATAATCCATGTGGTGTCTTGCTATGTCCTATCTATACATCTCCGATAAGTTATTATCTTTATAATAGAAATGAAAAAATATAAATAAACTTTAAACAAGGTTTCAGCTCAGTTGTGACTGTCTTTTATTACATGCATTTCATCTATCCTCTGGTTTTGCTTGTCAATTACGGCTTGATATTCTCCAAGGGTGTTGTCTATGTTGGCTTTCATATCTTTGAACTCATCTTTTAAGCCAGCAATGCTTTCAATAGTGATATTGAGAGTTGTTGTATATTCCAGCATCATTTTCCATGGCAGGATTCATTTTCTTCATGTATTCCTGTATCATTACCTCTGTTTTTATAGTTTGGGATTGACGCTTTTACGATTTCCTCATGTAACCACTTTTGAGAATATTCCTTTCAAAGTTTGATATGTGACACTGGTAATTTCATATTTCAGACATGCAGCCAGGTTTCTGTCCATAACATTGTCACTTTTTACTTCTACATTAAAGAAGCACTTTTCATTCTTTTCCTTTTGAGATTTTTTCATTTGGTAATATCTGACTTCAGCAACATGGATGTGCAGCATATTTTTCACAAGTTCTGTATTCTCCCCACCCAATTTTTGCTAATATTGCTTCATCATATTGTCTTTTGACTATATGTTCTATGTGGGTTACCACCTCCATGGGGTTTTAACACTTCCATTTATGTTCTCATTTGATCACACTATTCATGCACTTTGTAGCATTTTGGTTGTCCGGTCATTGCTCTTACATCCACTGTCATTGATTGTTTAATTAGTTCACTTTTATATGTAATAAAAAACTGGTAAAATTCCTTTCCGTTTTGGGTGGCGATTACACCACTCGTCTTTTAATGAGTCTAACATCTGGTCAAATGCATCTTCTCTCATACAGTCAACGAGGCCTGCTCATTTTGATTGTCGTATTTAAATACTCAAAATATCCATGAAAGGCTTTGATTCATTTGCACCTTAGTCAGGATAAAAAAAAAGTTTTTCTTTTACATTGTTTTTCATGCCAAGAAATATTTTCCAACAACATTTTATTGGATATCACTTTCAGGACATTTAATACAATGTAGCTCAAGTTGTACCCAATCCCTCATATAGAATCCATGTGGTGTCTTTCCCATGGTCTTTCTGTACATCGTCAATAAGTTTTATCTTTATAATGAAAATAAAAACTACAAATAAACTTTAAACAAGGTTTGACTGTCTTTTATTACATGTATTTCATCTACCCTCTGGTTTTGCTTGTCAATTACGGCTTGATATTCTGCAAGGGTGTTGTCTATGTTGGCTTTTATATCTTTGAACTCATCTTTTAAGCCAGCAATACTTTTTATAGCGGCATTGAGAGTTGTTGCATATTCCAGCATCATCAGCCCTGTTCTTTATTGTCTTTTCTAAAAGTGACAATGAGAGATCAGAGTTGTCGTATATTCCAGCATCACTTTCCATGGCAGGATTCATTTTTTTTTTTCATGTATTCCTGCATCATTATCTCTGTTTTTATAGTTTTTTTCTAGAAGTTTCTCTTCCCGTATTGAGAGTTGTTACATATTCCAACATCATCAGCTCTGTTTTTATTGTCTTCTCCAATAGTATGTCTTCCCAGTTAAATCTGAAATGAGATCAATAGTTCGCTTTTTAGGGTATGTAACACATTTGCTAATCTTCCATTTGCAGTCCTTGAGGTCCTTTGAATAAACTACACTATATACAAATGAAAATTGTCCTGTCAAATGCTAGATAATAGTAGGTTACATACTTCCTGGCATTTATGGTATTACTCTATCACCATATGTCCCACATTAAATGTCTTTGGTTGAATCAGTGATATACCCATTTATTGCTTTAATTCCATACTCTCTTGTAAGGACTTTTAGTCATTGTTGCCCAAGAAAGCATCAGTTGATTTTACATTGACCATGTGTGGCACTTTACTGTTTGAACTATTTGCAATATAATATGATTCCAACTTTGGGATTGACACCTTTACGATTGCCACAGGAGTTTTAACCGCTTTTGAGAATATTCCTTTCAAAGTTAGATATTCCACATTTCTCCAATGTTGCAGACATGCAGGTTTCTGTATCAGTTTGAGGAGGAGTGTCCATAACATTGTTACTTTTTATAAGGCAATGGTGTTGCGTAGTCTGGTCATTGTCCTTCGCGCTGTGTTTTGTATTTGATGGTGATGAACAAATAAAGTAACTCTTGTAGAAATTTCCAATATGTTTATTTGTCTCTTTAAACCTGCCACAGGAGTCCCAGCTTTAGAATTTAGAAGTTTATAACATTTTAGAATTTATAACACGAGCCTAAAAAGCATAAGCCAAAAGAATCAAAACCCAAAACTGATCTCCAGAGATGTAACATCTCTACCCACTCACACCGAGTGTTACTATTAAAAGAAATGAGATCATAATATTGTTACTATTTTAACACATTCATACCATATTAGGAAATCACATGGCCTCCCACCTGCGAAATGATTATGCAAAATCAAATTACCTACTTTACATCTTTGATGTGTTTACGAGAAATATGATCCAAAAATGGCAATGAGCGTATCAAAAGAAATATCTAGTTTCTGATTTATAGTTATAAAACTTGACAAAAATATTTGAATCAACGAACTTTCTCACAGGTGTAAAATATAAGGTAAAAATACTATCAAAGATTTAAATTACTCTGGGTATCAATTTACAACAACAAGATAATAAATCTAGTTAAATGTTATTCAGTCATGAGAAAGCAAAATATCAAAGAAACTTATGCATAAACAATTAGGCTACAAACGCCTCCCCATTTAAAGGAAATTTTCTTAGATTTTATTAAAGAAATTTTAACCATTAAATTCTTTCCCCAAACAAATATGCCATGTCTTTTCCTAACCACTCATACAATAATTAAACAATAACATTATATACATTAATGTTACTTAATGTACACTTTAAAAATAACTGACAAAATCAAACACGATTTCCTAAAGGACACAAGCCTGTAATTAAATTTAACAATTAAAATCCTTATGTCCTGCAATTTAATTTAAAACAATGTAAAGAGAATAATCTTTAAAAACATTTATTTATGAAAACACTCAGCCACACACTCATTACCTCAATATATTAATTTCTTCCTGTGGCAACAAAACATCTAAGTATTCCATATTGCTAAAATATTTATCCATTTAATCAAATTTTAACACAAAAACAGTTCAGTAATTAAAAACACAGTTCAGTAAATATAATAGTCACTGTCCCATCCTCAGCCATAGTCAATGTCCCATCCTCAGCCAATCCACTACCATTGCCAGTCAATACACGCTATTATTGTTTGTAAAAATTCTGCATCAGTTCCACGTCATCAGGTTGTTCCTCAACTGTGTTCTCCTCCCCGTCGCTATTACTCTTTCTGACAACGAAGCCCCCCTTTGATATCAATTAGGACTACGTCATCATCCTCATCTTGGAAAGATTGGAATTTGTCCCAAAGATCTTTATTCCAGGTCACCTTTGCAATGATATCGTCCAGCTTAAATTTCCTTTGTCTTGTAACTAATATATGTCGTCAAATGTCTCTAATCGTGAGATAATTATGTTGAATTGCCCTCCTTGAAGTTAATATTGTTTTCCGAATTTTCCATTTTTGTTTAGTCCAAATGTTGCCGAAATAGTGTTTATCTTGACTCTGAAACTTTGTTTTTGTTGTTTACTTTCAATTAACATTTTTATTAGTTTCTGTGTAATTCAATCCCTTTTAATGGCTCTTTTTTATGTAAATTTCGTAATCGATATTAGTCCCAATCTGGTTCTCCTTACTTATCTATTCAGTATCCATGGTGATTGTTGTACATGTAAGAATTAGTTTCTTTACCGCTTTTAGTAACGTTTTTGTAAAAAGTAAGACATAGTCCAACACAGGAAAAAGGTATCTTATTCCGTCGTCTTCAGGGAACTGGTGATGAACTTTTTGAATGAACTGGGCTGGGATTCTACTGGTTCTAATTGTTCGCAAGAAAGGGATTCCTCACTAGCAACGTAGACATTGCGATTCCTTCATCGTCTCTTGCAGACCGTCGGCGCTTGGTAGGCTTGCCATTGTTTGTGCTCTCTGCCACCTCACAAAAAGCAGCACAGCTACGCAAACATGCTCTTTTTGGGGACCATTGTCGTTTATTGAACAAGTATGCTTCATGTAAACCCAGATAGGCCAAGAGGTATCTTTCACCTCTACGCGTTTCAATCCCCTTAACTGTAATAGCAAACGGTTCATTGGAATATGCTCAATGCTTTTTAGGTTTTCAGGTAAGTTTATTTCAGTGAAATTTGGAAGTGCATGAACAAAGTTATCCCAAATACGAAATTTTGTTTTGTTTCGAAGCTCAAGTAAATTACGTAGCGGGTCAGGCATAGAATATCGCTCTTCAAACTCATAATATGGTGGTAAATTTAAATAGTCGTTTGCTGCATGACACCCACTTCGAAGGCTTATGACATCAACAAATGTTGTCATCCTTTGAATACTTTGTGTCTTCGGAGACTTACGACCATTAGACGCAAGGCACACTATTGAAAATTCTAGAGATGCTTTTGCGGTTACAAGCCAGTGACCTGAAGCAATATAGGTCGCAGCTGGAAGTATTGCATTCGGTTCAACGATTTTCTGACAATACTTGTCAACCTTACTGTTGTCTTTAAAGAACAATGCCAGTATGCAAAGATTATGCATGTTTACAGGTAGGACAGCATTTTTAGGACTGCAATATTTTATGGCTGTGTTTCCGCACGTCTGCATTTCATTTGCAGTCAAGAGCGCATATTGTCTTTTATCCTTTTCTATCAGAAGCCCAGGATACTCTATACTATATTTAGCAACCATGTCAGGCAGTCCAGAGCTTTTACTTAAATCGTGCAAAGGAGCAGGTACATTAAATGCTTTAAAAACGTCAAATTCACCATTATAGTCTAAAAGTGGAATACTGATCAGTACTAAGATTTTATCACCATCTCAAATTGTCGTACAAGTTAATGTTCGGTAAAAATACCAAATATTTGTTCCTGGGTCCTCTGGAAGTTTCAAAGAAGAAGGCAATCTTGTTTTGATTTGAGTCAATAACAATTTCAAAGCTTGAGGAGTAATTGTACTCGGACTTAAATGATCCAAAGACAACATATTGAGATCCAAGCGTAAGTTTTCTAGATAAAATACTGCCCGTTGGATTGCATCTTTGAAACCACTCAATATCAAACAACGCCAGTATGCAAAGATTATGCATGTTTACAGGTAGGACAGCATTTTTAGGACTGCAATATTTTATGGCTGTGTTTCCGCACGTCTGCATTTCATCTGCAGTCAAGAGCGCATATTGTCTCCTATCCTTTTCTATCAGAAGCCCAGGGTACTCTATACTGTATGTAGCAACCATGTCAGGCAGTCCAGAGCTTTTACTTAAATCATGCAAAGGAGCAGATACACTATGTCAAATTCACCATTATAGTCTAAAAGTGGAATACTGATCAGTACTAAGATTTTATCACCATCTAAAATTGTCGTACAAGTTAATGTTCGGTAAAAATACCAAATATTTGTTCCTGGGTCCTCTGGAAGTTTCAAAGAAGAAGGCAATCTTGTTTTGATTTGAGTCAATAACAATTTCAGAGCTTGAGGAGTAATTGTACTCGGACTTAAATGATCCAAAGACAACATATTGAGATCCAAGCGTAAGTTTTCTAGATAAAATACTGCCCGTTGGATTGCATCTTTGAAACCACTCAATATCAAATCCATTTGAGAGTATATGTTTACAAACATTTCAATATGTTCAAACCGTTGCTGTACCGCTTCTGTCAATTTTCTTAATCGTGCATCGAAAAGATTCACACATTTAACCAAATCTATGACTGCATCACGATTTTGTGCAATTTGAACCCGAGAAACATTAAGTTTAGTGATTTGCTCATCCAAGATATGTATTATATCTTGCTGATTTTGTGACAACTCATTAATGCCTCTTTTGACGTCATCTAATTCAGATTCTGAAATTGCTCCGAACATGAAAGACATTATACGGCCAATCACTGGAATAACACTTCTATGTGTCCTTGACCCTAATAACTTATAACTAGTGTAGCTCTGGATTATACCCTCCAAGGTTTTATCAAGATAATTGATTTCTTCTTTCAGATTCAAAAGAGTATTATGAAAACTGTCTTGCTTTGAACCATCATAATGATCTATGATTGCATCCGTAATATTTGCAACGTTATCTATGTCTGCAGAAACATGTGCCACGAAATATTTAAAGGGACTCAAATCTTGAACAAAAGTTACAAGCCATCTTGCTCTTGTATTAGTTATCACATTTACTTTATGAAAAATTGCATTTTCATGTATTATGACCCCCTATGCATAGCCAACCATAATCAGTGAAATGGAGAGACACAACTTATTTGACATTTTCGTCTGCCCTGCAAAGAAACAGACAGTTTATGTCTTTTTCATAAACACTATTTACATGATAAGGCTTTCCATCCATATCAACTTGAACTAAAAACCGAAACAGAAATGTTTCTGTTGTATGTGCACATACCATACTAAACGTATCTCACTTAATTATGTACAGTTGAAGCCTTTATCCTTAGAAAAATTCCGCTATAGCATTTAACAGTGTCTTTACTTGATATTTTGTCTCCTCTGGAACTTTTTACCAGAATAACATTTGCCTGGTGAACAGATTTTAACTGCATCCACCATGGCAGAATCATAGTCATAATCGACTGTAGCTTCTGAATCAGACCCACTTAGTGAGCGCATATCATCTGATGCACACACGTTTTCCTCAGATTCAGACTGTTCTTGCTATTCCTCGTTTACACAACGTTCACGTTCGCGCAAGGGTAAAGCTAATTCTGTCAATGGTATATTGTCTTCACCTTCAGAATCCTCTTTTTCTTTGCGAGCAAGTTTAATCAACTTCTTTCGAGGATTCTCTGGTTGTGAATCGAAAGATTCAAAATCACTATCATCAGAAAATGGTGGTACATCATATGCAACCCTCTGGCGTGGTTGACCTGTGGGTGCTCTAGGGATCTCCCACTGATCAATCTTGGCCAGTTTTATATGGTCTGCATGTACAGACTGAGTTGTGCCATCCAATTGGTTTCTGATAATATAGGTCACTGGTGACACTTTCTCAATGACTCTATAATAAGGGTAAAAATAATTGTCTATTTTCCCCTCTCTTTTATGTTTTTCCCAATAGACTGGATCTCCCACATTATAGGAAATAAAATATAAAGGTTTGATCCTTTGGAAGCAGTAAAAACATTCAAAGGGAGATAGTATGGACTATATTGCGCAATTTCGGGTAATGAACCCTCGTCAGTAGCCCTCTTTAAACCGGCAACGAACGCCAGACTATAATTGGTTACGGGACGTTTCGCGCAAAAACCAGTTCCTCCCTGGGACGATTCGACCGGGACGATTCGCGCAAAAAAACGAACGGGACGGTTCGCGCAAAAAAACTGGGACGATTCGCTCAAAATCAAATTTAGAGGTCGATTCACCCATTTTTTGTAATAAATAAATTGATTGATACAATAAGTGTTTTGCTTTGCAAATGAGCATGATTCCGATCTCTCTCTAAGCTTGTGAATGTGGGAAGCGATTTCAACACTCTGCCACATTTTTCATAAACTCGTTATGAAAGGTCGTTGTTTTCGATGCGTGAGCTAAAAGCATGCATGTACACGGGTAAATCCGTTTTTACTGTTACAACCTGCAAAATAAATAGTATAGGCTGTTTTTATACATGTAGTTGCTAGTTTCTGTCGCATTGGGAGTTAAATTTTTAAGATTTATCTTTATGTATATATTTTAATTTTATTATATACTGTCTGCATGTCGACATTAAATTCATGTGAAGATGCATTTTTTTATTTTCGACTATAGGTGTGTGTGTGTGGGGGGGGGGGGGGGGGGGGTCGAACCCGCTGGGTAGCCGTGTTGTGTCTTTGAGCAAGCAAATAACATTTGAAATGCTGACTGGGATGTGACGTAAACAAAAGATTAGTCGCCGTGATTATTGATTACTTTAATTTGACGCTAAATGTCATAATGTGAGCTTTAAGTCATTGATAATTAAATCATTGGCATCATTAAAAACAAATATTTCAGATGTTTGATGAACCCTTGGTTAAATTAGATTGTTTGGCTCATTATGGTGATATGCGTTATCTTATTTTGTTTACCCGTTTGATCACAAACAACTTCAGTGGCCAATTCAAAATTAACGACGTTATAATTACTGCAATTGTTGTCATAACATCCATTTTAACAAATATTTATTTATTTATTTTTTTATTTATTTATTTATTTATTTATTTATTTATTTATTTATTTATCAAGGCCCTGGATTGAATTTGTGATTGAATCACAAATTACAGATATGAAAAAATGAAAATAAGAAGAAAACAAAAACAGTTTGTGTATGATTGATGCAACACTTTGGCTGAGAATAAGTGCCGTCCCGCAGACCTCACTGCAAATTCCAGAACCATATGGGATAGATACAATGTAACGCCGACAACGAGCAAGAATATACAGAGGACAATGAAGATACAAACCACTCCATTTTATTTCTAATTGTAAATGTCGTATTTATTACCTATTTTCAAATTTCAAAACAGCAAAGCAAGACTTGTTATTTTTTATTCAGGTGCTATATTTTGTTCAATGTTTCATAGCTAGCCTTGATAAATTAACCCACATGTGGAATATCATTTAAATATTGAATAAAAGATATTTCTTTAATAATATGGACTTTTTATTCCTTCCTTTTTAAGAAAACGTTTGCATTATCACTGAAAAATACATTTGCGCGAACAGTCCCGTGGGTGAATCGTCACCTTAATTTAAGAAAAAATAAGAACAAAACATTTTTCTCAGAAAAATCAAAGATAAAAAATACATTTCCATTAAGTCCATAATAAGTTTAACATACACATTGCATTTACTTGATTAATTTTGATAACCAAAACCTTGAAATCATTTTTTGAAAAATGCGCGAACCGTCCCGGGAGGAAACGTCCCGTTCGAAAAATATTTTTTGCGCGAACCGTCCCGGGAGGAACTGTTTTTTGCGCGAAACGTCCCGGAGCCACTATAATTGTGCTGCAATTTCGAGAATTTACACGAGGAGTCTAAATCAAAGACATTCCTAAACTGGGTCAATAATTAAAAAAAAATGCTTAGAAGTATGTTTCTAAACGTGAGTTTATTTTTGTTGGCGTATTTATCATGCTTGTGTTGTTGCTTACGCAGGCGACCATGCACCAAAATGAATGCTTTATGCTGCTCTTGTAAGGATATTTGATGCATATCCTCACCATGGTATTTTGACCTAGGTCTCAACAAATTGTCTATGGGCAAAACCACATCCCTTCCATACAAAAGATAGTACGGAGAGAAATCTGTCGCTTCGCTTATATTGAAGCAAATAGCAGCCAGTAACTGATTAAGATGCAGGTCCCATGTGTCTTGACCATGTAATAGTCTTTTAATTTGTGGCAGATGCATTCCTTGGAAGTGTCAATTGTTCTGAGACAACTTTCCCAAACTGGAGTTCAGTTAATGATATGATATGTTTAACCACCTTGTAATTATTGCAACTAGTATTCACGTATAAACATGATGAATGTATTAAGTGTCAACTTTTACCAATGTTCATGTCCCATGTTCCATTTAATTAGTAGCTTTCAGCTTAGTTGGCTGAAAAAGCATTGGTTCTAACTGAACATCGTTTCTTTGTCCACAGGCGAAGTCTTCACCACTTTCCGGCTATGTACATGTTGTCTGGCCATCACCACCTGTCGACCAATGGCTTGCAAACCTTCTGGTTATTCAAGTTTAGTATAGTTTGGTAGGGCCTCATGAAACTGTTCCCAATAACCGCTAATAATTTATTCAATGGGTTTAGACAAAACCCCTGGGATTAACGCGCTGCGTGACCTTGACCCTAATGCCCTGTAGCTGGAGTAGCCCTGAAGAACACCAACTAAGGTATTGCTCAATGAAAATACTTCTTGGTGTTTCACGAAAAGTGACCCCATATGCAAAGCCAAACATTAACAGCATAATGGAGAGCTGCATCTTTGTTGTGGAACCTTCCATCCTTGTAATGAATGTCCCACTTTTTAGTACGTAGATTTAAAGTCTTGATTTTCTTGCACTTTTGCATAAATGTCTCGGGGGGGGGGGGGGGGGGGGGGGGGGGGGAACCCAAATTCTGGTCACAGCACCAAAAATTGTCAATTGAAGTGTAGCGTGTTCTGTAGCTGTCTGCTGAACAATGTCTTTACTGTACTCTGCGTTGTGTTTTTTTGTGGTTACGTGAATAAAAATAAAACTGAGATCCTTTAAGAGCAGTGAACATACAAATGAGAAAGGGGATGGGCCATACCATGGTTTCGGCTACTTAAGCCTCGTCAGTGACCCTACAGATTTGGCAACATGAAGCCAAAGAGAATTACTGTAATTTTGCATCTTTCAACAAGATAGTCGAGAAGACTATTATAATCAAATTGGGGCCAACTATATTAAACGATGGTTAGAAAATGAATCTTAACCAATAATAATTTTCTGATTTCTCAGAATACCCTCTCTGATCTCAAAGGACCAAAAGGAAAATATAATCTGCACTATGGATGATGTACGGGGAGACTTTTTAGGGCCGCCACACGGCACAACACCAGCTGCAGTAATAGCAAATAGAAATAAAACTGAGATCCTTTAAGAGCAGTGAACATACAAATGAGAAAGGGGATGGGCCATACCATGGTTTCGGCTACTTAAGCCTCGTCAGTGACCCTACAGGTTTGGCAACATGAAGCCAAAGAGAATTACTGTAATTTTGCATCTTTCAACAAGATAGTCGATAAGACTATTATAATCAAAATGGGGCCAACTATATTATACGATGGTTAGAAAATGAATCTTAACCAATAATAATTTTCTGATTTCTCAGAAGACCAAAGTCAACTTTTACAATACTGAATCTTTATTTTAATCTGTTTATTTATTAATGTCCTGGCACAGGAGTATTTTACTTTTACAGTGCCACATTTGTCTTAAGGATGTTGTATGGGACATCTTTGTCTTCGATTTGGGAAATACACCCGGATTTCATCTAATTAGAGCCAAAGTGTGTAGCGTTTTTAAATTGAAATTTGCACTCAACATACCGTATTATGTTTATCTATTCCTTGAGACTCGACACACAATATCCAGATGTCACATTGCAACGCATTTTGACCTTAAAGCATGTCCAAGCACATGTTTGAATTTATTTGTGGTCACAAAATGTTTGAAACACACCCTAGGATACCACGACACAGACATTACCATATATATGCATCAACAAACACAGAAGGCAAACATGGCAAAGGAAGTTTTTATTTGACTTCATGCTTAACGTCCCAATCAAAAGCAAAGGTCATGTCGGGACATTGCCTCCATTTTATGGGACTTTTACCCAAAGTGAGGATGTCATGACATCCAACAAGTGCTTCAAATATAACCATCCAACTAAGCCACAAAGGCTTATATGTATGGATGGTTTGATTTGAACCACTTTTCCTGGGCTGGCTCAAACCAGAGAGGTATACCAGTAATCAGCTGGTCAGTCAGAAGCGTGTAAGCTTTGCCTGGAAGCACAAACAGCCCATCTATTTCTTTAGGACCCATGCACTAATTGGTTGTCATTTTGATTGAATAATACATCAGCCATGTGAGGAGACTGTAGCAGCATATGATGGCTTTGCGCCAATGCAACGCGCTACAAATGTGATATTTGGTGAATGATAAAAACCTGAAGTACAAAAATGCATGTTCATTGGGTGTGTTTAATGTTTAATATTGAAGAGTATACAATTAGTTGATTTTGGGTGAAATGATCTTCAAATATTGTTAAAATACAATGTACAGTCGAGTTTCCGGTTACGCAAAGTTCCCGAATCCGGAAATCCTTATTAAAAACATGGTTAAACATGTATTACCAGTACCTTCAAAACAAATAATCAGTTTTTGTTCTCTTGGCAATTTTCTAAACATTGCATTATCCAATAAATATCTGTGAATGAGTTCACTCACACCAATCTTTTATCTTTAGTAGCTTTTTGCATGTCAAATTTTATGACATCTGATGTCACACTGTTACATACCGAGAGCAAAGAAACATCGATTATGCATGGAAACAACCATGTACATTACGTACATGAAGGATCTCATAAAATTATATAGAAAACTGTAAACACTGTTACATTATGTTTAATGGCAAACACAGGCTGGACCAGAACCCAATACTTCAAACTTACGTAGGATGACACATTGCCGGGGCTAAAAAATCAGCAAGAATGTACAATTTCTTTTGAAATAGTCGCTTCTATGAGGTAACGGCTTCAAGAAACGAAAAATTTGGTCATAAAAATCTTTCCTGCAAAGTAAAGGATATGACTTTGTCTACATCTTGTCGGGTATAGTTTAGCAGTAATAAAAATTCTATTCTTCTGATGGCAATGATTTATCCTTGACAAGAACATTTTGCGAAACCAAGTACTTGACTGTAATGGAAATTTGATTTTATGACAGTTACTAAATTTATTCACCCAAGAAACACAAAAGAAAAAGCGGCTCTCCTAGCAAAACGTGGGGAGCCTGGTTTGCTAACAGAGAACCGGACTAACAACTGAGAGGTCATGATTCGGTCCGATACCCGCCTCCGCCATGTAGTGTCCCTGAGCAAGACACTTCAAGCTCCGGGCGGCCCCCGTGGCCGAATGGTTAAGGTCTCTTGATCATTCGATCATCTCACCTCTGTGGGTTCGCACCTCGCACGGGGCATGAGTCACATGTGGGACAAGCATAGTTCTGCTTGTGGGTGTGTCAGGTGGTTTTTCCCCGGGTACTCCGGTTTTCGCCACACCTACCGATTGATTTGTCTTGATATGAGTAAAGAAGCTTGAAAGGGATGCAAAATTGAAAAAAAAAAAACAAAAAAAAAAAAACTTCAAGCTCCACAAAGTACCGGTTACGTACCCAGAAAGGGATGGCTTTGTCTCGCAATGACTAAATAATAGTTGTGAAATACATTACGGCCAAAACACAAAAGAAAGTGAGAAAAAAAATAATGACTTGACACAACCATCCTATGAGTCAGTATTTACATTGTGTATATGCATTAGACCCAAGGTTGCAAATAACATGTCTAGGCAAAACAGTTAAATTTTGCTTCAATGGCTTGTTTTGTAATGTTTTTACGTCCCACTTAATACTGTAGCTAAGGTTATGCGGATAAACTAGCTCATTTTAAATTTTAACCGGAAAGGCTGAAGAACCCTTGGATCAATACCACTCTGGAAACAGTTCAATAGGCCCAGAGCTATATATGTAAACATGTACATGTATGTCGATATTGTACCAGGTTGACCAATGTTTTGCTTGACCGACTTTGTCCAACGACTATCCTATAAGGGGGTACAAGATAGACAAGTTTCAGTGGTCATTTTTTTTTTCATATATATATATTTTTTTTTACTTTGCTGTTGGTATGAGTAACCTTTAGTGTTGTAATAAAAATAATAAATAAATAAATAAATAAATAAATAAATAAATTTTATATTTTAGGAGGACAACAAATTTAGCACAATTGACAATCTCCCATATGGTCCTCCAGTGAATACAGACAGTGATCAGTATCAGACCTTTTTTATTTTTTTTTTTTAGTCATTTTCATATATTTTCGAGATGTAAGTAATGCTATATTTTGAAAGAAGAGAATCCAGTGCTTGCCTTATAATGCTGAGCGCCAAGCAAAGTAGCCACTGATACCATTTAAACGGTCTTATTTATGATGCGGCTCTGGATCTAACCTACGACACTCTAACCATTACACAATGAGCAAGCATGATTTGGGAAAAATGTCCGTAGGCTGTCAGCAGTTAATTTGGTTGTTTGTATGGAGGCTTAACATTCCAGTCAACAATTTTTAGTCATGTCGGGGCGGAGCCAACGCTTGTGGGGCTATCAGCAGTTTAGCAGTGTAGCATTGAAGTGAAGTCCCAAATCACGTACTTTGTAATATATATCAGCAGTAAGACGAATAGCAACTATTTAAGAAAAATCTGAAACTTAGACCACTGAATCATATTCTTGTTGTAGTGTCAGCGTTTTATGTCCTACTTACATCGCAAGTCATACTGAAACAGGGGCCCCTACCCATTGGGGCCCCAGAAGGAAATAGATGGGCTGATTATGCCTCCAGTGAAAGCCTGTACGATGCTGACTGGCTATCTGATTACTGGTTAACCGCTGGGGTCTGAGCCTGCCCAGGAAAAGAGGTTCCGAGTCTAACCATCCGCACATTATAATATGAGCCGCATCGTGAGAAAACCGGAATTTTGCATATGCGAAAAACAAAGGCGCAGATCAGATTCGCAGTAACTGCGAAGCTGATCAGCACCTTTGGTTTCACCACTCGGATAGTAAAATTTCTCTTCTTCCTAAATCCGAAACTTCAAGCTTTTGACCTTTTTCTGAGACTGCACAGACCCGTTTATGTCGGACCTGGTAGGAAACCGTGAAGACCGGTTTTCTCGCATCAAGGCTCATATATTATAACCCCTTTTGGCTTTGTCTGGTTATATTTGAAGCACATGTTGGATGTCAAAGACTCATGACATCTTCATTTTGGGCAAGAGTCCCATAAAATGGAGGCAATGTCCCAACATGACCTTAGCTGTTGACTGGGACGTCTTCATTTTGGGCAAGAGCCCCATAAAGTGGAGGCAACGTCCCGACATGACCTTAGCTGTTGACTGGGATGTAAAGCATCAATTCGAACGAATTCAAACTGAGACAGGGCATATTTGAAATTTCATCTGGAATGAATATGCCGGAGAAGCCCTAGAGCGATTTCCCAACCACTTATTACATAGCAGATAGCTTTACCACACCACGGATGCTCTAGACTTCAGTTGTATCCGAAGGATGCAACTAACATGGACTGACCTCCACCCCCGATCCCCACCCATTCGCACCCTTGTAACTATAAAAAAAATGTGTTTAAACTGCACATACGCAACAAACGTGAACTGCTTGAAAGGGACATTTGGCATACTGGACTTTGTCATGTATATTTCAATAGACAAAAATGGAACACAATGCATTTTCATTTATTCAATAAATGAAAACTAATAGGGTGACAGGACTTTTGAGGAAGAGTATATTGCACCCCGTGTTCAGGACTTTCTCAAAACTGTTGTGTAATATTAAAACACGTACACAAGGAAAATTATAAACTACATTTTCCGCATACATTGCTCTACATGAACCATAACTAATTTTCTCAAAACAAATGTGTTTTTGGATAGTTAAATATCTGGTTTAATGCAATCGGAATGTGATGTGCAGAAAAAATCTGCCATTCGCGTGCAAAAGGATTACCTAAGCTATTCATGGTGGTAAGTTTATCGAAAATGCTTGTTTTTGTCACTTTTCATATCCCTTGTAACGCCATACTGGTGCTTTGCATGATTAAAATTGTGATGTTTGGCAATAAAGAATAACTATTCATAATAGAGTCGGACAAACTTTTGGCAAAATACATTCTTGTTTTCTCTCCAATCAGATGGTCAAAACTGGCCGAACATGTTCGAAGCAGCCAAAATATGCCAGTGTTTAGAACAATGACCTTAAGATTTTAAACATTTAGAATTTATAGCCTTTTAGCGGAAAAAGTGACTGAAACTCTGAAACAACTGTACTGTCCGAAACTAATTTGACTTTTTGAAAACTGTCCGAATAAGCAGCGCCTTCCCGTATATATATAGTCATAGGGAGATTGCATCAGCTTATCTAGAACCTTCTAGAAGGAATCATTACTCATAAACCTGAGTCACTTATGACAAATATGGCCATTCACACCAATCTACACAATAATAATAAGAAACATTTAAAGTGACAATAAAGTGATTTATTGTAACTCACAAAAGATGGTTAAACATTAATATTTAGATGTCAACGTCCCTCTGTCACTGTAAAGTAATTAATGGAATATTTCACAGAACATTAACACTTGGATGTCGTTAAGAAAGCAATAACTCAATTAACAAACATTTTAAGGTGACAAGTCAATTATTGGCTTTTCTGAAATGGAAACTTACTGGGGAGTTAATGCGAATAACATTTGTATACAATTTAGAATGTTCTAGAGTAAAAGTAATTTGACAATGCTAAGGAAATGGTATAAACAAGCCCCAGTGTAAAGCATTACGGTACTCCCAATCCCTCACATATAATCCATGTGGTGTCTTTTCCATGTCCTATCTATACATCTCCGATAAGTTATTATCTTTATAATAGAAATAAAAACTATAAATAAACTTTAAACAAGGTTTCAGCTCAGTTGTGGCTGTCTTTTATTACATGCATTTCATCTATCCTCTGGTTTTGCTTGTCAGTTACGGCTTGATATTCTCCAAGGGTGTTGTCTATGTTGGCTTTTATATCTTTGAACTCATCTTTTAAGCCAGCAATGCTTTCAATAGTGATATTGAGAGTTGTTGTATATTCCAGCATCACTTTCCATGGCGGGATTCTTTTTTTTTCATGCATCATTACCTCTGTTTTTATAGTTTGGGATTGACGCGTTTACGATTTCCTCATGTAACCACTTTTGAGAATATTCCTTTCAAAGTTTGATATGGGACACTGGTAATTTCATATTTCAGACATGCAGCCAGGTTTCTGTCCATAACATTGTCACTTTTCACTTCTACATTAAAGAAGCACTTTTCATTCTTTTCCTTTTGATATTTCTTCATTTGGTAGTATCTGACTTCAGTAACATGGATGTGCAGCATATTTTTCACAAGTTCGGTATTTCCCCACCCAATCTTTGCTAATATTGCTTCATCATATTGTCTTTTGACTATATGTTCTATGTGGGTTACCACCTCCATGGGGTTTTAACACTTCCATTTAAGTTCTCATTTGATCACACTATTCATGCACTTTGTAGCATTTTGGTTGTCCAGTCATTGCTCTTACATCCACTGTCATTGATAGTTTAATTAGTTCACTTTTATATGAAATAAAATACTGGTAAAATTCCTTTCCATTTTGGGTGGCGATTACACCACTCGTCTTTTAATGAGTCTAACATCTGGTCAAATGCATCTTCCCTCATACAGTCAACGAGGCCTGCTCATTTTGATTGTCGTATTTAAATACTCAAAATATCCATGAAAGGCTTTGATTCATTTGCGCCTTAGTCAAGATAAAAAAATTTATTTTTTTTTAATATTGTTTTTCATGCAAAGAAATATTTTTCAACAACATTTTATTAGATATCAATTTCAGGACATTTAATACAATGTACAAAGTTATACCCAATCCCTCATATAGAATCCATGTGGTGTCTTTCCCATGGTCTTTCTGTACATCTCCAATAAGTTTTATCTTTATAATGAAAAATAAAAACTACAAATAAACTTTAAACAAAGTTTCAGCTCAGTTGTGACTGTCTTTTATTACATGTATTTCATCTACCCTCTGGTTTTGCTTGTCAATTACGGCTTGATATTCTGCAAGGGTGTTGTCTATGTTGGCTTTCATATCTTTGAACTCATCTTTTAAGCCAACATTGCTTTCAATAGTGGTATTGAGAGTTGTTGCATATTCGGACATCATCAGCCCTGTTTTTTATTATCTTTTCTAAAAGTGATATTGAGAGTTGAGTTGTTGTATCCGGCATCACTTTCCATGGTGGGATTCATTTTTTTCATGTATTCCTGCATCATTATCACTGTTTTTATAGTTTTTTTCTAGAAGTTTCTCTTCCCGTATTGAGAGTTGTTATATATTCCAACATCAGCACCTCTGTTTTGATCGTCTTCTCTAATAGCTTGTCTTCCCAGTTAAATCTGAAATGAGATCAATAGTGCGTTTTTAAGGTGTAACACATTTGCTAATCTTCCATGAGATCCTTTGAATGAACTACACTATACAAATGAACTAACTACACTAGATACAAATGAATTAGCTACACTATATACAAATGAAAATTATCATGTCAAATGCAAGATAATAGTAGGTTGCATACTTCCTGGCAATTATGGTATGTTTTACTGACTCTATCACCTTTCCCACATTATATGACTTCGGTAGAATCAGTTATTTACCCATTTATTGTTTTTATCGCACCTGCTTATAGCAGGGTGCGATATAGGAGTTCAAATTTCCGTCCGTCCGTACGTTCGTTCGTTCGTCCGTTCGTTCGTCCGTCAACATTTACGTCGAAGTTTAGTTTTCTCGACATCAGAGATAGCTGCGAGTCTGAAACCTTGCATAGTAATTGTCCCTGACATACCGTTCAAGCACGCACCTTAACCCGGTGCCCTTGACCTATATTTCACGGTCCAGTGACTTTGAAAATTTTTACGTCGAAGTTTTGTCAACATTTACGTCGAAGTCTGGTTTTCTCGCCATCAGAGATAGCTGCGAGTCTGAAACCTTGCATAGTAATTGTCCTTGACATACCCTTCAAGCACGCACCTTAACCCAGTGCCCTTGACCTATATTTCACGGTCCACTGACTTTGAAAATTTTTACGTCGAAGTTTGGTTTTCTCGCCATCAGAGATAGCTGCGAGTCTGAAACCTTGCATAGTAATTGTCCTTGACATACCCTTCAAGCACGCACCTTAACCCAGTGCCCTTGACCTATATTTCACGGTCCACTGACTTTGATAATTTTTACGTCGAAGTTTGGTTTTCTCGACATCAGAGATAGCTGCAAGTCTGAAACCTTGCATAGTAATTGTCTTTGACATACCCTTCAAGCACGCACCTTAACCCGGTGCCCTTGACCTATATTTCATGGTCCACTGACTTTGAAAATTTTTACGTCGAAGTTTGGTTTTCTCGACATCAGAGATAGCTGCAAGTCTGCAACCTTGCATAGTAATTGTCCTTGACATACCCTTCAAGCACGCACCTTAACCTGGTGCCCTTGACCTATATTTTATGGTCCACTGACTTTGAAAATTTTTACGTTAAAGTTTGGTTTTCTCGACATCAGAGATAGCTGCGAGTCTGAAACCTTGCATAGTAATTGTCCTTGACATGCCCTTCAAGCACGCACCTTGACCCGGTGCCCTTGAACTATATTTCACAGTCTATTGACTTTGCCCGATGCAGGTGCGATATCGACCTCCGCGGAGTTCTTGTAATTCCATTCTCTCTTGTGAGGACTTTTAGTCAATGTTGCCCAGATCAGAAACTAATTGCTTGTGTTGTTCCAAAGTCGACACTAGATTTTTTTTATTTCTTATCTATACGTAACCCCGCCAGTTAGTGTGTATGAAGTGTGTATAGAGACACACTCACACTGAAATTGCAACCTTATTTGCAGCTAAATGCCTCCAACCCACTGAAGGGGTGCATCTGAAGCACTAACTGTTCATGTTTGTGTTTCTCTATTAATGGTGGCACTTTAGACACCAGAAGTTTAAATCATATTGCTTAAATGAAATTTACGCCATACATACCCTACTAGGCTACTACCTAGCTAGGGTATATGTACATGTACTACCTTGGATAGAAATATTTTCTGTTAGTGACTTGTTCATTTACTTACCAAGTGTCAGTGTTTGGTACATTTTCTTTCATTATAATTTGTATTCTTGGTTTTCCACTTACATGGCGCTGTCCCCACATTTTCGTTATCTGCTAAGCTGATGGCATCGCTGTCAATAACACACTTGTCCTCGGTAACATGGTAACGGCTACTTTACTTAACTGTGAGGCATATTAATCTTTTCCATTTTTGATTTTTTTATTTTTCGTGAAAAAAAAAAAAAACACAAAAAAAACACACAAAAACAACAACAACAAACAAATAATATCTTAATAAATGTTTTGTACATTTTCTTCTTGGTTTACCTTTTACCTGGCGCCTTCGCCACATCATCGTGATCTGCTACACTGATTGCATTGCTGTCAATAACACACTTGTCCTCGGTAACTGCGAGGGATTAGGTTAATCATTTCCATCTTTGGTTTCTTTTTTATTATTCCTAAAATAAAGGAAAATAATGATATAGTGTTTTCTTGGTTCTCCGGCTGCTCAAGTGCGATACCCACATCGTCACTATCAGTTATGCTGATGGAATTACTGTCAGCAACACAGTCATCCTCAGTGTCTGCATCCCAGACACCAGCACTTAATAAACTTAAAATTCATGCATACTATTGAAAGAAAGTAATTTAGGAATATCACCATGCTGATTTACGTCATGATCTGCAACTGTAACTCTGTCGCTCAAGAATGGCATGAATGGGACCATTTCTCTGTAGATCTGTAACAAAGACATTATAAAACGAGTATTTTGCATAATTGGCCCAATCATGCCAATTGCATAAATTGTAATAAATTAAATTGTTTTATGATTTTCACACTCCCAATCTGGAGACAAGCTATCCTTAGGACAAAAGCCTAAATAAGCATTATAGAAGTGGTCTCCAAATACGGAAACAGTATTCATATTTGCTATTTGAAGCAATACATGTAATTAAAACGTTTGACCTTAATTAGAGCAGATTATTATGAATAAGATAAGACAAATGTTATTATTGGCTTCAAGGTGAAAGCATGAAAACCTATGACATTAACAAAGGCTTAAGCGGCACAAATAAGTGTATTTTTTCCACTAAATAAGAAATAGAACACATAAATCGCTGAAACCAGTTTGATTACGCGGTGCACCTGTATAAAAACGAGGTAAGCACCCTACCTTTTTTCAATTCTGTACTCCGCCCAAACGTTTAAAACATGCACAGAAAAAAACTTTTTTGCGCATGCTTGTTTCAAATCAAATGGGGTTAAATGTGTCATCCAAACGGAAGAGATGGGGAACAAATGGATAGAGGAAAGTCCCTTGTTACGGAGACATCGGGACCGATAAGACATGATTTTTTTTTCTGATAACTTTTTACCTTTTGGAAAATATAATCATTTTTGTGCACTAGGGTTAAGGTTTCTCAAGCTGTTGAAGAGTTATTGTGTGTTTTGCGGAGACATTCCTGATATGGCGATTGTCACCTTATCTGAGAATATTACTAAGCTAATTTACCTGATATGTTATCTTCTTATCTGCCTTCGTTATCAGCAAGGCTTAATGCATTACACACTCTACACAATCATCTGTTGTCGGCACCAGGCCTGTGCTTGAGCATTCTAATTCATGCCATATTTGATAGTTTAAAGAGGTACAAGTAGGCAAAGATCAGGAAAAGGCGCAATCAGAAAGAGATTCCCACTCCAAAAACCGAGGTGGGAAAAAACCAAACTAACAATCAGGCACTTATACCATGAAACATATCGTAAGCCGAATGAGCAGCTATTTTCCCAATAGGTGGCCACTCAGTTACCTTAACTTAATTAAAAATATGAAAACATACATAAGGCGCCAACAGCACAAATTTTTTTTAACATTTAAGTATTCCTGAAATGAAACATATAAAATCTTAATTGATGTTAGATACATTTTCTTTGATGATATTGGCATAATTGGGTCATCTTGGTATCCTGCTGCTCAGGTGCATTTCTGTATTGTGGTTGCCAGCTACGATGCTGGCCTCACTGTCAGTAACTGTTGTCCTCGTTATCAGCAATAGAACGCAGGAAAAGCATAACATCAATTCCATCCGTGCTGTTGTACTGTCTGAAATTAAACAAATGATATGTAGATAAATGTTTGATATATTTTCCTTGATTATATAGGGTCTTCTTTGTTTCATGTTAACCTGGTGTGTTCTCCGCATCCTCATGATCAGCTATGCTGATTGCGTCACCGTCAGCAACTGTTGTCCTCGTTATCAGCAATAGAACACAGGAAAAGCATACCTCAATTCCATATGTGCTGTTGTACTACCTGAAAAAAAAATATATCTAGATTAATGTTTGATTCATTTTCTTTGATGATATTGTATCTTCTTGGTTTCATGTTAACCTGGTGTGTTCTCCGCATCCTCATGATCAGCTATGCTGATTGCGTCACTGTCAGCAACTGTTGTCCTCGTTATCAGCAATAGAACACAGGAAAAACATACCTCAATTCCATATGTGCTGTTGTACTGCCTGGAATAAAACAAATGATATCTAGATTAATGTTTGATACTTTGTCTTTGGTGATATTGTATTTTCTTGGTTTCATGCGGTCCTGGTGTGACACAGTATGGGCCACCTATGAAACATAATGCTAATCATATAATACAATTTGTATCGATTATTCTATGAAATTAGATACAGGAAAAATAGTTAGTTGTTGTAAAGGTTTTAGATTAAATGCTGAAGTAGAAAAAAAGATTACGATGAATAAAAAAAGTAAAAATGATTACTGATGAAAATGAAGAATATGAAACAATTACATATAATCAAATTACTATAAATAAGAAAGATAGAAATTTAAAAACTATAGAACAAGTTAAAATGTATGATTGTGAATTGGATAAAAGAATGGTTTATCATGAAAATGAAAATCTAATTAGAAATTTACCTTATGGTTACTAAAGATACTTATAATTAATAATTAATTATAAAAAATGAAGAGAAAAACTAAACTTTATGGAGATAAGAAAACTATTAGCCCTTATGATGCGGAAGAACCTGATGCTAAAGTTATACTAGAAAGAATATGGTTATCAGACAGTCAAAAAAGAATGTTAAGAGATACCGGTAAATGTTATCTAACAGATGCTCAACAATTAATAATGGATAAGTTTGAAGGTAAAAAATTATCTCACTTTTCCCACAGGTTGGGATGCTTTTATTAGACCAGATTTAGTTTATGAATATGTTTATGATGAAGAATGCCCTAAAGATTAGTTTTTATTATATTTATTTCTATATCAACTTCCATGCAACAAATCCAGTTAATGCCATACCTCCAACAACAAATACAATGCGTCAGTGTTGTATGACTACAAAGAATCCGAAACAAACATCAACTTAACCAAGGTAAGTCTCGTTTATTTGGGGGGATTCTTTTACGTCATACCACTTCCGCTCACAGATGAGACTTCAAAGCTAGATTTTTGTAAAGCTGAAATAATACAAAATAAATGTCCAGCCATTTATTATGGATTCAATACATTTACATATTTGTAGATCAAATTCATGTAACTGAAACTATAATTCTTACTCAGTTTTTATGATAGAACTGCATGAGTAAATGTGTTATTTGTTTTTGTTTTAATCTTTTTTGTCATAAAATTTAGCAAATGTTTTTTCTGATGAATATCCTGCAGTCTTCAAAATCTCGTCAATTGGAACCATATTGTTCTTAGCTTTTGATACAGCCGCAGATCTGATGCTGTGAGGTTTATACACTGAACAATCTACACCAGCCGAAACCATTACTGATTTCAGCCATCTGCTAATAGAATCTCTTGATACTGGTCCATGTGGTTTAATATAACTTATAAACAAACATTTATTCTTTCCACGGATATCTTTCGTCCTTTTCAAATATTCTTTAAATACAAACAATGGACATAATCTTCTGTCAATTGGATATGCACGAATTTCTGCAACTGGGTTATTACACCCTGCTCTGGCTTGTTTTAGCAAGCCGCTGTAATGTATTGTATATGAAGAATGCCCTTTCTTCATATAATCAATACATAACAAATGTAATGATTGTGAGCGACTTGCTAAAGTCAATGCGAACAACATGACTAAATTAAGAGCTAGTATTTTAATGATAACTTTGAAATTGGAGATGCTTTTCTCAAAAATTGTAGAACACAAGAAATATCCCATACTTGAGACCATTTGGTAACGAGCAATACTCAAAGATTTTGCCTTTCCACATGAAACGTAGGTATTTTCTTACAGTTTGAGCCATCGGCACTGAATAATATGCATGCCGTAAATCAACAGATGCCATAAAGCAATTTGGTTTGATCAAGTGTAGTGTAGTTTCAAAAGTATCAAGTTTAAAATGATAATAGTTTATATATTTATTCAACTTCTTTAAATTCAGTATCATGCGGCGATATTTCAGAATTAAGTATAAGTGTTTGCAATGAGAATGGCCAGAAGATAAACAACAATGGATTGCCAATTAGTTGTGTGTTAGAAATTATATAATTATTATAAGAAAATGAGTATATTCGGTGTTAAAAGGTATACTTTTACTATATCAGGCGACCTTGATATGCAGGGCAACAAAATAATAGATGTTAAAACCCCATCTGATTCATACGATGCAGTTAACAAGAGGTATGTTAATAAACGACTGGAATTTAAAACAAAGCTTTTAGACGACAAACTTGCAAAAGTTTCTGATAGACTTGACAAAGAAAACAATGACAGTCTTGAACGACACCGAGTGCACTATGCAAGCATCCAACAAAATAAAGATGAAATCAATAGACTAAAAACTACTCTCCCAGAAACAGATACTTCTCTGATTGTTACGAATATACACAATCTTCAAAATCAAATCTTAGCACTGCAAGACGTAATCTATGGCACGGAAGCGTTGCAATCAGATTTAAATCTGGGGAATAACCGTGTCATTAATGCCAATGAGCCTCGGCCGGGTTATGATCAAGATGTCGTCACAGCTATGCATTTGTATGACTATATTGAAATCAATAATGAAAAGTTCTTATCAAAAACAGATGCTGAAACCTTCTTGACTAAAGAAGAAGCTGAAAGATTTTTACAATCAGCAGAAGCTGATAGAAAATATCTAAAAGCCAACGAAGACAATGTGCTAGATGGAAGGCTAGATATGACACAGCATAGAATTGTTGGCCTCTCTGACCCTCTACAAGAAGACGGAGCCGTGACAAGACGGTATATTAGTTCAAGAATCCAAGCACTTGGATGATGAAAATTCTGTACTAAGAAGACGGATTGACAGATTAGAAAAAACTGGCTCATCAGTGAATTTATTTTTTGAACAGTTAATACTGTTGCCTCGTTTGTAATTGAATTAAAAAAATTTTTTATAAAAATGAAGCAAACTACGGCCCCGGATTTATATCCAGTCTTGTCTAGTGAAGACGGGCACAATTATAGATTACAGAAGATATCAGAGATTGAGAAAACGTAATTTAATGAGAGAGATACTCGCAAAGCACTATATAGGAAATATAAACGTGGAATTAATATTACTGATAGTGTTGATACCGTTTTGATATCAACGTCTGTTATTTTTAGCAGGTGTTGGTGTTACAGTTCCAATTATGTTGCCGATGGAAATTGCCGCTGTTGTGTGCGGAGATTTAGGGGTTTGTATTAAACTTGTTAGACGTAGATTACACACAAAATCACAGACATATTATGAGATTAAAACTATTGCTGATAGTAAGTTGAATAGTATAAAAGACTTGATTTCTAAGGCTTTGACAGATGGGCAGATATCTGAAAGTGAATTTAAACTTGTATTAGATGAATTAGATAAATATAATAAATTGAAAGATAGCATACATTCAAAACAAACGGGATTAAGTGAGACAGAAAGACAAAAACTTACTGCGGAAGGTAAGGCACAAGCGATGAATGATATTAAAAAAAAATAGGAGATGCATGAAAAAGTACAAGTAGGCAAAGATCAGGAAAAGGCGCAATCAGAAAAAGACTCCCACTCCAAAAACCAAGGTGGGAAAAAAACCAAACTAACAATCAGGTACTTATACCATGAAAACATTTCGTAAGCCGAATGAGCAGCTATTTTCCCAATAGGTGGCCACTCAGTTACCTTAACTAAAAATATGCAAACATACATAAGGCGCCAACAGCACAAAAAATATTTAAAACACCAAGACATAAAACAAAAAGAACCACCACAGAAGTATCGACTTGGAACGATCAGTAACACAAAGTTACTGGCGGGTTTAAATCGTCCTGTTTAATAAAGTAATTAATTTAATAAAGTAACCGCGGTATGGCCCATTCTCTTTCTCTTAAATGTTTTCACTGCTCTTAAAGGATCTCAGTTTTAACTTTATTTGCTATTACTGCAGCTGGTGTTGTGCCGTGTGGCGGCCCTAAAAAGTCTCCCCGTTCATCATCCATAGTGCAGGTTATATTTCTTTTTGGTCCTTTGAGATCAGCGAGGATATTCTGAGAGATCAGAAATTTATAATCGGTTAAGAATCATTTTCTAACCAATATTTAACTTATTTGGTCTCATTTAGATAATACTAGTCTTTGTTTCGACTACCCTGTTGAAAGTTGAAAAATTATTGTAATTCTCTTTGGCTCCATGTTGCCAAATCTTAAGAGTCACTGACGAGACTTTAATAGTCGAAACCGCGGTATGGCCCATTCTCTTTCTCTTTAATGTTTTCACTGCTCTTAAATGATCTCAGTTTTAATTTTATTTGCTATTACTGCAGCTGGTGTTGTGCCGTGTGGCGGCCCTAAAAAGTCTCCCCGTACATCATCCATAGTGCAGGTTATATTTCTTTTTGGTCCTTTGAGATCAGCGAGGATATTCTGAGAGATCAGAAATTTATAATCGGTTAAGAATCATTTTCTAACCAATATTTAACTTATTTGGTCTCATTTAGATAATACTAGTCTTTGTATCGACTACCCTGTTGAAAGTTGAAAAATTATTGTAATTCTCTTTGGCTCCATGTTGCCAAATCTTAAGGGTCACTGTCGAGACTTTAATAGTCGTAACCGCGGTATTGCCCATTCTCTTTCTCTTTAATGTTTTCACTGCTCTTAAAGGATCTCAGTTTTAATTTTATTATACTTAATAATGATCCACCGCCAAAATATGACAGTTAATTGTTCGGCGGACATGCATGTCTGCTAAATAATACACTTGTTCGTATATATAGTCACCACCTATTTATAGGAAATGAACTTTCTCTCATATTTTCACGCATAAACTAAGACAATACAAATATGCAGATTTTTTTATGCCCCCAACTTTGAAAAAGTTGGAAGGGCATATTGCTTTCGGCTTGTCTGTGTGTGTGTGCGTGTGTACGTCTGTTAACTTTTGAATGGTGAATGTTAGAGATTTGAAATTTCATGTGTGTATTCCTCATGAAAAAATAGTTGACCCGTATTTTTTTTCTTGTCCGAGTTATGCCCCTTTTCTGAGTTATTTCCCTTTGAAAACAAAATTTGAAAATCTTGTGTGCAAGATATCTCAAAAAGTATTTAAGCTAGAGCATTCATATTTGGTATACTGGTTGGGGCTGATGAGTAGATGACCTGATCAACTTTTGAGAACTTTCCGTCAAATTTTGACAAATATACGGAATTTTGAAATTTTGATTGATTTTTCCACTTTTCGGTGAAATTTGAAACTTTTGAACGGTGAATGCTAGGGTTTTGAAATTTCAGATACAGATTCCTCATGAAAAAATAGTTGACCCATATTTTTTTTCATGTCCAAGTTATGCCCCTTTTCTGAGTTATGTCCCTTTGAAAACAAAATTTGAAAATATTGTGTGCAATATTTCTCAAAAAGTATTTGAGCTAGAGCCTTCATATTTGGTATACTGGTTGGGGCTGATGAGTAGATGACCTGATTAACTTTTGAGAACTTTCTGTCAAATTTTGACAAAAATACGGAATTTTGAAATTTTGATTAATTTTTCCACTTTTCGGTGAAATTTGAAACTTTGGAAAGGTGAATGTTAGGGTTTTGAAATTTCATATACAAATTCCTCATGAAAAAATAGTTGACCCGTATTTTTTTTTCATGTTCAAGTTATGCGCCTTTTTGGAGTTATGCCCATTTTAAAACAAAATTTGAAAATCTTGTGTGCAAGATATCTGGAAAAGTATTTAAGCTAGAGCCTTAATATTTGGTATACTGGTTGGGGCTGAGAAGAAGATCACCTGATCAACTTTTGAGGACTTTCCGTCAAATTTTTACAAAATAACTCTATTTTGAAATTTTTACTCTATTTCTATCTTGTCTGCAAAAAGCTTACTTTCTGTTTCTGGATCGAGGTCAAAAACAGAGGCAACCGAACAGCTTCTTTAGGAAATTAAATTTCACTTCATTCAAATGAAATAAATGAATCATACAAGCTGCCAGTTTAGGGACAAGCATACAGTTGGGGGCATAGTGTTTTACAAACACGCATTTCTGGTTACATTTTCTTTCCAGTTTAATTCTTTGCAAAGTTCTTTATGATTTTACTGTTTCGTGTCAAATAACTAACCGGGACATCACATTGAAGTAGACTAGTAAATTCTGAAACTAAATTAAACAAAATAACAAGTGGCCTGCATATTTGTGTACTGTAAGTAATGTTGTGCTGTAGTAAATATTCATGTATTTGTTGTGATTTGGGAACGTTGCTTTAAATGACTTGGAGAAGCTGTCCTTGTTGTGATGCAATGAAGATTGATTTTCTATTGTTGCTGCTTTCTAATTTGTTTAAGTCTTTAAGATTTTGAATAATTGTCTGTTCATTTGTGAGGTCGATTGTCACAGTTCCTTCATAGTGTCTATCGGTAGAAAATGCTGTTTGAAAATGTAGTCCAGTTCAATATAATAGAGATTTTCTACTTGACTATAATAACAACCTCAATCATTCTATTTTACAAAACACAAATTAGACGAAATAGACGATCTTGATTTTTTTTTCTTTCGTGGGTGTAATGTGTGTGGGTGGCGCGGGTTGGTGAGGGTCGGGCCAAACACGCTAGTTTTTTTTTTATCTTGATCAACCACCGATAATATCGCCTTCACATTGTTCTCAACGATCGCCTTGGATGCTTCCCGTCTGGCTCCTGATAACTTTCCAACTCGCTCCTGACTCCAAAACTCTTATTTTCCACCCTATTATACTACTCCATGAACAATTCAGGGGTGATATTCCAATACATGTACTTGTTCCATAACATCCTCAATTGTATTTTGTTTTTGGGTCCATGAACACTTCTGGTGTGATTTTCCTGTACTTGTTCCATAGCATTCTCAATTGTATCTTGTTTTGGGTTCCATAAACACGTCAGGGGTGATATTCCAATACTAGTTCCATAAAATCCTCAAGTGTATTTTGTTTTTTGGGTCTATGTCGCTTCAGTGGTGATATACCAGTACTTGTTCCATAACATCTTCAATTGTATTTTGTTTTTGGGTCTATGTCGCTTCAGGGGTGATATACCAGTACTTGTTCCATAACATTCTCAATTGTATTTTGTTTTGGGTTCCATAAACACTTCAGGGGTGATATTCCAATACTTGTTCCATAACGTCTTCAATTGCATTTTGTTTTTATGTCCATCGACACTACAGGGGTGATATTCCAATACTTATTCCGTAACATTCTCAATAGTTTTTTTGTTGTTGTTGTTTTTGGGTCCATGGACACTTCAGTGATGATATTCCAATACTTGTTCCATAACATCCTAAAATGTATTTTGTTTAGGGTCCAAGGACACTTCAGAGGTGATATTCCTGAAATAAAGCAAATATTCGATAGTTTAAGTATAGTTTAAGTATTCTTGAAATAAAACAAATAAAATGTAAATTGATGTTTGATACATTTTCTATGATGATATTGGGTCATCTTGGTATCCTGCTGCTCAGGTACATTAGCTGTATTGTCTTTGCCATCTACGATGATGGCCTCACACTGTCAGCAACTATTGACCTCGTTATCAGCAATAAATCGCAGGAAAAGGATGACATCAATTCCATCTGTGCTGTTGTACTGCCTGAAATAAAAACAAATGATATCTAGATTAATGTTTGATACTTTTTCTTTGATGATATTTTATCTTCTTGGTTTCATGTGAACATGGGCCCAGAATTACAATGCTTCCTTAACTCTTAAGGTCGACCTTAATTTAAGCTTTTCCTTAAAATTTACAAAAGTGTATTACAATCGATTTTCTTAATTTAAGGTAGACCTTAACTTGAGGAAATACTTAAATATTTAAGGTTACTTGATAGCTACCCTAACTTAAGATTTTACTTAGGCTAGACAAATAGTGCTCAGTTTAAGCATTATTTACGGAGTTTTGTTTATGCACATTCTGTAGCCTCGCAACGCAACGTACATTTTGTAACACGTTTCATTCTTTCTTACGTGAATGAAGAAGGTTCAAGAGAGTCTTTTTCACTTCCTGTTGTTTAAGTAAAACTCTGTTAACGAAACAGCACGAAGAATCAAGACTCCTGCGGTACATGTACAATGTGCCTTAACCACAGTCAACAATGTTCAGTCATGTCGGGATATTAGAATTGCTTTCATGGAGTTTTACCGGTAATGTGTTGAGTAAATTTGTTGTTTGTTTGATTATTTGATAAGTTTCTTAACGCCCCACTCAACGCACCACTCAACAGATATGGTTATGTCGGTACCTTGCTTCAGTTTTATGGAATTTCTATCCACTGACATTTGGATGTCATGACAGGCGAGATGTTCTTTAAACTATAACCCCCTCCCTCAAGTAAACAACTAAAGCTCTACTTGTGTGGATGGTTTGACTAAACACCTTTTGTTTGTATAGAGGCTGAACGTCCCAGTCAACAATTTTGCGGATCGAACCCAGGTCCTTTCAATTCGGAGCCTGACACTCTACCACTACGCCCACTTCTTCTGGATAGGCACAGGCCTATTCAGCAAATATTAACCAGTCATCGGGTGGTCGGTAAGTCAGTTATAACAGGCCTCCTAGCGAAACCTATAAAACCTGTAAAAACCTATAATTTTATTGTCAAATTAGCAAAAACCTATATAACCTTTATTTTGCCCCAAAAATGGCTAAAAACCTATAAATAACCTATATTTTTCTACAAAAACCTATAATTGTTCCAGAAAAGAAAGATGAATCATTTTAAGACCAGTGTTTGTTTTCTGGTGCTTGTAAATGTTTTGAAGATGCATTCTTTGAACAGCTGTTCATGATTTTGTTTTTCTTTTGAGTTTTGCAGTCTATGCTGCTGACAGGTATATTCATTTTATTTTGGTTGCAATATCAATTCACAATAATGAAGCTCCTGGATTTGGAAGAAAGCAGCTTTCTTTCAAAATCTGCTCAAGTCATATCTATTAAAGACTCCAGGCTTATTAAGCAGAAAATTTAAATTCATATAAAAATGGGTTAACGATAAGGAGATTTCTTTCAGACCAAGGTGGCGATACACATACAGCTTCACAATATTTCACTTAATTAGAAATATATACAGATAATGAGTTTGTCATTTACATGTTTTCTGAACTTGAAAAAAAAGCAGGGTTTATTTTGTAAAATCATCTTCCTGCAGAAGCTGAGGGTGAGGTTATGGCCATGTAAAACCGGTTTAAGCCCGCCAGTAACTTTGTGTTACTGATCGTTCCAAGTCGATACTTCTGTGGTGGTTCTTTTTGTTTTATGTCTTGGTGTCTAAATTTTTTGTGCTGTTGGCGCCTTATGTATGTTTTCATATTTTTAGTTAAGTTAAGGTAACTGAGTGGCCACCTATTGGGAAAATTGCTGCTCATTCGGCTTACGATATGTTTCATGGTATAAGTACCTGATTGTTAGTTTGGTTTTTTCCCACCTAGGTTTTTGGAGTGGGAATCGTTTTCTGATTGCGCCTTTTCCTGATCTTTGCCTACTTGTACCTTTTTTTTCCTCTCAGGAATGCCCTCCGAAAGCTTGAAATCTATTTCATTTTCACAAAATTTTCCTCGAAAGGCTTGCTCGTTCAAAGATTTCCAAGTAGTAAATTTGTGCTCTTTCCCCAGATATTAAAGCCCAATGTTTCTTGAAATCTGACTGTTTTACTTTATAAAATGTCTCTAAAACGATCTAAAAATACACCATTTTTGCAAAATTGTCTCACTCGCTCGTTCAAAGAAAGCCAAGGGGACAAATCTGTACTCTTTATACACAAATTAAACCTGTTTTCTGTGAAAATTATCAGGTTTTATTATGTAAAATTCTCTCTAGAAATAAATCTGATAGCATGATAACTATTTCATTCCTCACAAAATTTTCTCGCTCATGTGTGGGCTTTCTCGTTCATTTGTATAGTAACTCTTGAGTGCTGGTCTGATTAGCTGCTAAAATTATGACGGAAGTGAGAAAAAGACCTTAAAATAGCCTATATTTTTGGTGAAAAACCTATAAAAGAACCTATATTTTGGTTAAAAGGAACCTGTATAAAAACCTATATTTTTCAAGTGGGCTACAAGGAGGCCTGTTATAAGCTTTACCTGGAGGTACGAGCCGCCCAGCTATTTCTCACAGCCCCAGTTGGCGGGATTCCATAATGAATGTGTCCGGCTTAGGAACCAAAATGGCGGGAGAAGGCTCTTAATAATTATATGGCCTCTCACCGCAACTGAGTACGACAATCAATGCAATCGTGCTTCCGGGGCACGCGTTCTGAAAATCACCGTTGCAAAATAAAACTGAGAAATACATGTACATACATTTGCTCGGTTCTTTGCACCAGCCTCTGTACATGCACACGCGAGTGATGGTTGGGAAATATTTAAAAGAAGGAAAGAAAAATAGAAAGAAAGAACAATTATCGCACATACATGAATCAAACTTTATAGCATTGTCTGACTTTCGTTGTTGGTTTATAAAGCGTAACTGATGAGGGTTCATTAGCCGAAATAGTGCAATACAGCCCATACTGTACATATGGGACGCTAAGCCTCAACACAAACAAACAAACAAATAAAGAATGTATTAAAGAATAAAAAATAACAAAAAAGACAAGAAAAAAAGCCACCAGTAGGTATCGAACCCAGGACCTACGTAACAAGTTGTAATTGCCTGGCGGGCGTGTTAGCCACTGCACCACGGAGTCTAACGCACTTAAGATAACAAACCAATGCTCATTATCAAATTATAGTCACAATGTATTATACTGCTTACAGGATATAAAATTTTAAATTTTCGTGTTGCTCCGGTAAGGTTTTCGACTGTTCCCGGAACGGTCCTGTAAGTTTTTACGAAAACTAAACCTTAGTAATTGTATTACTTTTTAAGGAAAATCTTAGCTAAGCTTTAACTTAACTTAAACCGCTAAGGAGGCCTTAACTTAAGGAATGATTGTAATTCTGGGCCCGGTGTGTTCTCTGCATCCTCATGATCAGCTATGCTTATTGCGTCACTGTCAGCAACTGTTGTCCTCGTTATCAGCAATAGAACACAGGAAAAGCATGACATCAACTCCATCTGTGCTGTTGTACTGCCTGAAACAAAACAAATGCTATCTAGATTAATGTTTGATACTTTTTCTTTGATGATATTGTATCTTCTTGGTTTCATGTTAACCTGGTGTGTTCTCCGCATCCTCATGATCAGCGATGCTTATTGCATCACTGTCAGTTGTCCTCGTTATCAGCAATAGAACACAGGAACAGCATGACATCAACTCCATCTGTGCTGTTGTACTGCCTGAAACAAAACAAATGCTATCTAGATTAATGTTTGATACTTTTTCTTTGATGATATTGTATCTTCTTGGTTTCATGCAAACCTGGTGTGTTCTCCGCATCCTCATGATCAGCTATGCTGATTGCGTCACTGTCAGCAACTGTTGTCCTCGTTATCAGCAATAGAACACAGGAAAAGCATAACTTCAATTCCATCTGTGCTGTTGTACTGCCTGAAATAAAACAAATGATATCTAGATTAATGTTTGATACTTTTTCTTTGATGATATTGTATCTTCTTGGTTTCATGTTAACCTGGTGTGTTCTCCGCATCCTCATGATCAGCTATGCTTATTGCGTCACTGTTAGCAACTGTTGTCCTCGTTATCAGCAATAGAACACATGAAAAGCATAACATCAATTCCATTTGTGCTGTTGTACTACCTGAAATAAAAAAAAAAGATATCTAGATTAATGTTTGATACTTTTGTGATGATATTGTATCTTCTTGGTTTTATGCGAACCTGGTGTGTTCTCCGCATCCTCATGATCAGCTATGCTGATTGCGTCACTGTCAGCAACTGTTGTCCTCGTTATCAGCAATAGAACACAGGAAAAGCATAACTTCAATTCCATCTGTGCTGTTGTACTGCCTGAAATAAAACAAATGATATCTAGATTAATGTTTGATACTTTTTCTTTGATGATATTGTATCTTCTTGGTTTCATGTTAACCCGGTGTGTTCTCCGCATCCTCATGATCAGCTATGCTTATTGCGTCACTGTTAGCAACTGTTGTCCTCGTTATCAGCAATAGAACACAGGAAAAGCATAACATCATTCCATCTGTGCTGTTGTACTACCTGAAATAAAAAAAATGATATCTAGATTATTGTTTGATACTTTTATGATGATATTGTATCTTCTTGGTTTCATGTTAACCTGGTGTGTTCTCCGCATCCTCATGATCAGCTATGCTTATTGTGTCACTGTTAGCAAATGTTGTCCTCGTTATCAGCAATAGAACACAGGAAATGTATAATATCAATTCCATCTGTGCTGTTGTACTGCCTGAAATTAAATAAATGATATCTAGATTAATGTTTGATATATTTTTCTTGATAATTTCAGGTCTCCTTGGTTTCATGCTTACCTGACACATTCTCCGCATCATCATGATCAACTATGCTGATTGCATCACTGTGAGCACACAGTCGTTCTCGATATCTGTTGCAGAATGGCGGTTGATGCCTATTTGATCGTTTAAACTATTCCTTAAATGAAGAAAAATAAATAGTCTAATGTTTAATATGTTTTCATTGATGATAATGTTTTTTCTTTGTTTCCAACATTCCTGGTTCGTTCTCCGCATCGTCAATGATCACCTATGCTGATTGCGTCACTGTTAGCAACTGTCGGCTACAGAACTGTGAGGGAGCATACCAATTGATTTAAATTATATCTAAATTGAATGTTTGATACATTTTTAGCTCACCTGAGCCGAAGGCTCTTAGGTGAGCTTATAGTATACCCATGCTCCGGCGTCCGTCCGTCGTCGTCCGTCCGTCGTCCACAATTTCAAAGATCTTCTCCTCTGAAAACGTTTGGCCAATCAAAGCCAAACTTCATGTGGAGCATCCTTAGGAAGGGGGAATGAAAGTTTGTATAAATGGTCCAGGTCACATGACCAAGATGGTAGCCATGGCTATAAATAGCAAAAACCTTTAAAAATCTTCTCCTGAACCAGAAGGCCTATGATCTTGAAACTTGGTGTGAAGCATCAGGAACAGGAGCTCTACAAAGTTTATATAAATCATGACCTTGAGATGACCTTGACCTAGTTTACGACAAGGTCAACTTAGGTCGCCAATGCATTTGAATGGGAAAAAATGGTAAAATGCTATTTAATGGGTAAACTTACTGGGAATAGGCAAGTGGACAGAAGATTAATGTTAATGGAAAATTTAAGCCCCTGGGGGGTTGTCTGCCCCTGCCCCGGGGCTATATACATGTTTATTTTCATAATAATGAAACATCTTCTCCCCTGAAACCGCTTGGCCAATCAAAGCAAAACTTCATATGGAGCATCCTTGGGAAGGGGGAAAGAAAGTTTATATAAATGGTCAAGGTCACATGACCAAGATGGCTGCCATGGCTATAAATAGAAAAAAACTTTAAAAATCTTCTCCAGAACCAGAAGGCCAATGATTTTGAAAATTGGTGTGAAGCATCAGTGACTGGAGCTCTACAAAGTTTATATAAATCATGACCCTGGGATGACCTTGACCTATTTTACGGCAAGGTCAACATAGGCCGCTCATGCATTTGAATGGGGAAAAGTGTTAAAATGTCATTTGTAGGGAAAAACTTGCAGGAAATGGGCAAATGGACTTAAGATTGATGATTTTGAATAAATTTGGACCCAGGGGTCTGTCTTCCCCCACCCCGGGGCAATATACATGTATATTACAGTGATATTCAAAGATCTTCTTCTCTGAAACCGCTTGGCCAATCAAAGCAAAACTTTATGTGGAGCATTCTTAGGAAGAGTGAATGAAAGTTTGTATAAATGGTCAAGGTCACATGACCAAGATGGCCGCCATGGCTATAAATAGCAAAAACCTTTAAAAATCTTCTACCTCAGAACCAGAAGGCCTATGATTTTGAAATTTGGCATGAAGCATCAGGCAATGGAGCTCTACACAATTTATATAAATCATGACCCTGGGATGACCTTGACCATTTTTACGGCAAGGTCAACTTAGGCCGCCCATGCATTTGAATGTGAAAAAAATAGGAAAATGTCATTTAATGGCAAAAAACTTGCTAGGAATGAGCAAATGGGCAAAAGATTTATGTTTATGAAAATATTTTGGGCCCAGAAGGTTGTCTGCCCCTGCCCCGGGGCTATATACATGTGTATGACCATAATATTGAAACATCTTCTCTGAAACGGCTTGGCTAATCAAAGCCAAACTTTCTTATGAACATTCTTAGGAAGAGTGAATGAAAGTTTGTATAAATGGTCAAGGTCACATGGCCAAGATGGCCGCCATGGCTATAAATAGCAAAAACCTTTAAAAATCCTCTCCAGTACTAGAAGGCCTATGATTTTGAAACTTGGCATGAAGCATAAAGCAATGGAGCTCTTCAAAGTTTGTATAAATCATGACCCTGGGATGACCTTGACCTTTTTTATGGCAAGGTCAACTTAGGTTGCCTAAGCATTTGAATGGGGAAAATTGTTATAAATTAGTGTCATTTGAAGGGCAAAACTTGCAGTAAATTTGCAAATGACTGAGTCTTTATGATTTATTAAAGAAATTGACTCCAGAGCCTGCCCTGGGGTTATATACATGTATATTACCATTCTAGTCAAACAAAGTTATTGGTATATATCTCAGGTGAGCGTTTACAGGACCATTGGTCCTCTGGTCTGTGATGATATTGGGTCTTCTTGGTTTCATGTTTACCTGGCGCGTTCTCAGCATCGTCATTATCAGCTAAGCTGATGGCGTCACTGACAGTCATCCACTTGTTGTTGGTAATGAATACTGAACTGCGAGGGATCATTACTTTCCCTTTGTTGGTCTGATCCTTACTGCGGCTGTATGTCCATCATTTTCCCTGCGCATGCGAGAATAGTACCTCCTGCATGCATGATCAACTTCCATCCGCGTTCTGGGCAGCGATTCTTATGTGATTTATGGGGTGATATTCCAATACTTGTTCCATAACATCCTCAATTGTATTTTGTTTTGGGGTCCATGAACACTTCAGTAGTGATTTTCCTGTACTTGTTCCATGACATTCTCAATTGTATTTTGTTTTGTCAGGGGTGATATTCAAATACTTATTCCATAACATTCTCAATAGTTTTTTGTGTTTTGGGGTCCGTGGACACTTCAGGGGTGTTATTCCAATACTTGTTCCATAACATCCTCAAATGTATTTTGTTTTGGGTCTAAGGACACTTCAGAGGTGATATTCCTGAAATAAAAAGGTAGAAGTATGCAACGATCAGGAAAAGGCGCAGTCAGAAAAAGATTTTCACTCCAAAAACCGAGGCAGGAAAAAACCAAACTAACAATAAGGTACTTATACCATGAAAACATTTCGTAAGCTGAATAAGCAGCTTTTTTCCCAATAGGTGGCCACTCAATTACCTAAACTTAACTAGAAATATGATAACATACATAAGGCGCCAACAGCACAAAAATTTAAAACACCAAAACATAAAACAATAAAAACCACCACAGAAATATCGCCTTGGAACGATCAGTAATATAAAATTACCGGCGGGCTTAAACCGGTTTTACAGGATCCAAACCTCACCCTCAGCTTCTGCAGTGGCTCATAACATTTATTTAGTTGTTCGGTCCTCGTAGTGGAACAAATATTCCATAGTTTAAGTATAGTTTAAGTATTCCTGATATAAAACAATTAAAATCTAAATTGATGTTTGAAACATTTTCTATGATGATATTGGGTCATCTTGGTATCCTGCTGCTCAGGTACATTAGCTGTATTTGTTGGCTCCAGAACTGTGGGGAAGCATACTGATCGATTTAAATTATATCTTAGTGAATGTTTGATACATTTTCTTTGATGATATTGGGTCATCTTTATTTCCTGCTGCTCAGGTGCATTAGCTGTATTGTGGTTGCCAGCTACGATGATGGCCTCACTGTCAACAACTGTTGTCCTCGTTATCAACAATAGAACGCAGGAAAAGCATAACATCGATTCCATCTGTGATGTTGTACTGCTTGAAATTAAACAAATGATATTTAGATTAATGTTTGATACTCATATTTTGATGAAATTGTGTCATCTTTGTTGCATGCTAACCTTTTGCGTTCTCCGCATCTTCATGATCAGCCATGCTGATTGTTTCATTGTCAGCAACAAACCCAGCGGGCACTTGAGTTCATAATGACGTCATATCAACGTCATTATGACGTCATGTGCCTGCTGGGAAGTCATCCTCTTTGTGGGCTACAGAACTGTGAGGGAGCAAAGTAATCAATTTAAATTATATCTAAATGAATGTTTGATACATTTTTCAATGATGATTATTGATATTAGGTCTTCTTGGTTTCATGTTTACTGGCGCGTTCTCCGCATCATCGTTATCAGCCAAGCTGATGGCATCACTGTCAGCAACACAATCTGTCCTCTGTAATGGCTACCGAACTGTGAGGCATATTAATCTTTTCCATTATTGTTTTTTTTAATATTCCTGAAATAAAACAAGTAATATCTTAAATAAAATTATGACATGTCTGACGTGTTTGATACTCATATTTTGATGAAATTGTGTCATCTTTGTTGCATGCTAACCTTTTGCGTTCTCCGCATCTTCATGATCAGCCATGCTGATTGTTTCATTGTCAGCAACAAACCCAGCGGGCACATGAGTTCATAATGACGTCGCATCGACGTCGATCTGACGTCATTATGACGTCATGTGCCTGCTGGGAAGTCATCCTCTTTGTGGGCTACAGAACTGTGAGGGAGCAAAGTAATCAATTTAAATTATATCTAAATGAATGTTTGATACATTTTTCAATGATGATTATTGATATTAGGTCTTCTTGGTTCCATGTTTACTGGCGCGTTCTCCGCATCATCGTTATCAGCCAAGCTGATGGCATCACTGTCAGCAACACAATCTGTCCTCTGTAATGGCTACTGAACTGTGAGGCATATTAATCTTTTCCATTATTGATTTTTTTAATATTCCTGAAATAAAACAAGTAATATCTTAAATAAAATTATGTTTGGTACATTTTCTTTGATTATTTTTGGTTTACCACTTGCCTGGCGCTTTCGCCTCATCATCATTATCAGCTAAGCTGATGGCGTCGCTGTCAGCAACATACTTTGTCCTTGGTAACGACTACTGAACTGAAACCGGTTTTACAGGACCCTTACCTCACCCTCAGCTTTTGCAGTGGTTCATAACATTTAGTTAGTTGTTCGGTCCTCGTAGTGGAACAAATATCCCATAGTTTAAGTATAGTTTAAGTATTCCTGAAATAAAACTTGATGTTTGAAACATTTTCTATGGTGATATTGGGTCATCTTGGTATCCTGCTGCTCAGGTACATTAGCTGTATTTGTTGGCTCCAGAACTGTGAGGAAGCATACTAATCGATTTAAATTATATCTAAGTGAATGTTTGATACATTTTCTTTGATGATACGGGGTCATCTTTATTTCCTGGTGCTCAGGTGCATTAGCTGTATTGTGGTTGCCAGCTACGATGATGGCCTCACTGTCAACAACTGTTGTCCTCGTTATCAACAATAGAACGCAGGAAAAGCATAACATCGATTCCATCTGTGATGTTGTACTGCTTGAAATTAAACAAATGATATCTAGATTAATGTTTGATACTCATATTTTGATGAAATTGTGTCGTCTTTGTTGCATGCTAACCTTTTGCGTTCTCCGCATCATCATGATCAGCCATGCTGATTGTTTCATTGTCAGCAACAAACCCAGCGGGCACATGACGTCATAATGACGTCATATCAACGTCATGACGTCGCATCGACGTCGATCTGACGTCATTATGACGTCATGTGCCTGCTGGGAAGTCATCCTCTTTGTGGGCTACAGAACTGAGGGAGCAAACTAATCAATTTAAATTATATCTAAATGAATGTTTGATACATTTTTCAATGATGATTATTGATATTAGGTCTTCTTGGTTCCATGTTTACTGGCGCGTTCTCCGCATCATCGTTATCAGCCAAGCTGATGGCATCACTGTCAGCAACACAATCTGTCCTCTGTAATGGCTACCGAACTGTGAGGCATATTAATCTTTTCCATTATTGTTTTTTTTAATATTCCTGAAATAAAACAAGTAATATCTTAAATAAAATTATGTTTGGTACATTTTCTTTGATTATATAGTGTATTCTTGTTTTACCACTTGCCTGGCGCTTTCGCCTCATCATCATTATCAGCTAAGCTGATGGCGTCGCTGTCAGCAACATACTTTGTCCTTGGTAACGACTACTGAACTGAAACCGGTTTTACAGGATCCTAACCTCACCCTCAGCTTCTGCAGTGGTTCATAACATTTAGTTAGTTGTTCGGTCCTCGTAGTGGAACAAATATTCCATAGTTTAAGTATAGTTTAAGTATTCCTGAAATAAAACTTGATGTTTGAAGCATTTTCTATGGTGATATTGGGTCATCTTGGTATCCTGCTGCTCAGGTACATTAGCTGAAATACATGTATACCACGAAAACTGGAACCCCCACGAAAACTGGGCTAAGTACCATACATACATATTGTTTGACAATATTATTGTGGGACCCAGTTCACTTCTCTGAGTCGACTGAGAGCCCTGGCGAATCGTATCACCAGTATGCTATAGGCTAGTTCATCTGTTCAAAATGCATTACCTGTCACTGAGCTTTGGGTTTGAGCGTCTCGATCTCGTGGGGCTTCAGACAGAAGCGCCTTTAAGCGCATTCTGTCGCCGAGTGTTGATACACCTAAATTGATGAGATCCCTGTCCGTCATGTCAATTATTTGTTTCGAGTCAATTTTTTCAGTAACGAATCTGGCGAGGAGGGCACTTAGCCCCAATTCGTTGAGCGCGCTTTCCAACGGTAACGCCATCTTGGTTTTTGAATCGGTGTGCCGGTACAAAATACACCGTGTAAAAAGTCCGCCTACGGTGCGTTTCGGTAAAAAAAATCAATAAGTCCTCACAACGTAATGACAGTTCCACATAACATAAAGACAGGTGCACAAAACATGAAGACAGTTGCCTACAACATACAGACAGTTGCAAACAACAAAAAGGCAGTTGCACACAGCAGAAAGACAACTCTGTACAATGTAAATGCAATTTAACACCACATAAAAACAGTTGCACACAACAAAAAGAAACCTCCATACAACATAAATTCAATTCAACACCACATAGGGGACCTAAAAGACAGTTCCGCACAACACACAGACAACTCTATACAACACTAAACATCACAAAGTCAATTCCACACAACATAAAGATAGTTTCACACCACATAAAGACAGCTTCACACAGCATACAGACAGTTCCACATACTGTAATGCCATAAGCATCCAGTATAATGATTATACCACAGGACACAATGACAGTTGCATACAATAAAACAGTTTATTATATGGCAAGTGATGAAATATAGAGAAATATGTATTAAATATAACCAATATTTGCAAAAGTTATATTTTCACATGTGAAAATATAAAAAAGTTATATTTTCACATGTGAAAATATAAGATTTGGGAATACGCAAATTACGATTCAACCGTTTCATTTCTAATTTATACATAACTAAATTTTATAATCTATGCTATTGTTGACGCAATGAACGTTCACACACAATAGCGACGTAATGACGTGACGTAATGACGTCATTTAAGATTTTGACGTCATATGCTTTAGCGCGCAACGTTACAATGACTACATGCAATATAATAAAAAGAAAATTCAAGTTTTTGTCGTGAATATGAGTTTTATTTCATCTCGTGAAGTGAAAAATTATATATTTCATTCGTGCCTTCGGCACTCATGAAATATAAAAATTTTTCACTTCACTCAATGAAATAAAACTCATATTCACTCCAAAAACTTGAATATCCTCTATATCTATGCATGATATAACATCATCTTCAACCGGTATAATGATAAAACACATGTTATAATTACATTTGCCTGTGATGTAATGTGGTATATAATAACATAATATTAACAGTATCCAACATATTGATGAAAGCACACAGTATATAGGCAGGTTCCCACAACATAAAGACAGTTGCACACAACATAAAGACAGTTCTGCATAACATAAAAATATTTCTGCATAACATAAAAGCAGGTCCACACAACATAAAGACAGGTCCACACAACATAAAGATAGGTCTTCACAACATATAGGCAGTTCCACATAACAAAGATATTTCTACACAATATAAAGACAGATCCACACAACAAATAGACAGTTCCACACAACATAAAGACAGGTATATGCAATATAATTATAGTTCTATACAACATAACGATAGAGACACATAGCATAAAGATGGGTCCACACAACATAAAGACAGTTCCACACAACTTAAAGATAGTTCCACACAACATAAAGATAAGTCCACACAACATAAAGCCACTTCCACACAACATAACAATAGGTCCACACAGCATAACGATAGATCCACACAACATATAGATAGGTGCGCACAACATAAGAATAGGTCCACACAACATAAAGGTAGGTTCACACAACATAACGATAGGTCCACAAAACATAAAGATGGTTCACACAACATAACGATAGGCCCCCACAACATAAGGAACTCAGACACCCGAAGGAAGTAAAGGCGTTCCATAAAGGTTCACCAGTTACAATTCATTCATTCATTCATTCATTCAAAAGATAAAATATGAAAGTTGAAAATAAAATAAAGTGTTTAAATATATTTATTATCTATTGTTTAAGGAAAATGTTATTTGTCTATTGGAACCATTTATGAAGTGTGTCTGATATAGGGTGCAGCTAACAGTTTTTACCCACTTGTCCTGGGCAAAAAAGTCAATATAGAGGGGTATGGCTACATTTTGGTATGTAAATGTGTGTAAAAATATTTTGAAGCAGTATTTGACTTTTATTTCACTCAAGCAGTTGTTATTTATGATTTAAATTGATTTTTGTCAGGTCACATGACCTTCTGTATTTTTTTATTAGTGCAGAACTTACTTGCTGGATTTTACCCTCAACCCCGGAAATCAGCTGTTCAAAAATGGCTCATTTTTTGAAGTGGAATTTACTATGATAAGTCAACGGCTGGCAGGTATTCAAATGTGTATAGAAATTAAGCATTAGGGTGTATCTACACATGGGTATGCAGTTTATGGCCATTGCATGTGCAAGTGGCATGTCACACTTCAAGGAAAATGTGTCTTTTGGTGCAAAAATTGCCCTTTTAGTAAGGGGGGTGGGGTAATGTTTACATTTGCACAGAGATGGTTCCAGTAAGCAGAGACTGTTTCTGTTACTTTAAGATTAATTGCTGGTCTATTTGTAATTGACTGTGAGTATATATGAAGGGCTATTAATGTTTTGTCTTGTTGCAAGGGGTAATTTATTGAGTAGCCGTCGTAAAAACTTTGACCGGCCATTGGAAACCGTGTAGTGCCCCCATTAACAACATGAAGCAATTTCAAATCTTGTTTAATTATTTTTAATATCATCCAGATTTCAAATTAATCCATTATCAACACAAAAATTGACACAGAAACACAGTGAAACTACCTTTTTTCAAGTTTTCGGTGATTGAAAATTGTCATGTTTGTCACACAAGGGAGGTAACTCAAATTCTTAAAATTTGTTGTTCAGCTTGCAGACTGTTTGCACTGGTCTGACTGATTAAAAATGATCAAAACTGATCAAAACAGCTTGTTCAAAGTGGTTAAATGGTGCTTTTCATAATTTTTAGCTACTTTTAAGCAGTTTTACCTGCAATTCATGCTAAATAATGCAGTATTTGGAGACAGACCTACTGTATTTCCTGTACATACCCCAAATACTGTGTCGAATAAATGTTTTGTAAACTTTTAACTGATACGGAAGTGTGCGGTCGCAAGTATTTGTTAAACCGGCATTCATTTAAAGAAAATTCTTATTGTTTATGGCCCGGTATGAAGGACAAAGATGAAATAGTGTCGTCCGATTTCAGTTCTCGGGATAACGCCTGAAAGTTATGTACACAGACTTGACCATTATTTGGAAAACAGATTCCTGCTTATGAATTGCAAGCATGTCACACATCTTTGTCATACTTAAACAGGTTTTCATTCCCCATATTTGTCTATTGATATCATTCATTTTTACATTAAAATGATATGTATGAGTAATGGGGAATGTACAGGGCATTATGGTTACAAAAGATAAAAACAAGTCATATTTATTGTCAGATGTTTAATGCCATATGCATGTTCATGTCAATAGTTAGGATTTGGCAGGTGTTCATCTATAAACATCATTAAGCTGACATACTAGCATCACACATTATTCACAACCCTTTTCCTTTTGCAGGCTTTACTTGGCAGTTCCAGACTGTTTTTATTACCCTGAGAACTAGACACTGGAAATTCAGAGGAAGGTGGCCTTATTATTCTATCCAGGGTATTCACTGCTTTCACTGTAACCGGTGTGATCCGCAGAAAATTTGTTAATCTTGTAAGTATACATTACACATATGCTGACATTTTTAACCGTGTATCTTTTGTCTTCAAGTATATTATTCTTTATCGCAGTCGTATGGCTGATAAGCAAAGTTCTGCGCGGAGACTGCGAAAGCGGATGCATTGTGGTCGACAGACATTTTATGATAAGATGCACTTTCTTGTGTGCCACAGAAAGAGTCAAAAGTTGTTTTGATACACTGTGGATACAGACACAGTAACAGATAAATCCTTCCTATGTGATTCCCCTATAAAGTTCAGCAGCAGCATGGTTTCTTACAGGCAATTATATTGTCTGTAGTACTATAATTTGAATTATCTCTTTAACAAACACATACAAACACAGTATATGCACCAATTTTATGACCCTCCTCCCCATCCCCCCCCCCCCATCAAATTATCCTTAAACAACTAGCATCAACAGTTACTCTATAAATATTGTGTGAAAGTTATATCACTGCATACCAACATGCAACATTTGCACTTCGAATTGCATTTCTTTCAGGTCATAACAGTCGACGTCTTCAAAAAAGCTGTTGGAAGATACAGTTTGACCGACCGACCCCCTCCCCCCATTTTTCTACAAGAGAGACTGCAGAACAGAAGCTTGAAGTGCTCAGAAAAACTATCCAAGGATTCAAGACTGTGTAAATTCTTGATTTATTTCATATGGAGTAGATACAATTGTGTCACATGAAGAAGCGATCACCTTCTTGAACTGCACCTATAAATCGCGTCGCTCGGCACCTTTTGACATTGACTGTTTTGTATCAGTTTTACACTCATATTTCTTTTTTCTCTGCAATAAAGTCATATTTATTCATACAGAACCATAAAATGACATAAATTATGTGCTAGAAATAACATTTGGGTATATCAGATATTGTTGACTTTTTCAATAAAGGGTGCAGCTAACAGTTTTTACCCACTTGTCCTGGGCAAAAAAGTCAATATAGAGGGGTATGGCTACATTTTGGTATGTAAATGTGTGTAAAAATATTTTGAAGCAGTATTTGACTTTTATTTCACTCAAGCAGTTGTTATTTATGATTTAAATTGATTTTTGTCAGGTCACATGACCTTCTGTATTTTTTTATTAGTGCAGAACTTACTTGCTGGATTTTACCCTCAACCCCGGAAATCAGCTGTTCAAAAATGGCTCATTTTTTGAAGTGGAATTTACTATGATAAGTCAACGGCTGGCAGGTATTCAAATGTGTATAGAAATTAAGCATTAGGGTGTATCTACACATGGGTATGCAGTTTATGGCCATTGCATGTGCAAGTGGCATGTCACACTTCAAGGAAAATGTGTCTTTTGGTGCAAAAATTGCCCTTTTAGTAAGGGGGGTGGGGTAATGTTTACATTTGCACAGAGATGGTTCCAGTAAGCAGAGACTGTTTCTGTTACTTTAAGATTAATTGCTGGTCTATTTGTAATTGACTGTGAGTATATATGAAGGGCTATTAATGTTTTGTCTTGTTGCAAGGGGTAATTTATTGAGTAGCCGTCGTAAAAACTTTGACCGGCCATTGGAAACCGTGTAGTGCCCCCATAACAAGGTGAGTTAAGACATGTCAAAAACTGGACAAAAGTTCACCAGTAATAATCTATCCATCCATTCATTGATTAAAAAAATGAAAGTTGAAAATAAAATAAACTTTTAATTATTCTTATTATTTATTGTATTAGGAAAATGTAAAATGATTTATATCAAGTTAATAGCATTTAACATCCTTTGGGCATTCTATACAATATACGTATCTCAGGTAAAAAGAAACCAAACATTCTCTAATCATAACCAAACCGATTAATTTGTCTATTGAAAACAATTATGAAGTGTGCCTGATATTAACAAGGTGAGATAAGACATGTTAATCATTCTATTAGTCACTGAGCACTTTGATTGGAAAATAAGCAGACAGAATGGTACAGGTATAATACCTGTGTGACATTATATACTCCTGTCATGTCTTGAAACACACTGCCGTGTTTATTTATTTATTTATTTATTTATTTATTTTATAAAGTTGCTAAGTTTGGGTGCATGAATAAGAAAGGAAAATAATAAAGTATCCCGTATAAAACCAGTGATGGAAGCCTCATTCAACCCATGATTACAACATTTTAGCAAGAGAGAGAGAGAGAGAGAGAGAGAGAGAGAGGGGGAGGGGGAGGTAGAGGTAGAGATGATCTCTTTAATTTCCCTTAGTCTTCTTTTGTACAAATTTAAGATCGACCAATAATCCTCAATATTTTATCCAGGACAAATTTGTTCATTTTGTTCAACAGAATTAAAGAAGCTCAAACTTCATGGTATATGGTCTTTTAATTCACTCTATAACCTGTCATAAAATATGAGCAATAACTCATCTATAATCATTTTCCAGTGGACGCATATCTATTGTAAAATACTAATACAAATACAAGAGCTTTTGGTTTTATCTGGGACTGGTTCAGTAAATATTAGAATGGTTCCCGGGTAAATGTTGACTGGTTATCTAGACAGGTAAATGTGTGAAATTCAGATATATGTTATTTAAAAATACACAACTATGGGGAAAACACATGTAGCTTGCTTACAGTGCAACTTATGCGCTCATTTATTTTGTATACCTGTGTGACATTATATACTCCTGTCATGTCTTGAAAAACAATGTCATGTTTATTTATTTATTTATTTATTTTAATATACATAGTGGCTAAGTTTGAGTGCATGAATAAGAAATGAAAATTATAAAGTATCCCGTATAGAACCTGAAGGAAGCCTCATTCAATCCATGTATTACAACATTTTAGCAAGAGAGAGAGAGAGAGAGAGAGAGAGAGAGAGAGAGAGAGAGATGATCTCTTTAATTTTCGTTAGCCTTCTTTTGAACAAATTTAAGATCGTTCAAGAATCCTCAATATTTTCGTTCATTTTGTTCAATAAAATTAAAGAAGCTCAGACTTCATGGTTTATGGTCATTTAATCCATTTATCACCTGTCATAAAATTTGAGCAATAACTCACCAGTGGGGGTGTGTCAATAATACAATTAAAGAGAGCTTTTGGTATTACCTGGGATTGGTTCAGTAAATATTCGAATGGTTCTCATGTAAATGTTAACTGGTTATCTAGACAGGTAACTGTGTAGAATTCAGATATATCACATGATTTTAAAAATGCACTACAGCTGTGATGAAAACGCATGTAGCTTGCTTACAGTGCAACTTGTGCGCTCATTTATTTTGTTCAAGAAACAAGAAGCAGTTTGCTCATGACAAAGCTCAAACAGTATGTAAGGCAAATTCCCGCATCGCTCATGGAATATCTTGCTTTCACACAGCCTGCTTTGGGACTATTGTTTAATATAGATACTTTGTTTCTCATAAACTTGCAAAACAAATCAGCATTATTTTGTTCAGTTTAATTAGTTCATTTTCCAATTACATGCATTGGTTTGATTGTCACGCAAATGCATCCTATGATAATTACGTGTAAAATTGAAATGACACCTGAGCTAACAGCAAGTGCACTTTTGGCTCAGATAGGTATCGTGCACCTGGAGTTCTAGGTAAGTGCACTTGACTCTCAGAGCTTGTGCAAAGTAATGTGCACCTGAAGTTCAGAGAATGTGCTCACCATGTGCACTTTCTGTATACTTTAGTTCAGACCTTCCTGTACTTATACCATGAAACATATCGTAAGCCGAATGAGCAGCTATTTTCCCAATAGGTGGCCACTCAGTTACCCTAACTTAACTAAAATTATGAAAACATACGTAAGGCGCCAACAGCACAAAAAAAAATTTAAACACCAAGACATAAAACAAAAAGAACCACCACAGAAGTAACGACTTGGAACGATCAGTAACACAAAGCTACTGGCGGGCTTAAACCGGTTTTACAGGTACCTAAAATCACCCTCAGCTTCTGCAGTGGTTCATAACATTTAGTTAGTTCTTCGGTCCTCGTGGTGAATCTCTAACTAGTCAATGAATCATCAAGAACAAACAAATAAATCATGACAAACATCCTGATGAATCAAAAACCAGGACTCACAGATTGAGTAAGCTGCCCGACGATGGAGATCCCTGGGCGCCGAATAACCTACTAACTTCGGAGCAAAAGAAAAACACCAGTTGGACCCCGGTGGGCCAAGCAACAGACAAGAAGCTCCGGCCCCAACCAACTAAAATGAATAGCTTTAAGTCGGGGCCATCATAGAGTCTGACGCCCGACCCACTGGCGTGCAATTAAAGAAGGCAGCGTAGTTATCAACCATGATTGGGTTAAAAACTAAGCATGCAGACTGTTGCATCACATTCAAGTTAGAACCTATACGTCTGTAACGTGTTATGATTTTTCTGAACTGAAAAGAAAAAATCATTTATTCCTTTAAGTTTCTTAAATTTGTAAACTAAGTCACCATAAAATTCAGGTTCCAAAAGGCCCTCACTTAAAAGCGTCTTTAACCCAACATTATGTTTGGAAATCAATTCATAGTGTCTACGATAAAATTTAGAAAAGGTTTTTCTAAGTTTATGATACCGATAGCCCTGTTGGAGAAGTTTTGCCGTTAAACATTTATTTCGAGCGTTGAAGTCTGTAACATGATTGCAGACTCTAGCAAGCCTAATAAGTTGCGAAATGTATACACCATAAGAAGCACGACGAGGAACGTCACCATCCAAAAAAGGAAAATTTACTATATCAAAATCAAAGTCATCGCGCTTATCATAAATTTTAGAAGAAACAAATCCATCTGCAACAGAAAGATGAAGATCTAAAAAGGGGACTTCGGTATCTGAGATATTAGCTTTGTTCAACTGAAGTTCAGGTGGATAAATTTGATTGACCATACCTTCAAAATAAGGTTGTCAATGTTCAAAAGGTCATCGAGGTACCTAGAAGTGGAATTAAAAGCCTCGATAACATCAGCTTGATTATCATGGTTAAGAGAATCCATGAAATCTCTTTCGTAGCAGTATAAAAATAAATCAGCTACGAGAGGTGCGCAATTTGTACCCATCGGAATTCCAACAATTTGTCTGTACAACTTGGTCCCAAATCTAATATAAATATTATCAAGGAGATAGGATAAGGCGTCGCACATATTCTGACATGACCAAAGTGTATACCGACTTTGGTCAGAGGAAGTGAAAAAAGCCTTTCTCTCATTACATGCCAAATAAAGTGAACCATCGTTTTTTAATGCCCTTTTGAAGTTGATTACACATATGGACTTGGGCTCTTTTTGACTCCTAGTGATATGATATTACAAATTGGCACTATTGCAGGATATAATAATAAAATTGTAATTGCAACAGAAAATCAAACACTTGGTTTCAATGATGAAGTAAATGTTAAACCTGTTTTACCTACAACACAACCAACAAATATACAGGGAACATCAACAAAGAAATCTCTACCAGAACCCATTGATCATCAAACCGTTCACAGTACACCAACTGTACAACCCATAAAAGAAGCAATGCAACACGAAGACAACAAAACAGCATTACAACAAAACAAAACAAAACAACAAAACAGGTCGGGCGTCAGACTCTATGATGACCCCGACTTAAAGCTATTCATTTTAGTTAGTTAGGGTCGGAGCTTCTTGTCTGTTGCTTGGCCCACCGGGGTCCAACTGATGTTTTTCTTGTGCTCCGGAGTTAGTAAGTTATTCGGCGCCCAGGGATCTCCATTGTTGGACAGCTTACTGAATCTGTGAGTCCTGGTTTTTGATTCATCAGGATGTTTATCATGATTTATTTGTTTGTTCTTGATGATTCATTGACTAGTTAGAGATTCACCACGAGGACCGAAGAACTAACTAAATGTTACGAACCACTGCAGTAGCTGAGGGTGAGGTTATGGCCATGTAAAATCGATTTAAACCCGCCAGTAACTTTGTGTTACTGATCATTCCAAGTCGATACTTCTGTGGTGGTTCTTTTTGCTTTGTGTCGTGGTGTTTGAAATGTTTTTGTGCTGTTGGCGCCTTATGTGTGGTTTCGGGTTTTTGGTTAAGTTAAGGTAACTGAGTGGCCACCTATTGGGAAAATAGCTGCTCATTCGGCTTACAAAGTGTTTTCATGGTATAAGTACCTGATTGTTAGTTTGGTTTTTTCCCACCACGGTTTTTGGAGTGGGAATCTTTTTCTGATTGCGCCTTTTCCTGATCTTTGCCTACTTGTACCTTTTAATAGTTGGAAGTATAGTATTAGGTATTGTTGCACTCACTATCTATAAGATTTACTAATATATTCGCTTGCTGCAACATACAATAAGCCCACCACTGCAACAACAAGAGCCCATAAATTATTTCCAAACCAATTTACTACTTTACCAGTAGCTGAGAGTAGCCACGACACTATAGAACCAATAATACCAGGCAATGCAGCTGCTGCCTTTCCTGCTAGATTTGCAAGTAGTTTTCCTAGTTTTTGTAATGTTTTCTTTATCCAATCTTTTACACCACTTTCATCTTTTTGGGGAGGTTTAGGTGTTGAAGCTCCACCACCAGTAGTAGGAATAACAGCTTCAACAATTACACCAATGATCATTCCAAAAGCAGTTAAAACACTAACAATTGTAATTCCTTGTTCTCTGAATAACATTCTAATTCTTTCACCTAATGTAGTGTCTTCTTTAAAAACTTTATTTATAGTTTCTTTAACCCTGTTTATCTGACTCCGCAAAGATTCTTTGTTAACACTGGCAGCCTCAAGTCTTGCACCTCTCTTATCTTCTAAGTTTTTCAAACGAGCTTTTATATCCCTTTTGCTGATTTCATCTTCTGCTTCATTTATTTTTCTTCTTTCTTTGGCTATTTCTCTATCAAGAACAGTTCGTTTTGCCAAGTTATTAGTTAGTTCACCGCGAGTGCGTTGCAGTGCCTTATCTAAACCCTGTAGCTCTCTTAATGTTATACCTTCTGTTTGTGCATCATCTGGTAATTCTGACTCACGAAGAGATGTTTCAACTTCATTTGCTGCATCAACTGTTGTTTTAACTTCTGTAGTTTCGGTAAAGTCTTGCATTGGTATTTCTTCTGTTGCAGTATTAATCTATCTCTCATTCTGGTGAGAGCAGCAATTTCTGCTTGACTTACTTTGGGAGGCTGTTTATAATCTACAAAGCCTAAGGTTTCCTGGATAAATGCCATACCATATGTCTTTTCTAAAGAACATAAAGAATAAGGCCTTACGAGACCACCCCGCTCATACTCCAATGGAACCTCTTTGACCATACCAAGATCTTGAATGCATAACCGCTTATCTTTATTAATACTACAGATACTAATAGCAGGTTTTAATGGTTCACCACCTTTTCGTTTATTGAAGTCAGTAAAACTATCTAATTTCTCGTTTATTACCATTTTTCTCGTATTCTCTAATGTTTCTCTATCTTGATGTTGCATGTCTTCCATCTTCAGACCAATTGCTTGTTGTGATTCATTTAATGATCTAAGTTCTTCCTCGGTCATATCATAAACATCTCTATCGAATTCTGGATTCTCATACTCTTCAAATCCACCTTCAGCCATTTTTGTTCATTAAAATAGCTTTAAAAATGTCGGCTTTCGGAGAAAAATTAAACCCCTACAGAAAAATAAGAGAACCACGTGGTGTGAGAAGCATTCGCCAAAGTGTTGTAATAACCAATAATCCTTCAACTATTGACCAAAATCAACAATTACTAGTGAGATTTCCTAATCTAAGTAGTAATGATGTTATCGTACCACTACCTGGAACAGTCAGATTAGCATTTGAAATTGAACTAACCTCTAGAGATGTAAATGCAACTATATATCAAAACATAGAAAGAGCAATAATTAAGAAAACAACAATTAGAATAAGTGGTAATGAAGTTATGTCCATAGATGATAGTGGCATCTATCATTGTTATGTTTATTTGTGGAAATCACCATCTGAACGTGCAAATATGGCATACCAAGGTATTGGCAAATCAAACATGTTGAAACATAGAGTTGGAGCAGGTGATGCCTCTTCTGATGCTGAAGATCAAGCCATTGCAAAGGCATATGGAAACAGGCTCTGCATCCCGCTTGACTTTGAACTACTAGAAACACATATGCCATTTTATCAAGCTGGTCTTGGTGATAGACTTGAATATGAACTTACATTCAATGATTATAACAAAGTAATTAAATGAACAGATGCTACTTCAAGTTACACAATCAAAAATATTTGTTTGGAATTTGATACTGTTTCTGATATTGAATTAGCAAGACAAATAAGACGAGTCAGTGGTAAAATGGTTATCTTATATGACAGAATACTTAGACATAGGAAAATAACTAAAAACAAATCTGATACGCTTTGGAATATTAATCTAACTGTTCCAGCTAGAAGTATGAAAGGTATTCTAATGTTGTTTGTAGACCCAGAGAGAACATCAACTGAAACTTATTACAATCCTGAAATAACAAAAGTAGAAATGACACTAGAAGGAGTTTCAAATCAACTATACAGTCAAGGAATGAAAACTTATCAACAGTGGGATGAGATAAATAAAGTCTTTGCTTTGAATTCAAAACGAAATAAAGAAACACATATGATTGTAAAAGATTTATATTTCACTGATAAAACATTAGAAAAATATCTGACAAACAATTATGCATTATGGTTAGATTTACGTTCAACGGATGATAACTCACTACACGGTTCGGGGAGAAGAATTGAAAATGCATCAGAAGGTATCACAATTCAAATAACGAAAGAAGCAGGGACAGATGAGCCAATAAATGTTTTTCTGTTTGTTATACAAGATGTACAAATTAATTTTGAAGATGGTAGATTTAAAGAAATTAGTTATTAAAAAATGGAACTACCTAAATATCCACACAGTGCAATTATCTGCGGTCAAACTGGCTGTGGAAAGACTGAATTTGTTTTAAACTTACTTGAAGTCGGATATAGAGGTGTATTTAGGCATATTGTTATACTTTGCCCAACCATTCAATGGAACAAGGCATACAAAAATCGTGAATGGATTGGTGACGTCAGAAAACCGAAAACAAAGAATGTCATAATCGTAAACCCACTAGGCAATGGTGAAGAAAAGCTACAAGAGCTACTAAGAATGTTCTTCAACAAATATGCTGATTCTCCAACTCTATACATCATTGATGATTGCAGTGCTACAAACGAATTGACAAAGAAAAAAGATATGCTGTCAGAGTTGGCTTTCTCTGAGAGACACGCAGAAAAATCGGTATGGGTTATATCGCAAAGATACAATTCAGTTTTGAAAGATTTAAGAGAACAAACAAAATGGTTATGAATATTCTACACTAAGGACAGAGATAGTTTTGAAAATTGTTTGAGAGAGAATGATGTTATTCCTACATTAGAAGAACGACAAAGAATAAAGGAAGAACTAAAAAAAGAAGCATCGTAAATTAATTTTGAAAACTGACCAACCTACCGCTTATTGGGTGGTTGATTAAGTAATGCTTTAGTAATGCTTCAGTAATGCTTAAGAAATGCTTAAAAAATATACCAATAAAAACAATGTTTCTTGACATACTAACGATTATATTAAACACTGCAGTCTTATCAATAGTTGGGTATGTGATAGTTAATTATTTTAAAGTAAAAAGTAAACTATATAAAATGGATGCTAAAGAACTGCATAATGAATGTGATCAAAATAATGAGCACAATGAAACAAAACGTGAAAGATTATCAGCTATTGACGGATAGTGTCAAAGGTCTTGTCTATTCCCACATGTCCATTGTCATCATGGTATTGTTTTACGACCCCTTCCCTTAAATGCCCAGGGATGTACAGTCTCAAAACAGGTCCATTATCAGGGTCACTTATGTAATACAATATACTGTACATGACAATATGACTTTTCTGAATTGACTTGGATGGTTGCCCATGCAATATTTGCATTTTGATTTCTAACAAGTCAGAATCCTTTCCTTGTTCAGAAATCATGTCCAAGCCAATTATAGAGGGTTTTTCACGGTCTACTTCTTCTTGCATCTCACAGCTTGCATAATATTTTGCATTGAACTGATTTGAATTCAGTGCATTGATTTCAAATGTATTTTCATTAATATCTGGCTCTATATTTTCTTGACACTTTGGCTGATCACTTTGTGAGTCGGTTTCTGGTGGTAATCTAGATAATAAATCAGCACAAGTGTTTTCTGGAACAGTTATGTACTCTTTTATGCAAGTATATCCAGAAATACTTAAAGCCCAAAGTTGTGTTTTCTTATTTTGCATTGGTGACTCCAAAAGATATTTGAGTGGTTTATAATCTGTTCTGATAACAAACTCTGCATTATGCAAGTAGTGATCAAGCTTCTGGAGAGCAAAATGAATAGCATATGCCTCCTTTTCAATGGTACACCACCTACTCTGAGTATTAAAACCCCACCCGCATTGCACAATAACCAAATAACCTACTATGCAAATGAGGTTCTAGAACATTCTAAGACATGATCCTGCATAAATCAAGATAAAAGTTAATGAAAAACTAATGGAAATTTAATTACTTGCCTAAGATCCCTTTGAAGTTATATAATCATTTATAGGAAAGTGTCAGCTAAATTACTTACAGGGTACCAAAACAGCTGTACTTGACATTTAACGGAACATAAATAATAGATAAGCTCATTAAAATTTCAGGATCGTGCCTTAAGTCTTTACATTTGATTAATTTCCATTTAAGTATATAATTTGAATTAGCTTAGATAAGATAGGAAAACTTGTTTGAATATTTGATTTAACTTACTACGTTGTCGTATCTTTAACAATTATGTTCATTATGGTTGTCCTGGTAATAGTTTAATCTTCACTTTGTTACAATTGTTCTGCGGACTTGCATGTATTGTGATACTGTGGGCGGGGTTTGGAGTCTGATTGTATCAGTTTCTGGTCCTTGCTTTTATTCTCCATACTATGTTTTTGAATGAAGACCGTGTTTATACATGTTTCTGTCTCACAGCTCATCGACACCTTGGCTTCTTTTATTTCAGGAAAACAACAAACACATTTGATAACAATAATGACTTTAATTAACAGTGGAGAGAAGACTGGTATAACTGAACTACACCCGGTTATGCATAACCGTTTCTAAATATAGCATTCAGGAATAGTCACTATTAATTTGAAACCAAAAGTGCAATAAATACATATAAGTCAAACCCTATAAACATAATATCACTGTTATGAGTTCTTTTGTCCAAACCGCTTATGGTAAGAGCTGTCACATCCACTGATCATGTATGATCACTCCTTATATGGAATATATACAATAGTAAAGAGTTGTCCCACCCACTGATCATGTATGATCACTCCTTATATGGAATAAGAAAATCAATATCACATACATATCAAAGCTCTGGTGAGTGAGTAACATCTGCTGGAATATTGTCTGCCTGTCTCCAAAAGGTGGCAAACTCATCGATTGCTAACATTTGTTTGATAAGTTTTTGTTTTGAAAGAATGTCATTGATTGAGACGTTCAGAAAACCCTTAAATCCTTTAAGTAGATTAGAAAGTTGTCTTAATTTACGAGCATGAGGTATAGATATATCTATCTTAGATGTTAACCATGTGTCCCACGTTTCACTGAGCAATCTTATTTCCTTTTCCTTAAGAAACCAGTCCCTCACATCATTAAGGAAATCGCCGAAAGTAATGTTAAACAGCATACCTTGGGCATTATGTCTTCCCAAGTGTTGCTTCTTGTAACTGTTTAACAATGTCTTCTCCACTTTGTTGATTAAAAGCAAACTTCACCCTCGAAATTGCCCTTGATGAATCCACCTTTCTGCTTCTTATCAAGGTGTTAAGTTCTTCAGGGGTCATGATAGTTTGCTTTCTTTTCTTTCCCAGTTTTTTCTTTAAATAAGTCCTGCACCTTTCTTTTCTGAGCTTTTGGAAGATTAACCGGCCCCGAACTCTTAGCACATTCGATTGTCTCAATCATTTTCTTATAGAAAATGATATTTTCATCCAAAATGTTAATTTCTCCAGAACTCCATGGACAGTTCACTTCTTAAATTTAATTCAATTCAAGTATTTAAAGTATTAAAGGCTTAAACTGTAAAATAGCATTTCAGAATATGTATACTAGGCAAAATAAATTTAGCAATTTTCGTAACATTCGCCAGTCTCTGCACATGATGAATATAAGTCATATTTTGGAATATGGGTGTAAGTGGTAACCTTTCGGCAAGAACTTGCAAGCGAAAAAATTCGAAAAAATCAAACCTTACGGCGATATTGACGTGACGTTACAATTTAAGGCACATGATCAAAACTTGCAGGTCTGCTTATAGTGGGAAACCAAAATTATGCTTAAGCAACTGTTAAGTCATCAAAACAAAGAAAAACATTTAAAACGCTTGGAAACAAAATTTTATCGCCGAGAAATAAAGATCGTAAGTTTTTGAATTCGACGTTATTTCTTTTCCTCCTACATTATCGCCTTACAGTTACGTTTCTAATTGGAATTTCCCCAAAATCGACAATGAGTTTAAATGTCTGATGCATAACGATATGTTAAAATAAAGAGAAATTGCAAAATTGCCTACCTTGGCTTCATAACGTGAGCTTAAATAATGAGTTTAACGTCAGTGTTATCTCACTAGCATGACGCGTTATGGCTCTGAATCTTTCAAGTGTTACTGACCGCGGTATTGGCGACATTGTGCTTTGTTTGTCTTTTGTTTTTATGAAAATCCATGGAAACCAAGTAACCCAAAATTAGGACAAGTTCGACCTCTTGACGTCTTGTTGACGTCGTTTTTTTTTTTTTTGGCAGGTAAAGTTTTTACCGAAAACGCCCAATCTCACTTGTCACATAATCAACAACGTTCATAAAGAAGGGGTGAAAAGGATGGGCCTAATGAACTTAACGAAAGTCAGCTGTTTGCATTGTGTTCAATGGTTGAGAATTTTTGCATTCACACCCTTTCTGTATTTCTTGGTTGTTCCAGAAGCCTCTTTAAATGATGGCGTTTTAAAATTCATCGTATCGTGCGCCTTGTCATTTTGATTAAAGAAATGTCCAAAATTGCTCTAAGGTGATCAAAAATATATGCAACATCAAAAACTGCTAAATTTATTTTGCATAGTATACTTCAATAACTATGTATGAGGTTTCAATACTGGGTAACTTATCAAATCAATACATGTTAAAATTCACAATTTTATTTTACCCACAAAATGGGTGGGGAGAAGCGTAGTTTTTTTTTTGTTCTCCCCAACCCCCCTGGAGGGGTACTGTACTCCCGACTAATTTTTTTTATGTGCGGGGAGGCTATTTTTTTTTCTTCTTTTTAGGGGGGGGGGGGGGGATAGTATAGGGTGGTGTTTTTTTAGTGGGGGGGGGGGGGCTATAGGTGGTCCATAGTGTGTCGTCCCGACAACACCATAGCTGTTGACTAGGACGCTATTAAAGCCACAATTCAAACAAATAGACGCTATTAAAGCCACAATTCAAACAAATAAACACTATAGAACCACAATATCTGAAAATTTTAATGAAATGATGCATCTGTGCCGTTCCGAAAATTTCAAAAATAAAATTGGTGGAAGGAAGGGTTTGGGATATTAGTACATGTATTTACTGTTAGTGTATGTTTCAAACAACTACCTGTATTTTGGTGAATACAATAGAAAACAATGTGATCATCAGGAAAACATGTCCGTGCAATATATACCCCCTTAAACCCCACTTTTATATAGGAAAACTGGTATTTTAGGGAGTACCTAATTTTATTATTTTTGATCCAAAACATACATTGTGTTTACTCGTTAGAACGTGAACCCACAATGTATGTTTTGAGCTAAAATATTAAAAATACCGTATTCATACTAATTAGCGCACATGCTCCAATAAGCGCACACCCTGATCGTTTCTAAAAAAGATTTGCGCATAAGCGCACACTACTGATATTTTATATCAATTTTACACATTAATACCACATTAAAACGTATCCTTAGTTAATCAAACAATTTTTCACGATGATGGGAACACTAATATGACATTACCATTGATATTTTGACATGGCTTTTACAGCAGTCTATATATTGTTTCCATTTGTACTGTGCACTAATTGGAACGATATTTTGTTATCTTAAATTTGAGATATTTTGAAATGTTAAGTGCACTGTGCGCTAATTAGAATGAATACGGTATCCTTTTTTCTCCAACAAGGTTTTCAATTTTTACAGCTGACAAAAATTTCTGTTTATTTCATGGGCATGTTTTCGACAATTTCATGCACTGGACTTTGATCTTGCACTGGACTTTGATCTTGTGATCAGGCGATATGCATTACGAAAACTTGCCCATGCAATATATGTAGAGTGAAAATTTTATTAGAAAAAGAAAACATGATATTTGACGTATTTTTGCTCAAAACATAGATTGTGGGTACATGTTAGAACCGCCTCGCCTAACAAGTACCCACAATCTATGTTTTGCAGCAAAATTAAGAAAAATTGGTAATCCCATGCAAACACAGTTTTACTATATAAAAGTGGGGTATTAGGGGATATTCATGTGTATATGTCAGATATGGTTAAGATATTTTAAGGTATAAGATTTTTGAGTCAGCAAGTAGCATGAGAGTACAATGCATCAGGAAAACATGTCTGTGTAATATATACCCCCTTAAACCCACTTTTATGTAGAAAAACTGGGGTATGCAGGGGTTTACCTATTATTCTTATTTTTGCTCCAAAACATAGATTGTGGGTACTCGTTAGAATCGCCTCGCGGAGACGGTTCTAACGTGTACCCACAATCTATGTTTTAAGCAAAACCAAGAAAAATATCAAAATTTTTCCGATGAAAATTTTCGATTTTTAAGCTGAAAAAACTTACTGTTTATTATATGGTCATGTTTTCGTAATGGTAAGCTCTAATGTGCTTTTTAACTGAGTAGTTTACACAAGTAAATTATGGTTGTTTTGCATATCATAGACTTTGACAGTTAGCAGCTGTACTGACAAAATTTAATCATGACCACTGGAAACAAAATTTATTTCCCTGCACGATTTTGATTTGTTTTGTTTTGATTGTTGAACATTGTATTATTCCAGTTTTTTTACATTTAGAATTAAATTAGATTTGAAATAATGCATATTAACAATGTCAAATCAATAATAAAACATTTGAAGTTACGGAAATTGACATAATATGGCGAACATAACAAACCACATTGTAATAATCAATTATAAATTATATACAAAGCTCTTCAGATTGCCAACTTCAACCTTTGTTTCTGAATTAAATTGCTCATTTCGTTTACGTTACAACTATTTACATTTACTAAATTCAACGAATAAATCTTAAATCTAAAGAACTCTATGTCATCATTCCTTGTTCATGACATGTTTGGGTTTTGAACGTATATGACAGTTTTGACAGAAAACAACTTATTTAGACTTTCTATGGAAGTACTTGTACCCATACACATTCTTTTTTTTTTTTTTTTACATGTCTCTTGTTCTGTGAGTCGTATTCCTGGATCAACATTTTCGTTTTTTTTTCTGTAAACTACCATTATATTTTATTATAATCCTGGTAGTTTCAGATGTTTTTATGTATCATTTGAACTTTTTAAAATTTGTGCCATGTTATACGTTTTGTTCAATGTACAATGTATCATGTTTACTGTAAATATATTTTAACTTATTTGTTTGCAATTTAATGAATTGTGTTATAAATATGAATGTCAGCTGCATTATGGCAAAACAAGCTTTTTTGCATGAAGAGAATAAAAGAACGTCATAGACCAATATAATAATGCCTAACTAACTGGTCAGCATATTTGAGTGTTTATTTTGCAGAGTTTTCCTGTCCATCAGGAATAGAAAACATGTCCGTGCAATTAATACCCCTTAAACCCCAATTTTATACAGAAAAACTGGGGTTTGCAGGGGTATACCTGTTTTTCTTATTTTTGCTCCAAAACATAGATTGTGCCAATGTGGGTTAGAACCGCCTCGGAAATTTCCAATTTTTAAAGCTCAAAAATCTGTTTATTGCATGGGCATGTTTTCGTAATGCGAAAAGTATGACTGATCAACTCGTTCGTAATAATTATTTCTTTCAAGCTAAATAATTTTGCACATGCATAAAGCAAATCTTTGCATAATGCAGCTTCGTGTTATACAAAAAAAAAAAAAAATAAATAAATGAAAGATGAAATGTACTAATAGATTTCGTGTTTTATTCATTAGCCTTTGTGTTCTCGAATGTGTACGTTAAATATTTCAATGTAGTCCCTCAATATTTTTATATTGCACAGCATCAGTTACGGAACTCTCAAGATCGAAGTCTAACAATAATAAAATATACAAGATACAAAAAAGCAATGCTATCAAAGGGAGCGGCTATTTCCCAAAGGTTAACCGCTTATCTAGTATATCTACCTTAAAATCAATTTAAGCCCCTCTATAATTCTATATATATTACTTCTCATTCCAAGGCGATACTTCTGTTGTGGTTCCATTTGTTTTATGTTTTGGAGTCGAATTTTTGTGCTGTTTGAACCTTATGGTTTTCATATTTTTTAAGTTCGGGTAACTGACAAAGTCAGAAGCAGAACAAGCTATAACAAAACTACCAACTGGTCAATAATACTAAGTAAGAGTGGTCAGTAATGGTAAGTAATCGATAACAGTACAGCGCACACATCACCTGCAGATTCTGAAGTGACTCAAAACAAGTTCAAAATTTAGTTGATTGTTGATTCTTAGCTCACCTGAGCAGAAGGTGAGCTTATAGTATACACGTGCTTTGGCGTCCATCGTTGTCCACAATATCCAAACATCTCTGAAAACGCTTGGCCAATTCAAACCAAATTTTACTTTACCTTAGGACGGGGAAACCAAATTTTAAATAAATGGTCAAGGTCACATAACCAACATGACCGCCATGACAATATTTTTAAAAACCTTAAAACATCAGTATGAATGATGATATCTGATCAGTTACTCATTAATATGAATGATATTTTCTGGTCAGTTTCTTCAGTAGTGTGAATGATAATTACTGGTCAGTTTTTCACTTGTATGAATGATGATTTCTGATCAATTTCTCATCTGTGTGAATGATAATTTCTGGTCAGTTGCTTATCAGTATGCATGATAAATTCTGGTCAGTGTCAGTATGAATGATAATTTCTGGTTAGTTTCTCATCAGTCTGGTCAGTTTATCATCAGTGTGAATGATAATTTCTGGTCAGATTCTCATCAGAATGAATGATAATTTCTGGTCAGTTTCTCAGCAGTATGAATGATAAGTTTCTTATTAGTATGAATGATGATTTCTGGGCATTATCTCATTAGTATGAATAATTTCTGATCAGTTCCTCATCAGTATGAATGATGATTTGTGGTCAGTTTCTCATCATATGAATGATAATTTCTGATCAGATTCTCATAAGTATGAATGATAATTTCGAGCCAGTCGCTCGTCAGTGTGAATGATAATTTCTGATCAGTTGATAAGTTTCCGGTTAGTTTTTCATCAGTATGAATGATAGTTTCTGTTCAATTTCTCATTAGTGTGAATGATTAATTTCTGGACAGTTTCTCATCAGTATGAATGATAATTTAGGGCATGTTTCTCATCAGTGTGAATGATAATTTCTGAACAGTTTCTTATCATATGAATGATTATTTCTGGTCAGTTTCTCATCAGATTGAATGATAATTTGGGGCCAGTTTCTCATCTGTATAAATGATAATTTCGGGCCTGTTTCTCCTCAGTATGTATGATAATTTCTGGCCAGTTTCTTATCAGTATGAATGATAATTTCTTGTCAGTTTCCCGTCTGTGTAAATGATCATTTCTGGTCAGTTTCTCATCAATGTGAATGATAATGTCTGGTGTGTCTCTCATCAGTGTGCATGATAATTATTTCTGATATCTTTCTCATCAGTACGAATGAGAAATTTTGGCAAGTTTCTCATCAGTATGAATGATAATTACTAGTCTCTTTCTCATGAGTATGAACAACTAGCTTATGAAGTGAGAGCTATCACCTCAAATTTCAGCTTGGCTCCGCAACTGCCGTATCACTGTATAATCTTTATCAGACATGCGGGATACTAATCTATTATTTGAATAAACATTTCTAAGGGACAGGGGTGCTTAGCTCTTTTAAATGATCTTATCAGCTATTTTAGCAGGTTGTTATTACAAAAAATGGCTATGACCTTAGAAAAACCACCTCTCATAAAAACAATAAATCAGCATCATTTTAGAACAGCATATACACTATTTTGAAACAATATTTCATCCACTACAACTTAACTGAATCTCACATGAAATAAAACAAGAACAATTTGAATTCATTGATCAAGAGTTACTTGCAAAACTGGAATTGTTCTGCCATTCTGGCATCCAGCTGTTGATAAAAATCAAGGTTTCACTAGAAGCAAGAATACATTTATGACTCTTTAGTTAAATAATTGAATATTAGCGACTCAAATATCTCTGAAACTCCTTAAGATCAGATTAAGGATCTTCCTTACAGCGGATCCACGCTGAAATTTAGAGGTATATAGGAAGCTGGATGCTCATGTCATGAGCCCTTTGTATGAATGATAATTTCTGGTCAGTTTCTCGTCAGTATGAATGATAATTTCTGGTCATTTTCGTGTCTCGTGTGAATGATGATTTCTAGGCAATTCATCACCAGTGTGAATGATAATATTTGGCCAGTTTCTCATCAGTGTGGTGATAATTTATGATCAGTCTCTCGTAAGCATGAACGATAATTTATGATCAGTCTCCCATCAATGTGAATGATAATTTCTGATCAGTCTCCCATAGGCGTGAACGATGTCTCATCAGTGTGATGATAATATTTCTTCAGTTTCTCAGAAGTATGAATGATAATTTCTGGACAGTTTCTCATCAGTGTGATGATAATATTTGTTCAGTTTCTCACCAGTATGAATGATAATTTCTGATCAGTTTTTCATCAGTATGATTATATTTGTTCAGTTTCTCACCAGTATGAATGATAATTTCTGGTCATTTTCTCATCAGTGTGATGATAATATTTGTTCAGTTTCTCACCAGTATGAATGATAATTTCTGGTCAGTTTCTCATCAGTGTGATGATAATGTTTGTACAGTTTCTCACCAGTATGAATGATAATTTCTGGTCAGTTTTTCATCAGTATGATGATATTTGTTCAGTTTCTCACCAGTATGAATGATAATTTCTGGTCAGTGTCTCATCAGTGTGAATGATAATTGCTGGTTATGAATGATAATTTCTGGTCAGTTTCTCATCAGTGTGATGCTAATATTTGTTCAGTTTCTCATCAGTGTGAATGATAATTTCTTGTCAATAAATGATAATTTCTGGTCAGTTTCCTATCAATGTGAATCATAATTTCCGATCAGTTTCTAATCAGTATGAATTATAATTTGGGGTCAGTTTCTCATCAGTGTGAGTGATAATTTCTGGTCAATTGCTCATCAGTGTTAATGATAATTTCTGATCAGTTTCTCATCAGTGTGAATAATAATCTGTAGTCATTTTCTTTTTAGTGTGAATGATAGATAATTGCTGGTCAGTTTCTTATCAGCGTGAAAGCATTAGAAGTTTGAGAACATCGGAAAACATGTCCGTGAAATGTGTACCCCTTCAAACCGCACTTTTATATCGCAAAACTGGGGTATGCAGGGGTTTACCTATTTTTCAAATTTTTTGCTCCAAAACATAGATTGTGGGTACTCGTTAGAGCCGCCACATAAGATCACAGGTGGCACTGATCTCAGCATTGGTAATTTATTGCACTAAGTTATACCTTCAATTTAAAAAGAATAAGACAAGTAAAAGTAGCATACATACATAGATAATGGCACACTCGATATCTAGTTAAAATAGAGAAACAATTAAACATACAGTTATTAGACAATTAGCCAGAATATTGTATTTAGCAATCTTCTATGATATTCGTCCCGCTATGTTAAAATAACTCTCTTATACTCTGATTTTTTCAATCTGCAGGGCGGAGCCTGTCAATTTTTGATTTGATTGGCAATGACAAAATTGACCATTACATTTATAGGCAGTTCTCACTTGGATTGTAACTTTAGACCCACTTGTTATTGTTGAACCAATCAGTGTCAAAATTAAACTTCATGCACTGAAAAGGATGGGTAAACACATACTGTCACAGAAAAATATTCTGTACTACATGACTGTATTTATGTATGACGATATTGAAAATTTGCTTAGCAGAATGTAGGTATGTCGCAGGACCTATTTGAAGAGTGGGGGCTGGGGGCTACTAGCCGGGGGGATAGTAAATGCCTGGTAAACATTCTTGTTGTATGACTCTCTGTTTTTCCCTGGAAGTTTAAAACTTTCATTCTGATACAAGTAAATATCAAATGATGCAGGCTTACTTTATATCATATTACTAATTTACTAATGAAGGCGACAGAAAATAGTGGTAGCTTGTAGTCTGCCAAATTTTTTAGAGCCGTGACCGTGTAAAGAGAAGTAAACGGTCAAGTAAGCTGCAGCGACATTATTTTTGTCTTATATTGTTTTCGTTTAAACATAGCTATTAGCGCATTAGGAAATTCCGATTATCAGAAAAGATGGCGTGACGTCATCAGCCAGCATCCGGGTCACTCTCACGGGTACAAATCAGTAATGGCGGCTTTATAAAACGGTTTTTAAGACAACGCCTATAATGATATTATTATATAGTTATTAAACGTGAGAAAACAAAGCGAAGAGGGACCAAAAACGAAGCCATTGTAAGTGATTTAGTCTATCGAAGTTTATGTTTCATAATAAGGCTTATCAAGCTCACCAGGAATGAATTTGTCAGTGAAATGTTTCCATTGACCCGGCAATACAACTGGGTTTACATTAGCAGAAATGTAATCACATTATATGTATCGTCGACTCCGTGAATAGATTCATTGCTACTCGAGCGCTCAAGTTAATTCTCTTTGAATATTACTTTTGCCCACTCAACAATCATTCAGGAATATACAGAATTTCACAGGAATTGATATGATTTAAGAGAAACAAGTAAACATGGGGTAGGGGGTAGGGGATAGGGGATACATAGAAATCTGAGCATCATGCGGTTACTTCGAAGCTGATCTGCGTCTTTGTTTTCGAATATGCAGATTGTTGGTTTTCTCATAAGGCGGCTCATATGTTGTTACGAAGTCGAACTGGCGTTTGTTTGCCAATTTTGGCCTTGGTCTATGTCTGTTGGAATATTTGAAATGTTTTCAAGTCTATAATGCCTACCAGTATGTACCTACAAAAGTAAACTTAACTTGATGAGGGTTCAGTATCCGAAATTGCGCAATATGGCCCATACTACCTCCCTCCCTTTGAATGTTTTCACTGCCTCCAAAGGATAAAACTTTTATATTTTATTTGCTATTGCTGCAGCTGGCGTTGTGCCGTGTGGCGGCCATAAACTGTCTCCCCGTACATCATTTATATTGCAGATTATATTATTTCTTTCGGTCCTTTGAGATCAGTAGGAGTCTTCAGAGTATTAAACATTGTACTTTAGAGGCATCTTCTAAACAATGTTTAATCATTTGACCCCGTTTACACATATGTCTTTGATTTAGACCCCCTTGCGTAATGTTTTGAAATTGCATAATATTTATCTGGCTATCGTCGCCGGATTACAAAGGGTCACTGATGAGGGTTCAGTACCCGAAATTGCGCAATATTGCCCATACTACTTCCCTTTGAATGTTTTCACTGCTTCCAAAAGATCACACTTTTATATTTTATTAACAATATTTTTTCAAATTGCTTAGTGTAACGCTTGTTTTCGGGTGTCCACGTGGTTCTGACGGAGGTGTCTCTCTCATTTCTGGGCAATCATAAATTACGCGCAATCATAAAAATTCGATTGTACAGAATCAAAATTCAAGAAATATATCTTGGATTTTAAAGACCTATATTTTTTGTATTGTCCGTCATTAAAATTATCAGTGATAAGGAAAGGTGCATTAAATACCCTCTTGGACTGACATCATACTATGGTAAATGGTAAGAAGGTACAAGTAGGCAACGATCAGGAAATGGAGCAATCAGAAAAAGATTCCCATTCCAAAAACCGAGGTGGGAAAAACAAATCCAACAACCAGGCACCCATACCACGAAAACACTTCGTAAGCCGAATGAGCAGCTATTTTCCCAATAAGTGACCACTCAGTTACATAAACTTAACTAAAAATATGATAACATACATAAGGAGACAACAGCACAAATTTTTTAAACAACAAGCCATAAAACAATAAGAACCACCACAGAAGTATCGCCTTGGAATGATCAGTAATATAAATTTACTAGCGGGCTTAGAACTAACAGACGCTGTCACTTCCTTTGATTTTGCAAGTCACCGACATGTACACGAAACATAAACAAAAAAGCAATGACGGAACAATATGAATATCATCTGGATGTTTTCAAAACGACTTGCGTCGAGAAGCATACGTAGTAAGCTTAAGTAGCCCAAGAGATCAAACGACTATTAAAGTGCATTTTAAAGATATATTATCAGATTCGCCCCGAACTTTTAAATCGCTCGATAGAGGATTGAGGAAAAACGACGTTTGTTGATAACAGTAATAATTTAGTCAAGTCCGGAAAACTGAGTGGCCACTTATAGGTAATTAGCTGCTCACTCGGCTTATATTATGTTCTCTTTGTATTTATACCTGGGTGTTGGTTTAGCCTTTTCTCACCTCGAATTTTGGAGTGGGACTTTCGTTCTGATTGTGCCTTTTCATGTTCTATGCTTACATTGACCATTTAGACTTCCTTAGCGGTTGTCTATTAATCAGGCGGTCGGTCGTTCGGTTGTTAGCTCTGACTATGGGTGCAAGCCGCATATCTATTTCTAGCAACCCAATAGCTGAAGGTCCGCTTGGTTTATATATTAAACCAAAACAACAAGACATGTTCGCCCATTTAATACCAAATACATATCAGAGGTGCCTATGGGAGCAAAATCAAATAAATGACAGAAAATGCGTATTATTCTCCTACGAATCGCTGTAAATGACACAAGCCAAAATCCAAAAAAGTTCACATAATTTCTAGCCAACAATACTCGGGACAGTCTGGACCGTATCGGGTGGGGTCGTACTTCTCCAGCCAGCTCGAAGTTGTTGACTAAGCCCTCTCCTCAAGTTAACGAACGTAGCGTCTTCTGCAACGTTATAGTTTTCATCCGGGTCTACAGTGTGATCGTAGAGTTCCACGCCATATAGGGTTCTCCAATCTGGCTTGTTGTTAGTGAACTTTACCCACTCCGTATAACGATAATCGTCTGTTTTCATGGTATATCCCATCGCAGAGCCATGCGTTCGTGGCGTTTGGGAAAAAAGAGGCATTCTACCATGCCAAAGTAGGATTCCTGATTAGTGGTAAAAAGCTCGATCCCTCTCGACATAGCGCAATTTTGGATGAATCTGCAGGACAAAGGGGCAGTTGGGGAAGTCCCGCCGCTTCCACGAGGGTTGGATAGAGATCGACAAATTCCGTAAGCTGTTCCGTAACAATGCCGGAATCAGTGAGTCCTGGAATGCGTACCATCATCGGCGCGTGAGTGGCGATTTCAAAGTTTGTATTCTTACACCATTCCGCGTGCTCACCCAGTTGCCAATCATGGTCACCAAAGAACGATATTATCGTATCGTTTGACAGGTTCAGTCTCTCTAACTCGTCTACAACACGGCCAATCAAAGAATCTGTCCAACTCACAGCACTATAATACGCACGTCTCAGTTCTTTCACTTTGCTATTAGGTATCTAGAGTACTATTCAAGGCACCATTTAGTTTCAAAGCAAGTGCATATCTTTATATGCTCTTAGTTCAAGATAATTCTCCCAGGCGACTGACGGCATGTTTAGTGGGACGTATGGATTCTTCGGTAGGCTGATATTCATCGTCGGATAGTGCTTTCTTGCACACCAGACAGAAATTGCCACACTTTTTGCCTGGGTGATAAAATTGCATCTCACCCAGGTGTTCTCACCCAGGCTAAAAAAATACGCAAAACCTTGAAATAAACCAGATTTTGGGGGTTGTTGTGCAAGAAAAAGAATCTAATATGGTGTTCTGTTCTATATGGAAGTTTCCAACCCTCGGAATGACCGTGCTGAGCGGAGCCTCGGCGGAGCCTCGGTTCCGCTCAGCAAGGTCATCCCTTGGGTTGGAAACTTCCATCTAGAACAGAACCCCATATAAGATTCTTATAGTAACATGGAGGCAGGAAAAACAAATGGAAGATGCGACCTGTGGAAGCTGACTGCCAGAAAGAACGGCTGATTGTCCTGTTGGTATTTCCCTGCCAGTCGATTGAGTACGGTAATGGCGTGGTTTGCAATCTGTTCGTCAACCAATGGGCTCTTTGTGAGCTGATTGTCAGGAATAGCTTTCCAGCTGTCACCGACTGATTGCCAGTTGTCATAACTGACGCGGGTTTCAAAAACTGACTCGTTTCCATGGAAGTAGTCTTCGGGTTTGCTCCATGAAATTGAATCATCATTACCCGATGCCACGCCGTAATGAAAGATCTTCCCCATGCCTTGTGTCAGATAACCGTGGTTTTTAAAATATTGTGGAAGCGTTGTGAAATTGCCTCCGACTTCTCTCCAGTAATGAACGAGATCGTAGACATGCGTCGTATCAGGTCGGCGCCCCGTGAGCAACGACGTTCTGAACGGTGAGCACAGCGCTTGCTGTACGTACGCACGCTTGAGGAGTAAACTTTTCGATGCCAGTTTGTCCAAGTTTGGTGTATACATTGGCGGGTGTACAGACGAAGAGAAATATTTTCCCTCGTACGCCCCCAGCTGTACACGCATATCATCAGCCACAAGGAAAAGTACGTTTTTTCGAGAAGAACATATACCAAAAGAGTACGAAAGTAAGTAAATGAGACCAACTTTACAAAGTACGACACTTAAATCCATAATTTGAGCCGCATCGTAGGAAAACGGGATTATTGCCTATGCGAAAACAAAGGCGCAGATCAGCTTCGCGGTAACCGCGAAGCTGATCAGCGCCTTTGTTTTCGCTACTCGGTAGTACAATTCCTCTTCTACTTAAATCCGAAATTTCAAGCTTCTAGCTTTTTTCTGAGCTTGTACAGGCCGGTTTGTGTCGGACCTGGTCGGAAACCCCGAAGACCGGTTTTCTCGCGTCGCGGCTCAAATGAATACTAGTATTTTACTGCACTGATGTTTCGGCAATGTCTCGTCTGTATCTTATCTTGCATTATAGAGACCGTGACAATGTTAATAAATAGGACAAATCAAAATAACACTTAACGGAATACATTTTTAAGCAGAGACATATATACAGACTCGACATTGTCTCTGGTTTAAAGGCTTAAGCACATATGATAAGGCGGTTAATTCTAGCTATGAAAAAGAACGCAACCTCAGATTTTTTTTCGTAAGCATTATACGTTTACCTTTACGAAAACGTCTTCTTCTTCTTCCAATAAAGTTCATCCCTCGGAAACCCGGGTGTTGGCATTTTCGAACATGTGCTGTACATGTGTCGCCCGAGACGGAAATGTGGTAATAAAACAGTCTATATACAGGTTAAAAACGGCTTTGCTGTGTGTATATGGTGGTCTTCTGAAGCAGCAACTTGAAGGTCTCTAAGCTGGGTGCTGAGACAGCCTGCTGTAGAAGTTGATTCCATATCTTGGTGGTACTAGAGAAGAAGGAGTACATGTGGGCGTTCACCGATGACTGTGGTACAATGACCTACACGTTGTGCCCTCTTGTAGCTCTGTCTGAAGTAGGGATCAAGAATGGTGCCGATGGTATACACACCAAGCCGTACACAATTCTGTAGAACATTGTAACCTTGGCGTATCGTCTCCGTTCTTGAAGCGTTTCCCAGCCTAGATCATTCAGCATGTGGTAACGCTGCTAGTCCTGTCATAGTCACCTTTAACAAAACGGGCCGCACGTCGTTGGACCATCTCCAGTTTATTTAAGCTGCTGGTTGTGTTAGGGTCCCAGACACAGAAAGCGTACTTCATCACTGGGCGGACTAGGGATTTGTAGCACTGCTCCTTTACCCGTGGGAGACAGTCTCGGATGTTGCGTCTCTAGGAAGTTAATAAAATAAAACTGAGATCCTTTAAGAGCAGTGAATATATTAATGAGAAAGGGGATGGGCCATACCGCGATTTCGGCATCTTCAGTGACCCTATAGATTTGGCAACATGGAGCCAAAGAGAATTGCTGTAATTTTTCCATATTTCAACAGGATAGTCAGTACAAAGACCAGTACAATCCAAATTGGGCCAGATACATTAAACGTTGGTAAGAAAATGAATCTAAACCGATAATAATTTTCCGATTTCTCAAACTACCCTCGCTGATCTCAAAGGAACAAAAAGAAAATATAATCTGCACTATGGATGATGTACGGGGAGACTTTTTAGGGCCGCCACACGGCACAACACCAGCTGCAGTAATAGCAAATAAAATAAAACTGAGATCCTTTAAGACATGTGAATATATCAGTGAGACAGGGGATGGGCTATACCGCGGTTTCGGCTACTTAAGCATCTTCAGTGACCCTATAGATTTGGCAACATGGAGCCAAAGAGAATTACTGTAATTTTGCACATTTCAACAGGATAGTCAATACAAAGTCCAGTATTATCCAAATTGGGCCAGATATATTAAACGTTGGTTAGAAAATGAATCTAAACCGATAATGATTTTCTGATTTCTCAAAATACCCTCGCTGATCTCAAAGTACCAAAACGGAAAATATAATCTGCACTATGGATGATGTACGGGGAGACTATTTAAGGCCGCCACACGGCACATCACCAGCTGCAGTAATAGCAAATAAAATAAAACTGAGATCCTTTAAGAGCAGTGAATATATTAATGAGAAAGTGGATGGGCCATATGGTCCATGAGCTATTTAAGATGTCGGTACCACCTGACCTGAACAGATCCCCCCGCACTTTTTGACAATTTTGGCATGTATAGAATTAGATAAAATCGGGGGAAAGCTTTATGGTTAAAATCTTCGAGTTTATTCTAGTATACCCCCTTCATTTGTCTGTGTTTTTCTCTTATATCTTAAGTTTTCTTCAATTTTATGAACAAGATAGTCAGCTTGTTCATATGTCTTATTATATGGCTATCAATTATTGCCATATCAATTATTTGATACCAATTTTAGCTCTCTAGGACTTTTGGCTGCTGAGATATAAACGTTTCTGTTGGTATACCCCCTCTATTTTTCTGTCATTTTTATCTAATATTTTAAGTTCTCATCAATATTCAACACTAAGAACGCCTAGTTTTTCATAAATCTTATCCTACGATTATATAACAATACCATAGCGATCATTTGATACCAATTTTGGCTCTCTATAACTTTTGGTTGCCGAGTTATAAAGATCTTTTGTGGTATACCCCCTACACTTTTTTCTGTGATTTTTCTCTAATATTTATAGTTTTTATCAATATTCGAAAAAAGTAAGTCAGGTTGTTTGTGTGTCTTACCACGTGCTTTTAGAACATTAGCTTAGCAATTATTTGATACCAATTTCAGCTTTCTAGAACTGTTTGTCATTGAGATAGTAGCAGTTTTATTGGTATACCACCTTCATTTGCAAGTGATTTTTCTCTTATATCTTAATTTCTTTTAAATATTTGAGAAACAAGAAAGTCAGCTTGTTTATATACTTGTTGCATGGTTATAGAATATTGTCATAGCAATCATTTTATAACAATTTCAGCTCTGTAGAGCCTTTGGTAAATGAGATATCAGCAGTTTTATTGATATACCCCCTTCTCTGCCGGTGATTTTTCTCCTATATCTTAAGTTTTCTTTGAGCAGCAAAAACGTCAGCTTGCTATATACCTTTTACATGGTCATAGGATATTGTCATATCAATTATTTGATACCAATTTCAGCTCTCTAGGACTTTTGGTTGTTGAGATATATATGTTTCATTTGGTATACCCCCTATATTTTTCTGTGATTTTTCATCTAATATTTTAAGTTTTCATCAATATTCAAACACTAAGAAAGTCTAATTTTTCATAAATCTTATCTTATGATTATAGAACATTACCATATCAATCATTTGATACCAATTTAAGCTCTCTGTATCTTTTGGTTGCTGACGTATTAAGTTTTTTGGCGGTATACCCCCTCCACTTTTCTGTGATTTTTTTTTTCTAATATTTAAAGTTTTTATCAATATTAAAAAAAAGTAAATCAGATTGTTTAAGTGACTTACCAAGTGGTTTTAAAGCATTATTTTAGCAATTATTTGATACCAATTTCAGCTTTCTAGGGCTTTTTGTCGATGAGATATTAGCAGTTGTATTGGTATACCCCCTTCGTTTGCCAGTGATTTTTCTCTTAATATCTTAAGTTCTTTTAAATATTTGAGCAACAAGAAAGTCAGCTTGTTTATATACTTGTTACATGGTTATAGAATATTGTCAAAGCAATCATATTATAGCATTTTCAGTCTCTAGAACTTTTGGTTATTGAGATGTATACGTTTCCGTTGGTATACTCCCTATATTTTTCTGAGATTTTTTATCTTATATTTAAAGTTCTCATCACTATTTCATCAATGAGAAAGTCAAATTATTTATGTTTTATCACATGATTAAAGAAAGTTATTCTAGCAATCATTTGATACCAATTTAAGCTCTCTAGATCTTATGGTCACTGAGATATTAGCAGTTTTCTTGGTATACCCCCTTCGTTTGCCAATGTTTTTTTTCTCCTATAGCTTAAGTTCTCTTAAATATTCGAGAAACAAAAACACATTTTGTTTATATACCCTTTACATGGTTATAGAATATTGTCATAGCAATCATTTGATACCAATTTCAGATGTCTAGGACTTTCGGTTGTTGAGAAATATAATTCCGTTGGTACACCCCAAGTATTTGGAGTTTTTGGTTGGTGAGATATCAGAATTTCGTTGATTTTTCCCCTTCGTTTATCTGTTATTTTTCTCTAATATAATATTTGAGCATTAAGATAGCCAGCTTGTTTATATATCTTATTACATGGTTATAGAGAATTGTCATAGCAATCATTTGATACAAATTCAAGCACTTTAGAGCTTTTGGTTGCTGAGATATAAACAAGTGTGCTGGTATTCTCCATTTTCTGTGATTTTAGTCTAATACATAAAGTTTTCATTAATATTCAAACACCAGAGGGTCAGTTTGATAATAATATCTTATTACATAGTTATATATCATTGCAAAAAACAGGATTTGATAGCTTTTTCAATGTACTTTTTGACAATAATAGTTTAGAAATTTCCCTTGGGGAGGAAAGAGGGATATGGATAGCTAGAAGACTATTCCCTACCGTTTTTTGTGTTAAAATGACGTTTTTTTTTTTAAATTATGGGGTATCGTAAATAACGTGTCGTTTCATCATTAAAGCTACCAGCAATGCAAGTCCCCCCCCCCCGATTTTTTACAAGTCTACAAACATAGTCCTACATGAAAATCATAAGGGGATTTGATCAGGCCAGATGGTACCGACCCCCAAAATTTACGGTATTGGCTCATGGACCAATACCGCGGTTTCGGCTCCTTAAGCCTCTTCAGTGACCCTATAGATTTGGCAACATGGAGCCAAAGATAATTACTGTAATTTTGCATATTTCAACAGGGTAGTTAATACGAAGACCAGTATTATCCAAATTGGGCCAGATACTGTTTGTCGCTTTCTTTACGATATTGTCGACATGTGGGTTCCAGGAAAGATCTGAGCTGATAGTGGCGCCGAGATACTTGGCCTGTTTGACCGTCTGAAGATGGACACTGTAGTTGCAGACAAAGGGATTCTTTTTGTTAGTGATCCGTAGTACCTTGCATTTGTCCGCATTGAACTGCATCTGCCACTTGTGCTATATTTTTCTGAGATTTTTTATCTAATATTTAAAGTTTTCATCTATATTCCAACAATGAGAAAGTAAAACTATTTATGTTCTTTATCTTATAATTATAGAACATTATTCTAGCAATTTTTTGATACCAATTTTAGCTCTCTAGAGCTTTTTGTCACTGATATATCAGCAGTTTTATTGGTATACCCCCTACGTTTGCAAATGTTTTTTTTCTTCTATAGCTTAAGTTCTCTTAAATATTCGAGAAACAAGAAAGACATTTTATTGACACACCCTTTACATGGTTATAGAATATCGTCATAGCAATCATTTGATACCAATTTCAGCTGTCTAGGACTTTTGGTTGCTGAGATATATACGTTTCCGTCGGTATACCCCCTATATTTTCCGAGATTTTTATCTAATATTTAAAGTTCTCATCTATATTCCAACAATGAGAAAGTCAAATTAATTATGTTTCTTATCTTATGATTATAGAACATATTTCTAACAATCATTTGATTCTAATTTTAGCTCTCTAGAGCTTTTGGTCACTGAGATATTAGCAGTTTTATTTGTATACCCCCTTCGTTTGCCAGTGATTTTTCTCCTATATCTGAAGTTCTCTTCAGTATTTGCGCTACAAGAGAGTCAGCTTATTGATATATTTAATTGTATAATTATAGAATATTGTTATAGCAATCATTTGATACCAATTTCTGTTCTTTATATCTTTTGGTTCCTGAGAAATACACGTTTCCACAGGTATACCCCTCCATTTTCTGTGATTTTTCTCTAATATTTAAAGTTTCCTCAATATTTGAACAGCACAAAAGTCTGACTATTAATGCATCTTATTATGTGGTTTTAGAATGTTATCATAGCAATCATTTGTTACAAACTTCAGCTCTCTATGGCTTTTGGCTGCTGAGCTATAAATGTTTCTGTAGGTATACCCCCTACATTTGTCTATGATTTGTCTCTGAAATTGAATGTTCTCAACAATATTTGAACACCAAGAAGGTCAAAATCATTCTGTATTTTTTCACATTAATATAGAACATTATCATAACAATAATTTAATACAAATTTCAAGTATTTGGAGTTTTTGGTTAGTGAGATATCAGAATTTCGTTGATTTTTCCCCTTCGTTTATCTGTTATTTTTCTCTAATATAATATTTGAGCATTAAGATAGCCAGCTTGTTTATAATTCTTATTACATGGTTATAGAGAATTGTCATAGCAATCATTTGATACAAATTCAAGCACTTTAGAGCTTTTGGTTGCTGAGATATAAACAAGTGTGCTGGTATTCTCCATTTTTTGTGATTTTAGTCTAATACATAAAGTTTTCATTAATATTCAAACACCAGAGGGTCAGTTTGATAATAATATCTTATTACATAGTTATATAGCATTGCAAAAGCAATCATTTGATACCTATTTCTGCTTTCTATGTCTATCAGTAGCCAAGATACATGTGGTAATATAGGTGTACCACCTTACTATTCTGCGCTTATTAGGGGTGGTGTTGAACACTCTGTGATTTTAGGTGACACAAATGGGAATTAAAGTGATCCTCTGACCAAACTGGCACCCTTGAGTATTTGTTCTAAGGGTTCAAATTACATCCATTAACCGAAACCAAACCCTTCAAATGGCAATATAATTATTTTCCCTTTGTAAATCCTGATTTTCGTCATTTTCATTAATATTCATGAAAATGCAAATGAGATGATTTTCATTTAGGCCCATGGCATCAACAAATTTGACAAATAGAATAATTGATACAATAACAATGAGCTACAATAATAGTTTAGGCCTGAAATTAGTTTTTATGGGATAATTGATTTTTAACTTCTTTTTTTTTTTTCATTTTAATGTTTTAATGAAAATTCATGAATATGCAAGTAGGATAATTTCCATTACTTATCATAGGATAAAAGGGATATGTCTTAGCTTTAAAATGAGACCAAGTTCAATGGTCTAGGATAAAAAACAATTGAGATATTTTCAATTTTCTATGTGTACCCGCATTATTGACGCAAAAATTGAATATTTAGTATAATTTAATAAAACATAGCGTAAAACGCAAACGCCTCGACTTTCAGATGGCAGAAAACAGGATTTGATAGCTTTTTCAATGTACTTTTAGAGAATAATAGTTTAGAAATTTCCCTTGGGGAGGAAAGAGGGATATGGATAGCTAGAAGACTATTCCCTACCGTTTTTTTGTGTTAAAATGACGTTTTTTTTTTAAATTATGGGGTATCGTAAATAACGTGTCGTTTCATCATTAAAGCTACCAGCAATGCAAGTCCCCCCCGATTTTTTACAAGTCTACAAACATAGTCCTACATGAAAATCATAAGGGGATTTGATCAGGCCAGATGGTACCGACCCCCAAAATTTACGGTATTGGCTCATGGACCAATACCGCGGTTTCGGCTCCTTAAGCCTCTTCAGTGACCCTATAGATTTGGCAACATGGAGCCAAAGATAATTACTGTAATTTTGCATATTTCAACAGGGTAGTTAATACGAAGACCAGTATTATCCAAATTGGGCCAGATACTGTTTGTCGCTTTCTTTACGATATTGTCGACATGTGGGTTCCAGGAAAGATCTGAGCTGATAGTGGCGCCGAGATACTTGGCCTGTTTGACCGTCTGAAGATGGACACTGTAGTTGCAGACAAAGGGATTCTTTTTGTTAGTGATCCGTAGTACCTTGCATTTGTCCGCATTGAACTGCATCTGCCACTTGTGCTCCCATTCTTCCAATTTGCGTAGATCCTCCTGTAGAATGGTCTGGTCATCATGAATACTGATAATCCTGTATAGTAGGGAGTCGTCAGCAAAGAGTCGCAAGGATGAATCAATACCCTCTGGCATGTCATTGATGTAGAACAAAAATAGTAGTGGTCCCAGCACTGTACCATGAGGGACGCCAGATGTGACTTGAGTGGAGATGGAATGGGTTTCTTCCAGGACTACTTCCTGCTGCCTGTCTTTGAGGAAATCAGCAACCCAGTCGTTGAGATAGCCTCTCACTCCATAGTAGCGTAGCTTCTCTAGCAGTCTGTGGCGTCCTGGGGTAACAAGACTGACCGCACTGTGGTGGGGAACTTTGTCGAACGCCTTGCTGAAATCGAGCAGGATGGCATCTATCTGTTCTCCATCATTCAGCGCGTTCGCAAGGTTCTGTATGGTCAGGATGAGTTGGGATCCATGTTGTGCATCACAGAGTAGCTGGTGATAGTCTAGATGGCCCATCACATGGCTATGTACTATTTCCTCAAGGATCTTGCAGCATACTGACGTCAAGGACACTGGTCGATAGTTGGAGGACTTGTGTCTGTCCCCCTTCTTGAAGATTGGAGAGATGTAAGCTTGTTTCCATGCTGTGGGCATCTTGCCTTGGCCTAGAGAAGCCTGAAAAATCAGGCTGAGGATATCCACTACTTCATCACTAAGGGTCTTCAGTAGTCGTCCTGGAATGTCATCAGGTCCTGTGGCCTTGTGATGGTTGATGTCTCGTAGTAGCTTCAACACTCCTTTCCTGTTCACCACAATTGACTAGACACTTGGATGGTCTGTGGAATTCAACTCAGGGACTGTACTGAGGTCCTCTTTCGTGAAGACAGATGTGAATTGATCATTCAGAATATTTGCTTTCTTCACACTGTCGCTGTAGCTCACTCACTTTAGTGTGAGGGGAGAAACACCACTTGCACCACATTTCTTGGACTTGATGAAGGAATACAGCTTTTTCGGGTTTCCAGTCTGATCGTCCGACACTGCGAAGAGTAAGCTTTTCTGCACTCTCTCAAGTTGTCCTTCTTCAATTGCTTGTAAGCTGCCCAATCTTCTTTTTTCTTTGTTCTTCTTTGTCTGTTGTATGCCTTCTTCCGTCTTTTGAGGCCTTGGTTTATCCATGGCTGACTGTAGCGTGAATATGTTTCTTTGGATGGAACATGCTTTGACATCAACTCTAGGCATTTACTACTAAATTCAGACCAGAAGGTGTTGACATCTGTCTTGATAGAATTCTTCTCTGTGAAAGTCTGGGAGAAGCACTGCATGTCTGGTTTAAGACTGGTTTGATCTGCTTTTGACCAGAGCCATATCTTTCTCTTTACTGGACGTTGGTACTTGGCACTGATGTCAGAGGTGACACATATAATTTCATGGTCACTCACTCCATGTATTGGCTAGGGTTGGTCTGTTTGTGGTGAAGATATCAAGGAGATTATTGTCTCGGGTTGGAAAATCCACAACTTGTTCTAGGCCAGAATTCTCAATGGCGTGAAGCAGTTTTTTGCTCCGGAGTTAGTAAGTTATTCGGCGCCCAGGGATCTCCATCGTCGGGCTGCTTACTCAATCTGTGAGTCCTGGTTTTTGATTCATCAGGATGTTTATCATGATTTATTTGTTTGTTCTTGATGATTCATTGACTAGTTAGATATTCACCACGAGGACCGAAGAACTAACTAAATATTATGAACCACTGCAGAAGCTGAGGGTGAGGTTATGGCCATGTAAAATCGATTAAAACCCGCCAGTAACTTTGTGTTACTGATCGTTCCAAGTCGATACTTCTGTGGTGGTTCTTTTTGTTTTATGTCTTGGTGTTTTAAATATTTTTTGTGCTGTTGGCGCCTTATGTATGTTTTCATATTTTTAGTTAAGGTAACTGAGTGGCCACCTATTGGGAAAATAGCTGCTCATTCGGCTTCAGAATCAGAATCAGAATAGTTTACTGGTGAAACGTCAAACTGACAATACCACACCAGGGGGACAATACCACACCAGGCTTACGAAATGTTTTCATGGTATAAGTACCTGATTGTTGGTTTTTTTTCCCCACCTCGGTTTTTGAAGTGGGAATCTTTCTGATTGCGCCTTTTCCTGATCTTTGCCTACTTGTACTTTTTTCACCATTTGATATACAGATTTGTTTTTCGGCTGAAAAACAGAATGAAAATTTTCATAAGAAAACTTTTGATATTTTTCCCTATTTTTGCGCAGAACAAATGATTATGGGTACACGTTAGAAACGCCTCACAAGTATCCACAATCTATGTTTTGGAGCAGATTAGAAAAAAATGTATACACATTTGAGTATCCTAGAGTTGCGCGGCACCTGGACTTGCGCATGTCATTGTTTCGTGTCTCAGAACTAATGTGTGAAGGTTTGCAGTCTTTTTAGTAATATTTTGTCAATAAACTTCATGAGTGGCCACCTATTGGGAAAATAGCTGCTCATTCGGCTTACGATATGTTTTCATGGTATAAGTACCTGATTGTTAGTTTGGTTTTTTCCCTCCTCGTTTTTTGGAGTGGGAATCTTTTTCTGATTGCGCCTTTTCCTGATCTTTGCCTACTTGTGCCTTTTCATTATATAAACCAAAAAGGTAAAATAACATAGATTGAACAGAACAGACAGTGACAATTTAAATAAAACATACATGCCAGCCATTTTGTTAACCTAGTGTATTGCATTGGCCTAATTATTCATTCGTGGGGCTGCTCTTTACATTTTTTTTCTGGTCAGTCAACTGAACATGACAAATTTCCCCAATTTTCTGTCTGAATACAATATTTCTTCAGAAAATCCCTCTACTGATGTCAAACATATCAAGTGCGCAACTCCATGTGACCTTTGACGTCTGGGATAAACATGGGGGTATCTTTACTTTTGTCGAAATTCCGAGAAATCTTTTCAATATTTTCATAATTTCTTTTGGTAATTGTATGTACTAGATGTTCACGCAAAAAGAGGATTATTGGTTTTATTCAGACCGGGCTTCTCTTCTAATCTAAACAGTCAAAAATGCTTAAGTGCGCAACTCCAGGGTACAGCATCGTGCACTGATGTAATGCCCGACCTGAGAATGAAATCTTATAGATCGAAACGACTTGGTACCCCTTGAAATTATTTTATTTTTAATCCCGTATTAATAAATGAATCTATAATAATAATAATAATAATAATAATAATAATAATAATAATAATAATAATAATAATAATAATAATAATTAAAGAACGTTTGGAATTTATGAATATTAGTTCGTGTTGGTTATTTATCCTGGTTTCAATGGCCGCTTCGATTCAAGATCTGTTTTGACAGGTTTCAACAAACAAAAATGAAAAGCAATTTAGGCTTTGAAGGATAATGACACACAAGTGATTAGGTAGATAAAGGTCAGACCGTTTTAGTACATGGTGTTTATATAGAATCGTGTAGTCGATCCTACGAATGATGTTATTTTACACGCCCGTCAAAATACATGTGTGTTCCTCAGTATCGCGGTATTGTTGATACAGATCATAGTACCCATTTGTGCATAGCCACACAAGGCAGACTTGTTCCTATTTTAGCTTAATTGATTGACTTAAGAAGTGGGGTAGCTAAGGAAGCGCGGTAGCTTTTTTCTTTTCATGATGCGCAGTGCCTGCCAAAAATGCTCGTGAGGGCATAGGGGGAACAAGACAACTCACTGACAAGACAACTCACCGACACGGTTTTTGAGACAATTCACCGACAGATTTTGAGACAATTCACCTTCACTTCTGAAGACAATTCACCGACACTTTTATTCAAAGTTAATGACTTGTAACTGGTGATCTTGATTGGCGATCATACATTCCCCAATAATGCAAAGACAGTTTAATCATGTTTTCACCAACAAAATATTGAAAGAATTCACCGACAAGTTTTTTAAGGCAATTTATCGGCTTATAAGAAATTGAAAGCAATGTTCAGACGATTCACCGACAGATAGAATTAAGATTTGATAGAAAATTTTCAGACAGTCCACCAGCAAATTTAACTTTTAAAAGACTATTTTATGATATTTCATCACCAGATTTGAATTTTGAAACAATTCATCGTAATATAAACATTTTGGAGGACATATTTAAGACAATTCACTGACAGATTTAAGATTTTAGATACTAGTTTTAAACAATTCACCGTCATTTTTTAAATATTGAGAGGCACTTTTAAGATGATTTACTGACAGATATAGATTTCAAAGACAATACACCGATAGATTTAAGATTTAAAGGTTTATAAGAATTTAGTAGTATTCACGGACAAAGTTAAGATTTGAAAGACTTTCGGATAAGAAAATTCACCGACAGTTTTAAGATCTAAAAGATTTATAAGAATTTAAAAACAAAAATTTGGAAGACTTTCATATAGGAATTTAAAGACAATTCGCCGACAGATTTAAGATTGTATTCACAAGTTTTGCCATTATAGAAACTTCACTGACACGTCTCTAATCTCATGAACTACTTTAAAGTGTCGTTAAAGTAAACTCGCCAACACGATTTCTGAGACAATTCACTGACAGATTTTCATAAATACATATGAAGGCATCTGACCAAAATTTAAAGTGTCATAAAATTAAACACACCGACACGATTTTTGAGACAATTCACCGACAGATTTTGATATTAAAATACACATGAAGGGATCTGATCAAAATCTGTCCTTGAATTGTCTCAAAAATGATGTCGGTAAATTTTGGTTAGATGCCTTTATTTGTATTTTAATATCAAAATCTGTCGGTAAATTGTCTCAAAAATACATGTTATGTCAGTGAATTTTGGTTTGATGCCTTCATGGGTATTACTGTATATTATCAAAATCTGTCGGTGAATTGTCTTATAAATCGTGTCGGTGAATTGTCTCAAAAACCATATCGGTGAGTTGTCTTGTCAGTGAATTGTCTTGATTCCGGGCGTAGGCAGTATTCGAAGATAGATAGATAGCTCAGTGGTTATCGCACTGGCCTCTGATGCCCCAGATTCACCTTTTGTGCATTCGATGTCTGAACACACTTCATGTAATTTGCAGGGATGACATGAACACAGTGCACTACCATCTTTTGGATCAGGATGTTAACTGGAGGTCCCCTATGCAGGGACAGTCATCCCCTGTGCAGGTTAACATGTCACATTGGAAAATATTATATCAACTTTGAAAGTTTTGAAAATTTTTGAAAATCAGGGGTTAGGATGCTAATTTTTCCAATCAGAAAGGCCCTATGGCCCCTTTACAATATTGCAAAAAATCCCTGAAAACATATTTGTAAACATACATGTATTACATGTACAACATGTACAAGATCAATGGGTTTTCCGATTTGCTATACAGATATATATACATGTATAATCGCATAATTATCAGAAAAAGATAATTTTCTTTATATAAATTTATACAAGTATAAGCTTTAACAAAAAGCTTGGTCTACGCTTTGTATATATATAAACTAGAATGTCAAAGAATCTGACCGTACTCCCACTTCATAGTGGTTCATTTGACTGAACAGAAATAGAACGCTGCGCTGTCAAAGCATTCATATCTGACAATCGACCGTCACAATACTGTCGGTTCATTGCATTCCGTTGTGGCTTGGATAGAATGTAATTGGCTACACGGCAGGTGGGGCGTGGTCAAAGCTTTCATACCTGACCATAATAGCGTCACAATACTGTCGGTTCATTTCATTCCGTTGTTGCTTAGATAGAATGCAATCATGCAATATTTCCACGAATTTAACATTTTGGTACCTACTGCACCATTGGTACAAATGTTACCAACCAAAGGGAGGTTTGCATGGGTGTTTTTGGGTGTTTACACAGTCCTTATCGAAACGGCCCGGAATCCTACTAACACGATGGTCAAGCCACTAGACTCAAACGTGCAGTTGCAGTTGTAGAGAGGTGTATGAGTTGTCTTGTAATTTAATTATGTAAGTAGGTCAGTCTCAAACTTAATAGTAGTCTACGCGCTGGCGCGTAGACAATAAGTACAGTTCAACCTCATTATAATGTGCCTCTCTATAGCATGGTGTTCAATTAACATGGGCTTGCCATATTTAATAACCTCATTATGTATAACATGGTTTCATTATAACATGGTCAGTTCCCATGAATCCCAAAGATAGCGTTATAATGAGGTTGACCTGTGATGGCAGTTATTGTTTTTTAATACTTTCAAATGAAATAAAAACACCAATCTCGTGTTTTGAATTAATTTACACGCATCTTCATCATGCTACTTTTTTTTTTTGCGGTCAATCTCACGCAGATCAGTCTGCATAGCACATGATCTGATGACGCAGTGATTCAGGAGTGGATTTATATATATACCCTGCATAGCGATTTGCATTACGAAAACTTGCCCATGCAATATATAGAGATTTTTTTCAGAACCAAAAATTGAAAATTTCACCAGAAAAATGTTGATATTTTACTTATTTTTGCTCAAAACATAGATGGTGGGTACACGTTAGAACCGCCTCGGCGAGGCAGTTCTAACGTGTACCCACGATCTATGTTTTGAGCAAAAATAAAAATAGGTATACCCCTGCAAACCCCAGTTTTGCTATATAAAAGTGGGGTTTAAGGGGGTATATATTGCACGGACATGTTTTCCTGATGTTTACCCCAGTTTCCTCAGTCTTTGCAAAATCTTAAAATATTTTCAGCTGCAGGACAGCTATCTGGCAGACTGCAAGTAAACCCAATTTTGTAGGACACTTCAATATGTTACCATTGTAATTTTGGAAATTTTTGCCGGACAATCGTCTGACAGAATGAAATATTTTGTCGGTCAGAATGAATTTTTGCTGTTTTTTACCGACAGACTGGCACTTTTCGCCAAGACTGTTTCCTAGATATATAGATTTTGCTGAAGATGCTTGATTTCAACAAAAGGGGTTACACATGCGGCAGGCGCCTAAATGATTATCTATCTTCTAATACTGCCTATGCCCCTGCAAGCATTTTTGGCAGGCACTGCGCAGTAGGGTTATGAAAAAGAAAAAGATAAAAGAATGATAGTGAGTCTGTGTCAAGATGAAAGGTTAAATACTAGATAGATGATGAAAGGTAGTTAAAAACAATGCAACAAATATGTCAAATTGCCAACTTTAGTTTTGAATATTATTGCACGCCATTGTTCAGGTTATAATATTGATAAAAACCTGTATGGACAAACTATACAGGTGTTACCAGCTATTAAATCATTTAAGCCTGGCATTCTTTTTGTGGGACATAGGCAAATAGTTTAGCCCCAGATGTGACGCCGCAGAACGTGGCGTCCCATCAGGAGCTATTTTGTTTGTTTAAAGGAATTTCAGAAAAATGAAATTGTAATTTAAAATCACATCTGAAGTTCCTAAAAATGAGAGTGGACTCACCCAAATGATAGTGATGGGAGAATCCATTCGTAAAAAATGGGTTAATGCAAGATATTGTGCTTGTTTTATTTGCAGGAAGTTGAGGTATAACTAAAAATGTCTCTGGTGACCAATGAACAGTGATTTACAAGACTTACCAAGTTCGCCATCCCAGGCAGGCAACTTCATCATATCATACGAGTTTCATGATCATCAGTACCTAACTAAACAAGACACGGATAAATTACTAGACTTCATTGATGCTGATAAGGAAGTTAATGTTATATTTAACAAAAGTGATCAAAGTTTTTTCCCTCGCGCATTCACTGACAAAGATTTAAATGATTTCAATGACTTTGATGGTGTTGGACTTGGAGGAGTGCAGTTTCAACGAGAAATTATAAAACCAAAAGTAATAAAAGCTTCAAATAAGATTATACCTGGAACTGAGAAAGGTTTCAGTAAAATGAATCCAGCCTATAACACGAGTTTCGGGAATGCTAGCTATCAGCCTGATCTTGTTATGATAAGTTCTAACCAGCGCCCCGGACCAGATGGAAGCCCTGCACTGGTCCCCTCTGGCTCCCAGGGGTTCTTGCCATCTGGTAATATGAGTGAAACGAGTGAATTGTTTGCACCTGTACGTCAACTGACATTCTCGGACATAGATCAGAATTCTCATATTGAAGACAGCTATGCTCAGAGAAGTGTTTCTACCCCCACAAGACATGGTGGTGTTAATACTGGTGAACATAATGTTAATATGAATGGAATTGATGGAAGAGATTCTGATTCTGGTCAAGAAGATTCAAGTGATAAAAGAGAAATGTCTCCAGAATTCAGGCATTTAGTTGGGGAGGCTGATTCACAGGCTGAAATGACTGGTACTGGAGCGTTTGATCCTACAGCCATGGGGATTAATAAAGAATTCCTGGATAATTTCACTGGGAGGACTTCCATGGGAAGAATGCATATGCCCAGTAGTGTGTTTTCCCCTCTTGGTAGTTTGGGTTCAAGGGATATGGGGTTGGGATTCAGACATGAGAATGGTGAAGGACAGGCAAACAGGACCATAACGCCACCCCTACATTCACCGCGACTTGACAGCCCTCATCATCAGTCTAGATCACCATATAACAGCCCAAGACCTCCTGGAGCCTACGGGGCTCGATCTACGACCCATCAACATGTTTCTGATCATCAAGAGCTTCAGTTTTCGATGTCACCTACTCGAAATCCTTCAAACTTTATACCTGTGCAGCAAAACCAGTATAATATTGATGTACTCAGTAGCCACAACCAAGGTGATCTTTACAATCAATATGATTTTCATAGACAGTTAGATAGTCCAAGAAATATTGCAGTTCCACTTCAAATAAGACAGAATGTAAGTGTTGGTGAAGAGAGAAGGACTGATACACAGGTTGTTACAAGCACAGAAGGACTCAGTCGTAGTATAAGTAAGAACTCTAGTCAGGATAATAATGAAGTTAATGAAATACTAGAAAGTGATAATAATCATGATACTCATGCAGTTGGTGAAGATAATGAAATAGCAGATGGTAATAATAATGCTAATGATGAAAATAATGGAACTGAAGGGGAGGAAAGCAAGCAATACTATTCCAATGTGCCGGCAGCTGAATTTGAACAGAGATATTTGCAGAGGACACATGTTTCTGTGAAGGTGCCACAAGCTACTTATGACTCCATGGCTGGGGATTATGGGACTCATGCCTCTGGGAGTTACGATGATGTGGAACAACATTTTGATGAATATGGTAATGAAAACTGGGAGGACGAAAATAATGCTGAAGGACTGAGCAGTGAAACCGTTCAAAAATCTGGAATGACTGCTGGTAGTTCAAACAGTGAGACAAATGAACAAAGGGATCTCAATGAGAAGTCAAAAGGTGTGGTAGGTCAAAGTGATCTTGGACAGAAGAAAAGTAAGAAACAAGCTGAAAAATTTCATGTTGAAATGAGAAAAGTGGCCGACAACCAGAATGTTAATGCACATAGTGAGAAAGGCAAAGATCTGAGTAAGAACAGTGAAAGAACTAATGTAAAGCAAGTGAATAATGCAGTTCATGGAAGTAGTGGATCTCAAACATCTGGTGTCAATAATAAATCTCAGAACACACAATCAAAAGTTAATGGACAACCACAGTCAGTGCCATCCCAACAACCAGTGGCTGGTTTACAGCCATCATCAAGACTACTACAAGAAACTGTATCGCAAAAGAACAAAACTTGTCAGAAATTTGTATCCAATGCTCCAGCTCCACAGAGAAACGTTAGTGAACAAAATGGAGGTGCGAAGGAATTTAAGAAACCTTACGATGTCAATAATAAAAGTACAACATGTGCTGGTGCAAGAAAAACTCTGTTACACAATAGCATAGACAGCAGCACTGACAAAGGTGCAAAACTGAAAATTAGGTCAACTATGGGAAATATTCCGCAGAAACAAAAACAGAGTAATCCAAATCTCCCAACTGCTGGGAGGTCCAGTGTGCCCTCCAGTGAAGCACAAAAGGTGAATCTGGGGAACCAGTCAAGGGGATTGGTGCCAGGACAGGGACCTGCCAGTCGGGGATCCAGTCTAAACAACAGTGGAGAGAGCGTAGAAGGTGAAGGTCACCAGGGGAGGGGGAAACCAGTCATTACACAGGTGGAGAAGACCAGTCCGGTGGTGGATAAGACAAGATCTGCTCAAGGGGCTCAGGTAGGGGGGTAGTTAATGTATAGTTGATAAAGAATTAAACATAAATTTAAGGAAAATGATTGTAAAGTTGATAAAAATGACATAAAAGTTGGGAAAATAAGTCTACATGTTAATTCTGATTTTTCCGTGTTCCTCTAATATATTAGAAATTTTAGACACATACATGTACATTTATTTGAATGAAGTGCTACCTAAGGAAAAACAGAATGTTGTTATTTCTCTTAATCAAAATTTTAGTCAAAAAGCAGATATTGAAAAAAAACATTACACTTCAACCTCATTATAACGCGCCTCATTATAATGCGGTTTTCACTATAACACGGCCATGTCATGGCTCCCAAGTTGATTATTTTGCTATATGTCTATAGTAAATAACCTCATTATAACACGGTTCGCTTATAACACTGTCTGTTTCTATGGACCCCAAAGATAGCGTTATAATGAGGTTGACCTGTAATTGCAGATTATCAGTCTCTGTTTTGATTTCAGCCCCTTCATTTTGATAATGCCAGTGTTGATGTGAGTGGCATGGAGGATATCAGACATCAGCTGCAGGGCATGCTCAGACTGTCACATGAAAACCTCTCTGGCGTTGGTAAGCATGTGTTTGATTTGCAAAGATTTTATGATTGTGCTGATCAAGATTCTAAATAGTAAATACTGCTTATAGACTATTACAAATTTACAAAGAAAAAAACTGCCTATAAATGACTTCCCAGTTAGCCTGTTGATGGTATGTTTGGCAAATTGAATTAACTTGTAGTAGAAACTGTTTCCCATACACCCTTACAAACATTGATTTAACAGTAACTATGTATTCTTTTTACTCAACAGCTGACATACACTTCTATTGCATTACAATATTTTTAAATGAAGATAAATTATTTGAATATAATTATATTACATGTACATGAATACATACTATTCCAGATCGGAGTCAATATGAACATTCTGACATTATAGCAGGCTATGCCGGTGACTGTGCTCCACAGGAGTTTCAGAGACCAGCAGACATGTCATGGCATATGCTCAGGTGAGTTTTCAGCAAAAGTGAGTTTTCAGCAAAAGATGTGTACATACATATGAGCCGCATCGTGAGAAAACGGGATTATTGCCTATGCGAAAACAAAGGCGCAGATCAGCTTCGCGGTAACCGCGAAGCTGATCAGCGCCTTTGTTTTCGCTACTCGGATAGTACAATTCCTCTTCTACTTAAATCCGAAATTTCAAGCTTCTAGCTCTTTTCTGAGCTTGTACAGGCCGGTTTGTGTCGGACCTGGTCGGAAACCCCGAAGACCGGTTTTCTCGCGTCGAGGCTCCTATAAACCAAGACATACTGACAAGACTAGCAGCTGCTGTTGCTTATGAGTAGGGATGTCAATGAATATTCGAATATTCGCATTTCATACGAATATTCGAATGCGATTTCTGGATTCGAATATTCGCATAATTTTCTAACCTGCAATACTGTCATGTATCAAATTTAAAGCCAAAAGTCGAAACATAATATGACTAGTAATCCTGCTTGTCTGTTGAGTAATTCAAGATGGTCAACATTTTGACACACTTGCAAATTGATATTACTCAATTAACAGTTTGACACTTTGTTGATTCAAGTGACACTTTGTTGATTCAAGTTGAGAAGAAAGCATTGCTTGCTTTCAATAAATGTTTTTAAGGTGTGAAAGTCCTACAATTTGAGCTGTGTCATGTGAAAACTTAAGATGGCTGGATAGATTGACAACTCAATCCTTTAAGACAACACAGTCACAACAGACCTTTCACAAAGTACACGATTACACATGATTACAATAGACCCTAAGCATTCTTGGTGGCGGATATCAACGACATGCATGCAGAACTTAATCTTGGCTTGACAATAATGGTGGGTCGTTGCTTTCTCAGACAGAACCCCAGAGATTTGTCATTATTAAACACCTCCAGATTGTCTAGTTTTCTGTGCAAAATTTGTTGATTTTCTTACATGGCGCCATTGGTATAGCCCAGATACGATACCATGCATATACATGTACTTCAAATTTTCAATACATGTACCACCAAGTAAGTCATCGTAATGGGTCTATTGGGCATAGATGTGTATATCATTCGAATATTCGAATATATTCGAATATCCTATGCGAATATTCGAATACCAATTTCGGCATTCTTTGACATCCCTACTTATGAGTGAAAAGCACCAGCACAAACAAACAACCCAACAAACAAATTATTGAAATGAAATTTTATGATTACATGTACATGTATGTACTCCATGTATGAATCCAGTGATGGAAATTAGGATTTTTTCCCCACTAACCTGAACCCTTATATCTTTAATCATTTGCCAAAATTTTCAACTAGCCCGAACTATACAGGTAATGGGTTTAACTGAGAAAAACTACTAGCCCGACAACCCTTTGGCTAGTGTTGGGCTATCGGGTGCAGGACATTTCGTCTAAAACCATTTCGTCTAAATACCATTTCGTCTAAAGGACATTTCGTCTAAATGCCATTTCGTCTAAAGGACATTTCGTCTAATGGACAATTCGTCAAAATGACATTTCGTCTAAAGGACATTTCATCTAATGGACAATTCGTCTAAAAAATCAAGCAAGTGCGACATTTGGTCTAAAAAAAATGTTAGGGTCGTTCCAGAATTAACCATATGGGGGGGGGGGGGGGAGGCAGTTTTTTTCAAGCCCCACCACCAATAAAAAAAAAAAGAAATCAGCCCCCACCATGCACAATTTTGAATAAAAATTCAAACCCACCACCCATAATAAAAAAAAAATGCTTGCCTACCCACCTAGCATTAAAAAAAAATGATTGTGGAACCCCCACCTGGTACAAAATAAAATAAAAAACCTTTTTTCGTCTGTTAAACATTAAACATCACTATTTGGTCTGGTGGTAGTACTGTCGATTTAAAGCTGCATGGTAATGAGTGTAAACAACAACTGACCGCTTGATCGGTCAATGGCGTGGTTTTCGCGAGTCTATAGGTCAATTCGGTCATGTATGTTACGCGGTTTTATAGAGAGAGAGAGCAGTTTCTCTTTATGGTAAGAGAGAGAGAGAGAGAGAGAGAGAGAGAGAGAGAGAGAGAGAGAGAGAGAGAGAGAGAGAGAGATTGTCAGGCGTTCGCCAAGGTGCAATTTTCTTACAGTTTCTCTTTATGATATTATGATACCATGAAACCAATATATATTATCTTTTGCACATTTTAAAAGGGAAAGATCGCGTTTTCTAGAAGAACAAGAACAGAACTTTATTGTGATACAAAATCTCAGACCACACGCAGGTGGTATATGAGAAAATCAGAAAATCGAAATTAAAGTGTAACATGGCAACTGAATCTGTCCCGGATACGAGAGATGAGCATGTACGCGTCACGCTAGCCTACGCTTATTTATTTACCCTGTGTTAGGTGCACAGTCTGATCCGGATGTGCGGCACAACGGCTCGACATTTTTAAAAGGCAAATTTTTCAACCATCTCCTAGGGGGGAGGGGGGAGTCACATGCACATCTTTCGTAATCGGGTTATAGAAATTAATACCGTATTACCTGCATGTTTTGGGACTAAAAAAAATAATTAGATCTCTGGCTGTCTCAATTATCTCAATTTAAAACCAGAGGACCAATGGTCCTGTAAATGCTCACCTGAGTCTGCTGCATATACCAATAAACATGTTTGAATATTATGGTATTTAACACCAGTGCAGGGGCAGATGAAGCCCTTGGGCCGTTTTCTTTTTTCAGAATAATCAATATTCTGTCCATTTGCCAATTTCTTGCTGGCTTTTCCCTTCATATGACATTTTAACAGTTTTTCCCATCCAAATGCATGGGCAACCCATGTTCACCTTGCCATAAACTTGGTCAAGGTCATCACAGGGTCATGATATATATATACATTGTAGTACTATAGCCACGGATGCTTCACGCCAAGTTTCATTGAAGTCAATCTATTGGTTTCAGAGAAGACGATATTTGAAGGGTTTTTACCATATATGGGCATGGCGGCCATCTTGGTCATGTGACCTAGATTATTAATATACACATTGGTTCCCCCATCCTATAGATGCTTCGCATAAAATTTGGCTTCAATTGGCCAAGTGGTTTTAGAGGAGAAGATGTTTGAATATTATGGTAATATACATGTATATTGCCCCGGGGTGTGGGCATATGAGTCCTTAGGTCCATTTTTTTTTTCAGAATCATTAATATTTAGTCCTACTACCCATTTCCTGCAAGATTTTCACCTCAAATGACTTTTTAAAAGTTTTCCCCATTCCAATGCATTGGCGACCTATGTTGACCTTGTCCTAAAATAGGTCAAGGTCACCACAGGGTCATGATTTATATACACATTGTAGTACTTCAGCCATTGGTGCTTCATGCCAAGTTTCTTTGAAATCGGTCCACCAGATTCGGAGAAGAAGATTTTTTAAGGGTTTTTACCTTATATGGGCATGGCAGCCATCTTGGTCATGTGAACTTGATAATTTATATATACATTAATTCCCCCATTCCATAGATGCTTCACATAAAATTTGGCTTTGATTCGCCAAGCGGTTTCAGAGGAGAAGATGTTTGAATATTATGGTAATATACATGTATATTGCCCCGGGGTGGGGGCAGATGAGCCCCTGGGGTCCATTTTTTTTTCAGAATCATTAATATTCAGTCCTACTGCCCATTTCCTGCAAGATTTTCACTTTAAATGACATTTTAAAAGTTTCCCCTATTCAAATGCATTGGCGACCTATGTTGACCTTGCCGTAAAAAAGGTCAAGGTCATCACAGGGTTTTTACCATATATGGGCATGGCGGCCATCTTGATCATGTGACCTGGATTATTTATATATACATTGATTACCCCTTCCTATTGATGCTTCACACAAAATTTGGCTTTGATTGGCCAACCGGTTTCAGAGGAGATGATGTTTGAATATTATGGTAATATACATGTATATTGCCCTAGGGTGGGGGCATATGAGCCCCTGGGGTCCAATTTTTTTCAGAACCATTAATATTCAGTCCTACTGCCCATTTCCTGCAAGACTTTCACTTTTAATGACATTTTAAAAGTTTTCCCCATTCAAATGCATTGGCAACCTATGTTGACCTTGCCGTAAAATAGGTCAAGGTCATCACAGGGACATGATTTATATACACATTGTATTGCTTGAGCCATCAATGCTTCATGCCAAGTTTCGTTGAAATCAGTCCACCGGTTCTGGAGAAGATTTTTGAAGGGTTTTTACCATATATGGGCATGGCGGCCATCTTGGTCATGTGACCTGGATTTCTTATATACACATTGGTTCCCCCTTCCTATAGATGCTTCATATAAAATTTGGCTTTGGTTGGCCAAGCGGTTTCAGAGAAGAAGATCTTTGAAATTGTGGACGGACGGACGGACGCCGGATCATGGCCATCCTATAAGCTCCCTAACGGCTCAGGTGAGCTAAAAAGTTAGAAAAAAAAAAAACTGTGTCCGTTAAGGTAATTACCATTCCTTCCCAGGTTAGCGACAATGTTTAAGGTTTGCATCCAAATTCCTTCGCGGGAAATGGATGCGAGAGAGAGAGCTTTGCTGTGTGCAGTGCAGGGGTCCCTCCCCGCAAGGAACCATCTGTAATACGGTTTCCTATTAGTTTTCTGACAAAAAGTATCTGTACATTGATATTATTGTTCTTAAATTTTAAGTCTTGAAGGTGTAGAAGACTTCCGCATCTTTTTTGGTGAAATGTTGTTATACCTTCACAAGGGAGCATTTCCCCTTTGCATTTTTTGTGTAATTATCGGCTAATTACCAAACTAATATGTTGTTATTTGAAGGCCCATTTACCTGACTAATTTGGTCATGTTGGTGAAGAACTGCACTGGTATCCATATAAAACGTTGGTTATACGTTTTCAAGGGAAATAACTCATGACTTACTTTGTGTATCTTGCCCATGCATTGAATTGCAATACGAAAACAAACGGGACCAAAATCGGTTTGCTTTTGAAGACTGTAGATACAGGATATGCTGCACATATTTGTTTTATATGCACAGGGCTTCGGATCAGAGACAGGGGCAATGCTACATTACACGTCTTCAATATATGTACATGGCCAAGGCTACATTATGCATCTTTGTTGTAGTACATTATATTATGAATGAAAATCGTCTTGGCATCTATGGTTTTGATTGAAATGATTCTGTATGTCCCAGTCAACAGCTACGGTCATATAGGGACGTTGCCTCCATTTTATGGTTATGGGACGTCAGTACATCCAGAAACTGCTTCAAATTTAACCATCCTAGTAAACCACTAAGGCTTATATGAGAGGTTTGAATTGAACCACTTTTCCTGGGCAGGCTCATACATTGGCGGACCCAGTATATATAATAACCAGTAATCAGACAGTAGCGTATAAGCTTTGCCTGGAGACACAAGCAGCCTATCTATTTCTTTAGGCCCCAATGGGCGGGGCCCCTGACATCCATTGGTTCCCGAGCAGGTTGGGCACATAGCGGCCTGCATATTCCCAGAAGGAGTAATTCTTGCAATCATGTATACAGACCATACGTATATAGCGAAACAGAAGGCGCCAATCAGCTGCGCAGCTACTGCACAGTCGATATGCGCCCCTGATTTCGCATGTACAGAAAACCTTTTCTCAGGATGCGGCTAAATTTAAGCCTATTTCTTTTACATGTGACTTTTGACCACGACTTGCACGTTTTTCTTGCTCTGTCACGGGCTTCACATGTGTGTACGAACCGTGTCGGCTGCGCGAGTGATAATTGCCATTTCGGTATTTTTTTAAATGGCACAATCCAGTGCTCGCGAAGCGTGAATGACACATTGTTTTCTTAAGATTAGCCATAAAGTTTGTGAAAACAATCCAAGCGCGCTAGGGGATTGTCGATAGACCGTAACCGAGACCATAAACACAGGTTGCTGTAGGCTGTTTATGACACGTGTTACGCAACGTTGCTCGTTTACGACGGGCGACGCACACCAAAGATTGTCTAAACATTGAGACACCTAAATATTGTATAATTCTAACCGATCAGAAAATGCATTTGTAATTTCGCGATTTAGAAAGGCGAATTAAAATAATTGTTTATATCAGAAAATTTCAAAACTGGATAGTGCACAATATGGTCTTTAAATGCCTGCCATTAGCAAACGCATCGGTAGATTTTCAAAATGCAACGGTAAAATTAGATAATTGATTAAGTTACCAAAATTTATACTCACTTTTTGTAACAGATTGCCTTTGTACAGGATCACAAAAACGCTTGAAAAATTCAAATATCGCGGGAAACTACGATGTCGAACCCGCCATTTTCCGGAACATCGCGCTTTTAACGCGATCTTGGCAATTTCGCGGAAAACCAATCTCGGCAGTTTGGGCTCAGAAGCTCGGCTCGGATGGGTCTTACATACTCCACCACATGTTTGGGCCGAAACGTCCTGCTATCAAACGATCGAACGTCAGGGGTTATCGTTCTTGACCGAGATCGGCGAAAAATGTAAACAAGTTTTTTTTTTTTTTTACTTTAATTTACATTTCTGTCTAACACTATTGGACGAAAACTGGCACCCCCACACAAATATTTTCGGGTGCCCTCTGGAAATACCGACCATGTATAAAATAAATTATTTTGAAAACCCCACCAGGCATTAAAAAAAAATTCAGTGGAACCCGACCATGCATAAAAAAACAAAAACGCTGCCGCCCAACCCCCCCATATGGTTAATTCTGGAACGGCCCTTAAGAAAAATTAAGAATTTTTAGACCAAATGTCGCACCCCACTTTAAATCAATATTAAACAATGTGGTAGGTCTATATTTGTTTAAATCATTTCTTTTTACACAGATATTAGTGCAAATTATATTTTTCCTTCGGTCCTGTTAGATCATTCTGAGTATTTAAAACATATTCTTAACAATGTTTTTTTATTATTTGACCTTGCACAGTATGCAGGGAATTATGGCCCATACTATCTGCCTTTGACTGTTAAATTTTATTATACCATTTTAAATATTTAAATATGAAATACATGGATTGTCTATGGGATTGGCTACAACTTGAGCCATTAAATGCCATGAAATCGATATCCAATAAAATGTTGTTCAAAAATATTTTCCTTTTCATTTATGTTTTAGACGAGTTTTAGACGAATTTTAGATGATTTTAGACATTTTTAGACGAATTTTAGACGAAATGTCGTATTAGACGAAATGTCCATTAGACGAAATGTCCATTAGACGAAATGTCATTTAGACGAAATGTCCTTTAGACGAAATGTCTTTTAGACGAAATGTCCTTTAGACGAAATGGCTTTTAGACGAAATGGTTTTAGACGAAATGTCATGGATCCGGGCTATCGGGCTAGTGCTAATTTTGATCTCTGTGAATCAGAAATAAAACCAATGATAGAAGTTTATTACAATGTCAGGTCACAGATTGGCCATTTCCTATGTTTTCTAGTCCTACTTGATACTCTTCATGTCATACAATACATCTACATGTACCTGCTAATTAAAAGAAATAAAATTGCAAAGAAAGTTACTGGAAAGCATCTTACTTGCAAATGGTATGATAATTGTTTTGGGGAACTCTATCTATTGTAATAAAGTATATAACCACTTTTATTTTTGCCTGTTGTCTTTAACAGAAAGCCCCAAGAAGAAGACTTAGTAGAGAATTTCCCCAGTTTTTCCTCTCAGTTTTTGGTGGACAGTGGTAATGTGTCAAGGTCGGACGTGTCCTTGCAGTCAGAAAACCAGAGACTGCGAGACCTCCTCGAGAAGGAGAGATACAGGAGAAAGGTTAGTTTATTATCATTTGACCAAGTTAGCTCACCTGAGCCATTAGGCTCACAAGGTGAGCTTATAGGATGGCCTTGATCTGGCGTCCGTCTGTCGTCTGTCCACAATTTCAAAGATCTTCTCCTCTGAAACCACTTGACCAATCAAAGCCAAATTTTGTATGAAGCATCTATAGGAAGGGGGAACCAGGTCACATGACCAAGATGGCCGCCATGCCCATATATGGTAAAAACCCTTCAAAAATCTTCTCCAGAACCAGTGGACAGATTTCAATGAAACTTTGCATGAAGCATCGATGCCTCAAGCACTACAATTTTTATATAAATCATGACCCTTTGATGACCTTGACCTATTTTACGGCAATGCATTTGAATGGGGAAAACTTTTAAAATGTCATTTAAAAATGTCATTTAAAGTGACCGTCAGTAGGACCCCAGGGGCTCATATGCCCCGACCCCGGGGCAATATCCATGTACATTACCATAATATTCAAACATCATCTCCTCTAAAACCGCTTGGCCAATCAAAGCCAAATTTTATGTGAAGCATCAATAGGATGGGGTAACCAATTTGTATATAAATAATCAAGGTCACATGACCAAGATGGCCGCCATGTATATATAAATCATGACCCTGTGGTGACCTTGACCTTTTTTATGGCAAGGTCAACATAGGTCACCAATGCATTTGAATGGGTGTCATTTAAAGTGAAAGTCTTGCAGAGAATGGGCAGTAGGACTGAATATTAATGATTCTGAAAAAAATTGGACCCCATAATATTCAAACATCTTCTCCTCTGAAACCGCTTGGCCAATCAAAGCCAAATTTTATGTGAAGCATCTATAGAATTGGGGAGTCAATGTGTATATAAATAATCTAGTTCACATGAAAAACATTCAAAAATCTTCTTCTCCGAAACAGGTGGACCGATTTCAAAGAAACTTGGCATAAAGCATCTATGGCTAAAGTACTACAATGTGTATATAAATTATGACCCTGTGGTGACCTTGACCTATTTTATGACAAGGTCAACATAGGTAGCCAATGCATTTGAATGGGGAAACTTTTAAAATGTCATTTAATATGACCATCTTGCAGGAAATGGGCAGTAGGACTGAATATTAATGATTCTGAAAAAAACAATTGGACCCAAGGGCTCATATGCCCCCAACATTACCATAATATTCAAACATCGTCTCCTCTGAAACCACTTGGCCAATTAAAGCCAAATTTTATGTGAAGCATCTATAGGATCGGGGAACCAATGTATATATAAATAATCTAGGTCACATGACCAAAATGGCCGCCATGCCCATATATGGTAAAAACCCTTCAAAAATCTTTTCTTTGAAACAAATAGACAGATTTCCATGAAACTTGGTGTGAAGCATCGATGGCTAAAGTACTACAAGGATTATATAAATCATGACCCTGTGATGACCTTGACCCAGTTTATTGCAAGGTCAACATGGGTTGCCCATGCATTTGAATGGGAAAAACTGTTAAAATGTCATTTGAAGGGAAAAGCCAACAGGAAATTGGCAAACGGAGAGAATATTGATTATTCTGAAAAAAGAAAATGGGCTTAATCTGCCCCTGCACTAGGGTTAATTACAATAAAATTCAAACATGTTTAATGGTATAGCAGCAGATCTCAGGTGAGCGTTTACAGGACCATTGGTCCTCTGGTGTAAGATGTGGATGGAACAGTGTTACTATGTATCCGCTCAAATGAGCCGCGTCATGAGAAAACCGGATTTCTGCCTATGCGAAAACAAAGGCGCAGATCAGCTTCGCAGTAACTGCGAAGCTGATCAGCGCCTTTGTTTTCGCTACACGGATAGTACACTTTCTCTTCTTATTAAATCCGAAATTTCGAGCTTCTATGCTGCTTCTGGGACTGTACATGTCGGTTTGTGTCAGACCTGGTTGGAAACCCCGAAGACCGGTTTTCTCGCGTCGCGGCTCAAATGAAAGCTGGGCCAGTGGTTTCCAAGATTTTAGTTCTCTCTCAGTTTACAGTATATTATGTAAAAACATGAGATCAACTGACATGCAGAAAGGACAAATGTAGGTGCAAGACTAAAAGAATCTGTGATGGGGTTGAGGCTGAAACAAGGAAGTCTTGGGCAAGAGGATGAGACTCGAATAATCTGAAACTGAGCCTGAGATTTTTATTTTATTTTTTTTTTTTTTACATGAAACAATATGCAAATTAACCAGTGAAAAAATAGAAAGTAGTTTTGTATATGCACTTACCTTACAAAAATATTCAATCAGCAATTTGTTTTGTGCATAAAATACACAGCAAAATTTAATTTTGAGATATTTATCAAAGAAGCAGACTACAATTGCTCCTATAAACTTCCTGAAATGAACACCTGCAGGGTTATTTTTGTTACTGACAGTTGACACCTAGCTTATCACTCCCTTGTATGGAAGTCTACATAAAGATGTACATTTCTATTGGTTAACTACAGAAATGATCGACATTTTGAGATAGTTTAAATGTACCAGTACTGAGATAGAAATATTCAGACAGGCACGCAAAGGGACATGCTTGTCTGATGGGTGAGACAGTGCAAGATAGTGACACTTTTGTTTGGGAAGTGTGGTGGTTAAGTAGTAGAGTGTCAAACTCTGAGTGCAATTGCAGGGGCTTGAAGACTATCCTTCTGTGTTCTGTCCTTATTGCTTTGCTAAGTACATCTTAAAGCCAGATGTACGTAATCGAAGGCGCTCAAAGGAATGTTCGTATATAAGGGTCGAAACGTCATATTATGCCGCATTCGTAATGTCAGTTTTTGCCCAAAGCGTCATTTCTAATGTCAGTTTACGTTCGGATGGATATATATTCGTGTATACGTATGTGTGTTAAATATGAATAGTATTTTTTTTTTGTATATATGGCTGATGCTATGGGTATACGAGTATGCGTATGTATGTATAATAAATTTAGGTAGATATATGTATACTATATAGTAAGGTACAAGTAGATATGTGTATATAGTGTAGATATATGCATTTATATGTACGTATATATTTATATGTGTGTATGCGTATATATTTTTGTGTGTATACATATTTGTTCATGGATATGCATGTATATGTATGTATTTATGTATGTGTGTACACGTAGGTACTTATGAGTGTATGTAATATGTATATAGAATGTGTGTGTGTGTGTGTGTGTGTGTGTGTGTGTGTGTGTACATGTGCGTATAAGTCACGTAGTGTAAATGTGTTTGAAATATGTACATGGAGATTTTGATTTTGAACTGTAAATTTGTAAATAGATATATATATATATATATATATATATATATATATATATATATATATATATATATATATATATATATATATATATATATATATATATATATATATATATATATATTATGGTGTGTATATGGGGTCGGGTAGGGGCAGAGGTGCCGACCAAAAGAAAAAAAAAAAAAAAAAAAAAAAAAAAGTTTACGTTCGGAATATGAAACTATGTCTAAACAGTTATGTAGAGCACTTCAGAAATGTAAAAAAAAATATGAGCCTTTGCATGAGAAAACCAACTATCTGGGTTTCTGACCAGGTCTGACACAAACCAGGCTGTACAGTCACAGAAAAGAGCTAGAACCTTGAAATTTTGGATTTAAGAAGAAGTTGCATTGTACTATTTGTGTAGCGTAAACAAAGGTGCAAATCAGCTTCGCGGTTACCGCGAAGCTGATTTGCGCCTTTGTTTTCGCCTAAGCATTTTGTTGGTTTTCTTATGCAGTGGCCCATATATCATTATCATTTTGCTCAAAATATAGATTGTGGACATGTTATTCCGAGTAAATAATCGTTTGCGTGACAGACAGCAATATTGAATACTAAATAGGGTTTGAGATTTTGGCGCTAAATGGACGTCGCGTGTAAAACATACTGAATTCGGCAACGACTACCTCTCTTCGCACGCTTAAAGCAGGAAAACGAATCCGGTAACTAAAGACTTTCTCGTTACCTACATATAGTTCAGGATTTCCTCTAATACATATTAGTTTTTAAAAAAAATCCTACCATGGATATTTTGAAATATATCAAGAAAATTAAAAAAAAAACGGGTCTAAAAATCACATTTTACGTTGACGTCAGTGTATTTTTGCTCTCAAATGTGGCGATTTTGAAGGCCGATATCTCGAAAACAAGCTCGGAACGGTATTGATTTCTTTTCATTTTCGTATGTAGGACATCAAAATACACTCACATGCAAAAAATAAAAAAATTCTACCGTGAGGTCCATTACGTACATCTTGCTTTAAGTTTCTAGGAATAGGTGGCTTGATTTGGAAAAATTTATTGAATCAATGTCAAAATAAATGATTTATCATATGACATTTGATTTTGGTGGGAATATGCAACATCTTTGACAATATCGATGTCGGTAACAACAATGTAAATTTTCATTGAAAATTTGTCCACTTTGAAGACGCTAGAATCTTCCATTGAAAGTAATATGATAGAAGCAAATCTTACACTTGTGGTCATTTCATATGAAAGGCTTGTTAAATTTTATATGAAATGACTTGTGTAAGATTCTGTATTTATATTTGAGCCGCATCGTGAGAAAACCGGATTTTTGCCTATGCGAAAACAAAGGCGCAGATCAGCTTCGCAGTAACTGCGAAGCTGATCAGCGCCTTTGTTTTCGCTACACGGATAGTACAATTTCTCTTCTTCTTAAATCCAAAATTTCAAGTTTCTAGCCTGCTTCTGTGACTGTACAGGTCGGTTTGTGTCAGACCTGGTCGGAAACCCCGAAGACCGGTTTTCTTACGTCGCGGCTCATTTTATATTACCTAATGACAAATTCTTCTATTTTCAGCATTGTGAAAACTACATACAGCAACTGAATGTGAAGGTAAGCTTCATTTTAGAAATGTCAGCCCTTGCTGTGTATTGTTGGCTGTAAGTCTAATTATTAGCTCACCTGAGCCGTTAGGCTCACAAGGTGAGCTTATAGGATGGCCATGATCCGGCGTCCGTCCGTCGTCCGTCCGTCGTCCGTCCGTCCACAATTTCAAAGATCTTCTTCTCTGAAACCGCTCGGCCAACCAAAGCCAAATTTTATATGAAGCATCTATAGGAAGGGGGAACCAATGTATATATAAGAAATCCAGGTCACATGACCAAGATGGCCGCCATGCCCATATATGGTAAAAACCCTTCAAAAATCTTCTTCTCCAGAACCGGTGGACTGATTTCAACGAAACTTGGCATGAAGCATTGATGGCTCAAGCACTACAATGTGTATATAAATCACGACCCTGTGATTACCATGACCTATTTTACGGCAAGGTCAACATAGGTCGCCAATGCATTTGAATGGGGAAAACTTTTAAAATGTCATTTAAACTGAAAGTCTTGCAGAAAATGGGCAGTAGGACTGAATATTAATGATTCTGAAAAAAAATTGACCCCAGGGGCTCATATGCCCCCACCCCGGGGCAATATACATGTATATTACCATAATATTCAAACATCATCTCCTCTGAAACCGGTTGGCCAATCAAAGCCAAATTTTATGTGAAGCATCAATAGGAAGGGGTAATCAATGTATATATAAATAATCCTGGTCACATGACCAAGATGGCCGCAATGCCCATATATGGTAAAAACGCTTCAAAAATCTTCTTCTCCAGAACCAGTGGATCGATTTCAAAGAAACTTGGCATGAAGCATCGATGGCTCAAGTACTACAATGTGTATATAAATCATGACCCTGTGATGACCTTGACCTTTTTTTACGGCAAGGTCAACATAGGTCGCCAATGCATTTGAATAGGGAAAACTTTTAAAATGTCATTTAAAGTGAAAGTCTTGCAGGAAATGGGCAGTAGGACTGAATATTAATGATTCTGAAAAAAATGGACCCCAGGGGCTCATCTGCCCCCACCCCGGGGCAATATACATGTATATTACCATAATATTCAAACATCTTCTCCTCTGAATCCGCTTGGCAAATCAAAGCCAAATTTTATGTGAAGCATCTATGGAATGGGGGAATTAATGTTATATAAATTATCTAGTTCACATGACCAAGATAGCTGCCATGCCCATATAAGGTAAAAACGCTTCAAAAATCTTCTTCTCCGAATCTGGTGGACCGATTTCAAAGAAACATGGCATGAAGCACCAATGGCTGAAGTACTACAATGTGTATATAAATCATGACCCTTTGGTGACCTTGACCTATTTTAGGACAAGGTCAACAAAGGTCGCCAATGCATTGGAATGGGGAAACTTTTAAAAAGGCATTAGAAGTGAAAATCTTGCAGGAAAAGGGTAGTAGGACTAAATATTAATGATTCTGAAAAAAAAAAAAATGGACCTAAGGGCTCATATGTCCACACCCTGGGGCAATATACATGTATATTACCATAATATTCAAACATCTTCTCCTCTAAAACCACTTGGCCAATTGAAGCCAAATTTTATGTGAAGCATCTATAGGATGGCGGAACCAATGTGTATATTAATTATCTAGGTCACATGACCAAGATGGCCGCCATGCCCATATATGGTAAAAACCCTTCAAATATCTTCTTCTCTGAAACCGATAGATTGACTTCAATGAAACTTCGCGTGAAGCATCCATGGCTATAGTACTACAATGTATATATAAATCATGACCCTGTGATGACCTTGACCAAGTTTATGGCAAGGTCAACATGGGTTGCCCATGCATTTGAATGGGAAAAACTGTTAAAATGTCATTTGAAGGGAAAAACCAGCAAGAAATTGGCAAATGGACAGAATATTGATTATTCTGAAAAAAGAAAACGGCCCAAGGGCTTCATCTGCCCCTGCACTGGGGTTAAATACCATAATATTCAAACATGTTTATTGGTATATGCAGCAGACTCAGGTGAGCGTTTACAGGACCATTGGTCCTCTGGTGTTATTATAAGATTGTTTACTATAGGACTTATAGTGAGGGGTAGTGGTATGGAATTTTGAGCCATTAATTTTCTATGAATATTAAGGCCTGTGTTATAGAGAAACATGTTACATAGATGTTACTTTAGTGTTGAAAGTTCTGTACTATTACATCAATATACATCAACATTATTTGAGCCGCGACGTGAGAAAACCGGTCTTCGGGGTTTCCGACCAGGTCTGACACAAACCGGCCTGTACAAGCTCAGAAAAGAGCTAGAAGCTTGAAATTTCGGATTTAAGTAGAAGAGGAATTGTACTATCCGAGTAGCGAAAACAAAGGCGCTGATCAGCTTCGCAGTTACTGCGAAGCTGATCTGCGCCTTTGTTTTCGCATAGGCAAAAATCCGGTTTTCTCACGACGCGGCTCTTTCATGTTTGATATTTTATTGTAGCTATTAGAGACCCAACAACAGGTAGCAGTGGCTGTATCTACTGACAAGAGAAAAGATATCATGATAGAACAACTAGATAAAGTAAGTCTTCCAATACTCTTTAATCACCATTATTGGTCAGGTGTGTGGGGGTAGGGGGAGGGGCAGTGTGGCAGTAGTTTATTCCCAACAACAGGTAGCAGTGGCTGTATCTAATGACAAGAGAAAAGATATTCTTGCACACCAGACTGAAATTGCCACCCTTTTTGCCTGGGTGATAAAATTGCATCTCACCCAGGTGTTCTCACCCAGGCTAAGTGCGCCAAAAAAAAATATGCAAAACCTTGAAATAAACCAGATTTTGGGGGTTGTTGTGCAAGAAAAAGAATCTAATATGGTGTTCTGTTCTAGATGGAAGTTTCCAACCCTCGGGATGACCGTGCTGAGCGGAACCGAGGCGGAGCCTCGGTTCCGCTCAGCACGGTCATCCCTTGGGTTGAAAACTTCCATCTAGAACAGAACCCCATATAAGATTCTTATATTATGATTATTGATAGAACAACTTGACAAAGTACGTCTACCACTACTCTACACCTTCACCATTATGATTGGGGGGGGGGGGGGTAGGGGGGGTGGCGGGGGGTCAGTGTCCTAGTTGTAGAGTGACAAATGAGCCTGTGCATGAGAAAACCAACAATTTGGGTTTCTGACCAGGTCCGACACAAACCGGCCTGTACAAGCTCAGAAAAGAGTTAGAAGCTTGAAATTTCGGATTTAAGTAGAAGAGGAATTGTACTATCCGAGTAGCGAAAACAAAGGCGCTGATCAGCTTCGCGGTTACCGCGAAGCTGATCTGCGCCTTTGTTTTCGCCTAGGCAAAAATCCAGTTTTGTCATGGCGCGGCCCAAATTTGTTTTTTAGAGGTCCTTTGTTTGAAACCTACCTCCACCTGGTTTTGTCCTTTAGGAAGATGCTTATTTTGAAAGAGACTTTGATCTAAATTTTATTACTATCACTTTGTTGTAAAAAAAGTATGAATATTATAAGAGAGTGAAAAGATACAAGTAGGCAATGATCAGGGAAAGGCTCAATCAGAAAGAAATTCTTACTCCAAATACCGAGGTGGGAAAAAAACTAAATTGTCAATTTTGGTTAGAATACTTCGAAAACATATCCTAAGCCGAGTTAGCAGCTATTTCGCAATAGGTGGCCACTCAGTTTCCCGAACTTAACTAAAACTATGAAAACGAACATAACGTTCAAACCGCACAAAAATTTGACTCAAAAACACAAAACAAATAGAACCACAACACTGAATGAAGTATCGCCTTGGAACGATCAGTAATATAAAATTTCATAATGATACATATTTTCTCTACAGCAACTTGCTAGAGTAGTGGAAGGCTGGAAGAAGAGGGATACAGAAAAAGATGAAGAATTAGAACATGCTAGACAGGAGAAGGAAGAGATTGAAAATAAACTAAAGAAGCAAGAACAAGTAAGTCTGTGGGTTCCTTAAGGGGGTGGGGGTTTTGGGAGGGGCCCAATTTTGAAGAGAAGAGGTTAGGAGGTGGATTGATAAAGGGATACAGAAAAAGATGAACAACTTGAACATGCCAGACAGGAAAAAAGAAAAAAACAAGAACAAGTCAGTTTGGAGGGGTATCTTTACGGGATTGGGGTTTTGAGAGGGGCCCAACTCGGAAGAGGTTAGGGGCTGGATTGATAAAGGATACAGAAAAAGATTAACATGCTAAACAGGAGAAGAAAAAATTGAAAATTAACTCAAGAAACAAGAACTTGTCAGTGATGGAAGTTTTTTTCTTTGGAGGCTATATTGATGGTCTATTGATGGTCTATTGATGGTCTATTCTAAGCATTTGAGCCTGTGCGTGAGAAAACCAACAATTTGGGTTTCTGACCAGGTCCGACACAAACCGGGCTGTACAAGCATAGAAGATGGCTAGAGGCTTGAAATTTTGGATTTAAGAAGAAGAGGGACTGTACTATCCGTGTAGCGAAAACAAAGGCGCTGATCAGCTTCGCGGTTACCGCGAAGCTGATCTGCGTCTTTGTTTTCGCATATGCAGATTGTTGATTTTCTCACGCACAGGCTCATTTGGCATTGACTAGACATAGATGTAACCAGAATGTTGCAGGCACTAACAATGCTCCAAGAAATGCTTTGAAATGTAAGATAAAATGTTTACCCCAGTACACCCCAATTTTACTCTATAAAAGTGAGGTGTAAGGGGGTATACATTACACAGACATGATATCTTTATGCAAATTGAACTCTTACCATTTTTTTTACTTTGGTTAATGATGATTTAAATATTATTTACAGATGATTGGTAGGTTTGAACATGACATGAGTGAAGCTGTTGATGCACTACGGCAAGAGAAAGATAGGTCTGCCCAGGCTGTTGAACAGCTCAATGATAAGGTAATTCTAACAACCATTTATCTCTATAAGCACAATAGACCAAAACATAGGGCTGTCTTAACTCCAATACTCTACAGAAACGTTACACTGTTCCTTACTTGTCGTAGATGATGTTTACTCTTGCCATATCCTTATATTGCTATAATCACAACACCTTAATAAAAAAAAAAAAAAATGCTACACCTTTTGGGCAGTTTGCTGTTGTTAATTCAGGCTGAACATTTGTCACCGACACAACAGGCATGTCCCAGGTAATACTAAGGGCCTAGTAAGATAGCCACCCGAACCATTTTAATGTCTTTGAAATGACTCAACTAGGGATTGAACCTGTGGCCTCCTGCTTCGGCCTCCCGCTCCGAACTCCCGCTTCGGCCTCCCGCTCCGAAGCGGATGCTGTAACGGTTGTGACCATTTTGCTACAGGAACCTATGATTCAGGTATTATGCCTGTAGTGTTATGGGGATGTCCGTGCCATATTCAGGGCCCAGTTGTTCAAAATTAACAACATTGTTAGTTAACAATTTGTTAATATTTCAAACATGAATATTACAAATACACTGTTATTTTTTGTTGATAAAATGGGAGAATCCTTTGCAATGCAAAGGTTTCTCCTATTTTATCAACAAAAAATAACAGTGTATTTGCTTATGTAGTCGACATTAACTTAACGAGTTGAGGTCTTAACGATGACATTAATCTAACAAAGTTTTGAACAAAAGGCCCCAGGTGATTATTTTAATCTGTAAAAACGAAGTATGTGCAATTTTTAAGACTACGCACATATGTAATGTATAATGTGAGCCTGTGAGTGAGAAAACCAACAATTTGGGTTTCAGACCAGGTCATACACAAACCGGGCTGTTCAGTCACAGAAGCAGGCTAGAAGCTTGAAATTTCAGATTTGAAAAGAAGAAGGATCATACTATCTTTGTAGCGAAAACAAAGGCGCTGATCAAGTGTGCAGTTACTGCACAGCTGGTATGCAGCTTTGTTTTTGCCTATGCAAATTGTTGGTTTTCTCACGCACAGGCTCATGTAAGAATGACATGCCACTTAGCACGTAATTTTTTTCTTCAAGAATTAAAGAATTACTAACATTTTCTTGAAAATAAAGCAAAAGTTATCTTCTTCTGAAAAATATTTTGCCATTAACAGAAAAATCATGAATTTGTGTATTACTTTAGATTACTGAGACCGAGAGAGCTAAAACCCATGCTGAGGAAATGTTGTCGGCAGAACAGGAGAAAACGTCACTGGTACAACAGGAATGTGACAGTCTGAGGGAAGCCAGAGAAAATCTGGATAAGAAATTGGACCAAATGCAGAGAAGACTGCACAGGGTAGGTTACTAGTTTGAGCTTGTTAGCTCACCTGAGCCGAAGGCTCACAGGTGAGCTTATAGTATGCCCATGCTCCGGCGTCCGTCCGGCGTCCGGCGTCCGTCGTTCACAATTTCAAAGATCTTCTCCTCTGAAACCGCTTGGCCAATCAAAGCTAAACTTCATGTGGAGCATCCTTAGGATGACCTTGACCTATTTAACGGCAAGGTCAACTTGGGTCGCCAATGCATTTGAATGGGAAAAAATGGTAAAATGCTATTTAATGGGTAAAACTTACAGCAAATGGACAGAAGATTAATGTTAATGGAAAATTTTAGCCCCTGGGGGGTTGTCTGCCCCTGCCCCGGGGCTATATACATGTATATTTCCATAATAATGAAACATCTTCTCCCCTGAAACTGCTTGGCCAATCAAAGGCAAACTTCATATGGAGCATCCTAGGGAAATGGGAAAGAAAGTTTATATAAATGGTGAGGTCACATGACCAAGATGGCTGCCATGGCTATAAATAGAAAAAAACTTTAAAAATCTTCTTCTCCAGAACCAGAAGGCCAATGATTTTGAAACTTGGTGTGAAGCATCAGTGACTGGAGCTCTACAAAGTTTATATAAATCATGACCCTGGGATGACCTCAGTGACCTATTTTACGGCAAGGTCAACATAGGCCGCTCATGCATTTGAATGGGGAAAAGTGTTAAAATGTCATTTGTTGGGAAAAACTTGCAGGAAATGGGCAAATGGACTTAAGATTGATGATTCTGAAAAAATTTGGACCCCAGGGGCCTGTCTGCCCCCAACCCGGGGCAATATAAATGTATATTACAGTGATATTCAAAGATCTTCTTCTCTGTAACCGCTTGGCCAATCAAAGCCAAACTTTATGCGGAGCATTCTTAGGAAGAGTGAATGAAAGTTTGTATTACTGGTCAAGGTCACATGACCAAGATGGCAGCCATGGCTATAAATAGCAAAAACCTTTAGAAATCTTCTCCAGAACCAGAAGGCCTATGATTTTTAAAGTTGGCATGAAGCATCATTAAAGTTTGTATAAATCATGACCCTGGGATGACCTTGACCTTTTTACGGCAAGGTCAACTTAGGTTTGCCCACACATTTGAATGGGGAAAATTGTTACATTGTCATTTGAAGGGCAAACTTGCAGTAATTGGCAAATCGACTGAATCTTTATGATTTAAAAAAGACATTATTGACTCCAGAGTTTGCACTGACCCTGCCCTGGGGTTATATACATGTATATTACCATTCTAGTCAAACAAGTTTATTGGTATATATCTCAGGTCTCAGGTGAGCGTTTACAGGACCATTGGTCCTCTGGTTTTTAAAAAGGTCACAGAATATGTTTTGTTTGAAAATTACCATTCTAAATTCAGTTGAACTGCAGGTATGTGACAGTTTGAAAGAAGCGAGAAAAAATCTCAATAAAAAATTGGATCAAATGCAGCGACCGTTGCACATGGTGAGTTCCATGAGACATTGATAATGATTAGGGACAAGCTGTAAAGAACTTTTAGTGGCAGCATAAGCACGGCCACCAATCCAGCTCTTTCATAGCAAAATGCAATGATAATGAATTCATTTGCGGTACTTCCCACTATGCAGCTGCGGAGTTCGAAACGTGTATTAAAGCACCTTCGTGTTCTCTAGTTTTATTATCAAATTTCTCCTTTTTAAAGATAACTTTCAAAAATCGGAGAATGACATGATGTGAGTAATTTATCTAGCTTTTTTTTTCATCTCCAGCCGATCTGCTAAAAACATAGCACATGGTTTGGAATCACTTTTGAAGTGAGTGCAACACATGCGTTTTTTAGGTTGTTTACTAGATTTTCAACACAAACACACTGAATAACTTTGTTTTCCAACTTATGCAATGCGTCCATTTTATTTGGAAGATCTTATTTTGACTAATGATGAAGATTTGTGACCATAAACGTCATTTGCATGCCTCTGATTTAAAAATAATCGATATGCTATGAAGCGGCGTGATAAGCGATGAAGAAAGGAGTCTAGCTATGAAGAAAACTTGCTATACTATGAGCTTGAGCAGTACAGTTGATTGTACTATAATGAAATGCACTAGTAAGCCTGGTATTGTCAAGAGGCGTGTTTAATAGCCTCCTCAGCTATGAAATAAAGAAGTTACTTATATACTTACTTAGTTTATTCGGCAACTAAGAAAAGCTGATAAATGTCTTTCTTGTTTTGAAAGAGTATGGAAAAAGTAAGTATTCATTGCACATTGCCCTTTTTCTAGCTCATTATCAATCACTCTTGCGCTTACATCGGATTATTCAATCAGTTGTTGGATTTTAAATCTGAGACCAGTGCACTCTTTTTAATTTTTTTTTTTATAATGTAGCCATGTTGGTTACTGTATGAACCCTGATATTTCCATGAACAAGAAGAAGTAAACTGATCATTTTGTGTAAAGCATATAGCTCTTTTTCGTTCGTCCAATAAGAAGCGAAGTACATATATACAGTAAATAAGTAAAAGTTTTAAAGCAGACATATCGAAAAAATACTGCAATTCATAAATACATACTGTTAGATAAAACATGTTCTTGTAAAGGAAGAATCATGCTTTTTTCAAAACAAGAAAGACATTTACCAGATTTGCTTAGTTGCTGTCGAAGCTGAGGATGCTATTAATACGCCTCTTGATGATACAGTGCTGATCAGCGTATTTTGTTATAGTAAAATCAACTGTACTGCTCATCCTCCAAGCATAAAAAGTTTTCTTCATAGCTAGATCCTTTTCTTCATCGCTTATCACGCCGCTTCATAACATATTGATTATTTTCAAATCAGAGGCATGCAAATGACGTTTATGGTCACAAATATTCATCATTATTCAAAATAAGATCTTTCAAATAAAATGGACGCATTGCATAAGTAGGAAATCAAAGTTATGCGCAGTGTTTGCGTTGAAAGTCTAGCACACAACCTAAAACGCTTCAGTTGCAGTCACCTCAAAAGTGATTCCAAACCACGTGCTATGTTTTCAGCAGATCGACTGGAGATGAAAGACGCTAGATAAATTACCAACATCATGTCATTCTTCGATTTTTGAAAGATGTCTTAAAATAGGAGTAAATGATAATAAAACAAGAGAACACGAAGTCACTTACACGTTTCGAACCTCGCAGCTGCATAGTGGGAAGTACCGCAAATGAATTTATTATCATTGCTTTTTGCTATGAAAGAGCTGGATTGGTGGCCGTGATAAGAGGAATGTAGAAGTGTGAGAGATGCTAGAGAAAATCTGGATAAAAAATTGGATCATTTCACTGTAGCTGTAGTTGGGAAATTGAACAAGACAGCAAAGCTCTAAGAAGAGCATGATGGCTCAGTGGTTATACCGTTGGACTGCATATCAAGTGGTCAGGGGTTTGAACTTTACATAGGACTGATTCTACCTAAGAAATGTAAGCTATATCTTGACATGACTGAATAATTGAGCCTGTGCATGAGAAAACCAACAATTTGGGTTCCTAACAGGTCCGACACAAAACAGGCTGTACAGTCGCAGAGGATAGCTACTTTTTTATTAGCGAGAGGCTGGATTTAGAAAGTAGAGGAATTGTACTATCCGTGTAGCGAAAACAAAGGCTCTGATCAGCTTCGCAGTTACTGCGAAGCTGATCTGCGCCTTTGTTTTCGCCTATGCAGATTGTTAGTTTTCCCATGCGGCACTTCAATTGTTGATTAAGACCTTAAGAATCAAATAAAAAATTTTGTTTCAGGAACAAGATGAGTGGTTTCAGAGAGAACAAGAATTATTACAGAGAATAGAGGAAGTAAACGAGAAAAACACCAAGATACTTCAAATAGAAAGGGTAGGTTTTCTTAGTTTTCCAGTTTTTCAGGGACATTTTTAATCAATCAAATATTTTAAGATCGTCATCTCTCATGTAATGGTAAACAGTGAAGTAAATAAGTATATTTCTGAAACTCATTGTTTATTGTGGTCTGGAACCCCGTCTCAAGAAGATCTTTGATTTATGTCTTTGACTAAATTTGACACAAATAATTTTCCAACTCAGCTTAGTTGAGCATAAAAAAAGTTTAAAAACTTCAAGGTCAGGTCCCAAGGTTATAAAACCTTTTTCCATGCTCAGCTCAGCTGAGAATAAAAATTATTTTGCTCATAAACGATTGTTGGCATTTTAACATGTATGAGCAGGATAAATTACTAGCTGATGAGTACTGAACCTGAATTTTACACTCATTTCAACTATTTCAACATTTATGAGTTGTTGAAATTTCATGCTGAGCTTAAAAAACAGTTTTATAACATTGAGGCCTGGTCTCGAGGTTATAAAACTTTTTTCATGCTCAGCTCAACTGAGACTAAAATTTATCCTGCTCAAAAATGTTTAAAATGCCAACAATTGTTGGCATTTTAACATTTATGAGCAGGATAAATTACTGGATATTGTGATACAGACCTGAAATTTCAATTTATATAGGCTATTTCAGTAATTATGAGCATCCAAAATTTTAAGCTCAGCTGAGCTGAGCATGAAAAAAGTTTTATATCTTGGAACAGCCTGAACTTACTCTCAGAGTATTTTCTGACATTTTCCTGACTAACCATGAGGAGCAGGAGAAATAAGAAATCATGGAACAGGCTGCTACAACCAAGATGGCCAAAACATAAAACTATCTGATCTTAAAGTTTGTTGACTTTTCTTCCAGTTTTATGGCTTAGAGCATTTGTCTGATCATTGTCTACCAGTATTTTTACATCCATTTCTTTTCAGACCAAAAATGAAGAGCAAGGCAAACTAGCTGAAGAAATCATGGAACAGTACCAAGCTGCTACCACTAAGATGAAGAAACTGGAGCTAGACCTAGATGCTGCTTTGAGAGAGAAGGTACCTTTCATTCAAGCATAAATGGCTTGTTTCTTGATTTTGTGGTTTGACATCGCAGTCAACAATTTTTAAATCATGTTTGGATTGAGCCACCACATCCTGGGTATAAAGCAGAAACCTGGAGAGTTTAAGAATCTTATATGGGGTTCTGTTCTAGATGGAAGTTTCCAACCCAAGGGATGACCGTGCTGAGCGGAACCGAGGCTCCGCCGAGGTTCCGCTCAGCACGGTCATCCCGAGGGTTGGAAACTTCCATCTAGAAAAGAACACCATATTAGATTCTTTTTCTTGCACAACAACCCCCCAAATCTGGTTTATTTCAAGGTTTTGCGTATTTTTTTGGCGCACTTAGCCTGGGTGAGATGCAATTTTATCACCCAGGCAAAAAGTGTGGCAGTTTCTGTCTGGTGTGCAAGAATTTATGTGATACAACTGGCAAAAGTGGAGTTCAAATACCCAATCTAAAGTCTGAAACACAAACCGCCAGGCCACATCTCCCCTCCTGTGGATGTTTCAAAATGCATCTTAAAATCGTTTTCATGATAGTATCGCCATAACAGGGCTATCCTAAATTTGCTTCCACAGGGTTCACAAAGACCTAGAAAACTCCTGGAATTTCATAAAAATATCCTTGAAAATGAAGATTGATCCTTGAACTTCAAGATTTTCTCGAGAAAATATGATAAACCTCGCTTAAAAATGAAAAAAAAAAATGGCGTTTTCATAGTGGAGTGAGGTGCGACTGGTATTTGAGTTCATTATGTCTGGTAGTACCAGCATTTATCACCACAACAATTAAAACATGGGACCGCAAAATTAAGTGCGACTATCAACCATTTTGCCAGTTCTGCTGAAGAAAAGATGAAAAATCAGTGAAATTTTATCCCTGAATAATGTAAAAATATCCTGAAAAAGTCCTGGAATTTCGCTTTTCCATCTCTGTATGAACCTGTTCCAAATTACAGATGAAAAAGATCAGTGGGGATTAATATTTAAATGACAATGTCCAATAATTTTCCACAATATTGTATAGAATGTGATTTAAAGGAAACTATCATATGATTTTGTTTAGAACAGAAAGTTTTGATAGCCACACATGCCCGGATCTAGAGGGGGTGCATTCGGGCTCGTGCCCCCCCCCCCTCGACACCACACAAAAGTATTTTATTAAGCCATATTTTGCACAAAATTAAGAAAAATAGTGTATCACTGGCACAATTAATTATTATCACTGCCAGATGTCAATAATCAGCCTTTTGGTCATGATTCCTGCTGTTATCTTAATCACCTGCTGTGATATTACCCTAGTTTCTTAATTTATTGCATCTTTTCTGATTTAATTAATTGGTGCCCGGTGCCCTCATGCTGGGCTGTGCCCCCCCAGGAGACCAAAGTCTGGATCCGGTCCTGGCCACAATAATCTTATTAACTCATTAGAAATTCATAGAGCCATTAGAAATTCATAGAGCTCATCTGTTGACAATTAGTTAACGCCAAATACAATTTTACTCATCAGGAGAGCATGAAAGTGGAGATTGGTATTATGGAAGCAAAGTTTGAAAATGCTCAGAGAGTCCTTGAAGCTGATCTACAGTCTGCTATGGAGAAACAGGTACATGTTAACCTCTTTATAGCATGCTTTAGCAATGTTATATAGAGGTCAGGGTATAAATGAGGTAGAAGTTTGAGAATGCTCAGAGGGTCCTTGAAGCTGATCTATAGTCTGCTATGGAGAAACAGGCAGGTTCCAACCTCTTTATAACACAGTTCACTGCATGATTCATTATAACAATAGTGTTATAAAGAGGTTGTGGTGTAATGGAAGGCCAAATTTGAGAATGCTCAGTCTTAGAAGCTGACCTACAGTCTGCCATGGAAAAACAGGTATATGTCATTCAACCTCTTTATAACATGGTTCATTAAATCATAGTTTTGGATACAATAATGTTATACAGAGTGCTAGAGGCTAATCTACAGTCAACTATGGAAAAACAGGTACATGTACAAATCTTTTAGTTGCGAGTTGGCATTGTTTATCAGTCATAGAAAAGACTTAATTGGGTCTTGGTTTGCCGAGTTAGATTACATGTCAATAACTTTTGAAAGCAAAATTCACTGATGTCAAGCTTTGTCCTTGAGTCAGACACATAAACGTTCTATGCAACTGGTTGAAACTCAGGAAGCTGTATCTCTATCCTGTCTTGAAAAAAATTGTTTACTAGGATGTTGAAGAAACAAATCATTATCATTGGACATGTCCCATAATAAAAATCAAAGTCATGCAAATTGAGCCTTCATTTCTTTCCAACAGATTGCTGACCAAATTTCTGATGTACAAAAGAGGATGGAAAAATCTGAGAATACACTGAGAGAAAAACACAGGGAACAAGTGGTCGAGTTAAATCAGAGGCACAAGAATGAACTAGAAAATGTACAATCACAAGTGAGGGAGGGGCTTCTGAAGAAAGAGGAGGAGTTTAGGAAACAAATGCAGGAATTAGAATCAAGGTGGGTGTGGCCTAGTATTTAAAGGAACAATTCATTGGCTTATCAGTACTGTGGCTCATTAAAAATGTCCGAACATAGGTAAGGGAGGGACTTTTGACAAAAGAGGAGGAGTTTAGGAAGCAGTAACAGGTATTGGAAATGAAGTGGGTGTGGCCTAAAGTTTTAATTGACAGTTTATTTAATGTATCACAATAACATGTAAATAAGAACAGACGGTTCAGGAATTGATAAAAAAACCCTAAAAATACCAACCAGACACCTTGGGCCAGTTGTTCAAAACTTCATTAGCTTAACATCATAGTTAAGACCTCAACTTGTCAAGTAAATACAGACTACATTAGCTATATACACTGTTATTTTCTATTGATAAAATGCGAGAATCCTTTGCAATGCAAATGCAAAGGATTCTCCCATTTTATCAACAGAAAATAACAGTGTATTTGTAATATTCATGTTTGAAATTTTAGAATCGTGTACTAAGTTAAAGCTGTCATTAATTTCGAATAACTGGTCCCAGGCCTGAAAGAAAAAAGCAGCACAAGACATGACAAATTAAATTTAAACAATATTATGAAGATCAAATTGACTAGCTCTTTCCCATTGAGATAGCCATCCAGCTAGCAGCAACCATAATACTGTTGTCAATCTCACTATCATTTGAGCCGCGACGCGAGAAAACCGGTCTTCGGGGTTTCCGACCAGGTCCGACACAAACTGACCTGTACAGTCACAGAAGATGGTTAGAGGCTTGAAATTTTGCATTTAAGTAGAAGAGGGATTGTACTATCTGTGTAGCGAAAACAAAGGCGCTGATTAGCGAAGCTGATCTGCGGCTTTGTTTTCGCCTATGCATATTGTTGGTTTTCTCATGCACAGGCTCATTTTGTTGTAGTAATATACTACGTTAACTCAAAGAAATTGCCTTTTCTTCTAGATTACAAGAATACAGAGAAGAGAATGCTAATTTAAAGTTGTCCAAACAGAAACTGGAGTCTCAAAGGTATACTTTGTATTTCACACCAGAACTATTGACACGTGTAGGTTCTCTGTGTTTGTTTTGAAATTAAAGAAATGAAAATGAAATAAAAACGTTTTTGCCAAAATTTATTTTCATGAAGCATAGTGTTATACTTTGTGGGGCTGTAAAGAAAATTAGAAATACATTATATCGAAAAGAAGAAAAAACAAACAAACAAACAAAAAAAAACAACAACAAAAAATAACAACAAAAAATTCTTGTATAATTCAATAAATGAAGTTAAGATTTGCAAACACTTTAACTTGTAAATTATGTATATTTTTGAAACATTTGAAAACATATTGAGATTTTGGAAAGATAAATGCTTGATATTATTCAGGTTGGAGATTCTGACCAAGCTACAGTATATGATGCAGTCCCAGTGGAACGAAGCCCTTACATTGTTGTCTACTACACCACAGAGAAGGGTAATAACTTTTATTCATTAAAATCCCTATTTTTTTGAGTTAGACATCCTGAATTTTTCTGTTGACCATTAGAATCAAAACATTTTAAGCATTATCAGATACAGATAGAATTTATTTAGTGGCAATGCTTATCGTACTTGTATATTGTAACAGTCTGATTGTTTTGTCTGCACTGTTCATTTGACATAATAGATATTAAAATCAGGCCATCAAATATGTGAATTAATCCAGGCTTTCTAAATTTTTGGGGGATGTCATTTCTCTCAGAAATGTCTTTAAATAGATACACAGGACATAGGTCTTGGCCTGGTACACTAATCAGACTAAATGTGCTAAGATTTGAGCCACCACATGGGAAAACCAACAATCTGCATAGGCGAAAACAAAGGTGCAGATCAGCTTCGCTGTAACCGCAAAGCTGATCAGTGCCTTTGTTTTTGCTACTCGGATAGTATGATTCCTCTTCTACTTAAATCCGAAATTTCAAGCTTCTAGCTCTTTTCTTTGCTTGTACAGGTTGGTTTGTGTCAGACCTGTTCGGAAACCACATTTTTGGTTTTCCCATGAGGCGGCTCATTTGTCTGTAAATGTATTTATGAAGTATGATAATGCTTGCTAGATTTTATATATGTACTCCTTTCACATAAGTCAAGATAAATTTATTTATCCAACAAATTTTCCATATAATTATGACGTCATGTTATTTACTTTGAAGATTAATTTAATCTAATCGTGCATTCTGTCTCTGTAGAGAAATCCAATGAGAGAAGCCGAATCTAACCAGACCTCGTCTACTGCCATCAACGACAGTATACAAACAGTCCAGTCCCAGTCAATACCAACAGTCAACTTCAATCTGCACAGTCCATGTCGACCCCCACCCCAGGATAAAGCTGCCATGTATAGCCTGGGGCAGGATAATGTAATATCACACTCCACGGTGAAGGATGAGTTAATCCCACATGGAGGAGTGGATGATACTAGGGGAGTTGTAGAAGTTAGGGATGAGGCTAGAGATATTGAATCAACAGCTGCGGCTCATTTGAAGGAGTTCCAGGATTATATCAATAGGTAATGAAATTAAATAACTACATATCAAATTTATCAAAGTTGTTATTGGAATAATGAAGAAATTTTAAACTTTCATCACTAGACATCTGTGTACATGTATTAAAGTGAAAATTGATGATCAATTATCTCTTTTATATAATTTGCTTTGGGCTCCAGCGCTGGGACCGTGATACAAGGATGGGCTTCTTGTGCCTTCTAACAAAGCTTATAAGCATCAGACTGACCATCTGCTTACTGGTTAATGGCTTATATGGTCTTAGCTTGGCTAGGAAAAATGGTTTAGTCGAAACATCCATACAAATAAACTATAAACTTGTTTACAAATGTGGTTGCATTTAAATAATATTATCCATGTCATAAAATGCCAATGTTTGGTAGAAGTCCCATAAAAAGGAGTCCCCATATGACCATAGTTATTGACTGGGATGTAAAGCAATAAATTAAGCAAACAAACCATATCAGTTTTTATCGCACCTGCTTATAGCAGGGAGCGATATAGGAGTCCAAATTTCTGTCCGTCCGTTCGTTCGTCCGTCCGTTCGTGCGTTCGTCCGTCCGTCAACATTTACGTCGAAGATTGGTTTTCACGACATCAGAGATAGCTGCGAGTCTGAAACCTTGCATAGTAATTGTCCCTGACATACCCTTCAAGCACGCACCTTAACCCGGTGCCCTTGACCTATATTTCACGGTCCACTGACTTTGAAAATTTTTACGTCGAAGTTTTGTCAACATTTACGTCGAAGTTTGGTTTTCTCGACATAAGAGATAGCTGCGTGTCTGAAACCTTGCATAGTAATTGTCCTTGACATACCCTTCAAGCACGCGCCTTAACCCTGTGCCCTTGACCTATATTTTACGGTCCATTGACTTTGAACATTTTTATGTCGAAGTTTAGTTTTCTCGACATCAGAGATAGCTGCGAGTCTGAAACCTTGAATAGTAATTGTTCTTGACATACCCGTCAAGCACGCACCTTAACCCGGTGCTCTTGACCTATATTTCACGGTCCACTGACTTTGAAAATTTTTATGTCAAAGTTTGGTTTGCTCGACATCAGAGATAGCTGCAAGTCTGAAACCTTGCATAGTAATTGTCCTTGACATACCCTTCAAGCATGCACCTTAACCCGGTGCCCTTGACCTATATTTCACGGTCCACTGACTTTGAAAATTTTTACATTGAAGTTTGGTTTTCTCGACATCAGAGATAGCTGCGAGTCTGACACCTTGCATAGTAATTGTCTTGACATGCCCTTCAAGCACGCACCTTGAGCCAGTGCCCTTGAACTATATTTCAGGGTCTATTGACTTTGCCCGATGCAGGTGCGATATCGACCTCTGCGGAGTTCTTGTAACTTATTTGGGATTTATTTCTTTCCAGCATTACTCAGACACCGTATTGGATCTCATCTCTGGAAGCACATGATCAAGCCCCTCCCCCCAGAGTTCAAACTCCAAACCTCCCCACACCCCCTGAACTTGATGCCCTGCTACAGTCTCATCTACAAAATATACAGCAGCAACAACTTTTACCCAGTATAATAGATAGACCACACCCAGATCAGTCATTATCCAATCAGAATCTATCATCAAATAGACCACTCCCACATTTTGCAAATGTGAATGCCATTGGTCAGCCATTAGCAAGAGGGCGAAGCTCTAGTCCACCAATAGACAGATCAACCAATCAGAGTCTATCTCAGCTGTCACATGACCATAAAAATACACCTCCTAGACCAAAACCTGGGAAGAGTTTCCCCACAGGTATTTCTCAGTCAGAAATAAGTGTGGGTGTGAATGACAAGACAGCCCTTCAGGGGTTCAGTCCTATCTACGGGGAGTTGGGTCGTGGTGCAGCTGCGGGGTGGGAGGGGCTGAGGGCAGTGCCTATCAGACCACCTCAACATGGGGAGGATCGTTATCAACAGGAGAATGATACTGTCAGATCTAGTAAGTTACTTTGATGTATTTATAAGGCAATACAAAATTGTCTGCCTGTCTTCAGTTTTAAAAACAACAGAAGAAAACTTACTGATACTGGCGTTTGCTTCACTGTGCAACACTTCCATAAAACATAATGAAATTATTTTTCAAAGCAGAATGAAAGAGTTTGTCTTTAAAATATAATATATAAGTTCTTGTACGATACTTTTACTGAACAACCATGCAATAAATATTTTAAATAAAGGTGTTGAAATTGTAGTCAGAAAGTTGCAAATTAGTTTAAGATTATATGTTCAGCATACATAAGACCAGTTAATGTACACCCACAAAAGCTAGTTATGGGAGTAAATTATATGATTAGAAAACTGAAGGACTATAAGAGCTACACGGTAACTATTCAGCTGATCCGCCCATTTGTTAGTTATAGTACTAAATGTAATAATATGTTTGCAGGTCAATCCCAGGGTTATTTCCAGGGTGGACAGAGTTTTTCCCCACCCACTAAACAGTCCAACCCGACAGTCGCCCAGTGCCATGATAACAGTATAGAGAGTATACATTCCCAGGACGACCATTGTGTTAAGTTAGTCTTCAGATTACAATAGAAAAGCTAGAATGTATAGCCCCAATGTCACTTTTGATATGAGCTGCCTTGTGGGAAAACCAACAATGTGGTTTCCGAACAGGTCCGACATAAACCGAGCTGTACAAGCACAGAAGCAGGGTAGAAGCTTGAAATTTTGGATTTAAAAAGAAGAGGAAATGTACTATCCGTGTAGCGAAAACAAAGGCGCTGAACAGCTTTGCGGTTACCGCGAAGCTGATCTGCGTCTTTGTTTTCGCATATGCAATGTGTTGGTTTTCCCATGCGGCAGCTCATATTTTAAAGTAAAGGCTCAGAACAAACCTTGTTGAGAATATTTTTTTTTCAAGACATCAGTAGAATTTCCAAGAACTTGGCAGGCAGTGAACAAAGTAGTCTGTTAAGCATCTAATAATTAGCTATGTATATGCTTAATATGAAGAAACAGGCAACCATATGTTTACTACTTCAAGATTTTTGAATTGTTAAGGTTACTTTATCTGTTTAGGTTGACAGATGACTATAGTCATTTATCAGAAAGAGTTGAACAACACGAGTCACATCAGAATGAACTACAACATTATATACAAATGGTGAGTATGTGCTATATGAGCCGTGACGCGAGAAAGCTGGTCTTCGGGGTTTCCGACCAGGTCTGACACAAACCGATCTGTACAATCACATACAGAAGCAGGCTAGAAACATGAAATTTCGGATTTAAGAAGAAGAGAAATTGTACTATCCGTGTAGCGAAAACAAAGGCGCTGATCAGCTTCGCAGTAGCTGCGAAGTTGATCTGCGCTTTTGTTTTTGCATAGGCAAAAATCCAGTTTTCTCACAATGCCCCTCATATATAATCTAATCAAATGTAATAAAATATCAGTATGTTATCTGATAATGAGTTACTGCTTTAATTTAAGAGTTTGTTTTTTTACATGTACATTGTTAATATTTTATGTAAGTCAACAACGGATTGGACATCATAAATTTGTGACATTATATTCTCCCAATGTACAGGTGCACACAGACGTTGCTTGAAATTTGAGCCTCTGCGTGAGAAAACCAACAATTTGGGTTCTGACCAGGTCCGACACAAACCGGCCTGTACAGTCACAGGAGCACGCTAGAAGCTTGAAATTTCAGATTTAAGAAGAAGAGGAAGTGTACTATCCTTGTAGCGAAAACAAAGGCGCTGATCAGCTTCGCGGTCACCGCGAAGCTGATCAGACTTCAGGGTTCCCACGGCCAGGGAAAAGTCAGGGAAAAATCAAAAAAGTTCAAGGTCAGGGAAAAGTCAGGGAATTTTGTTTTTGGTCAGGGAAATTTGAAATTTTGGCAAAAGTCAGGGAAAAGTCAGGGAATTTTAGAATCAAAAGTCAGACCATATTTTTCAGTGATGATAATTACAGTTCTAAATCAAGTTCTAAATCAATAAATTCTAATGCTTTCCAACTTTTAGGTGAGCTATGCTATTCATGAAGCCATATCAGTGGCATTATTGAGTGCTCTAAATAAGGATTCTTACCTAATGTGTATTTACGGGGCTATTTCTCCCCTTTTTGGGAATTTTAGTACCGATGAACTTCAGAAATAGTGGAAAAATGCCGCTTATTTTGGTCAGGGAATTTTGGAATTTGGTCATTGAAAAGTCAGGGAATTTTACTTTTTATGATTTGTGGGAACCCTGGATCTGCGTCTTTGTTTTCGCCTATGCAAATTGTTGGTTTTCTCATGCACAGGCTCATTTATCAATTGCATGGTCAATGTCTGATGCCATTTACATTTGTCCGAAAATGCTGCATTTAAAAAGATCAAAAAGCGTTCTAGGATGAATAAAATATTCAAAACTTCTATTTTGGCATGTTAATCTCATGCTATGTATGTTTACAGTTGCTGAACAAATCACCACATGATGTAGACCATGATGAGTTCGCATTTTCTCATGACAACACACAGGAGCTGGATCTCAACGATACTGCACAGGCTGCACAACTTCAGAAAGAACTGGACAGGATTCAGGAATTGAGACGTAAACAGGTAAAACTATAAACATTATGAAATGGAAATTTATTTTTGCAACTTAACAACTTAAGAAATTAACAAAAATGTGAAAAAGTTACCGTAGAACTTGGGTGTTTGAATTGGATTCCAGGCCACAAGGTTATACAAATTATTTTCATGCTCAACATTTGAGCTCATTTAAATTGCTCATAAATACTGAAATAGACTAATTCATTGAAATTTAAGATTTAAATCACCAAAGCATGTAGTTTATCCTAATGTCTAAATGCCAACCATAATTTATTGTTGGCATTTGAACATTTATGAGCAGGATAAATTTTAGTCACAGCTGAGCTGAGCATGAAAAAAGGGCAATACACTCAGGGCCAGGTTTCCCCATCAAACTCAGATGTTTTTAGATTATTACCATTAAAATGATAAAAAATGATCTAAGCATTTGTTTTCACATTTCCAAAGAATGTTTGTGTGACATGGACCTTGTGGTAAAATGTAGGACTTAACATTGCTAACTCCTGTTTTGAAACCATACCTTTAACATGTTGTGATGTTGAACTATGTAGCCAATGTTATTCTAGACTTTAATTTTCATAATCAAATCGAACAAATCACACTGACACAAAGAGGCTTAAAAAGTGCTCTATACACGTCATGGTATCTTTTCTGATATTGTAGGAAGCTTCACAAAAAGGAAGACAGGACAGTGTACAGTTAAAACCAGAAAAGGAAGAGGCTGCAAGTTTACAAGGTATATCAACTTAACTGCAGTTGTTATACCCCCGGTATTTATGCCGACGGGTATATAGTTTTCGCTTTTCCGTTCGTCCGTTCGTATGTTTGTTAGTTACATGTAGTAGACTTTACATCAAAGTTTTGGTTAAAGTTTCTCTACTTATGTATATCTCATCAACCAGTCAGAAGAAATCATTCATATTTGGACCATAGGTACCCTATAGGGTTTGCTTTGTTTCCATGAGTTCGGACCCCAGGGTCCATGCCCAGGGGTGGGGCTGGAGGTCAAAATCTAGGTCACCTTTAAAATGTGCTGTTTACAATGTTAATGTTTCTTCTTTTAGTCCATATCTTAACACATAATCATAGGGATGTGTTCTTATTTAGTTCATAGATACCTGATAGGGTTTGCTTTCATATTCCATGTCACCATCCCCAGGGGTGGGGCTAGAGGTCAAAATCTAGGACACATTTATAATATGATTGATTCCATGATAAATTTTCTGTAAGTCTATTTTCTTGACATCTAGGATCACAAAGTCTTGTCAGAAAGCATTCATACTTAGACCATAGGTACCATGTAAGGTTCAGACTCTAGGGTCCATGTGTGGGGGTGGGGCTAGAGGTCAAAATCTAGAACTTCTTTAAATATTTTATTTTCTTTACTTTTCTTCACCACCATGTTTAGAAATCATTCATACTTGCACCATAGGTACTCTATAAGATTTGCCTTGTGCCTAATGACATTAGACTGAAGGGTCCATGCCCAGGGTGGGGCTAGAGGTCAAGATCTAGGACATCTCTTTTTAGCTCACCTGAGCCGTCAGGCTCACAAGGTGAGCTTATAGGATGGCCATGATCCGGCGTCCGTCCGTCCGTCGTCCGTCCGTCGTCCGTCCGTCGTCCACCATTTTCAAAGATCTTCTTCTCTGAAACCGCTTGGCCAATCAAAGCCAAATTTTACATGAAGCATCTATGGGAAGGGGGAACCAATGTGTATATAAATAATCCAGGTCACATGACCAAGATGGCCGCCATGCCCATATATGGTAAAAACCATTCAAAAATCTTCTTCTCCGGAACCACTGTACCGATTTCAACCAAACTTGGCATGAAGCATAGATGACTCAAGTACTACAATGTGTATATAAATCATGACCTTGCGGTGACCTTGACCTATTTTACGGCAAGGTCAACATAGGTCGCCTTTGCATTTGAATGGGAAAAATTGTTAAATTGTCATTTAAAGGAAAAATCTTGCAGAAAATGAGCAGTAGGACTGAATATTAATGATTCTGAAAAAAATTGGGCACCAGGGGCTCATCCGCCCCCACCCCGGGGCAATATACATGTATATTATCATAATATTCAAACATCTTCTTCTCTGAAACCGCTTGGCCAATCAAAGCCAAATTTTACATGAAGCATCTATGGGAAGGGGGAACCAATGTATATATAAATAAACCAAGATGGCCGCCATGCCCATATATGGTAAAAACCCTTCAAAAATCTTCTTCTCCAGAACCGGTGGACCGATTTCAACAAAACTTGGCATGAAGCATCGATGGCTCAAGCACTACAATGTGTATATAATTCATGACCTTTTCATGACCTTGACCTATTTTACGGCAAGGTCAACATAGGTCGCCAATGCATTTGAATGGGGAAAACTTTTAAAATGTAATTTAAAGTGAAAGTCTTGCAGGAAATGGGAAGTAGGACTGAAAATTAATGATTCTGAAAAAAATTGGACCCCAGGGGCTCATGTGCCCCCACCCCGGGGCAATATACATGTATATTTCCATAATATATATTCAAACCTCTTCTCCTCTGAAATCGCTTGGCCAATCAAAGCCAAATTTTATTTGAAGCATCTATAGAATTGAGGAATCAATGTGTATATAAATAATCTAGGTCACATGACAAAGATGGCCGCCATGCCCATATATGGTAAAAACCTATCAAAAATCTTCTTCTCTGAAACCAATAGACTGATTTCAAGGAAACTTGGCGTGAAGCATCGATGGCTAAAGTACTCCAATGTATATATAAATCATGACCCTGTGATGACCTTGACCAAGTTTATGGCAAGGTCAACATGGGTTGCCTATGCATTTGAATTGGGAAAACTGTTAAAATGTCATTTGAAGGGAAAAGCCAGCAGGAAATTGGCAAATGGACAGAATATTGAAGATTCTGAAAAAAGAAAATGGCCCAAGGGCTTCATCTGCCCCTGCACTGGAGTTAAATACCATAATATTCAAACATGTTTATTGGTATATGCAGCAGATCTCAGGTGAGCGTTTACAGGACCATTGGTCCTCTGGTTTTTTTTTTTTTATTAATATTATTGAAGAATGACATTCTATTTTCCATCTAGGACTGAGGACCTGACCCTCAATGTCCGCGATCAAGTCCTAGATTGAGTATACAAGTCAGCTCTGTATACTGTTATGAAATAGATCATTCTACTACACTCCTCCTCCCCATGGTTTTAGACAGTGCTTTTGCAAATACAAATTTATAAGTAGTACTTGTTGAGGTTGCTCTCTTTTATTTGGGAATGCAGGTTCATTGTATTAGCGTCAGTGAGCATATATGGGTTGGGGGCGGTGGGCCTAGGTGTGCAGGGGAGCTACCAGCCAGGGGTATACGTGCCTCTCAAGGCACTTTTTCTAGTTCTAAATGTTGTGACCTAGATTTATTGAGTCTACGTGGATGGTTTGACTTATACCACTTTTCCTTGACATTCTCAGACCTGCAGTGCGGTTAATCAGTTATCAGGTGGTTTGTCAGTATGTAATTAGCTTTGCATGTAGGCATATGCAGAGCATCTATTTCTCTAGGACAAAATGGATGGGGGCCCTATGACTTAGATTAGGTGATAGTGTTTTCTACAGCAGAACTATAATCAATTCTCATGTCACGCCCATATTTCTTTAAAGCAGCTGAGGGAATGTGCCCTAAAACTGATAAACTGCTTTCCGAAACTTCTCAGTCATATTTGAAATCCGGTTGTTATTGAGAAATAATGTACAGGTATATGATCAGAGACTAGATTAACTTGCTAATTTACAAATAAAATCTTCCAAATCAAGCCCCTAATCCTCTCCTATAGATTTACGCAATACCTTTTTCATAGCTCTTGAGACAGATTTCATATGACACAGTTTATGTTGATTATGAATTACTAATATAAATATTTAAAGCAAGCCACAGAGAATATTAATGTGTCTCTTTACAGGTGGTGCAGAGGGACATTCCAAAATCCTCAACCAAGGACAGATGGCCGACATTGCTAAACTCTTAAACCAGGTCAAGGGCCAAGGTCAGCATCATGCTGAGGTCACGAACAGCAACCCCCAGATAGCAGAACTGATAGAAGTCCTTAGGCACATGCAGGGGCCAGGGGCTCAGGCTGCGGGAGGGGACCACAAGAAGGGGCCAAAACCATCCCCAAGACCGGGGCAGCAGCATCCGAGGGGAGATAAACATAAGGGCTTGTCGGCCGGAGTGAAAAGGCATGTCCAGTTTCAGCCAGCTAAGGTTGGTAAAGTATTAGAGTTGATTAAAATTGCGTAAAAATAAGATTATTTTTTTTGACAACATTTTAGACAAAACAGGGCAGATAGTCTTATTGAACTTTGATTCAATTTATTGAACTTTGCTTATAAAAAGAAACATGAAACTCCATATGAGTTCAGGTTATGGATTTGAAACTGTCTCTGCCTGGTAGTGTCCATGAGCAAGACACTTCAATCAACTCCATGGTACTAATTAAAGACCCAGAAAGGTGTGGCTTCATCACCATTATGAGTGAAAAATTGCATTACAAAAACATGCCCATGCAATATACAGAGATTTTTTTCACCTGTAAAAATTGAAAATTTTCAGTGGAAAATGTTTGATATTTTTCTTATTTTTGCTTAAAACATAGATTGTGGGTACATGTTAGAACCGCCTTGCCGAGGCAGTTCTAACGAGAACCCACAATCTATGTTTTGGAGCAAAAATAAGAAAAATAGGTATACCCCTGCATATCCCAGTTTTGCTATATAAAATGGGGTTCAAGGGGGTATACATTACACGGACATGTTTTCCTGATGTGAGTGAAAAATTGTCAACTGGGACTAAGAAATCAAGTTAGACAAAATTTTTACTCTGTCATCCATTGTTTTCACTTGTTTACAGGGTTTGGATGTATCTCGGCAGTCAGAATCAAGTGTGAAGTCGGGTAAATCAGGTCAAACCAAGAAAATTGAAAGAAAAGTTGCCGGTAACTCTGTGAATAAGGGTGATAAAGAAAAGGAAGGCAATAAGCCAACAGCATGGAAATGATTTAAGAAATAGATAAGCTCTAGCAGTGAATTGTTGAGTAATAATTCACTGTTTGGAGGTCAGTTGTAAAGAAGATCAAATCACGAGCGCGTAGCGCGAGTGATTTATCTTCTTACAACTGACCGACAAACAGTGAATTATTACTCAACAATTCACGCACTTGAGCTGATCTATTTCGATTCTAACACACAATAAACAGAATAAATGTTGCTGAAACCGTCGATATCGTTCAGTTTTCCGCCATTGCATTGCAGATATCCCGCCAAATATTTGACTGTTATGCTGGTATTTACACACACTTATTATGTTTGTTGTGCGCTAAAACGACGTTTCACCGTCTAACGCTGCTTTGTGGGATAGCTGATGTCACAAATGCCGCAAAGTAAGGTCACGCTCCTTCGCCCAGTGAAATTGTTGCACAATATAACACGTTTTTTACCATTGGCTATATAGGCGAGGTGTGTTAGAATAGGAAGTAGGAACAGAGTGGTGATTCTTTCCCATAAACAAGGGAGTGAGAGGGAAGTGAAATAGAATAAGCAGCTTGGATAAAAAGGGAGGTAAAAACAAGTGTGGAAATAAACAAGACTTTCGGAAGTTGGATTATTTCCATTGTCAAAAAAGTTGACAAATCAACCAAATGTAAATAACAGTTTGGGAGCAAGTATTATTTTCCTTGAAAAGGAGAGTAGCAAAGCAACTACCTTGAGATAAAAAGGATTATATTTTGCTATGGGAGGTAACAAACCAACAGCAATGAAATTAATAGTATCGGGACCATATTATTTCCCATTAAAAGGGAGGTAATAAACTGCATAGAAATAAGCAGGAATTTACAGGTATTATTCATTTTCCATGTTTATACCCCCGCAAAACGAAGTTTTAGGGGGGTATACTGTTTTCAGCCTGTCCGTCATTCCGTAATTCCGTCAACATTTTGACAACTTTGATGAATAACTTGAGTAGCTTTTGCCCGATTCTTTTCAAATTTTCACCACACTTGCACCATCAGACAATACATGTGTGGTATGAATTTAGGGGCCAAAGGGTCAGTATTGCAAGAGTTATAGGACTTTTTAAGTCTTCATATAATGTGTTTGCCATAGTACTGCAAGTACATACTTTGTGAAATCAACTTCTCTTACAGATTTCAATGTTTCCTTTTGATATTTTGCTGATATGTTTCAGATATATTACAGATGTACATGAACAATTATCATGCTGAAAAAAATCATTTTTGAGAAATTTACAGCATTTTTAACTTAGCAAATTTTCAATAATTCCTTATATTCAGTAATGGTTGGTAGTGCATACTTTGTGAAATCAACTCCTCCTAGGGCTTTCAGTATTTCTTTTCAGTACTTTGCAGACATGTTACAGACATATTGAAGATGTGCATGTGGAATTATAATGCTGAAAAAATAATTTTTGACAAATTTATAGCATTTTTTAACTTTGCCATTTTTCGTCTTTGCAGCAGCATTTGGAAATCTTTGCTGAATAACTTGAGTAGGTTTTGCCTGATCTTGTTCAAATTTTCACCACACTTGCACCATCAGACAATGAATGTGTGGTATGAATTTAGGGGCCAAAGGGTCAGTATTGCAAGAGTTATGGGACCTTTTAAGTCTTCATATAATGTATTTGCCATAGTACTGCAAGTACATACTTTGTGAAATCAACTTCTCTTACAGATTTCAATGTTTCCTTTTGATATTTTGCTGATATGTTTCAGATATATTGCAGATGTGCATGAACAATTATCATGCTGAAAAAATCATTTTTGAGAAATTTACAGCATTTTTAACTTAGCAAATTTTCAATAATTCCTTATATTCAATAATGTTTGGTAGTGCATACTTTGTGAAATCAACTCCTCCTAGGGCTTTCAGTATTTCTTTTCAGTACTTTGCAGACATGTTACAGACATATTGAAGATGTGCATGTGGAATTATAATCCTGAAAAAATAATTTTTGACAAATACAGCCTTTTTTGAACTTTGCCATTTTTCATCTTTGCAGCAGCATTTTGACATCTATGCTGAATCACTTAAGTAGCTTTTGCCTGATCTGTTTCAAATTTTCACCACACTTGCACCATCAGGCGATACATGTGTGATATGAATTTAGGGGCTCAAGGGTCAGTATTGCAAGAGTTATGGGACTTTTTAATTCTTCATCAAACATGTTTGCCATAGTACTGAAAATACATACTTTGTGAAATCAACTCCTCTTACAGCTTTCAATGTTTCCTTTTAATATTTTGCTGATATATTTCAGATATATTGCAGATGTGCATGAGCACTTGTCAATATGAAAAAAAAAAATCATTTTTGACAAATTTACAGCATCTTTAACTTAATAGCAAATTTTCTATAATTGTTTATATTCAATAATGGTTGGTAGTGCATAGTTTGTGAAATCAACTTCTCCTAGGGCTTTCAGTATTTCTTTTCAATACTTTGCAGACATGTTCCACACATATTGAAGATGTGCATGAATAATTATAATACTGAAAAAGTGATTTTTGACAAATTTACATCATTTTTCAACATAGCCATTTCTTGACCATTGCTTATATACAATAATAATTTTGCGGGGGGTATACTGAAAGCCTTGCTTGCAGCCAATTTCTAGTTGTGATAGGATTGTCCTTTCAAAGATTGAAAATTTTGATCTATTAAATGGTAAATAGTAATGTACATGAATTTTGCGTCTGGAAAAAGGACAGTTGATATTTACAGGGCTTTTTCTGACTTTTTTGGGAATTTTTTGGTACCGATGACATTGGGAAAAAATTGTGCGATTTTGGGAAAAAATACAACAATTATGGGAAAAAATAATGCAATTTTTAGCAAAATTGGGAAATTTTACCTTTTAAATTGGGATTTTTCTGCTAATTGGGAATGTTCCAGGTCAATTGGGAATTTTTTCAGCCAATTGGGAAAAAATTTGGTACCGGAAACCGGACCCAGTTTTGTATAGAGAAAAAGCCCTGAATTACATGTATTTTCCATGAAGAACAATTGTTTGCCTCTTCTTGTTTCATGTGCTTTACTATTATTCAATCTTACATAATTTTTAAGTTTGTCTGTGATATTGATTATTATACCCCCGGCATTTATGCCGACGGGTATATAGCTTTCGCTTTTCCGTTCGTCCGTTCGTATGTTAGATAGTTAGTTAGTTAGTTAGTTCGTTCGTAATTCCGGAACGTTCGTGGAATTTACGTCGAAGTTTTGGTTAAAGTTTCTCTAGAGGTATATATCTCATGAACCAATGGTCAGAAACCATTCATATTTGGACCATAGGTACCCTATAGGGTTTGCTTTGTTTCCATGAGTTCGGACCCCAGGGCCCATCCCCAGGGGTAGGGCTGGAGGTCAAAATCTAGGTCATCTTTAAAATATGCTGTTTACAATTTTAATGTTTCTTCTATAAGTCCATATCTTAACAAACAATCATAGGGATGTATTCTTATTTAGTTCATAGATACCCTATAGGGTTTGCTTTCATACTCCATGCTCGGTATGATCTCCAGGGGGGTGGGGCTAGAGGTCAAAATCTAGGACTTATTTATAATATGATAAATATCATAATAAATATTTTCTGTAAGTCTGTTTTCTTGACATCCACAAAGTTTTATCAGAAAGCATTCATACTTAGACCATAGGTACCATGTAAGGTTCAGACACTAGGGTCCATGTGCGGGGGGTGGGGCTAGAGGTCAAAATCTAGAACTTCTTTAAAAAAATGTATTTCTTTACTTTTCTTTACCACCATGTTCAGAAATGATTCGTACTTGCACCAAAGGTACACTATAAGGTTTGCCCTGTTCCTAATGACATTAGAGTCTAGGGTCTGTGCCCTGAGGGTGGGGCTAGAGGTCAAAATATAGGACATCTTTTTTTTTTTTTTTTTTTTTTTTTTAATATTATTGAAGAATGACATTCTACTTTACATCTAGGACCTGACCCTCAATGTCCGCGATCAAGTCCTAGATTGAGTATACAAGTCAGCTCTGTATACTGCTCTAAAATAGATCTGTCATTCTACTACACCCCCCCCCCCCTTCCCATGGTTTTAGACAGTGTTTTTTGCAAATACAAATTTATAAGATTTACTTGTTGAGGGCGCTCTCTTTCATCAGGAATTGAGGTTTAATGTGTCACTGTCAGTGAGCCTGTCTGGATTGGTGGCGGTGGGCTGAGGGGTGGGGGCGTTGGAGGGAGCTACCAGCCGGGGGTATACGTGCCTCTCAAGGCACTTTTTCTAGTTTTCTAAGATCTGCCGTTTTTATGATTAAAATATTTTCATTTTCTGGAGAAACCCTGTCTGGAACCAGGCCCCGTTCGCAAGGTTATAGAACTTTTTTCATGCTCAGTTAAACTGAGACTAAAATTTATCCTGCTCATAAATGTTACAATGCCAACAATTGTTTGCATTTTAACATTTATAAGCAGGATAAATTACAGGCGTTGGTGATCTTAACCTGAAATTTCAATTTGTTTGGGTTATTTCACTACTTATGAAAATTAAAATTTGATGCTCAGCTGAGTTGAGCATGAAAAAAGTTTATAACGTCAGTACCAAGTCCTATACCAACTGGTCATTATAACACAACAGAGAATTACCTGGAAGTAGTTTAAGAAGTAGATTGTACTTTTAATGCAGGGAAAGCTATAAAAGCAGCTCACATTATGAAAACAGGCCCATGCAGTATACAGAGATTTATTAAGTTATAAAAATAGAAAATTTCAATGGAAAACTTTTGATATTTTTAAAATGTTTGGTCTAAACATACAATGTGGGTACATGTTAGAACCACCTCACCGAGGGGGTTCTAACGAGTGCCCACAACATATGTTTTGGATCAAAAATAAGACAATTTATTATACCCCTGCAAACCCCAGTTTTTCTATATAAAAGTGGGGTTTAATTGGGGTATACATTTCAGGGACATGTTTCCCTGATGAAATGACATTGATAGAATGATAACAAATAAACATTTTTGTGTAGGATCCTTTAAAAGGACATCTTGAAAACATGTCCGTGTAATGTATACCCCCCTGAACCCCACTTATATATAGCAAAACTGGGGTATGCAGGGGTATACCTATTTTTCCTATTTTTGCTCGAAAACATAGATTGTGGGTACTCGTTAGAACCGCCTCGCCGAGGCGGTTCTAACGTGTACCCACAATCTATGTTTTGAGCAAAAATAAGAAAAATAGCAAAATTTTTCTACTGAAAATTTTCATTTTTTACAACTTTACAAATATGTTTTCGTAATGACACTCATTATGCTGCAAGTTGCCATTTTTTATAAGCAAGTTTTTATAAAAGAAAGAAGAAAAAAGTACATTTTATTAATAGTTATGAAGATTTGCATTGTATAAAGGTAACAAATATTTATTAGAGAAATAAATTAAAAGATTTCTTCCCAACTTTTTGTCTTCATGTGTGTTTCCCAATACAGGTTACTGTAAATTCGGAAATTTTCACGTGACTTTTATTTCGCGAATTTTCGATTTCTGAATTATTAGCGAGTTCTTGAATTCGTGAGCGAGTACTTGTGCAGTCTATAAAGCTTATAATAATTCGTTATAAGCGAGAACTTTATTTTCGCGAGGCATCGAATTCGCGAATATTAGCGAAAATTAAGTTCTCGCGAAAATTTCCGGATTTACAGTAACTGCATCATAAAGCTATCTTTGGGGCCCAAAGATGCAGATGGTGTTCTAAGTGAAGGTAAAAGTAGGCAATGATCAGGAAATGGCACAATCAGAAAGAAATTCCCAATCCAGAAACCGAGGTGGGAAAAAACTGAATCAACAATCAGGTATGTACTTATACTGAGAAAACATATAAGCAGAGTGAGCAGCTATTTCTCAATGTTACCCAAACCTAACTAAAATATGGAATGTACATTAGGCCCAAAAAGCCCAAAAATTCGACACCAAAATATAAAACAAATAGAACCACCACAGAAGTATCGCCTTTGAATGATCAGTAATATAAAATTACTTGCATGCTTAACCTAGTTTTACAGGATCCTAACCTCAACCTTAGCTTCTGCAGTGGTTCACAACATATAGTTAGTTATTCTGTCCTTGTGCCGAATCTCTTAACTAGGCAATGAATCATCAAGGACAAATTATTCATGATAACTACCATGATGAATCAAAAACAAGGACACACAGATACAATAAGCTGCCTGGTGATGGACAGCCCTGGGCCTGAGGTTATAAAACTTTTCATGCTCAACTCGGGTGAGACTAAAATTTATCCTGCTCAGAAATGTTAAAATGAACATTTATAAGCAGGATAAATTACTTATTGAGTTTTGAACTTAAATTTTCCACAATATTTTATTATTTCAACATTTATTAGCAGTTAAAATTTCATATTCAGCTGCGCTGAGCTTGAAAACAGTCTTATAACATCAAGACGTGCGCCAAACAACATCACTGAAAATCTGGAGCAAAAGAAAAACACCAGTCAGTGGGCCAAGCAACAGACAAGGAGCTCCGGCCACAACCAACTAAAATGAAGGCAGCATAGTTATCCACCATGATTGGGTTAAAGTTGAGAAACGAGGTATTCAATGATTTTACACTTAAAAACTAAAGAAACGCAGCACTTGATTAATCGTGTAACTCGGAAACAGCCGATTTAAATTATGACTTGTGTCTTAGTTCGATTAATTGACGTCTTACCTTCATTTTGTGTATTTCACTGACGTACCAACAGTTATTTTATCAGGTCAAATGTCACAACCCACAAGTTCAATTTTCCCGAAAGTTCACTATTTTTGTATTCTATACTGGCTTACTAAGCATAAAAGCAAGTCATGCATATCTCGAGGATACAATAGCAATAACCATGATATTATTCTTTCAAATCATAAGTCTAGACAAGAGCCTGACATAACATTTTTATAATGAGTTACATGCTGTTGACGTGCATCGAACATCTTTTGAGTTCCGCACATAGGTCACTTTATGGATATTTGCAAAAATCTCTAAAAATCATTATTTTAAGTGAAAAATGAACTTGTGAGTATTGTACTTCAATGATACAACAATTTCGAAAGTCTCCTATGGTAAAGCGCAATGAAATTCACAAGATACATTCATGTACAATGTACGTATGCAAGGTGCCAAAACAAATTTAATAATCTCGACATTGTCGCGCGGTCATGGTAAATACCACTAAGAACTAATATACACACTGCGTCTTTGTGCTTCTCTTCTTGTCCAAATAAAATCTCAATTGCCAAAGTTCGTTACCTGAAAATCAGGAGGGTTTGTTGCAACATTTACCTGGTCAAAAGAACGTAAAACATTTGAATCAAATTCATAACAATATTTTAGTGTTTCTTAAGTCCTTGGTGCTTAGATCTGTGTATTTCTTAGTGCTTCTTTGTGGTTCTTAGTGCTTCTTTGTAGTTCTTACTTTTTCTTTGTAGTTCTTACTTTTTCTTTGTAGTTCTTACTTTTTCTTTGTAGTTCTTACTGCTTCTTTGTGGTTCTTTGTAGTTCTTGGTGCTTCTTTGTGGTTCTTAGTGCTTCTTTGTAGTTCTTACTTTTTCTTTGTAGTTCTTAATGATTCTTTGTAGTTCTTAGCGATTCTTTGTAGTCCTTAATGCTTATTTATGGTTCTTAGTGCTTATTTTTAGTTCTTGGTGGTATTTACCCGGACCCCATTGTTGTGTGAGTAACATTTTATTGCCAGCAAGTTCATTTCGAAAATCTAAACCTAAAGGTCATCCAGTAAATGTTTGTGTAGAACTTAAAAGACACTTGCATACACTTCAACAACATGGAAACCACAATCCAACATCACGCCAGGTTCTTGTCTAGATACTACGAAGAATATGCTTTTGAAAGAATGATATTGCTATCTTTAAATTGTATCCTTCAGCATGTCGGTCAATGGGGGATACAGATTTCGGATTATAAAATAAGAGTAAGCTGTTGATATATTATCATGAAATTTACACAGAATGTCTGTAAGAAGCCAATTAATCGTATTAAAGTCACAATTGATATTTGAATCGGTCGTTTCCGAGTAAAATGAGATTAACCAAGTGCTGCGTTTCTTTTGTCTTTAAGTGTATTTTTCGGTTATATATTTCATCATTGCTTGTGTGTCACGTTGATTGGAATATACCCATCGAGTTTCAAAATGCTGTAGAAATGGCAAGAACGGAAACGTGACAAAATTCCACAAGATGAATGGTGTGTGTAATCACCGGATCGGACAAAATACTCTAATTCCGGTAGTACTGAAATGCGAAATCGGCTTGATTTCGCGAAATCAAAATGAAATGCGAAATCGTCCCTTTTTTAAATAATTTAAAGGCAAATTGGTAAACAGAAGACATTATTTCCTTGATAATATGTTTAATTAGTTATAGGCCAACATATCGATGTATAAGATAATAAAATTTGATAATTGTTAAGTAATAAATGAGCTAGGAGAGCCGATTTCGCGCGACAAGCTCAATAGAATCAACCAGTTCAATCAGCGAAATCGCCTCTAATATTAACTTTTGTAAGCAAATTTACAACCCAGATACATTATTTAAGCACAATTATAATTTGGTTAGTTATTAACCAATATCTTGACCTAGAAAGATGATATATTTGGACAATTCTTAATTGATAATCGAGCTTCGGGAGACGATTTCGTCCAACAAGCTTTCCGAATTCGAAGTTCAGTCAGCAAAATCACCTTATATCAAATTTTTAAATCACATTTATAACCCAGATACATTATCTATTCAATAATATATTTAATTAGAAATATACGAACATGTAAACGATAAGGAATTTTGACAATTATTCGAGTAATATTCGAGCTTGCTGGATTAGCTTCTCGCGCAACAAGCATGACGAAATGAAAGTTCAATTAGCGAAATCGCCTCTTAAATTAACGTAGTTACACAGATACAAATTTTACTCAATAAAATAAAATGTTTTAGTAGTAATAATCCAACATCTTAAAGTAAAAGATTATATCTTTTAATTATTGTTAAGAGATTCTGTGCGATAATCTTAACGAAGTCAAAGTTCAATTAGCGAAATCGCTTCTTAGCGAAATCGCTTTTTATACAATACTTAATTTATATAACAAATAATTAATCCTTTCTCTACATGAAAATAAGTTCAAGAATTAATTACCAAACTTATAACACCGTCATTGTCTCTTTTATTATTATATGAATTTAATTTTACACTACATGATTTGACGAAATCACATAACGAAAACATGCCCATGCAATAAACAGAGAATTTTTTAGCTTTAACAATTGAAAATTTTCAGCTGAAATATTGTGAAAAATAGATTGTGGGCGATTCTAACGAGTACACACAATATATGTTCTGGCGGACATATTTTCGTAATGATTTATAGTGAATAGCGAAATCGCATAATTTAGTAATTTAAGAAAACACGAAAATCTGAGAGAGAGAGAGAGAGAGAGAGAGAGAGAGAGAGAGAGAGAGAGAGATTCCAGGTGTTCCGATGAAATTATCTGCGTCTCTTAGTGATCAGGTACATTTAAGAAATTCGATAATCCTGTCTTGGCCCTTAATTAGATTAGTTGTTGATGATTACCTTCTGCGCGTGCTTGTTAATTGGATTATCGTCTTAGGTGTCATTTAACACGGAAGGTGTCAATTGGTCTGATAATATTATAACAAAGAAAGCGACATCCTTGATCTTTAAATACCCCAAAAATTATTCATCTTTTTATGCCTATTGATGAAATTTTATCACATTCATATGATCTAAGCTGTTGGTGGGACGTTAAATCCCAAATCAACCAACCAACAGAACACGTCACAATACAGTTAGTATATAATAGCCTGGAATGCTGCTAATGCTGCTGCCTCACTAAACTATGATTGGTAAAATTTTATTCTCACAACACTACTGCTTCACTCTAAAATTTCTTATCTTTATAGAAATAAAGAGATTTCCCAAGAAATGTGCAAAAAAAACCCAAAATTAATTACTTAGAATTATAGATGACCCCAAAAAATAATTCAGAAAAGGCATGACCCCAAAAAATATCCATAAAAAGCTCACTACCCTAAAAAATAACAAGTTTTTCTGAAAACCAAAAAAAAAATATATGGAAATTCAAAATTTTGACCCCAAAAAAGTCAGCCTCGCCTATGTATACAGAAAATTTCAGAGCCAGTACCCCCACTGGGACAACACGCCGACATTCAAACAACGCCGTCAACAGTGTTCCCTATGTGTAAGCCAAGCAACATTAAAACCGCAGAAATGTCGGTAAGGGGTATCTTCGTATGTTACCGGTGTTACAACAAACCGACATAAAACAATGTCGTTATGAAGATCAAGAACAACATCACAACACAAGAACGTATGAAACAAACGTCAATTTACTATTGTCGGTAAGGGGTATCTCCGGATACTACCGGGTATACTACACACCGACCAGGAATGATAAGCCAACAGACAAAAATATAAAGAAGTGGTCAACATACACCATGACCCCTTTGAGCAATGGAGCTGGTGACTGCTTATATAAGAAATGCATTCACCCTCCTTTTGCTATTAAGGGTCATCGGTTTTTACCAACAGAGAAGAAATCAAAGTTAATGTTCGAGCCTAAAATAATCAAGATGTTTCTGTAAGTATTCAATGTTTATCCTTCATTTGATGTAAAACAGACCTTTTACAAGCGGATTGAGTTCGCCATTCACGCGAAATCACAGGTCATATTTAATTCACCTTATAAGTCCTCACAAAAACACAATTTAAAAATAAATCTAAATATTTTTGATTAAAATTTGGTTCTATAGAATAATTGCAAAGTCAAATGTTTTTAAAAAGTATGTTGAAAATTTAAGGGACGATTACGCTATTCAGTAGAGACGATTTCGCGAAATCAAGACGATTTCGCGAAATCAAGCCGATTTCGCATTTCAGTACTACCCCTCTAATTCATAAGATGAACGCTAAATAAAGAAAATCAGTGGCGAAAGTCTACGAACTTAAATCACAACCCTCGTACTCAGGAATTACGAGGGGGGTTCAGAAAGTTCTGTCATAGGTGTTATAACTTTGTTAATAGACATAATAGGTTGCTGTATTATGCCTTGATTGAAAGGGCTACATTTCTCCTATATAATGATGCCAAAACAATGCACGAAAAGAAATAAATACTTCGAAAAAGACGCCTTGAAAGACACCAGGGGTAAACCACTGGCACGTTTTCTTTAATTTGTGAATATTATTTAAAGAAAATCGACTTCGAAAAAATATAATCCATGTAATATATTTTTGAAAGATAGATGAATATATCCTGCAAAAATCAAAATCATTCAGCAGAATTTAATTGAGTTATAGTAAAATGAAATATTGAAATTGGCTTGTTGTACATACATTAAAAATACAGTTTAATTCAAATGACATTTATTGACATCTACACTTAAAATGCATTTAACCATTTTATTGTTTCATCCTAGTGTGCTCTATAGTAAACTTATAAAAAAGCAAACACATATAATGGAGCAGCGGTGCCAGAAACGCTATAGGGGTACGTATTTTAATGACGTCATATACATTGCTTTATTATAAAGTCAGCATAGCATCGTTAACGGCATTTTTTGTCACATTGCTTTTCTAAATATATTATTACTTATAACTGTAAAGTTGGAGAAATTTTGATCGGAAGTAATAAAGATATAACGCATGAAACGCACACAATTATATTCACAAATTCAAGAAAACGTGCCAGTGGTTTTACCCCAGGTGTCTTTCAAGGCATGTATTTCGAAGTATTTATTTTGTTCGTGCATTGTTTTGGTATCATTATAAAGGAGAAATGTAGCACTTTCAATCCAGGTATAATACAGCAACCTATCATGTATATTAACAAAGTTATAACACCTATGACAGAACTTTCTGAACCACCCTCGTATGATAGGATGTCCGGCAAGTGTTTCTCTTCATTTTTGTTTCTCCGGTATTGGCAACTTATTAATTTTAAGATGAGTGATTATATTACAGATGATATTCATTTCAAGTAAACGATATGTAATATACTGATCAAAAAAGTTTATTCCTACGTTTTGATTGTCAGCTGATCTTATATGTGTGGGCTTTTTCATTTGTTATGTACATGTAGTTAAAAAGGGACATATTCTAGGAAAGGTTTACGGCAAAATTGATTCAACGTCGTTTCACATCATTATAGTCATATTTATACCACGCATGCGCACACATATTTACATACAATAACATTTGACCAAATTCTCCCTAACACATCATATGGTCAAGGAAGCAAACATCTGAAATTTGTTTCTTCAATGTCGAAACTCGTAAGAGGCTACATTATTCTGACGTTAATTCACTGTGCCCAAAACGGGACACAAATGATCGTTTTAGTGAATTTCTTCAAGTTCTGCAAAAACTATTCCGGAGCTTCTGATCATGACAAAATTTTCGTCTGAATGTTAATGACGAGCCTACTGAATGAGGAGGACATGCATAATTTTGTGTGACTGACTTATGGAAACGTTAAAATGAATACTATCGCAATCACTGCTTTTTAAAGAGGCACAGTAAAAAATCTTAAAGAGGTCTAAGTCACAAAATGACGTCGGTAAAGAATACGGTTGACTTTACCTTTAACGTCAGCTAGTCACGTTTTTATGCAAATTAGTCGTCGTGAACAAACTTAATCTATTATTTAGAAAGCGTTCAGTGTTTCAAATGGTAACACAACGATAAAATAATTTCATTTATAATGACCTAAATCCAAATGATTTCCAGCGACGGTTCTAAAGCGAAATGCTGACCTTTTCTGTCCCCATCATTTGACGTCTCTTGTAACGTATCCGCACATTCAAATGCACCAAATTCCACATGGGAGTAAAACATTCAATTTCACAAACTTTCGTTTGCGTTTTATACCGATATTTTGTTTTGTAAAGGTGCAAGCCGATCTAGTGCCTGTTGCAAAGTCGTGCTTTTTCAGCAGCTTCGTATGCGAATTTTCGTGCTGACCCCTACCTGGTACCAGGGCCGATAAGTCTCATCTCTATGAGGCGCCGTTTTACTATAAAATCAGTATTTTTGATATCACAAAATAGAATATTTGATATCAAAAAATCGAATTTCTGATATCAAAAAATCGAATTTCTGATATCAAAAAATCAAAGCGATTTCTTGATATCAAAAATTCGATTTTCTGATATCAAAAATTCGATTTTCTGATATCAAAAAATCGAATTTCTGATATCAAAAAATCAAAGCGATTTCTTGATATCAAAAAATCGAATTTCTGATATCAAAAAATCAAAGCGATTTCTTGATATCAAAAATTCGATTTTCTGATATCAAAAATTCGATTTTCTGATATCAAAAAATCAAAGCGATTATTTGATATCAAAAATTTGATTTTTTGATATCAAAAAATCTGGAAAATTTTCCATCTAAGAAATGATGGCTCCCTAACAAGAAACAATTAGAGTAGTTTCCCATGTAATTTATTTAAAAATAAACAGTTTATGGGTTAGTTCGGGTGGTAGCTATTGTCACGCTAGTCAAGTAGATAGCTTTTTCGCTTTGCAACCGAGAGGTTGGCTGTTCGATTCCCGATCGGCCGTAAAGGCATTTTATGTCGGTGATAAATGTTCATCCTCACTAATGAAAGGCAACTCGCTCAACTATCTGTCCCATAGTTTGACTGTTTGACTTTTCGCGAAACGCTCTGTACCAATCGCACCTCGTGGCATTACCGGATGGACCTAATTATCGGAATGGCCTTACTGCTGTGTAATTGTGTTGTATTTCATATGCATAAAAATACAAGTATCAGATGTGTTTCATTTAAACATAATAAAATTAACCTCCTGCAGTTGCGCATTAGGTTACGGATGACAGAAGAAGGTGGAGGGGGAATAATTGTTAGAATGTTAACGCTGATTCAACGTTTCTTCGATCAAAACTACATGACCAGACCTCATATCAGGGGTTGTCAACGTGACGGTAGTCTTCAGGGACACAAGCATAGGCAATTGATGTCAGCTAGACCCCCATCGTACGCCGCAGCACACACTTGTATGGTACTTATATCAGGCTAATAATAACAATAATTATCTTTATCTATATAATATTAAACATATGAGTCTGTGCGTGAGAAAAACAACAATTTCAGTTCCGACCAAGTCCTGTACAGCCAAAGAAGCATGCTAGAAACTTGGAATGTCAGATCTAGAAAGTATTGAAACTGATGATGTACTATCCGTGTAGCGAAAACAAAGGCGCTGATCAGGGCCCAGAATTACAATCCTCCCTTAAAGTTAAGGAAGACCTTAGTTAAGGTGGCGAATTTCAGCATCCAAAAGGATGCATATAAAACGTACTAAAATGAAACTTATGGGTTTTATTATGTAAATGACATTTTATTTTACACACCTGTATATTTTTGTAAACACAGTTACTGATTTTATCAGTAAAATATTGAGTCAAAATTTGTCACCTTAACTAAGGTCTTCCCTAACGTTAAGGGAGGATTGTAATTCTGGGCCCAGATACGCGGTTACTGCGAAGCTGACCCTGCGCCTTTGTTTTCTGTTAGTTTCCTCATGCGGCGGCTCTTATTCTGTTCTGCCTTCACGAAAGAAAAGAAAAGTACCCCACGATTCATACGAGTGTCCAATAATTATAGGCACATTCCGGCCCATTTCAATAAAGAAACGCATGGGAAACCGTGTATATTCTGCTGCGCATGTTTCAAGTCTGACCATGCCGCGCAATTTATCGGTAATTTTACTGAACATACACAGCGGATTTCAAGCAGATTTTCGCGAAAACTATAGTGACCATAGTTAAACACCTGAACTCAGCCCATGCAAGCCTATAAATAATTTGAGGGATCTATCATTTTTTCTCAGCAAAGTAAGGCCTAAAGGATTTTTTGATATCACAAAATCGAATTTTTGATATCAAAAAATACTCTCCATTTTTTGATATCAGAAATTCGATTTTGTGATATCAGAAATTCGATTTTCTGATATCAAAAAATAAGCCTGATTTTTTGATATCACAAATTCGATTTTGTGATATCACAAATTCGAATTTTTGATATCAAATAATCGAATTTGTGATATCAAAAAATCAGGCTTATTTTTTGATATCAGAAAATCGAATTTCTGATATCAAAAAATCGAATTTCTGATATCAAAAATTCGATTTTCTGATATCAAAAAATAAGCCTGATTTTTTGATATCACAAATTCGATTTTTTGATATCAGAAATTCGATTTTCTGATATCAAAAAATCGATTTTTTGATATCAAAAAATATTTTCTGATATCAAATAATATTTTCTGATATCAAAAAATCGAATTTCTGATATCAAAAAATAATTTTTGATATCAAAAAATCGAATTTCTGATATCAAAAAATCGGGATTTTATAGTAAAACGGCACCCCATACATCTCGGTTTATCGACACGAGGGACGAAAGTAACTTTCTGCGGGGCAGATATATTTTCGAAATATTGTAGTAGGAATAAACTTATGTATTTAATTAAATAGTGCTCATTAGAAAACGAAACTGATTAATACAGTACAGGTTTTTTTGTTCTTTAATTTACTTCCTTGTTCTGTGTTACTGCGTAATATCGAAAGAATCAAACCGTAAGTTTTGCAAGCCTTTGACCTAGTACCAATATGAGTGATGTCAGGGAGAAGATTCTTCTTGAACTTGTAGTAGTAGAGGAATTAAGGTAAGTCTTTTTCTTTCGTAAATAAGCCGAACACGCATCAAATTGCCTCATTTTACGAGCTTTTAATACACGCAGCTAACATAAAGTGTGACGCATATAAGATGCTGGAGGCGAGTTACTCTTTGTTTTATGTGTGACCCACATTGGTCAGCGCATGTAGTAAACGTCAAACGACGGTGAATGCCTGTTAAATATGTATAGTTTTTTTTCTATTAAATGCATGTCTGCCAAAATACCATTCGACTTATTATGTGATATGCACTATACACACACTCACACTGGTCAACCTATACGTCGATTTGCGGTGTTTTCGGTGTTTTGTCGGTAGATTTACTGGAGACAATAAATGGCGGCGACCAGTCAATAAATTTTTGATTTTTCATTTTTAAGGTAAGGGTGTTGTAATAAAACGCCACGATGGAATTTTCTTATTTTTTGCATATCGATGTATTAAATGATCCCCCATCGAAATATGCATTCCTTGACTACCGGATTAGTGTTTTTGAGTTACAGGCAATCCAAAAACACCATTTTTGCCATTGAACTCAAAGGGAAATGGAAATAGATGTCGTATTTCGCACATAAACATACTTTTCTCGTAAATTCTTCGATGAATGTCTTTTAAAAACTGATATTATCACGGTGAATTAGTTTTGAACAGGTTGCTTGAAAAAAGTCCTTTACAACCGTGCTCGTTTTCGTGCTATTTGAGGTTTTGATGTGTATGGTAGTGCGGTTTTTTTTTTTTTTTTTTTTTTTTTTGGTATTTTCCGCGACGTAACGTAACGTCGTGGCGCAAACACGCGTTGCATTTCAATGTGCGACTGACGCAAGAATTACAATAAATGCCTTTTACGACAGAAATTCATATTTTCTGTGTTTTGGTGAAAATCGGTCGCAGTCTTTAATGGAGAAAAATGTAAAATTCGTGCTAAATGACGTAAAAGCTAAAGCTTTCTCTGGCTCAAAAAGGCGCGACATAATAATAATTCCAAATTTTTAGCACCAAATTTTGTAGAGTCTATAAGCAATTTTGTCATGTTTTCCATTTACGATACGTTGCCAAAGTCCAGCCATTCTTGATTTACATAGAATGTTGATGGGATACCGTCCTAATTCACCATATAACATAATATTTGGTGTATATTTTTTAACATTCAAAATGATTTTGTAAAATTGGGTACACAACCTTTCCAATATAATTATCAGTATTTTCAAACCCAGTTACTTCCGAGCCATAAAGCAGAATAGGCATAACCATACTATCAAAAAGTTGTCATTGAAGATCAACGGGTAAATGTAATTTACGAGATTTTCTTAACACAGAAAACATAGCTTTTCTAGCCTGGTCTGCAAGCCTTTGATTATTCTTAACAAAGCGACCATAATAAGAAAAAAAGTGCACCCAAGTACACAAAACCATCCTCAATATCTAATTGCTGTCCATTATAAGTAAAAACCAAATTATGCTAAAATTTCCTTTTACAAAATATTGTAACCTTAGTTGTTGTTGGATTAACTTCCAAATCCCAAGATTTACAATAGAGATACATGGCATTCAATGCTGCCTGCAATTCTTCCTTTGATTCAGCAAAAATAACTGTATCGTCCGCATAGAGTAAAATGTACAGTTTAAATAGTACTTCAATTTCATCATTACTGAGTAAAATTTTCGACATTTCCGAAATATCGTTCAAGCCACTATATGCATGTGAGATAAATTCTGATAGGTCATTAAGGAACAAAGAAAATAAAGTTGGTGATAAGTTTTCACCTTGTCGTACTCCGACATTACTTACGAAAAACTCGGATTTAGCGTGTCCCAGTCTAACGCAAGACTAAGCTTTAGCATATAAACTGTGAATTACTTTAAACATTTTACCATCAATATGATGTATTAGTAATTTCTGCCATACAAGACTTCTATTAACAGAATCAAAAGCTTTTTTGTAGTCGATAAAAGCGCAAAACAAGTTCCTGCCCCTAAAAAGATAAAGATCTATTATACATTTCAAGTTGAAAATGTGATCAGTGGTACCATACTTTTTACGAAATCCAGCTTGTTCTTCACATAGCAAGTTCATGCTTTCTAGATAATTACATGTGTATTTAGTCTATTATTCAAAACAGATGTAAAAAGCTTACCGAAGCAACTCAAAATGGTGATGCCTCTATAATTGTCAGGATTAGCCTTGTCTCCATTGTTTTTATAAATTGGTGAAATCATACCCTATGACCATTCATCAGGTATAATACCAGTGTTGAAAACAAGATTGAAAAATGTTGTCAAAAGTGTACCTTATTTATTTCAGCTCACTAAAGAGGGGCGATCATTTAGCCGCTCACGGACGTAAGAACATTTTGAAATATCTACACCACGGGATCTATTTGGGAACTAGTTTAGAAGACGGTGTGCCTAGAATGGAAATTGCTGACTTTGGTTCTGATTCACACGGAAATGTGGACAAAAAAGTTCGGAAAATTGACATCTTGAAATTTAAAGGCAACCGAAGTTTGTTTAAGTTCGATTATCCTGAGGGTACGTGCAATTCTTCGGAGGCAGCCGCTAAGTTAGCAGAAGAGGCGGTGGATATGCCAGACATCTGGGGCCCTTATGATGTCTTTACAAACAACTGTGAGCATTTTGCGACGAAGTGTAAAACCGGAATACCGTATTCCATACAAGTGGACAACATTAAAAAAGTTTTTGACAAGGCGACTGAAGCTGCAAACTCTGTGAAAACTCTGTGTCTGCTGCTTTGAAAATATGAAAATCGATCTGTAGAAGGTGAAGGAAGAAATAAGTGTTACTTACCACCATTTTTAAGTTGACAAACATTTTTTTTTTTAATATTTTTGAACAACTCTCACTGGGACCGCAAGAAAGTGATTTGCTGCTCGTGTGCTTCCAGGCAAAGATTATAAATTGACCGTCTGGTGACTGCTTAGACACTGACTAGGGAAACTAGGGACTAGGGAAACGGCCCCATGCCTCCAACCAATAAAAGCTTAACTCTCTAGCCGATATAGGCTAAATACGAGAAGCATTAATAATAATTTACTTTTTCAATGTTCATGTTGCAAGCCACTACGTTGTTTGCTTCCTGCAGGCAAAGCTATTGTCAATCCAAACATTTGAGAAGTCATTGCAATGTGACGGGATAACCTCCCTTGGAAAAATACGTTAGTACAACGTATTAGCGGCATATTGAGTGCTTGTAATATGCAAATTTCAAACTCAAAACTTTGTGAATCGAGTAGGTGTTGAGTATATAGCGCAGTAAACCATCCTTGGTGGATGAGCATGGTTTTCCGCCGACGGGGTTTGATATGGCCCTTGGTTCGATTGTAATATGAATAATACTATTTGAGATAATGGGGAGTGGGGGTTCCTACTCAAAACCCCCAAAAACTGAAAATCAGGGAGGCCATTTAAGATAATTCTGGAGCCAAAGTTTGGTATATTCATTATTCTTTAAAATCGTGTTATTCACAAAATTCATTATTTTATTCTGCTATTCATACATTTATTCATTATTCATTAGGACCTCATCATTCACTTATCAGTAAGTTTTTTTTTTTTTTTTTTGCTCATTATTCACTCTCATTAAAATGTTTTGGCCATTATTCATTAATCCTTATACCCCATCCAGACCCTCATTCATCGCTGTTCCATCCACAAATGCACGCCCCGTCTATAAACTGTTCAAAATAGCCCAATCTTTATTGCAGATTATCAAGTCGACGTCAGATTACCTAAAATGCACAATATTTATCATCTTCACCTCCTTCCCAACGTTTACGTTACAATTTGCTTTTTTCATAGATTTGACGTTTTGACGTTAATTTTGTCAATAAAATGACGTTTTCTCATTTCATTACATGCCAGAAGTAGTCTGCAAGCCTACCTAAAAAGATTTTATTACAACGTCAAATACATTCGTTACAGTTGAATTTTTATGTGTTGCGTATTTTAATTTCTTAAGTATAGATACATTTCACGCTTGTTACTACCGGTCCTAGCGGGGACTCATGAATAGAATACTTTTCCTCAAAATATGGAAATTTCGATAATTGCGGAACGCCCGCATATATATACGTTGATGCAAACACACACATCAATCCGGAAATGACGGCAATTAGACCGATCCCACTGTTGCTCCCGCATCATCATAAGTCAGTACCTGGCGAAAAACGAGTAGGGAACTAACCATAATGATACATGCTAAGAAAAAAAAAATAAGATCGTGAACGAATTATTTCGGAATTAGACCGAACCTATCATTGTTTCCGCGTCTTCATCCACAAGTCCACAGATGGCGAATAATGAGTGGGGAACCAAATCAGCTGTTCCAAGAATTGAACATAATGGCAATTGTTTCCATGTGTTAACATTATTATTGTGAAAGATGATTAAAAATAATCCAAAATTACTGTTTTGATTTAAAAAAAGGCCATTTAAAAGTTTTATTTTGAATGGTCAGAAAACCATTGCTATCTTGAAGCCCAATATATTTTGATAAAATGATACTTATTTATTTGGAGTTTTTCTGATGATATTAAAAGCGAAGCATAGTAAGGTCTATCTATGCTACGAAGATGAAGTTAGCGGAAGCGGGTCAACTCGGCCTGATACCAACTCGGCTCCTGAGTCAACTCGGTCCTGTGTCTACTTGGCCGGGTCAACTCGGTCTGGTATTGTTTAAGGTAATATGATGTTGTGCGTGTTTTTGGCATGCCATAATTTGTCACAATTGTCAGAAACCTATTAAAAGTTAAAACCCAGCAATTCATTTTCTAAGTGCGGGAATTTGGGCCAAATGCCTATGTGTATAATAATTTTTGATATACTAGTGAGTAAATTATGCTACAATTCTGAGAATTTACTGGGCAGCTGTGCTGTGAGTTGATCAATGAAACATGAAAAAGTGTCACAACCCTTAAAAGTTAAAACCCAGCAATTCATTTTCTAAGTGCGGGAATTTGGGCCAAATGCCTATGTGTATAATAATTTTTGATATACTAGTGAGTAAATTATGCTACAATTCTGAGAATTTACTGGGCAGCTGTGCTGTGAGTTGATCAATGAAACATGAAAAAGTGTCACAACCCTCAACATTTTGGATACTGGAATTTGGAAATCAGAGTTTCCGTTCTTACTTTGTTGTACATGTATGTGGGAGAAAACATGTGAATAAATATCTCGACAGGTTAACTCCAAATCTGGTCAAAACTGTTTGCCTGAATCTGAATAGTTTACTGGTGAAACGCCAACTTGACAATACCTCACCAGGGGGTGCGCTTGGGGGAAAATTAATCCGAGACTGCTCTGACATTAAATAGCCTTCGATTATTTTTGACTGGCGGCTATTATAATATGTATGGGTCAGACAGCCAGAGAAGACTCGGGTTAGGGGAAAATTAGTCCCTGGCTCTCACAAGAGATGCGAATTTGGACACACAACCATCATTTCAGCAGAGGAAAACAGTGATTCAGGGAGGTTATTCCAGTTCCTGATACCAGGAATTAAAGCACATATGTTGAATAGGGTCAGCTTTCATCCTATAACTAGGGCTAAACGCCCGCAAGCTTTTTGAAAAAGCTAATACTTGTTTAATTTTGGATTTCTGATATCCATTTTAGGACTAGACTAATGCATTGTCGCCGCCAGGTAGCGCTGTAAGCACTGACCTGTCGCAGTTGACGCTTGGCTTCTGGGATTCGAGAAAAAAAAATAAGTGCAGAAATTGACTTTGCTCTGTCAGAGTCTTTGAGTCGGAATAGTTTACTGAATTTTGAGTTTATCAGTTCTTGCATTTCCTGTAAGTGACACATTAGGTAGGGAAACCACCCAGCCAGGTGTTTACTTGCAGCTTGTTTTGAAGTGCTTTGGATTTCTGTCAAGATTTCTTGCTCATTGATCAGTGCCAGCCAACTTGCGCGTTTGGTCAGCTAGATCGCTAACCGGCTGGTATTGTGAATTGTGAGCTCCCCCCCCCCCAAGTAACCCGGTAGATCTTAGATATTTTGACTGTCACTTGTGGTTGCTTATTCAGATTGTTGTTGTTGTTGTTCAAATTGTATTTATCACATAATGTTCTACAGGTTGGCCTTGTTCCTTGCTTTAGGCTTTTGTTTTTGGAAGTGGATTAACTCTACATGTTCCTTGGACCCGAACCATGACTGCAACATTGGTACCGAAAAAACTTCTGGCAATATTTCACACTTTTTGGCATACTCAAGGAAGCTTGGCAATCGCAGGAGTTCTGAAGGTCTTCAAAGTTTTAAGCCCTCCAAGGGAACCAACCTGCTCACCCTCATCATCCTGGCTGGAGACATTGAAATGAATCCAGGTCCCAGGTTCCTGTGTCGGCTATGCAAAAAATACTGTAAAGATACCGACAAATTTGTCACATGCAATGACTGCGAAAAGCGCTTTCATGCGACATGTGCAAATCCCAGCGAAAAAGAACTTTCCAGTTTGGAAAATGAAAATGAACCTTGGTATTGTTCAGACTGCAAAGCAGACTGTGGTCTTTGCAGTGGGGCTGTCTTAAATAGTCACAAGGCTGTTCAATGTGACAAATGTGAAATGTGGGTCCACAATAAATGCTCCCTTGTCTCAGATAACCAGTATGAAAATATACAAAATTCAAATTGTTCATGGATTTGCCCAAAATGTGACTTCTTCAACTTTTCGGATTCATTCTTTTCTGATCAATTAAACTTGGAAGAACAAAATAGATTTGCTCCATTGTCAAACGATAGTAGCTGTGGTACTAAAACATGTGGTTCAGGTACAAACAAAAATAAATTTATCAGTGGGTTAAAATTCTCAAGCATAAATATCAATAGTATTAGAGGTAAAAAACTTGAGTTGTTGGCATTTCTTGATCTCCATCAACCTCAGATTGTTGCAATTCAAGAAACTAAAATTGACAACACTATTTCAACTTCAGAATTGTTCCCAGAAACTTGTCCTTACAATGTGTATAGAAAAGATAGAACTCTTGACGGCGGTGGTGTGATGTTACTTATACACAAAGATATTCCTCATATGCCGATCACTGAATTGGAAAACGGCTCCGAATCAGTTTGGGTAAAGGTATTTGCGAACAAAACTTCCCATTTTGTGGCAAGTTGGTATCGACCTCCAGATGGTAAGATAGAGGAACTTGAGTTATTCAAAGACCAACTTGAAAAGGTGAAAACTTTACATAAAGGAAACAAACCCCCCTCGGTCCATGTCATGGGTGATTTCAACTTCAGAGATATTGTTTGGCCAGATAGACTCAACAAATTAGGTTTTTCATTGAGCGTGTCTGAAGGTGCAAAGTTGGTAGAACTTATAAGTGACCACGAATTGGAACAGGTAGTGCACTTCCCCACAAGAGGACAAAACACATTGGATTTGATTATCACTTCACTTCCCGGACAATTTGTTGATATTCATTCCCCGGACAGGCTTAGTGATCATGACATTGTCTCTGGAACTTTGAAAATAGTTATTCCCCCCATCAAGAAACCTAAAAGAAAGGTGTATAAATATCAGAAAGGTGATTATGAATCTATGAAAGGTGATGCCCTTAAATTTGCAAAGGAGAAATATTTCAACGGTTACTCTGGCACACGGTCGGTTCAAGAAAACTTTAATTTGATCACATCTTTTATCCAGGAATCAGTGGATAAACATATCCCATCAAAGACTAGTCGCTCAGTTTCCTCAGTCCCATGGTTAACTCCTGAAATAAGAAGAAAGATTCGTAGAAAAAATGCAACTCACGCTAAAGCGAAGAAAACTGGGAATGCAAAATTTAGAACGAAATTTGAAACTTTGAGAAGAGAAATCAAAGCAGATATCAGAAAACAGCATGAGTTGTATGTAAATAACTTGGTTGGTGATGTTAAGGCTAATCCAAGAGATTTTTATCGGTACATAAATAGTCAGAAAAAAGATGTTCAAGGTATCCCCCCTTTGAAAAAGCGAAATGGAAGTGGTCTTGCTGAATCAGATTTTGAAAAGGCTGGTGAATTCAATGGTCAGTTTACGGATGTGTTCACCAAAACTGAACATAGCCAGGTCCCTCTTCTGAATAGAAAAGCCCCGTTTATGGAAGACATAGTGGTATCCAAAGAAGGTGTCACAAAACTTCTGAAAGGTTTGAACCCGTCGAAAGCTTTAGGTCCTGATGAGCTTCATCCCAGAGTCCTTAAGGAATTGGCATCTGAGCTAGGTCCTGTTTTTGCACATCTTTTTCAACAGTCAATAGACTCGGGTGAAATCCCCAAAGAATGGTCTTTAGCAAACATTTGTCCCCTGTTCAAAAAGGCTGACAGGTCTCTTGCTTGCAACTATCGTCCAGTTTCCTTGACCTGCGTACCCTGCAAACTTCTGGAACATATAGTGTGTTCTAATATCATGTCCCATTTGGATCATCATAAACTTTTGTCAGACAGGCAACATGCATTCAGGAAATCCCACAGTTGTGAAACCCAGTTAGCTACAGTGATTGATGACTGGGCAAAAATCTTAGACAATCAAGGTCAGGTTGACACATTTATCTTGGATTTCGAAAAAGCTTTTGACACTCCTCCGCATGAACTCCTTAAAAGCAAATTGTTCAGTTATGGAATTGGTGGGAAGACAATTAAATGGATTGATGCCTTCCTTTGCTATAGACAACAAAGAGTTGTGGTTAATGGCGTTAAATCAGACTGGGCTCCTGTTGTATCTGGTGTCCCACAGGGCACCGTTCTTGGCCCCTTGTTGTTTTCGTTGCATATAAATGATATCACCTCAGATATTGAATCGGAAATCAGACTCTTTGCTGATGATTGTGTTTGTTATCGTGAAATTAAGAATGTGGAGGATACAGTGAAACTTCAGAAGGATATTGATCGATTAGGTAGTTGGGCCAGGAAATGGGGTATGAGATTTCAACCTGTCAAGTGCAACATGATGCAGCTGACAAATAAACGTACTAGTAAAATTCAGGCTTCTTACAAGCTTGAGGGTACTGTGTTGGAAAATGTTGAGAGTATCAAATATCTTGGTGTAACAATAACTAAGGATTTAAAATGGAATACTCACATCAGCAATGTGTGTACCAAAGCCAATAGGACCCTTGGTTTTTTGAGACGAAATCTGTTTTCTTGCCCCCAAGATGTGAGAGAAGCTGCCTATAAAGGTCTGGTGAGACCTATTCTTGAATATGGTAGCTCAGTTTGGGACCCTCATTATGAAGGTTTGATAGATGATTTGGAGAAGGTGCAAAAGCGTGCGGCTAGGTTTGTAACTAGGAACTATACATATGAAAAAGGTAGTATGACTGGCATCCTTAAAAAACTAAAATGGGAATCCCTGCAGAAAAGAAGGAAGGATAATAGAATTATATTACTTTACAAAGGTCTAAAAGGGAGAGCAAAAATATCCACGGATGACCTTATCCCCAAAAATAGGCGTTGTAGGAATCAACACTCCTTGGCATTTCAGATACCTTCAGCAAGTACAAATGCCTATTTACACAGTTTCTTCCCCCAGACCATTAGAGATTGGAATGAACTCCCTGATTCTCTGATCTCCTCTGCTGAATTGTCAGATGATTGTGTGTCTAAATTTACTTCTCTTGTGAGAGCTCGGGACTAATCCCCTCCGGTCAAGCCCCATCCCCCCTGGTGTAGTATTGTCAGTTTGACGTTTCACCAGTAAACTATTCTGATTCTGATTCTGATTCTGATTGACCGCCATTGCGGCCATATTTTCCGCCATAATTAGAGTACCTGGCATGCGCAGACATTCATTTTATAATCAGGAATTGAAGGTATTTTGTAAGATTCTCTTTCGATATGTATTATGTTACCAAGATAAATATAAACATAAGTTTTGGAGAGAAAAAAAATAATTTTGATAAGGTTTTAGATAAGGTATCGTCTGATCTCATGAACACGGGATTAGCCGATTTTGGCTATATCCCATAATTCAAAGCGTCAAATGCGAGAGATCTAGATGAGGTCTCGTCAGATCTCGCGAGAATGAGACTAATGGGGTTGCACTTGATTTATCTTTACATAAAATTATACAAGATAAGAGCATACAATATTGACGAGTCGTTTCGGCCCTAGCAATAAGCATAAAACATTACCTGCCTCTTTGTATGGAATGAGCAAAATTGAAATACTTCATCAAATAACTTTTAGACATGATCATGTGCAAATGTTTAACATTTGTAACATTAAAATGTTTTTGTATTGCACTGTAAATTAATTATACTGTCTTTAAAGTCAAACTTTATAATGCACATGCTAAGTAGTTAAGTATACATGACTATATGCATGTAAAATGTGAAGATCAAATTAATTTTAAACAGTAAACTGTCTTGATTTGCTTCACTGCCGGTTGACTGTCACTGTAACAAGCTAAATGTCTGTATGGTACCATAGCTCTTAGTCTGTATTCTGTAGCTGTGGATCTCAGTAGAATGAATGTTCCTGAATTCTGTGAGCTACTGAGTAGAGTTAGAACTGATATTGTTTATGAAAATTATTTTGAACTTAAAGTTGAACAGAACTCATGCTCTGTAAGAGTGCACTGGAGACGATTGTGCTCCTTAACACTGTGTACGTTTGGTATGATGCAACTTAAAATGAACACACAATACTTAATCTGAATCAGAACTCGTGTTCTGAAAGAGTGCTTCTTAACACTCTGTTACTCTCGATAAATGCACCTAAGGCTGCATTCATATAGAAATATACGGTCTACGGTATTCACGGCCATATTCGCTATTCGCTATACATAAATACGGACATGGCGGCAAGAGTGCGGTGCATGAATCCTGTACGACGCTTAGATCGAGCGAAAAATGCACCTTTGTAGGGAAAGGTTGAAATTGGTCTCAAATTAAAGCTCATCATCTCTTTATTCAATTACCGGGTGTCGTCGCGTCCGGAAAGTGTAGCGTCATATTGTAAAATGGGGAGATAACTCTGTACAAAAATGTTATAAAATGCAATATTTTAAAGAGTGCATAATGCTAAATCGTCAATATCTCCACTGTTGAATATCCTAGATGACTAAACTTGGTCTCATTCTAAAGGTTAGACTTACTTTTTTATTAAATGGTTCGTTATGCAAATTATCTAATTTGCATATTCATGATTATTGATAAAATCATAAAAAATGACGATAAACTCGTTCAAAATCAAAAAGTAAATTAAATAAGACCAAAATCACCATTGTGGTGATTTTTTTTTTTGCACCGTTGATACAATTTGACAAGTTCTGTCATGTTATGGACCTGTAGGAAAATCGTGCTACTTGCATATTTGATGAATAGTAGACAAATATGAGATAAATCATGGAAAAAAACTGAGGGGCTATACCTACACAAACACATGTACCTGGGTTGTTGTTAGACATAGGTTTTTTTTTTTTCAAAGAAATGTTCTAATGAATGCTCAGCCAATGACCTTTTGCCAAAATAGTCAGGTATACAATCATGTGATTTTAGCTTCATGAATATTAATGAAAACATTAAAATGAAAAAAAAAAAAAGGAATAGACTTACAAAAACGATTTGCACCTCGACTAAAAATAACACCAAAGTGCCGACAATTATGTAAAATTAAAGTTTATTGTCCCTCCTTTCTGTTACTTCTTATTGTCATGTCCGGAATGTGTACGTCATATAGTAAATAGGGGAGATAATTTTATACAATACCACTTAAAATACAAGATTTTGTATTTATTTTGTGTTTTGAGTGTAAAATGCTTAATCAATAGTATCGCCTCTGTTAGTAGTCTACCATTAACCTGGTCTCCGTTTATAACTTAATCCAATGGTTAATTATGCAACTAATCTAATGCATATTCATGAAACATCAATAAAGATATCAATAATGAAAGAAAAGCATTTAAAAACCAAACATTTCAGACCAAACCATTATTGTGGCACACTGCTATTGCACCACTGATACGGTACTATTTGACACATTTGCAAATACCATGGACCTGTATAAGATTATCACATTTGCTTATCTATTAATATTTGTCAAAACTTCAAATAATCAGAGAAAGCAATGAGAAAGCTGTCCTTAAAGAGAATGGAGTGCTATATAGATAGATATAAGATCTACCCCGTAACTCTAGAACAATTCCTCATGTATACCAAATTGTTCAGAGGGACCACCTAAATACTTAAATATGTCCCTGTTAGCGAAACGTTGTTGGAATGACATAAACTTACATGGTTTTTAACCTATTATATGATTCTTAAGGACGATGTGTACCTACTACATTGCTCTTTCTCCCTTTACAGTTGACTAAATTACTAAAATTAGTGCCATATTAATACAGGCATTTGACACTTTTACCTGGTTCTACATAAACATAGAACACTGAAAGCAGTATCAAATACATACTATACTAATTTATAAACCTCACATGAGTTTCAATTTCATGAATATTAATGAAAAATTGAAACTGATGAGAAGAAAATGGAAAATTAAATGGGTATACCTACAAAATGACCTGTATCTCAGCAACCAAAATTTTTGATGTGCTGAAATTGGTGCCGAAATATTTTTAATCTAATATTATACACCCTACAAAATAAACTATGTGCCGTTTGACTTTCGTATCATGACTATGAATAGAATCTTGAAAAATCGGAGACATATTGCAGAAAAAAATTTAAGGCGGTTAATCTATAAAACCACCCCTATCTTAGCTAGTAATAGCCTTAGATAATTATACTTTGTATTTAAATGATAACTACGACAATGTGCTATACCCATTTAATATTATCAATGAATTATATGAATATTTTCATGAATTTTCATGATAACCTCAAAAATAGGTGAACATTCACGGAAAATTAAAGGGGTATACCAACATAATCCCTTGTATATCAGTTACAAATAGCCACAAATTATTCGAAAGTGCATCAAATAATTTCTACGACTATTAGTCATTGCCATATGGCCAGATTTACAACCAATTAGTTAAAAATGAATGTACAAATGGTTTTATTGGACCTCATCCTTATTTTTTTCTGTTATTTTTTCTGTTGTGTTTACATTTTTATGAAGTTTTACGTAGCGTTCACAAAAAGGTACAAGTAGGCAAAGATCAGGAAAAGGCGCAATCAGAAAAAAGATTCCCACTCCAAAAACCGAGGTGGGAAAAAAAAACTATCAATCAGGTACTTATACCATGAAACATATCGTAAGCCGAATGAGCAGCTATTTTCCCAATAGGTGGCCACTCAGTTACCTTAACTTAACTAAAAATATGAAAACATACATAAGGCGCCAACAGCACAAAAAAAACACCAAGTTTTAAACACCAAGACATAAAACAAAAAGAACCACCACAGCAGTATCGACTTGGAACGATCAGTAACACAAAGTTACTGGCGGGCTTAAACCGGTTTTACAGGTACCTAACCTCACCCTCAACTTCTGCATTGGTTCATAACATTTAGTTAGTTATTCGATCCTCGTGGTGAATCTCTAACTAGTCAATGAATCATCAAGAACAAACAAATAAATCATGATAAACAAAACTAAAATGGTTAGTATATACCAGACTGCAGGGAAATAGTTTATTGCCTTAGAAATCTTTTGGTACCATTTGCAACACTCTATGACTTTTGCAAGCTGTGATATAAGCGATTTTATTGGTATAGACCCTTTAATTTGGTGATTTTTCTTTCATATCTAATGTTATGATTACTATTCGTACAACAAAGAGTCGGATGATTTATATATTATCTTATTACTTGGATATAGTACACCGACCTAGCAATCATTTGGTACCATTTTCTACACTCTGTGGCGTTTTGTAGCTGAGGTATTCGTGATTTTGTTGGTATACCCCCATCATTTTTCTGTGATTTTTCTATTTAAGGTTTTTGCTAATATTCGAACATTAGGAAAAGAAAGTCCAATAGCTTAAATACATCTTATCACTTGATTAAAGCACATTGTCCTAGCAATTAATTGGTATCATTTTCGACACTCTAAGGCATTTGGTAGCTGTTTTAGCCTGTAAGATATAAGCAATTTTGTTGGCATATCCCTTCATTTTCTGTGATATTTCTCTTATATCTAAATTTCTTATAAATATACGAACAACAAATATTTCAGCTGAACAACATATTATATTACACGGTTATAGCACAATGTCCTAGCAATAATTTGGTACCATTTACAAAAATCTAAGGTTTTTACTAGCTGAGATATAAGCAATTTTGTTGGTATACCATTTCATTTTTCTGTGATTTTCTCAACAATCTGAAGTTTTATTAATAATTGAACAATACGTTAGCAATCCGATTTATATTTCTTATAATCTGGTAATAGGACAGTGTCCTACCAATCATTTTATTTCAATTTAGCTCTCTAGGTATAAAAATAGCCAAGATAGGTGTGGTAATATAGGTATACCCCCTTCATTTTTTGCAGTTTTCTCCAATTTCTTCAGATTTAATTAAAACAAAACTCAAATGATTTATCTACGTATTGTAGAAAAGAGTCAAATAATTTTGCTAAGGGAATCGTTTGATACCAATTTTAACACTTTAGGGGTTTGGTTGCTGAGGTGCAAATCATTTTGCAGATATTCCCGTTTATTTTATTCTATTTATTATTATTTTTTTTATTTTTCTTTATTTTTTTTCTCCAATTTGCAGTTTTCATCAATATTCATGAAAATGAAAATCAAAAAAGTATGAAATATCAGACTTGACGATGATCGACCATTGTCATAGCATTCACTTGATACCAATTTCAGTGTTCTATGCTCATAAACAGCCCTGGTACAAGTAACTTTTCCCCCTTATTGTACCGGTTTTTATGATAATTTATTAATTTCATGAATATGCAAATTCAATGATTTGCTTATGCATGTATTAAAATATGTATTCATGTAAAAAGTTCTATGTCCGTGAGTAACTAATTGACAAACTATAATATTGTAAAGCATGCTGTCGCTAGGGTATGAGTTTTTCTTTAAGAACACGCCCCTTCTTTACAATCACATTAGGGGTTGGTTGAGAAACTGTGAAATTTACATCATAGAAATGTGTTCAGCGTTGAAGACAACATATTTTTGGTATTCAGTTTCTGATGGTATTCTGACCAAACTGGTGGCCATGAAAATTTGTCTAAGGGGGTCTAAGATCCTATTTCCCTCCCTAAAGTCTTCAATGGCTAAAATTTTCATCGGGTTTCCTGATTTTTGTCATTGTCATTAATATTCATGAAAATACAAATAATATAATTTTCATATAGATACATGATATCAACAGTTTTGTCAAGTGGTATAACTGGTGCAATTACAATGTGTCACAATGGTAGTTTAGGTATGAAATTAGCTCACTTATTGTTTTTATGTGTGTGTTTTTTTTTTTTTTTCTATGGTTTTGTTGTTTTCATTAAAATTCATGAATATGCAAATTAGATCATTTGCATTGTTTATCATACAATATCAGGTATATGTCTCTGCTTTAAAATGAGACCAAAATTCGTGGTCTAGGATAAGAAACATCTGAGATATGGTCCATTTTCTTTGTGTACCCCCATTATTAATTCACAAAAATGTGCAAGTTTTTGAACGTGGATGCGCTACTTCTAAGGATGTAACTCCAGTAAAAGAAATAGTACAGAACCGTAGCAAACATTGCTGAAAAGCTTATGAAATTGTCTCCAAGACCAAAGAAAATTCGTTTCAAAAGTATACATATGAATCGCGCAAATTAACTTGAAAATATTCATTTTCAACGATTTCATGGGCATATTACGTAACATTACGTAATATCATCACCTTGACATTCAAGGATTCTGAACAGCAACCAATCGCCACGAAATACATGTCTGTGTTATATAACTAGAAATTTTAAGTTGTCCCGTGTATAATTCTATGATTTCTTTAAACGAAAACACCTAACTGTCGGAACTTGCTGTGTTATGGTAGGGAGTTATCTCCCCTTTTCCTAATATGACGCTACACTTTTAGAAAGCGACGACAACCGGGAATCAGTAGAAGAGGTAATAAGCTTTCATTTGAGACCAAGTTTGTCCTTTCCCCTCATGGATGCATTTTATCGTCAAGATTCAGTTTCATGCACCGTACTATAACACAGACAGCACATGCTTTCAGTGCGTTCCTTTCGTGAGTATGAAAAATATGGATTGTCCGTTGCTGGCCCAAGGCTATATACAAGGACATGTATGAAAGTATTTGAGTATATACCAAATCTTAGGTGAACGTTTACAAGACCATTGGTCATCTGGTTTATAAAACCCTTCAAACATACACTCTAACACACTGTCCAGGTCTATTTAAACAGTTTGTTTATAATGCAATGATAACCTTGCAGTGTTAGGGACATAAAACCCAATCATTTTATATCTACACTTCTGGTATAACTCCTTACAAATTTGTCAACACAGGCGAGACTTTCCTTTTAAAAGGAAACTTTATCTCATTTTGTAAACAAGCAAACATGCAGGGGCATCACAACCAATGATCAGTTCATCGTCAGAACTCCGATAAGCTATGCACCATGGGCGATCCAGTCCATCACTAGATGTAAGCAGAGTACCGCCACGTTTGCAATCGACTGAGATAGCCTGTACAGTGTTGGAAGCACAGCAACAGACAAGTAGGTTGTCTTCTGAATCACAGAAAATGCCTGTCGTGCCTTTCAAGTTATCATTCTTATACGTGTAAACGGTCCTACCATCGACAGTCATACAGGTAACAATGTCTGTGTTATAGTCTGTGAAAAATATTTTTCCCCAGATGGCGACAGAGTGATGTGCTTCGGCCAAGTTCCAGTCTGCTGGTACCCGGCGTTTCTCAGTGCCGTCATGACCCAAAACTCTGATTTCACCTTGCCCGTCTGACGTCTCGCATGTTACGTACAATGTCATCCCCCGAAAGACAGACTCCCCAGCATTCAGAGTCCAGTTGGATAGTATGTCCAAGCTGTAGATGTGGCAGTATTTGTACGTATTGTATTTTCTTCTGACCTGGAACTGTAACTGTAACTGTTGGAATCAGCGACGGAAATGCTCCAGATGTCGGGTATTGCAAAGCTTCCTTTACAGACCCAGAAGTTGTCAAATAATTTCAACCTGTCATTGTAGTAATCACATATAGCGACGATACCATTTGGCATCACTGCACAGCCGGTAATCCATGGCGTGAAAACATCCCCATCCAATTTAACATATACTTTTCCACGAGATTGTGCGTGTTTCCCAAGCAGCACAACCTTTTCATCCTGTTTGTCCTTCCTCTTATTCTTGCTGATGGCATCAAACGACATCTGTAAATAGATAAACAAGCTTTCTATTCTTTTTAAATGACGGTATACACTCGGTAGCGAAGCAGATATCGAAAGCTATAGCAACAATGTTATCATTCGGAACACCTGGAAATTTCGCGGGCAATTTAACAGATGATGCCGTGACACCATCCAAGTTGTTGTTGCTTAGAAGAGCCAGATTTTTAGTTTGTGCCCATTTGCTGTGTAGTCTCCAGTAGTTTGAAAACGTCAAGTTCAAAGTACTTGATTATACATTTTTTGGGTAATTTTTTCCAAATTTTATTGACAAATCCCTTATCTTTTCATCAGAATGTATTTTATCATAAAGCATATCAAGACGTTTGAGAAGTAGAAACAGTCTTAAAACTTTCCGGACACCTCTCGTATAAGCCAAGAACTTTAATTTACTGTATCAAATATTTATTTTAGCTCGTTTAGTTGAAAAGTTCGAAACTTGCACAGGTGCTGCGCACGCGTGAAATTTGTGATGTATTCAACGTATGTCTATTAGATAACAAAACATGTAACAAAACGTATATTTGTAGAAGGATATGTAAGTGTTTAATCCGATTTGACCTTTCCCACGCCAACATAGGTAGAGCCCAGCCATCAGAAAAATGGTAATAGGTGGTCGGAAAGTAGCAGAAATTTCATTCATACCCTCTTATAGAGGAACCCACTGGAAGCTTGAAAACCAATGTTTGGTCAATTTTAAGTCTTGCAAAAGTGTTCAAATTATGGGATGCATACTGCTACACATGACATTCTATAATGCGATTCTCGAAAATGAGGGTGTACATACAAAATTGGTCATATCTCCCTGTTACTTACCCTACATCACTGAACCTTGTCTCATTTTAAAGCTTAGACATCGCCCATATATCCTGTGATAAGTAATGCAAGTCATCTAATTTGCATATTCATGAATTTTAATGAAAAGATTAAAATGACAGAAAAAACATTAACATTCCATAAATAAACTAATTTTAGGCCCAAACTATTACTATGACACTTTGTTATTGAGCCAGTACTATCATATGACAAATGTAATGATGTCAAGGGCCTAAATGAAAATTATCTCATTTGCATATTCATGCATTTTAATGAAAATGCCAAAAATCGAGGAAAAAACAGGGGAAAACTATAGTCATCGCAAGGGTTTGGATGCGTTATAAGAGGTTTAATTGCGCAAATGACCCCAAAACGCCAAACATCTTTAAACGTTTTGGTGTGTAATGAGGAAAGATTGTTTCCAGAATGTATATATTTTGAATTTGGAAGGAAAATATCTTGAATAGCGCAATATTTCCGTGTTTATTTATAGTTAAATATTTTGATTTTCGGCAAGCGCGGGCGGCTTTGATCTCTCGTTATTTAATATACACACAATTTCAGGCACTTCAGTCTCAAATTACATTGAAATTTTATGATAATTTTACGCTGTAGTAAATACTTCTGTTGTCGTTTTGTAGTATCTGTTTTTGGAGGAGACATATTTTTAAATAACATATCGCACATGCTTGGATATATTTATCCGGATATTTAAAACTCCAACAACTTCAACGGCGCGGTTATTGTACATTTCTATCTATTATTCTATTAAATTATCATAATTACAAAATAAAATCGAGAAATATAAGCTGTTGTTAGATGAAAACAGATCTTGAAAAGTGAAAACTGAAAATAATAAGTGAATAGATTGGGGGAAAAAAGGTATCCAATTACATGTAACTCTTTCTCAGAAGCTCATTCAGTAAACAAACTTTGCCAAAATGATTTTTCATACAGATGGCGGATAATTCTTTTTCAGTGGTTTTAATATCAAGTTATTTTAATTTTTAGTTAATTCAGCTTTGATTTTAATGTATATTAACAATTTAAGACACATTTTCCCGCATAAATATGTGTATTAAATCTATGTATTTATTGACTCTGTACCCGTGCTATCGATGACGTCATCGCCATCTTTGCCGATAAGCGGAATAAAGATGAATTCCACAAACACACATTTTCTATCTCTCCTATTATCCGAATTACAGACAACCGTTCCCTGTCAGCATTAAAAGCGGAAAATTTTTGTTGACGACATATTTTTGTTTTTGTATGGCTATGAACAATGATGAATGTCGCAAACCACCTGTGATCCAAGCTGTGGACAAAAGTTCCCAAAAGTTGATTTTTTGTGGCCGATATTTTAGCTCACCTATGCCTTGTATGCCAAAGGCTCACAAGATGAGCTTATAGGGTCAGGGTACTCGAGCCGGCGTCTTTGCATCTGTTTGTGCGTTCATCTGTTTGCACTTTTAAATATGACTATCTCTAAGACCATGCCAACTGCGATCAAATTTTATCTGAAGCATCATTGAGGTGGGGGAATGATTGCATCAGATTGCAAAAAAGTTTTCTAAACCACAAGGCCCATAGCTTTCATATTTAGTGTATAGTACTCCTCTTTAAAAATACTGTCAATTGTGCCCATAGGGTCCATACATACATGGCTAAAGGGTATCATCATCTGATCTTGAAGCTTACACTGATGAGCAAATCACTAACGTGAGCTACGGGACAATTTGGTCTAGTCTGGCTAAGAGCGCTATAAGAAAGTGGCTGAAACATTGATGAATGTCATAACAAACAGACGTTTTATATCCCAACTATTACCCATGTCTATGGACACTTTTACTGCTGGCAGGGAACTTATGTCCTTAAGTTAGGTAATGGTCTTGTTTGCGGCATAAGTAATCGTCTCCTATAGCGCTCACAGCCAGACGAAACTTAAAATTCGGCAACATTTTCCATAACGTTGGTAATATGGTGTAGAAAGTTCTGTTGTAGCATTCATCATCATTTTCTACATAGCGATCACAGCCAGAGGAAAAAGAAAATAATAATAACAATAATAATAAAAGCGCTGCAGGCATGCATGATACCCCGCCACGCAAATTTAATTTAGTACAAATGCATAGAATATCTTTGTAAATAAATTCTCAAGAAAAAGAGCAGAACAAAATTTTTGTCATAAATGAAGGATCAAAAAAAACTCTGTACATATTTAATAAAATTTACCCATCTTCAATCCCAAACCACTACTTCCTGATATGAACTTTTATACAAAGTTTGAAGAAAATTGGTTTATATATAATACAAATCAGAGGCAAGAAATGAAATTTTAACATAAATCAAGGACCATAACTCTGTTCTTATTGACAGAACTTACCCATCTTCAATCCCAGATCACTCCTTCCTGATATAAACTCCTATATAAAGTTTGAAGAAAATCGGTCTATAAATGTTCAAGATAGAGCCCAGAAACAAAATTTTAACGTAAATCAAGGGCCATTACTCTCTACTTATTTGACAAAATCCATCCATTTTCAATCCCAAACCACTACCGTACTTCTTAATATCTTGTACTTCCTGTACAAAGTTTGAAGAAAATCGGTCCATAAATACTCAAGATAGAGCCCGGAAACAAAATTTTAATGTAAATCAAGGACCATAAACCTGTACTTATTTGACAAAATTTACCCATCTTCAATCCCAGACCACTCCATCCTGATATCAACTCCAATACAAAGTTTGAAGAAAATTGGTCAATAAATGCTCAAGATAGAGCCCAGAAACAAAATTTTAATATAAATCAAGGGCCATAACTCTGCACTTATTTGACAAAATGGAACCATCTTCAATCCCAGACCACTCCATCCATCTTCAATCCCAGACCACGGACGGACGGACGGACAGACGGACGGACGGACGGACAGACACTCGAACGCAAATTTTTTGGAGGGTATAACATAATACCCCGCACTTTTTAAGTGGCGGGGTATAATAATAATAATTAGAAGAAGAAGAAGAAGAAGAAGAAGAAGAAGAAAAAGAAGAAGAAGAAAAGTGGTGACAAACATTCCACTTACATGGACTTTATTGTTAAACTCTTGTCGTAGGTGACGTCGAAAAGATGATTTTGGCATAAATAGTCATTTTCTTATGGGCTATTACTAGATTAAAGCAAAAGCAATCTGTGACAAAAATGTTCGCTGCAAGCAAAATTGCTGCTAACTTGACTGTTTTTCGCTGAAGCAGACTAGCTGCCAACTTGACCAATTTCGCTGCAGCAAAACTGCCGCTTACTTGACTGTATTTTCCTGCAGGAAATTTAATGCTAATGCTGCAAGCAAAATTGCTGTTAACTTGACTGCTTCTGCTATAGCAAAATTGCTGCTACATGTAACGTGACCAATTTCGCTGCAGTAAATTTGCTGCTAACTTGACCGAGCTGTTAGACCTTGTTGGAAAAATAAGTAAAAATCAGCGAGTTCTCCGAATCGCTTTGTTTTTTCTAATGGTACTTTATTGACCTCCTACTGAGGTCATGTACCAAGCAGTAAAGCAAAGAGAAACTGTTGTTGACAAAAATAGAGGCATTGGCTTAACCTGATACAAGTAAGTGATTTGAGTGTAGCTGTATGGTTATATTTTAGACAAAAAATGTTTATGTTTTTGTGTGTCAACCATCCACTTCACCTATTTTAATATCATTCAGGTGAAACAAAAGTGTAGCATAAAGACAACAAGCATAGTCACCTTTACCTCAATTATACATTGTCAGCTCAGGGACCCTTATTCAACAATGAAATCATCCAAGGCTGGGCTTAGCTAAGCCCTACCCTGCAGATTGAAAAAAAAAAAACAACAACAGAGTATACCTGCCCTCAACCTGCCCTCAAGTCAGAACAGTACCGGTCACTTAAATCATGGTAGGTTTTGGAGGCTCGATGACATGTTATTCAACTATAAAACTACTAAATGAACTAAATGAACAAACAATAAAACACAATTTTAAAGGGGGGATAATCCAGAGATCACTGCTATGTTACGGTGTGGCTGTATTTCACATACACTTAATAAAAGTTCATATGAACATATTGCACCTAGTCTTTTTGCATGTATGAAAGCACTTCGAATTATTGTTTATATTTTCATAGAAATATATCCAGAAACTGTTCATAACGGTAAGTAAGGATATCAAATGTGTCACAATGTCCGTCATCCCAGAATATGAAACGCCACGAAAATTAAATTACACTTAGGCAGACGTTTTCGAGTGCTCATATTATACAATATGTTAAACATATTGGGTACACGTTGGTGAACTCTGGAAAATCATTTGGCAATCTATGCCACTTTAAAACAACTAAAAGTAAAATAAAATCACAGCTACCTGCTGTTGGATAATTTAAATGAAAGCAAAAGTTACATGCTGTACTTACTTATAGCAAATTTCATATCAGCGAGAACATTTCCGGTTTTCCGCTCGCTCAAGTTTGCAATCATGAAGTGTAAACTACTTCAGCAGGACGCGTAGTGTACAAAATCAATACACCTATAGTCAGAAGGTGGTTTATTTTTAAACCGATACATGTATTTCCAAACTGTTTATTTTTAGACTGCACTCGTTCAGCCTCTCAGTGATCTATAATGTAAATCTACTGTCCCTGCTGGTATATTATATGATTATATCTCTGATATAAATGTTTCACCATCGATCTTGAAATCAAATTTGACAACACCCAATGTTGGGAAACGGTATGAATAAGTCAGAAGTTCTGAATTGTCACATTACCTTGGTGTAAATAAGATTAATTTTAAAATCTACCTGGTCACAGTCAACTTGGAATTGTCCGATAAAATCATGACCAGGCGCCCCCATGTTCCTGGACAAACCCAGGGAGAAGATTCGCGCTGCGAGGTCGCTTAGAATGGGGTCACAATCGTCTGACAAAATGTCTATAAGATTTGGCGGTAATCATGGCAAATCAATTGTGTCAGTTTATAGCTGTAACCCTTGCATTGTTTATTGTCGCCTCCCCGTTGACATGTATTGTCCCGTTTTCAAGTTATTTAATTTAAGGGAACCCGAAACCGAATGTGGCCTTTGACACGTCATGTTATTTAAGAATATGCACTGGTACTGCCAGTGGTATTTAGTTCACAAAGGCGATTTGTTTAACTGAGCACACATGAATGGTTTACTGTAAATCATTTCAGTCAACTGAATTCATGTAGATCACAACCAGAACGCTCCCTCCTTTTGAAATAAGTAATTAGAAGTCGTTTAACTTATATGAAGACTTTTAAATATGAAGACATGCTAGCTCATCTCCTGTAAAACGACACCGTATTGTGAATGGCACACCCACAATCACATTTCACTAAGGCCTGAAAGCCATTGTCACCAATCTAAACTATTATGCTTTTCAATGGGATTATAATGAATCTTGACCCCACAATTTGCTTTCTAAATTATAATTTTCTATATGATCTTTTCTTTGTCAGTGTAATGGAGTGGACATTCTGATGTATTAAACTTGTCAATTCGTCCCTATTATGTAGAATTTCAAGATGTCTAATAAATAGTTGTATCTGTTCAAGTTGAAAATGACAGGGACAATTAATGTATAAGATTAGACCAACGTAAGTTGAAGATAGTAATAAATTGGTTTTGTCAGGCTGGTAATACCTTAACATCCCAATCAAACATTTTTCAGTCATGGGTCACATATTCCTGGGCATTAACCTGTAGGCTACCCTCGGGAGTCAATGTATCTTGTTCAAGCACACAACGCAAGCGGCTTGATTGAGGATCGGATCCCAGGATTTCTCGATACTGAGTCCGCTGCCCTACCATCGGATAACCCATCGACACTTTTCAATACACAATGACCCTCAGTATGAACGTCTGGCAATCATAAACACAGCCCTCTTACGGCTGTGTTCAAATCTTGCATTGTTTAGAGGCTATGTCTTCGTTTAACACAATCAACAATAACAGCTAAGGTCGTATAAGAAGCCCGGGATGAAAAAGAAGAAAAACGTAGGCTATTATCAGGAAATGGCACAATCGGAAAAAAGTCTCACTAAGTCCAAAAACCGACTAAATTGACAAACAGGAAGGCCTAATATGTGAACATATCAAAGCTGAGTGAGCAGCTGTTTCTCAATAGGCAGCCACTCAGTTACCGAACTTAACCAAATATATGAAACAGGCCTAAGTTGCATAACGCGAGCGCTTTTCTGCATTTTGTTCTTTCTATGCGAAATTGGCGGTGTCTGTCGACGATACCATGTAAACGTGAACAAAACACTGTATTGCTCCCATAGTAGAAGCTCAGACTATTTTTTTTCTTGACTAAACATGCTTTCTGTTACATTTATATTAAAATTTTCTTCTGTGACGGGATTCAGCAGTCAAAAGTTTATGCGGTCGAAATATTTGATGACACCATTTTGCTCTGCCTCGTTACTTAGCAACTACAGGCTGTTTTTCAGAGAGGCAGCTCCTGGGAACGTTACGTAGCGCTCGCGAACACGTTTTTTGTACATACTGTTGCAAAGCAAATACATGTACTTACCAGTCTAGACACATCGTTGCATTCTCATTATTTTTCTACAAGGCAAGAAAGTGAATCCCTTCTGACTTTCACGCACACACAAAAACAATAATGCACGAAACCCAAAGAGAAGCCCCGCACTATCGTGCGCATTACTTTTATGTCAAACCCTACCCCGCAGTTACAAAAAGCCATTCCTTAAAATGCTATATCAGATAGGAACAAAATATTATTAGAAGCATTCCCTTTTATAATCCAATTGTGTAAACGTGCCTTGGCAAAGGTCCCATTGGTTCCGTGTTCCTTTAACTAAAACGTTAAAACGGGATTCAGTCGGTCACGAGGAGTCGACAATAAACAATGCGCGCACTGTATTGTCGCCCCCGCGTGACATGCCTTCTCCCATTTACCTGTTTAGTTACTGGATCACGGAACCAAAAGTGACCTTTGACTGAACATGTTAACAAAATGGGATTAAAGTATAGATGACAGTTCGTGGAATAACATGGTAAACTGCCTTATGTCTGGAACCTGAAAATGAAGAATCTAAAATTGGTCCGACATTCTTACACGTGCAGATGTATCTACTACACTGCATTGATCTCTCTCTCTCTCTCTCTCTCTCTCTCTCTCTCTCTCTCTCTCTCTCTCTCTCTCTCTCTCTCTCTAAATGACCAGGAAAATACAAACGTTTGCATACAATTATCATGCTTATATAGGTTTAATGTTATATCATGCACATTATAGTACCGTACGTCCAAGGAGAGGATGCATACAGGCTCTGCCTATATCCAATCCTTTGACGTCTATATATATGCTTATACTTCTTTCACCGTATTTGATTATTTGTATTGAATGTATGTATGTATATAGATATGTCATGAAATTTCTAATAAATAAACACGTGCAGATCGGATTCTAGCCTGGTTCCCGTCGTCAAACCGGAAACCGTTCTTGACGCCTGGCACACACGAATAATGGAAGCTTCCTGTGGACGAAAAAACATGGCAACCTTCCCATTGATTTTGTATGGAGACGGTAAGAAAATCGAAATTGTGAACAAACTGTGATGCGGCATTCGACGGCATTTGGAATTTTGAAAAGATTAGCATATGAGAAACACGAAAATGAGGATGGAAATGAATGCCGGAAATTGATATGTTCGCAATCATCCCTGAAAAATCGGTAATCGACAGGACAAGTTAAAGCTTTTCTAAAAAGCTTGCAATCTTTCAGGGTTAGGTATGAACGCCTATGCTGAAACGAGCGTTGATATCCGAGCTAGATTTTTTTATAAAAATCACTAGAAATGCTTTTTGTGTAGAATTTGTAGGTAAAAGCTTTTTTTTTATTTATAAGTGCATAATTAATCAGTTTACAGCACAGGCACTTGTAGCATAAAAATATACCCCACCCTTTCTATATATGACATATATGACCATATATGGTCTTTAATTTTCACATTCCAGAAAACCCAAGAACTGTAAGAAAAACAGGGCCAAAAAATTGATGCCTGAACGGAGAGAAGCTATTTTGACGAAAAATCAATGCAGTATGCTGATTTCTATTGCTACATGTAAGTTCATTATGACATGACATTTCACAGAAATACATTACGAAAACTGGACCACGAAAACTTGCCCATGCAATATACAGAGATTTTTTTCAGCTGTAAAAATTGAAAATTTCATCGGAAAAAATTTGATATTTTTCTTATTTTTGCTCAAAACATAGATTGTGGGTACACGTTAGAACCGCCTCGCCGAGGCGGTTCTAATGAGTACATGTACCCATAATCTATGTTTTAGAGCAAAAATAAGAAAAATAGGTACATCCCTGCATACCCCAGTTTTGCTATATAAAAGTGGGGTTCAAGGGGGTATACATTGCACGGACATGTTTTCCTGATGTGTAGAATTCACCCTGAATTTGAATTGAAACTGATTTGCTGTCTGGTTATTGGGAAATGTGTGACTTGTTTAATTTTTTAATTAAATTATTTGAATTGCTTCAGCTGATAAGATATTTGTAGGCGCACCCACAGGTATGGCAGAGGCATATTATTCTGCATAAGCTAAAACAGGCTGGGGCCCATCATCTACTCTTCACTGAAAAAAATGGGATCAGGCTCAAATTCAACCATTTGTGTTGCCTAATCTGTAAGTCCCTGTCAACAGTTTTTCTGTCATGTTGACAAAAAGTGGCAAGTTAATGTAGGACATGTAGTTGACTAGTTCTTTGAGGAGCTTTTAAAATGTCTAACTCTAGGACACTACAGGGCCCTTGTGCTGTTCTAGGCCTGGACCTCTTGCTCTGGAGTCTGACGCTGTACAACTAAGCAGCTGCGCTGCCCTCTTTTTATGTGACAGTTATTGTGTGCATTTAAAATTATTTCATAGTCATGTCTGTGCAAAATTATTTAAGGCCATAGAAAATGATTTGTTAGACTCTCATTCCCACCTGCCGCTGTTCAAAATCCTCCCAACTTTTTTTTTATTTTGGTCAGAAAAGAAAAAAAATGATAAAAAGGTCAAGATAATGTAAATTTATGAACCGTCTCTTGGGAAAACCAACAATGTGGTTTCGGAACAGGTCCGACACAAACTGACCTGTACAGTCACAGAAAAGAAGTGGAAGCTTGAAATTTCTGATTTAAGAAGAAGAGGAAATGTACTATCCTTATATAAGGCGTAAAAAAGTTTTCTGCAAAGCTGATCTGCGTCTTTGGTTTCCCTTAAGCAGATTGATGTTTTTCTCATGTGACGGCACATTATATTTCAGATACTTAATTGCCTTTGTGTCTTTCATTACCAAAACATGCCCGTGCAATAAACAGAGATTTTTTTGAGCTTTAAAAATTGAAAATTTTCAGCTGAAAAATTTTGATATTTACTTATTTTTGCTTGAAACATAGATTGTGGGTACATGTAAGAACTGCCCCAAAAATGGAAATTTCCATTAACACAATCTGTGTTTTGAGCAAAAATAAGAAATATAGGTATACCCCTGCAAATCCCAGTTTTTCTATATAAAGGGGGTTAAGGAGGTATACATTTCATGGACATGTTTTCATGATGCACCCCGGAACTTTAAAAAATTTGGTTGAGAATCAAACTTTCTCTGGTCTAACCGGTGGTTGATTTAATACAGCAATAACACCATCATGTTGCAGTCGTTACCCCCCCCCCCCCCCCCCACTCTTGTTCAAACACACAGTAAAAAATTGATTACAATAGTGATAATACTAAAATTAATAACATTGAATAAAATATAAAATAGTAAATGATAATCATTCAACATAAATCACAAGTAGTAATCTCATGTATCTTGGTTTTAAATTTCAGGGAAGAAGGTGGACTTTTCAGATCAACCAGTATTTGTACCAAGTATTTTCCCTAGAAACAAGAAAACACCCTGTATGACCCATAGTGTCAGGAAAGCAGGTGAGACAGCATGTATAATTGTTTTGAAAACTGTACCATCACTTGCACAAATTTCAGTCTAAATTGTTGGATCTCATGACCACAAAAAGCATGACCATACTTTTATAGGCTCCAGACAAGACTTTGTTAACCAACAGTTCTCTGATTGAATAAACTTGTAAAACATGTAATTTGCTTGTGTGAATTGATGCTGAACGTCCCAGTCAACAGCAGAGGTCATGTCAAGATGTTGCATCCATTTTATGAGACTTCTATCCGAAATTAGGATGTAACGACATCCGAAAAGTGCTTTACATACAAACACCCTTGGAAGTAAGCCATTAAGTCTTATATGTATGGATGACTTGAACCACTTTTCTTGGGCAGGCTCAGACCCGAGTGTTTCACCAGAATCTGATAATTAGTCAGTAGCCTAATAAGCTTTCAATAGATGCAAAAGCAGCCTATCTATTTCTTTAGTACCCAATGGGCGGGGGCTTTATGCATAAATGAGCCGCGCCTTGAGGAAATCAGTCTTCAGGGTTTTCAACCAAGTTCGGCCTTAACCGTTCTGTAAAGTCACAGAAATAGGCAAGAGGCTTGAAATTACATATGTAAGAAGAAAAGAAATTGTACTATCCATGTAGTGAAAAAAGGTGCTGATCATCTGTGCAGTTACTGCACAGCTGACCTGTGCCTTTGTTTTCGGATAGGCAAAATCCGGCTTTCTTATGATGTGGCCCAAATATTAATTTTTTATATACAATAAGCTATTGAATCATTCTTCAATGTTCCTTCAAGTATCTGGTTATGGTATTTTACTTATATTTTCAAATTTTCTACGTTTAATTTAAAAGAAATAATTTCCTAGCAGAATTGTAGTCTCAAAATGTGCAACAAATATTGTAAAAATGGCTGAATTTTCAGATTAATAAGTATTTGAGCCAAAACAAAAGTACTGGTCAGTTCAGCTGTAACTCACTCTATAAACCTGTGATGCAGCCAAATTTCTTACTTGCATTATATTGATGCAACACATATGACAAAATGGTGTGCGATGATAAGAAGCTGTATTAATTGGGCAGCAACTGACACCAAAGAGTTACATGACATGTACTTGTTTTACTGTCAGTTGTTGCTTAATCAATCAAGTCTCATATCACCAGATTCATTTTAGTCACATGTTATGCAGTGTTGCATCATTATGTCTTAAATATACTATTTCAGGATATGACACACTATCACCTATGAAGCAGTCATGCTCCCAGAAGAGGAAGCGAAATGACAGTGTCGGTGAAAACATGCAAGCTGGTCGCCCCAAAAGAAGACTTACTTTTTTGTTAAGCTCAACAGTGCCCAATCATGATTACAGTACAGGTGTCGCGAGACCTTAAGCGATTGTGCATCGCGAAAATTTTTTTAATCGCTTCTAAAAACGTTTGGCGGGTGACTCACTTGTGACTTGCCAGTTTTTACTAATAAATTTGCGAGTTGCTCAACCCTTCGCGCAAAGTTCTTTTTGTTTGTCACGCATGGATGTACATGTAGCATACATTTATCGTGCTAGATCGACCTGATCTGCATCTGCAGTCAGTTGCTACATAAACATGTATACATGTAAATATTATCTGAGTCCCAAAGCTTTTTAACAGATTGAGCATGTGCATTATTGCGTATCGGTGTTTGATACGAAAGAAGTTAAGGACATGTACATACCTATGGTATCTCTACGGGTCATGTTTAAGCACTTTCGCGTAATGTAAACCTTGCTATATGTACATAATCCGGGATATGTTGCATTCGTGATTTGAATTGTGCATGCATGAATGATGGTATAAAAGAGTGATACATATACGTGGATCAGAATGCACAAAAATGCAGTTTATAGTGGCTTAAATGATACTGCAAGCTCATGGAGTAAGCTGTACTGTCATCAATACCTGACATTTAGAAAACAACCTCATGCAACATCGAGAAATTAAACATAAAGGCAACATGTTGTTGCACGTGTTTACTAAAGATACTGATTGAATACATGTGCGTACATGTAGCTGACATTGTACAATACGAGCAACTACATGGCGCACTTCCAGTGTTACAGAATAGATTTGTACATGGGATGCCACTATGTATATTTACATATCTGTTGTAAAAATTGAATAAATGAATTTAGGCGTTGTCTGTTACAGGCAAATTCATCATGTCCATACACTGAAAACGTCAATTTCAAATGCCTACAAACGTTAACACCCTGAGTGACATGCAAGTTGTAAAATATGATGTTGATGACTACAAATTTTGATGCAGTTAGACGTCATGCTACATTTGCATGTGCATTGAAATACCGGTTTCTTTTAAACTTTATGTAGTCTACCACTGATACATTTTGTTTATTTGGGGAAATAAGATAAAAAGGGTATTTTTATAGGAATCATCCATCCATCCACCCGTCTGTCTGTCCGTTCATATCTAGATAGATAGAATCTATCTAATCTAATCTAATCAAATCTTTTCTAATCTAATCTAATCTAATAGGGTGTTATGTAGTCAAATTATCAATCAACATAATTAATCTTAATTGCACACATTTATTGTCTGATTATGAATGATGCAAATGGAACAATTTAAGATCAAAGCAATGATTTGGATAACTTTTTTAAACTTAAACGAATGTTTAACACGGCTCTTCTTTTCAGGTCAGGGCAATAATGGATTAGTAATTATGGTAATCAGTCTAACATAAACAAAGTAAACAATGTTTCTAAACCAAAGCAAAATTTATACATGTAAATAAATAGACTGAACTTATATATCGATCTCAAATTGCATCTGGCGAGTCATCTCGCAATCTCATTTACGTCGCGCATGTTAGAAAAATAGTTATACGCGTTTGTGAGTGCCTCGCGAATCACTCGCGAGGGCATTGGGAGTAAAGATAGCCCCTTACATGCAACATCGTGCAACTGCGCAATCGCTCAAAGCATCGCGACGACTGTACTGTACCTCAAACCTGTAATCTTAAATACTGGAGAGGAGGTTCCACAACTAACATTAGTCACTGTGCAGCTGGTACTCTGATGAAGATTCCAGCTCGTAAATTCTCTTTTGAAGAAGAACTGTTTCTTTATTGGAAACTTAAATGAGAATCTGGCTCAGTCCTTTGACATTAGTTTTAGTCACATATCCAGTGTTTTCAATAAATTTTCTGTATGTCTTGAGTTACTGTTTGAAATGCAAAGCTCAGACAGTGATATAGCGGAGGGCTATGACTAATTCTCAAACTTGAAAGTTGTGCTTGACAATATAGATTAGATGCCAAGAAAAAGACTTCTCCAATTACAAACATCATGACAGGGTGAAGATTCTTGTGGGACTGTCTCCAAACCAAGCTGTGAATTATGTGTTAAGCGCCTGGGAATGAAGAGCATCTGATTAACACATTACAAATTAATGTACATGTATATTTTGTTCCACTTCCCTAATGGTGCTCCTCGACATGAAGATGTCTTTGTTTCTTTGATTTGTGGTTAAACTGTTAACATCCCAGTTGACAATTTTTGACTTGAGTCTATGAGCTATTGTAGTCGCCTCGGTCATGCTTGTTCCCATTCCTGTGCATGTAACACTTGTGGTATAGTTTTCTAGAAGTCCATATCTTGACAACGACAACCACTCATCAAAAAGCATTCATACTTGGACCATAGATACCGTGTACGATTAGCTTTCATTCCATGGCATCAGGTCCCTGGGTCCAGGCCAATGGTGGGGCTAGAGGTTAAATTTAGAATACCATTAATAATGGCTTTTTAGCTCACCTGAGCCGAAGGCTCACAAGGTGAGCTTCTAGTATAGTAGTCGAGCCGGCGTGTGTCCGTCCGTCCGTTCACATTTTCAAACTTGAATATCTCTAAGACAACAAGGCCAATTGTAATCAAATTTAATCTAAAGCATCATTGAGGAGGGGGAAAGGTTGTGTTAGGTTTTGGGTCAGGTCGGATCAGAACTCTGGCTCCCATAGACTTACAATGGGAAAAACATAAAAAAAAATCTTCTTCTCTGAAACCACAAGGCCTAGAGCTTTCATATTTTGTATGTAGCAAATATATATATATAGGTCACTGTGACCTAGTATCATGGATCAGTGATTTTACCTTATATCTTTACACTCAGTATATTTTCTTACTTCTCTCAGATTATGGGTGAGTATGACCAGACCTTTGAACAATGTAATTATAGGTCATTGTGACCTAATTTCATGGTTGTGATTTTGCCTTATATGTGATTTTGCCTTATGCCTCAATTGGTATATGAACATATTTCTTTCACAGTATGTTTGCGTATGACAAATTTACAAGGCCTTTGACCTGTTGAAAGTAGTTGTAGGTCACTATGACCTTATTTCATGGTTCAGTGATTTTGCATTTTATCTTGGCACTCAATTGATATATGAACATATTTCTTTCACAGTATGTTTGTTTATGACAAGACTTTTGACCCGAAATTAGTTGTAGGTCACTGTGACCTAAAATCATGGTTCAGTGATTTTGCCTTATATGTTGGCACTCAATTGGTATATGTTACACCCATGGGCGGTTTGCCTTTATTTCGTCAGGGTGAACATTTGTCACCACCATGACAGGCATATGTACCAGTCAGGTTTCAAACCTGCAACCCCTTGATTGCTAAGAAAATACACTATCCATTAAATCACCATGGCTGTATATGAACAAACTGCTTTCATAGTATGTTTGCATATGACAAGACCTTTAACCCTAAAGTAGTCGTAGGTCACTGTGACCTAATCTCATGGTTGCATGATGTTGCCTTGTATCTTGACACTTAGTTGGCACTGTATATTTTTATGCTTATTTCAGATTATGAATGAGTATGAAGAGATCTTGACCCCAAAGTACTTATAGGTCACTGTGATCAAGATTTTGCCTTATAGCTCAGTACTCAATTGGTAAGTGAAAATATGTTTGCATATGATCAGACATAAAGTAATGCTGGGTCACTGTGACCTAATTCCAGGGTCCAGTGATATTGCCTTGTATCATGGAAATTCGATATATGACCATGCTTCTTTCACAATATGAGTGAGGCCATTAAACCTTAGTTAGAAGTAGTTCACTGTCACCTTATTTCATGGTTCAGTGATTTTATCTTATAGAAACAAGGCAAAAGGGTGTGGTAAACCTCAGGTTTTGACGAGTCTTGACTCCCATTTTCCCATGTAGTGTTTGCTTGTCTTCATGTTTTATGTATTTTTTGCATTGAATTTAGTATTTTTAGATAGTAGTTGATATAATGCACATTTCCTGAAGTTTTCACATTTATCGGACTGATTTTGACTGAGTTTTTTAGCCATTTTTATGTATGCAGTAATTAGACTTTGTTGTGACTCGTCCCACAAATACTTTTTCAGTCCTAGCAAACTTATCTTTTATGCAATTTTCATGATTTTTGGTAACAGTATAGACATTTATGTTATCTTTGCATTAGGCTGCAAATCTTTTGCATACTCTTCATATTTTATATGTTATTTAAGGGAATCTTGAAATTTTAGGGCCTGTGCTTTTAAGTAAATGGCTGTATTATTTAATTAAATTGACTTTTTTCTGGTGAGAAAACTTATTAAAGCATATTATTATAAAGTCAGTGTTTATACTTTTATAACATTTAAGGAAATCTTTGATTATGTGAAATTTACTTCAGTTTTTATCTTGCTTTCTGTAAACCTAAGGGACCTTTTTGCCTGTCACCTTTAACACCTTTAAAGTTGCAAATGTGTAACTTTTTTAGGTCTGGGTTAAGCAGATATGTGTTAAATATATAAACTTTAAAATGGCCTTTTAAAATGCTTTTTGTTCCATGTATTGAAAGTTTTTGTCATATTAAACACTGTAGTTGTAACAATTTTTGTATATTTTGCATATTTTAGCTTTAAAACCTGTTTTTAAACTGGAAGTGACCATTAATGTAATTGGTAAGACAGGTAGCATTTTTGGGTATATAAGGGGCTGTCAATTCTCGGATTATTCACGTCCTTGAGGTGGGGACATGGATTAAGTCCGCTCGGCCCAGGATGACGTTAAAAGCCTGCACTATACTACTACGTATACTACTCGGATTATTCATTCTGTGTTTCATTCTCCTCTCTGGATTAACAGTGAAATTCCAAAGGATTTAATTAATTATTTATTTTCTTATTTTTGGACTTGGCAAATTTTTGGTTTTTGAACATTTTACTTAGAATTTGTATAAGTCCGCGGAACTTTTTAACTTAGTTATTTCTGCACCTGTTTATTTTCTTAGATATTCTAAGTCCACATAATTGTAAGAACTTTGTAGCTTTTTTCATAGCTAAATAAGTATTAGCATTTAAGAAATTTAACCTACTTTTGGTTTTATTTCTAAATTAATTTACCCAAGAGTCATAATAGATTATGAAGCTTAAATTGCAATTTACTGCCTCTTTTGTAATTTTGGTTGCATAATTTGTCATTATTGCTGTTGTTCTGTTTACATGTTTGCTTTGACAATGCTTTTGATGAAAAAGAAACATTATTAAAACTATTTTTATGAACTTCATTTCCTTGTTGTGTGGTCATTTTTAAGGGCTTAACAAGCAAGGGCTAGACTTATAATTTCTATGAGTTTAAGCCTGGTTTGTTAGAGGAGGAATTTCGGACTTATCTTCAAACTCTTTCATGAAGATTTGGTCATCATTATTGACATTCTAAAACAGTCTGTGGTGTCGGCAATCCTGATAGAATCAATTTACCCAACATTTGGGGTAAAACCGCAAAAGTGCATACTGTGTCTGAATAAACCCCCTTAACTGCGCCTAAGATCATGAGCCTCAAAACCGTCTTCTGGTCTAGAGGCGCAGCCTGCTAATCTTCGCCAGAGTTTAAAAGACAGGCTCCAGCCAATTTTGGCAAAATTTATTGCAAAAGTGTGAAAAGTGGCCTTGGCTCTGAACACATTAATCGGTCTTCAGGTCTCGAGGCACAGCCGGCTAATCTTTTCCGGAGTTTGAAGCGCAGACTCCTGTCAATTTTAGCCAGGTTTACAACAAGGGCAAGCTTAAAAGTCAAGTTTGCCCTAATCAGTAATGTTTGACAAAAGCCAGAAGCAGCAAAGTGTACTGTCCTTCGACAGCTCTTATTGAGTCATGTTAGGACTGAGCCTTTGAAATTGTGGGCAGACGACAAATGGGCACCAGATTATGAGTACAATGTAAGCTCACCTGGAGAGCCTTAGGCCCAGGTGAGCTAAAAATTAAAAACCTCCTTGGCCAAGCTCATGTGCCGGTAAATGTCCTTTGTAGATATGCAAAAAGCTGTTATCAGCCATACTTGATAGGAAACATTCCAACACCGCCTCTACAGTCTAAAATTCTGTTACTTTCTCAAATTAGGAAAGTTAGAATAAATGCAACTAGAAATTGGCTGCAGGCAAGGCTTTCAGTATACCCCCCCCCCCCCAGCAAAATTATCTGAAGCTGGCCAATAACTTCCTAAGTCAAACATGCAGAAAATTTGTCAAAGATATCTTTTCAGCATTATAATTCTTTATGTACATCCTCAGTATGCCAGTCACATCTTATATGATATTAAAAGAATATATTGAAAGCTTGAGGTTGATTTCACTGTATGCACTATGATCATTTATATTGTTTATCATGAGAAATGGTAAAAAAATTGGCTAAGTTAAATAAAAGCTGAAAATGTCAAAAATTAACTTTTCAGCATGAAAATAATTCATGCACATCTAAAATATATCTGGAACAAATCTACAAAGAATTTAAAAGAAACACTGAAAGCCCTAAGAGGAGTTGATTTCACAAAGTATTCACTACCAACCATTATTGTATATAAGCAATGTTCAAAAATGACTATGATGAAAAATAATGTAAATTTGTCGAAAATTATTTTTTCATCATTATAAATCTTAATTGACATCTTCAATGTGTGGAACATGTCTGCAAAGTATTGAAAAGAAATACTGAAAGCCCTTGGAGGAGTTGATTTCACTAAGTATGCACTACCAACCATTATTGTATATAAGCAATGGTCAAAGAATGACTATGTTGAAAAATGCTGTAAATTTGTCAAAATTCATTTTTTCATCATTATAATTCTTCATGCACATCTTCAATATGTGTGGAACATGTCTGCAAAGTATTGAAAATACTGAAAGCCCTAAGAGGAGTTGATTTCACAAACTATGCACTACCAACCATTGTTGAATATGGCAATTATCGAAAATAGGCTAAGTTCAAAATGCTGTAAATTTGTCAAAATTCATTTTTTTCAGCATAATATTTCTTCATGCATATCTTCAGTATCTCTGGCACATATCTGCAAAGTATCAAAAGAGAATATTTAATGCTGTAGGAAGAGTTGATTTCACAAAGTATGCACTATTAGCACTATGGCAAACATTCTATGCATAGGTTTAAAAAGTCCCAAAACTCTTGCAAAACTGACCCTTTGGCCCCCTTAATCTATATCACACATGTGTTGTCTAATGTTGCAGGTGTGTTGAAAATTTGAAGAACATCGGGCAAAAACTACTTAAGTTATTCAGCAAAGATGTCAAAATGTTGACGGAATCACGGACAGGCTGAAAACAGTATACCCCCCTAAAACTTCGTATTGTGGGGGGTATAGTTAAATTTAAACTCCCTACATAAACATTGGGGTTAGTAACTCGAAGTCATTGTAAGTTCCCCTACTTAAAACATACTTATGATGGTCTTAAGATGAATACTTTATAATTTACGCCCTTGCTGTTCAAGTAACTCCAAGCTTTCGTAACTTTTTAGCTTGCCTGCACGAAGTGCATAGAGCTATTGTAGTCACCTCGGTCGTGCGCGTTTACGTGTGCGTCCGCGTCACACTTTCGGTTAAAGTTTTTTATAAGTCTATATCTCTTGACCATGTTCATGGATCAAGTTGATACTTTGTATGTTGCTAGATATTGGTCTGAAGTTTTACACAGTACCATCATGACCCACCCTGGGTGACCTTGAGGTCAAGGTCACGGACTTAGAAATTTTGTGTTTGTTTTTGGTTGAAGTTTTTGTAAGCCTTTATCTCTTGACCATATTGATGGATTGAGTTGATACTTTGCATGTTGCTAGATATTGGTCTGAAGTTTTACGCAGTACCATCATGACCCACCCTGGGTGCCTTGAGGTCAAGGTCACAGACTTAGAAATTTTGTGTTTAAGTTTTTGGTTAAAGTTTTTGTAAGTCTATATCTCTTGACCATATTGATGGATTGAGTTGATACTTTGCATGTTGCTAGATATTGGTCTGAAGTTTTATGCAGTACCATCATGACCCAATCTTGGTGACCTTGAGGTCAAGGTCACAGACTTAGAAATTTTGTGTTTAAGTTTTTTATTTAAGTTTTTGTAAGTCTATATCACTTGACCATGTTGATTGATCGAGTTGATACTTTGCATGTTGGTAGATATTGGTCTGAAGTTTTATGCAGTACCATCATGACCTACCCTGGGTGACCTTGAGGACAAGGTCACAGACTTAGAAATTTTGTTAAATTTTTTGGTTAAAGTCTAAATCTCTTGAACATGTTGATGGATAAAGTTAATACTTGCATGTTGATAGGTATTGGTCTCGGGTTTTATGCTGTACATCACAACTCACCTGGATGACCTTGAGGTCAGGGTCACAGACTTGGGAGTTTTGTGTTTAAGTTTTGGTTAATGTTTTTTGAAGTCTATATCTCTTGAACATGTAGATTGATCAAGTTGATACTTTGCATTGGTCTGAAGTTTTATGTTGTACCATCATGACCCACCTGAGTGACCTTGAGGTCAAGGTCATGGGTCATAGATTTTAACAGATGTAGTGACAAAGCACAAATCAAGCAAGCTACGCTGTCCTGCGACAGCTCTTATTGAAAATTAAAGGTGCCACTTCTTGAGATAAAATGACACTGTGGTGGTCTTGAGTTGACCATGAAGTTACAAATGTCATTTTCAGTTAGTCATCATAATTCTTAAGAGATACGCAAGTTTGTTGTATGCTGATCTTATTACGACTTAAGCTTAAGATGGCTTTGAGTTACCAACCCCAGGTGGGAAAGAAAGACTAGCTCTTTCCCAACAAGGTAGCTATCCAGCTAGTCTCAACGAAAAGCAAAGACTACAAGCACAACAGAGATTTGATTGTGTCTTACCTAGTAGAAAAAAAATCAGTTTACAGTACACATTAAGCTTGAGCCGTGACATGAAAAAGCTGTCTTTGAGATCATTTTGCAGGTCCTACACAAACCTGGCTATGCAGCTTCAGAAGATAGAATGAGGCTTAAAATTTGTTATGAGGCTTGTACTATCCACAAAGCAATACCAGAGGTCCAATGGTCCTGTAAACGCTCACCTGAGATCTGCTACATATTGCAGGGGCAGATGAAGCCCTTGGGCTATTTGTTTTCAGAATAATCAATATTCTGTCCATTTACCAATTTCTATTTTATTTATTCCCTTTAAACGACATGTTAACAGTTTTCCCCCATTCAAATGCATTGGCAACCTATGTTGACCTTGTCGTCAAATAGGTCAAGGCTACCACAGGGTCATGATTTATATACAATTGTAGTACTTTAGCCATCAATGCTTCATGCCAAGTTTCTTTGAAATCAGTCCACCGGTTCCGGAGAAGATTTTTGAAGGGTTTTTACCATATATGGGCATGGCGGCCATCTTGGTCATGTGACCTGGATAATTTATATACACATTGGTTCCCCCTTCCTGTAGATGCTTCATATAAAATTTGGCTTTGATTGGCCAAGCGGTTTCAGAGGAGAAGATCTTTGAAAACTGTGGATGACGACGACAACGGAAGGACGGACGGACGCCGGATGCCTACCTATCCTATAACCTCACCTGTGAGCCTTCGGCTCAGGTGAGCTAAAAATGCTTATCATTTGGGCAGCTGATTTGCATAGATCTTTGTTTTTGTATTTCTCGATGCAGCTCAAATTACTTTCGTTGCCTTCATTTTTCCATGGAAATTGATAAAAGCCACAACAGGGGTTTTGTTTTTATCGGTTACTATTTATTTTCTTCTTTTTTTTTTCCTCAAAAATTGATTGAATTTTTTTTAAACCAGAGGAACATTGAACCAGAGAACACTCACCTGATCTTGGAACATTTAGTCATAATGAAATGACCATGAATACTCGCATACCTTTATTGACTTCATTAGTTGCCAGCATCAGCCAAGTTTCAGGTCTCAGGCTGCAATAGTTTCAAAACAAATCCACTGTTTTCATTTTTTTTTTCATCTTAAAGCCAGTTTCCAAAATTGACCATGCCATAAAATAGGTCAAGGTCATCCCTGGGTCATCACTTCAACAAACTACGATTGGTTAAGGTCCCTGATGCTACAAACCAAGTTCTGTAGAAGATTTTTGATCATTTGTGAGCATGCAACCCCCATTTCATGAGCAAAATTTCATCCCCCCTATGCATGAAGGCTTCCAATAAAATTTCCAATTCATAGGTTGAGAGGTTACTGAGAACAACAGTTCTTTAATTTTGATATTTCATTGGACTTTGGCCTTAATTTATGGCATACCTTAATTAATTGTCTGCTCCTGCCAACTTTCAGGTCTCAAACTACAAAAGTTTCCAAAATATCTATTGTTTTTAATTCACTTCTTCTCATGTACAAGCCTATGTTTCCAAAACTGACCTAGCCATAAAATTGGCTAAGGTCATCCTAGGGCCATCATTTGAACAACCTATGATGAGCTGGAGTCCCAGATACTACATACAAAGTTTGGTGAAAATCTACCCACCAGTTCTGGAGAAAGAAAATAGCATTTGTGAGCATGGCAGCCATGTTGAGCATTCCACCCAGATTCTGCGCATAAAATTGTGTCCCCCCTAAGTATTGAGGCTCCATATAAAAGTTCACTTTCATAGGCAAAATGATTTCTGAGAAAGCATGATCTTAACTTTTATATTTCAGCTACCTTGGGCCAAGGTCATGAAATTACCTTGACTTTAATTAATCACAAATTTTCATTGACTCCATTAGTTGTCTGCATCTAGCAACATACAAATCTCAGGCTGCAACAGTTTCCAAAATATCCATTGTTTTCTCTTCTTCCCATGTAAAAGCCTATGTTTCTGAAATTGACCATGCCATAAAAAAGTCAAGGTCATCCCAGGGTCATCATTTGAGCAAACCATGATAAAATTGAGCCCCTGGTGATGCATACCAAGTTTCATGCAATTCAGTCATGTGACCAAGAAATCACAAGCGAAATTTCAATGCCACTATCCTATGAGGCTGCACATAAAATTTCACTTTGATCGACCGAGCAGTTTTAGAGAAGATTAAGGTCAAGAAATGACCTTGACCTTAAATAATTACATACCCTCATTGACTCCATTAGTTGTCTGCATCTAGCAACTTTTAAGTCTGAGGCTGCAATAGTTTCCAAAATATGCATTGTTTTTGCCTTCTCCTATGTAAAAGCTTATGTTTCCAAAAGTGACCTTGCCGTAAAATTGGTCAAGGTCATCACAGGGTCATCATGCTACTGATGCTACATACCAAGTATTGTGGAAATCCACCCACTGGTTCTGGAGAAGAAGCGTTTTGAAGGATTTTTACAATATAAAGGGGTTGGGGCCATCTTGGTCGCGAACAAAAAATTCAATCACACTACCCAAGGAGGTTCTGCGTAAAATTTTAACTTGATTGATCAAGCGGTTTCTGAGAAGAAGATCTTTGAAATTGAGGACGACAGACAGATACCGGAGCATGGTAATCCTATAAGCTCACCTTTTGAGCCTTCTGCTCGGGTGAGCTAAAAACTATTGCTTTGAAAGTACATGTATAAATTCTATATAAACATATATATATATATATATATATATATATTATCCCACTTTTATACAGCAAAACTGGGGTATGCATGGGGTATACCTATTTTTATTAATTTTGCTCCAAAGCATAGATTGTGTGTACACTTTAGAACCAGGGATTCTAATGTGTACCTACAATCTTTGGTTTACGCAAAAATATGAAAAACTTCCAAAATTTTTCAAATGAAATTTTCAAGTTTTACAGCTGAAAAAAAAAGTCATATATTACTTGGATATGTTTTTGAAATGTTGTGAACCCAGACACTTGAATTTCTTGTGTGAAGGTTCCAATTATTTTGAAACTTATTTGTTGTGCAGGCTTGGAGGACATCAAACTTTTTGCATGCTCAACTCAGCTGAGTTTGAATTTTATCCTGCTCATAAATACTAAAATGCCAACAACTTTTTTAACATTTATTGGCAGCATAAACTAAAGGGCTGCCTATGTGTACATTGTAACTTTAGTTATATTGATTTGAACTGTTTTCCCATAAATTTATGAGAATTAGAAATTTCATGTTCAAAGAACTTGATGATGAAAAACATTTTATGAACTTTGAGCTACACTTTCTGTTTTTGTTTTTTTTTCATACTGGCATACAGCAGGTTCTGATTCTCATTATGCAACTTCAGTCCATGCCATTTTCTCAAGCCCTTAACAAGCACATTTCAATGAAAACGGAAGGTTTTCATTAAAATATATCTGTTTAGTCACTAATAGACAATGTCACAATGTCACAGTCTAGTACAACTAGGACAGTACCAATCCGTCTAGCACTGTCTGAAGCTCTTGATCATCATCATTATCATCTTGTCTAACATCTGTTCATTAATCTGAAAGGCATATGTATCATTTATAATAAAATAATATAATAAAATTGGCAATTCGGATGGATTTAACATACATGATGTATATGAGAACAGTAATAGTGAAATTGTTGAACAAATAAATTTGGCAAACCATTGAAATCAAGGCAACAAAAAGAAACACGAAATTCATGCGGCTCTAATAAGGGTTTAGAACTACATAGTAAAGGCAGCCTCTAGCACAAAATTAATGAAATCATGTACATATGTACTAGTATGACATTACAATGTTTGGTAAATTGGAAAAATTCCATTCAATTTGAACAATTTGTAAATTACCTGATGTAATAAAGTTCAAACAAATGTTTTGAACAGCTATAACATGTTTGGCTACTGGGGATCCTTTTGTCTAGAAATCTGCCAAATATGTTGACCTGTCTTGGTAACATTCTACTTGTCTTTAGTGAAGACACACAAGCTTCAGTCTGAAACAGAAAAGATAACCAGATTATGATAAAACAAAAAGAAAAAAATATGGTGTAAAAATCTGACAAAACAAGCTTCTAGTTTAGAAATCCTGCAAAAATTCAGTATCTTTGTGATTTGTTTTTTCTTTGCATTCACACATACCATATATCAAGTACCAAATGTTCTCAATGAGTTGCACAATTAGCAAACTCATTCACTCAATAATTCTTATGTGACCAAATCAAAAGTGATGTCTTAAATTGTCTTATGATCATGTTTATAAGACACTTCGTCCACAAGGTGTAGAACCCAAGCTTGTAGCAAATCTTGAGGAAGGACTCTATCTCAGCCAGTGTCACCTTCCTGATTCTTTCCAGGTATTTTGTCCCTTAATCACAATTCAGGGAATTGTTTGTGGAGTAAAATTGAAATTATTCATCTCTGGTGTTACAGCCCACTACATCAGAAAAACATGTCCATGAAAGTAGACCCCCTTGAACCCCACTTTTATACAAATACTGGGGTTTGCAGGGTTATACATGTACCTATTTTTCTTATTTTTGCTCCAAAATATAGATTTTAGCTGAGATAAAGATGTATCTGTATATGTCTCTGATTTTAGGTACTCATTAGAACTGCCTCATTGAGACTGTTCTAACTTGTACCCACAATCTATGTTTTGAGCAAAATTATTAAAAAAAAAACAATTTTTTCTATTGAAAATTAGTTAATTGTCCAGTCTGTGTTATGAGAGGAAAATGATACATAGAAAACTTAGTGTCATTATGAAAACATGCCCATACAATAATCAAAGACGTTTGGCTTTCTGTAAATTTCAGTCGATTTTTTTGATATTCCTGCTCAAAATATTGATTGTTGGTACATGTTTGTTTTTCCCAGGCCATCCTAATGAGTACCCACAATCTATGTTTTGGATCAAAATTCAGGATAATGTAGATGTATACCATTGTATACTCCAGGTTCACAGAATAAAAGTGGGGTATACATTTCATGGACATGTTTTCTTGATGTAAAACAACCAATTGTGGTCTAGCAATGCTATGTGTTATACATGTTATACAGTAACGATCCATATGTTATAAATAGGTATAGGCGTATCAAAAATACTATAACTTATAATATAATAATAATAATAATTTAGAAGTGACTCAAGTATTATCTACAACCCCATCCCCCCACCCCCCACACACACAAACAAAAATAATTAAAAAATAAAGATATTCATTACTTTCTGACCCCTCCAAACTGCCACAAAATATGGAAATCCAAATTTTTGACACCCCCCCCCCGCCCTCATTTTTAAAATAGCAAGCTAACCTTTATGCCGGAATTTAGAGTAACCTTGCCCCCTGGAGGAACAACCAACTGCTTCTTGGAATTACTTTGGGGAGAATTTTTCTGGCTTATTGGCAAAGCCCATCACAGCCGTATGAACCTAATCCTAATCTTTGATAATTTTTGATTTTGCGATTAAAGCAAAACAAACATAAACTAGCAGCCAGAGAAGACTTGGGCTAGTATGAAACCAGAACCTATCCACTCTGAGCCTATATTGATCTAGTCTACCACCAGGCCACCATGCTTCACAAAATTATTATTTTCTAATGAATACTGTACATGTATATATGTCATTGACAGTCTATTATGAACACCATTTTGGTCCAGCTGATAATTATTAAATATTTTTATTTTATGTTTTTTGTTTTTTTTTTGTATCCAGGCTTACCATCCCAGCCAACAATTTTTCAGTCATGTCAGAATGGAGATTATTTTGCCTACTGAAGTCTTAAGTACAATGGTCCAGGACAAAGTGGATTTGGTCCAATGTAATTACTCATTTTTTTTGAAAAGCTTTTACCTGTGTCCTGAATCAAGTCCCCCCTCCCCCCACCCCCCCCCCAAAAAAAAAAAACAAAAAAAAAAACAAAACAAAAAAAAAAAAAAAAACATACTTTCTGTAACAACAGCCGGGGACTTATTTCCCTCTTGGAGCACCCCTGGTGAGACATTGTTAATTTGAGGTGTCACCAGTAAACCACAGGTCATTGATGCTTACTCAATATTGTATATACTTGGGGTAGTGCAGCTGCGAAGTACATTGTATATAGGTATATAGGCTGCATAAGTGACCAGTCTAATTGGTCAAGACCTTTTTTAGCCTCGTGGTTATGATGCCTGAATGATTTCCACCCTGGCGATCAGGGTTCGAGGCCAGCTCTGGCTGGATGTTTAAATTTACAGGATTATATTTCTCCTACTACTACATTTGGTGCCTGGTGCCAGGATGACTACCGTCAGAGCCCATGGGCGAAGCTGTGTCTACGGAGTCAGAAAAGAGCCTTGGAATTTTTAAACATTTGTAACAAATGTTTCATTGTAGCATGGAGGAATGTGGTAGTGCGGCTGCGAAGTACTTTGTATATAGGTATATAGGGTGCATAATTGACCAGTCTAACTGGTCTGGACCTTTTAGCCTCGTTGTTATGATGCCTGATTTCCACCCCGGCGATCGGGCTTTGAGGCCAGCTCTGGCTGGATGTTTTAATTTAAGGTTTATATTTCTCCTCCTACTACATACTGATTGCTTTAAATACCCCAGTATGTCCCAAATACTCGAATCTAGGATCACTAAATTTCGGCTATTTAGACTGTATAGAGCATCAATGACCTGTGAGTAAACCATTCAGATTCGACTGAATGTGTCTTGCACAAAAACAAAATAAAATACAGTGTATTATGTTGAAAGCAATCAGCCTCAGTTTTTGTGTATTCTTTTCATTTTAAATACTGTGCCAATGTATCTTTTGTATGGTAATTTACCAGCAACTATGCTTTTTTCATTTATATATTGTATATCATTTCTTTAGAGTTTCCATAAAACAAGAGGTCAAAAGCGATGACAAGCTTTTTAATATATATATATTATATATATATATTTTGAAAAGCTTTAACTTGTACTTGTGTCAGAATCGAACCCCAAGAAAAAAACATAGTTTCTGAAACAACAACGAATCTGAAACAAAGTTAGCATCACAGATTTCAAAAAGAAGGTTAGAAGAATAAAATACTTCAGTTCCTCACATTTGCCCACGCCAGAAACAAGGCTACACACGAAACAAATTGGTCTGTGTGTTGTGAATAACGGCGCCGCCATGTTTTTATTTACCCACTGGCTTCTGACATTATACGCATGTGCCTGACTCCGAGAATGATAATGAAGGAGTCGGGTACCAGACTAATCGGATTCGGTCAGCCCGGGAAGTGTGTGCGTCATCAGATCGATCGAGACACATTGTTTCGATATATTACATGTATTTTACACATTGTGTTGCTGTGCTTCAAACCAAGATTTTTTAAACAGTACAGACCTGACAACAACTTTTCTTCGCTCATAAATGTCGGAAGCGGGGATCGATCTGGCATACACGTGTATGTACACTCTACATGTATCAGCCGATTATATGTTCACTTTCATCATTATACCACATTAGAATATTATGGAAACTATTTAATAAACCATTATTAAAGGAACAAAGGATGGATGCTGAACATATTTTCTTTGTCAATGTTTCTGATTTATTACATCAAAACAGAAACTGCAGTATTTTTGCACTTAGACGGGTGTGTTGCCGTCACACGAAAGTGGAACGAAGTACCGAAGTGGGTCGGAATAAATGTTAGCCAGATTATCTAAATACAGTAACACACAGTTTTCGAGAAGGACAGTTTTGCCCCAAACCTTTCTACTGTAAACGTTACGTACAATCAAAACATTTCGCAGGAGCGTCCGTGGCGTTGTGGTTAAGCCACTGGCCTTGTAAACCACTGGTCGCTTTGGTTTCACCCTGGCTAATTCGATGTTACGAATGTGACTTTAAACCAAGGCCCGGTATCCATATGACTATAGTTGAGTGGGACGTAAAACACGAAATCATCGAACTTAACAAAACATTTCATTGAACAACCAAAGTTTTAGTTTTAGTCACACATCAAGCAAATGCAAGTACTTCTACCTAGTACAAAACCTAAGATCCAATAAACATTATTTTGGATCTGATTTAATCCTTATCTACACTGCTTAGTTATACATGTATCTGAAAATCACACCTGTCACACATGTATGCTTAATGCTAGGAAAATAAGATAACATGAATCACTCATATCCCGCTATGGTTAGCTAAATGCAATCTACAAATCAGACATCTTTGAAGGCAATGTACGGAGGGTTTGTCTAGATGCAACAAAGTGCAACAATTCCCGACCGTAATGAGTAAACGAGTCGCATTGTTAATTTCAAAATAAAATACGTTTGTCCATTCTGATTAATCCAAAATTTTATTAGAGCTATTTTGCTGAATCAGTTTGAGATATTCTATAATTCGAGATGGATACAATCTAGGACTTTCCACTTCTATAAGATCTTATCTTAGTCAACAAATTATTTGTAAAGTTATGCGCAGGTCGATCGGGGGCAGTTTACAAATACTGACGTAGTCGATCTCGGCCCTCTTTAATACGATTTTGTTGGTATCTTAACTGTATTGGTGTTTTACGTCTACACAAAAGCTACGGTCATATTGAGACGGGAGTTTCGAGGCGATTTGAAGCCTTTTTCTTAGCAGCTACAGACACGGGACTCATGATCTCCGGCCTGGTTTAATTATATAGTAAATGATTAAGAAACTTTTCGAATCTCTGCTTATAAACAATGCCACATTATGTGCTGTAGGCCCCTCAATAAAAACGACATCACGTTTTTAGACAAAAACAAACATGGGTCGGAATGGATACATTTCGAAAACTTGCCCATGCAATATACAAGGATGTTCTTCAGCAGTAAAAATGAAATTTTATTTGAAACATTTTGATATATTTACCCCAAAACATTGATTGTGGGTACACTTTAGAACCGCCTCACCGAGGTGGTTCTAGGGAGTACCCACAATCAATGTTTTGGATCAAAATTAAGAAAACAATAGGTATACCCCTGTGTACCTAGTTTTACTATATAAAAGTGTGGTTTAAGGGAGTATACTTTTCATGGACATGTTTTCCTGATGTATACTGTCACGTCAAGCTAGTTAATGGCAAGGGAGGCAGTTGTGCAAATATTTAGGGGATAACTGTATTAAATCATTCATTTGGAGCGGCACATCGTCGGCCCTATATTCGACAATATACCACTCAAAGAATTTTGTTATCCCCACTCTACGCACTTTTTGACAATAAACATCGAAAATGCAATTGTTCAGATTTCACGAAACGTGAGCGTCACGAGCGACGTATAAACATACGACGTTGACCAATCACAATCAACGTTGCTCATAACGTTGGGTTTCCGACGGTAGCCATATTACAGAATGTACTGCCGCAAATTTGGCAGTCATACGTCGCGTTACATTCTCAAGTGCATAAGAATGTCTGATAATTATAATCTTTGAGTTGTAATCTCGAAGTTGGTTGATGTCGAGTTTTACATCTCACTGAACAGTTAAAGTCCTAGACCTTGGTTTAAAGTCCCATCCGAAAGATAGGAAAATCCAGAAGTTGAACCTACAACCACTGTGTTACAAGCCCGCTGGCTTGACTGTGTTGGAAAGGGTCTGGCGATGTTTGACTGTGCGCATGGTCGTTCGTTTGGTCTCGGAAAACACATTATACCCGGCCTAACGAACGTCATTTTAGATGATGGTTAAAACGCCCTGTCAATTTGTCATAGGCTACGTTCAGTCATTTCGGGACGGTCGTATGTTCCAGGCTACACTATATTAAAGTTTATAGATCTAAATTCATACCTGTTTTATTTGTATTCCTCGAAAATCAGAGAAAAAAAAAACTCAACGATGCATCCGTAACCATTGTTCCGGAATTTGTACAATAATTGTAGGTTAGTTTCATCTGGCAAGAACTTGGATGCCGTTTTGAACAGTTCGAAAACTATTACGGGTCTCACGTATCAAACTAAATCTTTTGTTTCACAGTCAGCTGCGCAAGCGAAGTGACTGGAAATAACTACGTCTAATTTATGGCTTTCATATTATATCCTTTGACTTAAGGTCATCAGTTGTATTCATTTGAAGCTCCCGCCCACCTGACCACTCATCTTTGAGTTTTTTTCCCACTAAATTACAACAGCCTATTAAGATGTTTAAAGATAAAATAAACCTCCTCAATCGAGAAGACCATCGTAGTGCTTTCCGACCAGGTCTGACACAAAACGGGCTGTAAAACAAAACAAAAGGCTGTCTGGAGGCTGTAAATATTGCATTTAGATAGTTGAGGATTTACTTTTCTGCAGCAAAACAAAGACCCAGATCAGATGAAGACTGTTTTATATTATAGTTTGGGTGTGGTGTTTGGTGTTTCAAACAAGTGGTCTCTCTGTCTCCGATTGTTAACTAACTTTTTGTCCTGGTAAATTAAGGATTTCTTTTACCTTGGCCACAAGTTTATGTGACAACGTATAATTTTAAGATTACGATCTTTGTTACGAAAAGCAGTTACTGAACTAATTCACAAATTGTATCAAAATGAAATTGTGCGATAGCATCTTGTGATAGGTTAACTTGTCAATTTGGATTGATTAGTATTCTGAATGTTTATAGTATAGATCTACTAAAAATAGCGCATTATAGGAATTACTGCGCTATTTTAGTATACTGATATATAATTATCGACATTCTCATTGGTCATACCGTCCCCAGGTAAAACTTTACGATCGATTTGTCAGTGACTCTATATTTGGCAGTACACAGACTTTACATATCGCATTTGCAAAGTTTAGCGAGCGGAAAAACCGATACGTTCTCAGTCGAATGCCACGCGCAATAAATGTTCTTCTTTGGTCTGCAAACATAATTTCTAATTAAACAATAAACACCAACAGCATAATATTCGAATTCGACCGAACCCGCTCTGGCCACATGTGAGACAAGCCAAGTTCTGCTTGCGGGTGTGCCAGGTGGTTTTTCTCGGGGTCATACCGTTTTCGCCCACCTACTTATTAGCCCGTCTCATATGCAGATATGAGCTGAAATAATCTTGAAAGGGACGCAAACTGAATTAAAAAAAAAAAAAAAAAAAAAAAAAAAAAAAATAGCGAAACATGAAAGTTTCAAGTGACATTCGGCAAAAGCTTTAAACAACAATATTATATGCAAATATTTACGAAATGTAAGTTCATCAACGTTTCGAAGATGAAATGTGCAAAATTGGCAACAAGATATTTCGAAAATGAAAGTGGTTTTTTGTCATATATACAGTTTGCCAAGACGCTAATTTATAATTATGGTACCTAGACGGGTTTGCGCTTGCAAGAAACTGTGCACGGGGAAGTATACATGTACATCTAGTAGACACATACATGTACATGTACGACGTTGCCAACTTTACTGTCATTATCAGAAAAAGTTACACGTATGGTTCAATTCATCGCCATCGACTCCCCAAGTTCGTATTTTATAGACTTTACAAGGAAAAAGTTATATACAATACCAAATATGAGCATAACGACGTAGGGGATAAGGTACCCTAGGTGTCTGTATATGTTTAATGCACATAGGACTTTAATGTTCAGCTCATGGTACGACAATTTTTATATTTTCTTCTATCTAAAACATAAATGGCATATTGCATGAACGAATTGCAAGGAGAATGAATAAAACGTGAATACCACCTCACCGAGGCGATTCAAATGGGCATCGTAACGAAAAATTGCGATTATTACAGAAACATAGATCTATATGGTTAAATTTGGATGTGGCATAATAAATACATGCACCCAAAAGCTAAACATTAAAGTCTAAAAAATAGACCTGCTCTGTCGGGACGGTCATGGTACATTGCGTTTCCGCACAATCACAGAATCCGGGACTCGGACTCTGGGACAGTGCGTCATGACGTATTAGGTCTCGACTCAGGCAGATGCTATCAACGGCAAAAATCCCTAACACTGCTGCGTCGAAACGGAATGTACAGACAATGTTAATGCACAAAAGCTGAAACCAACTAGCATACCATCTCTCGTGATTCCAGCCTAAATGCGGCAACACACCGTACATACGGCTCGTCAAATTCCAACTGGTACGTCAAATTCCAGATGTTTATGTCAGCGCGTGCGTTTTGGCGGACAAGTTATTTTGCTGCATTTTACAAAGAATACCTAAACTTTTCATGGTATAATCTTATTGAGGCTTATATTTTTTCAATCTCCATCTGAAGGATCATTGATAATCAACTTTTATAGTGTATTTATCGTTTTATTCTGTCGCTTGGCGACAAAAACAATACGCCAAAGTACAGACGGGCGAATGTCATATGATAAGTGAAATTACAGACGGCCGATACGGAATGACCCAGACGGTAGATCAACGTTTTATGATACGGGTCTAATAAAACACTTCTTTGTTATGCAATAGTCAGTATATGGTTTAATTTGCATCGCTACAAACCATAAATTGCATAAAGAAAACATTACTTGGGAAGGAAACAAAGTGAAACGACTGTCTTTAAACGAGTTTATATGCCGCTTTTTTACTCAAGATGGCCAGTCGATGAACAAAAAGCTGATTGTACTTTTGACTATATAGAAATTTGGAAAAAAGAAAGAAAGCAGATAGTGTGAACATTTGATAATATTCCACTGATACATGGCTACTGCAAAGCAATTTTAAATATTCAAATAGAACACTACGCGACTCAGTACACGCACATGTATAAGCGCCATGAGACGGGGAATTATTTACGAATAGCGCATTGTTTCTAGCTTTAATTATATGTATACCCCCTAATTTTGATTATAAATTCAGTATGGCATGGGCCGGAACTGAACTTTGCGGTCTGTGCCTGGCCATACCAGGGTTCAAACTGATTGTTGGTTTCGCTCGGTTGAGTCTTCGCCCTAGAAACACCATGGCATAACCTGTGCTTTATTTGTTTGCCAATGTGCTTCTTTGATGGAATTTAATTTTTATACCAACGGAACAAAAACATGTGCGTTTGATAGTTTGAATTGATGCTTTACGTCCCAGTCAACAGATAAGGTCATGTCGGGACGTTGCCTCTATTTTATGGGACTTTTACGGAAAATGAGGATATCATGACATCCTACAAGTGCTTGAAATATAACCATCCAACTAAGCCAAAAATGGTTATACGTATGGATGGTATGACTTGAACCACGTTTTGGGCAAGCTCAGACCAGAGGGGTTAACCAGTAATCAGATGGTCGGTCAGTAGTGTATAAGCTTTACCTGGATGTACAAGCAGCCCATCTATTTCTTTAGCCCCCAATGGGTGAGTGCCCATATCGCAACCCGACCACCTTCAAATACATATACTGATGTATATATTGTGCATCCTGCATACTGCCACAGAGTCCGGGGGCTCAAAAGTCATCAACATGACACGCGTATGTGTCGGTCGGGGTTCGAGACCACAACCTCTGGAGGATGATGGGAACTAACTACCCACTAGATCACACGACCGCACAACCGGCCGTGGTTAAGGTCGCTGACTATCAGCGCCTTTAAAATAAGATTAACCAAGGATCAAGAACTGAGACAATCAGGTGGAAATCTTTTTCTGATTATGCCTTTTCCTGATCTTTGTCTGCTTGTACCTTTTCAAACTCCGACCACTATATCACTCTCATAAAGTTATACTGTGTTTGAGTGGAAACAAAACAGCAGACACACAAAGTTGAAACAATTTCGAACCAATGTTGATTCATTCAACTTTGAAACAATGTTGTAGAATCAATGTTGATTCAGTGAATCGAATTGATTCAACAATGTTTAAAGGTTGACCGAAACAACATTATTTTAACAATATTTCAACAATGTGTGTCTTAATGTTGATTCTACGGTTTCAACATTTTGTGCAAATGTTGATATAGTGAATCAATGTCGTGTGTCTTTAAGGTGGCCATTTTCTCTTTACCCAACTATAAACTGTATGACATCCATAACATTTCCAATTCAAGAAATACAATTTATTTTTTGAACGTATACTTCAAAGCTGACCGCTTAAGAAGGCCAAACAATGCCAGGGTGCCATGGGTATTTGAAATAATCGCACTCAACACGTCTGATGCGACACGTATCCAAAGTCGTTTCTACGTCTGTTATTTGACGTATCAAAAGCTATTGTCCGTCTGGTCTTTCAAGTATAAAGCGACTGTCGTGGTTCGTATCATGTAAAATCACACATGGTGCAAAAGAATGAGCTGCGCTATCAATAGTAGTAATTAATTTGAACAAAAGCTTAGATCAGGCTTTTAAATAGATACTAAGCTATATATATTCGAGCATGCGATTTTCAATTATTTCTAGTTATGGAGATATTTGGCAAAAAGTATGGATGTTTTCTGAAAACGTGCCGTTTTAAGACTTTCGTGCAATGTTTTCGCCAATCCACGGATAAGCTGACCATGACACCTGTATGTAAAGATGCGTGGAGGTCCACATACGACTGCCGATTATTATTTTCTTTTGAAACCATTAGCTAAAGTATACTAAAACAAGAAAAAAACAACAAAAATAATTTAGCCGCCAAAACGCACGCGCTGACATAAACATCTGGAATTTGACGTACCAGTTGGAATTTGACGAGCCGTATGTACGGCGTGGGCAATGATGTATCATGATTTGAGAACGATAAATGAATGAAAAACTGAAACCAACCAGCATACCAGCGCTCGTGGTTCCAGCTAAATACTGGTGTCAATGTATGAAAATGATTAATGAGAGAAATGCAAATGCAACAGGACAACAAAAATGAAAAACCTTAATAGCCATAGAAATCCTTTAAATACACAGCTGCACTTCGAAGAGAACTTAAGCTGCATTCCTTAAAGCACATACATCTCCGCACGGACGGCAAAGGCAGCCAAGCTACGCACAGGATTTCCCGGCTGACCAAGGTGACGCATGCGGACTGTACATGCACGTTATTGCAATCCATGGCAAGTACTAATATCGATGAACTAGTTCCAGCAGAACAGCACGCAAATATTGAAATAAAAAAATGCGTCAAGATCTAATGAAAACAAATTAAAATCACATGAAGTCTAGGAAATACGGAGAAATGAAGCTATGCATGGGCAGTGAAAACTTAAAAACTTCCAGTAATCAAAACATATATAGTTTTAGAAAGAAAACTAGGCTGACTTACTGCTAAAAATCGTAGTACATTTTTTGCCTAACAGAAACCCACTTGAACTTCTTTTTGTGGTTAGTATACATGTTGAACGTGCTTATTGATCCCTTAATCTTTATATTGCTATACAAAGGTCTGAAGGGTAAAGCCAGAATACCTACAGATGACCTTACCCCAAAGACTAGGCGTTGTAGAAATAGTCACTCCAAGGCATTTCAGCTTCCATCTGCTAGTATAGAGGCCTATAAAGGTAGTTTCTTTCCCCAGACTATCAGGGACTGGAATGACCTCCCTGACTCTCTGTTATGTCAGACGATTGTGTGTCCAAGTTCGCTTCACTCGTGCGTCCTAGGGACTAATTTCTCCCCCATTCAAACCCCTGGTGAAATAATGTCATTTGGCGTATCACCAGTGAACTATTCAGTCATTTAAAATATACATGTAGATCATTGATGAATCGTACTCAAAAACCGTAATGTCTGATTACGCATTTTTGTAATGTAACACAAAACTGGGCGGTCAACAGGTATTGTTGTATTAAGTTGGTCATAGATACTTTATATAGTCCTAGTCTGAGTTGCCAGTCATAAATTTGGTCATAGATACCATAAAATGTTGTATTAAGTTGGTCATAGATACCTTTTATAGTCCTTGTCTGAGTTGTATATTATTAAGGTCATAGATACCATTCGGTATGATTCCAGTCATAAATTTTGTCAATTGTTGTATTAAGTTGGTCATAGATACTTTATATAGTCCTAGTCTGAGTTGTATATTATTAAGGTCATAGATACCATTCCAGTATTAAGGTCATAGATACCATCCCAGTCGTTAATCTGGTCACAGATAAAACATAAAATGTTGTATTAAGTTGGTCATAGATACCTTTTATCATCTTAGTCATAGTTGTATATTATTAAGATCATAGATACCATTTTAGTATTGTGGTCATAGATACCATTCCAGTCATTAATTTTGTCATAGATACCATAAAATGTTGTATTAAGTTAATCAGAGATACTTGTAATGCATATTTAAATCGTTTGCTGTTTGTATGTTTAGTATTATGTATGTTTGTATGTAGTTGGTAACAGTCCTGTTTCTGGATTTAAAACCAATAAAGATATTTGATTTGATTTGATTTGATTTGATTTGATTTGATTTGGTACGTGCATTTATTATGATGAAATATTTTGGGCTAAATACATTTTCAAAGTCAAAATAACAAACGAAAACGAAGCAAATTATGAATTGCTGACGAATGAGCATAAAAATGCTAAGGCTAAATCTTAAAATGTTTTTCAGTCTTAAAATAAGGAGCGACGGACAGACGAATGATTGAAAGTCTTTAAATTATAACTGAGATCCTGTTAGAGCAGTGAACACATTAATGAGAAAACGGATGGGCCATACCGCGGTTTTGACTATTAAAGTCTCTTCAGTGACCCTTATTCTAACTTGTCTAACATAACCTTATGTGACTCTTGCCACGCACTTACAGGAGATGTATTCTTTCATTTGTGCTTTGAATGTACACATATGGACATTGTGTCAAAGCGTTCGCTATTTCGACTAAATGCGTCAGAAACATTAGGAGCGCAAACCTCAAACACATTCTGGAATCTACAAGACGAGGAAAGACTCGTTTTCATGCTTGGCGGCACAAACCCTGCTGTTCAACGGACATTGTCTGAAAAGAAATATTATGACTTCCTGCTGCTCAGTGCAAGGTTCATAAAATCTATGCTCTCGTGACTTTATATGACATGTTAGCTTTGTGCATGTAGATGTGCACTCAGTTATAGACATTTGTGGTGTTAGTGTATATAACGCTGTTCTAAGTCCACTGGACTCTTGCTCTTTATTCGTACTTTATTGTGTTCATGTATTTTGTTCATTGGTGTTATATTGTATATGTGAATCTTCGCTCGTACGGAGGAAATAAAGATATACATACATTATTATTATTATTAAAAGGTCAGAGAGTACAGGTGGTGCAAGTCCATTTAAGATCTTAAAAGTCTCAATGGCCATGGTCCTTATCCTACGTGTTTCTAGAATTGGCAAACAGGCTTTGGACAGCAGTTCAGTGTATAAGCTATTGTAATCATCATAGACAAACCGAAGTGCTCTTTCTTGAATTTTTTCTATCTTATTTGTATTTGATTTGGAGCAAAAATGCCATGAAAGGGGACAAAAATTAAAATTTGATATAATAAAAGTATGGAAAATTGTCATTCTACTTAATTTACATAAGTTTTTACCAATTCTTCTTTGTACATTGAGCTGCTGTCCAGCTTTTTTACATATATTTTGTATATGGTTGTCAAAAGTAAGGTTAAAATCAATATCAACACCAAGCAGCTTCACAACATCCTCAGCTATATCTACATTTCCAACTTTAAAAACAGGTGACATTTTGTGTGTTTTCAGACCAATGGCAACTGCCTGAAATTTATCAGGGTTTGCTTTCATTTGGTTTGAAAAGAACCAGTCAATCAGAATTTCGCTTTCAGTCTGTAGGATGCTAATAAGCTCATTATAGTCGGGAGAGTGAAACGAGAGGGTGTTGTCATCTGCATAGTTATACAAGGTACCTCTCACAATAGAATAGAAAATATCATTAATCATGAAGACATTAAAAAGCAGAGGTCCAAGTATGGAACCTTTATGAATTTCAGTCCATGAGCTAAAAATGTTACCAATCTTTATTCTTTGTTTTCTATTGGAGAGATAGCTTGCCATCAAATTAACAGCCCCACTGGACAGACCATAGGCAGACAGTTTGCATAAGAGAACATCATGAGGAAAGCAGTCGAATGCCTTTGATAAATCCATTAGTACTGCCGCCACGTAATGGCTCTTCTCCATTGCCTCCTTCCAGTCCTCTATTAGTCTCAGAAGTGTAGTTTGGCAGCCATGGCCTTTGCGAAAAGCACATAAGTATTTGTCAAAAATTCCTTCAAAATGTTCTGAGAATTGTTCAGCTAAGACTTTTTCATAAATTTTGGAGTGGACTGGGAGTAGGGTCACTGGTCTGTGGTTGGCCTTGTCCATTGGGTCATTTTTCTTAAAAATTGGGGTAACTTGGCCAAATTTCAATCTTTCAGGGACTATCCCTGAGGTGATTGTGTGATTTACTAGGTCAGTGAGTAGTGGCACTAAAGACTGCTTGCCAAGTTTACCTGTCAGGGTAATGAGGGAAACAGGTTGGTTCTTTTAGATGAGTATTAAAGACGGACGGTAAAATTCGATGATTCACACTTACGTCAAAAGACGGTGACCCCTATATGGCTGGAAATACAAAAAACATCGACATGGTGTCCTTCAAAACGATGTCCATACCAATAGATACATAACAATCGGAAAATTCGGACTTTGCCCCAATCGGCCTATTTCTTGAACTGTCAAGATTACGCGATTGAATAAGTTCTTATTTTTTTCAGTGTCAGGCAGTTCTGAGTGTACCAGTAGCAATGGCAACAGCAAACTTCAAAGAGGTAAATCAAGACCAGTCAGTCTTAAAAGCAAAAGTTAGGAAATTTGCCTTTTTTATTATTATTATTATTGCTAAATAAGTGGGTGGGGTACTTGCTTCAAGTCTTGGGCCTTGTTTGCCCCGGCACCATCAAGAAGTTTAAATGGCACTGGTAGTGATAATTCCATTGGGGTACCCTGATGGCTCAGTCGGACTCTTGTTTGGCTTCCGACTAGCTATGTACCTCTGCATTGCAGATTTGAATCTCACAGGCAATGCCAGTAAAAATATTGATTATTGAAAAAAACTATCAATGGTTCCTGCATCAGTATTTACCAATGGTTTGACTGTCACCTTCTGGGCACAGTGGTTTCAGAGGGTATTTCCCGACCAAATGTCAAGAACTGCCCTGGCTTTCCCCCACCTCTAGACAGTAGACAGTCCGTGTCTAAGATGCAAAATTGCTTGGCTAAGCAGAAATGCAAGGCAGCTCTAACGAGTACCCACAATCTATGTTTTGGAGCAAAATTAAGAAAAATAGGTACAGTTGTGTGTATACCCTGCATACACCAGTTTTGCTATATAAATGTTTGGTATGAGGTGGTAAGCATAGCACGGACATGTTATCCTGATGACAAAGGTTATTGTGTTCCTGTATACTTCAGTATATGCCCTCACAGACAAATACACATAGGCAGGTACAAGGGCTGTCACAATTAAAACTCTTCACAGCTTTTATGTCAAGTGACATTGTCATGTTTCTGCTGCATTTCTGCAATTCTTTGGCATGCCTAGATCTATTAAATAGCTTTTATTTTTGAACACATCCTCAGCATAACCTGTGTATTTGTAGTTGGTGTCTGGGATGAGACAGGTGTTTCTGTCTGGTCGCACCAAGTCTATGGAATGGAGACGAAATCAGCTAGAACTGATGTTAAAGATGTTTGATGAAAATAGAGACAAACTTTGTGATGCCCTCAAACAAGATCTTGGCAAGGTAATAAAGTAAATAGAAACCAAAAAAAGCCATGTTTCTCTGATATAAGATTTTTTGAAAGATTATGCTTCCGTATCAAGTCAAGTCCCTTCACTGCTATTTTTATGACATTGTCAAACAGAATTGTAAGAAAAGCAAAGTAGGAGCCAACATCTTAGCCGCCTTCCTGAAGAAAAAAAAAAAGAAACATTTTGAACATATTAGCAAGTCTTCAGGCACATAAAATAGCAATAGGGTAAAGGCAAAAATGTTTAAGATTATAAGCTTTATGACAGAAATTCATTGTCGTGAAAATGAAAAATACTTTTGTGTTATATCTGTAAAACCTTAATGTTTTGTGCTATGATTTCAGAGCAAGTTTGAGTCTATGGTAGCTGAGGTGGACTTCTGTAGAAATGATCTTATTCTCTGTATGAACAACCTTAATGAATGGGTCAAACCTGAAAAGGTATTTTGTTTACTTACTATCACAGAAAAATTTGCAGAGTTTGGTTCACATATTTTGCTAGAGACTTTAGGAGTACCTAATACTACCTAAAGCATAAACAACAAACAACAAAAGTGACATGCAGATGATCGTCAATGATCATTTTGTGACTGTTTCTACAGCATCACATTAACATGTCCGTGTAATGTATACCCCTTTTACCCAACATTTATATAGTAAAACTGGGGTTTACAGGGGTATACCTATTTTTGATCCAAAACATAGATTGTGGGTGCTCGTTAGAACTGCCTCGCAAAGGCGGTTCTAATGTGTACCCACAATCAATGTTTTGAATGCAAATAAGAAAACTATCAAAAAAATTTCTGCTGGAAATTTTCATTTTTTAGAACTTAAAAAATCTATGTATATGGGCGTGTTTTCATAATGGACACCTAGATCACGTTATAATGAGGTTGACATGCATACTTATGTATTATACAGTTAAATGAAATACTTGCCTAGGTAACTTTATCGTTTGTATATCAAGTAAAAAAGACAAAACCAACAAACCAAAGAAGAACTTGTACTTTTTTCAAGAGCTTGAAAATGTCATTTAATTATCATAGTACATGTATTAATTTTGTTCATTACCTCATTTTCGGTGTATGTTCTTGAAATTTTCATGTAACTGCTATTATAGCCTTATTTGTATGTTCTTCCGAACTAGGTGAAGAAAGGCTTAATCAACATCATGGACAAGTGTTACATCAGAAAGGAGCCATACGGTGTGACCCTGATAATGTCTGCCTGGAACTACCCTATACAGCTTATATTCCTGCCAATGATCGGGGCTATTGCAGCTGGTAATGTGTTTTACCCATCTTATGATGCATAACGCATAACTCATAACTTGAAAAGCCCAGTCATAACAAAAATGACTTATTGTTACCATTCCTTTCTCAAATTATGCCTTTTGTTTTGAAGATTAAGAACACTAATTTAAATAAAAAATTATTAGGCTCAGTATGGATGAATTCAGTATAAATTAGCCACTTCGTGGGCTAATCAACAATGTGGTTCCCGAACGGGTCAGGCACATTCCAAGCTGTACAGCCACAGAAGATGGCTAGAGACTGGAAATTTTGCATTTAGAAGGTAAAGGAATTGTGAGACTGGAAATTTTGCATTTAGAAGGTAAAGGAATTGTACTATGCATGTAGCGAAAACAAAGACGCTGATCAGCTTCGCGGTTACCGAGAAGCTGATCTGTGTCTTTGGTTTCGCATATGCAGATTGTTGGTCCTCTCATGATGCAGCTCAGATATAAGCTTTAAACAAAGAGTAGGTGTTTGGAGAATGACAGTACTCTGTGGAGTTAATGTGCCTTACTCAAGGACACAACACAGTGCTGCCTGTGGGGATTGAACCCAGGACCTGATTCGGAGTCTGACGTGCTTCCACTTCGCCACCTCGCTCCCCGTATTATTGTTTTCGTGTCCTCGTGGGAAAACTAACAATGTGGTTTTTGAACAGGTCTGACACAAATCAGGCTGTGCAGTCACAGAAGACAGCTAGAAGCATGAAATTTTGTATTTTGGAAGTAGAGGGATTGTACTACCCGTGTAGCGAAAACAAAGGCGCTGATCAGCTTCGCGGTAACCGATCTGCGTCTTTGTTTTCGCATTTGCAGATTGTTGGTTTTCTCTACCACTTCGCCACCTCGCTCACCGTACAATGAAAATCATGTTATGAATTATTTAAGGTAATTGCTGTGTTTTGAAGCCCTCAGAAATATCCATGAACACAGCTGTCTTGATAGAGGAGTTGGTTCCGAAATACTTTGATACGGTTAGTTAATTTTGTCATTTTAAAGATGGCATGTACAGTTCTACTTTAATAGTAATTATGTATGATCTGGGAGTAATATACTACATAAATAACTGTCAGAATGAAGAATACCAAAAAAAAAAAAAAAATAACAACCATCAGGAAAACATGTCTGTGAAATGTATACCCCCTTAAACCCCACTTTTATATAGCAAAACTGGGGTATGCAGGGGTACCTATTTTTGCTCCAAAACTTAGATTGTGGGTACTCGTTAGGCGGTTCTAACGTGTATCTATAATGTATGTTTTGAGTAAAAATAGCTAAAATATCAAAATTTTTCCGCTGAAAATTTTCGATTTTTGAGCTGAAATTACTGTATATTATATGGGCTTCTTTTCATAATGATAAACACATAGAAGATGACTAGCTTGTTCTCATGGAGGTTAACATCATTCAAAAACCAAGTTGACAACAGAAACAGACAGGCAGACGGATGACAGACAGACAGACAGACAGACTCAAAATAACTAAGTGACATAAAGATAAATTACAGTAGACCTTCCTTTGAACCAAACATTATTTGAGCCGCCTCGTGGGAAAACCAACAATGTGTTTTACGAACAGGTCTGACACAAATTAGGCTGTACAGCTACAGAAGCAGGCTAGAAGCTTGAAATTTTGGATTTAAGTAGAAGAGGCATTGTACTGTCCGTGTAGCGAAAACAAAGGCGCTGATCAGCTTCGCAGTTACCGCGAAGCTGATCTGCACCTTTGTTTTCGCCTATGCAGATTGTTGGCTTTCCCATGTGGCGGCTCATTTCTCTATCTTTTCCTAAAACTGGTGACTTTTATATTCCCAATATAGGACTGTGTCAAGGTGGTAAACGGTGGTATCCCGGAGACCACAGCTTTATTGAAGGAGCAGTGGGACTACATTTTCTACACCGGTAACTCCATGGTCGGTAAGATTGTCATGAAGGCTGCGGCAGAGTATCTTACTCCAGTCACATTGGAGTTGGGGGGGAAAAGGTATGCTTACTATATTAGCCACATCACAAGGAACCAGGTCCCAAGGTTATAAAAAAAATTTCATGCTCAACTCAGCTGAGCATAAAATTAAAACTGCTCATAAATGCCAAAATAGCCCAAATAAATTGAAATTTCAGGTTTAGATCATCAAATCCTGTAATTTATCTAGCTCATAAATGTTAAAATGCCAACCATTGTTGGCATTTTAACATTTATGAGCGGGATAAATTTTAGTCTCAGCTGAGTTGAGCATGAAAAAAGTTTTATAACCTCTGGACCTGGTCTGTCACAAACTGGACAAGATGGCTAAAAGCTTGAAATTTCTAATTTATGAAGAATAGAGATTGTGATATATATTTTTCCCACTTACGCTGATTTAAGGAGAGCAGTTGTCAATTTATGATGAAAAAATGTGCACTAAGTACTTGTAATGTGTCTCTGGACAGCATGTTCAGGAACACTGTCACAAGTATAACTTACCATCAGGATAACATTTCCGTGTAATATATACCCCCTTATACCCCACTTTTATATAGCAAAACTGGGGTATGCAGGGGTATAGCTATTTTTCTCATTTTTTGCTCCAAAACACTCGGCGCTTGGCGAGGCAGTTCTAACGAGTACCCGCAATCTATGTTTTGAGCAAAAATAAGAAAAATATCAAAATTTCTACCGAAAATTTTTATTTTTTACAACTTTTAAAATCTCTATATAACGGTATTGCATGGATGTGTTTTCGTGATGCAAGGTTTCAGCTGTTTACCAATCAGATTATACAAACTGACAAACAAATATACAAAGAAAATCTTCAAAATGAGTAAATTAACATTGTTTTATCTTTTCTTCCAGTCCTGTATACATTGATAAGGATGTGGACCTTGGTATAGTAGCTAATAGACTGATGTGGGCCAAAACCATGAATGCAGGACAGACATGTATTGCCCCAGACTATGTCATGTGTTCAAAGGAAACACAAGTAAGATCAAATTTTTTAAAACTGCTAATATAGGTATTTACAATATATTTAAGCCGTTGGGATGATTTTATCCTTTGTTTTGAATCAAGGTGGTCTTAGAAAAAAGGAACAAAAAAGAAGAAAACAGCAAAATTCCATTTAACAAATCAACATGGACATTCATCACATTAAAATCTATTCTGAATTCATGTGTGTGAGTTTGCATTTTCTCAAATATGGCTATTACCTTAAGATGAAAGTGAAAAGACAATTAGCAGGGAAAACTGATTTCCAAGAAAGATGAGGCCAAACATTTATCATTGGTTTTCTCTATGAATCACGGAGACATTATATCAGGACAATCTGAAGATTAAAAGCACCCTGGGAGAATTCTACCCCGATGGTTCTGACAAATCACCGTATTATCCAGGGTAGTCAGTGATAGATTATTATTTTTTTCTCATCATTATTGTTATTATAATCATTTGAGCTGCTATGCGAGAAAACCAGTCTTCGGGGTTTCTGACCCGGTCTGTTACAAATCGGTCTGTGCAGTCATAGAAGAAAGCTAGAAGCTTGAAACTTTGGACTTAAGTAGAAGAGGAATTGTATTATCCATTTAGCGAAAACAAAGGCACTGATCAGCTGTGCAGTTACTGCACAGCTGATCTGCGTCTTTGTTTTCGCATATACAGAAATCCGGTTTTCTCATGATGCGGCTCATTACAGGACAAGTTGATAGAAAAGTTGAAGGGTACGCTGGGAGAATTTTACCCCGACGGTCCTGCCAAATCTCCGGATTATCCAAGACTAGTCAGTGATAGACATTTTCAGTGAGTACATTTTTCTGTTGTCTTTGGTTTGTGTTATTAGATCACCTGAGCCGAAGGCTCACAAGGTGAGCTTATAGGATGGCCATGATCCGGCGTCCATCCATTATCCGTCCGTCCGTCGGCATCGTCCACAATTTCAAAGATCTTCTCTGAAAGCATGGCCAATCTAGTTGAAATTTATGTGGAGCCTCCTTGGGTAGTGGCATTGAAATTTTGTTTGTGATATTTTGGTCACATGACCAAGATGGCCGCCACGCCCATATATGGTAAAAACCCTTCAAAAATCTTCTCCAAATCCGGGGGGGGCCGATTTCCACTAAACTTGGTATGTAGCATCGGGGACTCCAGCCCATCGTAGTTTGATAAAATGATGACCCTGGGATGACCTTGGCCTATTTTACAGCAAGGTCAAATTTGGAAACATAGGCTTTTACATGGGAAAAAGTGAAAACTATGGATTTTTTTGAAAACTATTGCAGCCTGAGGCCTGAAAAGTGGTAGATGCTAACAACTAATGGAGTAGATGAAGGTAAGTGATTTATTTAGGTCAAGGTCATCTCTTGACCTTGGCCAGTCTGTCGTCCATACACACTTTTCAAAGATCTTCTTCTCTGAAACTGCTTGGCCAATCAAAGTGAAATTTTATGTAGAGCTTCCATGGGTATGGGAGACAAAAGTTTGATCGCGAAATCCAGGTCACATGACCAAGATGGCCACCACGCATATATATGGTAAAAACCACTCAAAAATCATCGTCTCCAGAACCGGCAGGCTGATTTTTACGAAACTTGGTATGTAGCATCTGGGACTCCAGTCCATCATAGTTTGATCAAATGATGATCATAGGATGACCTTGACCTATTTTACAGCAATGTAAATTTTGGAAACACAGGCTTTTACATGGGGAAAGTGAAACTATGGATGTTTTGAAAACTGTTGCAGCCTGAGATCTGAAAAGTGGTAGATGCAAACAACTAATAGAGAAGATGAAGGTATGTGATTAATTTAGGTCAAGGTCATCTCTTGACCTTGGCCAGTCTGTTGTCCATACACATTTTTCAAAAGATCTTCTTCTCTGAAACTACTTGACCAATCAAAGTGAAATTTTATGTGGAGCGTCCATGGGTAGGGGGAACAAAAGTTTGATCGCCAAATCTGGGTCACATGATCAAGATGGCCGCCATGCCCAAATATGGTAAAACCACTCAAAAATCTTCCTCTCCAGAACCCCTCTCTAGAACCGGCTGGCTGATTTTCGCGAAACCTGGTATGTAGCATTTGGGACTTACGGCCTCGGTGAATATGATTTTTGTCAGGTAGATAAATCCTTATGTCTACCTCATTGAAGTCAATAATTGTATAATATTACCATATTATTCAAACATCTTCTCCTCTGAAACCGCTTGGCCAATTAAAGCCAAATTTTATGTGAAGCATCCATAGGATGGGGGAACCAATGTGTATATTAATAATTTAGGTCACATGACCAAGATGGCCGCCATGCCCATATATGATAAAAACCCTTCAAAAATTTTCTTCTCTGAAACCAATTGACTGATTTCAAGGAAACTTGGCATGAAGCATTGATGGCTTAAGTACTCCAATGTATATATAAATCATGACCCTGTAGTGACCTTGACCAAGTTTATGGCAAGGTCAACATGGGTTGCCTATGCATTTGAATGGGCAAAACTGATAAAATGTCATTTGAAGGGAAAAGCCAGCAGGAAATTGGCAAATGGACAGAATATTGATTATTCTGAAAAAAGAAAATGGCCCAAGGTCTTCATCTGCCTTTGCACTGGGGTTAAATACCATAATATTCAAACATGTTTATTGGTATATGCAGCAGATCTCAGGTGAGCGTTTACAGGACCATTGGTCCTCTGGTTAAACAGGTCTGTACTGCCACAGAAGACAGGTAGAAGCTTGAAATTTCGGATTTCAGAAGAAGAGGGATTGTACTTTCAGGGTAGCAAAAATACAAAGGCGCTGATCAGCTTAGCGGTTACTGCAAAGCTGAGCTGCGTTTTTGTTTTCGCCTATGCAAATTGTTTTGTTTTCTCATGAGGCGGCTCATTTCTTATACTGGAGAGTCATGATTTGTTTTTCAAAATGGGCATGTATAGAAGCTACTGGAATTGTCCATTAATATTGCTGTTGTTAGCTATTCTAACAAACAAGACAGATACATGTATATAGCGCCTTCTTTTCTCGTCTCTTTAAATGATTGCATATGTGTTAATGATGATTTATTTCAACACATTATTTCAGGCGAGTAAAGAAGCTACTTGAATCATCTAGTAATATTGCTCTGGGTGGGGACTCAAATGAACAAGACAGATATATTGCTCCCTCCGTTCTAACTGATGTCTCTTTTAAAGACGGGGTTATGCAAGAAGAGGTAAGTATTCTCTACCAGGAAAACACACCTATACAATGAACAGCGATTTTTATGGGGGCTGTAAAAATTGAAATTTTCATTTCATATTTATACCGCCTAGTAGAGCTGCCTGATCTATGCTAGGTGAGGTAGTTATAACAAGTGTCCAAATCTACCGGTATGTTTTGAGCAAAATTCTGAAACAATGTCAAATGAAGACTTAATTTTGGCAGCTTTTAAAAAATATGTATTTTGTATGTGCATGTTTTTATGATAATTTCTTTGTATATACAGACTCCTAACATGACTGTAGCAATGACTGTTTGAAATTGAAACATATTAGCCACCTCGTGGGAAAACCAACAATGTGGTTTCCGAACAGGTCCGACACAAACTGGCCTGTACAAGCACAGAAAAGAGCTAGAAGCTTGAAATTTTGGGTTTAGAAAGTAGAGGAAGTGTACTATCCATGTAGCGAAAACAAAGGCGCTGATCAGCTTCGCGGTTACCGCGAAGCTGATCTGCGTCTTTGTTTTCGCCTATGCAGATTGTTGGCTTTCCCATGAGGCGGCTCATATTTTGATGATTTCCTTATTTTCGCAGCAAACATAATTTGTGGTCACTCATTGAGATAAATCAACAACGGCAAATTCTCATAGCTTAGCAGTGGAGTTTTGCTTGTCCTGGTCATCCTGAGACACATTCTAAGACACAAACAATGTGATGCAAAGCTGTGCAACTAACCATTTTTGTTTTTACACTAAATATATACTACAATTTTTCTACTTCCTAAACCAAAATTACACCAAAGTCCCTTTGTTTATGTCAAAAAGACAATGTTTCTCTTTTGAGTTGTGCCATAACATCATGAAAACATGTCCGTGTAATGCATACCCCCTTGAACCCCACTTTTATATAGCAAAACTGGGGTATGCAGGGGTATACCTATTTTTCTTATTTTTGCTCCAAAACATAGATTGTGGGTACTCGTTAGAACCGCCTCGAGGCGGTTCTAACGTGTACCCACAATCTATGTTTTGAGCAAAAATAAGAAAAATATCAAGATTTTTCTGACGAAATTTTCGTTTTTTACAACCGAAAAAAATCTCTGTATATTGCATGGGCAAGTTTTCGTAATGATTTCTTTGACTACTTATGGAATTTTTTTAAACATGTTCATACTTTCTTCTTCAGATATTTGGACCAGTATTGCCTATTATCCCTGTTTCTAGTGAGGATGAAGCTATTGCTCACATTAATGAAGGGTAAATAGCTTAATTACCATAACCAGTATGCTTTGGGAGCTTGATTACAGAATGCAAAACACAAGAAAGTTTGAATGTTTCAAAAACAAAAAATGATAACCCTCATGTTAGACATGTTTGTTTATCAAAAACATAGAATAAATAAGCTTGCAACTATCTGTTTATTTGTTGATCATTTTGCTGCAGTAAGTTCATAAATGACTGTTGCATCGGAAGACCAGGTGAGGGAAGAAAGAGTATTTAATGTTAATTGGGAGATATTTTTCCTAGGTATTTATAAAAAGCTATGTTGTTGGTGCTCATTAAATTTGCCTCTGCTGGCTAATTATAATGGACATCCACACCCTACGATTTTATGAAAAAATAAATTAATCATCATCAAAATACATTTAAGTCTATGATTTCAAAAGTTGTGGATTTAAGTTTGACTGGTCACTGTAGTTTGTAAATTGCAAATTTCTGGTTGCAATTCACTTGATCGTTTTCTATTCAGGACCAAACCCCTGGCTATGTACCTGTATTCCAATAACCAGCACCTTACAGAGAAGTTTATAAATGCCTGTACCAGTGGGAGCTGCTGTGTTAATGACTGTATTATGCAGAGTTCAGGTATGGCTTTTGTTATGATCATGCAGAGTTCAGGTATGACTATTGTTATGATCATGCAGAGTTCAGGTATGGCTATTGTTATGATCATGCAGAGTTCAGGTATGGCTATTGTTATGATCATGCAGAGTTCAGGTATGGCTATTTTTATGATCATGCGGAGTTCAGGTATGGCTATTGTTATGATCATGCAGATTCAGGTATGGCTATTGTTATGATCATGCAGAGTTCAGGTATGGCTATTGTTATGATTATGCAGAGTTCAGGTATGACTATTGTTATGATCATGCAGAGTTCAGGTATGGCTATTTTTATGATCATGCGGAGTTCAGGTATGGCTATTGTTATGATCATGCAGATTCAGGTATGGCTATTGTTATGACCATGCAGAGTTCAGGTATGGCTATTGTTATGACCATGCAGAGTTCAGGTATGGCTATTGTTATGACCATGCAGAGTTCAGGTATGGCTATTGTTATGATCATGCAGAGTTCAGGTATGGCTATTGTTATGACCATGCAGAGTTCAGGTATGGCTATTGTTATCATCATGCAGAGTTCAGGTATGGCTATTGTTATGATCATGCAGAGTTCAGGTATGGCTATTGTTATGATCTTGCAGAGTTCAGGTATGAGTATTGTTATGATCATTATGCCAGTATGTCAAGGAAGCTTATAACCTTTTCAATCCCAAGTATATGAGCCGCCTCGTGGGAAAACCAACAATGTGGTTTCCGAACAGGTCCGACACAAATCGACCTGTACAGTCACAGAAAAGAGCTAGAAGCTTGAAATTTTGGAGTTAAGTAGAGGAGGAATTGTACTATCCTTGTTGCAAAAACAAAGGCGCTGATCAGCTTTGCGGTTACCGCGAAGCTGATCTGCGTCTTTGTTTTCGCCTATGCAGATTGTTGGTTTTCCCATGAGGCGGCTCAATTATGTATATCAGTTGAGAAAACAACTGTGTACATAATTTTTGCTCTAAGGCATAGAGTGATAGAAAGCACATATTCTCAGGCCAAGGAGCTGAATCGTTTTTATTTAGTTATAACTTAAATCATAATGTGACTTAAGCTGGGCATAACTGTTCAAGCAGAAATGTTTGTGTGACTTGCAGCTGGCCTAGAATTTAGTCGAAATGTTTAATTGATTGATTGATTGATTTGGAGTTTAATGTCACAGCAACAGCTAAACAGAAAAAAAAAAAACCCAAACCTCAATCATGGCTCATCTTTGATACCACTGAGTTACGCTTTCCAGTGCCTACATTACCATTTGGAGGTGTCGGTACCAGTGGTATGGGAGCTTATCATGGGAAATTCTCCTACGACACATTCAGTCATAAGCGAGCTGTGATGGAGAGGGGCCTGAAGATGGAAAGTGTTAACAGGTAGGTTGAAAATGAATACATGTACATTGTTGAGCCAGGGACCAGTTGTTCAAAACTTCATTAGCTTAATGTCATCGTTAAAACGTCAACTCGTACATTGTAAATGCTGACTACATTAGCAAACACACTGTTATATTTTGTTGATAAAATATGAGAATCCTTTGCATTGCAAAGGATTCTCACATTTTATCAACAAAAAATAACAGTGTATTTATAATGTTCATGTTTGAAATTTTAATGAATCGTTAACTAACAACATGGTTAATTTTGAACAACTGGGCCCTGTTTGGCAGATAACTTTTTGTTCAGAATTTGTGGTTTGGTGTGACCATGGACTGCTACTTAAGAAAAATGTTAAAATTTAGATACAGTCATGAGGACGAATACATTCTTGACAGCAGATGATCAATAAACCTTGTATGGTTGAAGATTGAGCTTTGCCTTTTTGTTCCACATTTTTTTTTGAACTCAATTGATTTCTTACAAAGTGGTCTACATGATCAATTCATGGTTAATGCATGGTAAATGTCACAGGAAAAGATGCTCAGGCCTTACAATATGAAATCCAAGTCAAGCATAGTTGAAAAATTAGTTGAAAAATTATTCATATTGAATTTCAATATGGCTTGATGCCACTTAGTTGAAGAATCAAAATTTTTTGTTTTCCTGATGAAGGCCAAGGGCCTAAACTTCAAACACGAGTGAAAAATTATCATAGATCTAGTGAAAAATTATTCAATCATGATAGGTACCTAAGACCACTTAGTCATGAATCCAATGCTTTATCCTCTGATCTGGCCCCAAGATTATAAAACTTTTTTTCATGCTCAACTCAGCTGAGCATGAAGTTTAAACTGCTCATTAATACAGAAATAACCCTAATACATTGAAATTTTAGGTTTATATCACCAAAGCTTGTAATTTATCCTGCTAATAAATGTTAAAATGCCAACAGTTGTTGGCATTTTAACTTTTATGAGCAGGATTAATTTCAGTCTCAGCTGAGCTGAGCATGAAAAAAGTTTTATAACCTCGGGACCAGCAGATCTAGCTCTTTGAGTAAGAGATCAAATCTATGCAAAGAAGAAACACATCGATTGATGTATTCAAATAAAGGAGTGTTTTTAACATCATACTGAACGGATGAGTTGTTAGGGAATGTGATGCCTAAAGATAAAGCAACTGGAATCTGAATTTAAAGAGGTTTAAGAATTTGAATCTCTATGGCACCAACTTCTATCCATGAGCAACATGTTGTCTGGGATGGATGTTAAGCAATAATAAAAATCCAAAAAAACCAGAACCAATCGACATTTTCTGTTTACCAGTGTGCGATACCCACCCTACACTGACAAAAAGTTGTCAACAGTTTCGTGGCTTCAAGGCAAGAAGCTGAAATCAGGAGGATTCTTTTCATATTTTGGCTGGTAAAGAAAGGTAAATGGTGCAAAATACTAAATACATGTACCTATGGCAAGTTACAGGAATATAACTATTTAATCAATGTCTTAATTATTTTTGGACATGACTAACTGCGCTATGAAAAAAAAACTAAAGAGTGTCTCCACTTTTGGTGTTGTTGCATAAAAAGTGGAGAGCCTCTTTTATATCTGTTCATCTATTCTACAATGAGCAGCCTCATGGGAAAACCAACAATCTGCATAGGCGAAAACAAAGACGCAGATCAGCTTCGCGGTAACCGCGAAGCTGATCACGCCTTTGTTTTCGCTACTCGGATAGTACAATTCCTCGTCTGCTTAAGCCCGAAATTTCAAGCTTCTAGCTCTTTTCTGTGCTTGTACAGGCCGGTTTGTGTCAGACCTGTTTGGAAACCACATTGTTGGTTTTTCCACGAGGCGGCTCCAATGATACAAATATATGCTGAATTAGGACAAGTCATTGATGTCAGATGGCAATCCAGTGGACTACTCTGTTTCCTGAAACTTGCTATTCTTAACCAGATTTTAAATTCAGCTTGTCTTCATGAAATTCTTATTCATACCATTACTGAGAAGGGAATCATTTTTCAGTCATAATATTTTGATTTTTGTTAAAATTGTTCCGAATTGAAATTTTATGAAGACTTGCTCTCAATACTGGGTAATGTAATCTTAATTTATGTATGAAGCCTTGCTGCAGAAATTTATAAATGTAAGATTGAAATCAAAAGAATGGCTGGAAGCTATTTACAAAAATGAAATTAAAAACAAGAGGACCAATGGTCCTGTAAATGCTCACCTATTGTTTGACTATAATGGTCATATAAGATATATTTATATATATATATTTAGCCCCAGGGCAGGATCAGAATACCCCCTGGGTCAATTTCTTTTTTCAAAATCATAAATATTCTGTCCATTTGCAAATTTTCAGAAGTTTTTCCCTTTAATGACATTTTTACAGTATCTGTATATGTGCCTTAAGTTGGCCTTGCCTTTAATTCATCAAGGTCATCACAGGATCATGATTTATAAATGTATTGTAGTACTGTAGACCCAGATGCTACATGCCAAGTTTTGTTGAAATCGGTTGACTGGTTCTGGAGGAGATTTTTCAAGGGTTTTTACCATTATGGGCATGGCAGCCATCTGGGTCTTGTGACCTGGATTATTTATAAATACATTGGTTCCCCCCTTCATAATATAAGAATCTTACATGAGTGTCAGGTATGGATAGACAAATCTGTCCCGAGGGTCACATTTTGGCATCACGAGGCTCGCCAAGTGATGCCAAATTGTGACCCGAGGGACAGATTTGTCTATCCATACCTGACACGAATGATGGATTATTTTTCTTGCTCACCTTAATGCAGCGAAAATTGTATTTTATACTATTTACCTAGAAAAATGATCAAATCGTGGCGTCCGCCATTTTGATTTAAAACGTTTTGACGTCATTGTGACGTGTGCGCTTAGCGACGAAATTACTTGACGTCCTATACAACCAGTGTTAAAAAAGAACACTTGAACGCAGGGTGCGACCGGGGTGAGATAACGAGGGTGAGATAAAAATTTCTCACATGGGGTAAAATGTAGGATTTCTCTATCTGGTGTGCAAGAAAGAGGCTTCCTATACTAGAAAATGTGTTTATGAAACACTATGCCCCCAACTGGTAAGTCAGTTTCAAGATGTAAAAATGTCCAAAAAATGACTAAGTTCAAATTGTAAAAAAAGTGACAAAAATTAATCTGAGGAGTATATCCCAACCACATGCATATCTTCAAAGCATGGTCACAATGTCTGCAAAGTTTCAAAAGTATCGGTATTAAATTGTAGGAGGAGTTGCACACACAAGGTACCCTCTATCCATTCACTAAAATGCCCGAAAAAATGACTAAGTTCAAATCGTGAAAAAAAATGACAAAAAATAATCCAAGGATTATATCCAAACCACATGCATATCTTCAGATCATGCCCATAACACATGTAAAGTTTTAAATGAATTGGCATGAAACTGTAGGAGGAGTTGCGCACACAAGGTACCCACTGCCCATTCACTTTCATTGTGAAAATGCCCGAAAAATGGCTAAGTTCAAATTGCGAAAAAAGTGACAAAAATTAATCTGAGGATTATATCCAAACCACAAGCATATCTTCAAAGCATGGTCACAACATCTGTAAAGTTTCAAGAGAATCGGAATAAAACTGTAGGAGGAGTTGCGCACACAAGGTAGCCACTATCTATTCACTTAATCAAGAATTAAAAAGGGAAATAACTCTCACAGAATGGGCCCCTAGCCCCTTGAATTTACCTGAAAGAAAAAAAATATGGGTCCTCTTAATTTTCATGTACAAACTACATACCAAATTTCAAGATCCTAGCTCTGACGGTTCCTGACCGAGTGCTCACGCATCACAGACTGACTCACTGCACGGACAGACCCAAACCAATATGCCCCCTCAACTTCTTCGAAGTTGGGGGCATAAAAATTTGACTGATTGGAGAAGTGGTTTCAGAGATGAAGATTTTTATCGCACCTGCTTATAGCAGGGTGCGATATAGGAGTTCAAATTTCCGTCCGTCCGTACGTTCGTTCGTCCGTTCGTCCGTCAACATTTACGTCGAAGTTTAGTTTTCTCGACATCAGAGATAGCTGCGAGTCTGAAACCTTGCATAGTAATTGTCCCTGACATACCCTTCAAGCACGCACCTTAACCCGGTGCCCTTGACCTATATTTCATGGTCCACTGACTTTGAAAATTTTTACGTCGAAGTTTTGTCAACATTTACGTCGAAGTTTGGTTTTCTCGCCATCAGAGATAGCTGCGAGTCTGAAACCTTGCATAGTAATTGTCCTTGACATACCCTTCAAGCACGCACCTTAACCCAGTGCCCTTGACCTATATTTCACGGTCCACTGACTTTGAAAATTTTTACGTCGAAGTTTGGTTTTCTCGCCATCAGAGATAGCTGCGAGTCTGAAACCTTGCATAGTAATTGTCCTTGACATACCCTTCAAGCACGCACCTTGACCCGGTGCCCTTGACCTATATTTCACGGTCCACTGACTTTGAAAATTTTTACGTCGAAGTTTGGTTTTCTCGCCATCAGAGATAGCTGCAAGTCTGAAACCTTGCATAGTAATTGTCCTTGACATACCCTTCAAGCACGCACCTTAACCCGGTGCCCTTGACCTATATTTCATGGTCCACTGACTTTGAAAATTTTTACGTCGAAGTTTGGTTTTCTCGACATCAGAGATAGCTGCGAGTCTGAAACCTTGCATAGTAATTGTCCTTGACATGCCCTTCAAGCACGCACCTTGACCCGGTGCCCTTGAACTATATTTCATGGTCTATTGACTTTGCCCGATGCAGGTGCGATATCGACCTCCGCGGAGTTCTTGTTGAATATTATGGTTATACATGTATATTGCCCCTGGGAGGGGGGCAGACCAATCCATGGGGTCCAATTTTTATCATAAACATAAATCTTCTGTCCATTTGCTCATTCCTAGCAAGTTTTCTGCCATTAAATGACATTTTCCTATTTTTTCCCATTCAAATGCATAGGCGACCTAAGTTGACTACCGTAAAAAAAGGTCAGGGTCATCCCAGGGTCATGATTTACATACTTTGTAGAGCTCCTTTCCCTGATGCATCATGCCAGGTTTCAAAATCATAGGCCTTCTGGTTCTGGAGAAGAAGCAAGAAGAGTTATAAAGGTTTTTGCTATTTATAGCCATGGTGGTGATGTGACCTGGACCACTTATATGTTTTTTCGATCCCCCTTCCTAAAGATGCTCCACATGAAGTTAGGCTTTGATTGGCCAGGCTGTTTTAGAGAAGATCTTTGAAATTGTGGACGACGGACAGAGGACTGATGGAGGACAGAGTATGGTCTTCCTAGAAGCTCACATTTTGAGCCTTTGGCTCAAGTGAGCTAAAAAAACATGAAAGTTTGGTATTAAAATTGTTGTTTGGAAATTGTGATAAGGATTTATTAATTTTGCAGCTGGCTTGTTTACATAAATACACTTGCTTCTGTAGTTAAACATGCTTACAAAGGCAGCCACCTGTACATTACATAGCAATGTCAGAAAGCAACTGCATATAATAATTTCTCCCAAAAAGTTAATCACCGTAAATTTTCTTTGTCATATTTGCCTTTATAAGCAGGTGCTTTGCATCCTTGCCCTTTTTTAGTTTTGAGCACCTTTGCACAGTTTTGGCACATCATTTCATCATTTCCCTACCCCGTGACCTTTATACACTTATAGACAGGTGGGCAGTTAAGTAGGTTTGGCACAGAAGCATTGCATGAAAAAGAATGATCTTATTGGCGGAATTAAAAGTTTCAAGACTGATTTTCGTTTTTGTACAGCATACGCTACCCTCCTTACACCCAGAAAAAGATGAATTTTATTGGTAAACTAATGAGGAAGAAGCTTAACAGGACTGGCGTTGCCTCATACATCCCATACTTTCTAGTCGGAACACTGATTGCTGTACTTTTCAAGGTAAAACACACTATTTATACAACTCATTTGTCAGATTTAATTCAATGAGCCACCTGTCTATAATGGTTTTAGTGATAAATAACAATATTTTTGGGTTTATCATCCCCAAAAATATTCTAACAGAATATTGATTTTAGTATGTTTAATATGTAATATGCAAGCAAATGTGTGTCTGTTTGTTCATCCAAAAATCGTTATTATGTATAGGTAATTTGGTTTCATTTTAAAACAGCTTTATAGTCAATTTCATAGCACTTTCATACTTTTCTGTATTTCGATCGTAATCGAAGTCACATGGTGCTTTGTCATGTGACTACTTCAACCAATCAAAACTATTCCCAAACAATAGTGTTTGAGATCATTGTACATCTGTCAACAAAATTTGATGACATGTATCTTGGGAAAGAGGTGCGTTTAAAACTTCTAGCAGCAACAGTCATTCACAATTATACATTAAAAGTTGCCACACTCGTTCGTTTTCTTCTAAAATTCAATACAATTTAAGATATAACAGCATTTATGTTTGTTTACTTTTGACACATTCAGAATGCTTTGTCAATTTCAAGGTCGCATAATGTCACAGTCACCATGACATCTTTCAGAATCCCGCAATATCATGATGAAATTGCTAAATACATACTATCAACAAAGAAATGCAAAATAATGTGAGCCTGTGCATGAGAAAACCAACAATTTGGGTCTCCGACAAGGCCCGACACAAACCAGCCTGTACAGTCACAGAAGCAGACTAGAAGCTTGAAATTTCAGTTTTAAGAAGAAGAAGAGGGATTATACTATCCGTGTAGCGAAAACAAAGTCGCTGATCAGCTTCCCGCGAAGCTGATCTGCGCCTTTGTTTTCGCCCAAGCATTTTGTTGGTTTTCTTATGCGGTGGCTCATTTTTTGTTTCTTCTGGAAGCTGTTTTGATTTGGAAATCGCTAAGTGGCTTTTGGCATGTTTAGGGGAAAGCAAAATTGCCTATAGTTATTGGTGATAAGCTACACTATTGAATGTTTGACTAATGTGAAATCATTTTTTTTGTTTATTTTTTTTTTTATTGACATGCCTCTTTCCTCTCAAAATAACAAATTTGTAGTGTGTAAATTTTGTTTTCAATTGCAGTTAATATCTAAATATTATTGATGAAGTAGTAAGTCAGGTTAGTTAGCTTTATCATGGGGAAACTTCTTGTTGTAGAATTTCATAAAAGAAATAAGCGTGCATTCCCAGCTGTAATTCACCTATGAATAATATCCAGAAGAGTGCCAAATCTATTTTCTGATATTGCAGCCCAAAAATCCAAATTTCTGGATGCTGTTTTAATGTCTCCAAGAAGCCCTTCGGGCTTCACAGGAAGGGATTCACAGACATTAAAACAGCCCAATGTTTTTTCATCATCCAGTGAAAGCTAAAATCTGAATTTCATTCCTTAAGAATTTTCCCATGACTTGGCATGAATATTGTGAACAAATTGCAAAAGATAGTAACCAATACTTGTCAAGAACTGCTTTTGATTTGATGTTTCGGAAATGTTTTTTTTTTCATCAGAATATTCAATAAAATCAAACCAATAATTACCAAAGCATAAATGAGCCGCGGCATGGGAAAACCAACAATTTGCATATGCGAAAACAAAGGCGCAGACCAGCTTCGCTTTACCGCGAAGCTGATCAGCGCCTTTGTTTTCGCTGCACAGATAGTACTATCCTTCTTCTTCTAAAACCTGAAATTTCAAGCCTCTGACCATCTTCTGTGACTGTACAGCCCGGTCTGTGTCGCACCTGGTCGGAATCCAAATTGTTGACTTTCTCACACACAGGCTCAAATGTAATATTTAGTCTATCAGTTCATGTTGTAAATTACAGAGTGGATTCTAGAGCGCGGGAGTGTGAAAATCCCGCTTATTTTGTAATTTTGGCGCTAAATTGTGATCTTGGTGCGCCGACGATCCCGCAAAGTACCGAGAAATGGCGCATTTTTGTTAGTTTTGTGCGTATTGTGGTTCTTTTCAGTACCATTGTTGTTGTTGTATCGTAGAGCTCCGCCGCTGACTTTTCGGCGCACCCGGATAAACCGGTAAAATTGTTTGGGCGAGTAAGAATGAAAGTTTTTTTACTAAAACTAAGTTTGAGTGTAACTATACAGTTTTACAGTTTTGTGAACTCCTTCACCAGTGTCAATCTTTCACTACTAGTCTATAGTGTATTTTTCTGTGTATATACAGTGTCACAAGCACAAATAAGTGAAAATAAAGTTTTAAAGTTTTAAAAGAACCCTTCACCAATGCACTCTCCTGATAGCTGTTTAGAATCGACGCTATTCTGGCTTTTTCAGACCTTTAATGGCCCGACACAGGACTGCAGTATTTCAGAAAACTACAGCCGGTACAGCGTTTAAGGTCAGCTTTCCTTATAAAACAATTTCCACAATAGTCGGGAGAGTTATAATCATCCGTGGTATCTCGAAATACGAAACAGTCCAAGGATTGCTCTCTTTCCGGACTCGAGACTAAAGGAGTAGTTAATTTCCGTTCTTTTCCGCTAATTTCCGTCGATCACGTGGTCCGAGATTTGACAATTCTATTGGCTGAGACGGTTAACGCATGCACATATGTTTGTCTTCTTTCACTTTCGTTGACACAAGATGGAGTCGAGATTTATTCTTTCTTGGCTTGCGATAACTAAAAGGCAGGAAATCGGCGTTGATGAGGCTGAGACGTCCGGTGCCACAGCCCCCGAATGTTTCCCTGAACATACCCAAGACCCACCGAAAAGGAAACGAAAGTTTGACTTCTTGTTTCGGAAGAAATGGCTTGAAAATATGTCATTTCTTTGAAATTGAAATACATAGAGTTTGTCCGACGGACGAGTTAACAATAGCTAGAAGAATCGAAATGCTCTGACAGAGGAATGTACCAACTACCGCAAAAGTAATTATATCAGTTATTGAATGACTCTGGCGAAAACGATGTCAAAACATTTATTGAAGGCACTAATTTTCATGACGTTTCTTCCTGTTTTGTTATTTTTGAGTTGTTTCCCTTGTTTTTACTTTAATAGTTTACGAAGATGAAAGCTTTTTTTATTAGTGTGTATTCAATAATATTACTCACAAGGAAAAGGGAAACAATATAACAAAATGCCCCAACAGGAAGTCCAGAGAAAACAGTGCAGACTCAGAGCAGCAGACAGTCAATAGACTTTGAACTTTGTTATGACTTACACCCAAATGGCTTGAAAGAATCCGGGTCGTTTCGGCCCTGGGTCGTTTCGGCCTGAGTCGTTTCGGCCTGGGTCGTTTCGGCCAATTTTGGGGGTGGGTCGTTTCGGCCTTGGTAGGTGGGTCGTTTCGGCCAATTTTCTGGGTGAGTCGATTCGGCCCTTAGTCGTTTCGGCCAAAGTATATGGAAATCTTCAGGTAAGTAATAACTCAAAGATAAATCGATCTTCTTGAGTACATGCGTTTTCGTGGACATATACATGTACATGATGTATGCATGTGGGATGTTTTGAAAGTATTGTAGTCACAGTTCTAGCCTCACATATTCTTAGTGTCTCGGAAAGAAGTTCCCATTAACATTTAATGATTAGTACTGGCGATAGAAAGGATTGATAGGGTTGAGGGGATGAATGAATGAATGAATGAATGAATGAATGAATGAATGAATGAATGAATGAATGAATGAATGAGATTGATAGATAGATAGATAGATAGATAGATAGATAGATAGATAGATAGATAGATAGATAGATAGATAGATAGATAGATAGATAGATAGATTGTACAATTAAACTAAACATGTAGTTATGAAATAGTCGGCAATTGCAAGGGAAAATTTTTCAGTGATGCACCGGCTGTCGGTGATCTAATTATAAGGGTGATTAACAAGGTGTGAAAACTCGTGTCTGTAATCAGCAATGCTAGTCCATGGTGATTGATTATTAATGTACTCAATTTTAAAAGGCGTGAAAACGTGTGCTTGTCAATTTAATTTGAGTCTACGCATGAATAAAAACAACAGTTTTGGAATCCGACCAGGTCCATCACAAACCAGCCTGTACAGTCACATAAGCAGGCCAGTCTTGAAATTTTGGATTTAAGAAGAAGAATGATTGTACTATCTTTGTAGCGAAAACAAAAGCGCTGATCAGCTGTGCAGTTACCTGCGCCTTTGTTTTCGCCTATGCATATTGTTGGTTTTCTTATGCGACTTTGGAAAAAGATTTTAAATACCGTTAAAATGGTAGCTTTAAAAAGTTATGAAAAAACTCAAATTTTGTTACAGCTGAATCTTTAAGTTTGAACGTCAAATTCTATTAGATACATGTACTATGTTTACAGATTTTATATAGACTTCTTAGAATTCTCTGAGATGGGATTGTTAAGTTGCTGTAAAAAATCAGGCCGAAACGACTCACCAAAATTGGCCGAAACGACCCAGGGCCGAATCGACTCAGGCCGAAACGACCCAGGCCGAAACGACCCACGGCCGAAACGACTCAAGGCCGAAACGACTCACGGCCGAAACGACCCGTTACCGCTTGAAATATTAAAATGTGCATATTCATTTTTAATTGACCATTAGCATTTGGTACATCTATTTGGCTTCTTGATGATTTGTGAAGTCTGTAACTAACTGCTGTTGGTTAAACACAAGAGGTGACCATTCATGTAAATCTTCCTGAGAAAATGCCGACTGGTATGGTACCTTACTTGATTCAACATTGGCCCCTTTTTGAGAGTGTGAGGGGGGAATTGGCCCATCTTTACAAAATCCTAGAATCCACTCTGTAAAAGAAGTGCTATAAAGAGGTTGTAGTGTGTATACTGTTCAGTTTATCATCTCCTCCTTACCCTCTTATTCCTACTTTTACTATCACATTACACATTTTCCCATCTCCCATTTTTTCCTATTAAATTTTAACTATTTTTTCAACAAAAGTTCCTTGAAAGCCTGAACAAGAATTCTGTCTTGTTTATATTGTCATTGAACAAATAAAATTGAGCCGCCTTGTGGGAAAACCAACAATATGGTTTCCGAACAGGTCGGACACAAACCGGACTGTAACAGCACAGAAGACAGCTAGAAGCTTGAAATTTCGGATTTAAGAAGAAGAGGAATTGTACTTTCTGAGTAGCGAAAACAAAGGCGCTGATCAGCTTCGCGGTTACCGCGAAGCTGATCTGCGCCTTTGTTTTCGCCTATGCAGATTGTTGGTTTTCCCATGTGGCGGCTCAATTATTATATGAAAGTTGATCAGAAGCGCGATCTCTTTGACCATGCCGGTTTAACTCTAACCTTCCTGCAGCAATTATACTATGTCAGAGGTAAAGTGGCACTGTCAAATAGAAACAATAATAACATTTCTTTTTCCAGATGTTTCTTGGCTGGTACCCGAATACAGTGTCATCAGTTACAGGGTAATAATAGCTACGGCAAAACACATGACATTCAGTTTACTGATGGACTATTTTGAAAATTTCTGGTGCTGTCTTAGAAATAAGACATTTTGTATCAAACTACTGTAAATTTGCAGATTATTTCGAAAACTTTTCATCTCCGAGCTATAGGCGAGTTCATGAGCAGGCATTGATGCAGTCTACAAAGCTTATAGTAAGTTTTATTAGCAAAAAACATTTAATTAGGAGGCAACAAATTCACAAGTATTCAATGAAATTAAATTGTTGCAAACATTTCCAAATTTACAGTAGTACATTTATATCTTGTAAGTATTCCTGCTAGAGGCATTGATGCCTTCCCACTCACCATGCCCACATTTGAGCCGCCTCGTGGGAAAACCAACAATGTGGTTTCCGAACAGGTCTGACACAAACCGACCTGTAGAGTCACAGAAAAGAGCTAGAAGCTTGAAATTTTGGAGTTAAGTAGAGGAGGAATTGTACTGTCCGAGTAGCGAAAACAAAGGCGCTGATCAGCTTCGCGGTTACCGCGAAGCTGATCTGCGCCTTTGTTTTCGCCTATGCAGATTGTTTGTTTTTCCATGAGGCGGCTCATTTATTGCTGTATTTAGTTTTGGGATGAGAAATTCAGTTTTTAAGTTTCTAGTTATTTGTGAACTCAGGACAAGCAGCTTTATATGGATATGGTCAGTGGGATTGACATTGTTGACAGGTTTAGTTTTAGTAAAATTTTCATATTGATAGTGAATATGCAAATTGTGTAATGTACGCAAATTGTGTTATGCTGTTATGTATGCATATGAGTTATGTTGTTATGTATGGATATATGCACATAATGACACTTATGCTTAGAAAATCATGATACTTTTATGGAAAATGGTATCTTCAAATGTTATTCAAGAATTGAAAAGGATGTAATTAATAGCAAACTATCCATTTACAGTTCTTTTCAATGAAACTTTGAATGTAGCATGGAAGGTCTTTTCTTTAATCATTTGTTTCTTGATTTTTTTAGTGCTCTCAATAGTGCTAGTACTGTATCTTATCAAATATGCTTTTATAGTGTATGTTTACATACTTGTTTTTAAAAGAATGAGCTCTGGAAAAAGTTTAGACTGTCTCAATGAAATTGGTTTATGATGACACCCTGTATATATATGTAACTTGGATGCATAACTATTCACAAGATGATTGGGCTAATCTGACCACCAAGAAATTGAAGAAAAAAAAATATTCCTATAAAATAAATATATAAATAAACAAACAAAAGTGATCTGTTTGTGTTTGTTGACATTATATTTGATAATTCATTATTATTATTTTTAATAAATTGATTTATATTCTGACAATGTATGAAAAAGTGATCATGTCACCCTGCCAAATACTTTTGCTTTACATAGATGCCCTGAACAAGAATTTTATTTAGCCATGTCAAAAGAAAACCAGCATGAAGAAAATCTGTCATTTGGATTTCTGACCAGAGTAGACACAAACCTTGTTCATCGTTTAACCCATATTTGACGAATGGATTCTCCCATCATTATCAATTGAGTCCACTTTCATTTTTAGGGGTTTTAGGAGTGATTTTTATTTTTATCTCATTTTTCAATGAAATTTCTCTGTGCAAACAGAATAGCCCCAGATGGGACGCCGCATCTGCGGTGCGGCGTCACATCTGGGGCTATGCTGTTTGCCTATGTCCCACAAAAAGGATGTCTGGCTTATATGAGTTAAAAGGAAGAATGCTACGAGTAACAATTTCATGAAGTGTCAGGAAACAAAGTCCATGTTTGCTATCGTTTGTGTACATGTCATATGATAGAGATTGTTCAAATTGTACCAATTTCAGAAACCAGGAATTTCTACTTTCATTATAAAGAAGACATTTTTGAAATCAAACCTATCATATGCACTGTGGTTTGATATTTTTTACCAATATGGGCTTTTAGAAATGCAGTATATATAGTGTAGAATTTATACAGGATAGTTTGAATACTGCATATGATTAGATTTGTTAAACAAGTCAAAACAACTAGGGTAAACAGCACCTTATAATTTCCACATCAGGAAAACATATCCGTGTAATGTATACCCCCTTGAACCCCAATTTTATATAGAAAACCTGGGGTTTGCAGGGGTATGCCTATTTTTCTTATTTTTGCTCCAAAACATAGATTGTGGGTACTCGTTAGAACCGCCTCGGCGAGGCGATTCTAACGTGTACCCACAATCTATGTTTTGAGCAAAAATAAGAAAAATATCAAAAATTTTCTACTGAAAATTTTCATTTTTACAACTTATAAAATCTCTGTATATTGCATGGGCATGTTTTCGTACTGCAAACATTGGTTCAGTCCTACCTGTTAAATTTACCTGTGACATATACAAAATTGATAGCTTACTAGAGAGTAATATGAAAATAAAGTTTTCTGATGGCATAGCTTAATGTTTATTATACTTTTCAGTATTCAGTAGTTTACATTTTCCATGTTGTTTTATTGCGAAATTTCTGTCAACATATATACAGACATGAATATATAGTAACTAAATATGAGACAAGGATAAATATGAGACAAGGAAAAGGCAATTATAGGCCTAGCCTACGCCTAATCGTTGTCTCATATTTATTATACCCCCGGCATTTATGCCGACGGGTATATAGTTTTCGCTTTTCCGTTCGTCCGTTCGTATGTTTGTTCGTTCGTTCGTTCGTTAGTTCGTTTCTTTGTTCGTAATTCCGGAACGTTCGTAGAATTTATGTCAAAAGTTTTGGTTAAAGTTTCTCTAGAGGTGTATATCTCATGAACCAATGGTCAGAAACTATTCATATTTGGACCATAGGTACCCTATAGGGTTTGCTTTGTTTCCATGAGTTCGGACCCCAGGGTCCATGCCCGGGGGTGGGGCTGGAGGTCAAAATCTAGGTCACCTTTAAAATGTGCTGTTTACAATGTTAATGTTTCTTCTCTTAAGTTCATATCTTAACAAACAATCATAGGAATATATTCTTATATCGTTCATAGATACCCTTTAGGGGTCGCTTTCATATTCAGTGTCACCAAATCCTGGTTACCGTCCCCAGGGGTGGGGCTAGAGGTCAAAATCTAGGACACATTTTTATATGATATATACCATGATAAACTTTCTGTAAGTCTGTTTTCTTGACATCCACTAAGTCTTGCCAGAATGCATTCATACTTAGACCATAGGTACCATGTAAGATTCAGACTCTAGGGTCTATGTGCGGGGGGTGGGGCTAGAGGTCAAAATCTAGAACTTCTTTAATAATTGTATTTTCTGTACTTTTTTTTTACTACCATGTTAAGAAATCGTTCATACTTGCCCCATAGGTACTCTATAAGGTTTGCCTTGTTTCTAATGACATTAGACACTAGGGCACTTGGGGGGGGTGGGGCTAGAGGTCAAAATCTAGGACATCTTATTTTTTTTTTTTTTCTTTCTTTCTTTTTTTTTTTTTTTTTTGAGAATGACATTCTAATTTAATTTCAATCTAGGACTGAGGACCTGACCCAAAATGTCCGCGTTTATGTCCTAGATTGGGTATACACGTCAGCTCTGTATACCGCTCTAAAATAGATATGTCATTCTAAAACTACACTTCCCCATGTTTGTATGTAAAGTACTTTACACTGCTTATTTCTAAAATGTACTTGATGAGGGTGCTGTCTTTCGTTGGTGATGTGAGGTTCAATGTCAGGGGTGAGCATGTGCCGGGTTGTTTAGGTAGGGGGTAGGGAAGGGGGCTTGGTGGTTTCTAAAATGTACTTGATAAGGGTACTGTTTTTCGTTGGTGATGTGAGGTTCAATGTCAGGGGTGAGCATGTGCCGGGTTGTTTAGGTAGGGGGTAGGGATTGGGGCTTGGTGGCTATCAGCCGGGGGTATACGTGCCTCTCAGGGCACTTTTTAGCTCACCTGAGCCGAAGGCTCACAGGTGAGCTTATAGGATAGGCAGGCATCCGTCGTCCGTCGTCGTCGTCCGTCGTCGTCGTCCGTCCACAATTTCAAAGAAGAATATTTCTGAAGCTAGTAGGCCGATCTTGATCAAATTTAATGTGAACCATAATTGGGTTGGGGGGTTGATGGCATTAGGTTTTGGAGCAGATTGTATCAAAATTGTGGTTTCCATGGCAACAGATAGGTCCCATAGACTTACAATGGGAAAAACTAAAAAAATCTTCTTCTCTGAAACCACTAGGCGCACAGCTTTGATATTTGGTATGTAGCAATGGCTAATGGTCCTCTACATAAATTGTGCCATTCATGCCCCTGGGGTCAAATTTGGCCACGCCCCGGGGGGTCGATAGTCTCCATAGACTTACTTTGGGAAAAAAATTAAAAAATCTTCTTCTCTGAAACCACAGGGCCCACAGCTTTGATATTTGGTATGTGGCAATGGCTAATGGTCCTCTACATAAATTGTGCCAGCCATGCCCCTGGGGTCAAATTTGGCCACGCCCCGGGGGTTGATAGTCTCCATAGACTTACAATTGGAAAAACTAAAAAAATCTTCTTCTCTGAAACCACTAGGCCCACAGCTGTGATATTTGGTATGAAGCAATGGCTAATGGTCCTCTAAATAAATTGTGCCATTCATGCCCCTGGGGTCAAATTTGGCCACACCCCGGGGGTTGATAGTCTCCATAGACTTACTATGGGAAAAAAATTAAAAAATCTTCTTCTCTGAAAGCTTTGATATTTTGTAGGTGGCAATGGCTAATGGTCCTCTACATAAATTGTGCCAATCATGCCCCTGGGGTCAAATTTGGCCACGCCCCGGGGGTAGATAGTCTCCATAGACCTACAACAGGAAAAAAACTAAAAAAATCTTCTTCTCTGAAACCACTAGGCCCACAGCTTTGATATTTGGTATGTAGCAATGGCTAATGGTCCTTTACACAAATTGTGCCATTCATGCCCCTGGGGTCAAATTTGGCCACGCCCCGGGGGTTGATAGTCTCCATAGACTTACTATGGGAAAAAAATCAAAAAATCTTCTTCTCTGAAACCACTAGGCCCACAGCTTTGATATTTGGTATGTAGCAATGGCTAATGGTCCTCTACATAAATTGTTCCATTCATGCCCCTGGGCTCAAATTTGGCCAGGCCCCGGAGGTTGATAGTCTCAATAGACTTGCTATGGGAAAAAAATTCAAAAATCTTCTTCTCTGAAACCACAGGCCACACAGCTTTGATATTTTGTATGTGGCAATGGCTAATAGTCCTCTACATAAATTATGCCAGCCATGCCCCTGGGGTCAAATTTGGCCACGCCCCGGGGGTAGATAGTCTCCATAGACTTACAATGGGAAAAACTAACAAAAATCTTCTTCTCTGAAACCAAAAGGCCCAGAGCTTCTATATTTTGTATGTAGCAATGTTTGGTAGTCCCCATTATAAATTGTGCCAGTCATGCCCCTGGGTCAAATTTGGCCATGCCCCGGGGGTCAATAGTGTCCATGCATAGACTTTCATTGGTCGATTCTAAATTAGTTTAAATCTCATGAGCTTACAATGTGATAATCTCTCAGGTGAGCTACAGGACCAATGGTCCTCTAGTTCTAGTTTAGAAATATTCTGATACTATATATTCATGTCTGTATATATGTTGACAAAAATTTCCATGGTAAATTTAAAATGTTATTGATACTTGATATTGTTGTATGTACATTTATATAAAATTAGAGAAAATCAACCAAGTTGTTGTTATTGTAAAATACATGTAGGTGCAGTTGATTGTCACATTAATTGTCACTTAAAACATTTAGATTATACATACCTGGAACCTGGCCAAAATATGTAAAGCATCAGTTCAAACAAACAAACAAACAAAATGTCTTAAAACAGATTTTGAGCCCTGAATTTAAACTTTACCCATGATCCGTTGTCTGTTCATCAGTAGTCCACCATATTTTAAAGATCTCTGACACCAAGTGGCCTATCAAATGTTGTATAAATTGGTTACCTGAAAAATCCTTTCATTTGATCTGTTCCTGTCTGGAGAATCTGTACACTGTGTTTTGTTTTGAGTATCATGTAGAATAAATAAGAAAACAGGGATTAAAACAGAATACATGTATTTATCTTGAAAAAGACAGCTAATAAGTCTGTAACACAGTTGTTGACTTGTTTTTTTCTGGGTGCTTTTCTGCATCTGAATGTAGCACATCCTACTCTGATTTTCTGGTAGTGATAAAGCAACCCTTTTGAGGAGTGCTTATTGCTCCAGGTAAAGCTTAAAACCGATTTACTGATCATCTGATTACTGATGCTTAGGAGGTCTACGCCTACTCAGTCAAAATACCTTACTTGTTAGCTCACCTGAGCCGAAGGCTCACAAGGTGAGCTTATAGGATGGCCATGATCCGGCGTCCGTCCGTCCGTCCGTCCGTCATCCGTCGTCCGTCCGTCGTCGTCCACAATTTCAAAGATCTTCTTCTCTGAAACTGATTGGCCAATCTAGTTGAAATTTTATGTGGAGCCTCCTTGGGTAGTGGCATTGTAATTTTGTTCGCGATATCTTGGTCACATGACCAAGATGGCCACCACGCCCATATATGGTAAAAACACTTCAAAAATCTTCTCCAGAACCGGTGGGCCAATTTCCACGAAACTTGGTATGTAGCATCGGGGACTTCAGCCCATCATAGTTTGATAAAATGATGACCCTTGGATGACCTTGACCTATTTTACGGCAATGTCAAATTTGGAAACATAGGCTTTTACATGGGAAAAAGTGAAAACTATGGATTTTTTGAAAACTATTGCAGCCTGAGGCCTGAAAATTGTAGATGCAAACAACTAATGGAGTAGATGAAGGTATGTGATTAATTTAGGTCAAGGTCATCTCTTGACCTTGGCCTGTCTGTCGTCCATACACTCTTTTCAAAGATCTTCTTCTCTGAAACTGCTTGTCCAATCAAAGTGAAATTTTATGTGGAGCTTCAATGAAGGTGAGTAATTAATGAAGGCCAAGGTAATATCAAAATTAAAATCATGGTTTTCTCAGAAATCACTGGGTTTGGAAACTATTGCAGCCTGAGACCTGAAACTTTGCAGATGCAGACAACTAATGGAGTCAATAAAGGTGAGTATTCAAGGTCAAGGTCATTTCATGATGACTTAATACTCCAAGATCAGGCTTTAGGTGAGCGTTCTCAGGACCAATGGTCCTCTGGTTTATTTTGGTGGATATATTTTTAAGGCCATTTTAGATGTCATGGCATCCTAATATTGAGTAGAAGTCCCATAATCAGTAGGGCACAACCGTTAAATCGATATATTATATCTAGAAGGAGATATGCCTAATTACCATATATTTCGAACGAAATATACCCTATTATAATATATCTAAATTGACATATATGTCAATCTAAATATCATTATATATTTCGATCGAGATATATTATTTCCTTCATCTGAACACGTGATCATTTTGCGTCATGCGCAGTCTCTCATCGAGTTTCGCATAGCGGGAAGTTTTGAATTTTGTGCAGAAACAAATTTCCAACAAAAAATCCAGCGTCATCGAAAAGTTCACCAGGGAAGTTATGTACAGTTTGGATTTGAATATGCTCGTCGTCCGATTTACATGAGTAAACACTATTTTACTTGCTGAACATAACGACATAAAGCGCTAGGGAAATTCCAAGAAGTGTTAATTATATCTAAAATGTTTGGACTGGTTAGATTATATGACTTCACGTCCATATCAGCAATTGTTCAGTCATATTGGGAAGGAGCCAACGCTTTCTGTATGTAAACCAGAAGTCAAGGAAGCTTAAAATTTTGCTCAATGGCTCTTCACGACAAGATAACGTACGATCTCGCCGGGGACCTCTCTGCACGTAAATAAATCATTCTTCTTCTTCTTCTTCTTTCAAAAAATGACTCTACCACAATGCCAGGCAACAAGAATTTACCTCGAGGAACAGGCTTTTTAATGTGAGCGTGACTGCAAATGAAACCAGCGATCTCTCAAAGTTAACTAAACTGATAAGGACGGCAAACCGATGCGACTTTGCCCATCCCCGCCCATTCAGCATTGGGGCCGTGAGAAATAGATTGGCTGCCAGACAGAGCTTATAACTGAGTGTTGACTACACGATAACTGGTTAACCACTTAGGTCTGAAACTGCCTAGGAAAAGTTATAAGCTTTAGTTATTGTGTGGTTATAAGTCTTCAGCACGTATTTTTAAGCAAGGCAACATCTCAATATGACCATAGATGTAGCAACACATTCGAACAATAGACCTATATGATCGAATCCCGGGATCGAACAACATATTCACACTCGTCTCACAAATGCTCGGCGCGGGGCTCGAATCAACACTGGCCAGAGCGGTACCAAGATGCAACTCGGCAAGGGACCGTCAAACTCGGTTGCAATTACGCTACATGGCGATGGGTACATTATTTGCATGGCTCCTCGTCCTCCGGGGAGTTAATATGCCTTGCTCAAGGACAACACGGTGCTGCCAGTGCCACGGTGATCGATCCCATGACCTCTCGATTCGGATTCCCATGCTTTACCACTACGTCACCACGCTCCCTATTTATTTTATGTTGGTTGGTTTGTTTGAATTAATGGTCATGTCGGGGCGCTGCCTCGATTTTAAGGGACTTTTACCAAAATTTAGGACGTCATGACATCCAATAAGCGCTTCGAATATGACCACCAAACTATACCATCAAGGCTTGTATGTGTGGATAGACTGACATGAACCACTTTTCCTGGGCAGGCTCAGACCTGAGCGGTTAACCAGTAATCAGATGGTCAGTCAGTAGCGAAGAAGCTTTGCTTGGAGGCCCAAGCAGCCCATCTATTTCTTTTAGGTCCCAATGGAAGGACAGTAAACGAGGTCTCAACACACAGGAAACGAGGAAAATAGCTGATACACATTAGCATAATATAAGCCAAACGCGCGCCGGGTGTGTTGACAATAATGTAAAATTCAACATACGTCAGGAGCACATCGGAGACACGTTAGAAACGCGTTACATGCACGCTGGCACGTTAGAAACGCGTTACATGCGCGGTTTGTACGCTTAGTGTACGCCTCGGTGTACGTTGATATACGTCGCTGTTGGTCGGTGCGCACTCCACGCGCGTATGGGCTCAAAACACTTTTTAAGCATGCTTAAAATCTTTTCTCGAATCTCGGCGTGAATCGGTCGTGTGTCCAAGCTGGAAACGACCCTCACTCGGTTAGTACCTTCTACAACTACGTTTCGAATAAGTTCCACGCGCGATACAGGCGCGTTGAATACGCTTTGAATGCGTTTGGCGCATATTTTAGATACGCCAGTGTACGTATCATGCGCGTTCCGATTTAAAATTTACGAACTATTTTTTTTTTTTTTTTTTTTTTTTTTTTTCAGTAACGTGCCCCAAGCGTGTATGAGACGCGCATTTAACGTTTGCTGCGCGCCTATAGCGCTTGCTTAGTGTTTGTTTGTTTATTTGAATTGATGCTTTACGTCCCAGTCAACAGCTAAGGTCATGTCGGGACGTTGCATCCACTTTATGGGACATTTAACCAAAGTAAGGATGTCATGACATTCAACAAGTGCTTAAAATATAACCATCCAACAAAGCCACTCATGCTTATATGCGTAGACGGTTTGACTTGAAACCACTTTTCCTGGGCAAGCTTAGACCTGAGCGGTTAACCAGTAATCAGATGGTCAGTCAGCAGCGAACAAGCTTTGCCTGGAGGCACAAGCTACCAATCTATTTCTTTAGGCCCCAATGAGCGATGTCTTCCTGCTTAGTGTGTCTGGGACGTACCACAAAACGTATTTTATTTTTTTCAGCGTTTTGATATTTTTTTTCATACGTCTGGCAAACGCTTCAGCCACGCGCTAATGTGTGACTGCCAAAACGAGTTTAAGAAACAAATTATTTATATAGTGACACGTCCAAAATCTTCATCGTGTTGAGATTTTTCATACGCCCGGGGCGTGTTTGGGTAATACGCTAATGTTCTATCTGCAGGAAACCACGGATTTATAAATTATAACGTTGATCGAATCGCCCGCTGCTTGCAGAATCATGCATTTTGTATCAGACCGAGAAGAAAGGCTTAACTTGTGGCTCTAGTTCAACAAAGATAATGGAAAATATATAAACTGTTTATACCACCCAGTAAATTTATATTACTGACCGCTCCGATTCGGTACATCTGTTGTAGTCCTACTTGTTTTATGTTTTGCTCCTTTTATGTACATTTTCAAAGCGTTGTTGAATCGCAGATTTCACACCTGTGAAATCGGCGACACTTAATAATAAAATCTGTGAATATCTGGTAGTATTTTCATATGTGAAAAATTTGTACCAAATTTTCACATGCGGGACGAGTCAGTGTTTTGACGTGTGAAGAATTGGTTTAGATTCATCACATATTTGAAGAACTGTCAATTTTACTCAGATGTGAAAGCTTGGTACAAAATGTTTACATATATTGCTATATATTGAAGAATTGGAATCAAAGGCAAAACCACTTCAGATGGGTGGTTTTCGTGAGTGTGGAGAATACGTACAAATAGACCATGAAATTTGATTATATGCGCCTATCTCACATGCGTGTGAAATGGAATGAAATCCGTTACATACAAATTCGTTACCAATTCTTCGCCGGCTGGGAGGATTTGGTACCAATAATTCACATAAGAACTTTGCGAAATGTGAAAATTATGGTTCAAGAACGTGTTTTCGTGTGTTAGAAGATTTAGTACCGATTTGTGTCAATTCTACACATCTGAAAAAAAAATCATACCAGTTCTTCACAGACGTTATATAAATTCGTACCGTCAGAAACAGAAAAAAAGTACAAATAGGCGATGATCAGGAAATGGCGCAATCAGAAAGAAATTCCCACTCCATAAAACGAGGGGTCGGAAAAACTAAAATGACACTTAGGCACTTATACCATGAAAACATGTCGTAAGCCAAGTGAGCAGCTATTCCCGAATGGGCGGCCACTCAGTTACCCGAACTGAACTAAAAATATGAAAACGTACATAAGGCTCAAACAGCACAAAAATTCGACTCCAAAACACAAAACAGTTAGAACCACAACATAAGTATCGCCTTGGAACGATCTTGAAGACATTTGAAATTTTAGTATGAATTTCACCGCCCCCCACCCCGCCATCGAAATTTAACATACACAAATGTCACACTTCCAAAATGTGCCTTGTTGGTACCTATTTTTACACAAATGTGAAATTAAAAAATGCGGTTCAGCAAGGCTATCATCCATGTCGAGAGCATCAACACGTTATTGGAATGGTGCTGGTACCGGTGAACCAATTTAAATTTATGCCTCCTGCGTCTGGATGCCTCAACTTTTTGATATCCCGGAACATCTCTGACATATTGAAATGAGAGAAGGAACTATATAAGAATGATTGCTGGAAAACAAGTAGGTAATGAACCAGCATTTTTAACGGAGTGGGGACTTGTTTACCGATGGCAAAGCTTCATACGATGAGATGGTTCATATATCTTGGCGAGTTCTAGCACACTGGAGTTTTCAAAAATAAGCAACTCGATGATCGTGTTCGCATGGCGGGGTAACACAGTCCTCTATGGCACAGCGGATAAGCTAAATGCGCTGTAAAAAAGGAGTCATGAGTTCGATCCCATGCTTCTCCACTCGTCCGGGTGAGACTTAAAGCCGAGGTCCCACGACGATCTCCCATGACAAACTGATGACAAGGACGTATTGTGACGAGGCTACAGACTTTGTGACCTTATTTTTTTAAGTCCAAGGGACCTAGTCTTCAGACCTGACTGTCAGATAAAACCTGAACACACGGAATCGTTTAAACACCACCAAGATGATATTTAAGTTGTTTGTCCGTCGCCAGGTTGAACTAGGCCATGTTAGTTGCAGACTAAGTTGCGGGCATATTCCAATGGATATAATATCTAGATCAACAAATTACATAGATCAGCTAGATAAGCCACAATCCGTTTCACTTCATCACCTAGCTCTACTTCCGCGTGGTGTGGAGAGTTATCAAGGAACACCGACGGAAACATGTTGCTAAGGGGCGAAAAAATGTGAAAATATACGTCAATTGAGACATAATATGTCAAACGAAATATATATTTTAACCGGATGTAGAGCTGTATATCTCGAAGTAGATATTATATTTAAATTCAATTATTTTGTGTTTATATCTAGATTTAGATACGGTATCTAGTTTTAGATACTATATTAAAAAGGAGATATTTTGACAGTATATATCAATTTAGATATTATATGTAAAACGAAATATAGATAAGCCGGATGTAGAGTTATATATCTAGAAGGAGATACTATATGTAAATTCAAATATTTTGTGTTTATATCTAGATTTAGATATGATATCTAGTTTTAGATACTATATGAAAAAGGAAATATTATATATCGATTTAACGGTTGTGCCCTACTGATAATAGGGAGGCAACATCCGGACATGGCCATAGCTTTTGTCAGAGACATAAAACATCAAATCAAACAATCAGAATGATGGCTTCTACACAAAGTGTTGAGCCGTCTCGTGAGAAAATCAATGATGTGGTTTTTGAGCAGGTCCAACACAAACCGAGCTGCACAAGCACAGAAGGTTGCTAGAGTCTTGAAATTTTGGATTTAGAAAGTAGAGGAATTGTACTATCTGCGTAGTGAAAACAAAGGTGCTGATCAGCTTCACAGTTACTGTGAAGCTGATCTGCGGCTTTGAATTCGCCTATGCAGATTGTTGGCTTTCTCATATGGCGGCTCATTTATAATGGTTAAGGCACACCTTTGTGGTCAAGCTTTGCTAATTATTGCTTCCAGTGATTATGAAGTCATATGGATCTATCAAGAAAGCCTGCCGAATTGTCAATGGCATTATGGGTCTTGTCTAAAATTTTTGCTCAAAACATAGATTGTGGGTAAACGTTACTAACGAGTACCTACAATCTATGTTTTGGAGCAAAAATAAGAAAAATAGGTATACCCTGCATACCCCTGTTTTGCTATATAAAAGTGGGGTACTAGTGGATATATATTACATGGAAATGTTATCCTGGCCCCGAGGTTATAAAACTTTTTTCATGCTCAACTCAGCTGAGCATGAAATTTAAAGCGCTCATAATTGCTGAAATAACCCAAATTGGTTGAAATTTCAGGTTCAGATTGCCAAAGCCTGTAATTTATCCTGCTAATAAACCAAACCATTTTGTTCTTGACCATTCAAGGCATTTCTGTTGTTATTTATCTCTATTTGCTTGTTTAAACCTTGTCTGTCTGTCAGTTGCACTCATCATCTTTGTTTTTGGTTGATGCTAGGAAAATGGCTACATTACTTGGAAAATTCTACTATCTTCCTCATGCATGTTAATACATTTGTATCTGCTCCGCTATGTAGTCATAAGACAGACTTTCCTATCTCCTGGATAATATTTATATTAGATTTGGGACCAAGTTATACAGACAAATTGTTGGAATTCCGATGGGTACAAATTGCGCACCTCTCGTAGCTGATTTATTTTTATACTGCTATGAAAGAGATTTCATGGATTCTCTTAACCATGATAATCAAGCTGATGTTATCAAGGCTTTTAATTCCACTTCTAGGTACCTCGATGACCTTTTGAACATTGACAACCCTTATTTTGAAGGTATGGTCAATCAAATTTATCCATCTGAACTACAGTTGAACAAAGCCAATATCTCGGATACCGAAGCCCCATTTTTAGATCTACATCTTTCTGTTGCAAATGGATTTGTTTCTTCTAAAATTTATGATAAGCGCGATGATTTTGATTTTGATATAGTAAATTTTCCGTTTTTGGATGGTGACGTTCCTCGTCGTGCTTCTTATGGTGTATACATTTCGCAACTTATTAGGTTTGCTAGAGTCTGCAATCATGTTACAGACTTCAACGCTCGAAATAAATCTTTAACGGCCAAACTTCTCCAACAGGGCTATCGGTATCATAAACTTCGAAAAACCTTTTCTAAATTTTATCGTAGACACTATGAATTGATTTCCAAATATAATGTTGGGTTAAAGACGCTTTTAAGTGAGGGTCTTTCGGAACCAGAATTTTATGGTGACTTGGTTTACAAATTTAAGAAACTTATAGGAAGTAATGATTTTTCTTTTCAGTTTAGAAAAATCATAACACGTTACAGACGTATAGGTTATAACTTGAATGTTATGCGACAGTCTGCATGCTTAGTTTTTAACCCAATCACGGTTGATAACTATGCTGCCTTCTTTAATTGCACGCCGGTGGGTCGGGCGTCAGACTCTATGATGGCGCCAACTTAAAGCTATTCATTTTAGTTGGTTGGGGCCGGAGCTTCTTGTCTGTTGCTTGGCCCACCGGGGTCCAACTGATGTTTTTCTTTAGCTCCGGAGCTAGTAAGTTATTTGGCGCCCAGGGATCTCCATCGTCGGGCAGCTTACTGAATCTGTGAGTCCTGGTTTTTGATTCATCAGGATGTTTATCATGATTTATTTGTTTGTTCTTGATGATTCATTTACTAGTTAGAGATTCACCACGAGGACCGAAGAACTAACTAAATGTTATGAACCACTGCAGAAGCTGAGGGTGAGGTTACGGCCGTGTAAAATCGATTTAAACCCGCCAGTAACTTTGTGTTACTGATCGTTCCAAGTCGATACTTCTGTGGTGGTTCTTTTTAATTTATGTCTTGGTGTTTAAAATATTTTTGTGCTGTTGGCGCCTTATGTATGTTTGCAAATTTTTAGTTAAGTTAAGGTAACTGAGTGGCCACCTATTGGGAAAATAGCTGCTCATTCGGCTTACGAAGTGTTTTCATGGTATAAGTGCCTGATTGTTAGTTTGGTTTTTTCCCACCTTGGTTTTTGGAGTGGGAGTCTTTTTCTGATTGCGCCTTTTCCTGATCTTTGCCTACTTGTACTTTTTTTATATCAGAGTTCTTGTGGTTGTGCCGTGTGGCGGCCCTAAAAAGTCTCCCCGTACATCCATTTAATGCTCTTATTTTTCCAATCCTCAGGGATTGCTTGCAATCAGTTTGTATTTTCCTATCTCTAACTACCACAACTCTTCGATACCGTATTGAAGGTCATTAGTTGACCGTCACTCGTATCTCGTTGTATAAACGATTCTTACGTTTCTATCCATAGACTTGTATTAGACATGGACCTGAGATGTGGGCTTCGGTTATACCTTGTTCTTTCATTTGAGAGATTTTGCATTACGATTAAGTGCATTATTTTTTCTATAACCGGTATGTGTGTCGCGCTTCTTTTGGCAGTATCAACACAGAACTCCCAACTATGACTATCACAAAAAGATTAGGAATTACATTAACTCCCCTTAGGTTGCATGCCGCGTCTACTGTACGGATTCCTCGTTCAACTAACAATTTTCAAAATTTATTACCTACTGTTAGGGTGACACCTCTTAATTTATTTTCGGCATCTACTGTTAATCTACACGGAGCTTCTAATTCTAATATGTTTCGTAATAATCTTCAGATAAGGTTATCTCCACTTAAATCACCAATTTTACGTAAATATATTAATCCGTTCAAGAGACCTGGAATGTACCCTAGTATTTCTAACTGCAATGCCAAGAAGTGCAACTGTTGCAATCATTTATGCTCTAAGACTACTATCACTTCATCTGTGAATGGTAGGACATTTTCAGTGGTTAATGATTCTGATTTAGACTGAAAATCAATGGATCTTGTATATGTTCTTACTTGAAATACAAACAATTGTGGGATGCAGTATGTTGGACAAACTTGTCGAACTTTGCAAAAACGATTTGGTGAGCACTATCGTAGAATCAGAAAGCCCAAAAATAATGATACCTTTCTGTACCAGCATTTTAAGCGCACTGGTCATTCTCCCAATAATGTTATAGTTCAACCAGTGGAAAAAATCTCATATGATGAAAATTCTTCTGTTAGATTCAAAAACATCAAACGATTTGAAACTGAACTTAAATGGATAAAATTATTGCAAACTCCCTTTCCACTGGGATTTAACGACAACATTTACCATGAGGGAAATATTTCCAAAATGCCCGATTTTGATGTACTTACACTTTCAGAGTCTCGTAAACGTAAATCTAGATCTCATGGTATACGGAAAAAGGGTAATGACAAACGTAAACGGTGCGCTACAATGAAATTGAACACTTCCCTTAAGGACTTATGGGTGGTCACTGTATATACATAATTGAAGATTTACCTGTATAAAAAAGCATTGTTTATTTTGTCAACAATGCTACATTCTTTAGCATGCTTTATCATGGGACTATTGAATATGTTGCAAATACATGGATTTGTGTATACATGATTGTGGAATGAGTGTTCAGCTCAGAGCAAGTGAGTCATTTTTCAGTTACTTCCGGGTTGAAATCGTCGGACCCATTTTTCTTAGCTTTTTGAAAAAAATAAGACAGATTTCTCGATGTAGTCATTGACTTCAATCATATAAGAACCTGAAACAAAAGGCATGTCATCTTTCAGCAAACAATAAGCGCACACGAGCCGCCCCAAGTTACCCACTTTCAGAATTTTTCAGAAAAATATGTTTACACTATCTTTTCCGAGAGAAATACATTTCCATGACCCCAAAATAACCCTTTATTTGTCAGATTATGTATCCTAGACATTTAGGCTTTGCGTAATTTTTATTCAAATGCATTCCATTTTCCAGGAAATGGGTCCCACGAAAACCAGTTACATTTCCAATTTTACACCAAGCTATTTAAAATTTTAAAATAATAACTATATTGAGTCATTCCTAGAATCAGTGACGTCTATTAGCAATAAATACACATCCTCATTCGATTGAAAGATTCAAGAAAACAGCAGATTTCTGTTTTACATACCCCACCCACTCATGTCAATATTGATAAATCCTTAATGTTTTAGCTGTTAAACTAAGGATTCACGGTCGACATCCAATGCTGTCTTATCTTAGTTCTCTGCCTATTGCTGTATTACGTTCCTTGGACACAGAGGCTAATAGATTTTACGATAGAAATCATCAAATGTATGACGCTGCACTGTTAACAAGATGTTATACCCAGCATGCTCTTCGTCCATTTATCGATTCCGAATCTAATCACATTAGAAGTTTTATTAAAATTCCTTTCATTAATAAAGGAATTGACTTTATTGATTTACCAAGCATATTCCAGGATAAATCAGTGATACAGTCTATACCTACGTACTTCCAAAATTCAGAACCTCCTATTATTTGTTACAAATATAATAAACCAATCAGAAATACTATTTTTAATTTCAATAAACTTGTTTCTGATCTTGATATCCATGCTAATACTCCTAAGTCTTGAGATTGTAAAGATTCAAAATTTGTTTATCAACCAGCCGGACATATAGTTACTGGAAATTTAAAAAATAATTTCGGATTCTAGAATTCGCAAAATTGTTTCTAAAGGTCCGAAATATAGATTCCCATCATACATCAATTTCGATAAATGTAGAGAGGAGATTGCATCTGCATTGAATGATTTCGGTAATCGATGGTTTAAACGAGAGGGTGTTGAGGATAATGCTCTTAAAGAATGGAAAAGAAGTATCTTCACTATCGTGGATAAACGTATACAGTTTTATTCACAAAATACTAATCTTTTACCTCCTAAACCTAAATCGTCATTTAGGCATTTGAAGCAGGGTATCCAAGAATTTCACAGAAAGTATGTCTTGGTTCCGGCAGACAAAGCCGCAAACTATGTTGTTGTTTGTAGGCTTCACTACGTTAACACCTTAAAACAGGAGCTGGATGGTACCAGGGCTTATCTGGAGACAGATACTGATGAGGTGTCTGTAGTAAATGCCCACTTAAACGATTTACCTGTTAAGTTTTCTGTTTGTGTCAATGAAGGCCAAGACAAACTTCCTACGATGTATTGGTTACCTAAGCTTCACAAAAGACCATACAAAGCAAGATTTATTGCAAATTCTAGCTCTTGTTCTACTACTGAACTTTCTAAATTATTAACTTCCTGTCTTACTGCTATCAAATCTCATGTTATAAGATACTGTGAGACAGTGTATGAAACTTCAAATAAAAATTGGTTTTGGTCAATAAAAAATTCTGGTGAGGTGCTCAATAAATTGAAGTGTAGAGGGTTCCGTGCGACGAGCTTGTCCACATATGATTTTTCTACTCTGTATACAACTTTACCACATAATCTAATTAAAGAAAAACTTCTGGATTTGATAGAGTGGACCTTCAAAAGGGCATTAAAAAACTATGGTTCACTTTATTTGGCATGTAATGACAGAAAGGCTTTTTTCACTTCCTCTGACCAAAGTCGGTATACACTTTGGTCATGTCAGAATGTGTGCGACGCCTTATCCTATCTCCTGGATAATATTTATATTAGATTTGGGACCAAGTTATACAGACAAATTGTTGGAATTCCGATGGGTACAAATTGCGCACCTCTCGTAGCTGATTTATTTTTATACTGCTATGAAAGAGATTTCATGGATTCTCTTAACCATGATAATCAAGCTGATGTTATCGAGGCTTTTAATTCCACTTCTAGGTACCTCGATGACCTTTTGAACATTGACAACCCTTATTTTGAAGGTATGGTCAATCAAATTTATCCATCTGAACTACAGTTGAACAAAGCCAATATCTCGGATACCGAAGCCCCCTTTTTAGATCTACATCTTTCTGTTGCAAATGGATTTGTTTCTTCTAAAATTTATGATAAGCGCGATGATTTTGATTTTGATATAGTAAATTCTCCGTTTTTGGATGGTGACGTTCCTCGTCGTGCTTCTTATGGTGTATACATTTCGCAACTCATTAGGTTTGCTAGAGTCTGCAATCATGTTACAGACTTCAACGCTCGAAATAAATCTTTAACGGCCAAACTTCTCCAAAAGGGCTATCGGTATCATAAACTTCGAAAAACCTTTTCTAAATTTTATCGTAGACACTATGAATTGATTTCCAAATATAATGTTGGGTTAAAGACGCTTTTAAGTGAGGGTCTTTCGGAACCAGAATTTTATGGTGACTTGGTTTACAAATTTAAGAAACTTATAGGAAGTAATGATTTTTCTTTTCAGTTTAGAAAAATCATAACACGTTACAGACGTATAGGTTATAACTTGAATGTTATGCGACAGTCTGCATGCTTAGTTTTTAACCCAATCACGGTTGATAACTATGCTGCCTTCTTTAATTGCACGCCGGTGGGTCGGGCGTCAGACTATGATGGCGCCGACTTAAAGCTATTCATTTTAGTTGGTTGGGGCCGGAGCTCCTTGTCTGTTGCTTGGCCCACCGGGGTCCAACTGATGTTTTTCTTTAGCTCCGGAGTTAGTAAGTTATTTGGCGCCCAGGGATCTCCATCGTCGGGCAGCTTACTGAATCTGTGAGTCCTGGTTTTAAATTCATCAGGATGTTTATCATGATTTATTTGTTTGTTCTTGATGATTCATTTACTAGTTAGAGATTTACCACGAGGACCGAAGAACTAACTAAATGTTATGAACCACTGAAGAAGCTGAGGGCGAGGTTACGGCCGTGTAAAATCGATTTAAACCCGCCAGTAACTTTGTGTTACTGATCGTTCCAAGTCGATACTTCTGTGGTGGTTTTTTAGCTCACCTGAGCCGTCAGGCTCACAAGGTGAGCTTATAGGATGGCCATGATCCGGCGTCCGTCCGTCCGTCCGTCGTCCGTCCGTCCGTCGTCCGTCCGTCGTCCGTCGTCCACCATTTTCAAAGATCTTCTTCTCTGAAACCGCTTGGCCAACCAAAGCCAAATTTTACATGAAGCATCTATGGGAAGGGGGAACCAATGTATATATAAATAATCCAGGTCACATGACCAAGATGGCCACCATGCCCATATATGGTAAAAACCCTTCAAAAATCTTCTTCTCCGGAACCGGTGGATTGATTTCAACGAAACTTGGCATGAAGCATCGATGACTCAAGTACTACAATGTATATATAAATCATGACCTTGCGGTGACCTTGACCTATTTTACGGCAAGGTCAACATAGGTCGCCAATGCATTTGAATGGGGAAAACTTTTAAAATGTCATTTAAAGTGAAAGTCTTGCAGGAAATGGGCAGTAGGACTGAATATTAATGATTCTGAAAAAAATTGGACCCCAGGGGCTCATATGCCCGGTAGCCGGACAACTCGGACCCAAGACAACTCGGACCCTTGGTATTTTTCGGACCCAAGACGAATCGGACCCAAGCCTGAGACAACTCGGACCCATTTTTGAGACGACTCGGACCCAAAAACAAGGACGACCATGCAAACAGTTTCTATTTTATTATGTAGATAAAACTTGTATAAAACACACATACTTGCTAAAATCATAATGCAGCTCATGATGTTATTTTGTGTAACCTGGGTTATTGAATATACTTGAACATTTGGTAACTACTTTGATATGATGCTTCTGTGATAATATGTTAAGCAAAATGCATTTAATTGAGTCATTTATCTGTAATAACGCAGCTCATGGTGTTATTTTGTGTAACCTGGGTTACTGAATTTACTTGGACATTTGGTGACTACTTTTTTTTTTTTTTTTTCCGAAAACAAAAAAAAAAAAAAAAGCAAAATAATGCATGACATTGAGTCATTTATCTTTAATAATGCGGCTCATGATGTTATTTTGTGTGACCTGGGTTATTGAATTTACTTGGACATTTGGTGACTACTTTGATATGATGATTCTGTGATAATATGATAATAGTGATGTTTCAATATTATCAACTTTTTACAATACACAAAAACTCACCTGTATGCACAAATGACACCTCAACTAAGTATCTCGATTCATTCGATAATTGTTTATCAATCACGACTTCTGTAATCGATAATCGATAAGCGATAATCAACAAACAAATTATTATTTTTATTTAACAGAGTGTATTTGGGATTTGAGTGGTAAATATGATAGACACTGATGACTTAAGTTTTTAGATACGGTGCAGTGTACTGCCTTTCAAATAAAACATAATTTACTTGGCTCGCAAATTTTGTGAGTCTTCATCGCATATGTTGTACAGACGGTACTATCACATTTGACATTCAGATCAGACATCGTCTTAAATCACTTTTGGTCACTCTTCACAAATTTGCAGAAAACATAAAAGTTAAAAACCAAGTTTACGCAGTTAAAATGCATACAACTTTAAAAATCATAAACCAATGTTTAAAATAAATTAAAAGTCTAAAACACATCCATTCTAAAACCATTGTGTTCATTCGTTGCATTGAAATTGGTAGTTCCGTTATACATGCAGTTGCGTAATAAAGACTGCTTACTCGTCTTATGAGTTTTATAAACATTTAAGATAATGCACTAGGTCATTTGTAGCCACGAACCTCTCGGCCCCGGGGGATTTATGATCGCGTCCGTATATCGTCCGTCAGCAAGGGTCCGATTCGTCTTGGGTCCGAAAAGGTTTGGGTCCGATTCGTCTTGGGTCCGAAAAGGTTTGGGTCCGAGTCGTCCCAGAAATTTTGGGTCCGAGTCGTCTTGGGTCCGAGTTGTCTGACATTCATATGCCCCCACCCCGGGGCAATATACATGTATATTACCATAACATTCAAACATCATCTCCTCTGAAACCGCTTGGCCAATCAAAGCCAAATTTTATGTGAAACATCAATAGGAAGGGGTAATCAATGTGTATATAAATAATCCAGGTCACATGGCCAAGATGGCCGCAATGCCCATATATGGTAAAAACCCTTCAAAAATCTTCTTCTCCAGAACCGGTGGATCGATTTCAAAGAAACTTGGCATGAAGCATCGATGGCTCAAGTACTACAATGTGTATATAAATCATGACCCTGTGATGACCTTGACCTTTTTTACGGCAAGGTCAACATAGGTCGCCAATGCATTTGAATAGGGAAAACTTTTAAAATGTCATTTAAAGTGAAAGTCTTGCAGGAAATGGGCAGTAGGACTGAATATTAATGATTCTGAAAAAAATGGACCCCAGGGGCTCATGTGCCCCCAACCCCGGGGCAATATACATGTATATTACCATAATATTCAAACATCTTTTCTGAAACCGCTTGGCGAATCAAAGCCAAATTTTATGTGAAGCATCTATGGAATGGGGGAATTAATGTATATATAAATTATCTAGTTCACAGGACCAAGATGGCTGCCATGCCCATATAAGGTAAAAACCCTTCAAAAATCTTCTTCTCCGAATCTGGTGGACCGATTTCAAAGAAACTTGGCATGAAGCACCAATGGCTGAAGTACTACAATGTGTATATAAATTATGACCCTGTGGTGACCTTGACCTATATTAAGACAAGGTCAACATAGGTCGCCAATGCATTGGAATTGGGAAAACTTTTAAAAAGTCATTTGAGGTGAAAATCTTGCAGGAAATGGGTAGTAGGACTAAATATTAATGATTCTGAAAAAAATGGACCTAAGGGCTCATATGCCCACACCCGGAGGCAATATACATGTATATTACCATAATATTCAAACATCTTCTCCTCTAAAACCACTTGGCCAATTGAAGCCAAATTTTATGTGAAGCATCTATAGGATGGGGGAACCAATGTATATATTAATAATCTAGGTCACATGACCAAGATGGCCGCCATGCCCATATATGGTAAAAACCCTTCAAATATCTTCTTCTCTGAAACCAATAGATTGACTTCAATGAAACTTGGCGTGAAGCATCCATGGCTATAGTACTACAATGTATATATAAATCATGACCCTGTGATGACCTTGACCAAGTTTATGGCAAGGTCAACATGGGTTGCCCATGCATTTGAATGGGAAAAACTGTTAAAATGTCATTTGAAGGGAAAAGCCAGTAAGAAATTGGCAAATGGACAGAATATTGATTATTCTGAAAAAAGAAAACGGCCCAAGGGCTTCATCTGCCCCTGCACTGGGGTTAAATACCATAATATTCAAACATGTTTGTTGGTATATGCAGCAGACTCAGGTGAGCGTTTACAGGACCATTGGTCCTCTGGTTTGTTTTATGTCTTGGTGTTTAAAATATTTTTGTGCTGTTGGCGCCTTATGTATGTTTGCATATTTTTAGTTAAGTTAAGGTAACTGAGTGGCCACCTATTGGGAAAATAGCTGCTCATTCGGCTTACGAAGTGTTTTCATGGTATAAGTGCCTGATTGTTAGTTTGGTTTTTTCCCACCTTGGTTTTTGGAGTGGGAGTCTTTTTCTGATTGCGCCTTTTCCTGATCTTTGCCTACTTGTACTTTTTTTCTATTTAAATAATTGTAGGTCTAGTAAATGTTTTGCAGTATCTTTTGTTTCTTTCCTGCCTGACATTTTTGAATTGGGGTTTTCAATTTGATCAGTTTCTAGACCTTCTATTCTTACATTTTCATCAATGGTATGCCTGAAATAGTACTTGTTGCTTGGTACTGGGTGGTGTTTTGTGTTATCCATGTTTCAGTCAGCAGTGAAGAGTATGGTGTGTGCGTGTGTGTTTTGTCAATTTATTAACTGTCATTTCTCTTGGGGACTTTGGGGATATGATTAGTTAAAGTGGTCCTAAAATGACCATCTACTTTGAAGTCACATAGAAACGGTAAAAGTAGGCAGTGATCAGGAAATGGGGCAATCAGATTGAAAAACCGAGGCTGGAAAAGACTAAATTGACAATCAGAGAACTCACTTGTAAGCCGAGTGAGCAGGTATTCTCCAATAGGGGGCCACTCAGTTACACGAACTTAACCAAATACATGAAAAAAAATACATAAGGCGCAAACAGCACAAAATTTCAACTCCAAAACATAAAACAGTTTGAACCATTACAGAAGTATGGCCTTGGAATGATCAGTAATATAAAATTACTTACGGGCTTAAGAGAAAATAGGCAAAAGTGACCTTTGATCCTTGAACTAGAGGTTACGTGTATTTAGACTGGCCAATGGGATTTTGAAAAATTATGTTTTTCTTTTTCATTTTCCACTATAGATCTTTTCTTCTTTTTTTCTTTGCTTTGCTTCTTAGCTCGCCCGTACTTTTGTACGAAAGTACAGGAAGAGCTATTGCAGGTCAAGGATAAGGAGTTAGAAATGTTGTGTTAAAGTTTTCGGTCAAGGTTTTTAGAACTCTATATTCTCCTGAACGTGTCGATGGATAAAAGTGATATTATGCATGTTGTTAGAAATGTGTCTGAAGTTTTTTCTGTACCATCGAGACCCACCTGGATGACCTTGAGGTCAAGGTCACAGACTTTTAATTTTATGTTAAAGTTTTTGGTTAAAGATTTCAGAACTAGTATCTCTTGTACATGTGGATGGATCTAGTTGATACTGTGCCTCCTTTAAGATATTGGTCTGAAGTTTTACGTTTCACCAGATCGACCCACTTGAGTGACCTTTAGGTCAAGGCCATGGACTTCAAAATTTTATGTCAAAGATTTTGGTTAAAGTTTTAAGAATTCTATAACTCATAAACTTGCAAAAGGATTTAGTAAATAATTTGCCTTTTCTTAGATCTGAAGTTTTCTGCTTTTCCATTGTGACCATCTGAGTAAGGACACTCTCGATAGAGTGTCCTTGATCTGAGTGACCTTCAAAGCAGATTGTAATAGCTTTAGTGGCAAAGCACAAGTCAGGCGAGCTACGTTGTCTTGCGACAGCTCTTATTTGTGTTTGAAGCAATCAACCGTAAGCTGGCTGCCCCCAACTTGCCGTTGATAGCAAGCTTTAACTTTTAAGGCAGTTTTACAGTGATTTGTCTTTCTGTCTAAGCAGCTACAATTTGTATTTTGGACCAAAGACAAATAGTTTGGTTATATACACGTCTATAGCACCAGGGCAGGAGTTGACAACCACATGGTTTGTATCTTTGTTTCAGTAATACCAATCATATGTCTATTTCTGCAAGGTTTTCCCCTTCCAGTTTGTCCCCTTCAGATGCATATTCGGCACAAAACTTTGTAGAGCTCCAATCTTTAATGCTACCTGTCAGGTTTACAAATCATAGAAATTTGGCTTTGATTGGTCAAGTAATTTCAGGGAAAATGACATCTGAATATAAAATCATACATGTACATATTAGCATGTACATATGTATGAAGCCCCGTGGCAGAGACAGACATATACCAAGGGTGTCAAACAGCGCCACTGAAATTCATCTTAAACTAAAATCATTTTATCAAACACCGGTTTACAAACCTGGCAAATCCATGGCCTACACTTGTAATGGGGGCAAGGAAAATGAATGAAGGTGGTATGTGGTATTGAAAGGAAATGTGTGTTTGGCAAATGTCTTACACGTACATGATTTTTTAAGCCTTGTAACGTCAAACATTAGTCGTTGGATCAGATTTATTTATCCGTAACTCATACACACAAGACATTCTATAATTGGTCACAGGGAAACATTAACAAAAACAAGTGCTAAATTAATAAAATGTTTTATTGATACAAAGCCAGTTTATGAAGTTTTTGAAGATACGGTCGACCGTCAATACAGGAGCGAAAGTTGTCCCTAAAGTTGTTTCTAGCGAGTTGTTCTAACTTCTGACAGTATACACTATGCAACATTAAAGATGATTTACACCTCCAATTTTTTATAAATACACGTATAGTTACATCACAACAAGTGATAAAAAGAAATAAAGCAGTTTGGCACAGCGTTGAAAAAAAATAAAACAAAACATAGTCTGCGTTAATGAGCTTATAAAATCTCCCCACGTGGAATTTGACGATGTTGTATTCTGCAGTTGTTCTCTTCTTATGACGTCATAATGAAGGTGATTTTGTCACATGTTACGCAATGAACCAGGAACATGATAAAATCACATTGGTTAACTAAAGTCACGTGACACGTTATTCTCGGTCAATCGTCTTCACTATTTCTCCGCAGTATGCAGGCATGAATTGCTTTGAATTGGCCTGAAATATTAATATTTCCATCTCATTGTGTCATCTAGGAATGGAGCATCGTTTATTTTGTTGTTCAGTATCTTTATATATAAATGATCCTTTCGATCTTAGTGTGTTCTTTCTCATAGCAAAAGTACATATAACAATTATTTTGCCGGCAAAATAACAAATGCTGTTAAATCAATGAATGCACATTTGTAGAAAAATAGCAAATGCGAAAAGATAACGAATTGATTGTACAAAGCGTTTATTCCAAATCTAGTGTTTTCTTTATGTCTCCAGTATATTTTGGCGACCAGCCCTTGCCGTTTGCCTATAACAGAAAAGTTAAAAAATGTGTGTTAATTACGTTACCAGTTGAAATAAATTTTAAAAGTAATAGAAAATATAACCTCGCTGCTGGAGCTTTACGTCGGTATCTGAAAATCTAGTAAAACTAAAACTAACTGTAAGGAACTTTTGAACAAAGGAAGATTATGTGCGTATTAAACTGTTGCTATTGGAACATGCATATACAACACGGCCACCAATCCAGCTCTTTCATAGCAAAATGCTATCGATTATTTTCAAATCAGAGGCATACAAATGACGTTTATGATCACAAATCTTCATCATTAGTCAAAATAAAATCTTCCAAATAAAATGGACGCATTGCAGAAGTTGGAAAACGAAGTTATTCAGTGTGTTTGTGTTGAAAATCTGGCAAACAACCTAAAAACGCTTGTGTTGCACTCACTTCAAAAGTGATTCCAGACCACGTGCTATGTTTTCAGCAGATCGGCTGGAGGTGAAAAAAGCTAGATAAATTACCCATATCATGTCATTCTCTGATTTTTGATTGATGTCTTAAAAAAGGAGTAATTGATAATAAAACTAGAGAACACGAAGTCGCTTACACCTTTCGAACTCCGCAGCTGCATAGTGGGAAGTACCGCAAATGAATTTATTATCATTGCATTTTGCTATGAAAAAGCTGGATTGGTGGCCGTGTACAAGGCATATTCTTCATGGAAACGTCAAAATCTTAAATTTCATTTCGTTTTAAGTCACAGTTAATTTTCCTTTGCTCATTTATTCTAAAATACAAGAAAAGGCATCTTCTATAACGGCCTTATTTGTTTGAAAAATACCTTTGCAATTATATATGCTTTATTTTCAATGGTAAATGTTATTTCTATTTCAAAAACAGATACAGTAACTTTAGTACAATCGGTTAAAGCCCAAAGATGATATTGAACTATTATTGATATATTTACAAAAATACAAAATAGCAATTATGATTGAATGAATTTTTTTATTTTTTTCTTTGCCTTGTCTTGTATTTGAAAGGGAAAACGAAGTAGCTAACTAAACAATTGGTTGGCAGTCTGGCATCCACATAATGCAACACTAGTCTCACTGCAAAGAAAGGGAGAGAGAAAAATGCAAACATATGAGCCTTTGTTATATCAAATTCCACGCTATATATTGTGCAGTATATATATTTAGTCGTGACACGTGCGAAATGTGAATTGGCTATATATTATTATTGTTGATGGCTTTTTAAGGGTGAGAAGATTAAGGCGTAGTTTCTGAGATTTAATTTAGAATAATGTTATATTCATGAATAGACTCACATGCCTACTTTATGTTCTTGTATACAAAATGATATCTATAGGCGTTCACAACTTTGATTCATTTTTGAAAATAAAGTGAAAAACATACATGACACAAAGTTGAATTCAAAATCTCAACACAGCCACTAGACACGAAAAGAAACTGACGACACTAAACATCGCAGTAAATTAAAACATATACTCAAGATGACCAGCCTATTCACATAAAGATGGCCGGTAATCCAACTAGCCAACAAGAAACACAACTGTCATGCTAACATAGAGGCAACAGTATAACAATGGACATAAATAAAATCGAAAATCGCAAACACATGGAGACAGAACAAGAACTCTTTTATACAAACGCTTTTTTATCATACATATATTCTATAAACGTTTAAGTTGTGAACGCCTATTAAATGGCATGCGTAAAAAGTCAATGCTTCTGGGTCTACGAGAGTGTGTTCCACAAATGGCGGAAAGGTACTTATTGCATAGATCTACCTTGCAATACCATGCATGCTACGTATACGTAAATAACAGACTGAAACAGTATTGGATCCAGACATTTTCTAGAACTGCTTACTTAAACATTATTTTCAAAAATTCTGGTATCTCCTAAAGGTTCGGCCAAAAGCTACTGTTCATATAAGAATATAATTAGTAGAGACAAAGTTCAGCACTTTGCCGCATATTTTTGGAACACACGTGATAAAACTAAGTATTCCCACAGCCCTATCTTTAGCGCAATGAACAGCAACGAAATGCACAGACCAATTAAAGTAAAATGAGCCTGTGCATGAGAAAACCAACAATTTGGGATTCCGACCAGGTCTGAAACAAACCAGGCTGTACAGTCACAGAAGCAGGCTAGAAACTTGAAATTTTGGATTTAAGAAGAAGAGAGATTGTACTATCCGTGTAGCGAAAACAAAGGCGCTGATCAGCTTCGCAGTTACTGCGAAGCTGATCTGCGCCTTTGTTTTCGCCTATGCAGATTGTTGGTTTTCTCATGCACTGGCTCAAATAGAATAGGAGGGTGGGTTTATTGGATCGGGAAGGATCTAGCTGGCAAATCAGCAACATTATATAATGGGTGTGGGTCAACTACTCATCGGTTTGGGATGGGATTACTTTAATTAAAAAAAAAATAATAATTCCTGTGGGTGAGAACAGTGGCCGTCTTCTTAGCTAGTGGATCGAACATTTCAAACCCTCTCGACAGAGGGAAATGGTTTTGAGCCAAGTAAATAATACAAGTGATTGGACCAACGTTCTCACTCATGAGGTAATTATTGGCAAATGTTTGCACATGCTGAGATAATAACAGGCTGGTCAATATTCTATTTCGAGGCACCATGAAATGGCATCAGTTGACTTGGGAAGTTTATATAGTACTAGGCCGCATACATGTCCATTTTTGTCTATATCTTTTTTTTTTTTTTTTTTTTTTTTTCAAAAAACTGTAATATATACCACATTTGTCAACAATTTTGCTCAAATATTCCGAAAATTTTAATACAGGTTTTAAATGTTCATGCAGATTGTTTTACACCAATCAATTATGAAACTTTGTTTCTTTTGTAAAATTACTATTTTTTTCACAAAAAGATTTCGACTTTTATGAAAACGAACATTTTGAATACAATTTATTAGTTTTCTTCGTGATGCCATTTCAAACGGTAATGCAACTATACTTGAATAACTCTTTTGGAATCTTTTCTAAACACCCCAGTCAAGATATATTGGAATTCTGGGCCCAGTTGTTCAAAACTTCGTTAGCTTAATGTCATCGTTAAGACCTCAACTCGTTAAGTTAATGCTGACAACATTAGCAAATACACTGTTATTTGTTGTTGATAAAATGTGAGAATCCTTTGCATTGCAAAGGATTCTCACATTTTTTCAACAAAGAATAACAGTGTACTTGTAATATTCATGTTTGAAATTTTGAACGAATCATTAACTAACGACATCGTTAATTTTGAACAACTGGCCCAGGATGCTGTTAGGGCAATGTTCTAACTCTGAACAAAGATCCTTATGTAATTGATTTTTACTTCTACTCACAAGCTACAGAATTAGTAAATATCTGAGCTTGTGGTTTAGACATGTGGTATTTTCTGTTGTATCAGACTGAAAATGTATGAGTTCCATTATTCCTTGACGGTGTAGTCTATCTAACTAACTGATTAACATAACTGATGAACATATGAGCCGCCCCATGGGAAAACCAACAATCTGCCTAGGCGAAAACAAAGACGCAGAAGCTACCGCGAAGCTGATCAGCGCCTTTGTTTTCGCTACTCGTATATTACTATTCCTCCTCTACTTAACTCCAAAATTTCAAGCCTCTAGCCTGCTTCTGTGCTTGTACAGGCCGGTTTGTGACAGACATGTACGGAAACCACATTGTTGGTTTTCCCACGAGGCGGCTCATATATTGAACTGTCAATTCGGCTTCGCACGTGACCATGAGGACTACTGAAGGAGGAAAACTGATTGAACCTGATTGAAAAGCAACTCGAATGACTGTATATTAAGTCAGGTTATGCTTATATTTGCGTATGCAAAAACAACAACAACTTTTTGCAATAACAATGCGTTTTATATTTAAAAAGCACGTGCAAAGCTGAAAATGACAGTTACGTATTTTGGGCCGCCATACTTACTACAAATCCTAAGCTATGGAGACCGTTTATAACGTTCAAGAAGGGTCCTTTCCGGATTTCCCATAAATCGCCAGATTGGAAAGTGGATTCTTTCTCCAAACCATATTGCATACACCCTTTGTTAAAGTTTTCAATATTTGTCATAGCTACAAAAGGGGACATAACTTTCTTCTGAAATTGTATTGGTTGTTGCCCGTCGGCTTTCAGGAGTTTGTTTATTAATCTGAAAAATACAAAGCATGTTATCAACAAAATTCAATGAAATACAAACGTTGTGAACTATTCTTAGCGAGCGTGTCCTATTTGTAAAACGTAACAATTTCTTGTAGTCCGTAACTCTTGAAGTTCTAAGCAGTCAATTTTCTCTGGTTTGGATAACATGATTAGTGGATTCAAGCAATAAAATGTCTCGTAAGACATGATTCTTTGCGCAATGTACACTTACGAGCTCATTATACTTATCGTAGATAGCCATTGTAAATTATGTAAACCAAGAAGCTTTAAGGACTTATGTGCGGTCACTGTATATACATGTTTGAAGATTTACCTGTATAAAAAGCATTGCTTATTTTTGTCAACGATGTTACATTCTTTAACCTGCTTTATCATGGGGCTGTTGAAAATACATGGATTTGTGTATGCATGATTGTGAAATGAGTGGTCAGCTCAGAGCAAGCGAGTCATTTTTCATTTACTTCCGGGTTTAAATCGTGGGACCCATTTTTCTTAGCTTTTTGAAAAAAATAAGCTAGGTTTTTCGATGTTGTCATTTACTTCAATCATATAAGAACCTGAAACAAAAGGCATGTCATCTTTCAGCAAACAATAAGCGCACACGAGCCGCCCCAAGTTACCCACTTTGAGAATTTTCCAGAAAAACATGTTTACACTAACTTTTCCCAGAGAAATACATTTCCATGACCCAAAAATAATCCTTAATTTTTCAGATTATGTATCCTAGACATGTAGGCTTCGTGTAATTTTTATTCAAATGCATTCCATTTTCCAGGAAATGGGTCCCACGAAAACTAGTTGCATTTCCAATTCTTAACCAAGCTATTTAAAATCTTAAAAGAATAACTATATTAAGTCATTCCTTTTATCTGTGACGTCTATTTGCAATAAATGAACATCTTCATTTGATTGACAGATTAAAAAGAACAGTAGATGTCTGTTTAACATACCCCACCCACTCATGTCAATATTGAAAAATTCTTAAGAATAGGCAAGGTACGCATTTGACAGATTATTATCTTATATGGATTAATTAGAAGGGGACATAATCAGATGGTGTAAATAGAGAAATAAATTTCATCAAATATGTACCTCGTTCCTAAACTTCTCAAGAGTAGTGAAATATTGGCTATACATGTATATAGCCAAAGTTTACTACCATTAAAATAAGTCACTCCATATATGTAAGGCTAGGTTTGAGGCTAAAACTTAAAAAGGGACAGGATGTTATTTCGTGATAGGTTTGGTGTGGAAGTTCAAATCCAATCTTTCAACTCTAGGGTTAAGCTGTTTAAATATTTGGGGTGGGGAAGTTTCTATCGGGTCAACAAACAACCTACATCTAAATAGTGTCAGCTCATCTTACTGCCTGCTTCCACCTATAGTGCAAAATAAAAAAGGTCTAGAAGTATAAAATGTGTTTTGCAAACGTCGCAGTGTAATTTTGTATTAGAGATATCCGTACATTTTGATTCTTTGAACAGGCCATATTCGATATAAACGGTGTTCGAAATAATGAACAATGTTCGAAATAAACGAAGTTTCATCTTTAGTTAGCATACACATGGTGACATCATTTTGGATGATTATAACTTCGACTCACGTATGAGTTTCGAGATACATAAAAGTCTCATGAATTTTTAAGAAGAAACGATAAGAATTGCCTAAAGTAGCTTTTTAAAGTGAAGCTTTAAGATTGAACGGACTCGTTTATATATTTGACTTTGTATTTTATTTGTAAATGTAAGTTGCACTTTGAAGAAAAGCCCATGCTCCAGCTAAGCATTTGTTTTTGCATCTAAATTCAAACGGCAATTTTCATGCAGTCACTGATGGGTTCATCATTTGATGGCTTACATAGGGTAACCACCGTTTGAATTTAAGCGCATTTTGGAGCATGCATTCTAAAAGCAAATGCAGCCTTCTTAATAAGCATTTTATGATTTTAATAGGAGCAGATAAAGCAAAACAGAATCAGTCGCAAGGACTGAAAATGAGTTTAATCCTTCCTTTACTCGGAGAATCAAATAATATACCATAATTTGTCAAGGCTGAATAACTTAGATTAGATGTTAAGTATTCTTACGTTTTCATAGTTTTAGTTAAGCTCGGGTAACTGAGTGGCCGCCTATTGAGAAATAGCTGCTCACTCGGCTTACGATATGTTCTCTAAGTATAAGTACCTAATTGTCAATTTAATTTTTTCCCGCCTCGGTTTTTGGAGTGAGAATTTCTTTCTGATTGCGCCTTTTCCTGATCATTGCCAGCCTACTTGTACCTTTTTATCGTTATGCCCCATTTCACCTTCATTCATTCAAGATTATCTGCCGTGGTTGGAAAGGTCGGGTTTGCAGATCACATGATGCGTAGCTTCTATAAATAGCACAGTTATTCGATACAATGTATCAGGGAGTCGACCCTTTGGCTAAGTGGGTCTGACCAGGGGATCTTGGGTTCGAATCCCGTCAGGGACTTGGCGTGTTTTTTTTTTTTTTTTTTTTTTTTTGTTGTTGTTTTTTTTTCCAAACTATGCATCATCTCTTATTTACAAAAGATTTTTCTTAACTGCTTAAAGAAGGCCATCAATGCCAGCCTCACGGAATTAAAGGAACAGCCTTTCACGGTTCTAAGTTTTTGCCGGAACCAAAAATACTTTATAGCGTTATTTTGACCAGTGTGATGTCTGTCATTTTCAGGTTTGATTTTTCTGAGTTCATTGTTTTATTTTTATAAAGCTCCTTCTAAATATTTCAAAGAAGGCATTACATAAAACAAATGCAGATTTTTTCATTCCATGTTTTATTGATGCATGTATAAAATTACAAATAAAAACTTAAACCGCCATCATGATGACATTCAGAACCTTGTGCAAGTTTTGTGGTGATACGTTCAATTGAGCTATGGCGCATGGTGGAGGAAGATTTCATGTTAATACTGCTTTGAAGAAAATAGACTTGCCTCGTTCATGTTTGCTAATAACATATTATTCTGAATCAAGAGGGTTTATACCGACCATATTAATAAGCATAAAACTTACCGTATTATAAATATGTGTAATTTAGGCTGTACGAGAGGCTTCAACTTAAAATGATGCTCTCTAAAACGCTTTCCATATTGGTTACAACATGCATTTGTTACTACACATTCGAATAATGGAACTTGCATGTGACTTTAGTGTTTGAGGGAAAAATATACATTGTACTCATTTGCGAACGTATCAGAAATGAATTTGACCCTTTCCTTATGTCGAAATCTGATCTAAAAATAGTTAGAACCAATATGGTTAAATATCCTGGTATGATTAGACAAAATCTCGAAGTTTCTAATAATCTTTCCGAATATTGTATTCATATTAACAAGTTCCACATTCCAACTGCAACATGCGTAGAGGGTCAGCAAAATAAGTTGAACGCCTCTTGTACAACAAAAAGATAGCAAATTTCGTATGTGACATTTGTATAGTGGCAATTTTACTTACTTGCATAAGGCTACACCGTCTCTCAAATGTGTGCACATAGACTTCCAGTCTGTTGCAGGCTGAAATCAAATAAAAAATCATAAAGAATAAAAATTAAAACAGACCCTTTAAGAGCAGTGAAATATTAAAGCGAAATGGGCGGGTCATACCGCGGTTTCGGCTAGTGGTCCTTAAGATTTGGCAATATGGACCCAAATAGGATTACTGTAAATTTACAACTTTCAAGAGGGTAGTCAACACAAAGACTAGTATTAACCAAATGAGACCATCTACATTAAATGTTGGTTAGAAAATGAAATTAAACTAAACCGATAACTTTCTGATTTCTCAGAATATATCCGCTGATATGACTATGGATGATGTACGGGGAGACTTTTTAGGGCCGCCACACGAAGTTTATATATATATATATTTTATTAAGCACAATATGAAAAAAATGAAATAATATCCTTTTCGTTAAAAATGCAGTTACTGCATTAGGGCTGTACTCAGTTACATGTAATATTTACTGTTCTGTTAAAACTGAGACTACGTAGTGAGTAGAAAGCATCCGGTAATACAATAGCGTTCTTCTTTGACATTGTTGGTTTTTGTGTTGTTAAGTTGTTGTTGTTCTGGTGTAACAATTTATATTTAGGATTTTACTTCTGCTGTGGTTCTTATTGTTTTATGTTTTGGTGTTGAATTTTTGTGCCGTTTGCACCTTATGTACGTTTTTATTTATTTATTTATTTATTTATTTTCATATTTTTGTTAAGTTCTGATAACTGAGTGGCCACCTAATGAAAAATAGCTGCGCACTCGGCTTACGAAATGTTTTCTTAGTATAAGTACCTGATTGTCAGTTTAGTTTTTTCCCACCTCGGTTTTTGGGGAGGGAATTTCTTTCTGATTGCCCCGTTTCCTGATCATTGCCGACTTTCACCTTTAGTATCTCTACCATCCCGACCGTTTACCTTCGACTATATGGGGTATTTACTATGACAGAGGTAAACCGTTTCATTTTTTTATTTATCTATTTATTTATCTTATTTTTTTACAACTTATTTTTTTTTTTTTTTTTTTTTTTTTTTTTTTTTTTTTTTTTTTTTTTTGTATATTGCATGGGCATGTTTTCGTAATGCTATCTGTGGAAATTATAGAGTACTTACAATGGGATCGTGTTCACCAGTTATGATAGCGTTGACCCAGTTTGTGATATGTGTGGGTGTTCCTGCTGCCTCCTCTCTGTCATAATTCTAAAAATAGAATGTTACTAAATATAGATTATGTTGCACGTGGGATTAGATATACTGGCAAACAAAGAAAAATAAGTTTTTTTTTTTTTATTTTAACTGAGGCATAAACTTCATTTTCAATAATCTCACTATCATGGTCTAGACTGATTACTGATTTAGCATTAAAGAAACGAATATACATGTATGTACATGGTAAAATTGTTAATTTAAGACAAAACAGTCTAAACACGACTGTTCAGGTTGAAAAATGAATCTCATCAATGTTAAAAAGGAACAATAAATTGTTGTTAATCACACAAAATAAGCTGCAATGAAATGTTATTTGCTTGCTGAAATTGTTATGTATGATCTAGTAATAACAAACAATCTTTCTCGAACTTGTAAAACGCCAGCCCCTGAAAACAGTGGGTAAGAAAAAGAAGCAAATCGTGATAGCTGAACCCTGCAATCGTCAAAGAAATGTTACTCTCTACAAATGCACTTCTGGAAAGCAAGAATGGTGTTACACGTGCTGCCATTAGGGGTAAAACAGCAATTTTACCAACAAACATGACTAGAGACACCGTTTTAACTGGTACCCAGAGTATTTGGTTTCTCATGTAGTACAAAGGATCATTATAATTTGCTCTTATTCTGTGCATGGAGTGTGGTTATTTTTATTTGGTTAGCTATATTGTTATGTACAATGTATTAATGTATGTGCACTTACTTATTTTTCAATTATTATTTGATGCTTTGTCCTTTTTAAATGCATTTTTAATTATTTAGTGTAACATATAGAGTCCAAAGTGCATTCTTCTAACAAAACATATCATCCAAAGCATAATTACACAGACAATGTTTTAGTCTCTTCTGGAAAAATAGCATGTTATATTACTAGTGGATGAAGATCTCTGAACACAAGGAGCAACTTATGTTCATGTTAGTCCTGACGGTACTGTAGCTGTAATGACCATGAAATGCCTGTTGATGCATGACCTCGTTCAACTTGCGGGACAACGCTGAAGGGTTGCGAGATTTTCATCTAATTAAATAATTGTTCCATTTATATAATAGGTAATCGTACTTTTATTGAAAACAGCCTAGGTTCTGATATTATTACAGGAACATACGAGATTTAACTAGTTTATTGTTGTTATACTCAGGTAGCATTACGTCATACAGGTGTATATGTTGTTCAAGAATTATTGGCATGTAGACTGTAACAATCTAAATTGCTTGACGTCAGAAGGTATGTGTTTTAGAGCGTTTGACTGGAGAAAACTTGTCTTGGCTTATAATTAACAACAGAGGCTGTTGATCAATATGTGCAAAAAGAACTTAGCTAGACCAGTGAAGATTGAATACTAGTATATGTGGTGTGCCAATTGCTTAGTTAGTTGATTCAAATTTCCTATACATTATCAGGACTCTATGATTGTGAAATTCATTCTGGAAACGGCATTGAGGGTATTTACATGGTAGTGTACTATATCATGCCAGCAGTTTTGGTAGGCACCAGTTTCAACTGCTTTGGGAGAGTAAGTCAGCTAAAAACAGGTCAGGTTTTATAATGATCTTGACATACAGTACCGCTTGCGAAAAACTTGACTTACTCGGTAGCATGCACCGTGAATAAATTGCACTGGATGGAAACATTCATTTACCCTGTAATTTACTCTTATTTCTAAAATGTTACTTGCAAAATCGTTTTTGAGCACCTTTTTTTTTAACTTTTACGGCAAAAGTGAAAACCTCATTCATTTATCTCTTAAGTTTTTATTTATTTATTTATTTATTTATTTATTTATTTATTTATTTATTTATTTATTTTGCATTTCTGTGTATAATGCATTCAAATGAGAAAACAATATTTGCAGATACATGTAATTGAATCTGGTACACAGATCGCGCACTTATCTCGTCCTACACCGCCTAAAACAGAAATGTTAATGTGCAAACTGATAAATGAAAAACACGTTCAGTGTTCAAACTAAGGGGTAGTTATTTTATGAGACTCGTCTGGTTTGATAGAAATATTGGCCACTATTCGCAAACAGTGAAAACAAAAACCTGAATGCAGGTGTCAAACAGTCTGATTAAAACTGCATGAATAGTATCTATTCTAACAACAGTTTCGACATTACGTATAAGAATTTTCTAGACTGTTGCAAAGTCTTCAGTTATATCGAAACAGTTCCGATCGAACACAAATATGACGAGACTCATTTTAACAAACAGCAAAGTGTGAGTAAGCGGCAGGTATGCGAACTTTCAGCTGAAAATTAAGCGGCAACACAGCGGTAAAATTAGCGGCAACACTGCGGCAACTCAGCGGCAACCTTACATCTTCCATCTTTTTCTCCACCTCGTAGCCGAGGCCGACTTTGTTTGCACGCATCTTCTCACTCATCTTGAGTTGTTTGGTTGCTCACAACACCTGAAGAACAAAATTAGGTCATATTCAATGTCAAATGTGGTCCAAATTTAACATAACAAAACCGAAACAATGTTCTGTACGCCCACCAAAGCTTTTCACCATTTTTGCACTTTCTGCTGTTACCTAGCTTATGGATAATCAATGTTGTAAACACAGGTAACAAGAACCTCTCTTGGAAATAATCAAGAATCCAAGGGGGTTCAGGTACTAGAATCCAGCAGACAGTGCAAAAATTGTGAATAAATACTATCCCATCGTCTGTCATACTAGCTTTGACATGGAGAACTTAATGTATCCTTTGAGTAGTATTGGTTTGTTTCTTATATACAGCGTACAAGACATTTGTGACTGTTTTGCCATGTTATTTTAAAGGTAAGCAATGGTTTTCTTACGTCTTCCATTTTTTTCATGACTTCATACCCCAGACCGGTTTTCTGGGCTCTGTTACTTCCCCCTGACATGTTGGAAAGTTTTCTTGGAAATGTACTGAGTTCGAGGCTATACTACAGGCCGATATGTTAAAATATATCAACTACCGCCTCGTTCCAACGCGCTCGTTTCTTCCGTCTCTAATTAAGGCCAGCTTAGTGTCATCCTGGAAAATAGGCGTGTCAAAATGATGAGGAATTGCATGTAAGATCATATCGTCATCTCAGCGCAAAGATCACAGTCATATTTTATATTTGATTATGATATAATTAAAATTGTGTCTTATATGCTCTTGATATGGCAGATACACAGTTTTTGCGCTAAAGTGACGACATAATAGCGTTCGTGTAGCGATATCTGCTCATGGGATATTTGTTCTTTCTTACATTTTTCATAAAATTATATAATGAAAGATATAAGATAGTCTGGATATCTTCAGCAAACAATGTATAAGTTTTCAGTTTCATAGCAATCAGTTTCGCCCAAGGCATATCGACAAAACATGACGCCAAAAGAATGGAATAAATGTCAATCTTTGCCGTTTATAAGAGTAATTATGGTCTAATCACAGGAAAAATATTCCTGTCGTACATTAACGAGCGATCTGATCATTGTCTTTCTATATGCTAAATGTATGAGCAAATACCAACTTCAGCATATTTAGAACAGTAAGTCTTTATTAGCTTGGTCGCAGTGAGAGCTGGGTAAAGCTCCTCACAGACAGAAAGCAAATACTCATGATAAGACTCAAAACTGTTTAACAGACGCTAATCCAATTACTATCTATTCTGAAAATGCTTTACCTGTGCGTGTTAAGAGAAACCTTATTTTTTCTAATTTGCAAAAATAGCATAGATTGACTGCACAACTACCATGCAACTGATCAGTGCCTTTGTTTCGTCCCAGAGAAGATATCATTTTCATTTTAAATCCGATGCTAGATGTCACTAGCCATCGTCCCTAATGGCATTGTGTGTTGGACTTGGGCGGTTATTCTCGTAGACATGTTTTCTTCCAACGAGGTTCTAATGTAAGGAAAGGTAGATTGGAATCTATCTCTGATAGCATGTATGATACAGTGTGTGAGCATGCCAAAAATCCACCACTTAGCCTTGCCTGAATATGAAGTATATTCATCCGCTTTCAAAATAGTTCCAGTCGAACATCAGAAGCACATAATCATTAGAGTAGTGCAGGTACGTTTTATTACAATTGACAGACGTCCTTCTATGTCAAATGAGACGGAAAGAATTCAATAACTGGCTTTTAACACGCTCCTGCATGAAACGGAAACACTTTGTTATTTATTGCTCTATTGCACAAGTACACTCGGTTAAAGTTCATAAATATTCATTGTTATAAATCGTTGCCATGGCAGTAGACGAAAATAGTATTCCAGAAATCAGCACTTACATACACTTGCACAAATAATATCCAAGAAAGTTCCAATATTTACATCTGGGAAATGTGTTTTTCAATACATCAGAGTAATCGTTTCATAGCATAAACACACCCTTGGAAAGTCCATTCTTGGAAAGAATAATGCCTCAACAAGCACAGGCACTTAATCCAAAACTTCTCACAGTACAATGAAATAAGGGATAAAACATCATTCAAAAAGTGACACAAAAGCATGATTCTTTAGTGTAATCTGTTCTTGAACTGTGTGTTCTGTGAGTCCTTTAAACGTTCTCTTCACTTTGACCGAAAAATAGAGTAATAAAGACCGAGAAAACGCGTTTCACACATTGGCCGTTTTTGCTGAAGCGCGTAGCGGGAGCGTTAAATGTAAACCAATACGCCACCGGTACTGTAGATGCGATTTTAACAGCTATTTGCCACTTGATGAGGATGGTTATTGCCATGTTTGGCTTCGCGTTATGCATCAGGAAAACATGTCCGTATAATGTTTACCCCCCTAAACCCCACTTTTATACAGAAAAACTGGGGTTTGCAGGGGTATACCTATTTTTCTTATTTTTGCTCCAAAACATAGATTATGGGTACTCGTTAGAACCGCCTCGCCGAGGCGGTTCTCACGTGTACCCACAATCTATGTTTTGAGCAAAAATAAGAAAAATGTCAAAAATTTTCCACTGAAAATTTTCATTTTTTACAACTTTAAAAATCTCTGTATATTGCATGGGCATGTTTTCGTAATGGAGAGAGAGAGAGATTTAGTTTAAACATATTTTTTTATTGTCAAACTCAAAGGGGTTGGGGCTACAAGTTCTGACAACATTAATTACAGCCCGTCCCCTAAGAGAGAGAGAGAGAGAGAGAGAGACAGAGAGAGACAGAGAGAGAGAGAGAGAGACAGAGAGTCACTATGCATCAGTTTTTGTACTTGTTCTCATGGACCAGTTAATGATTCTTTGCATTTGTGCTCGGGTTTCAATGGGTACATTTCTTGCCAAGTTAAGCTGTGGTAATTAAACCTGTCAATAATTATAATAGAATGAGTTTAGCTCATTAAGGTAACTTTTGTAGTTTAGTATGCTACTTAATATCAAACGTTATATACAAAAACGTTTTATCCAAGTTGGTAAAAAGTATTTAATTCTGATGATTCACGAATAGAAGTTCTTTCAGTACCAACGCCCTAGTATATAGAAGAAAACTATTGTAGAATTATAGTAATAAGTTTGGAGCTATTAAAAACCCATTAAACAATGAGGTACTAATTGTGTTGTTTTACCTATGAAGTTCGTCATGATAGCGGCCAAATTCAGTGATGCTGTATTCTGATGCGGTCATGAATTTGTTTTGGTTCTATTATATCGAAAACAGGACCTGTTGCGTCAAATAATGACCTAAACCTTTTAAATTGGTTCAAGATATCCATACATGATAAGGAACTAAATCATGAATTGAATGTAAAACTGTATGTGTATTAATATGATTAAAAAAAGTAAAATGACGATTTATTTTTGTCCCTGACATTTTAGGAGCATTTTCAAGTTAAGGACAGCCTTAAAATGTATTTGTTTGCTGTTTTTACCGACGTAAAAATTTTAAGGTTGTGGAGGTAGCCTAGGTTGGAAAATAGTTTTTAACTCAGCACTGTTGTCTAAAAAAAGTATTATAATTTTATCAATACATGCTGGTCGGTAAGCAGCAATCCAAAATGTTTTATGGTCAGCCTTATGAATACTTACATGTATATGCATGTATGCTCGAAAAAGGATAGGCAGATACCCATACAATATGATTGATGGAATTGTAAGAAAAATGTCAACTGATGAAGCATTGAAAAGTGTACTATGCTAAGTGCACTAAAACACTTTCAATAAGATCACATATTGCTATTCAGTTATCCAGCAGGCAAAGCTACTTCTTGTGGGTTTGCATGTCTGTTTCTCGCATTTGCTTTCCATTCATGTATAGTATCTATAAAACACACAGGTAAATTGCATTTCTCTACTGAGAGTGTGTACATGCATGCTTCAGAAGAATTTGCACCTGGCAGCTGATGTTTTTCAAAGAACAAACCACACCGTAATTGCCCATCTGATATGAGATCAGGAAAACAAGTCTATGAAATGTTTACCCCCCTGAAACCCCGCTTTTATATATAGTAAAACTGGGGTATGCAGGGGTATACCTATTTTTTCTATTTTTTGCTCCAAAACATAGATTGTGGGTACTCGTTAGAACCGCTCCTTGCGGTTCTAACGAGTACCCACAATCTATGTTTTGAGCAAAAATAAGAAAAATATGCTGAAAATTTTCAATTTTTACAACTTAAGAAAAATCTATATTATCTTACTTTTGCTCCAGAACAGAGATTGTGGGTACTCGGCGAGACGTTCTAACGTGTACCTACAATCAATGTTTTGAGCAAAAATAAGAAAACTATTTTTAAAAATCTTCTCAAGAAAAACATGTATATTAAAAATGCGTGTTTTCCCAATGTAAAGGATTTGAGGCGGCATTTCCAAATCCCTACACATGTATTTTCTACTAAAAAGGCGAAAAAAAAAACCACAAGAAAACGCTGCGTTTGTCTCAAGCTAGTGTTAGTTTAATCTGTTGATGCGCTTATTTGTTGGGACCTTATGTAAGCCAGTAATATTTAACTTGTTCCTATAATACTCGTACCGTGATTAATATACTTGACTTCAAGAGAATGCATTCAAAAGCAGACGTTTCAGAGCACATGGCAGTTAATCAAATGTTGAGTTTTGCATTTAATTTGTAAAATCAATGTAAAAAGAAATAAGAAAGAAAAACAAACAAAAACGTTAATGCAACGCTTAAATGTGTTATCCAAAAAATAAGGCAGATTATGTCAATTATTTTCTCGATATTTCCCAAGCTTTGAAGGTTTATGAGTCAATAGTAAAGAATGGATATAATGCCTAGCAAAAGATGCAATTAAATACAGGTAGATACGTTACTGACATACCTCGTAGGTAAAAGAGTCGGTTCCTGGAAAAACTGGCAACACGTATTTCTTACCTGCGTAGACAGTGCGTAGCATGGGCAGTTTACGAGCGTATAATGGGTAATTTCCCCTAGGAATTTTGCGGCATTTTGTGAAGAACTGATACGGTCCAAAGACCTTTAATATAGAATGATCATGTCACGTTATTTGACAAGTTTTATCGTTTTCCAAGAACTTTCCATGAGCTGGCCCAAACAAATAGATCTGATGATTTGAACAGACAGTAACGGAATGTTCGGAGATATATGAGTCGCCGTGTGGGAAAACCAACAATTTGGGTTTCTGACCAGGTTCGATACGAACGGACCTGTACAGTCGCAGAAAAGAGCTAGAAGCTTGAAAGTTAGAGGAACTGTACTGTCCGTGCAGCGAAAACAAAGGCGCTGCTCAGCTGTGCAGTTACTGTTTTCGCTTATGCAAATTGTTGGTCTTCTCATGTGTCAGACTGCGAGCGTCGACTAAAATAGATCGACAAATAAGCAAGTTTCAACGGTATTGCGAAATATACGGTTCTGAGTTACCAGCGAAGTGTTTTCGTAGGAATTGCATGGCCATGTACTGCAGAACATGTTTTCACCGACCGTTCCAAGGTAGTGCTTATGATGTTGGGCTTGTTTGGTGACAGTTATGGTGTTGTTCATCATAAGTGTGAGAATATGAAAAATAAGCAATGATAAGAAATTGATCTGAATCTGAATTTGAAAGGTTTACTGGTGACACGTCAATTTGACAATACCTCACCAGGTGGGGGGGGGGGGGGTTGCGCCAGGAGGGAAATTAGTCCCTGGCTCTCACAAGAGATGCGAACTTGGACACACAGTCATGAGACATTTCAGCAGAGGAGATAAGAGAATCAGGGAGGTCATTCCAGTCCCTGATAATCTGTGGAAAGAAACTACTTTTGTACGCTTCTTTTCTAGCTGAAGGTATCTGAAAAGCTAAAGAGTGTTGATTTCTACAACGCCTATTCTTCGGGATAAGGTCATCTGTGGGTATTCTGGCTTTACCCTTTAGCCCTTTTGATGCAATTAGAACCAACGTTTCACCTTAAACCGAAATAGGAAAAATGAAAATTGACAATCATGTTTTGATAAGTTTCTCTGAATATCAGTTGATAACATGTATTCTAATTAAACCAAAACCTCCGCATCAGAATATTCTGTAAAAGTTCAGGCAAAAAAAAAAAAAAAAAAAAAAAAAAAAAAAAAAAAAAAAAAAAAAAAAAAAATGTCCAGTCAAGAAGCAATTATAAACGATCAAAAACCCGACATTATACATTAAGATACTTTGTGTTACATGAACAACAATAATTGGTGTACGGGTATAAACTTTTGGTGTACGGGTATAAACTTTTGGTGTACGGGTATAAACTTTTGGTGTACGGGTATAAACTTTAAGAGCCCAAAAACAGCAGCTGTAGTGATTTTGACTATAAATGATATACGAAAAAAAATGCTGCAACTTTTGGATTTTGGAAGAAAACCACAATGAAAACAAGACAAAAATAATTTTCCTCAATATATTATAACATGTTGCCAAGTTTCCATATGTCACGTGATTGATTAGCGATATCTATACCGGAGATCATCTTCGGCAGATTCCAGATAAACTGCTGATTGGAAATAGTCTGTAAACATGGTGACTCATACCTCAACCGCTGCGCCAGAAAACAAACAATCTGTATATGCGAAAACAAAGGCGCAGATCAGCTGTGCAGTTACTGCACAGTGGATCAGCGCCTTTGTTTTCGCTGAACGGATAGCACAATCCTTCTTCTTCTTCTTAAATCCGAAATTTCAAGCTTCTAACTTTGCTCTGTGGCTGTACAGCCTGGTTTGTGTCGGACCAAAAACCAAATTGTTGGTATCCTCATGCGAAGGCTCACTTACATACCTGGCTACTGTATATAGCATACATTCATATTATATACCAATATCAGTATGTGAGCCATCGCATGCAATAACAAATATTTGTCTGTCAAACATTCAGATCTACCGAGCGCAGATAATGCAATTTCATGACGCAGCATACCAAAAACATAATGTATACTACGGACAACGTAGCCAAGAGGCCCTGCACCCCAACTGAATGAGATGTTTTCTGCTAATTTGAGTCTTTTTGACGCACAGGTATTTTATTTAGTTTTGTAATGTGGCGGCCGTCTCAGCTAATCAGTCATTATGTGCAATTTCTGCAAGTGCATGTCTGGCATTGCCTAGAGCCACATCATGAGAAAACAGGATTTTTACCTGTGCGTAAACAAAGGCGCAGATAAGCTGTACAGTAACTGATCAGCGCCTTTGTTTTCGCTACAAGGATAGTACAATCCCTCTTCTTCTTAAATCCGAAATTTCAAGCCTCTGGCTATTTTCTGAGATGGTTCAGACTGGTTTGTGTCGGACCAGGTCGGAAACATCGAAGACCGGTTTTCTCGCGTCGCGGCTCCTTTCATGTCTGTGATAACAATCAGTTGACTGCATGGTCTCTAAAATATTGCCAAGTGGATAGATTGATGCCGTGCAATGAATACCCCCGTAAACCCCACTTTTATATAGTAAAACTGGGGTTTGCAGGGGTATACCTATTTTTCTTATTTTTGCTCCAAAACATAGATTGTGGGTACTCGTTAGAACCGCCTCGCCGAGGCGGTTCTAACGTGTACCCACAATCTATGTTTTGAGCAAAAATAAGAAAAATATCAAACTTTTTCAGCTGAATATTTTTAAAATCTCCGTTTATTGCATGGGCAAGTTTTCGTAATAACTGTATTATGAATCAGTTGTGAAGGACGTTAAAAGGCCTTGTCATACATAACCAAAAGTACCTCGACGTATATTTAAGAAATAGATCAGCTCTAGCAGTGAATTGTTGAGTAATAATTCACTGTTTGGAGGTCAGTTGTAAAGAAGATCAAATCACGAGCGCGTAGCGCGAGTGATTTATCTTCTTACAACTGACCGACAAACAGTGAATTATTACTCAACAATTCACGCACTTGAGCTGATCTATTTCGATTCTAACACACAATAAACGGAATAAATGTTGCTGAAACCGTCGATATGGTTCAGCTTTCCGCCATTGCATTGCAGATATCCCGCCAAATATTTGACTGTAATGCTGGTATTTACACACACTTATTACGTTTGTTGTGCGCAAAAACGACGTTTCACCGTCTAACGCTGCTTTGTGGGATAGCTGACGTCACAAATGCCGCAAAGTAACGTCACGCTTATTCGCCCAGTGAAATTGTTGCACAATATAACACGTTTTTTTACCATTGGCTATATAGGCGAGGTGTGTTAGAATTACGTTTTATTGCGAAAAGGATTTTTGTTTATTGTTACAGCTAACGTCTCGTCTCGACTCATGACCGTAGCTGTTGACTGTGACGTAAAGCAATTAATCAAACAAACAAATACTATTTTTCGCGACAAAACGCGAGTCTCCGTCGAAAAGAGGTCTTAATGTACAGGTATAAATCAGGGTATATTTCATACTGCAAAACGACAAATAATACTATAATTCTATAATGGAGACTTCGTCCACTTTGGCATACGTCGGTAAGTGGTACCCATCATGTAACGACATAATGAGCGAAATAACGACGTCATATGAGACCAAATGAAACACAGAATTTGGAAAAGTACCATTCAAGATATACTTCTTAGTTTCACGCAAATGTTTAGGGTGAATGGTTTGTAAGAACACTGCATATGGACAGAGACCTATAATTATCGTTCCCATAAATTCCCATTCCTATCACAAATGAGCAGCCATATGGGAAAACCAACAATCTGCATAGGCGAAAACAAAGGCGCAGATCAGCTTCGCGGTAATTACCGCGAAGCTGATCAGCGCCTTTGTTTTCGCTACTCGGATAGTACAATTCCTCCAAATTTCAAGCTTCTAGCCTGCTTCTGTGGCTGTACAGGTCGGTTTGTGTCAGACCTGGTCGGAAACCACATTGTTGGTTTTCCCACGAAGTGGCTCAACTCTTAGTGAACCCAATCTCATTCAGCAGATGAGAGAACGCCCCACGCCGTATGCAAGTGCAGCAAGAAATAGGGTGTTGGCCAGCATCCAAGCACGGTATTTTCCGCTGTTTAGGGTCACCCAAAAATCACTACATCCGCAATTTGGCCATCTGCATCTAATTAAATCACACAATAGAACAAAGTAGTCATGGTTACACTATTATATGACAAAGACGGTTGATATATACACATTTATGACCAATTGTAGGTAGTCTTACATCTTAAATTTACTGCGGAAGATGCGGTAGCTCTATCCACACTTTGGGCCAATCCCTTGCAACGTTACTATTAGAGGTCTCTGCCTATATATTTCAGTACAATATTTTCGATGCGTGCGTGTCTTGGGAACTTTAATCATAACAGCAGACTTTAAGCAGGAGAGTATTTGACCCAAGAAGGTATGTATACATGCAAAAGATGAATGGCAAAATGCAAACAATAACATTTCTACAAGTTCCCTCCACCCTGCTGTCATTTAAGATACCTGTATGCAGTGTAGATGTAAACTGAGTTGGTACCAGGCAACTTTAGACAAGGTTATGCCAGTATCTATGCACTTTGTGACGTAAAACCGAAACAATAGGCACTTATGACAAAATATAACAGTTTCCATATTACAGAAGGTTTGCAAACCATCCACCCACTACTCTACCAATTCATTTGACCAACTCATACAAAATAGTATAACCTGCATGACAGCGACCATCACAGCGTTGTCTACTATCCGGGGTGACTCGGTACAGTATGGCAACGTCAAAACCCCCATTCTATACTGTATTTTAGATTTCAAGTAAAACGGTAAATCGAAATCTGTTGTTAAAATGCTCAGTATGCATAAATTTAGCGCTGCGGCAAAACTATACATGCTGACTGTCGCAGTGTACCTGGCTTAGTCAGCAGATTTAGAAGCATGTTTTACAGACATCATATTTACATAATACTTTGATATAAGATCAAGTTCTGTAAGTTCTGTTTATAAATTATACTGACCAGACAATTTAATGCATAAACTATTTCAAAACAATTAAAATGTATTTGATAAAAGTTTAAAAATCACACTCACCGACAGTAATATAGATCAACGTATCTTCCTGAAACTCGCTATAGCACACACACAGGTGGAGAGAGAAAGTACTACTGTGCAGGTTCACTTCAGATCGAGAGTGAGGTTACCATTTATAGGCAAACCTCAACTTCTGTACGCCAGCCAATCTGTAAGAGCTGTAATATGAGATCAGCACTAGAGGCGGTTCCAGTAATGATTGGTTTCCGGTTTGTTTTCCGCAGGTGCGCTGCTTTGAAGTTACCTGGAATTTTCCGACGCTTCAGGTAGCGGGAACCGCGGTTGTTTTGAAATTACCTGGTACCTGTTTGAATGGTGAGTAGTAGAATATGCTAGAAATGTGAACGCGGAAACAAATTGTGTTGTTATGAATACAAACCCGTTTCCAGGGAATGTCGAGGGGCGATGGGAAAGTTTTATGTCAAAGACAAACTACTGGGAAAAATTTTCCCATTGTTTTGTACAGGAGAATTTCACATGACTATTTTGTCTAATGGTATTAATTGGGAGATATTTGCGCACCAAAATAAGAAAAGGACAACTGTTCTATTTTCTGTATATCGCTGCGTAAAACAATTCGCGTTAAACCCAAATTAAATTGTAACTTTCGCTTAATTTTTGCATCGTTTAAATTGTGTTTGATTTCACTGATTACTTGAAATCTTCAATTATACAGGAAATGTCATGCCAAAACTACGAAACAGTAAAAAACTAGAACAGTCATTCAAAGTGTTCAATATTAGCTCAAACATCACCGGAAAATTGAATCATACACTGTCTACATTTGCAAGAATGCATCATAGACAATTCAAATTTCAAAATTGCGAAAGGCTGTCAAAATTTGGCACACACTTTTAAAAGTTAATCAGGTGATCTACTCCTCAGGCCCAATTACTCTACCAAAATACGAAGGCTCTAGCTTAAATACTTGTTGAGATATCGTACACTCAAGATATTAAAATTTAAGTTTCATAGGGGCAAAAGTGACATAACTCGATCATGAGAAAAAATACGGGTCAACTATTTTTTCATGAGGTAAATGTAAATGAAATTTCAAAATCCTAACATCCACCGTTGAAAAGTTTCAAATTTCACCGCAAAGTGGAAAAATCTGTCAAAATTTCAAAATTCCGTAATTCTGTCAAAATTTTACACAAACATCTTAAAGGTTATTATTTTTTTTAATTTTGTTTCCAAAGGGGCATAATTCAGAAAAGGGACATAACGCGGGCATGAGAAAAAATACGGGTCAACTGAACATGTATATGAAATTTCAAAACGCTAGCATGCACCATTCAAAAATTAAAAGACCCATGCACGCTCGCACGCACAGACAGACAGACAGACAAGCCCAAAGCAATATGCCTTCCCAACTTTGGAAAAGTTTGGGGCATAAAAAAAGATAAATAGTCCCTGTATAGCATTTGTTCTGAAGCAGAATAAACTTTGATCTATTTGTATATTTTATAACGGTGCACTGATTTTTGATCAGCCCTCATCCACAAATACTAGTAACATTTAAGAAACTTTTAGGTCGATTTGTCATTATTGAGGGCATGCCATTAACAATTACTTCATTGCATCAATCTATTTGTGTGTTTAAGCGGTTGATGCTCTTTTTGAGAGAAAAAAAAAAAGACAGCAGGCAATGCACATCTTTCTTGTCTGTTCATAAAAGCTACACTTTCATTTGAATATATGCCTTTACGTATTGATGCTTTTCATGGGAAAAAACGGAACATTATTTTTTTTAATATGATTCACTTTTTTTTTTCATTTGAGTACCCATGTGGTGGGTATTAAATCTTGTGGCTCGACCCCCTTGCTTGTTTGTGTTATTTTCTAATAAGATAAGTTTAAACCAATATAAACGCTTTGAAGGAAGGGAGACAGTTCATTATAGCGGTCATCGAGAAAAATCACCGCATAGTTATAACATGGGAATCTAACAGGTTCGTACGAGCCACAAAACCCAAGACTTTTATGTTTGCTGTTTTTAAAACGCATGCAGATCGGGTAAATTAAGCATCCTCACCATTTCGCTGTAGTTGAACAGGCTTTATAGAGTCTTGTCTGAAAGTCTGAAGAAAATTATTGCCTCATCAGGATGAGGCTCGTACATTATGAAAACTTGTCCATGCAATATACAGAGATTTTTATAGTTATAAAAAATGAAAATTTTCAGCAGAAATTTTTTGATATTTTTCTTATTTTTGCTCAAAACATAGATTGTGGGTACACGTTAGAACCGCCTCGCCGAGGCGGTTCTAACGAGTACCCACAATCTATGTTTTGGAGCAAAAATAAGAAAAATAGGTATACCCCTGCATACCCCAGTTTTACTATATAAAAGTGGTGTTCAAGGGGGTATACATTTAACGGACATGTTTTCCTGGTGCGTATCTGATTGAGGAAGTCGGGTTGTCTGTACGGCTTCCATGTTGCCCAGATAGCGATCTAGTGTTAACCTCGGTTAAACACGCACAGGTCGATTAATTGTCAGTACCTATATATCAGATATATCATGGGTACAAGTATGTAATATCATGCATGCCTGCATGCATTACGAAAACTTACCCATGCAATATACAGATTTTCAGCTGTACAAATTGAAAATTTTATCAGAAAAAAACTTGATATCAATATTTTTGCTCTGAAAACATTGATTGTAGGTACATGTTAGAAACACCTCGGCGAGACGAGTACCCACAATCTATGCGTTGGAGCAAAAATAAGGAAAGGGTGACTCATGTAGACCCCAATCTATGCTTTGGAGCAAAAATAAGGGGTGTACTCATGTAGACCCCAACCTATGCTTTGGAGTAAAAACAAGGGAAAGGTGTTCCCATGTAGACACCATTTTCACCACATAAAAGTGGGATATAAAGGGGTATACATTACACAGACATGTTATCATGATTGCACTGTTTCTTTGTACTGAAGGTTTGGTACAGATGTCACGATTTGGACTCATTTCAATTCTTACCCGTAAAATCACTTATTATTTGACTTGCATTATGAAAACTTGCCCATGCAATAAACAGAGATTTTTTAGTTCTAAAAATTGAAAAATTTTCAGCTGAAAATTCTTGCTATTTTTCTTATTTTTGCTCAAAACATAGATTGTGGGTACACGTTAGAACCGCCTCGCCGAGGCGGTTCTAACGAGTACCCACAATCTATGTTTTGGAGCAAAAATAAGAAAAATAGGTATACCCCTGCATGCCCCAGTTTTGCTATATAAAAGTGGGGTTTGAGGGGATACATATTGCAGGGACATGTTTTCCTGATGTATGCCGGCTGAAAATCGAAGTATACAAGTTGCATGAGTTGGCGATTCTCCTGAATTGGCCGTAAGAATACATCAGGGAAACATGTCCGTGAAATAAATAACCCCTTATACCCCACTTTTATATAGTAAAACTGGGGTATGCAGGGGTTATACCTATTCAGTGTATTTTTCTTATTTTTGCTCCAAAACATAGATTGTGGGTACTCGTTAGAACTGATCGTTCCAAGGCGATATAATACTTCTGTGGTGGTTCTTATTGTTTTATGTCTTGATGTTGATTTGTGCTGTTAGCGCCTTATCATATTCTGTTTTAAATTAAGTTTGGGTAACTGAGTGGCCGCCTATTGCGAAAATAACTGCCCGTGTGTTTTCTTAGTATGAGTACCAGATTGTTAACTTAGTTTTTCCCACCTGGTTTTTGAAGTGGGAATTTCTCTCTGATTGCACCATTTCCTGACCATTGCCTACTTTTACCTTCATTTCTGCTTTATACATATCTATGAAAAATGGAGACTCTCTGAAGAATTTCATTGCGACTTTCTCATTGTGACTGTTTTCAACCGACTTCAAAAATACAATCTGAGAGATTTCAATTTTTTCTAGCCGCGAAGCAGCATTTTCGTAGACTGTTTGCAAAATGATACAAACATAATTTTGTGTGAAGAAACGACGAAGGAATAAAAGCTCATGTGCACCATTTTTTCTTGTCTCGAAGCAGCATAATGGTAGACTGCTTGCAAAAGAAAACAATATTTTTGTGAAGAAACGAGGAGGAAAAAGCACCATGCACATCAGACAGAGCTATTTCGAGAGCAAATGTTTTATGCTGAGTATTTTTGGAAGTATATTATCTTGATGAGCATACACGTCTGACAGAATGAAAACATTTATAAGCAAATACTTGTAACCTTCAAAGAAACCGCAGAAAATAATTGAGTTGCATCGCAGGAAATCTGTCTTCGTGGTTTTCGATCAGGTCTATACAAAGAGAATTCATATAATTACTGAATATAATGGCAACAAAATGATTTCAGCGAAATAAGATTTTTGTCATTTATTTTAGAATAACTTAGTCTAACGCAATGATGTCACTGATACTCAGTGTTCGAACTGACAATTTATCTACAAAGCTAATGAAAACTATTAACAAAACTCAATTTGGACAGCATGTATTTTTTATAGTATCAAAGGTGTAAACAACACGCTGCACTTATAAGCTTCCGTAGGCTACTATAAAGTTTCAATTATATGATTTGTATTTATTTTTCTTAACAAATAGGGGACGATTCAAGACATATTGAAACGCGTGATGCTCTGTATAAGATACGTCCATTAATGCACATCCAGAAGTTTCTAATCATATCCCTTTAACGCTGATAAAAATCCTGCAAGTTTCCTTCAGCTGAATGTACCGAATGTGATGGAAAAATTTACATAATGTCCATGGGAAAATTTCAGCTGGAGCCTAACTCATTAACTAATATGCAGAAAAGTACATGTACATATTGTTGTACAAATAAAAAAAAAATGCTTTTCTGATGCTTGTACATCAGGAAAACATGTCCGTGCAATGTATACCCCCTTGAACCCCACTTTTATATAGTAAAACTGGGGTTTGCAGGGGTATACCTATTTTTCTTATTTTTGCTCCAAAACATAGATTGTGGGTACTCGTTAGAACCGCCTCGGCGAGGCGGTTCTAACGTGTACCCACAATCTATGTTTTGAGTAACAATTAGAAAAATATCAAAATTTTTCAGCTGAAAATTTTCAATTTTTAAAGCTAAAAAAATCTATGTTTATTGCATGGGCCTTTTTTCGTTATGATCGTTAGGCTTGTATATTCATTTAAATGTGAAAGTATAGAATGTATGAAATAAAAGAAGAAGCGAGTGTTAACGAACTTAATTTCTTTCAGGTAATTGGGTATACATCTTCATTATTAGAGCCGCGACGCGAGAAAACCGGTCTTCTGGTTTTCCGACCAGGTCCCACACAAACCGACCTGTACAGTCACAGATAGTTAGAAGCTTGAAAATTCGGATTTAGGAAGAAGAGGGGTTGTTCTATCCGAGAAACGAAAACAAAGGCGCTGATCAGCTTCGCAGTTACTGCGAAGCTGATCTGCGCCTTTGTTTTCGCATAGGCGAATATCCGGTTTTCTTATGACGCGGCTCAAATTTACCAAGTTTGTTAACATGTTTGCTAAGCTCATCAGCACCTACGAAATGACTCATTGTTCCAAAATAGCAGCATCCGAATATATTCATAGTTTGGTCGAGAAAAAAAGAAAGCATTGGTTATTAATGAATAAGTGGCAAACTAGCGTGTACAGGCGCAGTACCATGAAGATAGATTTGTGTGGTATCTAGACAATCACGTTGATCAACTATATGTAACAACTGACGGATGCAAACCAGAATGCACATTATCCGTACCAGAACTTTTTCCTCGTGATATGTCCCGGGTGTACATTATATTATAGTGAACTTGAACGCATATAATAAGTATACTAGTCGAAATTGTTAAAGACCCCTTTGATTAATCACTGGCGCACACACTAGTAATAAATCACTTCCACTTTTACCACAAAAAGAAAGATGACACCGTCCTGACACATTGCTTAAGTTGATTATTAACCACATCACAAAAAAAAAAATAAAAAAAATCTGCGCCTGTACTGGCTAGTTTGCACTTATTCAACCAATCAGAGTCAGAGGTCAATAATCCACCATCTGACATGGTCCTGGGCAAAACGCATTGTCATGCAGAATGGACGTTTGAATATTCTGGGTATTTGATGTCAGGTCGCTACATACAGACTATTATTGCGTTGATGGGAATCTAGAGGACGTCCCAGAATCTCTTGCAAACACGAACGGATACCTCTTATACTAGTACTGATGTAGTTTCTTAAAATGTCCACCCTATGTTCATGGCAGGGAGTTTCGCTGTGTGGTATGTACAAAATGAAGAAGACCCAATGAAGACATGAGTATTGCCGTGTGGTCTCAATGTCTGCACAATTTGATAGAGTGTTTAATTCTAAAAAGTTTCGCTTTGTAAACTCTACAAAATAAACTTGTATGAATTACTCTAGAGAGTTTCACCTTGAGGCAGGTATACAAAAATAATAATCAATTAATGCATAATTGATAATGTATCAATTATTTCAGAGAATGTAAATGTACGTCATGAATTCAATTACCGATTCAAGAGAGTTTCGCTACATGGTCTATACAAATTGCAGAATATAAAGTTGATTCCTGATCACTTCATGATTTTAAAGAATGTTTCAATTATTCTAGAGAGTTTCGTTAAATGTGGTCGGTACAAACTGATGACTTGTATCAATTATGATGACTTCTCCAACAGGGCTATCGGTATCATAAACTTCGAAAAACATTTTCTAAATTTTACCGCATACACTATGAATTTATTTCCAAATTTAATGTTGGGTTAAAGACGCTTTTACGTGAGTGCCTTTAGGAACCAGAATTTTATGGTGACTTGGAAACTTACAGGAAGGAATTATTCTTCTTTTCAGTTTAGAAAAATCATTGTACGTTATAAGCGTATAGGATATAACTTAAGCGACAGTCTGCGTGCTTAGTTTTTAACCCAGTCATGGTTGATAACTATGCTGCCTTCTTTAATTGCATGCCGGTGTGTCGGGTGTCAGACTCTATGATGGCCCCGACTTAAAGCTATTCACTTAAGTTGGATGGGGCCTGAGCTTCTTGTCTGTTGCTGGCCCACCGGGGTTCAACTGTTGTTTTTCTTTTGCTCCAGTTTTACAATAAATTGTCTGGCGCCCAGTGGATCTCCATCAGCTGATCTCCGTCGACGGACAAATTATTGTATCTGTGAGTCCTCGTTTTTTATTCATCTTGGTGGTTATTTGTTTTTGCTTAATGATTCATTGACTATTTAGAGATTCACCACGAGGACCGAACAACGAACTAAATGTTGTGAACCACTGCAGAAACTGAGGATGAGGTAAAGCGCCTGTAAACTGTGATTAGTTGAAAGGTACAAGTAGGCAAAGATCAGGAAAAGGCGCAATCAGAAAGAAATTCCCACTCAAAAAAACCGAGGTGGGGGAAAAACTGAATTAACAATCAGGTACTTATAAAATAAAAACATATCGTAAGCCGAATGAGCAGCTATTTTCCCGATAGGTGGTCACTCAGTTACCTAAATTTAACTATAAAATATGAAAAGGTACAAGTAGGCAAAGATCAGGAAAAGTCGCAATCAGAAAAAGATTCCCACTCCAAAAACGGAGGTGGGGAAAAAACTAAATAAACAATCAGGTACTTATGCCATGAAAACATATCGTAAGCCGAATGAGCAGCTATTTTCCCAATAGGTGACCACTCAGTTACCCAAACTTAACTAAAAATATGCAAACATACATCAGGCGCCAACAGCACAAAAATTTTGAACACCAAGACATAAAACAAAAAGAAACACTACAGAGGTATCGCCTTGGAACGATCAGTAATATAAAATTACTGGCGGGCTTTAATCGATTTTACATGGCCATAACCTCACCCTCAGCTTCTGCTGTGGTTCATAACATTTAGTTAGTTCTTCGGTCCTCGTGGTGAATCTCTAACTATTTGAATCATCAAGAACAAACTAATGAATCATGATAAACATCCTGATGAATCAAAAACGAGGACACACAGATTGAGTAAGCTGCCCGATAATGGAGATCCCTTGGCGCCGAATAACTTACTTACTCCGGAGCAAAAGAAAAACACAAGTTGGACCCCGGTGGGCCAAGCAACAGACAAGAAGCTCTGGTCCCTATATAAGGCGCAAACAACACAAAAATTAAACACCAAGACATAAAACAATAAGAACCACCACAGAAGTATCGCCTTGGAACGATCAGAAATATAAAATTACAGGCGGGCTTAAATCGACCCCCTAGTAATTTTATTACTAATCGTTCCAAGGCGATACTTCTGTAGTGATTCTCAGTTACTGTTTTATGATTTAGCGTTGATTTTTGTGCTGTTTGCGCCTTATGTATGTTTTCATATTTTAGTTAAGTTTTGGTAACTGAGTGGCCGCCTATTGTGAAAATAGTTGCTCAGTGCTTATGGTACGTTTTGTATAAGTACTTGATTGTAAATTAGTTTTTCCCCACCTCGGTTTTTGGAGTGAGAATTTCTTTCTGATTGCGCCATTTCCTGATCATTGCCTACTTTTACCTCTACTGAGTTTACCGTGTAGTCGGAACAAAATAAAGACGCACATGTGTGAATTATTCTAGAGAGTTTATCATGTGGTCTGAACAAAATAAAGGCATACATGTGTCAATTATTCTAGAGAAGTTACGGAGAGGAATTTACAAAATAAAGACATGTGTCAATTATTCTAGAGAGGTAACCGTGTGGTCTGTATAAAATGAAGACTTTTCTACGAGGACCGAACAACTAGCAGAAACTGAGGGTGAGGTTAGGGCCCTGTAAAACCGGCTTAAGCCTCCCCCGCAGTAATCTTATATTACTGTTCGTGCCAAGGCGACATTTCTTTTGTGGTTCTAATTGTTTAATATTTTGGTGTTGAAGATTTGTTCTGTTTGTTATGTACGTTTTCTTATTTTAGTTAAGTTTGGGTAACTGAGTGGCCGCATATTTGGAAAGTTTCTTAGTACAAGTACCTGACTGTCAGTCTAGTTTTTCCCACCTGGTTGCGCTCTTTCCTCACCCACAGCTTCTGCGGTGGTTCACAACATTTACGCGTAGTTAGTTCTTCGGTCTTCGTGGTGAATCTTTAACTAGTCAATGAATCATCACGGACAAACAAATAATTTGAGCACACTTTGTTCTTTTATCCTTATTTATAGGTAAAAGCAGGCAATGATCAGGAAATGGCGCAATCAGAAAGAAGGTCCCACTCCAAAAACCGAGGTGGGAAAAAACTTATTAAACAATCAATTACTTATACTTAAGTCCAATTCGCATGCGCAAAAAATACATACGTGCAAATATACTCCGGTGTGTAAATATACTCCGGTGTGCAAATCAACATGTCAGTAAATTTAAATTGCGTTCGCATGGGTTTTATCACCAGGAGTATTTTTGTAGGTAAATTAATCATTACTGGATTAAAACCTGTTCATTTAAGTTTTCTGTATTTGCAGACTTGAAATAAAAATACACATGGGTAAAAAGGTACAAGTAGGCAAAGATCAGGAAAAGGCGCAATCAGAAAGAGATTCCCACTCCAAAAACCGAGGTGGGAAAAAAAAACAAACTAACAATCAGGCACTTATACCATGAAACATATCGTAAGCCGAATGAGCAGCTATTTTCCCAATAGGTGGCCACTCAGTTACCTTAACTTAATTAAAAATATGAAAACATACATAAGGCGCCAACAGCACAAAAAAATTTTAAACACCAAGACATAAAACAAAAAGAACCACCACAGAAGTATCGCCTTGGAACGATCAGTAACACAAAGTTACTGGCGGGCTTAAACCGGTTTTACAGGATCCTAACCTCACCCTCAGCTTCTGCAGTGGTTCATAACATTTAGTAAGTTCTTCGGTCCTCGTGGTGAATCTCTAACTAGTCAATGAATCATCAAGAACAAACAAATAAATCATGATAAACATCCTGATGAATCAAAAACCAGGACTCACAGATTGAGTAAGCTGCCCGACGATGGAGATCCCTGGGCGCCGAATAACCTACTAACTCTGGAGCAAAAGAAAAACACCAGTTGGGCCCCGGTGGGCCAAGCAACAGACAAGAAGCTCCGGTCCCAACCAACTAAAATGAATAGCTTTAAGTCGGGGCCATCATAGAGTCTGACGCCCGACCCACCGGCGTGCAATTAAAGAAGGCAGCATAGTTATCAACCATGATTGGGTTAAAAACTAAGCATGCAGACTGTCGCATAACATTCAAGTTATAACCTATACGTCTGTAACGTGTTATGATTTTTCTGAACTGAAAAGAAAAATCATTCCTTCCTATAAGTTTCTTTAATTTGTAAACCAGGTCACCATAAAATTCTGGTTCCGAAAGGTCCTCACGTAAAAGCGTTTTTAACCCAACATTAAGTTTGGAAATTAATTCATAGTGTCTGCGACAGAAGTTAGAATTTCTTTTCGAAGTTTATGATACCGATAGCCCTGCTGAACTAGTTTGGCTGTTAAATATTTTTTTCGCGCGTTGAAGTCCGTGACATGATTGCAGACTCTAGCAAACCTAATAAGTTGCGAAATGTATACACCATAAGAAGCGAGGAACGTCACCATCCAAAATGGAAATACTATTTCAAAATCAGTCATCGCGCTTATCAAAAATTTTAGAAGACAAACACCCATTTGCAGTAGAGAGATGTAAGTCTAAAAGAGACTTCGGTAACTGTGGTATTGGCTTTATTCAACTGTAGTTCAGGTGGTTAAATTTGACTGGCCATACCTTCAAAATAAGGGTTGTCAATGTTCAAAAGGCCATCGAGGTACCTGGAAGTTGAATTAAAAGCCTCGATAGCATCAACTTGGTTGTCATGGTTAAAAGAAACCATAAAATCTCTTTCGTAGCAGTATAAATATAAATCAGCTATGAGAGGGTCGCAATTTGTACCCATCGGAATTCCAACAATTTGTCTGTAGAACTTGGTTCCAAATCTTAATATAAATATTATCCAGAAGATATGATAAGAAGTCACATACATTCTGACATGACCAAAGTGTATATCGACTTTGATCAGAGGAAGTGGAAAAAGCCTTTCTGTCATTACAGGCCAAATAAAGTGAACCATAGTTTTAAAAGCCCTTTTGAATGTCTTTATTTATCCATCTTTTCAAGATGGTTTCGCATATCTGTTTTCTTGATGCTCCAACGTTTATGACAGCTTTTGTGACAACTCTTTCTCGAGTTCTGAAACATTTGTCCCATAGTTCTTTCCAGCACTCTTGGCTAGTGTTGTCTTATCATTATCTTCACTACTATCACCAGAGTTTGCTGTAGGTGTGGTTTGTTGAAGTGTGAACAGTCTGTATGGTTTCTTGGCGAGAGGGTCCGCCTTTTGCACCAGTTCTATATGTGCTGGAGGAACGGCCCAGTGTTGTTGCTCTCCTGAAGAAAACAGACATCAGATTAAGCCATATAAGCCATATAATAATTATATGACGATTGTGAGGTTACATCTTGCCCTTTCAGACACCAAAGTTATTTTTCCTTTCATGGTGAATTTGTTTTAAGTTATTTTTACTTTCATGGTGAATTTGTTTTAAGCAAACGGAATTACCCCAGATGAGACCCCGCTTTCTTGGTAAATAATGCCTATATGTCACTGAAACTGGGTGTAAGTGCACTTAGACATCTTTTCTAATAAGTGCTCTCATTACGAAAACTTGCCCATGCAATATACAGAGATTTTATGCTACTGTGAAAATTGAAAATTTCATCAGAATTTTTTTTTTTATATTTTTCTTCATAGATTGTGGGTACACGTTAGAACCGCCTCACCGAGGCGGTTCTAACGAGTACCCACAATCTATGTTTTGGAGCAAAAAATAAGAAAAATAGGTATACCCCTGTATACCCCATTTTTTCTATATAAAAGTGGGATTCAAAAGGGTATACAGTACACGGACATGTTTTCATGATGTAGCATCTGATAAACAATAATGATCCGCCGAACCAACAATCTGCTTATGCGAAAACAAAAACACAGCTGATCAGCGCCTTTGTTTTCCTCGCGCTGATAGACAGTACAATGTCTCTTCTTTTTTAGTTTCTATCCATTGTCTGTGGCTGCGTAGCATGCTTTGTGTCGCACCAGGTCGTGAGCCCAGATGGTTAGTTTTCTGGATGGCTACCTTGTTGGGAAAGAGCTAGTCATTCTGCTCTTCGTGTGTGTTGTCGGAAAAATGTTTTGTGGTGTTTTATGTATTTTCCGACCTATGTTCCCGTCTGTGTTGGGACTTTATTTAATTGCATCGATTCCTGGTCACTCTTTCCTTACTTCTCGTGTAAAAGAAGCTCAAATGTACACACCTGAACCAAAGATCAGAAAGAAAATGAAAGCCAGTGCGACTATTGATGCGGTGACGTAGAAGATATTACGCCAGCCTTGAAAATCCTGAAAATGGAAGCAACCATACTAACTGAGCTTGTGTGTGGGAAAACCAACAATCTGGGTTCCGACCAGGCCCGACACAAACCGGCCTGTTCACCTACAGAAGATGGCTAGAGGCTTGGAATTTCGAATTTAAGAAGAAGAGAAATTGTACTATCCGTGTACAGCGAAAACAAAGGCGCTGATCAGCTGTGCAGTTACTGCACAGCTGATCTGCGCCTTTGGTTTCGCATATGCTGATTGTTGGTCTTCTCATGCGGTGGCTCAATTACAATAACGACGCAACTGAATTTAAATAAACAATGACATTAATATTAACTTAAGGTGAAAACAGAAAGAATGACCATTCAAGGGATGATTTGTATGCATTCAAGGGATGATTTATATGCACTGGTATATATACCAAAGCAGATTCAAAATAAGAATCAGTACATATGTACAGCAAAGAAATTCATGAGATTGTCTGCTTTAGGCTTCTCGTATAAATTCTGGAAATTGCAGCACTATAGTCTGGCTTTCATTGCCGGTTTAAAAAGGGCTACTGATGAGGGTTCATTACCCGAAATTGCGCGGTATAGTCCATACTATCTCCCTTTGAATGTTTTTACTGCTTCCAAAGGATCAAACCATTATTTTAAATTTCCTAAAATACAAGTGAATTAATTTCTGTAAAACTGTGGTGTATAAGTTACACTGTTAAAGGCTTAGCTTCTGAAGGAGCTAAATACTCGGTTAATGACCCCTAATGGTGCAACATCATCTTGAGATCAAAGGTGATTATCACATCTCTGCAAGGGGGTTATAAAGAGGCCCCTAAAGGATAATACCTCTGATCCACTGTTTATTAGACTTATGGTCCCTGAAAACCTGTGCAATAAAACTGCCCCCCTCTGCAATCAATATTTGTTTTTTTCTGGGCCCCTACCTGTATCCAGAGTAATTGTCAGATCACCAGGTTTTCTAGTGTCGTGTCCCTTTTCATTGATCAGCTAATGATCCTCAATAGACAGGAATATATGAGCCGCGACGCGAGAAAACCGGTCTTCGGGGTTTCCGACCAGGCCTGACACAAACCGACCTGTACAGCCACAGAAGCAGGCTAGAAGCTTGAAATTTTGGATTTAAGAAGAAGAGAGATTGTACTATCCGTGAAGCGAAAACAAAGGCGCTGATCTGCGCCTTTGTTTTCGCATAGGTAAAAATCCGGTTTTCTCATGGCGCGGCTCATATGTCTTTAATTAAAATTCACTAAAACCCATCGCTTACCGGTTAGAAAATATACATAAAATATAAATCTATAATCTATAAATACCTGATTAATGGTTAGCTCCCCTGTGGCGACGGGTACCAGGATGGCACCAACTGTACCAAACGTAGACGTAACGGCAGCCAGGGTACTAGCGTGACGTGTTGATAAATCATAGTGATTCACTAACCAACCTGTCAATACAATTAGAATCACTGCATTACTAACTAAAGATTTAAAGCCTAGCTTTGTTGGTTTGAAGTTATCATAAGGCCCATGCCGTTTTAGGCAATGATAAATACACAGTTAATTGATTTTCCTCCTTGTGTCTCCAGGCAAATTTCCAAACAAACAAAAACATTTACCATACATAGTCGCGATTAAGATGTTGGGAATTCAAGATCGGCACTAAAGTTTGGATTGTTGACGTGTTGACAATCGAAATTCAGCATTTGTGACATAATTGTTGCTGTACCAGTGTGTCGGAACACTGTATTATAGATAATGAAATCCTTCAGGAGCAGTAAACATGCTATTGAGAAAGAGATTGGACTATACCGCGGTTTAAATTTGGGACTTTAAATTTAATTGCACCGATTCCTGGTCCCTCTATTTTTGCTTTACCTGACGTTGACAGGCCAAATGCTCCCAGAGCAATGGACAAGATGATAATTACGGCAGTGCCAGAGTTTAACTGTGTCAAAACTATACAGCACACAGACAGAATACTCAAACCTGCAATAAATATAAAATCGCAGTTTTATTCCACCTATACAACAAGTACAAATTGGGTAAGGTGCTGCAATCTATTTACTTGTCATCATACAGAATCTTCACAGCAACGAACCTTTCAACTGTGCATTTGTGGATATGGTCATTTCGCAACTTGAGGTCTAAGTTTTGGAATTTATTCTTTTTAAGTAGGCTATGGTCAGGAAAAGGCGCAATCAGAAAGAAATTCCCACTCCAAAAACCGAGGTGGAAAAAAACTAAATTGGCAACTATGTACTTACACTTAGGAAACATATATTAATCCGAGTGAGCAGCTATTTTCCAACATGCGGCGACTCAGTTACCCAAACAACTAAAACTATGAAAACGTGCATAAGGTTCAAACAGCACAAACATTCAATTCCAAAACATAAACAAATAGAGCCAGAACAGAAGTATCGCCTTGGAACCATCAGTACTGAACTTACTGAAATTTAAGAGAACCACTTGACAAAAATCATTGGATAGCTAAATATGTTCTAAATACTTGAAGGTAAGCAAAAAAAAAAAAAAAAAAAAAAAAAAAAAAAAAAAAAAAAAAAAAAAAAATCGATGAAAATTGTGAAAAGTGTCAAAATACATACAACATATTACGTGACAACATTTATTTCTTTTTGGATTAGATTTTACTACCTGTTCCTGTTAATATTTTTCTTACACACGTCATAGATAATGCCGTTTTATTCAGTAAAATGTCTGCCAGAATGCCACTTCCAAATGACAGAATCACTTTGGCGATGTGTGGTAAAGATGCGAAGAGCCCTGTCTGTAAAATGAAAATTGAATAATCAGGTGAGTGCGTTTTGTGCATGAAATAAAAACTAGATGAAGAAATTCTGCCAACAATAATAATAATGACAGTGATAATAATAATAGATATTAAATAAATTAATGTTTATGCAATTTCTACGGAAACCGATAGGGGACATTTCACTTGAACTTAAAGGATTTTGGACACTTAAGCTTTTGAAACACTTAGATGAGACACAAGACTTAAACATTTTAGAAACTTAAAAATTTTGGAAACTTAAAAATTTAGAAAACTTAAAAATACTGAAGCGGCGGGAAATCAAATGTAGCTGATTGGAAGTATCAGAGGTGTAAAGATTTCTTTTATCTAATTAAACATTAAATAATTGATTGTACGTGTATGATCGATCTATCTATCTTTTGATAGATCGATCGATTATCTATCTATCAATAAATGTGCATCGTTTGGGCGGGTGATTGGAAGAAATTGGTTGAATGATTAAGGAATCTATCTATCTATCTATCTATCTATCTATCTATCTATCTATCTATCTATCTTATACACATGTATATATTTTGTAAAATGTTTACTCCTGCCATTTGCTGTTGTATATATGTTGTAGGGGGCGGGCTGTAATTAATGTTGCAAGAATTTGTAGCCCAACCCCATTGCTCAAGAACTGGCAATAAAATATGTTTAAACATATCTATCTATCTATCTATCTATCTATCTATCTATCTATCTATCTATCTATCTATCTATCTATCTATCTATCTATCTATCTATCTCGATAGATAGATAGATAGATAGATAGATAGATAGATAGATAGATAGATAGATAGATAGATAGATAGATAGATAGATAGATAGATAGATCATACACGTACAATCAATTATTTAATGTTTAATTAGATAAAAAAAAAAAAAGAAAGAAATCTTTACACCTCTGATACTTCCAATCAGCTACATTTGATTTCCCGCCGCTTCAGTATTTTTAAGTTTCCAAAATTTTTAAGTTTCCAAAATTTTTAAGTTTCTAAAATCTTCAAGTCTTGTGTATCATCTAAGTGTTTCAAAAGCTTAAGTGTCCAAAAGCCTTTAAGTTCAAGTGAAATGTCCCCTATCGGCTTCCGTAAATTTCAGGTTTCTTCTAATTTTATTTGTTTTTCAAATGAGAGAAAAATTTTCAGTTCTAACAGTGATATGGCATGTTTTGAAAGTCGAATGATTTTAATGCTAGAAAAAAAACAACAACCGTACAATAACATCGCATTACATTAAATTGAATAAACTAGAGCAAAATCACAAGCCTCATCAGGAAAACATGTCCGTAAAATGTATAGAAAAACTTGGGTTTGCAGGGGTATACCTAATATTCTTATCTTGGACGCAAAACATACCTGCCTCGGCGAGGCGGTTTTAACGTGTACCCACAATGTATGTTTTGAGCAAAAATATTAAAAAAAAAAATCATTTTTTTTGTGTGTGTGTGTGTGAAATGTTCAGTTTGTACAGCTGAAAAAAATATCTCTGTATATCGTAATGTTTAATATGTTACCTCTGCCAGATTGAAGCCAAATGAGTTGAGATATAGCGGCTCGTTTGTCAGCATTAGTATAAACACCCAGTGCCAGGCAAAGTGACATAGGCAGATCGCCACTACCGGAAGTGACGTCAAGATAGAAACCCATGGTATGTCGATGTTCTGGGAAAATATTTAAAGATGTTATGTAGAAAGACATTGGAGAAACATAGTTGAACGAGACTTCAAGTGAAACTCTATGAATATCAACTATATAACTGACTATAAAGCAAAACTGTATCCAAAATTATAAATGCTCACGATGTGACTTATTTCTTTAGTAGGTTTCTTACTGGTATATCTAACGGGTATGCATAGACAAGCTCCTGGATCCTTATTACATAATTTGCAGTTGAATGTGTCTCAAACGCTAAGGAACGCTCAAGAACAACAAGAGTTAGAGTCAAAACGAACCATAAATGATAAATTCAATGCTATTAGAAAGGTAGATTGTTCTATAAGATAACGGTTCATTCTATCTACCTACTGAGGTGATCAATTTCTGATCATCATCTCGGGTGTGTGGTGGGTGGCTAAATTTTGAATGTACAAAGTAGGGAAAACATTTGGGATGAGCCAATAAAACTATTCATTTCATTATCAAAATTTGAAATCAATAAACCTAAATTCATTATATTTCACTTTATTATCGTGAATTTAATACATAGATTAACATTTATACAATATCATAACATGATATTTCGACATAACATTTGTTTCGGCTAAGGTAGCTGAGTGGCCACCTTTTGGGAAATAGCTTTTACCATCTTTAACCATATGATCTAATAAAATTGTTTGTTTGTTATCATTTAGTTCTAGGGACATGTGTTTATTTACGTTTGTGTCAGCTCCTAGTTATTTCTTATTTTGTTTTTGTTTTCTTTTTTAACATGATTACTTCATAGTCGATCACGTGATCTCCCTGTTCTTTCTCCAGGTACTCGAACTCTGTATCACTGATGGAGGTATGGTGGGACGGCTTCTCGTAGGAACAGCATAGCCATACTAGGTACCACAGGATACAGGCACCACCTTAAAATACATCATAGATAGTATACATGATTTGTGGTAAGATTAAATTGAGTCGCCTCACGAGAAAGCCAACAATCTGCATATGCGAAAACAAAGACGCAGATCAGCTTCGCAGTCTACTTTCTAAATCAAAATTTCCACTCTCTAGCCATCTTCTGGTATTGTACAGCTCAGTTTGTGTCGGGCCTGTTCGGAAATCACACTGTTGGTTTTCTCATACCGCGGCTCCATTTATATCAAAGAACTTGCAATGAAGCAGTCAGATCACAAAATATGCATAGGAAAACATAATGCTCATAAGAAGTCTACTGATAAGTTATATATACTTCTTTACAATGCCACCAGAGTTGTCTACCATAACCTTTAATTCAAAATATATTGTAGAATAAATTTGACCCATCAACAATAAATTTAAACAATACAGAATATATTGTAGAATACATTTAACCCATCAACAATAAACTTAAACAATACAAAAATATTGTAGAATAAATTTAACCCATCAACAATAAACTTAAACAATACAAAAATATTGTAGAATAAATTTAACCCATCAACAATAAACTTAAACAATACAAAAATATTGTAGAATAAATTTAACCCATCAACAATAAACTTAAACAATACAAAAATATTGAAGAATAAATTTAACCCATCAACAATAATATTAAACAATACAGAATATATTGTAGAATAAATTTAACCCATCAACAATAAACTTAAACAATACAGAATATATTGTACAATAAATTTAACCCATCAACAATAAACTTAAACAATACAAAATATATTGTACAATAAATTTAACCCATCAACAATAAACTTAAACAATACAAATATATTGTAGAATAAATTTAACCCATCAACAATAAACTTAAACAATACAAATAATATTGCAGAATAAATGTAACCCATCAGCAATAAATAAAACAATACAAAATATTTTGTAGAATAAATTTAACCCATCAACAATACAAAATATATTGTAGAATAAATGTTAGCACAATCATGGTTGATAACTATGCTGCCCTCTTTAACTGCACGCCGGTGGGTCGGGCGTCAGACTCTATGATGGCCCCGACTTAAAGCTATTCAATTGAGTTGGTTGGGGCCGGAGCTTCTTGTCTGTGATTGGCCCACCGGGGTTCAACTGGTGTTTTTCTTTTGCTCCGGAGTAGTAAGTTATTTGGCGCTCAGGGATCTCCATCGTCGGGCAGCTTACTCAATATGTGAGTCCTTGTTTTTGATTCATCATGGAGGTTATCATGATTTATTTGTTTGCCCATGACGATTCATTGACTAGTTGGAGATTCACCACGAGGACCGAACAACTAACTAAATGTTGTGAACCACTGCAGAAGCTTAGGGGGAGGGTAAGTACCTGTAAAATCGATTTAAGCCTGCCAGTAATTTTATATTACTGATCGTTCCAAGGCGATACTTCTGTGGTGGTTCTTATTGTTTTATGTCTTGGTGTTAAAACCTTTTGTGCTGTTTGCGCCTTGTACAGCTGTATATGTTTTCATATTTTAATTAAGCTTAGGTAACTGAGTGGCCAACTATTGGGAAAATAGCTGCTCATTAGGCTTACGATATGTTTTCATGGTGGACAGGGATTCTCTTTCTGATTGCGCCTTTTCTAGATCGTTGCCTACTTGTACCCTTTTGATAAAAGATCTATCATGAAAAAATAACAATATGTTAATGACTAACCAGAGAGATAATAAATATACTTCCACCCCAAGTAATGCGTTGCCAGGCCAGCGACTGGAAAGCCTAGTATTGCACCGGCATAAGCACCTAGAAAAAACATATCCCATTAAGAAACTAACTAGTGTGGTCTGTTTTACTGATATGTGACGCTCTTTTAACCTGGTGTCTATGTTGGGACTTTAAATTTAATTGCATCGATTCCTGGTCCCTCTATTCTTTTTTTTTTACACTAAAACAACGACTAAAAGTCATGTTTTTTTATTTTCTAAAGCTTAAAATGTACATTTTTCGTATGGTATTTAGGTTATTGTTATATTTTTCACAATATCTGAATAAAAAATGTTCATGAAAAGAGATATAATACTTTTCCTTACATGTGAGTACACCAGACACTTGTTTATTTCTGGTGGTTGGTGTTGACCAATGACGGAGAACCCCGTAGCATGCAGGGTGGATAAGACCCTGGAAAGTGTACATGTTTTCCAATAAATGAATACAAAATAATTTCATCTTAATACACGTGTTATTAAACGGCATAGTATTTCAATGAAGACTGGTGAAACAGGGACTCTGGCAATAGACCCTATAGAGAATTGAAATACTAATAAATGAGCCACCGCATTAGAAAACCAACTATCTGCATATGCGAAGACAAAGGCACAAATCAGCAGTGCAGTAACTCTAATTTGGTTTGCATGATAACTCCTATGTAAAACTTTTACAGTAGAGACGAAGTCGTGAACTGATTTTCTTAACGTCACTGATTCAGCTAACCTACATAATACAATTTCTAAACGTTTACAATCTAACCCACCTCCGCCAATCCCTGTAAGCATCTCAATATGCAGGTTATTGAAAATGCTGCCATTTGGAACGACAATGGTAACAATAAATTCAGTAGAGCTGACAAAAGGATACACACACCATATATTCTGAAAATAAATATTTATAACAATACGCTCAGTCGTTAGACAAAAGTGTTGTAACATTTAAAGAAAGACTTGATACCAGTTGTTTCCTTATCAAAATATTTTATCCCAACAGTTGTGCGTAACAAGTTTCGTAATTTCTTCCTTTTTTCATTGAAAATATACCAATACAAAACCGATACATGTATATGGGAGCAACATTTTATTATTTATTCGCAGCCAGGTTAAAATGAGTACGTTTGTCATTTCAGTATTTCTTTGCCATAAGTGTGTTTTGTGGATTAATACTAACTTATGATTTGGCCATATGGTTGTAAGGTAGGCCCCGGGGATCTGGGCGACAAGGTAGCCTATGTAGAAAATACTGTGTAGAAATCCTATCATCCTGGTGTCCCAGTGAAGCCGTGGTATATGCAGCTGAAACAGAGACGGAACGTACGTATAAGGGAGTAGGAAGACACTTCATTTCTGAGATGGTGCTTTATAAAACGTGTTATACGACAGGGTATGCGACAAACCGAGAGCGAATCAACGCATTTTAAAAATAAGACGTTCATATAATAGGTGTTTAATCTTTTGAAAACAGTACTTTCATTCATTTTATTCACTACATGTGCAAAACTTAAGAGTAGTTAACAGGGTCAGTATCTTGTGAATATGCTACATATGTTTTTACTATTTTTATTTCCATCTACATTGGACAAGTTCCGATTTATATGAAAAAGAATGTTTGTGACTTAAAAGAACGCATCTTACCTCGTGCATATCTTTCAAAGTCCCAACTTTTTCATGCGCAAGTTCATCTAGAATCATGACAACGGTAACCCCTACATTAGTCCTCATCGCGTAGGTCAAAAGCATGCCAAGCGCCGTCAGAAACGTCACAATGTAACGCTTCGGTATATAGCAGCTACAGAGTACACTTGTTTTGTGGCCAGAGTTTTCCATCTTTGATTTTGCAATAACATCTTCCTCTGGTATTTGCTTGAACAGATCTTCGATGTTTGCGGTGCTGCCAGCATCTTGAGTCTTTGCCGCCATTCTGGGAGACTGTGTGTGTGTTGTTTATCTTTCGCCTCCAATTGTGAAAATTTCGCTACCACACCGCCCGACCGTTCTCAAACGCTAAATTCTGTAAGGTAGGCACCAAGTTTATAATCGCTAGTCCATTTTAGAGTGTTTTTGCGTCATAGTCGGATCCTGGAAATAAGCGCCAATCATTTTGTTTCTGGGTATATAATCTTTAACTGGAAAGGTACAAGCAGGCAACGATCAGGAAAAGGCGCAATCAGAAGGAGAATCCCTCTCCAAAACCCGAGGTTGGAAAAAAACTAAATTAACAATCAGGCACTTATACCATGAAAACATATCGTAAGCCGAATGAGCAGCTATTTTCCCAATAGGTGGTCACTAAGTTACATAAACTTAACTAAAAATATGAAAACATGCGTAAGGCGCAAACAGCGCAAAAAATTTTAACACCAAGACATATAAAACAAAAATAACCACCACAGAATTATCGCCTTGGAACGATCAGTAATATAAAATTACTGGCGGGCTTAAATCGATTTTACAGGTACCTAACCTCACCCTGAGCTTCTGCGGTGTATTTAGTTAGTTGTTCGGTCCTCGTGGCGAATCTCTAACTAGTCAATGAATCATCAACTTGAAGGACAAACAAATAAATCATGATAGCCACCATGATGAATCAAAAACGAGGACTCACAGATTGAATAAGCTGTCCATGGGCGCCAAATAACTTACTAACTCCGGAGCAAAAGAAAAACACAAGTTGAGCCCCTGTGGGCCAAGCAGAAGCTCCGGCCCAACCAACTAAGAAGACTTGGAACTAAACATGTGCAGAAATGAAGATCAGGGGAATTAATCTGCTATAAGAAGCTTGACCATCGGATTTCCAATACCAGCGGGAGTTAGCGAGCCTAATACCTGTTATGACATTCAAGGTAGAAACTATCGCCTAGGTAATATGCCCTTAGGCATCGAATGCGCCGAGTTTGTCTAATCTACCTGTAGAAAGGTACAAGTTGGAGATTTGTTCCGTTTTGAAATATGACTATTGGATATCTTCATTGACAAATATTTTATTTTGAAATGAATCAACTTTACGTTCAACATCATGGTTCTATTGATCTCGTAAACTTTTAAAAGTGAAAAAAAAGTAAAAACAAAATAAAAGTCATAATAATAATGATAATAATTATAACCAAAAAGCGCTTCTGCACATGCTGATCATCGGTATCTTAAACTTTTCTATTTGCATACATGTAAGCCATGAACATGCAACTCATGTAGCAAAACGATTCATTAAACTAACCACAGACGGAATAATGAGTAGGGTTCTTGGTTGATGGTTGATTGGGGTTTAACGTCGTTCAAAATAAGTATCCACAAATAAAACCATTTCAACTGAAAATACTTAATATGTTGTTATTCCAACGTTAATAAAACACTTTTAAAACCTCTCTATGGAAACAATTTGCAAACGTTTAGATGACCAAACCATGCTTACATTTGTAATTTTAATAGAAATCATCAAAAATATAAATACAAAAAGTAAGTAACAAACAGTTTCAAAAACTCACCTCATTTTTACCCAAAATTTCAGTAAGCCTACATCTAAACTGTATAGACTATATCAAAATTTCAATACCACCTGCAGGATCGATAAGATATACACTTATATCAATATTCAATTTCTTTTTCATGTGTACTGAATTTTTAAAAATACATAATTCCTTTACAATAAAAATAAAATATTTATACATTGAATTGTATCAATGAATATGAGAATTCTATGAGTCACTTTATCTCACACGCTAAATCGTTTCGATCATAAAATGAAACTTTCACTTGAAAAAAAAAACGTAAGCAGAAGGGAAAATAGCAATTCCAGGAACCTAACACACGCAGTAGTTACGTCTGTTACATAGAAAGTGCAGCAGGGCCATCCAACTAACGTAGTTTTGAATGTTCACACTATGTGGGACAAATGTCGAGATTTCGGATAATGAGAGCTACATGCGATTTCAGAACACTCATACAATCTCAAAACAGTGCTTCACTGTTCTTAAGAGACTGCCGCCGAAACCTCATGATGGCATTTTCAGAGGTCCTAGACATTCCAGGAGGCAGTCTATAGGAAGTTTCTAAATAAGAAGATCGTCGTTCTATAAGTACACCATCGCCCGTTAGGCTTTTAGAGCTCACAAAGTATGGAAATGTAATCTAAAGGTTTGCAGCAAAGTATGTCATCATTCTCAACTCCTTGATAATTTTGCAATGAAGTGAAAAAGATGTCATTTATCTGATGGTTTTATCTATAGTCACAAGTCTCTTTTTCATCTTTGTTTACACTTTGTGAAGTTAAGTAAGCACAAATGACTCTTTTCACCTCTTAATCAACAAAGAAACACTCCTGAAACAGCATTCCTGAAGCTCCCTACTCGGGCTGCTAAAACGGTTAAGAGATTGCCTAATTAAACTACTACAGTAATTGTCCATATTTCAAAATGCGCGGAATTCTAAGTTAAAACTTACAAAAACGTCATCGAATTAGATATGACATTGGTATCCTTATAAAAATTTCATTTTTCTTTTCGAAATGCATCGTATCCCCATGATGCCTTTAGTAAGAAGACAGAAAGAACAAAGCAAGAAAATTTGTCAAATTATGAAGATGAATGGAAACAATTTCTTATTGTTGATCTTCTAGCGTATCGAAACGTCTGTGTTCAATTTGATTAATGACCCTCCGGAAAATATGCCCCTAGAATAGTTTACCCTGAAAGATTTAAGCAAAGCTATTTCCAGATTATTCATAAATATATATGAACTTTTTAACACCTTTAACACTCAAAAATTCATGGTTATGTTCATCTATCTACCTGCCATTCCGACCAAGTCGAAAAATAAATAAAACTATTAGTAGATTCGATATAAGCCTGGCGTCCCTTTTATGGGACATAGGCAAACAGAATAGCCCCAGATGGGACGCCGCAGAAGGGCTATTTTGTTTGCTAAGAGAATTACATCGAAAAATTGAATAAAATTTAAAAATCACTCCTGATGCCCCTAAAAATGAAAGTGAACTCACACTAATGATAATGATGGGAAAATCCACTCGTCAAATATGGGTTAAATAAAAATAATGTTTTTGAATTGTTACTGTACCTTGTTCTTTTTAAGTGATACTGGTCGGATCTTTTTTGTTCTTAGTATCACAAATGGCAGTTCGCTTAACATCATTGTCATTAGGATAAAGGTAGCATCTTAGTTTCCGCAACGGATTTATTTATTTATTTATTTATTTATTAAGTTTTCATCTGTTAAAATTTGTAGATCTTTAATTTGTTTTATAAACTTTAAAGCAAACAGTAAAAGCAAAGCAAGGTTTTATAAAACTAAAGTTAATAAGAAGGTAAAAGTAGGCAATAATCAGAAAATGGCACAATAAATAAGAAATTCCCACTCCAAAAACCGAGGTGGGAAACAACTAAATTCACTCAATCAAAATAAAAATAAAAATAATAAAAAAATAAATGAATGAATATAAAAAATAACCAAATAAATTAAATCTACATGAATGAAAATATTTTCTTCATGAACAAATCTGGATTTATGCTCCGGTTCTAATAATTTGTGCAATAAAGCTATTCAAAACATAAGAAAAGATTAGCGTGATAAATATTGCCGTTTAATGTTTGAAAATGGAGTACATGAAACCGCATGATCTCTATTCTTTTTCAGAATTTTCTCATTAAACTTGTGCAACAAAATGGAAGATTCATTTACGCATGATGCTGAAAACGGCCCTGGGCGAAAACACGGACACAACAGACGTGATGGAAGACAACAACAGAAGCATACGTGCAAATTTATAATTTGCTCACAGCTATTTAGTGTATTCTGTTTTGCCATCGGAATAGCTGGTGGGATTCTCATAGGAATATATGTCTACCACGGAGGACCGGATGATAAAGATGATAAGGTTACTCCTAATCCACTGGTGAATGTCCATCAAGCCAAAACTAATCCACAACCGACATCTGCTAGCGTTGGACAATCGGTAAAAGAAGAACCAAAACACTGCAGCCGTAGAAATCCTGTCAAACATTCCAACTATGAGGACTCTCTCTATGCCCCATTAACGACTGATGAAATGGACAGGATAGCTAAATATCTAAATGATGCAAATATAATTTCTACAACAGAAGTCCCCACTAGTCTTAGGGATACATTCATACTCTACCAATCCGTGCTACCGCCTGTCAAATCAGATGCCCTTCGATACCTGGACGAGGGTGGTAGTAAACCATCTCGCAATGCAAAAGTTACTGTCCAAAGAGGAGGAGCTTCTCCGCCAGATATAATGGAGTACAAAGTAGGACCTCTAGGGGCTAACGGACCCTTAACAAGTAGCGAAATAACCAAACCGGGTGATATCCTCTTTAACACTCGACCCTACGAGTTCCTTGAGCTTGCCGCCATGGAAAATATTGTTAAAGAAGACTTGAAGGTTCTTGAACCACTTATTAAGGAAAGTTTTGACAATGCTTCTTATCCTGATGACTTGTACCTCAATTTCCTGAATGGTCCTCCGAATCCAAATGGTAACGAACGAGAAACAAGGTAAGTTGATCGTATTTAAATCATACATGTTCATGTAGATCTATGCTTTCGCTTAGTAGTGTAAGCCTCTTGTCATCTTTGTCTCTGGCATGATCCGCTGTGGTTCCACAAGTCGTGATAGCTCTGACTACCAGCGTATTGACAGCGAAAAGTTTCTCTTCAGTGTTACAGGTCTGACGATTTCTAGTGGCACAAAACAATCCATTGTTTATTTACACTTTTTGCCAATATCTCCGTTGAATGTATACTACGGGTGTAGGTAAATCTGAAATAAACAAAGAATTGTTTGCAACAGAATATCGCGACCGCCTATAGTGGTTTCTATTAACTTGACGAAGAAATATCACAATTTTAACTACATACAATGAAATATTAGAGACTTAAAAAGAAACAAAAAAAAAAAAAAAAAAAAAACAGCTTAGCTTTCAATTATCTTTTTTCCAGATTCAACCTGGGATTTATCGGATTTCAAACGAATGAAGTACCCGACTTGATCCATATGTTACCCCTCAGTGGTAGTGTACACAATCCAGGAACCAACATATCAGCATGGTTCACTTACGACTACCATTACTTGAACCAGGGGCCTTACGCAACTGCCCAGGAACTTTTAGACGCCTATCAAAGCAACAAAATCAGAAAGGTTGCGCTGCCGAAGGGGTACAAGGACACCGTTTATGACAGAGTTTATCCTAAGAGGGACAGAACTAAGCCTCTACGACAGTTTGCCGATACTCCTGGCCCGCGGACGTATTTGCCGAATGGACCCCGCTATACCGTGAGTGGCACACATGTTGAATACATGGGATGGAGATTTGATATAAGCGGAGGCCAAATACGTGGACCTGCAGTGTTTGATATTAGATATAAGAATGAAAGGGTCATATATGAACATGCTGTGAACGATATTGCATTAAATTACGCAATGGACTCTCATGCACAACACAACATTGTGTACATGGACGCAACCTACGGTATATTCGGAGGTGACTATCCAAGTTTCATAATAAAAGGTATCGATTGTCCTGAGCATGGGACTGTTCTTAATACAAGCTACTGGTGGTCTGTGACGCAGAAATCATACAACATGGCCGGTATTTGCATATTTGAGGCAGACGCACAAGAGGCTCTGTGGCGCCACAGCTCTCCACCGTTTGATGCTGGATTGCGAAACAGGTACCTGGTTGTTCGCGCACCTGTCGTCGTCGGCAACTACGATTATACTTTTGAGTTCCATTTCTATCTCGATGGTAAGATTTTCACGCGTGTCATGGCAACAGGATATATCCAGGCGGCATTCTGGGACGAACATAATCCAAGAGCAAAAGAAAGGAGCAGGGATGCATTTGGGTACCGCGTGTCTGACCATCAAACAGGCCCAATCCATGATCATATGTTCGGATTTAAGGTCGATATGGATATCCTTGACAAAAACAACTCATTTGAGGTTGTAAAATGGAAGGCGGGACCAATATTAGAGGCTTTGCGTACACAGACAGATATCACGAAGGCTCCTGGGTATTTTCTTTACAATGAGACAAGGTATATAGAGTTTGAACGTATTGACCATGAGATTGGTATCCAAGAAACCCCTGAACAGCAATTCTGGTTGGTTGTAAATGAGAGAAACAAGAACAGATGGGGAGTAGAACGAGGATACCAGATTGTACCGCTTGAAACAGGTAAGGTTGAAACATTAAAAGTCTGAGATGCCTCGTCTATTTTCTTACGTGTGCCACTTGCTTTTCAGTCTTACTACCTTTTTCAGTTTTAGAGGCGTTTGTTTACTAAATGTTTATGCTCTTTCGAGTGAAAATTAGACAAATTACATTTATCATCATGCAAAAGAGGTCAAACTTTGTTGACTCCACGGGGTCTCCAAAAATATAACAAAAACCGTTCATTGTAACTGAGACTTTAATGTTCAATTAGGGTATATGACATATATTTTGAATTGGGATCAGTTGACAATGAATGGCACAAAACAGGGAATTAACTTCGTAATTTTGTTTTTATTTTCTGTTGTTGTTTTTATCCAACCAGGGTCACAGTCCCTTACTGCCAACCATGCAGCGATGAAACCACTGTCATTCACGAAGTACCACTGCGCAATCACAAAGCGCAAGGAAGAAGAGCACGCGCTGTCGAACATTTACGATATCAACCGAATGAACAATCCGAAAGATTACCTCGATAGTCACATTAATGGTGAAAGTATCGTGGATGATGACTTAGTCGCTTGGGTTGCAGTTGGTTTCCTGCATTTGCCAACATCAGAAGACTTTCCCATGACTGTGAGGGTAGAGGCTGGTTTCCTTATACGACCATTTAACTTCTTTGATAGGACAGACTCGTTCGATATGCCACAGCATACTGAAACCCGGGATCACCATCTTATGGAATCTGAACCAGACTTTGAGCCTTGCTATGAGCCGCAAATAGATACTTGTCGATTGTGTTGATACACAAAGTACTGTACAGAAAAAAGACATTAGTCTGAAATTCGCATTGTATTAGATATTTTTATCTAAATTGTGATGAATGGATACACAAAGAAAACAAATGTCGAAAAAAGACTAAATATGAATTGGGCTGAGAAATTCGCAGTGTAATATATTTCAAAAATATTTACGTAAGATGTTCTGAAAGTGACCAACGACAAAGTACTCTGGAAAATAGCTAAAATTTGGAGAAGACATTTGGTGATAGAATACATTCAGTTGATTTATTTTTTTATCAAAACTTAAGAACAGTTTAAACTGGCAATCACCACATAAACATCATTTTTGACATTATTCTGATGCCTTTTATATTTTGATCCATAACATTTTTGACCCACTGCGAGACAAACTTGTGTTTTTTATTTATTCATAATCAGTGGCACCGACAGGATTCATTATCCGAAATTGTGCGGCTTGTCCCAACGTTCCTATCAGATTCCATAACTCGGAATTAAAGAGAGCTGATAGCAATACAAATACACAAAACAAAAGAAAAAATATAAGCAACGACCAACCGGCAAAAGCAGAGCCAAAATCCGTTTCAATGACTGAAATAAAAAGTTAGGAAATACTTTACACATGTAAGCACTGATTCAAAGATAGCAATCGGTCATTTGACGGTGTTCAGCTCTTTCCCAAAAGGCGGTCGTTCAGATAAACTAACTATTTAAAGCTAAGAGAATCAAAATGCATAGAGAAACTGATGTTTATTGACATCATGATTCATAACTTAATTTGCCAATAACGTTAAGGTTATAATACAAGGGGTCATAAACTACTGCATGTTGCACCTGATTATGGCATCGTTAACAACACCTTTTTAACTTAGCTATGTAGCGACAAATGAGACCAACCTCTCTGACTACTGTAGCATTATCCACAAGATACGGTTTCATCTTTGTTTACAATTTGGGAAGTTAGATAACCATTAATGAGTCTTTTTCACCTCTTAATCAACAAATGGGCACTTTTGAAATTAGCATTCCACGAGCGACCGGAAGGTTAAGAAATCTGCTTAATGAAATTAGGAAAATACAGTATATTCCCAAATTTTGGAGTGCGTTAAAAATGGAATGTCAAAAAGCATCATCGAATTACGCGTAGTAACCATAAGATTTTAGGCCATCGCCGATGCTAAAACGTATCTCAGTCGCAATCTCTACGTATTTAATATTTCAGAACGAGTCGTGCTTGCCGAATAAAGCAAAAAAGGCATGGTAAGAATGTGTATCAAAAGGTAAAGTAGACAAAATACACAAATGAATGGAAAATATTATCATAATTTTTAAAACCGTTTCGAACTCATTTTAATGCCACTTTTAAATTGGTTGTTCTAAAAAGCAAATTTTGCCATAACATCATTACGTCGTTAACATGTTAGTTTACCGACATGAACGATTCGAGTAAATAAAAATAAAGCTGAGATCCTTTAAAAACAGTAAGCAGTTTAATGAGAAAGGGGATGGGCCATACCGTGGTTTCGGCTACTTAAACCTCTTCAGTGACCCTTTAGATTTGGCAACATTGAGCCAAAGAGAACTACTGTAATTTTGCAACTTTAAACAGGATAGTCGATACAAAGACTATTGTAATCAAAAAAGAGACCAAATATATTAAACGTTGGTTAGACAAATCTAAGCCGATAATATTTTTTGATTTCTCAGAATACCCTCACTGATCTCAAAGGACCAAAAGCAAAAGCTGTTTTCAGCATGATTGGTACTAATACTCGTATGGTGAAACATTTGTGATTCGTAACTGTACCTTTTCCTTTAAAGTGGTCCTAGTCCCGCATATGGCACAGAGATAGCTGGATACAGTGTTCTTGGGACCGAGGTTTCTAAAACGTTTTACATCTTATAAGCTTTTAAGAAGTTGAAAATGATATTTAAATGTGCACATTTGCATAAAGTCGACAACTAAATTGATTCTCTTGGGAAAACATCTTATGTTTTTATTGTTTCATTAATTTGTATATGAACGTTTAAACGAAAATCTTAGACTTAAGCTAAATAGTACAAAAGGTTATAAAAAAATAAAAGAAATATGACAAAAGCAATACATTACAATTAATGACAACTGCTTGACAGCCACTATCTTTGTAAAACAAAGTATAAGAAGCAAATGATACGATGTACAATATTCATAACGTCATTATGACGTACCTTTTCTTTTTCAAGCTGGTCCCCATACTGAAACAAAATGGAAGATTCTTTTGCTGAAAATGGCCCTGGGCGAAAACATGGTCACAACCAACATAATTATGCGAGGAAACAACAGAATCACACTTGTAAATTCATAATTTGCTCACAGCTGTTTAGTGTATTCTGTTTTGCCGTTGGTATTGCTGGTGGGATACTTATAGGAATATATGTTTACAACGGCGGTCCTGATGACAAGGACGACACAGTTACTCCTAATCCACTGGCGAATATTGCTCAAGCTAAAACCAATCCACAACAGACTGCTGGGAAACAAGGACATTCAGTACAAGAAGGACCTAAACACTGCAGCCGCAGACATCCTGTGAAACATTCAAACTACGAGGACTCCCTGTATGCGCCGTTAACGACAGATGAAATGGACAGGATTGCTAAATATCTTAAGGATACGAATATAATTTCTACAACAGATATCCCGACAAGTCTCCATGACACATTCATACTCTACCAGTCCGTATTGCCGCCTGTCAAATCAGATGCCCTCAGATATCTGGACGAGGGTGGTAGTAAGCCATCTAGGAATGCGAAAGTTACTGTTCAGAGGGGTGGTGCTTCTCCGCCAGATATAATGGAGTACAAAGTAGGACCATTGGGAGCGAATGGACCCTTAACCTGTAACGAAATAATCAAACCGGGAGATATCCAATTTAACGCAAGGCCGTATGAGTTTCTTGAGCTTGCCGCCATGGAAAAGATTGTTAAAGAAGACTTGAAGGTTCTAGAGCCACTTATAAAGGAAAGTTTTGACAATGCTTCTTATCCAGATGATCTTTACCTCAATTTTATGAATGGTCCACCGAATCCGAATGGTGACGAACGAGAAACAAGGTAAGCCGTAGTTAAAAGCTTAACTATGTGTGTGTTCGGGGTTCTCCCAATGGTACCATTGGTTGGTAACATTTGTACCATTAGAACCAACGGTATTACCATTTTTATCAGTTGTACCAATTTCTTTACCAATGGTATCATTGGTAATTAAAATGGTACAAATGGTAAAAATGTTACCAACCAATGGTACCATTGGAGGACCCCGAACACACGCAACAATCAATTTATACCTACAAGATAGAGCGTTTGATGACATGAACTTTTCATTAGATTTCACTTTGATTTAGTCGTGAAACAGTTAATATTTTATAGAATACACCAGTTTGTTAAGCAGGCTCCTATTAAAGAAACAGTAACCATACAACCCTCTCCTCGAAGATGCAATTTTCCATGCCATCTTATTTTTACAGGTTCAACCTGGGATATATCGGATTTCAAACGGTTGAAGTACCCGACTTGATCCATATGTTACCCCTCAGTGGTAGTGTACACAATCCAGGAACCAACGTATCAGACTGGTTCACATACGACTATCATTACTTGAACCAGGGGCCTTATGCAACTGCCCAAGAACTTTTAGACGCCTATCAAAGCAACAAAATCAGAAAGGTTGCGCTGCCGAAGGGGTACAAGGATACTGTTTATGATAGAGTGTATCCTAAGAGGGACAGAACTAAGCCTCTACGGCAGTTTGCCGATACTCCTGGTCCGCGGACGTATTTACCGAATGGACCACGGTATACCGTGAGTGGCACACATGTTGAATACATGGGATGGAGTTTTGATATTAGTGGAGGTCAAATACGCGGACCTGCAATGTTTGACATTAAGTATAAAAATGAAAGAATCATTTATGAACATGCTGTGAATGATATTGCATTGAATTACGCAATGGACTCCCATGCACAACACAATATTGTGTACATGGACGCAACCTACGGTATATTCGGAGGAGATACGCCAAGTTTTGTCATAAAAGGCATCGACTGTCCGGAACATGGAACTGTTCTAAATACAAGCTACTGGTGGTCCGTAACGCAGAAATCATACAACATGGCCGGTATTTGCATATTTGAGGCAGACGCACAGGAGGCTCTATGGCGCCACAGCTCTCCATCGTTTGACGCAGGATTGCGGAACAGGTATCTTGTCGTTCGCGCACCTGTCGTCGTCGGCAACTACGATTATACTTTTGAGTTCCATTTCTACCTCGATGGAAAAATCTTCACGCGTATCATGGCAACGGGCTATATACAAGCGGCATTCTGGGATGAACACAATCCACGCGCGAAAGAAAGGAGCAGGGATGCATTTGGGTACCGCGTGTCTGACCACCAAACAGGCCCAATCCATGATCATATGTTCGGATTTAAGGTCGATATGGATATCCTCGACAAAAACAACTCATTTGAGGTGGTAAAATGGAAGGCGGGACCAATATTAGAGGCTTTGCGTACACAGACAGATATCACGAAGGCTCCTGGGTATTTTCTTTACAACGAGACAAGGTATATAGAGTTTGAACGTATTGACCATGAGATTGGTATCCAAGAAACCCCTGAACAGCAATTCTGGTTGGTTGTAAATGAGAGAAACAAGAACAGATGGGGAGTAGAACGAGGGTACCAGATTGTACCACTTGAAACAGGTAAGGTTGAAACATTAAAAGTCTGAGATGCCACGTCTATTCTCTTACGTGTGCCACTTGTTTTTCAGTCTTACTACCTTTTTCCGTTTTAGAGGCGTTTGTTTACTAAATGTTTATGGTAGTTATTGGCTCTTTCGAGTGAAAATTAGACAAATTACATTTATTACCATGCAAGAGAGGTCACACTTTGTTGCCTCCAGGGGGTCTCTAAAATATACGAAAAATCTTTCATTTTAACTGAGACTTTGATGTTCAATTAGGATATATGACATATATTTTTAATAAGAATCAGTTGACAATGAATATCACGAAACAAGGAATTAATTTCGTAATTTTGTTTTTATTTTCTGTTATTTTATTCAACCAGGTTCACAGTCGCTTACTGCCAACCATGCAGCGATGAAACCACTGTCATTCACGAAGTACCACTGCGCAATCACGAAGCGCAAGGAAGAAGAGCACGCGCTGTCGAATATTTACGACATTAACAGAATGAACAATCCGAAAGATTATCTCGACAGTCACATTAATGGTGAAAGTATCGTAGATGATGACCTAGTCGCTTGGGTTGCAGTTGGATTCCTGCATTTGCCAACATCAGAAGACTTTCCCATGACTGTGAGGGTAGAGGCCGGTTTCCTGATACGGCCCTTCAACTTCTTTGATAGGACAGACTCGTTCGATATGCCACAGCATACTGAAACTCGAGATCACCATCTTATGGAATCTGAACCAGCCTTTGAGCCTTGCTATGAGCCGCAAATAGATACATGTCGATTGTGTTGATACACAAAGTAATGTACAGAAAAAAGACATAAGTCTGAAATTCGCATTGTATTATCTTGAGATTTTTACCTAAATTGTAATGAATGGATACACAAAGAAAACGAATGTCGAAAATAGACTATATACAAATTGGGCTGAGAAATTCGTAGTGTAATATCTTTCAAAAATATTTACGTAAGATGTTCTGAAAGAGACCAACGACAAGGTACTCTGGAAAATTTGGAGACATTTGCTAATAGAATGCATTCAGTTTAACTGACGAATACCGCACTAAAACATCATTTTTGACATAATTCTGATGCCTTTTATAATTTGTGGCATAACATATGTTTGATCCACTGCGAGACAAAATTAGTTGTTTTTATTTATTCATAATCAGTGGCACCGACAGGATTCATGATCCGAAATTGTGTTGCTTGTCCCAACGTTCCTATCGAATTCCATAAGTCCGAATTAACCCATATATGACGACAGGACTTTCCCATCATTATCAACTGGGTTAGTCCACTTTCATTTTTTGGGGTGATAAGTGTGATTTTTATTTTTTTATCTCATTTTTCGATGAAATTCCTCAAAGCAAACAGAAAAACCCCAGATGGGGCGCCGCGTTTTGCGGCGTCCCATCTGTGGCTATTCTGTTTGCCTGTGTCCCACAAAAAGGACGCCAGGCTTATATGAGTTAAAGAGAGCTGATAGCAATAATAAGTGAAAACCACCCGGCACAAGCAGACCCAAAATCCGTTCCAATTACCAAGGTGTCAAATAAATAAGGGAATACTTTAAACACTAAATTAGCACTGATTGAAAGATAGCAATCGGTCATTTGAATGTCCAACTCTTTCCCAAAAGGCGGTTGTTCAGATAAACTAACTAATCTGAGAGAACCAAAATTCATAGAGAAACTGATGTTTATTGGCATCATGATTCATATCTGAAATTGTCAATAATGGTATGGTCATTTTAAAAGGGGTCATAAACTACTGTGCTGCACCTAATTAACTTAGCTATGTAGCGACAAATAGACATTTTTCACTTTTGAACGTAAATTTTGCTGGCGCTTGCGGTTACGACTTTGTGTGTGATGGGCGACGACTCGTGAGGGCATATTTGAGACGAAGGCGAGGGGCGATATGAAGAATTACTTAGTCAAAACTACCAACAGCCCACCGGAGGTGTATTAAATAAGACACGCAAAAAACGAAGTGTCCAGGACGCCTAGCTGAATAGTTCAGTAGGTAGAGTGTAAGACATAGAATCGAAAGGTCCTGGGTTCGAGTCCGGGTAGGACAAAAATTATTTTTCCTTTTCTTTGTTTCTTCCTTTTTTCGCACCTGTGACAATAAAGCTTAGAAAATTAAAAAGAAATGAAAAAAAGAAAAAACGAAAATATATTTTATCTATTGGCAAATGCAAGAATCACAAAATTCACTGCTGAATTTAATACTAAAATCGTAAGTTTCTGGACTAAACTGTCTAGCGAGAAGGCAGACCGCATGTATAGGTTTTTTATAGGTCTTGATTTTTCTCCCATTGAAGCCGAGAACTCGATCGTCATTTTCGGCAGAAGAACGGATCATCGACCGATCCTTGTCAACATTTATTTCATGACTGGCTGGTACAGATAATGTGGATAGGATAAGCTGACCGCCTCTAATGACTAAAAAAAATACGCAAGCGTCCCCCGTGACCGAGCAGTTAAGAGCGCTGTTTCATAATCACTTAATCATCTCACCGTTGTATCTGGTGTGAGTTCGAGACCCACAATGGCCACATGTGAGACAGGCCAAGTTCTGCTTGCGGGTGTGCCTGGTGGTTTTTCTCAAGGTACTCCCGTTTTCGCCCCACCTACTGTTTGGTGCTTTTCATATAAGCTGAAATAATTTTGAAAGGGACGTAAAACTGAATTTTAACAAATACGCAAGACACCAAATCAAAAAGTATAGTGTACATGTTCAGATATATGTGTATTATTAGACGTAAAACTACAGTTTCACGTGCTATCTCGTGAGCGAACGATGTTTATTTTGTCGATGTCTCGTTTTGAGTCCATTCGACAGTAGGAAGAGCGATGGGGGCAAAACCCTACATGTAGCTACAATATGCCTAGCCACACAACTGTTTTTGTTAAATGTAGACTTTCAACAGTATTTCTGCCATATCGAGTGCGATAAAATTAATTTGGCAAGACATAAGCTTTCGTTCTGATTCTCATTTATTCTGTGTGATAGTATGCGTGCTGTTTCACCTGGTTGAATTCAAATAAATAAATTAAAATCAAACTAACACAAATATATTATTTTCATGAGTTTCTAAAGTGTTTCCGTAGAGGACGCATAGTGTTTCAGTCGCCCCGTAAAGCGGGTCGCGCGTCACTTCGCCGCAGTTTACTTTTGATGTTCGCCATTGTCACATACACGTAGAAGCAATTTTGGACACTACATATTCTGTCAAAGTGCACAAATTATTCATTTGTTTCACAAATAATGGTGTATACAGTCTTCACATTGACACATGTGTTTTCTTTGCCTCGTGTTTTGTCCCTTTTAACAGACTGGACGCTGGTCTTGTTTGGAAAGAGCTAGTAATTTTGTTTTTTATGCGTGTTGTTAAATTGCTTGTGATGTGTTGCACCGCCATGTCTCTCCCGCCTGGTGTCTATGTTAGGATGGGAAATTTAATTGTATAGATTCTTGGTCATTCTATTGTTACTTGATTACAGATAAGGGTCTGATTGTGCTCATTTCTGATCATAATGATGCGTTTTTTATACAATTTTCGGCCCGTTCAAGATTATTTCAGTTCATATGAGACGGGTAAATAAGTAACAGTGGGAAAGGGGAGAACCCTGAGAAAACGAACTTGCACACCAACAAGCAGAACTTGATTTGTGTCACCCGTGATTGTAAGACTGATAAATTGGGCAGCAAGGCTACGGCGAAGAGTTCATTGCCTTAGTGTTGGTAGTTGCCAAAGCGATATTGCTGCGCTGAATGTTGTTTTAATCCATTTTATCACATGTTGTGTGATGTTGCATCAATCTTTGTTGTAAGGACTTTGATTGTATCGCAAGCATATACGATGGTGCTGACACTGATAGACAATACCCGAATACACATATTCATGTACAGTATACCACGCAGACATTTCACGTGTCCATTTACCGACCTTTTGTATGTAAACAAACGAACCGCCATTTATGATTCTAATATAACATGTAACAGGGGAAAATTTTGTCTTAGGGCCCATCGACAAAACAAAGATCATATCAAGCAGGATCAGTTATCAAACCACATTGCTGCTTGGCAAGCCGAACGCAGTTAGTGTTAAGGGCATGCGTTCTTTTGTCCTTTTTATCATTTAAAAGTACGATTTCTATCATGATAAAGATTATACTGAACCTATTAAGCAAGCCTCCATGGTGCAGTGGTTATTTCACGTGCCTTATAAACCAGAGATCGCAGGTTTGATCCGGGTCTTCTTGAGTCTGTCGGATGAGACTATAAACTGACCTTTGCTGTTGGATTAACGCCCAAATCAACAAACCGATTCAATTTATTATTTATTTAAATTCAGATTGAGTAAGAAGCTTATGTGATTATATGCTTGCCCGAGATGGGCCCTAATGAGTAAGGTTAAGAATGATCAAATGTTGTAGATCTGTCGTCAGTATGTGTAATACATGTGCACTAAAACGATACCCTGTATCATGACGATATCATTACAAAACCTTAACAAGCAAAATACAGTGTGTGTTTTTTAAGTTGAAAAAAAAAATCAACAGTTTTGATATTTTCTTATTTGTTCAAACATAGATTGTGGAGACATGATAGAACGAATACTCACAATCTATGTTTTCAAAAGCATAGGCAACCTAAGTTGACCTTGTCCTATAATAGGTTATTGTCATCCCTGAGTCATATTGCTTCATACCATTCAAAATCATAGGCCTACTGGTTCTGAAGAAGAACACTTTTAAAGGTTTTTCAATTTATAGCCATGGCGGCCATTTTGGTCAAAGTACCCTGACCATTAATACAAACTTTCTTTCCCCTTCCACGAAGTTTGGCTTTGATCGGCCATGCGGTTGCAGAGAAGATGTTTAAATATTATAGTCATATACATGTATATATCCCCCAGCAGGAGCAGACAACCACCTGGGTCTTAATGTTTTCATAAAAATAAATCTGCACATTTGTATTATCATAGCAAGTTTCCACCCATTTAATTACATTTAACTTATTTCCCCATTTAAATGCATGGGCGACCTACATGTAAGCTGATCTTACCGTAAAATAGGTCAAGGTCATCCCAGCGAAATGTTAAATACAAACTTGGTGAGGTTATGGCCATGTGGGGTCGATTTGGACCCTCCAGTGGCTTTGTGTTACTGATCGTTCTGTGGTGGTTCTTTTTGTTTTATGTCTTGGTGTTTAAAATATTTTGTGCTGTTGGCGCCTTGTGTGTGTTTTCGTGTTTTTGGTTAAGTTAAGGTAACTGAGTGGCCACCTATTGGGAAAATAGCTGCTTATTCGGCTTACGAAATGTTTTCATGGTATAAGTACCTGATTGTTGGTTTGGTTTTTTCCCACCTCGGTTTTTGGAGTGGGAATCTTTTTCTGATTGCGCCTTTTCCTGATCTTTGCCTACGTGTACCTTTTTGTAGTGCTTTTAATATTGTTTGATTACAAAATCATAGGATTTCTGGTTCTGGAGAAGAAAAAATTTAACGGTTTTTGCTATTTATAGCCAAGGCGGCCATCTTGGTCATGTGACCTGGTCCATTTATGCAAATTTCGTTCCCCCTTTCTAAGAATGCTCCGCAAACAGTTTTAACTTTGATTGGCCAAGCTGTTTCAGAGAAGAAGATCATGGAAATTGTTGACAGACGACGACGGACGGACGACGGGGCATGACCATCCTATAAGCTCACCTTTTGAGCCGAAGGGCTCATGTGAGCTAAAACTAGGTATACCCCTGCATACTCAAGCTTTGCTTTATAAAAGCGTTGTTCAATGGGGTAAACATGTCACGGACATGTTATCATGATGAGGATAACAGACCATGCTCGATATTACTTGAAATGTGTCAAAACGTTGTAAGGCGTAGAATAAAAAAAACTGCACATAAAATTAAATATCAAATAAATGTTTCAAATTGTAAATCTTGCCATGTTTTCATGTAAAAAGTTTCTGTGTGTTCACGAAAAACACGTGAAATGTAGCTTAACAGAACCAATGTACGAATATACATGCTAGTTGTTTTCCCACCAACAGTTATCGTCATATGCAGACGGGATCTCGGTTCATAGTGTCACCATAAAGCCATGGACAGCTCAGAATTGAACTAGCGATGATCCCTAGTTATACACACGAGTGTGTAAAAAATAATATTCTGCACTGGAAGCTGTTTTATTCGCGCCAAGCATTTGTAAGGCCGACTCGCATTGAACGCGTAATGTATCTTGAATGGCAAACATGACGGTTGATGATGCGATTTTGTAAACATGTCGTGTCAAAGGCCACTTCTGGTTCATTGATACATTAGAATCAGACAGTTAAACGGGAAGACAACAATAATCATTGTTACCATTGCATATGATAACATTGTTTACGAGTTATATGTTTAATTGCTGTCTTGGTTTCTTTATTTTTGCATTTTACCAATGCATATAGGTTTTATTTTTTTTATTTTTTTTTTTCGCAAAAAAAAAAGAAAAAAATAATAATAATAATTCCAATAAAAATAGGCGTTTCCTACTCGCGCTCAAACTCCTGAGCTAACGAGTCAGATGCTCTTATCAAAATCATTTTTATTAAGGCTTTATGTCCCAGTTAACATTTTTTTCAGTCATGTCGGGACGGAGCCAACGCTTCGTGGGTTTAACCAGTTAGTAAGGAGTTAATGTGTCTTGCTCAAGGACACTACGCCACCGCGCTCCCTAAAAATAATTTTGTACCAGTCTTATATCAACTACATGTACGTATTTATTCTCGACATGTGATTTTACGAAGCGACTGACTGAACCACTGCGACATGAAGTAATCTACGGAACTTGCGTGCATGCGTGCGCGCGCGCGTGCGTGCTTGTGTGTGTGTGTGTGTGTGTGTGTGTGTGTGTGTGTGTTAAGAATATTGTCATCCTGTTTTAGGGTTAAGCAAGGTACGCGGCACGTTATGAAAAAACGAACTGTATGTTTCTTAGTCTATAAGCATTGAATTTCATTTTCTTGAAAACAATATTGTTTTAGTTTGAAGTTTAATTATATTTATTTGAATTCAACCAGATAAACATCCCGCATAATTCAAGATAATAAATGAGGATCAGAAAGAAAGCCTTTGACTTATAAAAAAAAAACATCCCAAAAATCGTCATTATCGCATTCAAAATTTTATTTGTATGGCTATGCAAAATGTAGCTAGGATAGCGCACTTATTGTCTAATGGACTCAAAACGAAACATCAACCAAATAAATAACATCAAGATTTCGAGTATCTGTTTGAAATACATGTATAAACATGCAAAAATGAATTATGTTCTCTCACGAGACAGCACGTGGAACTGTAGGTCTTACACCTAATAGATAAATAATATCTTTACATGTACACTATACAGTGTACTATTTGAGTTAGTGCCTACGTCCGCGGAAAACATTTTTAAGTCGTTCAGGGTGGCTAACTTATCCTAGCCACATTATGCCTGTACAAGCCTTCAGTATATTCATATTTTCATTTCACCCAGAAAGAAATATTGACGTGAGGATAGATCAGCTCTTATACCAAAAATACGATCGAGCTCCCAATACAAGAGAAAACATACATGTAGGCCGCCGTCACAAACTTCAATTCCTTTACGATTTAAGACCGGTGGATTTTAGAAAGTAGAGGAAATTTACTATCCATGTAGCGAATACAAAGGCGCTGATTAGCTTCGCATTTACTGCGAAACTGATCTGCGCCTTTGTTTTCGCATATGGAGATTGTTGGTTTTCTCATGCACTGGCTCATATAATGTGCCCAGCTTTGTAAATAGATGCGGGACTTCAGTGGTCAAGGCGTAGAAAAATGAATGTTTTCAAAATGGTTCATCAAAAGCGCAGCAATAAACATGGCCAAACGGTTGATGAACTTAAAACGCGTAAACGAATGGAAGTACTGACAGAAGCCAAAAAAGAAGCCACAATACTATAAATGAAAACTACTGGAAATTAGAATCAAGGTATTCTCGACGTAATGCAATCAAAAAGCCTCGAATCGAATTCGAATTAGAACCCGCCAATGAAAAAAAAAATATAATGAACTAGAAATTAATTTTAAGCTTTTTATTTTTTTTTACTCAGTCTTATTTTATATAATAAATTTATATTTATATGTTTTTACATCATTTTACACTTCTGTTTATTATTGGTATTTTATTGTCTGTGAGCGTTTAATAATTTAATTTGTTGAAGTCATTTACCAAACTACAATTCGAATTATATATTTGATGTTGGAATGTACAACGTGATATTATATAATAATGTTATGAAAGTCTTTACAAAATAAATTTACAAACTACTAATTGTGAATAAGGCACGCGTCATGAGCAATGCAAATAAGGATCATTTTCAACAGGTATTATCACTACAGGTATAATCGGATTCCTTCGCGCCAGGTGTCCGATGAATTGCACAGGTAAATCTGTCTGCTAAAGACAATTATATCGATACTTTGTCAGTGGCCTACAGGGAAATAACTGCATCAATGAATCGGCTTATTTTACGGAAATTTCGCACTTAATTCCCTTGGCTCAACATGGCTGTATGTTTGGGCATGGTGAAAAATGTCTAATACGGCCCACTTCTGACTATGGTAGTATTATCTTTCAGATACTGTTTCATCTTTGTTTACACTTTGGGAAGTTAGATAAGCATTAATGAGTCTTTTCACCTCCTAATCAACAGAGGAACACTTTTGAAATTAGCATTCGAAGGTTAAGAAACCTGCTTAATGAAATTAGGAGTATACAGTATATTCCCATAATCTGATACATGGAATGTCAAATTAGGCGTAGTAATGACGTCATTCAACCTTAAGTTTTTATGCCATCGACGATGCTAAAACGTATCTCATTCGGAATCTCCACATATTTAACATTAAAGCACCGGGCGTGTTTGCCGAATAAAGCTAGAAAGGACATTCAAAAGCTAAAGTAGACAAAATATACAAATGAATGGAAAAAAATCATCATGGTTGATAACTATGCTGCCTTCTTTAATTGCACGCCGGTGGGTCGGGCGTCAGACTCTATGATGGCCCCGACATAAAGCTATTCATTTTAGTTGGTTGGGGCCGGAGCTTCTTGTCTGTTGCTTGGCCCACCGGGGTCCAACTGGTGTTTTTCTTTTGCTCCGGAGTTAGTAGGTTATTCGGCGCCCAGGGATCTCCATCGTCGGGCAGCTTACTCAGTCTGTGAGTCCTGGTTTTTGATTCATCAGGATGTTTATCATAATTTATTTGTTTGTTCTTGATGATTCATTGACTAGTTAGAGATTCACCCCGAGGACCGAATAACTAACTAAATGTTATGAACCACTGCAGAAGCTGAGGGTGAGGTTATGGCCATGTAAAACCGGTTTAAGCCCGCCAGTAACTTTGTGTTACTGATCGTTCCAAGTCGATACTTCTGTGGTGGTTCTTTTTGTTTTATGTCTTGGGGTATAAAAAATTTTTGTGCTGTTGGCGCCTTATGTATGTTTTCATATTTTTAGTTAAGTTAAGGAAACTGAGTGGCCACCTATTGGGAAAATAGCTGCTCATTCGGTTTACGATATGTTTCATGGTATAAGTACTTGATTGTTAGTTTGGTTTTTTCCCACCTCGGTTTTTGGAGTGGGAATCTTTTTCTGATTGCGCCTTTTCCTGATCTTTGCCTACTTGTACCTTTTCATACTTAACCGTTTCGAACTCATTTTGTTTATGCTACTTTTAAAATACTATAGTTCTTCTAAAAAGTAATTGCCATCGTTAACATGTTAGTTTACCGACTAGAACGATTCGAGTAAAGCTATTTTCAGACTATTCATGAATGGTACTAATATGGTGACACATTTTTGATTCGTAACTGTACCGTTTCCTTTAAAGAGGTCCTGCTCTTTTTTCCCTAGTCCCGCATATGGCACAGAGATAGCTGGATACAGTGTTCTTGGGACCGAGGTTTCTAAAACGTTTTACTATCTTATATGCTTTTAAGAAGTTGAAAATAATATAAATGTACACATTTGCATAAAGTCGACAACAAAATTGATTCTCTTTGGGAACAAATCTTGTTTTTTTTTTATTGTTTCATCAATTTGTATATTCATTATGACGTACCTTTTCTTTTTCAAGCTGGTCCCCATACCGAAACAAAATGGAAGATTCTTTTGCTGAAAATGGCCCTGGGCGAAAACATGGTCACAACCAACATAATTATGCGAGGAAACAGCAGACTCACACTTGTAAATTCATAATTTGCTCGCAGCTGTTTAATGTATTCTTTTTTGCCGTTGGTATTGCTGGTGGGATACTTATAGGAATATATGTTTACAACGGCGGTCCTGATGACAAGGACGACACAGTTACTCCTAATCCACTGGCGAATATTGCTCAAGCTAAAACCGATCCACAACATACTGCTGGTAAACAAGGGCAATCAGTACAAGAAGGACCTAAACACTGCAGCCGCAGAAATCCTGTGAAACATTCAAACTATGAGGACTCCCTGTATGCACCGTTAACGACAGATGAAATGGACAGAATTGTTAAATATCTAAAGGATACGAATATAATTTCTACAACAGATATCCCGACAAGTCTCCATGACACATTCATACTCTACCAGTCCGTATTGCCGCCTGTCAAATCAGATGCCCTCAGATATCTGGACGAGGGTGGTAGTAAGCCATCTAGAAATGCGAAAGTTACTGTACAGAGGGGTGGTGCTTCTCCGCCAGATATCATGGAGTACAAAGTAGGGCCATTGGGAGCGAATGGACCCTTAACCAGTAGCGAAATAACCAAACCGGGAGATATCCAATTTAACGCAAGGCCTTATGAGTTCCTTGAGCTTGCTGCTATGGAAAAGATTGTTAAAGAAGACTTGAAGGTTCTAGAGCCACTTGTAAGGGAAAGTTTTGACAATGCGTCTTATCCAGATGATCTTTACCTCAATTTTATGAATGGTCCACCGAATGCGAATGGTGACGAACGAGAAACAAGGTAAGCCGTTTTTGAATAGAACGTTTGATGGCTTTGACTTAGTACATTGTGAAATAAGTTAATAAGTTATAGTATGCATACTTAAAGAATTACTAAATGCAGGCTCCAATTAAAGAAACAATAAGCATACAACCCTCTCCTCGAAGATGCAGTTTCCATGTCATCTTATTTTTTACAGGTTCAACCTGGGATATATCGGATTTCAAACGGTTGAAGTACCCGACTTGATCCATATGTTACCCCTCAGTGGTAGTGTACACAATCCAGGAACCAACGTATCAGACTGGTTCACATACGACTACCATTACTTGAACCAGGGGCCTTATGCAACTGCCCAGGATCTTTTAGACGCATATCAAAGAAACAAAATCAGAAAGGTTGCGCTACCGAAGGGGTACAAGGATACTGTTTATGACAGAGTATATCCTAAGAGGGACAGAACTAAGCCTCTACGGCAGTTTGCCGATACTCTTGGTCCGCGGACGTATTTACCGAATGGACCACGGTATACCGTGAGTGGCACACATGTTGAATACATGGGATGGAGTTTTGATATTAGTGGAGGTCAAATACGCGGACCTGCAATGTTTGATATTAAGTATAAAAATGAAAGAATCATTTATGAACATGCTGTGAACGATATTGCATTGAATTACGCAATGGACTCCCATGCACAACACAACATTGTGTACATGGACGCAACCTACGGTATATTCGGAGGAGATACGCCAAGTTTTGTCATAAAAGGCATCGACTGTCCGGAACATGGTACTGTTCTAAATACAAGCTACTGGTGGTCCGTTACGCAGAAATCATACAACATGGCCGGTATTTGCATATTTGAGGCAGATGCACAAGAGGCTCTATGGCGCCACAGCTCTCCACCGTTTGACGCAGGATTGCGGAACAGGTATCTTGTCGTTCGCGCACCTGTCGTCGTCGGCAACTACGATTATACTTTTGAGTTCCACTTCTATCTCGATGGAAAAATCTTCACGCGTGTCATGGCAACGGGCTATATACAAGCGGCATTCTGGGATGAACACAATCCACGCGCGAAAGAAGGGAGCAGGGATGCATTTGGGTACCGCGTGTCTGACCACCAAACAGGCCCAATCCATGATCATATGTTCGGATTTAAGGTCGATATGGATATCCTCGACAAAAACAACTCATTTGAGGTGGTAAAATGGAAGGCGGGACCAATATTAGAGGCTTTGCGTACACAGACAGATATCACGAAGGCTCCTGGGTATTTTCTTTACAACGAGACAAGGTATATAGAGTTTGAACGTATTGACCATGAGATTGGTATCCAAGAAACCCCTGAACAGCAATTCTGGTTGGTTGTAAATGAGAGAAACAAGAACAGATGGGGAGTAGAACGAGGGTACCAGATTGTACCACTTGAAACAGGTAAGGTTGAAACATTAAAAGTCTGAGATGCCACGTCTATTCTCTTACGTGTGCCACTTGTTTTTCAGTCTTACTACCTTTTTCAGTTTTAGAGGCGTTTGTTTACTAAATGTTTATGGTAGTTATTGGCTCTTTCGAGTGAAAAATTAGACAAATTACATTTATTAACATGCAAGAGAGGTCACACTTTGTTGCCTCCAGGGGGTCTCTAAAAATATACGAAAAATCTTTCATTTTAACTGAGACTTTGATGTTCAATTAGGATATATGACACATATTTTGAATAAGAATCAGTTGACAATGAATATCACGAAACAAGGAATTAATTTCGTAATTTTGTTTTTATTTTCTGTTATTTTATTCAACCAGGTTCACAGTCGCTTACTGCCAACCATGCAGCGATGAAACCACTGTCATTCACGAAGTACCACTGCGCAATCACGAAGCGCAAGGAAGAAGAGCACGCGCTGTCGAATATTTACGACATTAACAGAATGAACGATCCGAAAGATTATCTCGACAGTCACATTAATGGTGAAAGTATCGTAGATGATGACCTAGTCGCTTGGGTTGCAGTTGGATTCCTGCATTTGCCAACATCAGAAGACTTTCCCATGACTGTGAGGGTAGAGGCCGGTTTCCTGATACGGCCCTTCAACTTCTTTGATAGGACAGACTCGTTCGATATGCCACAGCATACTGAAACTCGAGATCACCATCTTATGGAATCTGAACCAGCCTTTGAGCCTTGCTATGAGCCGCAAATAGATACATGTCGATTGTGTTGATACACAAAGTAATGTACAGAAAAAAGACATAAGTCTGAAATTCGCATTGTATTATCTTGAGATTTTTACCTAAATTGTGATGAATGGATACACAAAGAAAACGAATGTCGAAAATAGACTATATACACATTGGGCTGAGAAATTCGTAGTGTAATATCTTTCAAAAATATTTACGTAAGATGTTCTGAAAGAGACCAACGACAAAGTACTCTGGAAAATTTGGAGACATTTGCTAATAGAATGCATTCAGTTTATCTATTTAAACAGTTTAAACTGACGAATACCGCACTAAAACATCATTTTGACATTATTCTGATGCCTTTTATAATTTGTGCCATAACATATGTTTGATCCACTGCGAGACAAAATTAGTTGTTTTTATTTATTCATAATCAGTGGCACCGACAGGATTCATGATCCGAAATTGTGTTGCTTGTCCCAACGTTCCTATCGAATTCCATAAGTCCGAATTAACCCATATATGACGACAGGACTTTCCCATCATTATCAATGATTGGGTTAGTCCACTTTCATTTTTTGGGGTGATAAGTGTGATTTTTATTTTTTATCTCATTTTTCGATGAAATTCCTCAAAGCAAACAGAAAAGCCCCAGATGGGGCGCCGCGTTTTGCGGCGTCCCATCTGTGGCTATTCTGTTTGTCTGTGTCCCACAAAAAGGACGCCAGGCTTATATGAGTTAAAGAGAGCTGATAGCAATAATAAGTGAAAACCACCCGGCACAAGCAGACCCAAAATCCGTTCCAATTACCAAGGTCAAATAAATAAGGGAATACTTTAAACACTAAATTAGCACTGATTGAAAGATAGCAATCAGTCATTTGAATGTCCAGCTCTTTCCCAAAAGGCGGTTGTTCAGATAAACTAACTAATCTGAGAGAACCAAAATTCATAGAGAAACTGATGTTTATTGGCATCATGATTCATATCTGAAATTGTCAATAATGGTATGGTCATTTTAAAAGGGGTCATAAACTACTGTGCTGCACCTAATTAACTTAGCTATGTAGCGACAAATACAGCCCACTTCTGACTATGGTAGTATTATCTTTCAGATACTGTTTCATCTTTGTTTACACTTTGGGAAGTTAGATAAGCATTAATGAGTCTTTTCACCTCCTAATCAACAGAGGAACACTTTTGAAATTAGCATTCGAAGGTTAAGAAACCTGCTTAATGAAATTAGGAGTATACGAGGGTGATCCAAGAAGTAATGCGAACTACAGTAGTGTGTAATTTCTTTCACCATTGCCGTTTTACAAGATAGTTTACATCAGAATTATGATGCATTATCGAATTTTCCAGATCCGAATACTATTTTGACTTAATCACATATCAATCCTCGTTGCCTAGCAACAAGAGAATGCAAGGTAAACGACCTTGGCCACGGTTAAAATTGATTTTATTTATGTACTGCAGTGTCATATGCAAAGCACAATTACGTCAATAAGCGTTTTATTCCAAAGTACAATAATCCCTTGAATAGATTTACAGTACATACCTTTATTAGTTTAACACAGCGCAAATTATTGAGGTTTGGCTATCTGTACCCCCTAGAATTTGAGTCAATTTTGATCTCTCAAAATCTCCACATTTTCATCAACGCCTATTCTACTTAACCAAAAAGGTTAAATTCCATACAATATTTATTTTTTGAATAAAAATTCTTCGTTGTGATAGGCTGTGGGCATAAATATCGATATATACAATCTTATCAGAGTCAAATATACCCACGAATTATAGGTATTTGTCGTAATTCGTCGAAATTGTGATATTTTTGTCAGATGCCGTTGCTAGGCAACATAGAATAGTCCCTGCTGATCTTTGCATTTCGCTGTCTCTATTATTTCCAAACATAAGGCATATAACACAACTGATATGATTTATATGTATATAAATGTCAATTTAATAAATTGGAGCACAAAATCTTTCCCTGTACCCCTAACAAAATTGACGTTTTCAGTCAATTTCGCGTCCATGTCGACTTCGGATCGACAAATCAAATATTCCTTAAATCTCAATTCGTCATCCGAACTTCATGATATTACACCTAATAACTGCACATATATACACGTGTACACATGCCAAATTATTTAATTGTATCTGTGTTGGTTACTAAAATACAGTTGTGTTCGCATTACTTCTTGGATCACCCACGTACAGTATATTCCCATAATCTGATACGCGCTAAAAGAAAAATGGAATGTCAAATTAGGCGTAGTAATGACGTCATTCAACCTTAAGTTTTTATGCCATCGACGATGCTAAAACGTATCTCATTCGGAATCTCCACATATTTAACATTTAAGCACCGGGCGTGTTTGCCGAATAAAGCTAGAAAGGACATTCAAAAGCTAAAGTAGACAAAATATACAAATGAATGGAAAAAAATCATCATACTGAACCGTTTCGAACTCATTTTGTTTATGCTACTTTTAAAATACTATAGTTCTTCTAAAAAGTAATTGCCATCGTTAACATGTTAGTTTACCGACTAGAACGATTCGAGTAAAGCTATTTTCAGACTATTCATGAATGGTACTAATATGGTGACACATTTTTGATTCGTAACTGTACCGTTTCCTTTAAAGTGGTCCTGCTCTTTTTCCCTAGTCCCGCATATGGCACAGAGATAGCTGGATACAGTGTTCTTGGGACCGAGGTTTCTAAAACGTTTTACATCTTATATGCTTTTAAGAAGTTAAAAATGATATAAATGTACACATTTGCATAAAGTCGACAACTAAATTGATTCTCTTGGGGAACAAATCTTGTTTTGTTTTTTTTTTTTTTTTTTTTGTTTTTTTTGTTTTTTTTGTTTTTTTTTTTTTTTTTTTTGTTTTTTTTTTATTGTTTCATCAATTTGTATATGAACGTTTAAACGAAAATCTTAGACTTAAGCTAAATAGTACAAAAAGGTTATAAAAAAATAAAAGAAATATGACAAAAGCAATACATAACAATTAATGACAACTGCTTGACAGCCACTATCTTTGTAAAACAAAGTATAAGAAGCAAATGATACGATGTACAATATTCATTATGTCATTATGACGTACCTTTTCTTTTTCAAGCTGGTCCCCATATTGAAACAAAATGGAAGATTCTTTTGCTGAAAATGGCCCTGGGCGAAAACATGGTCACAACCAACATAATTATGCGAGGAAACAGCAGAATCACACTTGTAAATTCATAATTTGCTCACAGCTGTTTAGTGTATTCTGTTTTGCCGTTGGTATTGCTGGTGGGATACTTATAGGAATATATGTTTACAACGGCGGTCCTGATGACAAGGAAAACACAGTTACTCCTAATCCACTGGCGAATATTGCTCAAGCTAAAACCAACCCACAACATACTGCTGGTAAACAAGGGCAATCAGTACAAGAAGGACCTAAACACTGCGGCCGTAGAAATCCTGTGAAACATTCAAACTATGAGGACTCCTTATATGCACCATTAACTACGGATGAAATGGACAGAATTGCTAAATATCTTAAGGATACGAATATAATTTATACAACAGATATCCCGACAAGTCTCCATGACACATTCATACTCTACCAGTCCGTATTGCCGCCTGTCAAATCAGATGCCCTCAGATATCTGGACGAGGGTGGTAGTAAGCCATCTAGGAATGCGAAAGTTACTGTACAGAGGGGTGGTGCTTCTCCGCCAGATATCATGGAGTACAAAGTAGGGCCATTGGGAGTGAATGGACCCTTAACCAGTAGCGAAATAACCAAACCGGGAGATATCCAATTTAACGCAAGGCCTTATGAGTTCCTTGAGCTTGCTGCTATGGAAAAGATTGTTAAAGAAGACTTGAAGGTTCTAGAGCCACTTATAAGGGAAAGTTTTGACAATGCGTCTTATCCAGATGATCTTTACATTAATTTTATGAATGGTCCACCGAATCCGAATGGTGACGAACGAGAAACAAGGTAAGCCATACTTAACATAATTACTTACAAGATAGAAGGTTTGATGGCTTCAACTTCTCATTATCCTTTTCTTTGGCTTAGTTACGTTACATTGTGAAACAGCTAATATTTTATAGAATGCACCCGTTTGTTAAAGAATTTCTAAATGCAGGCTCCTATTAAAGAAACAATAAGCATACAACCCTCTCCTCGAAGATGCAATTTTCCATGTCATCTTAATTTTTAAAGGTTCAACCTGGGATATATCGGATTTCAAACGGTTGAAGTACCCGACTTGATCCATATGTTACCCCTCAGTGGTAGTGTACACAATCCAGGAACCAACGTATCAGACTGGTTTACATACGACTACCATTACTTGAACCAGGGTCCTTATGCAACTGCCCAGGATCTTTTAGACGCATATCAAAGAAACAAAATCAGAAAGGTTGCGCTACCGAAGGGGTACAAGGATACCGTTTATGACAGAGTATATCCTAAGAGGGACAGAACTAAGCCTCTACGGCAGTTTGCCGATACTCCTGGTCCGCGGACGTATTTACCGAATGGACCATGGTATACCGTGAGTGGCACACATGTTGATTACATGGGATGGAGTTTTGATATTAGTGGAGGTCAAATACGCGGACCTGCAATGTTTGATATTAAGTATAAAAATGAAAGAATCATTTATGAACATGCTGTGAACGATATTGCATTGAATTACGCAATGGACTCCCATGCACAACACAACATTGTGTACATGGACGCAACCTACGGTATATTCGGAGGGGATACGCCAAGTTTTGTCATAAAAGGCATCGACTGTCCGGAACATGGTACTGTTCTAAATACAAGCTACTGGTGGTCCGTTACGCAGAAATCATACAACATGGCCGGTATTTGCATATTTGAGGCAGATGCACAAGAGGCTCTGTGGCGCCACAGCTCTCCACCGTTTGACGCTGGATTGCGAAACAGGTATCTTGTTGTTCGCGCACCTGTCGTCGTCGGCAACTACGATTATACTTTCGAGTTCCATTTCTACCTCGATGGAAAAATCTTCACGCGTATCATGGCAACGGGCTATATACAAGCGGCGTTCTGGGACGAACATAATCCAAGAGCAAAAGAAGGGAGCAGGGATGCGTTTGGATACCGCGTATCTGACCACCAAACAGGCCCAATCCATGATCATATGTTCGGATTTAAGGTCGATATGGATATCCTTGACAAAAACAACTCATTTGAGATTGTAAAATGGAAGGCGGGACCAATATTAGAGGCTTTGCGTACACAGACAGATATCACGAAGGCTCCTGGGTATTTTCTTTACAATGAGACAAGGTATATAGAGTTTGAACGTATTGACCATGAGATTGGTATCCAAGAAACCCCTGAACAGCAATTCTGGTTGGTTGTAAATGAGAGAAACAAGAACAGATGGGGAGTAGAACGAGGGTACCAGATTGTACCGCTTGAAACAGGTAAGGTTGAAACATTAAAAGTCTGAGATGCCACGTCTATTTTCTTACGTGTGCCACTTGATTTTCAGTCTTACTACCTTTTTCAGTTTTAGAGGCGTTTATTCACTAAATGTTTATGCTCTTTCGAGTGAAAATTAGACAAATTACATTTATCATCATGCAAAAAAGGTCAAACTTTGTTGACTCCACGGGGTCTCCAAAAATATAACAAAAATCTTTCATTGTAACTGAGACTTTAATGTTCAATTAGGGTATATGACATATATTTTGAATAGGAATCAGTTGACAATGTATCACGAAACAAGGAATTAACTTCGTAATTTTGTTTTTATTTTCTGTCATTTTATTCAACCAGGTTCACAGTCGCTTACTGCCAACCATGCAGCGATGAAACCACTGTCATTCACGAAGTACCACTGCGCAATCACGAAGCGCAAGGAAGAAGAGCACGCGCTGTCGAACATTTACGACATCAACCGAATGAACGATCCGAAAGATTACCTCGATAGTCACATTAATGGTGAAAGTATCGTGGATGATGACCTAGTCGCTTGGGTTGCAGTTGGTTTCCTGCATTTGCCAACATCAGAAGACTTCCCCATGACTGTGAGGGTAGAGGCCGGTTTCCTGATACGGCCCTTCAACTTCTTTGATAGGACAGACTCGTTCGATATGCCACAGCATACTGAAACTCGGGATCACCATCTTATGGAATCTGAACCAGACTTTGAGCCTTGCTATGAGCCGCAAACAGATACATGTCGATTGTGTTGATACACAAAGTACATACAGAAAAAACATTAGTCTGAAATTCGCATTGTATTATCTTGAAATTTTTACCTAAACTGTGATAAATGGATACACAAAGAAAACAAATGTCGAAAATAGACTATATATATACGAATTGGGCTGAGATTCGTAGTATAATATCTTTCAAAAATTTATATAAAAACTTATTAAGAACAGTTTTAAATTGACGAATACCGCATTTAAAACACAACAGAAAAATCATTTATGACATTATTCTGATGCTTTTTATAATTTGTACCATAACATTTTTGACCCGCTGCGAGACAAAATTATTTGTGTTTTTATTATGCCCCCAACTTCGAAGAAGTTGAGGGGGCATATTGGTTTGGGTCTGTCCGTGCAGTCAGTCAGTCTGTCAGTCAGTCTGTGATGCATGAGTAACGCTTAGCACTCGGTCAGGAACCGTTAGAGCTAGGATCTTGAAATTTGGTATGTAGTTTGTATATGAAAATTAAGATTACCCGTATATTTTCTTTCAGGTAAATTCAAGGGGCTAGGGGCCCATTCTGTGAGAGTTATTTCCCTTAGTTATTCTTGATAAAGTGAATAGATAGTGGCTACTTTGTGTGCGCAACTCCTCCTACAGTTTTATTCCGATTCTCTTGAAACTTTACAGATGTTGTGACCATGCTTTGAAGATATGCATGTGGTTTGGATATAATCCTCAGATTAATTTTTGTCACTTTTGTCGCAATTTGAACTTAGCCATTTTTCGGGCATTTTCACAATGAAAGTGAATGGGCAGTGGGTACCTCGTGTGCGCAACTCCTCCTACAGTTTCATGCCAATTTATTTAAAACTTTACATATGTAATGGGCATGGTCTGAAGATATGCATGTGGTTTGGATATAATCCTTGGATTATTTTTTGTCATTTTTTTTTTACAATTTGAACTTAGTCATTTTTTCGGGCATTTTAGTGAATGGATAGAGGGTACCTTGTGTGCGCAACTCCTCCTACAATTTAATACCGATACATTTGAAACTTTGCAGACATTGTGACCATTTTTACATCTTGAAAGTGACTTACCAGTTGGGGGCATAGTGTTTCATAAACACATTTTCTAGTTTATTCATAGTCAGTGGCACCGACAGGATTCATGATCCAAAATTGTGCGGCTTATCCTAACGTTCCTATCGGATTACATAACTTGGAATTAAAGAGAGCTGATAGCAATACTAAATACACATAACACGTGAAAAACATAAGCAAAGACCACCCGGCACAAGCACAGCCAAAATCCGTTCCAATTACCAAGGTGTCAAACGACTGAAGGAAATACTATTAACAAATAAGCACTGATTCGAAGATAGCAATCGGTCATTTGAGTGTTCAGCTCTTTCCCAAAAGGCGGTCGTTCAAATAAACTAACTAAGCTAAGAGAACCAAAATGCATAGAGAAATTGATGTTTATTGGCATCTTGATTCATAACTTAAATTGCCAATAGTAAGGTTATGATTTAAGGGGTCATATACTAGTATATGTTGCACCTGATTATAACATCGTCCACAACACCTTAATAACTTAGCTATGTAGCGAAAAATACGACCAACATCTGACTGTTGTAGTATATCCGCAACATACTGTTTCATCTTTGTTTACACTTTGGGAAGTTAGATAAGCATAAATGAGTCTTTTCACCCCCTAATCAACAAAGGGACACTCTTGAAATTAGCATTCCACGAGCGACCGGAAGGTTAAGAAACCTGCTTAATGAAATTAGGAGTATACAGTATATTCCCATATTTTGATACGCTCTAAAAGTAAAATTGAATGTCAAAAAGCATCATCGAATTAGACGTAGTACTTAGCGATGTCCTTCAACCATAAGATTTTAGGCCATCGCCGATGTTGAAACGTATCTCAGTCGCAATCTCTACGTACATGCATTTAATATTTCAGCACCGGGTGTGCTTGCCGAATAAAGCAAGAAAGGACATGGTATCAAACGGTAAAGTAGGCTTTGTTTATACTACTTTTAAAATATTTCTTCTAAAAAGCAATTGACATAGCTTCACTACATTCTTAACATGTTAGTTTACCGACATGAACGATTCGAGTAAAGCTATTTTCAGACTATTCATGAATGGTATTTATATGGTGACACATTTTTGTTTCGGTACTGTACCTTTTCCTTTTAAGTGGACCTGCTCTTTTTCCCTCTTCCCGCATATGGCACAGAAATTGCTGGATACAGTGTTCTTGGGACCGAGGTTTCTAAAACGTTTTACATCTTATAAGCTTTTAAGCTCTAGTTGAAAATCATATAAATGTACACATTTGCATAAAGTCGCTAACTGAGCAAAATTTTATGCTTTTTTGTTTTGTGTGTGTGTGTGTGTGTGTGTGTGTGTGTTTACTTTTTGAATGGCAGTTTATTTAAAATCTTAGACGTAAGCTGAATAGTGTAAAAAGGTTTAGAAAAAGAATAGGAACTATGATAATATCAATACAATTAATGACAACTGATTGATAGGGGTAAATGATGTAAAACAAAGTATAAGAATGAAAGTATAAGAATGAAATGACACGATGTACACTATTCATTATGACAAACCTTTTCCCTTTCAAGCTGGCCCCCATACTGAAACAAAATGGAAGATTCTTTTACACACGATGCTGAAAATGACACTGGGCGAAAACATGGACACAACCAACGTAATGCGAGGAAACAACAGAAGCATACTTATAAATTCATAATTTGCTCACAGCTGTTTAGTGTTTTCTGTTTTGCCGTTGGAATTGCTGGTGGGATACTTATAGGAATATATGTTTACCACGGCGGTCCAGATGACAAGGACGACACAGTTACTCCTAATCCACTGGTGAATACTGCTCAAGCTAAAACCAATCCACAACATACTGCTTGGAAACAAGGACAACCAGCACAAGAAGGACCTAAACACTGCAGCCGCAGAAATCCTGTGAAACATTCAAACTATGAGGACTCCCTGTATGCACCGTTAACGACAGATGAAATGGACAGAATTGGTAAATATCTTAAGGATACGAATATAATTTCTACAACAGATATCCCGATAAGTCTTCGTGACACATTCATACTCTACCAGTCCGTATTGCCGCCTGTCAAATCAGATGCCCTCAGATATCTGGACGAGGGTGGTAGTAAGCCATCTAGGAATGCGAAAGTTACTGTACAGAGGGGTGGTGCTTCTCCGCCAGATATCATGGAGTACAAAGTAGGGCCATTGGGAGCGAATGGACCCTTAACCAGTAGCGAAATGACCAAACCGGGAGATGTCCAATTTAACGCAAGGCCTTATGAGTTCCTTGAGCTTGCTGCTATGGAAAAGATTGTTAAAGAAGACTTGAAGGTTCTAGAGCCACTTATAAGGGAAAGTTTTGACAATGCGTCTTATCCAGATGATCTTTACCTCAATTTTATGAATGGTCCACCGAATCCAAATGGTGACGAACGAGAAACAAGGTAAGCCGTTTTTAAATAGAACGTTTGATGGCTTTGACTTAGTACATTGTGAAATAAGTTGATAAGTTATAGTATGCATACATTTGTTAAAGAATTACTAAATGCAGGCTCCGATTAAAGAAACAATAAGCATAAAACCCTCTCCTCGAAGATGCAATTTTCCATGTCATCTTATTTTTTACAGGTTCAACCTGGGATATATCGGATTTCAAACGGTTGAAGTACCCGACTTGATCCATATGTTACCCCTCAGTGGTAGTGTACACAATCCAGGAACCAACGTATCAGACTGGTTTACATACGACTACCATTACTTGAACCAGGGGCCTTATGCAACTGCCCAGGAACTTTTAGACGCATATCAAAGAAACAAAATCAGAAAGGTTGCGCTACCGAAGGGGTACAAGGATACTGTTTATGACAGAGTATATCCTAAGAGGGACAGAACTAAGCCTCTACGGCAGTTTGCCGATACTCCTGGTCCGCGGACGTATTTACCGAATGGACCACGGTATACCGTGAGTGGCACACATGTTGAATACATGGGATGGAGTTTTGATATTAGTGGAGGTCAAATACGCGGACCTGCAATGTTTGACATTAAGTATAAAAATGAAAGAATCATTTATGAACATGCTGTGAACGATATTGCATTGAATTACGCAATGGACTCCCATGCACAACACAACATTGTGTACATGGACGCAACCTACGGTATATTCGGAGGAGATACGCCAAGTTTTGTCATAAAAGGCATCGACTGTCCGGAACATGGAACTGTTCTAAATACAAGCTACTGGTGGTCTGTAACGCAGAAATCATACAACATGGCCGGTATTTGCATATTTGAGGCAGATGCACAAGAGGCTCTGTGGCGCCACAGCTCTCCACCATTTGATGCTGGATTGCGGAACAGGTATCTTGTCGTTCGCGCACCTGTGGTCGTCGGCAACTACGATTATACTTTCGAGTTCCATTTCTACCTCGATGGAAAAATCTTCACGCGTATCATGGCAACGGGCTATATACAAGCGGCATTCTGGGATGAACACAATCCACGCGCGAAAGAAGGGAGCAGGGATGCATTTGGGTACCGCGTGTCTGACCACCAAACAGGCCCAATCCATGATCATATGTTCGGATTTAAGGTCGATATGGATATCCTCGACAAAAACAACTCATTTGAGGTTGTAAAATGGAAGGCGGGACCAATATTAGAGGCTTTGCGTACACAGACAGATATCACGAAGGCTCCTGGGTATTTTCTTTACAATGAGACAAGGTATATAGAGTTTGAACGTATTGACCATGAGATTGGTATCCAAGAAACCCCTGAACAGCAATTCTGGTTGGTTGTAAATGAGAGAAACAAGAACAGATGGGGAGTAGAACGAGGGTACCAGATTGTACCGCTTGAAACAGGTAAGGTTGAAACATTGAAAGTCTGAGATGCCACGCCTATTTTCTTACGTGTGCCACTTGTTTTTCAATCTTACTACCTTTTTCAGTTTTAGAGGCGTTTGTTTACTAAATGTTTATGCTCTTTCGAGTGAAAATTAGACAAATTACATTTATCATCATGCAAAAGAGGTCAAACTTTGTTGACTCCACGGGGTCTCCAAAATATAACAAAAATCTTTCATTGTAACTGAGACTTTAATGTTCAATTAGGGTATATGACATATATTTTGAATAGGAATCAGTTGACGATGAATATCACGAAACAAGGAATTAACTTCGTAAATTTGTTTTTATTTTCTGTCATTTTATTCAACCAGGTTCACAGTCGCTTACTGCCAACCATGCAGCGATGAAACCACTGTCATTCACGAAGTACCACTGCGCAATCACGAAGCGCAAGGAAGAAGAGCACGCGCTGTCGAACATTTACGACATCAACCGAATGAACAATCCGAAAGATTACCTCGATAGTCACATTAATGGTGAAAGTATCGTGGATGATGACCTAGTCGCTTGGGTTGCAGTTGGTTTCCTGCATTTGCCAACATCAGAAGACTTCCCCATGACTGTGAGGGTAGAAGCTGGTTTCCTGATACGGCCCTTCAACTTCTTTGATAGGACAGACTCGTTCGATATGCCACAGCATACTGAAACTCGGGACCATCATCTGATGGAAACGGAGCCAGACTTTGAGCCTTGCTATGAGCCGCAAATAGATACTTGTCGATTGTGTTGATACACAAAGTATTGTACAGAAAAAGACATTAGTCTGAAATTCGCATTGTATTATCTTGAGATTTTTACCTATTAAAATTGTGATTTATGGATACACAAAGAAAACAAATGTCGAAAATAAACCAAATGCGAATTGGGTTGAGAAATTCGTAGTGTAATATCTTTCAAAAATCTTTACATAAATGTTCTGAAAGAGACCAACGACGAGGTACTCTGGAAAAAAACTAAAATTTGGAGAAGACATTTGGTAATAGAATGCATTCAGTTAATTTATTTTTTATCAAAAATTAAGAACAGTTTAAACTTACGAATACCGACCATAAAACCCCACAGAAACAACATTTTTGATGCCTTTTATAAAGCCAAGTTTCCACGGACAATCTTTCTTTGACGAAGATTATTTGTCACAGAAACTTGGGCAATGAGTTTGCGTTCCCACAGAGCAAAGATTAATTATATTACTTAGCTCGCTCACCTTTGTCACAGAAATTTGGCAAAGACACTTAGCCACATAAATGAATTTAATTTACACGAGTATTTTTTTCTGCGACAAACCTACTTTGTCGAAGAAAAATTGTCCATGGAAACGAGGCCTAATTTGTGCCATAACATTTTTGACCCGCTGCGAGACAAAATTATTTATTCATAGTCAGTGGCACCGAAAGGATTCATGATCCGGAATTGTGCGGCTTGTCCCAACGTTCTTGTCGGATTCCATAATAACCCCGAATTAAAGAGCTGATAGCAATAATAAATACACATAACAAGTGAAAAACATAAGCAAAGACCATCCGGCAAAAGCAGAGCCAAAATCCGTTCGAATGACTGAAATAAAAAGTAAGGAAATACTATTAACATAAGCACTGATTCAAAGATAGCAATCGGTCATTTGAATGTCCAGCTCTTTCCCAAAAGGCGGTCGTTCAGATAAACTAAATAATCTTAGAGAACCAAAATTCATAGAGAAACTGATGTTTATTGGCATCATGATTCATATCTTAAATTGTCAATAATAGTATGGTCATTTAAGGGGTCATAAACTACTGTGCTGCACCTAATTAACTTAGCTATGTAGCGACAAATACGGCCCACTTCTGACTATGGTAGTATTATCTTTAAGATACTGTTTCATCTTTGTTTACATTTTGGGAAGTTTGATAAGCATTAATGAGTCTTTTCACCTCCTAATCAACAGAGGAACACTTTTGAAATTAGCATTTGAAGGTTAAGAAACCTGCTTAATGAAATTATATATACAGTATATTCCCATAATCTGATACGCGCTAAAAGAAAAATGGAATGTCAAATTAGGCGTAGTAATGACGTCATTCAACCTTTAGTTTTTATGCCGTCGGCGATGCTAAATGTATCTCATTCGGAATCTCCACATATTTAACATTTAAGCACCGGGCGTGTTTGCCGAATAAAGCTAGAAAGGACATTCAAAAGCTAAAGTAGACAAAATATACAAATGAATGGAAAAAAATCATCATACTTAACCGTTTCGAACTCATTTTGTTTATGCTACTTTTAAAATACTATAGTTCTTCTAAAAAGTAATTGACATAACATCATTACATCCCGGGGGGGGGCACTCCCTGGTAAGTAGTGTACCGATGCGTGATCAAAAAAACGATGAGAAAGGGTACTTTTTTTTTCAAGAAGGGCAGTGCGCAGCGCTGACATCATTTAGGGTAGGCAAAATGTCGTTTTTGTGGAAAAAGGGTATGTTTTTTACAATTCTGCTAAAACGCTGTGAAAAGGGGTGGACCGAGGCGTCCTTGGCCGATATGTTTTGGGCCGAAATGACTAAAATGTCTAAAACCTAAGGGATAAGATATGATTTTCCCTTTCTGTTCAACAATGTGTGTTGCTTCAATAGAAATTATTGTTTCTGCTAATTGAGTAGTTCATACAAATAAAAATGGTTTGTATCTTGTCCTTTGTACCCTGCTCTCCATAATGCTTGCTATATGTAAGTGCTTGGTATTTATCTACTATATCAAGATTTATTTCAAGTATGTATAAAAGCCTAGTGGTGTAGTGGGAAAGCTGCTTGCCTTGTAAACCAGGGGTCAATTCCAGGCTTCTCCAGTTTTTCGTACAAGACTTAAACTAATTTCCTATCGCCATATTACCTTAGCTGTTTAGTGGGACAAAACACAAAATTAACCAACCATTATTTCATATATATTTGTGTCAATTTTCTGTGTACATTTGAACAAATTCAGATGCTGAGGGCAAAGCTTGAAAGCCCTGAAACAATTTAAACCCCCAATACTTTATTACTTACAGTTCCAAGGCGATACTTCCTCTGTGGTTAGTCTGTTTCTCGTTTCAGTGATGACAATTTCTTTTGTATGTGCATTTTAAGGTTTACCATCTTTTCTTATTGTACCTGTATGTTGCCTATTTGAAACTTTAGCTATTTCATGTGTTGATTGCATGACCAAATGTTTGTTTATGATCATATCAGTTCCACATTTTTAAGCATTTTAACCCAACAGAGCCAAAGTCTCAAAGGTGATCTTATAGGATAGGCAGGTACCTGACATCCATCTTCCGTTACTGTAGTCTGTCTATATTTTAAAATTACTTCTCTGAAGCCATCAGGCAGATTGTTTGCATATTACACATATAGCATCTTCACGTGGTTATAAAAGAATTATTGCATTCCAGTGTTTTAGTTGACTACAGTGGAAAGGGGTACTTTTTGACGGGACACAGTGGAAAGGGTCACATTTTAAAGCAAACACAGTGAAAAGGGGGGTCAAATTTTAAATGTCGATCACACTGTTTAGGGTATGTTCAACAATCCTTTGATCACGCATCGGTACACTGCTTACCAGGGAGTGCCCCCCCCCCCCCCCCCCCGGGCATTACATCGTTAACATGTTAGTTTACCGACTAGAACCATTCGAGTACAGCTATTTTCAGACTATTCATGAATGGTACTAATATGGTGACACATTTTTGATTCGTAACTGTACCGTTTCCTTTAAAGTGGTCCTTCTCTTTTTTCCCTAGTCCCGCATATGGCACAGAAATTGTTGTCAACAGTGTTCTTGGGACCGAGGTTTCTAAAACGTTTTACATCTTATAAGCTTTTTAGCTCCTGAAGTTGAAAATGATATAAATATACATACTTGCATAAAGTCTCCAACTAAATTGAATATCATGGGGAAAATCTTATGTTTTTATTGTTTCGCTAATTTGTAATTAAACGTTTAAACGAAAATCTTAGACTTAAGCTAAATAGTACAAAATGGTTATGAAAAATAAAAGAAATATGACAAGAACAATACAGTACAATTAGTGACAGCTGCTTGACAGCCACTATTTTTGTAAAACAAAGTATAAGAAGCAAATGATACGATGTACAAAATTCAATATGACGTACCTTTTCTTTTTCAAGCTGGCCCCCATACTGAAACAGAATGGAAGATTCTTTTTCGCATGATGCTGAAAATGGCCCTGGGCGAAAACATGGACACAACCAACGTAATGCGAGGAAACAACAGAAGCATACTTGTAAATTCATAATTTGCTCACAGCTGTTTAGTGTATTCTGTTTTGCCGTTGGTATTTCTGGTGGGATACTTATAGGAATATATGTTTACAACGGCGGTCCTGATGACAAGGACGATACAGTTACTCCTAATCCACTGGCGAATATTGCTCAAGCTAAAACCGATCCACAACATACTGCTGGTAAACAAGGACAATCAGTACAAGAAGGACCTAAACACTGCAGCCGCAGAAATCCTGTGAAACATTCAAACTATGAGGACTCCCTGTATGCACCGTTAACGACAGATGAAATGGACAGAATTGTTAATCTTAAGGATACGAATATAATTTCTACAACAGATATCCCGACAAGTCTCCATGACACATTCATACTCTACCAGTCCGTATTGCCGCCTGTCAAATCAGATGCCCTCAGATATCTGGACGAGGGTGGTAGTAAGCCATCTAGAAATGCGAAAGTTACTGTACAGAGGGGTGGTGCTTCTCCGCCAGATATCATGGAGTACAAAGTAGGGCCATTGGGAGCGAATGGACCCTTAACCAGTAGCGAAATAACCAAACCGGGAGATATCCAATTAAACGCAAGGCCTTATGAGTTACTTGAGCTTGCTGCTATGGAAAAGATTGTTAAAGAAGACTTGAAGGTTCTAGAGCCACTTGTAAGGGAAAGTTTTGACAATGCGTCTTATCCAGATGATCTTTACCTCAATTTTATGAATGGTCCACCGAATCCGAATGGTGACGAACGAGAAACAAGGTAAGCCGTTTCTAAATAGAACGTTTGATGGCTTTGACTTAGTACATTGTGAAATAAGTTAATAAGTTATAGTATGCATACTTAAAGAATTACTAAATGCAGGCTCCCATTAAAGAAACAATAAGCATACAACCCTCTCCTCGAAGATGCAGTTTCCATGTCATCTTATTTTTTACAGGTTCAACCTGGGATATATCGGATTTCAAACGGTTGAAGTACCCGACTTGATCCATATGTTACCCCTCAGTGGTAGTGTACACAATCCAGGAACCAACGTATCAGACTGGTTCACATACGACTACCATTACTTGAACCAGGGGCCTTATGCAACTGCCCAGGATCTTTTAGACGCATATCAAAGAAACAAAATCAGAAAGGTTGCGCTACCGAAGGGGTACAAGGATACTGTTTATGACAGAGTATATCCTAAGAGGGACAGAACTAAGCCTCTACGGCAGTTTGCCGATACTCCTGGTCCGCGGACGTATTTACCGAATGGACCACGGTATACCGTGAGTGGCACACATGTTGAATACATGGGATGGAGTTTTGATATTAGTGGAGGTCAAATACGCGGACCTGCAATGTTTGATATTAAGTATAAAAATGAAAGAATCATTTATGAACATGCTGTGAACGATATTGCATTGAATTACGCAATGGACTCCCATGCACAACACAACATTGTGTACATGGACGCAACCTACGGTATATTCGGAGGAGATACGCCAAGTTTTGTCATAAAAGGCATCGACTGTCCGGAACATGGTACTGTTCTAAATACAAGCTACTGGTGGTCCGTAACGCAGAAATCATACAACATGGCCGGTATTTGCATATTTGAGGCAGATGCACAAGAGGCTCTATGGCGTCACAGCTCCCCGCCGTTTGACGCAGGATTGCGGAACAGGTATCTTGTCGTTCGCGCACCTGTCGCCGTCGGCAACTACGATTATACTTTTGAGTTCCACTTCTATCTTGATGGAAAGATTTTCACGCGTGTCATGGCATCAGGCTACATCCAGGCGTCATTCTGGGACGAACACAATCCGCGCGCTAAAGAAGGAAGCAGGGATGCGTTTGGATACCGTGTAGCTGACTACCAAACAGGCCCAATCCATGACCATATGTTTGGGTTTAAGGTCGATATGGATATCCTTGACAAAAACAACTCATTTGAGGTTGTAAAATGGAAGGCGGGACCAATATTAGAGGCCTTGCGGACGCAGACAGATATATCGGAGGCCCCTGGATACTTTTTGTTTAACGAGACGAGGTACATCGAGTTTGAACGCATTGACAAAGAGATTGGTATCGGAGAAACTCCAGAACAGCAATTCTGGTTGGTCGTGAATGAAAGAAACAAGAACAGATGGGGAGTAGAACGAGGATACCAGATTGTACCGCTTGAAACAGGTAAGGTTCAATTCGAAGGTGCTGCGATGATTCTTCGGTTCATACTCCTCCTCAAAAAAATCCGGTCACCCAATTGTTTGTCAACCACACAACAAATAATCGTAATTATTTTCCACTTTTATATAGTCAGTTTAATGATCCTTGACAAAATCAAGTGCATAAACTGTATATGCATACAGTGTACGTCTACTGCTCAGTGTCGAATGCTGATATTCTATGGGAAATAGGGTACAAAGTATGCCATTCCGTTCTAATGACCGGTCAATGCTTGCTCCCTCCGGATACAAATGCAGTGTAGACGCTTCTGTATTGTAAGCAGAAAACTTCTCGCTTTGTATTCAGAAGTAAGAATTTGATCTAGGGCCTTTACAGCCTTCCGGATGAAAGTTCCATCATGCTCTATCCAAATATGACATTATCTGTTTGTAGGATGTAACTCCTCGACAAAGCAATATTAATTGCAGATTTGGATTTGGAACAGAGTTTTGAAGTGTGTGACCATAGTAAGCAAATTAATACAAAAGCATGAGTGATGCTAACAAGTGTTACAATTCTTACAAATTAAGGTGACCGGATTTTTTTTGAAGAGGAGTATATATCAACTAACTGAAATTGAGACAAGCCAGATTTACTAATTTGAAAGCGTTATCATACCATGCGCAGTCTCCCAAACTTTTTATATGGCTATTTTATATTGTGGCTCATATAATACTTCGAATTCAATATGTATATTAAGTTCTTGAGTCAGTTGAAAAACGAATGTCAAGAAACAATGCAATAGATACGTGATATACTGGACAAATAAGGTTAGGGACCAAACATTTACCTTGCAATTTCTAGAAAATATTGAACTGCTGGTAAAATAGAACACGTCTAATAGGTTATTCATTTTATAATGTCTGTACGCTTGTAGATCGAAACTATAGGCTTTGCCGTCAACATGACAAGGCCTTAAGTCCCACCTTTTTGTGGTTTAAAGAACAGCTGTGCTTTAGTCAGATGATGCATAACTGAATAAAAATGCTTATCCACCATATAAATATCCTGAAATCCATCTGCAAAATTTTATCCCTAACTTTTTTACCAGTATATTTTGTTTTATTTTTTCATCCAGGTTCACAGTCCCTTACTGCCAACCACCCAGCGATGCGACCAATGTCATTCACCAAGTACCACTGTGCAATCACCAAGCGCAAGGAAGAAGAGCACGCACTGTCGAACATTTACGACATCAACCGAATGAACAATCCGAAAGATTACCTCGATAGTCACATTAATGGTGAAAGTATCGTGGATGATGACCTAGTCGCTTGGGTTGCAGTTGGTTTCCTGCATGTTCCAACGTCAGAAGACTTTCCCATGACTGTGAGGGTAGAGGCTGGTTTCCTTATACGGCCCTTCAATTTCTTTGATAAGACAGACTCATTCGATATGCCGCAACATACTGAAACTCGGGACCATCATCTAATGGAAACGGAGCCAGACTTTGAGCCTTGCTATGAGCCGAAAGTTGATACGTGCCGATTGTGCTGATAGAAAATGATGGTAGAACTAATTATGAGGATAATGACCCCGTGATAATGGCATTAATGACAAATATGGACAAATGGGCCTTCTATTAAATATCCCAGGAAATAACGCAGCGCTATCATTTGAAGAATACATTCAGGTTTGTAATCGACTGCCTTTTCTTAAATTGTCCTTTCTTTGCATCGAAATCAAAGGGCGGTAGCATAAACAACCAAAAGACACATCTATTAAAACTGAAACATTCTAGGACCGTAATATACCTGTTGTCGTTTATACAGTTTGTGTCTGGATAATAATATTTGAAGCGCTGCAAAACAAAATGAGTTGTATTTCCCTGTTTTTTATGAGCTTCATGTGAAGAAATCAGAGATCTCTTGTTATCTTTTGAATGATTCTTTTCTCAATGTAATGACAAAACAAAGATCCAGTGTGATCTGAGCAAACGCAACAACGATGCAACTTGTATCTGTGCATTGGCTCAGGTATCTTAATAGATAATTAATGCGTCTCTCCTCGCTTTTCATCTTTGTTTACATTAGAAGAAAGCGAATGTTCACCCCTTTATCAGCCGAAGGAACACTTATAAAATTAAAATACTTTTGATACCAAAGACCTCGGCATGTTGATGCAAATGCAAAAAAGTGCCACTTTTAAAGTTAACGAGCCTATATGACGGTAATGGTTCAGTTTCTCCAATTGAATGTTATAATCAGAAGACAGAACTCATATACTAAAGAATCAAATGATATCAAACACAATCAAGGTACACATGTTTGGAATTTAGAAAGGTAAATGTAGGCAATGATCGGGCGACAGGCCAGTCATGATTATCAACGATATGATTTTTCTACTCTGCATACCACATTGCCACATAATCTGATTAAAGAAAAACTCGATTTTAGTGAACGTTCAAATGAGCATTAAAACTATGGTTCTCTTTATTGGCCTGTAATGACAGAAATGATTTTTTCACTTCCTCTAATCAAAGTCGATATACTCTTTGGTCATGTAAGAATGTATGTGACGCCTTATCCTGTCCTAGATAATATTCATCAGATGTGAAACCAATATACAGATGAATTGTTGGAATTCCCGATGGGTACAAATTGCGTCCCTCTCGTAGTCGATTTATTTTTATACTGCTACGACTTGAAATATATTTCATGGATTCTCTTAACCTTGAAAATCGAGCTGATGTCATCGAGGCCTTTAATTCGACTTCCAGGTACCTCAATGACCTTTTGAACATAGACAGTCCTTATTTTAAAGGCATAGTCAATCAAATTTATCCACCTGAACTATACTGACGTCAACAAAAAAACGCCTCAGTCAACTTTGACACGTCATACTGCCAAAATTAACAACTTTGATTATTTTAAATATTGGTCATATCTTTTGCTAACCTTTTACAAATTCGGAAATGCTGAAATGGAATTATTCAGACAGCTGCTAAAAAAAATGACATGCTGTTGAAAACACACACCCCTCGCAAACCCCCTTTTCTGTTCATGAATCGGTCTATCAGGCATCGCTTCTTTCCATTACTGAAAGTCTCCTTTGCAATACCACACACAACACATAAGCCATAGAGTGGAATATCCATACGTCGTTGAAACACTTTTTGAAAACCGAATTTCGTTATCTAGCGTTATTGACGTCACTGCAGCTAATGAACAATGTTTAAATGGTAATCGCCGTCAAAATGGTCAAAACGTTTTCAAAAGCTATCCTGGCATGCCTATTTGACGAAGAATAGTTTCTATTGTTACTTCTCCGACCTTTCAGCCTGAAACGAACGCCCTATCGGATAACGTGTATTTGACGTCTAGGGAAATGTGCGTCAGAATACCATTGCTCCATTCTTGGCTTTTCATTTGAATTAATGCGAATACTTTATGAAAACTAACTCAAGGTGTGCATCCGAATAAAACGGCATCTTTTCTGAAATGTTTCATCATTAGAATTCGTAAGCAGAGGAGACGTCGACGTAAAAAAGATTTTGCTACAGAAGCGTCGGCGAAAGAGCTACAGTAACAAAAATCGATAGAAGGAATCTTATGTCAAAGCGAACAATGGTCCATGACTATGGAGTTGCTCCCAACGCCAGAAACCGAACAGTATCATTTTTTTTTTCTTTCCGTCTGTTTCTTTTCTTGTGTAAAGTCCCTACGTTATTTTCAGTATTTCAACTTTTCGTAGTCCAGTAATGTTACGTTTCAAAATTTTAATGTTCTTAAGTTTGCATATCGACTTTGCACGGCTTAGAAGAATTTTCATGTCAAAAACGTTTGTTTAATGACGTCAGAGTGCCTTTTTAAAACTGGTGCACCCACGCAAGTTTTGAGAAAAGTGCGCATCTTAACCAAATTTGGTTTATGCTATACCATGAGAGAGAACGTAAAAATAAGGAAAATACAAATTTCGTTCATATCGTACATCTATTAGCCAAGTTATGCAACATTTTCGATGAGGCGTTTTTTTATTGACGTCAGTATAGTATGAATAAACATCATATGATAAAGGCAATACCGAAACACCTTTTTTTGGATTTACATCTTACTATTACAAATTGATTTGTTTCTCTATAAAATTTATGATAAGCGCGATGACTTTGATTTTGATACAGTAAATTTTCCGTTTTTGGATGGTGACGTTCCTCGTCGTGCATACATGGTGTAAATTTCGCAGTATTCGGTTTGCTATCTAGTCAGTAATCATGTTATTCGAGAAATAAACTTCTCCAGCAGGGCCATCGGTATCATAAACTTCGAAATACATTTTCTAAACTTTATCGCAGACACTATGAATTGATTTCCAAAGTTAATGTTGGGTTGAAGATGCTTTTACGTGAGGGCCTTTCGGAACCAGAATTTGTATATGGGGACTTTGTTTGCAAAAAGAAACTTATAGGAAGGAAGGATGTTTCTTTTCAGTTTAGAAAAATAATTACAATGTTCAAAACTTAACTGTTTTGCGACAGTCTGCATGTTTACTTTTAATCCAGTCATGGCTGGTAACTATGCTGCCTTCTTTAATTGCATGCAAGTGGGTCGGGCGTCCGATTCTATGATGGTCCCGACTTAAAGCTATTCATTTTAGTTGGTTGGGGCCGGAGCTTCTTGTCTGTTACTTGGTCGACGGGGGTTCAACTGTTTTTTTGTTTTTTTTGTGTTTTTTTTGTTTTGTTTTGTTGTTGTTGTTTTTTTTGTTTTTTTTTTTTTTGCTTAAGATTTTCAGTGGTGTTGTTTGGCGCCCAGCCATCTTCATCGCCAGGCAGCTTAATGTATCTGTGAGTCGTTTTTTATTTATCATGGACTAGTTAGAGCTTCACCACGGGAACCGAACAACTAGCTAAATGTTGTGAACCATTGCAGAAGATATGATGATGTTAGGCGCCTGTAAAACCGGTTTACACCCCCACCCCCGAAATTTTATATTACTGATCGTTCCAAGGCAATACTTCTGTTTTTGTTCTAAAAGTTTTATGTTTTGGTATTGAATTTTTGTGCTGTTTGCACATTATGTATGTTTTCATGTATGTTAAGTTCGGGCAACCGAGTGGCCACCTATTGGATTTTACCATTCTGTGACGCCTGTCCATTCTGGTAAAAGTTGCAACATGAGGAAATAATGTCCCAGTTTCTCACAGGATAAATGATCATAAATCTGAACTCAAAAACACATTGGCACTTTCGTGTTTCACATATGAAAGCCTTATCATTCAATGCAAAATTCAAAATGAAAGGAATATCGCTAGAACTAAAAGTGTAAATTTATTCTGCTTAGAAATGTTAACAAATGTTAACAAGCGCATTTCCTAAAATTGAACTGATTTAGGTTTTAATCTTATTCTTCCAATTTTGTTGTGATCCCATTTTAGCCTACCATCAGTCAAATGAACACCATGTCATGTTAACTGATAGGCGATCCTCAAAATTTAAGTCAAACGCACATATGCTCAAATGCATTTGGATGTTTCATAAACATCAAATGTTCGAAGTTATCGAAGTTTCTTTTTCAAGTGTACGAATTAAAGTCACATGCCGACTACCAGCAATTTCCCATGCATTTCGTTTCTTACAGACATACTGCATTTGTGGTGTCTTAGCGACTGGTGGTTAAAATTTAAGTTTCATGCAGCGTTGCTTGGATAACCCAGCATTTATTTATAACGAAATTTTGGACGGGATGAGTAAAACAATTCACTGTTGCGTTGGCTCTTTGGGCTAGTGGACAAAATTTCCAGCCTCTAGCCATCTACTGTGCCTGTACAGCTTGGTTTCTCGGACCTGTTCGAAAATGGGTAGTGTATTTCTTGGACCAAACCCACCTGGACCGCTGGACTTGGGCCAGTCCAACCAACCATCAGTTGGACCAAACAGGGTATTTCTTGGACCAGATTTACCTGTTGGACCATGTATTACCTATTGGAAAATGCATTACCTAGACCATTGTTGGTTTTCTCATGACACGGCTCAAATAACAAGTTATGTTAAGGAAGTTGCTGACCAACATATGGAAAAAGATTCCGTCACTTGTATCCCTTAATAACAAATGAGCCGTCTCGAGAGAAAACCAACAATGTGGTTTCCTAACAGATCCGACACAAACCAGGCTGCACAGTAACAGAAAACAGCTAGATGCATGAAATTTCGGATTTAGGAAGTAGAGGTATTGTACTATCCGTGTCTAACGAAAACAAAGGCGCTGATCAGCTTCGCGGTAACCATGAAGCTGATCTGCGTCTTTGTTTTCGCCTATGCAGAATGTTGGTTTTCCCATGAGGCGGCTCAAATGATGCAAAAATTCACTTGTATCCCTTCATAACAAATGATGCAAAAATTATGTTGTTGTTTTCTCGACTTAACAGGCTAAACCTGTGCAAAAAGTAAAGGTAGGCAATCATCAGGAAATGGCACAATCAGAAAGAAATTCGCAACCCACAAACCGAGGGGTGGGAAAAACCAAAATGACATTTAGGTACTTATACTAAAACAAGTAGCCCAAGGGCAACGATCGCTCACCTGACTGAGAGTCAACAAGGACAGTCACTGGACAGTGTTTTTTTTTTTTTTTTTGTTTTTTGTTTGTTTGTTTTTTTTTACCATATATGGGTATGTTGGCCATCTTGGTCATGTTTCAGGTCTATGGCTGCAATAGTTTCCATAGGATCATTGGTCCTGTAAACGCTTACCTGAGACCTAGCTGTCACTTTTTCCCCGTTTCCAAAATTGACCTTGACCTAAATTAATCACATACCTTCATCTACTCCATTAGTTTGCATCTACCACTTTTCAGGTCTCAGGCAGCAATAGTTTTCAAAAAATCCATATTTTTCACTTTTTTCCCATGTAAAAGCCTATGTTTCCAAAACTGACCTTGCCGTAAAATAGGTCGAGGCCGGTCATCCTAGGGTCATCAATTGATCAAACTATGATGGGCTGGAGTCCAAAATGCTACATACCAAGTTTCATGAAAATCGGCCTGCCGGTTCTGGAGAAGATTTTTGAGTGTTTTTTACCATATATGGGCATGGCGGCCATCTTGGTAATGTGACCCGGATTTCCCGATCAAACTTTTGTTCCCCCTACCCATGGATGCTCCACATAAAATTTCACTTTGATTGGCCAAGGGGTTTCAGAGAAGATCTTTGAAAAGTGTGTATGGACGACAGACCGGCCAAGGTCAATAGATGACCTTGACCTAAATTAATCACATATGTTCATCTACTCCATTAGTTGTTTGCATCTACCACTTTTCAGGTCTCGGGCTGCAATAGTTTTCAAAAAATCCATAGTTTTCACTTTTTTCCATGTAAAAGCTTATGTTTCCAAAATTGGCCTTGCCGTAAAATAGGTCAGGGTCATCCCAGGGTCATCATTTGCGCAAACTATGATGGGCTACATACCAAGTTTCGTGGAAATCGGCCCGCTGGTTCTGGAGAAAAAGATTTTTGAGTGGTTTTTACCATATATGGGCGTAGCGGCCATCTTGGTCATGTGATCAAGATCCCGCGAACAAACTTTTGTTCCCCCTACCCATGGATGCTCCACACAAAATTTGGCTTTCATTGGCCAAGCGGTTTCAGAGAAGATGTTTGAAATTGTGGATGATGGACGACGTACTAATTGGTATAAGTACTATAAGCTCACTTTGTGAGCGTTTGGCTCAGGTGAGCTAAAAACATATCGTAAGCCGCGTGAACTGCTATTCCCCAATAGGCGGCCACTCAGTTACCTGAACTTAACTAAAAATATGAAAACAACACAAAAATTTGACTCCAAAACACAAAACAAGAACAGAACTATCGCCTTTGAACAATCTGTAATATGAAATTACTGGGGTGCTTAAACCGGTTTTACAGGTGCCTTATCTCACCCTCATCTTCTGCAGTGGTTCACAGCATTAAGTTAGTTGTTCGGTCTTCGTGGTGAATCTCTAACTAGTCAATGAATCATCAAAGACACTAAATAACTGCCCTGTTTGTTGCTTCCCTTTCATTCCCAGGCATAGTTCATACGGTTTTGGGCTATACATGTATGCTGAAGACAGGGAAAAGTTTCTGAATAGTTTTAATATTTGTAACAATTATCGGCAAATACAACAAAAATTGCAATATTTATTAACAAATAAATTAAACATCAAAATTAGTCACAAGATGCAACTATCTTCAATATTAACAAATACAAGCCTTTTGTTCTATTTCCTAATTTTGATCATGCAAAAAATTCATTTAGATAGGGGAACTTAAATGAAATAAGGGTTCTTGATGAAAATTACCTTTGCACCAATATGGAAATAATTTAATATGAAAAACTAAATCTTGTAATCATTTGTCATATAAGTAATGCCTAAATTGAGTTCTTAACCAAACAGTAAGATCTGCATCAGACAGCACTTAAAAGCCTAATCTGGGCCCAGTTGTTCAAAACTAACGAAGTCGTTAGTTAACGTTTCGTTAAAATTTCAAACATTAATATTACAAATACACTGTTATTTTTTGATGAAAAAATGTGAGAATCCTTTGCACTGCAAAGGATTCTCACATTTTTTCAACAAAAAATAACAGTGTATTTGTTACTTTTGCTGATATTTGCTTAACAAATTTATGTCTTAACGATATCGTTAAGCTAACGATGCTTTGAACGACTGGGTCCTGGTTCTTAACAAATCCTGCTCATATCTGTACTTTAGATTTTACTTTATGCCATAAATCTGAGCTTCCCTTTCTCATAAATGTGTTCACTGCTCTTATAGGATCTCAGTTTTAATTTTTATCTGTTGCATTAACGTAAGCTATCATTAACCCTTCAGCTGCCATTAAGTTCAAGAATTATCTTACTGGAGATGGCATTAATTTTCTACATGCATAAAACTGTTTTAAAGCACTCTGGAGATACATTAGCAAGTGGCAGCTTTAAGGAGACACTAATGTTGATTTTCATATACAATAATGCAACAGGAGTTAAGTTGTCATTAATTTAACTGGGACTAACCTGCAATAGAGTTTTATGCAAAAACATAAATGATATGGCTTCTCGTGGATTTAAATTGTATAAAGGCTGTGAATTTAAAAAATCATATGGAATAAGGGTATCTCTTTTTTCATACATACATATTCTACATGAAAAATAATTACATCTCCCAATACCAATGAATCAAATATGAGCCATGATGCCAGAAAACCTGTCTTCAGGATTTCAAACCAGGTCTGACACAAATCGACCTGCGAGTCAAAGAAGCAGGCTATAAGCTTGAAATTTTGGATATAGATGGAAGAGAGATTTTACTATATGTGTAGTGAAAACAAAGGCGCTGATCAGCTGTGCAGTTACTGCACAGCTGATCTGCGGCTTTGTTGTTTTTGCAGAGGCATAAATTCGGTTATCTCATGACGTGGCTATTGTGTGATTAAATGTTTCATTTGATTCTTAATGCCCTAGTCACCAACTTTTCAGTTGTGTTAAGAAAAGAGGCAGAGGTAGGGTTGAAAACCAGTACCTCTAAGCTCATCCTCATATATAGCACCAATTAGCCACTGCACACCCCTCTGTATAACAAGAGAAAGGTAAAAATAGGCAATGATCTAGAAATGGTACAATCAGAAAGTAAGGACATCTATGCCTTAGATGTAAAAAGTCCCTAAATCTCTGATTTGGGAGGACACAATTTTCATGTTATGACTATGGGGCTGAATTTAGAATTTATTCAAGAAATATATACATTTTCATTTACAAATTTAACAGCTATGTGTTTTTCACATTCATTCACACATCATATCGAAGTGGCATCCTGGGTCTAGAGGGGAACAGGGTCAGCAAGGCGAAAATGTATAATTTCCTGAAATTTTCCACGAACTAATAAAGTAAGCACAGTTGTTATGGACAATTTTAAAGACTTCAACTGTAGAATGTAAACATTCATGGTCGTATTTCTTGTCAAATGGGTGTCAGGGTGAGTATATTTAGGTTATATAGATGTATTTATAGAGATACAGTACAGGTTCAAAAGTAAATTTGCTTTCAATCTATGCATATTGCATTAATGCTTAGAAATGTGAATTCCCAAACTAATGTTAAATTGACATAAATTATGTCATTAACAATCAAAACATGCAAGAACACAATAATAATAAAGAACTAGGCATTACATATTTGTCAATTAGGGAGTATCCCAATCTAAGGCATAGATGGGAAAAAACTAAATAAACAATAAGGTACTGCTATTTGCATAAAGGTAACAGACAGATCAACTGCATGGTAACAACAACTCCTTAATTAATTTTGTAAGCGGACCATGGATTATTTGTGTAATCATGGATTATTTGCATTGGACCTGATTAGATACTTTTTAACCCGATTATTTGTTCAACAACCTACATGCACTTTTATCATATTATGAAAACATGTCCATGGAACATACACAGATTTTTTCTGGATTTGAAAATGAAATATTTTGGTTGAATTTTTTTAAAAACATTTTCCATATTTTTGCTAAAAAACATTGATTGTGGGTACACATTAGAACCGTCTCGTCAAGGCGGTTTTATCCAGTACCCACAATCTATGTTTTGGATCAAAAATAAGAAAAAATGTATACCCCTGTACCCCAGTTTTACTACATGAAAGTGGGGTATGAGGGGGTATACATTTCACAGACATGTATTCCTCATGATCCCAAACTATTTCACGATATGAATCTGTCCAGTTTCAGAATAAATCTGAGACTCCACTCCATCCTGATTTTCTACACCAGAAGCTGAAGCATCTGGATTCAGAGCACTCCAGTCCAAGGTACTGAATTCTTGACCTTCACCCATTTCTTCTGTTTTACACGTAGTTAGAGTTGTATTCTCTAAATTAACATTTTGCAAATTTGTCAAGTTCCCATGTTCTTTATTTTCCACATCACCCGCTAAAATAGATGACTGAACAATACCATCATTGTCTGTTTCTTCTAGGTTATTGGTTACATTATGAGCTGCTTCTGACACCAAACCAGTCACCATTTCTCCAACTTTTGTTAAATTGTTATAAACTTGAGTTGCATCAACAACCTGTTTATTCAGTTCATCGGCAGTCGGTATATTTTGTATCTCCGGTTCTGTGCTAACTATCTGTTCTTGTTGATCGACAGCTATCAGGTATCCTTCACTACCGTCTTCCGGCAGAACGAGTGTGTACTGGTTACCCAGATTGTCAGGTATTGTATCTGTCTGAACATTTGGATCCTGATATATCACATCGCCATCCCCTATACCGGGCTGCTGCAATTCATGTTTACTGACGGCAAAGTCCACAAACGCCGCCAAATTATCAGAAGCTGCAGTATTTTCCATTTTAATATTACTATCGCTAAAATTCTCAGTCTGCATGCCAGTTTCAACTTTCTCGACACTTGTCAACACTCGCGAAACAAAATCCACCATGGCAGCATCAGCCGTTTTCTTCTTCTTGGGCCTTGGCCTAACCTTTGGAGTGCCATCTCGTCCTTTCTGATGCATGACGGAGTGCAGCTCCATGTTACTTTGACGTAAAAACCCTTTCCCACAGACATCACATTTGTAAGGTCGTTCTGACGTGTGCAACGATTCATGCTTCTTCAGGACCTTCTTCTCCCGGAATCCTCTGGAACAGATGCTACATTTATATGGTCTCTCGTTGGTGTGAATCCTGATATGCGCCTGAAGATGTCCGTACTGTGTAAAAGCCTTTGTACAGAATTCACATTTATAGGGCCGTTCTCCCGTGTGAGTCCGTTCATGACGTTTTAGATGAATGTTCGACGTAAAGGCTTTCTCACAGTGTGTACATTTATAAGGTTTCTCTCCAGTATGGCCCCGCATGTGCTTTGGGATCTGGAAAGAAAATAGATTATTATCATCAAAGAGAAAGGCAAGGTCGAAATATAATGTGTCTTAAATGAAAGTACCCGTCTCCCTGAACACTATGTTAAAATCTGCTGACAATTAGGTATTAGAGTTAAGCTGATTTGAATATTCCTCAATTTAAAGAGGTGGCCATCATGGATATTCATAAGGCTTTATGATGTTAAATGAGCCGCCGCATGGGAAAACCATCAATCTGCATAAGCGAAAACAAAGGCGCAGATCAGCTTCGCAGTTACTGCGAAGCTGATCAGCGCCTTTGTTTTCGCCACACGGATAGTACAACTTCTCTACTTTCTAAATCCAAAATTTCCAGCCTCTAACCATCTTCTGTGACTATAAAGGCCGGTTTGTGTCGGACCTGGTCGGAACCCAAATTGTTGGTTTTCTCATGCACAGGCTAAAATATGCTTAATCAATGCAACACTGTAATAATGACATTTTTGGGTTAATTAATCTTTGAATGTTTTCAACTATTAATTCTCTGTCTTTGCTGTCAGATCATATGAGACATGACACGACAAAACCAGTCTTCGGGGTTTCCTATCAGGTCCGACACAAACCGGTCTGCACACTCATAGAAGAAAGCTAGAATCTGGAAATTTGGGCTAAACATAGAGGATGAATAATACTATCCGTGTAGCGAAAACAAAGACGCTGATCAGCTTCGCAGTTACTGTGAAGCTGATCTGCGTCTTTGTTTTTACATAGTCAAAAATCCTGTTTCCTCATGACGCAGCTTATATTTAACCACATCAGGTATATAAAATTCATACATAGTTTTAGATTTACAATGGCGACCAAAAGTAAATATTTTCTATGTTCTAAAATTTCAAATGGCAAGATATTACTTATTCCTTGGCCATTTGGAACAAAGTTTTCACCAAAATGTTTGCTATGATTAGATCTTTAGTTTTAAAGGTGTTGTTGTTGAATATTGCATTCTCATCTTGTCAGTAAGTATATAGCGAGGGGGTGTTATATTTAAATGCTTTCCCTAAAATCTCACATTTGTATTTAAAGGTATTTCACCAGAATCTGTACAAATGTGAAACACTAAGTCGTATTTCAATCTGAGTGGGGGTGTGAAGCTGCAAGGGAACCTTGGGGGCGTGGTTTATGGGGGGGAGTGGTTAGGGGTAAACTCAAACTGGTCTCTATATTTGAAGGCTTTCCCACAGACCTGCTCACCCTGCTTTCCGTCATATATGTTATACGTTGGTAACTCTGTTTTAAATTTCTTAACATGATTTTCCTTATTGATTGTTTTATTTGTGTATATTAGAAGAAGCTGAGGGTGAGGTTATGGCCATGTAAAATCGATTTAAACCCGCCGGTAACTTTGTGTTATTGATCGTTCCAAGTCGATACTTCTGTGGTGGTTATTTTTGTTTTATGTCTTGGTTTTAAAATATTTTTGTGCTGTTGGCGCCTTATGCATGTTTTCATATTTTTAGTTAAGGTCACTGAGTGGCCACATATTGGGAAAATAGCTGCTCATTCGGCTTACGAAATGTTTTCATGGTATAAGTACCTGCTTGTTAGTTTGGTTTTTTCCCACCTTGGTTTTTGGAGTGATAATCTTTTTCTGATTGCGCCTTTTCCTGATCTTTGCCTACTTGTACCTTTTTTCTCACATTCATAAGGTTTTCTCCAGTATGTGTACGAAGTCGTCCTTCGGCCTGGAACGGGGAAGCAACCTGCAGAGGGCTCGGCTTATTAGGGGTAGGGTATTACTCACCTGGTTTCTATATTTAAATGCTTTCCCACAGATCTCACATTCATAAGGTTTTTCTCCAGTATGTGTACGAATGTGAGAAACTAAGTCGTCTTTCCGACGGAAACGTTTCAAACAGACAGAGCACTGAAAAGGCTTCTCGCCAGTGTGGATTGACTGATGTGCAACGAGGGCTGCCTTCAGCGTGAATCCCGTGCCACAGATTGAACATTTGTGGGGCTTGTTGCCGAAGTGGGTCTGATAGTGTCCGTTGAACGACTGTGACTGTTTGAACGTCTTGCCACAGACGTGACACTTATGAACCTTGTCCCCTGGCTTCACTGAAAGGAAAAAATGGAAAAATTTATGGAAAACTTAAATTGTATGCAAACAAATCATTATCGTCTTAAATTTGACTATTGAAAATACTTTAAAAATGCAACTGGCAAAATCAGAAAATTGTTGTTTTTTTTTGTTTTGTTTTTTTTCGTTTTTTTTTTGGGGGGGGGGGGTGTTAGTAGTATTTTTTTTTCAGTCTTTACTCATCTGGGCATGAAATTCTTCTCATTAATTAAGAAATAGATCAGCTGTAGCAGTGAACTGTTGAGAAATAATTATTCACCATTTGGAGGTGAGTTGTAAAGATAATCAAATCATAAGCGTGTATTATTTATATTCTTACAACTGACTGACAAACACTGAATTATTACTCTCGACAACAATTCACGCATTGGATACCCTGCCAATGATTAGACTGTAATGTAGATATTTACACACATTTATTACATTTGTTATGTGCTGAAACAATGTTACGCCGTCTAACGTTATGATTACACTGCATTATGAGATAGTTGACGTCATAAATGACATGCTTATTCGCCTAGATTGTTGCACAACATAACACGTTTTTCAACCATTGGCTACATAGGCAAGGTTTGTTAGAATCCCTATCAATTTTGCCAAAAGCAATATTAATTTTGTTTGTCTAAATGAATGCTTTACGTCCCAGACAACAGCCAAGGTCATGTCGGGACGTTGCCTCCACTTTATGGGACTTTTACCCAAAATGAGGATGTCATGACATCCAACAAGTGCTTGAAATATCCATCCAACCAAGCCAAAAAGGCTTTTAATATAGGTATGGAGGGTTTGACTTGAAACCACTTTTCCTGGGCAAGCTCGGATAACCAGTAATCAGATAGTCAGTCAGTAGCGAAGAAGCTTTGCCTGGATACACAAGCAGCCCATCTATTTCTTTAGGCCCCAATGGGCGGGGGCCCTAAAGCAATATTAAATCTTATACTAATATATTAATCTTATACTAATATATTAATGAGAACTTTAAAATTCATGATTTAAGCATTAAACAAAATTCATAACCTAAGATAGCAGTACTGTTAGTTTGGAAATGTTTGTGAGAACTGATTTTTCCTAATTTGTTGCATCACATATTCAAACTTCTCACTGTTAAATAAATCAAGTAAATTTGACCTGACCATTGTTATATCTATGGACCACCAGTCTACCACTGATGACCAGTTAAAACTGATACTGACCACTAGTCTGGTCAATATTCATATTGATCGGTCGATTGCCAACCATGCAAGTTCTTGCAAGAGCTTGTCTTAAAAACAAGTCAGAAATGGAAAACTGGTAAAACAAAAGTCGCACAAAAAGTTTTGGATTTACAATACTGTACTACTCAAAATTTGATAAGCATCAATGTTTTGTTTTCCATACAGCGCACTGTAAAACTTTCCGAGTTTGGCCCAAATTTAATGGCATATTTTCAGAATCTTAAAACAATGCTTCATATGCTGCCATATGGCCGTTGGGACATTTACTGTTTCAATTGTCTGAAAGTCAAAAACGTCAAAACATTATCTACGAAAAAGCAAATGAGATCGACATTCTTGCTCCTTCAGGATTGTCATTAAATCTGCGTCGAACTCTGAATGTTTAACACTGTGTTGTATGGATGCTTATCAAATTTTGAGTAGTATACTTACTAGTTCCCCTGGGTGTAACCTTTCTGGGCAGCTTAGGTATAGGGTTGGTATTGGCTATGACAAGATTCTCCAGGTTCCTCGCCTCCGGAAGAGAAATCTCCTGCACGACTATCTGTGAACCCAGATTTTTACCGCCCCCGGCTAGTAGTATACTGGGCAAGAGGTGGGCCTCGCCATTTTTGTAGAAAATCACTTGTTGTTGTTTGCCAGAGCCGTCAGATGATACCTGTATCTCCATGTCATCTGCATTAACAGTCACCTGAAATATCCATTAAGCAAAATTGTAGGCCCATAAAAACTTGATACAGATTCTTCTTACAGCTATATAGGCAAATTTTCATGTAAGAAACTCGTCACTGAGGCGATACTAATGAGTACCCGCAATCTATGTTTCAAAGTAAAATAAAGAAAAAATGTCTACTAAATGTTTACTATATAAAGTGTGGTGCAATTGATATACATTACACGGATATGTTATCCTGATCATGCAGAGTTGCACAAAAGTGTAGTTACAGTAACAGCGTTATGATGTTAACACGACCTATTGCATTTAGCAATATTTACACAGATATACTGTAGCTACTGTAAGTTTGAAAATGTTCATAAGAACTTAATTTTTGCAAATATTCGCGACTTTCAATTCAACATTCTCTATCAATAAGCCATAAAGAATACACAAGCAATCCATCAAGAATACACAACACAAACCTTGTGAATAATATAGAAATGGAAAATTTGCAAAATAAAAAGTCACATGAAATTTTATTAATTAATCATCAGTCTCATCTGAGTTGAGCATGAAAAATATTTTATAATCTCACGACCTGGTTTTCTCCCAACAATCTCTTAACCTTCAACACCGTAATTCCTACCTCCTCAAACGTAGTACCAGCAGGTATAACAGAGCTGTTGTCACTTACCTCCTCAAACGTAGTACCAGCAGGTATAACAGAGCTGTCATCACTTACCTCCTCAAACGTAGTACCAGCAGGTATAACAGAGCTGTCATCACTTACCACCTAAAACGTAGTACCAGCAGGTATAACAGAGCTGTCATCACTTACCTCCTCAAACGTAGTACCAGCAGGTATAACAGAGCTGTCATCACTTACCTCCTAAAACATAGTACCAGCAGGTATAACAGAGCTGTCATCACTTACCTCCTCAAACGTAGTACCAGCAGGTATAACAGAGCTGTGGTCACTTACCTCCTCAAATGTAGTACCAGCAGGTATAACAGAGCTGTCATCACTTACCTCCTAAAACGTAGTACCAGCAGGTATAACAGAGCTGTCATCACTTACCTCCTCAAACGTAGTACCAGCAGGTATAACAGAGCTGTCGTAATTTACCTCCTCAAACGTAGTACAAGCAGGTATAACTGAGCTGTGGTCACTTACCTCCTCAAATGTAGCACCAGCAGGTATAACAGAGCTGTCATCACTTACCTCCTCAAACGTAATACCAGCAGGTATAACAGAGCTGTCGTCACCTACCTCCTCCAATGTAGTACCAGCAGGTATAACAGAGCTGTCGTCACCTACCTCCTCAAACGTAGTACCAGCATGTATTACAGAGCTGTCATAACTTACCTCCTCAAACGTAGTTCCAGCAGGTATAACAGAGCTGTCGTCACTTACCTCCTCAAATGTAGTATCAGCAGGTACAACAGAGCTGTAGTAATTTACCTCCTCAAACGTAGTACCAGCAGGTATAACAGAGCTGTCGTAATTTACCTCCTCAAACGTAGTACCAGCAGGTATAACAGAGCTGTCGTAATTTACCTCCTCAAACATAGAACCAGCAGGTATAACAGAGCTGTCATCACTTACCTCCTCAAACGTAGTACCAGCAGGTATAACAGAGCTGTGGTCACTTACCTCCTCAAATGTAGTACCAGCAGGTATAACAGAGCTGTCATCACTTACCTCCTATAACGTAGTACCAGCAGGTATAACAGAGCTGTCATCACTTACCTCCTCAAACGTAGTACCAGCAGGTATAACAGAGCTGTCGTAATTTACCTCCTCAAACGTAGTACCAGCAGGTATAACAGAGCTGTGGTCACTTACCTCCTCATTTGTAGTACCAGCAGGTATAACAGAGCTGTCATCACTTACCTCCTCAAACTTAATACCAGCAGGTATAACAGAGCTGTCGTCACTTACCTCCTCAAACGTAGTACCAGCAGGTATAACAGAGCTGTCATCACTTACCTCCTCAAACGTAGTACCAGCAGGTATAAAAGAGCTGTTGTCACCTACCTCCTCCAATGTAGTACCAGCAGGTATAACAGAGCTGTCATCACTTACCTCCTCAAACGTAGTACCAGCAGGTATAACAGAGCTGTAGTAATTTACCTCCTCAAACGTAGTACCAGCAGGTATAACAGAGCTGTTGTCACTTACCTCCTAAAACGTAGTACCAGCAGGTATAACAGAGCTGTCATCACTTACCTCCTCAAACGTAGTACCAGCAGGTATAACAGAGCTGTTGTCACCTACCTCCTCCAATGTAGTACCAGCAGGTATAACAGAGCTGTCGTAATTTACCTCCTCAAACGTAGTACCAGCAGGTATAACAGAGCTGTTGTCACCTACCTCCTCCAATGTAGTACCAGCAGGTATAACAGAGCTGTCGTCACCTACCTCCTCAAACGTAGTACCAGCACGTATTACAGAGCTGTCATAACTTACCTCCTCAAACGTAGTACCAGCAGGTATAACAGAGCTGTCGTCACTTACCTCCTCAAATGTAGTATCAGCAGGTACAACAGAGCTGTAGTAATTTACCTCCTCAAACGTAGTACCAGCAGGTATAACAGAGCTGTCGTAATTTACCTCCTCAAACGTAGTACCAGCAGGTATAACAGAGCTGTCATAATTTACCTCCTCAAACGTAGTACCAGCAGGTATAACAGAGCTGTCGTCACTTACCTCCTCAAATGTAGTACCAGCAGGTATAACAGAGCTGTCATCACTTATCGTTTCTTCAACATTCTCTAAGATCTCCGTTACTGTCGACACAGCCGTCTCAGCTGAAATAATGTAAGCAGCAAACCTGCACTTTGCATATATGCGAAAACAAAGGCGCAGATCAGCTTCGCAGTAACTGCGAAGCTGATCATCGCCTTTGTTTTCGCCACACAGATAGTACAATCCTTCTACTCTCTAAATATGTGAATTCAAGCCTCCTATGCATCTTCTGTGGTTGTACAGCATGATAGATTTTGAATCTGGTCAGAAATCCTGAAAAGGCTTTCTTGTCATATGGCTTCACGAGAAAACAAGATTTTTGTCAATGCGAAAACAAAGGCGCAGATCAGCACCTATGTTTTCGCTACTCGGATAGTATAATTCCTCTTCTTAAATTTGAAATTTCAAGCTTATAGACCTTTTCTATGACTGTACAGGCCGGGTTGTGTCAGACCTGATCAGAAACCCAAAAGACCGGTTCTCTTGTGTCGCGGCTCATATTAAAGACTACCAGTACAGCTGGACAGCTGCAAATAGCAGTATAAACGTAACAAAAACATTATTTTGATGTTGAAATTATTATGTCGTAATTATTATTTTAGAGGACATTGTGTGTGTCTGAACTGAGAGAAAATATTTTCTTGTATCTTTGTCTAAATTATAGCTGATCAGGCCTGCAACATATTTAAAAGTATAACAGACAAAAGCATCAATATGATAATAATCTTGCATCTTTGATGTACCTTCTTTTATAAGAGCCCAGTTGTTGATCTGGAAGAAAGCTTCCATGGCTGTCTCCTGTTCAGGTGTTACCCGTAAAGTCATGAGCCGGGTACCACTGTCTTTGTCAGCCACCTCAAGATGCTTTTCTGAAAAATATTTGGTTTGTTTGAATCAGTTGTGTATACCGTATGTTTTAATAAGTGCATAGTGCACTTAACTGTTCAAAATAACTAAAAGGTAACTTAATATCGTGCTAATTAGCACCACTACGAATGGAAACAACACACAAACTGTTGAAACTACCATGTCAAAAATAGTAATGATAATGTCAATTACGTGTTTCACTCTTTTAAAAATAGTGTTTGATCATTTAAGGTGAAGTTTTCATGTGTAAAACTGGTGAAAAATATGGTAGTGTACGCTTATGAAAATGTTTTTCGCTTATTGGATCATGTGTGCTAATTAGAACGAATACGGTATTAAGTTTGTTTGCTCTGTGGTTTAACACATCAGTCAACAAGTTTACAGACAGTCACACACCAACCCCTTTATGGTCTGGGTATTAACCTGTAGTTGACAGATAATGCGTGTTGCTCATGGACACAACCCTGTGCCAGAGGGATTTGAACCCAGGACCTCTCGATTAGAGTCTGACACTCTAACACTAGACCATCTTGCTACTCTTGAGAGTTCTATGTGTAATGTCAACAGTTTGCAGTTACTTTGTTTTCGCATATGCAAATTGCTGCTTTTCTGATGCAGTGGCTCAATTGGTGATGTTACCAATCCACCCCAATGGCTGGCTGAAAAATACTGATCAGAAGATTTACTCTAAAAACCTTTGTCAAATAAATGAAGAACAATCATCTCCTTTGTTTATGAATAACTTTCAAATCCCTAAATGAAGCCTTTATCTTTTTTATCTTTGCTGTGTACATGTAGAGGGACAGATGGGTTTGTGTTAGACCTCATTTGAAACTCAAAAGACAAATGTTATCAGGACACTTCTCATACCATACCTCCTTCGATAAGCGGCCATTCGTTGACTTGGAAGAAAGTCTTAATGGCCATCTCCTGGTCCAGTGACACTGCTAGGGTGATCAGGATGTTGGTATCGTCGACAGCTGACGTACTGGGGCCATCCTGACCGTCTTGAAGCACTTCCATGTCAGGAGCTTCACTATCCTGTGTAGAAAGAAAACTTGGTAAAGAGAATCTATAATCTAAAAATTGTAAAAAAAAAAAAAAAAAATGTCAGAAAAAGTTTGGATTTCATTATTAGCATTCTTTGATTATTGTCATGCCTCTCAAAAATATCTCACTGCCAAGCATTTATTTTTATAAAATTATTGATTCATATACATGTATGAATATGATATTTATAGATATATTTGCATTTCATGTCACTTGAATGGACTTTTTAGCTGAAAAATCTGATATAAAATACATTTATGCACACCTAAAGTATTTGCATCTAAAACTGCATATCCATACATACTAGTGTTCATGTACTACAACTTCAGTCGTCCATGGCAGTGAATGGTAAAAACGAATCACTTTGGTCATCCGTGGCACTCCGCAGTAAAAGTGTTAAAGCTTAATGGACCAGTCAGTAATTTTATCTCATTTACTTTCTACAAAGCCATTGCCTCCTTCATAGGTACAACTTTAATTATCATTATGCTTGTATTTGGCCACAGCAACATGACAGGAAATAACAACACCCTAGGGTCTCTATTTTATCTATTAAGAAAACATGCCCATGCAATAAACAGAGATTTTTTCAGCTGTAAAAATTGAAAAAATCACCAGAAACATTTTGATATTTTTAATACTTTTGCTCAAAACATAGATTGTGGGGTACACGTTAGAACCGCAAAAATAAGAAAAAAATAGGTATACCCCTGCAATCTCTAGTTTTTCTACATATAAAAGTGGGGTTCAATGGGGTATACTTTTAATGGACATATTTTTCTGATGTCAACATAAAACTTCCATCCAATGATTTATTTTCTTCAAGTTTTTGCCGTATGCAGGGTTTGCCTATACACACTGTCGACTTTCTCCACCAATCTCCCCCAATTCTGGGGTTCTCAGATTCCCCTGATTTTTGTTTTATCTCAACAGCTCTTGCAGTTAATTAGCTTCAGTTTAAATCTACTTATAAGACAGGTAGTATTACAGCCACTTTGCTGCTTTTAACATCACTCTTTTGCTATCATGTAGTTACATATAAACAAAGCACTGTGGATTACCAGTTTATCCAAACACTCTTGAAGAGAAGTGTCGAGCTCTAGATAAGTCAAATTGGAGAAAGTCGTCTGTCTGTATATCAAGTCTGGATAAACCAGTCAGGTTAAACCAGTCAGGGAATCCGGATCGAACCAACAACCTCCTGATTGCAAAGCTATTTATTAGACCACCACAAATAACTTCACAACAGCTTTCCATATTCACACCAAAATTGACCTAGTCTAGGTCATGATTTATAAAGCAAATGAAAACTTTTTAATACATGTACAAAAAGAAAAAACGATATTAAATGTCATTATCTAATTTTAACTAATTGCAACTATTTTATTATGATTTTATTTCAAGCTGATAACCAATCTATTAGAACTTTTTTAAGCCTTAAATTTGTGTTATAAAGCCAAGTTGTCATAAAAGATCATAAAAATGATGGGTCAAAACCCAAATTCTAGACCTGTATTAAAGTGACATTTTGTGTGTTTGAAGATTTTAAAATCATAAGATTAAAATATTAATATTTATAACCGAGAGTATTGTTCATTTGATTTTGTGCTTAAGATCCCAGTTAACTGCTACCATCTGGATGTTACCTCCATTTTATGGGACTTCTACCCAACATCAAGATGCCATGACATGCCAAATGTACCCATATAAAATACAAACACCCAAGCACACAATTAATGCACTGGCCCCCCCCCCCCAGCCCCGGGGAATAGCGGAGACTTTTTGTCCAGTAAATCCCCGCTAAAAGCCCCACCCTGCGGGGACTGCTCGGTAAAACCACTGCTGTTTTCCCCCACAGCCAGCTAACTTTTCATTTCACGGCCCTTTTTGCCTATATAAAGCAAACCCTGGGTATTCTCCCCGCACTGCTGTGGCAAATCTTTGGTCAAAGCCCCACTCATTTCCAAGGCTATCCCCCACCCACCCCACAGGGCTTGGGGGGGGGGGGGATGGGGGCATCAGGGCTGGAGTCAAATACTTTCAAAAGTATTCAAATACATTACAATTACTTTCAGTGATGAATGATTACAACTACATTACAATTACCAGACCATAAGAAATGTAATGATTACAATTACAATTATTTAGAAAAGTAATGATTACAATTACAATTACTTTTCAAAAAGAATGTTGGACGATGACAGATACTGGCTCATGGTTATTCTATATTAAATTACATGTAGGGGATCGAGGTGGTGTAGTGATAGAGCATCAGACCTTGAATCGAAAGGTCCTGGGTTCGATCCCCACTGGCAGTTTTAGGTTGCTTTGGATTTCAGAGGACTTTTCATGTAGTAGTTTTTTTGTTTTTTTTTTTTTGTTAAATGTGACCTACTTGGCACTAAATGACATTTAGTTGTTCACAGAGATTACGGAAATTAGTACTTTCAACAACAGACAGGGGCATAAGATCTCCAACAATGAACAGTACTAGGGCATCAGTCAGCTGAATTTGTCTTTGATCAGTTTGTCAATACTTTCGTTTAGTCTCAACATAGTCATCAGTACTTCATGTGTGTCAAAAAGTTTGATGTGGAATCTGTCCTCCCCGATATCCATGACACACAGTGCTTGCATTTGGCTTTAACATTTCCAGTTGTGTCAGGTGGAATTTCAAAATGGCTTAAAACTGGTGCAGCCCAATGCAGTGCAGCCATTTCAGAATGAGTGCCTTGATACAAATTAACATTCACATCTCACTATAGCAGATAAACGTTATTTAGAAAATAGCTGTTCCACAAGAAAATCCATTTGTAATAATTGTGACAAAGCTCAATGGTATATACTAACAACAGGTAGCATTTTGGATGCCCTCGAGGTACTTTTCACATGAGCTGACTATTAAAGATTTTTACACCTTTGTGATGTAGGGCGAGGCACAGAAAAATGTCATTTTAACCATGAAATCTTGTTTAGTTTTACTCTTGATTTTTGTAATCTCTATAACCTGTAGACCATTTGGGTTCTAACTTCAGAACTTCATAAGTCATTCAACATGCAGAACACTCAAAATGCTACACTTGAGATTCAGGTAAAAAACAAACAGATAAGAACACATTCAGGTAAAAAACAAACTGTGAAACAGATAAGGACACATTTTTAATGCTCTGGCCGGCTTAATGAATTTACCTGTGAAATCAGCAGTGCATGAAGACATGAGTAGTTTGTCCAATTTCTTTAAACCCCCCAGCAAATAAAGGGGAAATTTCTATGAGCTGTCAATGTTAACTATACTGAGGCAAAAATACAACATCATTGACATCATCTTCCAGAATTTCCTATAGTAGGATTAATTAATTTATTTTTATTATTTTTTTCTAATGCATCTGGCATCTAAAACATCTGATTTTGGCAAGGGACAAAATGTTTTGAATTTGTTTTTACTGAATATCATTGTAACCAAGTCTTAATAGCTGCTACCTTGTTGAGAATGGGAAAGATTTAGTCATTTTGCTCTTCACGCATGTTTTAATTTTTTGTGATGTTTTCTGATCTTTGTTGTGAATGTCTGTGTTGGGATTTTAAATTTGATTGTACAACTGTTGTGCCTTCATGCTTGCTTTACTTATCTTTTGTTTCTTAAGTTTCACTATCTGTACCATTTAGTTTCTAGTTGTGGCTCAACTTTCACTATCTGTACCATTTAGTTTCTAGTTGTGGCTTAATTTGCAGTGGGAGAAGTGAAATGTATTTGAAAGTATTTGAAAGAAATTATAATTACAACTGAGAAAATTTTCAGTAATTGTAATCATTACATTACATGTATTTGAGCCAATTCATGATTACAATTACTTATGATTACTTTGAAAATTGTATTTAATTACAGTTGATTACAATTACTGATTACAATTACTACAGCCCTGGGGGGCATGGTTACAAATGACTAGTGCATAAGGCTTATGTGTATGTATGGATGATTTGATTAAACAACCTTTATGGGTAGGCAGTACTAGGCACAGGCCTTCTAAGCAGTAATCCAGGTGATTAACTGTCCAGTAGGTTATTAAACTTTGCCTGCAGGAATAAACAACCCATGTTTTTTCTCAAGGCCCAAAGAAAGGGAGTCCTATGAAAGTTTTAATAGCATTACGTACATGTATTAGTAAGATGTAACAAATATAAAATATTCATGTGTATGTATTGTGTGTGCTTTACCTGTTCAACAATGATGCTGATGCATTGTGATTTGGGCCTTGGTAGCAGTAAAGGCATATCTGGGATAGCATCTGCTTTCAAAGTTGGTAGAGCATTTTCATAACCATACAATCTCATTTTTTCAAGGTCCCGTTCAAAACAGTCCTTCGAAAAATGTTTGGAACATAACTTGCTGTACTTTGTCGGCTTCACAAAATTTTTTCTTTTACAATAAAGCACCCATTGTTTCTGGCGAAAAGGCTCGTCATCACTTGGAAAGGAATGAAACGATAGTCCATCTCCTTTTTTCGCAATACTTTTGCATCCAAATGCAGCACAATTTGGCATCTTGAAACCACTTATTCAACTTAAAAAGTATAAACATCAACAAATTCACAGATAATGGAAAAATTTTTAAAATGACCATAACTACAAAACCGCCAGACTGATTTTCATACCAGAGGACCAATGGTCCTGTAAACGCTCACCTGAGACCCGAGATATATACCAATAAACTTGTTTGACTAGAATGGTAATATACATGTATATAACCCCAGGGCAGGGTCAGAGCAACCTCTGGAGTCAATTTCTTCTTTAAATCATAAAGATTCAGTCCATTTGCCAATTTACTGCAAGTTTTGCCCTTCAAATGACATTGCAACAATTTTCCCCATTCAAATGCATGGGCAACCTAAGTTGACCTTGCCGTAAAAAAGGTCAAGGTCATCCCAGGGTCATGATTTATACAAACTTTGTACAGCTCCATTGCCTGATGCTTCATGCCAAGACTCAAAGCCATAGGCCTTCTGGTTCTGGAGAAGAAGATTTTTAAAGGTTTTTGCTATTTATAGCCATGGCGGCCATCTTGGTCATGTGACCTTGACCAATTATACAAACTTTCAGTCACTCTTCCTAAGAATGCTCTACATAAAGTTTGGCTTTGATTGGCCAAGCCGTTTCAGAGAAGAAGATGTTTGAATATTATGGTCATACACATGTATATAGCCCCGGGGCAGGGGCAGACAACCCTCTGGGCCCAAAATATTTTCATAAACATAAATTTTCTGTCCATTTGCTCATTCCTAGCAAGTTTTTTTGCCATTAAATGACATTTTCCTATTTTTTCCCATTCAAATGCATGGGCGGCCTAAGTTGACCTTGCTGTAAAAAAGGTCAAGGTCATCCCAGGGTCATGATTTATATAAACTTTGTAGAGCTCCATTGCCTGATGCTTCATGCCAAGTTTCAAAATCATAGGCCTTCTGGTTCTGGAGAAGAAGATTTTAAAGGTTTTTGCTATTTATAGCCATGGCGGCCATCTTGGTCACGTGACCTGGACCATTTGTATATACTTTTTTCCCCTCTTCCTAAGGATGCTCCACATGAAGTTTGGCTTCGATTGGCCAAGCGGTTTCAGAGGAGAAGATGTTTCAATATCATGGAAATATACATGTATATAGCAGGGGCAGACAACCCCCAGAGACCAAGTTTTTTCCATAAACATTAATTTTCTGTCTATTTGCCTATTCCCAGTAAGTTTTACCCATTTAATAGCATTTTACCCCAATCAAATGCATTGGCGACCTAAGTTGACCTTAGCGTAAAATAGGTCAAGGTCATCGCAGGGTCATGATTTATATAAACTTTGTAGAGCTTCTTTCTGTGATGCTTCATGCCAAGTTTCAAAATCATAGGCCTTCTGGTTCTGGAGAAGAAGATTTTTAAAGGTTTTTGCTATTTATAGCCATGGTGGCCATCTTGGTCATGTGACCTTGACCATTTATATAAACTTTTGTTCCCCCTTCCTAAGGATGCTCCACATGAAGTTTGGCTTTGATTGGCCAAGCGGTTTCAGAAGAGAAGATCTTTGAAATTGCGGACGGACAGACAAACGGACGGCGGAGCATGGCCATCCTATAAGCTCACCTTGTGAGCCTTTGGCTCCGGTGAGCTTAAAAATGGTTGCAAAATGTTTGTCTCTCTGTCCACATTATTCGTAAATGAATGAGAAGCTTTGCGAGCGTATTCCTTTAATTTTAGCTGTATGATAAAACTAAATACAGAAATTACTGTCTATTCCAGAAACTGCATTTTTCAAAATCTCACTTTTCTGAAAGACCCCAAGAAACATCACCAGGTCAACATTTTGCATTCCAAAAGTCTTAAAAAGTGCCACATAAATTTTGAAAATCGGTTCATAAATAAAAAATCTATGCCAGAAAATAATTTGAATAGGGCTTTTTTCCAATTGAGTCCTCCGTCAAACCACCCATCATTAATATTAATTTTATATTGACCTTTTAAATCTGCACATTAGCTAACGGTCAATGACGGTTAGACAACACGTGGGTTAGACAAACAATCCAACACATGCTTTTTACAGGTAAATATAGGTGCAAAAACACAATGTTTGTCTAAGGAAATAGGGGTCGGCGTGGCTATACCTTGCTGGCGGAGGAGTCAATTGTAAGAAGTAACTACTTTCCCGGAAAAGTTCTAAATTGGTTATTTTTCATTTGAAATGAACCAAAACAAAACACAACAAAATTGTATTAGCTGAACCCCAAACGTTTTCCTACAGATTTGCTTGATTTTCCATTTTAAGGCATTTGGATTTAAGGCCCTTGCACATGCAAAATGCCTATTCAAACAAATTTTTGAGCATAATAATTTAATAATTTACGACTTTTGAGTTGCAAAAAGATTACATGGTCATATTTTTCTTTTGGTGTTTCAGAAAAGTAAGACTTTGAAAAACACAGTTTCTGAAAGATGGTGTACAGGCAGTAGTATGTATTGCTATTTTAAATTTGAGGTGAAGAAGGCATCATTCAAGCTTGATTTCTTGCTACACCTCAACCTCTTTATAACACTTATTTCCGTGTTAGCTATCCAATTCATGTTAAAACGAGTAAAACCAGGGCTGCCAAGTTTTTGAATTGGATTACAGTGAGATTTCCCCGGAGCACGACCGAGCGCAGCGAGGGAGTAGTATGCTAGGGGGGTCCGGGGGCCTATTTCCTGCATTCTGAGGCACAAAAAACTCATTTTCATCCTGAATTCAGCTTAAATTTGTGTCACATTTAAGGTAAATTTTGTCATTTCAGACAAAAGATTTAACAGTAACCTTATGAAACAACTTTTTTTCAGGCGAAAATTCAGCCTTTTGTCCTGCGAAATTCTGGACATTAAAAAGTATGTGTCTATTCATTCATACTTTCGATTTGACAGTAGGATATAATCAAAACATGCACATTGCATAACTGTACATCAAATTGTATTTACCTGGATTAAACGTATGTTAATTTTTTTATTTTTTTTTAAATTCAGTTTTACGTCCCTTTCAAGATTATTTCAGCTCATATGAGACGGGTCAATCAGTAGGTGGGCGAAAACGGGAGAACCCCGAGAAAAACCACCTGGCACACCCGCAACCAGAACTTGGCTTGTCTCACATGTGGCCAGTGTGGGGCTCGAACCCACACCAGGCACAGCGGTGAGATGATCAAGTGATTAAGAAACATTGTTCTTAACCGCTCGGCCACGGGGGTAGTGTTCCCCCCAGTCCCAAAAAAGGGCATGGTAAGGTTGCTAAAAAAAGGGCACTTTTTAACGCGCGGCAACATGTCAAAAGGGCACTTTTAGCGCGTGACGACAAGCAAAGGGGCACTTTTTTAAGTGGCCCATATCATGCTATGAGGGCACATTTAAGCACAGGTCATTAAATCTAACACTTAATATGATTTCTCTGTTTTTAATCTTAAATGGTTCATTCCTCAATTTCAGGATTCACTTTTACCAGAGAACTTAGAAAATTTCTTTTCCCTCTGTCTCACATTACTTTAATACTGAATGCTTGTAAAATAAGAGATAACCTCACTCAAGATTTGTTTTTGAAAAGTAAACTATTGATAGTTGAAACTAATTAACTGGCACACTTATATTACCAGGTAGGAAATTCATTTTTCACACCTTTTCTGATTAACAGCTCATTTGGTGTAAAATTGGGTAATTGTCATTGAGTTATTATCAACATTTGCCACTGCAACAAAGCGACAATAAACAAGGGATTAAAGCAATCAACAACTGTGGAAGTTATGATCATGAATTTTGCCAAATTTGTTTTTGCAGACTTCTAGCAAAAAATCTTGTAATTTCCTTATTTTTTGTCCGATTTTGACAAACTTTTTACCAAAATTTAGGGCACAGAATGTAGATTCAGAAAAGGGCATGGCGCTGGGAAAAAAGGCATGGCGCTGGAGAAAAAGGGCATGGCGCGGCACCATAGTAAAAGTGGCTAGGGGACTAACACTAGGGGGCCGCTGTTAAAAAATTTGTTTGAAATCTTTTCCCCCTTTTGGCGTGTTCTAAACCTCCAGGACGCTTAACTAGACTGACTGGTAACTTCATTGTGCGTCTCAGGGGAAGTTATTCTTTAAGGTCAACTGGTCTGCATAAATTTATGACCGGAACTCCGTCCGGAAGATAGAGAAAAATAAAGGTAAAATATCGATAACCAGGAAAATTAAGTCACGTAATCGGAAATTCCAATCAAACAGCGATAAATGAAGCCGAAAGTAAGCAAACAACACAACGTTTTACAACATGTATGCGATCGTGTGAGATTTTCATACATATGCGAATGAGCTTGTAAAAGCATTGATTTGCGTGTGACACATGCTGATTGCGTGAGACTTGGCAGCACTGTAAAATGTATAGACATATAGCAAAAATAGTCTAACGTGGGTCCAACACTGATCAGTGTTTTATCCAAAACCGTGTTGTAATGAACCGTGTTATAAAGAGGTCCAGGTGTATAGAAAAAAAAATTGTATGGAGAATGACACTGGCTATCCGCATGACGGTCGCGCGGATAAGCAGCTTTATCGGCATGACGGTGGTGCGGATAGCCTCAGCATGGTGAAAATACGTCCAGGGCATCATTGTTATAAATCTTTTTTCAATTGGAATGTGTAGAGTAAATCAAATTTCTTTGGTGATGATTCCGTAATTCCGTGCTATGTGTTGTTGTTGTTGGAACATTGCAGCCGTGAAAATGAAAGTGAAAGTAGACCACGCATTTGGAATCCCTCATCAAGGGTTCACAGACCCGTAAAAATAAAGAGGTTCCAAAGTTGGCGTCAATGGCCGGAACACCTCTAACCTCAACGATAAACCTTTTGCAGACGAATTTTTCATAAACATTTGGGCACTCAACAACCTCTAAAGGGCAGTCTTTATTTTGAAAACAACCACCAGTTAAAAGTAAAGTAACTAACAATTTAAGAACGTCTTTTCCGTTTGGTATGGTGTCAAATGGGCAAATGGCTACGTTTCTGTTTCCACGCGGAACTTGCGCATGCGGACATCTTCGGTATTTTCCGTTATATTCCGTTTTCACGTTGTATAATCGAAATAGTATCAGGACATTTCAGTCCAGATCAGACCCCTTGTACTTCACCAAACAGACAAAACTTTACAAGGGGTGCGGGTTTGGGAAATAGTCCATGGCCTTTAAAACAATTAAAGTCTGATTCCTGTGTTGTGATAACGGTTTCTGGCGAAGATTTTGTGGCAAACACCAAACAAATCGGGGGAAATTATCGAGGAATTATACACCATCTTAGGGGCCTACGTCTTGGAGTTTTATTCGCAACTGACTTCGCCTGGTTTCAATGGGGGTTTCAGGTACAAGGTACACAATTTGTTCAAGATATTTTTTTTTCTTTTTTTTTTTTTTTTTTTTTTTTTTTCTTTTTTCTTTTCTTTTTTTTTTTTTTTTTTTTCCTTTTCTGAAATCACAGGCCGGTTTTCACACTTTCTTTCTTTCTTCAGATACCGAGTCGATCAATTTCTGATCATCACCTCAGGTGTGGGGTGGGTGGCTAAATTTTGAATTTAGCCAAAAATATTTCCTTGAAAACAGGAAGCAGCACTACATGCGCATGCGCACCCACACATTAATAGCACCCCCTTTATATACGCTGAAGTGGTTCATCCAACCCCATGTCTCCTCTATTAAGGGTAAACATTACTATTGTTTATGAGCATACTGTTTGCGCAACGTCGGCATTTAGTATGTGCATGTTACGCGTAGATTTTAACGTCGTTTTGTTTTGGTTTCTCAATGACGTTGCAAGCTGTAGAATCTTAATTTGTTTGTTTCTGCATAATTAAGTTCTAAAGCGGGTATACATATTGTTCATTTTTATTTTAAAAGAAGTTCTGTGGCAATTGATAAACCCAAATTCGTATATAAGGTTAATTATATGTGAAAACGTTTATTTCGCTGTTGATGACGTCGCATAAATATACGCGTCAGTGCAACGTTTGGCGTTAAAAAGAAAAAGGCGGGAATATTGAACGTTTTGTCTCTATATCTTCCAACGCAATCCGGTGAACCCCACTTTTTATTTGAACTTTTAAATGGTTACCACGTTTCCTATCTGTTGGTGCAATTTAATCAAAATCATATGCGTAGTTTAGGAGATATCGCAAAAATACGTACTTTTTCCAGGTTTTAAAAGATGGCGGGAAAGTTAATTTTGCATGTAATCTCCTCAGTTTTAGAGCAAATAGTATCAAAATGTAAGAAAATAACACTCATCGTGTGTTTAAGTTGTTTTTGCAGTAATAACATATATATTAAAACACATGTCCACTACGAGTGCGGTTTTCTGAAATGCACGAGAAACATCCAAGAAGTTCTGATACCATGGAAACGAGGCCGGTGACTCCCCACTTTTATTTCGATTTTAGTCCAAGGATACAATTATCTTGAAGCATACGAAGTTTCATGAAAATCATATGCGGGAATTAAATAGATATGTTTCCCTTTAATGGCAAAGTTGACTTGAAGTAAAACGCATCTAAAATGAATCATTCTCCCTGAACAACATGGTACACGTTAAGTTTTCATTAAAATTGGGTGAAGATTAAGGTAAATTTTTGATATTCATGCAAACTCTAATTAAAATGTTAACAGTGTTGCGAAAATTAATGATTATGTCCTCAAGAGGCAGGATAATTTTTCATACAAACATGAAAATACATGCAAGGTCATGCAAGTCATGCAAGTCAAGGGAGTTTTCTAAAGGTGGCGTATAATTACGTCAACTGACTGAGATATCTCAATATGCCTCCAATATGCAGCTTTGCTTCATTATGAAAACATGCTCTTACTATAGACAGAGATGTTTTAAGTTGTAAAAAATGAAACTTTTCAGTAGCACTATTTTGATATTTTTCTAATTTTTGCCCAAAACGCCGAGGCGGTTCTAACGTGTACCCACAATCTATGTTTTGTGCAAAAATAAGAAAAATATCGAACTCGCTTCTGAAAATTTTCATTTTTTACATATGATAAAATTTTCTGTATATTGCATGGGCAAGTTTTCGTAATGTATACCACTGCATATTTTTACCTTATAAAAGTAGCGTATAAGGGGGTATTTATTTCACGGACTCGTTTTCCTGATGGAGCAAGATTCCACGGAACACTGGCTAACGTGGCTGCTCAGTGTAATCAACGGGAACATAACGTAACGCTGCACAGCATAAAGAATATTCGTGTCATGTCAATTGACAAGGCGCCTAGCAATTGTCCACGTTGCATTGTGTTATGTACGAGGGCTGTCCGGAAAGTTTGAAGACACGGTGTCTGTATCTCAAAATCACTTATTTGCAATTTATAGACATGTATAATGGTGAAACAGATAAATGATTCGTGAATACAGAGTAGAAAAAATGAGTTGAAAATGTATACTGTTGGAGATATTGGTCTCCAAGGCAACCGAGAAAGTATTTGAATTTGACGTTTTCAAAATACTGGAGACAACATAACAAATGAGCAAAAACATGAAACTCTGGCTCTTCAACAAATTGCGTAGTGCCAGGACATCATCTGTACAAATGAAAATGTTCCGATTGTTTTAAAACATCTTTGCAATAGGTTATAGAAATGTTCATGTCAGTCAAAACGGCGGATAGAAACGCGACACTAGTGCAACGCATGGAGCCCAACACTGTACGCATGCCGAAATTAGTCCCGGAGATAATCAAAACTTATTGTTGTTGGCTAAATCAGATCCAGGATATGTTTTATGCACCAGTTATTTGTATTCCAGACTCCCCTAGGGCGCGGGCCAAAGTGCCGGGATTAAATAACCTCTGATCGGAGCCCCGGCAGTGCCGGAATTTTAATTTCACGCCAATCATTGGCTCAAATTAAACATTAGTTGTGTTTTCAACATTTAATTACTTTTAGTCCTTATTTATTTGAAAACGTATCTGTACATTCACATGCATAAAATCTTGCCCCTCATATTTTTGTTTACTAGAACAACTCCCAGCTGTTGTTCCACATTATTGTCGGCCTCCGGGTAGCCGGGGTTTTTACGACAAATCTGACCCCGCAGTGCCGGGCTTTTGTTGGCGGGGCTTTAAAAACCAAAAAGTTAAACGCCCCGCTATTCGCCGTGGATACAAATGACCGACCAGTGCATTACCATTATTTGTCCGCTACCGCAATTTCTTAACAAATAAACAGATAATTGAGGAAGGCAACAGACAGTCCAATGTGTGAGGGAAACAGAAGCATACTTAAAATCGGTGCAAAGAAACTGGGGAATGGCTCCATGAGAACTGGCGTGTTGTCTTAATATCAGAATAAAACGGTAAATCTCCGAATAATCCAATATATTATTATCAAAGCATTAATGTAAGTGCCAAATATGCTTGAAAGACTCCGAAAATTAGAGAAGATGCCTGAAAAAATTGTAACCGACGTGTCAAAGCACTCCGAGGATAGGATCATGCAGTTTTAAAATGATTATGTTCCAGATTAACTATTCTTCTGAAACTCATGATACATGACCATGATCCTGTGTACAATTTCAATTAATTTTCTTCAGCAGTTACTGAGATATAGACACAGTCTCAAAACTTTCCGGACAACTTATGTACTTATATTTAATAAGAAAAACAAATATTAAAATGACCGTTGTAAATGCTCGTGTTAAAATGTCTGTCAACATGCCACAATCGTGTGCCTGGTTAAACGGCAACCATAAACAAGGAATAAGTCATGTTTCTGTCAATTTTACATCATGTAACTTTAAAATTGTTTCTGTTTGATTCAACTTCGTGACTGATTACCGATGATTGCTTCCTTGTCTTTTCCGTAAAATTCCCTTTTTGCATCACTATATAATTGAAAGTACAAGTTTGCGGGCGCTGACTCAGTATTCGGTTTCGGTAGAACTGTCGTGTGACTGGTGAAGATAGGCTTACTGAACCCCATGAAAAGATAATAAAGGGTAAGCGTTATTATTCTGATGGAAGAAAAGTGATTTTACAAATAGAAAACATGCTTGCCAAAGTCGTTCTTTTCAGTTAAGATAAAAAAAAAAAATCTGAGCAGTACTAAGATGAAGAAAGTCATCTTCACGGTGGTTCTTTTGGTTCAGTTTGTGTGGCGTTTGCGCCTTTTGTGTGTTCTGCGTCTTCAGATATTATTTAGTTAAATTCAGGTAGTTGAGTGGACACCTTTAGGGAAATAGCTGCTCAACCAGTACCTATTTGTAATTTCGGTTATTTTAGGAGCATGGAATTTGGTTGTGATTGTACCAGGACCTGAGCCACCGCACCAGAAATACATGTGCCAAAACAAAGACACAGATCATCAATTGCACAGCTGATCAGCGCCTTTGTTTTCTCTACCCAGATAACACAATCCGTCTTCTACATGACTACTTAAATCCGAAATTTCAAGCTTCTATATATATGACCGTATAGGCCGGTCACAAGTTGTGTCGGACTTGATCGGAAACCAAATTTTTTGGTTTTCTCATATGCGAAGGCTCACCTGATCATAGTTTGCCGTTATTCTTCTGAAAAATATTATCGTGAATGGGAGAGAGCCCTATCAGACTCTTAGCTCATTATTTTGCTTTCATTCCAGCACACAAGAAAAGCACCATGAAAGAGTTCCTGAAAGTCTGTCTACTAGTCCTCGTAATGCTGGTGTCCTGCGTGACCGGTATTCCCTGTTGCGGGTATCCCGTGGTCCGTTACGGTTGGGGGAGGCCATGGGGCTGGGGTCGAGGCTGGGGCTGGAACAATAATAACGGCTGGAATAATAACGGCTGGAATTATGACTAGACCTTTGTTTGACATGAAATGAGTTTATTATGTGCAGTATTCGCGAATCGCTTGAAACACATGGGTTTCGTTCATATGAATTTTCTTCGTTGCTTACTGTTAACTTTTCTTGTTCGCGTGTCCTACCAGTTTCAATACATATTATTAGCTAACTGGAAATGCTAAAAAATATGCGAAGTATCTTATTTTTAGTCATTAAGATTTTAATATTGAATATATACGTTATAATAAATATGGCGACCTTAACCGCATATTGACCCATCCCAAGAATGTGCCAGGACAATAAAGTCTCACTGACCCGACACTATGATAGATTTTTGTAATTTAGTGGCACGTTCGGAGGAGCGTGAGTTAAGCTGTCTGACCGACCTGGCACCCCGTCTTTCTGACCGAAATACTGAGGTTCGCTCGGGTTCATTAATGGACTGAAGGTTGATAACTTTGCTTTGAAGTGATTGCGATAAAACAAAAAACACAGTCAAAAACAAAAACCCAGTCACACCAAAACAGCATTGACGTCGATTCCATCACACCCGGTTAACAAGGTATATATGGGAGGCGATAATTTACGGCTATCGGTCAATTGCCTTTACGGCTACGTCCTGGAGAATTTCGAACTAAGACATAGATAATTTACAAATCGTACGTGTTCCTTTACGCTATTTGAAGGTTGCAGCTGGACTGGGTTGAACTGAAAGTGTTTGGTCTAGCTTTTCCAGACATCTATTCCAGAAAAATTGTATAGTGCAAGATAGTGATCATGTATTTTGTTTGCAACTTCAGAAAAATATGTTTCGTGTAATATGAACTTTACTTAAATAGAAATATGTTAAATTGCCTTCTCATGGAATTCTGGAAAAAAAATTATATTCACAAACATTTGTGAGAAACATTGTTCTAGAATGTAATCATTTTCTGAAGAAAAAAATCGGCATTTATCGGAAGAATATTTCCTTTTTAGCAGCCCCCAAATTTTGGACAAGTATATGTTACTTGTGGACTATGTCTTGGTGACATTACGGCCACCAAATTGACCGCGATAGATAATTTACGACTATTGTCTTGGCGAATTTACGGCTATATGTTTGTTTTAAGCATATCCTGATTATTAAAAGGTCACTGTTTTGAACGATAGAGAGAATACAAAAATAATGCAAACAGTGTGTGTGTGTGTGTGTGTGTGTGTGTGTGTGTGTGTGTGTGTGTGTGTGAATAGACAATCACAAAGCGTTTGCCAATGTAACGTTGCATAATAGTAAGGAAAATAATGTAGTGGTGTAACTCGGGTCTAATAATTTTTTAAGGAATGACATTTTGCTTTGTTTCATATTGGGAAATAGTTGCTCGCTCGGCTTACCAGTTGTCCTCTTTGCATTAGAAACCGAATATTATTTTAAATAGCAATCATACATTTGCGTATAAGCCAAACGCGCTTTGGGGTGTTGACAAAAACGTAAAATCCAACATACGTCAGGAGCACAGTTACGTTTGGGCTCAAAAGATTTGTAAGCATGCTCAAATATTTTCTAGAAGCTTGACGTGTCTCGAACGTGTGTCTTATACGTTTTGACAAGGTTCCACGCACGTTATAGGTGCGTTGAATACGCTTTGAACATGTTTGGTGCACGTTTTATGCACGCCAGTGTACGCTACATGTACATGTACATGTACATGTGTGTTCCGATTTTACAAGATATTGCTTCAGTAACGTGTTCCAAGCGTGTATGAGACATGCGTTGATGCACACCTATAGCGCATGCGTACCGTGTCTGTGACGTAACACAAACGAACTCCAAAATTTTCAGTCTACTGAGATTTTTATACATCCGGCACACGCCTCAGTCACACGCTATTAAATGTGTGACTGCTAAAACGAGTTAAGAAACATGATAATTTCTAAAACCCTTTTAGTTTTGCTTTCACCTCAGTTTTTTGATTGGGATTTTTGTTCTGACTGCGCCACTTCCTTATCGCTGCCGTTACTTTTACATTTTTCACCGTCTATCAAATTACACCGGCTGTAGCGATTTTTAGTCAACTAGCACAGTTTTGTTACACAACAATAAAATGTATCTAAAGTGACATTTCACATTTACCGCATTGTACGACGTTTTCCTCGTTTCCCTCACGTGACAGAAAAATCGTTGAATCCGGTGTACCTTATTAGATGGTGAACCTGTGTATCCCCGGGTGCTGGGCTAGTCGCGCTTATTACTGCATTCTAACTATTTTGTAATGTCACATAATGACTTCACATTTCAATTTTATTCATAATGCCCCCTATCAGACTACGACAAAACGACACACGAATAGTCACGAATTTACGAAGTTTTTGAATTCGTAGCTGAAAAGTAATCGATTCGTGAAGATCTTAACTAATTCTTACAGTTCGTTATAAGATCTTGCGATTTGTTGGTCAGTCAGAAATTCGTGGCCAAACTGTTCAAAATTTTGGTCAGGAATTTTTGACCCCAAAATCGCAGTTAATTCGTAACGAAGTCGTACTTCATTCCGTGACATCGTAACTGGATCTTATTTTATTCGGATGCATTCGTAACTCTTTCGGGAATTCCGGAGGTTGTCACCCAAATACGAATGAACCACGAATCCGTTACGAATGTCATGAATACATGCCGAAGCAAGTACGAAATTGGTTAGACTAATCTAAAGCAACATTATTTTTGCACCCCTGGTGTAAATTTGCCTCCGGTGTACGTATTTTATGCTATAAGAACGGTGTTTTGAGAAAGTAAATCCGGTGCAAAAAATAAACCCGGTTGCAAATTTGCCCCTACTTTTGAGGTGGAGCAAATTGAAATTGAACCCGGGTCACGGTTCTTTTGCACCCGGGTGTATTTTGTGCATATGAACGCAAAACGCTTAATCGCTATGCATTTTCTATGTGTTTGAATTGATGCTTTACGTCACAGTCAACAGCTAATTTCATGTCGAGATTTGCCTCCATTTAATGGGACTTTTACCCAAAAGTAGAATATCATGGCATCCAGAAGTGCTTAAAATATAACCACCGTGGTTATGCGGGCCTTTTTCAAAGAATGTGCATTTTTCTGTCCGTGATGATTTTTTTCATACTTCATTCTGCTTTTAGATTATTTCTTTTAGTAAGTCTTAAGGCACTGTGGTGGTCATGTTGAAAAAACACTTTTTGTTCGTCGTCTTTATGATAAGCTCTCCAAATTCCTTGTTGAGTACACAAATATTAGTACTTTTGGGCTGTCCGGCACTAACCCCTTATAGTTGAGATGTGATAAAAATATGACAAAGTCACTATGTTACTGAAGATTCAGCTACTTTTTAATATGGACAGATAATAAAGAGACGTCTGCAATTATTTTCAAGCATGTCCATAACTGCTTTATGATTTTTTCTTGGCTAAAGTGCTTGTCCCATGAGCTCATGTCAATGTTGTTACTGCTTTATAAATCGTTTCTTATGGTTACACACCATGGCGTTTTAATGCTTGTTTACACGTTAGTTGAAACACCTCCATATAATTACCATAATAAAAACGTGCTGACTTCCACAAAAGCAACTATGCCTTAGTTTTTGAATATTATAATGTGGCTGCTGGGTATGCATTTCAGCCCCGCTATGTCCCTGCTATCCCCACCCCTAGGGGCCCTGGAGATATAAATGACTGGTGCATTACAGATTCGTAAAACAATTACGGACAGACAAGAAAATTTATGAAACTGCACGAAACGTCACGAATCAAAATTTCATCAATTCCTGACGATTCACGAGACTGATCATGAGGGACATAACAAGCTCCGCCCTGCGGGGAGAAAAATTTGGCAAAATTCCTGCTAAAAGCCCCGGTCCCCCGGGGACAAATGACCTAAGCTATTTGAGCAATCTTTACTCGCCTATTCCATGGCGGTGAGAATAGGCACTGCCGGGACTCGTCGGAAGTAAAATCTCGACATTTCAGCCCCGCTATCCCCAACCCTAGGGGCCCCGGAGATATAAATGACTGGTGCATTACAGATTCGTAAAACAATTACGGACAGACAAGAAAATTTATGAAACTGCGCGAAACGTCACGATTCAAAATTTCATCAATTCCTGACGATTCATGAGACTGATCATGAGGGACATAACAATGATAAAACTAAAATATTACCTTCCAAGCTCAATTTGTAAATCCTGGAAACTTTCTTCAAAAGTTACACCAGATACCTCTTCCACTATGCAGTCTGTTTCGCCACAATGTCCGAAAGGAACATATACAGAAAGTCGAAATGTAACATATACGTAGTACGCAAGTCACCAATACATTTTTACATAGGCCGTAAAGGAACATTGACAAAATAGACAAACTGTGACATTTCACTTGCATTGTGAATATAACATTCGCAATCACTCTTGCCATACACATTTCGACATCATTCAAATTCCAAAGGTTCATCAAAGCCATAAATAATAAATTTATGAACCTGAAAGGACAAAAATAATTAATTTCAAAGCTTTTAACGCCGGACTCCAGAACAGGATCTGCCTTTGGGTCAATCTTCATATAAATATTTAGAGTATGCACAAATTTATTTAAGATGCAAATGCTAGAAACAAATTACCTCATTTTTGTACTCCCTCTCTTGCAACCACACACCTTATTCCTATTCTTATGATTCGTATTGTGTAAACACACTGAATGTGACGGTGTATTGTCCGAATGTCTCTAATACCCTGCGCAAATTCTCTATGACTTAGTCCGAAATTATCTATGACTTAGTCGTAAAGGCAATTGACTGATAGCCGTAAATTAACGCCTCCCATATATACCTTGTTAACCGGGTGTGTCCATGTGCGTTCAAGAAAATGCAGAACGCAGAAGTACGGGTAGCCTTATCGCAAGCACATCCGCACATCGCCAGCATCGCATATGTCGGAAGACGGCGTGCATTGTTCAAAATAAACTCTGATCCTCGGCTTCGCAGGCGCGCACAAGGATCGTCGTGCAAAAGGTTATTGCACGGAGGTAACTGACGTAACTGGCGTTCTTTGAGATGTCACTGCAGCAGTACACAGAAGTGTTGGAAACTAGTACGAACGCAGAGAACCCGATAAATCGCGTTGCAACGCCTTGTATGCTATGCTTCGTGAGAACACCTTGATGGCTGATACTTCCGGCGCTTCGGAAAATTGAACAAACACCGTGACAATGTCGTGGAAACGCGGATTGGTCTGTCTCGGTCTTAAACTTAAGCTTCTATTGCCTGTTTATTTCGGTAGAGGCGAATAAAGCTGGTCGGAATATGTTGCTGTCTAGTAGTGACTGTTCATGTCAATGGATTTGTCACGAAGGGCATACTCAAGAAAATTTTCACCTGTTACGATTTGTATACTGATAATTCTGATAACTGATTTTGTAAGCTGATAACTGATTTCGCAAGTTTATCAACAGAAGTGTAACAATCGGTAATGTCATTTTCTGGTTATCTTCCTTCATTGTTTAATTGACGATGGTAGGTTGATGGCGCAAAATCTCAAAAAGCCTGTCTTCAGCGTCTATGACACAGTTAGATTAAACAAAAACCCAATACACCAAAATCTTTATTGACTAGAAACTGCAGAAATTATACTACTCAAGACAAAAAACAAGTATTAAATATTTTTTTCATAGATGTGCATGTTGTTTAGATTACATTTGTGTACATAAAGCAGGTTTCTCCCTTAAACTCCTCACTGGGTTCATTTTGGTTCATTGTCAGTTTTATCTGTTGAATGACAGGGGTTTACTTGCACTAAAATGATGAAATCTGATTAAAACACGTTTGATTTTCTTTTAGTTCAATGACACTTGCCAGGTTTCATTTTATGCTATGTTACCACAATTGTCTGTTTAATTTTTGGTTTAACGTCCCAGTCAACAATTTTTCAGTCATATTGCGACTAAGCCATCGCATTTTGGGTATTGACAAGTTAAACATGTATTTATCAAGAGCAGAACCTGACACCAGTGGGTCTGAACCCGCGCCTCAAGGTTATAAAAACAATTTCAAGTTCAGCTCAGCTGAGCATGAAATTTCAACTGCTCATAAATGTTGAAATAGTCAAAATTATTGAGCAGGATACATTTCAGTCTCAGCTGAGTTGAGCATGAAAAAAAGTTTTATAACCTCGGGGACCAGGACTCTCAATCTCATGTCTTAGTAGAAATGAGCCGCGAAGCCAGAAAAAAATGGATTTCCGGGTTTTCAGACCAGCTCTGACACAAATCAGCCTGTACAGTCATAGAAGAAGCCTAGAAGCTTGAAATTTTGAACATATGTAGATGAGGCATTGTTCTCTTTGTGTTGCGAAAACAAGTTGGGAAGTTATAAAAACAAAGGCTAGTATCTCCTTGGAAGCACTTTAATAACTAAAATGACATAAACTTATAAAAAAGACAATAGGAACTAAAACTTTAAACTACGGGTAATGACAATACATAACATAATGAAAACATGCCAATGCAATATACAGAGATTTTTAAAGTTGTAAAAAAATGATAATTTTCAGTAGAAAAAATTTGATATTTTTCTTATTTTTGCTCAAAACATAGATTGTGGGTACACGTTAGAACTGCCTCGGCAAGGCGGTTCTAACGAGTACCCACAATCTATGTTTTAGAGCAAAAATAAGAAAAATAGGTATACCCCTGCAAACTCCAGTTTTTCTATATAAAAGTGGGGTTTAAGGGGGTATATAATGCACGGACATGTTTTCCTGATGATAAGAACAACAATGGATAATGCAAATAAAAAAATATCTGCTGTCAAAATTAGTTTGTGAAAAGTACAAAGTAGGGATATCTATTAATAGAATAACAGTCCACTAACATTAGAAACAAATGTACATTACATAATACATATTCTGTCAAATAACAAAATTGAAAAAGATGAGAAACTTCGAAGGTTTCAAAAATTTTGCTAAAAGTTATAAATGCTAACTGCCAATCAAGCATGATTCTTTTTCGTATTGATCCAGAACTTGGTAAAAACTGAACATGGATCAACAGTATTTTGCTATTAAAAAAGCCTCGGAGGTCTTAAGATTAACTAATCGGCATCTTTGTTGCTACCAAATGAACAAGAGTAAACAGAATGGGGATATAATATAATAATATATACAACATTTTGTACTTCCATTTCTTTTAATATTTAAGAACAACTGGGTACCAGAAATATCTGATCCATACATAGTATGGCAAACAATGAATTAATGCACTTGTCATTTGTAACCAACCCCCACCCCCACCCCCCACACACATACACACACACACAACCCCCAGGGAATAGGGAGGACATGAGGACTTTGACTTTTGGCCTAACAAATCCCCAATAAAATCCCACCCTGCGGGGACTGCTCGTTGGTAAAACCACTGCTGTTTTCCCCCGCAGTCTGCTATCTTTTCATTTCATCGCCCCTTTTGCCTATATAGAGCAAAACCCGGGTATCTACCCTGCACTGCCGTGTCGAAACTTTGGTCAAAGCCCCGCTCATTTCCACACATATCCCCCGCCCTCCCCGCAGGTGAGGAGGCTGTGGTTACAAATGACTAGTACATAATGAAAGACATGGCATCAATGCATCAATTTCTCAATATTATCATAGTGCCCTAAATGGCCACTATTACATACCTTGATATGTGCAGGAGCCCCTAATGCCCTATATTTTAATGTTATGGCTAACATGTGCTATCAATGGAGCATGAACATGCATAACGTCAACTGTTTGTTTGATTTGTGGTTTAACATCTCGGTCAACAGTTTTTCTGTCATGTCGGGACAGAGTCCCACTTTCTAGGTATCAAACAGTTCTATGGGAAATTATATTTGAACCCCTGGCCTCTAAATTCACTCTGAAACACTACCACAATGCCACTACACTCCACAAAGAGCCATTTTTGCTCAGTTGAGCTAAAACATCATTATCTGAATATGGTTCAACAATATTCCTTAATAACAAAATGTACAATTAACAAGACTTTACAACAGCACAATACCTATTGCATAGACCCTATATAAAACAAAAATAAATCTTAATTTAAAAGAAAAAAAAATGTTTTGTATAATATGCAAATTTACTAACATGCAAATAATGTACAATTTATACAAAATTTAATCAGATTTCAGAGTTTTGCTGTCAAATAGGCATATGAGCCGCGTCATGAGAAAACCGGATTTTTGCCTAGGCGAAAACAAAGGCGCAGATCAGCTTCGCGGTAACCGCGAAGCTGATCAGCGCCTTTGTTTTCGCTACTCGGATAGTACAATTCCTCTTCTTTCTAAATCCAAAATTTCAAGCTTCTAGCTCTTTTCTGAGCTTGTACAGGCCGGTTTGTGTCGGACCTGGTCGGAAACCCCGAAGACCGGTTTTCTCGCGTCGCGGCTCATATAGTTGTTGTTTTTATTATAGTACAAAGGACAAATAAAAGTCAGTAGCCCACTTCAATTTTAAGCCAATAAAATCAATTTGGTCTATGCATGCATCATATGGAAAGAACTCAAGTAAAAATCTTCTACCGGTAACTTCAAACCTAATGCTTTCCGCAGCATTCAACATAAAATTCAAAGAATTTGCCTTGAGACTGACATAGTTAAACACTTTTTGCAAAACTTTCTGTCCACTAACTTAGAATTATTTTTATTAAGTTTGTATGTGAATCATCAGGATTTGAACCATGTTACACAAATACATAAACATGTAGTTTTCCATGACAGCACAATACAAGGCACTTTCATAATACACCTAACAATGATAATTTACATATGTACATAGCTGTGATAAGAATAAATAATAGGTTAAATGAGAATATATACATAATAAATATGAGCACCTGAGTGATTCTGGCATGGTTTCTGTGTACAAGGCTGAGAGGTATTCAGTTATGTATTTCTCAAATTCTGCATCATACTAAACTGTTGTGGCACATGTTAATATTCAATATCTTTCAACAGATTCAAATGAATTAAATAGGCCTGTCAACTAGATCATTCCAAACAACACACAGCATGAACTTTTAACAATTACCAGAGGACCAATGGTCCTGTAAACGCTCACCTGAGATCTGCTGCATATACCAATAAACATGTTTGAATATTATGGTATTTAACTCCAGTGCAGGGGCAGATGAAGCCCTTGGGCCATTTTCTTTTTTCAGAATCTTCAATATTCTGTCCATTTGCCAATTTCCTGCTGGCTTTTCCCTTCAAATGACATTTTAACAGTTTTCCCAATTGAGTCCTCCGTAGAACCACCCATCATTAATATTCATTTTTATATTGACCATTCAAATCTGCGCATTAGCTAACGGTCAATGACGGTTGATCAACACGTGGGTTAGACAAACAAACCAACACGTGCTTTTTACAGGTAAATACAGGTGCAAAAAAACAATGTTTGTCTATGGAAATAGGGTGGGCGTGGCTATACCTTGCTGGCGGAGGAGTCAATTCAAATGCATAGGCAACCCATGTTGACCTTGCCATAAACTTGGTCAAGGTCATCACAGGGTCATGATTTATATATACATTGGAGTACTTTAGCCATCGATGCTTCACGCCAAGTTTCCTTGAAATCAGTCTATTGGTTTCAGAGAAGAAGATTTTTGATGGGTTTTTACCATATATGGGCATGGCGGCTATCTTTGTCATATGACCTAGATTATTTATATACACATTGATTCCTCAATTCTATAGATGCTTCACATAAAATTTGGCTTTGATTGGCCAAGCGATTTCAGAGGAGAAGAGGTTTGAATATATATTATGGAAATATACATGTATATTGCCCCGGGGTGGGGGCACATGAGCCCCTGGGGTCCAATTTTTTTCAGAATCATTAATTTTCAGTCCTACTTCCCATTTCCTGCAAGACTTTCACTTTAAATTACATTTTAAAAGTTTTCCCCATTCAAATGCATTGGCGACCTATGTTGACCTTGCCGTAAAATAGGTCAAGGTCATGAAAAGGTCATGAATTATATATACATTGTAGTGCTTGAGCCATCGATGCTTCATGCCAAGTTTTGTTGAAATCGGTCCACCGGTTCTGGAGAAGAAGATTTTTGAAGGGTTTTTACCATATATGGGCATGGCGGCCATCTTGGTCATGTGACCTGGATTATTTATATACACATTGGTTCCCCCTTCCCATAGATGCTTCATGTAAAATTTGGCTTTGATTGGCCAAGCGGTTTCAGAGAAGAAGATGTTTGAATATTATGATAATATACATGTATATTGCCCCGGGGTGGGGGCGGATGAGCCCCTGCTGCCCAATTTTTTTCAGAATCATTAATATTCAGTCCTACTGCTCATTTTCTGCAAGATTTTTCCTTTAAATGACAATTTAACAATTTTTCCCATTCAAATGCAAAGGCGACCTATGTTGACCTTGCCGTAAAATAGGTCAAGGTCACCGCAAGGTCATGATTTATATACACATTGTAGTACTTGAGTCATCGATGCTTCATGCCAAGTTTGGTTGAAATCGGTCCAGTGGTTCCGGAGAAGAAGATTTTTGAAGGGTTTTTACCATATATGGGCATGGCGGCCATCTTGGTCATGTGACCTGGATTATTTATATACACATTGGTTCCCCCTTCCCATAGATGCTTCATGTAAAATTTGACTTTGATTGGTCAAGCGGTTTCAGAGAAGAAGATCTTTGAAAATGGTGGACGACGGACGACGGACGGACGACGGACGGACGGACGGACGACGGACGGACGCCGGATCATGGCCATCCTATAAGCTCACCTTGTGAGCCTGACGGCTCAGGTGAGCTAAAAAGTACTTACAAAATACCCCTTTTCTTGTGTCTACTGGCTGAAAATTGAGAAACAAGAGAATGAATACACCCAATCCACCCAACCTTGTGTTCCACTTAAATAATTGCATTGCTTTGACTTTTAGCATATATAACTAGATAACACAGTGTATTAACTCTTTAGAGCTGCTCGCTGCATTGCATGACCAAAACATAAGACTGATCTTGAACAACTGAGCCACAACACACAAAAACAAGTCTTCAGGGGTTTCTGATTAGCTCAGAAAACCGATCCAATTTGAAACAAACAGGCTTTTGCAAACCCTGAAGATGGCTAGAAGCTTAACATTTCGAATTTAAGAGGTAGAGGGATTGTACAATCTGTTTTTACATGTGCTTAAGTCCCGTTTTCTCTTGTTGCGACTCAATTTTTTCAAGACAAGCCCATCATAACAGTTCGTAATGTCTGTCCTGAACATGCTCCGTCTCTTTCTCATGACAAATGATACTCGACTTGTCCTCGAAGAACTGTTCAAGATCAGTCTCCACATGAGGTGTTTGTTTGATTATTTGTCCGAGCGACAGACTCCGTTCCCTCGGCTCAACAGCCAGTGTCTGGAGCTCCGTCGTGTCCACTTGCTTGCTTAAACCGGCAAGCGGAACAGTCTCATCAGTCTCCCTGAGAGCGTAAATTTCCTCAAACTTGAAACAATCTTTCCGCCCTTCCTCCTGATAGTAATAAGCCAACATGGATTCCATCTGATTTGAAACATGCAAACAATGCTCAAACGTGTCGAACCATTCAAAGTTTTCCTTTAATTCCTGAGCTACGGCTTCTTTTAATCGTAATTCACAACTTCTAACATGTCCCTGAGCACTATCAGGCGCGTGCCCACTATCCTGTTCACCAAGCTGCAACCGTCTGTGTGAGTTACTCAGTTTCAGTTGTCCGTGTGAATTTTCCCTATTACGCTGCAGTCGACCGTGTGCGCTGTCACTCCTTTGTCTCCACTTGATTGGTAGCTCGTTCATATCAATCGCAACATCATCATCAGTGTTTGTTGCGATGCTCTTTTTTGTCAGTTCTGAATCGAAATCAACGGCAAACTCAAAGTTGAGGTTTTTGCGGCTGGAATGTACAGACTGTGTGTGGTGACCGTGGTGGGTGGGGTATATGTCCGTGTCAATCTGGTTATAGTTGACCTCCTGTATGGCCAACTGACAGCGGAACCTGTTAATAGATAAAGACATGTTAATTGGGCTAAAAAAACATTGGAATATTGAGAACAGTATCATAGTTTAGTCAACCTTGTCCCGAGGTTATAAAACTTTTTTCATGCTCAACTCAGCTGAGTTTGATAAATGTGAAAATACCAACAACAATTGTTGGCATTTTAACATTTATTGGCAGGATAAATTACAGGCTTTGATTATCTAAACCTGAAATTTAAAGCTGAGCTGAGCATGAAAAAAGTTTTATAACCTCGGGACCTGGTTAAAACTGTGTTGAAATATTTGTCTGTGTTTTGATTCAGTGGTTTCCATTGCCTTTTTGTTTTTCATGGCATACTCTTTTTTCCTAAATCAATAAATTCAAGCATCTAGCCAGCTTTTTGGTCTTCATGACCCTTAACCCATATTTGACGAATGGATTCCCCATCATTATCATTTGGGTGAAACCACTTTCATTTTTAAGGGCTTCAGGTGTGATTTTAAAATTTTATGTTTTTAAGCATTTGGGCACATAAAATACAATGTTTTACTGAACTTTATCACTGGTTTGATAAAACAACATACTTTCAGACATAACTAATTGACCACAAAATAATAGCAGAGTTTAGAATCCATGTGAGCCGCGACGCGAGAAAACCGGTCTTCGGGGTTTCCGACCAGGTCCGACACAAACCGGCCTGTAAAAGCTCAGAAAAGAGCTAGAAGCTTGAAATTTCGGATTTAAGTAGAAGAGGAATTGTACTATCCGAGTAGCGAAAACAAAGGCGCTGATCAGCTTCGCGGTTACCGCGAAGCTGATCTGCGCCTTTGTTTTCGCATAGGCAAAAATCCGGTTTTGTCACGATGCGGTTCATGTGATATAGAGACATCAAAACATGAGTGATTGTGTACATTATAAATCTAATGTTAAGAATGTGCTTTATGCATTTGTTTATCTTGTCAACTGACAAACATGATCTTAAAGATAACAAACAATAAATTATTTTCAAATGCACTCTACCTAACTGCAAATTAATGCATGCACTGCTGCCCTTGCTGAAGGTCTTGAAAGTTTAATAAGAGCTGTCGCAGGACAGCGTGCTCGACTGCTTCTGACCTTTGTCAAACATAAGGCCAAACCCGACCTGTAACCCAAAGCATTATGCTCAGACATCTTTTTTGCCTTGATGCAATAAGGCAAAATCACTGAACCATGAAAGTTAACTATAACTACCTAAGATTTAAAGGTCTCACTCATATTGTGAAAGAAGTGTGTTCATATACCAACTGAGTGCCAAGACACAAGGCAAAATCACTGAACCGTGAAATAAGGTCACACTGACCTATAAGTATTTCAGGGTCAAAGGTCTAGTGATACTTACTCATAATGTGAAAGAAATATGATCATATACCCATTCAGTGTTGAGATATAAAGCAAAATCACTGAACCATGAAATTAGGTCATAGTGACCTATAAGCATGTTCGGGTTAAAGGTATGGTCATACTCATTCATAATCAGAAAAAAGTATGAAAAAATACCAACTGAGTGTCGAGATATAAGGCAAAATCACTGAACCATGAAATTAGGTCACAGTGACCCAGGAATACTTTATGGTCAAAGGTCTTGTCATATTCATACATATCGTGAAAGATGTATGTTCATATACCAATTGAGTGCCGAGATATAAAGGAAAATCACTGAACCGTGAAATTAGGTCATATTGACCTAGGACTACTTTAGGGTCAAAGGTCTTGTCATACGCAAACATAGTGTGAAAGAAGTTTGTTCATCAACCACTTGAGTGCCGAGATAAAAGGCAAAGTCACTGAACCGTGAAATTAGGTCACAGTGACCTATAAGTATATTGGGGTCAAAGGTCTGGTCATACTCACTCATAATCTGAAACAAGTATGAAAATATACTAATTAAGTGTCAATATATAAGGCAAAATCACTGAACCGTGAAATTAGGTCACAGTGACCTAGGACTACTTCAGGGTCAAAGGTCTTGTCATACCCAAACATGCTTTGAAAGAAGTTTGTTCATAAACCATTTGAGCAACGAGATATAAGGCAAAATCACTGAACCATGAAATTAGGTCACAGTGACCTATAAGTATATTGGGGTCAAAGGTCTGGTCATACTCACTCATAATCTGAAAAAAGTATGAAAATATACTAATTGAGTGTCAAGATAGTATCACTGAACCATGAAATTAGGTCACAGTGACCTATAAGTATATTGGGGTCAAAGGCCTGGTCGTACTCACTCATAATCTGAAAGAAGTAAGAAAATATACTAATTGAGTGTCAAGATATAAGGCAAAATCACTGAACCATGGAAAGTAGGTCAACCGACCCTTACCGTCATGACACACAAGTCAGTGTCACAAAGTCAAAAGATGAATGACCAACCATCTTCCTAAGTTGTTTCTATTAAGAAATAAAAAGAAAAAAAATTCGGTGAGTTCTAGATTTTGACCTCTAGCCCCGCCCCCCTGACTCCGACCCAGAGGTACGATGTCATGGAACCTCAAGTGTATGAAGATTGAATGCTTTATGATAAGTTGTTGTCAAGATATGGACTCCTTGTAAAAGTTACACAAGAGTGCATCTATTTTTTACAGTGTTCTAGTTTTTAACCTCCAGCCCCACCCCCCAGGCATGGACCCAGAGATCCGATGCCATGAAATGAAACTCAACCCTACAGGGTACATATGGCCAGAGTATGAAAGCCCTCTGATAAAAGGTTTTCAAGATATAGACTTCTAGAATACTATATCACAGAAAAGCCATTATTATTAATGGTGTTCTAGATTTTAACCTCTAGCCCCACCCCCTGGCATGGACCCAGAGATCTGATGCCATGGAATGAAAGCCGACCTTACAGGGTGTCAATGGCCCAAGCATCAATGCTTTCTGATGAGTGGTTGTCAAGATATGGACTTCTAGAAAACTTTAACACAAGAATTGCCATTTTTGAAGGTGTTCTAGATTTTAACCTCCAGCCCCACCCCCTGGCCTGGACCCAGGGGCCCGATGCCATGGAATGAAAGCTAACCCTACAGGGTATCTATGGTCCAAGTATGAATGCTTTCTGATGAGTGGTTGTCAAGATATGGACTTCTAGAAAACTTTAACGCAAGTGTGACGCGCACGCGCACACGCACGGGAACGCGCACGGGAACGGGAACGTGGACGACCGGGGTGACTGCAATAGCTCTATGCACTTCGTGCAGTCGAGCTAAAAACAATGTTTTATCACATGACTGGGGCATAAAAATACGGTTATGTCAGCTCAACAAAAAATATGTCAGTCAAGTTTATCTTTTTTATGAAGTGACACTAAAAATAGTACATATCACCGTTTTGCTCCAGATTTTAACCAGATTTTTCATTATCTTTGATGTCACATTTTGCTTTGTCATACCTTATTCTTTCTTTCTTTCCTATACGACCATTTTCATATGATCCGCATCATGAGATAACCAACATTTTGCATATGCAAAAACAAAGACGCAGATCAGCTTCGCGGTTACCGCGAAGCTGATCAGTGTCTTTGTTTTCGCTACAGGGATAGAACCATTCTTCTACTTTCTTAATCCCTAATTTCCAGCCTCTAGCTGTCTTCTGTGGCTGTAGGCCAGTTTGTGTCGGACATGGTTGGAAACCCAAATTGTTGGCTTTCTCATGCATAATCTCATATCAGAACATTCTTTCAACCTGAGCTTCTGAACAAGGTTGATATACAACTCCCTATGCAAATATTAACTCTGTAGCTTACTAAATCTTATTCTATTTAAGATATGTAAAGCACTTGATGTACAAACTTTGCCATTTTGTTTGCAATTCAGCCGCTGCATCAGAAAACAAACAGTCTGCATATATGCGAAACCAAAGGCGCGGATCAGCTGTGCAGTAACTGCACAGCTGATCAGCGCCTTTGTTTTCGCTACACAGATAGTACAATTCCTCTTCTTCTTAAATCCAAAGTTTCAAGCCTCTAGCCTGCTTCTGTGACTGTACAGGCTGGTTTGTGTCAGTCGGACCTAGTCGGAAATCAAGATTCTTGGTTTTCTCATGCGAAGGCTCAATTTTATTGCAAGTGTTCTTGCCAAAATACCCCTTTGTTTAAAATTAAGGTATATTACACCAAAATTTTGAGTGTCTGATATATATCTAATGAAGGATTTTTAAGGTAGATATATCCGAGAAACAATAACTCACACTACTTATCCAGAGACAACCAACTTGACTGAGAACAACCAACACTGATGAAATCAACGATACTGTGTAAATACAGTTCAACCTCATTATAACGTGCCTCACTATAGTGCGGTTTTCAATATAACGCGGCCATGTCATGGCTCCCAAATTTATTATTTTGCTATATGTCTATTGTAAATAACCTCATTATAATACGGTTCACTTATGACACGGTCTGTTTTCATGGACCCCAAAGATAGCGTTATAATAAGGTTGACCTGTACCTGTCTTGTATGGAAGTTGTTCCCATACAAGATTACAGGTATTCACATACTGATTTTACATCACGAAAACATGTCTGTGTAATGTATCCCCCCCTTAACCCCACTTTTATGTAGCAAAACTGGGGTATGCAGGGGTTTACCTATTTTTGCTCCAAAACATAGATTGTGGGTACTCGTTAGAACCGTTTCGGCGAGGCGGTTCCAACGTGTACCCACAATCTATGTTTTGGAGCAAAAATAAGAAAAATATCAAAATTTTTCAGCTAAAAAATTTTCAACTTTTAAAACTTAAAAAATCTCAAAGTTTTCGTAATGTATTGATTTTATCTACATTAGTTGAGCCGCATCGTGAGAAAACCGGATATTTGCCTAGGTAACCGCGAAGCTGATCAGCGCCTTTGTTTTCGCTACTCGGATAGTACAATTCCTCTTCTACTTAAATCTGAAATTTCAAGCTTCTAGCTCTTTTCTGAGCTTGTACAGGCCGGTTTGAGTCGGACCTGGTCGGAAACCCCGAAGACCGGTTTTCTCGCGTCGCGGCTCAGTTGTCTTTGGATAATCCCTGTGTACATTACCTGGCAGAGTAATGGTGGCGATGGTGGTGTATGTTGGTGACTAGGTATCTCAGCAAATCTGTCGTTTCTCGATATACGACCCGTGTGTCATGGGGGAGGTGAGGTAAATATTGTAAAAACCTGGAATATATAAAGAAAAACAATAGAAATATTTAAAGAATCACAGGTATTGCCAGAATTTATCATATATTTGAGTTACCAGACATCAGATTTTTTTAATTAAACATAGTCTAAAACATGGCTGACAAATTATTTATAATAACCAATAAAATTTATGGTCCTGAAAGTTTAAACTTTGAAACATTTATTTAGATTTAACTCACAGTAAAAAACATTAGATTTAACTGACAGTTAAATATCAAATATAGTTTTCAAATTCTCAGAGAGAGTCAGTCATCAAATTAAGTTTAAATGCTGCATAACAGTCTTACGGCAGTATTTGGGTAAGCAGTTTTAAACAGCCAGGCACAAATACCAAATACATTTCAGAAGCAGGCAGATACGACATATAACTGAGTGGTCAATCTCTAAATGGTGCCTGTAAGGAGCAGTCTAATCACAATGTACAATGTAACATACTCACCTGACAGCATATGAGAAGGCTATATCGACGGGCAAGAACCATGGTGTAGCTAGATACGACATAAACCTGAGTGGCCTATATCTCTGGATGGTACCCATAACTCCTTTGTTCACTTGTTCACAGGCTTCCTTGAAGGCTGTAATAGAACAGAAACAATGTGGAGTTTAACAAGCTGCACAAAAGGTATAGATCAGACCAAACACCACTGCCCATTTATTTGATAGTATTATATGAGCCGCGTCACGAGTAAAAACCAGATTTTTACCTTTGCGAAAACAAAGACGCAGATCAGCTTCGCAGTTTTGCTAATCAGCGCCTTTGTTTTCGCTACTCGGATAGTACAATTCCTTTTCTACTTATATCCAAAATTTCAAGCTTCTAGCCATCTCGTGTGACTGTACAGGCTGGTTTGTGTCAAACCTGGTCGAAAACACCAAAGACCGGTTTTCTATGTCGCGGCTCATATAACCTTTTTAGTTCTTTTGAGAAGTAAAGAGAGACAACTTATTATAGGTTACTTCATTTTACAGTCATAAAAGATATGAATGGGTATCAGTATTTTGCATGTACATTTATCAAGTACATTTGTACACAGTTATAAAAGCTTACCTGAGCCCACAGGGTGTGGCAGAGTGTCTATGAGTGCCACCTGTAGTTTCTTCTTACACTCGAGACAGTCCGCCTCGTCGAGACACGTCTCTGTTGCCTCGTCCTCCATTAACGTCTCCTCCTCGTCAGTGATGGGCGTAACGATGGACTTCACGCTCAGGTGTCGCACACACGAGATTAGGTCTGAAACAGATATGTTTCTTTGTCTTATTACCTGTCTCATTGTATGGTGCAAACCATAGATTTAAATTATTATTTTGCTTGCTCTATGGTTTAATACCCAAGTCAACAATTTTTAGTCATGTCCTGTAGGAGCTGCCATTTGATGGGTATTAACAATTTTTAGGAGATAATGTGTTGCTCAAGGACACAACTCGAACCAGTGGTGGTTCCAGTCCAAGACCTCTCTATCAAGTGTGTCCAGTTGTAATCAATTGTGCATGTTCTTTCAACATGTCAAATGCAGGATACGTTTTGGACATAGCTTGCATGAGCTGTATCGTAGCCGACTTTTACGAGAGATGTATGAATATTTGAGCTGCATCATGAGTAAACAAGATTTCTGCCTATAAGACCAGGCCTATAAGAAAACAAATGCGCAGATCAGCTGTGCAGTAACTGCACAGCTCCTTTGTTTTGATCAGCGCCTTTGTTTTCGCTTCATGGATAGTACAATGCCTATTCTTCTTAAATACTAAATTTCAAGCTTCTAGCCATCTTAGGAGAGTGCATGCGCATGCGTCGAACTACTGTGTTGCTTTCTCTAAAGCTCTCTCTTCAAATAGTTGTTTTTATCCTGTTTTTAAACTCCGCTTAACTATTTTAACCTATCATCTTTTATCCGTCTAACTAAATGCTTTTAACCTGTCTTTTCATTAATTTTCAGCCTTATTCTGTTCGACAGCGCATCTGCCTAGAATGTCCGCGAGGGCATATAGCAGTATAGAAAGAAAGAAAGAAATCTTCTGTAGCTGCACAGACCGGTTTGTGTCAGACCTAGTCGGAAACCCCAAAGACCGCTCATTTAATGTGCAGTTACTGCACTAACTACATGTTAAACTGCATTCTGTTATTAACTTAAGGCAACTTTGTCCATCTATAAGTATAATGCTGACATCATCAACAGGAAATTGATCTAATAATAAAGAGATGACTGGTCAAAGTCTGACATCACTCTTGACATGACCTTTATGAAATTTAATATATAGCCCATAATTTTATGGTATTTATGTTGTATTACTCAATTTAGAAAACATGAAAATGCCCCAGGTCTAGATTCATAGATTTAACTTTAAAAGAGGGAAAATAGCTCTTGAGTACCCAATATGCCTGTTGATAATAATATAGTGATAAATCACTTATTTTAGGAGGAAACATAAAGAGCATGAAATCCATGAATGCCAGCTGCCATACGGTCCTCCAGAGAATACAGACATCGCATATAGTCACATTTTTTTTATTTTGTTGAGTTTTTCATGTTTTTTTTTTTTTTAATTAAAACTGCTAACTGTGTGATGTTAATATGTTAATGACTTTCTTGGGAGGCAAAACCTGAAAACTTACTATTATTCTGTAGGAATTTCAAACAGTCATCAAAGCCCTGTTGGCACATGTCACTCAGTATCTCTGGGTGTGGGGGAAACAGCGCCCGGGACATCCGATACAGGTTACCCATCGTAAACTGCATGCTAGTGTTGGCTAGGTAGATGTGAAGCGTGTTGGCCGAGTCGTCTTTCGGACAGATGTCGCTCTCCCCAGCGAAGGGTGAGACGGATATGGTTTCTTCATTGATTGCTGGGATATTGTCGCTAAGCCCGCCATCAACATAGCGCTGAAACAACAATATGGCAAATGGTCAGTAAAGTTTAGTGATTCAAGTTCAAGGGCAAACCAACTCACTAAAATTACTTTCTTCAATAGTGAATTTATCTGGTGGATGCTTATTCACTTTCTGATCGAGTGGTTTTGAGTTAAATCCCTGACATGTCTGTTGGTGACTAATGTTTATGCTGACAATATGAAAGCAAATTGTCCATCCATATTTTTACTGTCTCCCTTTAAAAGCAAGGTTACTCGGAAGAATCGTCAATCAGCTCTTGATTTTTTTTTCTAAATTCATATAAATCAGAAAGGCTTGAAAATACTTATAACGTCTACAGTACACAAAATATGTGACAAAATTGAAAAGTCTAATTCTAATAAAATAAATTTTATACTTACAACGCCTCTGTAGCTGGGAGGAACTAGACCAGAGTAAAGAGGAACATGGGCACTGCACATCAAAGCCTGAAATTCAAATATGTGTTAAAAATTAAAGTTTCAAAGTCAAAATACGGTAAAATTTTCAAACCCTGGCCAGACTTTCAGTATGATCGATCTTTGTATTTCTTTCCCCTTTCGAATATCGAGTGCTGGTGATGGAGATCATATTTTACACCCCATTCAACAGCAAAGGTCAAATGAAGAAAATATGAAAATGGGACCTTGGTTTACCAGACTCAAAAGTCATGAGTTAAATCTCAGACGGACTGGCAAGATGTGTGGCTTAACCACTATGCCAAGCAGGCATCTAATCATAGGTATTAACCAATTAGTGATGAGTGGACCTTCTCATCATTATCATCTGGGCAAGTCCACTTTCATTTTTAAGGAATTAGGACTGATTTTTAAGTTCTATTCAATTTTTTTTTTTACAAAAATTCTCTAAGCAAACAGAATAGCCCTAGATGCGACGCCGCGTCAAATCGAACGACGTGTTCTGCGCGTAACGTCTGGGGCTATACTGTTTGCCTATATAGATGTCTCACAAAAGGTTAAAGCTGATATCTCAACACGGATAATTAAATGAATTAAACACTTGCAGTACTTAAAAGGTCAAGCTGACCACTTCATATATTTCATTCAATCAAAGGACACTTGTCCCAGTGTTGTTAATAATCTATCAATGATTGGATTATACTATTTTCCTTAATCCTATGGATCTAATCTTTGACGTACACCTTACTTAACGGCAAAATTTAACACAGTTTCTGCAAACATAACAAATGAGCCGCCTCGTGGGATAACCAACAATGTGGTTTCCGCACAGGTCAGACACAAACCGGACTGCACAGTAACAGAAGACAGCTAGAAGCATGAAATTTCGTATTTAGGAAGTAGAGGGATTGTACTATCCATGTAGCGAAAACAAAGGCGCTGATCAGCTTCGCGGTTACCGCGAAGCTCATCTGCGTCTTTGTTTTCGCCTATGCAGATTGTTGGTTTTCCCATGGGGCGGCTCAAATGTATCGATATACAATGTACATGTATCTGCTTATTAAATCAGCCACATACATAAGCACCATCTGACCTTGATCTTTGCTGATCATGTCAAGACATTATTTTAATAACTAAAATGTTTTAGCCACCTGCACACAAGCCTGTTTGTATTTGCTTAGACCTATTTAGCATTTAGTCATTCTATAAATTGATGTTCTACTTTCCAAAAACAATCACAATAAAATCAATAAAAGTCTGTTCTGTGGCATGTTTTCCAAAATATGTATTTACATGTACTCTTTATCATTCTGTGTTTGTTGTTTTAATTCAAATCTGTTGTCTCTGGATAACTGGTGTGAGTGCTGTAAGTTCGGAAATATTTGTGAGAATATAATCTTCGCAAATATTCGCGAGAACAAAATCTTCGCAAATATTCGCAAATTGTTGCCTCGCAAATTCAAAGTTCTCGCTAATAATGAATCTATATAAGCCATAAAGAGTACATGCTTGCTCGTTCGCGAATTTAAGATATCTGACACAAATATTTATAACTCCTATATTGAAAATTTGCAAAATAAAAGTCACACGAAAATTTCCGAATTTACAGTAATATTCAGTATACTGTACCTGAATCAATTCTTCTTTGGAGTCATATTCTGACACCACTACATTCTTTCTGTCTGTCACCCGTGTTAAACTGATGAAGAGCCTGCCTGTAGCCAGCTCATGGGCATTGTCTGGGAGTGTCTCTCGCATAGCATCTTGGAGGATCTTTTCGATTTTGAAACTCGGATGAAGAGGACCAATAGAAAATGATCTGGCTTTTGTAGCGAGTCGAAGAGTAAACGTAGTACAGTCACCTGTGAATAGACAATGAACATTACGAAAACATGCCCATGCAATATACAGAGATTTTTTCAAGAAGCAAAAATTGAAAATTGTATTGAAAAAATTTTGATTTTTTAAAAATATTTCGTTCAAAACATACATTGTGGGTACACGTTTAAACCGCCTCGGCGAGGCGGTATACCCCAGTATACCCCAGTTTTACCATATAAAAGTGGGGTATAAGGGGGTATACATTTCATGGATATGATTTCCTGATGAAATGTGAGGTTTGTATTATCAAAATATCTTGTAATATAGGCTTGATAGTCTATAAAGGGCAGGACTGTTTGGTTGGTTCGTGGATTAACGTCAAAGTCAGTTTTTCAGTCATGTCTGACGTGACCACTTCCAGGAAATCAACCAGTATTATGGGTAATTAATGTGTCTGGCTCAAACACATAACCAGTGCCTGTGGGTTCGAATCCCAACCTTTTGATCAGGGATCAGATATCTCTAGCACTAGTCAACTTTTTTTTTCAGTCCTAGGTACATGTATAAGCCAATGCCATGGAGAGTTAATGTGTTCTTGCTCAAGGAACACAGATTCAAGGACAAACTCAGAGTCAGTGGCGGTCGAACCCAGGACCTCTTAATTGGGTGTCTAACGACTCTAAATTATACTGTACATTGTATGTACTTCATCATCAAATGCATCAGTGCAAAGTTATGACCTTTTTAAAAATGGTTTTGAGAATTTGACCCATCAGTCAAAAGAATGTGTACCATAATCATTGGATATCGTTGTTTACCATTAGAGCCGTCGCATGGGAAATCCAACAATCTGCATATGCGAAAACAAAGACGCAGATCAGCTTCGCGGCAACCGCGAAGCTGATCAGCGCCTTTGTTTTCGCTACACAGACAGTAAAAACCCTCTTCCACTTAAATCTGAAATTTCAAGCTTCAACCCATCTTCTGTAATTGTACAGGCCCATTTGTGTCGGATCTGGTCAGAACCCAAATTGTTGGTTTTCTCACGCATATGCTCATATCATTGTTTACCATTAGATATAATGACAAACAAAAAGTTCAACTTTGGTCAAACATATGACCGAGTGGGCGAGTTACTTGACATTACATTGACCTAAATCTCTTAAGAAGGGTTTTAGTAAGATACTGTTGAATCATGAATGGATATATGGCTGGATATGTTTCGTACTTTCGCACCAAAAGATAAATAAACAAACATAAATCACCATAAAATAATAAAGAAGTGGTGTACACATTTTATGACCCCTCCAAGAATTTAGAACATGTATTTTAAGAAAAAACAAAAGAATTACAAACATAAATGCATCCATCAGTATTATTTCTAAAAGAATTGAAATGTGCAAGCAGTTTAAATGTGGTACAAAACTGTTTCTTTTGTGTTTGTTTGCAATGTGCTTTAACACCAAAGTCATGTCCCTATGGACCCCCACTTCATGGCTATTCACAAGGGAGTCAATGTAGCTTGAACATGGACGCAATCCTGTAGCACTGGAGTTCAAACCCAGGACTTCTCAATCAGACTTGATGCTCAATCACAATGTTACCATGTCCCCTTTGTACTTTAACCTCTGACATCCTTTGTATTTATAGAAAACATTTCTGTGATGATTACAGCAAGTTTTTGGTGTCCTAATATTGATGTGTTCTCACTGCCTCCCAGCTTGCTATCACACATCAGTGACATCAGTCTCACTTGAACAAAGACACAATGGACTTGCCAAGCACTTTCAACATACTGTAGATCACACTAAGCCATGTCATCAGATGGCCTGCTTCAAAGTTAGAGGCAAAAATCAAATGTGCAAGACTGCTGTTTTAGTGTAAACAATGGAATTTATTCAGCACCTTTCTCTTTGCTAAATAGAAAGTTTGATGCCTCTTCTTCATAATCTTATAGAAGTTCCAGGCTGCTGGGCGGATGATGATTCTTGGTGGTTTGAATCATACTTGGATCTTAGTCATCTAAGACATGTTTATGCCATCACATTGATAACCAGTCAGACACTCAAAACATTTGGACACCTTACAAATTTAATTTCATGGTTACTTCAAAACTGTGAACATAGTGAGTGGCTACACACAAACAAGACTGCCAACAACTGGCAACATGTAAAAGAATGGAAAATAGTCCCTGGAAGTTTCATGCGTGACTATCCAAACACTTTGGAAAACCATGGTATATCTTTCTTCATGTCATTATTTGTTTACTAATTAGCAACAACATCTCATTGACATCTTAGTTGCTTCCTTCCTGATGTTGTTAACAAGTGCAGTAGGTACAAACTGTTAATCTCAATATAAAACCATTTGATTCAATAGTAATAACCAAACCAAAAGACACTGACAATTGAAATTGAAAAAAAAAAGAAAGAAAAAGGTTGTTTAACAATAATGCAACAGTCATTTGTAACCACGCCCCCTCCCTACCCCCACCACCTATGGGGAAAGGCAGGGATTATGACTTTTTTCAGTTTTCAATGCCCTGCTATAGAAACCCCACCCCGCATAGGGGACAAACTGAACATCAAAACTATGCTCTTTGCCTTGCCCCCTCTCAATAGAAAATCTCTATGGGGTTAAGGATCTAAACATCAGACCCTGTCATTTCCAGTGCACTGCTGGGACAATAAAAAAGAAACCGCCCTGCACTTTAGCCTGGCTATCCCCCATCTTTCCCCGTAGGCAGGGGCGCGGGTTACAAATGACTGGTGCATAACATCTCATAAACGTTGTGCTGAAAGCACTTCTATATTAAGGCAACGACTGTATCACACTCAGACTGCCATGAAGCAAAAAGAGCAGTCCATGGAATAAGCTTCCATGCAACTAGGGAGAAATAGTCTCCCTAAATAAACAAACTTCTCCCTATTTTCAGCTGACAAAGAAGTGAAAATATAAAGACTATAGTATGTGAATAGGAAAACCTGAAATTCAAGTCCAAACTTCTTACAAATTGTCCTGGAGAGGGAGAAAAAAACTTCTCCCTAAATTTCTTGACTAGCTTTGGCCCTGACATTCTAATGAAAACATGTATACATACTGAACTGTGGGGAAAATGGTAATGATTTTGATAATGGACAGTTTCCACAGTGTGGTGCTTTTAGCCCAGGTTTTGCTGGCCAGTCCACACTTTAAACTGACCATACTGAAGTTTGTTTGTTTCTAGACTGTCAACCCTGATGGGCCATTAGTGTCTCACTGTGTCTGACAAGCTTAAACTGTTAAAGTTATATGTATATCAAATGTTTTAATAATTAGCAGAAATTAAAATAGAAGTTACAATGAAAATGTATATAAAACAAAACTACTGTGGTCAGATCAGAAATCGATCGACTCAGTATCAGAAGATAGATAGATAATGTGTTTTAAAGCCTTTATTATTTAGTTAAAAGGGTTCACATTTTTTAGGGTTGTTCCCTATCAAAGTACTGATGGAGCTTTGTTCACTGTATGGAAACAAACTCCTTGTAAGCTATCATTTGTGTATACGTTACTGACATCACAGGTGAATTTAACATTTCTGACTAAACCTATAATTAAAGTTAGGAATTTTTTGATGCCATTTGCCAAAGTTGTGAAATATTTTACATATCCTATCATTTTATATGATATCACTACCTTAGCCTTACAGGCACGTAATCCTAGCATATGCAGTGCACATTATTTGTTACTGTAAAAACTTTCACGTCTTCATCTGGCCTCTGAGAAAACTTTGGAAACTTAAACCTTTAGTATGCTGTAGGCGACTGTGATCGCCCATGGAATATCTATCTATCTGTGCCGACTAGAGGTGACTGCGATCACAATGAAAGTCACTTTCAGCTGGCTTAGTTTTGGAAACATCCTGACTCAGTTTGTTACAGACGACTAGTGCATCAACATAATTAAGCAACCAAGTGGTCCTAATATCACTTAAGAAATGTTAAAATCAACTTACAAAGGTTTGTCACTTTTTCCTTTGGAAGTGTCTCGGCGTCCGGTACCGGACGAATTAGGCTAGAGTCTCCGCGTCCGGCAATGCCGGACACCGAGCCTATCCTCACTGGAATGGCTCCGTGTCCGGCACTACATTTTTCCAACCAGTTTCTTGGTTGTAAGTAGTAAAAAGTGCAAATAATTTGATAACTATTAATACAGTTTGAAGAATAAATATTTTTTCTTTCGTGTTCCGCCATTTTGAAAAGGGGATGTCACTCTTAATTTGTTTATGTCTTGTGTAAAGATGAAACTGTAGCGAATTCAATATCATGTTGCATTTTGGTTGTTGAATAAAAAAAAAACATATAATCTTGTTGTTGTTTTTTATCAAATATAATTGTCTATCAAATAAGTTCTTTAAGCCCATGTATTTAACCTTGCGTTAAATGATGTCAATTAGCCTCTTTTCATCTTTAAGGTAGCTATAGCCAGCTAACCGCGAATTGCGCGGCTCTTTTGTTCCTTTTGAAATGATCTCCGACAACAAACGACCATTCTCAAGTAAAACAAACAAACAATATAATTACGTATTAGAAAACAATCCATCCATTGAGATGTACAATGCAAAAATAAATCATGTTTGGACCAGATCAGACACAAACCGATGATCATGCAGATGCAACTTATATGAACGTACCGCCTATGATTAAAACATGTATATAATATTTAGTTAAGCTTGTTATATAAAATGTTTCATTTATTTTCGTTAGGATCAGACACAAACCGGTGATCATGCAGATGCAATTTATATGATATTCGTTATAAGAACTTATGGTCTATTTTCCACACAAGTATATAACTAACCTTGTTTTATCATGTTGAACTTCGACCAGATAAGACACTAATCGGCTAGTATGCATAGGCAACATAGACGCATTCCATTTGCCGTTTATATGACCTATGTGATTAGAACGTAGGATCTATGTCTAACACATGCATATAATGTTTAAATAACGTTGTTATCATAAAAAAAAAATGTTTTATTTGATTTTCGACCAGATCAGACACAAACCGGCTAGTATGCATAGGCAAAATAGAAGCATTCCATTTGCCGGTTATATGACCTACGTTAATAGAACGTACGATCTATGTCTAACACATGTATATAATGTTTAAATAAAGGTCGCAATCACTCTCTTGCATTTGGCAAAAATTAAGTTCATGTAGCATGTACACGGGTATATAAGTTTTATTAATTTTGATCCAAAACATAGATTATGGGTAGCGAAGTGGTTCTAATGTGTACCCGCAATCAATGTTTTCAGCTTTAATATTAAAAAGATCAAATTTTTTCTTATGTGTAGATTCTATATTACATGGGCGTTATAGCATATACGGAGCGAACAAATATCTTATATTTCTGTGTTACTAGCCCTTATATCAAACGGCATACTCCGATTGGACAAATAGTCACTGTAAAAATCCAATATGGCGGCGTTCGATGTGAAAAATATCTAGCGAATTCATTTTGTGACACATTAGCCAGTATTAATCTGATTTATGTTTCTTTTGTTATCATTTACAACCAAGAAACTGGTAGGAAAAATGTAGTGCCGGACACGGAGCCATTCCAGTGAGGATAGGCTCCGTGTCCGGCATTGCCGGACGCGGAGACTCTAGCCTAATTCGTCCGGTACCGGACGCCGAGACACTTCCTTTTCCTTTTGGAAAAACTGATACTTGTTCATAGCTGTCTACCTGTCAAAATTATATAAACAAAAATCCTTTTTGTTGGGCCTTTTGTGGGCCACTTTTATATGCAAACAAATAATGAAAAATGTTCTTACCTAAGCAACAGTCTGAAATAATGCAGCTTGCCACCAGAGCACCAGCACTTGCACCAGCAAATTTACAATTTTTCACGAGATGTGGTGCGTGTTGTTTCAAACAGCTCGCTACACCAACATGATAAATTCCAAGAAATCCGCATCCAGCAAATGAAAAATTCATATCTGTCCAAGTTTATAATGTTCTTAAGCCCCTGTAGGGCGGATCTGTTGAAGTTACACTGCTTGATTTTTGCTTTAATTTACAGAAAATCTTCGAAATAAAAATGATCTGGTCACAACAAATTCTCCATGTTTATTTGTTGACACGAGCTTATGACCGCGCCTCCACTTTCGATTGTCTTGATTGGTCAGTTTTATCAGCCGACCCAGAAACCGAATTTACGCGTGTCAAAAGGCCGAGACTGGGTCAAAAATTATTATGCAAGTTTTTATTGATCTATGGGTCGCCGACGCAGCCGTGTAGAGAGTAACGTCTAATGTATGGACCGCCAAATGACCACAGGGCAGCATAGAGCGCATGGGTGATTCTTTTATGAAGTTGAATTAGATACAAATCAATGAACAGGATGAATAATTAAGCACTCTTAGATACAAATCAAGAATTAGATACAAATCAATGAATAATGTAATCACTCTTCTCAATTATTAATTTGGAATGCACATTTGGCACTTTATAAATAAATAAATAAATAAATAAATAAATAAATTGATCTAGATCTAGACTGTCCTTACACCGTCACCCTTTTCTGGAACAACTATAGAAAATTATAACCTTGTCATCATTTTGTTTTGCATAGTGGCCAAACAAAAACTTGGAATTCGGTTCAATAGTATCAATAGTAAAAAAAAAAAAAAAAAAAAAATGTTTGTATAGGTTTTTCGCATGTACAAGGGAGGTCAATTGAAATTTAAGAGGATATGTGGAATAAATTCAATGGTTTAAAGTTCATTTCAGTACCGATGTACATATACTACACAATTTTGTTTTAGGTCTGTTGGTGCATTTTTTTAATGTATCAATTCAGATTTTCAGAGAGATTTAGATTCAGATTTTTTTTTCTTTTTTGTGTGTGTGTGTGTGTGTGTGTGTGTGTGTGTGTAAATCAAATCAAATCAAATCAAATATCTTTATTGGTTTTAAAATCCAGAAACAGGATTGTTACCAACTACATACAAACATACACAATACTAAACATACAAACAGCAAACGATTTAAATATGCATTACAAGTATCTCTTGTGACGGGAAATTATGTTTTTGAAACTGGGAGCATGACTGGCATTTTAGGCCAACTGAAATGGGAATCTCGTAAGAAAAGGAGGAAGGATAGTAGACTTATATTGCTATACAAAGGTCTAAAGGGTAAAGCCAGAATACCCACAGATGACCTTATCCCAAAGAATAGGCGCTGTAGAAATCAACACTCTTTGGCTTTTCAGATACCTTCAGCTAGCAAAGAAGCGTACAAAAGTAGTTTCTTTCCACAGACTATCAGGGACTGGAATGACCTCCCTGATTCACTTGTCTCCTCTGCTGAAATGTCTGATGACTGTGTGTCCAAGTTCGCTTCACTCGTGCGTTCAAGGGACTAATTTCCCCCCCATCCGAACCCCCTGGTGAAATAATGTCATTTGGCGTGTCACCAGTAAACTATTCAGATTCAGATTCAGATTCAGATCTCTGATTAACTTAATACAACATTTTATGGTATCTATTACAAAATTAATGACTGAAATGGTATCCATGACTACAATACTAAAATGGTATCTATGATCTTAATAATATACAACTATGACTAAGATGATAAAAGGTATCTATGACCAACTTAATACAACCTTTTATGTTTTATCAATGACCAAATTAACGACTGGGATGTATCTATGACCTTAATACTGGAATGGTATCTATGACCTTAATAATATATAACTCAGACTAAGACTATATAAAGTATCTATGACCAACTTAATACAACAATTGACAAAATTTATGACTGGAATGGTATCTATGACCTTAATAATATATAACTCAGACCAGGGAGCTGTTAACCTGGAGTTCGTACTCAATTACATCAAAGGTTCCATCTCCTGCACCGCCACACCATTTAATGAGTCAAGTGTCATTATTATTTGGCACCAATTAGCAAAATCTGCGGATAATTTACTTTTATGGTTCCCGTTTTAGACTATCATTTACATGCATGTGCTGACAACCAGTTACTACCCGGATTTCATGAAATGAAAATAAAAAAAAAATGATTTGTTATACATGCACGTTGCATACACATTCAATTGTCAAAAGCGATTGACTGAGCGACATGATAAATGTAAAAACTTTTGCTCTGGCATCGAAAACATCTAATTTTTGACAACGAAAATAATCGGAAACATACTTTAATTAAATTGACGTCATTCGCTCTGTCAGCACTTCAAATAATTCCTTATTTCAATTAGTTCCTTTTCGTTGCTGATGAGAATAAAAACATGTATAGAAAATATAAGAAATAAATTTTGCATTAAATTTTACAAATTGTAGATTATTACTTTGTACATGTATTTCATGTGGATGTATTTGTTTTCAAGCGCTTTCATTTTATTTTTCTTAGTAATGTCGTTGAAGCTTTCGTTTGCACGTGTCACACACATGCGGTGGCTGTGTGTACACGTCATCATTATCATAGAAAAAACTGCAAACTAGCAGTCTGCTTTATTTCAAATTCATTTTGGTAGGACTGTTTTGTCAAAACATTACCAAACACTCGACATAGCCGTGTGTCGAAATTTCACGGAGTACCTCCACTGTTGAAAAAGATTGTTAATTATAAAGTTTCAAGCTTATTTGACTGTTTAATCTCATAATTTAAACGAACTCGGGCATACATATTCTTACTAAACGATTTACGATTAATATATATATTCGTCTTATATTATTATTTCATGTATTAGACATTGTACGGGATGCGTCATAATGAAATCCAAAACAGCGATTGGTCTATGTGGTACATATCGTATTCAACAGTAAAGACACAAAAATCCACAGGACCATGTTTTAAAATGCGATAAAACAGCAATACGGCACTTCCCGGCATAAATGCGAGGTTCATTAGATTAAATTGCAAAGTTTGTCCTACGTAAGTATTAAATGAAAATTTGTCGCAAAGCGTCGGAACAATGTTAAATTTCAAAAGAAAAACACCACTTTTTTGAAAATTAGAAATGTCAGTTCTAGGCTTTTCGTCTTTATTCCACCGAACACCGAAGTTGTATCTACGCATATCATCTTAATTATGGTTCAGACACTTAATCGTAATTAAATTTCATTGAGTGCGCATACATGAAGACAGGTGTCACCCTGTGGTGACACTTGCGCATACGGTACTTTTATTTCCGGTAACAAAATTCAGGCGAAGCTCTGGAATTGTTAAGAAGCTACCGCGGTGCAGGAGATAGGGATCAAAGGCGATAACAATTAGGTGATAATGGCTCTCGACTGTTGTCTTTTTGCATTGAAGTGTATGGAGCACACAGCATGCTGCTAAAGGTGCTAATTTCCGCTATAATTAAGTACGAATTCCAGGTATAACAGTTCCCTGCTCAGACTAAGACTATATAAAGTATCCATGACCAACTTAATACAACAATTGACAAAATTTATGACTGGAATGGTATCTATGACCTTAATAATATACAACTCAGACAAGGACTGTAAAAGGTATCTATGACCATTTTTATGATAATTTTCTTAGTCATAATTATCATGTGTGTGTGTGTGTGTGTGTGTGTGTGTGTGTGTGCATTGATAGAAAAAAATCTTTCGTCAACCGGAACCGGAATTGTTATTTTTCACCTCATCGTGACGTTTCAACACGCGCTGCATAATAGTAATTGGTCGATTTACTTTCCACAAAGTTTTGCGTTGTCGTGACGTTTCAACACGCGCTGCATTATACTAATTGATCAATTAACTTTCCATAATGATAATGGTCGGAAATGGTCATCAGGGTGAGGAAGTTGTCATGTATATGTACTTATTTTAAAATTAGCTGCGCAATGGGAGAAGGGTAGTGCCTTATTTCATATTATTAGTTGAATATTACAGTTAAGCATTCTCATCCTTACTGGATCAAATATTTTGCATTTCAAAAGCAGTATGACTGGCATTCTAGGTCAACTGAATCTCTTGAGAATCGGAGGAAGGACAGTAGACTTATATTGCTATACAAAGGTCTAAAGGGTAAAACCAGAATACCCACAGATGACCTTATTCCAAAGAATAGCCGTTGTAGAAATCAACATTCTTTGGCTTTTCAGACACCTTCAGCTAGCAAAGAAGCGTACAAAAGTAGTTTCTTTCCACAGACTATCAGGGACTAGAATGACCTCCCTGATTCTCTTATCTCCTCTGCTGAGGTGTCTGATGACTGTGTGTCCAAGTTCGCATCTCTTGTGAGAACCAGGGACTAATTTCCCTCCTAGCGCCCCCCCCCCCCGGTGAAGTATTGTCAATTTGGCGTGTCACCAGTTAACCATTCAGATTCAGTAGACCAGAATACCAGGGCTCCGTTGTACTCAGTTTTACAATTGTTCATCTCAGTATCATACACATCCCATCGGTCTTATGCTGGCTACAAAAGCAGGTGTTCTTGCATGGTCTTCTTCAGCTTCTTTTCAAAGTTTACACGATAATGAATTTTTATTGCCACAATATTTTGTCACCCTCTTTGACTGTAAAATGCATGTACCAGTTAGAAGCCTTAGCTCAACCGAAAGTTTTTATCCTCACGAATGGGTTTCCTTTCATTTAATTCGGTAGCTCCGGTGCCGTCGGTGAACCGTCTCGTTTGTTCGGCCGAATCCGGGTCGTTTCGGCCCTGGGTCGTTTCGGCAAATTTTGGGGTGGGCCGTTTCGGCCTTGGTAGGTGGGTCGTTTCAGCCAATTTTCTTGGTGAGTCGATTCGGCCCCAAGTCGTTTCGGCCAAAGCATATGGAAATCTTCAGGTAAGTAATTACTCAAAGATAAATTGATCTTCTTGAGTATACGCGTTTTCGTGACATATACATGATGTATGCATGTGGAATGTTTTGGAAGTATTGTAGTCACAGTTCCATTCTAACATGTTCTTAGTGTCTCGGAAAAAGTTCCCATTAACATTTAATGATTAGTACTAGAAAGGATTGAAAGAGTTGAGGGAATGAATGAATGAATGAATTTGGCATCCCTATAATGAAACTGAGACGAAAAAGGTAGAGAAAGTGCAGAAGACAGCAGCTAGGTGGGTCTGCAGGCGATGGCATAATACCAGTAGTATCGATGACATACTTAATGATATTGACTGGTCATCCCTGGAGGACCGCAGGCTAAAGTCTTCCTTAACTTTCTTTTACAAGATTCACTCCGGTACAGTGTCTCTTGACAAAGATAAATATCTGACCCCGGCTCCCAGATTAAGATCTACCAGGGTATCTCATGATTCACAGTACACAAGATACATGTCCTATAGTGATGCCCTGAAGAATTCATTCTTCCCAAGGACTATTCCATTGTGGAATAATCTTCCTTATTCAGTGGTCGCATCTAAGACCACGGAAGAATTCATGGCTCTTATTTAGAACCAAGGGTCCAGAGGTATACGTTTTAGTATGCCTCTGTCTAGCTTCTTGTAAATAGTTTTAATGGCCCATCCCGAATGTTTCCCCCATTTTGCTAAATTCAAAATTTAGCCACCCACCCCACACCTGAGGTGATGATCACAAATTGATCGACTCAGTATCTGAAGAAAGAATGAATGAATTAGATAGATAGATAGATAGATAGATAGATAGATAGATAGATAGATAGATAGATAGATAGATAGATAGATAGATAGATAGATAGATAGATAGATAGATAGATTGTACAATTAAACCAGTGGCGGATTTAGAGGGGGTTCGGGGGGTTCACTCGATCGAACCCCTCTTGATGAATTTGAACCACCCCTTCCAGTTCCAGAAATCCTGGATCCTCCCCTGCAATTAAACTAAACACGTAGTTATGAAGTTATCGGCAATTGCGAGGGGAATATTTTCAGTGATGCACCAGCTGTCAGTGATCTAATTATAATGGTGATTATCAATTTTGTTACTGGCTGCATGGTAAACAAGCCTCGTATAGCATATAGTATATAAGGAATGGATAAAATCAGGCCGAAACGACTCACCAAAAATTTGCCGAAACGAGCCAGGACCGAATCGACTCAGGCCGAAACGACCCAGGCCGAAACGACCCACGACCGAAACGACTCAAGGCCGAAACGACGGAAGCGGGTCAACTCGGCCTGATACCAAAAGGTACAAGTAGGCAAAGATCAGGAAAAGGCGCAATCAGAAAAAGATTCCCACTCCAAAAACCGAGGTGGGAAAAAACCAAACTAACAATCAGGTACTTATACCATGAAACATATCGTAAGCCGAATGAGCAGCTATTTTCCCAATAGGTGGCCACTCAGTTACCTTAACTTAACTAAAAATATGTAAACATACATAAGGCGCCAACAGCACAAAATTTTTTTAAACACCAAGACATAAAACAAAAAGAACCACCACAGAAGTATCGACTTGGAACGATCAGTAACACAAAGTTACTGGCGGGCTTAAACCGGTTTTACAGGTACCTAACCTCACCCTCAGCTTCTGCAGTGGTTCATAACATTTAGTTAGTTCTTCGGTCCTCGTGGTGAATCTCTAACTAGTCAATGAATCATCAAGAACAAACAAATAAATCATGATAAACATCCTGATGAATAAAAAACCAGGACTCACAGATTGAGTAAGCTGCCCGACGATGGAGATCCCTGGGCGCCGAATAACCTACTAACTCCGGAGCAAAAGAAAAACACCAGTTGGACCCGGTACTCGGCTAGTGAGTCAACTCGGCCTCGGGTTAACTCGGCCGGGTCAATTCGGCCTCTTATTTTTTCTATTACAGGAGGGGTATTTTATAAGTGCATGATGCTTTTAGATATGAATAATTATTTTATATGTTGATATATTCTGGATACGTACAGAGAAAATATAGGATGGCCTTAATTTTAGTATTACAAACAGATCAACATTCTCCTTATCACTGCGTAAATGTCCATAGGGTGTAAACTGCCTATAGGGAAACGAGCAAGCAAGTTAATAAGTTTTAATTTTAGGCATTGAATTATATGTGCATTATAGTAAAGCATTCACACCTAAAACAGTACCGCAATTAAATAAAGTGTGGTTACTTTTGGCTACGCCCAATTGCAGCGGTAGGCCTTCTGGTATATTCGATGGTTTGATTAATATATGTATATATTAATTCTCATGTATATTCCCGTGTATATTATGGAAGAGACCGACGAAAATAACTGGTTAAAATGAGAATTATAAATAGGCATTACCTCATATCTGCTTTTACCATAACTATATATTTAAATATAAGGCCGACGGAATTCGGAAGCTACTCCAGAAGACAAACCCAAGGAAAGCCACAGGTCCTGATAATATACCTGCCCGAATCCTGAAGGAATGTGCTTCTGAACTAGCCCCAATCCTAACCACCATTTTCAACAGGTCACTTAATGAAGGTAAAGTGCCAGAGGACTGGAGACACGCCAATGTGACAGCCATCTTCAAAAAGGGTACTCGCCACGATGCCGCTAACTACCGACCGGTTTCCCTTACATCCCTGTGCTGTAAACTACTAGAGCATGTGATAGTGTCAAAAACAATGCAACACCTGGACAGATACCACATTCTGAGTGACTGTCAACATGGATTCAGGGCAAAAAGAAGCTGCGAGACTCAGATCTTGACGTTATACCATGAACTGGCAGCATCCCTCGACAAGAAGATCCAGACTGACATGATCATCTTGGACTTCAGTAAAGCGTTTGATCGCGTTCCGCATCAACGCTTACTGAAGAAGGTTCACCACTATGGCATCCGTGGAACTACACATCAGTGGATCTCATCTTTCCTAAACTCCAGAACACAGCAGGTCTTAGTAGAGGGACAATCTTCGGAGAAGGTTCCAGTCGTCAGCGGAGTACCACAGGGGTCGGTTCTAGGTCCAGTCCTATTCCTGATGTTTATCAACGACCTACCTGACAACATAATCTCCAGCACGAGACTCTTCGCGGACGATTGCATACTTTACCGACAGATATCATCAGACAATGACCAAAACTTACTACAAGATGACCTGGATAGACTTGCAACATGGGAAAATACCTGGGGAATGGAATTTCATCCACAGAAGTGTAGTATTCTACGTATCTACAGACCCAAGACAAACCCAAGGACCTTCCAGTATCAACTAAAGGGTGTAGCTCTAGCAGAGGAACAGTCATCAAAGTATCTGGGGGTGGATATCCAGTCTAACCTAACCTGGAATGACCATATCAACAGAATCACAAAGAAGTCTAACAGTATGCTAGGTTTCCTAAGACGCAACTTGCGGCAAGCAGGCGAGGAAACCAAAGCCCAGGCCTACTTCACAATGGTCAGATCCAACCTTGACTACTGTTGCACAATCTGGAATCCCCACAATAAGGAGCAGATTAAGCAGATTGAAATGGTCCAGCGCAGGTCTGCACGATTTGTAACCAGCAGATACGGAAACACCAGCAGTGTCACCGACATGTTAGACTACCTCGGCTGGGAGTCACATGAGACAAGACGGAGCAAACTGCAGCTAATTGTGCTCTACAAAATCGTACATGGACTTATAGATATTCCACCAGAAGACTACCTAGTACAAGGGAACTCCAGGACTAGAGCAGCACACAAACATAAGTACCGGCATTACTCTACATCCTCTGACTGCTTCAAATACAGCTTCTTCCCAAGGACAATCCCGCTTTGGAACAGATTACCAGCAGCCGCAGCTGAGGCTCCCTCCTTGGCATCATTCAAGAGGGAGCTATCCACGCTAACCTTCTAATGGGGATCTCTCTCCCAGCCATGAACGTACCCCCAGATGAAGAGTGATGAGCTGTGTCGTCGGGTCTGGCACCCAGGTACCCCCAGGGTTGGCGGATTGGTCTCACTCTGATGGGCGAAAAGTGGCTGGGAACAACTTTTCTTGTATTTCTTCCTTTTTACTATTTTGCATTCCTCCTACTTGTTATACAGTCCCCCTTATACTTCTATCTTTTCTATTTTCTCTTTCAGTTTCATTCTTGCGCACCACTAAAGAATTGTCAAGTATGACAGCTTAGTGTATCAACGTAGATGTAGATGTAGATGTAGATGTAGACTTGACCCGGCCGGGTTGACCCGGCCGAGCTGACCCGGGCCGACTTGACCCGAGGCCGAGTTGACCCGGATTTTGAAACGACTCATGGTCGAAACGACCCGTTACCCCTTCGGACTTAAGTTTAAGTTTAGGATGGGAGCCGACGCAACACAAAAGTACTGCAAGAGACATTCTGACAGAACTAGAGCAAGTAAAAAGCCGAGGAATCGAAGTAGAAATTAAGTGGACACCAGGACATGCGGAGATTAAGGGAAATGAAGAGGCAGATAGGCTGGCAAAAGAGGCATCCAAGGAAGCGGAATCAATGACTGAAGAGGACAGAACTATATCACAGGCAGAATTCAGGCAAGCAGTTAAAGTGCATGGACTAACAGCATGGCAAAGGCAATGGGATGCTTCTGAAAAAGGCAGATTCCTTTATGGCCTGAAGCCAAAAGTAACAATGAAGACAATGTTTGACTACCCGAACAAGAAACTATACAACCAAATTGCACAACTAAGAATAGGATATGCTAAACTTAATGACTACTTGTACAAGATTGGGGTATCTGAAACTAAAAACTGTAGTTGTGGAGAAATTGAGACAATAGAGCACTATCTATTAGAGTGTGAAAATTACTTTGACCAAAGAGAAAGAATGAGAACAAGCTTATTTCACCAAACAGGCATATAGTTGAATTAACCACAGAAATCTTATTAGGCAGTAACGACACAGACACAGAGAAAGACTTCGGACCAAATATCATATCAGCTCTGGGTGACTTCATCACTCAGACTGCCCGGTTTTAACTTCCGCGCCCACCGCAAAGTACCGCGAGTTAGTCACTTAAGAAGAAATTACCGCGAGATCACGTTACTGACGAGATACTACTGTAGCCCGCTAGGCTGAGCGAGTTCATTATCAATCACACGCCAGCTGAACGCCCAATAATGGCCACTTGTTTACACGCTGTTGCCATGGGGCCAACCAATCAAAAGTTGTTTACATGACCTGAGTCACAGCCTTTACGATAATCGGATTTTCTATTTTAAGAAAGGCTTCCCCCACACTGAATCGGCTGTATAGCATAGATATTTGAGCCACCTCGTGGGAAAACCAATAATGTGGTTTTTGAACAGGTCCGACACAAGCCAACCTGTACAGTCGCAGAAGACAGCTAGAAGCATGAAATTTTGGATTTTAGAAGAAGAGGAATTGTGCTATCCGTGAAGCGAAAACAAAGGCGCTGATCGATCAGCTTCGCGGCTTCTTTGTTTTCGCCTAGTCTACGCAGATTGTTAGTTTTCCCACGAGGCGGCTCATTAATGATGCTATTGTAACAGCGAATTATGTGTTTGTAGATCATTGGCGGCACGTGGTAAAAGAAAAACAGGCTTGCTTATTAACGGTTTACAATAGTAGTAGAAATAGCTATATCCACATATTGAAAAAATAGCACACTCGTCTATTGAACTACGAAAGATTCTTCTGTGTCTTTTATATTCTGCTGCACACATCGGCTTGTATACGACCAAATGCCCCTTTTTCTGTGTTTCTTGTCGTGCAACCACAGCGTCTATTAAAATAATACATAAACCTGTCATCTCTTAATTACCTGATTCTACACACGCATTAGATTTTCAGAAAATGGTGATAACGCTTCATGTAGTGTTAATATGTTCAATTGATAACTGTGTTATTTTATTGACTTTTTAAACTGTTTGCTTTTATAGCTCTAGTTCGAGATGGAGGTTGAGGAAAGAAAGCGAAGCTGATCTGCGTCTTTGCTTTTGCATATATATATGCAAAACGTTTGGTTTTTCATGGCACTGCTCAATTATATGTTGATCATCGAACTTGTTTTTAAAAGTTGTATGCTGCAAACCCTTCATAATTCTATGACCAGTTTCTATTATATGTACAGGCTATCATTTAAATCTACCATCATTTGCAGTAATATTCATTGTACATGTTGTACAACTGTGGAATCATAAATTCAACAATTACCGCACACAGGCCTATTTAATGTTTTTAACGAGACCTTTTTTTCTGCTGTTAGATTTGTGCTAAAAGAAACAATAAACTGGCTAATTGTTTTCAACACCTGATATGGTTTCATTGATAACGACATAGCTACACATCTGCGAGCAGACAACAACAGTACAATTCAAACATTAGAGTAGTCTACGCGCTGGCGCGTAGACAATTATAGTATTGGGATATCGCAGCTAAAATTATTACATCCACGAATGCTTGGATGTAAATATTGGCGTACGGCTTGTGTTATTGGATTTTCAAATCCGACACATGCGCAGTGGAGCAGTCTAATACTACTGTCGTTTCGACATTGAATCAACGAATCAACGACTTAATTCAACTTCCGGCGTTTGGCGCACATTTTCCATTTTTGTTACATATTTATTAGGCTGTCTCAATGTAATTATTTGATGTCTTGTTTAGCTGATACATTGAACATTTACAGGAAATCAAAACTTCTCAGAAAGCAATTCAATAATGACATTAAATATCGTCTAAGGGTATCCATTTTGTCCCAAATGTATAGCTAGTCAGGTGTCATCTTATTCTGCGCATCTAAGAGATATATTTGTCTATGTGAACATGTATGAGGGTCTGGATGGGGTATAATGATTAAAGAATAATGGCCTAAAAATTTTAATGAGAGTGAATAAAGAGCCAAAAATTTAATGATTAGTGAATAAGTAGGTCCTAAAAAATAATGAATAAATGAAAAATTTTAATGAATAGCAGAATAATATAATGAATAGTGAATAATAACATTTTAAAGAATAATGAATATGCTAAATTTGGCTATGGAATTGTCTTAGATGGCCTCCCTGACATTCCAGAATTTCATTTTTTTCGCCCCCAGACCCGATTTAGCTCAAATGTTATAGTCATATTTCTGAAATCTTTGAATGTTTGGAAAGACATAGCATGTGACTCACTTCATGAATCTTTTAAAAAAATGTGTCATTTACTGAGCCAGATACTATTTCACTGTTTTGTTTGCTTATGTATAAGTATTTTCTTTTTATTCTGTTACCCCACTTTGTCCTTATTATGTATGTTCCAATCATATAATGATAATCTTTTCTGTGGACGGACATCACTTTGCTTTTTTATATGAGGCCTAAAATAAAATTTTGTTTGTTTGCAATTGCCTACCTACCCACTATTTTTCCTCCTACCCAAAAAATTTTATTGGGTTTTCTAGAGGTGTTTTTTTTTTTTTTTTTTTTTTTAATGACTGGTCTTTGTTTGCAGCGCGGCTAAGGGCGATTTAGTAATATAATAATTTTCAGTCAACTTTTATAGGCTCTGTTTAAATTTATTAAGATTCCTGTTGGACTTGAGCACTGTGTTGCTTAATTACATTATTACATGTATATTAAATTTAAACAAAATATATACTGCATATTTCCACATGACCAAAAAAAAAAAAAAAATCCGACCTACCTACCCACACCTTCAAACCCTGGGTAGGCAATTGCAAACAAACAATTTTTTAAGGATGGCCTGACAGAGCATAATTATGGTGACTTTTGCAATCAGAAACAAGCCAGTACTAAGAACGTTAATGCAAATCTAACTGGCAGTTTAAATGGCGCTACATAATTTTTTCCTCGCTCGCTTCGCTCGCTCGGTATTTAAGACATTTATAAAATGTTTTGTACAATCAGGCACAAGCACAAAATCATACTTCACATAGTACTCCTATGCTTCCTAGTTAACTAAATAAAAACATCAGCTTTTTATTATAACTTTTACCCCTGAAGTTACAATTTTTCATAAATTAACCTTTGATATGCATAACTGAAGAGAAAGATTCAGGATGAAACTCAGGGCATATTCAGTATACAGTTTGGAGGGGATTATATTCCCAAAAATCAGTTAACTATTATGGAAAGTTTCTATGAGGCTTTGCGGTCTAGCAGCTAATTACTCAACAAAAAAGTTAAGGAAAATGTGTTCAAGAGCTTATTACAATAAATCAAGCAAAGTTTTAGATGGACAAACTTCAGAATGGTATAAAGTGTCTTTTAATCTTTCTAATGAGGCCATATTTGAACTGATAGCACCTTGAGTGGCCTGGAAAATCATTGTCAAAGTTGACCAGTCGTCAAACGAGTTTTCAAAAAATTCCAGTATTGTTTGGTTTGAGTAGAAAGTGTCAATGTAGACTCTTGCCTTAAAATCATAGACTCTGAAGACAAATTTTCTCATGACAACTGACCAGTGCACAAAACAAGATGTTGAGGCATGTCAGCCTGCTTTTCCTGCACCAGCATCAGTTCCTAGATGACAATATCACGCTGCAATGCACCACGACCAACCAACTTTCTTTAATCTGACAACAATATGCCTAATTTGGTGCTGCGAAATCAGCCCCTGTTGCCCCAGAAGCATCACAGCAAAGAGCCTGGAGAATTATTTCTGACAGTATTCCACACCAGACCCAACCAGGCTGTCCCAGAATATGCAACTCTTGGTCAAGGGGATGCATGTCTGGTGAATGGGTTGCCTAGTCCTTGACCACAACGTTGTTCTGACGTAGGTAATTTGGGGTGATCCTGGGACGATTTTCATCAGACATTGCCTCCCTGGTACCAACAATGACACTTGTGCTGAAAAGGCTTCGCAACAGGTCTGCTCTCACCTCAGTATGTGCACTGTGCAGCTTTTCATGAGAAAATGTGTCTATGGAGGTTGAATATTGTAGGAAAAGCTCCAGTGATGACTGATACACAAACCGAACAATTTGGCAATTTTGTGAAAAATGTTGGGATGACCAGTCAGCTTTGACACTGATTTTCCAAGCTTCTGTAAGGGCTATGGTCTCAAATAATCCCTCATTTGAGAGATAAAAAGACAACATATTATAATATGAAGTTCATGTTTCATGAAATATAACGGTTCTTTTGTTACAGGCTCTCAAACACATTTTCCTTAACTTTTTTGTTGAGTATATATGCTTCTCTCAAGATGTTAAAATCAAGGTTGCACTCAGCAGATAAGGGATGCCTTAGGTGGGGAATACCTATATTTGCTATTAGAAATTAGCTGGGTGAAGAAGGCGGTTCTAGTAATTATCATATTTTAATGAATATATCGAGCTAATTTTAATGAATAAGCCAAAATTTTAATGACAGTGAATAAATGGCTAAATTTTTAGTGATTAGTGAATACCAGGACCCCCCATCCAGACCCTCATGTATGAAGGAAAACTATAGCATAAATGCACCTTAATATTGCTTTAAGTAAAAATAACATCCCACTTTTTATTTGTTCATAGATCTGTGAGAGGTACAGTCGAGTCCCCTAACATTGCGCGGTCCGCAACATTGCGCTCCTGGAATGCCAACCAGATTTCAAACAATATTGGACTACCAGTTATTTTCTCATTTGTTACATCAACAAGAGTGTACAAGATTAATTTGAAGACAAAAATGATTTTCCTTCCGTTCTGATTGAACAATTTAGCACCAATATGTGATTTTCTTTAATTTTGAAATACTGTGTGGTGACATTTTTGTGCCATCATAGACAGCATGATTTTTTTCTTTATCTTCTTGTTTGTAATTTGTCACATGACTTTCATATATGTTGACAGAAATGCAACTGCTGTGAATAAACTGCAGGTTGCTATAAAATATACATTTGATTTTGAAGTGCGCAATGTTAGGGGACAAATTGCCTCTAATTTTTTCCAGGGGGTTCATATGTTTCAGTCACAATATTTTTATAGCTCATTGAAATTGCTAACATTTTATCTTATGATATTATAATTATTGAATCACTAAATGTCTCATGGTAAGTCATGTTAATCAGCGTTTATATTTCACGTCAGATCAGGCATGAAACACCTTAGGTGCGCAATGTTACCGGACTACACCATACTCCTGTTTTTTTTCTGTGCAGGGCTTTTGTATGATGGATTCTCCCGCCAGGAATCCGTCTCCACCTCCTGAGCTGAGGGAACATGCTGAGCTTCTGGACGCTGAAAGAATAGGGAACACAGCCTTCAGCAAACACTGGCTCTTTACAACGCTCATGAAGCTGATTGAGGTAAAGATCATGAGGTGTCATGAGAAAAGTCTTTGGGGTTTCTAATGAACCTGTACAGAAAGTGGGCTGTACTATCTCAAAATGGGTCATATGCTTCCAAAGTGGTTCTGGTTACCTGTATTAAATATTTCCAATGTTGATGATGTGGTATTTGGGAACCAGCATTTTTTTTTTGTCAAATTCTCATGATGCGGCTTGTATGACAATAGTCTTTTCTCATAAAAAGCTAATTGAATATATCCTCCCTCTATTCTACTTCTGTTAGGATAGGGAAAAGTATTGATAGGATTTTTCAAATGAACATGTGATAAAATTTAAAATACGTGTACTGATATTTGTGAATCTCATAAATGGGGGTTGATACTTATATTCAGCAGAGCATTACGTAGTGAATGCCTTGAGCAAAAGCTTATCAAGTTGTTCACAATTTTGGTCAAGAACTAGTCTGCCTATTTGGAGGTGTAAAAAGACTTTTCTGATTATTTTAGATTTTGAGAAAATGTGAGTGGCTGGTTAGAACTCTTGGGCTGACCTTAAAAAATTCTCTGTTTGCCGTCACCTGACCAACCCACTAAAATTGCCCCTACCCCGAACATTTTATTGACATTCACAAAGAACTTTTTTTTGAATGTCTTAAGTTTCAGTCTCTCATTTACTTATTTGTTCAATATATATTTGTCTGAATGCAATATTGTGCAGTCCTACAGTAGAAGAGTAGCTGCCTATATGATTGAGATTCTGAACAGAAATTTAAACCTATCCTCTGTAAAAGTCTTACCAAAAAAAAACAACAACCTACCGACCGACCCAATCTTAAAACTATGGGTCGGGTGACAGCAAACAAAATATGAATTAAGGATGGCCTTGGCTAGTGTATGCCATCACAGTTTCACACTAATGTCTGAAATCTGTGCCCCTTACACGACTCTGTAATGTGTTGAAAATGTGGTTTACAGGGGGTATATATTATTTTTCTTATATTTGATCCAAAATGCTGAATGTTTGTACTGGTTAGAACTGCCTCAGTAAGCAGGTTTTATTATGCGCTCATAATCCATGTCATACACAAAAATAATAAAGACATCAAAATTATTGTTCTAAATTTTTTGTCAATTTTGCAGCTGTTAATTTCACTATATATTGCAAAAGCATGTTTTCATTATGTTTTTATTTTCTTTAGGAGGTAGATAGGGAGAATGAAGAAGGGATGAATACAGATTTGATGGTCGATGTGGATGAAGATCTCCAGAATGAACTCTGTAAACTCTGGGATATGTCCATGAATGCTGTATGTTGTATTTATCACAATTCACTTAAATTTTCCGGACTTTTTTGTCTGACAAAAAAGTGGCTTGCATCAAAATTTAATGGACCAGTATTTTTATGCCCCCAACTTTGAAAAAGTTGGAAGGGCATATTGCTTTCGGCTTGTCTGTCTGTCTGTCTGTCTGTCTGTGCGTCTGTTAACTTCTGAATGGTGCATGCTAGGGATTTGAAATTTCATATATGTATTCCTCATGAAAAAATAGTTGACCCGTATTTTTTTTTCATGTCTGAGTTATGCCCCTTTTCTGAGTTATGTCCCTTTGAAAACAAAATTTGAAAATCTTGTGTGCACGTTATCTCAAAAAGTATTTGAGCTAGAGCCTTCATATTTGGCATACTGGTTGGGGCTGAGGAGTAGATGACCTGATCAACTTTTGAGAACTCTCTGTCAAATTTTGACAAAAATATGGAATTTTGAAAATTTGATTGATTTTTCCACTTTTCAGTGAAATTTGAAACTTTTGAACGGTGAATGCTAGTGATTTGAAATTTCTTATATGTATTCCTCATGAAAAAATAGTTGACTTGTATTTTTTTTCATGTCCGAGTTATGCCCCTTTTCTGAGTTATGTCCCTTTAAAAACAAAATTTGAAAATCTTGTGTGCAAGATATCTCAAAAAGTATTTGAGCTAGGGCCTTCATATTTGGCATACTGGTTGGGGCTGCGGAGTAGATGACCTGATCAACTTTTGAGAACTTTCTGTCAAATTTTGACAAAAATATGGCATTTTGAAAATTTGATTGATTTCCCAGTTTTTCAGTGAAATTTGAAACTTTTGAATGGTGAATGCGAGGGTTTTGAAATTTCATATACAGATTTCTCATGAAAAAATGGTTGACCCGTATTTTTTTCATGTCCGAGTTATGCCCCTTTTTAGAATTATGTCCCTTTGAAAAATCATATTTGAAAATCTTGTGTGCAAGATATCTCAAAAAGTATTTGAGCTAGAGCCTTCATATTTGGCATACAGGTTAGGGCTGCGGAGTAGATGACCTGATCAACTTTTGAAAACTTTCTGTCAAATTTTGACAAAAATATTCAATTTTGAAATTTTGATTGATTTTTCCACTTTTCAGCGAAATTTGAAACTTTTGAACGGCGAATGCTACGGTTTAGAAATTACACATACAAATTCCTCATGAAATAAATTAGTTGACCCATATTTTTTTATGTCTGAGTTATGCCCCTTTTTGGAGTTATGTCCCTTTGAAATCAAAATTTGAAAATCATGTGTACAAGATATCTCAAAAAGTATTTGAGCGAGAGCTTTCATATTTGGTATACTGTTTGGGGCTAAGAGGAAGACCACCTGATTAACTTTTGAGGACTTTCCATCCAATGTTGATAAAATTTCTCTTTTTTTTAATTTTTACTCCATTTCTAACTTCAAAACGCTTACATTCTGTTTCAGGATCAAGGTCAAAACAGAGGCAGTCGAACAGCTTCTTCAGGAAATTATTATTATTTTTTTTCATTTGAATGAAATTAATGGTTCATAAAAACTGCCAGTTTAGGGACAAGCATACAGTTGGGGGCATAGTGTTTTACAAACACGCATTTCTAGTTATTAAATAGTTTAAAGCAATCTCCTTACAAGCAGATAGGTCTTTTCAATGGCAGTCATTCTGGCTGACTGTTAGATTCATGATTGAATGCTTTTAAATAACCATATTTGTTCTAATTAGCGCACATGCTCCAATAAGCACACGCCCTGGTCGTTTATGAAAAAATGTGCATAAGCGCACACTGCTGGACTAGCATATTGGTATTTTGCACAGTTTTTAAATGAAAATACCATATTATCCACATTAAATGGCCAAATACTACTTTGAAACGGTTGCAACACTTAAATGATATCATCATTGATTATTTTGACATGTTTATTTTATCAGTTAATGTGTTCGTAGTGTGTGCTTATTAGAACAATATTTTATTACGATAACTTTAAATTATTTTGAAAAGTTAAGCCCACTGCGCTTATTAGAACGAATAGGGTATCTGAATATTCAAAATTTTAAATATACATGAACATTCAAATACTGATTTTGATAGTTAGTGTGTTGCCATTTTGTAGTTTTATGGATTAGTAAGCAAACTTCATTGAAAAGTTAGACTGTGTTTTGCTTTCTTCAATAGCCTAAAGTGAGTCACTGTCTAGGCCATAAAATTTTATTTCCACTCCGGGGAAATGATTTTTTTTTTTTGTTTTAATTGTTCAATGTTAAAAAACCTAAAAACAATGATTCAGTTTCAGATACATGTAAGTGTTCTAATTGAAGCTCCCTAATGAAGTTTCAAACAATATTTCAACAATGAATTCTCTCTAAATATAGTTTTATTTTTTAACCATATTTGTGTACTGATAAGTCAAAAGTGCTTTTTTTCTGCTTTACGAAAAAAAAAAAAAAAAAAAAAAAAAAACACACACACAAAAAAAACCTACCTACCAACCGATTCTGAAATTGATGGGTAGGAGCACAGCAAGCAAAGAATCACTCTTGAAAGGATGGCCCTAGGAATTGGTAGCATCTACTTCCTGGTTTATCGTGACAAGAGCTGAATGGCTCATTGGCTGATCCAAGACATTCAAAGAATCAAGATTCAAGTACCAATTAGGTCTACAGTCTTTCTTCCCTGCCTATGTTTCTTACGTTAAGCCTGACCATTTGAATACTTTTGTTGATAGGAAGTTAGCAAGTTCTTGGAGGAGTTCAAGGCAGCAGATATCCTCACTGGAATCATAGAGAAATCACAAGCTCCAAGAGTCACGGTAAAATTACGAAAACTTGCCCATGCAATATATAGAGATTATTTTCAGTACCAAAAATTGAAAATTTCACCAGAAAAATGTTGATGTTTTTCTTATTTTTGCTCAAAACATAGATTGTGGGTACACGTTAGAACCGGCGAGGCGGTTCAAATGAGTACCCACAATCTATGTTTGGAGCAAAAATAAGAAAAATAGGTATACCCCTGCATACCACAGTTTTACTACATAAAAGTGGGGTTCAAGGGGGTATACATTACACGGACATGTTTTCCTGATGTTTTTGCAGATTCTTGTACTTTGATATTGGATTAATGTATAATAATCTTCATGACATCACAAAAACATGTCCATGTAATGTATACCCCACTGAACCCCACTTTTATGTAACAAAACTGGGGTATGCAGGGGTATACTTATTTTTCCTTTTTTTGGCTCCAAAACATAGATTGTGGGTACTCGTTAGAACGTGTACCCACAATTTATGTTTTGAGCAAAAATAAGAAAATTATCAAAAATTTTCCAGTGAACATTTTCATTTTTACAACCAAAATTTTTTCTCTATATTGCATGTGCGTGTTTTCATAATGAAAAGTGTATGTTTGCATGACAAAACCAGATGAACTTCATTATATCCGGCAGAGATTTATGACAAAAAATGCCAAGATTACAATGTTACAATAAGGCAAAATTAATATGTCACTTATCTACACACACAAGTACTGTCTTGAGAATAAAGGCTTCTTATGAATTCAGGAAGAATAAAATTGTGCAGCTGCACAAAAAACAACAATCTGCATATGCAAAAACCAAGTCACAGATCAGCTGAGCAGTAACTGCACAGCTGATCAGCGCCTTTGTTTTCACTACATGTGTAGTACACAGATAGTACACTTCCTCTTATTCTTAAATCCGAAATTTCAAGCTTCTAATCTAGCCTTCTGTGACTGTACAGACTGGTTTGTGTCAGACGTGGTGGGTTTTCTCATGCAAAGGCTCAAATACTGTTTAGATAATTAGAAGCCTAAAAATTCGGATTTAGGAAGAAGAGGGATTGTACTATCCGAGTAGCGAAAACAAAACAAAGGCGCTGACCAGCTTCGCAGTTACTGCGAAGCTGATCCAGCTTCGCAGTTACTGCAAAGCTGATCTGTGCCTTTGTTTTCGCATAGAATCTCAGTTTTATTTTTATTTCCTGTTTCCAGGAGATCTGTGTTGGTATCCTAGGCAACATGGCATGTGACCAAGATGTCTGCCGCAGAATGTCAGAGAAACACAAACTCATGTAAGATCATCATTACAGTATCAGTTAGAGGCAAACAAACAATCTTGTTAACCTAGTATCAGTTGAATGTATGGTATAACAAGATGGCTTGTTACCCTATAGTTATGTCTCCCCCCGACAGGGTCGGGAGACATATTGTTTTTCCCCATGCGTCTGTCCATCCGTCTGTCCGTCCGTCCGTCCGTCTGTCCGTCAAATCGTGTCCGCTGTATAACTTTAAAACCGTTTAAGATTTTTCAATGAAACTTTGTACACTTGTAAACCACGACGAGACGATGTGTCATGCACAAGGACCATAACTCTAGCTTGAGTATTTTTGGAGTTATTTCCCTTTGATTATTTTCGATACAATTTCGTGTCCGCTGTATAACTTGGAAAAGCGTTAAAGATTTTTCAATGAAACTTGGTACACTTGTAGACCACGACGAGACGATGTGTCATGCACAAGAACCATAACTCTGGCTTGAGTATTTTTGGAGTTATTTCCCTTTGATTATTTTCGATACAATTTCGTGTCCGCTGTATAACTTGAAAACCGTTTAAGATATTTCAATGAAACTTGGTATACTTATTGAGCATGATCAGGCGATGTGTCATGCACAAGAACCATAACTCTGGCTTGAGTATTTTATGAGTTATTTCCCTTTGATTATTTTCCATACAATTTCGTGTCCGCTTTATAACTCGAAAATCGTAAGAGTTATTTCAATGAAACTTGGTACACTTATAAAGCACGATGAGATTACGTGTCGTGCTAAAGAACCATAACTCTTGCTTGCATATCTTTGGAGTAATTTCCCTTTGATTATTTTCCATACAATTTCATGTCCACCCTATAACTTGAAAACCGTAAGAGAAATTTTAGTGAAACTTGGTACACTTATAAAGCATGATGAGACGATGTGTCATTTACAAGAATTATAACTCTTGCTTTCATATCTTTGGAGTTATTTCCCTTTGATTATTTTTCCATACAATTTCATGTCCACTCTATAACTTGAAAACCATAAGAAATATTTCAATGAAACTTGGTACACTTATAAAGCACGATGAGATGATGTGTCATGCTAAAGAACCATAACTCTTGCTTGCATATCTTTGGAGTTATTTCCCTTTGATTATTTTTCATTCAATTTCGTGTCTGCTCTATAACTCAAAAACCATTAGAGATTTTTCAATGAAACATGGTACACTTATAACGCATGATGCACAAGAATCATTACTCTTGCTTTCATATCTTTGGAGTTATTTCCCTTTGATTGTTTTCCAAACACTTTCGTGCCCCCTCTATAACTTGAAAACCGTAAGAGATATTTCAATGAAACTTGGTACACTTAAAGAACAGAATGACAGGATATGTGATGCACAAGAACTATAACTCTTGCTTGCATATTTTGGACATGCACGTAGAAAGGGGGGAGACATCAGTTTTCACATAGAAAACAAATTCTAGTTAAAATTTAAGATTAAAGATGGAACTTTTCTCTGGATAAGTACAAGCAGGTGTTTGGCTGTGTAAAATGCTTTATTTACAATTGATGTAAAAAGAAGGTATTTTAACCCAGGTAGCTCAGTGGTAGAGTTTCCGCGTCGGGAGTGGTAGGTTGTGGGTTTGCTCACTGTCCACACCATACCAAATATGTTTAAAAAGGGTACCACCAAACCAGTGGCTCCCTTGCTTGGTGCTCAGATTAATTCATCAGGAAATCATGTCCCTGAAATGTATAACCCCTTAACCCCATTTCTATAGAAAAATGGGTTGCTGAGGCGAGGCGATTCTAACTTGTACCCACAATTGATGTTTTGAGCAAAAATGAGAAAAAACATAAAAAACAATTCTACTGAAAATTTTCATTTTTTACAACTTTAAAAATCTCTATATTGCATGGGCACATTTTGGTAATGTTGGGCAAGCAATGCTGCTTCCATTCCCTCAGAGTATAGCATCTTTAAAACCGTATTGCCTTTAATACTGTATCGAATAAATTAAAAAGTAAAAACAAACTACAGATGACATTTGATTTTACCATTTAGTTGTATATTTGAATGCATTCTCACTGTTTTCAAATGACATTTTCAGAGAAATAGTTCTACAGCTTCTCGAGTCTCGTGACCCACCCACCCTGGTAGAGACGACGCGCCTGATCTATTCCTCTGTGTCCAATACAGCCCGGGGTCACTGGTTGAGCGCTATCAGGAGGTCGGAGGAGGTTCTGGGGCATCTACTGTTCATATTTCAGAGTTCCACAAATTGTAAGATATTGTGGTAACATTTCTATGCAAAAGTTACCTGTGGGGAATGGCTACGCTCTCGGTTTTAAACAATATTGTCGGGACCTAGCGAATGTTAATGAATGTTTGATCCCTTTATTAGCTCACCTGAGCCTTTAGGCTCACAAGGTGAGCTTATAGGATGGCCATGATCCGGCGTCCTGCGTCGTCGTCCGTCCGTCGTCCACCATTTTCAAAGATCTTCTTCTCTGAAACCGCTTGGCCAATTAAAGCCAAATTTTATATGAAGCATCTATGGGAAGGGGGAACCATTGTGTTTATAAATAATCCAGGTCACATGACCAAGATGGCCACCATGCCCATATATGGTAAAAACCCTTCAAAATTCTTCTTCTCCTGTACCACAGGACCGATTTCAACAAAACTTGGCATGAAGCATTGGGGACTGGAGTACTACGTGTTAATAAATTATGACCTTTGGATGACCTTGACCTATTTTACGGCAAGGTCAACATAGGTCGCCATGCATTTGAAGGGGGAAAGTTGTTAAAATGTTATTTGAAAGGCAAAACTTGCAGGAAATGGGCAAATGGACTGAAGGTAGGTAATTCTGAAAAAAAAAAATTGGACCACAGGGGTTGGTCTGCCCCCACCCCGGGGCAATATACATGTATTTTACAAAAATATTCAAAGATCTTCTTCTCTGAAACCACTTGGCCAATTTAAGCCAAATTTTATAGGAAGCATCTATGGGAAGGGGGAATCAATATGTTTATAAATAATCCAGGTCACATGATCAAGATGGCCGCCATGCCCATATATGGTAAAAACCCATCAAAAATCATCTTCTCCTGAACCAATGGACCGATTTCAACGAAACTTGGCATGAAGCATTGGGGACTGAAGTACTACAATGTGTTTATAAATTATGACCTTTGGATGACCTTGACCTATTTTACGGCAAGGTTAACATAGGTCGCCAATGCATTTGAATGGGGAAAACCTTTAAAATGTCATTTAAAGTGAAAGTCTTGCAGAAAATGGGCAGTAGGACTGACTATTAATGATTCTGAAAAAAATTGGACCCCAGGGGCATATTTGTCCCAACCCCGGGGCATTATACATGTATATTACCATACTATTCAAACATCTTCTCTGAAACGGCTTGGCCAATCAAAGCCAAATTTCATGTGAAGCATCTATAGAATGGGGGAATCAATGTATATATAGATAATCAAGGTCACATGACGAAGATGGCCGCCATGCCCATATATGGTAAAAACCCTTCAAAAATCTTCTTCTCTGGAACCGGTGGACCTATTTCAAAGAAACTTGGTGTGAAGCATCTATGGCTTAAGTACTACAATGTATACATAAATCATGACCCTGTGATGACCATGACCCAGTTTATGGCAAGGTCAACATGGGTTGACCATGCATTTAAATGGGGAAAATTGTTAAAATGTCATTTGAAGGGAGAAGCCAGCAGGAAATTGGCAAATGGACAGAATATTGATTATTCTGGAAAAAAAAAGAAGAAAATGGCCCAAGGGCTTCATCTGTCCCTGCACTGGGGTTAAATACCATAATATTCAAACATGTTTATTGGTATATGCAGCAGATCTCAGGTGAGTTACAGGACCATTAGTCCTCTTGTTTTTTACTAGAATAGGCATATCATTTTGATGCATTTTTGATGCACAAATGTTTGCTTGAATTTTAGTTAAAGAAGTTTGATATTTATTGACGTCGGTCAAATGCCAAAAGAAAAATAAAATAAAAAATATTTGTGAGATTTATTTTTACTAGTATTTGTGAATTTGTTGCATGCGATTTTAGTTCTCACAAAAAAGATTTTCTATAAGCTTTATAGACTACATAAGTGCTCTTCCGCAAATTTAAGAACTTGCTGATAATTTTTAGCTCGCCTGCACGAAGTGCACAGAGCTATTGTTGTCACCTCGGTCGTATCCGTTTACGTTTACGTGTACGTGTACGTCCGCGTCACACTTTCGGTTAAAGTTTTTAAAATTGTTATATCTTGATAGTCACTGACCAGAAATCATTCATATTTGGAACATTGCTGCATATGAGGGTCCTCTGTGATTTAGTGTGAAGGGACCCGTGGGGTCGTGCCTGGGGGCGGGGCTAGAGGTCAATATCTAGAACACCTTTGTACAATGCTCAGATGCTGTGTTAGTTTCTCATCAACTGTAAAGCCTAGAACTGTCAAACCTTACATATGACTTCTCCTCGATGTCCCGACTCGGCACCCACATTGACCTACTGACCTTGACCTATCTTTCATGCTCCAGTGACTTTGTCATTTTTTAAGCCAACCCTTGATATCTCATCAACTATAAAGCCTACAACCATCAAACCTTGCATATGGCTTCTCCTCGATGTCCCGACTCGGCACCCACATTGACCTACTGACCTTGACCTATATTTCATGCTCCATTGACTTTGTCATTTTTTAAGCCAACCCTTAATATCTCATCAACTATACAGCCTACAACCATCAAACCTTGCATATGGCTTCTCCTCGATGTCCCGACTTTGCACCCACATTGATCTAGTGACCTTGACCTATATTTCGTGCTCTAGTGACTTTGTCATTTTTGAAGCCAACTCTTAATATCTCATCAACTATAAAGCCTACAACCATCAAACCTTGCATATGACTTCTCCTCGATGTCCCGACTCGGCACCCACATTGACCTACTGACCTTGACCTATATTTCATGCTCCAGTGATTTTGTCATTTTTTAAGCCAACCCTTAATATCTCATCAACTATTAAGCCTACAACCATCAAACCTTGCGTATGGCTTCTCCTCGATGTCCCGACTTTGCACCCACATTGATCTTGTGACCTTGACCTATATTTTGTGCTCTACTGACTTTTTCATTAAAGTTTTTAGAAGTCTATATCTCTTGAACATGTTGATGGATCAAGTTGATACTTTGCATGTTGGTAGATATTGGTCTGAAGTTTTATGCAGTACCATCATGACCCACCCTTAGGGACCTTGAGGTCAAGGTCACAGACTTAGAATTTTTTTGTTAAAGTTTTCGGTTAAAGTTTTTAGAAGTCTATATCTCTTGAACATGTACATTGATGAAGTTGATACTTTGTATGTTGGTAGATATTGGTCTGAAGTTTTATACTGTACCATTATGACCCACCCTGGGTGAAGTCATGGCCTTAGAAATTTTTGGTTAAAGTTTTGGGTTAAAGATTTTTGAAGTCTATATATCTCCATGTTGATGGATCAAGTTGAAACTTTGTATGTTTGTGGATATTGGTCTGAAATTTTATGCTGTACCATCACAACCCACCTGAGCGACCTTGAGGTCAAGGTCATTGGTCATAGATTTTGAAAAGTTTAGTGGCAAAGCGCAAGTCAGGCGAGCTACGCTGTCCTGTGACAGCTCTTATAAAATAGATTAATCACAAAATATGTCATAGAATAATTTCCGAATTTACAGAGAGAAAGAATTTGTCTGTTTGGAGAATATGGTGGCCTAGTTGTAAATCATCTGACTACAGATAAGAGAGGGTGGATTCTAACCTCACAGGCAACCTGTTGTGTCCTTGAGCAAGACACACTTACTCCCCACAGCATTGGTTAATAATCAGAAAGAGCTGATTCCAACATGACTAAAAATATATTTAGGTGGGTCATTGAACTACAAAACAAGCTCCAGATGCATATTTAATTCATTTTCTACCAGGTGACCTACTGAAGAACACAGCTGAGTTGGTTGATGTTTTACTTGACCTTGAACCTGACCTTTGTGTTTCCTGGGCAACCGAAGATTTCATACAGGCATTACTAGAGGCTACAGAACAGATAGGGTAAATGAGCCACGACGCGAGAAAACCGGTCTTCGGGGTTTCTGAACAGGTCTGACTCAAACTGGTCTGTGCAGCTTCAGAAGATGGATAGATGCTTGAAATTTCGTATTTAAGAAGAAGAGGAATTGTACTATCTGTGTAGCAGAAACAAAGGCGCTGATCAGCTTGGCAGTTACTGCGAAGCTGATCTGCGCCTTTGTTTTTCGCATAGGCAAAAATCCGGTTTTCTCATTGGCGCGGCTCAAATACTACCTTGAATGTGCTATTCATGTTAACACAGTCTTTCAGATTAGAGCGGCAATTTAAAGGTAACAATTGGTAGTTGTCTGTAAAATCAAATGTCTTGCATTTGCCATTTATTATGAAACAAGATTGATATTTATTACAACCGTGCATGCACAGTAGATTTAACAGGTGCCTTTAATAATAGTATGACTACAATGTTAAAAATGGCTTTAAAGTTAGGCATACATGTATTTTCAAAGAGGTTCATCATCCTAATTGAACAAGTACAGACAGTGGTATGTAAAGGTTTAAAAATAGGCAGGAGGTCCAAAAAGGCAGTTTTAATGTACATGTAATTATCATATATTTACTACAAGATATGTTCTTTTTGCATATGCGATACAGACAGAGTTATGTTAAAATATCGCGTCACACTATCTCGAAAGCCGTATCCGTTCAAAAAAAGACAAATTGATAAAACCCAAATCACTCCCTTTGAAGAAAAAGCCATATCACTCGTATCAGATACCCACGTGACCCATATCATCCCTAGTGAGAAAAAGCCGTATCACCAAATGATTGGCTAATAAAATTATATTCAGAGCACTCGGCTCCTATTGTATTGCGTTCATTAGGTAGTGTACCGCATGCATGTTAGATTTGTTTGGATTGTGGTTTTATGTCACAGGCAACAGTATTTTGTCATGTCGAGACGAATTTTCAATTTGTGCTAATGCTGAAATAATATGCGCTCTACTGCACGCTTTGGTGGTATGTCAAAATAAATAAATAAAAAACAATAAATAAATAAATAAATATAACAAATAAAGGGAAAAAATGGTCATGAATTAAAATATATGATAAAAAGATTACGATATGACAATTTTCATATCGTACCCACGTATCAACCCGAGAATCCCGTATCAGCCCTCGACTCTCGCATCAGCCCTCGGGCCTTCGGCCCTCGGGCTGATACGAGAGTCTCGGGCTGTTCGACCCTCGGGCTGATGCGAGAGTCTCGGGCTGATACGGGATTCTCGGGTTTGGCCCTCGGGCTGATACGGGATTCTTGGGTTGATACGAGGTACGATATGAAAATTGTCATATAATAATCTCTATGTATATGACTTACTTACTTGATTATGAATATAGCAGCATTTTTGTATGATTTTTGCTGATATATTTTCAGAAGTAACCACAGCGACGCACTGGAGGTTTATCTCCACATCTTCCAGAGTTTCTCAACAACAGAACCAGGAGTAGAGGCACTAGGTAGGTTGTTATATTCTTTAAGATGAGCACTATTAAACTGTTTGTTTTCTTTCAATAGTCACTGCTGAAGAAATATAAACCTCAGCTTATTGGCATTGTTGCATGTGGTAGCCCATTTTAGATTACACTTTAATTCAGGGTCTGGAACATGAAAGGATAAGCCTTTATCAATGATTAACTACAAGTTGATACATATATGACAGCAAAAATATGATAATGTCCAACTAGAAAGTGGTACCATATCTAAATTACTCATTCCTGGGCACCAGTAACTTACAAGTAAAAGACAGTATTTCACACAGTTCTAATCGATTTGGTTCAACTTGTAAAAACGAAATTTGGAAAATTTCTCCTACTTCTCCTAAAATGCCATTTTGATTTTCAAAGATGATTTATCTGATTCGACTTGCTGAATATTTCTGATTACTTTATTTCTTCCACAGTAGCACACCTGGACTTCATAGTAGGAAAGCTTCTGAAATTTCTCAATGTCGTGTGCGAGTACGAGATCGTTGGCGTAGACAGGATGGAGGGTCCACTGACGTCGGCACTGTCGGTACTCAGTATACTGTTCTCCAGTCAGGTGATGAACCAAGACAAACATTGTATACAAAACCTGTGTAAAGGTAAGAATGAAATGAATTATGTCCCCCCTCCGAAGGGGTGGGGGACATATTGTTTTTTGTGTGGATCCCGTCGGCATTGGCGTCGGCGTAGCTTTTTGTCTGCATGATATCTCCTGAACCACTGGATGGAATTAGACCAAACTGGCACAGAAACTTTATTGGGACAGCTGAATGGAGTGATTAGATTTCGGTGACCTTGACATAATTTTCAAGGTCACAAAGGTCAATTAACTGTTTGAAATTCAGGTGTCTCCATTCGTTTCCACTCTCTAACTTGAGTAGTTTTTGACCGATTTTCTTCAAACTTTGCATATAAGTTGATACGGCAAGGAGTGGTTTGGGATTGTAGATGGGTAAATTTCGTCAAACGACCTTGGAGTTATGGCCCTTGATTGATGTTAAAATTGCATTTTGTTCGTTTCCGCTCTCTAACTTGAGTAGTTTTTGACCGATTTTCTTCAAGGTTTGCATATGAGTTGATACCGACAAGGAGTGGTTTGGGATTGTAGATGGGTAAATTTCGTCAAACGACCTTAGAGTAATGGCCCTTGATTGAGGTTAAAAATCGTATTTTGTTTGTTTCCGCTCTCTAACTTGAGTAGTTTTTGACCGATTTTCTTCAAACTTTGCATATGAGTTGATATCAACAAGGAGTGGTTTGGGATTGTAGATGGGTAAATTTCATCAAACGACCTTAGAGTTATGGCCATTGATTGAGGTTAAAAATTGCATTTTGTTCGTTTCCGCTCTCTAACTTGAGTAGTTTTAAACCCATTTTCTTCAAACTTTGCATATTAGTTGATACCGGCAAGGATTGGTTTGGGATTGTAGATGGGTAAATTTTGTGAAACGACTTTACAGTTATGTCCCTTGATTTAGGTTCAAAATTGCATTTTTGTAAAAATTTAGGGTTGGGGCCGAGGTGGTCCATTTCTTTTTACAGCTGAAATATGTGATATTTTAATATATTGGTTTTAATTGAAAATGTCTGGTATATATTTTTCAGGGCTATATGTAAAAATTTACAAAATTAAAAGTGTGTTGGGGCAGAGAGGGGGGACATATGTTTTCCTCTGAAAACTCCTTCTAGTTTCATTTCCAGTTCAGTTGTTCTACCCTTTGGATCCTTAGTTTTGCTGTAGGAAAGATTTAACAGAGTTGCCACGCGTCAGGGAAAAGTCAGGGAAATTAAAATTTTTTCAAGGTCAAAGAATTGTCAGGGAATTTTGCAAACTGTCAGTGAAATTTGAAATTTTTCGTAAATTTCTGGGAATTTTGAAAATACCAGATTCCAGTCCATCAAATGAGTGAATTCCTCATAATTCCATCAATGTTTTGGTGCAGTCATAAACCAGATGGTATCCAGAAGTGCATTTTATGTTGAATTAAGTTCTTATTGGTGTGTTGTAGTAAAAATGACTTTCTAAAATGTAAGAATTGCCGTTAGAGACCACGCACAAAGATGTCATTGTCAGGAAAATTTGAAATTCTGTCAGGGAATGGTCATGGAAATGTCAGGGAATTTGTTTCTGCCTGAGTATGGCACCCCTGAAGAAGAGTTTAAGAATGTCTAAATTTCACAGGCATAAGTATCTTTCTGTTTCACTTGTTGATTCATTTGATACTTGTCCACAATACACACAATACAGAATTACTTTAATACATTATTTTTTTTTATTTTTGGCTTTAGTCAGCAGCTTTGAGGCTGAAAAAAAAATCAACTACTAACAGGAAAGATGTTTGAATTTTATGCTGGTAAGCTATTGGTCTTTTTAAGGTGTTTGCTTGCTATTGAAATTACAGATGAAAAGTTGATGAGAATTTTACTCAAGATTCTGGAACCTCTCTACCCAATGCTTCAGAGATACAAGGAAGATTTAAATTCAAATTCAAACTGTCAGGAACCAATCACTGCCTCTGAAGGTCAGGTGACAAATACTGACCAATCAGATACTGTAAATGGTGTTAAATCAACCAATGGAAAGTCAGTAACAGACAAAAGTGATTCTAAAGTAGAAACAACTATGGAACAGTCAGATTTAGAGGAGTATAAACAATTAGATGTTCTGTATGAGGTTTTATCAAGTTTTCTCATGGATTACTGTAGACATTTATTCAAGGTAAGTGAGACTGCCAATCAAGAGGACACATAAAACAGTGGCCTTTACTTTTATTTGAGCATGTGCAATACATAAGAATGTCCAGATAAAGCACAAAACTGGACTCATTTCTTGAAATTTTAGAAAGAGATGATACCAAGTACAAAATTAAGTGACCTGGATTTAAATCCTACTTCTGCCAGGTTGTCTCCTTGAGCAAGACACATTTACTTCCCTTAGTACTAGCATTGACACCATTTCTACATGACTTTACTTGAATATTGAAAATGAAATGTTAACAATCTAAATTTATTCTAAATGGTGAAAAGTGCGATGTGATGAAAATTATTTTTGCCCTGTTAAAATCACAAACAAATGACATTTCAGGAAGAAAGGTTATATGCAAACCTCATGTAGATATATCCATTACAGGAATCTCATAATACTGGTGAATCAGGAGACACAGACGATAGAATAACATCACAATCAACAGACAGTGTATCTGAAAATCTAGAACCAAACGAAAGTAACACTTGCGAATCTGCACCAAAGGGAAGTAAAAAAGATGAAACTGAAACAAAGGGAAGCGATATTGATGAAGCTGAACCAAAGTTAGATAACGTTTGTGCTAATGAAAGTGAGAGCTCTGAAGCAAATGTTGGTGACGGTACGGCAGAAAATTCTGATGCTGCGGAAACGTTGCAAGGGAATAATTCAGAAGAAAAGGCAACGATTGAAGACTCAGATAACAAGAGTAATAATTCTGGTACTGAAAAAGCAGATTCAGAAAAGGAAAAAAATGATAATGTGACTGATGAGGAAAAAATAGATGACAGCAATAAATCAGTAAATGATGCTGAAATGCTGTGTCTCCCTGTTTTAACATACCTTGATGAAGCCTGTAGTCGGTGCAGAATAAACAATATGGCTTTAACGTTCATGAGTAAAACAGAGGAAGGTGGGAAGGAATTACTGAATCAGATTTATGAAATGTCTCAAAGACTTGATAAGGAAAGATTGATAAGAATTTTAAATGATGTTTACGCAGGTAAAATTGTTAGTCGCGCACAGTCAGGAAAGGTGTTAGAGGAACAAGATACATGACACATATTTGAGCCTGTGCGTGTGAAAACCGACAATTTCGGTTCTGACCAGGTATGACACAAACTGGCCTGTACAGTCACAGAAGATGGTTAGAGGCTGGAAATTTCGGATCTAGAAAGTAGAGGAATTGTACTATCTGTGTTACTGCGAAGTTGGTCTGCGCCTTTGTTTTCGGCTCTGCAGATTGTGGGTTTTCCCATGTGGCAGCTAATTTTTCTACATTGTTCATAATGCTAGAAATTGTTTATAAAGCTAGAAATTGCTTGCATTTTATTAATATTATATGTCTTGAAATGTCTGAATTTTGTACTGCTATTTTTGAAAACGTGTCCTCAGGCTTTCAGGAAACATCTGATACAGACAAGACATGGAAAAATGGCCAGGAGAGCGTGGTGGCCTAGTGATTAGAATACCCAGAAAAAGGTGGTGCCATCATGACGACCGGAAATTTTAGTTGAAAAATTGTTCATGGGGAAGTTTATCCAAACTACAAACAAACAAACCAGCAAACAGTGGCTCAAAAGTTCAGCAGCTTTGCATATTGTTTCAAGATTGTTGTGCTTGGAAACAGCAAAATGGTTGTGTCATGACTAGGCTGACCTTTTCTGTCGCTTGATGTCTTCAGTGTCTCATGGACATGTATTAGGGTTAGAGTATTATCAATAAAAGATAATGAAATATTATACGGGTACTGATTCTGTTATACCTTTACAAAGCAATCATAATTGAGCCACGTGGGAAAACCAGCAATGTGGTTTCCGAACAGGTCCGACACAAACCGGCCTGTACAAGCACAGAAAAGAGCTAGAAGCTTGAAATTTCGGATTTAAGTAGAAGAGGAATTGTACTATCCGATTAGAGAAAACAAAGGCGCTGATCAGCTTCGCGGTTACCGCGAAGCTGATCTGCGTCTTTGTTTTCGCCTATGCAGATTGTTGGTTTTCCCATGAGGCGGCTCAATTATAATGCAATTACGGAACTAGTCCATGTTAATGTCTTTATTTCATCAGGAAAACATCTCCGTGCAATAAATACCCCCTTAAACCCCACGTTTATATAGAAAAACTGGGGTTTGCAGGGGTATACCTATTTTTAGCTCACCTGAGCCGTTAGGCTCACAAGGTGAGCTTATAGGATGGCCATGATCCGGCGTCCGTCCGTCCGGCGTCCGTCCGTCCGTCGTCTGTCCGCCCGTCCGTCTGTCCACAATTTCAAAGATCTTCTCCTCTGAAACCGCTTGGTCAATCAAAGCCAAATTTTATATGAAGCATCAATAGAAAGGGGGAACCAATGTGTATATAAGAAATCCAGGTCACATGACCAAGATGGCCGCCATGCCCATATATGGTAAAAACCCTTCAAAAATCTTCTTCTCCAGAACCGGTGGACCGATTTCAACAAAACTTGGCATGAAGCATTAATGGCTCAAGCACTACAATGTATAAATAAGTCATGACCCTGTGATGACCTTGACCTATTTTACGGCAAGGTCAACATAGGTCGCCAATGCATTTGAATGGGGAAAACTTTTAAAATGTCATTTGAAGTGAAAGTATTGCAGGAAATGGGCAGTAGGACTGAATATTAATGATTCTGAAAAAAATTGGACCCCAGGGGCTCATGTGCCCCCACCCCGGGGCAATATACATGTATATCTCCATAATATTCAAACGTCTTCTCCTCTGAAACCACTTGGCCAATCAAAGCCAAATTTTATGTGAAGCATCTATAGGAATGGGTAACAAATATGTATATAAAAAATCGAGGTCACATGACCAAGATGGCCGCCATGTCCATATATGGTAAAAACCCTTCAAAAATCTTCTTCTCCAGAACCGGTGGACCGATTTCAACAAAACTTGGCATGAAGCATTGATGGCTCAAGCACTACAATGTATATATAAATCATGACCCTGTGATGACCTTGACCTATTTTACGGCAAGGTCAACATAGGTCACCAATGCATTTGAATGGGGAAAACTTTTAAAATGTAAATTAAAGTGAAAGTCTTGCAGGAAATGGGAACTAGGAAATGGGCAGTAGGACTGAATATTAATGATTCTGAAAAAAATTGGACCCCAGGGGCTCATGTGCCCCCACCCCGCGGCAATATACATGTATATTTCCATAATATTCAAACGTCCTCTCCTCTGAAACGGCTTGGCCAATCAAAGCCAAACTTTAGGTAAAGCATCTCTAGAATGGGGGAATCAATGTGTATATAAATAATCTAGGTCACATGACAAAGATGGCCACCATGCCCATATATGGTAAAAACCCATCAAAAATCTTCTTCTCTGAAACCAATAGACTGATTTCAAGGAAACATGGCGTGAAGCATCGATGGCTAAAGTACTTTAATGTATATATAAATCATGACCCTGTGATGACCTTGACCAAATTTATGGCAAGGTCAACATGGGTTGCCTATGCATTTGAATTGGGAAAACTGTTAAAATGTCATTTGAAGGGAAAAGCCAGCAGGAAATTGGTAAATGGACAGAATATTGAAGATTCAGAAAAAAGAAAATGGCCCAAGGGCTTCATCTGCCCCTGCACTGGAATTAAATAGCATAATATTCATACATGTTTATTGGTATATGCAGCAGATCTCAGGTGAGCGTTTACAGGACCATTGGTCCTCTGGTAGTTATTCTTATTTTTGCTCCAAAACATAGATTGTGGGTACTCGTTAGAACCGAGGCGGCGGTTCTAACGTGTACCTACAATCTATGTTTTGAGCTTTTAGGATAGGCAGGCATCAGGCGTCCATCCATCGTCGTCGTCAGTCCGTTGTCGTCCACCATTTCAAAGATCTTCTCCTCTGAAACCCCTTAGCCAATCAAAGCCAAATTTTATAGGAAGCTTCTATAGGAAGGTGGAACGAAAGTGTATATTAAAAATTCAGGTCACATGACCAAGATGGCCGCCATGCCCATATATTGTAAAAACCCTTCAAAAATCTTCTTCTCTGGAACTGGGGACCGATTTCAACGAAACTTGGCATGAGGCATCAATGTCTCAAGAACTACAATGTATATATAAATCATGACCCTGTGATGACCTTGACCTATTTTATGGCAAGGTCAACATAGTCGTCCATACATTTGAAAAGGGAAAACTGTTCAAATGGCATTTAAAGGAAAAATCTTGCAGGAAATGAGCGGTAGGACTGAATATTAATGATTCTGAAAAAAATGGACCACAGGGGCTCATCTGCCCCCACCCCGGGGCAGTATACATGTATATTACCATAATATTCAAATGTTTTCTACTCTGAAACCGCTTGGCCAATCAAAGCCAAGTTTTATATGAAGCATCTGTAGGAGGAGTAATCGATGTATATATAAATAATCCAGGTCACATGACCAAGATGGCCGCCATGCCCCTATCTGGTAAAAACCCTTCAAAAATCTTCTCCGGAACTGGTGGACTGATTTCAACGAAACTTGCTATGAAGCATTGGTGACTCAGGTACTATATTGTATATATAAATCATGACCCTGTAATGACCTTGACCTATTTTAGGGCAAGGTCAACATGGGTCGCCTATGCATTTGAATGGGTAAAACTGTTAAAATGTCATTTGAAGGGAAAATCTTGCAGGAAATTGGCAAAAGGATTATTCTGAAAAAAAAAAAATGGCTCCAGGGCTTCATCTGCCCCTTTACTGGGGCTAATTTTCCATAATATTCAAACATGTTTATTGATATATACAGCAGAACTCAGGTGAGCATTTACAGGGCCATTGGTCCTCTGGTTTTTTTATGCTTGCAACTTAGAAGAAGTTGAAGGGTCATATTGGTTTGGCTCTGTCCATCCATCCAGTCTGTCCAGTCCAGTGCGTGAGTCAGGAACGGTTAAAGCTAGGATCTTGGTATGTATATGAAAATTAAAGGGAAACATTGCTTATTGATTCCCGCATATGATTTTCATGAAACTTCACATGCGTCAAGATAATTGTATCCTTGGACTAAAATCGAAAGAAAAATGAAGGGTCACCGGCCTTGTTTGCATGCTGTCAGAACTTTTTGGATGTTTCTCGTACATTTCAGAAAATCACATTTGTAGTGGATGTGTTATTTTCTTTCAGTTTGATACTTTTTGCTCTTAAATTGAGGAGATAACAAGCAAAATTAATTTCAAACCGAGAAAAAGTATGTATTTTTGTGATATTTCCTAAACTACGTATATGATTTTGATTAAATTACACCAACAGATAGGAAACATCGTAACCATTTAAGATTTGAAATAAAAAATTGGGGTCACTGGATTGCCTCGGAAGATATAGAGAAAAAAATGTTCAATATTTGTGACATCATAAACAGCGAATTAACTGTTTTTTAGGGATGTCAACGAATATTCGAATGTTCGAATATTCGCATTTCATACGAATATTCGAATGCGATTTCTGGATTCGAAGATTCGCATAATTTTCTAACCTGCAACATTGCCATGTATCAGTTTAAAGGAGGACTCAAATTTAAGGCCAAAGGTCGAAAAATAATATGACCAGTAATCCTGCTTGTCTGTTCAAGATGGTCAACATTTTGACACACTTGCAAATTGAGATCGCTCAATTAACAGTTTGACATTTTGTTGATCCAAGTGACACTTTGTTGATTCAAGTGACACTTTGTTGTTTCAAGTTGAGGAGAAAGCATCGCTCGCTTTCAATAAATGTTTTTAAGGTGTGAAAGTCCTACAATTTGAGCTGTGTCATGTGAAAACTTAAGATGGCTGGATAGAGATTGACAACTAAATCCTTTAGGAACAACAACGTCACAACAGACCTTTCACAAAGTACATGTAGGCCACACGATTACAATAGACACTAAGCATTCTTGGTGGCGGATATCAACGACATGCATGCAGAACTTAATCTTGGCTTGACAATAAATGCGAGTCGTTGCTTGCTCAGACAGAACCCCAGAGATTTGTCATTATTAAACACCTCCAGATTGTCTAGTTTTCTTTGAAATTTTGTTGATTTTCTTACATGTCGCCATTGGTATAGCCCAGATACGATACCATGCATATACATGTTCCTCATATTTCCAATACATGTACCACCAAGAAAGTCATCGTAATGGGTCTATTGGGCATAGATTTGTATATCATTCGAATATTCGAATATATTCGAATATCCTATGCGAATATTCGAATACCAATTTCGGCATTCGTTGACATCCCTACTGTTTTTACATATAATTAACCGTATACACGAATTGGTGACACAGAACTTCTTTTATAATAAAAATGAACAATATGCATACCGCTTTAGGACTTAATCATAAACAAACAACAAGATTCTACAGCTTGAAATGTCATTGAGAAATCAAAACAAAACAACGTTAAAAGCTACGCGTAACATGCACATACTAAAAGACGACATTGCCGAAACAGTATGCTCATAAACAATAGTAATGTTTCCCCTTAAGAGGACTCATATTTTAAGGTAAATTCAAGGGGCTAGGGGGCGACTCCTGTAGATCACATGACTTATAGTTTTTCATTTGGAAATGAAGAACATAAAAAAGGATACTTTCATCTAGGGCGATTGCAATACAAATGAAAATATTAATATACATGCCCTTGATTCTAGTTCACAGGGTTGGGAAAATGACAGTATTTATGAGAAAAGTCCATGCCGTTGGCGTTTTTAGTGGCATATGCCGGACTGAGTCGGCATTTTTTGGTCATATTTTGGCATTTCCGATAGGCATAATACATTGTACTAATAGTTCATGCTCCCTTAAAATCATTGATTAAGACTTCAGAGTGGGTATTCTGAGAAATCAGAAAATTATTTTCGGTTTAAATTCATTTTCCAATCAACATTTAATATATTTGGCCCCATTTGGATAATACTAGTCTTTGTATTGACTACCCTGTTGAAAGATGCAAAATTTCAGTAATTCTGTTTGGCTCCATGTTGCCAAATCACTGAAGAGGCTTAAATAGCTGAAACTGTGGTATGGCCCATCCCCTTTCTCATTAATATGTTCACTGCTCTTAAAGGATCTCATTTTTATTTGCATGAGAAAACAAACAGTTAGGTTTCTGACCAAGTCTGAGTCTAAGCAGGCTATACAACCACAGAAAATAGATAAAGGCTTGAAATTTCAGATTTAGAAGGTGTTGCACTATCTATGGAGTGAAAACAAAGGCGCTGATCAGCGGTACAGTTACTGCACAGCTGATCAGCGCCTTTGTTTTCGCTACACAGATAGTACAATTCTTCTTCTTTCTAACTCTAAAATTTCCAGCCACGATTTATCTTCTGTGCTGGTACAGCTAGGTTTGTGTCGGGCCTGGTCGGAACCCCAAATTGTTGGATTTCTCATGCAGCGGTTCATTTGAACTTTGTGGTTATTTTATTGTGTATAACTCTGTAATTTTTGGTAACCAAAATCTTTATAATCCCATTATTAAGGATCAGGGGTGTCTGCTTTTTCAGATTGTATATGCATAAAATTTTGCCTGTACTTCCGCATTTAGTTCATGCAATGTGACAAATTTTGAATAACATTTGGGCAATGGATATGGATAGTGATGAATTTTAGCTTAAACCCTAAAAACCTAAATAGTGGTCGAGCAGTTAAGAGTTTTAAAGTTTTTTTTTAATCACTCGATCGTCTCACCGCTGTGACTGGTGTGGGTTCGAGCCTCGCACTTGCCACATGTGAGACAAGCCAAGGTCTGCTTGCGGGTGTGCTAGGTGTTTTTTCTCGGGGTTCTCCCGATTTCGCCCCACCTACTGATTGGCCCGTCTCATCTGAGCTGAAATATTCTTGAAAGGGAAGTAAAACTGAATTTAAAAAAATAAAGGAGAAAAAAAAAAACAAAAAAAAACAAGCAACTAAATGCAATTTTCTTGTTTTGATCATACATGCATATAAAATGTAAGTTATGTATGGAACGCCGGTCCGTCATGCTAATTGTAAAATGCTAAATGCTAATTGTAAATTATATGGTAATACTGCACTAGAGGGTGGTTGGGAAGTTATAATTAGTAACATAATAGATAAATGATAATTAGTAAATTAAAATTTGAAGAAAAAAAAGTAAATGCGAAAACTTAATTGCAGATTGCTAAGTGACAAATGCATAAATGACATGTAATAGGTAAATGCTAAATCTTAAGTGCAAACTGCTAAATACTATATGGTAAATGAAATAAATAGTACATGCTAAATGATAATTGGTAAATTAGAATTTGAAAAAAAAAAGTACATGTAAATGCAAAAACTTAATTGCAGTCATGCTAATTGTAAAATGTTAAATGTTAATTATTTATTGCATTTTTCGCCGGTCCGTCATGCTAATTGAAATATGTTAAAAGTTAAGTGTTAAATTTAACAATTAGTACGACGGACCGGCTTAAAATGCAATAAACAATTAACATTTAACATTTCACACTTAGCATTACGGTTCGGCGAAAAATGCAATTAACAATTAAAAAATAGCATTTAACATTTTACATTTAACATTTTACAATTAGCATGACGGACCGGCGTAAAATGCAATTAACAATTAACATTTAACACTTTACTTTTAACATTTTACAATTAGCATGACGGATCAGCGAAAAATGTAATTAACATTTAACACTCTACTTTTAACATTTTACAATTAACATGACGGACCGGCGAAAAATGCAATTAACAATTAACATTTTACAATTAGCAAGACGGACCGGCGAAAAATGCAATTAACAATTGACATTTTACATTTTACAATTTGCATGGCGGACCGGCGTTCCATAAAAATGTAAGTTATGTACTGTTAATATGTAGTTGTGTTAAGTCATCATATATCATTGCTTATTTTAGAAAAAAAAAAAAATCAGTCAAGGCTACAAGTCATGTTAGTTCACACTTGGGTGGAGTTGGGTACTTTGTTCATAGTCCGCAATTTCGAGTACAACAACATGAGCTGCATCATGAGAAAACCAGCTTTTTACAGAATGTGAAATCAAAGACAAAGATACTGCCCAGCTGATCAGCGCCTTCACTTTCCTCTAAGGGATAGTACAATCCCTCCTCATACCTGAAACTTTTTAAGTTTTTGTGACAATTCAGGCCTCTTTGTGTCAGACTTGGCCTCGAGGTTTTTAAACTTTTTTCATGCTCATTTCAGCTGAGCATGAAATTTAAACTGCTCATAAATGACAAAATAGCCCAAATATATTGAAATACCAAAGCCTGTAATTTATCCTGCTTATATATGTTAAAATGCCAACAATTGTTGGCATTTTAACATTTATGAGCAGGATAAATTTTTAGTCTCAGCTACTAAGCTGAGCTTGAAAAAAGTTTTATAACCTCGAGGCCTGGTTGGAGACCCAGAGGGCAAGTTTTTGGGCTCACTTGATTATGCATTTTTAGCTTGACTGCACGAAAAGCATAGCGCTATTGCAGTCACCCCGGTCGTCCACGTTCCCGTGCGCGTGCGCGTCACACTTGCGTTAAAGTTTTATAGAAGTCCATATCTTGACAACCACGCATCAGAAAGCATTCATACTTGGACCATAGATACCCTGTAGGGTTAGCTTTCATTCCATGGCATCGGGCCCCTGGGTCCAGGCCAGGGGGTGGGGCTGCAGGTTAAAATCTAGAACGCCTTCAAAAATGGCCATTCTTGTGTTAAAGTTTTCTAGAAGTCTATATCTTGACAACCACTCATCAGAAAGCATTGATACGAAATTGATACGTACTTGGGCCATTGACACCCTGTAGGGTCGGCTTTCATTCCATGGCATCAGCTGCCTGGGTCCATGCCAGGGGGTGGGGCTAGAGGTTAAAATCTAGAACACCATTAATAATAATGGCTTTTCTGTGATATAGTATTCTAGAAGTCTATATCTTGAAAACCTTTTATCAGGGGGCTTTCATACTCGGACCATAGGTACCCTGTTAGGTTGAGTTTCATTTCATGGCATCGGATCTCTGGGTCCATGCCTGGGGGGTGGGGCTAGAGGTTAAAAACTAGAACTCTGTAAAAAATAGATGAACTGCTGTGTAACTTTTACAAGGAGTCCATTTCTTGACAACAACTTATCATAAAGGGTTCATACTTCATACACTTTAGGTTCCATGACATCGGTCAGACCTCTGGGTCAGAGTCAAGGGGCGGGGCTAGAGGTCAAAATCTAGAACTCTCTGATTTTTTTTCTTTTTATTTCTTAATAGAAACAACTTAGGAAGATGGTTGGTCATTCATCTTTTGACTTTGCGACACTGACTTGTTTGTCATGACGGTAAGGATCAGTTGACCTACTTTCCATGGTTCAGTGATTTTGCCTTATATCTTGACACTCAATATATTTTCTTACTTCTTTCAGATTATGAGTGAGTATGACCAGGCCTTCGACCCCAATATACTTATAGGTCACTTTGACCTAATTTCACGGTTCAGTGATTTTGCCATCTCGGCACTCAAGTGGTTTATGAACAAACTTCTTTCACACTATGTTTGCGTATAACAAGACCTTTGACCCTAAAGTAGTCCTAGGCCATTATGACCTAATTTCACGGTTCAGTGATTTTGCCTTATATCTCGGCACTCAATTGGTATATGAACATACTGTTTTCACAGTGTGTTTGCATATGACAAGACTTATGACCCTGAAGTATTCCTAGGTCACTGTGACCTAATTTCATGGTTCAGTGATTTTGCCTTATATCTCGACTCAGTTGGTATTTTTTCTTACTTCTTTCAGATTATGAATGAGTGTGACCACTGACCAGACCTTTAACCCAAACATACTTATAGGTCACTATGACCTAATTTCATGGTTCAGTAATTTTGCCTTATATCTCGGCACTCAATTGGTTTATGACCAAACTTCTTTCATGATGTTTGCGTATGACAAGACCTTTGACCCTAAAGTAGTCATAGGTCATTATGACCTATTTTCACGGTTCAGTGATTTTTGCTTATATCTCGGCACTCATTTGGTATATGAACATCATACTTCTTTCACGATATGTTTGCGTATGACAAGACCTTTGACCGTAAAGTATTCCTGGGCCACTGTGACCTAATTTCATGGTTCAGTGACTTTGCCTTATATCTTGACACTCTGTTGGTATTTTTTCATACTTCTTTCTGATTATGAATGAGTATGACCAGACCTTTATTCCAAACATACTTATATGTCATTATGACCTAATTTCATGGTTCAGTGATTTTGCTTTATATCTCAACACTCAATGGGTATATGATCATATTTCTTTCACATTATGAGTAAGTATGAATAGACCTTTGACCCTGAAATACTTATAGGTCAGTGTGACCTTATTTCACAGTTCAGTGATTTTGCCTTGTATCTTGGCACTCATTTAGTATATAAACACTTCTTTCACAATATGAGTGAGACCTTTAAATCTTAGGTAGTTATAGTTAACTTTCATGGTTCAGTGATTTTGCCTGATTGCATCAAGGCAAAAAGATGTATGAGCATAATGCTTTGGGTTACAGGTCGGGTTTGGCCTTATGTTTGACAAAGGTCAGAAGCAGTCGAGCACGCTGTCCTGCGACAGCTCTTATTAGGACATGAGATTTTGTAGTTTGGAGGAACATGGGCCAAGTTGCGCTACTTTATATGAGCTACATCATAGAAAATATGGCTTTTGTCTATGCGAAGACAAAGACGCAGATTTGTGCGGTAACTGCACAGCTGATCAGCGCCTTTGTTTTTGCTACACCTGTACACAGACAGTACAAAATTTCAAGCTTCTGGTCCTTTTCTATGACTGTACAGACCAATTTGTGTCAGAACTGGTCGGAAACCCCGTAGACCAGGTTCCTAACATCATGGCGCTGCCAGACTTGTTCTAGGCTACTGACTATTTAGATATGACTGCAGCAGTTTTATGTCCCTTTCAAGATTATTTCAGCTCATATTAGACGGGCCAATTAGTAGTTGGGGCGAAATTGAGATCCCCAAGAAAAACCACCTGGCACACCTGCATGCATAACTCGTGTTGTCTCGCATGCCCAGGGCTCAAGTGGTAATGAAATATTACATCAGGAAAACATGTCCGTGTAATGTATACCCCATCATACCCCACTTTTGTATAGTAAAACTGGGGTATGCAGGGGTATACATATTTTTCTTAGTTTTGCTCCAAAACATAGATTGTGGGTACTCATTAGAACCGCCTCGCCGAGGCGGTTCCAACGTGTATCCACAATCTATGTTTTGAGCAAAAAAGAAAAATATTAAATTTTTTATCTGAAAATTTTTCAATTTTTAAAGCTCAAAAAATCTCTATGTTGCATGGACATGTTTTCGTAATGAGGGCTCTTAACCATTCAGAGATGGCTGCAAAGTTTCAAATGTCTGGTGTGTGAGGTATAACTGAGCGGCACTGCCGATAAGATGTCATGTGTCAATTTATTTTTATAGTAACTAGAAGTCTCATAAAATGATCTATAATGGACATGACCAATCCAATATGACCTATTTCTTGGTGGTTAAGCAACATTGAAACAAAATAAAACAATAAAGTTAAGACATATATTCGACTTGGCCACTTCTCAAATTGCAGGTGATAAATTGCTCATCTATGTTTGATTGGTTCCAAATTTTCTTTTTCAAAATCGGAGTGCCAAATAGAAATGATCCAGATTAGATGTAATTTTTGCATACGAAAATCATAGAAAACTTGTCCATGCAATATACAGAGATTTTTTGAGCTTTAAAAATTGAAAATTTTCAGCTGGAAAAAAAACCCAAAAAAAAACACGATATTTTTTTTCTTATTTTTGCTCAAAACATAGATTGTGGGTACAGGTTAGAACCGCCTCACCGAGGCGGTTCTAACGAGTACCCACAATCTATGTTTTGGAGCAAAAATAAGAAAATAAGAAAAATAGGTATACCCCTGCATACCCCAGTTTTGCTATATAAATGTGGGGTTCAAGGGGGTATACATGTCACGGTTTTCCTTATGCACCAGTCATTCGTAACCACTGCCCCCCCCCTCCCCGCCCCTCACCTACGGGGAAGGGTGGGGGATAGCCGGGCTAAAGTGCGGGGCAATTACTTTTAGAGTGTCCCAGCAGTGCAGGGGAAATGATGGGGTTTTGACATTAGGATCCTTACCCCAGGGAGATTTTTTATTGCTAATGGCGGGGCAAAGAGCAAAGTTTTGACCTCCAGTTTGCCCCCTGGGGGTGGAGCTTATAGCAGGGCACTAAAAGCTGAAGTTATAATCCCCGCCCTTCCCCATAGGTGGGGGAGAAGTGGTTACAAATGACTGGTGTATTATGGGTGCATATGTACATGCTCTAAAAACTGGAAAACACCTATATTAAAATATACTCTTTTCTGGGTATTAAACACTCCTCGATGGTACATGACCTGGTATGTCTGAGCCGCTACATGAAAAAATTGGTCTTCAGGGTTTCCAACCAGGTCTGATACAAACTGGCCTGTACAGTCACAGCAGAGGACTACAAGCTTGAAATTTCAGATGTAAGAAGAAGAGGAATTGTAGCAAAAACAAAGGTGCTGATCAGCTGTGCAGTTACTGCACAGCTGATCTGCAGCTTTGTTTATGCATAGGCAAAAATCTAGTTTTCTCGTGATGCCGCTCATATATATCTTTTAAAACAAGAAAAAGAAAAGTTGTCTTAAGGTTTTGTACTAAAACGATTCAAACCAGTATATATAGCCAGAGAGGTTTGCTAGAGATTTGAAACTATGGGAAGAGTTTTTTGGGGGGTAATATCCTTAAAGAGTGCCAGTCCTAAAGTTTTTCACAGACTTGAAATGTCCAGGCTTATTTGATACAAAAAATTTAAGGAAACAAATTTTCTCATGGTTCAGCTAGCGAAAATATCTGCATGTATAACAGGTAAAATAGTTGTGTCGCCCATTCGGGTACATGTCAATATAATTTAACAGCTATCTTGTGCAATATGTTACGCTGTGCAGAATAGAGGGTTAAGATTATTTAATCGCTTTTATTTTGGGCCCAAATATTTGGGTACAAGATTTTAATTAAAATTTAGCTGAAGTGTATGCTAAAAAGTAAATTTAAACATTTGCAAAACTTAACAGAGAATGAAAATGCATGGCGTGATGAAAAAATGGAAATTCAAAACTTTGGTGACATGGTGTAAGGAGTCTTGAGGATTTGTGTATGCAAGCTTGCAACTTTGAATTGAATCTAAAGGTAGGTATCATTTAATATCTTCATATGAATATTTGCTTTTTTTTTTTTTTTGCTTTTTTTTTTTGTTTTTGTTGTGTTGTTTGAAGAAAAAAAAAATCTTCAATGATAGCACACCAGGTAGCACATCTGAGCCGCATCAAGAGAAAACGCGTCTTCGGGGTTTCTGACCTGGTCCGACACAAACCGGTCTGTACAATCACAGAAAAAAGTAAGAATCTTGAGATTTTGGGTATATGTAGAGGAGGAATTGTACTATCCATGTACCGAAAACAAATGCAAAGATCAGCTGTGCTGTAACTGCTGATTTGTGCCTTTGTTTTGGCATAGGCAAAGATTCTGCTTTCTCATGACGTGGCTTATTAGCTCACCTGAGCCGTCAGGCTCACAAGGTGAGCTTATAGTATACCCATGCTCCGTCGTCCGTCCGTCCGTCCGTCCGTCGTCCGTCCGTCCGTCGTCCACCATTGTCAAAGATCTTCTCCTCTGAAACAGCTTGGCCAATCAAAGCCAAATTTTACATGAAGCATCTATGGGAAGGGGGAACCAATGTGTATATAAATAATCCAGGTCACATGACCAAGATGGCCGCCATGCCCATATATGGTAAAAACCCTTCAAAAATCTTCTTCTCCGGAACCACTGGACCGATTTCAACCAAACTTGGCATGAAGCATGGATGACTCAAGTACTACAATGTGTATATAAATCATGACCTTGCGGTGACCTTGACCTATTTTACGGCAAGGTCAACATAGGTCGCCTTTGCATTTGAATGGGAAAAATTGTTAAATTGTCATTTAAAGGAAAAATCTTGCAGAAAATGAGCAGTAGGACTGAATATTAATGATTCTGAAAAAAATTGGGCACCAGGGGCTCATCCGCCCCCACCCCGGGGCAATATACATGTATATTATCATAATATTCAAACATCTTCTTCTCTGAAACCGCTTGGCCAATCAAAGCCAAATTTTACATGAAGCATCTATGGGAAAGGGGAACCAATGTGTATATAAATAATCCAGGTCACATGACCAAGATGGCCGCCATGCCCATATATGGTAAAAACCCTTCAAAAATCCTTTTCTCTGGAACCGGTGGACCAATTTCAATGAAACTTGGCATGAAGCATCGATGGCTTTAGCACTACAATGTATATATAAATCATGACCCTGTGATGACCTTGACCTATTTTACGGCAAGGTCAACATAGGTCGCCAATGCATTTGAATGGGGAAAACTTTTAAAATGACATTTAAAGTGAATGTCTTGCAGGAAATGGGCAATAGGACTGAATATTAATGATTCTGAAAAAAAATGGACCCCAGGGGCTCATGTACCCCCACCCCGGGGCAATATACATGTATATCTTCACTATATTCAAACGTCTGCTCCTCTGAAACCACTTGACCAATCAAAGCCAAATTTTATGTAATGCATCAATAGGAAGGGATAACCAATGTGTGTATAAATAATCCAGGTCACATGACCAAGATGGCCGCCATGCCCAAATATGGTAAAAACCCTTCAAAAATCTTTTTCTCTGGAACTGTTGGACCAATTTCAATGAAACTTGGCATGAAACATTGATGGCAAAGCACTTCAATGTATATATAAATCATGACCCTGTGATGACCTTGACCTATTTTATGGCAAGGTCAACATAGGTCACCAATGCATTTGAATGGGGAAAACTTTTAAAATGTCATTTAAAGTGAAAGTCTTGCAGGAAATGGGCTAAAGGACTGACTATTAATGATTCTGACAAAAAATGGACCACAGGGGCTCATATGCCCCCACCCCGGGGCAATATACTTGTATATCTCCATAATATTCAAACATGTGCTCCTCTGAAACCACTTGGCCAATCAAAGCCAAATTTTATGTGAAGCATCTAAAGGATGGGGTAATCAATGTGTATATAAATAATCCAGGTCACATGACCAAGATGGCCGCCAGGCCCATATATGGTAAAAATCTCTCAAAAATCTTCTTCTCCGGAACCAGTGGACAGATTTCAAGGAAACTTGGCTTGAAGCATCGATGGCTCAAGTACTACAATGTATATATAAATCATGACCCTGTGATGACCTTGACCCAGTTTATGGCAAGGTCAACATGGGTTGCCAATGCATTTGAATGGGAATAACTGTTAAAATGTCATTTGAAGGAAAAAGCCAGCAGGAAATTGGCAAATGGACAAAATATTGATTATTCTGAAAAAGAAAATGGCCCAAGGGCTTCATCTGCCCCTGCACTGGGATTAAATACCATAATATTCAAACATGTTTATTGGTATATGCTGCAGATCTCAGGTGAGCGTTTACAGGACCATTGGTCCTCTGGTTTATTAGACTGCTACTGACTGGAAGCATTCCTAAGCGAGACACATTTCTTGTGAAATATTAGTCATTCACTACCTAAAAGCTAGCTATAATTGCAGTAATGCAGTTGTCAATTAACTTTGCAAGGGTGAACACCAAGTATTGGTCATCTTCTAAGATTTGATAATTCTGGTACCAGGAAAAAGATACACATCTATTCCGTACCCATTTCAACTGTTAACATTGGGATAAAAATAGTAAGTCTGTTGAATGTTAATGTGGTCTTGCTCAAGGGCAGAACCCACTGCTAGTGGAGTTAATACCCAGAGTCGAACTCTCCCCCACCAAGCTATGGAGTTAATACTCAGAGCCTCTCATTTCTGAGTCAAACTCTCCCCCACAAAGCCATGGAGTTAATATCCAGAGCCTCTCTTTTCTGAGTCAAACTCTCTCCCACCAAGCTACGGAGTTAATACCCAGAGCCTCTCTTTTCTGAGTCAAACTCTCCCCCACCAAGCTACAGAGTTAATACCCAGAGCCTCTCATTTCTGAGTCAAACTCTCCCCCACCAAGCTACAGAGTTAATACCCAGAGCCTCTCATTTCTGAGTCAAACTCTCCCCCACCAAGCTACAGAGTTAATACCCAGAGCCTCTCATTTCTGAGTCAAACTCACCCCCACCAAGCTACGGAGTTAATACCCAAAGCCTCTCTTTTCTGAGTCAAACTCTCTCCCACCAAGCTACGGAGTTAATACCCAGAGCCTCTCTTTTCTGAGTCAAACTCTCCCCCACCAAGCTACAGAGTTAATACCCAGAGCCTCTCATTTCTGAGTCAAACTCTCCCCCACCAAGCTACAGAGTTAATACCCAGAGCCTCTCATTTCTGAGTCAAACTCTCCCCCACCAAGCTACAGAGTTAATACCCAGAGCCTCTCATTTCTGAGTCAAACTCTCCCCCACCAAGCTACAGAGTTAATACCCAGAGCCTCTCATTTCTGAGTCAAACTCTCCCCCACCAAGCTACAGAGTTAATACCCAGAGCCTCTCATTTCTGAGTCAAACTCTCCCCCACCAAGCTACAGAGTTAATACCCAGAGCCTCTCATTTCTGAGAAACTCTCCCCCACCAAGCTACAGAGTTAATACCCAGAGCCTCTCATTTCTGAGTCAAACTCACCCCCACCAGGCTACGGAGTTAATACCCAAAGCCTCTCATTTCTGAGTCAAACTCTCCCCCACCAAGCCATGGAGTTAATACCCAGAGCCTCTCATTTCTGAGTCAACTCTCGATCCCCGACCAAGCCATGGAGTTAATACCCAGAGCCTCTCATTTCTGAGTCAAACTCTCCTCCACCAAGCCACAGATTTCCAAATATTTTCACCCGAAATTTGTAAAGTTACTATTGATTTTGAATATACATGTACATATATTGTTTGTTTTGAATATGCCTTTTGAAATCACCTTGTTTTGGTTTGGGTGCATGTTAAATTCAGTGGCCTTGGCGTGATTTCATTATCAAAACCGCAGCCATGTTAAGTCGCAATGTAGGCTTTTTATGGATTTTAACCTAGTGAATAGTCCTATTTAATATATGGTACTCTATAAATCAAAGTCTTTTGAGTCTTAAATGCACAATGACAATATTTTAAGGTCTATCTGTGGGGCAAAGTGTCTCATTGGTTTTCACCAGGCTTCTGATAAATCATACTGTGCGATGTGAGAAAACTGGTCTTTTTGATTTCAGACCATTTCTGACACAAACCAGGCTGTGAGGCCACAGAAGATTACTGGAGGCTGCAAATTTTGGATTTAGAAAGATCAGCTGTGTTGGATTTAGAAAGATCAGTTATTGCACAGCTGATCTGCACCTTTTGGTTTCACATGTGCAAAATGTTGGTTTTCTGATGCAGGGGCTCGTTAAATAGATTGGCGGTTCTAACGAGTACCCGCAATGTATGTTTTGTATCAAAAATAAGAAATATATTTATACCCATGCATACCCCAGTTTTTCTATATAAAAGTGGGGTATAAGGGGGTACTTTTTTCATGGACATGTTTTCCTGATGATCTGTGACAGGGTTTGATTATTTTTATGAAATGGCTCATTACCTGAAAAACAAAATAGGACAAAGTCCATATCTGACAGTTACGACATGGGTACGCTTATCAATGTTATTGTTTTAACATGGGCCGTATCATGATTTGTGATACCCAAACTTTATACAGGACATGAGAAAACTGTATTTTTTCAAATGCAATAACACAATCAAAGATTAGCTACCCAGATACTGCACAGCTGATCAGCGCCTTTGCTTCGCTACATACATGTAGATAGTACAATCACTGTACTTTCTAAAACCGAAATTTCAAGCCTCTTACTATCTTATGCAGTTGTACAACCCAGTTTGTGTCGGTCCTGGTCAGAAACCTTGAAGACCGGTTTTCCTCAGATTTTCGCTTTTGTTTGAGCTGTGGCTTAGCATCCCAGTCAACAGCTATGGTCAATTGGTCATATTGTGACATTGCCTCCATTTTATGGGACTTCTACCCAATATTAGGATGTCATGACACCCAAAATGTGTTTTAAAGAATAGCCCTGGTGATGTGGCTGACATTTTTGATCAATTGAGCCGCCTCATGAGAAAACCAACAATCTGCATATGCGAAAACAAAGACGCAGATCAGCTTCGCGGTAACCGCGAAGCTGATCAGCGCCTTTGTTTTCGCTACTCGGATAGAACAGTTCCTCTTCTACTTGAATCCGAAATTTCATGATTCTAGCTCTTTTCTGTGCTTGTACAGGTCGGTTCATGTCGGACCTGGTCGGAAACCACATTGTTGGTTTTCCCACGAGGCGGCTCAATTTATTTTAATGAATTGCAGAGGAGGACACTCAACAGCTTCATATAAATTGTCCATTTGTTTTTAGAATTTGAGTCTTTTCATCACCAGGAAAACATGTCGGACAAAATGGACTCCATGAAATGAATACCCCCTTAAATCCCATTTTTATATAGTGATTAAAACTGGGGTTTGCAGGGGTATGCCTATTTTTCTTATTTTTGCTCCAAAACATAGATTGTGGGTACTCGTTAGAACCGCCTCGTTGAGGCGGTTCTAATGTGTACTCACAATCTATGTTTTGATCAAAAATAAGAAAAATATCAAACATTTTCTACAGAAAATTTTCATTTTTTACAACTTTAAAAATCACAGTTTATTGCATGGGCAAGTTTTCGTAATGATTTTATTCATTTTTTATCTCAGACACATTTATATTGTGTCGGCAAAAAATAAAATGTCAAGCCAGCTTTTCAAAAGTTAATGTAATGGGGAATCCCTTTAAATACCCGAAGTATATGAATGAATGCTAGTACTTTAATATGCAAGATAACAAAATAAATTGAGCCTGTGCATGAGAAAACCAACAATTTGCATGGGCGAAAACAAAGGCGCAGATCAGCTTCGCGGTAACCGCGAAGCTGATCAGCGCCTTTGTTTTCGCTACTCGGATAGTACAATTCCTCTACTTTCTAAATCCAAAATTTCCAACCTCTGACCATCTTCTGTGACTGTACAGCCCGGTTTGTGTTGGACCTGGTCAGAAACCCAAATTGTTGACTTTCTCATGCACAGGCTCAATTAGGTATGCTTCTTGGCATGGTATAAAAACTAAATCAAAGTCACATATGAGCCACATCATGAGAAAACCAGATTTTTGCCTATGCAAAAACAAAGGCGCAGATCAGCTTCTCAGTAGCTGCATAGCTGATCAGCGCCTTTCGTTTTCGCTACACGGATAGTACAATTCCTCTTCTTCTTAAATCTGAAATTTCAAGCTTCTACATATGTATCTATCTTCTGTAGCTGCACAGGCCAGTTTGTTTCAGACTTGGTGGGAAACCCTGAAGACGGGTTTTCTCGTGTCATAGCTCATATGAGCCTGCCTATCATTCCTCATAGTCTAATCGTTGTTCTTTCCATAGTTCAAAAAGCATACTCATTACGAAAACATGCCCATATGATATACAGTAATTTTTTCAGGTCAAAATTTTCAGAGGAAAATTTTTGATATTTTTCCTATTTTTGATCAAAACATAGATAGTGGATACACGTTAGAACCGCCTCGGCGAGGCGGTTCTAACGTGTATCCACAATCTATGTTTTGGAGCAAAAATAAGAAAAATAGGTGTACCCCTGCATACCCCAGTTTTACTATATAAAAGTGGGGTTTACGGGGGTAAATATTGCACGGACATGTTTTCCTGATGATAACCAGTTACAAAATGTGTTGATGTGATTGAACAAATAAACATTACCGGTATTATGTTTGTTAAAATCTATACCGAACATAGATTTGCGTTTGTTTAACTGATATAACTTGGCATTCCATTTATGGGACATAAGCAGTTTAGCCTCAGATCTGCCGCTGCAGAACGTGGCGTCCCATTCGGAGCTACCGGTATTCTGGAAAAATCAAAGAAAAATTGAAAATCACTCCTCTGAGGCCCCTATAAAGGGAACTGGACTTGTGTCCATTAATAAAGGGATAGTCCATTTGAGCCGCATCGTGAGAAAACCGGATTTTTGCCTATGCGAAAACAAAGGCGCAGATCAGCTTCGCAGTAACTGCGAAGCTGATCAGCGCCTTTATTTTCGCTACACGGATAGTATAATTTCTCTTCTTCTTAAATCCGAAATTTCAAGCTTCTAGCTTGCTTCTGTGACTGTACAGGTCGGTTTGTGTCAGACCTGGTCAGCAATCCCGAAGACCGGTTTTCTCGCGTTGCGGTCCATTTGTCATTAATGGTTAAGTTTTTAAGCAGAAATAAGTAAAAAAAAATTGTGCAGCCCTTCACCCACCCCCTCCAAAAAAGCAAAACAAAAAAGATTTTAAGGGCATCTGAGTGTTATACTGTAGATCTGGAAATATTCGCGAGAACTTAATTTTCGCTAATATTCGCGAATAGATTGCCTCGCGAATTCAAAGTTCTCGCTAATAAAGAGTCACTAATAACTTATAGATACATGGACACTCACTCGCGAATTCAAGAACTCGCTAATAATGCGGAAATGGAAAATTCGTGAAATAAAAGTCACGCGAAAATTTCCGAATTCACAGTACCATTAAGTGTTTATTGACTTTGCTCACATTATTTTGAGAAGAAAATTTTATGAAAGTACTTTTAAATTATTACCAACTGCTTTATATGAACTCAAAATTGATCATATCTGAGTGAAGTAATCAACAGTTATTTGAAATTTTTTTCTATTTTTCAATTTAAGTGTCATACTTGTTGCTAGGACAATAGCTAAGAAACGTCTTGTGTTGCTTATTTTGGCGATTTGAAGTTTGTAAATTGTTTTATCGCGTGTCAGTATTTACACTGTCCTTCAAATATGATAATAGACTTGTGCGCTGATATTCTTTAACATTATCTGATCACACGGGAGGGTTTCTGAGCCTGTTTGCGGCACAAACCAGCATGTATTGCTAGTGTATCTAACTCTAGCCCTGAAATTTGGATAGTACAGAACTTTATATTGCTTAAGATTTGTTCAAGCATAGCAATTTACACCAGTCATTGGTAGGAATGCACGAATGCATAGTCTAGTTTTCATTTTCGGCTTTAAGTCTTTTATAAAAGCAGGCCTTTTTTCGTGATGCCCTTTTGAGGCTCAAATGAGTCATGACACAAGAAAATTGAACTTCAGGGTTTTCAGCTAGGTCTGACACTAACTAGTCTGTACAATCACAAAAGAATGCTAGAAGCTTAAAATTTGGGAAATGTTTTAACAAAGAGGAATTGTACTATCCGTTCAGCAAAAACAAAGGCGCTGATCAGCTGTGCAGTAACTGCACAGCTGATCTGCGTTTTTTTTTTTCATGACCTGGCTCAAATTATAATTTGATATGACAAGATGATAGTATCAGGTTGAAATTGAATAGTCTTAAAATTAAGATAAAAAAATATTTTGAACTTGTTTCTAATGATTTAGAAAATGTTTTGTTTGTGACAGTAATTTCAACCATGAAGCTAGAATCTAAACAGCTTGACAGACCTTCCTGCTTTATTTACCCAGTAAAAAGAGCATTGAAACCTGGCCTCCATCCTGACATAGCTGATAAACTGCTGGCAGGAACAGTTACAACTGAAACAGACAAATGTTTGAAACTATTTTCACTATTTTGTCGATCATGCGAACAATTATCTTTAAATTACCTCCCAAGTTTTTTTGTTTTTGTTTTTTTTTAAATATTTTCGCTCAAAACATGGATTGTAGATACACGTAAAAACTGCCTTGCCGAGGCAGTTCTAACGAGTACCCACAATCTGTGTTGTGGATTGGAAATGAAATAATGTATACCCCTGCATACCCCAGTTTTACTATGCAAAAGTAGGGTCTAATGGGGTATATGATTGCACGGACATGTTATCCTGATTTTTCATGTGACAAAGTATGAGACACAACGCGAGGAAACCTGTCTTTTTGGTTTCTGACCAGGTCTGACATAAACCAGCCTGTACAGCCACAAAAGAAGGCTAGAAGCTTGAAATTTCAGATTTAAGTAGACGAGGGATTGTACTATCTGTGATGTGAAAACAAAGGTGCTGATCTCTTTGCAGATGTATAGTTGTCATATTTAATTATACCATGCATTTATACTTATAAGCAAATATGTGCTCAATCGGAGCATGCTAGAATAATAACATTTGCCAAATATCATGACAGTGCAAATTTTTTGCTTAGTGCATTTTGTGCCTTGAGAAAATATAACAATAGGATTGAATTTCTTGAATTACGAAAACACGACCATGCAATATACAGAGATTCTTTTCAGGTGAAAAAATTGAAAATTCACCAGAAAAAAAAATGATATTTTAAACATTTATGCTCAAAACCTAGATCGTGGGTACATGTTAGATCTGCATCGGCGAGGCAGTTCTAACGAGTACACACAATCTATGTTTTAGATCAAAATTGAGTAAAAAACATACCCCTGCATTCCCCAGTTCTACTATATAAAAGTGGGGTATAAGGGGGTATATATTGCAATGACATGTTTTCCTGATAAAAAAAATACATTTTTTGCCTTTAGAAAATATAACAATGTTTTTCTTGCATTTCATTTTTGATTTCCAAGAAAACCTTTTATTTCACACAGCTCGGCATCATGAAAGGCTGTCCGTGTAATGTATACCCTCTTGAACCCCACTTTTATATAGCAAACTGGAGTATGCAGGGGTATACCTATTTTTCTTATTTTTGCTCCAAAACATAGATTGTGGGCCTCGGCAAGGCGGGTCTAACATGTACCCACAATCTATGTTTTGAGCAAAAATAAGAACAAATTTCTTTTTTTTTTCAGCTAAGATTTTCAATTTCTAAAGCTCTAAAAATCTCTGTGCATAACCTGGGCATGTTTTTGTAATGGACCCAAATCAGGCCTGAACAAAGCATTAAACTTGATTGTTATATAAAAAAAAAAAATAGGCACAGTTTTTAAGGTTATCTTGAACTTGGTTTTACAGCATCAACATGGAGTGGGTAGGAGTCTTGACCGGCACATTATGATAGCACGCATCACCATATCAAAAGTTGACCCAACAATTTAGGCAATATTTGAGAAAAGTAGATTTTTGCCAGTGCAAAAACACTGATGCAGATCAGTTGAGCAGCTTTTGTTTCTTGGATAGTACAATCCCTCTTCTTCTGTAAATTTCAAGCTTTTAGCCCTTTTACATCACATTACAGGCCGGTCTGTTTCAGACTTGGTCAGAATTTCTAAAGACCGGTTTTCTCGCATTGCAGCTCATAAGATACTACTTATGTGTCTATAGAAATGGATAAATTTTATTTTATGCAACAATGCATTGCATTGATTGTACATGTAATTGTGTTTCAACATTAGGAAAACACCCCCATGCAATAAACAGATTTTTTTAGCTTTAGTAATTGAAAATTATCAGCTGAAAAATCTTGATATTTTTCTTATTTTTGCTCAAAACATAGATTGTGGGTACACGTTAGAACCGCCTCTGCGAGGCAGTTCTAACGAGTACCCACAATCTATGTTTTAGAGCAAAAATAAGAAAAATAGGTATACCCCTCCATACCCCAATTTACTATATAAAAGTGGGGTTTAAGGGGGTATTCATTGCACGGACATGTTTTGCTGATGATTTCCATTTTCAGACTTAACAAGTGCAAGTGACAATATAAGGATCAAACATGGACCGAGGTGTCTGGCTGAGGGAGGAATACCCGATGCAGTGGCTACCACTTAATGTGAAGCTGGAGATTGCCAAAATCTTGGATGCTGCAACAGGGGTGCGGGGAATTGATATGTTTGCAGAGCGTCTTGGATTTAGAGAGGGAGTTGCCTATATGCGGGTAAGCATGACGAAAACTTTCCCATGCAATATATTGAGAATTTTTTCACACGCAAAAAATGAAAATTTTCAGTAGAAAGAAAATATTTTTGATAATTTTGCTCAAAGCATTGATTGTGGGTACACATTAGAACCGCCTTGCCATAATCTATATTTTGGATCAAAAATAAGAAAGTAGGTATGCCCCTGCAAACCCCAGTTTTTCTATATAAAAGTGGTGTTTAAGGGGGTATACATGACATGGGCATGTCCTGATGACAGAAGCAGCCTCGTACTTATGTAAAAGTCCATGAAATTTTAATTAAGTTTTTTCTTCATTTTATCACTTATACAGGCATTTGAAAATTAGCTGGATGTATTACCATAGAGACTCACTTCATGTTGTATTTTTACTAGATGCTAGTAACTGATAAGCCGAAAGTCCTATGTGTATCTGAAAGCTACTCTAAAATTTGGGAGTATTGCTGAGAAATTTATTTTTGCCAATATTCGTGAATTTGGTGCCTTGCTAACAAAGACCCGGGACAAAGACTCACCTTTAACTGTACATGCACTCACTTTTAAAAAGAATTCATGAAATCACTTACAGACTTGCAAAATAAAGGTCTTAAGACAATTACCCAAGTTAAAGTTACAATGAGCCGCATCGTGAGAAAACGGGATTTTTGCCTATGCGAAAACAAAGGCGCAGATCAGCTTCGCAGTAACTGCATCGCTGATCAGCGCCTTTGTTTTCGCTACACGGATAGTACTATTCCTCTTCTTCTTAAATCCGAAATTTCAAGCTTCTAGCATGCTTCTTTGACTGTACAGGCTGATTGGTGTCGCACCTGGTCGGAAACCCCGAAGACCGGTTTTCTTGCATCACAGCTCATATTAACATGGCTTACTTGTCATGTACCATATTTTTTGGTGTTACAGGAAAGATGCCGCAGCGCCACCTTTCACCATAGTGTCACTATGTTTCTGTTTGCCGAGCTGGAGAGCCGCAGATTTCCACCTACCATCCAACACATCTATAGAATTCTTTGTGACATGGAAAGTGCTGCTGCTGAGGTCATAGATAGATATTTACCAGGTACTTGATAAATTCCTGCTATAAGAGCCATGATGCCAGAAAACCGGTCTTCTGGGTTTCTTACCAGGTCAGACACAAAGCAGGCTGTACTGCCAAAGACAATTTTTAGGCTAGAAGTTTTACATTTCAAATTGAATAAGAAGAGGGATTGTCTTTCCCAGAAGCGAAAACGAAGGCGCTGCTCAGCAGACTCAGCTGATCTACATCTTTCTTTTTGCACAGGCAAAAAGCCTATTTTTCTCATGACTTGGCTCATATTTACAATTGATCTGCACAATTATTTGCTGATGATGCTTTGAAATTTCCATATGCATTAGGAAAACATGTCCGTGAAATGTATGCCGCCCGTAAACCCCACTTTTATATAGAAAAACTGGGGTATGCAGGGGTATACCTAATTTTCTTATTTTTCATCCAAAACATACATTGTGGGTACTCATTAGAACCGACTCGCCCGCAATGTTTGTTTTTCAATGTTTACAGCTGAAAAAAAACTCTGTATATTGCATGGGCATGTTTTCGTAATTCCTATCATTTTAGACAAGAAGGTAACTGCTTCTTCCCAAATTTGTCACTGCAGTTCATTCTTCTATTGGAGAGGAGAAAAAACGATTTTAGATTTAATTGCTTCATTTACTGGACTTCCTATTCTTACAACCCTTTTTGTGATCTTAAAATTTGACCATCATATCTTATTTCGTACATTTCACCAGATACTTTCGTTACTTTCAGATATCATAAGGATAAGAAATCAGCACTTCTCAGATGGACAGCAGAATACTGAATCTTCATTCTGTGGCTGTGTTCAGTGTATGTCACAAGGAAATAGGTCCAGACATTCGTCAGGTCATTATATGGGTGGGTCTGCTAGTAGAGACGACAGTGATCAGACACTATGTCCTACAAACAACTCACGGAATACGCGATCAGTGCAGACCTCTATGTTTGAAGATAGACAACCGTCGGCCCACTATCCACAAAATCAGCCAAGTATGAGGCAGATCTCGGGTGTTTATCCTCCAGGTCGTCATGCAGCTTTTCAATCCAATGTTCCAGTACAAAATGCTGACACTTACCCAAACAGTGTAAACCAGCCTAATAGTTCAAACAGTCCAAGTAGACATTCGACTATGCGAACACAATATCCAGGGTCTGTTAGACCTGAATATCAAAGGTTTGCTTCTATTCAAGAAAATCCCCTGTCATGGATTCCGCCAGGGATCTCACAGCCTTTAGGTTCCTCGTTGTATAGGGAGCATCAAGGACCTTTCTCTCAAAGATCTGGACAACCAACATTCTATAGGTCTATATCTGAACCACCATATCCTTCCAGATGTTTAGATATGTCAGCTTCTAGAAGAAGAAATATGAGTGGACATGAAAGTGGGAGATATGACAGTGAAAATAAGAGAAATTACAATGGACGAAGGAGAAATAATAGAGAAAGTATGAAAAATGACAGTAAGAGTAGGATAAATGACAGTGAAAGTACGAGAAATGACAATATGAGAAATGACCATTTTAGCAGGACGAATGACAGTGAATTTGAAAGTAGCAGAATTAACAGAGGAGATGACAGTTATACAAATAGAAATGAAAGATTGAGAGACTTCCAAAATGACTGCCAAAAGTGTAGATTAGCTTCTGGCAATGAACAAACACGTGTTCTAACAACTTACTCACAACACAATAGCTCATGTGCTTTCCATTCACACAGACGGTGTGGTGATGGTATGCCTCATAGTGGCACATATCCACAGTTAGTGACACAGAATTTACCGAGGACTTCTACTATTCCAGAAAACTTAAACAGTCATCAAAATCTAACAGAAACAAACCCTGCCTTTAGAAGTGATACTGGTGCTAATCTAAATGACAATGAGCAAACATCAAGAAAGGGGGCATATTCAGAAGATAATGATGAATTGGAACAAAATCTGTATTCAATGAATGAATCAAATTCAAACTTGGATGATGACATTGAAGAAACTGCCAGAAAAACGGTTTCTGTAAGTAATGGTAGGGAAGTTGAATCAGCTGAAATTGGTGATGACGCTAAAAAGAATACACCTTATTTTGATTTGTCAGATGATAATGATCAAACAGCTAGAAAACTAAGTTATCTTGATGATGTATATGACAACAATAAAGAGACAGACAGAAAGAAATCATATGAAGATGATTTAGATGCTGAAAATGAACAAACAGCAAGAAAACATAGTTTTTTTGATGAACATTCAGTGACTAATACTAATGAAACTGCAAAGAAAATCAGTGATTTTGAAGAAACCTATGAGAGGTCAAACAAAGAGAATGAAAATGACAAATTTGAAAGATTGAGTTCCAACTGTGAAATGTGTGAAGATGAACTAAGGATGAGAGAACTGAAAGTACATACTTTTCAAAGTTGTCAAGCACAAAATGTGCCCAGTGCATGTACATGTCAAAGCAATGAAAGCATCAGGTATAGCACTGGTGATAGAAGAGTGATTTTGGAATCAGAACAAAGTCAATTTGAGGCTCAAAGACATGTGACTGGTCAAAGTATTCAAAGTCATGTGAGCGGTCAAAGCAACCAAAGTCATGTGACTGGTCACAGCATTCAAAGTCATGTGACCTGTCAAAGCATTCAAAGTCATGAGCCCGGTCAAAGCGTTCAAAGTCATGTGCCCGGTCAAAGCATTCAAAGTAATGTAACTGGTCAAAGCATTCAAAGTAATGTAACTGGTCAAAGCAATACAGACTCAGAAGTTCCAGAAACAATCTATAATAGAAAGGACGGTCGACATTCTTGGCATGAAGGGGAACAGAATGAAAGCAGAGAATCATTAGATAGTTCTGGATTGTCCAGCTCAGATCCCCTGGTATATTCAAGCACCTCAAGCCTGGGGAGTTCAGGGAGCTCAAGATCATCAGACACACATGGGCAACCTGTCGTGCTTGTGACTTTTAGTGTACCGCAGTGTGATCCAAGGAGGGCTGAAGCTCATTTGCGCGAAGTTTATCGTATGATTGAGATGCTGAAGGATGCCGGAATTAGAGTCCGTGTAGACATGGACAGGGATGCGTTTAGAAGAAAAAAGTGGAACAGGCTTGACTGGCTGGACAAAAACCTGTGTAAGGTGAGGAGTTCTTTGTTTTTTCGAGTAGTAGGTTTCGAGTTAAAAAAGTGAGTTTCAAGTAACAAAAGTGAGTTTCAAGTTAAAAAAGTGAGTTTCTAGTTTCTGGTTAGAAAAATGAGTTTCGAGTTACAAAAGTGAGTTTCTAGTTTCTGATTAGAAAAGTGAGTTTCGAGTTAAAAAGCAAGTTTCAAGTTAAAAAAAATGATTTTCGAGTAACAAAAGCGAGTTTCGAGTTAAAAAAGTGAGAATTTTGTTGTTTTTCGGAGAAGCCCAGGGGTCGCAGGTTAGATCCCGGGAACAACAAAAATCAATCTCCCGGTTGAGCCTTCGGGTGCTCCCGGAACAACAAGCCCCCCCCCCTCCTCGCCCCCCGTCCTGTAGTACTGGTCTCGCCCAAGAAAAAAAGTTTGATCGTTTGAACATTTTGTATTGACCATTTACTACATAGTAATTATGACAAGCATTGCATTGCACTTCATCAGTGAACAGGTACTTTCTGATGTAGCTGTTTGTTCCTATATATGTTTGATTTGGTCAGGAGAACTTGGAAAACATCTTGTAAATGAAAAAAAATAGAGTGTAAACAATAAAATGGTATAGTTGCCAAATGATTTTCTATTGTGTCAAAATGTATCCCTTTTCATTTTTCTCTCTTACATCTGCAATTGTGTATGTTTTATTATAGCACAGAACCTGGTGTGGCTTCATATAAAGTGTTTGATATACATGTTGCAAATTTATAGTAGTTTGTCTCAGATTTAAGTAACCCCAATCTTAGCAGACAAATTGTCAAGATAAACAACATACCGTATTAGCAGCAATCGCGAACAACCATTTTGATAAACAAAAAGAGTTCAAGACTGCCATAAAAAGGCATTTCGGATTGCCAAAATGACGATGTAGGACGTAAATTGAACGTTCTCGATTACCAACACATGCTTTTTGGCAATCTAAAACGCCTTTTTTGGCAGTCGGGAACGCAGCACATTCCACATTGCCGCTAATACAGTGTATGACCTATAAAAAAAGACCAAGTAATTGGTGCAATAAATGAACATTATACTTTAACATTCACAACAGCCATTGGGCTGTGCCCTCTGTTTATCATTTCCCTCGTGATCAGCGAACGTAAATGAATGATAAATCATGTTTATCTCTCTGTTTATAAATACATTTCAGGCTAAATTTGTGATTGCCTGTATATCGCCTGAATATGCTGAAGACATCAAACCTCCAACAGACGATGCAGTAGCACACATCAGTCAACTCAATGCTCGCTACATCTTTGACCACATGAGGAAAGAATACTACGACAATAGGGCACAGAACAGACGACTGATCCCGATCCTGTTTCCCAACTCTGGTGCCCAGTATTCTGACGTCCCACAATGTATGACTGCGACCAAGATCTATACATACTCGGAAGATATTGAGAAGGTCATAGAGATTATAAAAAGATAAATGAACCCTGACATTGGGGTTTCTGACATTCGGGTTTTGATATTGGGGTTTCTGACATTAGGGAATCTGACATTGGGGTTCCTGACATTGGGGGTTTTTGATATTGGGGTTTCTGACATTAGGGAATCTGACATTGGGTTTTCTGACATTGGGGTTTCTGATATTGGGGTTTCTGACATTGGAGCTTTTGACACGTTCAGGCACAAACCAGGCTGTACAGCCACAAATAAAAAAAAGAAAGCTTATATATAAAGGGATAAATGAGTTCTCATGAAGTTGTCTTTAGGCTTCTGACCAGGGCAGACATATACCAAGCTGTAGAGGTATTCCAGGCTTTGAGAAATTATTTCATTTTGATGGACATTAGGAAATTCTCCTCATTAAATTCTGTGCCAAAAGAGTCATTTGGTAAAAAATGTCATCCACTAAAACAATTGAAAATGCCAGAAAAAATGGCATTGTAGTTCGTAGCATAATTGTCATATTCCTAATGAATTGACATAATTATGAACAACTTTGCTAAAAGTGCTTTGAACAACTGGCTCCTGATGTTCCGATGTATGAAAAAAAATGTGGAGCGCATTGTTCTAAGGACATACTAGTTTTGCTTAGCTGTAACCTGTGCATTATAGGATGTTACTTGATCCTTTCTTGGTATATGGTATAGCTAGGTCATTTATCTTTACATCAAATGAGTCGCTATGCGAGAAAACTGATCTTCTGGGTTTGCAACGAGGTCCTTCGAAATCCCTGGCATAATCTAGTCAGTTCAGTCACAGAAGCTTGAAATTTCTCATTTAAGAAAGAGATGAGTTATACTATCTGTGTAGCAAAAACAAAGATGCTGATCAGCTACTGTGCAGCTGATCAGTGTCTTTGTTTTTGCATATGTAGAATATTTTTTTTCTCATGATGAGGCACAAATAATTGTGGCTGAAAGTAGAGTGTGGTTAACTCATGTAAGCCTGGCATCCTTTTTATGGGACAAAGGCAAACAGATTAGCCCCAGATGTGACGCCGCAGAATGCGGCGTCCCATCTGGGGCTATTCTGTTTGCTTGTAGGAATTTCATCGAAAAATGGAATACATTTTCAAAATCACGCCTGAAGCCCCTAAAAATTAAAGTGGACTCACCCAAATGATAATGATGGGTGAACCCATTTGCTATTAATGGGTTAGCCTCTCAGGGTACCTTGTTAAAAAGTTGTTGTTTTTTTCGTTCATATTCATAAATAAAACTGCAGATCATTTACATAAATTACACACCCTCTTTCTGCTTGAATCAAATTTTTCAATACTATATAGTCATCTGCTCCTGTACAGCCCTGCTCATTATCACTGGGTGCTTCCTTGGTCCCGATATAAAAAGGTTTTGTTTGACGTTTTGGTAACGGATTTTGTTCTACTTCTTTAACACATTAAATCTCAACAAAACAGAGTCAACAATAACATAAATTGCTTAATTTATATCACTTTTTAACAAATCAAATTAAATGTTACAATAAAATTGCATTCAAAGCACTATATTATGACTTGAAACTCTTTCAGTGACGTCATAAATTAGAATCACATCAAATCTTTGACCAAATTCTAGGAATTATTGTAGAAAAAAATCTGGTACCTGAATCAAATAAAACCAATTCCTATCGGGACCTATAGTAAAAGTCAAACAAAACCTTTTTATATCGGGACGAAGGAAGCACCCAGTGATTATGCTGAAAGACCAATCTCGTTTATTGTGATGCTGCTCCTTTTTACGTAGAGAGCAAACATCAGCTTTGCATGATTGTTATAGCATAGTGTTTCTTATGATAATAATAAGGAAACAAAATGCTGCATGCATGAGACTTAATATACTGATTAAATTGAAATGATGTCAGATTTAATCAGTAAAAGTCTTCTTTTTTTGACATGACTTACATTACTAAAACTTGCCCATGCAATATACAGTGATTTTTAAAGTTGTAAAAAATTAAAATTTTCAGTGCAAAAGTTTTGATATTTTTCTTATTTTTGCTCAAAACGTAGATTGTAGCTACACGTTAGAACCGCTTCGGCGAGGCGGTTCTAACAAGTACCCACAATCTATGTTTTGGAGCAAAAATAAGAAAAATAGGTATACCCCAGCATACCCCAGTTTTACTATATAAAAGTGGGGTTTAAGGGGGTATTCATTGCATGGGCATGTTTTCCTGATGAATTTGTATTGATATTATTTTTTTAATTTCAATACACTATTTTTGAATAAAGAGAAAGGTCTGTTCAAAGAGTGCAAGCTTTAATTGATATTTGCTTAAAGACTACTGTCCTTTCGCAGTCTTTCAAAAACTCCCTATTTCAAAATCACCATTTTCTGAAACAGAAAAAAAAGAGTAAAATATGATTAAGTCACCCTTTTGCTTTTTAAAAGTCTAATAAAGTGCCGCAAAAATTTTGAAAATGAACCGCCGCGTGGGAAAACCAACAATCTAATGGCGCAGATCAGCTTCGCAGTAACTGCCAAGCTGATCAGCACCTTTGTTTTCGCTACATGGACAGTACAATTATTCCTCTACATTCTAAATCCAAAATTTCCAGCCTCTAATCATCTTCTTTTGACTGTACAGCTCGGTTTGTGTCGGACTTGGAAAGAACCCAAATTGTTGGTTTTCTCATGCACAGGTTCAGTTAAAACAAGTGTACAAGAATAATAAAATCAAAGAGTAACATTGTGCACTGATACATGACTTTGCATGTGCATTTTTGGTACATTTGTTTGACTACTTTAGTAAATGTTTGTAAATCCACTTTGAATAAGATTTCTTTCATAATTTGTAAACATATCATTCAATTTCTCAAGGACAAGCATTTTTAGCCAAGTATCAAATGTTCAAAAACAATCGTGTAGGTGTAGTTTGACATATTTTAGTGAATGTCACTCACGTTCCTCTATCTAAGTCATAATTTTATCGATGAACACCTTTGTTTACATCAGTCCGTGAAATGTATACCCCCTTTATCCCCACTTTTATATAGCAAAACTGGGGTATGCAGGGGTTGACCTAATTTTCTTATTTTTGATCCAAAACATACATTGTAGGTACTCGTTAGTACTGCCTCGGCGAGGTGGTTCTAACGTGTACCCACAGTGTATGTTTTATGGGAAAATATAAAAAAAAATTACCAATGAAATTTTAAATTTTTTCTTCAGAAAAAATCTCTATATTGCATGGGCAAGTTCTGGTAATGTGGGGGGAGCATGATGGTCTTGTGCTTTCCGTGTAAATAATGTGGAAACTAAAAAAAAGATGCAAAATCGCAGCTGCTATTCCAGCAGGCACATGACGTCAAAATGACGTCAGATCGACGTCGATGCGACGTCATGACATCCCATCGACGTCGATCTGACGTCATTTTGACGTCATGTGCATCGACGGCGTCATTTTGACGTCATGTGCCCGCTGAGTATGGTACTCATATTCTGAAGTAAAACTCTTTCAATCTCAGCTCAACTGAGCATGAAATTTCAGCTGCTCATAGATGTTGAAATAGTCAAATTAAATGGTGGAAAATCAGGTTCAAAACTACAGTAGGGGAGTGGAAGTGAACGAAAGTAATGGCACATGCTAGTGTTCAGTGGAGTATCGGGTCTCTTTCTAATTGTACTATAGATAATCGGTCACTTGCTTTTTACATCATCAAAGCAAGTGACTGTACAAATCTAAGATATTACTTGTGTTATATTTTCCTTTTCTTTTCCCTATGTTATATTTTCCCGCTTTTTTGGACAGTTTTGACACTATGTTTTCTTCTGGTTCATGTTCTCAGCAAGTATAACTATATTTGGTGACTATAACTGTTTTACATCTTTGCACATATCGTTGGCTCGTTGACAAAACCTCGTAACTGCACTTTTTTCAAAAAATCGTTTTTTCACATGGCGCGATTCAAAATATTCAAATTCAGCTTGTGACAAAGCCTTGTAGGTTATGTCCAATGGGAAGTTAGTTTTTCGATGACTGTACAAAACCTCGTAACTACAAATGGTAAACAGACTTGAAAAAAGGTGACAAAACCTCTATGCAATTTCAAAAAATTTAAATACAAGAAAATTTTTATCTTTTAGATATGCAAAAGTTGCATATGAATGATTTCTCATAAATGCATTCTTTAATTCATCATTAGAATCTTTTATCAAGTTTTGTATATACGACAATTTGTAAACATGCACATTTATATATTATTTATATACAAGTTTTAGTGTTTTGCTTCTCCTGAAAAATTTGTTTTTTGCAGTTACGAGGTTTTGTGAACGAGCCAACGATATGTTTTATTCGTGTTTACAATTTCAAAAATCAACCTTTGTACCATGATAAATGTGTGATCAAAGGTCTTTTCACAGGAAGCTGGCGATGAAATAGCATGTCCCTGTAGTCAAACTAAAGTACATACATATATGTAACTTACTGAAAAGCCAAATCTACTATTGAGTGTACCGTATCCCATCGCGGCCACTGAGTTGTTTGGTTGTGTCCTTGAGCAAGGCACTTCACGCATTGCTCCTCTCCACCAAGGTGTATAAATGGGTACCTGTGAGGGATATATGCCAGTGTACCGCGGCTGCCTGTGGCGCCATGTGTTAGCAGTCGACATACATCTCAGTGACCAGGGGAGTTAATGTGGAAGTCGGTTGAACATTCAGTGAGAGTGGATAACAGACTATAAACCGCTCACCTCTGCTCCCCTACTGTGAAACTCAAAAACTAGTAATTTACCCTGCTCATAAATGTTAAAATGCTTGAGCGGCTGCATGGGAAAACCAACAATCTGCATACGCGAAAACAAAGGCGCAGATCGACTTCGCAATACTGCGAAGCTGATCAGCGCCTTTGTTTTCGCTACATGGATAGTACAATTCCTCTACTTTCTAAATCCAAAATTTCCAGCCTGTAACCTGTGATTGTACAGCCTGGTTTGTCAGAACCCAAATTGTTGGTTTTCTCACGCACAGGCTCATTTATGAGTAGGATAAATTTTGGTCTCAGCTGAAAGGCATGTTTGTTACACAATTGTTTGTAAATGTCAGTTTTCAAGAGCGCTTAATTTTTTCAAGTTAAAAAAACATATTTGGCCACATTGCAGCTATTATTGTAAAAATGACAAAATTTTCATTTGTGTATCATAGTTGATGCTTTTTGATTAACCTGATAATCTGAGTAAAGCAGGGGGATCACCATTTCACTCGAAAATTATTTTTGGATTGTTTAACAAGGGCAGACTTACACCAGGCTGTACAGATTATCAGCTGTTCGCTTGAAATTTTAGATCAAGAAACTACTGACATTGTACAATAATAGAGAAAAAGGAGCTGAAGAGGCAATGATCTGTGTGCTGTGTGTTTTTGTGTATCTGTATGCAAAATGCATGTTTATTTATGATGCAGTTTATTTTGCGCACCTGCGTGTGCCTTTATCTGGTCTTGGATATAATTTCCTTTTAGTGTCTCAGTCACGATTCATGAGGTTATAAGTTTACAAGTGGATAAAAGGCAAGATTTTATGCTTGCAAGCGCATATCATAATCTGTAAAATGATATCAATGTTGTTTGAATAAAATGTCACAAAAAGTATAACCATAATCCCACTGATCATGCCCAAATTTAAAATAGTAAAATGGGTACTGCAAGTAGATAGTAAGACTTGTAGTGTAAAATGAGATAAATATGTTGTTTGAATAACACCTAAATTCAAGCATATCACTTAAGTTTTGTAAAATTTAAAATAGTAAGAACAATCTGACATGAAGTGTAGACATTTGTCAGTTTACATGTGAGCTGGGGCATGAGAAAACCAACAATCTGCATATACGAAAAAAAAAAGCTGCAGATCAGCTGTGCAGTAACTGCAGAGCTGATCAGCGCCTTTGTTTTCGCTACACAGATCCATACACAGTAGGGGAGCGGAAGTGAACGAAAGTAACAGCACTTGCCAATGTACAGTGGAAGGATCGGTCACATGCTTATTGTACAATAGACGCTCGGTCACTTGCTTTTTACATCATCAAAGCAAGTGACTGTACAAATCTTGGGTTTTACACGTGTTATGTTTACCATATATTTTGCATCCTTGGACAGTTTTGAAACTATTTTGTTTCATTTTCTCAGCAAGCATTACCATTTTGTGACTATAGCTTTTAATTCCAGTTTTTTTTTTTTCGACTTTACACATGTTTTATTTGTGTTTACAGTTTCAAAAATCGCCTATCAAACCATGATAAACAAGTGATCAAAGGTCTATTTCATGGAAAGCAAGGGATGAAATAGTAAGTTCATGTGGTCAAAATGAAGTGCATATATGTAACTTACCTATAATCCAAATAAAACTGGTCTACTTTTCCATGTATTTGAGAGAACGTTTTATTAGGTGTAAACAAATAATCAATGCCGCAAGTGACAGATTCTCCACTGTACATGATCGCAAGTGACATGACTTTCTGGTCAGTAGCAACTGTCCATGATGGTTCACTTCCGTTCCCCTACTGTGGGTCAGTAGCAACTGTCCATGATGATTCACTTCTGTTCCCATACTGTGGGTCAGTACAAATCCTGTTCTACTTAGATCCAAATTTCAAGCTTCTAGCCTGCTTCTGTGACTGTACAGGCCGGTTTGTGTCAGACCTGTTCGAAAACGGTATTTCACATGACAATGTTCATGTACCTTTATTCATTGTTTGGAAAATGAACGTAGTGTTCATGCTCCACTCAACAGCTAATGTCATATGGAGAAGGAATCTCAGTTTTAAGTCTCAAATGAAAGACTGGAGAAGCCTGGCCCCAAGGTTATAAAACTTTTTTTCAAGCTCAACTTAGCTGAGCATGAAATTTCAGCTGCTCATAAATGTTAAAATGGAAAATTCTGGCTTAAAACCCCAAAACTAGTACATGTAATTTATCCTGCTCATAAATGTTAAAATGCCAACAATTGTTGGCATGTTAACATTTATGTGCAGGATAATTTTTTACATTTAACATTATGAGCAGGATAAATTTTAGTCTCAGCTGAGTTGAGCATGAAAAAAGTTTTATAACCTCGAAGTCTGGGCTCAGACTTGCGACCCCTGGTTTAAAAGGCAAGCAGCTTAACCACTGCGTCACATAGGTTTTTGACTGATAATACATGTACTGTTGTAAAAGTTAACAAAAGAAATAAAATAAAGCAAGAGCATATATAGCTGATGATATTAAATAACACTATAATTGTGGTGTATGTTTCAATGCTTAAAATGTAACATCTTCGTTAATGTTAAAGCGGAATGAAAACCGTGAGGACAGGTTTTCTCAATGTCTCAAGATATGGTTTGAAAAGAATAGAATGTCCTCATAAATGTCAAACCTTAGATACTATTCAGACACCCTATATATTTGAGCCGCCTCATGAGAAAACCAACAATCTGCATATGCAAAACCAAAAAGCGTAGATCAGCTTCGCAGTGATTGCAGTGATTGTGAAGCTGATCAGTGCCTTTGTTTTCACTACATGGATTGTACATTTCTAAATCCAAAATTTCCAGTCTCTACGGGTGGCACTTAAACACCACAAACCACCTCAAGCAAACCACAAACCACTTCATAGCACGGTTAGTTATATTTATGGTTATTATGTTGGAAAATAAAAAGCTTAAATGCGAATCATGAGAACACATGATATATGTATACTATATTACACCATTTTTAAAAGATGTGTCCTTTTCTTTTACATACATAAGCATTCTCTTAAGCAAACATTTTTTTTATTATTCAGAGTTCAATTATATAGTGCAATGTAGAAAATATATTTAGCATGATATAGGATTGAGAATATTTTATGCTACTTTGGGGGGTGATTTAGTGTTAGTACATTTTTGCATACTACACTGGTGGTTTGTGGTGTTCAGTGCCACCCATCTCTAGCCATCTTCTGTGTTTGTACAGCTTGGTTTGTGTTGAACCTGTTCAGAAACCACATTGTTGATTTTCTCTCATTACGGCTCATTTAAAACCTATAACACACACTGGTTATCCCGAGAACAACCAGCGCGGATAAATTCATTAAGCAACAATAGGGAGTAATGCGCCAGTAACCACTGTAACCACTTACTTTTGTTACTTTTGTAACCACTGCCTCCCCACCTACGGGGAAGGGTTGGGAATAGCCAGGCTAAAGTGCAGGGCAATTACTTTCAGGTTGTCCCCACAGTGCAGGGAAATGACTGGACTTTGGCATGAGGATCCTTTTCTGTTGCGAAGGGCAGGGCAAAGAGCAAAGTTTTGACCTCCAGTTTGTCCCCTGGGCTTATTGCAGGGCAATCAAAGCTGAAAAGACATAATCCCTGCCCTTCTCCATAGGTGTGTGTGTGGGGGAGCTGTGGTTACAAATGACCTGATTCTGATCCGTGGCAATACACAGTCTTGAATAGACTTCATCTTTGTTGTTTTTTTCTGCAACAGTAATTGCCTCTGGATAATCATTGTATAAGAGTCTCCTAACAATTTGAATCTGAATTTATCAAGAGGTCTTATCAGGGGTCCTTCAAGATTAATTTTAGATTTTTGGCTATTGTTAGGACAAGAGCATATTTTATAGGCTGGTGAACTTTTTCGGCTATTGTATATAAGAACATACATGTTATTTTACAGGCTGGTTTTCCTATTGTACAAAGTGTAAATTATAGCAGAGGGATTGCAGGTTCAATCCTTGTATATATACCTAGAATGTTTTATCATATTGAACTGATTTATGTTTTGCATAGTCCCATAATTAACTTTGCATAGTCCCATAATTAACTTTGTATAGTCCCATAATTAACTTTGCATAGTCCCATAATTAACTTTGCATAGTCCCATAATTAACTTTGCATAGTCCCATAATTAACTTTGTATAGTCCCATAATTAACTTTGCATAGTCCCATAATTAACTTTGTATAGTCCCATAATTAACTTTGCATAGTCCCATAATTAACTTTGTATAGTCCCATAATTAACTTTGCATAGTCCCATAATTAACTTTGCATAGTCCCATAATTAACTTTGCATAGTCCCATAATTAACTTTGCATAGTCCCATAATTAACTTTGCATAGTCCCATAATTAACTTTGCATAGTCCCATAATTAACTTTGCATAGTCCCATAATTAACTTTGCATAGTCCCATAATTAACTTTGCATAGTCCCATAATTAACTTTGCATAGTCCCATAATTAACTTTGTATAGTCCCATAATTAACTTTGCATAGTTTCATAATTAACTTTGCATAGTCCCATAATTAACTTTGCATAGTCCCATAATTAACTTTGCATAGTCCCATAATTAACTTTGCATAGTCCCATAATTAACTTTGCATAGTCCCATAATTAACTTTGTATAGTCCCATAATTAACTTTGCATAGTCCCATAATTAACTTTGCATAGTCCCATAATTAACTTTGCATAGTCCCATAATTAACTTTGCATAGTCCCATAATTAACTTTGCATAGTCCCATAATTAACTTTGCATAGTCCCATAATTAACTTTGTATAGTCCCATAATTAACTTTGCATAGTCCCATAATTAACTTTGCATAGTCCCATAATTAACTTTGCATAGTCCCATAATTAACTTTGCATAGTCCCATAATTAACTTTGCATAGTCCCATAATTAACTTTGCATAGTCCCATAATTAACTTTGTATAGTCCCATAATTAACTTTGCATAGTCCCATAATTAACTTTGCATAGTCCCATAATTAACTTTGCATAGTCCCATAATTAACTTTGCATAGTCCCATAATTAACTTTGCATAGTCCCATAATTTGATTGAAATTATTCGGATTTTCATACTGTGTTATACACATGCTTTGCTACATTTTCATGTTGTTACTTTTATGCTGTGCATATGTAAATATAGCAATTCCATATAATATATTGAAATAAATTTTAACAAAATAAATGGCTTCCTAATATAAATCAGATTTCTTGTTTTGCTTTTATCCCAAATACTTCTCAGCCATTTTATGTGTGATCTGAAACAACCAAGGCACTTGATAATGTAAGAAAACTATTCAACCTCATTGTAATGTGCCTCACTACAGTGCGGTTTTCAATATAACGTGTCCATGTCATGGTTCCCAAAATGATTATTTTACTATATGTCTATTGTAAATAACCTCATTATAACAGTGTTTCCATGGACCCCATAGATAGCATTAAAATGAGACTGACCTTATAGATGGACCTGGAATTTATACACATACTCTTAAATTTAAATACAAGGCGGGAAAGAAAGGAGAGGGCAGCACATATAATATGAAGAGCAAGTTGGCTAGCTCTTTCCCAGCAAGGTAGCCATCCAGCTAGCAGCATCCAAAACAAAGATGAGATGCACAACAGAGGCAGACAGAATAAAGTAAATATAAATCACAACAGAACATGATGATAAGTCTGTGTACATAGCATTTCTGCAGTGTTTCTACAGTGAAATCAGCCTACAGTCTTTCTGCAGTATAATCAGCAGATACTTTTTCTTCAATATAATCAGTATTTCTGCAGTGTAACATGCACATCATGCCTATCTACCATGTAATCAGCAGATAAAAATTTCTGCAGTGTAACATGCACATCATGCAGTTTTACCATGTAATCAGGAGATAGCATTTCTGCAGTGTAACATGCACATCATGCAGTTCTACCATGTAATCAGCAGATTGTAATTTTAGCAGTGTAATCAGCAAATTGAATTTCTGCAGTGTAATCATCAGACAGTACTTCAGCAGTGTAATCGGCATATAGTATTTCTGCGGTGTAATCAGTAGATAGTATTTCTGCAGTTTAATCATCAGATAGCATTTCTACAGTGTACTCATTAGATAGCATTTCTGCAGTGTAATCATCAGATAGCATTCCTGCAATGTTATCATCAGATAGCATTCCTGCAATGTAATTGTCAGATAGCATTCCTGCAGTGTAATCATCACATAGTATTTCTGCAGTGTAATCATCAGATATCATTCCTGTTGTGTAATCATCAGAGCATTTCTGCAGTGTAATCATCAGATAGCATTCCTGCAACGTAATCATCAGATAGCATTTCTGTAGTGTTATCACCAGATAGCATTTCTGCAGTGTAATCATCAGACATTATTTATACAGTGTTAACAACACATATCATTTCTGCAGTGTAATCATCAGATCGCATTCCTGCAGTTTAATCATCAGTTTTGCTACTGTGTAATCATGATAGCATTTCTAACGTGTAGTTATCAGATAGCATTCCTGCAGTGTAATCATCAGATAGTATTTCAAATGTGTAATCATCAGATAACATTTCTACTTTGTAATCATCAGAGAGTATTTCTACTGTGTAATCATCAGATAGCATTCTTGCAGTGTAATCATCACATAGTATTTCTGCAGTGTAATCATCAGATATCATTCCTGTTGTGTAATCATCAGAGCATTTCTGCAGTGTAGTCATCAGATAGCATTCCTGCAATGCAATCATCAGATAGCATTCATGCTGCATAATCATCAGATAGCATTTCTATGGTATAATAATGAGATAGCATTCATGCAGTGTAATCATCAGACATTATTTATGCAGTGTAAACAACACATAGCATATCTGCAATGTAATCATCAGGTTGCATTCATGCAGTTTAATCATCAGGTAGCATTTCTGTAGTGTTATCACCAGATAGCATTTCTGCAGTGTAATCATCAGACATTATTTATACACTGTTAACAACACATAGCATTTCTGCAGTGTAATCATCAGATCACATTCCTGAGGTTTAATCATCACAGACTTTCTCTGCTGTGTAATCATCAGATAGCATTTCTACAGTGTAATCATCAGATAAGATTCCTGCAGTGTAATCATCAGATAGTATTTCAAATGTGTAGTCGTCAGATAACATTTCTACATTGTAATCATCAGAGAGTATTTCTACTGTGTAAACATCAGATAGCATTTCTAACATGTAGTCATCAGATAGTATTTCTGCAATGTAATCATCAGATAACATTCCTGCAGTGTAATCATCAGATAGTATTTCTGCAGTGTAAACATCAGATAGCATTTCTGCAGTGTAATCATCAGATAGCATTTCTGCAGTGTAATCAGTGGATAGCATTAACGCAGTGTTATCAGTAGGAAATATTTGTGCAGTGTTGTCAGCAAATAAGGTATCTACAGTGTTATGTAGCTTTTATGTAGGATTCATCAGATAGGATTCCTGCAGTGTAATCATCAGCTAGCATTTCTAATGTTTAGTCATCAGATAACATTTCTACACTGTAATCACCAGATAACATTTCTGCAGGTAATCATCAGATAGAATTCCTGCAGTGTAATCACCAGATAGCATTCCTGCAGTGTAATCACTTCTGCAGTGTAATCATCAGATAGCATTTCTGCAGCGTAATCATCAGATAGCATTTCTGCAGTGTAATCATCAGATAGCATTTCTGCAGTGTAATCATCAGATAGCATTTCTGCAGTGTAATCAGCAGATAGCATTAATGCAGTGTAATCAGTAGGAAATATTTGTGCAGTGTTATCAGCAAATAAGGTATCTACAGTGTTATGTAGCTTTTACACTATGTTCCAAGTGGCCTTTTTAAAGAATTAAAAAAAAAATAAAAAAAAATCTTGTTTAAAAAAAAAGAAGGGATAATACAGTCCATCTTCAGCTCAGTGTGTCATCTGGTATTTTGGAAAAAACTGATATTCCATAAACTGTTTGCCCATTTAGAAAGGATTTCTTTCTTTTCCATAGATACTTGGGCTAAAGTAAATAAATATATTATTGGGGAATCAAAATACAATGTACTGCTTTTACCTCATGAAAAACAAATGAAGAAAAAAAACAACAAACAAACAACAAAACATCAACAATCAAAACTGTTGAGAAACAGTAACCAGTACGAACCCTGATCAATCTCTTTATGTGAGAGTAAATTAATCTTGGTCTACACATTACTCAGGAAATACAAGATGGTTTCCATTTGGGAAATCATAAAAAATATTTTTTCATGATGAGCTTAATACCAAGATGTCCTTCAGAAATTGGGAAAATCTAATTTCCAAAATGAGTCGCGTCATGAGAAAACCAGATTTTTGCCTATGCGAAAACAAAGGCGCAGATCACCATCGCAGTAACTGCAAAGCTGATCAGTGCCTTTGTTTTCACTATTTGAATAGTAGAATCCCTCTTTTTCCTAGATCCAAATTTTCCAGCTTGTAGCCTGTTTCTGTAACTGTACAGCTTGGTTTGTTTCAGACCTGGTCGGAAACCCGAAGACCGGTTTTCTTGCGTCGCGGCTCAAATATTCTTGCCCAGCAACTATAATAAATTTAGAAGAGAAATCCTTCAATATTGCCTCCTTTTTCAAAACATTATTCAGCCATAGTAATTAATTTTTGGACATTAAAATAAACACCAAAAAGTAGTGTTCAAAGAAATCTACTCTTTGTAAAAAAGCTTTATTGTTATCAAATGAGCCACCACATAAGAAAACCAACAACATGCATATGCAAAAACAAAGGCGCAGATCAGCCGTGCAAAAACGTCACGGCTGATCAGCACCTTTATTTTCGCTACAAGGATAGTACAATTCCTTTTCTACTCATATACAAATTTTCAAGCTTCTAGCTCTTTTCTTTGACTGTACAGGTCGTTTTGTGTCGGACTTGGTCGGAACCACAAATTGTTGTTTTCTTGGTGCAAAGGCTCAAAATCGGTCAGACAACCAGAAGTAAAATGAGCCACAAAACTAGAAAACCCATCTTCGAGGTTTCCGACCTGGTCTGACACAAACCGGGCTGTACAGTCACAGAAGCAGGCTAGAAGCTTGAAAATTCAGATTTAGGAAGAAGAGGAATTGTACTATCCGAGTAGCAAAAACAAAGGCGTTGATCAGCTGTGCAGTTACTGCACAGCTGATCTGCGGCTTTGTTTTTCGCATATGCAAAAATCCAGTTTTCACATGATGCGGCTCAAATATACATGTACCTTGGATACAAAATAATTCTAAGCTAAATAAATAAACGATAGCCAAAAAGTTTATTTGTTTGTATGATAGCCAAAAAGTTTATTTGTTCGTATTGAGGTTTAACATCCCAGTCAACAATTTTTCTGTCATTTTGGGATGGAGCCAGCGCTTCCTGTGTATTAACTGGTACATATGCTCTGGGTGTGCCTTGCTCACGTTCACAACTAGGTGCCTATGGCGGCCCCCGTGGCTGAGCAGTTAAGAGCGCTGTTTCTTAATCACTCGATCATCTCACCGCTGTGTCTGGTGTGGGTTCGAGCCCCGCTCTGGCCACACTGAGACAAGCCAAGTTCTGCTTGCAGGTGTGTCAGGTGGTTTTTCTCAGGGTTCTCCCTTTTTGCCCCACCTACCGTCTCATATGAGCTGAAATAATAAGTGACGTTAAACTGAATCAAACAAACAAAAATGTGTTGCCCCAGATTATTCAGCCAACGTAATTAATTTTTGGACAATGAAATAAAGCACTGAAAAGTAGTGTACTTTAATTATTGTTATCAAAATTTATTCAAGGTCAGACAACCAGAAGTAAAATATACCTTGGATACAAAATAATTCTAAGCTAAATAAATAACACTTTACATAAAATGATAGCCTAAAAGTTTATTTGTTTGTATTGAGGTTTAACATGCCAGTCAACAATTTTTCAGTCATTGCGTGATGAAGCCAGCGCTTCCTGTGTATTAACTGGTACATGTGCTCTGGGGTGTTTATGTGCCTTGCTAAAGCACACAACTAGGTGCCCCCAGTGGGTATCAAACCCAGGATCTTTCGATTCAGAATCTGATGCTCTTCCACTCCCACACCACCCAGCGGGCACATGACGTCATATCAACGTCGATGCGACGTCATGACGTCGCATCGAAGTCGATCTGACGTCATGTGCCTCTTAGCCTAAAAGTGAGAAAATCTACTTTTAGGATTTCTGCAAAGATACCATTGTGCTGAACAGCAAGTAAATACAGATTCATTGGTTCATGCATCCACTTCAGGATCTGTAGGCCGTGAGTTTGTGCCCCGTGTGCAATACATCAGGAAAACATGTCCGCGCAATTAATACCCCCTTGAACCTCACTTTTATATAGAAAAGCTGGGGTATGCAGGGGTTTACCTATTTTTCTTAATTTTGCTCCAAAACATAGATTGTGGGTACTTGTTAGAACATCCTCAGGGAGGCAGTTCTAATGTGTACCCACAACCTATATTTTCAGCAAAAATAAGAAAACTTTTCAGCTGAAAATTTTCAATTTTTAAAGCTCAAAAAATCTCTGTTTATTGCATGGGCAAGTTTAAACATGGTACAGTTCAACCTCATTATAATGCGCCTCACTATAGTGCGGTTTTCAATATAACACGGCCATGTCATGGCTCCCAAATTAATTATTTTGTTATATATCTATTGTAAATAACCTCATTATAAAACGGTACACTTATAACACAGTCTGTTTCCATGGACCCCAAAGATAGCGTTATAATGAGGTTGACCTGTACCAGAAACTACCATTATGGCACAAGCACTGACACCAGTCCTCTTCTCTCTTAAATAAAAACGTAAAAACTTTTCTTTTTGATTCAGTTTAACGTCCCTTTCAAGATTATTTCAGCTCATATGAGATTGGCAAATCAGTAGCTGGGGTGAAAACTGGTGAAACTTGAGAAAAACCACCTGCACACCCACAAGCAAAACTTGTCTTGTCTCACATGTGCCCGATCTGAGCAGACATAGAGGTGAGATGATCAAATAATTAAACATGGTACAAAGGAAATAGAAGTGTTCTTAACCACTTGGCCACGGGGGCTGCCAATCTGACAACTGTATTAAGCAAGTCTGACACTAATATGATAAATGAGCCGCCGCATGGGAAAACCAATAATCTGCATATGCGAAATCAAAGACGCAGATCAGCTTCGCGGTAACAGCGAAGCTGATCAGCGCCTTTGTTTTCGCTACACAGATAGTACAATTCATCCACTTTCTAAATCCAAAATTTCCAGCCTCTAACCATCTTCTGTGACTGTACAGCCTGATTTGTGTCGGACCTGTTCGGGAACCACATTGTTGGTTTTCCCATGAGGTGGCTCAAATGTCTGTAATCATTAGATGACAGTATGGAAGACTGGCATTCATGCTTCTAGCTCAGTAGCAAAAGAGCAGGGATAGATCAAATGAACTTCATTTCCTTAATCAGGATTTCTGGGTATATCCTCATGAGAAAACCAACCTTTTGCATATGCGAAAACAAAGGCGCAGATCAGCTTTGCAGTTACTGTGAAGCTGATCATGCCACTGTTTTCGCTACATGGATAGTACAGTAACTCTACTTTCTAAAGCCTCTAGCTATCTTCTGTGCTTGTACTACAGGTCGATTTGTGTTGGACCTGTTCGAAAATTACATTTATTGGTCTTCTCAAGACGCGGTTTAAATATGTCAATATTGGCACAGTGCGAGACCACATAGCGGAGACGTACTAGAATTTGACGCGAAAACAATTTTCAGGCAAATGGTTGGTTACGTATCCCTGTTTAGAAAATTTCAAGTAAGCCCTTCCAGAGAAAATCTATATTTATAAAAAAGCACAGCTAGATCAGCCGTGCTCTGCCTGCAAATGATTAATGGCATGATCTTTTTCATTTTTGCTATCTGCGTGTAGTATTGTCGAAGTCCAAAATTTCATGGAAAGCTTTGTCCAGCAGTTGCACACTATCACTTTGCTCTTTTAGTTTTGCATTATAAAGGACAGAGTTGGAAATACTGAAAACAAGCTTTCCTGCGATATTGCTCTAATCTACATGCATGTCTACATACCAATTATAATATATAAGAATATTAAGTTGTAGTTATGCACTAGAAGACCCACAGCTAGGAGTTATGCAACCAGAGGACCAATGGTCCTGTAAACGCTCACCTGAGATCTGCTTCATATACCAATAAACATATTTGAATATTATGGTATTTAACCCCAGTACAGGGGCAGATGAAGCCCTTGGGCCATTTTCTTTTTTCAGAATAATCAATATTCTGTCCATTTGCAAATTTCCTGCTGATTTTCCCCTTCAAATAACATTTTAAAAGCAGATGAGCCCCTGGGGTCCATTTTTTTTTCTTCAGAATCATTAAATTTCAGTCCTACTGCTCATTTCCTGCAAGACTTTCACTTACAATGACATTTTAAAAGTTTTCCCCATTCAAATGCATTGAAAACCTATGTTGACCTTGCTGTAAAATAGGTCAAGGTCACCACAGGGTCATGTTTTATATATACATTGTAGTACTTGAGTCATCCATACTTCATGCAAAGTTTCGTTGAAATCGGTTCACCGGTTCTGGAGAAAAAGATATTTTAAGGGTTTTTACCATATATGGGCATGGCGGCCATCTTGGTCATGTGATCTGGATTATTTATATACAAATTGGTTCCCACTTCCTATAGATGCTTCATATAAAATTTGGCTTTGATTGGCCAAGTGGTTTCAGAGAAAAAAATCTTTGAAAAGTGTGTATGGACGACAGACCGGCCAAGGTCAAGAGATGACCTTGACCTAAATTAATCATATACCTTCATCTAATCCATTAGTTGTTTGCATCTACCACTTTTCAGCTCTCAGGCTGCAATAGTTTTCATAAAATAGCTAATTTCCACTTTTCCCATTATAAGTCTATGGAAACTTAAAGTTACCATAGCAACCAGAGTTCTTATCCGACTGGAATAAAAAACACAAATTATGTAGAGGCTACTGTCAGGAACATGTATACAAAGTACAGGATTCATCCACGTGACAGTTTCTGAGGAGAAGATTTTTGAATGTTTTTTTTTCAAAATTTTGCCCTTTATGGGGCCCCAGCAACCAATCAAAATAAAAGGATTAGGACAAAACTCGCAAGAAATATCAAACACTACTCAATAAACATTTCTGCAAAAACAAAATTCAAATGTCTGCAATTTTAGCGGAAAAATAGCCGATTTCCACTTTTCCCATTATAAGTCTATGGAAACTTTAAGTTGCCATAGCAACCAGAGTTCTTATCCGCCTGGAATAAAAAACACAAACTATGTAGAGGCCACTGTCAGGAACATGTATACAAAGTATAGGCTTCATCCCCTTGACAGTTTCTGAGAAGAAGATTTTTGAGTGTTTTTCAAAATTTTGCCCTATATGAGGCCCCTGCAACCAATCAAAATGAAGGATTAGGACAAAAGTCACATGAAACGTAGAGGACTACTCAATAAACATTTCTGCAAAAACAAAATTCAAATATCTCCAACAAGACAGCAAAAACTAGCAATTTTCACTTTTTTCCATTATAAGTCTATGGGAAGCATAAGTTGCCATAGCAACCAGAGTTCTTATCCGATCAAAACAAAAAACACAATTATTCTTTCCCCCTACCTGTAGATGGTGTATGTGAAATATGAGAACAATCAGCCCAGCGGTTTCAGAGAAGAAGATCTTTGAAATTGTGGACGACGACGGACGACGGACGGACGGACGCCGGAGCATGGGTATACTATAAGCTCACCTATGAGCCTTCGGCTCAGGTGAGCTAATAAAAGACTAATGGCTAGGAGCTTCGCATTAGTAGACCCACAGCTAAGAGTTACGCATTAGAAGATGCAGAGCTAGGAGTTAGGCATTTGAAGACCCACAGCCAGGAGCTATGCATTAGTAGACCCACAGCTAGGAGTTACGCATTAGAAGACCCAGAGCTAGCATTAACGCATTAGAAGACCAACAGCTAGGAGTTATGCATTAGAAGACCCAGAGCTATGAGTAACACATTAGAAGACCCAGAGCTAGGAGTAACACATTAGAAGACCCAGAGCTGGGAGTAACACATTAGAAGACCCAGAGCTAGCAGTAACACATTAGAAGACCCAGAGCTAGGAGTAACGCATTAGAAGACCCAGAGCTGGGAGTAACACATTAGAAGACCCAGATCTGGGAGTAACACATTAGAAGACCCAGAGCTAGCAGTAACACATTAGAAGACCCAGAGCTAGGAGTAACACATTAGAAGACCCAGAGCTAGGAGTAACACATTAGAAGACCCAGAGCTAGGAGTAACACATTAGAAGACCCAGAGCTGGGAGTAACACATTAGAAGACCCAGAGCTAGCAGTAACACATTAGAAGACCCAGAGCTAGGAGTAACGCATTAGAAGACCCACAGCTATGAGTAACACATTAGAAGACCCACAGCTAGGAGTTACACATTAGAAGACCCAGACCTAGGAGTAATGCATTAGAAGACCTATGGCTAAGAGTTGTGGGTGCAGCCATGCTTATTTCAAGTATGGTTTACAAATCTAAGAATTAAATGAGCTATCACCAAATTACTATCCCCTTTGCAAAATTTTATTCATGCAATAAGCATGCTTGTATTTTCTGCTTATTCTGGTTTTGTAGGTCTATTTGATTGATAGGTAGCTGTTCCATGCACACCTTTAAGGATCATTGTGGTGTCTGTCTGTTTGTTTTTGCCCAATTGCCTGGCCCCGAGGTTATAAAACTTTTTTCATGCTCAGCTCAGCTGAGACTAAAATTTATCCTGCTCATAAATGTTAAAATGCCAACATTTATGAGCAGGATAAATTACAAGTTTTTGAGTTTTGAACCTGAATTTTCCAATAATTTGGACTATTTCAGCATTTATGAGCAGTTGAAATTTCATGCTCAGCTGAGCTGAGCTTGAAAAAAGTTTTATAACCTCGGGACCAGTACTGAGCTGGGAAACCATGGTTAGTGCAAGTGTGTAGATTAGCTGGTGCATTGCCTTGACAAAATTCTTTGACATATCTCACAAATCTTTTGTTATTAGTAATCTGTCATTTGATATTTTTCCCTTGATTGTTTTGTTCTTGACATTATACATGTATGCATTGTCTTAATATGCCCCATATGTGGGCAGAAAATTTGAAACAAAGGTCTTCTATTTTGTTCGTGAATCTGGTAAAGTAGTCTTATTATTATCTATTGTGACCGATTTAAACTAAACCGAAAGAGAAACCAACAAGGAAAATTTAGGGAATGATTCCAACCTAGTTTTGTAAAACCTTATTACCTACTTCAACCGATACAGGAATGTCAGCAGTAAATACAGTAGCAACATCCTGAGGAAAAAGTGTCCTTTTGTAAACTGCAAAAACCAAGTGACAGATCAGCTGCACATAACCAAATCCTCACACCAGAAATATGCTTTGTTTATGAATTGGACACACTACAAAATGAGCTATCGTGCCAGGTCAACATTATGAAAACTTGCCCATGCTGTATAATATAAGACTTTTTCAACTGTAAAAATGAAAATTACATCAGAAAATTTTTGATAATTATGCTCAAAACAAAGATTGTGAGTACACGTTAGAACTGGTACCCACAATCTACGTTTTGGATCAAAAATAAGAAAAATAGGCATACCCCTGAAAACCCCGGCTTTACACTATAAGGTTGGGTATAAGGGGGGTATACATTACAGGGACATGTTTTCCTGATCAACATGGGATACAATCTAATAGACTAAGATTATGTTGAATACATTTTAATAGTATAAATCAATATCTTTGGAACAATCATATAAAAACTGTCATTTATACATCATAAATTGCATTTCAATTGAACTGACCATCAGTTTTAATATCAACAAACGATTGAGCCGCCGCATGGAAAAACCAACAATCTGCATAGGCAAAAACAAAGGTGCAGATCAGCTTCGCAGTTACTGCGAAGCTGATCAGCGCCTTTGTTTTCGCTACACAGTCTACTTTCTAAAACCAAAATTTCCAGCCTCTAACCATCTTCTGTGGCTGTACAGCCCAGTTTGTGTCGGACCTGGTCGAAACCCCAATTGCTGGTTTTCTCATGCACAGGCTCAATGAACAGCAACAACTTTCACAATACAAACAGCGCCAAAGCTTCACATAGCAAAAAGCACTATACGATGTTCGTTGAATGATATTTTATTCATTTTAAAGACATAGTTTCATGTTTTCTAATTTCTATGGGTAGTACGGTAAAAGAAAAATTACAGTATACTTATGTCTCAGATTTACCATTACGATTTAAAATGAAGCCTCCTGGTACAGTGGATAAGTCACAACTTGTAAACCAGGGGTCACAGGTTCAATCCCAGTGTTTTTCCAGTCTGTCTGATGAGAATTGAACAAGTAATATTATGATCAACAATGAGTATTATTGCGATGTCAATCTGTCATGTTCTAAGCAAATCAGTACACCTGGACCTTTTTATAACACGGTTCGTTACAACACAGTTTGGGATATAACACTGATCATTGTTGAACCCCAATGGGACTATTTTTGCTATATGTCTATACATTTTACTCTCGTTATAACACGGATTGGATAGCTAACACGGATATTGGCTTGGACCCCAGCAATAGTGTTATAATGAGGTTGAGATGCATTTGCAGCCTGAATAGGTGTCACTTTGCATGAAATGTTATCTTTTGTTAAAATGTTAATTATATTTAATACTACAAATATAGTTTCTGTGTCAACAAAATATGACACTATAGAAAAGCTTCTAATTTGTTTCTAACAAAAGCCTGTGGTTGTAAAAAAAATACAACTTTCACAGACATAAAAATCTAGTTAACTTTCCAGGTAAGGCCTAGTTTCTACAGACAATGTTTCTTTGGCGAAGATTATTTGTCACAGAAACTTTGGCAATGAGTTTGCGTTCACACAAAGCAAAAATTACTTATATTACTTAGCTCTCTCACCTTTGTCACAGATATTTGACAATGAAACTTCGCCACAGAATTGAGTTTACACGAGCACATTTTTCTGCGATAAACCTACTTTGTCAAAGAAAAACTGTCCATGAAAACTAGGCTTAAAGAATCAAATTACATGAGAAGTGACATAATTAACATTTATAATGCCAAATTTTATGCATAGCACCTCCATTGACTAGACACTAAAAATGATTAGAAAAATGAAGAGGGATCTATATTTCACAGGGGACGTGGTCATTGGTTTTAGTGGCCACTTTTTTCTTTGTGTTTGTTTTTGAAATCTTTGATTAAAAGTTGCTCAATATAACCCAAAACATTATGTAGAAGCTGCACGCTTACATCAGATTAGCCGTGACACGAGAAAACCAGTCTTCAGGGTTTCCGAACAGGTCTGATACAAACTAATCTGTACAGTCACAGAAGCAGGCTAGAAGCTTGAGATTTCGGATTTAAGAAGAAGAGAGAATGTACTGTCCGTGTAGTGAAAACAAAGGCGCTGATCAGCTTCGCAGTTACTGCGAAGCTGATCTGCGCCTTTGTTTTCACATAGGCAAAAATCCTGTTTTCTCATGATGCAGCTCAGATGTTAGTAAAACATGTATCATATTCTGCATCTGGGCATAAAGTGCAAAAAAAAAAGATAATACCTCTGTTCACCATTTACAGTCTCATTATGTGTCTTATATTTCAATTTTATCTTCATTGTCATACCTGTCCTCCTGAATAAAAGTAAATGAGCCCTGCATTAGAAAACCAACAATTTGCATATACGAAAACAAAGATGCACATCAGCTGTGCAGTAACGGTGCAGTAAATGTGCCTTTGATTTCGCTACATGGATCGTACAATTATTCTTCTACTTATATCCAAAGTTTCAAGCTTCTATCTTTCTTCTGTGACAGGCCGGTTTGTGTGGGACTTAAATCAGAAACCCAGATGGTTGGTTTTCTCTTGCGAAGGCTCAAATGTAGTTCATCCAGGTCCAGAATCACAAGACTTCATTTTCAAGTACTTGACCCTAATAGGACAACAAAAAATGTTTACAATATGGGTTGCAACGCGAGAAAATGGGTCTTTTCAACAGGTCTGACACAAACCGGCCTGTACAATCTCAGAAAAAGGCAAGAAGCTTGAAATTTGGGAGTTGGGAAGAAGAGGAATGGTACTGTCCATGTAATGAAAAGGAAGGTGCTGATCAGCTGATCTGCGCCTTTGTTTTCGCATAGGCAATAATCCTGTTTTCTCACTATGTGGCTCATATGGCAATGAGTCATCTTTGGGTACAGATTTAGTGAGCCGCGACGAGAGAAAACCAGTCTTCGGGGTTTCCGACCAGGTCTCACATAAACCGACCTATACAGCCACAGAAGATGGCTAGAAGCTTGAAATTTCAGATTGAGGGTTGTACTATTCGTGTAGAGAAAACAAAGGCGCTGATCAACTTTGCAGTTACTGTGAAGCTGATCTGCGCCTTTGTTTTCGCACAAGCAAAAATCTGGTTTTCTCATGACGGGGCTCTAGTAAATACACTACCTTTGAATGAACCTCAAGGGAGACAATATGATTATATCAGAAGATGCAGCATTTTGACAAGTTTTGATTATTTCCCCTTATGATCCTTTTTTTTCACAGGAAAAATGAATTGCAGTTCAACCTCATTATAACATGTCTCACTATAGTGTGGTTTTCAATATAACACAGTCATGTTGTGGTTCCAAAAATGATTATCTTGCTGTATGCCTATAGTAAACAACCTCATTATAACATGGTTTCACTTATAACACGGTCAGTTTCCATGGACCTCAAAGACGGCGTTATAATGAGGTTGACTGGTACTGTGTTTGTTTTACCGTATATGGCTTGTTAAGAATCTGTCATTACTAGTGTGTACATTTATACATCCCACTAAACAATTTTTCGAGTAATTCCCAGACTTATTCTGGGCCCACATAAAATACGTTTTCATGCAGAATTGATCTTAATTCCCTAAATATTAAAATGTTCATGTTCCTCTGTTGACTGTCCTTGTTGAGTTCCAAGTCTCAGCTACAGCTGAAGTCATATGAGCCACGACACGAGAAAACCGGTCTTCGGAATTTCCGACCTGGTCCGACACAAACCGGCCTGTACAGTCTCAGAAGATGGCTTGTACTATCCAAGTAGCGATGGATTGTACTATCCAAGTAGCAAAAACAAAGGCGCTGATCAGCTGTGCAGTTACTGATCTGCGCCTTTGTTTTCGCATAGGCAAAAATACGGTTTTCACACAACGTGGCTCATATGGTGACCAGAACTCGATTCAAAGTTTCACCTGAATGACTGGAAAAGCTAAAAATTGACTTCTGGTTTACATGATACATTTATGTGGCTTTAAGATTACATCAAAGAAGCTTTTCTATATAGAATATGTACACAATCTGTGAGGCTTAACATGTGCCGATAACAATAGTAACAGAAACTTATGTACATTTATACAAAACTTTAACAATTAAAAATGAACATACAACAAGTCATAACATTTAATCACAAATTGGATGCAAACTTTTTGAAATGCTTATAACACAGAGTTATGATTCTATGAGCTATACATGTTCAAAATAGATCTTTCTTGCCCAACTTTTCTTCTTTCAAATGAGCCTGTGCATGAGAAAACCAACAATTTGGGTTTCAGACCAGGTCCGACACAAACCAGGCTGTACAGTCACAGAAGCAGGCTAGAAGCTTGAAATTTCGAATTTAAGAAGAAGAGAGATTGTGCTATCCGTGTAGCGAAAACAAAGGCACTGATCAGCTTCGCGGTCACCGCGAAGCTGATCTGCGGCTTTGTTTTCGCTTATGCAAATTGTTGGTTTTCTCATGCACAGGCTCAAATGCTTTCTTTAGATCTTAAAAGAACACATTTGAGCCTCTGCATCAGAAAAGAACAAACCACAAAAATACAGCCGATTAGCGCCTTCGTTTTCGCTCCAAAGACAATACTATATCTATTCTTTCCAAGTCTGAAATTTTAAGCTTGAAGTTATTTTGTTTGGCTGTACATACCGGTTTGTGTCAATCTTGGTCAGAAACCCAGATTGTTGAGGGTTGTTGTTTTTTTTTTCACGCAAAGGCTCATTTCATATTTTGGTACGGCCTGGTAGGCAACCCCTAAGTATGGGACTCAATGTCTTGGCTATTACCAAACAACTGGAATCTATTTGCAAGCCAAGCGAGCTAGTTTCATCAAGCAACCATCAAATGAGCCGCGACGTGAGAAAACCGGTCTTCGGGGTTTCCGACCAGGTCCGACACAAACCAACCTGTACCAGCTCAGAAAAGAGCTAGAAGCTTGAAATTCCGGATTTAAGTAGAAGAGGAATTGTACTATCCGAGTAGCGAAAACAAAGGCGCTGATCAGCTGATCTGCGCCTTTGTTTTCGCATAGGCAATAATCCCGTTTTCTCACGATGCGGCTCAATTTCTACTGGTTACTGTTTGGGCATTATGTAATGATGCGATGACTGTACATACACAAATGCGACTAAATTAGCAACAAAAATCAACTATCAAAAGATTGCCAAATCAACTGCGAATGCAAACATTTACAATTTTATACCAATATATGCATATTTGAAGGTAATAAGGCATTAAGCTACATCCCACTTAAGTACAGTTTCTTCATTATGGTCAGATTTTGACCTTAAATGGATCAAAGGTCAGAGAGTCCATGAAGTAGCATGTGAAAGCAAAATCTGGTTATAAAACTTTTTTCAAGCTCAACTCAGCTGAGCATGAAATTTCAACTGCTCATGAATGTTTGAAATAGTCAGAAATTGTGGACAATTCAGGTTCAAAACTCAAAAGCTATTAATTTATCCTGCTTATAAATGTTAAAATGCCAACAATTGTTGGCATTTTAACATTTATGAGCAGGATAAATTTTAGTCTCAGCTGAGTTGAGCTGAGCTGAAAAAAGTTTTATAACCTCGGGCCCAGGTTGAAATAAGAAAAGTTTTTTTCTGTAATGCTTAAGCATTTTTACTGTCACAAGCTCAATATCCTCTCACATGCTACTAGGTACGTAGACTCTGATCTTTGATCCGCCAGAGGTCAAACTTGAACTATAAATGAGCTGCCACATGAGAAAACCAACACAATGCATGGCGAAAACAAAGGTGCCTTTGCTTTCACGACACAGTACAAACCCTTTTCTTAAATCCAAAATTTCAAGCTTCTAGCCTGCTTCAGTGACTATACAGGCCGTTTTGTATCGGACCTGGTCAGAAACCCAAAATGTTGGTTTTCTCATGACACAGCTCGTAAATACATAAAACAATGGCACATAATATTTGTGTATTTCATCCATTCATGCTACTTGCATAATAAATAACTTGAATTCCATCAAGTAAGTCCCATATAAGCCAAGTTATTAGAAGACCGGATTTTTGCCTATGCGAAAACAAAGGCGCAGATCAGCTGTGCAGTAACAGCTGATCAGCGCCTTTGTTTTCGCTACTCGGATGGTATAATTCCTCTTCTACTTGTATCCTAAATTTCATGCTTCCAGCCTGCTTCTGTGACTATACAGGCCGGTTTATGATGGATCAGGAGTGGAACTCCCGAAGACCGGTTTTCTCAAATCAAGTCCCACATGGAAAAGTAAAGTCTGATTCTGAACACATGCATTTTGATCATGATTTTCTTCTGAACACTCATCTTTAAAACTTGTATCAAAACTCTTTGAAACAAAATTCATGAACACTGTCATTATTGAATGTATGCATAGTATAACATGATCTAACATGGCTTCCTTGCATTAATGTTTCTGTAATGTTAAAGTTGTATAAATTCATGGCTGGAAACCTTGTATCTGGCTTCTGTTTTAGAAGATTCAAGCCATATAGCTATTTGAGTTACTTCTTTAAGCCTGTTTTCATATGCACTACATAGATAATAGTAGTTCTTTTTTACAGTGGTGAAGTTTGTATTGGACCTGGTCATATACCCTTAAGACAGAATGACCTTTGTTATAAAATATGCACTGCTATTCATTGTTTTGGCTTGACCATGATGATTTCTTTATTAATTCAGTCCCTTAAGATTATTTCAGCTCATATGAGATGGGCCAATCAGTAGGTGGGGCGAAAACTGGAGAACCCAGAACTTGGCTTGTCTCACATGTGGCCAGTGCGGGGCTCGAACCCACACCAGACACAGCGGTGAGATGAGTGATTAAGAAACAGCACTCTTAATCGCTCGGCCACGGGGGCCACCATGATGATTTCTGACTGTATATATATCAATGAAGTGACTTTTGGACCTGTACACCTTGAAACCCATGGCTTGGTGTCCACAAAAGCCTTTCGAATGATCATGTTGACTTACATAACGACTACACATTGTAAATTTATTGGGGTGATTTATGAACATGTACTCCTTGAAAGCCGTGCCGTGACAACTGGGCATCCTCGAAAGCTTTTCTTCCTTCCTCTCCTATAAAATAAAATGAAACTGCGCATTTAATATGTCCTTACAATATTTTTACATCTAAATTTGTCGAGTTAGTTTCATATAGTTGAGGCCCATTCAAAAACAATTCTGTCAAGTTGCCACTGCTTCCTGCGTATTAACCAGTAAAATTGGGAGTTAATGCAATCGGCTCAAGTCAACAATTTTACAGTCATGCTGAAACAGAGTTAACTCATTTAAGCCTGGCGTCCCTTTTATGGGACATAGGCAAACAGAATAGCCCCAGATGTGACGCCGCAGAACGCGGCGTCCCATCTGGGGCTATTCTGTTTGCTTAGAGAATTTTCATCGAAAAATTGAATAAAATTTAAAAATCACTCCTGACGCCCCTAAAAATGAAAGTGGACTCCCCCTAATGATAATGATGGGAAAATCCATTCGTCAAATATGGGTTAAACATTTTGCCATCAGCTTAGTTTGATTTGCATAAGGACCCAACATAGCAACTGCTATTTCATTGCAAGCAAAAATTTTTCACTCATACTGGGACAGATTTCTCATTCAACCTACCAAGAGAGAGGAGAGCATCTTTAGCTTTCTTCTGAACCAGTGTAGACGTGTCTGACTGACATAGGTACGCAAGCTGATCTGTACCCTCCGACGCCTGTTGAAAGAAGGGGTTGGTTTAACAGGGGTTGGTTTAAACATATTAATTTGAATTATTAGCATAACTAACTTTTTACAGACATAAGCATATACAAACATACAAAACGGGATTTGAACTGAAGCATGGCTTATTAAGTTCAAGGGGTTAAACAGAATTAAGACAAAACTGAACTGCAAGGAAACAGTAGTTGAGCCATGACACGAGAAAACCGGTCTTCGGGGTTTCAGACCAGGTCTGACACAAATCAGCCTGTACAGACACAGAAGCAAGCTAGAGGCTGGAAATTTTGGATTTAAGAAGAAGAGGGGTTGTGCTTTCCGACTAGTGAAAACAAAGGCGCTGATCAGCTTTGCGGTTACCGCAAAGCTTTGCGGTTACCGCAAAGCTGATCTGCGCCCTTTGTTTTCGCATAGGCATAAATCTGGTTTTCTCATGGCGCGGCTCAGTTAGTATATATGTAGTAAGTGCTGCAGAAATCTTTATGTGACCAAATCTTTCCTTAACTGGCATAAGAAGAGCAGCAAGATTTCTACCCATTCCCCGACTGAGCAAATTTTTCACAAGTAGGCTTAGGTAGCATACAGGGCCCAGTTGTTCAACACTTTGTTAGCTTAACGGAGTCTTCAAGCCCTCAATTTGTTAACTATATATCAACTTCAAAAGCAAATACACAGTTATTTTTTTTTTTTGTTGAAAAAATGTGAGAATCCTTTGCAATGCAAACAGTGTATTTGTAATATTCATGTTTGCACAGCTGATCTACGTCTTTGTTTTCGCACAGGCATAAATGGAGTTGAACCCTGAAAATATCCTATATGCTAGATAGATGCGAAGCAGCCTTATACATACAGTAAAACCTCATTATAAAGCTATGTTTGTGGTCCAAAGAAACAGACAGTGTTATATGTGAACTGTGTTATAATGAGGTTATTTACTATATGCACAATAGGAAAATAGTAATTTGGGAGCTATGTCATGGCCGTGTTATATTGGAAACCGTGTTATAACGAGGCGCGTTATAAAGAGGTTGGACTGTATAAATATTATTTTGAGCCTCATATTACCTCTAGTATAGCCAGGGCTGCACAAGCCCCGGCTCTCAACTCCGGCAGTCTGTCCTCCAACCCCTCCACGTACACTACCATGGCCTTGTCTCTGTTTTCCTTCTTCCGTTGGATCAGGTTCAAATACGAAACTGAAAACAAAGAATGGCATCTGTGTAAGAGCAGGTCAGATTATGAAAGGGTGTATATCCATGAAGAATCCCAGGAAATTTTGTTGTAAATCCAACTGGATTCTTTAAAGTAAAGTCTTTATCATTATTTCTTGAGTAACTGTTAAAGAAAAGACAGAAAAAATTTGTTTGCTTAATTTATATTGTATGACCATGGTATACAGCTGAGGTTCATCTAGAGGTCAACTCCTTAGACAAATTGGGCAGTTTTGCTGAGGCAACTTCCAGTAAGTCCAAATCACTTTTTAAAACGTCAGTGGTAGAGAAAAAACACAAAGGAACATGCAGGAACGAGACTTTAAACCAAGGCCCCATCTCAATATGACACTGGCTGTTGCAAGGATGTTGAACATGAAAACAACAAAACAGCCAACCAAGCTTCAGCACTTTGATGCAAATTAACAGCTTACTGGTACACTGTTCGACCTCTTTGTCTGGTGAGATCAGTAGAATACCCAGAACTTTGAGGCAAGGTGGACTAGGCAAGGTGTCGCGTAACATCAGGATAGCCTTGATTATCACATCTGGGTTGCCGGAGGTGAACTTCTCTATTAGTTTCACTGAAATACGCAGAATAAAATTCTAACATTTTCAAGCCACATCCAACCCACATAATATGCCTTGACGCAAGAAAATGGTCTTTGCAATTTCCGACCAGGTCCGACACAAACTGACCTTTGCAGTCCATGGAGAAGATTAGCAGCTTGAAATTTTGGACTTAAAAAGAAGAGAAATTGTACTATCCAGGAAGCAAAAACAAAGGTGCTGACAAGCTGTGCAGTTACTTCACAGCTGATCTGCATCTTTGTTTTCGTATACGCTTGATGCGGCTCATATATTAATCCTGATCCCTATTACATCATACATTTTCAATTTCATACTTCGGTTCATCATAACTTTTTTAAGTTTTTATTTCATTTTTTTTTTTTTGGTGTGTGTGCTTGACTAGTCTAATGTTCAAAACATGTTTTAAGCCAGAACATGGAAATCTCAAGACTCCTTTTTAGATTATTCAAGTCTAACTGTCGACAGCGCTATGGATGAGACTAGACTAATCTGAAAACTTGCCTGAGATTTCCATGTGTCTGCCTCAACCCCATCATAGTTTCGTTTGATCTAAACCTAGGTCTTTATCTGGCAAGAAAGGGTACTTACTTTCTGCAGCTACATCCTCAACATGTTTAAGACCTCCTTCCTCCGTGAAATACATCATAAACTGGTGAAGCGTCATCACAAAGTTGGCCCGGGATTTCTCTATGTCATAGTCGGAGATGTCTAATACACGAGTTATGATGTGTTTGCATACTGAAATGACAGTAACATGTAATAGTAAGTCAGCGAAAAATATCATTATAACAAAAACAAAAGAATAAAAACTTCCTGAGCAGTTTTAAATAGTTCTAGGCTCCGAGGTTATAAAACTTGTTTCATGCTCAGCTCAGCTGAGACTAAAATTTGTTCTGCTCATAAATGTTAAAATGCCAACAAATGTTGGCATTTTAACATTTATAGGCAGGATGGTGATCTATACCTGAAATTTCAATTTATTTGGGCTATTTCATCATTAATGAGCAGTCAAAATTTCATGCTCAGCTGAGTTGAGCATGAAAACAGTTTTATAACCTCGATTTTGGATTCTGTCAAAAAGTTAAACCACCAGACTATATAGACACAGAGGACAAGTAGAAGCATAAAAATTTGAGCTTTCACATGAAAAAAAAAAAACAACAACAATTTTGGATTCTGACCAGGTCAGACACAAATGGTCTGTATAGTCACAGATGCAGGCTAGAGGCTTGAAGTTTTGGATTTAAGTAGAAGAGGAATTGTGCTATCCAAGTAGCAAAAACAAAGACGCTGATCAGCTGTGCAGTTACTGCACGTAACTGCACAGCTGATCTGCGTCTTTGTTTTCGCCTATGCAGATTGTTGATTTACTGATGCAGTGACTCATTTGAATTTGAGAAGAGATGTTGTACAGACAGACTGGCAAAATCAAAGACACTGATCAGTAATTATAACTTATCTAGTATATTTGTTTCAAAGATATGTTGTTCACATGTAAATGAGCTAAAGAAACAGCTTTATATGGAAAAGCAATACAGATAACATTCAAATTGACACCGAATGCTAATCTTTTCCAGGTCACTTGTAATGTTGTATTTGTTCTGCTTAAATCTTGTTCTCTCAATCAATACTGAACAGATGCCTTCTTTCTCAACAAAATCATTTCAGCTTCACCGATTTTACATCAGGAAAACATGTCCGTGAAATAAATACCCCATTAAACCCCACTTTTATATAGAAGAACTGGGGTTTGCAGGGGTATACCTAATTTTATTATTTTTGATCCAAAACATACATTGTGGGTACTTGTTAGAACCGCCTCTAACGTGTTCTAACGTGTACCCACAATGTATGTTTTGAGCAAAAAATTTTAAAATATCAAAATTTTTCTGATGAAATTTTCAATTTTTACAGTTGAAAAAATTCTCTGTATATTGCATGGGCGTGTTTTCGTAATGGAAGATAAAAGCATAGAATCAGGCAAAATGTTGTTTGTTTATTTCACAGCTTAACATACTAGTCAGGATTTTCACTGGAGTAATGTGCAGTTTGACCCTCCTTCCTTTGACCTCTAATGACACCTAAACTTGTCGAGAGGGGTAATGATGCCCTCCCCCCCCCCCCTCCCCCCACAACCACCATCTCAAATAGGTCTGTTTCTTAAAGTAAATGCCCCCCAAATTCTCAACAATATTGTCACAATGTCCTTCAGAAAGAGCCAGTATTGGGGCATTGGTCCACTAAATTAAAACTGTATGGGAAAATCCTGGTGCTAGTCAACAATTTTTCATTTGTGTTGGAATGGAACCAGTACTATTGGAAGTACATGTGTCTTGCTCAAGAACACAAACCTGGCCCTGAGGTTATAAAACATTTTTCATGCTCAACTCAGCTGAGACTCAAATTTATCCTACTCATAAATGTTAAAATGCCAACAATTGTTGGCATTTTAGCATTTATGAGTAGCATAAATTACTAAACCCGAATTTGCCATCAATTTTGACAATTTCAGCATTTATGAGCAATTTAAACCTCATGCTCAGCTAAGTTGAGCATGAAAAATGTTTTATAACCTCAGGACTAGCACCGGTGGGGTATGATTGCAAGTGTGACAATCTAAACACTGGGCCAACATGCTCTCCTAATACTGTCAAATGTTTGTTTCTAATCCCTCAACAACTTGACCTATACAAAATGAGCCTCATCGTGAGAGAACTGGACTTTTGCCTATGCGAAAACAAAGGCGCAGATCAGCTTCGCAGTAACTGCACAGCTGATCAGTGCCTTTGTTTTTGCCATTCAGATGGTACAATTCCTCTTCTACTTAAATCCAAGATATCAAGCTTCTAGCATGCTTCTGTGACCCACCAGGCCGGCTTATTTCGGATCAGGTCGGAACTCCCGAAGACCAGATTTCTCGCGTCACGGCTCAAATGAGGACTACAAAGTTACAAACCTATATTTGGGTCAACCTGGTGTTTTTCTGCAATTATTGCCCCATGTTTCTGCTCTAGAGCAGAGAGCAGCCTGTCCGGGTGGATGTATAGCTGGTGTTGGTCTGTACACTTCACCCAGAACTCTCGCAATGACTTATCATCACATATTGAAGACATCACTGAAAAAGTAATGTAACAATTTCAGTCAAACCTACACAGCTTTCAACTGAGCCTGCACCTGTATACACCTCAACCTCTTTATAACACTATTGTTGGGATCCATGACAATTTCCGTGTTAGCTATCCAAGATATAGATAATTTTTTTAGATATATAGCAAAATTAGACCAATGGTCTGTGTTATATCCAAAACCGTGATGTAATGAACCGTGTTGTAAACAGGTCCAGGTGTAAAAGTAAAACACTGCTGATAAACAAAACAAGGCCCATTCATTGTAGTTACGGCTTCAAATATGTACATGTATGACTAAAGTGCACAGGTTTCTACAGAACTGAATATGGTCAAATATTGTCTATCTCTTCTAAAAATTGCTGTTGCTCATGTTGAATGAGGTGAACACATTTTTGATCATTTAAAGTCATTACGAAAACTTGCCTATGCAATATAGAGATTTTTTCAGCCGTAACAATTGAACATTTTGTTGGCAAAATTTTTTTTTTTTAATAGTTTTGCTCAAAACATTGATTGTGGGTACACGTTAGCACCGCCTCTATGTTTTGGATCAAAAACAAGTAAAATAGTTATACCCTTGTACACCCCTGTTTTACTACATAAAAGTGGGGTTTAAGAGTGTATTCATCAGGAAAACATGTCCGTGAAATGTATACCCCTATAACCCCACTTTTATATAGCAAAACTGGGGTATGCAGGGGTATACCTATTCCAAAACATAGATTGTGGGTACTCGTTAGAGCCGCCTCACCGAGGCGGTTCTAACGTGTACCCACAATCTATGTTTTGAGCAAAAATAAGAAAAATATCAAAATTTTTCAGCTAAAAATTTTCAATTTTTAAAGCTCAAAAATTCTCTGTATATTGCATGGGCGTGTTTTCGTTATGTATTGCATAGACATGTTATCGTGATGGATCATTCAAAGCTGATGTTATAATCTTTACAATAAAGTCCCGGATTAAACTTCACTGGTGTTATTCAGCTCAAAGCGCCTCGTTTCAAAGTGTGTCGTAAAGCGGTACAGACTTGTAAGCGTAATAACATACCAGAATGCAGATCTAGTTCTGATCCGGATTTGGCTATCGTTACCAATGACTCTATCACGTCTGTCTGTTTTTGTAGTTTATCTAGTGCGTAGATCTCACGACATTTCAGTGGTCCGAACGTACCCAAGTTCTGTACGAAATAGAAAAACAAATATGAGCCATGATGCAAGAAAACCGGTCTTCGGGATTTCTGACCTGGTCTGACACAAACCAGCCTGTACAGTCTCACAGGAAAGATAGAATCTTGAAATTTTGAGTAGAGGTAGAGGAGAAATTGTACTATCTGAGCAGTGAAAACAAAGGCGCTGATCAGCTGTGCAGTCACTGGCTGTACAGCTGATCTGCGTCTTTGTTTTCGCATAGGCCAAAATCCGTTTTTCTCATGGCGCGGCTCATATGGTTCTGAAATTGATTTTGGCCGAAATCAGCATTTGCATGGGAGATAATCCATGACAACACAATAAACTTACTGATAACTAGGTACATGTTATTGTTTCAGATGAATATGACTTATACATGCCAATCTCTTCTTGGAAGCATGAATTCTAATTGAAAATCGATCAAGAGAAATTTTGCAAAACTTTTTTCTTTCTTAAATGGGGTACAGGAGGAATCCAAGTTACAAACCAAAAAGTATTTGTATCAACTATATCAATGCTTTGAAATGCACAGCTGATCCGCCCCTTTATTTTCGCTCCATAGCTAGTATAATGTCTCTTCTCATTAAATCAGAAATTTCATGCTTCTAGCCGGCTTCTGTGACTGTAAAACACGGTTTATGTCGGACCTGGTCGGAAACCCAAATTGCTGGTTTTCTCATGTCAGTGCACAGGGCTAACTTAAACTTACATCGAGCAATCTTTCACAGTAATTCAGATGATACATCAGACTTTGGTCCACCTGTTCGTTCCCCGTTGTGGGTGGTACCGGGCTCGAGCCCAGACTGTCCCCCAGCTGTGTGTCCTCGCTCAGCCGCTGGGCCAAACTCTCAATCCCAGAATCCCCCGTCTTGGCCGTCGACTCGGGGCTGCATAACAGATCGTCAAATGTTGGCTGACTTTTGGGGCTGTAAATAATGGGTTTATATGGGAAAGGCAAGCTATAACATAGGCAAAGGAAGAATATGTATGAAGAAAATAGGAGCACAAAGCAGGATGATTGAATCTAAAGCAAAACTGAACAAAATCTTTAAAAGAAAAGAACTTATTCAATAATTTAAAAGCTTTAGCAGCTGTAGTAAATGTTGACAATAAATCAAATGTCATGTTATAAGCAAGCATTCACTGTTACTCTTGAAAGTTTAAATATTGAGAACTGGTTACCTGCTAAAGCTATGTAGCATTGTCAAAACAAGACAATTATAATTGAGCCTGTGTGTGAGAAAACCAACAATTTTCGGTTCCGACCACATCCAACACAAGCCAGCCTGTAGTCACAGAAGCAGGCCGGAAGCTTGAAATTTCGGATTTAAGAAGAAGAGGAATTGTACTGTCTGTATAGCGAAAACAAAGGCCCTGATCAGGGCTTTGTTTTTGCCTATATAGACTGTTGGTTTTCCTATGCGGCGGCTCAGTTATCATGTTCTTGTTGTTCAACATCCCAGTTAACAATTTTTCAGGGATGTTGGGATGGAGCCTACATTTCATTGGTACTTTACCAGTTCTAACATTATCAGCTAAACAATCATACTCTTTAATTTAGAACTGTCCTTTTTCCGGCTCAAGAGAAAATATGTATATTGCATGGGAGTGTTTTGGTAATGTTATAGATAGAGTTTTTTGGGGTTTTTTTTGATTCAGTTTTACGTCCCTTTTAAGCTTTTTCACTCATATCGAGACGAATCAATCGGTAGGTGGGGCGAAAACCGGAGTACCCGGGGAAAAACCACCAGACACACCCGCAAGCAGAACTTGACTTGTCCCACATGTGACTCGTGCCCCGAGCGAGGCGCAAACCAACAGCGGTGAGGTGATCGAATGATTAAGAGCACTGAAGTCAGCGACCTTAACCACTCAGCCACGGGGGCCGCCTATAGATAGAGTGATCATCAAGTACACACATCACTGTCGATGAAGACATGCCCATAAGATAAACAGAGATTTTTTTAGCTTTAAAAATTGAAAGTTTTCAGCTGAAAAACGTTGATATTTTTCTTATTTTTGCTCGAAACCCACAATCTATGGTTTGGAGCAAAAATAAGAACCAGAGGACCAATGGTCCTGTAAACGCTCACCTGAGACCTGAGATATACACATGTACCAATAAACTTGTTAGACTAGAATGGTACAATGCATGTATATAACCCCAGGGCAGGGTCAGAATAACTCCTGGAGTCAATGTCTTTTTCAAATCATAAAAATTCAGTCCACTTGCCAGTTAACTGCAATTTTTGTCCTTCAAATGACATTTTAACAATTTTCTCCATTCAAATGCATGGGTGATCTAAAATGACCTTGCCGTGAAATAGGTCAAGGTCATCCCAGTGTCATGATTTATATAAATTTTGTAGATCTCCATTCCTTAATGCTTCATGCCAAGTTTCAAAATCATAGGCCTTCTGGTTCTGAAGAAGAAGATTTTTAAAATTGTTTGCTATTTATAGCCATGGCCGCCATCTTGGTCATGTGACCATGACCATTTATATAAACTTTCATTTCCTCTTCCTAAGGATGCTCCACATAAAGTTTGGCTTTGATTGGCTAAGCAGTTTCTGAGAACCAGAGGACCATTGGTCCTGAGAACGCTCACCTGAAGCCTGATCTTGGAGTATTAAGTCATAATGAAATGACCTTGACCTTGAATACTCACACACCTTTATTGACTTCATAAGTTGTCTGCATCTGCAAAGTTTCAGGTCTCAGGCTGCAATAGTTTCCAAACCCAGTGATTTCTGAGAAAACCATAATTTTAATTTTGATATTTAAATGACCTTGGGCCAAAGTCAAGACATGACCTTGGCCTTCATTTATTACTTACCTTCATTGACTCCATTAGTTGTCTGCATCTAGAAACTTTCAGGTCTCAGGCTGCAACAGTTTGTTTTCGCCTTTTCCCATGTGAAAGCCTATGTTTCCAAAATTGACCTTGCCGTAAAATAGGTCAAGGTCATCATAGGGTCATCATTTCAACAAACTATGATAGGCTGGAGTCCCAAATGCTACATACCAAGTTTCATGAAAATTGGCCTGCCGGTTCTGGAGAAGATTTTTGAAAGGTTTTTACCATATATGGGCGTGGCGGCCATCTTGGTCATGTGACCTGGATTTCGCGATCAAACTTTCGTCTCCCCTACCCATGGATGCTCCACATAAAATTTCACTTTGATTTGCCAAGCAGTTTCAGAGAAGATCTTTGAAAACTGTGTATGGACAACAAACTGGCCAAGGTCAAGAGATGACCTTGACCTATATTAATCACATACCTTCATCTACTCCATTAGTTGTTTGCATCTACCACTTTTCAGGCCTCAGGCTGCAATAGTTTTCAAAAAATCCATAGTTTTCACTTCTTCCTATGTAAAAGCCTATGTTTCCAAATTTGACCTTGCCGTAAAATAATTCAAGGTCATCCAAGGGTCATCATTTTACCAAACTATGATGGGCTGAGGTCCCCGATGCTACATACAAAGTTTCGTGGAAATCGGCCCACCGGTTCTGGAGAAGAAGATTTTTGAGTGTTTTTTACCATATGAGTGGCGGCCATCTTGGTCATGTGACCTGGATTTCGTGATCAAACTTTCGTCTCCCCTACCCATGGATGCTCCACATAAAATTTCACTTTGATTGGCCAAGCGGTTTCAGAGAAGAAGATCTTTGAAAAGTGTGTATGGACAACAGACTGGCCAAGGTCAAGAGATGACCTTGACCTATATTAATCACACACCTTCATCTACTCCATTAGTTGTTTGCATCTACCACTTTTCAGGCCTCAGGCTGCAATAGTTTTCAAAAAATCCATAGTTTTCACTTTTTCCTATGTAAAAGCCTATGTTTCCAAATTTGACCTTGCCGTAAAATAGGTCAAGGTCATCCAAGGGTCATCATTTTATCAAACTATGATGGGCTGAAGTCCCCGATGCTACATACCAAGTTTCGTGGAAATCGACCCACCGGTTCTGGAGAAGAAGATTTTTGAAGTGTTTTTACCATATATGGGCGTGGCGGCCATCTTGGTCATGTGACCCGGATTTCGCGATCAAACTTCAGTTCCCCCTACCCATGGATGCTCCACATAAAATTTCACTTTGATTGGCCAAGCGGTTTCAGAGAAGAAGATCTTTGAAATTGTGGACGACGGACAACGGACGGACGACGGACGGACGGACGACGGACGGACGGACGCCGGATCATGGCCATCCTATAAGCTCACCTTGTGAGCCTTCGGCTCAGGTGAGCTAAAAAGCTGTTTGAATATTATGGTCATCTACATGTATATAGCTCCAGGGCAGGGGCAGACAACCCCTGGGCCTAAAATATTTTCATAAGCATAAATCTTCTGTCCATTTGCTCATTCCTAGCAAGTTTTCTGCCATTACATTACATTTTCCTATTTTTTCCCATTCCAATGCATGGGAGACCTAAGTTGACCTTGTCATAAAATAGGTCAAGGTCATCCCAGGGTCATGATTTATATCAACTTTGTAGAGCTCCATTCCCAGATGCTTCACACAAAGTTTCAAAATCATAGGCCTTCTGGTTCTGAAGAAGAAGATTTTTTAAACGTTTTTGCTTTTTATAGCCATGGCGGCCATCTTGGTCATGTGACCTTGACCATTTATATAAACTTTCATTCCCCCTTCCCAAGGATGCTCCACATGAAGTTTGGCTTTGATTGGCCTAGCGGTTTCAGAGAAGAAGATGTTTGAATATTATGGTCATATACATGTATATAGCCCCGGGGTAGGGGCAGACAAAACCCCAGGGGCTAACATTTTCCATTAACATTAATCTTCTGTCCATTTGCGTATTCCCAGTAAGTTTTACCCATTAAATAGCATTTTACCATTTTTTCCCATTCAAATGCATTGGCGACCTAAGTTGACCTTGCCGTAAAATAGGTCAAGGTCATCCTAGGGTCATGATTTATATAAACTATGATGGGCCCGCATCCCCGATGCTACATACGAAGTTTCGTGGAAATCGGCCCACTGGTTCTGGAGAAGAAGATTTTTTAAAGGTTTTTGCTATTTATAGCCATGTTGGCCATCTTGGTCATGTGACCTGGACCATTTATATAAACTTTCGTTCCCCCTTCCTAAGGATGCTCCACATGAAGTTTGGCTTTGATTGGCCAAGCGGTTTCAGAGGAGAAGATCTTTGAAATTGTGAACGACGGACGACGGACGGACGACGGACGGACGCTGGAGCATGAGCATACCATAAGCTCACCTGTGAGCCTTCGGCTCAGGTGAGCTAAAAATAGGTATACCCCTGCATACCCCAGTTTTGCTGTATAAAAGTGGGGTTTAAGGAGGTATACATTTCATGGACATGTTTTCCTGAAGAGTTGTCTTACCCTGTTTTTGTTGTAGGTGACTGTGGGTCCACCGCTGATCCCTCCTCTGTATCAAGGAAATCAAAAGCTTCCAGAGCACTCTCTATAGATACACTGATACTAGACGATCGAGAGCTACTCCGTGAATGCTTCTGAAAGGGGAAAGAAAAACTGCTGACTCCATTTCAAGATTCTGTATCAGCTAATCAGCAGCTGGTTTTGGCCACATTTTATTTGAGTTTTGACGCGAGGAAACCGGTCTTCGGGAGTTCCGACCCGGTCTGACACAAAATCGACCTGTACAGTCACAGAAACAGGCTAGAAGCTTGAAATTTCGGATTTAAGAAGAAGAGAAATTGTACTATCCGTGTAGCGAAAACAAAGGCGCTGATCAGCTTCGCAGTTACTGCGAAGCTGATCTGCCCTTTTGTTTTTGCATAGGCAAAAATCTGGTTTTCTCACGATGCGGATCATTTAAGAGAGCAAAATCCATCTACTTTGTGATTTGAAAATTTCAGGACTCTAAACATATGTGGCTGTACTGTCATATTTGTGTCTTAACTGCTCAAATGTCCAAAAGACATTTTCAATTACACATCTCAAATAATAACAATTATAATAGTTGTGTATTCTTACTCAACACATATGAGAAAACCAACAATGTGGTTTTTCAAAAGGTCTGGCACAAACCAGCCTCTAATCAAAGAAGACGGTTAGACGCTGGAAATTTTGGATTTAGAAAGTAGAGGAATTGTACTATTCATGTAGTGAAAACAAAGGCGCTGATCAGCTTCGCAGTTACTGTGAAGCTGATCAGCGCCTTTGTTTTCGCCTATGCAGATTGTTGGTTTACCGATGCGGCAGCTCATATTTTGGTGTTAATCTGTTGATCCCATCTGTGTATTTTAACATATCGATATGACAAGGGAACTTGTACAAAAAAAGGACATCTTGAAATAATCTTAACCTAGACAGAAAATTATGTACTTACTCTAGTAAGTTTTTCTATTGTTCTAAGTAATTCCTCTAATCTTTGTAACTCTGTATACTGTCCATGGTAATCCTCTAATGCACTACGTAAACTATGTAAACTATCCTCTAACGTTAACACAGAATGGCTGTCACTGGCAGCCGCAGAAGTCTGAGTTTGTAATGAAACACTCGGGAAATGTAAATGTCTCAGCACTGAGGGAAGAGGTGTGGAAAATATCGGGGTTTGTTGCTGTTGAGTATTCACATCGGGAGTTTCCCGACTTTCTCGGGAGTCTGTAATATCTCCCGGTAAATATGGACTAGAATGATAACCACCAGGCAAATATGGCACACGCCCGATCACGGCTGCCGACTGGTCAGTTCTGGCAATGTGATCACTGTGTCTATTTTGAACATGTGGGCTGTCAAAGCCATGATAAGCCTGGGGTATTGAGGTCGGGTGTGCGGGAGTCTGAGTTCGTAAGATGAAATTGTCATCGGCAGTTCTCTGTAAACCTGAGGGACTGGAAAATCTTCTCTCCGAATCAAACGAAGGGTCCTGAAAAAGGAGAATTTCTGTAAAGTAATTTCTAAATTGTTTTGTCAAAATGAATGTGTTGGGCAAAACCAGACTATTAAGCTATTACACTAAAAAGACTTCATGTGATGTTAATCAAGCCTTGCTGATTAATCCGTGACATCTTTCATAACTATGTCATGGTATCAATGGACAGTCATTGAAAGCAAGCAGTTTTTAATTGGTTATTTAAAGCTAATCTGGCAGCCTAGCTTTTCATAAGCAGGAAATGAAAAATACAATTACTCACATATTCCCCATTCAGAGCTATAACGGACACCGGTCGTCTTCTCGGAGTACCATGACCTAACATAGCGGGTTCTACGAACGCCACACTCTCATCCATACCATCTAATGGACTGAAACACACAAAATGTTACCCTAATCTTACATGCATTTTAAACGATGGGAGCAAGTTCAATTGCTCAAAACAATCAATATGATGTTGATGTGGAGTGGCATACAACCAGATTAGAGACTTCAGAGCTAATGTTGGTAGTCCTAATTCAGATATTTCCCTTCTTATCATTTTAAAGGCCCACCTGTCTTGTGACTTTAGTATTAAAAGATTAGCTAACATCAACATAGTACAGCAGGTTTCATCATGAGGTTCTGGGCTTTTGCCGCAGAACTTTACATTATCTACTGGCAACAGGCCTAGAAATTTTTCTGAGGACCTACTCGTCCTGTGGGGCGAGTTGTAAACAATTTTCACTCCTCCTTACTGCTGGTGCACTCGTCCTTAAAATCTGGATTTCAAAAGAGACAAAAATCATCAAAAACTAATGTCGCCCTTTTTCGACATTTTTTTTTCGTCTACTTTCGATATCAAAATGGAAATTCTTGATTATTTGACTTTTTGTGTAAGCCGTTTTATCACATGGAGATAAAACCCGGGACGTCTTAAGTCTCGATAGTATGGCGCGCCGTGAATAAAATGACCAATGCTTTCCGGTATTTGGACCATGTACCGGATTTCATTGAATTTCATTTACTGCGGACTAGTGACGTAGTGCAAACCTCCGGTTGACAATCGGAAACAAAATCTTCAGCTGATTTTGCATTTACGGACATTTACTGCCTCGAGTCAGTCCCGAAAATGCTATTCGTCCTGTCGGGCGAGCCAGGGTAAATTTCCACTCGCCCGTATCGAACTTTCACTCGTAAATACGAGCGGACGTGTGGATTTTTCTAGACCTGGGCAAGCTCCTGTATTTAAACATGCACAAAGTGAACATTGCTTCCAGTATTTGTATTTGGGTTGACATAGATTTTCTGCAAACATGAACATCTCATCACTTCCAAAAGATTTATTAAATCCATAAAATGCTAATATCTTAATCAAAGTATGTAAATAATCAAATCAAGTAATGTAAATCATCTTAATCTGCATATTGCAAACTTCCATTTTGTTTGCATTTATTCAAGAAACCTAACATTTCCAAGGAACAACTATTTTAAGGTTAAAGCCACGTTGGTTGTGTTTGGTTTAACATCCCAGTCAACAATTTTTCAGTCAAGTTGGGACAGAGCCACTGCCCCCTGGGTGTTAACCAATTTTATGGTGAGTAAAATTTGCCTTGTTCTAAGACACTACATGACAGAGGTAGGACCTCTCCCTTTGGTCAAGTAATCTACCACTAGGCAATAGGGCTTCTCAAGGTTAAAGGATTGAATGAAATAATTATAAACATACATCCGGATGCTAATAATGCTGAGTTTGAGTGATCTGTTGACGTCAATGCTAACTGTCATTAATTGACAGTTGGCAGAGAACAGGTATAAACTCAGTAGAACGCTATCTTTGGGGTCTATAGCAGCAGAAAATGTTATAAGTGAAACCATATTATAATGAGTTTACCTACTATTGGCACATAGCAAAATAATCATTTTATGAGTCATGACATGCCTGTATTATATGAGTCGCGACGCGAGAAAATCAGGGTTTTGCCTATGCGAAAACAAAAACAAAGATGCAGATCAGCTGTGCAGTTACTGCGCAGCTGATCAGCGCCTTTGTTTTTGCTATTGGGATAGTACAATCCCTCGTCTTCCTAAATCTGAATTTTCAAGCTTCTAACCCTTTTCCTTTGACTGTACAATTCGGTTTGTATCGGACCTGGTCAGAAACCCCGAAGATGGTCCTCTCGTGTCGTGGCTCATTTCGAAAACCGCATTATAATGAGGTTGAAGTGTACATGAAATATTATGGAAGAAACTGAGAGATCAGTACACATTAATGTGTGTTTGTTCCTTTTGAGATTTAATGTCCGCGTCAACAATTTTTCAGTCATGTCGGGACGGAACACATAATTTGTGGTTGATAAAGTTCGACATACTTCCATGTTATAATAATGCTGAGCTTGAGGGATCCGTTGACGTTAATGCTGACGGTCATTAACTGAGGGTTGGCGGAGAACAAGTCCTTTATCTCACAACTCTTCTGGCCCAGAACAACTGACTTGAATGCTCGCAACTCCACACCCTGCAATGACATTACATGTAATCTATAATTCCTTATCATCAAATTTCCTCAAGAATGTTCTGAAATATAGCAGCACTTATGGTGCACATTTTTTAAAGACATTTGAAGAAAAACTATAAACATCTAAAAAAAAGATACAAGTAGGCATTGATCAGAAAAAGGCGCAATCAGAAAGAAATTTGCACTCCAAAAACCAAGATGGAAAAAAATAAATTGACAATTAGGTACTTATACTAAGAAAACATATCGTATGCCGAGTGAGCAGCTATTGCCCAATAAGCGGCCACTCAGTTCATAAGCCTATTTTACAATGTTAGATGATTATCGGTTTATTGAGATGGTGTTAAACAGTCCCATCAACAGCTAAGGTAAAATGAAAATTGGGAATTCAAGATAAGGCATAACATGGTTGTCATGATTAAATCAATTGAACCTTGTTGACCAATCAAAAAATTAGTTTAAATAAAACTTATCTATGTCTTAATGTTTTATTATGTTGTCTATTTTTGTTAAATTTCCTATTTATTGATGAAGTCTCCCTCTCCATCTCTCACCTTTATATTAATGATGTCTCCCACAACAGCTTTGAAGACAAATTCTGGGATCTCCCATTTCTGGTTCCCACCTTTCTCCACTCTGCCCTTAGTTTTCCATTTCTGGGTCCCGTGTCGCACTGTCACTTCAAATACATCTCCAGGACAGAGTCGGGCAAACCCAGCCATTCCTGAAAATATTATGTATATGTAGTACTATGTTTGTTTGTTTTAATGATTTACATCCACAGCTTATAACAAAGGTCATGTCGGTACAGACAATTATCCTAGCAACAGTGAACCTCCAACACACAGGTAACCAGGACTTAGTACAGATTTCTTTCACAACTGACAGATGTTGTTATTGAACCTGCATAAGACAAAGAGTGACAGTGGAAACTATTTTATGACCATATCTTTATGAAAGAAATGCACCAATCACTGATTCACTTTGTTACCAGTCAGGCACACTACAGATTAAGCGAACATGTAGTCATAGTACATGTACATGTACCAGATACAGTTCAACCTCATTATAACACATCTCATTATAGTGCGGTTTTCAATATAACACGGTCATGTCATGGCTCCCAAATTAATTATTTTGCTATATGCCTTTTGTAAATAACCTCATTATAACATGGTTCACCTATAACACGGTCTGTTTCCATGGAAACCAAAGATAGCGTTATAATGAGGTTGACCTGTATGTGGCGAGAGGCAATAATTGGGGGAAAAATCCATTGATGGCCATTGATTACGAATTGTTTTAAAAATGAGCCTCCTCATGGGAAATCCAACAATCTGCATAGGCGAAAACAAAGACGCAGATCAGCTTTCAGCGCCTTTGTTTTCGCTACTCGGATATAGTATAATTCCTCTTCTACTTAAATCCGAAATTTCAAGCTTCTAGCTCTTTTCTGTGCTTGTACAGTTCGGTTTGTGTCGAACCTGTTCAAAAACCACATTGTTGGTTTTTCCACAAGGTGGCTCAAATTTAAGATGAAAAGATGTGAATCAAATACCTTTGAGTTTGCAGTTAAATGTCCCCATCATGTTTTCTAGCTGGGCCTCTATCTGGCACATAGTCTGAGTACACTCCTTATACCCGTACTTCACGTTGCTAAGGGTGTGGCGCTGGTTGCCAGGGGAGGTAACGTAGGCTTGATGCATCGTCCGAACACCTAGAAACAAAGTTAAGTTTACAATACAGATATCGCTCTAAAACATAAGATTTTACCGTGATTTATTTTTACATAACTCACAATTTCATGTAATGCTAACATTTTCTTTCTCGAATTTTACTTCACCAGATTTTACATGCATTTGAAATAAATGACCTATGGAAATAAAGAATTGAAGTAAAGACTTTTAAAACAGACATCAAAAACTACAAATTTTTCAAAGCAAGACTGATTAAATATAGAATTCTGCCTAGCATAGAAACTACCACGATAACATATCCTTTTAATGTATACCCCCTTATACTCCACTTTTATATAGCAAAACTGGGGTATGCAGGGGTATACATAGACTAGCATCAGTCTCAGAGATAAAGAAATCCCACTACTATAAACACTGTCAGATGCTTGAACCTATTAATTGATAAACCCTGCTAAAATCTCTGAAATTTTAGCATTTAGAGATTTTTGTTATCACTATCAGTAATCTAAATTTCATACTTCGTATTAAAAACTTTTTTTTTTATTATTATTTCTTGGACGTTTGCTAGTCTAGGGTATACATGGTTTTCTTTGTTTTGCTCCAAAACATAGATTGTGGGTATTCCGTGGAACTGCCTTGGCAAAGCTGTTCTAACCTGTACCCACGAACTATGTTTTTTGGCAAAAATAAGGAGAATATCAAAAATTTTCTACTGAAATTTTATTTTTAAAACTTCATGACTATATTGCATGTTTTCGTTGACTAAGTTGCATATGAGCATTGTCACGGGAAAAAATGGCATCAGGATTTTTGGACAATTGAGACACAGATCATAACACATTTAGCAGAATTGCTTTGAGCACAGAATCTAGCCAGTTCTCAAACTAAACTATTTACTGTAAATTCGGAACTTTTTGCGAGAACTTGAAATTTGCGGGGTTTTTTGCCTTTGCATTTTTTTTTAAATTCAGTTTTACGTCCCTTTCAAGATTATTTCAGCTCATATGAGATGGGCCAATCAGTAGGTGGGCAAAAATGGGAGAACCTCAAGAAAAACCACCTGACACACCCGCAAGCAAACTTCTCACATGTGGCCAGTGCGGGGTTCGAACCCACACCAGACACAGCGGTGAGATGATCGAGTGATTAAGAAACAGCGTTCTTAACTGTTCGGCCACGGGGGACGCTACTTTGCAAAATTAAAGCTTCTCACTAATACAGAATCTTTATATACCATAAAGACTACAAGAACAACACAGTCGCAAATTCAAGACTTCACGAATAATAAAAAAGAAAATTCGCGAAATAAAATTTCTGAATTTACAGTAAGTTAAAAGTAAGCAATGATCAGGAACTGTTTCTGTGTATGGTATGGCACATATTCAAGCAAGTTTAGAGAGTTATTGAGATAATAATCATATGAGCCGCCTCCTGAGAAAACCAACAATCTGCAAATGTACTTAAGTTTACATATGTACTTTGCAAAGCTGATCAGCACCTTTGTTTTCACTACACAGATAGTACAATCCCTCTTCTTAAATTTAAAATTTCAAGCCTCTAGCCTACTTCTCAGACAGTATAGGCTGGTTTGTGTTGGACCTGTTCGAAAACCACTTTGTTGGTTTTCTCATGATGCGGCTCATATATATGTTGGGGAGTGGGGTGGCTCAGTGGTAGAGCATCAGACTCCACAACAAAAAGTGAGGGTTCAAACTCTACTGCTATTGAGCATGTCAGCTTTAGTCCCAATAGAACTTGTCAATGGTGGCTCCATACCAACATGACTGAAATATTGTTGACTGGATGTTAAGCAATGACACAAATGAGCCGCGACGCGAGAAAACCGGTCTTCGGGGTTTCCGACCAGGTCAGACACAAACCGGCCTGTACAAGCTCAGAAAAGAGCTAGAAGCTTGAAATTTCGGATTTAAGTAGAAGAGGAATTGTACTATCCGAGTAGCGAAAACAAAGGCGCTGATCAGCTTCACGGTTACCACAAAGCTGATCTGCGCCTTTGTTTTCGCATAGGCAAAAATCCGATTTTCTCACGATGCGGCTCAAATAATACACAATATAATATTAGGTACTGTACAGTAATATGTTAGTTATTATACATCAATTTTACTAATACAAGGAACTGTAACTCGTTATTACATGGTTCGTTATAGGGTGGTGCATGATAGAGAGTATACATTCAAATAAGCAGCATCTTGTGAAAACCTGCATCTTTTCATTTAAAGGTGTGGATAAGGTACTCCTCTCAACTTATCAGCACATTTGCTTTTCATACATACATTGTACAATGGCTTCACTTCCTGTATCAACAGTGTCCAGCAAGTTAACATCTTTTGTACTTGTACAACCAAAGACAAAGGCAAGTTTTCATGCGATGGTGTTCAGTTCAAACAGTGGTTTGAACCCCAACATACATGTATGTGCAGTTAAATACTGGTTTATTGAAAACCAACTTATTTTTGAGTCCATTTATTTTCATAAAGACAGAAATTTTAGAACTGACGTATTTAATATGCTAATAGCAGTATTTAATTTTCAGTAAATACAAAACTAGAGATTTGTTTTTCATTCAGTTTTATGTCCCCTTCAAGATTATTTCAGATCATTTGAGATGGGCCAATCAGTAGGAGGTGCAAAAACAGGTGAACCCAAGAAAACTACCAGGCACACCCGCGAGCAGAACTTGGCTTGCCTCACGTGCCCCATGTGGGGCTCAGACCCACACCAGACACAAGGGTAAGAAAAACTAGACTATGCGAGGGCAAAGTAAAGTATCCCTCTGTTTGATTCCCACAAATGTTCATTTAAAAATTTCATGTGTGCTGTTTGAGATATTTTTAAAGCTATCTAAGGATTAATAGCAAAAAGGTGGCTAAATGAAACTATGTGCAGCTAGGGTGTTTAACTGTGGGTGGTATAAGTGCCTCTAATTTACCCATGTACTCTGAAAGCGAAGAAACTCTAGATTAATATTTTATCAAACACTAGATTTCAGTTAGCATACAGTCATCCGTAAAACATGTCCTTAAAATATATACACGTACCATTTACACCCCACTTTTATATAGTGAAAATGGGGTTTACAGGGGTATAAATGTCTTTCTTATTTTTGCTCCAACATAGATTGTGGGTACTCATCAGAACCGCCTCCACCAGGCAGTTCTAACATGTACCCACAATTTATGTTTTGAGCAATATTCAATGAATTTTTCAATGTTTACAGCTGAAAAAAAAAAAAATCACTGATATGGCTTGGGCAAGTTTTCGTAATGGCCACTTAAGTTCTATTTTTCTCATAACAGATGACAAATGCATGTACATGTAACAGTTTTACTGGTCTCAATATTCCAGTTTCTTTTGAATGTAACAGCAAGTGGGCAAATAATTATACCAAATTCAGATTTTTAAAATAAAGAGAAAGAGAAAATATAAAATCTAACAAAATGCACCAAAAATGAAATATAGCTCAAACTACATAGACAGAAAACTGCATACCTCATGCAAAAATAACAAAAATGTTTAAGAACAAAAATGAAGCAAGCAAAACAAAAACATGCACATATCCGCATGTCTTTGACAAAAAATTTGAGCCATGACTCGAGAAAAACGGTCTTCCGGAATTCCGACTAGGTCCGACACAAACCGGCCTATACATCCACAGAAGAAAGCTAGAATCTTGAAATTTTTGGTATACCTATAGGAGGAATTGTACTATCCATAGAGGGAAAACAAAGGTGCTGATAAGCTGCACAGTTACTGCACAGCTGATCTGCAACATTGTTTTTGCATAGGCAAATATCTGTTTTTCTCATGATGTAGCTCAACTATTCTGGAGTATCAGAAGAAACCCTACCTTCTCTCATCTTTTGCTGTAGGAGATAATTGTCATGCAGCTCATCTAACTGAAAAACAAAAGCAAACATGTAAACATTGTTACTCAAAGCAATTCCAGTTTTTTTTAGCTTTTACCAAAATGCCCTTGATGTTAAGTTTCACAAATATTAACAGGTACACACATGTTAGAACATGGCACTAATATGGTAAGATTTAGCAAAAGCTTATTGCTTATTTCTAGTTTCTATTTCTCATGGTTTATACCCTGTCCGGACATTAAAAGGGCTGTAGAACAGGCCCAGATTTGCAGCTTAGTGAGAGGAATAAACATGGATATAAATGAGCCGCCCCATGGGAAAACCAACAATCTGCATTGGCAAAAACAAAGGCGCAGATCAGCTTCGCAGTAACTGCAAAGCTGATCAGCGCCTTTGTTTTCGCTACTCGGTTAGTACAAGTTCCTCTTCTACTTAACTTCAAAATTTCAAGCTTCTAGCCTGTTTCTGGAGCTGTACAGGCCGGTTTGTGTCAGACCTGTTCGGAAACCACAATGTTGGTTTTCCCACGATGTGGCTCAAATTATGATCAACTTTCTGAAGATGGCTCCCGTGGTTAAGAGCGCTGATATTTCCTTACCGCACTTAAACATTTGATCATCTCACCACTGTGTCTGGTGTGGGTTCGAGCCCCACATGGAGCAACATATGAGGCAAGTAAAGATCTTATATGAGCCGAAATTATCTTGAAATGGACGTTAAACAGAATAAAAAACCAGAGGACCAATGGTCCTGTAAACGCTCACCTGAGATCTGCTGCATATACCAATAAACATGTATGAATATTATGGTATTTTATTCCAGTGCAGGGGCAGATGAAGCCCTTGGGCCATTTTCTTTTTTCTGAATCTTCAATATTCTGTCCATTTGCCAATTTCCTGCTGGCTTTTCCCTTCAAATGACATTTTAACAGTTTTCCCAATTCAAATGCATAGGCAACCCATGTTGACCTTGCCATAAACTTGGTCAAGGTCATCACAGGGTCCTGATTTATATATACATTAAAGTACTTTAGCCATCGATGCTTCATGCCAAGTTTCCTTGAAATCAGTCTATTGGTTTCAGAGAAGAAGGTTTTTGATGGGTTTTTACCATATATGGGCATGGCGGCCATCTTTGTCATGTGACCTAGATTATCTATATACACATTGATTCACCCATTCTATAGATGCTTCACAAAAAATTAGGCTTTGATTGGCCAAGCGGTTTCAGAGGAGAAGACGTTTGAATATTATGGAAATATACATGTATATTGCCGCGGGGTGGGGGCACATGAGCCCCTGGGGTCCAATTTTTTTCAGAATCATTAATATTCAGTCCTACTTCCCATTTCCTGCAAGACTTTCACTTTAAATTACATTTTAAAAGTTTTCCCCATTCCAATGCATTGGTGACCTATGTTGACCTTGCCGTAAAATAGGTCAAGGTCATCACAGGGTCATGATTTATATATACATTGTAGTGCTTGAGCCATCAATGCTTCATGCCAAGTTTTGTTGAAATCGGTCCACCGGTTCTGGAGAAGAAGATTTTTGAAGGGTTTTTACCATATATGGGCATGGCGGCCATCTTGGTCATGTGACCTGGATTATTTATATACACATTGGTTCCCCCTTCCCATAGATGCTTCATGTAAAATTTGGCTTTGATTGGCCAAGCGGTTTCAGAGAAGAAGATGTTTGAATATTATGATAATATACATGTATATTGCCCCGGGGTGGGGGCGGATGAGCCCCTGGTGCCCAATTTTTTTCAGAATCATTAATATTCAGTCCTACTGCTCATTTTCTGCAAGATTTTTCCTTTAAATGACAATTTAACAATTTTTCCCATTCAAATGCAAAGGCGACCTATGTTGACCTTGCCGTAAAATAGGTCAAGGTCACCGCAAGGTCATGATTTATATACACATTGTAGTGCTTGAGTCATCGATGCTTCATGCCAAGTTTGGTTGAAATCGGTCCAGTGGTTCCGGAGAAGAAGATTTTTGAAGGGTTTTTACCATATATGGGCATGGCGGCCATCTTGGTCATGTGACCTGGATTATTTATATACACATTGGTTCCCCCTTCCCATAGATGCTTCATGTAAAATTTGGCTTTGATTGGCCAAGCGGTTTCAGAGAAGAAGATCTTTGAAAACTGTGGACGACGGACGGACGGACGGACGGACGACGGACGACGGACGGACGGACGACGGAGCATGGGTATACTATAAGCTCACCTTGTGAGCCTGACGGCTCAGGTGAGCTAAAAATTGGCCAAATTACAGCTTCAAATGCAAGATTTTTGTTCTTCTAGAGTTCATCCAAAGAAAGATTTGCTTTCTACTGTTTTTTTTACCTTTGACAAGTGGAATTCTAATCTCTTGAGGTACCTCTCCGCTGACTTGATTTGCTGGAAGACAGAAACAATATGCTCAAACTCATAATTGAGCCGTGACACGAGAAATCCGGTCTTCGGGGTTTCCGACCAGGTCTGACACAAACCGACCTGTACAGTCACAGAAGCTAGAAGCTTAAATAAGAGCTGTCGCAGGACAGCGTGCTCGACTGCTTCTGACCTTTGTCAAACATTAGGCCAAACCCGACCAGTAACCTAAAACATTTTGCTTATACATCTTTTTGCCTTGATGCAATAAGGCAAAATCACTGAACCATTAAAGTTAACTATAACTACCTAAGATTAAAGGTCTCACTCATATTGTGAAAGAAGTGTGTTCATATACCAACTGAGTGCAAAGATACAATGCAAAAATCACTGAACCGTGAAATAAGCTCACACTGACCTATAAGTATTTCAGGGTCAAAGGTAAAGTCATACTTACTCATAATGTGAAAGAAATATGATCATATACCCATTCAGTGTTGAGATATAAAGCAAAATCACTGAACAATAAACGTAGGTCATAGTGACCTATAAGTATGTTTGGGTTAAAGGTCTGGTCATATTCATTCATAATAAGAAAGAAGTATGAAAAATACCAACTGAGTGTTGAGATATAAGGCAAAATCACTGACCCATGAAATTAGGTCACAGTGACCCAGGAATACTTTACGGTCTTGTCTTGTCATACGCAAACATATTGTGAAAGAAGTATGTTCATACACCAATTGAGTGCTGAGATATAAGGCAAAATCACTGAACCGTAAAATAAGGTCATAATGACCTAGGACTACTTTAGGGTCAAAGGTCTTCTCATACGCAAACAAAGTGTGAAAGAAGTTTGTTCATAAACAACTTGAGTGCCGAGATATAAGGCAAAATCACTGAACCATGAAATTAGGTCATAGTGACCTATAAGTATGTTTGGGTTAAAGGTCTGGTGATACTCATTGACATTCATAATCTGAAAGAAGTAGGAAAAAATACCAATAAGGCAAAATCACTGAACCATGAAATTAGGTCATAGTGACCTAGGAATACTTCAGGGTCAAAGGTCTTGTCATACCCAAATATATCGTGAAAAAAGTATGTTCATTTACCAACTGAGTGCCAAGATATAAGGCAAAATCACTGAACCGTGAAATTACATCATAAGGACCTAGGACTACTTCAAGGTCAAAGGTCCAGTCATACGCAAACATACTTTGAAAGAAGTTTGTTCATAAACCATTTGAGTGCCGAGATATAAGGCAAAATCACTGAACCGTGAAATTAGGTCACACTGACCTATAAGTATATTGCGGTCAAAGGTCTGGTCATACTCACTCATAATCTGAAAAAAGTATACTTATTGATTATCAAGATATAAGGCAAAATCAATGAACCGTGAAATTAGGTCACAGTGACCTATAAGTATATTGGGGTCAAAGGCCTGGTCCTACTCACTCATAATCTGAAAGAAGTAAGAAAATATACTAATTGAGTGTCAAGATATAAGGCAAAATCACTGAACCATGGAAGGTAGGTCAACCGACCCTTACTGTCATGACACACAAGTCAGTGTCACAAAGTCAAAAGATGAAGGACCAACCATCTTCCTAAGTTGTTTCTATTAAGAAATAAAAAGAAAAAAAAATTCAGGGAGTTCTAGATTTTGACCTCTAGCCCCGCCCCCCTGACTCCGACCCAGAGGTCTGATGTCATGGAACCTAAAGTGTATGAAGTATGAATGCTTTATGATAAGTTGTTGTCAAGATATGGACTCCTTGTAAGTTACACAGCAGTACATCTATTTTTTATAGTGTTCTAGTTTTTAACCTCTAGCCCCACCCCCCAGGCATGGACCCTGAGATCCGATGCCATGAAATGAAACTCAACCCTTAAGGGTACCTATGGTCCGAGTATGAAAGCCCTCTGATAAAAGTTTTCAAGATATAGACTTCTAGAATACTATATCACAGAAAAGCCATTATTATTAATGGTGTTCTAGATTTTAACCTCTAGCCCCACCCCCTGGCATGGACCCAGGGATCTGATGCCATGGAATGAAAGCCGACCCTAAAGGGTGTCAATGGCCCAAGTATCAATGCTATCTGATGAGTGGTTGTCAAGATATGGACTTCTAGAAACAAGAATAGCCATTTTTGAAGGTGTTCTAGATTTTAACCTCCAGTCCCACCCCCTGGCCTGGACCCAGGGGCCCGATGCCATGGAATGAAAGCTAACCCTACAGGGTATCTATGGTCCAAGTATGAATGCTTTCTGATGAGTGGTTGTCAAGATATGGACTTCTAGAAAACTTTAACGCAAGTGTGACGCGCACGGGAACGTGGACAACCGGGGTGACTGCAATAGCTCTATGCACTTCGTGCAGTCAAGCTAAAGAGATTGAACTAACAAGCACGAATGATAAGCATCTTTGGTTTCACTACATGGATAGTACAATCACTCCTCTTGTTAAATCCATAATTTCAAACTTCTAGCTTTTTTCTGCGACTGTTTAAGCCGATTTGTGTCAGACCCGGTCGGAAACCACAAAGACAGGTTTGCTCGTGTCGCCGCTCAAACACAGAGAAAGTTTGTTCTGACTATACAAATTAGATACAAGGGAGAAAACTGTGACAATTAAAACTGACAGTACCTTGTTTCAATTAAAATTGATCTGTAAATTCTCACTAAAAACAAAAAAAATCGGCATAATCAGAAATTGTAAAAATTGATTTTTTTTTTCTTATTAAAAGTGGATATAGATCGACCTGACCAGGCTCCTCTTGTACGAGCAGGGTACCATATTAAGCAGTCTGATTAGGGTCTGAATGTCTTGCAAAACCTTTTAGGTTATAAAATACAGGATGACTGAGATGTGATGTCTGATTGACATATCATTTCATCTTGTCTATAATTGATTTTCCTTGTTACAATTTGTAGAATTTGTAGTCTAATGTAATACAAAATCAATATGAAGCTACAAATAGGTTTTATTTATATTAAACAACAAACATTACAAAACTGCAAAATGACCCGCCAACATAACATGCATATTTGGCATAGCTCAGTTGGTCTATACACCGAAAAAACTTGTAAATCAGGTTGTAGAAAATTAAAAATAAGATCATGTCAGTCTTGAGGAAACCAGAATATTGCATAATGAAAAAACAGGTTTACTGTGACTATACAGCTGATCGACGCCTTTGTTTTGACTTCACAGCTAGTAAAATACCTCTTCAAGTGGCTAGCCATTCAACCTAACAGACTGGTTTTCTCATGAAGCAGTTCATTAATAAGGCAACATGCTTGTGACAATGTCATGCTGATTGGGTTTCAAGAAACTGCTGCCATGGAAACTAATTATCATGTTAGCTGTCTTTTTTTTTTTCATTATTTTTTTTACTACAGGTAACCAGGTTGTAATTATGAAGAAACATGTCTTTAGGCTCCAGGTAGTTTTGCTTGTTTCCTGGTTTCATGTCCCAGTCAACAATTTTTCAACATGTTTAGATCGTGCCACTGCTTCCTGTCTGGGATAAGTTATGTGTCTAGCTGAGGGACCATTGTGGTTTGAAACCAGGCCTCTCCTGCAGTCCAAAGCTCTACCACTACTCCAATAGGCCTCTGTGCGCCCTTATTCTGATATATGACAATCATAGGATACACTCCTTCCAAAAAGCTCATTCCAAGTTAACAAACATTAATTCGAAGATTTAAAGGCAATAACATATAGTTCAGTGACTAAAAGCGAAAATGACAAAATTACCAAAATGCATGAACAAAACCTAAAAAATGTTTTTCATTAGAAAGCGAAAATCAAGCTAAAACGCCATGCTTTTAACATTAACAAGACAAAAGCAACATGTTCATTACCTTGTCCATTTCAAGAAGTTTTCCCTGTAGAAAGTGTTAAAAACTTAAATGGTCTTAATCTTAAACATTTGGCTAGACTAATTTGAGCCGCATCGTGAGAAAACCGGATTTTTGCCTAGGCGAAAACAAAGGCGCAGATCAGCTTCGCGGTAACCGCGAAGCTGATCTGCACCTTTGTTTTCGCTACACGGATAGTACAATTTCTCTTCTTCTTAAATCCGAAATTTCAAGCTTCTAGCCTGCTTCTGTAACTGTACAGGCCGATTTATGTCGGACCTGGTCGGAAACCCCGAAGACCGGTTTTCTCGCGTCGAGGCTCATTTGGTATATATGTTTGGTGAATATGGCAGAGAACATTCAGAGAGAGCATAAAGAGAAAGCTTGCCAGTATTTTCCGTTTGTATTGAGGCTTAATGCCACAGTCAACAATTTTTCAGAACACAGACACAACATGGTGCTGCTTGTCGTAGACCAACACTCTACGCCACCGCCCTCCCTGCCAGTATTTTTGGATTAAGTAATCTTTGAAACAAAAAATATAGCCACAATAATCAAATGTTTTCTATACATATGCAGCTTGTGTGCCATCATCCTTGATCTTGGGGAGTCAGACCCCTTTATTTGCTAGGGCATGGCCCTTGAAATGGTAAGATTTTATCAAATCCCTCCTGAACTCACAGTAACCTCCTGTACCACCCTGGATCCAAACATGCAAATTAAGATATGAGCCGCCTCGTGGGAAAACAAACAATGTGGTTTCCGAACAGGTCCGACACAAACTGGCCTGTACAAGCACAGAAAAGAGCAAGAAGCTTGAAATTTCTGATTTAAGTAGAAGAGGAATTCTACTATGTGAGTAGCGAAAACAAAGGCGCTGATCAGCTTCGCGGTTACCGCGAAGCTGATCTGCGTCTTTGATTTCGCCTATGCAGATTGTTGGTTTTCCCATGAGGTGGCTCATATCACCTGCAGGCCTGCACCACCCAAAACTGGATAAAGGTAATTGGTGAAGGCCATATGAGCCGCAACGCCAGAAAACCGGTCTTCGGAGTTTTTGACGAAGTCTGACACAAACCGGCCTGTAGAGCTAAAGAAGAAGGTTAGAAGCTTGAAATTATGGATTTAGGAAAAGGAGAATCTATTCTATCTGTGTAGTGAAAACAAAGATGCTGATCAGCTACTGCACAGCTGATCTGCACCTTTTTCGCATGGCAAAAATCCAGTTTTCTCATGACGCGGCTGATATGTAAAGGTCATGTAATGTAGGTCAAGGTGACAATATTTACCTGAGCTGTAGAAGTACTGTCAGCCTCTCTCTGTTTTAACTGACTGATGTCATCAGTGGTTGCTTCTATAAACTCCCTGTAAAACAAAAGACATTCATTTGAGTTTTGTTTTGTGGTTAAATAGTCATCATCAACTGAGCTGCCTCATGAGTAAACCAACAATATGCATAGGCGAAAACAAAGACGCAGATCAGCTTCGTGGTAACTGCGAAGCTGATCAGCGCCTTTGTTTTGGCTACATAGACGGTACACTTCCTCTTCTTCTTAAATCCAAAATGTCAAGCTTCTAGCATGCTTCTGTGACTGTACAACCTGATTTGTGTCGGACCTGTTCGGAAACCACATTGTGGGTTTTCTCATGAGACAGCTCAAATATGCACAGTATACCGCCCTAGGAGTAACAACATGCTTCTTTCACTGATACTGCACAGCTGATCAGCACCTTTGTTTTCACTATAGGGATAGTACAATTCCTCTTACTTATATCTGAAATTTCAAGCTTCTAGCCATCTTCTACGACTGTACAGACCTGTTTGTGTCAATATTGATCGAAACCATAATGTTGGTTTCCTCAACATTTTGCATACACAAAAACAAAGACGCAGATCAGCTCCGCGAAGCTGATCAGTGCTTTTGTTTTTGCTACAGGGATAATACAATTCCTCTTCAAAATCCAAAATTTCCAACCTCTAGCCAATTTCAGTGCCTGTACAGCTCGGTTTGTGTCAATGCTGATCGAAACCACAATTTTGGTTTCCTCATGAAGAAGCTCATTTCTTTTGGCTTGTAAGCAGCTTAGTTTGATTAAATGCCAATATCACGTCATGTTGAACCCGTTGCCTTTAGACTGTTCCTTGAGATGAACCCTTCGAAATCAATAAAGATTTGTCATCAGGCAACCAGTCTGCCGCAGTACGTTCCAACTCAAATCTGACATCTCTTTTTCAAAAGCAGCCAAATCAAGAGACTTGAAATTTCAATTTTAGAATGTCTACAGGATTTTTAGGCATAAACTTTCAATGCAGCTTACAACAAGTGCCAATCAGTGTCGTATGCACAGGCTAAACCACATCCTGCCGGTCGAGTCTAAGGGCAAAAGCGGATACTTGGAAAACTTGGCGCAATAATGCTTAAGATGTAATACCACTTCATTCTTCTTAAGGAATTGATTTCAGGCAATGTAAATGTCAATCAAAGTCAAGAAATTTAATAAAGAGTATATGGGCCGCCTCATGAGAAAACCAACAATTTGCATAGGCAAAAGTAAAGATGCAGATCAGCTTCGCGGTAACCCCGAAGCTGATCAGCGCCTTTGTTTTTGCTACTCAGAAAGTACAATCCCTCTTCTTCTTAAATCTGAAATTTCAAGCTTCTAGCCTTCTTCTGTGGCTGTAAAACCCGGTTTATATGTCGGACCTGTTAAAAAACTATATTGTTGGTTTTCTCCAGAGTCGGCTCATATGTAGGAATAACTTCCAATATATTTCCAAATTCATTATCAGATCTGTGCATATTTCTTTTAAGTTGCATCAAGAGGCAGTGAGTTGCAGAGTTGTATCCTGGAGAAAGCCACATTTACACCGCGTGTTGGCTCTTTCCCGACATGACAGAAATATTGTTGACTGGGACGTTAAACCATAATTCAACCCAAGTAGGTCTTTATTGCATAATATTATGAGCCGCATTGTGAGAAAACCAGATTTTTGCATATGCAAAAACAAAGGTGCAGATCACTGCAAAGCTGATCAGCACCTTTGTTTTCACTGCACGGACGGTATAACTTCAGAAGCCTCCGTGGTGCAGTGGTTATGACCTTAGCTGTTGGTGGGACGTTAAACCCCAATCAACCAACCAACTTCTTCCTAAATCCGAAATTTCAATCTTCTAGCCTGCTTCTGTGACTGTACAGACCGCTTTGTGTCAGACGCAGTCAGAAACACCGAAGACCGGTTTTCTTGCATCACGGCTCATATGATACCAACCTTATCCCCTTTTTGACACTCTGGAACATCAGCAATGCTCTATTTGGACGTGGAACTTTAGGCACTTTTGGTGATTTCTTCATATGAAAACCACCTCCTGTCGCTTTACTCGCCGATGACGCTTTCGGATGTGGTGGAAGCACCGGCCCTCCTCGGTGATGCCTGAACGACTCGCCAAGAACAACAGCTGGTGCCCCGCCCGGGGAACCATCCCTGCTGGCCATGTCTCCTCGGAATGACTGGCTTCGAGTTACGATAATCGCTGATTTTGGTCGACCTCTGTTAACGTCATGGACAGAATGTCCGGCTCTAAAGTCATGGCTGCCATTATGGGTTGACAGATCTTTCCTGGTCATCGATGGCAAATCTGAAAGCAGACAATCAAAATGTTTGTTTTGTTGCTTTTTAAGGTCCACGTCAACATTTTCAGTCAAGTTGGGACGGAGCCAGCGCTTCCTGGGCGAAAACCTGTACCGCTTCCTGGGCATTAACCTGTAGTATGGGGAGTAAATGTGTCTTGCTCACCAGAAAAACATTACCATGAAAAGTATACCCCCTTTAACCCCAAGTTCATATAGTAAAACTGGGGTTTACAGGGCTACAGCACCTCATCAGTTGAAAAGTATCACAGAAAGCCTTACTGGAGTAGGCTTTTACCTTGATTTCTTGCCTGAAAAGCAAATAATGTCTTGTGAACATAATTTCAAAATATATAAAAACAAAGTTCTCTTGAAGCCTATTTTTTCCAAACTTACCAGAGATATATTTTAACTGTAATCCCTTTTACAACCAAATTTTTTATCAAAACTTACCAGAGCTATATTTTAACTATAATCCCTTTTACAACCAAATATTTTTTCAAAACTTACCAGAGATATATTTTAACTGTAATCCCTTTTACAAACACTATCTAAATGCTTTGTTTTTCCGTATGATATATCTATAACTACTTATTCCAATGAACCTGAATGGTAATGTTTTTATGACTAATCACTAATAAATATTTACACTACAGGGATCGATACCCTCGATAGCGAACAAAACAATCCAACATTCGATCTTAATGACTTTTTTTTTTACTACGCATTTTTAAACGATGAGTATTTTTCCACCAATTCATTCATGATTCAAAACTGCAAAAAGAAAAGAAACATGTGAAATAGAACTTGTTTGGTCACAATTGTATGACTGTATAAAAACCGGTCTTCGGGGTTTCTGACCAGGTCTGACACAAACCGGCACGTACAGTCACAGAAAAGGGCTAGAAACTTGAAATTTCGGATTTAGGAAGAAGAGGAATTGTACTATCCGAGTAACGAAAACAAAGACGCTGATCATTTGTGCAATTACTGCACAGCTGATCTGCGCCTTTGTTTTCGCATCAGCAAATGTTTTTCTCATGACGAGGCACAATTGTATGACTGTATGAAAATGCTTGTTTAACAAGATTATTTTGTCAGTATTTCATGTTGTACTTTTTTTCATACCAGCAAGGCCAAGAGAATTTTTTTTCTTTGAAAACAAATATAAACAAATGTAAAAAAAAACAACAAAGTGACTTTAAAGTAGGCCTCGTGAAATTATGACAAAAGATGAGAGTCTAGACTGCCTATACTTATGGGTTGATTTTGGCTTTTCTTACATTGACCGACGTTTTACAATCACATCAGGTTTTGGCAAGACGAGTCTCATTCTTTCTAACAATGTAAAGTAAAAAATTCTAACAGTATCAAGTCTCTTAAAAGCGAAGTATCATGAGTATCATCTTTACATGAATAAACTGATTGAAAAGGAAACGGAAATTCAACAGGCAGGGACAATAGATAATTAATGGCAATGCTCCTTTTTGTGGTAGCCCTTTATGATGTTTTTATACTATTAATCCCATTGTCAAGTAATGCAGCAGCTCAGTCAGTAACAAGGCTGCTTGTTTAGCGAGTGACCTTTGAGATCAACTCCCCAAATCAAGACACATAAACAGTCGATTCATAGATGCATGATAATAAGGGGAAACCATTTTTAGCATAGGTATAGACTATAAGTAACACTAAACAACTGTAATCAGTACCGATGCATTCTAGCACCTTGGATAGTGTTGCATGTTGAAAGTAATATTTAATTTTGTGGTAAATATGTCATACCTGTAAATCCTAAAACGCAGATGAGTCAATTTTCTTTGTTTATAACAGTTTCCTTAGATCTCTGAAAGATTTATACAATTCTTCTGTAAACATTGCAGCGAGAAAATAAACAGCCTTTCTTTTAATTCAAGAAGAGGAGCTGTTCATCTTTGTTTTTAATTAATGGCAAAACCATGTACACTAAGTACTGGTAAACTTCCAAAGGAAAATTTGCCCAGGAGAAGTGTGGTAACTGTCAGTTTACAATAAATATAACTTTAGCAATATGAAAATATGCAGTGATCCTGTAGTACTATACAGCTGTTTTAAACTGACAACAATTATGGCTAACAATCACCCATTGATTTATTGACACAGATACTACAGTCGGGTGTGGTTGATATAATTTTTTATTGATTAACGATTCTAATACAGCACCTAAATATATCAGCCGTGCCATGAGAAAATCGGATTTTTGCCTATGCCAAAACAAAGGCGCAGATCAGCTTCACAGTAACTGCGAAGCTGATCAGCGCCTTTGTTTTCGCTATAAAGGAAGTACAGTTTCTCTTCTTCTTAAATCAGAAATTTCAAGCTTCTAGCCATCCTCTGTGGCTGCACAGACCGGTTTATGTCAGACCTGGTCGGAAACCCCGAAGACCGGTTTGCTCGTGACGCAGCTCATAGCATAGCTTACAGTTTTTCATTTAGAACCAACAGCTGAAACAATTCATATTCCACTAAAAATCTTTTCATGTTCAGTTTAGTTCCATTTAAACGTTACTATTCAGTTACTAACAGAACTAGCCAATGCTACCGTACTTGACTATACCATACTACTGTTATTTGCCAAACAAGCAGAAATGATATTGACTGTCTTAGGTGTGGTCTTTGATGAATTTCATTATCAGAAAATATGAATTAGGTCAGAGCTCCAGACAAATTGATTTTGCATTACGATTTTTTCCTCATTTCCTACAAAAAATCTGCAAAATTTACCATAACGATGATTTAACATAGAGGACACAATATACTCCTCATGCCTTACCCTGAAAACCATTTACACATTTTTCATATTTTGCAAATATCATTAATATGCGCAAGTATCACCTATTTAGGGCTCTTACTGACGACCAATAAAAATGACAGCATAAACCACTGATCAAGAAGCTATGATCAAAGTTCAGCCGAAAGTCAATAGATAATAGTCCTTCAATATCATCCATCATTGTTTTAGGTAGCTAGGGGATAATGATAGGGTTTTGCTTATTTCTGTATGACATCTAGGCCATGGAGTTGTTTAACCCTTTTTTGATGAATGGATCATGTATGTGGAAGAGTCCACTTTCATTTTTGGGGGTGCTAGGTGTGATTTTTCATTTTTATCCCATTTTTCGATGAATTTTCGTTAAGCAAACAGAATAGCCCCAGCTGGGATGCCGCATTCTGAGGCGTCACATCTGGGGCTATGCTGTTTGCCTATTTCCCACAAAAAGGACTCCAGGCTTAAATGAGTTAACACAAGCGCTACAGAAGACCCGTCTTCATAACTGTAAACATGATGACGGAGAACCTGCAACACAGCGTTTTGTAGCACTCGTGTTCAGCAACTCAGCTAAGTTTTCGAGTACACATTACTGAGACAAAATAACGAGTCAATTTTATGGTTTTATACAGAAATGAAATAACAGGTCACTCGACCTATCACTAATATTTTTGTTTGTTTGTTAGCACTGAGGTTTAACATCCCAGTCAACAATTTTTTGTCATGTTGAGACAGAGCCACTGCTGCCAAGGTATTGACCAGTACTCTGGAAGTTATTGAGCCTTGCTCAATAAGACACAACTCAGTGCCGCCAGTGGGATCAAAACCAGGACCTCTCATATCAGTTCAAAGTCCGTTATTCTACCACTAAGCCTTCATGCTTCCGTACTAATATTTTTTTAGGAGAAATTATCCCAAATTTAGATCTTTAAATGCTTATAAAAATAAATGATTATTTTCCATAGAATTAACTTCATTATTCAATGGCAATATCCTCTCCTGCTTGGAGAATCATTTATATCCATATTTACCACTGGTCCTAACACATGGACAAACAAACGCTTCACAGCAAACAGGGCTCCTCAATACGTAATCCATTCATTCTGGTCGAAATACAAACAACGCTAAAATGAGTAATCCCAATATTTACCATGTCAAACGTAGAAACAATAATTTCAATATAACACTCTGCAAGCTGCCACCAAACCATGATGCGCCATGTTGTAATCAAAGTCGGCAAGAAGACTGGAAAGTCAATAGTCGGCAATGGAATCATAGCTCAGTTGAAAGAATCAATACTCCTAAATGCTTACTTAGTTATGACATGTTCCTATGGTAAATGATTCTGAATTTTCTCGACAAACCCAGATAAGACTGTACACAAGAGGAGGAGCATGATTATGGTCTGCACTGTTTGCCCATTTCAGCATAAAAAATATATAAACTGCATAATAAGTCTACCATACCAATACAAAAGCTAGAAATATGCTTCGTCCTTGATGAAAGATGATTTGTACATGCCCATCGTGTCCATTCGAAACGCATGAAAAGAGGTCGTAACGCATGATCGGCGGCATTTTCACGTATGATTGCGGTAGTTTCCTTCGGATTCGCCGCCATTTTTGGAGGAAACTTTAGCGGTAAGTTTTTACAAACTTTTATTTGAATTATTTAAATAGACCTTTCCAACGAACGATCTAGCCTATCCGGATCTACGTACATGCCTCTAATTGCCGAGTGTTCTACTGATGCATAGGCTTCGATAGGACTCGCAAACATTCGAGGAGATTATTGTTTTGCAAGTTCGGCCATACACGAAAATAACATTCGCCCAAAAACGTTTCGTACTTTTCTCATTTTCTTCAAAGTTTTGACTAACTGTTGGATGATTTTGCTTTTTGACATCACACTTTAACTTAAGAAGCCAATTTCTCATGATTTTTTTCCCGAACAACCACGGGTTAAAACAAAATACGTCAAAATTAAAGTAACGCACGATAATACGGCAACCTGGTCTTTCGAACTTTGCAAGTATTTACAATGAATAACATATTTTAAGGGGTAAAAGCAAGCCAAACGCTCATTTGTCTCCAGTTTACACGTTTGGTGCTCGTCAATTGTACAAAGCTGAATCCTTGCTGTAAAACAGTAATTTGCTGACCATGTTCAGTGCTCGGTAGCTCTGTTGGCATAGCTATCAAAGAAGCAGAAGAAGATGTTGGCCCGACCAGGGCACGAACCAAGGGTCTCTCTCTTACCGTTTGAGCATATACAGCTGTAGTTAGTCCATTATTTTGAGACTGTCAGTAATAAATTACAGAGAGATTAAATCAAATATATGGACAAACCTCCTCCCTTTCTACAATTTATCTATATTCTGATGTTGACCGAGTCATATAAATTACTGGAATGACCCCGAGTGGGTACTCTGACATTTTCGCCATCTCTATACATAGGCATGGGCTTTTTTTAGTTTTTTTTTTTTTTGAGTCAACATTTCGAATTTCGGTATTTTTGGGGTTTTCAGAAAAATGGCTATCTTGGGGGTAGGGAGATTTAAATGGATACTTTGTTGCCCATTGTTTATTTATTTCTTTTTTTTTTTTTTTTTTTTTGGGGGGGGGGTTTGTTTAATGTCAAATTTAAGTTGTTTTTCATTGTTTTTTTTTTTGCAATTTCAAATATCTTTTTGAAAAGGTTAAGATTTCATTAATTGGGGGGATAGCCCGTCATACCCGCTATTTTAAGGTTGTACAGAGCAAGGTAGGTGCTGGAATCCAGCAACTCTCAGATTAGCCCCCGGGGGAATTACCTCTCATTCTCTGATTTCCTGTGCTGAAATGTCAAACGACTGTGTGTCCAACTTTTCATCTCTTGTGAGAGACTAATTTTTCCCAGGCGCACTTCCCCTATTGAGGTATTGTCTCGGGGGTGGGGGAGGGGGTACTCTGAGATTTTGCCTATAAAGAGGTTCGGTCCCACTATCTACTCTGTAACCCAAAAGTCAAACATATCGGATACGACGGAGCACCTAAAAAATATAAATAATTTTGACCATACCCTAGAAAAATACCAAATTGCTGAAAATACCCCACTAAAATAACCCCTTTTGACATTAAACAGCCCCCCAAATAAATTTTTGTGAGAACCCCAAAATATCCGCAAAAGTGTCCCTACCAAAAAAAATATTTTTTCTGACCCCCTGATCTTTGACTATTCTGCTATTGATGATGGTTGACACATGATCATACACTTAAGATAGCGATGTGAGATTGCGAGCATCTCTTGGAAAAGCTTAACTTTTGTTGAATATACATTGTGCAAAGATGATTGAGCGTATATGCGGCGTGACTATTTATGCAATGCGCTCTAGACCAGGGGTCCATAACCAACTCGCACATGCACCTGGCACATGAACACACTATGTTAATATGACCTATGTTTATCTCATCAAGATTGACACAGAGATTGACGAAAAAGAGGACAAACAAAATTTACGCGCATGCCTCTTACAAAGATTGGCTTTTGTTCTATTGGCTACCGACCTCAGACCTTGCTGCCCTCATAGTCCAGGTGCACATGATACGGTATTTTATTTAAGATTAAACTATGGAATGTTAATTAATGTTAAAATAAATAAGACGTCACACAGAGTCAACATTCATAAATTGTTGAAGCCCTTTTATATGCTGTTTATGGACAAGGAATGGAATGCAACTTCAGTAAGATATTACACCTGGAAATGAAGTAACCTGGACCTTACTTCAAACTACAACGGGACTTGACAACAAATGAGCATTTGGCTTGCTTTTACCCCTTAAAATATGTTATTCATTGTGAATACTTGCAAAGTTCGAAAGACCAGGTTGCCGTATTATCGTGCGTTACTTTAATTTTGACGTATTTTGTTTTAACCCGTGGTTGTTCGGGAAAAAAATCATGAGAAATTGACTTCTTAAGTTAAAGTGTGATGTCAAAAAGCAAAATCATCCAACAGTTAGTCAAAACTTTGAAGAAAATGAGAAAAGTACGAAACGTTTTTGGGCGAATGTTATTTTCGTGAATGGCCGAACTTGCAAAACAATAATCTCCTCGAATGTTTGCAAGTCCTATCGAAGCCTATGCATCAGTAGAACACTCGGCAATTAGAGGCATGTATGTAGATCCGGATAGGCTAGATCGTTCGTTGGAAAGGTCTATTTAAATAATTCAAATAAAAGTTTGTAAAAACTTACCGCTAAAGTTTTCTCCAAAAATGGCGGCGAATCCGAAGGAAACTACCGCAATCATACGTGAAAATGCCGCCGATCATGCGTTACGACCTCTTTTCATGCGTTTCGAATGGACACGGTGATGCCGCATAGGTTCGATGACAGTTTTTAGAATGTGTGTGTGTGTTTGTTTTTTTTTGCTTGTTTTTGCTGGGTTTTTTTTTGTGTGTGTGTGTGTTTTTTTTTTTTTTTTGTTTTTTTTTTTACATGCATGATTTTGATCCAGAAGGTTACCTAAAGAGACCAAAAAGGTTTCAAGCATATTATGGCCAAAATCCCTGTATCTTTTGATGTCTGATAGCAAAACCAGGTAAAATTTAAGAATGTTAAACAAAATAAACAAAATTTTAATAAGGTAAGATTACAAGGTGTTTACAAATATCAGACAAAGCTTATAAATGATACAAATTATATTTATTTTTGAGATTATGAGCCGCCGCATGTGAAAAAAAAATTAACAATTTGCATATGCGAAACACAAAGGCGCAGACCAGCTTCGCGGTAACCGCGAAGCTGATCAGCGCCTTTGTTTTCGCTACACAGATAGTACAATCCCTCTTCTTCTTAGACCCGAAATTTCAAACTTCTGACCTGCTTCTGTGACTGTACAGGCTGGTTTGTGATGGACCTGGTCAGAACCCAAATTGTTGGTTTTATTATGCACAGGCTCATATAAACCTTAATGCCTGAAGACAGGAATAGAGAAAATAGCAATGATCAGGAACTGCCAAAAGCCCAAATGCCATTAAAAATGCCAATGTTTGGTTTCAAGTTGTCAATAGTTATGCACCAGACATTTGAGCCACCTCGTGGGAAAACAATGTGGCTTCCGACCAGGTCCGACACAAACCGACCTGTACAGTCACAGAAAAGAGCTAGAAGCTTGAAATTTCAGATTTAAGTAGAAGAGGAACTGTACTATCCGAGTAGCGAAAACAAAGGCGCTGATCAGCTTCACGGTTACCGCTTAAGCTGATCTGCGTCTTTGTTTTCGCATATGCGGATTGTTGGTTTTCCCATGAGGCAGCTCATTTGTAACCACTGCTCCTCCACCCACAGATACTTGGGGTTACTGTTTAGATTTTGCAAAAAGCTAATACTTGTACTTTTTTTTTTAAAAAATATACTTGCATTTTTTTCTTCTTCATTTAGCTTTTCTGCATTAGTCCTGACCTTATACAATTAGTAAAATATGTCTAGAATACATAAAAGCATTAGAAATACTGATAAGCAAACACTAATGTAAAGAAAAAGCACAAGATAAACAACTTCGGTTTTCCAAATTCTCCACCGTCACTTTGAAAAGACAAACTGATTCACTAATCCGTAACTTACAAGAATCTTATATATATCAGCATGTCCGGGAATCATTACGCTTCAAACGGATACAGAAAGCATTTAAATAATCCCTTGCATACCCACAAAAACGGCTATTAAACAACGATTCTCATCGCTACCGCGTTGAGATGGCCGGAAGTAAATAATGGATGTGACTGGATTCTGGGCGTACGTTTTAAAACGGCGAAAACGGGTAACCAGCGATCAAACCGAAAGTAACCTCTGATTGCGTCAGACTTGATTGACCAATGAAAACAAGCGGTCCAGTCACATGGCAATTTGAATTTCGTTGCGTCATACCTGATTGACCAATGAAAACAAGCGGTCCAGTCACATGACAAACGGGATTTCCTCTACTGTAAACAACTGTGGCCACCTCAGTGCGGTAGCGATAAGAACTGCTGTTTAATAGACGATTTTGTGGGTATGCAAGGGAATAATTAAATACTTTCTGTGTCCGTTTGAAGCGTAATGATTCCCGGACATGCTGATATATATAAGAGTCTTGAAAGTTACGGATTAGTGAATCAGTTTGTCTTATCAAAGTGACGGTCGAAAATTTGGAAAAGCGAAGTTGGTTACCTTGTGTTTTTTCTCTACATTCAGGATGGCATATCAGTATTTCGATTGCTTTCTATAGATTCTAGACATTTTTTTCTAATTTTGCTAGGTCACGACTATTGCAGAAAAGCTCAAAAAGATAACAAAAAATATAATTGTAATTTTTGAAAAAAAAAAAAAAAGTTCAAGTATGAGCTTTTGAAAAAGTCTAAACAGTAACCCCAAGTATCTGTGCCTCCACCTACAGGGAAGGGTGGGGGATAGCTGGGCTAAAATGCAAGGCAATTACTTTTTGAGCGTCCTCTCAGTGTAGGGGAAATGATGGGGTTTTGACAATTATAGGATCCTTACCCCAGGGAGATTTTCTATTGCGAAGGGCGGGGCAAAGTTTTGACCTCCAGTTTGCCCCTGGGGGTGGGGCTCATAGCAGGGAACTGAAAGCTGAAAAGTCATAATCCCGTAGGTGGGGGAGCAGTGGTTACAAATGACTGGTGCATTATCCTGGGGCGGCCATTGCCACTGAACAAGCAACACGACTGAGTACAACCAAGTTAAAGCTTTTCAAAAAGTCTTGCAGTCTTTCAGTCCTAATTTTAGTGTATGGAAACTGCATGACCATGGGTTTGCTTAATAAAGAGACAATTAAAAAAGAAAGAAAGAAAAAAAAAAAAAAAACCCAAAAACTGAAGGTTCCCTTTCTGAAAACATTTATGTAAAATATTTAATAGTTGATACTCACCACCATATGATCTTGCCGCATAAGGTATCGTGTTACTCCTATACACATGGAACACTTTCCCATTAATTCCTGGGAGAAACAAGAAGCGCGGACCTGGATTTGGAGTCCTCATATCGAAAAATAAAATCAAAAAATTCCAATTTCTATACTATTGGATCAGAATCCTCTCTCATGTATGTGTCAGTATATTCACAGTTCATTACTTCTTCATTGATATCAATTACAGTGTCCAGTTACACCAGTCCAAGCTCTTATATCCAATGTTTTCTTTATTAACATTATCTTTGTTGCTCATGTTTTCTTTGTTAAGTCTATATAGTCTTGTACCTACATCACAGAATCCAATTTCAGTTAAAAAAGCAAGCCCTATATGAAATAAATAATACATGAGGGACTGATGACTTTATACTTGAGCTGAGAAAACTCCGACCCGGTTCGACACAAACCGGCCTGTACAGACTCAGAAAAAGGCCAAAGACTTGAGTTTTTGGCTCTAAGTAGAAGAGGAACTGTACTATCAGTGTAGCGAAAACAAAGGCGCTGATCAGCTGTGCAGTTACTGCACAGCTGATCTGCATCTTTGCTTTCTCATAGGTGAAAATCCTGTTTTCTGATGACTTATGACCTGAAAGTCAATGAACCAGTAAACTACTTCATTTCTTGATAGAAGATCAATTAGAAACAAATGAAACCAATTTCAAATTTAATAAAACAACAGAGACCTCAGGCATTGATGAGGGTCAACTGACATTTTCACAATAATATGGCCATAGAAACATTTGACCATATAAACAATTATACTATCATACTGTACCAAAAAAGAAACCTCACACATATTCCTTCATATTACCATCTCACAAATCTCAAGCTTATTTTGTTGTTCAGTATATAAATAATGTTAATATTTTGAAAATAAAATTCTGTCTAAAGAAGCAAATACAAACATGTATTAAAAGGTAAATGGCACCTAGTTTAATCATAAGTGATGTTTGCACCCCTTAAAATGCTCGCACTGACTTCAAATGATCTCAATAAATTTCCCCAATTACTTCACCAGTACTGACACCCCCCCCCCCCCCCCCACACACACACACACACCCCACCCCTGTCCCAACTATACCCAGACTTTCCCTGTCTGTAGGAGAAAACTGATTACATAGGGTCTTGATGCAATATTTGGGCAGACCTACAAGGTGAGGACATCTGAGGCCTGATCCCTAGATAAAACTGGGACTATCTTTAATCCTGTGACAACAAATGATCAATGAAAAATGTAAGGAATTCACCAAAACAACATCTTGAAGAATATCAAAACAATGGCTAAAGCAAATACCAAACAACCTAAGTGTTATACCAAACACTTTGCAAACATAACCCTGTGTTTTTAAAGCAAAACTCTTTAGTAACCTTGACCATTATGAAGCATGCTATCAAAAGACCTAAATGGTCAAGTCGGACAATTATCAGATATTCTAATCAGGCATTTTCAGGGTGGATGACCAGTAATCGACGCTCATCTTTTCACCAGTAACTGACGGTGAAAAAATATGCCAGGACCAGGAATCAAACCTGTAAAGTTCCAAATACTAGATGCACTAAACCAGCAAGTGTTTATGTATAAGTGCATATACCCTAGAATCCAGCCAGGGTAATTTTTGAAGGAGGTGACATCTTCTGCTATAGTTGGTTTGAATGCATTTTTGAAAAGTTTTAACCTTCCCATGAATGGTTTAGGTGGGCTGCTCTGGAAATTTTTTTGGCAGATATGTTTACTCACACCATGTTCTGAGGTACCATGGGAAAATACGCATTCCATACAAAGCAGACTTTTACATCATTTATGGGGTCATTGTGCTTTTTTGATTAATAAAACAATGCACATTTATGCAAATAATTTGAATATGAATAAGTTCACACATTTCAAAATGAATTTAAAGATAATAAAGTGCTATAAATCCTTTATAATGTTGAGTTTTGTCATGCCAAGTTACCCCACCCACTTTCAAGCAATGTGCGTGTTCGAAGTTTGTCTATAGCTTTGCATTTTAGATACTTTTATTTGAAACATTATTATTGATCGAGATTATGATCTATCTTTGTGCCTATCTAGGTATTTGTATATACAGCTGACCGTTTTGGTCTGTTCAACTGTATGTCTGTAGCACGTAATTTGCCCAAATCAGTTCTTTTATGTACAAAACAATTTATATTTTCATCTAGTTATAATGACACATTTGGAAGGCAAAAGAATAAGTACTAAATGGGCCACAATCTACACCAAAAAGGTATCAATCCCTGTTCAATACATTATAGATATGTGCATATCGATGTATTTTAGTGTGGTCTATAAAAATAAAAGGCTATATCTACCAAAGTTATTGCACTTCAGCTTCTCACGGTCCTGAATGCCATCGAAAAAATGTTGAAAAAATATAAAGATGGCCACTGTCAGATATATAATCATGAGGCTTAAAGTGTCAAGAAAAAATTATAAAAACAAACAAACAAACAAACAAACAAATACGCAAAATAGTGGAAAGATAAGGAGGAATACCTACAAAAGTTCTAGTATCTCTGCCTCTGACAGCCCTAAATAGCTGAAATGGTGTTTTTGATTACTTAGACTAGGTTCTATAGGCTGGTATTCAGATAAATAAATCTTATGGCTTAAAGTATTAATACTGTTGATGAATGCATTCAAAATAGGGGAACATTGCAGAAAAATAAAAGGTGTATACATAAAGTTCTTGTTTCTAGGTATTCAATGCTCATTTAGAACTGAACATAGTGTAAATAATTGCTGAGATAATTATCTTTTGGTAGGTATGAAATCAGATTAATTAATCATTATGGTTTAAAAGTTTAAAACTAGTATTGAAATCATAGATAATTAAAGAAAAAATGAGGAAAAATAAAAGGGGTATACTTACAAAAAATCTTGTATCTTGGCATCTGACGCTCCTGAATAGCTGTAAATGTTATCAAATGATTGCTTTGATTTTAATATATAAGCTTGTATTCATATACATTAATCATGTGACTCAAAGTTGTATTATTTTTATGAAGGCATAGAAGATATGGGGAAAATGTGGAAAAAGAAAAGGGATATACGCACAAAAAAGCTTTTTACGGGCCTGAATAGCTGAAACTGGCGACAAACGATTGCTTTGACGTTGTTTTATAAGCTTTATTCATATATATAAATCACATGACTCAAAGTGGTGATTATTTTTATGAAGGCATAGAAGATGAAGAAAAAATGTCGGAAAAATAAAAGAATATACAAAAGTTCCTGTTTCTAGTCATACAATTATTATAAAGAGCAGAAAATGGCATCAAATTTGTTTAGACAATTATCTATTGGTTTGTAATCAGATAAGTTAATAATATGATTTCAAGTTTCAAAAATATTATGGAAATCATAAATAATTAAAGAAAAATTGAGGAAAAAATAAAGGGGTATACTTACTTAGATTCTTGTATCTCGGCCTCTGGCGGCACAAAATGGCTGAAAATTATATCAAATGATTGCTTTGACCAAGGCACGTTGGTTGGTATTCAGATAAATAAACCATATTATTAAATGTATTAATAATTTTTATGAATACGTAAAAATTATAGAAAAAAAATGCGGAAACGATGACACAGTATACATACAAAAAACCTTGTACCATGGCATCAGATGACAATAAAGAGCTGAAAATGGTGTTAGATAATTGCTATGACAATTATCTTTTGGTATGAAATCGGATGAATTAATAAAATGATTTCAAGTTTTAAAATATTATTGAAAACATAGATAATTAAACAAAAAATGAGGAAAATAAAATGGGGTATACTTACAAAAAATCTTATATCTTGGCCCCTGATGGGCCTGAATAGCTGAAAATGGTGTCAAGAGATTGCTTGCACTTTGGTCGATAAGTTTGTATTGATATATATAAATCAAGGTGACTCTGAGTGCTAATTATTTGTTTGTGGATGCATAGAAGAGGGAGGAAAAATGCGGAAAAATAAAGGGATATACTTACATAAGTTCTTGTTTCTAGTCAACCAATGATTATAAAGAGCTGAAAATGGTATAAAATGATTGTTTAGACAATTATTTATTGCAGTTCAATTATATAAATTATTTATATGGTATCAAGTTTCAAAAATATTATTGAAAACATAAATACTTGAAGAAAATTTGAGGAAAAAAGGAAGGGGTATGCTAATATAAGTTCTTGTATCTCGGCCTTAAATAGCTGAAAATGGTGTTAAATTATTGCTTTGACTAAGGAACATATGCTGGTATTTAGATATATTAACCATACGATGAAATGTTTTAATAATTTTTATGCATGCGTAAAACTTATAGGGAAAAACGCAGAAACGATAATGGAGTGTACCTACAAAAGTTCTTCTATCATGGACTCAAATGGCCATAAAGAGCTGAAAATGGTACAAAATGATATCCAAGACAATTGTCTATTTGTATATGTTCAAATAAATTAATCATGTGATTTCAATTTTCAAAAATATTTATGAAAACTTAAATGATTAGAGAAAAAGTGAGGAAAAATTAAAGTGGTATACTTACAAAAGTTACTTATCTTAGCTATTTATGGCCCTATAAAGATGTAGATGGCATCATAAGATTGCTAAGACAATGCTCTATTGGTCCGTATTCAGATATATAAATCGCGTGACTTTGTCTTTCAATAATTTTATGAAATTAGAGCAAGATGCAGACAAATGAGGAATTGAATCACAAAATTACCTGTAAATCGGCTGCTAATTGACCTATAAGGCTTCAAATGGCACCCAATTACATGCATTGCTAAGACACTGCACTGTTGCCTGTGATATATAATAACATAATATAATTTATAGTTTCATTTGAATGGGAGTAATACCTCGGAAAACTTTAAAGTATCATCAAAAGTACTTACCTCCAACTTAAGCAAGTTCTATTAACAATAATGTGATATCGAGGTATTTTGTAATGAGGTTGCAGACTAATATTGTGAATGATAATGTTCTATCAAAATATTTATAATGCATTTCAAAGAAAATATCGTAATATTCTGATAAATGCAAACTGTCATGCTACAATCAACAATATGCAGAGTTTTAAAGTGGTTGGGATAATTCTGTGTAAAATAATGCCATACTTTCAAAAGATCATGAGGTTTTCAGTGTAAAATGAGGCTGTACTTTATACTTTTGCTTACAAACAATATACATTACATTGGAAAGTATCTAATAAATAAGAAACAAGAGCCAATTTATATACTACATTTTAGCAGACTTTTCAAAGGATATATAGCTTTTTATCTTAGCACTACCTCCATACATCAATGAATTTGACCATGCATCAATGAATTTGAGCATTGTGCAAAAAAGGAGAGAAACAAATCAAAAGCACCACTTGATCCTTCATCTGGAAGGTGAGGACTACTTAAAAACATTCAAACCACCTATAGCTGGAGATGTCACCTCAAAACTCAAAATATGAGAGATACAGTTTTTTTTGTGTTCTAGGGTAAGAGGCCGTATCTGATTTCAGTGTATAGTAAGGTAGGGTCAGAAATATTCCAAAATAATGCTAAAGCGTCCATACAATTGGTATCTTGTGTTTGTACTGAGCTTGACCATTAGCAAATACACTGTACATGTATATCTATATTGATTTTTAATATGCATCATTCAGCTCTAAGAAAACGTGACAAACTTGTTTTAATGCATTACACCCTCGGTAATTAGTTATGGTCTTGTCGGGCTGTCAGTCGCGTAGCAGCCACCGCTCCTGTGCATAGAGGCAAGTTACCAGTTCTTAGTTCACATTTATATTGCCATTAACTTGAATCAGTTATTGAAAAGGAAGAATGTCTAATTTAGAAATATTTTCAAACCAAGACTTCGTGAAAATATTCACCAGTACAAATGCATATGTACATGTAGTTGATTTTACACTGTTTTATACCATTGATGCATTACCACATTTAGGTATACCCATAAGTATAGGTCCATACAGTTTAGTAAACAGTTTTATTGCTTTTCATGCTATTGTTTAAGCATGTTAAAGAGGATAAATTATTAAAAACAAACTAACCATAAGAAGATTAGCATTAAAATCGCATACATGCATATTATTAAGGTGGGTGGGGTAATTTTACATGTACTGTGGTAAAATATTAATACAGAAAAGTGTTTGAGCAATACCGGTGTTTCATAATCAAATCAATAGTTTCTAAAATTGTTTAAAATATAAAATCAAGTCATACAGGAAGAGAAAATGACTGGATAATGGAGAAGTTAGTAGTTGTCTGTTTATAGATTTATAGCTTATTTCAAAGCAGTACCATACAACATCGCCTGATTAGACTATCGTGCCAAAAACATTTCCAGAGCAGCCCACCTAATCCTTCTTAGGGAAGGTTAGGACTAGCCAAAACTGCATTCAAACCAACTATAGCAGATGATGTCACCTCCAACTCTAAATATGCGAGATACAGGATTTCGGGTTCTAGGGTAATAATTATTGATGATCTCTGTATTTCTTTTGCATAATGCTTATTCCCAAAAGTAGGATTCCTCATTTCCTAATATTTTCTAAGAAGATGAGCAGAACAAAAGCCAGAATTCAACCACTAATTGTAGAAGAAAGACTGAATAACAAAACAGAAGTACTCCATTTCCTGTAGTGAAGATACATCAATCAAGAATTCATTTCCCAATTCAAAAATAAAACCTGATCTGCATTCTTATTAATGAAGACATAAAACATCTTCAGCATTACTTGAGGAAGAAATTTAAGGAAATTAAAAGCATTTTGTAGGGTCTGGGCAACTATTTTTAACAAGAACAATCACTGAAATCCTGCAAGATGACTAGCTCTTCCTCAGCAAGGCTGCCATAGCAAGCAAATGTTTGATATCCCTCACAATCATCCAGTATGTAATATGTCAGTCAAGACAATAATTATTGAACATATACATCAGGAAAACATGTCCATGAAATGTATACCCCCCTAAACCCCACTTTTATATAGAAAAACTAGGGTATGCCGGGATATACCTATTTTTCTTATTTTTGCTTCTACACAGAGATTGTGGGTTCTCGTTAGAACCGCCTCACCCTGTTTTGAGCAAAACTAAGAAAAATATCAAAAATTTTCTACTGGAAATTTTGCTTTTTTACAACTTAAAAAAAAATTCTGTATATTGCATGGGCATGTTTTCATAATGATTGAAGTCAAGAAAGGACAAGCCAAATCAATCATCTAAAACAGAAAATATTTGAGGTCATAATGACATTGTATGAAGACATCAATAACAATTCGTTAATGTGTCAATAGGTGATCTATAGAATGTGCACTGTTATGTTTTGAGCCCCCCATCATCATAAAACATGTCTTTACAGGCTTAAAATAGGTCATGAAAAAACATTTGTTTAGCTAAAGAAGAGGACAAGGGCCGTTTTTTCCCTTTGAATCATTACATGCCTTTTATGATTATTATTATTATTATTTTTTTAATTCAGTTTTACGTCCCTTTCAAGATTATTTCAGCTCATATGAGACGGGCCAATCAGTAGGTGGGGCGAAAACGAGAGAACCCCGAGAAAAACCACCTGACACACCCGCAAGCAGAACTTAGCTTGTCTCACATGTGGCCAGAGTGGGGATCGAACCCTCATCAGTCACAGCAGTGACTTTTACGATTATGAGGTGGGCCAGTCAGTAGGTGGGGGGAAAATGGGAGAATGGCATGCAATGCACGGTCAACACAATAATATTGTTGATATCGCACAATTAAAGAATTCTGCAGCAGGCTGAGATGTTCACGATAATAAAATATCATCCAAACATGGGTGAGATACACATCCAAAACCGAGTGAGATACACATCCAAAACCGAGTGAGATACACATCCAAACATGAGTGAGATACACATCCAAAAATGAGTGTGATACACATCCAAAAATGAGCATGATACACATCTAAAATTCAGTGAGATACACATCCAAAAACAAGTGAGATACACATCTAAAACAAGTGGGATACACATCCATAAATGAGCCAGTCATCATACATATCCAAAAATGAGTGAGATACACATCCAAAACAAGTGGGACACACATCCAAAAATGAGTGAGATACACATTCAAAAATGAGAGATACACATCCAAAAATGAGTGCAATATATCCAAACATGAGCGAGATAGACATTCAAACTAACATGAGGTACACATCCAAAAACGAGTAAGATATACACATCCAAACTCTCTATCAGACTCCTAATGGATTTATGACAAGGATATCCAAATATATAGCTGAAAAAAAAAAATATTGTTATGAACTTATGAACTGAGCGAATTAGCGAAGCTTAACAGAAGCCTTTTTCACCCTCATATACCCATTTTTTTTGTCTTAAATTACACAAAATTACATTCGTTTTGCACTGAGACAGAGGTATCAGAGGTATCAGTAACCAAAATTGGGAGAAAGCGAAAACTAACCAATCACACCTTATGCTTGCCATAATTACACTATTTATTACTCTGATTACCATCTTAACCCAAGCCATTAAAGTCAAAATTACAAATGAAATGATCAACTTCGATGACACCAAAATGAAGAAATCTGATGGAAATAACAGAGAAAGAGGAAAAATAGTATATTTGACCCTTGAACTTGTATATAAAAAATCCTGATTTATTGCTTGTGTTTGTTGTTTTTTGTTGTTGTTTTTTTTTTTTATTTCATTTCATTTTATTCCATTTTCTTTTTTTCATAGGTCTGTTGGCAAATAAGAAAAATACAATTAATTCCATTAATTCCATGTCACAATCATAACCATTTATTGTGTGCCTGTTGTTTTTGTTTTTTTTTTTGTTGATTTTTTTTTCTTTTGTCGTCAAATATTTTCACATGCAAAAAATATGATAATCCCAATTTTTCTCTATTTTTGTCACAAAATATTAATCCATAGAAACCACTGGCACCATAAAGACCCCAACAAAAATCTCTCCTTGTCTATTTTTTTTTTACGATGTGACAAGCAATGGATGACTCTATTATTAGCCACACCTAGGTCGTAATTACGTGTCCAGTTTTGAAGTCGCCACTGGCTACAAATCAGTGACACCATCATATATCACCAACACCGAAATCAACACCATACAAGAATACCTGGCTTCTAGCAATAACAGGTCAGGTTTCTCTTTCTTTTGATGTTGTTCAATGTGCAATATTTATTCTTCTAATTTTTGGCCATGTCGGGATTGAACTTCTACCAGACATTTAGACTGATGGGCGACACAGGCGGATACCACCACAAGTCAAATGTTTCAAGAAAACATGTCCATGAAATGTATATCCCCTTAAACCCCACTTTCACCACAAAATAAAACTGGGGTTTACTTTTCATATTTTTTATCCAAAACATACAGTTTGGGTACTCGTTGGAACCATATATGTTTTGAGCAAAAACAAGAAAACTGTCAAAAATATTTGCATGAAAAATTTCAATGTTTACTAGTACAAAAAAATCTCTGTATATTGCATGGGCATGATTTCGTAATGTAACTTTCGCTGGACAGGCTCACTGAGACTCTGAGCAAACAGGTAAACAAGTTTGTAACCTCAAGTTTGACCATTCGCAATTCTCTTACACATATTTGGTCTGGGCCTATACTCTTCATCTTCTGCAATGAGTCAATGGTGAAAAAAAGTGCTGGTAATCTGCCATCGAGGCTTGCCCGGGAACAGTGCGGTTAGGATAAATGGTTGTCCCAACAACAGCTCAGTTGTTTGCATATAAACTCAAATTAAGAAACAAATAGAAGTACTGGTCGATTGTCTAATTCCGAAACCAGACTGTGCTTTTACATAAAATCGACTGGATAAAACAGACACAGAATAAAATTTAATCAAGCAAACACAAAAACCCAATTACAAAACATCAACAGCATTGTTTTCCTATAATTCACAACCAGAATTTCCATTGGGACACAATCTGCTTTAGGATATTGGATACATAGACAATCTGTCTCTGAGTGTACATATTATACATACAGAGCAAGCTTAGTACAAAAAGGCTACAAACAAAATGAGCAAGGACAATTAGGGCCCCCACTACAATTGACTACATAATAACCCACACTTGTCAAGAAACCAGAGTTCATAATTACGCCAAAGCAAATACAAAGATCAGCTGTATGATAACTGATCAGCATTGTTTTTGGTAGATTATGATCCATTTACATAGAGGATCTTATACGAGTGGTCATTTCATATGAAATTTATTAAACAAGCCTTCTGCGAGTTTAATAAATTTCATATGAAATGACCATGAGTGTAAGATTAGTTTTATCATATGATGAGTGTAAGATTCGTTTCATCATATGACTTCTTAAATATGATTTTATCGCCTTTAAAGTGGACATATTTCCAATGAAAATTAACATTATTGTTACGGACGTCGTCAATGACGTTACGTATTCCTGCAAAAGCCATGTGTGGTCATAACACTTTATAACATGACGTTATCCACTGGAAAACAGTGACATCATATGATAAAGGCTGGTAAACTTTTCTCAGGCCTAATGTACAAGAATTTATATTCTGCTTTACTATAATCAGGACCTTGATATCTAGTGACAAGCCATGACATTTCAAGGTTTATTAAAAATATGAATCATTTTGACAATTTTTCATACAAATTTTTTCCATTCTTCTATGTATAAAAATACATTGTAGTATGACCTAAATAGTGCATTTTTTTTATTTTTCTGCTTGCATGATGTCCAGTGGCAAGGCAAATACAGTCTTGTATCAGCAGGTGGATCCGTAACATTTCATGTTTTCTAGAAAAATATGAGCCATATTGACAATTTTTTTTTTTTTTTTTTTTTACATAATAAGTCTGTCTAGCTATATTGCACAACTAGACTATCAGGACCTTGGTGTCCAGTGACAAGGCAGTGTGGTATCAGCAAGTGGATCAATAATGTTTTATTAAAAATATGAACCATTTTGGCATTTTTCCCTCTGATTTTTTTTTCCATGCATAAAATTATTAGTCTTGCCTTAACAGTACAAAATTTCGATTTCTGCTTGACTTAATATCAGGACCTCGCTGTCCACTGGCAAGGCACATACAGCCTGGTATCAGCTGGTGGACCCTTGGCATTTCTGAATTTTTAGAAAAATATGAATCATTATGACATTTTTTCATCTGATTTTTTTTTTTCCATTTTTCCATGCATAAAATTAGTCTGGCCTAAATAGTACTAAAATCTTAAATTTCTGCTTGACTTGGTGTCCAATCGCAAGTTTGGTATCAGTCAGAGGATCAATGACATTTCTATGGTTTTAAAAATATGAAACATTTGTGACAATTTTCCATCTGCATTTTTCCATTTTTTCCATGCATAAAACTAGCCTGGCCTAAAACATAGTACAATTTTAATTTTCTGCTTGACTTCTGTCCGGACCATGATGTCCAGTGGCAGGCCAGCCTGGTATCAGTCAAAAACATGTTTATTTTACAAACTTTTATATTTACAGTAGTAAATTGATCAGCTATCATTGCTTCAATCTTATGCCTTCTGGCCAGTTGTAAACCAAATATGGCATACCAACAACATAGCCAAGGTCAATATGTGAAAATATATGTCTATATACCATCAACATAGCCAAGGTCAATATGTGAATATATATGTCTATATATCTGATCAGATTAACATTCAAAATGCTAAAACCCCTGTCACATCAGGGCAGCGTTCTCACAGCTCTAATTAACAGCATTCAAGAAAAAATGCAGAACGCCAAGGTGAGCTTTAATACGAACGTCACCAATGCTGTAGGAACAGGTGATGCGAGCAACTAGAAGGCCGAAAGACGGCTTTCATTTTTAACATGCTCATGCTTAAAACAAACGCCATAGCTCAGCATTCTAATTAGAGCGCTGTGTGGACGCTTTATGGTCGCCATGGCAACGCAATATAAACACAACAAGAACACACGTGTGTAGTGAAGTCCAAGTGCAATAGCCATTGTAACCCATGGCATTTGCAAAGTGATGGTATGGCATCTATTGTGATCTCACTTCTTATTACCTCTTCTGGAAGCAGATCATGTGACAGAAGAAGCAAAGAAGAAATGTCACATGGGCAGAAGAAATACAAAGAAACATAAGAGTGGGCCTGGAACACACTTTCAATCTGGAAGCAGCTAAGGTCCCAGTCACCTGACCTCCTCCATCTTCTGCATAGAAATTAGAAACTTCAGAAAAGCTTCTAAAAACATCAGGAAAACATGTCAATGCAATGTATACCCTCTTAAACCCCACTTTTATACAGGAAAACTGGTGTATACAGGGGTATACCTATTTTTCATATTTTTGTTCCAAAATATAGATTGTTGGTACTCATTAGAACCGCCTCACTGCTGCATAACAGAATAACACACTTTACATGTGTTTCATTCATGTTGTGTGAATATCAACACCCATTAACAATGCCTCAAAGAAATTAAACCATATTAGACTCAATGACTTTGACGATGATTACATTAAAGATAATAACGATGTTATCGCTGATAACAAAGATACATTTGATGATAACAGTGCTATCTATAACATGTTAAGATACACCCATTGCAAAAATCTGAATCAAACTGATAATTCGATAGCAGTCTTGCTATCTAACTTGCAGCCAATGCATGACATCATACAGGGGATGCATTGCTTTGGAGGCAAAATACATTTGAGCCACGACATGAGAAAACCAACAATGTGGTTTCCGAACAGGTCCGATACAAACTGAGCTATACAAGTACAGAAGATGGCCAGAGAAATTTGCATTTTATAGAAAGTATAGGAATTGTACTATCTGAGCAGTGAAAACAGAGGCGATGATCAGCTTCGCAGTTACTGCGAAGCTGATCTGCGCCTTTGTTTTCGCATAAGCAAAATGAGTTTGTTTGTTTTTTGATGATGTGGCTTATATTTTTGTCTTTGCATGCCTCTTGTTCTACACATGCTGTAGGTCTGTAAACGGTATGGCCAGTTATCCTAGCCAAACTGTTTGTGGGCGAGCATCACAGAGGCTGACTACCAGTACTTAATGCCCATTTGTTCACCATTAAGTGACTATGATAATATAAGAATCTTACATGAGTGTCAGGTATGGATAGACAAATCTGTCCCGAGGGTCACATTTTAGCATCACGAGGCTCGCCGAGTGATGCCAAATTGTGACCCGAGGGACAGATTAATGTCTATCCATACCTTACACAAATGATGAATTCTTTTTCTTGCACGCATTAATGCGGCGAAGCTTGATTTTTATGTTATTTACCTAGAAAAATGCCACAATGGCAGCGTCCGCCATTTTGAATGAAAGCGTTTTGACGTCATTGTGACGTGTGCGCTTAGCGACAAAATTACTTGACGTCCTATACAACCAATGTTAAAAAAGAACACTTGAACGCAGGGTGCGACCAGGGTGAGATAACGAGGGTGAGATAAGAATTTCTCACATGGGGTAAAACGTAGGATTTCTCTATCTGGTGTGCAAGAATAATTGCTCTTCTTGAATCTGTGAATATGGAGTTGATCTTGGATCCACTTTAACCCATATTTGCCGAATGGATTCTCCCATCGTTATCAATTGGGTGTATCCACTTTCATTTTTAGGGGTGTTAGGAGTGGTTTTTATCTCATTTTTCGATGAAATTTCACTGTGCAAACAGAATGGCCCCAGATGGGATGCCACATTCTGCAGTGTCACATCTGGGGCTATACTGTTTGCCTATGTCCCACAAAAGGGACGCCAGGCTTATATGAGTTAATACAAAATACTGACAGAGCTACTAGACTAACAGATGCAGTGACTGACAAACCAAAAAGTACAGTAAAAGTGAGAAATCTGGGATGGAATGAAATTTCGAGCAGGTGCAGTCAATTATTCAACTGCAATATTATATTATGCACGTCAGAAACTTACACAACTTCTATTTATCATCCAATTAACAGCATTTCATAGAAAAAAAATCCAGGATGCATTCCTCATGCACAGAAAACCATTATGATTATAGTATGAGCCGCGCCATGAGAAAACCTGATTTTTGTCTATGCGAAAACGAAGGCGCAGAGTAACTGCACAGCTGATCAGCCCCTTTGTTTTCGCTACACTGATTGAACTATCCCTCTTCTTCTTAAATATAAAATTTCAAGCTTTTAGCCTTTTTCTGTGACTGTACAGGCAGTTTTGTGTCGGAGCTGGTCGGACACCCCAAAGACCGATTTTCATGTGTTGCTGATTGTATGGTATGCCATAACAAAAGTTTGTCAGGCACTATGAAACATATAAGGCAAATTTGTTGGTTTTGTTACAGCTTAGCATCCAAGTTAACAGTTTTTCAGTCAGTCAGGAGTCTCAGGACCAAGCCATCACTCCCTAGGTATTAATCAGTATTCTGGGAAGTTGAATGGACCTGACTTGTGCTTTGCCACTAAATCTATCAAAATCTATGACCCATGACCTTGACCTCAAGGTCACTCAGGTAGGTCCTGATTGTACAGCATAAAACTTAAGACCAATAGCTATAAACATGCAAAGTATCAACTTGATACAGGTACATGTTCAAGACATATAGACGTAAGTTTAACCAAAACTTAAACACAAAACTTCCAAGTCTGTGACCTTGATCTCCAGAGGGATCTCCACGTCATAAAGGTGGGTAATAAAAACTAATAATGGTACAGCATAAAACTTGAGACCAATACCTATCAACCTGCAAAGTATCGACTTGATCCATCAACATGTTCAGGAGATATAGACTTATAAAAACTTTAACCAAAAGCTTAACACAAAATTTCCAAGTCTGTGGCCTTGACCTCAATGTCACCCAGGGTGAGTAATGATGGTATTGCATAAAACTTCAGACCAATATCTACCAACATGCAAAGTATCAACTTGATCCATCAACATGTTCAAGAGATACAGACTTATAAAAACTTTAACCAAAAACTTTAACACAAAATTTCTAAGTCTGTGACCTAGACCTCAATGTCACCCAGGGTGAGTCATGATGGTACTGCATAAAATTTCAGACCAATATCTACCAACATGCATAGTATCAACTTGATCCATCAATATGTTCAAGAGATACAGACTTATAAAAACTTTAACCAAAAACTTTAAAACAAAATTTCTAAGTCTGTGACCTTGACCTCAATGTCACCCAGGGTGAGTCATGATGGTACTGTATAAAACTTCAGACCAATATCTACCAACATGCATAGTATCAACTTGATCCATCAACATGTTCAAGAGATATAGACTTATACAAACTTAAACCAAAAACTTTAACATTTGAGCAACACGGACGCGAACACAAACGTGAACGCCAACGCCGACGTGACTGCAATAGCTCTTCCTGTACTTTCGTACAGGCGAGCTAAAAAGGTGTTGCTCAAGGACAAAACACAGTGACCCCACTGGGGATTGAGCCAAGAACCTCTAAATTTGGAGTCTGGTGCTCTATAAGCCACTGCGCTCCCTATATGTCAATTTCAGATGATCACTGATAATCTGCTAGCTTCTTGCAGTTTACAAGTATGCGGTGCCTATTCTCTGGCCGGTAACTACCAACTGACAATTTGAAGCAAAGGAAGAATGGCAAATTCTCAAAGTCAAAAGTGATGGTTCACCACTTTCCGCTTCCAAATTAAGAACAGAATAATGCATGTTACATACTGCACCCAGAATGCTTTAAAATTACACCAAACTAAAAATATTAGTAAGCAATTTTCAGTTTTTGTAGTTGTAAAACCCATTACTACCAATAAAACTTCAAAACCAACCAGAAACAGATGCCAATTGTCTTCAGGCATGTTGTTGGATTATTCTCTTTTATGTAATATTGATAGAATCTGAACTGATGATTAAACAGTATTGAAGAAACCACTGGAAACTGTTTTCTAAGTGCCAGGGAGTGCAACAACCAGAGCACCAATGGTCCTGTAAACGCTCACCTGAGATCAGCTACATATGCCAATAAACATGTTTGAATATTATGGTATTAATCCCCAGTGCAGGGGCAGATGAAGCCCTTGGGCCATTTGTTTTCAGAATAATCAATATTCTGTCCATTTGCCAATTTCTATTTTATTTATTCCCTTTAAATTAACAGTTTTCCCCATTCAAATGCATTGGCAACCTATGTTGACCTTGTCATCAAATAGGTCAAGGTCACCACAGGGTCATGATTTATATACACATTGTAGTACTTTAGCCATCAATGCTTCATGCCAAGTTTCTTTGAAATCAGTCCACTGGTTCCGGAGTAGAAGATTTTTGAAGGGTTTTTACCATATATGGGCATGGCGGCCATCTTGGTCATGTGACCTGGATTATTTATATACACATTGGTTACCCCAATCTATAGATGCTTCACATAAAATTTGGCTTTGATTGGCCAAGTGGTTTCAGAGGAGAAGATGTTTGAATATTATGGAAATAAACATGTAAACTGCCACAGGGTGGGGGCATATGAGCTCCTGGGGACCAATTTTTTTCAGAATCATTAATATTCAGTCCTACTGCCCATTTCCTGCAAGACTTTCACTTTAAATGACATTTCAAAAGTTTTCCCCATTTAAATGCATTGGCGACCTATGTTGACCCTGCCATAAAATAGGACAAGGTCATCACAGGGTCATGATTTATATACACATTGTAGTACTTGAGTCATCGATACTTCATGCCAAGTTTCGTTGAAATAGGTCAATCGGTTCCGGAGAAGAAGATTTTTTTTTTTTTTTTTTTTTTGATTCAGTTTTACGTCCCTTTCAAGCTTTTGCACTCATATCGAGACGAATCAATCGATCGGTAGGTGGGGCGAAAACCGGAGTACCCAGGGAAAAACCACCTGACACACCCGCAAGCAGAACATGGCTTGTCTCACATATGAATTCGTGCCCCGTGCGAGGCACGAACCCACATCAATGAGATGATCGAATGACCAACAGCACTGAAGTCAGCGACCTTAACCACTCGGCCACGGGGGCCGCCAAGAAGATTTTTGAAGGGTTTTTACCATATATGGGCATGGCAGCCATCTTGGTCATGTGACCTGGATTATTTATATACACATTGATTACCCTATCCAACAGATGCTTCACGTAAAATTTGGCTTTGATTGGCCAAGCGGTTAAGATGTTTGAATATTATGGAGATATACATGTATATTGCCCCGGGGTGGGGGCATATGAGCCCCTGGGGTCCATTTTTTTCAGAATCATTAATATTCAGTCCTACTGCCCATTTCCTGCAAGACTTTCACTTTAAATGACATTTTAAAAGTTTTCCCCATTCAAATGCATTGGCGACCTATGTTGACCTTCCCGTAAAATAGGTCAAGGTCATCACAGGGTCTTGATTTATACATTGTGGACCTTGAGTCCCTTATGCTACATGCCAAGTTTCAAGATCCTAGGCCTTTGGGTTCTGGAGAAAAAGATTTTTAAAGGTTTTTACCATATATGGGCATGGCAGCCATCTTGGTCATGTGACCTGGATTATTTATATACACATTGGTTCCCCCTTCCTACAGATGCTTCACATAAAATTTGGCTTTGATTGGCCAAGCGGTTTCAGAGGAGAAGATCTTTGAAAATGGTGGATGACGACGACGGACGGACGACGGACGGACGCCGGATCATGGCCATCCTATAAGCTCACCTTGTGAGCCTAATGGCTCAGGTGAGCTAATAAAAAAAATGTAGACTATCGAAAGTAGATATGTGGGAGAAAAGGCATCTTCTGAGTTTCTGAAGTGTATCATAGGTTCCACACTTCAATTTTTTTTTTTTTCAAAGCCTAGCTAGGCATAGAGGTTTATATCTAAATGACCCAACGGTTGACTCTTGTGTCAAGTAGAAGAGTAGCAAGTAAGAAAATGTAGGACATGCAATACACTGACATTTTCACCCGTTAATGGCAACACACTAGTACATGTAGCTGTCATTTTGATGTGCATATTTGCCTGAAGGGCAAGTACATTCTTTTGTCAGTACAAAACATTTTTTACAAATGAAGATTCTCAGTTGGGCATTAAAACAAGACACTTTACATGTGCAGCTTAGCCTTAATGTATGTTTTGTCCGTGTGCGTGTGAGGATATTTAGCCATAAGCTTTAGTGAGTGATTATCGCTCTTAAACACAGACCATATATTAATAAGTTGCTAATTACATTTTAGCACGCTGCCCCAGCGCACCTCCGGATACTTAAAAAAGGCGCAATAAATTTATAAAAGCCCTACCTTGTATTTTGAAGCTTCATGTATTTCCAGAAATAGTTTTATCCAGTGAAAACAAATGAAAAATCATTCATTCACCCTTACCTTGCCTATTTTAGTATTTAGTTGACTGATTCGGTCTTTATGATTGACATAAACCAGTCAACCCCTCAAGCTGTTGTTTATATAATCAAACAGACAACATAGATCTTCATTCATAATTCACCACAAAAATACTGCTTTTGGGAAATATGGGTAATAAATGTGTAAAAAGATACAGAAGTATATAAAACTATCAAGGAATTATTACTGAAACTGCACGAATCAATACAGCATCACCTTTGTTGTCAGAATCTTATATCACCACGACTTCCACCAGACACTTATCTATTGCTCATATTTTTTATTCTGGCCACTATTTATACCTTGAACATGCATAGTGGTCAAACAGCTCAACTTGTACACCTGAGGAGTCGAGTTCAATCCACAGCTTCTCCAGGACCTGAGGTTATAAAATGTTTTTCATGCTCAACTTAGCTGAGCATGAAATTTCAATCCCTCATAAATACTGAAATAGCCCAAATAAATTGAAATGTTGGGTTAATATCACCAAATATCACCAAAGCCTGTAATTTATCCTGCTAATAAATGTTAAAATGCCAACAATTTTTGGCATTTTAGCATTCATGAGCAGGATAAATGTTAGTCTCAGCTGAGCTGAGCATGAAAAAAGTTTTATAACCTTGGGGCCTGGCTTGAGACTCTGAGTTCAAGTCTGGAGTCTCCATATAACCTTTGCTTTTGGCAGTGTAAAACCCGGACAGAACAACATTTCCTTGTTAGCCATGCAAAAATATATGAAATATGAAGGCCTTTTAGGGGTGGGGGAATTAATTGCTCTGTGTCACCCAGAGCATGTATATACTCTAGAACGTAGAAATCTCACCTGAGTGTACGACAATACTGTCACCATGGCGACTCAGTCCTGACCGCCGCAATATCTTCACATCGCCACCTGAAACATACAGCAATAAGGCAATTTAATAAGTGGTCCTGACCTTCATGAACATAAACCCATTTAAGACAAATTGACTTTACCATCATTATCATTTAGATGAGTCCACTTTCATCAGATTAAGTGGGCATCAAAAGTGATTTGAATTTTTATTTCATTTTTCATGAAATTACTTTAAGCGAACAGAATAGCCCAAGATGGGATGCCAATTTCTGCAGCATCCTATCTTGGGCTATACTGTTTGCCTATGTTCCACAAGTTACCAAGAATGCAAGGCTATATAAATGATGCAGAAAGGTGGTTTCTAAAAGATGGTGTAAGGACAGTAGTGTTTATGTACAATGTTTTTGATCCTTAGCAATCTGTTCAAAGGGACATAACTCAAAACAAGGTATCAATTAGTTAATCCGAGACTTCTCTGATGTCAAAAGAGCCTTCTAATAGTTTTGACAAGCCCCATTATGGGTTTGCAGCCAGAGAAGACTCGGGTTATCAATTAGTCCATGTGTACTTTGGCTTTCATTTTAGAAGCCAACTTCCTCTCAATTCTCATTAACAAAAACAAAGTAATTATGCACTAGTTATTTGTAAAAACACCCACCCCATCCCAAAGTCCTAGGGAATAGTTGGGACTTTGACCTATGTCCAGCAAACACCCGCTAATACCCTTGCAGTGAGGGGACGCAGTCAGGTGGTAAAACCATGTCTGTTTTCTTTACATTATGCTGCCCTCTTTATATATATATATATATATATATATATATATATATAAAACAAAATAAAGTCCGATTCCACAATGTATTCACTATTTAATTAATTCTCTACCGGTTTCACTGCTATTTTACAGATCATCAGGAGTTAAATATGGCGTTGTTGCGTAGATACTAACTTAACGACGTTACGGCCGTAACGTCATTAACAGTACAATACAATACAATATAGGATTTACCGCCTTGTACTAAAGTGCGCACCATGGTTGATATAATTAACATGTATATAATATATGTTTTAAAATTTTGAGTGAAGTGAAATATTCTGACGGCGCGGACTAAGTAGACTTGTTCAATTTGGGTTTTAAAAGATTAATGAAGTAGTTTTCTTTAGCACAACGAAATGACACACTGTCCGAGTACATTTTATAGAAGGGGAATATAGTATATTTCGGATTTAGCTGTTGTGCACATGTATCAATGTGCCCACTTACATAGAGCATTCTAGTCTTTGGGTCCCTAATTTGTTGATTGTGGATCGTTACACGTTTTCGTAGGTAATTTCCAGTTTGCCCAATGTATTCTTCGCCGCATCCGCTACACTTCATGACATATAAGACATTTTTCACTTCGCATGTCATTGATTCATGGACGTAAAATTTTCGTCCACATTTGAATTCAAATGCGTCTCCTTCTATAAGGTGTATAAATAGACCGCAATTTGGTCTTCGGCACCTTTTTACTTCATGGTATTTTTTGTCATTAAATTTTGCTTTTGTTAATAGCCGTTTTAAGTTGTCTGGTTGACGTTTGCTTTTGATCATCTTAAAATTGGATAATATACTGTTCATTTTGGGGTCTTCATGTAATATGGGGAGATTAAATTGTATAACTTTGTACATTTCAGGATTTTTTGGGTTGTATGTTGATACATAAGGAATAACCGGGTCTTCTGTTTTCTTTTTAACAGTTCTTAATGTATTTTTGTCTAGAGTCATGGCATTCTCTATACCTTTGTCGACCAAGCTTTCGGGGTAATTTTGTTTAAGTAAAAACATTTTTAGTTCTCTCATTCTTTCGATAAGGACATTTTGTTCAGAAATAATTGTTCTTAGTCGACGTGCAAGGTTATAAGGTATATTTATTTTCGTATGTCTAGGATGGCACGAAGAAAACAAAAGATACTGTTTGCTGTCGGTTTCCTTGTAGTAAATATCTACAAGACTGAATGAAACCAGAAGGACGCAACCATCCCCAAGAGAGTGTCAGGAAATACCGGGAACAACAAGCACAGTCCCTATATACATTGATCTGGAAGCAGAAACTGGTGACAATACACAGGTTAATTTTTTAGGGCGTGGCCGAGGCCGGGGTCGAGGCCGGGGCCGGGGCCAAGGCAACAGTCGGGGTCGGAGTCGAGGTCGGACCCAAGGCCAGGGAAGCAGACCCCAGCAGACATAAGTCATACATCTAAAGACATTAAAATAATAAATTTGTCAAACAGAAAATTATCTGATGCAGAAGTTTCTTTACTAAACAAAGGACTTAAATTCACACCAACACCCAAAATAGGAAATCCACAAGAATTATCAAAAGATATTAACGAATTTAATAGAAAATTAAGACTTGCTGAATATTTTGACGGCGCGGAAGATAGTGACATCTCGATAGTAAGAAACAAATCAAATTTTACACCGCCAAGCAAACGAAATGACGCACTTGACGAATTTATCAACAATGTAGAAAAATTTCCCAAAACTCAGATTCAAAATAATATCAAATATAATTTGACAAAACCCGAATGGGATGCCTTACAAATGTTAAAGGAAGATAATGACATTATTATTAAAGAGGCGGACAAGGGAGGGGCGACAATCATTATGAATAAAGAGGATTATAAAGAACTGGTTGAAAGCATTCTGAATGATGAAACATATTATACTAAACTATCCACATCTCCGGAAAAAGATTTACAATTAAAATACAAGAAATACTTGCAAAAATTCAAATGTCAACTAACAGACAAAGAATATGATTACCTACTTAATTTTGAAGTCAAAACTAGTAATTTTTACGGGCTACCTAAAGTACACAAAAGTAAACAAATAAACGAAAAGTGTAAATCAACAAACTCCGGTTATGTGGAAATTTCAGAACATATATCAGATCTTAAATTAAGACCCATTGTCGCCGGTCCCTCATGCCAAACACACAGACTTAGCAATCTAATAGATATATTATTAAGACCTTACACAGAACATATCACTAGTTACTTAAGGGATACAACAGATTTCTTAAATAATCTCCCAGATAACATTCCCGAACATACAATTTTAACATCATTTGACATTGAAGCATTATACTCCAATATCCCACACGAACTTGGGTTGGAAGCAGTAAAATATTGGATAGAAAAATACCCAGAAACTCTTAACTCTAGATTTTCGAAAGAATTCATTCTAGAGGGAATTAAATTCATTCTTGAAAATAATACTTTCTGCTTCAATGATACATTTTTCAGACAGGTAAAAGGCACAGCTATGGGTACGAAATTCGCACCTGTGTATGCGACCCTAGCTATTGGTTTCCTAGAGGAGAAACTATACACTGCCATGGAAACCGTCTATGACATAGAATACCAACAGTATCTGAAAAAGTACTGGAAAAGATTTCTAGATGACTGCTTTGTTCCATGGACCAAATCGGAAGATGAATTAAAAACTTTCCATTCAGTTTTGAATAATTTACACAAAGATATAAATTTCACATTGGAATACGGCTTTATAGAACAACCTTTTCTGGATGTAATGGTCCGGAACAAGGCAGGCAAAATAGAGACAGATATTTACTACAAGGAAACCGACAGCAAACAGTATCTTTTGTTTTCTTTGTGCCATCCTAGACATACGAAAATAAATATACCTTATAACCTTGCACGTCGACTAAGAACAATTATTTCTGAACAAAATGTCCTTATCGAAAGAATGAGAGAACTAAAAATGTTTTTACTTAAACAAAATTACCCCGAAAGCTTGGTCGACAAAGGTATAGAGAATGCCATGACTCTAGACAAAAATACATTAAGAACTGTTAAAAAGAAAACAGAAGACCCGGTTATTCCTTATGTATCAACATACAACCCAAAAAATCCTGAAATGTACAAAGTTATACAATTTAATCTCCCCATATTACATGAAGACCCCAAAATGAACAGTATATTATCCAATTTTAAGATGATCAAAAGCAAACGTCAACCAGACAACTTAAAACGGCTATTAACAAAAGCAAAATTTAATGACAAAAAATACCATGAAGTAAAAAGGTGCCGAAGACCAAATTGCGGTCTATGTATACACCTTATAGAAGGAGACGCATTTGAATTCAAATGTGGACGAAAATTTTACGTCCATGAATCAATGACATGCGAAGTGAAAAATGTCTTATATGTCATGAAGTGTAGCGGATGCGGCGAAGAATACATTGGGCAAACTGGAAATTACCTACGAAAACGTGTAACGATCCACAATCAACAAATTAGGGACCCAAAGACTAGAATGCTCTATGTAAGTGGGCACATTGATACATGTGCACAAATATACTATATTCCCCTTCTATAAAATGTACTCGGACAGTGTGTCATTTCGTTGTGCTAAAGAAAACTACTTCATTAATCTTTTAAAACCCAAATTGAACAAGTCTACTTAGTCCGCGCCGTCAGAATATTTCACTTCACTCAAAATTTTAAAACATATATTATATACATGTTAATTATATCAACCATGGTGCGCACTTTAGTACAAGGCGGTAAATCCTATATTGTATTGTATTGTACTGTTAATGACGTTACGGCCGTAACGTCGTTAAGTTAGTATCTACGCAACAACGCCATATTTAACTCCTGATGATCTGTAAAATAGCAGTGAAACCGGTAGAGAATTAATTAAATAGTGAATACATTGTGGAATCGGACTTTATTTTGTTTTATATCTTTGCACTGTATGTGTTTTCGTTTTTGGATATATATATATATATATATATATATATATATATATATATATATATATATATATATATATATATATATATATATATATATATATATATATATATATATATATATATATTGGGAGAAATAGGACAAACATCAAACAAAAATCTTCCCGGTGGCACTGGATCCTAAGAAAGGATTCGAAAATGATTGAAATAAGTATATAGGGGGATTAAACCATTAACAGTGCAAGAATAAATCAAACTAAGCGCGCTTTCGGCTTTCGCCTTCTTCAGTCAATATGACTCTGAAGAAGCCGAAAGCCGAAAGCGCGCTTAGTTTGATTTATTCTTGCACTGTTAATGGTTTAATCCCCCTATATATATATATATATATATATATATATATATATATATATATATATATATATATATATATATATATATATATATATAAAACATTTAAGCCCAGTTCTTTCTCCCCGCAAAAGTCAAATCCTCTCTACGTTCCCTGCTCTCCTCTAGGGCTGGGGGTGTTGTGGTTACAAATGACTAGTGCATAACACAGCTTAGTCTGATCCATTCAAAATTCAGTATTCTGTTCTGCTGCTTCACTGTCACTTTGATGGTGTCCCCATTAATATAAGCCATAATATGCTGTTCACCTAAATATACTTTTCTGGATCCCCTTCAAGTCCAATTTCTTTACCCCCCTGCCCCCCTTCCTCAAACCCATAATCAAACAATAATATCCTAACCTGAATATTTCAATTAAAATAACAAGGCTATATCCCTGGGGTGCAATTCCAGCTCATCATAACAAATATTCCATGAAATTCCAGAGGTGCATGTAACACAATTTAGTCTATGTCTTTATGAAATATTTCAAAGTTGAAGCTGTTTATATCATTAATCAATGAAGCAACTTCCTGCAAAACCACTCAAACCTTCCTGAGTCATCTGTTGTTCTCATATAGAACAGAAATCAAATATTTTACCATAAAACCGATAAAAAATGATGTCAAAGAAACAAGCAAATTCAGAGAATTTATGTCCCCCGCCTTAATTGTTTAGTTACACAAATATATCTGACAATAATGTATATCCAAATCACATGCATTTACTTCATGTCACAGTGTCAAACATTAATCTGAGGATTATATTCAAACCACATGCAAATCTTCAATTCATGGTCAGGACATCTGTACAGTTTGAAAAGAATCAGAATAAAACTGAGGGAGGAGTTTGCACACAAGGTACACAATGTCCATTCACTTTCACTGTATAAATGCCTGAAAAACGACTAAGTTCAAATTGCGAAAAAGTGTCAAAAATTAACCTGAGGATTATATCCAAAGCATATGCATATCTTCAAAGCATCATCAAGACATCTGTAAAGTTTCAAAAGAATCTGAATTAAAAACTGAAGGAGGAGTTGCGCACACAAGGCACCCACTGTCCATTCACTTTCATTGTCAAAATACCGAAAAACGACTAAGTTCAAATTGCAAAAAAAGGGTCAAAAATTAATCTGAGGATTATATCCAAACCACATGCACATCTTCAAAGTATGATGAAGACATCTGTAAAGTTTCAAAATAATAGGAATAAAACTGTAGGAGGAGTTGCGCACACAAGGTACCCTTTGTCTATTCACTTTCATTATCAAAATGCCCGAAAAATGACTAAGTTCAAATTGCAAAAAAAGTGTCAAAAATTAACCTGAGGATTATATCCAAACCACATGCACATCTTCAAAGCATGATGAAGACATCTGTAAAGTTTCAAAAGAATTGGAATAAAACTGTAGGAGGAGTTGCGCACACAAGGTACCCACTGTCTATTCACTTTCATTATCAAAATGCCCGAAAAATGACTAAGTTCAAATTGCGAAAAAAGTGTCAAAAACTAGAATTGTCAGAGAATCTGACTATAGCCCCGCTTCTCAGCTTTTTTTGCAGGGTGAAAAAAACAATGACAGGTAACTATCACAGGCTATCACAAGCTAGGTCTCATCAATATTGATGCTCATACAAAATTTGGTCTGATTATGTCAATTCGTTCTCTTTCAAAATTTTGCGAAAAATGACGGGTAATAATCCAAAGCTAGATCTTGTCAATGATGATGTGCATACAAAATTTAGACGGATTCTGTCAATTCGTTCTGAAGATATTGAGCGGAAACAAAATTCTGAAGTCAATCAAGGGCTGTTAACTCCGTCAAAATTTTACAAAAAATGATGGGTAATAATCCCAAGCTAGATCTTGTCAATGATGATGTGCATACAAAATTTGGACGGATTCTGTCAATTCATTCTCCAGATATTGAGCGGAAATGAAATTCTGATGTCCATCAAGGGCTGTAACTCCATCAAAATTTTGTGAAAAATGACGGGTAACAATCCCAAGCCAGATCTTGTCAATGTTGATGTGCATACAAAATTTGGTTGGATTCTGTCAATTCGTTCTCAAGATATTGAGCGGAAACGAAATTCTGACGTTAATTAAGGGCCATAACTCCATCAAAATTTTGGGAAAAATGACGGGCAACAATCCCAAGCTAGATCTTGTCAATGTTGATGTGCATACAAAATTTGGTCGGATTCTGTCAATGCGTTCTCAAGATATTGAGCGGAAACGAAATTCTGACGTCAATCAAGGGCCGTAACTCCGTCAAAATTTTGCGAAAAATGACGGGTAACAATCCCAAGCTAGATCTTGTCAATGATGATGTGCATACAAAATTTGGTCCGATTCTGTCAATTTGTTCTCAAGATATTGAGCGGAAACGAAATTCTGACGTCAATCAAGGGCCATAACACCGTCAAAATTTTGCGAAAAATGACGGGCAACAATCCCAAGCTAGATCTTGTCAATGTTGATGTGCATACAAAATTTGGTCGGATTCTGTCAATGCGTTCTCAAGATATTGAGCGGAAACGAAATTCTGACGTCAATCAAGGGCCGTAACTCCATCAAAATTTTGCGAAAAATGACGGGCAACAATCCCAAGCTAGATCTTGTCAATGTTGATGTGCATACAAAATTTGGTCGGATTCTGTCAATTTGTTCTCAAGATATTGAGCGGAAACGAAATTCTGACGTCAATCAAGGGCCGTAACTCCGTCAAAATTTTGCAAAAAATAACAGGTAACAATCCCAAGCTAGATCATGTCAATGTTGATGTGCATACAAAATTTGGTCGGATTCTGTCAATGCGTTCTCAAGATATTGAGCGGAAACGAAATTCTGACGTTAATCAAGGGCCATAACTCCGTCAAAATTTTGCAAAAAATGGCGGGCAACAATCCCAAGCTAGATCTTGTCAATGTTGATGTGTATACAAAAATTAGTCAGATTCTGTCAATTTGTTCATAAGATATTGAGCGGAAACGAAATTCTGACGTCAATCAAGGGCCGTAACTCCATCAAAATTTTGGGAAAAATGACGGGCAACAATACCAAGCTAGATCTTGTCAATGTTGATGTGCATACAAAATTTGGTCAATTTCTGTCGATTCCTTCTCAAGATATTGAGCGGAAACGAAATTTTGACGTCAATCAAGGGCCGTAACTCCATCAAAATTTTGCGAAAAATGGCGGGCAACAATCCCAAGCTAGATCTTGTCAATGTTGATGTGTATACAAAATTTAGTCAGACTCTGTCAATTTGTTCTTAAGATATTGAGCGGAAACGAAATTCTGACGTCAATCAAGGGCCGTAACTCCATCAAAATTTTGGGAAAAATGACGGGCAACAATCCCAAGCTAGATCTTGTCAATGTTGATGTGCATACAAAATTTGGTCAGATTCTGTCAACTTGTTCTTAAGATATTGAGCGGAAACGAAATGTTCACGGAATGACGGAACCACGGAATCACGGAATCACGGATTCACGGAATCACGGAATCACGGAACCACGGAAGGACAGGGTGAATCCAGTATAGCCCCACTTTTCCAAAGCGGGGCTATAACAATCCCAAGCTAGATCTTGTCAATGTTAATGTGCATACCAAATTTGGTCAGATTCTATCAATTCGTTCTCGAGATACTGAGCGGAAACAAAATTCTGACGTCAATCAAGGGCCGTAACTCCTTCAAAATTTTGCGAAAAATGACGGGCGACAATCCCAAGCTAGATATTGTCAATGTTGATGTGCATACAAAATTTGATCAGATTCTGTCAATTTGTTCTCGAGATATTGAGCGGAAACGAAATTAGGACGTCAATCAAGGGCCGTAACTCCGTCAAAATTTTGTGAAAAATGACGGGTAACAATCCCAAGCTAGATATTGTCAATGATGACGGGCATACAAAATTTGGTCGGATTCTGTCAATTTGTTCTCGAGATATTGAGCGGAAACGAAATTCTGACATCAATCAAGGGCCGTAACTCCGTCAAAATTTTGCGAAAAATGACGGGTAACAATCCCAAGCTAGATCTTGTCAATGATGACGGGCATACAAAATTTGGTCGGATTCTGTCAATTCGTTCTCAAGATATTGAGCGGAAACGAAATTCTGACGTCAATTAAGGGCCGTAACTCCGTCAAAATTTTGCAAAAAATGACGGGTAACAATCCCAAGCTAGATCTTGTCAATGTTGATGTGCACACAAAATTTGGCCGGATTCTGTCAATTCGTTCTCAAGATATTGAGCGGAAACGAAATTCTGACGTCAATCAAGGGCCGTAACTCCGTCAAAATTTTGCGAAAAATGACGGGTAACAATCCCAAGCTAGATCTTGTCAATGTTGATGTGCACACAAAATTTGGTCGGATTCTGTCAATTCGTTCTCAAGATATTGAGCGGAAACAAAATTCTGACGTCAATCAAGGGCCGTAACTCCGTCAAAATTTTGCGAAAAATGACGGGTAACAATCCCAAGCTAGATCTTGTCAATGTTGATGTGCACACAAAATTTGGCGTGATTCTGTCAATTAGTTCTCAAGATATTGAGCGGAAACGAAATTCTGACGTCAATCAAGGGCCGTAACTCCGTCAAAATTTTGCGAAAAATGACGGGTAACAATCCCAAGCTAGATCTTGTCAATGATGATGTGTACACAAAATTTGGTCGGATTCTGTGAATTCGTTCTCAAGATATTGAGCGGAAACGAAATTCTGACATCAATCAAGGGCCGTAACTCCGTCCAAATTTTGCGAAAAATGACGGGTAACAATCCCAAGCTAGATCTTGTCAATGATGATGTGCATACAAAATTTGGTCAGATTCTGTAAACTGGTTCTCAAGATATTGAGTGGAAATGAAATTTGGACGGAATAACGGAATAACGGAATAACGGAATGACGGAATAACGGAACGACGGAAGGACATGGTGAATCCAGTATAGCCCCACTTTTTCAAAGCGGGGCTATAATTAATCTGAGGATTATATCCAAACCACATGCACATCTTCAAAGCATGATGAAGACATCTGTAAAGTTTCAAAAGAATCGGAATAAAACTGTAGGAGGAGTTGCGCACACAAGGTACATACTCCTATAGGGGGACGGAAGGACGGAAGGACCGACGGAAGGACGGACGGAAGGACGGACGGAAGGACGGACGGACGGACGGACGGACGGACGGACGGAAGGACGGAAAGCCAAAAACTATGTCCCTCCGCTTTTCTTCGAAAAGGCGGGGGACAAAAAATGCATTTTAAGACCACCTCGAAATCAAATCAAAATCAAACTCCCTTACACACAGCCGTTGAGCAATGTGGACACACAAAATGAGACAAATGCATGTATCCAGAACCACCCAAGAACCAACAAGACAGCCCTATGATGTTCACTGCCACAGCCAAACACTGATCATTAGCCACACTGAGACAAATAGAGGAAACATTATCATCAGACTAGCACTCAAACCCATCATCTGAGCCAGAAGTCCATAATTTATGACTGGAATGCCATCCCAATGGGTTCCTTTTTAATAACACAAAAGTACCAAAAATTAATGATCCCAAAGTGATCAGGTTTAACACTCTATTAGTCAATAATCACGGTCAATCTATACAAAATCTTTTTTTGTCATGATGAAAAATGTTGACTGTCATGTCTTCTAGGTTTACAAACTAAACTTTCAAGCATGCATCCTTACCTACAAAGAAGACAACCATCAAATCTTTTTCTGCATTTTCAGGTTTTTTAGCCTCTTTGTTTATTGCATCAAATACAAGTTCAACGTCATCATGCCCATTTTCTGTATTCCCATGTTTTCCACTGCAGAAAGACACCTGATCCTTCAGCAGACAGACAAACTCGGCCTCACTGCTTTCTGTATCATTAGAATTTTGATCATGTTCATGTTCTGTTTCATTTGTGTTGTGACCAAGTTCAGATTCTCTATCTAGATATTCTAGAATACACTTTTTAGATCCTTTACTGCAAGTTCCACAGCTTTCCAAAGTATCGGTACTCTTTTCCTTTTCCTCAGCCAGTTCAGCTAGGCTTGCAGTATCATCTAACTGGCTGACATGGTTCTCTCTAGGAACATATCCATTATAGAAGTCATTTTCAAACCTTCTGTCACAGTCTCCATATGATCTTCTCCTAATGTCTCTCAGCCTTTGGCGTCTACTGTTTCTAATGCTTAATGATCTTCTGTATCTCGCATCACTTCTAAGCATATCCCAGTTCCAATAAGACTGATCTATCCAAGAGGCCGTTTCAAATGTTTGATCAATTCTCCCATTTTCAAGATGTGCATCAAATTCAGGTATAGTAATAATGCTAGGACCAGCTTCACTTGTCATTTTCTGGTTCAAATCATGTTCAATTACTAGACTATTCTTAGTCATATCATGTTCAGTTTCAGGAGTTAATTCACTCTGATCAGTGTTACCTGAAATGTCCAAATCATTTGATTTATTAACTTTTTCTTCCCCGTGTTCATCAATGTCCTCAATTGAATCACAACTAGTCCATGAATCTATTGAGTCAAGACTTCCAAAGCTCCCACAATAGCTGTTTCTGTATCTATGTTCAGCAGTTCTCCCAATACCATTTCTATGATCTGGGATAAAACCTCCCCTACTTCCAGCATTAAACCCATTTCTGATTAGAATCTCCTTCCTATATTTATCAGTGATACTGTTCCTTCTCACGCTTGATATTATTGTTTCAACATATTCATTTTCATCATCAGCCAGAATGCTGTTTTTTGATTCAGTTCTTTGTTCAATCTTTGGACTGCCATCTGATTTTGATGGGTCAGTCACGTCTACATCACCTTCAGATATGCATCTTTTTCTAGATCTTTCTGGAGTAGACTCTTCCTGTTTTAGGTCCTCAACATACTTAGACAACACATCTCCTTCTGAATGTCTGTGCTTTCTTGCTACAATATAATCAAATGGTTTCAGATCTTTCAAAACATCACCGTCGGAATGTCTATGATTCCTGTGATAATGCCTGCCACCAGATGGTCGCCTATGTCGTCGCCCTGATCCGGGACTGTTCCGCCATGGAGATAAACTCCTAACTCCACTTGTAGCCTGACTCCATCTGCCTGGAGAATCGGATCTTCGCCCCCACCCACCAACTTGCAGGTAATGTGGTTCATTCAGTAATCCACTACCACGTCGCCTCGGCAATGACTCAGAATATGACCTACTCCTATATGCAACTGCATCAATTCCTGAATCTATAGTGTCGTTCATATCCTTATTCTTTTTCACCAATGGATCAAGCCTTATACCATTTTCATTCAAAATAAAGTCTGCTAACCCATCTTTACTATGTAGACTCCATCTACTAGACATACTCCCGAGAAAGGATCCAGCAAGACCTCCTTTTATTCTTCTCCTAAAGCTTCCCATTCCCACTGAACTCATGGACAACCTTCTCCTCGCCACACATAAACTGGGGCTGCCATTTGTTTGCAAACTCATCTTTTCAGGTTTTTATCTGTCTCAAATTTATCAATTTCAGTTTCTTTAGAAACAGATCTTCTTCTCCTAGATTCAAATTTGTTTTCTGCAATTAACATTTAGCAAAAAAAGATAATCTCTTGTTCTCTAGTCTCCAAACCCCCTTTCACAAATGTTCAATCCTTATTAACACCATTCTTCAAATTAATTCCATTTATTACTCTCCAGTAGTATTTTTTCCACATATGGTTCCTTAACTATTAGTTCCATTTCTATTCCTTTAACTTCATCCACATTAGCATCAATACCAAAATTGTCACATGTCCTGTACACATGATCAACCTAAATGAAAGTATGCACACTAAATGAATTCAGACAAGTAATGTCAAATTCTCCATTTTTTGCATTATTCCTGATGACAAAAGTACAGTATGATTTTATTAATTCATATTATGTGTCTAGGCTTGGGGAAACATAGTGTCCAGGTTTCCGACAAGGTGAAACAAAATCGGACAAGCAAATTTCGGATATCCTTCAAATTGTAAATATTGAAATAAGGCTCATAACAAGATCATGTCATCTATAAGAACACAGAGACAGTCAGACTGTTCATGTTCAATGTTCATATATGAACTTAAAGCACGTTTTCCCATGTCAAGCAAATATATATATATGAGCCTTCACATGGGAAAACCAACAAATTGGGTTTTTGACCAGGTCCCACACAAACTGGCCTGCACAGTCACAGAAAAAGGCTAGAAGTTTGAAATTTCAATTTTAAGAAGAAGAGGGATTGTTCTATCCATGAAGTGAAAACAAAGGCGCCAATCAGCTGTGCAGTTACTGTACAGCTGATCTGGGCCTTTGTCTTTGCATATGCAGATTGTTGGCTTTTTGGTGCAGTGGCTCATAATATATGATGCTAGGGGTAATTTAGCGCTAATTCATTGTCTAAAACAAAACTAATTAATTAGAACTATGTATGTCTCCCCTCTAATATTAAACTGTCATAGTCCAGAATTAACAAGAATGGATTTGGACAGTTGTGTACTAAAAATGGCCCTGCGTACATTAGTTTATTAAGGACCTGTCATAACGCTAAGTTGAGTGCAATTATGCGATGGACGTATATGAGCGGTATATTGCGATTACATTAAGATGCTGCATTATTTTCAGCAGGTGTAGGAGGATATTTTCCTCAAGAGATAAAACAATGACTTTTTGTTGGTGAAACTGAAAAACAAACTCGCTTTCCCTAAAAATGAAAAGCAGTATAGAAGACATTAAAGCCACCTACATAGCAATAAATGTTATAAAAGAGCTTCATGAAATGTTTGTTGATACTGTTGATAAGTCTTTGTTTATTAATTGAACATGCAAACGTTCTGTCATTATGCAGTATCACAATCATTTTCATACTTACAGCCCCATTCACTCGAGTTTGCTGTTTGAGCATTTAGGTCAATCAAATTTGTTCACTCGAGTTTGCCGTTTAATTGTAAATCAGGTAACTTTTTATTCTATTTTAGAACTGAAACAGTGTCTCAGGTGCCAGGTTTTCTTAAAATCTGTTCAGCATTTATCTTTAGGAAATGATGTCATCTCTTCTGATAAAAACATTGTAATTGTTTGGTTAAAGCGCATTTTCATTTCAAAATTCTTTGCACAACATATACAATGCATATTAAGAACACATATTTGAAACAGAGTAGAGATAAAAGCAGAATTTTATCAATTTAAGCAGTTACCTGATCGGTATCTACATGGTCAAAATTCTACATAGTAAGTTGAAAATTTCACTGAGTTTGCAGTTTTAAAGGTCATTTAAATTAGTTTGAAACTGTCACTCAAATCAGCAGATCAATCAATCCAGATGTCTTTGTGGACAACATGAAAAGAAACTCAGATCTTCAGAACACATTATGGTCTTCTTGTGTAATGCAAATGCTCAAACGGCAAGCTCGAGTGAAAGGGGGTGTATATGGTTATTAGATATGAAAGAAGAAGCAAAGGCCCCCATAACTCAATCAAATTTTCAAAACTCCATTAATGATGATGTGAAGCAATTTTTTAAAGAAAAATCCAGAAAAAGCATAGTAGTGTATGGGTAGAGCATCAGATGCCAAATCAAGAGGTCTTGGGTTCTATCCCCACTGGCAGCACCATTTTGTGTCCTTGAGCAAGACACATTAACTCCCCAAAGTACTGGTTAATACCCAGGGCATGGTGGCTCCGACCCGACATGACGGAAAAATTGTTGCCGTGACTGGGATGTTAAACCTCAATACAAACAAAATCCAAACAAAGCTTCCAGCTTACAAAATGAAAACAGTAACAGAAAATTAACACATGGTTTCAAACCTATGACCCTCTGTATAGAAATCAAATGCTCTTATTACAACTGTAAATCAGCAGTTTTCAGAAGCTAATATAGATGAATATTTCATTGAAGTAGTAAAGATACTGAATGAAGAATATTTAAAAATCTAAAACAAAAAAAACAAACAAAACAAATGAACTGCAGAACCACATTACTTCTGATATGAAGAGACCAGCTGGTTCACATTAGCAGGAAAATTCATAAAATGACAAAACCTGTTACAGTGAAACATGTTTCCCCCAACACCTCGATGACAAGGGCAAAACCATCTATGTCACCAGTAGTCAAACCAGGAAAAGTGTCAAAGTTATTACTGGTGGCTTAATCATACACATAGTCCAAAGAGAAACTGAAAATACTTTTATTAATTTACTTCTTCTTAGGGTAAGGGGGGGGGGATAATCTTGGTACTGTACCATTTGACCGTCAACATTTAAAACCACATTGTTCCTAGGCATTTTTTACTGTTCTTCTTGTATCAGTGTTGAGGTGCACATCCACCAATGAGTCAAACAACTTGTTGACTGTGACTTTTCTATAATCTAGCTGAGTTTGTCAAGCCAAGAAACACAACATACAAGTTCAGGAAAACACAAATATGAGCCAAGGCAAGTTATATTCTTTCTCATTCCCAAACCATTATCCCTACATGATCATGCAAGGCATATTAAAACATAACCATTACCCTTTCTCTTGTCAGCTCTCCTAGTGCCTGGTCGATGGTACCAGATATCTAGATGGTTTAACGCCTCCAAGTAAAATATTCCAAGTTCCCGTTTTAATGGCTCTAGTTCGAAACACGATAAAACATTGTCAAACTCATCCTCTTCCTCTGGTTCCATCATGGTTCCCGTTCTAACGAGTCCGGCATGGTCTCTAATCCAGTTCATATGTAAATGTTATTTGTTACACCATCTTGCAATTCCTGCAGCCTGACAAATCCAATATGGTTTTTAACCAAGCTTACATATTAAAGTTATTTCTAAACTAGAAACCATTCTTTTCATAGCTTTAATTAAACATGAGCCGCCGCATCAGAAAACCAACAATCTGCATATGCGAAAACAAAGACGCAGATCAGCTTCGCAGTAACTGCAAAGCTGATCAGCGCCTTTGTTTTTGCTACACAATTAGTACAATAAAAAATTATTCCTATTCTTCTTTCCGAAACCTTCTTCTGTGATTGTACAGTCTGGTTTGTGTCAGACCTGGTTGGAACCCAAATTGTTGGTTTTCTCATGCACAGGCTCATATGTTTTGAAATCAGGAAGTATTGAAATCGTTAATAAAAACTTTGGCATTGTGGTAGTGTACCAGACTCTATAGGGGGAGGTCCTGGTTCAATAGCCGCCTCCGCTGTGTAATATCCTTGAGAAAATATATATCATCAGAAATATTCCTAAAATCCTATTCACCAACTCCTTGTATGAACATTTTTGTAGCACTCTGCAAGCTTTGGGACCATCAATCTCCAAAACATGCTCCCATCTCACAAATGAATCACCATGCACAATCGATAGAAAACACCACTTCAGAACAGAGAGAATATGATTCCATTCCATTCATACAGATTCATTATATCCAGGCAGACTGCTTGATAGAATACAACCTAGATCAATTATTCTGCAAAATAATTAGTTACACAATTCTCTCACAAAATGCATCATCAACATATCAGCTGCGACGCGAGAAAACCTGTCTTCGAGGTTTCCGACCAGATGGGACACAAATCGGTCTGTACAGTCACAGAAGCAGGCTAGATGCTTGAAATTTTGGCTATAAGTAGAAGAGGAATTGTACTATCCGAGTAGTGAAAACAAAGGCGCTGATCAGCTTCGCAGTTACTGCGAAGCTGATCTGCGCCTTTATTTTCGCATAGGCAAAAATCCGGTTTTCTCACGATGCGGCACATATCAGACAACACAATATTCCCCCAACATGCTGTGAATGCACAAATTACATTTTTAAGTGTCAACGACTTTAAAATGCCTCCAAAGTGTCATTTTTACATGTTAGAATGTCATCAAGTTAAAACATCAGACTCCTACATACATCTATTTTACAGACCTGCTTTTAATTCTTCCCATCCTGCGTAATTTTTCATGTTTATTGTTGTCTGCTTTTTTTTTCTCAAAAAAGATTCTTCAGGATTTCTATACGAGTGTCAAACATTTTTTGAATCGGATCAGGCCTGACACATTCTCTAGTCAGGTCTAATCTAGGTCTAAAGCTTTTGCACAGGAATCGGCCAATAGCGCTGACAGGGAAAGAGTTAAAGCGATGACAATGCATTTATTTTCAGTAATGGAATTCAGCACTAAAAGAAGAGTATTAAAAACATGTATTCTGTTTGTAACCCAGTTCAAGAATTGTTCCATAGCTTCTCAGTTTCAAGATGATCACATTTCAAATAATGTAATGCTTCTGAAATTTGCATGCCCAAAGAGTAATCTAGGTCAACCTACTATGCATCATCCTTTCCCGAATCAATATTGGAACGAATTACTAGTGTATCGAGATATTCTCAGGTCAACCCACAGAGTATCAAGATATTCCAAGATCCATTACATAGAGCATCAAGACATTCCCATGTCAACCCACAGTGTATCAAGATATTCCCATGTCAACCCACAGTGTATCAAGATATTCCCAGGTCAACCCACAGTGTATCAAGGTATTCCCTGGTAAACCCACAGTGTATCAAGATATTCCCAGGTCAACCCACAGTGTATCAAGATATTCCCATGTCAACCCACAGTGTACCAAGATATTCCCAGGTCAACCCACAGTGTATCAAGATATTCCCAAGTCAACCCATAGTGTATCAAGATATTCCCTGGTCAACCCACAGTGTATCAAGACATTCCCAAGTCAACCCACAGTGTATCAAGATATTCCCAAGTCAACCCACAGTGTATCAAGATATTCCCAGGTCAACCCACAGTGTATCAAGATATTCCCAGGTCAACCTACAGTGTATCAAGGTATTCCTGGTCAACCCATAGTGTATCAAGATAATCCCAGGTCAACCCACAGTGTATCAAGATATTCCCATGTCAACCCACAGTGTACCAAGATATTCCCAGGTCAACCCACAGTGTATCAAGATATTCCCATGTCAACCCACAGTGTATCAAGATATTCCCAGGTCAACCTACCGTGTATCAAGATATCCCCATGTCAACCCACAGTGTACCAAGATCTAATATTCCCAGGTCAACCCACAGTGCATCAAGATATTCCCAGGTCAACCTACAGTGTATCAAGATATCCCCATGTCAACCCACAGTGTACCAAGATATTCCCAGGTCAACCCACAGTGTATCAAGATATTCCCATGTCAATCCACAGTGTATCAAGATATTCCCAGGTCAACCCACAGTGTATCAAGATATCCCCATGTCAACCCACAGTGTATGAGGGCCACATGGAAGATTAGTTTGTACTAAATGTGTTTACCCTCGTTAAATAAAGTCGATTATTATTATTATTATTATTATTATCAAGATATTCCCATGTCAACCCACAGTGTATCAAGATTTTCCCAGGTCAACCCACAAAGTGTTGTTCAATGAAACTATTTTGTTTAAAGAATTCCTTCATCAAAACATAATGTACAAAATGTGTGATATCACGCTGATATTACAATGCTTTGTTCAACAATGTCAAGTGCATGCATGTACTGTTTTTTTCCCTTATATTCTCTAAAACTGTAACAGATACTCCAGTAGAAATATAAGTTCTCAAAGATCTACCCTGGGTGTCACTCAGTTTACTTTGACCAAAATTTATTTAAGATCCAAGATGTCATTTTACAATCCAAACTGTATATATATACATAAACTGAATATCATGGCGCAACTAAATATCTAAACATCATTAAGTTGTAACAATTGTTGACTCAAAACAAACACAAACAACTTAAAGCAAGATATATCGCCACACAGATTGTCTAGCAAGGGTTAATTCCTTCCAAACCAAACCGAACACATCATTGTAAATACTTGTAGGTGTCAAAACACAAGTTGTGAAGAAAAAACAATTGGCAAGAAATAATTGTTATATTGAGGAGAAGTGGCAGTAAAAGGCATGCTGACAACTTAGAGATAATTCCATGACATATCTTTTAACTGAACCATAAAAAGGTAGCATGTGAGTACTCAGTCCAATCAACAAGACAGTTTAAAAATTCAGAGTAAGTTTTGTATTCCAAATTGCATGGAACATTGACAATATCACAGAAATTGTGGACAAATACAGTTCCTGGCATTTCTCAGAATTATTGAAGAGCTGCATTAAACTCTGGCAGGATTCCACTGCTTACAGTGTTAGGTAAGGTATAATGTACCTTCGCTTGACAAAACCAACAATTTGGGTTTCTCAGCATGTCCGACACAAACCCGGCTGAGCAGCTACAGAAGATAGCTAGAAGCATGAAATTTCACATTTAGGAAGTAGAGGGATTGTACTATTCGTGTAGCGAAAACAAAGGCCCTGATCAGCTTTGCGGTTACCGCAAAGCTGATCTGCGCCTTTGTTTTCGCATATGTAAATTGTTGGGTTTCCCATACACTGGCTCATATGGTTAGGTAATTATATCAGCTGCATAGCAGTCATAGTGTTACAGGTTGCATGTACAAACAAACATGATTAAATATGTGACAAATAGATAGATTTAGGGGAGGGGGATGGCATAACGGTACAGCATCAGACTCTCAAATGAAGAGGTTCTGAGTTTGATCCTCACTGGCCGCACCGTGTTGTGTCCTTGAGCAAGACACATTAACTCCCCACAGTTCTAATTAAACCCAGGAAACAGTGGCTTCGTCCCGACATGACTGAAAAATTGTTGATAAAAAAAAAACAAATTGACAGATTTGGATTTTTTTTTACTCTGGAATGACTTAAGTTAGCTTTGTTGTTTACTCAATTTTTGTCTTTAGTTTTACATGCCTTTCAAGATCATTTCACTTATAAAAGGGCCAAACGAAAAAAATACCATACCTGACACGTAGCACCCCCACAAGCAGAGCTTGGCTCAATGTCCCACATGTGCCCTGTGCAGGACTCGAACCCCCACAGGAAACATTGGTAAGATATTTTCATGAATATTTCTTCAAAGTATCTGTTATATAGTAAATCGCTCAAGCCAAGTACTAGTCTTTGCAACTGGCTGGATTATGCATGTAGACAATTAAGACATCAGACATGAGTAATCGAGAATCATTGATTGAAATGCATATCAATGCAGGCTAATCAGACTGAATGTTATATGTCAACCCCAAGAAGGAAACATCAATTTGTATTTGCAATGCATTGAATGTCATGAGACAAAGCATGTGATAGTAGGTCATAGCTCAGCCTGAATGTCGGTCAAAGGCAGTCAAAACAGAATCACTGGTAGTCTACTGGTAGTATCACACTAAATTTACATGGCCTGGGCTCAAAACCCCACATCTACCAGATGTGTCCAGAACACAAAGGTGTAGGTCGAAAACAAACAATTCTTGTCCAACCATGACTAAAAAATGTTCAAATGCTGCTCATGCAGACAGTGGATATGGACAGACTAAAGTATACACAATTTCTAGGGAGAAAGGTTTAAATCTTAAATAAATTTATTTCTCAAAAGGAAGGCTTGAGCAGCCTCAGGTTCCATTCACAGTTTCGTACTTTTGAGGTGGGCCAAAAATTTCAATATTAAGGGGTAGGGCATGAAATTGGGCTGTAAATTATCCTCTTTCAATAATTTGCCGACATCTTTCCCCAAATCGGATCAATTATGCCTCAAACATGTGAAAAATACTTATTTTCTATTTTTAGACTGGTAAAAACCGGGATTATATAAGGATCCCGGATCGTTCGCCAGTCATAGCCGGTGACGCTCTTCACTGTCGACTTTGCAGGGGTTATCTTTGTTCACAAATAGCGAAAAAAGTAGATGGATGGCACATATTTGTGCACTGCTCATTATGATCCTGGGTCAATTCTCTAAGTAGTTGCATGAGATTTATGAGTCTTCCTTTTGCACAGAATATGCATGGGGGCCCAGGCTTTAGGCATATTTTACGAAAATTCACTGGTCTGAATGAGGGGGTAGGGGAAAATACCCCCAATACAGGTAGGGTGATAGTCAGCGCTAGGCGATTTAAGTGATGTTATTTTCTGGTTAGACATTTGATTTAATGATTTTATGGGAGAAATCGGATTGTTCACCAATTAATTGCAGATTGGACAGAAATATTATCCATTTTGGCGGATCTAGCTAAATTAACTGAAAAATGCTCTAAAAACTGTGGATTGCTACCTTAAAGCAATAACCGATTTTTTTAATTTCCATTTCAAGGTCTCATTTGCCTTTGATCAGGTGGCCCAATATATGGACATAACTGTTTCGTGATCTGTTGGTGACACTCGCACGACCACAGAGTAAAGCTGGATGCGGTTAGTTGGGGCTCCATTCCGCAAAAATCGACCTAAAAATGCCTCGAAACCATATGACTCGTTCTGACTCCTCCTGAAAGGCCAGTTTTAATGCAAATCCACTTTCTTTGCCTGAATTTAATTGGAGTTACGTTAAAGAATAGTTTTAGACGAAAATTGCCAGAAACTAGTGCAAAAAGTTTTGCTTTAAGGTTCCATTCACAGTTTCGTACTTTTGAGGTGGGCCAAAAATTTCAATATTAAGGGGTAGGGCATGAAATTGGGCTGTAAATTATCCTCTTTCAATAATTTGCCGACATCTTTCCCCAAATCGGATCAATTATGCCTCAAACATGTGAAAAATACTTATTTTCTATTTTTAGACTGGTAAAAACCGGGATTATATAACACGGCTAACAAACCTTTAAATGCGTAACCGCGGTTAAGAAAAGAAATCCGATTCACGCCTTTCCTGTTAAGCATCAGATGACCAACAAAAGGTAAACAAACTTTTGCAACTCGTGTTTCCGAGTAAAATATTTTGATTCGAAGACAGATATGATAATTCTCTCAATGCTATTTTATCAGTTAGACATTGCAATATTTGGATCCCAAAGGATTTCCAGAAACTTTTCTTTATAATCGTGATTTTTATTCCCTCCTTCAAATACATGTTGGGATTGCCTTGTACATGAAGAAAGTGTGGGTCAGTTGCAGGGATATTTTTAGTTATCCGCCAATTACGTCCATATTAACGGCTAGCAATACAGCGTGCAGATGATTTTAACATTGTGCGAGGTCTGTTGACAGTTTTGTTGCCTCTGGCCACTGCATTCTATGCATATGTGATTAAAAGCTGTGTCAACACTTTGGTTACGAATTTAATCATTAGAATGATAGCAATATAATCAACATAAAACACATGTATAAAAGTGTTTGTTATTGTTAATAGTTTTACGCTCAAGTTTTATTTGTCACATTCTCTCGTCCTCTCTGAATGGGTTCTAACTCAAATTGGTGTGTTTGTGATATTTGCAGTGAAAATGTTTGATATGAAATAATACAAACAGTCTATGTAATACAATAATTCACATGCATGATAAACCTGTTCATGACGACGATTTTACAGCATTATGTATACTTTATTTGCTTTTTCCTGGTTTTATGTCATTCAAAACGCTTTACAGAGAAAATTAAATAACATAATTTGAACCGGTGGAGGTTTCTAAAATATCTTGAAATATATCCTTCATATTTTAATGATTAAATGCGTAACCATCTTTTCCTTCCCTTCAAATCGGTAATACCGGGCACTAACACAACGAAATTTTGGCACAGACATCAGTTGCAATTTATTTAATATATATCTGTAAATTTGTCGTGGAACAATCACTAAAATTCGATATTTACCAGCAAATTGTCCAATTTTCAGTTGTATTTCGCCGACTTTGGCCTTGCTGTAACACCAGGTTCGAAGGAGGGAATAAAAAACTCAAAGACCATCAAATTATTTTGCGACCTACTTTGGTGCTGACTAACAATAGTAAATAAGTGACAAAATAGCATTCATAGATAATCGATACATTTCTGTACTAAAATATAATCATCAATTGATCCTAGTAGTGTATGTTTTGTTTACCTTTTCTTGGTCCGCATATGCGTAACCGGAAAGGCATGAATCGGATTTTCTTTCTTAACCGGCGGTTACGCATTTAAAGGTTTGTTAGCCGTGTATAAGGATCCCGGATCGTTCGCCAGTCATAGCCGGTGACGCTCTTCACTGTCGACTTTGCAGGGGTTATCTTTGTTCACAAATAGCGAAAAAAGTAGATGGATGGCACATATTTGTGCACTGCTCATTATGATCCTGGGTCGATTCTCTAAGTAGTTGCATGAGATTTATGGGTCTTCCTTTTGCACAGAATATGCATGGGGGCCCAGGCTTTAGGCATATTTTACGAAAATTCACTGGTCTGAAAGAGGGGGTAGGGGAAAATACCCCCAATACAGGTAGGGTGATAGTCAGCGCTAGGCGATTTAAATGATGTTATTATCTGGTTAGACATTTGATTTAATGATTTTATGGGAGAAATCGGATTGTTCACCAGATTGGACAGAAATATTATCCATTTTGGCGGATCTAGCTAAATTAACTGAAAAATGCTCTAAAAACTGTGGACTGCTACCTCAGCTGACCCCTGACCCCTCCCCCCCCCCCCACTACCACCCTCTGCCTTCCCACCCTAAGAAATAATTCTTATAGCTGCAGTAATGCACTAGACATTTGTAACCACTGCCCCCCCCCCACTCCCCCACCTATGGGAAGGGTGGGGGATAGCTGGGCTAAAGTGCGGGGCAATTACTTTTCAAAAGTTTAAATCTTAAATAAATTTATTGCTCAAAAGGAAGGCTTGAGCAGCCTCAGCTGACCCCTGACCCCCACTACCACCCTCTGCCTTCCCACCCTAAGAAATAATTCTTATAGCTGCAGGAATGCACCAGTCATTTGTAACCACTGCCCCCCCCCCCCCCCCCCACCTATGGGGATAGCTGGGCTAAAGTGCGGGGCAATTACTTTTCAAGTGTCCCCGCAGTGCAGGGGAAATGACAGGGTTTTTACATTAGGATCCTTACCCCAAGGAGTTTTTCTATTGTGAAGGGCGGGGCAAAGAGCAAAGTTTTGATCCCCAGTTTGCCCCCTAGGGGTGGGGCTCATAGCAGGGCACTGAAAGCTGAAAGTCATAATCCCCGCCCTTCCCCGTACGTGGGGGAGCAGTGGTTACAAATGACTGGTGCATAAAAGCAGTTTGTCACAATAAGCAGACCAGCACATAAAATGCAATCAGACATTATCTATCTGCAGTATCAGCATGTCATTTCCCAACTGAATAGGCCAAATGGAATGATGTCTATCCACAAGTACCAATATCTATCCAAAAGACCTAATAACCACTCAAATATCCCTTGGGCGACCATATACAATATAGAATATATCATTTTACAGAGTGCATCAAGGCACAGGCCCAACAGGTTATAAAACTTTTTTCATGCTCAGCTCAGCTGAAACTAAAATTTATCCTGCTCATGTTAAAATGCCAACAATTTATTGTTGGCATTTTAACATTTATTAGCAGAATAAATTACAGACTTTGGTGATCGGAACCTAAAATTTCAATTTATTTGGGTTGTTTCAGAATTATGAGCACTTTAAATTTCATGCTCAGCTAAGTTGAGCATGAAAAAAGTTTTATCACCTCAGGACCAGGTCTTTTATGAATGACCTTAGTATCTCTTATAGTATACATGTGTTTCTATGTAATTTTCAGTAGCATTTTTACAAACAGGTTAATATCACAGCAGAAATTCCTTTGTAATTCCAACCATATTCCACAGAAATTATCACATCGAAATGATAAGATTCAACAGGATCATCAAGATCAATCTATATGCAGATCTATACATATTCCAGATATAACACATTCAATTTCTTGCCAATATTTCACATACCACACATCTTCAGATACAATTATCATATACAAAATTAGATCAGCCGTCAGGGAGCAACAGAAAACACTTATGCAGTATGACTTTTCAAAACTGAGTTCAAGATTGCAAACTGTTGACAATAATTATTGGCAGCCATTTGGGGTTGAAAAAGCTATATTTCACTTTTTTTGCCCCACAGTCTTTCGCTGCATGTGTTTTCTGATGCGACTTTCTGGTACCAGTAATTAATTGAATACCATCGCTTTAATATAGGATGTTTGCGACAAATTAAATTCTTATACCATAACCGCTGTAATCAAACACAAAACCCAAATCAAAATTAAGCAAATGGATCTTTTTGATATACCAATTTAATGACGACTGGATGTGATCAGATCTGACCCTAATTTTTTAGCAATTGAAAAGGTGTCACATCAAAACTTTGCAGAAAACAACTCTCTACCAAATCAACACTATGCTGAAAGCAACCCTTTTCCAAATTATTGTCAACATTCAGCAAAAATGCCAAAACATAGCATAAACTTTTCAGGTGTTCAAAAACATAGGATACTGTAAATTCGGAAATTTTCGCGTGACTTTTATTTCGCGAATTTTCGATTTCCGAATTATTAGCGAGTTCTTGAATTCGCGAGCGAGTACTTGTGCAGTCTATAAAGCTTATAATAATTCTTTATTAGCGAGAACTTTGTTTTCGCGAGGCATCGAATTCGCGAATATTAGCGAAAATTAAGTTCTCGCGAAAATTTCCGGATTTACAGTAGTTAGGGTAAGTTAAAACACCAAAAGTGATGGATGGTCAACAAAACCTTCAGTCAAACCACCTCCTGAATGTCAGGCCTGTCTGATCAATCTTGCAACAGAAAAATGAAAGATAATGACAGCTTAATTATTGACAATCATTACCACATAAACTTAAAATAAAGACATACTTTTCATGGGAAAACCAACAATCTGCATCGGCGAAAACAAAGGCGCAGATCAGCTTCGCGGTAACCGCGAAGCTGATCAGCGCCTTTGTTTTCGCTACTCGGATAGGTGGTCGGTTGGTTGATTTTGTGTTTCATGTCCCACTGAACACTATATAGGTCATATGGAGATAAGGGCTACAGGTTTAAGTATCATCTGAAAGACTGGAGAAGCCTAGAATCAAACTGACAATCCCTGGTTTATATAAAAAAAATGTAACTGTCCCATATAACAGCTCTGCCAACCCTAATCTTACCCCTTAGATTGGGAAGTCACGGCTGTGAGTGATTGGTGTACAAGATTGGGAATGTAGCATGAAACAGGAAACAACAAGTACAAAATGTTGCAGATCTTTCTTCCAACTTTCAAGGTGCTTACAACAATTATATTAAGGTCACAGGTTAATTTTAATTATGTTTTAAATAACATGTTATGCCACACAAACAATGAGCAGGACTAATCATCATGAATAAAATAGTTCATGTCAAAGTTCATCAAGAACACATATGGGCCACAATGTGAGAAAATGTACCTTCGGACAATTTTTTTAGTATTTGAAAAACTATGTTACTTTGAATATATGATGTTTCTAGGGTCTATTAGTCTTTATTTGACCAAATTATTCCAGTTATTTTGTGAGAAATGACCGATTTACTATATGAACCCTACAGACGTCATTGTCCTGAAAAATGACGTCAAAACTGTGTAATGCATTTCTGCATGTTAGTACAGCTTACACAACTCGATGCATTTGCTTAAAACTGTTAAAGCACTGGTCAGAACCTATTGTTAAGTTAGAAGCATACCATCCTTACAGGCAATCTGACGTAATTATTTTGTCTACTATTATGATACTGCAGTTGCTATGGTTACCGTTTCACGATAGATATAGGAAAAATATTGTATTATTAAGAGGATAAAACATTCTTTTCCGTGCATTAACATTTGCCAAGCCCAAGGGCAATAATGTGTTGCAGCCCGAACCGCGTAGCGGTGAGGGCTGCAACACATTATTGCCCGAGGGCTTGGCAAACGTTAATGCACGTGGAAAAGAATGTTATATCGTCATTGTTATATACCTTTCCTTCAGCAGACGCACAATTTATTTATTTATTTATTTATTTATTTATTCAGAATTTTATATCATGGGTAAAAGAGAAGCAATTTTGACTTTGAAATCGCGCGTAACGACAATCACAAGCCATTGACTGGTCAGTGATTAGCATCAAAGTGACACCATAAATTTAAATGAACTAGAATTGTCAGAGAATCTGACTATAGCCCCGCTTCTCAGCTTTTTTGCAGGGTGAAAAAAACAAATTTGACAGGTAACTATCACAAGCTAGATCTCGTCAATATTGATGAGCATACAAAATTTGGTCTGATTATGTCAATTCGTTCTAAAGATATTGAGTGGAAACGAAATTCTGACCTCAATAAAGGGCCATAACTCCGTCAAAATTTTGTGAAAAATGACGAGTAATAATCCCAAGCTAGATCTTGTCAATGATGATGTGCATACAAAATTTGGACGGATTCTGTCAATTCGTTCTCAAGATATTGAGCGGAAACGAAATTCTGAAGTCAATCAAGGGCTGTAACTCTGTCAAAATTTTGCGAAAAATGACGGGTAACAATCCCAAGATAGATCTTGTCAATGTTGATGTGCATACAAAATTTGGTTGGATTCTGTCAATTCGTTCTCAAGATATTGAGCGGAAATGAAATTCTGATGTCAATCAAGGGCCGTAACTCGGTCAAAATTTTGCGAAAAATGACGGGTAATAATCCCAAGCTAGATCTTGTCAATGATGATGTGCATACAAAATTTGGTTGGATTCTGTAAATTCGTTCTTAAGATATTGAGCGGAAACAAAATTCTGACGTCAATCAAGTGCCGTAACTCCTTCAAAATTTTTGCGAAAAATGACGGGTAACAATCCCAAGCTAGATCTTGTCAATGTTGATGTGCATACAAAATTTGGTCAGATTCTGTCAATTCGTTCTCAAGATATTGAGCGTAAACAAAATTCTGACGTCAATCAAGGGCCGTAACTCTGTCAAAATTTTGCGAAAAATGACGGGTAACAATCCCAAGCTAGATCATGTCAATGTTGATGTGCATACAAAATTTGGTCGGATTCTGTCAATTCGTTCTCAAGATATTGAGCGGAAACAAAATTCTGACGTCAATCAAGGGCCGTAACTCCGTCAAAATTTTGCAAAAAATGACGGGCAACAATCCCAGGCTAGATCTTGTCAATGATGATGTGCATACAAAATTTGGTCGGATTCTGTCAATTCGTTCTCAAGATATTGAGCGGAAACGAAATTTTGACGTCAATCAAGGGCCGTTACTCCGTCAAAATTTTGCGAAAAATGACGGGTAACAATCCCAAGCTAGATCTTGTCAATGATGATGTGCACACAAAATTTGGTCGGATTCTGTCAATTCGTTCTCAAGATATTGAGCGGAAACGAAATTCTGACGTCTATCAAGGGCCATAACTCTGTCAAAATTTTGCGAAAAATGACGGGCAACAATCCCAAGCTAGATCTTGTCAATGTTGATGTGCATACAAAATTTGGTCAGATTCTGTCGATTTGTTCTTAAGATATTGAGCGGAAACGAAATGTTCACGGAATGACGGAATCACGGAATCACGGAACCACGGAGTGTTAAAAGGTAACAAATACAGTGTTATTTCTAAAACGTATATTTCATCAGTTTTCTGCTTTTTGCTGCTTGCTACTAGTAATGTCAGAATGTCTGAAGGTACATTTTGTCGCGTTGAGGTCCATATATAATTCTTTGCATAACATTTTTAATAATCTGAGACAAAGTTCAAAACAGTGACAGTCACAACTAGAATTGTCAGAGGATCTGACTATAGCCCCGCTTCTGAGTTTTTTTGCAAGGGTGAGACAAACAATGATGGGCAACAATCCCAAGCTAGTTCTTGTCAATGTTGATGTGCATACAAAATTTGGTCAGATTCTATCAATGTGTTCTCGAGATATTGCACAAACAAAATTCTGACGTCAAACAAGGGCGGTAACTCTGTCAAAACTTTGCGAAAAATGACAGGCAACAATCCCAAGCTTGATCTTGTCAATGTTGATGTGCATACAAAATTTGGTCAGATTCTGTCAATTTGTTCTCGAGATATTGAGCGGAAACGAAATTCTGACATCAATCAAGGGCCGTAACTCCGTCAAAATTTTGCGAAAAAAAGTCGGACGACAATCCCAAGCCAGATCATGTCAATGTTGATGTGCATACAAAATTTGGTTAGCTTGTGTCAATTTGTTCGCGAGATATTGAGTGGAAACAAAATTCCTACGTCAATCAAGGGCTGTAACTCTGTCAAAATTTTGCGAAAAATGACGGGCAGCAATCCCAAGCTAGATCATGTCAATGTTGATGTGCATACAAAATTTGGTCAGATTCTGTCTATTTGTTCTCGAGATACAGAGCGGAAACAAAATTCTGACGTCAATCAGGGGCCGTAACTCCATCAAAATTTTGCGAAAAATGACCTGCAACGATCCCAAGCTAGATCTTGTCAATGTTGATATGCATACAAAATTTGGTCAGATTCTGCCAATTTGTTCTCGAGATATTGAGCTGAAACAAAATTCTGACGTCAATCAAGGGCCGTAACTCCGTCAAAATTTTGCGAAAAATGATGGGCGATAATCCCAAGCTAGATCATGTCAATGTTGATGTGCATACAAAATTTGGTCAGATTCTTCCAATTTGTTCTCGAGATATTGAGCGGAAACAAAATTCTGACGTCAATCAAGGGCCGTAACTCCGTCAAAATTTTGCGAAAAATGATGGGCGACAATCCCAAGCTAGATCATGTCAATGTTGATGTGCATACAAAATTTGGTCAGATTCTGTCTATTAGTTCTCGAGATACTGAGCGGAAACAAAATTCTGACGTCAATCAGGGGACGTAACTCCATCAAAATTTTGCGAAAAATGACGGGCAACAATCCCAAGCTAGATCATGTCAATGTTGATGTGCATACAAAATTTGGTCAGATTCTGTCTATTCGTTCTCGAGATACTGAGCAGAAACAAAATTCTGACGTCAATCAGGGGCTGTAACTCCCGTCAAAATTTTGCGAAAAATGACGGGCAACAATCCCAAGCTAGATCTTGTCAATGTTGATGTGCATACAAAATTTGGTCAGATTCTATCAATTTGTTCTCGAGATATTGAGCGGAAACAAAATTCTGACGTCATTCAAGGGCCGTAACTCCGTCAAAATTTTGCGAAAAATGACGGGCAACAATCCCAAGCTAGACCTTGTCAATGTTGATGTGCATACAAAATTTGGTCAGATTCTGTTAATTTGTTCTCGAGATATTGAGCGGAAACGAAATTCTGACGTCAATCAAGGGCCGTAACTCTGTCGAAATTTTGCAAAAAATGACAGGCAACAATTCCAAGCTAGATGTTGTCAATGTTGATGTGCTAACAAAATTTGGTCAGATTCTGTCAATTTGTTCTTAAGATATTGAGCGGAAACAAAATGCAAAAAATGTTCACGGAATGACGGAACCACGGAATGACGGAATGACGGAACCACGGAAGGACAGGGTGAATCCAGTATAGCCCCACTTTTCCAAAGCGGGGCTATAATGACGGGTAACAATCCCACGCTAGATCTTGTCAATGATGATGTGCATACAAAATTTGGTCGGATTCTGTCAATTTGTTCTCGAGATATTGAGCGGAAACGAAATTCTGATGTCAATCAAGGGCCGTAACACCGTCAAAATTTTGTGAAAAATGACGGGTAACAATACCAAGCTAGATCTTGTCAATGATGATGTGCATACAAAATTTGGTCGGATTCTGTCAATTCGTTCTCAAGATATTGAGCGGAAACGAAATTCTGATGTCAATCAAGGGCCATAACTCCGTCAAAATTTGGCGAAAAATGACGGGTAACAATCCCAAGCTAGATCTTGTCAATGTTGATGTGCATACAAAAATTGGTCAGATTCTGTCAATTCGTTCTCAAGATATTGAGCGGAAACAAAATTCTGACGTTATTCAAGGGCCGTAACTCTATCAAAATTTTGCGAAAAATGACGGGCTACAATCCCAAGCTAGATGTTGTCAATGTTGATGTGTATACAAAATTTGGTCAGATTCTGCCAATTTGTTCTCAAGATATTGAGCGGAAACAAAATTCTGACGTCAATCAAGGGCATTAACTCAGTCAAAATTTTGCGAAAAATGACGGGCAACAATCCCAAGCTAGATGTTGTCAATGTTGATGTGTATACAAAATTTGGTCAGATTCTGTCAATTCGTTCTCAAGATATTGAGCGGAAACGAAATTATGCCGTCAATCAAGGGCCGTAACTCTGTCAATTTTTTTTGAAAAATGATGGGCAACAATACCAAGCTAGATCTTGTCAATGCTGATGTTCATACAAAATTTGGTCAGATTCTGTCTATTTGTTCTCAAGATATTGAGCGGAAACAAAATTCTGATGTTAATCAAGGGCCGTAACTCTATCAAAATTTTGCAAAAAATGACGGGCTACAATCCCAAGCTAGGTGTTGTCAATGTTGATGTGCTAACAAAATTTGGTCAGATTCTGTCAATTTGTTCTTAAGATATTGAGCGGAAACAAAATGCAAAAATGTTCACGGAATGACGGAATGACGGAAAGACGGAATCACGGAACCACGGAAGGACAGGGTGAATCCAGTATAGCCCCACTTTTCCAAAGCGGGGCTATAATAAGCAGTAGTGGCCATGCAATATCATTAACAGCCATTATTTTTTCTTTTCAACCTAAGATGATGAATTTAACTCATTTAAGCCTGGCGTCCCTTTTATGGGACATTGGCAAACAGAATAGCCCCAGATGTGACGCCGCAGAACGCGGCGTCCCATCTGGGGCTATTCTGTTTGCTTAAAGAAAAATTGAATAAAACTGAAAAATCCCTCCTGATGCACCTAAAGAAGAAAGTGGACTGACCCAAATGATAATGATGAGAAAATCCATTTTTGTCAAATATGGGTTCAAGTCTTCCAAGTTCTACAATGTGATAAATTCTTTTCGCCAATAACAGGTCTTATTAACCCCCTTTACTACTTGTTTTTATGATGTTGTTATTGTTGGTGTTGTTGGGAGGGGGTGGGGGGGGGGGTCAGATTAACTGGGCTTATTTTACTGTTTATGTAGGGCATTTGAACAGGGCCTTACATAATATACTGTCCTTAAAGCCAAAGAAGTTACAATGTACCAGTCATTTGTAACCACTGCTCCCCCACCTACGGGAGAAGGGCGGGGATTATGACTTTTCCGCTTTCAGTGCCCTGCTATAAGCCCCACTCCCGAGAGCAAATTGGAGGTCAAAACTTTGCTCTTTGTCCCTCCCTTTCCAATAGAAAATCTCCCTGGGGTAAGGATCCTAATGTCAAAACCCTCTCATTTACCCTGCACTGAGGACACTCGAAATGTAATTGACCTGCACTTTAGCCTGGCTATTCCCCACCCTTCCCTGTAGGTAGGTGTGTGTGTGTGGGGGGGGGGGGGGGTGCAGAGGTTACAAATAAATGATAAATGACTGGTGCATATTAAGTGGTGTGTGAAATTACCACATTTTGCTATTTGAATACTTTGAAGTCTGTTGACAGAGCCTGGCTTATACTTCATTTTTGAATGGATGTTTTCATATAAAATTTACATCTATATTACAAAATATGACATATGTTTTGCACTATAAAACATGATTAGTTTTTTTACAAATCCAAAGTGTTATTTAATGATTTGTAACTATCAAAAATGAGCTTTAAATTACCCTTAATAAGGAGCTTATTGAAAATATCAGTTTAAATTATGCTTTGAAGACATCCAATTTCAAACCCTTATTGATGTAATTATTTGGTTGTTGATTTTGCTTCAACCCATGTGATGAGGTAACATTTATTGTGCAAAATACATTTCTTCTAGCAAGCAATCACATAGTCTCATTATCTATGATTCACATCTTTGCCTATTACCCTTTTCTGAATGTTTTATTTCAACCTGTGGACGTATTGTTGCCATGTCCGAAGCTGCTATTTCAAGCTGTGTAACTATCATTAGAATTTCTAAAATTTGTTATTATTTCTGAATCTATTATTTCAAGCTGTATACCAACTGTAACCATTTCTGAATCTATTATTTCAAGCTGTATACCTATTGTAACCATTTCTGAATCTATTATTTCAAGCTGTATACCTATTGTTACCATTTTTGAATCTGCAATTCAAGCTGTATATCTATTGTTACTATTTCTGAATCTATTATTTCAAGCTGTATACCTATTGTTACCATTTCTGAATGTATTATTTCAAGCTGTATACCTATTATTACCATTTCTGAATCTATTATTTCAAGCTGTATACCTATTGTAACCATTTCTGAATCTGCTATTTCAAGCTGTATACCTATTGTTACCATTTCTGAATCTGCATTTCAAGCTGTATATCTATTGTTACCATTGCTGAATCTGTTATTTCAAGCTGTATACCATTTTTGTTACCAAAAATGAATCTGCATTTCAAGCTGTATATCTGTTGCTACCATTTCTGAATCTGCTATTCCATGCTGTATACCTATTGTTACCATATGGGCCACAACGTGAGAAAATGTACCTTCGGACAATTTTTTGAGTACAAGAAAAACAAAGTTACTTTGAATGTTTAATGTTTCTAGAGTCTATTAGTCTTTATTTGACCAGATTATTTAAGTTATTTTGTGAGTTATGACCAATTTACTATATGAACCCTACAGACGTCATTGTCCTAAAAATGACGTCAAAATTGTGTAATGCATTTCTGCATGCCAGTAGAGCTTACAAAACTCGATGTCTTTGCTAAAAACTGTTTTGCACTGGCCAGAACCTATTGTTAAGATAGAAGCATACTATCTCTACAGGCAATCTGTCGTAATTATTTTGTCTATTGTTATGATGATGCGGTTGCTATGGTTACCGTTTAACGATAGATAATTGAAAATAATGTGTATTATGGGCTAAAACAAGGGCAGATAACTCCAAATATTGAAAAATAATATGTTTTAAAACTCATTCATTTGGTAGCCCAGTGCTCTAAGATTACATATACAGTGTTATTTCTAAAACGTATATTACATCATTTTTCCGCATTTTGCTGTTTTCTACTTGTAATGTCAGAATGTCCGAAGGTACATTTTGTCGCGTTGAGGTTCATATATGATTCTATTATTTCAAGCTGTATATCTATTGTTACCATTTCTGAATCTGTTACCTCAAGCAGTATACCTGTTGTTACCATTTCTGAATCTGCTTTTTCAAGCTGTATATCTATTATTTATTTCTGAATCTGTTATTTCAAGCTGTATACCTATTGTTACCATTTCTGAATCTATTATTTCAAGCTGTATACCTATTGTTTACCATTTCTGAATCTATTATTTCAAGCTGTACACCTACTGTTACCATTTCTGAATCTGTTATTTCGAGCTGTATATCTACAGATACCATTTCTGAATCTGTTATTTCAAGCTGTATACCTATTGTTACCATATAAGAATCTATTATTTCAAGCTGTATATCTATTGTTACCATTTCTTAATCTATTATTTCAAGCTGTATATCTATTGTTACCATTTCTGAATCTGTTATTTCAAGCTGTATAGCTATTGTTACCATTTCTGAATCTGTTATTTCAAGCTGTATACCTGTTTTTACTATTTCTGACTCTATTATTTCAAGCTGTATACCTATTGTTACCATTTCTGAATCTGTTATTCCAAGCTGTATACCTGTTGTTTCTATTTCATTTCTGAATCTATTATTTCAAGCTGTATACCTGTTGTTACTATTTCTGAATCTATTATTTCAAGCTGTATACCTGTTGTTACTATTTCTGAATCTATCATTTCAAGCTGTATACCTGTTATTACTATTTCTGAATCTGTTATTTCAAGCTGTATATCCATTGTTTATTTCTGAATCTGTTACTTCAAGCTGTATCTATTTATTTCTGAATCTGTTGTTTCCAAGCCATGTATCTACTTTTACGCTTTCTGAATCTGCTATCTCAAGCTAAATATCCATTAAACAAATCCTGCACCCATGCGATTTCATGGAATAGCAATGTGTATGTTCTGAAATTATAAATTTCAACTCAAACCAGTAAAAAGATCTATCTTGATGGTACATCATCTGTTTCTTCTGTCTGCCTCTCTGTTGTGCTTGTTGACTTTGGTTTTGGTTGCCAGATGGCTATCTTGTTGGGAAAGAGTTAGTCATCTTGCTCTTCGAATGTGTCATTGGAAACAATGTTATGTTATGTTTTGTGATGTATTCTCTTTCCCACCTTGTGTCTTGGGAATTTAAAATTTAATTGCATCGATTTCTGGTCCCTCTATTCTTACTTCATGCTCCTGGCCCAGCATAAGTGTCATGTGACCATCAACCTACTGTCACTAAGCAGAATCTGATATGGTATAAGCTGCATAGTTTGTAATTATCAGATATTTCTTTGTTTATTTCATATATCACCATAAAAATGAAGATTTTATGGACATCCATTAGAAATGCCTTGCTAAGGACCAACACAATGATTTTAAAGGAGTAATTAAATATCCATCCATCAAATTAACCATCAACTACCTACCTAGACCTTTGGACTGTTTTTTACAACCTGCTAAGTGGTTGTAAGATCTAATCTGACCAGCCAGTGTATACAGTATCTTTAACCATCTTGCTAATTTCTAATAGGCTTTTGATTATTTCTTAATAGTCCATTAGTGATTATGATTGTATCAAGTACAGTACCTAGGTGAAAATTCACATTTATCATAATAAAAAAATGTAAATACCAATTTTTTCAAAGAATTGTAAACTCAAATATTTTTGTCAAGGGGAACCCACAAATGTTACTTATTATGGTTAGTACAAGAAGATGATAAGCCTTGAGCTTTAGCGGCAGGTTACTGCCTATTGCTATCACCCGTCCGGGGTCACCCGTACACAGACAAACCATATGCAATAAGTTGCTCTAAACCACATTTTAGCACCGTACTGCAGCAGCTATGCATCTCCTGATAACTGACATTTAGCACTTAAAAGGTGCAATAAGGAGTTTTAAAACTATGTATTATTAATCTTACCGTTCTGTGTAGGTATCTTCTGTCCCAGATTAAAAGTCACAGAACGACTGAGGGCACGGAACTTCTTTGGCTTGTGAAACATGACTGCACCAAAGGTGTTACATAAATCCGCAGTTGTTTGTTACTGTACCAAAGGTGTTACATTAATCCACAGTTGTTTGCTACTGTATCAAATGTCTCACATTAATCTACAGTTGTGTGTTACTGTACCAAAGGTCTTACATTAATCCACAGTTGTTTGTTACTGTACCAAAGGTCTTACATAAATCCACAGTTGTTTTCTGTTACTGTACCAAAGGTCTTACATAAATCCACAGTTGTTTGTTACTGTACAAAAGGTCTTACATAAATCCACAGTTGTTTCTTACTGTACCAAAGGTGATACATAAATCCATAGTTGTTTTTGTTACTGTACAAAAGGTCTTACATTAATCCACAGTTGTTTTTGTTACTGTACCAAAGGTCTTGCATAAATCCACAGTTGTTTGTTTCTGTACCAAAAGGTGTTACATAAATCCACAATTGTTTGTTACTGTACCAAAGGTGTTACATGAATCCACAATTCTTTGTTACCATATAAAAGGCATTACATAAATCCACAGTTATTTGTTTCTGTATCAAAGGTATTATATAAATCCACAGTTGTTTGTTACTGTAGCAAAATTTTTTACATAAATCTCAGTTCTTTGTTCAGTAATGTTTGTATTATCCACAGAATCTATGGCTCAAAGAATTTTATGAATATCTCATATCCACTGTCATAGTAATTATAAATCTCACTCTTTTAATCAGTGCATCATAAATCTGATATTACAATAAAACACAAAGAATAATAAGATGGAAGAATCTGATAACAAAACTTGCATCACAAAATTTTTAAATTACGCAGTTCCAAGAGAACAACAAACATCAAGGAAAATATGAGCCTCCTCGTGGAAAAACTAACAATGTGGTTTCCAAACTAGATCTGACACAAACCGACCTGTACAGCCACAGAAGCAAGCTAGAAGCTTGAAATTTTGTATTTAAGTATAAAAGGGATATCCGTGAAGCGAAAACAAAGGCGATGATCAGCTTCGCAGTTACTGTGAAGCTGATCTGCGCCTTTGTTTTCGCCCAAGCATTTTGTTGGTTTTCAAATGCGGCGGCTCAAATATAATGATATAAAACAATCAATGGAACAAGTCACCATAAGGTAAATCAACCATTTCTGGTGAAAGAATAGAACACAAACATGTAACATCTGTTTGTTCAAGGATGTTTGTTAGAACTTTATACTATTGTGGCTGAAGAGGAATAATATCATCAGGAAAACATATCCGTGCAATGAATACCCCCTTATACCCCACTTTTATATAGCAAAACTGGGGTATGCTGGGGTATACCTATTTTTCTCATTTTTGCTCCAAAACATAGATTGTGGGTACTCGTTAGAACTGCCTCGGCGAGGTGGTTCTAACGTGTACCCACAATCTATGTTTTGAGCAAAAATAAGAAAAAAAAAAAAATTTCAGCTGAAAATTTTCAATTTTTAAAGCTCAAAAAATCCCTGTATATTGCATGGGCAAGTTTTCGTGATGATAGTAACTGAATGTGGTTTGGATAAAATTCAAACCACTATGGAAGACCTTGAAAAGCTTTTGATAAATGAACAGAATAAAAGAGATGTCTTCCAATTTGTTGCAATGATATCCAACCAAAGTGCTAATTGAGAAAACACACAATACATGTATACCCACTTTAAATTACAATTATACAAGACTGATGCACAAAATTTTAAAATACCAGAAAGCCAAATCAAAACTTCACCATTAAAAGCACTTGAATGATCCGATGTTCATTACCAGTTGACTGATTGATATTAAATCGAAAGTTGCAAAAGATTCTTTGGCAATTAGCAATGTTCTTTGACATTTAATGACAAAGTTGCAGAAGAGTGCTAAATAAACACTAATGGCCGTAAATTAATAATATATTCCAAACTAAATAAAATTTCCAAAATATCCAAGTTTATCCAGTTAGATTATCCAGCTGTATCAGAATATAATAAAAAAATGACAAATATTTTTATATTCAACAATTATATCATTCTTCATCAAAACAAACAAAGAAAAGTTGTTCATATACATAATACCTTACAAAACTATTGATCATATAGAATATAAACGTTATATTCACACTTTTGTGACACATTGAATAAATTCTCCGATTTCTGTGATTTTAGATCGAATTGTTGTAACAGCGGGTACCAATAACAGTGATGCAGTCAGATTATTATTCAAGGTTTTATATGAATCTCAATTTCAAAACAAAAAACTGCCTTTACACATTATACAATTAACTGAAACAACAAATATGTGCATCATATATTAAGACTTTGTCATTTTGTGTATCTTTCAATAAAATAAAAAGCTTACTTTCTCTAACAATTTAGTATTATAACTATAGCAGAGCTGAATGGTTTGCGCCCAGCCAAGTCAAGCACCCGGTAGGTTTTCACGTGACCAAAATTATTCTTAGGTGTCAGAGTAGAAAGTCAATCAACCAAAATGCACATAAAATATTATCAATAAATCCAGTGTTTCGTAAAATCGGAATGCGTAAAAACGCTAATTTGAAAACAACCACAGGTAATATTCATTTCCGAGCCTTCCGAACCTTGTTTTTGATGAAAGTGATAAAAAAGATGAGAAATACGAACTTTCGCATTAAACTCGCTTACCTAGATGATAAAATCGAAAAGTGGAAATAAAACGTTAACTAATACATAACTGATGAAACATAAAAAATTGTGAATTTCTAATATATATGTTATTTTTCTTTTAACAAACAAGCCTCCTTCTGAGTCAAATGAAAAAGAAAACATAATTTCGACATGAATCCAATTAAGTGTCAAATTCTTCTTATATTCGTCACATTAGTTTCACCATAGCATCCATTTTACAATAAATGAGTGTTACGATAAATCACTACCCGCGTACTTATGCACCCAACAAGATAAATTACTATACCCATTTACTTGTGCACTGAAGAAAAGTGACAAAACCCTCACAACCAAAATTGTCATGGTCAACCCATTAACAGATTTTTCAATAAGAAAATTACATAAATATCTAAAATACCATTAAATTTGTAGTTAAACTTTTATCAGTACAAAAGATTTCATTTAATTTACTGGTGAATGTATTGAAGCATATTAAATTTGTTGCAAATTACTGAAGCATTTTGTTGGTTTTCAAATGCGGCGGCTCAAATATAATGATATAAAACAATCAATGGAACAAGTCACCATAAGGTAAATCAACCATTTCTGGTGAAAGAATAGAACACAAACATGTAACATCTGTTTGTTCAAGGATGTTTGTTAGAACTTTATACTATTGTGGCTGAAGAGGAATAATATCATCAGGAAAACATATCCGTGCAATGAATACCCCCTTATACCCCACTTTTATATAGCAAAACTGGGGTATGCTGGGGTATACCTATTTTTCTCATTTTTGCTCCAAAACATAGATTGTGGGTACTCGTTAGAACTGCCTCGGCGAGGTGGTTCTAACGTGTACCCACAATCTATGTTTTGAGCAAAAATAAGAAAAAAAAAAAAATTTCAGCTGAAAATTTTCAATTTTTAAAGCTCAAAAAATCCCTGTATATTGCATGGGCAAGTTTTCGTGATGATAGTAACTGAATGTGGTTTGGATAAAATTCAAACCACTATGGAAGACCTTGAAAAGCTTTTGATAAATGAACAGAATAAAAGAGATGTCTTCCAATTTGTTGCAATGATATCCAACCAAAGTGCTAATTGAGAAAACACACAATACATGTATACCCACTTTAAATTACAATTATACAAGACTGATGCACAAAATTTTAAAATACCAGAAAGCCAAATCAAAACTTCACCATTAAAAGCACTTGAATGATCCGATGTTCATTACCAGTTGACTGAGTGATATTAAATCGAAAGTTGCAAAAGATTCTTTGGCAATTAGCAATGTTCTTTGACATTTAATGACAAAGTTGCAGAAGAGTGCTAAATAAACACTAATGGCCGTAAATTAATAATATATTCCAAACTAAATAAAATTTCCAAAATATCCAAGTTTATCCAGTTAGATTATCCAGCTGTATCAGAATATAATAAAAAAATGACAAATATTTTTATATTCAACAATTATATCATTCTTCATCAAAACAAACAAAGAAAAGTTGTTCATATACATAATACCTTACAAAACTATTGATCATATAGAATATAAACGTTATATTCACACTTTTGTGACACATTGAATAAATTCTCCGATTTCTGTGATTTTAGATCGAATTGTTGTAACAGCGGGTACCAATAACAGTGATGCAGTCAGATTATTATTCAAGGTTTTATATGAATCTCAATTTCAAAACAAAAAACTGCCTTTACACATTATACAATTAACTGAAACAACAAATATGTGCATCATATATTAAGACTTTGTCATTTTGTGTATCTTTCAATAAAATAAAAAGCTTACTTTCTCTAACAATTTAGTATTATAACTATAGCAGAGCTGAATGGTTTGCGCCCAGCCAAGTCAAGCACCCGGTAGGTTTTCACGTGACCAAAATTATTCTTAGGTGTCAGAGTAGAAAGTCAATCAACCAAAATGCACATAAAATATTATCAATAAATCCAGTGTTTCGTAAAATCGGAATGCGTAAAAACGCTAATTTGAAAACAACCACAGGTAATATTCATTTCCGAGCCTTCCGAACCTTGTTTTTGATGAAAGTGATAAAAAAGATGAGAAATACGAACTTTCGCATTAAACTCGCTTACCTAGATGATAAAATCGAAAAGTGGAAATAAAACGTTAACTAATACATAACTGATGAAACATAAAAAATTGTGAATTTCTAATATATATGTTATTTTTCTTTTAACAAACAAGCCTCCTTCTGAGTCAAATGAAAAAGAAAACATAATTTCGACATGAATCCAATTAAGTGTCAAATTCTTCTTATATTCGTCACATTAGTTTCACCATAGCATCCATTTTACAATAAATGAGTGTTACGATAAATCACTACCCGCGTACTTATGCACCCAACAAGATAAATTACTATACCCATTTACTTGTGCACTGAAGAAAAGTGACAAAACCCTCACAACCAAAATTGTCATGGTCAACCCATTAACAGATTTTTCAATAAGAAAATTACATAAATATCTAAAATACCATTAAATTTGTAGTTAAACTTTTATCAGTACAAAAGATTTCATTTAATTTACTGGTGAATGTATTGAAGCATATTAAATTTGTTGCAAATTACTGAAGTTTTCTTGCTTTTGGCTTTTTGTTAGACCAAAAAAAATCAATGTTTGTGAGGGGGGCATTGGGCCCATTACACTAATGAAAAGGATAAGACTGCAAAGTTAAGCAAAAACATGCTAATTTTTTTTTTTTTTTTTTTTTCAAACCTTTGGCAATGTGAACCCTTGCGAAAGTTTTGCTACATGTTTGTAACTTGATTTGTTGTATATGTCAGTGAACAAAAACTTATAAACCTAGCACTAGTGGAACAGACAGTATATAAGAATGAAAAGAACAAGTCATACTTGCGGACACTGGCAAAACACATAGAAGAGTGAATGAGGTAAATCTGAATAGGCATGCAGCCCTTCTAACTCATGCTAGAGGTGATGCAGTTTAAATCAGTAAAAATGATGGTAATTTTATGTTGTTTCAAAACCCTATCATACTTGTCTGACTCAACAACCAGAACCCACAACAAAACCAATAATGTAAAATCCATTTTAGAGCAATTTTAAGTCAACAAAATTTTTCATGACCATGTCTAAACCGTCAATTAGTATCCCACACTACTAATTATTTACAGTAAAATAGCTATAATTATCCCAAAATGTTAAGAAACAGTGAGTTCATTGCAACCCCATCACCAAATTAAATACAATGTACTATGGATGTTGGCTTTAGGAACAAAAAGAAATACAATGGTCAACACAAGGTCAAACGGAACAAAAATGCGAAAGGCATGTTTGTTAAATTGTTTGTGCATGTTGAACAATATTAATCCGGCAAAACTTGAGTTAAATTCAGTAAAACACCCAGGATAACCTGTTACAGGGAACTCGGAGGTTCGGAGAACTCGGAGGTAAACAATGGAAGGCGCCTCAGACTAGCGGCTGTATATTTCCGATTTTATTTTCAACTTACGTCCACTTTAGAAATTTTAACATAACGCACATATAAAGTTTAGAAGACAAAGCCCTTGCATGCACCATCAGTTTTAGCTGGCACGTCAATTTTCAATCAAAAACAAATAATATAAACTGGAAATTGTATGATTGTAAAGCATTTTCAACTCGGACCACTTATTTTTGAGTATTTACGATATTTTCGCATTAAACAGCTGTTGGTTTCTAAAAATACAGGGTCTTTATGAGCATCATGCAAAATCTTAGCCTCATTTATGTAAAATATTAGGGCTGCATATTGCCACCTAGGAGGCGATACAATACAGTTCGCGATACAGGTACAGCAATACGCAATACGGTTTGCAATCAGTGAACTTTTGTAATTACCCGTAAATTAGCACTTACAAAAAATAATCCTTAAACGCATCAGTTCACATGATTTTCGCCAGCTGAAACGGCTGCATTATGCAGCTAAGTTTCACCTTTGACATTGTTTATTGAGGCGTGCAATATGTCAGTACACAAAATATGCACCCCAAATTTCCCGCACTTTTTGTCCAGTGCCTACTTATGAATATTAATGAGCTGTGCGCACACAATTGCGCATAAAAACAATTGGCGTCCAAGGTTTTCGGGACCGATTTGGTCGGATTTTCATTATTTTCGGTGTGTATTCCGTACAGTATAGCACTCGCTATATCGGAAAAAAAATAAATCAGCCAATAAAGCATGCTTCTTCGGCGTGTTAATCCCAAGGTCGCGTTAGCTTGTCTGGTTTCCAGCTCCTCGTGATTTTACAGTGCACCGTTCAGCTGAGTAGGAATGCATATAGTTGGATTTTCCGACATATATTTATTATTAGAATGGCTTCCTAGAAACATTGCGTAAATAATAGGACAATTATAGACGCAATTCTGCTCAAAACATGTCAGTTTTCTTAAAAAAAAAGGAGAGTTTTCTTCATAAATCTTTTCTAAGGAGGTTCGCGAACCTTGTGTAAAAGCAGGTGGCGATACGATACGCTGGTTCGTCAGCCGTCGTACCGCAAATACTCGAGTGTTCGATATATCGCTGCAGCCCTATAAAATATCCAGTGTTTTTGTAACCCAGATAAATGTAGGAGGTATCACAATTTTGGGTACGGTAATCGGAGGTAGGATCTGGATAACTCGGAGTAACGTCAAATTTAGGATATGGGTAAATTCAGAGGGTCAGTTCATTGAAAATGACTCGTTATTTTGTTTCTGGAGCAAAATAGACTTTGTTTCTGGAGCAAAATAGACTTTAATTTTATGACACGCAGTCCAGTTAATATGTAGAGTACAAAATATACATTAATATACTCTAACCTATGTTACTTTAAACTAAATGTACATGTGTATGGCATGGACACATTATTAACATATTTAAGTGTATGAAAAGGTACAAGTAGGCAAAGATCAGGAAAAGGCGCAATCAGAAAAAGATTCCCACTCCAAAAACCGAGGTGGGAAAAAACCAAACTAACAATCAGGTACTTATACCATGAAACATATCGTAAGCCGAATGAGCAGCTATTTTCCCAATAGGTGGCCACTCAGTTACCTTAACTTAACTAAAACTATGAAAACACACATAAGGCGCCAACAGCACAAAAAATTTTAAACACCAAGACATAAAACAAAAAGAACAACCACAGAAGTATCGCCTTGGAACGATCAGTATTACAAAGTTACTGGCGGGCTTAAACCGGTTTTACAGGCGCCTAACCTCACCCTCAGCTTCTGCAGTGGTTCATAACATTTAGTTAGTTCTTCGGTCCTCGTGGTGAATCTCTAACTAGTCAATGAATCATCAAGAACAAACATATAAATCAAGATAAACATCTTGATGAATCAAAACCCAGGACTCACAGATTGAGTAAGCTGCCCGACGATGGAGATCCCTGGGTGCCGAATAACCTACTAACTCCGGAACAAAAGAAAAACACCAGTTGGACCCCGGTGGGCCAAGCAACAGACAAGAAGCTCCGGCCCCAACCAACTAAAATTAATAGCTTTAAGTCGGGGCCATCATAGAGTCTGACGCCCGACCCACCTGCATGCAATTAAAGAAGGCAGCATAGTTATTAACCATGACTGAGTTAAAAACTAAGCATGCAGACTGTCGCATAACATTCAAGTTATAACCTATACGTCTGTAACTTATGATTTTTCTGAATTGAAAAGAAAAATCATTAATTCCTATAAGTTTCTTAAATTTGTAAACCAAGTCACCATAAAATTCAGGTTCCGAAAGGCCCTCACTTAAAAGCGTCTTTAACCCAACTGGCAACATTATATTTGGAAATCAATTCATAGTGTCTACGATAAAATTTAGATACTTCTGTGGTGGTTCTTTTTGTTTTATGTCTTGGTGTTTAATTTTTTTTTTGTGCTGTTGGCACCTTATGTGTGTTTTCATAGTTTTAGTTAAGCTAAGGTAACTGAGTGGCCACGTACTGGGAAAACAGCTGCTCATTCGGCTTACGATATGTTTCATGGTATAAGTACCTGATTGTTAGTTTGGTTTTTTCCCACCTCGGTTTTTGGAGTGGGAATCTTTTTCTGATTGAGCCTTTTCCTGATCTTTGCCTACTTGTACCTTTTCATGTCACTTCTAAGTAAGTAAGTATTTAGTAAGTAAGTAAAGACTTTATTTAACGAGGGTGACATCATTTAGCATATACATAAATACATGTAATAAGCTAATCTTCCATGAGGCCCTCAGTATATACATATTAACATAATAATACACAAGCACAGACAAATACAAAAACCGAAAAAGGTGTAAACACAATGGTTTATACTGTGTGTATACTTCTAGCTCCAATAATGATCATACACTAATTCACATTAATTTTATGCATTTAGCAAGTAAAAAATCCATCTGATAATCGAAATTAGTTCTAGTCAACTCCTGAAAATCAAAATTAGTTCTAGTCAACTAATAAAAGTATTCTCTCTTTTAGCACAGAAACCAGGTTCCAATACCTATAAACACTTTAAGCCCAGACCATGAAAATTTTGAGGACCATAAAAGTTATCCTACAGCAGATAAAGTCAATTATAATACTGTTGATGCTCTCAAACCAATAGATAAAACAGCTATAAAGATTATGGGAATTAATGAGAGTGTGAATAATGGCAGACAGAGAGAATTCAGAAGAATTGAAAGACCAGCCAAGTAGGATGGAAAGATTCAATCACAAAACCATAATACACTATCGAAGTCATAGAACAACAAAAGTACATGAAAACAAACAAGAACTTGCAGCCATTTTTTAAGTTTGGCTGGCTGACAGTGAAAGTTTGGCTGACACTGAAAGTTTGGCTGACACGGAAAGTTTGGCTGACACTGACAGCTCAGATTGGCTGACACTGAAAGTCTTAATGCTGACTTTAAAAAATATGTTCTTTTGGTGACACACCACAGTTTCTCATCAGAAAACCACTTATTTCACTAGTAAATATCTTAAATTCCGAATTAATACAAGATCTTCCAAAGATTTTGAAGATTCACTGAAAAACATTAATCCAAAACATCCAAATGATATGAAAACTGATGGTTATCTCCTAAACTTCCAAATTAACTGAATACCAAGGCAAAAGGCTATCTCTAAGTTAAAATAAAGTTCATATTTAAAAGGATAACTTGATGACAGGTTAAAAGACTCATTTATTTCTTGTAAACAAATAAAATAAGCAAGAGCCTATTTACATACAAGGGAAGGAATTTTAAGTGACCCAAATACGCATTCCATCACTGCTGTGAAGACCTGGGCCGTACTTGATATAGCCAATCCGATTGATCCGATCAACCGGAGCATAAGGATTCTAAATCAAGTAGTCGCAATGGAGCGTGACGAAGCGCTCCATCGTCCAAGGTGGTGTGGTCGGATCAAGTCACGTGACCTGCTCTAAAAAAACATGGCGTCAAAATATTTATACAAAACACAATCATACAGCGAGAGTGCGAGTGCTGGTGACTTGTGGAAGTACTCTTCATCTGAATCATCTTCAGATGAGCCGTGGAATCGCTCATAATTAGACTCGCTACGACCAAATTCAGAACATGGGAATGCACTCCGTTTGCCCACTTTCCCTTGATTTAGCGTGCTGCTCGGAGCAATCCGATAACTCTTAAAATTTCTAAATCAAGTACGCCCCTGATGCAGTGGTATCTATAATGCTATTTTGTAAACATGTTGTGGCAAAGTTGTGTTGTGTGCTCCTTTAACGAGACAATACCGTTCATGGGGAGGCGACAATAAACATTGTGGCCACTTAAGACCTACTTGCTGTGTAATTCAGGGGATGTTTGTTTGTTTGTTTCTTAGTTTATTTTTATAATGGTTTAACATCCTAGTCCTATTTTCTGTCACATTGGGACAGAACCACTGCTTCCTGGATATTAAACAGTACTGTGATTGATTAATGTCTCTTACTCTAAGACACAACTCGGTGCCAATGAGTTTCGAACACAGGACCTGTCCATGCGGAGTCTGGTGTTCTATCACAGGTCGCCAGACTCCTCTAGTTCAAAATGTGTCCACTTATTTGTTAAAATTTCAAACCACAAATTGATATGTTTTGATATATACGCATGTAGTTGCAATATTAACTGTAACAGCTGTTACTATGTTTGTTCAATATTTTTTTATTTCTAGTGAGCTAAGGCTCAAAGCCAGACATTATCTACCACAGAAGATTACAATATTATTACACTGTGAGAAATGAAAAGGCTTAAGCTACATGCAGCATTGCACATCTTCAATGTCCTCCCCTCCCAACTCATGCCCACCCACCCGCACAATTAGATCTAAAGCAAACACCTGAGCCTGACAAATCCGAGATCAAACAAGAAAAGTGTGCTGTGAATGAGCAAGTCTGATAATGTCATTCTCATGGGCATGCTGATTAGGAGTTTCATGCACTGCATTATCAAAACTATCAAGAGCTCTACTTGAAATCCTGTGAACCACAGAACAACAATTTTTTTACTGCTTATAAATTGCCAAAACACTTGTTCAAGAGGGAATTAAGAAGAAAAAAAAAATTCTGATTTGAATCTTTAGCATGTCACCTAGTCCAAGGGAAACAACTCAACTTAAAACTAAAACAATGCAGAACTTCACTCATGTACCTGAATCTAATATTGCAATCTTTGATTTGAAGAGCCTACGCAGCTGCGATACTCAAATCATTGGCTATTTTTTAACTTTTAAAGAACTTAAATTAATCTCATCATCGATAGTTACATTTATTACCGCTTACGACCACAAATTTACTTTTGCAAAAAAAAATATATATACCACAATTTTTCAAAGCCATAAAACTTGCAGTATATTGCATGGGCGTGAATTCTGTTTTGCCACCATAGACAAAATCAATGTCTGGCACTGCAGGCAAATCCTTCAATAACAGTATGAAGATTTTAAAGAAGCATTAATAGATATGCCGAAATTCTTATTTATTTCAGTGGTGCTCATCAAAAGATATTAATGCAGGCTTAGATCTTGGCAAGTAAACTGAACCGACAAAGGCACAAACAAATTATTTCTGACTTCGCATTCTAAACAAGTTGGTGAGTTTTTCTGATGTTCCACAAACAGCTAAGGTCATATATGGAAGAGGGGCCTTTGCTTGAAGTGTCAAATGACTGGAGACACCAGAGGTTGAGCCCATGACCCTTGCTTTACAAGATCTGAATGGTTGAGGTCATTTACAATGTCAAGTCAAATCTACTGACCCACTTATTGCATGATACACAATGTCAAGCCAACTTTACTGGCCCACTTATTGAGTGACACACAATGTCAACTTTACTGACCCACTTATTGCATGATACACAATGTCAAGTCAAATTTACTCACACATTTTTTGCATGATACACAATGTCAAGTCAACTTTACAGACGCATTTATTGCATGATACACAATGTCATATCAACTTTTATACTGGCCCACTTATTGCATGATACACAATGTCATGTCAACTTTATAGACCCATTTATTGTATGATACACAAAGTCAAGTCAACTTTACTGACCCACTTATTGCATGACACACTATGTCAAAACTTTACTGCCCCATTTATTGTCTGATGCACAATGTCAAGTCAACTTTACTGACACATTAATTATTGCATGACACACTATGTCAAATCAACTTAACGGACCCATTTATTGTATGATACACAATGTCAAGTCAAATTTACTGGCCCATTTATTGCATGATATACAATGTCAAGTCAACTTTACAGACCCATTTATTGCATGATACACAATGTCAAGTCATTTTTACAGACTCATTTATTGTATGATACACAATGTCAAATCAACTTTACTGGCCCACTTATTGCATGATATACAATGTCAAGTCAACTTCACAAACCCATTTATTGCATGATACACAATGTCAAGTCATTTTTACAGACCCATTTATTGCATGATTCCAATGTCAAATCAACTTTACTGGCCTACAATGTCAAGTCGACTTTACAGACCCACTTATTGCATGATACACAATGCAAAGTCAACTTTACTAATTATTTAAGGGTACACAATGCCATGTCAACTTAACTCACCCCTTCGAATGGTACAAAGTGTCAAGGCAAATTTTGACACACTTATTGAGTGGTATACAATGCCAAATTACATGTAAAATGATCAACTTAAATGACCGTTACACACACACTGACAAGCTAAATTTAAAGAAAAAGATGCTAACTTATAATATCATCTAATTCTCATCCTGTCTTTTTTTATTTGAAAAAAAAAAGAAAAGCAACTTACCTCTGGGTAAACTTTGGACCATGTATTCATTGACAGAGAAATCTTCCCAGTTAAAACTCCAAGAACTCAGAGACATGTTCCTTAGCACATTAATCCACTAGAATATCACTTAACACTTTAACATAGTAAGTTGGCATTGCAAACAGGAAATTTGTTCATTCACACTTTTATTAACTGCCTGTGATATAGGTTCATCATATCAGACCCAAAAAGCCAGTAATATAGCTTTTTCAAACATAAATCACAATATTTTCTCCAATAATATCTCACAGTTTCTGCAAATAATCATTTACATCATACTTTTTTAATTTATTTATATTATACATTTCCAGAAAGAATATTTATTACCATCTCAACTCCAAAGCAGTCTGCACATTAATCACCAGCAATACTTCTTTACTCCAAGAATAATTTCGAGTTCCTGCAACTGTTGGTTAGTTGTATGACAATTATTCCCCAGTAAACTCATTCATCTTTAAAAACCTCACAACTGATTTGTAATGTTTTCACCCCATGGTAACATGTGTATGCAATGTTTATGGCTGTTAGAAAAGCTAATTTTGAATGGCTGTTAGAAAAGCTAATTTTGATTATGTGAAATTGTGCTTTTTTCTTACATTTGATCAAAACAAAGATCGTGGATGGAACTACATAAAACCAAAGCAATAGTATAACCCGCAAACAATATACTTTGAGAATAAATATAACCTTGTAAATCATTTTTAAATACAAAATTCTTTTTCAGGATATCTATACGTCATATTGGCATGCTCACATGATTACAGGCTTATGAACATCATGAAATACTTTAATGTTATTATCTCTTACTCCTTTACCTGCCTCACCGATTGATGCACACTGCACTTCCCAATCTTTGAGCCGCGACACAAGAAAACCAACAATGTGTTTTTTAAACATGTCTGACACAAACTGAGCTGTACAAGCACAGAAGATGGCTAGACGCTGGAAATTTCGGATTTAGAAAGCAGAGGAACTGTACTATCCGTGTAGCAAAAACAAAAGCGCTGATCAGCTTCGCATCTGTGCCTTTGTTTTCGCAAATGCAAATTGTTGGTTTTCTCACAATGCGGCTTATTTGTCATGTACTAAATCAGTATCTTGATGTTGTAAGCCATTTAAATTTTAAGCCATTTAAAGTGACCTCAATATTCCGCAAAGAATCCGGGTCTAAAATGCTTTCCAAAAATTTCCAGACGAGCCAAATTAAAGCCTTATTGCTCTACAAGTAGATGTTCTAATAAGCGGCTGATTCATGTGATGTCTACCAAAAATATTGCAAGAATATTTATCATTATCTCTCATCAGAGATCTAAAATACTTATCTACAAAATAATTGAACTTTCTACTTGGAGGAGACCGGGAACTAATTATGTCAACATATCCCATGAGTCAAAATCTGCAGGTTGCTCCGAGACTGTTATCTGGCAATGGAGGCACCTGATTGGGTGATAATTGTGAACTAAAATACTTTTTTTCTTTCTAGCAACTGGAAAAATTATTTTTCTTCAAATTGGTATATAATTTACCACCTGATGCACATAAATTGTGTTTTTTCTGGTCCAAAAAGTAAAAACAGTGATTTTGAAAATGAGGTCAGGTGGGTTTTTCCAAAAATTGACGGCCATTCTTCAACATGCAACAGCTGAGAAAAGAGCCGGTGATGGTATGTTTTTTCATTTTTAAATCTTCTCATCTATCTTTTGGCTTGAAATTCAGGTATATTTTGATGGCCTTAGTGTTACCTGGCATGCACAGTAAACTGTCAAAGAGCAGGGATTTAGCATTGGAGTCTATGGGATAAATAATTAGTTCACAGTCCCCTATACTAATTGTTCAACAGGATGAATTTGGCTGATTTAGGGTCAAATTATCCATTTCTTGGGATGAATGCAGCATCTGGATGGTAAATTAATGTCATAATATGGATGCTATGCACATTTTTGGTGAAAAAATTGAAAGGATCCTCCAGGAGATCTCCAGGAAGGGGGTGGGGGTGGTATTCCATAGCCTTCCAGTATGAAATAATGCTTCAGCAGTCAGAGCCTCCCCTGAAAAGCCATGACAAGAGGTGCTCAGCATGCGCGCGCACTGCATTATCCAGATTTACCTGTTTTTCATCTGCGTAAAACCAATTTAAGTGTGATTCGGGCAATATTATATGCCTTTTTCTGCTACTCTTAGTAGAATGAACACTGGAGTAGAGTTGTTTCCCTTGTATTGCTGCAGAGCTCTGTGAGTAGATATGTGCTATTTTTGCTTATTTTTTCTTCTTTTTTGACAAGAATGTACTGCTTTAAGAAGATTTAAATTCTTTTTCCTCAATATAAGCTGTATTTTAGTGTTTTATATGGCATTTAAATGTGAATTCCCTTGAATTTTAAAGGAAATTATCTCAATTTTGCTCTTTTTCTGTCATTTTGATGTCAAAATGCTGTCATTTTGATGTAAAAATGGGACTGAAAAGTCTTGTTTGGCTCTGTATGTAGTATTATTTTGTCAGGCAGCAATCAGGAAGAAGTAAAACTGCAAAGTAACATAGGTTTTGCCCATACCAGATTTTTTTTTTCATCATTAAGCAGTGCATGTGGCTTCGGCCGGAGTACCATTGTAAAATCAGCCCCAAGGGTGGAATTTCCCAATTTTGACTTGCAATATAACTGAAATTTTAATATGTTCTGCCAATATGATGTTTAATAAAGATACTGGTTTCCATTTAAATCAAAACTGCAAGCTCAGTGTGAAAATCTCTTTGACAGATATGATGTACTAGCATGGGGGTAGAAAATGACTAAAATATGGGGTGGGTGGGGTTATTTCATCACTGTAGGGTCCTTTAAATGCCTTCATCTGAAATGTACCATTCAAGCAAGAATACACTAATGCATTTAGTATTTCCTGAAGATTTCAAATGAATATGATGTTCATTTCTGTTGTAATGAGAGTTTCACTTTAGTATTTAGTGCCACTCTACTTTGTGAAAATCTGATTTATTTCATTACATTGCTACAGGAGGGGTAGGTAATTAAATTGAGATATTTGGGACTAAAGGAGACAAAAACAAGTAAAAAATCACACAAGTTTATTCAAAAAACATTAAATTGTCATATAAAACACAGAACAAGAAGATTTCCTTCAAAAAAGTATGCAGTATAGGAGACCGGGAACTAATTATGTCAACATATCCCATGAGTCAAAATCTGCAGGTTGCTCCGAGACTGTTATCTGGCAATGGAGGCACCTGATTGGGTGATAATTGTGAACTAAAAATACTTTTTTTCTTTCTAGCAACTGGAAAAATTATTTTTCTTCAAATTGGTATATAATTTACCACCTGATGCACATAAATTGTGTTTTTTCTGGTCCAAAAAGTAAAAACAGTGATTTTGAAAATGAGGTCAGGTGGGTTTTTCCAAAAATTGACGGCCATTCTTCAACATGCAACAGCTGAGAAAAGAGCCGGTGATGGTATGTTTTTTCATTTTTAAATCTTCTCATCTATCTTTTGGCTTGAAATTCAGGTATATTTTGATGGCCTTAGTGTTACCTGGCATGCACAGTAAACTGTCAAAGAGCAGGGATTTAGCATTGGAGTCTATGGGATAAATAATTAGTTCACAGTCCCCTATGGAACATTTGCTCATATTTTATCTGTCTGTAATCCAAAAGTGATGCTTCTCAAATAGGCTGCCAATTTTGTATTATATTATATGTAAGTTTTATTCTACCTATACGATTCGCACTGTATCAGTTACTAGAATCTAGTAAAACTACAACATGAAGTATTTAAAGGGTGAAAGCATTTGTAAAACTCTTTTAAATGGTCATAACAATTTAACAGTTTTTTCCTTATTTAGTTTCCCTGCATTAATAATGGAATGATGATCCCCATAATTTTAGTTATATCACATTCAAGCCGCCGCATGGGAAAACCAACAATCTGCCTAGGCGAAAACAAAGGTGCAGATCAGCTTCGCAGTAACTGCGAAGCTGATCAGCACCTTTGTTTTCGCTACATAGATAGTACAATTCCTCTCCGTTCTAAATCCAAAATTTCAAGCCTCTAACCATCTTCTGTGACTGTACAGCTTGGTTTGTGTCAGACCTGGTCCTAACCCAAATTATAGGTTTTCTCATGCACAGGCTCATTTGTCATCCAGAGACAACAGATGCCACAGGGAACAACCAACACAGATAAAATCTCTAGAAGACTTTAGGATGCAAAAACCTGTTTGGGAACAACTTACCATGGATCAACCATGCTGATCCCTAACAGGAATTTACTCTCTAGTCTATTCTTGCTTACTGACTTTATCCGGATGATTGTTCTTAATCACGTTTGTTGTCTCTGGATAATGAGCTTACAGGTTAAAATGTTTGAAAATCATTCCTTAAAATAATTCACAGATAAATGTGTTATATAAAACATTTTCAGATATGTAGTTATCTGTCCTATCACTTAACATCAAGCCTATCAAAAATCACAACAACAATGTGTTTTTATCTTAAATGTTTGTCATTTATCACAACAAATTTGGTTTAACATTCCTGTGTTACCACATTAACATCACCAAATTTGTCAACTTCTTAACTTTTAGAATTCATTTTCCATGTACCACAAAAAAGGAAGAATTACAAAGCATTTTGTTTTTACTTTCTTTCCATTTATAAAACAATTTTCACATTGTTTAATTCCTTGTCCATTTATTAAATTTCTGGCACTAATTGGTATTTTCCCTGACTTCCTGGTACATGTATTCAAAATCGTTATTTCTACATCACTGTTTGTTTAACTTTCTAATTTTCATGGTTAGATAATGTAATTATATGTTTGTTTGTCACTTAAGCCTCATCACAACGAAATATGACTTTAGGCTTTACGATACATTCAGACTCTATACAATTTTTGGCTTGCTAAGCCTAGAACTAGATGGTATATGGAGACCTGCCGTTACCACTAGCAGCAGATCCTTTGACAATATTGACCTGACAACATTATGCATGCAATGTCAAACTGATCCCACCCTTAATACTAAAACAAAATGTTTTTCTCATGATGCAGGATGCAGCTAATTCAATCTACATGTTCAAAGATAGTAATGAGTGGTTTAAAATTTTATTTTATTACAGCCAAATAAACCTTGGCCAATAGATTGATACATGTACCATTTATAGTTGCTATTTACTACATGGTAATGAACCCTTTCCGTATGTCATAAAATGTTACAATGTTATAATCAAACATAATTCACTCAAATTTGGTGGCCACCATATACGTGGGGTGATCAGAAAGTACATGTACGTATAAAAATGTTGTCATTTCTTTTGCTTTTGTTATTTCCAGATGAAATTTCATCAAATAATGCAGCAATATATATGCAGTTATTCCATTGCAATAACGCATGCATAATACGCACACGTGCGTTGCAGCTGTCATTGTGGAAACACCGCCTACGTAGTTACAAAGTTTCCTAATTCAAGCAGGACCATGTCTTGCCTAACAGAAGAAATTCTCTGATTTCATCTCCTTATTAAAATAACAAGAACGGTGCGGAGGTCGATATCGCACCTGCATTGGGCAAAATAATTAACCAGAGGACCATTGGTCCTGAGAACGCTCACCTGAAGCCTGATCTTGGAGTATTAAGTCATAATGAAATGACCTTGACCTTGAATACTCACACACCTTTATTCACTTCATAAGTTGTCTGCATCATTCTGCAAAGTTTCAGGTCTCATGCTGCAATAGTTTCCAAACCCAGTGATTTCTGAGAAAACCATAATTTTAATTTTGATATTTAAATGACCTTGGGCCAAGGTCAAGACATGACCTTGGCCTTCATTAATTACTTACCTTCATTGACACCATTAGTTGTCTGCATCTAGCAACTTTCAGGTCTCAGGCTGCAACAGTTTGTTTTCGCCTTTTCCCATGTGAAAGCCTATGTTTCCAAAATTGACCTTGCCTTAAAATAGGTCAAGGTCATCATAGGGTCATCATTTCAACAAACTATGATGGACTGGAGTCCCAAATGCTACATACCAAGTTTCATGAAAATTGGCCTGCCGGTTCTGGAGAAGAAGATTTTTGAAAGGTTTTTACCATATATGGGCGTGGCGGCCATCTTGGTCATGTGACCTGGATTTCGCGATCAAACTTTCGTCTCCCCTACCCATGGATGCTGCACAAAAAATTTCACTTTGATTTGCCAAGCAGTTTCAGAGAAGAAGATCTTTGAAAAGTGTGTATGGACAACAGACTGGCCAAGGTCAAGAGATGACCTTGACCTATATTAAACACATACCTTCATCTACTCCATTAGTTGTTTGCAACTACCACTTTTCAGGCCTCAGGCTGCAATAGTTTTCAAACAGAGGACCATTGGTCCTGAGAACGCTCACCTGAAGCCTGATCCTGCAGTATTAAGTCATCATAAAATGACCTTGACCTTGAATACTCACACACCTTTATTGAATTCATAAGTTGTCTGCATCTGCAAAGTTTCAGGTCTCAGGCTGCAATAGTTTCCAAACCCAGTGATTTATGAGAAAACCACAATTTTAATTTTGATATTTAAATGACTTTGCGTCAAGGTCAAGAAATGACCTTGGCCTTCATTAATTACTTACCTTCATTGACTCCATTGGTTGTCTGCATCTAGCAACTTCCAGGTCTCAGACTGCAACAGTTTCCAAAATATCCATTGTTTCCGCCTTTTCCCATGTAAAAGCCTATGTTTCCAAAATTGACCTTGCTATAAAATAGGTCAAGGTCATCCTATGGTCATCATTTGATCAAACTAGGATGGGCTGGAGTCCCAAATGCTACATACCAAGTTTCGCGAAAATTGGCCTGCCGGTTCTGGAGAAGAAGATTTTTGAGTAGTTTTTACCATATATGGGCGTGGCGGCCATCTTGGTAATGTGACCTGGATTTCGTGATCGAACTTTCGTCTCCCCTACCCATGGATGCTCCACATAAAATTTCACTTTGATTGGCCCAGCAGTTTCAGAGAAGAAGATCTTTAAAAAGTGTGCATGAACAACAGACTGGCCAAGGTCAAGAGATGACCTTGACCTACATTAATCACATACCTTCATCTACTCCATTACTTGTTTGCATCTACCACTTTTCAGGCATCAGGCTGCAATAGTTTTCAAAAAATCCATAGTTTTCACTTTTTCCCCATGTAAAAGCCTATGTTTCCAAATTTGACCTTGCCGTAAATTAAGTCAAGGTCATCAAAGGGTCATCATTTTATCAAACTATGATGGGCTGAAGTCCCCGATGCTACATACCAAGTTTCATGGAAATCGGCCAACCAGTTCTGGAGAAGAAGATTTTTGAGTGGTTTTTACCATATATGGGCGTGGCAGCCATCTTGGTCATGTGACCTGGATTTCGTGATTTAACTTTTGTCTCCCCTACCCATGGATGCTCCACATAAAATTTCACTTTGATTGGCCCAGCAGTTTCAGAGAAGAAGATCTTTGAAAAGTGTGTATGGACGACAGACTGGCCAGGGTCAAGAGATGACCTTGACCTACATTAATCACATACCTTCATCTACTCCATTAGTTGTTTGCATCTACCACTTTTCAGGCATCAGGCTGCAATAGTTTTCAAAAAATCCATAGTTTTCACTTTTTCCCATGTAAAAGCCTATGTTTCCCAAATTGACCTTGCCATAAATAAGGTCAAGGTCATCCTAGGGTCATCATTTTATCAAACTATGATGGGCTTGAGTCCCAAATGCTACATACCAAGTTTCATGAAAATCGGCCTGCCGGTTCTGGAGAAGAAGATTTTTGAGTGGTTTTTACCATATATGGGCGTGGCAGCCATCTTGGTCATGTGACCTGGATTTCGCAATCAAACTTTCGTCTCCCCTATCCATGGATGCTCCACATAAAATTTCACTTCGATTGGCCCAGCAGTTTCAGAGAAGAAGATCTTTGAAAAGTGTGAATGGACGACAGACTGGCCAAGGTCAAGAGATGACCTTGACCTAAATTAATCACATACCTTCATCTACTCCATTAGTTGTTTGCATCTACCACTTTTCAGGCCTCAGGCTGCAATAGTTTTCAAAAAATCCATAGTTTTCACTTTTTCCCATGTAAAAGCCTATGTTTCCAAATTTGACCTTGCCGTAAAATAGGTCAAGGTCATCCAAGGGTCATCATTTTATCAAACTATGATGGGCTGAAGTCCCTGATGCTACATACCAAGTTTCGTGGAAATCGGCCCACCGGTTCTGGAGAAGAAGATTTTTGAAGGGTTTTTACCATATATGGGCGTGGCGGCCATCTTGGTCATGTGACCTGGATTTCGCGATCAAACTTGAAATGCCACTACCCAAGGAGGCTCCACATAAAATTTCAACTAGATCGGCCAAGCGGTTTCAGAGAAGAAGATCTTTGAAATTGTGGACGACGACGACGACGACGGACGGACGACGGACGGACGCCGGATCATGGCCATCCTATAAGCTCACCTTGTGAGCCTTCGGCTCAGGTGAGCTAAAAATCCATAGTTTTCACTTTTACCTATGTAAAAGCCTATGTTTCCGAATTTGACCTTGTCGTAAAATAAGTCAAGGTCATCAAAGGGTCATCATTTTATCAAACTATGATGGGCTGAGGTCCTTGATGCTACATACAAAGTTTCGTGGAAATCGGCCCACCGGTTCTGGAGAAGACGATTTTTGAGTGGTTTTAACCATATATGGGCGTGGCGGCCATCTTGGTCATGTGACCTGGATTTCGCGATCAAACTTTCGTCTCCCCTATCCATGGATGCTCCACATAAAATTTCACTTTGATTGGCCGCGCAGTTTCAGAGAAGAAGATCTTTGTAAGGCCACACCAAATAAATTAGTAGATGCTCATCCCCGCCCGCCCCCCGAAAAATCCCCCGCCCCGAACTTTTTTATTTGGAAAAAAAAAAAAAAAAAAAAATCTTTTTGGGGTGTTGCAATGGACCAGGGTCGAAACGACCCGAAACCATCAAAACCAGAAGACGCTTGCAATCATAAAGCATCCATGTGAGCAAACTTGAAAATGAAAGTAGACTTGCCTTTTTCAGTTTTTGTGCAAATTTTTGCGAGTTTTGAGGCACAATTCACCTAGAAATCTAACCAAGTAGACATGTTTGTGCTACTGCGTATTCGCAAAGGCTGTAGTATCATCAAAGACTGGTATGGGGTGAAAAGGGCCTGTGAAAACCTTACGTTTGCCGATCTCTTTGACGAGTTCAGGAATGGAACATTGGACAGCAGAAACTAAATTTTTGGACAGGTATCTCAGGATGAGTGCAGGTCCAAATCAGTCTGCTTCTAGGCTAGCAGTCTGATCAGGATCTTTACTGTTGGTAATTCATTCTCAGTTAATGTTCCTCTGTGGAAAGATATTGCTTACTTTGGCATATTTTATGCTGTCCAGAATAGTTAGTATCTTGAAAGCCATAGACCATCTAGTCATTGCTTATTTCATTTACTGTAATTCAGTCCAGATTTAATTAGCAAATCTAGTCCAAAACCTAGTCATTTCTGTATTTCTTGCTGTAACAAAACAACTGGTGTTAATAAACAACAACACGTTTTTTGATTATACTCATTTATTTCCATTTGACATGCAAAACTGGTAGGTGTTTGACAATATCGACTGAAGGTGTGAAAAATAAAAAATAAAAAATAAAAACCTCCCACCCGCCCCATTTTTTCATAAAAATTGGATGAGCATCTACTAATTTATTTGGTGTGGCCTAAAGTGTGTATGGACAACAGACTGGCCAAGGTCAAGAGATGACCTTGACCTATATTAATCACATACCTTCATCTACTCCATTAGTTGTTTGCATCTACCATTTTTTAGGCCTCAGGCTGCAATAGTTTTCAAAAAATCCATAGTTTTCACTTTTTCCTATGTAAAAGCCTATGTTTTCAAATTTGACCTTGCCGTAAAATAGGTCAAGGTCATCCAAGGGTCATCATTTTATCAAACTATGATGGGCTGAGGTCCTTGATGCTACATACCAAGTCTCGTGGAAATCGGCCAGCCAGTTCTGGAGAAGAAGATTTTTGAGTGGTTTTTACCATATATGGGTGTGGCGGCCATCTTGGTCATGTGACCTGGATTTCTCGATCAAACTTTCGTCTGCCCTACATATGGATGCTCCACATAAAATTTCACTTTGATTGACCAAGCAGTTTCAGAGAAGAAGATCTTTGAAAAGTGTGTATGGACAACAGACTGGCCAAGGTCAAGAGATGACCTTGACCTATATTAATCACATACCTTCATCTACTCCATAAGTTGTTTGCATCTACCACTTTTCAGGCCTCAGGCTGCAACACTTTTCAAAAAATTCCATAGTTTTCACTTTTTCCTATGTAAAAGCCTATGTTTCCAAATTTGACCTTACCGTAAAATAGGTCAAGGTCATCCAAGGGTCATCATTTTATCAAACTATGATGGGCTGAGGTCCTTGATGCTACTTACCAAGTTTCGTGGAAATCGGCTCACCAGTTCTGGAAAAGAAAATTTTTGAGTGGTTTTTACCATATATGGGCGTGGCGGCCATCTTGGTCATGTGACCTGAATTTCGCGATCAAACTTTCGTCTCCCCTACCCATGGATGCTCCACATAAAATTTCACTTTGATTGGCCGTGCAGTTTCAGAGAAGAAGATCTTTGTAAAGTGTGTATGGACAACAGACTGGCCAAGGTCAAGAGATGACCTTGACCTATATTAATCACATACCTTCATCTACTCCATTAGTTGTTTGCATCTACCACTTTTCAGGCCTCAGGCTGCAATAGTTTTCAAAAAATCCAGTTTTCACTTTTTCCTATGTAAAAGCCTATGTTTCCAAATTTGACCTTGCCGTAAAATAGGTCAAGGTCATCCAAGGGTCATCATTTTATCAAACTATGATGGGCTGAGGTCCTTGATGCTACATACCAAGTTTCGTGGAAATCGGCCCACCAGTTCTGGAGAAGAAGATTTTTGAGTGGTTTTTACCATATATGGGCATGGCCGCCATCTTGGTCATGTGACCTGGATTTTGTGATCAAACTTTCGTCTCCCCTACCCATGGATGCTCCACATAAAATTTCACTTTGATTGGCCAAGCAGTTTCAGAGAAGAAGATCTTTGAAAAGTGTGTATGGACAACAGACTGGCCAAGGTCAAGATATGACCTTGACCTATATTAATCACATACCTTCATCTACTCCATTAGTTGTTTGCATCTACCACTTTTCAGGCCTCAGGCTGCAATAGTTTTCAAAAAATCCATGGAGAAGAAGATTTTTGAGTGGTTTTTACCATATATGGGCGTGGCGGCCATCTTGGTCATGTGACCTGGATTTCGCGATCAAACTTGAAATGCCACTACCCAAGGAGGCTCCACATAAAATTTCAACAAGATCGGCCAAGCGGTTTCAGAGAAGAAGATCTTTGAAATTGTGGACGACGGACGGACGGACGACGGATGCCGGATCATGGCCATCCTATAAGCTCACCTTGTGAGCCTTGGGCTCAGGTGAGCTAAAAATGTGAATAGGTTGAGGGCACCAGGTCAACATGCATGCTTAAAGGGCATGTCAAGGACAATTACTATGCAAGGTTTCACATTCGCAGCTACCTTAGGTACAGAGAAAATCAAACTTTGACGTTAAAATTAATAAAGTCAATGGACCGTGAAATATAGGTCAAGAGCAATGGGTAAAGGTGATGCTTGAAAAGTATATCAAGGACAATTAGTATGGAAGGTTTCTCGCAGCCATCACAGGTGCAGAGCAAACCAAACTTTGATGTGACGTAAAAATTAACCAAGTCAATGGACCATGAAATATAGGTCAAGGGCATCGGGTCAAGGGCATCGGGTCAAGATGCATGCTTGAAGGATAAGTCAAAGACAATTACTATGCAAGGTTTCACACTCGCAGCTATCACTAATGCAGAGAAAACCAAAGTTTGACGTAAATGTCAAACTTTGACGTAAATGTTGACGGACGGACGGAAATTTTGACTCCTATATTTAACCCCGCTATAAGCAGGTGCATTGAAAATGTTCCAAAACCTGATGATCCCCCATACCCATTGACCAGATTCAATTATGCATTAAACAATAAAATTTAAAAGTATGCCTTTAATTTGCAACTAACCACCTGAACTGATAAATGATCACCATGAGCATTTCAAACCTTTTTCTCAGAGCATTGCAATAACCACAACAGGAAAAAGGTTCATATAAGTTTGAGGGCCATTTATTTACCCTCTACACCCAAATCAGTAATCACTGGCAAAGTTCAGGCTGAAATCAGTCAGTTTTTCTGATTTTCTTTCACATAAAATTTTCTTTCAAGTCTACATGTGATCCACATGAGAGTAATTCAGACAGTGATAACTTATCCAAAAGCAAATAGAAGTTCAATTCAAAGTACATCAAGGTCCTAATCATGGTATCTCACTCTCTGATAACCAGTTTAATAATCGGCTTCATCATGAGAAAACTGGATTTTTGCCTATGCGAAAACAAAGGCGCAGATCAGCTGTGCAGTAACTGCACAGCTGATCAGCGCCTTTGTTTTCACTACACGGATAGTACAATTCCTCTTCTTCTTAAATCCAATAGCTATCTTCAGTGACTGTACAGCCCAGTTTGTGTCGGACCTGGTCGAATCCAAATTGTTGGTTTTCTCACACACAGGCTCAATTAGCTTCATCATGAGAGAACCTGGCTTCAGGGTTTCAAGTTAGGTCCAACAGAATCTTGATGACTGGGCATTATAGCTCCATTGGTAGTGTGTCTGATTCTTATTGAAGAGGACACACAAGCATTCCCCATGCCCTACACATTCATTTTTTTTCAAGAAGTAATGGTCATCGGCCATTCTTCCCCTTATACTGATTCAAGATGAGCATGTGTCAATTAATGACCATTAATGGTGAAAAAATGTGCACTAAATACTGGTAATCTGTCTCTGGGAGGCCTGCCCAGAAACAGTGTGGCTAGGTTAACTGACCATTCCAACATGATAATAGCTGTTGACCATGGACCCATGGCCGTAAACAATGAAACAAACAAATGAGCAAACTTAACTGAGTTTAACTGTACTGTACAGTAGATATGCGCCTGTTGTTCACATACCAAAGAAACAGGTAATCTTGTGATGTGGCTCCTATTATTAATAATTGACCTTTCTAACGGAGTTGGAGTTGGAGTTGGAATTGGAATTGGAATTGGACTTCGTAATATTAGCGAGGGTTGTTTCAAAACAACGAAGGTAAATAAGTATAAAAGCAGAACTGTATACAGGGCAATGTTAAGATACGGTATTTGACTTGTGAATATGGAACATAAAAGAGGGGTGTCTCAAAGAGTTTTATTATTTCTTTTTTCATTTGACTGACAACAATTGGTTAATTGCACTACATGATGTAAACTTTTTCAAATTTTATTAGACATAATCGTCGTCACTAGTGTCACTGCTGACGCCCAGCTCTCTCAGACGGTCGTTGTTCGGCTCAACATCTTGCTGCTGGTTACGTTCTACTTGGTCCGGTTGTTCTAGTAACCTGCGCTCTAGACCCCTGACGCGTAGGGCTTGCATCCTATAAACAAAAAATGGTGTCGTATGAAGACTGAATTTACTTTACAGTACTGAACAAAATCAAATTGACGTCATTTACGCTACTAGTAGATTCAGACCCGGCTAGTGTAATGAAAATATTGTAATTGTACACTAGTTCTTGCTTCCCTATCCGGTCAGGAGCATTACATGAAACCGGAAACAAAACAGTTATTTTGGTTACGTTACAGTAAACGTCACGTATACGGCGAAGAAATTTTAAAAATATAGATTTTAGTGGCTGTAAATGTTGTATGTGATACACACAAATACATGCATGATTTCAGTGGATATGGTTCTCTGCAAGGTTCGCATGATATTAATCAATCCATCCGTTTATTAAAACCTGAAAGTTTTTGTTTGAATTTTGTTTGAATTGATGCTTTACGTCAACAGGTAATGTCATGTCGGGACGTAGCCTCCACTTCAATGGACTCTTACCCAAAATGACGGTGTCATGGCATGCAACAAACAAACCAACCAACAAAGCCAAAATGGATTATATGTACAGATGGTTCGACTTGGAACCACTTCAGACCTAAGCGCTTAACCAGTAATCAAATAGCCAGTCAGCATCGTATAAGCTTTGCCTGGAGGCACAATCAGTCCAACTATTTCTTGAGGCCCAAATGGGCCCCAAAAACTCGTGCAAGATCCTTTGTATGTTAAACATTCCGAGTAATTTGGCAGAAGACAAACATACCTTATATCGTCATCTTCAATTGCATCTATGTTGCTGTAGATGATGCGGGTGAATTTGGACGAGATCCTGTCTCTCAGCTGTCTCGTAGTTGCCGTTCTGTAAAGCTGCTGATGAGTGTTGGGCAAGCGGTCCATGTTTGCCTTGATATCATCAATGATTGCTTTCCACTGGCTTGGATGCTGCTCGTACGCACGAAGAATAAGAAGTGTCTCTTCCTTTCCTACTGTCAATTTTCTCCGCCGGCGGGCATTGACTCCTGGAAAAATCATTAAATTTTTGCAACATTTTCTTATTCGATATCTGAAGATATCTAAATCTGAAGATTCGATATCACCCTCGGGCTTACCAATTTTCATAGAATTAAATGAACCTCAACGCGACAAAATGTACCTTCGGACATTCTGACATTAAAATTAGAAAGCAGCAAAATGCGGAAAAATGATGAAATATATGTTTTAGAAATAACACTGAGTTTGTAATCTAAGAACACTGGGCTACCAAATAACATAATATGTTTCAATATTTGGAGTTATCTGCCCTTGTTCTAGCCCATAATACACATTATTTTCCATTATCTATCGTTGAACGGTAACCATAGCAACCGCATCATCATAAAAATAGACAAAATAATTATGACAGATTGCCTGTAAGGATAGTATGCTTCTATCTTAACAGTTTTTACATAAACAGTTTTAAGCAAATGCATCGAGTTTTGTAAGCTCTACTGGCATGCAGAAATGCATTACGCAATTTTGACGTCATTTTCAGGACAATGACGTCAGATCATATAATAAATTGGTCATAACTCACAAAATAGCTTAAATAATCTGGTCAAATAAAGACTAACAGACTCAAGAAACATCATACATTCAAAGTTTGTTTGTTTGTTTGTTTGTTGTTTAACGACGCATCAACCCTGATGGGTCATTAGCGTCTAACAAGGTAAAAACGTTAAAACATTCAAAGTAACTTTGTTTTTCTTATACTCAAAAAATTGTCCGAAGGTACATTTTCTCACGTTGTGGCCCATATAGGAACAACTTAAAAAAAAGTCATTGTGTCTGAAATCAGCATGCCCGGTGCTTTGATGTTTTGACTGTAGCATCACTGTAGGTCATCAACAATGGTACTTCAAATATGTACCCAAGCCAATATAAATGGCCCCATGGACTTTATGTCTCTGAACCCAGGTGAGCGATTTGAGTCCACATTGGTCTCTTTTTACAATGTGATGTTTGTGACGAACATGTGATTTCATCAGAATAAAGGAATAAATTATACAAGATATAGGACGACAATCAGGAATATATATTCAGGTAATAATTTCTGCTCTTTCTTTATTATGATACTGAAAAAAAAAAAAACACTGGAAAATGTAAAAGGTAACACATACCTTCTTGTCTATTTTCGTCAGCCATGTCCTCTTCATATATTGGTTTCGGTCGAAAGATATACCATACACGAATCACCCGTGCATCAGTACAATGACCCACACAAGAGATTGTTAAATAACACATGTGCTTGTACAAACAGACGACATGTAGCTTACAGAATGAATATTTTCAATGTAATATTAAAATTGCAAACAGCGTAGACACAAATCATGAGCCATTTGATCAGTGTTGCGCCGCTTGATGCAGTCATCCACATTTAAGGGTATACCAACTGTCAAAATTTAATACTTTTACAATTTGTACCTGTAAAAGAAAATGCAATTTTCCTAAAGAAGATCGGTTCTTATGGACCAATTATTGTATGGGCCATTCAAACATCAAATACACATTGTTTTATGCCCAGTTTCTCAGCTTGAGAGGGCTCAGCAACACGCTTAGCAGCAGTTTTTTAAGTTACTTCCTGGTTTGATTCCATTTTCATCCGTCTGGCATGCTGGGTAAAAATATACAAGCATTAGATTTTGACAATTGGTATCCCCTTAAACAAAATCTAGATTTTCAAAATTTCGTCATCAGAAAAGCTTTTTCTGTTCTTAATGGACTTGATTTAATGAATATTTTAAAAATGAGTCCACTTATAAAACCAGGCATAAATTTGTTAATACAATAAATTTGTTCGAATACCATGTATAGCGGGTTTTCTTTTATCCAATTATAAATTTAAAATGACCCCGATATTTTCTAAATGACCCCACTTGTAAAAGACGTTTGTTCTTTGCATAAATGGTAGAGGCCATTATGACCCTCAAACTTTAGGTCAAGTAAAAAACGGCATGTTTTTCTGTTAGATTGGGTCACCACACTGATTTTGTCTATTTTGTTTTGACAGAATGAATCGCTCTCGGCGGCGTCTTCTTGCGGCAGCCCTCCCTGCGATTGTACATGCTTCCAGAGATGTAGACGATTACAATAAGCATCGACGCTCATTCGTGATCAGCCTTGTGCCGCCACCACCTGACCCCACCTCTGACGTACGCCATCGTCTATTTCTAGGAGATAATAACACATATATCGGGAGAGATCTCTTTGCTATGTATGCTGAGAATAGATACCACTTCTATAATATTACTGGTGAAACTCCTGAGAGTTTAAGGTGTTTGCTCATTGAATTAAACTTGAGACCAGGGAAGGGCTTTAAACTTTCTCCCTTAAACAGAGTGTTTCTATTTGTGATATGGGTGAGATGCTACCCAACATTCGCTGCTCTAGCCACCATGTTCGATATAAGCACGGCCATAGTTCAAGTCGAAATTCGTAAAATGATAGACATATTTTACCAGAAAATGGAACACTATTTGAAATGGCCAACCGAAGATGAGTGGCTATTAAAACGCGGTGATTGGGAGGGTCTTTACCCTGCGGTTGGTGCCATTGACGGTACTTCACACCAGATTTTCAAGCCGATGACGGATCCCCAACAGCTCTTTTACTCCGGGTATAGAAAGTACCACGCCATTCATACTCAAATCGTAGCAGACACAGATGGCAACATCTGTTTTATATCCTCTGGATTTCCTGGGCATCTAAACGATGCCCAACAATTCAACCTGATGACACAGATAGGTGGAGATCAACTTCCGTTTCCGGACCAGTGCATTCTGCTTGCAGATAAGATATACCCCAACAGATACCCGCTCATGACTCCATACACGGCTCAACAAATAGCAAGACGGCAAGACCTGTTAGAACAGCGAAAATGTCGCAAACTTAATAGACTTATAAATAGTGCTAGAGTGTGCGTAGAGCATGCTATTGGAAAGTTGAAGACGTACTCTGCAGTGAGCTCGAAGTGGCGTCATTCGCGACGCTTGCTTTCTCGAGTTGTTAAAATATGCGCCTGTCTAGTACAACGCCGTAAACAAGTCCAATAAATAACATGACTATCACTGCTTGGTTGAATGTTATCGTTCTCGTTGGTTTATTAAAATACAACACCCTGTTGTTTTTATGCATTTTACCTTGGTTGTTTTGAAACAACCCTCGCTAATATTACGAAGTCCAATTCCAATTCCAATTCCAACTCCAACTCCAACTCCGTTAGAAAGGTCAAATGGTAGTAAAGATATCTTGAACCAGGTAATTACATTCCCAGATTAACTTCTTGGTATAATCCAATTATGTAAACATGTCGTGGCAAAGGTCATTTTGGTTCTGTGTTCCATTAACTTAACAAGTAAACGGGACAAAGTTGGTCACGGGGAGGTGACAATCAACAATGCACGGATTATATACTATAATTTCTTTTCATATCAAACCCTATGTAGGTACAAACAAGGATAGCTTTTAAAACCAGAGGACCAATGGTCCTGTAAACGCTCACCTGAGTCTGCTGCATATACCAATAAACATGTTTGAATATTATGGTATTTAAACCCAGTGCAGGGGCAGATGAAGCCCTTGGGCCGTTTTCTTTTTTCAGAATAATCAATATTCTGTCCATTTGCCAATTTCTTGCTGGCTTTTCCCTTCAAATGACATTTTAACAGTTTTTCCCATTCAAATGCATGGGCAACCCATGTTGACCTTGCCATAAACTTGGTCAAGGTCATCACAGGGTCATGATTTATATATATATTGTAGTACTATATCCATGGATGCTTCACACCAAGTTTCATTGAAGTCAATCTATTGGTTTCAGAGAAGAAGATATTTGAAGGGTTTTTACCATATATGGGCATGGCGGCCATCTTGGTCATGTGCCCTAGATTATTTATATATACATTGGTTCCCCCATCCTATAGATGCTTCACATAAAATTTGGCATCAATTGGCCAAGCGGTTTTAGAGGAGAAGATGTTTGAATATTATGGTAATATACATGTATATTGCCCCGCCGTGTGGGCATATGAGCCCTTAGGTCCATTTTTTTTTTCAGAATCATTAATATTTAGTCCTACTACCCATTTCCTGCAAGATTTTCACCTCAAATGACTTTTTAAAAGTTTTCCCCATTCCAATGCATTGGCGACCTATGTTGACCTTGTCCTAAAATAGGTCAAGGTCACCACAGGGTCATAATTTATATACACATTGTAGAACTTCAACCATTGGTGCTTCATGCCAAGTTTCTTTGAAATCGGTCCACCAGATTCGGAGAAGAAGATTTTTGAAGGGTTTTTACCTTATATGGGCATGGCAGCTATCTTGGTCATGTGAACTAAATAATTTATATACACATTAATTCCCCCATTCCATAGATGCTTCACATAAAATTTGGCTTTGATTCGCCAAGCGGTTTCAGAGGAGAAGATGTTTGAATATTATGGTAATATACATGTATATTGCCTCTGGGTGGGGGCAGATGAGCCCCTGGGGTCCATTTTTTTCAGAATCATTAATATTCAGTCCTACTGCCCATTTCCTGCAAGACTTTCACTTTAAATGACATTTTAAAAGTTTTCCCTATTCAAATGCATTGGCGACCTATGTTGACCTTGAGGTAAAAAAGGTCAAGGTCATCACAGGGTCATGATTTATATACACATTGTAGTACTTGAGCCATCGATGCTTCATGCCAAGTTTCTTGAAATCGATCCACCGGTTATGGAGAAGAAGATTTTTGAAGGGTTTTTACCATATATGGGCATTGCGGCCATCTTGGTCATGTGACCTGGATTATTTATATACACATTGATTACCCCTTCCTATTGATGCTTCACATAAAATTTGGCTTTGATTGGCCAACCGGTTTCAGAGGAGATGATGTTTGAATATTATGGTAATATACATGTATATTGCCTCTGGGTGGGGGCGGATGAGCCCCTGGTGCCCAATTTTTTTTCAGAATCATTAATATTCAGTCCTACTGCTCATTTTCTGCAAGATTTTTCCTTTAAATGACAATTTAACAATTTTTCCCATTCAAATGCATAGGCGACCTATGTTGACCTTGCCGTAAAATAGGTCAAGGTCACCGCAAGGTCATGATTTATATACACATTGTAGTACTTGAGTCATCGATGCTTCATGCCAAGTTTAATTGAAATCGGTCCAGTGGTTCCGGAGAAGAAGATTTTTGAAGGGTTTTTACCATATACGGGCATGGCGGCCATCTTGGTCATGTGACCTGGATCATTTATATACACATTGGTTCCCCCTTCCCATAGATGCTTCATGTAAAATTTGGCTTTGATTGGCCAAGCTGTTTCAGAGAAGAAGATCTTTGAAAATGGTGAACGACGGACGGACGGACAACGGACGACGGAGCATGGGTATACTATAAGCTCACCTTGTGAGCCTGACGGCTCAGGTGAGCTAAAAAGCTAGTATCGCCCGTTTGTTGACATTATCTAGACCACCAAAATGATGTCAATTTAGTCCTAGATTGCTCGGCTTAACAAATCTGTCAGGATATACATGTAGGTCAACTGTCTCATTTTTTATACCTCGTTCACCCCATTTGTGTGGAAAGGTATCATGGGACACCAACGGAAATAAGTTGTTAAATTCAAAAAGGAGACGGAACGACCTGAAAAACGACTGCATACACGCTAAATCAAGTCCACCCACCCAGCAAAGGGTGAGATGTTCCGAATACCGAACCAGTTTTAAGACCAAAGATATGATTGGTCGATATTGATCTAGCCAATCCCTTCCTGACTTTTAATAGTCAGTTCCTGTTGGCAAAACGTTGCTGGTTACCCGCTGTGTCAAACGAAATGTAGAATATTTCGAGAACCATTCACATTTTCCTATTTGGATTCCATCGGTTTTCTTCACTGTTTCTTTAGGAAAATCCTACCGTATATGTCACCCGTTGTGACGGGCGACAAAAAAATCACAACTTACAAGCAATTTACAATATCATTTTCTAACATTTGAAATGAGAGATGGTTATTCTACAGAATAGGCATTTTGTTGAGGGAGAGACTATATTCAGTCTATAGACTAAGTCCTTTTCAGAGCTCAGATTTGAGCCCATAAATCTCAATAGAAAAGATATTGTCAAAATATTTTCTCACTATCTTGAAGGCTTTCTGGTTCAGCCACTGTTCCCATCACTACTGGTTTATAAGTCACAATCATCACGTATGTTCATTTCATTGATTTTTCCCATTTTTGCAAATTGTCAATTGGGTATGTCAGTGTAACAAGAATGTGACTAGACTGTTCATGCAAGTGGTGTTCATTGTAAGCACTTTGATATTCAAAAGGACTCATTTTATGCCAAATGCAGCATATAAATGTTTCATTTGATAAACTGTTTTCATACCTAAACTTTTTTCTATGCAAATGTATATGGCTATATAATAGCATTATCTTTCTGTTCTTGAAACATTGTACTTGTTTCAAGATAAAGATTGTCAGGCGAGTTGATTTATTTAATTGTGGCTTGGGCACTTAGTCTCTAGACTGTATTGGCACTCATCAATGGGTGTAGAAAGACTAAGCCTTGAGGCTTGACTCTGATATTCAGGGAAGCTGCTTGTATAGTCTCCACAAAATAAGATACCAGTTAAACAAATCAGCCTGAAGTCTCTCTTGAAATTTGATACTGTAAGTTCAGAAACGTTCGCCAGAACTTCAAGTTTCTCGCTAATAAACAGTCGCAGTAGGCTTTAAAGACTATACAAACACTCATTCGCGAATTCAAAATCTCGCAAATAATTCAGAAACAGAAAATTCGCAAAATAAAAGTAATGCCAAAATTTCCGAATTTACAGTAATTTTATATCTTGCTGAGAATATTGAGCCTACATCTTGACGCTGTAGCACAAAACATTACATGGCAACCAGCTCTTACAGAAATGTTCAGGAAAAAAAAGTTTCATGAACCAAGTTCTTTCTCAGCCTAGGTTCTGGCTATCTGCACTCTAGGAACTTGGCAACTGGCTATTACTGCTAGGCCAATGGACTAATTAGTGGTATCAAAGGAGGTTCTCAGGTGAAAAATTCATTCATAATAGCCTAACAGATTTTAATGACCAAGTAATTGGTATTCCAGGATTAGAATCCATCTTGCTGTTACCAGGGATAAGTGCATCAATACATGATCCGCATCATAAGAAAACCGGATTCTTGCCTATGTGAAAACAAAGGCGCAGATCAGCTTCACAGTAACTATATATAAAAGGCGCTGATCAGCTTCGCAGTAACTGTGAAACTGATCAGCGCCTTTGTTTGTGCTACATGGATAGTACAATTCCTTGTCTTCTTACATTCGAAATTTCAAGTTTCTAGCCATCCCCCTCCTTTCCCCCCCCCCACCTCTTGATCAGGGATGAGACATACAAACCAATATCCCACCTTTCATAGGAACATTCAACACAGATGAAAGGTAAAATGGGAGCAAACAATCTAGATCTTAAACGAAATGCCTGCCACAAGTTTGTATCCCATAGGTCTCAAAGATATTGCTGAAAGCACTCGATGCAGATTTCTGATAAAATACCATTACATATGAGCCTGTGCATGAGAAAACCAACAATTTGGGATTCCGACCAGGTCTGATATAAACCAGCCTGTATAGTCACAGGGGCAGGTTGGAAGCTTGAAATTTTGGATATAAGAAGAGGGATCGTACTATCCATGTAACGAAAACAAAGGCGCTGATCAGCTACTGCGAAGCTGATCTGCGTCTTTGTTTTCGCATATGCAGATTGTTGGTTTTCCCATGCGGCGGCTCATATATCAATTGATAATGCAACATATTTTACTCTTCTTAAACTTTCATTGCTCAGCTTTAGAAACATTCTTTTATAAGCTTACCTGTATTTCTGATTTTCATACCTAAGTGACTATCAAACCATGAAATTTTAAGAAATACTTTCATGACAAAGTCTTAAAATACCTATAGGACTTACTACGGCTTATCTGTTACTAGCATCTAGTAAAAATACAATATGAAGTATAGAGAAAATCCCGCGCACTTTTGCAAACTCTTGGCGTGAGTCTGTATGGTAAAAAAGGTATCTGTTAGTCTTGGGGTGGGTGAACTACAAAATTAGAACATTACCATTAGAAGATATAGTGCAGACTCAAGATAAATCAAGTTGTGCTTTGAGCAACACGAAATTCTAGAACAGTAAAGATTTTTGTTTGGTTGTTTGTGTTGATGCTTAATGTCCCAGTCAACAATTTTTCAGTCATGTTGGGACGGAGCCAACGCTTCCTGGGTTTAACCAGTACTGTAGTGAGTTAATGTGTCTTGCTCAAGGACACAACACGGTGATGCCTGAGGGAATCCAACCCAGCACCTCTCGATTCCGAGCCCGACACTATACCACTACACAACCGCCCTCGGAAGATACTTTTTGTTTTGTTTTCACATGGGAATGACGAGGAAACAATACAAACCCAAGCTGAAAATCACTTAGAAATCCCCTTAATATGGGCTTTAAAACTTTAGGGTCCCTAAGAAATAAACTAAGGTCAAGGACTAGTAACCCAAAAGTAAAATAACTGCAGTTTTTTCTCTGGTTTTTCTGGTTTTTTCCAACAAAGGGAGATAATGCTATTCGGTAACACCAAAAAATAATGCTACAAGTTAGTGCTCTTGGGGTATAATATAATTTTTTCATGGATTTCAGATATAGATGACAGTGATTTTTTTACAAATTCGTAACAATGATTCAATTTTGAGAAAAAACAACAAATTAAGCAAATAATTCTAATGCTTTTATTACATCTTTTGATAGTCTGATTAGACTACTATATGTGCAGATATGTGTCTGACTTCATCAAAAATACAATCACAACCTGAAGACTTAAACTGTTAAGAGAGAAATGAGTCATTTTCAGACACGTGTGTAGGACAGATGTGTACATAACAATAACAGAACAGTACTCAGAGTACTGTTGGCTCAGCCATGCTAAGTCATTTCAGCTACAGCAATGACATTTTTAAATGGATCAAAATCTTACTTGTCTGCATAAAAAGTTTGGATCTTCGGTTATTCAGGGCAAACAGGGACATGTTCCACCCCGACATCTGCCCCCTGCCCAATAATGGCATGTCAGGACAGTGTGTCTGTATTGTAGTGGCAAAGTATCAAATGGGTGTGGGCATTTCAACATGGACATTTGCACCCCCCCCCCCATTCTCCCCAGTAGGGAATGGACAAACAGACAGTACCATTTTCTCAGAGCTTTTGTTACAGAATTGTAAGATTCAATTTTGAGAGCCAAGCTGATTCATTAACTTGATAAGGCTTATTATTGTCTATTGCCCTTATTATAATTATGCACCAGTCATTTATATCCACAGCCACCCTAGGGATGGGGAATAGTGGGGCTTTTAACTTTTTTAAGTTTTAAAGCCCTGGTAAAAGCCCTGCCCTGTGGGGCCAAATTTTTGGTAAAATCCCTGCTAAAAGCCCCGCCCCTCCGCGGACTGACAATAATGAGGAAGGACAAATGACCTAAGCTATTTGAATAATCTTTACTCCCCGTGGTGGTGAGATAAGGCATAAGTTAGCCCAGTGGTTATAGAGAAGATTTTGAACACCATGCATGTACACACACCAGGGAGCCTTTGGCATTAAAGGAACTTAATTCATGTTCTTTAAGTTTTGCATAGTAGAATTCAAACAGCTGTGACTTGTTCTCATGAATTTAAAGTATATACATGTATATTAAATGTGAAAATACAGCTAAATAGTTCATTAAAAGCAATGTGAGATATTCATGTTTGAAAGTGTGGTTGGACACTAAGCTGCTATACTGGCACTGTCAATCAGTTTGGGGGCAAATGTCCGGGGGAGGGGGGTGGGGGACAAAGGAACATGTCTTACACTCAGGGAGAACACTTCAAAAAATGGAACTGGTTAAAAAAATCTGAGGAACTTCTGTATCTGGTGTGCTGTTACAGAAGGGCATGAACTACAAGGGCTTTTTCCGACCTTTTTGGGAAATATTTGGTACCCATCAAATTGGGGGGAAAAAACATAATTTTGGAGAAAAACAATGCAATTTTTAGTCAAATTGAGATAGTTTTCCTTTCAAATAGGGATTTTTACTACTAATTGGGAATGCTTTAGGTTTATGGGACTTTTTCAGCCACTTGAGAAAAATTTGGTACCAGTAATCAGACCCAGTGAGTTTTGTATAGAGAAAAAGCCTGGCTACATGCTTAAAGCAGCAGGTTCTTCTGTCCAAAGATCAACATTCCTTATCATCAGACACCATTTAAGCAGCGACACAAGAAAACCGGTCTTCGGGGTTTCAGACCAGGTCTGACACAAACAGAGATGTACAAGCACAGGAGATGACTTGCGACTGGAAATTTTGGATTTAGAAAGTAGACAAATTGTTCTATCTGTGTAGTGAGAACAAAGGTGCTGATCAGTTTCTCAGAAGCTGATCTGCACCTTTGTTTTTGCATAGGCAAAAATCCGGTTTTCTCTAACACGGCTCTAACACAGGGCAACAACAAAAACAGTGTACACATATTTTTCAAATGCAAATAGATATTAGTATACCATTGGAGATGCTATGTACAGTTTGCAAATGAAGAGAGTAACTGCACAGCTGATCAGCGGCTTTGGTTTTGCTATTTGGTTTTTTCTGTAGCACGCTCCCTGATTTGTTTCAGATGTTGTCTGTAGGCCAGATTGCTGGTTTTCTCATGCAAAGGCTCAACTGTATACAATGCAAAAGCTTACCTAAATCTGTCTTGTGTAAGACTGTCAACAAACTTCACAAATACATGTATCTGGTGTATCTCTGCAATGAAATTAAAAATAATATAGGTTAACAATATAATGCAGTCTTCACAAGATCTTTTTTCTGCTGCTGGACAGCTGTCAGTGTCTAGCAGATTTCAATTTCGTGCTGGACAAAAGCTTATTTTGCATGACAGTGCCTTTAAATTAAAATTGTACTCTTGCAAATTTTGCCTGACATTTGAGCCACCTCATGAGAAAACCAACAAACTGCATATGCGAAAACAAAGACGCAGATCAGCTTTGCGGTAACCGCGAAGCTGATCAGCGCCTTTGTTTTCGCTACTCGGATAGTACAATTCCTCTTCTACTTAAATCCGAAATTTTAGGCTTCTGGCTCTTTTCTGTGCTTGTACAGGCCGGTTTGTGTCAGACCTGTTCAAAAACCACATTGTTGGTTTTCCCACGGGGCGGCTCATTTGTCTAACAGAACAAAATTTTCTGCTGGACAGAGTGAAATTTTGTTGTGTGTGTGTGTATTAAGCTATTGCTTTATGAAAGAATGTCGTGGATTTTCCCTAAAACTAGGGTTCAACACTAAAGGGAGTCCGAGACTTCCAAATTATTATGCTGGACTCCTTGTTTTTTCTTGTAGGCAGTCCTACAGACTCCTTGAATCTGGGGGAAAATAAGTCAGATTAGTAGACTTCAAACCAAGGGTTGGCATCCTGTTAACATTTGGGCTAAAATTGAGGACTTTGGGTTTTGCACTTGTATACAAACTGAAGCAAATGTCTGTATATTGTTAAATCATGACCAATTGTGAAAATAAGCTGTTAACGTTTTCTCATGATTCAAGTTTGGACTCCTAAATTTGTGTTTGGACTCTTCGATTTCTGAAGTTAGGAGTCCCATGAACTCCTTATTCTAAAAAGTTAGTGTCTAACCCTGAAAACAATAATTAATTTAAATTAATTTCTTGAATCACAGCTTTGACAACTTATAGGGCATGAAGGGATGACATCATACAGGTAATTTTGCTCATTCGGTGGAGGTACATTACTCGGTGTTTAACGCTATGCCCAATACAAAATTTGGCGCACAAAAGAATATTTTCATCAGAACATCCAGCGATACGAACCACCAGTGCTACAGATAAGCAGCGTATCTGCGTATTTACCCAATTAAAATGTCTTAAAACCCAATTAAGATTTATAGGTCTGCGTACAGAAAAGCAAAAGAAATCTTCGATATGCAAATCAGATTATTTTCTTTGCGTACAGCCCTATTTCAATTCATGTCAAAATACATGATGTTTACCAAATTGTGCTTGCACATGCGTGTAGTTACAATCGAGCACAATGTGTCTATTTTTGGAACTTGGTTCCCATTTACCATTCATACTGTATAGAGCGTCTTGATGATCAAGACTATGAGCCAAGAATTTCATCCAATCGATTTTTGCCGCCAGGTTGTGCTAGAGAATAGACTTGCCCAGTATGAATTGTACTTTCAGTTTGACTGGGAGAAAAGCCCATTACTAAAACCCGGAACGGAATACGGAATGGAACACAGAACAACGGAACAATGGAATGGAATGCACGGAACGTAAAACGGAATTGTTTTGGAACAAATCAAATTAAATACTCATGGAACGGAAGTAATTTATAATGTTGGAATAGCTTTATTGGAACGGAAATAGCTCCTATTTCGGAACAAACTAAAAATAGCAAAAAACCTTCTAAAACGCAGAACGGAAGTACACACCATCTCAGAATGCCCTAGAATGCATGGAACAAATACTGATAGAATCTAAAAATAGCAGAAATTCTTCTAAATTACGGAATGGAAATTAATTATGTCGGAACAGTGAACTTGGAACGGAAGTAGCTCGTTTCTCGGAACAATTCTATTTACGGAACAAATGTTATCATCAAAGCTAAAAATAGAAGAAAACCTTCTAAATCACGGAACAGAAATTGCTGGGGATCTCGGAACGCTCAGGATGCATGGAACAAATTAAAATACATTCTAAAAATAGCAGGAAAACTTCTAAAATGCGGAACGGAAGTAATTTACATCTCGGAACGCTCGGAACGTTGTTGCTACGAGACGACGTCAAAACATAATATTCAACGTCACATGATTAAACACACTATGTTATCTGTCGAAAATAACAAAAAATTATAAAGAACGACACGCTTGGCATACAAGAACTCCTTACATTGTTTGAATATGAACACTACGCCTAATGTACCTTTCCGACCCAAGGGAGGCGACTTATTTATATTCAAAAGCCAGAAAAAGGATGACTGGAAAGCAGATGGTCATACGTAAGTAACATAATATATTGTAATTCTATATTTGTCTGCTGAAATTTGCTGAATTTTTAATATTATTTTTTTTTAAATTTAAATTCCTGTTTTACAAATACTTGTTTTGTCCTTTTTACAGATGGATAAACCAAGGTTCCAAAAAGCCATTACCACGGTCAGATCCGAAATATTTAAAGAGCTACTTTTACATTTAAAGACAGGACAAGGCAAGTGTGACAAAATTTTCAGAAGGGAGGTGTATTTCCCCTTGGAAAACCCTAATAATGTAGCGGTCATCCATTATATAGGAAACGAAAGCCTGTCTACAAAAGCACCGCATGGAAATGCCAAACATGACAAACCTTTCTTTAGAACCCAACCATCCGTTCTCAAAGATCTCCAGATTAGTCCAGAAATAGAAAAAGCACACAAAATATATAAAGATATGGTATGTGAAAACAAAGAAGGTCATGAAGCTGTGACAAAGCCAAGAAATGTTAAGCAAGTCCACAATGTGAGGGCAGCGCAAAAAGAAGAAGTTCGACTGTCAAGGGATGCTATCTAAAACACACACGAGATTGCATATAAAGGAGGATTCATACACCATATCGTGACATATCCTGATTTGACTATTATAGCTGGAAGTCAAGGAATTCTTGATGAACTGAATACAGTTACAAAACTGAAAGACAAAGAATTTCTTTTTAGCTACGACACAACCTTTAGCCTCGGTGAATTTTATGAGTCACCATTGGTCTTCAAGCATACATTTTTTGACGAAAGACGATCATCTGGAACAAGAACACATGGAATATGAAAATATGGAACAACCCCTGGAACAAGACATGGAACGACAAGAAAACTTAGAACGAGAAACTGAAAAATATATGGAACAACACTTGGAACAAGATATGGAATGGCAAGACAACTTGGCGCGAGAAACTGAAAAACGCAGGGAACCACAGTTGGAACAAGACACGGAACGGTCTCCCCCTCTCTCCCCGCTTCCCTCCCCCTCTCTCCCCGCTTCCCTCCCCCTCTCTCCCCACTTCCCTCCCCCTCTCCCCAGCTTCCAGCCCCCTCTCTCCCCGTACCCCCGACCCCCCTGTCCACCCCCCCTGAAGTACCCAATTCGAAATTTTAAAAATTATATTTTTACCCAATGGAATCCGAAATACCCAATTAAGCCAAAATGAGGTGGGTAAATACCCATTGACTCTCAATCCTTATATGGTGACTCACCCGTTTACCGGTGTATACCGTTTACCGGTGCAATTCATAAAATTGCTGTACTTTATATGTTTTACGATTTTCCTTTGCCATTTTTGCAGTTAAAGTGCACGATGTGCTGTTTTAATTGGAAATAGTAGAATTAATCGAACTTGCCACGCATTCTTCATAAACGTATAGTTTTTATCAAAATAGCGGCTTTTTGCGATTTTGGCGCTAATAAAGACCCTACACTATCGTTTCCGTGTCAATTTTGAATCGAAGGCGCTCTGTTACCATTTTTTTCTGTGAAGAATATCTAAAGATGAAACTTAAAGCCTCCAAAGCTATACTCACTTTTGTTTTTTGACGAGTTTTGTGTATTTTATAATAAAAATATTTCAACTCGCTATTTTCATTTGGTTTTTCAAATGCGGTAAAAAAGATAAAAACTGTAAGCATTAGAAATTCAAAATAATAAAAATTAATCAAGCCGTATGCGGTCGTGTTTACGATTTATAAAATCAGGTATGAGATTTAAGCAACATAGGATTTAAAATTCACTTCGAGAGGAAAACATTTACACGTGTTGTATTTCCATTATCCCCTACCCCCATCTTTTTTCTGGCGACGGTGAAAAACTAAGAAAATATGTGATATCTCTCAATCCGAAGTGTAGCTTCATTTTAATGATAAAACATAAACTATATTCTGTTTTTATGATTGCAAGGTATTGCCACCTTTACTTTACGTAGCATTTATTAATACAAAATATGTGTGATAACCGAATTACACACGAAATGTAAATACACCGGTAAACGTTATGTTTCCACTTCTCGGGGGAAAAGAGGGATACACACATCCTGTGCTAGAGAAAAATTACTAACGATTCAAATATCTTTCAGTTTTTAGTAGTAAAACACGATCAAGGTGGCCCTCTTGATTTTGAACACCAACATACTTACGAACGATTAACCCACTATTTTCCCCATGGCTGAAAGCATTTAGTACACCGGTAATAGGGTGAACCAGCATAGATCTGGAGCACTGGAACCACACTAACGATCACTTCTGTAGAGATTTGGTCATAGTACGAATTGTGTTGTTCGCCAGCTTGAAAGACAAAGGTTTATTTTTGACTTTGTCTGTTCATCTGTTGACTTGTGCGTCCGTCTGTCTGTCTCTACCCCTGGCCTACTACAGATCAATTTCTGATCATCATCTTGGGTCATATAAACCTAGCAGAGTCAAGATATTTCCAATAAATACCACATGCATATACTGTAGTTACCTACCTATCCAGTGTTTATTGCACCCGAGACAAAGAGACAACCAGAAAAGTAAAACTTCAAATTAAATAATGCTTATGGATGTAAGCGACATTTCCCCAGCCTCAGCATCTTTTCCCGCAAAATGAATCAAATAAGCTCAGACAGAAAAGACAGTTCATATAGACAGATACAAACATTCAGAGGATGTTATTTCTTCGTATTAGACATACATTTGGCCACAGAACTATCAAAATACCTAATTAATTGTAAGAAAACAGTTCTTTCTGGTGGTCTCCGGCACGGGTTTTGGTTACGTTCTAAGCGGCTTTGCTAGGATATTGATTAAAGGATGTAACGAATGCGTTAATAGACCATTCCATATCTTCAATAAAATATGACTATGCAGTGGAGCAGCTAAATGTGTTAAATGCAAACAACATTATATTTTACGTCACATTAAGGATGCGTCTAAAGATCTCTAAAGCGGATTATGTTCACAGTATCTCATGGGTGAAAGGTGAAATCCCCAAGGAATGGTCACTTGCTAATATTTGTCCACTTTTCAAGAAAAGTGACAGGTCCCTTGCTTGTAATTACCGCCCAGTTTCTTTGACTTGTATTCCTTGCAAACTTCTAGAACATATTGTCTGCTCAAATATCATGGGTCATCTTGACCAGTATAATCTTTTGTCGGACAAACAGCATTCAGTAAATGGCATAGTTGTGAAACTCAGTTGATTACAGTAATAAATGAACAACCCTGATATTGCACGTGACTGAATGGGTATAAAAGGAGCAAGCCAGGCGGTGATTGTCGTTATTGTGAAAGAAGTCGGACGGTTAAGATCGAAGAGAGAGACTGCAGGCAGTTGATGAGGTAGTAGTAAATAGGCTTCGTGGCACGTAGCTCAGGCTTTGGGATAAGGAGAGATCATTGCGATAGCTCTTATTCCATAGTGTTGAACCTCTTAGTGCTTAACGAACATTTGAGACTCTTTGGCCACAGAGATCATTGCGATAGCTAGACCTCGTTCACAGTATCATTGCAATCACTGGAACAATCAAAAGTCTCAAATAGGAGTTCCTGGGAAGCCGATGTTTTAGGCTATAGAGGGATAGCCAACGGAACCATGGGGGTTTCAAGCCTGCCAGTGTTGAGCAAATGGCGTTTGAATTAATGAATTCCTAGACGTAGATTGGATTTCAAACCATTCAGTCACATATCAAGTATTGCAATGATTAGAATTATTATCCAGCATAGTCAGACATCATTTCTAAAATGCAGGCAGTAGCATGTACATGCAGGCAGTAGCATGTACATGTACATGCAGGCAGTACATGTCTATGAACCACACAAAGACCTAGGGCGAGGTTTGGGATCCCATAAAACCGGTTAAAGCCCCCTAGTAATTGTATTACTAACCGTTCCAAGGCGGTGCTCTTGGCGTGGCTCATCTTGTTCAAACCTTAACATAGTCGTTTAAATAGCATCTTGCTCGGTACGTGTTTTGAATATAGCATTATAGTTTCGGTACATAGCTCTGTCCCTGAAACGTTACACCTCATTCGGTTTTGGAGTGGGAATCTTTTTCTGATTGCGCCTTTTCCTGATCGTTGCCTACTTGTTGGCTGAATATTTGCTACATGCATCGCTACCACGCCTGACCGTTTATTGGATAAGGCGTGAATTATCACAGGAGGTGTCATTTACGAAACCGAATATACAAATGTACAGAAATTACAATTTATTTTATACATATGTATATAAAAATCAAGAAAGAGCGCTCCGTTTTGTCTATGGTGACTACAATAGCTCAAACACTGAGCTGTTGTCCAAAGCTAGTTTACCAACTCTGGAAACACGTAGGATTAAGACCATGGTCATTGAAACTTTTAAGATTTTAAATAGACTTGCACCATTCGTACTTTCGGACCTCTTAATCAAAAGAGAAAACAAATATAATTTTAGATATTCCAATATTTTGCAAATCCCACAAGTGAAGACTTCTACGCAGGGTAAGAAATATTTTCGATATGCAGCTCCAGTGCTGTGGAACTCCTAGCAGACGATTAAGAGCAACAGCTGATTTTAATAGGTTCAAATCTTTTATCTCACATTGGAATGGAAAAATTGTAAGTGTACAGCATGTAAAGAATGATTTTAACTTTTAACATTTAACTTTAATCACAATTATCACATGGCATCTGGAGTCGAATATACGAAGGCTTTCCTCAGGTTTATGTTTTTGCTGTCATTGCTTATGTGTTAACTACCTTTTGTTTTGTATCTTGTGTTGTCATGCTTTTTATGTGTTCTCATCTTTTTTGCGAAAAATCATTATCACACACTACGGAAAACACTTTAGGATCCGATGTTATATTGTTACTATGTCTTGCCGACATAAAATAAAGCTGAATCTGAATCTGAATAGTTTACTGGTGACACTCCAAATGACATTATTTCACCAGGGGGTCGGATGGGGGAGAAACTAGCCCCTTGAACGCACAAGTGAAGCGAACTTGGACACACAATCATCAGACATTTCAGCAGTAGAAAGCAGAGAGTCAGGGAGGTCATTCCAGTCCCTGATAGTCTGGGGAAAGAAACTACATTTATATCCCTCTATACTAGCAGATGGAAGCTGAAGTGCCTTGGAGTGACTATTTCTACAACGCCTAGTCTTTGGGATAAGGTCATCTGTAGGTATTCTGGCTTTACCCTTCAGACCTTTGTATAGCAATATAAAGCCTTGCCCAAGGTTTAGAAATAAAGAAAAATGCCTTTCGTAATTTTCATTTTTTTTTAAATCTCTGCGGCTAGTCTAGTCTATAGATGGGGCTCGATTTCTAAAACTCAGCCAAGACGTCTGAAGAAAATTTCATTGATAGACTAGTTTAGAGAATCGAGAAATTTCAATATAAAGAAAATAATAAAAATGAAAACAATAATCATATGACATTAATATGTTTTACAGACTAGTAGCTAGTCTAAGCAATATAAGTCGATTATCCGTCCTCCTTTTCTTGAGAGATTCCCATTTGAGTTGTTCAAGAATGCCAGTCATAATTCCTTCCTCGAAAGTATAATTCCTAGTTACAAATCTAGCGGCACGATTCTGTATCTTCTCCAATTCCTCCTGAAGGCATTTAGTATGAGGATCCCAAACAGAACTTCCATATTCCATGACTGGGCGCACCAGTCCTTTATATGCTGCTTCTTTAACATCTTGGGGGCAAGAAAATAAGTTTCTCCTGAAGAATCCAAGTGTTCTGTTGGCTTTAGATTTTGATTATACTAGTCTTGTATCGACTACCTAGTTGAAAGATTCAAAATTACAGTAATTTTCTTTGGCTCCATGTCGCCAAATCTATAGGGTCACTGAAGAGGCTTGAGTAGCCGAAACCGCGGTATGGCCCATTCCGTTTCTCATCAATATGTTCACTGCTCTTAAAGGATCTCAGTTTTATTTTTATTTAGTACAGATATTTGTGATATGGGTATTCCACTTCAAGTCATTTGTAATTGTTACACCTAGATATTTAATGCTATCTACATTTTCCAATACACATTAGGTAAGGGAACTTACTCTAACGTCTCTCCGAGATGAAATCTCAATGAAAACATTGAAGATTTCTCTATCCGAATATTCGAATACATTCGAATAATATTCGAATACATTCGAATAATGTATACGAATATTCGAATAGCATATTTGCCATTCGTTATCATCCTTACCATTACATGATGTAACTACTGCCCTTTTCTGCCTGAAGCACAAAAAAGCATTTATCTATTCCAATGTTTTTCCACCTATACCATAACTAAACAATTTGCTTTTAAGAAGTTCATGTGGAGGGGTGTCGAAAGCTTTTTCAAAGTCCAAAATAAAAGTGTCAACCTGACTCTTTTTGTCCAATATTCTTGCCCAATCATTTATTACTAGGGATGTCATTTCGTGTCAGATTTAGGGTTCGGACGTTCGGAAACAAACATCCGGATGGTTCGAACGTTCGCATTTTTTTTTGGATGAGATCATAATATTACATGTACATTTACATGTATGTTAATCGAGTGTTCTCTTGAAAGAACATTCATAATCAAGAGTTACTAATCCGTTTCTGCGTCATATCAATAGAAACAACGCCACGCTTAGTAACTCTTGAATGCAATTTAAGAAACTTCATTTACATTCACAAACGTAAGAAACATTTCGTCGAACTGGCGCATCTGATCAGCCAACAAATTCTATTTAGTCACTTTATACATGTAGAAAATCTTATGGTATTCTGTCTTAAGAATCCGCATATTTGATTTGTCAAATTAAGATCACAGTAAGCATACTTGTTTTGTTTAACCCTAAAACATATCTGTTAATCATGTGGCATGTTGTGTTGCTGGGCGACGATTTTTAAAACTTGATAAGTGTAAACAGGATCTTTAGGTGTAAATCATATCGTTTTCAAAAGGAAACAAAAGAGGTAAATTATCATCTTTAATCCTTTCTTTGTTTATTGTCGCTTCCCCTTGACCTGTATTGTCCCGTTAATATGTCACACCTTAGTGACCTTTGACACTTCATATTTAGCAGTTCGTATTAAATACATTGTTTCCGATATTGTATATTTTTGTGATATATTAATGGGAAATTACCACACATCAATTTTTAGCGAACGTCCGGATGCTAAAATTTGGATCCGAACTTCGGTACGGGATCCGAAGTCCGAACGTTCGGACTCCGGTTGACATCCCTATTTATTACTATGACATACGTTTATTGCCTCCAATAGACACCGTCGATCTCTGTTGCTACTGTATGATTTATGATAAACTCTTACATTCAACATAAGTAGGATAGCAAAGGAAGAAAGGAAGAAAAACCAAAGACAGACAGAAAATAAAAGGAAAGAAAAATGAGCTTAAATAATCTTGAGAGGGACATAAAATTGAATATTAATACCTAAAGATTCATAAAATCTTTTAAAAACCTTGTCCCTTTAATTTTACTATCAGATTCAAATAAAATCATCATGAAAATATCCATGAAATATAACATAACCACCACTGACCACCAAATTACCAAAATTGTCATTTACCCAATTTAAAACTAAAAATATAATCTAATAAATTAATAGTTATACTGGTAAAGTAGATTCAAAATCAAAATCAATGAGAAAATGTTTAAAAAAATAATTGAACTCCCAAAATAAATCAGTCGGGTATAGGGAATAGAGACAAACCCCCTGTCAGGGACTGGCGCAGGCTGATTTTGGTCCACACTATTGCTCATTGCAAATAAGATATGCCATAAATGCACATATTTTGTATTTGGTCCCTCTATTACCTGGTCCCTAAATTATAGTCCTTGGTCCTTGAGGGACCAGGTCCCTGGTCTCTTGGTCCCTCAAGTAAAGTCCCTAAATTATACATTACCAAATGCAGGTCCTAATTCTTTTGCCAATTCCTTTAGGACTCTAGGATGCCCTAAGGCTTTAGAGTGGTCCAGACCTTTAAGGAGTTTTGTTACTCCTTCCTTTGTAACAACAATTTCATCCATGAATGGGGCCGATCTATCCAGAAGTGGGACTTGGTTGTGTACCGTTTTGGTGAATACGTCTGTGAACTGACCATTAAATTCTTCTGCTTTTTCGAAATCTGATTGAGCGATACCACTTCCATTTTTCTTTTTCAAAGGGGGAACGCCTTGGGTATCTTTCCTCTGACTATTGATATACCTATAAAAATCCCTGGGATTAGGCGTAACATCCCCTACCAAGTTATTGACATACAGATCATGCTGCTTCCTTATATCAGCTTTGATTTCCCTTCTTAAGTTTTCAAATTTAGATCTAATTTTTGCACTTCCAGTTTTCTAGTTAGAGATTCACCACGAGGATCGAAGAACTAACTAAATGTTATGAACCACTGCAGAAGCTGAGGGTGAGGTTATGGCCATGTAAAATCGATTTAAACCCGCCAGTAGCTTTGTGTTACTGATCGTTCCAAGTCGATACTTCTGTGGTGGTTCTTTTTGTTTTATGTCTTGGTGTTTAAAATATTTTGTGCTGTTAGCGCCTTATGTATGTTTTCATATTTTTAGTTAAGTTAAGGTAACTGAGTGGCCACCTATTGGGAAAATAGCTGCTGCTCATTCGGCTTACGAAATGTTTTCATGGTATAAGTACCTGATTGTTGGTTTGGTTTTTTCCCGCCTCGGTTTTTGGAGTGGGCATCTTTTTCTGATTGCGCCTTTTCCTGATCTTTGCCTACTTGTACCTTCTTAGCTTTTGCATAAGTTATATTTCTTCTGCGAATCTTCCTCCTTATCTCAGGAGTTATCCATGCGACAGAAGAGACAGAGCGACTTGTTTTTGATGGGATATGCTTATCTGCCGAGACCTGAATGAAATATGTAATAAGATTGAAATTTTCTGAACCGAACGGGTATCCGAGTAGCCATTTTGCAAATTTTAATGTATCTGCCCTCATAGATTCATAATCACCTTTCTGGTAACGATACACCTTCCTCCGAGGTTTCTTAATGGGGGAATAACAATTTTCAACGTTCCAGAAACAATATCATGTTCACTGAGACAATCTGGGGAGCGAATGTCTACAAACTGATTGGGCAGAGAAGTGATAATCAAGTCCAAAGTATTCTTTCTCTGGTAGGGAAGTGGGCTAATTGATCGAATCCATGATCATTTATAATGTCAACCAAGATTTGACCTTCAATCCTACTCAATGGTGACCCACATTTATTGTGTCTGTCCGGCCAAACAATATCTCCAAAGCTGAAATCCCCTAAAACGTGAACTGAGGGGGGGTGTTTATTAGCTCACCTGAGCCGAAGGTCACAAGGTGAGCTTATAGTATGGTAGTCGAGCCGTCGTCCGTGCGTCGTCGTCAACATTTTCAAACGACTTCTCCTCTGAAGCTGCCAGGCCGAATCTTTTCATATTTCACATATAGCATCTACAGGTAGGGGAACGAATATTTGTGTTTTATTTCGATCGGATAAGAACTCTGGTTGCTATGGCAACTTCAAGTTTCCATTGACTTGTATGAAGAAAAGTGGAAAATTGGCATTTTCCGTTGTCAGGCTGGGGATATTTGAATTTTGTTTTTACATAAATGTTTATTGAGTAGTCCTTCACGTTTAAGGCAACTTTTGTAAAAATCACTTTATTCGTTTGGTTGCTATAGCAATATAAAGGGTAAATTTTCGAAAAAAATATTCAAAAATCTTCTTCTCAGAAGCCGTATGGGGGATGAAGCTGAAATTTAGCATACATGCTTATGACATTAGCCTGTACAAAGTTTGTGTTTTTATTGTCTTTGTCCAACTACTTTTGTTGCTATGGTAACTTGAAGTTTCCATTGACTTATAAGGCAAAAAGTGGAAATTTGCAATTTCTGCCGTTTCATTGAGGATATTGAAATTTTGTTTTTACATAACTGTTTATTGAGTAGTCCTTCCCGTTTTAGGCAACTTTTGTCAAAATCGCTTTATTCGTTTGGTTGCTATAGCAACGTAAAGGGTAAATTTTCAAAAAAAAAATATTCAAAAATTTTCTTCTCAGAAGCTGTAAGGCGGATGAAGCTGAAACTTTGCATACATGCTTATGATATTAGCCTCTACAAAGTTTGTGTTTTTTATTGTCCTTGTCCCACTACTTTGGTTGCTATGGCAACTTAAAGTTTCCATTGATTTATAAGACGAAAAGCGGAAAATTGCAATTTATTGAAAACTATTGCAGCCTGAGACCTGAAAAGTGGTAGATACAAACAAGTAATGGAGTAGATGAAGGTATGTGATTAATTTAGGCCAAGGTCATCTCTTGGCCTTGAAGGGTCTGTCATCCATACACACTTTTCAACGATCTTCTTCTCTGAAACCGCCTGGCCAATCAAAGTGAAATTTTATGTGGAGCATTCCTGAATAGTGGGGACGAAAATTTGATCGCGAAATCTGGGTCACATGACCAAGATGGCCGCCTCACCCTTATATGATAAAAACCACTCAAAAATCTTCTACTCCAGAACCGGCAGGCCGATTTTCACGAAACTTGGTATGTAGCATTTGGGACTCCAGCCCATTGTAGTTTGATCAAATAATGACCCTAGGATGACTTTGACCTATTTTACGTCTAGGTCAATTTTGGAAACATAGACTTTTACATGGGAAAAAGTGAAAAATATGGATTTTTTGAAATCTATTGCAGCCTGAGACCTGAAAAGTGGTAGATGCAAAACAACTAATGAAAGTATGTGATTAATTTAGGTCAAGGTCATCTCTTGACCTTGGCCGATCTGTCGTCTATACACACGTTTCAAATATCTTCTTCTCTGAAACCGCATGGCCAATCAAACTGAAATTTTATGTGGAGCATCCCTGGGTAAGGGTAACGAAAGTTTGATCCCAAAATCTAGGTCACATGACCAAGATGGCCGCCGCGCCCATATATGGTAAAAACCACTCAAAAATCTTCTTCTCCAGAACCGGCAGGCCGATTTTCACGAAACTTGGTATGTAGCATTTGGGACTCCAGCCCATCATAGTTTGATAAAATGATGACCCTAGGATGACCTTGACCTATTTTACAGCAAGGTCAATTTTGGAAACATAGGCTTTTACATGGGAAACAAGTGAAAACAATGCATATTTTGTAAACTAAATGCAGCCTGAGACATGAAAAGTGGTAGATGCAAACAACTAATAGAGTAGATGAAGGTATGTGATTAATTTAGGTCAAGGTCAATTTTGGAAACATAGGCAAACATGGGGAAAAGTGACAACTAGGTCCCAGGTAAACGTTTACAGGACCAATGATCCTATGGTAACTATTGCAGCCATAGACCTGAAACATTACCAAGATGGCCGTCATACCCATTTAGGGTAAAAAAAAAGAAAAAAAAAAACACTTTGTCCAGTGACTGTACTTGTTGACTCTCAGGTGAGCGATCGTTGCCCTTGGGCTACTTGTTTCCTTTATGTTTATCCCTAATTTTGTTAAGCTGCTCTCTGAACAAAGTATCAAATTTCTGTAGGTCTTCCAAAGGTGTCAAGTTTTCATCACTATGGGGTGGCCTATACCAGCTTGCAACAAAATGTGCGGTTTTATCAGCAAATAATTTTACCCAAACTGATTCTGACTTATTTTCTAATTCTGTTATTGGCATGTAAGCTTATCTTATCTTGTCTTGTCTAGGGTGGCAGTAACAACATGTCAATTTAAACTTAACAGAACCGAGGAAGATCCACACTCCAGAAAGAGGTGTACCCTTTATTGGCAGAATTTATTACTAGACAAGACAATTGCTGGCCGACCGTTTGACTAAAGTGGTTCGTGATTCATTTTGACTACACCGGAAATAGTTTTAGCTGAGAAAAGAAAGTGTCAAAACAAGAGAAAAAGTGTTCAAAGTTTCTGTCCTTGTTTAAATGTACGAATGTTAACCTTGTGATTCAACTTGTTCACTTTAATTATTTGGACTGTTTCATTCTATGCACCCACAAAAACTTAACTTAGGGTGCGTGATTATTAAGCTACAAAACACTGGAAAAAGGGGGTGGAAATATTTTACAGGCATAGATCTATTTTTGTTTTGTAGTTTTACATTCTAAAACATTAACATCCATAGGAAATTTCAGTGAGGACGATTCTCATGTTTTAGCTTTGATTGGTTGTATGAGTCAAATGGAACTGTGATTACCTATAATGGTGAAACAATTCATCGCGATGGGTATATTTTTATTTAAAAATTTTTAATTATGCGGACGATGATAAGTGGCTTGCCAGTTGAGGAAGATTTAGTCATTGTTAATCGAAACGACTCGTTACCAATTTTTGAGTGAATGAATCTCATTGGTTGTTCTCTCTCTATATAAATAGATTTCAAATTGAGGCGCGCACAGTTCGTAAAGATTTCGACGAGTTTCAACAAAGTCCATGTTGTGAAGAAAATTTTGTTGTTTGAAGTGACTTTGTCGATTCGCAAGTCAGAATATTGTTGCCTGACTATTCTAAAAGATCCGTTCTCAACTGTGTGCGGAGACGATTACTAGATTGTTCTAAATCCAGGTGACTTTTTTCCATGGCATTTTGATATGAACACCTGAACTTTTATTCATTGCTCCATGAGTAAAGATCTTGGTTCTAGAAGTTCGGTCAGGTCTTTGAGAGACATTACCAGGGTCGATTATAAATCCCTGCATCAGGGCAGTCATTATCCGGGCGGTATGTCAGACAATGAGATCCACGAAGCCACGACGGATGGACAAGCAGAATCTATGCCCCTTCAGGGGGCCTCCGGAGGTCCAGGTGATATTCTCATTCCTGGGGACTCCCCGCGTGCTGAGTCTCCAGCGATGCATCGAAAACCGCGTTCTCTGCCGTCGGTTCAATTCACGATTCACACTCGAGGTGATTCGGTTCGCTCGCATGCTTTCCAGGTGGTTGTATTTTACTTTTAAGCTTATAAAATTGATACCAATACTACGCGTGATTTGATACATATAGGTCGAAGTATCAAATCAGTTATTATCTCTCCGTTTCGTGATGTGTTTAACCTTGAAATTTTCATTAAATCCTATTCATTTCATGAGTGATAAGGCGCTGGTCGGGGTCAACAAAACAGGGACGTTTATAGTGACGCTACTTAACCAAGTCCTAACAGGTTGTGCGCCATACGTCCGAACAGGTTGTGCGCCATAAGTTGAAATTATAGCTTCATGCAGATGACAATCAAATTCCTCAAAATTCAGGTGCAACCCGCTATAATGGGTAGGAGAATTTGTGCCGTTTGATCGTACCGCTTTGAAAACTCATATGTGTATTAAGTTTTATAGTGACTTTCAGAAAAATTGATTGGCCAATGAGCGCTCGTGTTGAATGCAGGCCGAGGTTTACTTCTGGCTCTCCACATATTTGATTGACAGGTGAATTACTGGATCTGTGTTTACGTTTTCATCAACACGTGGTTAAGTGATGAATGATTTTTTTTACTGTAATAATTGGAGTCGGGTACATATTTGACCAATATCACGTCTGTGTATTGTTTGGCGTGCATGAGTATTGAGTAATTGATGGGGATTATCTGATAAGGAATAAAAGGACAATTATGTAAAGGTTAGACAGCGTTGTTTATGATCTCGTTTACGCTCTGATGAAAATCCCCTGAATAGATGCTGTGTATCGCTTGGCTTGTTTTCACAACTTTTTGGTCTATCGTAAGAAAACAATGGGTGTCATTCGTGCTTACCGGCAATGAATTGTGTCACCTTAGAATTATTCAAAATGACAATTACCACTTGTTCTACATTATGATAAAGATTTTGCGACATGTCACATCAGTTTCTCGGATGTGTATTGTAAAACTGGTAACACTAGCAACATGATTACCCATTTGAAACGAAAGCGTAGTGTAGATGTTCATGTTTCAAATTCCCATACGAATCGTATCAAAAATAATCGAATTAAGGTGTTTGTAATCGAAATCGAACTGAATCGAGGCTCATCTGAATCATTTCAGACCTAATTACCTATTTTATTTCCTATCTTTCTATCTCTTATACGGCATACACCCTCAAGTTGCCTCAACTAAGCATTACATGTCGGAGTATTACTTTCCTAGAAGGTAAAAAGCCCTGATGAAAGTCTGCAATATGGGAAGCTGGCTAATACAGGAATTACGGACAACTCGCCACAAGACAATTCACCCCACATAAATCTCATCCCATTATTAACTCGCCACTTTTTAGAAGACAACTCATCTTAGAAGCCAGCTCACCCCACTTTAGAAGACCGGCTAGGGTAAAGGTCTGGGCATAGAGACATTTTTGACAAATGTAATTATCGATAAAATGTCGCGGAGGCCTTCTGTCCACCCAGTGCAAAACCAAAATGCAAAGATTTCACAAAATAATGAGCATTAATAGAAACAAAATAGGCAGTGGCTAGAGATACGGTACCGTATCTTTAGCCTGGGGGCTAAAAGTACGGTACCGTATCTTTAGCCTGTATATCGGAAATGGCTAAAGGTACAGAAGACTACAGATACTTAAGGAAACAATCTTAATGGATAAGTGTACACAGTGCTCCAGATAATTTCTAGCTCAGTCAGTACAGTACTGGTCAAAATTTGAGCCTGTCAGTATCGAGATTTTGGCTTCAGTATCTGCTCCAAGACTAATCTGCTTCATGGACACTGACCGTTTAAGTATGCTATTTACACATGTATAAATGTTTAAATAATGTAAATTGAGATTTGAGAATAAAGTTAATGTTCATGTCTTTGTTACTTTTACATACAGTAGTACATTCCTTGTGACAGCATTATTGGTCAACTCTTATGTTTCTGACAATTTCTCACCAGGGGGCAGTGATTTGTTGAAATAAGAAATCACTCCCAGAATTTCACTCAGACACCTGTCAACTTGCCTGTGAACTCAATCATCTAAAACATACATTAGTTTTGCTAAAACAAGCAGAAGTGTGGGAGGGGCTTGGGACTGTACATTAAAGAGTAAAGTAAAATTGGGCATAGGTTCCCCTGAAATTTGCATTTTCTTCTAGCCCCCTTATAATTTACCCACAAAAAAAAAAGTCCAACCCTGTGAAAAATTTGGGAATAGGTTCCCCTGTATTTTGCATTTGATTTTTCACCCCTCTCAAATAACCCAGGCCTATTGAAAGATATGGGCAAGGCAGAAGTAAAAGGGAAGGTGGGGGGAGTACATTGGCTCATAAAGACTTGCAAGTCTTGACTTAATGTCAGCGTCCAATGCACAACCTTTCCCTTTAGTGACCTTAGATAGATATGAAAAGGGTACATACTCTGGCTTCAAAGTTATGTGTCAGCTTTAAAATGGGTGGAGTTCTATTTAAACTCAGATTGATCGGTACCAACCAGTGTGCCTCTTCTGTTTTTTAACCGCAAGCTGAATGATACTGTTGATGAGCGAAGTCGCCATCTGTCTAGGCTCATTTTCACTAATTTTTGTCTTGCAAAACTTCAGGGTGGAAAGCTGTTTCGCCATTGCGCCGTTTGTTCTACTTTCAGTTTCGATTCTAGACTGGTTTACGAATATTTACCCTACGCGTCCACGAAAACAGCGAATAAAAGTAAAGTTTCTTAAACCAGTCAAAACGACTATTGGTACAAAATCCGTTTTAGGGTACGGTCAACAAACTGTTACCGAACCGTAACGGTCATTTCGTTCCCGTATTTGGTACTGACAAAAATTCAATTTCTACCGTATTTGGTAAAATGAAGTCCGTAAATTACGGCTGTACGGACGCTATCTGGAGCACTGTGTACATTGTGCACCTCCCAAGAATAATCAGAAATTGATTGATGGGAGCAACAAGAAAACAAAACAAAAATAAACATAAAGATGGAAGATTTCAATTTTATTTCGAATCGTAGAACAAAGTTTTCAATTATACTTAAGAGCGTGTTTGTGCAATATCATCATTATCTACAACTATTTGACCGACATCAAAGTACATAAAGCCAATTTGAAGTATGAAAGTTTCCAACGATGCATGAAGATAATAGTAAGACTGTATTAGCCTTGATTAGTTGCTTAACCATATCAATACGATGCCCACTCCTCAATGTGCAAAAAACAAACACGTCATTAATTAAGTGTTGATTTATTTTGTCTTACTGCTAAAACCCTGAAGTGGTTAATTTACCAATTATTATCATTTGGTTCAGTTCTATAAGAGAGATTTTAGCAGTGTAGAAAAAGGGCAAGTGTGTATTTCATATGAGTTGAATGAAAGACTGAAATATTAAGGGATATTGCTAAAAATAGAAGTAGTGAAAGCAGGGGTGTTGGCAATAAGTTGCGAAGAAACTGCACTTCTGTTTTTTGTGGCACAGCTCAGTTGTCATAAAAACTAGAATACCTCTAACATGTTTTAATCCACAGGCTAAAGGTACGGTACCGTATCTCTAGCCACTGCCAAAAAATAAAAATATAACACAGTATGCCCACAGGTGGATCGCAATAAAAATTTCAAATAGCACAGCAACAATCAGAGGTAAACTTCAAACCCTTGGCCTTGTGAGTAGTTCTAAGTATCATAGTGAAAATTAATTTGTTTCAGATAATCATTAGGTTTTGTAAATGATGTCTTTTGTGATATTTCACACCTAGCCCAATTAACTGCCATGCATGGTAGTGATGCAGGCACAAATATTATATAATCTACACCCATTGCATTGTTGTTTGTGGATTTATAGATCAAATGTTAAAATTGATGTGTGTGTTATTAATTGATTTTTTTTGTTTTCTTTTACAAGCTTTAAAAACAGTATAATTTTATGATATAGGGTTATAAAAACTTATAATGAAAATTTCAAACTTTATGATGACCTCAAGGTCACTCAGGTAGGTCAGATGGTGCAGCATAAAACTTCAGATAAAACTATAACAGCATACATAGTATCAACGAAATCCATTCACATATTCAAGAGATATAAACTTAAAAAAACTTTAACATAGGAATAACACCGACTTTAAACCTGACTTCTATTTTGGTGTTTATTTTATTTTTTTATTATTATTATTTTTGATAGCAATAAGCTTGTGGTGTACCATTTTAGCCAAGATTGATACCAATATTTTATGTGGTCTTTCAGTGTTCTTTACATAACCAATGCCATTTTTATTCTTCTAAAATTTGTGTTAAGGTTATTCTGTTCATAAACAATGCTTTGCATGAATATAAGTAAGTTTATTTCACAAGTCCAAGAGGCTTGTGAGCATATATTTATTCAACGGCAACAGAACTTCAGTACAAAGACATATTCAATGAAAAATCCTATGAAACCTCATAATGGCACAGTACCTTAATTAATTTTTTAGCCTATAGGGTATTTACGCACCCCTTTTTCATTCAATTGCGTAACTGGAATTTTAATTGGGTAAGTTCAATTCTGTTACGCACTCTATTTTCAATCAATTGGGTAAAATGGAAAACAATTCGGTAAAAATGATGTTCGAGGTGTACTTTCCTTATTTTCTTCTACTTTCGCTTTTGCATAGCATAAAATAAAAGGGAAACATTGATTGGTTGAGAGAATTAACTAAAATCGCAGTCAACCAACGAAAAAACAGAAAAGAAATGGCTTCCAATCGATCGATTTGCGCATGTCCAATGACATTTTTGTTTAATGTAGACGGCGTAAGCCGTTGTGCGGCGCACACCGATAAAAACCGGTACGCAATTGATTTTTCCGGTATTGCGTATCGGCGATTTCTTTTGCGTTTTCTTACGCTACCAGATCGTTATTAATTGCGTTTTTTCATATTTTAATTGGGTAATTACGCAAATACGCAGCCTAATTAAGGTACTGATGGCATTTTTGTACATTTTATGCTCGGCATCCAGGTTAGAATTTTTCCTTATACCACTACATACAAGTTAAGGGTGGATGCCAAGCGTCAAGTTTGGTTTTAAGGTCACAGCAAGGTCAAAGGTCAAGTAAGTACAAATGTGCAGTAAAAATGACACATTTAAATGCAGTCTTCATTTCTGTGTCACACTGTGCTAAAATATGGATGGAGTTAAATGCAAAGGGATATTAAATAATACCAAAACTTGCTGACTAGTACATGTTCTAAATTGATATTTATGCCTAAGACGTTCGCGTAAACGTTTGGTAGCAAATGGTATATTTATTTACCTGTATACTCAGATTATAGGATTAAATAGAAGGAAAAAAAAAGAAAAGAGGGGCGAGTTGTCCTCTAAAAATAGGGCGAGTTGTCTTGGGGTGATATTTATGTGGGGGAGATGCCTTTAGGGAGAATTGTCTTGATTCCTACTACAATAGATATTAGAATCTAAGTATAAAGAGCTATAGTCATAGATAGTTAAAAGTTAAGCCCATAATGATCTACATTCAATTCAATTTCTTGCTTTTTTGTAGAAAAATCAAAGAAAGTCACTAAGTGTTAACTCACTATGAATTCACTGTACTCGCGACCATAGCAAGTGTATGCACAGCTGATCTGCGTCTTTGTTATCGCATATGCAAAAAGCCAGTTTTCCCATGATATGGCTTGAATTTGAATGCTTCTGACACAAAATGAGCCGCATCGTGAGAAAAAATGATTTTTGCCTATGCGAAAACAAAGGCGCAGATCAGCTTCGCGGTAACCGCGAAGCTGATCAGCGCCTTTGTTTTCGCTACACGGATAGTACTATTTCTCTTCTTCTTAAATCCGAAATTTCAAGCTTCTAGCCTGCTTCTGAGACTGTATAGGCCGGTTTGTGTCGGACCTGGTCGGAAACCCCGAAGACCGGTTTTCTCGCGTCGCGGCTGAAATAATGTATCCCTGATTTCAGATTCACGATGCAGTGTGACCTGAGATGAGCAGGAGCCAGACAGGAAGTCATGTGACAGGGGCTAGAGCAGGAGAAGATAACCCCCCACCAATACCACCACGAGCTAGCAGCTTGAGAGAGTCGGCACATAATTATGGTAGGATAGTTAGAAAGTTTGATATCGACTTCTGTACAGTTTTTGATGTAATTATGTAATAATCATGGATAACTAATGCAGTGAATATTTAGCCCCAAAAATGGTAATGACTATTTCAAGAATTTTGATTATTGCTCCTTGAAAATTGAAATGCATGTTGCCTCACCAAAAGTCTTTAAATGAGTGTGCAGCCAAGCAATAATATTACAGCCTATTTATAAATGGCATCAGTTCATTTTTGTTTACTGTTACCTATGAATATCTGATTTTTGTTCAGCACTTGTATTACTCAAATGACAGTTACATGTAGTTTGTTGTATTTCTGATACTGAACATTTTCTCATCCCAGCTTTGTTAACTTTTAATGCTTTTGGTATGATATGTCATTGCTTATCTGATGTGTTTTTAAAATGTAAATAATTATGAACTTTGGCTTTTGTTTGAATATGTTTAGTTACTTTAGTACTTAGAAGTACTCATAGTACTCATGAGTACTTTTTATAAAGTACTCAGGACTTACTGTACATGTAAGTATTTTCAAGAAGTCAGTATTCAGTACTTACTCGAGTACTGTACCTCAGTACTCACTCCATCCCTGATGTACATTAAGAAAACTTGCCCATGCAATATACAGAGTTTTATTTTTCAGCTTTAAAAATTGAAAATTTAATCAGAAATATTTTGATATTGATATTGACTGTGGGTACATGCCGAGACAGTTCTAACGAGTACCCACAATCTATGTTTTGGAGCAAAAATAAGAAAAATACCCCTGCTTACCCCAGTTTTACTATGTAAAAGTGGGGTATGAAGGCCCATGAAGGGGTATACCTTACACGGACATGTTTTCATGATGTTATAGGTTCTTACCGGGGTCATCTAGATGGGTATAGCTTTGATTCATCAACCAAGAGTCATCACTCCACAAGTCATTCCTTCCATGGACATCGCACTGGGTACCAACCATCGGGAAGACCAAATTCTTTAAATACCAGCCAATCAATGAAGATGAATCCAAATTCTATAAATATCAACCAATCATCACAGAGACAGTCAGTGCAGCTTATTTCCCTCTCACCTCCTGAGGAGAAGGACACAGTCTGGCCAGCCCCAGTAGATGGTACTGCATACTGTATGGATTTAGAGGGGATAGACTTCTCAGCCCCGCCCAAGGAGGCAGGTGATATAAAGGCCAGTGCCTCGGCAGAGGATGTGACACAAGCACCGACAGCAAACTTGTATCCAGATATAAGAAGTGCATTTAGGTAGGTTTCTTACATATGAGCCACAATGCAAGAAAAACGGTCTTCGGGGTTTCCGACCAGGTCTGACACAAACCAGCCTGTACAGTCAAAGAAAAAGGCTAGAGGCTGGAAATTTTGGATTTAGAAAGTAGAAGAATTGTACTAGCCGTGTAGTGAAAACAAAGGCGCAGATCAGCTTCGCAGTAACTGCGAAGCTGATCTGCGCCTTTGTTTTCTCATAGGCAAAAATCCGTTTTTTTCATGACGCCGCTCATATTAAGGCGTATTTTAAGAAAAGGATAACATTGCCTATGGTGTGGTTTAATGAACAACAGTTATCTGTGAATTAGGCAAATGATAGGTCAAATTTGGTGTGCACAGTGGCTCGATGGTTGGTAGTTGGACTCTAAAGTGAGAAGTATTGGGTTTGAAACGTACCCCTGTAATCTGCTAGGTATAGACCAGGCTTAGTATCCAGAAAGTGGAAGTTCATTCTAAACATGACTAACATGAGGAATACAACAATCTGCATATGGAAACCAAAAGCACAGATCAGCTTCGCAGTAATTGCAAAGCTGATCAGCGCCTTTGTTTACGCTACACGGATAGAACAATTCCTCTACTTTCTAAACCCAAACTTTCCAGCCTCTAGCCATCTTCTGTGCTAGTACAGCACGGTTTGTGTCGGACCTGGTCGGAAACCAGATTGTTGGTTTTCCCACGAGGCAAGATTGCAAGGTGCCTTGTGTATATTGGGTGACCTATTGTCTGCAATTTCAACACCACTTTCAGGACTCTGAAATACAGTTGTAATATGTACCATCATTTCACAAACATATTTTTCTCTATTTCAGTGAGTTACAAAACAACCAGTTTCAACCAACTCCACAATACACAGACTGGACTTCAGGGAATCTGAAACCAAGATCTCAGCGAAATTCCATGCCAATTACATACGGTTGGGATCCTAACATGCTTGGTCATGGAGCTGGACTCAATCAAGGGACATCATCAGTGCCAACGACCCCTTTACAGGGCCAGTTCTTCCCCAACCCCCAACCCCACCAATATGGTGGCGTGAATCTACAGACACATATGCCTGTCCCCTATCCTCCACAAACAAACTTTTTTCCTAACCAATTTCCCTCCTCTTCTAATACTCCAAGTGCAATAAATAAACCGTCAACCTGTGATACTACTTCTAGTACTAGCCCCTTTAACTTAGTGCCTAATCTGGACTTTGTCCCACCCCCCTCAGCCGGGGAGGCATGGGCTGCCGATAATAACAGAGACTCAACATTGGATCCAGACTCACAATCCCGGCAAAACAATGATTTAATACAGTTAGGTTTTGAAGGTATTCTGACTTCTGATGAAAAGGAATATTTCTCTCTGGAATATTTTGATCCCTTACATAAAAAGGGCAGGACAACTTCAGTGTCTATAACACCAAATTCTCCTAAAGACATCTATGTGAATTATTCATTTGCAAAACCTCCCGAAGATGAAACGGATAGAGTGAATACTGAAAAGAATGCGTGGGTGACTTTCGAAGACGATGTTTCTGTGTTTGGCGATATAGGTGATAAGTCTGGTGCAGATGATCAGAGTCTTCCTAAACCACCAGCACCGCATGGAGTAATCCCTGAAAAGGCGGATTCTTTACAGGTACATTGTTGTTTTTTTTACCTCATTAAGTTTATAATTGAGCCGTGACATAAGAAAACCGCATGGGGTTTCTGACCAAGTCTCACACAAACCGGCCTGTGCTGCCACAGAAAGTGGTTGGAAGCTTGAAATTTCGGATTGAAGGACAAGAGGGATGGTACTAACCATGTAGCGAAAACAAAGGCGCTGATCAGCTTCGCAGTTATTGCGAAGCTGATCTGTGCCTTGGTTTTTGCATAGGCTAAACTCTGGTTTTCTCATGGCGTGGCTGTATTAAAAGTGTTAAGGCTTGAGTAAGTGGTAGACAGACTGTTCCTGAAGGGTTGTAGTATGATGATGTTGGATACTGTCCCCCTATATGTCTGGAACATTAGGATACATTAAAGCCATCATGACCAAATTGTTTGAATTTCCAAGACTTTTTATGTCCAATTTTGGGAATTTTTACTTAATATTAGATTTTATCAGAAATTATATAACTTTTATGTTACAAGGAAGTTGTGATGTGTTTTTGTTTTTCAAATTCATTAAAACAAAGCTCTCTCTTCCTTTAGAAGTTTATCTATTTTTGTCAAGTAGTTCGAAACAATGATGCTTCACAACTTCATTATACATGTAGCAAGGCTGTTGGGTTCTTGAATTTATGAGCTGCGTCGTGAGAAAATAGGGTTATTACCTATGCGAAAACAAAGGCGCAGATCAGCTTCGCAGTAACTGCGAAGCTGATCAGCGCCTTTGTTTTCGCTACACGGATAGTACAATTTCTCTTCTTCTTAAATCCGAAATTTGAAGCTGCTAGCCAGCTCCTGTGACTGTACAGGCCGGTTTGTGTCAGACCTGGTCGGAAACACCGAAGACCGGTTTTCTCGCGTCGAGGCCCATATATAAATCATGAAAGCTTAATAAGTGGCTTAATATGAGCTGCATCGCGAGAAAACGGGTCTTCGGGATTTTTGACCAGGTCCGACACAAACCGGCCTGTACAGTCACAGAAGAAAGCTAGAAGATTGAAATTTTGGATTTAACTAGAAGAGGAATTGACCGAATTGTACTATCCAAGAAGTGAAAACAAAGGCGCTGATCAGCTTCGCAGTTACTGCGAAGCTGATCTGCGCCTTTGTTTTCGCATATAGGCAAAAATCTGGTTTTCTCACGATGCGGCTCATATAGAAAATAAAAGATAAACATGCACACTAACTTTGCTAAGCATTGTCAGATCCATTTTGAAGCACAGAAGCCACCGTGGCTTAGTGGTCATCAGGAAAACGTCCATGAAATTAATACCCCCTTAAACCCCACTTTTAAATATCAAAACTGGGGTATGCAGGGGTATATCTATTTTTCTTATTTTTGCTCCAAAATATAGATTGTGGGTACTCGTTAGAACGGCCTCGCCGAGGCGGTTCTAACGTGGAACCTCAATCTATGTTTTTGAGCAAAAATAAGAAAAGTATCATTTTTTTTTCCAGTGAAAATTTTCATTTTTACAACCAAGAAAAATTTCTGTACATTTTCGTAATGTGAAGCCATTCACCCTGTAAACCAAGGGTTGTGGTATCAAGTCCGGGCTTCTCCTGTCTTTCAGATGAGACTTTAATCAAAGGTTACATCTCCATAATGACCTTTTCTGCTGAACTGGTGACGTAATATGCCAAATCAACCAACCAACCAGCCAATATTTGAAGCATGTTATATCCAAAATCTTGTTATAAATGAAAACTTTTATGATGAGTTAAATGTTATATTGTGTCTTTCCAGGGCCATGAGAGACTGAGAAAGAAGTTGTTTGTAGATGAAGAATCCGATGCTTTCTGTCAGATGGTTGCAGAGTAAGTAAGACAGACTGTTCATTGTAGGGCTGAGTATCGCCCACTAAAACCGCATCGCGATATATCGCGGTACGGGAAATGCATATCGCAATGCGTATTGAATATATCGTACAAACAGGAAAGTCAATTTTCAATTTCTTATCGAAGCCAAAATTTGTTGCACTAGAATGGGAATCAATTTTACAACATTTGTAGTACATCTATGACTGATATTATTGTAAACAACATGCAAAATTTTTATGCGACGTCAGGTTGTTTTAAAGTGCCGAAATAGATGTATGTTCCAAAAATAACCACATGATTGACAGCTCAACAGGGGAGGCAAATACGCACATGTATTGGACTGGTTTCACGCTAATTACCTGTAAAAATTCGATAGCAGGACCGATTGTAAATACACAGTCTGTGGTTGTACTCGTTTGGATTATTTTGGGTGTTAGTATAAAACCCAGACTGTGTTACGATATACCGGAATCCTTGTATGGGCGTACCGGTATACCGTACCGCGAGCACCGTACCGCAGTATACCGATATATCGGTATATCGTTACACCCCTAGTTCATTGTGTTACAAATGAGCAGCGACGCGAGAAAGCCGGTCTTCAGGGTTTCTGACCAGTTCTGACACAAACCGGCCTGTACAGTCTCAGAAGAAAGTTAGAATCTTGACATTTTGGGTAGAGGTATAGGAGGAATTGTACTATCTGAGCAATTACTGCACAGCTGATCTGCGTCTTTGTTTTCGCATAGGCAAAAATCCAGTTTTCTCATGACGTGGCTCAAATAGGATAGTTAGTCAACAAATGGGATAGTTAGGACCACTTTCGCAATTTGCATGGTTTTTGAAGATATTTAGAGAAAACAAAAAATGCCATCTTTCAAATTAGAATAAAGTCAGTTGTAATGATTTTCATACTTGTATGTCATACTATGTATTGTTTGATAAAGGCGTTATTGTGCCAACTCCTTGTTGAATTCTTGAAAGTCATGTCTGTCCAGAAACTTTATTTTGCATAAATAAAAGGGTGCTAAAAAGGTAAAAGTAGGCAATGATCAGGAAATGGCGCAATCAAAAAGAAATTCCCACTCCACAAACCGAGGGATGGGAAAGAACCAAAATGAAATTTACTGATTTAGGTACATATACCAAGAAAACATTGTAAGCAGAGTGATCAGCTATTCCCCAAAAGGTGGCCACTCAGTTACCCAAACTTAACTTAAAATACAAAAACATACATAAGGCTGAAATAGCACAAAAATTTGACTCCAAAACACAAAACAATAAGAACTACAACAGACTGGGTTTAGTCACCATACTTTTTCATCTTTGCTTGATACTTCAGATTAAAGAGAGAGTATGAATCAACAGACGAGACAACCAATCTCGGTTTTATCGTCAGCCCTATGTGTGATAAACAGCAGGAAACTATCAGTGTCAAAATAATCGTGCACTCGGTCTATTCCGAGGAACCCTTCACTTTTGCAAGTGATGGTAAGTATTGATTCAAATGAGAAAACCAACAATTTGCATAGGCGAAAACAAAGACGCAGATCAGCTTCGCGGTAACCGCGAAGCTGATCAGCGCCTTTGTTTTCGCTACTCAGAAAGTACAATCCCTCTTCTTTTTAAATCCGAAATAACAAGCTATCTTCTCTGGCTGTACAGCCCTGTTTGTGTTAGACCTGTTCAAAAACCAGATTGTTGGTTTTCTGATGAGGTGGCTCATATAAGAAGTGGAGAAAATAGAGGTGCATCTTGCAATATTCAGTGTTCATGATTTCCGACCAGATCTGACACAAGTCTTACTGTACTCCTGTGGATGTGACAAAGTGGTTTTAATTTTGTATTTTGAAGCTAGTGTGATGCCATACATCAGTACAGCTTAACTCTGCCCTTTGTTTTGTTTTTACATTTGCATACATATATGCAAATAGGCTGCTTTTCATGAAGTGGCTGGATATAGGGAAGTTAAAGAGACAATTAGAACTCATGTTTTCCATGTTATCTATAGACACTACTTCATGATTTTGATTGTTAGAGAGGAGAAATGATTTATACTTCCTGGTTGATAATTTTCCTTCCTAGTTGATCATAACAAATAGACAATAACTATTATACTAGTCATATTATATGAGCCGCGTATAATGAGAAAATGGGATTTTGCCTATGCGAAAACAAAGTCGTAGATCAGCTGCGAAGCTGATCAGCCCCTTTGTTTTCGCTACATGGACAGTACATTTCCTACTATACTTATACACAAAATTTCAAGATTCTAGCTTTCTTATGTGACTGTACAGGCCGGTTTATGTGGGACCTGGTCAGAAACCCAGAAGACCGGTTTTCTCGTGTCGCGGCTCACATGAAAATCTGTCATTGCAATTTCGTAATCTGGTCGAACACAAACGTTGATAGAAAGTTCCATTCTAGAAATATTTATGGTACCTACTGCAAACTTTGACATGCTAATTAAAAGATTTTTCTTCTCTGGGAGGCATGGGCCTGAGGTTATAAAACTTTTTTCATGCTCAGCTCAGCTGAGACTAAATTTATCGTGCTCATAAATTGTTAAAATGCCAACATTTTAACATTTAGCAGGATAAATTACAGGCTTTGGCAAGCTAAACTTGAAATTTCAACTTATTTGGGCTATTTCAGTATTTATGAGATGTATAAATTTCACGCTCAGCTGAGTTGAGCATGAAAAAAGTTTTAACCTCGGGACATGGTGTTTTATCTCTGATACCTATACGGCTAATAAAAATTGGCTGTCATTTAAGATGGTACCCGTTGCTTCCTACTGGACTGCAAAATCGTTGTACAACACACCTCTTTATTAAGTTCACTAAAACAATGTGGCAATATTTATTCCACAGTGAACAGCCTGGTAGAACATGTTATCGAGCACATACTGTACAGTTGTTTGTCAGCAGATGTTGAGTTACCCAGACACATGACAGATGCCTTGAAAGCCGAGGATTTTATCCTGAAAGTCTATGATAAGTCTGAATACCTACTGAAGTAAGTGAGCCGCGACGCCAGAAAACCGGTCTTCGGGGTTTCCGACCAGGTCTGACACAAATCGGCCTGTACAGCCACAGAAGCAGGCTATTGACTTGAAATTTTGGCTATAAGTAGAAGAGGAATTGTACTATCGGAGTAGCGTAAACAAAGGCGCTGATCAGCTTCGCAGTTACTGCGAAGCTGATCTGCGCCTTTGTTTTCGCATAGGCAAAAATCCGGTTTTCTCACGCTGCGGCTCAAGTAATGTTCACTTCCATTTGGATTTATGTTTAATAAAGAGATTATTTTGTTATCTTTCAACAGAAACCGTAAACAAACAAATGAGGAGCCTCCGCATGAGAAAACCAACCATTTGGTCTCCGATAAGGGCTGACACAAACCAGTCTAGAAGCCTCCGTGGCGCAGTGGTTATGTCCCTTGCCTTGTAATCCAAGGGTCGTAGGTTCAATCCTGGGCCTCTCCAGTGTTGGATGTGACTATAAACCAAGATCTCATCTCCATATGACTATTGGTGGGACCTTAAACCCCAAATTAATCAACAAACCAGTTTGTACAGTCATAGAAGCTTTAAATTTCAGATTTAGAAAGAAGGGACATAACACTGTCCATGGGGTGAAAACAAAGGCGCTGGTCAGCTGTGCAGTTACTTTGTTTCAGCCTAAATATGTTGTTGGTTCTCTCATGTGGTGGCTCAAATAGAAAGTTGGATTGATAGGTGGTGTTTGCAATTACTTTTAGTGAATGAAAAAACAAAGCTGAGATAGTATACAAAATTTCTATATTAAATGTGTTCTTTTGAGCTCTTATTCTTTTACATTGTCCATCTCAGGATTTATGTTGTAATTTTCTCATATTACTAAAACAAATATCTTTTATTTATTTCAGTAATTATCCTCTGTCAAAGTATAGCTATACCCACGACTGTCTCAAGATGGGGTTTGATCCTAGTTTCTCGATTATGAGAAGACAAGACGTCGCCCTGCCATTCCTTAGAACAGTATGTTTGTCTTTTCTGTCAATAGTGCATTCATGTACATATACCTACGACGGCCCACGACGGCCCTTGTGGCCGAGCGGTTAAGAGCTGTGTTTCTTAATCACTCGATCATCTCACTGCTGTGTCTGGTATGGGTTTGAGTCCCGCACTGGCCACATGTGAGACAAGCCAAGTTCTGCTTGTGCTGTGTGTGCTAGGTATTTTTTTCTCGGGCTTCTCCTGTTTTTGCCCCGCCTACTGATTGGCCCGTCTCGTGAGCTGAAATAATCTTGAAAGGGCTGTAAAACTGAATTGAAAAAAAAAACAAACCCAAAAACATATGCCTACACACTTTCTTTGCTATTCAAATAGAGTGTGGTAGCTGAGTCTGCTCCCATTGCAAGCGGACCCTAAATGGCTCACCATGAGTCAAACTTTCTGTTATCAAGCATTTTCTCTGTATTAGCTGATGTCATCTGTGTACATATGAGAAGTTATCTTGAAAGTTATTGTCCCCGGCCTTTTCGAAGAAAAGCGGAGGGACATAGTTTTTGGCTTTCCGTCATTCCGTCCGTGCGTCTGTCCGTCCGTCTGTCCGTCCGTCCTTCCGTCTTTCCGTCCCCCTATAGAGTATGTACCTTGTGTGCGCAACTCCTCCTACAGTTTTTCTCCGATTCTTTTGAAATTTTACAGATGTTTTTACCATCCTTTGAAGATATGCATGTGGTTTGGATATAACCCTCAGATTAATTTTTCACACTTTTTTTGCAATTTGAACTTAGTCATTTTTCGAGCATTTTGACAATAAAAGTGAATGGACAGTGGCTACCTTGTGTGCGCAACTCCTCCTAAAGTTTTATTCCGATTGTTTTGAAACTTTACAGATGTCTTAACCAGGCTTTGAAGATATGCATGTGGTTTGGATATGATACTCAGATTAATTTTTATTACTTTTGTTCGCAGTTTGAACTTAGTCATTTTTCGGTCATTTTGTCAATGAAAGTGAATGGACAGGGGGTACCTTGTGAAGATACGCATATGGTTTGCATATAATCCTCAGTTTAATTTGTATCTCTTTTTCGCAATTTGAACTTAGTCATTTTTGGGCATTTACACTTAAAAAGTTCATGTGGCTTCTCAGATTATATTTGTGTAAAGTTCTAAACAATCAAGGCGGGGGACATAAATTCTCTGAATTTGCTTGTTGTAAACGATTTTGTACATAAATTGCAGATAGATGATGATGTCCAGCATCTGTATTTCCCACAAGACCATATCAAAGATACAGATGTCAACAGGTCAGTTTTAACATACCTGGAAACTCACAAATGCTTAGGCCAAGAAGACATTTAGAAATGGTAGAAAAATTTGAAGTAAAAATTGAAGAGATGAAATATGTCTTCCAGAGCTCCAAAAACATTGCAAATATTCAGCTTTCATAGACCTCACCATCAGGAAAACATGTCCGTGTAATGTATACCCCCTTGAACCCCACTTTTATATAGCAAAACTGGGGTATGCAGGGGTATACCTATTTTTCTTATTTTTGCTCCAAAACATAGATTGTGGGTACTCATTAGAACCGCCTCTGTGAGGCGGTTCTAACGTGTACCCACAATCTATGTTTTGAGCAAAAATAAGAAAATATCAAAACTTCTCAGCTTAAATTTTTCAATTTTTAAAGCTATAAAAATCTCTGTTTATTGCATGGGCAAGTTTTCGTAACATTTGTTTCAGAATACTACATTGTATCATTTCTCTGTCTTAATGTTATAATAGATCCAATTTATTTTTCAGAGATTCCTTAGAAATCTTAATGGAGACCTTCTATAAAGAAGTAGAGAAAGTTACTGATCTAGTTTTGAAGGTAAAGATTCTGTCATATACTTTTCAAAATGCATGCTGTGTGGGCTTTGGAATGGTTATGACATATTAGAATTACCAAGATAAATGCACATTTACATAGTTACGTCATTGCTTGAACTGATGAGTGGCTCCTCTGCATATGACCGCTTTTGAGAATAATTAAATGAATAAATTATTCAATAATATATCGAAAATAAGAAAAATATTTTACCAGGTGTGGTAGCTCGATCAGTACACGTAGTATGTCTTATTCATTATGAAGTGGACCCTTAATCAATCCTCACTTTCAGCACATTTCTTTCTTGAAGATTTGGGCAAAAAATGTGCACTAAGTACTGATAACCTACCTCTAGGAGGCTTGCCCAGGAACTGTTTCCATCTTGACATGAGACTGTTAGCTGTTGAATGGGGATGTAAAGCCCCTGTCTCACTGGAATACGACAACTCGAGACTAGTTTGTGACTATTTTGCGACAAAGATTAATGATAGAAACACAACTTCCACATTGCAGTCTCATTGAATGGACATTTATGCGACAAATTCTCGAATTTCGGTCTAATTTTGAAAATATATTTCGCGACTGTCGCGCGATAGTTGCACGACAGTCGCAAGACATTTGTGAGAGTGTCTCACGACGTTCCCACGAATGTAGTTTATTTTCATTTTCATTCGTACGACAGTCGCGAGACATTCGTGAGAGTGTCGTACGACATATGTATGAATGTCGCTTAGTTTTATTTTATTGCCAGATAGTCACGAGGTGTTCGCATGTTTTCTCAAGACTGTCCCGCGAGCGAAAATTTTGCATTGTAAATTCGCCAAAATTTTCGGCGACAGGTTCGCGACACTCGCATGAGCGTCAGTCTTGCGAAATATTTTGGTGAAAAAATTTGCATAAAATTTTTAAACATGTTTAAATCTTCGCGACTCATGAAAGTTCTCACGTCACTCGCATGAATGTCATGCAAAAGTCCGCGACAAAATTTGCAAAACAGTTGCAAAAATTCGCATGCCAGTGAGATACTAGCTTAAAGCACCAAAACAAAGGAACAAACTTCTGAATGGAATACCTGCTTCTAATTCCAGAATGAAATAGAAAAAGTCCAGTTCCAGTCACTGTCTCAGTCTGTGAAGGCCATATGTAACATCTTATCCAAAATAGAAACCATTGATGTGGCCAAATCACTACAGAGAGTCGAGTCTATATTGAATCAGTTGAAGGACTCCACTTCAAGCAGTTCACAAATTTCCACATTGCCGCCAGAGCATAGTGGGGGTGGATATGCTACACTGCAAAGACATAGGTGAGTTTATCACTTCACTACAGGAGATTTGGAAAAAAGAGAGATTTAATAAAAGTTACAATGCTTTTAATAGAGCAGTGAGACAGAACAGTTTGCAAAAAAAGGAAGGCTATGAATACAATGGTGTCCATGAAAAGTATACCCAGTGCAGGGGTATATCTATCTTATTTTTGATCCCAAACATAGATTGTGGGTAATTGTTGGAACCACATTGGCAAGGCGATTCTAGTACCCAGTGTGTTCAGCAGAAGCTAGACTATCTTTGATCCCCAACCTGGAAGAAGTTCTTGAAATCCTAGTTAACTCTGTGAAACAGCTGGTTAGGATTGAAAATACAGTACAGCTTTCGTGGATTTCGAAATTTTCACGCTCGTCACCGTGCTGAAAAAGCATGGACACGCTTGGACATGGTGGCCGTCGCCGTAACTAGCGAGGCGGCCACGACGTGTCACAGGTAAGCTAGCGTGTACACTCGCGTGGCAATGGCGTGGCCACGTGAACGACTTTCTGTTTTATTGCTTTCGCGACCGACACCGTGGATTTTATGGCCTTTTGCACAGGTAGGGTTATCCACGGTGGTGTTTCGTGGCGAGCGTGGCAAAGCATTTTCGATTACTGTCTTAGAAATGTAGTATGAAAGTGTTTTGCGATAAAATTGTTGAGTTATCATATTTCTTTTTTTTTTTTTTTTTTTTTTTTTTTTTTTCTTAATGCATAAATTAATAAACTTTATTCGCATAGTTTACATACATGTGCATATTATTATTTTCTAAAAATCACTCTGTTATTCAAATTTTCTATGTTATTCTGATTAAACGTATTTATCATGAGAAAACTGGGTTTTTGCCTACGCGAAAACAAAGACACAGATCAGCTGTTCAGTAATTGCACAGCTGTTCAGCGCATTTGGTTTTGCTACACGGACAGTACACTCCCTCTTCTTAAATCCGACCTTTCAAGCTTCTAGATATTTTCTGTGACTGCACAGGCATGTTTGTGTCCGACCTGGTAGGATATATAATATTATATTATACGTAATTGCAATTTTGATGCACAATTTCGATGTTTTGGCTTTTTCCATGATGTATACTACACATGTAGCATCTTTATTTGACTTATTCGGATATAAAATAATAATAATAATAATCGCGACGAAACTCATATATTGAATGTAGTACATTTATCAAGTATACAGACGGCTTCCGTTAATCCGTTAATTTAACATTCACAACACTTACATGTACATGTACTTTCCAGTATATGATATGTTATCTTTACATGTATTTCTATGATGAATTTTGTAAATTGTGTATTCTTTACGCAGAAGAAACGCATACTGTTTCGCCCGCAATCTCTTTTTAATAATCCACCGGAGGGCATGGTCGGAAGCATTTGGTACATGTGTTCTTGCGCAATGAATAGTGATCTATCAAAATTCATTATCTTTTTTTTCCGCGTTACTTTTTTGACGTCAGCCCTTTTGAAAAAAAAACAAAAAAAAAAAAAAAAAAAAAAAAAAAACAAAAAAAAAGGTCATTAAACATACATGTACAACACACGTTCACTATTTACCTTCCACACTGCCTGAGATGAAAGGTAACTTGGGAACAGATTGTGCAAATTACGCGTAATAAAACTACCTTCCTCTGTGCTACTGTGGTCATTTATTCAAAATTGGTTTGGTTAGCTTGCGATTAATTGTCATACCTGTATGAAAATTCGAAATAGTTTTTCGCACATTTTACATGATTACAATTGATTACAAAGTAAAACATAATATTTATGACATCAAATCAAGTGGCGTTTTTTATTGTTTTTCTACGTATAATATATATTAGCGATTTTACACCTTGATGAAAACAAGCATTTATCTGGTATGGTCAGCTGATTGCCCTGCAGTGAGCTGTAACATCAGCAGCACTTTATTAGTTTATAGTTAGAACCATAAATTCCCCAATTGTATGGTTATGGGAAGTAATGAATAACGCTCAAGAATTTTGTTAGCCTTGTGTACGCTTTGAGACGCATTATAGCCGTTCATATACACTGCAATACATTTTGCGACAATTTTTCACCTTTTCTATTTTTAAAAAAAAACATAATTGCGCCTTTCAACATTTCAACTACTGTTCATTAGAGAGTAAACGCCAAGTTGCGCCGAAAAATTAAAACATTGTTTGTTTTGTTTTTGTTTTTGTTTTTTTGTAGGAAAGTGGCTTACTCGATCTGCCGATTACGTATTTTTCGTGTTTTATGTCACTTGCAAAGCCATGCCTGCCATGCCTTTGCAAGGAAATTCTATCGCTGATTTTTCGATCAAGATGTGCGTAAAAATAAGTGATTACAATTTGCATGATGCTCATTAAATGAACATGCAACTTATGCAAACCCATATTCTTACAAACTGAGTTCTTATATTGGATCATACTAGAATTTCAGCCAGTTGAATATATGTATATTACCACTTATTTGTATTTTATATGTAAGATGTAACAACCAGATGATGCGTCGCTATTATACATGTAATACTGTTGTGGGTCGCACCTGATTTTCGTATAACTTTTGAAAACATGCAGATATTTTCAAAACTACTGAACATGCTGAATGGGCGCAACTTTGAGCCGCGTCATGAGCAACACAACAGTGTTGTTTCCGAACAGGTCCGACACAAACCGAGCTGTACAAGCACAGGTGAAGGCTAGAGGATGGAAAGTTCAGATTATGAGACAAGAGAAATTGCACTATCTTTGTGGTGAAAACAAAAAGCGCTGATCAGCTTCGCAGTAGCAGTGCTGCGTCTTTGGTTTCCCATACACAGATTGTTGGTTTTCTCATGATGCGGCTCATTTATGCATACAAAACATTCTCCGACTTACAAAAATGCAATCAACATTTCATATTTATCAGTGGAGTCTGAATGATTTTAAATGGTGACCTTGGCATATGCATTTTGATAACCAAAATGTTCGTATTTCTAGAAATCGATCAAAAGCTACCTAACACCTGCTCGCTGTTTTCTTTGTACCAGTTTCAATTTACTTTCGGTTGTTTCCCACCTGGGCTTTCGGGTCGGGTTGGACTTGTTTCCTGATACTTGTGACTGTTTTCGTTCAACTTGTTAAATACAGTATGTTATACATGTTATAAGCGAGCACTGTCGCAACTGCATACACACAGTTTACTATATGGTGACGGAACCATGCGATCAGCTAAGTCGCAGATCAGCTTACATGACTACGTACAGTCTGACCAGTCCCTTAACAATAGTGACACCATGCATTTAACTATCCATATATTTGTAAAATTTATATGTTTACTGGCTGTTGAAGAAGCATTTTCTCATGTTATCAGACAACGAAGGTAGGAAAGTTTCGAGTGTGCTTCTGTTAATTAACTGATCAGCGAGTGCTAATTTGTGCTAATACGTTTATGACCAGTACGTCCAAGCTAATACATGTAACTACGAAATAAGTACTGAATCGTAAGCAATCGTACGATTGTCTTATAATAAGTTAATTGATAAGACTGTATATGCAAAAATTTTAAAATGTTTTCCAAAGACGTTATCTAAGGCAAGCACTAAATCACGCCCGCCATGTTGTCGACGATATTACAAAAACACACCGATGTAATATACAGATTTTTCCGTAGTTGTAAAAATCATTCTTCTTACACGCCGAGGCGGTTGTAACGATTACGCACAATCTATGTTTTGGAGCAAAAATAAGAAGAAAAAATAGGTACACGTATAGCCCTGCGTACCCCAGTTTTGCTATATAAAAGTAGGGTATAAGGGCGAATATATTACACGGAAATGTTTTCCTGATGATTTTTTTTTCTCGTTAAAAGGCATTTCGCATGGGTCTTAAGGATATTTTATATGTTTGCATGCATAATCTCGCTCTTTGTTTCAAATCGGTAACTCCATATGAGCCGGCTATCATATAATGGTATTAGTTACATGTGAAACCTGTTCTCTGCGGGTGTTACTGGCGAGATTGAAAGTGTTCTCCTATATACATGCGACGTGTCTCGAGATAGCCTGCTTTAAAAATGTAATAAAACAATGACAGAAAATAATAGTCTCATCACTAAATCATAAGAATTACCCATGATACTAACTAGTATATGGCCGTCGTTTTCATAAATATACACATGCACTTTTCAAAATAACGGATTATATTGCATTTGTGGAAGTCATCAACTCAACGAATTCATGAATAGTGTTTTTGCAATTACGGTTTGTTTGACTTGTTTCGTACTGTCTCAGCAAACAGCTATGGTCATGTCCGGGCCTTTGCTCTACTTCATTGCACATCAACCCAACACCTCCAAAATTTGCTTGAAAAAATTATAATCACCCAAAGAAAACCACTGTATTGTACCTGTATTACATGTTTGGTCAGTAATAAGAGGCACAACCAGTCCATCTATTTCTCTTGACCCAATGGGCGGGGACCAATTATCCAACCAGGCCACCCTTTAGAAGAACAGTTATTTTGTTGCGATAGACTGACTGGATTTAATGATCGCATCGAGCGCGCTCAGCTTTTCATACTGCACTGTTTTACTACGAGATTCGGTGGCACATTACTGGTACTTAGTGCATATACATCTGTCATTTGCATCTTAAATCAGCGAAGGGAAAATGGTGATAGCAGAATTTATGAGGCGCTTCATGAGAAAAGCAACAAGGTCCGACACAAGCCAAACTTTACAAGCACAGAAGAAGGCTAGAGTGGATATTTTGGATTTTAGAAAGTAGAGGAATTGTACTGTACTATCCGTGAAGAGAAAACAAAGGCGCTGATCAGCTGCGCAGTTACTGCACAACTGATACGCATATTTGTTTTCGCATATGCATTGTTGGTTTTCTTATGCAGCGGTTCATTTGCATTCAAATTTTTAAATTTTCAAGAAAACATTTGTCTATAACCTGTATGCAACGATCACTTAGTATCTAGTGCAACTAGACCCTTGTCGCTTTGTATGCAAAGCGTTCTATCAATGCGCATTTATTGGTGCTATAAAATAATTCTGCGAGAACAGCTTGATAATTAGACCCCTAGTGATAAGGAATGGCAATGTTATTAATTTACTAAACCATTTGCATAATTATTTCTATAATGACTAGTTATAATGAAAAATAATCCCACCAGTCTTGATCGGTTACACACTGGAAGTAAAACGCTTATTGGTCAAAGGCAAAAATATTGCTAGTGTAGCCAAATCTTGTTTCGCATAGGAACGGCATTCATCATAATCTACACATTTACATCTATACAGTTTTACCGTTTTCGTTTTGTTTCGTAAAAAAAAAAAAAAAAAAAAAAAAATGGCAAAATGGCAAGTGACGATTTTCTTATTTTAATTGGTAACACCTTATGTCTGCCAAATTGGGTATTTTACATCGCAGTATATGGAAACAGTTCTTTTTTACTAAAACAATATTTAGAGCAGTGTGCATGTGAAGTCGTACTCGTATTTAACTATATGCATACACTCGGGTTATATTATGTTTGCTAAGTAGCTTACGAACTGTTCAAATTACCACGACATAAGCCAATAAGTGTACAACTGTACATTTATTTTTCTTTTCGGAGCTTTTCGAAGTTCCCAGGAATGTAATAATTGAACATCGCTTCCTGAATCATTATGTGACAGTTTAAAGTAGTTTGTTAGCAGAGTTAAACCAGCTACATGTAAGTCCCCGATATGCTGAGCCATACAATGCTGAAAATCAAGCTAAATGATTCATTAAGATGAATGGTTCCAAATGTCTTATGTATTTGTGTTTGCAAAAACATGTATAAACTCAGCATGACTGGTGGTCTACTTGTCCAAAACAAAAATATACGACAGAAATTTATCCAAGTTTTCATGTTTAAAATGCGGTTTAAAATGCAAAACTGAACCTGTAAAGAGCTCAATCAAAAATGAATGCAAGCATGTTGATTAATACATTCATCATCAGAGCCGCGTCATGAGAAAACCGGATATTTGCCTATGTGAAAACAAAGACGCAGATCAGTTGTGCAGTAACTGCCAGCAGATCAGCGCCTTTGTTCTCGCTACAATACAAGGATAGTACAATCTCTCGTCTTTTTAAATCCATAATTTATAGCTATTATAGCCGTTTTCTGTGACTGTACAGACCGGTTTATGTCGGATCTGGTCGGGATACAAAGACCGGTTTCCTCGCGTCGCGGCTCATAATTAAAATGCATTACTGGAAAGAGGCACATACGATTCTATAAATCTAAGAATCGATAAAATTTATTACCGCTCAGGTATGAGACAGCCCAGGAAAAGTACACTGCCTAGGAAAAGTGGTTCAGTTCAAACAATACATACATAAAAGTCTAAGGCTTACTTGGGTGCTCATAATTTGGATGTCATTGCATCCCAATTTTAGGTAAAAGTCCTATAAAGTGGAGGCATCGTCCCGACATGACCATATCAATTGACTGGGACGTCAAACATCAATTTAATACTAAACAAACAAGCATTATACGAGGGGGGTTCAAAAAGTTCGAGGAAAAGTGCTGCCAAATTTGTAAGTGTCATGGGAAATTTACGCTCTCTGTGCATGTTGTAAATTAACATATAGGTAACATATGCACAAAATTTGAAAATAAAATCGGATGAAAATTAGGCATTAAATCACGTGCGTTTCTGAGGTAACAACTGTTACAGTAAAACCGGCCCAACGTGATAACAACGTAATGCTATACGCATTCATGCCGCTGTTGGCTAGCTTTTAAGCATTTTTTGGAATCTACCTGGCATTTGGGCGTCCAACTGTCAGTTCTGTGTGTATAATGCGGTGAATTGTGCCGAAGCTACAATTCGATATGTTGTGTATTTCACGAATTCTACTCTTTTCTATCACGACGATCATTTTCGACAGTATGACGATATTTGACGTTACGCTGCGCGAGTCGACATGGATGCCACGGTTTTCTAGTCGTGTAGAAATCATGTATACCACTTGTTGATTGCCGTTTTCTTAATTTCCTTGTTGCCGTATGCGCTTTCTGCTCTTAGCAGTGTTTCTTTCTTTTATAGTCCGTTCGAGAAACGCAATTTATCAAATACCGTTGTTCCCTTCGCATTTTAGGTATACCCACTAAAGAATATGGCCGCTTTACGCCCAAATGACGTCACACACTTATATGACGTCATGTGCTCATTGCAAACATATTGAACTTTGCTCATACAAAGTTTGGTGAAAAAAGCACGGTAAACTATCAAATGCAACGTCATCATTAAACATCGACTTTTTGCAAAAATGAACAAAAGTGTGCCGGTAATCGTAATATACGGCTTCCAAAGCAACCACTGTTAACATTCTATTCATGCCAGAGCAGCAAAATTTGCTGCATAAGTACAAATAATGTTTGTCTGTATAACTGTAATAGTTTAATTCAGCTGATTTACAAAATAAGAATATGATGGCACTTTTCCGCGAAATTTTTGAACGCCCTTCGTACAAATGTGATCCAGAAAGAACATGTGTGACTTTTGCGTTTCATCAAAGCATTTAACAGTAACGCAGGACAGATTGTCAAATAAAGAAACCGGAATATGAATTTCAATCAACTGTTTGCCTGTCTGTTCCTAACGTACTGATCATTTCGCATTTTCTATGCAGTTTCAAGCGGGTAGGTAGTGTGGTCACTGGTCCGTCAAGACAACGCACCATCTTGATTTAATTGTTAAACTGTTCATTACGTATACGAATTCCATTCTTTGGCTATAACTTGCACTTTGAATCGATTCCGTGAATGCAATCAGAGACGTGCCACATGTATTTTAACAAGTAATGGGTCAGATAAATAACCACGAAGTTTTACAGATCGTGAAACCGAACTTACTGACAATATTGGCAGTGCAAGAGACCAACCAAAGACGATTTCATGCTCTTATTTTGGCTACTTCAATGCGTGTAACATGGCGTATTTCGTTTCAACGGAAACGAATCAAAGAGCACATTATGGGCGCACATTATAGTTAAAATGATAAAATTTTATGTGTGATGTGTGATAAAATGTGTGCATTAAAATGAAATCTAGTGTGAACATTTGTGTTAGAATATCATAAAATAATGTGTTGCGATTTCACGTTTGTTCAGTATATTTTGACAGTAAAAAATAGTTATACATACATGTGTGTATGTATGCAGATCATTTAGTGCAAATTACGATTTTAGATTCACAGGCATTTGTTCCAACGGAAAATGAATTTGTGATAATACAATGTACCGCATCAATTCATCGATAGTAGCCAAAAGCATGAATGCATTTTAATAGAATCATTACAAATCATTATCTGCCACGGCGAACACCGTGATTCACGGTTTCGATTAGCAGTGCCGAGAAACATAATTAACCTCTGCGTTTGAGGCAAATAAAATTCGCGGTGTGCCACGGCTAACACGATGTACACGCCGTGAATTTTGAACACGCTTGTAGTGGAAAGTGGACAACACGCTTGGCACCGTGGCTGTCACGCCTGCCACGCAGTTGTCACGCACACCGTGCAGCGAGACATTTAGGAAAGTCACGAAAGCTGTACTGTAACATTGATTTTGTTTTGTAACCATTAACTTAAGATGAAGTATATGTTTTCATTTACAGTCCCAGACCAGACACCAGGGGGTCAGATGCTAGACTATCATTGATCCCAAACCTTGAGGAAGGTTTAGAGACACTGGTGAACTCTGTGAAACAGCTGGTCAGGATCTATTGCCAGGCATTCCATACAGACTTCCATCTCGGGAACAAGATAGATCAGCCCTGGGGTAAGCTTAAACTTTTGTTTCTGATTATATGATTGTGTTCTTAAATTGTCTGATGATGGAAATTTTTAATGTTTAGAAACGAGCCTGTGCATGAGAAAACCAACAATTTGGGGTTCTGACCAGGTCTGACACTACTCCCATAACATGAGAGTTCGGTATTTCTGATATTTTCTATTATGATGTTCCTGTCGAAATGCCAAAATCGTCAAGCAGTCAGCAGCAATGTCCCGATATCAAGGTGGACTGCCACACGATTTATGTAATAGATCTAGTCTGACACAAACCGGGCTGTACAGTCACAGAAGATGGTTAGAGGCTGGAAATTTTGGGTTTAGAAAGTAGAGGTATTGTACTATCTGTGTAGGGACAACAAAGGCGCTGATCAACTTTGCAGTCACTGCGAAGCTGATCTGCACCTTTGTTTTTCGCCTATGCTGATTATTGGTTTTCCCATGCGGCGGCTCATGACATTTAAGATTGTTGTGGTAGTATAGATTGACCTGTCCAGCTTTCTGTTGATTTTGCACATTTGCAATGTACACAAGATTAAAATATTTTGCACTTCTTTAATTAATTTCAACGCCACCTTTGTTTTAAATAAATCTGCCTCTAAAAGTATCCTTGAATAAGGCGAGAAAAGTCCCTGAAAGCCTAAAATTGATAGGTGAATTGTTAAAAAAGGTAATTTAAGCAAAGTTTTAACTGTATTTATTATTGGGTATACATATATGCAAATTGTGTAAAACAGATTTGGCAGCGTTCCCAAATGCTAACAGGTGGAGATAACTCTTGGTTTTTTGTACCTTTCCAAATATTTCCAAATATTTACACTGCTAATGTTCATGGAGCAACATCTATTTTGTTTCGGTTTGTAGCAAAAACTTGCTCGATGAACAACAATATAAGAAACTGTAAAAATTTGGGTTGGTACAAAAACCAAGAGTTATCTCCACCTGTTGGCATTAGGGAAAGCTTAAAGTTTGCTTAAATTATGCTTAAATTATGTGTTTTAAAATTTGACTACTTGGTTTTAGGCTTTTAGGGACTTTTCTCACCTTATCTGTTGAGATCCTTATAACAGCTGTTGAAAAGATGATTCATGTGTATTTTCGGTTAACAGATCAAACACCGTGTTTAACCCTTAACTCATATAAGCCTGGCATCCCTTTTGTGGGACATAGGCAAACAGTATAGCCCCAGATGTGATGCCGCACAACGCCGCGTCCCATCTGGGGCTATTCTGTTTGCACAGAGAAATTTCATCGAAAAATGAGATAAAAAATAAAAATCACTCCTAACACCCCTAAAAAAGAAAGTGAATGATGGGAGAATTTATTCATCAAATATTGGTTAATGTTTACAGCATTGTTATTTATTTCTGTTTTCAGAATCAGTTAAAAACTGTAAATTTTTTTGTTTGAATTTCTCTCTGTACATTTTCCATGTCTTTGTGAATGCTTGTGGTTATTCCTTTTTTCTCTCTTTATGTTCCCTTTCTGTTGTAAATGGATGTAAATCAACTTCTTCTGTAACTCATTTAGGTGCATATTCTGAGAAAATTTGCAAGTGTAAGTCATAGATTTCCTAAGAGATGCCATGCACACATGAATCTAAGCACACAGGCAACAGTGGACACATGAAACTTATGCACACACATGAAACCATGTGTGTACTTGAAACCAAGAACACATACACGAAACCATGTGGACACACAAAACCTTGCACATAGAATAACATGCACACATGATACCAGGCACACATGATACCTTAAACACATGGTACCTTACACACATGAAAAATGAGATGTGCTTTAGTTAGTTGCAAAATGCATTATTTGTGTCATGACTTTCAACTCCTGGACCCAGTTGTTCAAAGCATCGTTAGCTTAACGATATCGTTAAGACATAAATTTGTTAAGCAAATATCAGCTAAAGTAACAAATACACTGCTATTTTTTGTTGAAAAAATGTGAGAATCCTTTGCAGTGCAAAGGATTCTCACATTTTTTCAACAAAAAATAACAGTGTATTTGTAATATTAATGTTTGAAATTTTAACGAAATGTTAACTAACGACGTCGTTAGTTTTGAACAACTGGGCCCTGTATGTTTTCTTCTCCAGTCCCTAACCTGTTTCTCCACACTTGTTAGTGTTCAAATGTTGCCTTACCAAACTATTTCTTGTTTGAAAACTACTTCCAACCCACCAGTAATATTGTAACTCTGTCTAAGAGTTTCTACCTTCATGAGCTCTGACAAGCATACATCATGATCAAGTGCAATAGACAAGGAAACATTCCCCCCCTCCCCCTTACTTAAACATCAGTGCTGTGCAGTTTATCCATATGCTCCTTTCTGTATGAATCTCTATTATAGAATCATTATTACGGGAACAAAAGTACATGGTAATGCAGTAAAATTTGTTATGTCTTTGTTATATACATTTACTACATATGATTAATATGATAGCAATGATAAGTTGTAAAACAAACTTTGAATTTAGTACATTGTACATTGTGCACACTGATTTTGAAACCTGGCAATTAAAGTGATCAATACTTTTTGAGAACTGCCAATTGCAGACATTTCCAATAATTAAATTGAATTGCAGTTACTGCTAAGTAGTCTAGCTGTAGTTTAAAATCAGACAGTAAATGAACAATAATTTTGAAATTTTGACTGAAATATTTTTTTCTCTCACCAACTTTGTAGATCCCCAAGATGTGTTGAGTTACAGTGAGAGTTTCATTGTTCAGATATGTTCTGTTCACAGAATAAAAGATGACTGGGGAAACATGTAAGTTGTGAATAAATCTGATCATTGAGCTAACCAGGGACACAAACTGGGCTGCGCAGCGAGAAAAGTGTGTGTGAGTCTTAGATTTGATATAATTGAATAATTCAACATGCCTCTGGTAGCAGAACTGATTGGTTTCTGACAGACAGAAATGGTTATTAATTTTTTTAATTAAAATTTAGAATTAGAAAATTGGTGAATAATTTGCGAGTTATAGGTTAACTAAGATATGAGCCTTTGCAAGACAAACCTAACAATTTGGGTTTCGGACAAGGTCAGACACAAACCAGCCTATACAGTCACAGAAAAAAGGCTAGAAACTTGATAGTTTGGATTTAAGTAGAAGAGGGATTCTACTATCCGTGTAGCGAAAACAAAGGCGATGATCAGCTTCACGCTTACCGCGAAGTTCGTCTGAGCCTTTGTTTTCGCCTATGCAGATTGTAGGTTCTCCCAAACGGCGGCTTATATTTACTCACTGCTGATGTATGTTTTCCTACAGCTATGAAGAGTACAAGATTGAGTGCAGTCTATATCATGGCAAGAAACGGCTCAACTCTGACGTCAGCACAACATGTGCAACTATCTGTACCTCAGGACTCGTGCACAGAATCATATGGGATGAATGGTAAGGAAGACATTGTTATTCTCATTTATAATGCAACAACTCTAAATATCGGCCTAATAAAGGGGGTTCATAAATAGCGACTTAATATAGCTACTGACCTGATAAAAGCCATCGCTAGTGACTTAATAAAGACTGTGTTCCTGTTTAATTACGCACCAAAAAGAAGCATGCTGTGATTTAATGGCATTCTGTGACGTCATTCTCCGCAATATTTATGCAGCATTATGTAGAGGAAACAATAAACAAGAATTTTTTTTATAAAATATCAACAACATGTACTGTCATGGTGTCAAATTTTTCCTTTTGCAGAGTGATATCTATGTATCTATCTATGATAATATGTTCAAAGACTAATTAAAAGACATATTAGCCCTGTACAAAGAATTCTGAGTGATTAAATAAGCATAAAATACTACAAAATCTTGCTAGAAGATAACATGCAAATTCTTGCTTATGTTTATCTTGTGCAATTTTCTCTGTTTCAGGCTAACATTTGATGATATCTCCCTGTGTCAACTACCTCGAGAGACGCGACTGTGTATTACGCTGGTCGGACAACGCAGTATCACTGTTACCAAGAATGGTGTGACAGAATCTCAAAAGATAGCTGTACCACTAGGGGGCGTGACCATACAGCTCTTCAATAAAAGGGGGTAGGTTCTAATAAATATTAGTATCACAACACACCTTGAGAGGTGTGATTTGTATAATGCAATTCTGCAAAAGTGAAATAAATACTGGCATCCTATATTTTATAGCCTTACTCATGGCCGAGCAGTTACGAGCCCTGTTTCTTAATCAATCATCTCACTGCTGTGTCTGGTGTGGGTTCGAGTCCCTTTCTGGCCACATATGAGACAAGCCAAGATCTGCTTGCGGGTATGCCAGGTGTTTTTCTCGGCGTTCTCCCGTTTTTGCCCCACCTACTGACTGGCCCGTCTCATATGAGCTGAAATATCTTTAAAGGGACTTAAAACTGAATAAAAAAAAAAAAAAAAAAAAAAAAAAAAAAAAAAAAAACATTTTTATGTTCGTTCCGTGTGTGTTACCCAATAAAGAGCATAAATAAAAGTGGTGTATTTACAGAATGTGCTCACACAAAGTGCCTGATTAATACACAGTTTTTGTCTTCATTGATATACGCATGTTAATATCATGTGACATGGATATTTGTGCAATAATATGATTTCAGGTACATGTCACAAGGTAGCCAGTTAGTACCATTTCCGACGAAAGCAGCTGTTGACCCCGTCACACTGTTCTGTTCTACACTGCAACCAGATTCAGCCTTGCAATGCTATAATATTTCTGTAGATATCTGATTTCTATTGATATAAATCATATTATTTTTATTTCAGGTACATGTCACAAGGCAGCCAGTTAGTACCATTTCAGATGAAAGCAGCTGCTGATCCCGTCACACCGTTCTGTTCTACACTGCAGCCAGATTCTGCATTGTTACAGGTAAACATTTGTCTTTCCTTGAATAAATTCATTTAGGGGAAAAGGAGGCTTCCATTTATTGATATTCAGTATTCGTTGCCTTGAACCCCCCCCCCCCCCACCCAACCCCTCCCAAAAAATAATAAATAAAAAAATGAAAAAAATAAGGACTCTGTAGGCTTTTCATGCAGATCTTAGATTTAATATACAATGATATAATTGTTAAAAGGTACAAGTATTCAATGATCAGGAAATGGCGCAATCAGAGAGAAATTCCCACTCAAACTGAGGGGTGGGAAATAACTAAAATGACACGTACTTATATTAAGAAAACATATCATAAGCCGAGTGAGCAGCTATTCCCCAATAGGCAGCCACTCAGTTACCTGAACAGAACTAAAAATATGAAAATGTACATAACAGCACAAAAATTTGACTCCAAAACACAAAACAATTAGAACCACAACAGAAGTATCGCCTTGGAATGATCAGTAATATAAAATTACTGAGGGGCTTAAACCGGATTTACAGTTAGTCTGAAATATGATAAAGCAGATGATTACAGGCTTTTCCCATAATAGATATTCATGTATGTTCTCATGAATTTCAGTTCAACTTGCCAGACTTTGGGAAGCAGATTTTGTTCTCGGAGCCTCTCAGAATACCGGAAGTGTAAGTGGAACTTTTCAAAAATGATTCAAACATTTTTTGAGCTGCGACGAAAGAAAACTGTTTTTGACTAGGTCTGACATAAACCGGTCCAAGCAGTTACAGAAGATTGTCAGAAGCTTGAAATGTTGGATTTAAAAAGAAGAGAAGTTGTACTATCTGTATAGCGAAAACAAAGGCACTGATCATCTGTGCATTTACATCACAACATGACTAAAACATTGTTGGCTGTGAAGTTTAATCACAAAACAAACAAACAAACAAGAAAACATTATTTCAGACAAAAGTTGAAGTTAACAGATCTAGCCCCAGAGATCAGAGAACAAGTCCAGGAAGTGATGAGGAAAGACTGTGTCACTTCGTGAGTAGAAGATTTTTGATTTCCATACAATAAAGCTTTCAAAAGATGTAAACAAATTGCGAATAGTGGAAGAGTTTCACACTAAGTTTGACTCAGTCATGTATTGTTAGCTCACCTGAGCCATTAGGCTAACCGTTTATAGGCCTCCTCTAAGTTGATATAAACAGTGATCTTAGGATGACCACCAGCTGATTCCATGACATTGACTTGCTTTACTTGCAACCAACAGTTTAGAGCTAGAATTGGCCTAGTCAGCCATCAAAGAACTCACATGAACCTATTCAAGAAATAATGATGGTCTTTCTCATTAGTGAGAGACGAACGACCAGGATGACCTAGACCTATTCTACAGGGTAAAGTAAACCTTGACCACCTATACATTCGTTGGAATTGTTTATAATCTAGCCTTGGCTTCAGCAGAATTCACTAATTCTTTTTCTTGTTACAGGTGTTCAGCAGATCAGCTAGAAATCCTGTGGCTGTATCGCCATTATCTCCATGACTACCCGGGTCTGTTGCCATGGATACTACAAGCAGCACATGGCTGGGACTGGGCGTGTCTACCAGAGATCTGTTGTCTTCTTAAGGAGTGGTCTAGTCTTAAACCAATGCAAGCCTTGGAACTACTTCTACCTCAGTAAGTATAGGAACTATCTCCATGACTACCCCGGTCTGTTGCCATGGATACTACAAGCAGCACATGGCTGGGACTGGGCGTGTCTACCAGAGATCTATTGTCTTCTTAAGGAGTGGTCTAGTCTTAAACCAATGCAAGCCTTGGAACTACTTCTACCTCAGTAAGTATAGGAACTATCTCCATGGCTACCCCCGGTCTGTTGCCATGGATACTACAAGCAGCACATGGCTGGGACTGGGCCTGTCTACCAGAGATCTGTTGTCTTCTTAAGGAGTGGTCTAGTCTTAAACCAATGCAAGCCTTGGAACTACTTCTACCTCAGTAAGTATAGGAACTGTCTCCATGACTACCCGGTCTGTTGCCATGGATACTACAAGCAGCACATGGCTGGGACTGGGCGTGTCTACCAGAGATCTGTTGTCTTCTGAAGGAGTGGTCTAGTCTTAAACCAATGCAAGCCTTGGAACTTCTTCTACCTCAGTAAGTATAGGAACTATCTCCATGACTACCCTGGTCTGTTGCCATGGATACTACAAGCAGCACATGGCTGGGACTGGGCCTGTCTACCAGAGATCTGTTGTCTTCTTAAGGAGTGGTCTAGTCTTAAACCAATGCAAGCCTTGGAACTTCTTCTACCTCAGTAAGTATAGGAACTATCTCCATGACTACCCTGGTCTGTTGCCATGGATACTACAAGCAGCACATGGCTGGGACTGGGCCTGTCTACCGGAGATCTATTGTCTTCTGAAGGAGTGGTCTAGTCTTAAACCAATGCAAGCCTTGGAACTACTTCTACCTCAGTAAGTATAGGAACTATCTCCATGACTACCCCGGTCTGTTGCCATGGATACTACAGGCAGCCCATGGCTGGGACTGGGCCTGTCTACCGGAGATCTATTGTCTTCTTAAGGAGTGGTCTAGTCTTAAACCAATGCAAGCCTTGGAACTACTTCTACCTCAGTAAGTATGGGAACTGTCTCCATGACTACCCTGGTCTGTTGCCATGGATACTACAAGCAGCTCATGGCTGGGACTGGGCCTGTCTACCGGAGATCTATTGTCTTCTTAAGGAGTGGTCTAGTCTTAAACCAATGCAAGCCTTGGAACTTCTTCTACCTCAGTAAGTATGGGAACTATTTCCATGGCTACCCCCGGTCTGTTACCATGGATACTACAAGCAGCACATGGCTGGGACTGGGCGTGTCTACCAGAGATCTGTTGTCTTCTTAAGGAGTGGTCTAGTCTTAAACCAATGCAAGCCTTGCATGCGCGGATCCAGAGGGGGGGACCGGGGGTCCGGACCCCCCCTGGTATTTGAAAATTTTACCTAAAAAAAGGTAATTTCGGGATTTTTTGAGGGTTGGACCCCACCTCGTCTGTGACCAAAAATTACTATTTTCGTTGGACCCCCTCTCATGAAAATTTCTGGATCCACGCATGCCTTGGAACTTCTTCTACCTCAGTAAGTATGGGAACTATTTCCATGGCTACCCCGGTCTGTTACCATGGATACTACAAGCAGCACATGGCTGGGACTGGGCGTGTCTACCAGAGATCTGTTGTCTTCTGAAGGAGTGGTGTAGTCTTAAACCAATGCAAGCCTTGGAACTTCTTCTACCTCAGTAAGTATAGGAACTATCTCCATGACTACCCTGGTCTGTTGCCATGGATACTACAAGCAGCACATGGCTGGGACTGGGCCTGTCTACCGGAGATCTATTGTCTTCTGAAGGAGTGGTCTAGTCTTAAACCAATGCAAGCCTTGGAACTTCTTCTACCTCAGTAAGTATGGGAACTGTCTCCATGACTACCCCAGTCTGTTGCCATGGATACTACAGGCAGCCCATGGCTGGGACTGGGCATGTCTACTGGAGATCTTAAGGAGTGGTCTAGTCTTAAACCAATGCAAGCCTTGGAACTACTTCTACCTCAGTAAGTATGGGAACTATCTCCATGACTACCCTGGTCTGTTGCCATGGATACTACAAGCAGCACATGGCTGGGACTGGGCCTGTCTACCGGAGATCTATTGTCTTCTTAAGGAGTGGTCTAGTCTTAAACCAATGCAAGCCTTGGAACTTCTTCTACCTCAGTAAGTATGGGAACTATTTCCATGGCTACCCCCGGTCTGTTACCATGGATACTACAAGCAGCACATGGCTGGGACTGGGCGTGTCTACCAGAGATCTGTTGTCTTCTTAAGGAGTGGTCTAGTCTTAAACCAATGCAAGCCTTGGAACTTCTTCTTCCTCAGTAAGTATAGGAACTATCTCCATGACTACCCCGGTCTGTTGCCATGGATACTACAAGCAGCACATGGCTGGGACTGGGCCTGTCTACCGGAGATCTATTGTCTTCTTAAGGAGTGGTCTAGTCTTAAACCAATGCAAGCCTTGGAACTTCTTCTACCTCAGTAAGTATGGGAACTATTTCCATGGCTACCCTGGTCTGTTGCCATGGATACTACAAGCAGCTCATGGCTGGGACTGGGCGTGTCTACCGGAGATCTATTGTCTTCTTAAGGAGTGGTGTAGTCTTAAACCAATGCAAGCCTTGGAACTTCTTCTACCTCAGTAAGTATGGGAACTATTTCCATGGCTACCCCCGGTCTGTTACCATGGATACTACAAGCAGCACATGGCTGGGACTGGGCCTGTCTACCAGAGATCTATTGTCTTCTTAAGGAGTGGTGTAGTCTTAAACCAATGCAAGCCTTGGAACTTCTTCTACCTCAGTAAGTATAGGAACTGTCTCCATGACTACCCTGGTCTGTTACCATGGATACTACAAGCAGCACATGGCTGGGACTGGGCGTGTCTACCGGAGATCTATTGTCTTCTTAAGGAGTGGTGTAGTCTTAAACCAATGCAAGCCTTGGAACTACTTCTACCTCAGTAAGTATGGGAACTATTTCCATGGCTACCCCCGGTCTGTTACCATGGATACTACAAGCAGCACATGGCTGGGACTGGGCCTGTCTACCAGAGATCTATTGTCTTCTTAAGGAGTGGTGTAGTCTTAAACCAATGCAAGCCTTGGAACTTCTTCTACCTCAGTAAGTATGGGAACTGTCTCCATGACTACCCTGGTCTGTTGCCATGGATACTACAGGCAGCCCATGGCTGGGACTGGGCGTGTCTACCAGAGATCTATTGTCTTCTTAAGGAGTGGTCTAGTCTTAAACCAATGCAAGCCTTGGAACTACTTCTACCTCAGTAAGTATGGGAACTGTCTCCATGACTACCCTGGTCTGTTGCCATGGATACTACAAGCAGCACATGGCTGGGACTGGGCGTGTCTACCGGAGATCTATTGTCTTCTTAAGGAGTGGTCTAGTCTTAAACCAATGCAAGCCTTGGAACTGCTTCTACCTCAGTAAGTATGGGATCTGTCTCCATGACTACCCTGGTGTGTTGCCATGGATACTACAAGCAGCCCATGGCTGGGACTGGGCGTGTCTACCGGAGATCTATTGTCTTCTTAAGGAGTGGTCTAGTCTTAAACCAATGCAAGCCTTGGAACTTGGCTGGGACTGGGCGTGTCTACCGGAGATCTTAAGGAGTGGTCTAGTCTTAAACCAATGCAAGCCTTGGAACTTCTTCTACCTCAGTAAGTATGGGAACTGTCTCCATGACTACCCTGGTCTGTTGCCATGGATACTACAAGCAGCCCATGGCTGGGACTGGGCGTGTCTACCAGAGATCTATTGTCTTCTTAAGGAGTGGTCTAGTCTTAAACCAATGCAAGCCTTGGAACTTCTTCTACCTCAGTAAGTATGGGAACTGTCTCTATGACTACCCTGGTCTGTTGCCATGGATACTACAGGCAGCCCATGGCTGGGACTGGGCGTGTCTACCGGAGATCTATTGTCTTCTTAAGGAGTGGTCTAGTCTTAAACCAATGCAAGCCTTGGAACTTCTTCTACCTCAGTAAGTATGGGAACTGTCTCCATGACTACCCTGGTCTGTTGCCATGGATACTACAGGCAGCCCATGGCTGGGACTGGGCGTGTCTACCGGAGATCTATTGTCTTCTTAAGGAGTGGTCTAGTCTTAAACCAATGCAAGCCTTGGAACTTCTTCTACCTCAGTAAGTATGGGAACTGTCTCCATGACTACCCTGGTCTGTTGCCATGGATACTACAGGCAGCCCATGGCTGGGACTGGGCGTGTCTACCGGAGATCTATTGTCTTCTTAAGGAGTGGTCTAGTCTTAAACCAATGCAAGCCTTGGAACTTCTTCTACCTCAGTAAGTATGGGAACTATCTCCATGACTGCCCTGGTGTGTTACCATGGATACTAGAGGCAGAAAAAAACAACAAATGTTTAAACATTGAACCAGACTGTTATTATCACAAATATTTTGTATGCAAAGTTAAACAAACAGCTAATTGAGCCATGTCTCCAATGATGACAAAAATTTGAGAGATATATCAGACTGTCAGTTCAAATTAAAGCCTCATGTGAATGGCAAGGTTAACATACAATGCATCTTAACTGAAAGAATGTGACGCCCGTAACAATATGGTACAAATTTTATTAAAATCGGATGGAAATTGAGAAAGTTTTGTTGGTTTGAATATTCATTAATATCTGTTGAAGGAAGTGGCCATCTTGGATATAAATGAGGCTTTATGACTTCATAAAGCCCTCATTAAATATGCATAATCAATGTTAATGAAACACCATTAATATTTCTATGTTAATGCTTGTTTGAATGTTTTCTGTTATTGATTTACTATTAATTCTGGTCATATTTCACCATGTTTGTTTTGAAATATAAAAATTATTCGTTGTTTAAAATTTTACAGTTTTCTTTTTAAATATTCAAAATGGCGGCCAAAAGTCACTTCATTCCGAAATTTCAAAGGTCAATATCTCACTTATTCCGTGACCAATTTAAATAAAATATGCGCCAAAATGTTTTTCTGTTGATCAGTTCTTTAGTCTTTAAGGTATTGTTGAATATTATGTTCTCGTTTAAGTAGTTTATTAGTCTTAAAGTTCAACTTTGTTGCTAGGCTTCATGGTTATTTACACATTAATTTTTAAAATCTGGTGAATAATAGAAAAGATAAGCCAAATCCTGCTGATATATACACAGTTGACAAATGTATGGATCACATTATGAAAAATAAATAAAAGTTTCAACCAAAATTAGAAAAGCTTTAAAAATCACATTTTGACAGTACAATGTTGCCCACTTACAGATATCCTGATGTGAAAGTGCGAGGTTTTGCTGTTGATTGTCTAAGGAAGATGCCAACGGATGCCCTCATAGATTTCATACCACAGCTTATTCAGGTAACTAGTCTTTGACTCTCAGTGTCAAGCAAGATAGCCACTGGTAATATGTTTTATGCCTTTAGAATGATGCAGCCAGGGCACAAACCCACAATCTACTGCCCTCAAAGTGAACTTCTTTCCAATGAGCTATCAAGGCCAGTACAAAAACAAAGATTTTAAGACAGCTGATAAATGCCAAAAGTAATGAAAGCAGATGAGTTTAAATTGGCTGTTGTGGAATGACAGAAAACTACAAGTTAACTCATTTAAGCCTGGCATCCTTTTTATGGGACATAGGCAAACAGCATAGCCTCAGATGTGACGCCACAGAATGCGGCGTCCCATCTGAGGCTATTCTGTTTGCACAGAGAAATTCCATCGAAAAATGAGGTAAAAGATAAAAATTACTCCTCTGTCCCCTAAAAATGAAAATGGACCCGTCCAATTGATAATGATAGGAGAATCCATCCGTCAAATATGGGTTAAAGTGATTTTACATCACAAGTTTTTCAAGTACTCTTCTATTGAAGTTTTAAGCAGTTTTATGTAATCTGTTTAATTTTGTATATATCCACAGGCGCTGAAGTATGAAAGTTACCACAGTTCACCACTAGCCCGCCTCCTTTTGGAACAGTCTTGTAAAAGTGTTCGATTCGCTCATCAATTCTTCTGGTAAGCCTTAAGCCAAGAATATGTTAACCCTGTGATTAGGTCTAGTCCTTTTGATGCTATAGGCTTGTATGGCATAATGTACAATTCATTATTACCCAACCCACTATATACAGAGTAATTGCATATTTTTCGCTATATCATGAATTGGTCTCTGACCGGTCCATAGTTTTGGATATAACATGGAACTATACCCATGGCCTGGTACCCAGCTCAAAAAAGATAATATACAATGGCCTGGTACCCAGTTCAAAAGATGTCAGCTAGAGCAATGTTTCACTATGTCACAGGTTGGCCTTAACTGCGCATGCCTGGACCGGTCCATAGTTTTGGATATAACATGGGACTATACCATGGCCTGGTACCCAGCTCACAAGATAATAAGTTATAAGCTGGTAGATGTAATAGAAAAATCAAATCAAATAATAGATAGGTGGTAATTGAAAACACAAATGCAGTCGACGAATGTGGATCTAAAATACACTGAACAGTGTTTTTGATAGCAAATTGTCAACAGACAGTGTGTCTTTCAAAGATGCTAAAGACCAATTTCATTTTGAACTGATATGGAGAGTCAGACGAATTGAATCTTCATGGTATCTTGTATATACATGTATGTTATTGTTGGGTAATAAAACAGTTATTTCCTGGCTGTTTGGTGAATAGTCAAAACCATTGCCCCTCGGTGCCTCGGATGACCCGGTGGACTATTGCCTTCGGCCTGGGGCAATAGTCCACCATGGTCATCCTCGTCACCTCGGGGCAATAGTTTTGACTATTCACCAAACCACCATGAAATAACTGTTTACTGGTCTTGTGAACCAGGGGTCTTAAATATGAGCTATGGCCTCTCAAGTCTTTTGGCTGAATATAAACAGGTCTGGGTCATCTCGGAAAATCGCGATCGAAATTATCGTGTATCTACGCGACATTTATTCTCCATATCAAGGGGAATCACTCCAAACCACTATTTCTTACTAAATAATGATACGAATTGGGACTAAATAATGAAACGAATCGGAAATGGCTGATCGCGCATTCACGTGATCTCCGATACTTGAGATGTGGGCTGCAGCAGTAAGGTCCCCTGCTTCAAAAATTATTACAACCCAGAAATAAAAGATAACAAACAAATATTTTATTATCTGAAACTCTTTCAAAGATCAGAGATCAAAGTGGTGTAAAAATCGTAAGTAGAAAAATTCTGTGATTCTGTAGGCAGAGGGTTGAAATCCTTGTTCGTTTTGCAAAATACCTCTGTAGTTTCCCTCCACATGGTCCAATCACATCCCAAAAAAGCCAAGCCGAATCATCGAAAACCAGGCTAAATGATAGCATTTGTATAAGCTTTCTATCACGCAGAACCGCGATAAAATTGTCTCATTTCTATTGAGACATGGAACCTGTACTGTCGGTAAATAAATGGAACCGTCTCGCATCTACGCGATTATTTCGATCACAATTTTCCGAGATGATCCAGACCTATTAAAATTCTGATATATTCAGGAGCAATTAGTTTTTTTTTTTGTATTCACAAATTTGTTTTCTGGCAAAATGTTTTTACTATTTACTCTTTTAAGCCTAATGTCCTATTTATGGGACATAGGCAAATAGTATAGCCCAGGATGTGGGCTATTCTCTTTGCTTAGAGAAATTTCATCGAAAAATGGAATAAAAATTTAAAATCACTGCTGACGCTCCTTATAATGACCATGGACATCCCAAATAATATTGATGTGAAGGTCCTTGCATCATAGTTGGGTTAAAGACTTACTACGATCTTTAGAGACTGCACAGTTAATTCCTCATGAATTCATGAACTTGCTTTTAATTTAGGAACAGAAAATTCGGGAAATTTAAGTCAAACATTTCTTAACTTAAATATTCTTTGAATGATGCTGATTTTAGAAATTACTATTGTTAGATAGGAAATATCATAATTATTATGTTTCAATTTTGTATAGGCTACTAAAAGGTGCTACCCAAGACAGTTTATACAAGAGACGGTATGAGTTGATGTTTGTTGCATTAGTCAGTGTCGCCGGTGAATCGTTGTACCAAGAGTTTATGAAACAGGAAGAGATCGTCAAAGTCCTCACAACAACAGCCGAACAAGTTCAACAGGCAAAAGATAAAGATGTAAGATGCTTAGAACTGTAAAAATTTCTATACTTTGAATCTTGATTAATGCATAATGTTGGAGGGGAGGTTGTTTTGAATTCATGACAGCACTGCCAGAGTGAATTAAGCTTTATTTTACTTAAGATTTTTGTTGTCTGCCTAGATAGTTTGATAACTTTTGTTTCTTTCTACAAAATTCACAACTTCGCTTTTTCATACTGATCTAAGACTTACACACTTGTAAAATTTCTTGCTACTTTGTGCTACTTTCATATTTAATGTCAAGTATTTTTATTTCAGAATATTTTGAGAAGAAACTTAGACTTGCTTTGTGAGAAGTTTAGAGAAAAACACAGTGTTCTATTACCACATAATCCTGGCTACGAGGTCTCAGGACTTGAAGTTAATGTGAGTTTTGTTTTTAGCTCACCTGAGCCGAAGGCTCACAAGGTGAGCTTATAGTATAATCCGTCTGTCCGTCGTCGTCCGTCGTCGTCGTCAACATTTTCAAACGACTTCTCCTCTGAAGCTGCCAGGCCGAATCTTTTCATATTTCGCATATAGCATCTACAGGTGGGGGGAACGAATATTTGTGTTTTTTTATTTCGATCGGATAAGAACTCTTGTTGCTATGGCAACTTGAAGTTTCCATTGACTTGTATGGAGAAAAGTGGAAATTGGCATTTTCCATTGTCAGGCTGGGGATATTTGAATTTTGTTTTTATATAAATGTTTATTGAGTAGTCCTTCAGGTTTAAGGCAACTTTTGTAAAAATCACTTTATTCGTTTGGTTGCTATAGCAACATAAAGGGTAAATTTTCGAAAAAAATATTAAAAAATCTTCTTCTCAGAAGCCGTATGGGGGCTGAAGCTGAAATTTAGCATACATGCTTTTGACATGATCTAGTACAAAGTTTGTGTTTTTTATTGTCTTTGTCCAGCTACTTTGGTTGCTATGGTAACTTGAAGTTTCCATTGACTTATAAGGCAAACAGTGGAAATTTGCAATTTCTGCCGTTTCATTGAGGATATTGAAATTTTGTTTTTACATAAATGTTTATTGAGTAGTCCTCCCGGTTTTAGGCAACTTTTGTCAAAATCGCTTTATTCGTTTAGTTGCTATAGCAAGGTAAAGGGTAAATTTTCGAAAAAATATTCAAAAATTTTCTTCTCAGAAGCTGTAAGGCGGATGAAGCTGAAACTTTGCATACATGTTATGATATTAGCCTCTACAAAGTTTGTGTTTTTTATTGTCCTTGTCCCACTACTTTGGTTGCTATGGCAACTTAAAGTTTCCATTGACTTATAAGACGAAAAGTGGAAAATCGCAATTTTTTGAAAACTATTGCAGCCTAAGACCTGAAAAGTGGTAGATGCAAACAACTAATGGAGTAGATGAAGGTATGTGATTAATTTAGGCCAAGGTCATCTCTTGACCTGGAAGGGTCTGTCATCCATACACACTTTTCAAAGATCTTCTTCTCTTAAACCGCTTGGCCAATCAAAGTGAAATTTTATGTGGAGCATCCCTGGGTAGTGGGGACGAAAATTTGATCACGAAATCTGGGTCACATGACCAAGATGGCCGCCACGCCCATATATGGTAAAAAAACACTCAAAAATCTTCTTCTCCAGAACGGGCAGGCCGATTTTCACGAAACTTGGTATGTAGCATTTGGAACTCCAGCCCATCGTAGTTTGATCAAATAATAACCCTAGGATGACCTTGACCTATTTTACGTCAAGGTCAATTTTGGAAACATAGGCTTTTACCTGAGAAAAAGTGAAAAATATTGATTTTTTTTGAAAACTATTGCAGCCTGAGACCTGAAAAGTGGTAGATGCAAAACAACTATTGAAAGTATGTGATTAATTTAGGTCAAGGTCATCTCTTGAAAAGGTTTTATAACCTCAAGGCCTGGTAAAGTATTGTCATTCTGGGACGTCACCAGTAAACTATACAAATCAGCACAAATTAAGATATACTTGCAGAGAAGCTAGTTAGAGGCTTGAATATTTGGGATAATAAGTTTATAGTATATGAGAAAAAAATAGAATTCAAATTAAAAATGAATGAAATAAAATTTATGCATATTGGTCAATCTCCGGCAAAGAGCCTGAATGGTAGAAATAGTCACCCACTGGCTGGTTTATGTTTAGGAAAGGTATTAACGAACAAGCACTAATTTTTTTGCAGTAAAGAAAACACTCCTATTTGAGCCTCCTCATGAGAAAACCAACAATCTGCATATGCGAAAACAAAGACGCAGATCAGCTTCGCGGTAACTGTGAAGCTGATCAGCGCCTTTGTTTTCGCTACACGGATAGTACAATTCCTCTACTTTCTAAATCCAAAATTTCCAGTCTCTAGCCATCTTCTGTGCATGTAGAGCCCGGTTTGTGTCGCACCTGTTCGGAAACCACATTGTTGGTTTTCTCACGAGCCGGCTCATTTGTTTAGGAAAGAAGCTGACGAACAAGCACTAATTTTTCGCAGTAAAGGTAACACTTCTTTTTGTTTCCAGTCGTGTTCTTACTACATGTCCAATGCCGTTCCTCTGAAACTTGTGTTCAGAAATGTCAACGAAAAAGCAGGACCGGTGTACGCCATGTTCAAAGCCGGTGACGACCTACGGCAAGACATGATGACGATGCAGATTATTAGGATAATGGATCGACTGTGGCTGAAAGAGGGTTTGGATCTTAAGATGATCACATTTAGTTGTCTACCTACGGGTCCAAAACGAGGTAGGCCTAATGTTAAATATGGACCCATGTTTAAAGGCTTTGATTACCAGTGTAAGATTACTAAGCCTTATGGGATACTGTGGCATAAAGAGGTATAGACCACAAAATGATCTCATTTAATGTAGCATACAGATTTACTGTACATTATGAAAACTTGCCCATACAATAAACAGAGATTTTTTGAGCTTGAAAAATTTTGATAGTTTTCTTATTTTTGCTCAAAACATAGATTGTGGGTAGATTGTGGGTACACAAAGATTGTGGGTACACAAAGATTGTGGGTACACAATCTGTGTATACACAATCTATGTTTTGAGCAAAAATAAGTACCCACAATCTATGTTTTGGAGCAAAAATAAGCAAAATAGGTCCCCGATATTTCTATATAAAAGTGGGCCGGGGTTCAAGGGTGTATACATTACACGGACATGTTATCCTGATGAACATACAGATTTACTGTAGCATACAGATTTACTTTGCATACAGGGCCATTAAGAGATGAGAAGGTATAATACTCTTAATATATTAAATCTGACCAATGATTACGAGTGTTTAGTGAGAATTTTTGTCGGCAAAATCTTTTTCATGTCGATCTACATTTAAATTTCTTGCAATGGGACCTTCAGCAATGCATCTAATAAATGAGCCCCTGCATGGGAAAACCAACAATCTGCATAGGCGAAAACAAATGCGCAGATCAGCTTCGCAGTAACTGTACTGCGAAGCTGATTAGCGCATTTGTTTTCACTACACGGATAGTACCATTCATCTACTTTCTAAATCCAAAATTTCCAGCCTCTAACCATCTTCTTTGACTGTACAGCCAGGTTTTTGTTGGACCTGGTTGGAACCCAAAGGATCTCGGAAGAATTCTATTGTGAGGTTGCCCAAGAAATTTTCAAAATCTCACGTTCCAGGCACTGAAATGAAGTGTATTGCAGTCGAAAAATAAGTTTCTGTTGTATTTAGACATGTTATGTTGTGTGTGAGTCAAGCAGTGACTTCTATGAAAAATGGACAAAATCTTTTAATTTAACATAGATTCATATAGGAATTAGGAAACGTTTTATAAGACCATGTTCCCCCCCTTGCCCAATCAAAATATTTTGAATACAACTGTATTTTTGTAATTGACATATTATATCAAAATGCCATGTTTGGGCAAGGGGGGGAAGGCTGTCAAAAAGCCACAAAACCCATAAATGGGCTCAGCGCAATTATTTGTAATGTACCAAGGCTATGGAAATATACTGTATATGTATGTTCTACCTGAATGAACAGACTACCTGTCCTATTTTAACAGGTATACACAAAGTGTACACAGTATGATGCATATAAGTATACTGCGCAAAATATGTTTATCCATTTCTGACGCTTTATGTTTTATTTGAGATATGCCTCAGTGGACTTAAAATCTAATGTCACTTCAGCACCACACAATGAATGATTTTACCCTAATAAGATGCATGCAAGATATTGTCAGAAGAACTTGCCATATGTCTAAAAACATATGGAGTCAATGTTCAAAAGTAAAAGTTGATTAATATATTTTGCACAGTTTATTTAAGGTACAGGTATTTGCATAAGTAATGGACAGTGTTATTTACAGTTATTTTAGAATGCTACCATAAAATAAAACACAAACTGATAAACTTGATTTGTCTTTATATATGTTATCCATTTGTCTCAACATCAGAAAACATACTTTATGCAATAACGGCTGTTATAGCAATACTGACAAATTAGTGACAATCCTGTCCAATATGCACATACACAAATTATGTTATGCATGAATATACTAATCAAACAGATTCAAATATAACTTTTTGAACTTTTAGAAATGGGTGAATATGGTCACTGGAGCTTGAATATTGGCTGGTTGAACGTCTTAGCAATCATTACATATTATTGTGGCGATTTTGTAAACACCCTAGCTATTCAATGTTTTTGAATTTTGATTTTGAATATTTTTATTTAAACTATCCTGGCTATTTTATACGAATGAAACGACACAACACGACGAAACGATGCAACGGACGGGTACAACGGAACAAAAATTGTGGATGTAACCTCTTCAACTATAACTGGGACAGTATACCACTCTGATTGATACAATGGGTGAGCAACTGCTATGGTGTCTTCTGCAACTATTAACTGATACAGAATAACGCTTGACATGCAGAAAGTATAACCTAAATTGTAACTAAGCCAGGTTTCATCTGAACGACTCATAACATACGACCCAAAATTTTCAAAAGAAATATACGAGCCAAATAACGACACCAATACAAGAGTAAGCTCTTTAAGTTAAATGCTTATCTCACATATTTGCAACGGGTATCGTAAGACGAAGTGTATTGAAAAAACCAGTGTGTTCATAAAATTAGAGAAGAGAAGTCTACGATTTTGATTTGTGCTCAATGACTGAATGACACAAGGATTACACCTCAAAGCATGCTTTGTGTGTTTCCTCGGCCACCAATCAAATTGCACTAGTCCTAAAATTATCAACCTTATAAAATAGCAGTCAGATTCAATTCAAAAGTAATGATTGCCAAGACGTCCAACCAGATGCCGCTTGAATCCCGGCACTTACACACACAAATGACCAACATAATTCAAGCCCCAGAGACTTTGTCAATAGATACTCCACCAAATAGCATTGCATATTTATAAAAAATATCTCTTAACAGATTTAGAAAAAAGAGGTGTGTGGAGCAAATATACAAAGAACATTATGATTCATCAGAAAGCAAATCAGAATTCAGGAAGAATAAAAACATATAAAACATTGGAATACAATCCCTTCTTTAAAAGTCATCTCGAAGTCTCTATGAAACATAAGGCAGCAGAACCACTAAAGTCCTAGTATTCATCGTCGATGCAGATTGTTCCCTCCAGGAATGATGTTCCAGTTAGTCCTACGAAAGCCATCACAATAACTGTTTTAAGGTCGTTGTTCTTCATGTTCATTTGTTATAAAACTGTGTGGCTAACGGGAAATGGTGCCATGTGATTGATAGTCCAGCCTCTACCTGCCACCTTCCAGTATGTACCTTCCAGTACTGAGAGACTCGAAGCTAGATACAGCTTGACTGAAATTTGAAAAAACTAACAGCAGAAAAAGTACAATAAATAGCTATGGAAGAAAACAGAACAGTCAAACGCTTGTGATGGGAATTGGGAGGGAGGGGAAATTAAGCAACACGTGTTTTTTTTTTAAAATTTTGGAGCGAAAGCAATGACAACCCGGATGTAGAAAAAAGGTTTTACGACATGCCGAAATTTCCAATAAATCAAATCCATAAACGCTTAATAATTTCAAGTTTCCAAAACAAGCGTCTGAGAATTGCAAGCGTTCGATTGTCCTGATCACAAACCCGGAAGTGTTTACTGTTGTGATAAAAAGTAAATAATTGAATATTTAAAGAATTGTAAAAGCTATGTCCGCTCAAAATAAATGGGATTACGGTCAGGCCGTGAATCCCCATTATCAATCTAGTAAAGATTATGTACATGTTTTTCCTGCATTAATCATTTCTACCCAAAACTTTAGGTTGCAATAAGCATATTGCTGTATTTTCTTGATAATCTATGGAAAAAAATATGTTTTCTGACAAAATGTTTTTTGAAAAAATCTGACCCCCTCCATCTTTGACACAGATTTATGTTGCCGGTATGTAACATCAAGAGGTTTCAACCATGTTGTTGCATTTATCAAATGTTATATTTTACTGAGAATGCAACTGATATTCTATACAAATAACACAAAAGCCGCCAGAAACGCTCAAAATTTAGGCGGGAAACATAGACTTTCTTCCGAGATCCTTGTTGGTTTTCTCATGCACAGGCTCAAATCTAATTTGGTGTGGTACAAATGAAGCTTGAATAGCAACTTGCATTTGCAAGGAGGAAAGTCTGTGATAACATTTTCAAACATCGGTGTGATTCATGTTTCAGGTTTTATAGAGCTGATCACAGAGTCCGAGACATAACGTAAGATCCAGGTGTCATCAGGTCTGACTGGTTTATTCAAGGATCGACCAATCAAAGACTGTTATTTCTATTTTAGGTTTTATAGAGTTGATCACTGAGTCAGAGACATTACGTAAGATCCAGGTGTCGTCAGGTCTGACTGGTTCATTCAAAGATCGACCAATCAAAGACTGGTTACAGAAACACAACCCCACCGAACTGGAATATCAGAAGGTAGTGAAACTATTTTACTGATACACTACAAATTTGATGTAATCGTTTTTTAATTTTGAACAAATTTTACTTGAGATGTTCACTTACTATCACATATACTACAATCAAAAACTCTTTGAGAACTGCAAATTGTGAAATAATTTTATGTAAAATCTTGTCTCAAATAGGTCTTTAATAAATGTAGATCGATCCCCACAGGCGTCACCGTGTTGTGTCCTTGAGCAAGAGACATAAACTCCCTAAAGTACTGGTTAAACCCAGGAAGAGTTAGCAATGTCACGACATGACTGAAAAATTGTTGACTGGGATGTTAAGCCTCAATACAAACAAACGAATAAATGTAGATTTTATGGCTCTGAGAGACAGTGACTGTGTAATCACACATTGTTGCTGTTTTGCTGTTAAGCCTGGTTTCCACGGACAATTTTTCTTTGACGAAGATTATTTGTCACAGAAACTTTGGCAATGAGTTTGCGTTCACACACAGCAAAGATTACTTATATTACTTAGGTAGCTAACCTTTGTCACAGATATTTGACAATGAAACTTTGCCACAGAATTGAATTTACAGGAGCATATTTTTCTGCCACAATCCTACTTTGTAAAAGAAAAATTGTTCTTGGAAATGAGACCTTATGTTTGTTCAAGAAGGGCAAACATGTACTATATTTTATTGCAAAAGAATGTATACTTAATGCTTGTAAACAGCCTACTGAGATTGAAGCTTCAGTGTGTAATGCAGTTGATATAATGACCTTTGATTTGCATTTTAAAACAAAAAAAAAATCAAAATCTTTGTGTCTGTCTTCTATTTTTAGGCTGTAGAGAACTTTGCCTGTTCCTGTGCTGGTTATTGTGTAGCCACTTATGTCCTGGGCGTGTGTGATAGACATAACGACAATATCATGTTGAAACAATCAGGTCACATGTTCCACATAGACTTCAATAAGTTTCTGGGAGATGCTCAGATGTTTGGAAATATTAAAAGGTAATAAAGCATAGTGGTTGTCTAACTAATATGACAATTCGTAACTAAGAAATGATGCATTGTTTGTAAAAGTCTCGCGTCCCTCGGGATTCAAACCCCGATTGCCAGGGTAGAAACCCAATGCTCTAGCCACTGAGCCAAAGAGTCGACTCCCTGATGCAGTATGTCTGAGATTGTACTTATATGATACATTGTAGGTGTGCTATTTATAGAAGCAATGCACCATGTGATCTGCCAACCCGATCTTCCAACCACGGCAGATAATCTCGAATGAAAGAGTGGTGCAATGGGACATAACAGTTGTCTAAAGGTGTGTGGTAGCAATCCCTGGCTTCTCTAGTCTTTTGGTTGAGACTTTAAACCAAGGTCCCCTCTCCAAACTATTATGACCTTAGACCCCGAGTCGGATGTAAAATACAAATGCCAAACAATTAGGTCATGAAAATATTTCTACGGCCATTCTTCCTCTTACACTGATTCAAGAAGAGCAGTTCTTTGTTTGTGGTGAAAAAATGTGCATAAAGTACTGGTATTGTGCCTCTGGAAGACAGTGTGTTGAAAATAGTTGACCATCCTTACTTGATCTTAGCTGCTGACGGTGGATGTGAAGCAATAAAAGAAACAAAGCTGTGTCAACCATCTGCGGAAACCATAAACTAATTTTCAGTATTCATGTTATGCCTAGATTGTGTTATGTTGTGAAATCACATTTCTTGCACACCAGATAGAGAAATCCTTCATTTTAGCTTGTGTGAGAAAAAGAGTCTATCATGCGTGTCAGGGATGGATAGACAAATCGGTCCCTCGGGTCACAGTTTGGCATCACGAGGCGAGCCTGGTGATGCCAAAGTGACCCTCAGGACAGATTCGCCTATCCATCCCATGCACTTATGTAAGATTCTTATAATCTATTACTTATTTTTATTTAGCATGTTCTTTTTGATACTGTATTTCAGAGACAGAGTGAAGTTTGTATTGACCTCTGACATGGCGTACGTTATCAACGACGGTGACCGGCAGAGTGATAAATTCCAACATTTTGTCGACATCTCCTGTCAGGCGTTCAACATCCTTAGAAAACATGCCAACCTCTTTATTAACCTTTTCTCGTTGGTGAGTTGAAGTAAAAAAATGCTTTATGGGACTTATTCAAATCTTTAAAAATTTACATTAGCTTTCACTTGCAAATTTTCGTTTTCAAAATTTTGTATTCTTAATAGGTAAAAATTAATCATTTTATCAAGAATATTTAATTGACATGGCAACACATTTGTGAATATTCGGTTCTTGTGAGCAGTTCTAAACTTGCATGGAAGTGAACAGACATGCAAAACATAGAACAAATGTTTTTTGCCATATTTGACAATGTCTGCAAACTTCTCACACTTTACAATGTCCAGGTTGACCTTAATCAATATACTACTGAGCAAGCAGAATACAAAATTGTAGCTGTTAAATTTATCAAATTATTTTTAGAAACATTCAGTTAAAACTAAGGTGTAAATGATAAAAAAATAAACTGTTATGTGAAATTGATAAAAAAAAAAGCTATTATGGTATTTGCAAATCAGGACCCAGTTGTTCAAAGCATTGTTAGCTTAACGATATCGTTAAGACATAAATTTGGTAAGCAAATATCAGCTAAAGTAACAAATACACTGTTATTTTTTGTTAAAAAAATGTGAGAATCCTTTGCAGTACAAAGGATTCTCACATTTTTTCAACAAAAAATAACAGTGTATTTGTTATTTAAATGTTTGAAATTTAAACGTAACGTTAACTAACGACGTCGTTAGTTTTGAACAACTGGGCCCAGATATTGTTGTTCTTGTCATATCATGAGTCAGGGGGGCATGGTGGCCTAGTGGTAAGTGTCGATCAAGAAGTCGGCATAGCAGACCCCACTGGCACTGTCTTGAGTCCTTGAGACGGACATATTAACCCCCCATATCGCAGGTTAATACCCAGTAAGTGATGACTGTCTGACATGACTGGAAAATTGTTGATTGGGACAAAACAAACAAACAGATTATTGGTTGAATGCTTGTTTCAGATGTTGAGGTCTGGAATCCCAGGTATCACAGAAAAGGGGATAGAATTTATCCAGAAGGCTTTACTGCCCGGTTACACCCAAACACAGGCATCGGCTGAATATACCAGGTAGAGTAGAACATAAGTTTAGTCAAAAATATAACTTTTTAGATGGAATAACCTTTCAATTTTACATTTTTTTCCAGTCAGCATTTTCTCCAAAATGCATTTAAACATGTATGTTGTGTTCATGTATGTTTCAGACCAATACGTTTAAAATGAGATTTCTCTTAAAACAAAATTCAGTGCATACTCAGTTGTCTAAGCTACCATTGGCAGTAAAATTCTGGGCCCAGTTGTTCAAAACTAACGACATCGTTAGTTAACGTTTTGTTAAAATTTCAAACATTAATATTACAAATACACTGTTATTTTTTGTTGAAAAAATGTGAGAATCCTTTGCACTGCAAAGGATTCTCACATTTTTTCAACAAAAAATAACAGTGTATTTGTTACTTTAGCTGATATTTGCTTAACAAATTTATGTCTTAACGATATCGTTAAGCTAATGATGCTCTGAACAACTGGGTCCAGAAATGTATCTTGCTGAGTTTAGAAAGAGCAATTAAATCTACTTGTAGGTTAATAATGGAGAGTCTGAGTGCGAAGTCAACACAGATCAACTTCTTCATCCACAATCTGGCCCAGATGAAATTCTCTAGTCACGCAGAGGGTGCACTACTCACTTTTGTACCTAAGATTTATAAGTAAGTAATAAAATATGTGAGTAGAAGCTTAAGTAGTAGTGTGAGTTATGTCCAAACATAAGATTTGATCAATCTTCTACATGTTAAAGGGAAAAAAAGTGCTATAACGACTAGAAATTTGCCATGGAGAGGCTTAGCGTGGGACAGTACCATTATTTGTTTGATTTGTGGTTTAGCATTGCAGTCAACAGCTATGGTCATGTCAGGATGTTGCCCCCATTTTATGGGACTTCTACCCAACATTAGGATGTCATGAAACACAAAATGTGCTTGAACATATAACCACACAAGTAAACAACTAAGGCTTATATGTGCGGGGCCCACAGTATCATTAGGATAAAGCCTACACTTAACTCATTTAAGAATGGCGTCCCTTTTATGGGACATAGGCAAACAGAATAGCCCCAGATGTGACGCCGCAGAACGCGGCGTCCCATCTAGGGCTATTCTGTTTGCTTAGAGAATTTTCATCGAAAAATTGAATAAAATTTAAAAACCACTCCTGATGCCCCTAAAAGTGAAAGTGGACTCATCCAATTGATAATGATGGGAAAATCCATTCGTTAAATATGGGTTAAGAACTTCCTAAACATGATCAGACTGCCCATCAGATTACTCAGACTCATCTGGAAAGGCACTGCTTGCCCTAATCTCTCAGTCCGTACTGTGATGGTTAATTTTTGTGCATTATGTAATTGCTCAAAAATACATGTTAAATAAAACTTGGCTCTGTTCCAAAAAAGGAAAAAAAAGTCAGGATTTAAATGAAGAAAATGATTTAGCATTATTGGATATCAATATACTTTCAGCCAACAGGTCGACGGTAAAATAAAACATGTCAGCGTCTATGGTTTTCAGAAGAGATACAGCCCAGAGAAACATTATGTAAGTGGTAGAAGGTATACAGAACTTTGCCGTGACACATTTTTCGGGATTTGCAACCAAGTCTGAAACAAACTGGCCTATGCAGCCACAGAAGAAGGCTAGAGGCTTGAAGAGGGATTGTACTATACATGTAGTGGAAACAAAGTTGCAGTATAGCCCTAAATGTGACAGCACAGAACACAGCGTGACAGCACAGAACACAGCGTAACATCTGGAGCTATTCTGTTTGCTAAGACATTTGAGCCGCCTCGTGGGAAAACCAACAATGTGGTTTCCGACCAGGTCCGACACAAAACAGCCTGTACAAGCACAGAAAAGAGCTAGAAGCTTGAAATTTCGGATTTAAGTAGAAGAGGAATTATACTATCTGAGTGGCGAAAACAAAGGCGCTGATCAGCTTCCCGGTTACCGCGAAGCTGATCTGCGTCTTTGTTTTCGCCTATGCAGATTGTTGGTTTTCCCATGAGGCGGCTCATTTCATCAAAAGCTGAGAAAAAAATCAAAATCACTAACGACACCTCTAAAAATAAAAATGGACTCATCCAAAGGATAATGACAAAATGAATCCATTCATCATAAATTGGTTAATGAAATATTAAGTTATACTAAATATTTCCCATGCAATTCCTATTCTTAAAGTTTGGCAAAAGTTCAAGCTTAGTGAGCCGTGCCATGAGAAAAATGGATTTTTGCATAGGCAAAAACAAAGGCGCAGATCTTTGCCTATGTCCTATGAAAAGGATGCCAGGCTTATACAATACTGTTTAATAACATATTAGATATATATTTTGCAAGTGTAAAACAGACTTATTTTAACCTGCATGATGTTCTTAAGATAGTGGTTTCATTTTTCATTTAAAACTTTGCATGACAAAATGCTTTGAAATAGGGCTCCTGGCTGTTAAGTTTTACATGTAGTAACTTTTATCTATGATGGCTATTTCAATATTTCAGATTTACACCATCAAGGTGGAGCGTGAGCTACAGAAAGTTCCGAGCTATATATTCCGACTGTTCTCAGAGTTTGTAGAGTTCCGAACTAAACTGGTTCAGATGTTCCCGCAGTATAACTGGCCATCACTGCAGGGGAGGTAAGTGTGTCCAACTTGTACAAATTTACCTTAGAAGTTTGAAATTAGAAAGTAGAGGAATTGTACTATCCATGTAGTGAAAACAAAGGCACTGATCAGCTGTGTAGTAACTGCACAGCTTATCTGTGTCTTGTGTTTTCGCATATGCAAAAGGCCAATTTTTTCTCATAGTGCAGTTCATATATAGCTGACTTTGGGTGATAAAGTTTTTTGTTTATTTTTGTATTTTAATGTCCAAGTCTACAATTTTTCAGTCATGTCAGGATGGAGTCATTGCTTCTTGGTAGCCATTGCAAACTCAGATGTTTCTTCAGAATGAAATGAATGGTGAATTTCTCATTTATCTTTTTATAGATATATGTACTTCTGTTATTTGTTTGTTTGTTTTTTATGTCTCCCCCCGACAGGGTCGGGAGACATATTGTTTTTCCCCGTGCGTCTGTCCGTCTGTCTGTCTGTCCGTCACAAATCGTGTCCGCTCTATAACTTGAAAACGGTTAAAGATTTTTCAATGAAACTTGGTACACTTCTAAACCACGACGAGACGATGTGTCGTGCACAAGAACCATAACTCTAGCTTGAGTATTTTTGGAGTTATTTCTCTTTGATTATTTTCGATACAATTTCTTGTCCGCTGTTTAACTTGAAAACCGTTAAAGATTTTTCAATGAAACTTGGTACACTTGTAAACCACGACGAGACGATGTGTCATGCACAAGAATCATAACTCTGGCTTGAGTATTTTTGGAGTTATTTCCCTTTGATTATTTTCGATACAATTTCGTGTCCGTTGTATAACTTGAAAACCGTTAAAGATTTTTCAATGAAACTTGGTACACTTGTAGACCACGACAAGACGATGTGTCATGCTTAAGAACCATAACTCTGGCTTGAGTATTTTTGGAGTTATTTCCCTTTGATTATTTTCGATACAATTTCGTGTCCGCTGTATAACTTGAAAACCGTTTAAGATTTTTCAATAAAACTTGGTACACTTATTGAGCATGATCAGACGATGTGTCATGCACAAGAACCATAACTCTGGCTTGAGTATTTTATGAGTTATTTCCCTTTGATTATTTTCCATACAATTTCGTGTCCGCTTTATAACTCGAAAATCGTAAGAGTTATTTCAATGAAACTTGCTACACTTATAAAGCACGATGAGATTACGTGTCATGCTAAAGAACCATAACTCTTGCTTGCATATCTTTGGAGTAATTTCCCTTTGATTATTTTCCATACAATTTCCTGTCCACCCTATAACTTGAAAACCGTAAGAGAAATTTCAGTGAAACTTGGTACTTATAAAGCATGATGAGACGATGTGTCATGCACAAGAATTATATCTCTTGCTTTCATATCTTTGGAGTTATTTCCCTTTGATTATTTTTCCGTACAATTTCATGTCCACTCTATAACTTGAAAACCATAAGAAATATTTTAATGAAACTTGGTACACTTATAAAGCACGATGAGATGATGTGTCATGCTAAAGAACCATAACTCTTGCTTGCATATCTTTGGAGTTATTTCCCTTTGATTATTTTTCATTCAATTTCGTGTCTGCTCTATAACTCAAAAACCATTAGAGTTTTTTCAATGAAACATGGTACACTTATAAAGCATGATGCACAAGAATCATTACTCTTGCTTTCATATCTTTGGAGTTATTTCCCTTTGATTATTTTCCAAACACTTTCGTGCCCCCTCTATAACTTGAAAACCGTAAGAGATATTTCAATGAAACTTGGTACACTTATAAAACAGAATGGCAGGATATGTGATGCACAAGAACTATAACTCTTGCTTGCATATTTTGGACATGCACGTAGAAAGGGGGGAGACATCAGTTTTCACATAGAAAACAAATTCTAGTTTTTGTCTACTCCTATTCTTTGAGTTTTTCTTGGAAGAATCAATGATTACTAAGATAGCAGTTTGGTAATGTCAAATGAGAAGATAACCATGCAACAGAATTTTAGCTCATTGGTCATCTATGGATAAATCAAAAGATCAGGGACCAGTTGTTTAAAATTAATGACATGGTAAGTTAAATAACAATTTGTCAAAATTTCAATATAGGGATCAAACATGATTTTCCATTCATTAATATTTGCTAGGTCCCTCGGGGAGTGTTGAAAACCGAGGGCGTAGCCGGAGGTTTTCAACACTCCCCGAGGGACCTAGCGAATGTTAATGAATGACAAAATCATTTTTGATCGCTATTATTGCATAAATTCTGCAGAAACGAAAGAAATAAGGTGCAGAAACGAGAGAAATATGGTGCACTATATTTTACAGCCTCATCACATTTTCATACCCGTAAAAGCTTTCGTTTTTATGCTCGTTCTGGGCGGACTTCAGTTTCTCATTACTAGCACATGCTTTGCGTGGCGCCCGGTAACGAGCATAAGTAAAAGCCATGTATTAACAGCATGCGCGTGAATTGCAATATTAATGCATGGTTTTCCCTTCATTAATAAATGGCTGTTAATATCGTGTGACACGGGTATTTATGCAATAATTATGAATATTACAAATACACTGTTATTTTTGTTGATATGCAAAGGATTCTCACATTTTATCACCAGAAACTAACAGTGTATTTGCTTATGTAGTTGGCATTTACTTGACGAGTTGAGGTCGTAACAATGACGTTAAGCTAACAAAGTTTTGAACTACTTGCCCCAGCTCATTAAATTAAATCATGATTTTGTATGTGAATTGAAGGTCTGCTGACTATAAAACAGCGTCCAATAAAATGAGGTAATGTATTGACGTTTTGTTACAAAACAGTTGAATGTTTCTTTTATGCGTTTACACCATGTTCTGTTCTCAAGAAAAGTCAAAAGGATCCCATTACATTATGGTCAAAGATAATCCTATTAACATCTTTTGAATTGTGAAGAAAACTTACTTAACAGGGTTTCTGCATAAAGCCTCTGAATTTTAAGGTTACAGTATGTCCAAAATACATTAGCCGCTGCTCCAGAAAACCAACAACGTGCATAAGCAAAAACAAAGGCTCAGAGCAGCTGTACAGCTGATCAGCGCCTTTGTTTTGGCTAACAAAGGCGCATATCAGCTGTGCAGTTACTGCACAGCTGATCAGCGCCTTTGTTTTGGCTGCATAGATAGTACAATTCCTCTTCTTATTGCATCTGAAATTTCAAGCTTCTAGCTTGCTTCTATGTCTGTACAGCCTGGTTTGTGTTGGAAACCCAAATTGTTGGTTTTCTCATGCAAAGGCTCACATATATTTAGTTATGAGAAAGTCAAAAAATTCCGATTATCGGAAAAGATGGCGTGACGTCATCAGCCAGCATCCGGGTCACTCTCACGGGTACAAATCCGTAATGTCGGCTTTATTAAAAGCCAATATACGTAATATTTTATTTGCACAAATGACCCAAAACGCCCAAATCTTTAAAAGTTTTTTGTGTAATGATGAAAGATTGTTTCCAGAATGCATGTATTTTGAATTTGGAAGGAAAATATCGTGAATAGCGCAATATTTCCGTGTTTATTTATAGTTAAATATTTTTATTTTTCGGCAAGCGCGGGTGGCTTTGATCTCTTTTTATTTAATATGCACACACTTTCAGTCACTTCTGTCTCGAATTACATTGAATTTTTATGACAATTTTACACTGTCAACATAGTATTTCTGCTGTCATTTTGTAGGATCTGTTTTTGGAGGAAACATATTTAAGATTTTAAATAACATATCGGCCACACAAGCTTGGATTTTAAAACTCCAACAACTTCAACGACACGGTTATTGTACATTTCTATCTATTATCATATTAAATAATAATAATTACAAAATAAAATCGTGCAATATAAGCTGCCGTTAGATAAAAACAAATCTAGAAAAATGTGAGCTGAAAATGATAATGCATAAGTGAAAACATTGGATAAAGTTATCCAATTACATGCAACTCTTTCTCTAGATCATTCAGTTTTCTCAGTTTAAAACAAACCTTGCCAGAATAATTTTTCAGACAGATGGCGGATAATTCTTTTTCAGTGGTTCTTATATTACGTTATTTTTTTTAGTTAATTCATCATTCTTTGATTTCAACGAATATTTACAATTTAAGACATATTTTCCTGCACAAATATGTGTATTAAGTCTGTGTATTTATTGACTTTGTACCCGTGAGTTCACAGGTAAGTTATCGATGACGTCATCGCCATCTTTTCCGATAAGCGGAATTTCCCTATGACCTAGAGTACATGCAATATTGTTTTTCTTTGTGTACTATTCGCATTATCTGACTATGCATGTTTTCGGGGTTCTTCTATTGGTACCATTGGTTGGTAACATTTGTACCGTTGGTACCAATGGTATTACTATTTTTATTACTATTTGCACCAATTTCTTTACCAATGGTACTATTGGTAATTAAATTGGTACAAATGGTAAAAATGTTACCTACCAATGGTAATATTGGAGAACCCCGAACACACGCTAAATATTATACATGTGAATTTGGATCATGGCACTTAAATATTCTGACTTGCTTTGCTTGAAATGTTCTTGATGTTTCGTTTAAATATGTTTGTCAGTACATGTATTTTCTTTTTAGGGCAATATAGTAACTGTTCATTCTAATAAGACACTAAACAAATGCCATCTTAATACCGTTAAAAGATAATGGGCCTGACTATCTGGCTGTACACTGTATAGGATGATAGTATGTTGGGATAACCATTTCTTGCACACCAGATAGAGAAATCCAACGTTTTACCCCATGTGAGAAATTCTTATCTCACCCTCGTTATCTCACCCTGTCGCACGCTGCGTTCAAGTGTTCTTTTTTAACATTGGTTGTATAGGACGTCACGTAATTTCGTCGATAAGCGCAAACGTCACGATGACGTCAAAACGTTTTAAATCAAAATGGCGGACGCCGCGATTTTATCATTTTTCTAGGTAAATAGTATAAAAATCAATCTTCGCTGCATTACGGTGAGCAAGAAATGTCAGGTATGGATAGACAAATCTGTCCCTCGGGTCACAATTTGGCATCACGAGGCGAGCCTCGTGATGCCAAAATGTGACCCTCGGGACAGATTTGTCTATCCATACCTGACACTCATGTAAGATTCTTATATTACACTTAATATTATTTTGCTATACATGTAGCAATTTAAATTGTCAAATTTGATTTCTTAACAAGGGCCCAGTTGTTCAAAATTAACAATGTCGTTAGTTAACGATTCGTTAAAATTTCAAATGGCAATATTACAAATACACTGTTATTTTTTGTTGAAAAAATGTGAGAATCCTTTGCAGTGTACAAATACACTGTTATTTTTTGTTGAAAAAATGTGAGAATACTTTGCACTGCAAAGGATTCTCACATTTTTTCAACAAAAAATACAGTGTATTTGCTTTTGCAGTCGATATGAGGGCTAAACAACAGTGTTAAGCTAACGAAGTTTTGAACAACTGGGCCAAGATCTTTACATTTAAATAAACTGAGTTCCACAGCCAACACAACTTTATTTTCGTCTATCATCTTTTAAATCAGTCAATCATGTGAAAACTTTTGTGCCCAGTCAGCATCAAAGTGACTAGAAAATGTTTCTCCGTTATCAAATCCAAGATTATAGGATGCATGCAAGGGTACTTGCCTCAGGGTACAAAAGTGCATTTTTCCTGCCTCCCACACGTGGACTATGATTTTTTCTAAAAGATGCATCCATTTAAATCTTGGAAGATCGCCCAATGAGTGTATGGCAGTTGCAATTTTGAAGCCTCAATGCCAGAATTCGTCAATAATTTTGGGTAGCCGTAAATTGCATGTTTTAGACATTCAGCGTCACATGGTCACATCATCGACGTCACTGCAGATGTCAACCATATGAGCCGCCTCATGGGAAAACAAACAATCTGCATAGGCGAAAACAAAGACGCAGATCAGCTTCGCGGTTACCGCGAAGCTGATCAGCGCCTTTGTTTTTGCCACTCGGATAGTACAATTCCTCCTCTACTTAACTCCAAAATTTCAAGCTTCTAGCTCTTTTCTGTGCTTGTACAGGTTGGTTTGTGTCTGACCTGTTCGGCAACCACATTGTTGGTTTTCCCACGAGAAGGCTCATCTGTTTTATTTTGTGATGCAGACTTAGACTCATTGCATAAAATGTATCGTGACAATGGGGAAGTTGTTTTTGATGTGTTTTGATGCTCCAGAAATAGGTGGTTTGTACAGTTCTACAGGTCGGCTTTGAAAATGTCTTGGCTAAGTCTATGCTGAATTTCAGATGAATCACATGAAACCACCAAAAGATATTTAAGTTTAACTGACGAGTTGCGTTGGCTGTGGAACTCAGTATATGAGCCGCCACATGGGAAAACCAACAATCTGCATAGGCGAAAACAAAGACGCAGATCAGCTTCGCGGTAACCGCGAAGCTGATCAGCGCCTTTGTTTTCGCTACACGGATAGTACAATTCCTCTTCTACTTAAATCCGAAATTTCAAGCTTCTAACCATCTTCTGTGACTGTACAGGCCGGTTTGTGTCGGACCAGTTCGAAGACCACATTGCTGGTTTTCCCACGAGGCGGCTCATATATTCTGTTTATTTCTGACTGGAGAAGGATGTGCTAATAATGTGTTGCTCAGTTGCTAACTTAATGTTGGGTATTTTTTAAAATCAAATTTTTTTTTGCATTTCATTGATATCCTCCTTCATTTAGTTATGTAAATTATTGATTTAGACGCCCGAAATCTGATACTACGAGAAGGTAATCATGATCTTATAGAGTTGCATTGACTCCCTATTATCAACATTGTCTATAGACATTTTCAGTTTTATCATATGACGATGTATTCAGTAAATATTGTTATGTCATAAAAAATTCTGACAATACATAAAATTATATTGATTTTTGTGGGAGTTAGTAGCGTCATTTCGGGATGTCCGTAACAACAATGTACACTTTCAATGAAAATATGTTCACTTTGAAGGCAATAAAATCCATTTCTAAAAAGGTCATATGATAAAACAAATCTTACATTCATGTTCATTTTATATGGAATTTATTAAATTTTGCCGAAGGCTCTATTAATAAATTTCAAATGAATTGACCACTTGTATAAGATCCTCTAAATGCATCATTTATTTCTCTACCAATTCTGTCACTCAAAAATTATGAATGTGATGAGAAATAGTTTTCAGTAATTATTGTTCTATATTGAGTACTCAATTCAACGATTTTTCATTTCATGTCTTTCTGAAATTCTGACTAGATCTTGCTGTCAGTCACTTTCATCCAGGAAATTTCATTGTACATGTATATTTTCTTGGAATGAAGACAATTGTGTCTGAACCATCTTTCTTATAATAGATATGAGCCTCCGCATGGGAAAACCAACAATTTGGGTTTATGACTAGGTCTGACACAAGCACAGAAGCAGGTTAGAAGCTTGAAATTTTGGATCTAATAAGAAGGATTGCACTATCCATGAAGCGAAAACAAAGGCGCTGATCAGCTTCACAGTTACTGCAAAGTTGATCTGTGCCTTTATTTTTGTAAATGCAAAGTATTGGGTATTTTATGCAGCGGCTCATATATGAGCATTGGTATTGCGTTCTTTTTTCTTATGATAATAATTTGTTTATTTTTAGATTTAAAACCATGCATATCTTAAATTGTAACTAGAATTATTGTTATCATATTAAATTATTCTTATTTTCAAAACAAAAGAAAAACTGAAACAGAGTAATAAATTATTATTGTTATTATTATTATCCATTTAAATGATTAAAAGGTAAATACCATGCAAGAACAAACAACATTAAACAAGTTAAACCAAACAAACAACAATTAAAAGTATTGAAAATAAATCATGCATTACGTAGTCACGGTAGTTTATGCTCATTTTCACACAAAAAAGGAAAAACATATTTACAAAAAATTGATGTGTCCCAATACAAAAAATCTAAAAATTCTCATTATTTTGTCAAATTTTTTATATGTCCCAATATGTTAAAGACTGTAAAATAAATATATTGGCAAAAACGAATGGTGTCCCAAAATAACAGGGTCCCAAATCATACAGGTAATATGGTAGGCATAAAATGCTAAATACTTAATGTGGTCTGCAAAATTTATATGCACAAAACATTACACACCCCTCATTTATCATGTTTATTTAGAATCAGGGTTCCCACGGGCACTGGAAAACCTGGAAAACATGGAAAATGGCTAAAAAAAATCCATGCATGGAAAAATCATGGAATTTGAAAAATGATGAAATATCATGGAAAAATCATGGAATTTTGTTATGAAATGCCAATTTGGATGTCTTTGGCATTTATTTTTTTCCTCGCTCGCTCCGCTCGCTCGATAAGTATTGATAAATAAAGTTCTGTTTTTTCAAAAGGGCATTCAAACTTATTTGTCTTCATCAGAAAACAATATAATACCTTGGAGTAAGTTACTTTTGCAATATAATTATCTGTTCTTGCCTTTTGAAAAGTGTTATAGAGAGCTCTAGAGAGCTGAAATTGGTATCAAATGATTGGTATGATAATGTTCTATAATTGTATGATAAGACATATAAATAATCTAACTTTCTTCTTGTTTGAATATTGATGAGAACTTAAAATATTAGATAAAAATCAAAGAAAAATGGAGGGGGTATAACAACATAAACGTTTATATCTCAACAACAAAAAATCCTAGAGAGCTGAAATTGGTATCAAATGATAGATATGACAATAATTTATAATTATATAATAAGATACAGGAAAAAGTTGACTATCTTGTGGCCAAAATTTAAGAAAACTTTAGATATAAGAGAAAAAAACATAGACAAATGAAGGGAATATACCAATAGAATTGACAATATCTCAGCAACCAAAAGCTCTAGAGAACTGAAATTGGTATCAATTGATTGACAGGATCATATTCTATACACAAAAATATAAACGTAACAGAAATAATAAGATACAAGTCATTCTGTAGGTATACCAGTTCATTTTTTCATTATTTCTCTGTGATTACTAGTTTTCATTAATATTCATGAAAAAATAGATGAGCCTTATATCCTTAAATACATGTATTATATGTATAGGGTGATAGAACATGGCCATAGCATTCATTTGATTCCACATTAGTATTCCATGTTTATCAACAGCCCAGGTACAAATGATACTATATGTATACACCCATTTTTTCCAGGATTTTTTACTTTTTTAATTAATATTCATGAATATACAAATGAGATAATTTTCACATAGGCTCATGACAACAATAAATTTATGAAATATGTCTAAATGGTGCAATATAAATTTGTCACAACGGTAGTTTAGGCCTGAAATGAGTTAATTTATGGGTTTTTAATGATTTTCTACCATTTTCATGTTTTCATTAATATTCATCAGTATGCAAAGTAGATATTTTGCATTACTTGTCATAGAATGAAAGAACTATGTCTAAGCTTTAAAAAAAGACCAAGTTCAATGGTCTAGGATTAGTAACAGCAGAGGTATGATCGATTTTCTACGCCTACCCCCATTATTTCTATAAAAAAGATGGTATCAGGTCATATAATAAAACATAGCGTAAAACGCAAACGCTTCCACTTCCAGAGGGCAGAAAACAGGATTTGATAGCTTTTTCACTATACTTTCAGAAAATCATGGTGCAGAAAATTCCCCCTGGGGGGGGGGGAGGGTTTGCCCTACTGGCCATTAGCCTATTTCTTTTTAGGGCAATACAGTAACTGTTCATTCTAATAAGACACTAAACAAATGCCATCTTAATACCGTTAAAAGATAATGGGCCTGACTATTTGGCTGTACACTGTATAGGATGATAGTATGTTGGGATAACCATTTACACTTAATATTATTTTGCTATACCTGTAGCAATTTAAATTGTCAAATTTGATTTCTTAACAAGGTCCCAGTTGTTCAAAATTAACAATGTCGTTAGTTAACGATTCATTAAAATTTCAAATGGCAATATTACAAATACACTGTTATTTTTTGTTGAAAAAATGTGAGAATCCTTTGCACTGCAAAGGATTCTCACATTTTTTCAACAAAAAATAACAGTGTATTTGCTTTTGAAGTCGATATATAGTTAACAAATTGAGGGCTAAATGACAGTGTTAAGCTAACGGAGTTTTGAACAACTGGGCCAAGATCTTTACATTTAAATAAACTGAGTTCCACAGCCAACACAACTTTATTTTCATCTATCATCTTTTAACCCATATTTGACGAATGGATTTTCCGATCGTTATCATTTGGGTGAGTCCACTTTCATTATTAGGTACATCAGGAGTGATTTTGAATTTTTATTCCTTTTTTCGATGAAATTCCTTTAAGCAAACAGAATAGCCCCAGATGGGACGCCGCATTCTGCGACGTCACATCTGGGGCTATTCTGTTTGCCTATGTCCCATAAAAGGGACGCCAGGCTTAAATGAGTTAAATCAGTCAATCATGTGAAAACTTTTGTGCCCAGTCAGCATCAAAGTGACTAGAAAATGTTTCTCTGTTATCAAATCCAAGATTATAGGGTGCATGCAGGGGTACTTGCCTCAGGGTACAAAAGTGCATTTTTCCTGCCTCCTTCACTTGGACTATGATTTTTTTCTAAAAGATCATTCATTTAAATTTTGGAAGATCGCCCAATGAGTGTATGCCAGTTGCAATGTTGAAGCCTCAATGCCAGAATTCGCCAATAATTTTGGGTAGCCGTAAATTGCATGTTTTAGACATTCAACGTCACATGGTCACATCATCAACGTCACTGCAGATGTCAACCATATGAGCCGCCTCATGGGAAAACAAACAATCTGCATAGGCGAAAACAAAGACGCAGATCAGCTTCGCGGTAACCGCGAAGCTGATCAGCGCCTTTGTTTTCGCTACTCGGATAGTACAATTCCTCTTCTACTTAAATCTGAAATTTTAAGCTTCTAGCTCTTTTCTGTGCTTGTACAGGTTGGTTTGTGTCTGACCTGTTCGGCAACCACATTGTTGGTTTTCCCACGAGACGGCTCATATGTTTTATTCTGTGGTACAGACTTGGACTCATTGCATAAAATGTATCATGACAATGGGAAAGTTGTTTTTGATGTGTTTTGATGCTCCAGAAATAGGTGGTTTGTGCAGTTTTACAGGTCGGCTTTGAAAATGTCTCGGCTAAGTCTATGCTGAATTTCAGATGAATCACATGAAACCACCAAAATATATGAGCCACCTCATGGGAAAACCAACAATTTGCATAGGCGAAAACAAAGGCGCAGATCAGCTTCGCAGTAACTGCGAAGCTGATCAGCACCTTTGTTTTCGCTACTCGGATAGTACAATTCCTCTTCTACTTAAATCCGAAATTTCAAGCTTCTAGCTCTTTTCTGTGCTTGCACAGGACGGTTTGTGCAGGACCTGTTCGGAAACCACATTGTTGGTTTTCCCACGAGGCGGCTCATATTTAAGTTTAACTGACGAGTTGCGTTGGCTGTGGAACTCAGTATATATTCTGTTTATTTCTGACTGGAGAAGGATGTGCTAATAATGTGTTGCTCAGTTGCTAACTTAATGTTGGGTATTTTTTAAAATCAATTTTTTTTTGCATTTCATTGATATCCTCATTCACTTAGTTATGTAAATTATTGATTTAGATGCCCAAAATCAGATACTACGAGAAGGTAATCATGATCTTATAGACTTGGTATTATCAACATTGTCTATAGACATTTTCAGTTTTATCATATGACAATGTATTCAGTAAATATTGTTATGTCATAAAAAATTCTGACAATACATGTATTGATTTTTGCGGGAGTTGGTAGCGTCATTTCGGGATGTCCGTAACAACAATGTACACTTTCAATGAAAATATGTTCACTTTGAAGGCAATAAAATCCATTTCTAAAAAGGTCATATGATGAAACAAATCTTACATTCATGTTCATTTCATATGGAATTTATTAATACTTGCCGAAGGCTCTGTTAATAAATTTCAAATGAATTGACCACTTGTATAAGATCCTCTAAATGCATCATTTATTTCTCTACCAATTCTGTCACTCAAAAATTATTAATGTGATGAGAAATAGTTTTCAGTAATTATTGTTCTATATTGAATACTCAATTCAACGATTTTTCATTTCATGTCTTTCTGTACTTCTGACTAGATCAATCTTCTGCTGTCAGTCACTTTCATCCAGGAAATTTCATTGTACATGTATATTTTCTTGGAATGAAGACAGTTGTGTCTGAACCATCTTTCTTATAATAGATATGAGCCTCCGCATGGGAAAACCAACAATTTGGGTTTCTGACTAGGTCTGACACAAGCACAGAAGCAGGTTAGAAGCTTGAAATTTTGGATCTAATAAGAAGGATTGCACTATCCATATAGCGAAAACAAAGGCGCTGATCAGCTTCACAGTTACTGCAAAGTTGATCTGTGCCTTTATTTTCGTATATGCTAAGTATTGGGTATTTTATGCAGCAGCTTTATGAGCATCGGTATTGCGTTCTTTTTTCTTATGATAATAATTTGTTTATTTTTAGATTTAAAACTATGCATATCTTAAATTAAAACTAGAATTATTGTTATCATATTAAATTATTCTTATTTTCAAAACAAAAGAAAAAATGAAACAGAGTAATAAATTATTATTATTATCCATTTAAATGATTAAAAGGTAAATACCATGCAAGAACAAACAACATTAAACACTTTAAACCGAACAAACAACAATTAAAAGTATTGAAAATAAATCATGCATTACGTAGTCACGGTAGTTTATGCGCATTTTCACACAAAAAAGGAAAAACACATTTACAAAAAATTGATGTGTCCCAATATGAAAAATCTAAAAATTCTCATTATTTTGTCAAATTTTTGATATGTCCCAATATTTAAGAGACTGTAAAATAAATATTTTGCAAAAACGAATGGTGTCCCAAAATAACAGGGTCCCAAATCATACAGGTAATATGGTAGGCATAAAATGCTAAATACTTTATGTGGTCTGCAAAATTTATAAGCACAAAACATTACACTCCCCTCATTTTTCATGTTTATTTAGAATTCAATTATTTTGCATTCAAAATGAGAATTACCTTATTGCATTCCACATTACGAAAACTTGCCCATGCAATATACAGAGATTTTTTGAGCTTTAAAAATTGAAAATTTTCAGCTGAAAAATTTTGATATTTTTCTTATTTTTGCTCAAAACATAGATTGTGGGTACACGTTAGAACCGCCTCGCTGAGGCGGTTCTAACGAGTACCCACAATCTATATTTTGGAGCAAAAATAAGAAAAATATGTATACCCCTGCATACCCCAGTCTTACTATATAAAAGTAGGGTTTGAGGGGGTAAACTATACACGGACATGTTTTCCTGATAATTACAGTCAAAAGCTTTCTCTTAGAATGTTCTGACTTGCAGGAGAGCAAAACTCCTGTTTCCATGTTCATAATTTTAAAGATTTTTCCGTCAATTTTTTTTTTTCATTTTTAAGACATGTTAAACTTTTAACAAAATATAGACTTTTGAACACAAATTCATATATGAGCCGCCTCGTGGGAAAACCAACAATGTGGTTTCCGAACAGGTCCGACACAAACCGGCCTGTACAAGCACAGAAAAGAGCTAGAAGCTTCAAATTTCGGATTTAAGTAGAAGAGGGATTGTACTATCCGTGTAGCGAAAACAAAGGCGCTGATCAGCTTCGCGGTTACCGCGAAGCTGATCTGCGTCTTTGTTTTCGCCTATGCAGATTGTTGGTTTTCCCATAAGGTGGCTCAAATAAACAAAGCATTTCTGAATCCATGTAAGGTTGTGTTTTCAGAGTCATACTGGGTCGTAGCCATATCAAAGCTGTTGCAGAGAACAGGAAGACAGAGATAGAAAAATTCCTACACGAGTTGTTCATCACTTCACCAGAAATCTCTCATGTGAGTGTTATAAATGATGGTAACCACCATAAGCACCCAGCTACCCAGGGGCACCTGTTGCAACTTGGGTCATTCATTCAGCTACTAACCAAGTTCATGGTTGCTTAACTTGCAACAATACCCAAAAGCATGATGCATTGCTGTGACATTGCTGTGTGTCTGATTAGGCCGGCCATGAGCCTTTGTACCTGAATTCCTCTTTTATTGACATGACGTTCCTGGTCATTCTGTACAACATTCTGTGTCGCTATAGTCACACAGACTGCTGGGGTTAGTGTCTGATAGCACCGACCTCTTGAGAATTCTGCATTCTTAAACACTGAAAATTCTACATTCTTAAACACCGAAAGCAGTGGTTCTCTAAATTCTAATTTTGAAAGTATACAGAATTTGAGATTTAACATTTCTGCTAATGAACTAATAAATTACACAAATCAAAAGATGATTATTTGGAGCTAGGTCAAGAGGTTTAGGCTTGTATAGTGAAAAGCAAATTTGTAAATGATGTCAAGTTTGAAATGTTAACAAATTTGCTTGTAATTTCTATTTTGTTAACCTTTATCCTGCTGAATTTACAATAAATAGGGCTGAAATTGGGGGTGATCTTGCTTGGGACCCCATAATTACACTATAAAAAGTCTGATTACCGGTAGGCTGTAATTTTGATAGTAGACATGCCAATGGAGGCTGCCATTTTACCCATAATTCCCTAGCTGTCATGTGATTTCCAAATATGGCAGTCACGTGACAAACCGGCGACCATTTCACATACTTATAACAAAAAAAAAAACACTCTGGAGATTGGCACTTACTGTAAGTATTCGAGAAAGAAAGTGGTTACATGACTAATATCCTCATTCAATTCTGCATGTTTACCACTGGTAATGATTTCCGAGTGATTGGCCAGGTTTCCCTAAAACACGGTCAAAGTTGTGAGTGGAGTTCCTCAAAACTGAACCTATTAGATTCGGGTCGTCTTGGTCCCAATTTCTTGGACATTGCACCTCGTGGGAACCCCCGCAAAGAGAGTGGTATTTCTATGGTCAAACTGGGGTTTCTCTTGAATTGAAAAAAACACACAGTTTGTGGTTTTAAACATTTTCTTGTGAGCTGGGCAAGCTGGAAAGGTTGACTACCCCTCCAAAACGACAATTGGCGCGAACAGCAAGATAAGGGTTAATGCTATACAAGCCTTCGCATGAGGAAACCAGGTTTCCAAACAGGTCCGACACAAACTGGTCATAGAAAATAGGTAAAAGCATTAAAAATTCATATTTAGAAAGGAGAGGTAATGCACTACCTACGGAGAGAAAACAAAGGCACAGATCAGCTGTGCAGTTACTGCACAGCTGATCTTCGGCTTTGTTTTGGCATTTGCTGATTGTTGGTTTTCTGATGTGGCGGCTCAATTATTCAAATTTGATCTGTTTTTGTAGAGTGACCTGGTGTACACATTCTTCCACCCGCTACTGAGAGATGAACAAGAGGCCCAGAAAGAAAGACTGGCTTTACCAAAACTAAGAGGTAAGTGGACTCGGGGGAGAGGGGGGGAGTGGGGGGCACCTGTTCTATTGTTGTATAGTGACCTGGTGTACACATTCTTCCACCCGCTACTCAGAGATGAACAAGAGGCCCAGAAAGAAAGACTGGCTCTACCAAAGCTAAGAGGTAAGGGGACTCTGGGGGAGGGAGGGATGTGGAATAACAAAATTACATCACAGTAACATGTCAGTGTAATGTATCGCGTTACATCCCACTTTATATATTGTGTGTCTCTTGAGGCAGGCTATGTTTTCAGGAATGATTATAAAATAAACAAAATTTTTGGAAAACTTTCAATTTTTACTGATGAAAAAGATCTTTGTATTTTTCATAGGCATGTTTTCATAATGGCATGTCCATGTGCTCAATAAGCAATTTTTTTTTTACAATAAACCATAGAGAAAAAATCAATATATCTAGAGATTTTACAAAATACATTTTAATGTTTTTGCAAAATTGCTGTCTGTCATAGTGCACAATTTGCATTTTGCAAAATTGTAGTATTTTATAAAGGGACTTCTCTGAGGACATGGTTTACTTTTGCAGAATAAATCATATACCATGTGATAGCAGGTTGATGTTCATTTCTTTGAAAAGGGTAAATTCAGCTAGAAAATGACAAAAAAAAAAAAAAAAAAAAAAAATAAATAAATAAATAAAAAATGACATAATTAAGTGAAGAAAAGTACTGTGGTTTGTGTTATGTAATGCAGCTTTCACACTTATCACAATTCGACCACGATTGGTATCGTGGTGCTCATCGTGGACCAATCGGGACTATCGTATCCAGTCTTATCAGATTGTATCATATCTTGATGTCAATCGTGACAATCGGGCTAATCGTGGAAAATGTTTTGGCTGCCAAAAATTTTGCCACGATTACCACAATTGGAGGGACCATCGTGGCCATCGCATCAGATCGTATGATATCGTAACAAATCGCAACGAATCGTATCTCATCTTGTTCCTGAATCGCGGTTATCGGGATCGACCAAAACACTACGATCTGTTGAGATGAGTTGCGATCTCCTACGAATTGTTACGGTCAGTTACGATTTGAGAAAATTGCCTGGCCCAATTAACTACGAGACGATGCGAATTACTCACAATATGATGCATTCTAATACGAGTAAATGCGATGAGACACAACACGCCACGCTTTTGCTACGGATGCTTATGATCTGTCACGAATTATCAATACATTGAATACATCGGGCACGATAACTGACTTTTATTCTTTGATCAACAATAGAAAACTTTATATTAATACGGTAATTTTCATTTTAATTAGAAATCTGAAGGTTGCCAGGAAATGGCAGCAGAGGCAGGGGTAAAAAAGAGAAGGATAAGGCTTTATCATAAACATACATAAATAATGTAAATATCGCATTCTCTTCATTCTCAGCTCCTTCCATCATCAGTGTTATTTCGTCTTCAGAGATTAAAAACATAATGAGGTACATGTTTGTTTTCCAAGTTTATATACCAATCGTGGTCTCAACGTGACACAATCGTGACCACAATCACCAAAAATCAAGCCAACAGTCGTAATCTATCGCAACACATCGTATCAGTTCTTGAGAAGTGTACATGTACCAGAACGCATCTATGCGTATCAGTCCGTATCAAATCACGGTCAAGTATTGTCAGAATCGTATCAGATCGCATTTGGATCGGGGGCTTAATCGTAATAATCTTATCGGAACGCAACTAATCGTATCTATCCGGGACCAAAATCGTGTCCCCAAATTTTAACCGATCACTACCCTATCGTATCAGATCGGAACAGGTTGTATCAAAATGCAACAACTCGCAGCAGAACGTATCAGAACGTGAAAATTTGGCAAAATGTCCCGATTAGCTACGATTTGTCAATCGTGGCGTGGAGAGAAGAATTATATAAGATCGATAAGAATACGAACTTTAAGCTTGTAAGAAACGTAATTGTAACTGTTTATTATACCCCCCGCAAAACGAAGTTTTAGGTGGGTATACTGTTTTCAGCCTGTCCGTCATTCCGTCATTCCGTCATTCCGTGATTCCGTGACTCCGTGATTCCGTCATTCCGTCATTCCGTCAACATTTGGACATCTTTGCTGAATAACTTGAGTAGCTTTTGCCTGATTTGTTTCAAATTTTCACCACACTTGCGCCATCAGACAATACATGTGTGGTATGAATTTAGGGGCCAAAGGGTCAGTATTGCATGGGACTTTTTAAGTCTTCCTATAACATGTTTGCCATAGTACTGAAAGTACATACTTTGTGAAATCAACTCCTCTTACAGCTTTCAATGTTTCCTTTTAATATTTTGCTGATATGTTTCAGATATATTGCAGATGTGCATGCACAATTGTCATGCTGAAAAAATCATTTTTGACAAATTTACAGCATTTTTAACTTAGCAAATTTTCTATAATTGCTTATATTCAATAGTGGTTGGTAGTGCTTACTTTGTGAAATCAACTCCTCCTAGGGCTTTCAGTGTTTCTTTTCAGTACTTTGCAGACATGTTACAGACATATTGAAGATGTGCATGAAGAATTATAATGCTGAAAAAATAATTTTTGACAAATTTACAGCATTTTTTAACTTTGCCATTTTTCGACTGTTGCTTACATACATACTTTGTGAAATCAACTCCTCCTAGGGCTTTCAGTATTTCTTTTCAGTACTTTGCAGACATGTTACAGACATATTGAAGATGTGCATGAAGAATTATAATGATGAAAAAATAATTTTTGACAAATTTACAGCATTTTTTAACTTTGCCATTTTTCGACAATTGCTTACATACATACTTTGTGAAATCAACTCCTCCTAGGGCTTTCAGTATTTCTTTTCAGTACTTTGCAGACATGTTACAGACATATTGAATATGTGCATGAAGAATTATAATGCTGAAAAAATAGTTTTTGACAAATTTACAACATTTTTTAACTTAGCCATTTTTCGACTATTGCTTACATACAATAATGGTTGGAAGTGCATACTTTGTGAAATCAACTCCTCCTAGGGCTTTCATTGTTTCTTTTTAATTCTTTGCAGATTTGTTCCAGATATGTTGAAGATGTGCATGAAGAATTGTTATGCTGAAAATTTTACTTTTGACAAATTTACAGCTTTTTAAACTTAGCCAATTTTGACCATTTCTGCTTATATTCAATTATGGTTGATAGTACATACTTTGTGAAATCCAACTCCTCCTGGGGCTTTCAGTAATTCTTTTCAATACTTTGCAGACATGTTACAGACATATTGAAGATGTGCATAAAGAATTTTATTGGTGAAAAAATAATTTTTGACAAATTTACAGCATTTTTCAACTTAGACATTTTTCAACCATCGCTAATATACAATACGGCTGGTAGAGCATACTTTATGAAATCAAGTCCTCCTAGTGCTTTCATAGTTTCATTTGAATTCTTTGCACACTTGTTCCAGATATATTTCAGATGTGCATGAATAATTCTTATGCTGAATAATTTATTTTTGACAAATTTACAGCTTTTTTTTTAGCATAGCCAATTTTTGACCATTTCTCATGATAAATAATGATCAACAGTGTACAGTGAAATCAACAATAATTGTACTCCCTGAGCTTTCAGTATATTATTTAATACCTTACAGACATGAGTCAGACATACGGAGGATTTTCATGAAGGATTATAATGCTGAAAAGATATTTTTGACAAATGTTTTGCATGTTTGACTTAAAGGAAGTTATTGGCCTTAGATAATTTTGCGGGGGGTATACTGAAAGCCTTGCTTGCAGCCAATTTCTAGTTATACCCCCCGCAAAACGAAGTTTTAGGGGGGTATACTGTTTTCAGTCTGTCCGTAATTCCGTCATTCCGTGATTCCGTCATTCTGTCAACATTTTGACATCTTTGCTGAATAACTTAAGTAGTTTTTGCCCGATGTTCTTTAAATTTTCAACACACCTGCACCATAAGACAACACATGTGTGGTATGAATTTAGGGGCCAAAGGGTCAGTTTTGCAAGAGTTATGGGACTTTTTAAACCTATACATAGAATGTTTGCCATAGTGCTAATAGTGCATACTTTGTGAAATCAACTCCTCCTACAGCTTTCAATATTCTCTTTTGATACTTTGCAGATATGTGCCAGAGATATTGAAGATATGCATGAAGAAGTATTATGCTGAAAAAATGAATTTTGACAAATTTACAGCATTTTGAACTTTGCCAATTTTCGATAATTGCCATATTCAATAATGGTTGGTAGTGCATAGTTTGTGAAATCAACTCCTCCTAGGGCTTTCAGTATTTCTTTTCAATACTTTGCAGACATGTTCCACACATATTGAAGATGTGCATGAAGAATTATAATGCTGAAAAAATAATTTTTGACAAATTTACAGCATTTTTCAACATAGCCATTTTTTGACCATTGCTTATATACAATAATGATTGGTAGTTCATAGTTTGTGAAATCAACTTCTCCTAGGGCTTTCAGTATTTCTTTTCAATACTTTGCAGACATGTTCCACACATATTGAAGATGTGCATGAAGAATTATAATGCTGAAAAAATAATTTTTGACAAATTTATAGCATTTTTTAACATAGCCATTTTTTGACCATTGCTTAAACAATAATGGTTGGTAGTGCATATTTTGTGAAATCAACTCCTCCTAGGCACGGGTGGTAAAGTTTGGAACGACCTCCAAAAAGAGGTAGTGAAGTTCTGTTCCAATCGCACATCCGGGAACTCGCGAGGTTGGTCCAAAGCCTAGAAACGGATAAACAAAGGTAGGTGTCGGTAGTTCTTTTGATTTTTTTCTAAGTTTCTAGCGAAAAATGGATAATTATGGCAATGCTATGTCGTGTAAAGATGCCTTCTCGATGCATACGGCCCAAAACTGCGGTTGAAACCGAAATAATTTCCGCTGGGTCGTTTTTAAAACCTCGAACACGACGTTGCTTTTTCACAACAGTTTGTCAACAACTGACACCTTTTTGCAAAATTTGTGGTTTTCCACGAAGAATACAGCTCCGGTACGCTCGCCCTGGGGAAACGAGCACTTTGTATTATATATGCTGTTAAAAATCGCAACGGGGCGCATTATTTAAACAAATTATTGAGAAAATTCCAGTAGAGGTCGTTCCAATAAGTTGGAGCTTGGTCCAATTTGAATGAGATCGTTCCCAGTGCTCTCCTGTTTTATACAATGAAATTAATATCTGTGATATCAGACCAGCCACACTCAGACAAAAATGATGGTGTTTGAAATACTGTAATATTTTGGGGTTTGAAAGCGATTCTCCTACGACTGATAGCTTGCTAATGACCGTTTATAAGCGGTTTCTGGCTTGTGCTTTAAACATGAATTGTTCTTTGCAGAGCTTCAGATAGTTTCTTATTCCTGCTTTTATGTGTAAACCTATTTTCATGTTTTGTTGCTCTTTTTAAGACGTTTGGAACGCAAAAGGATTGTGACACGATCATATTTTTCTTGATGTATTTCAGGAAAGGGTGATTTTGAAAAATAAAAGTATCATAAAACTATTGCAAAGACAGTACATGCGATTCTTGCTTTGTCGGGTATTCGTGTGATAAATTGTTTCGCTCTTTCTGCCGCCTCGTGGGAAAACCAACAATGTGGTTTTCGAACAGGTCTGACACAAACCGGCCTGTACAGCTACAGAAGCAGGCTAGAAGCTTGAAATTTTGGAGTTAAGTAGAGGAGGAATTGTACTATCCGAGTAGCGAAAACAAAGGCGCTGATCAGCGATCAGCGAAGCTGATCTGCGCCTTTGTTTTCGCCTATGCAGATTGTTGGTTTTCCCATGGGGCGGCTCAAATATACTAAACAAAAGGCTACACATACACTCCAACAAAAATTTGACAAAGGGTCACAAACCTGTTTGGGTCAATTCAGTGGTACCTGTAATAAAACTCACCTAAATAAGCTCATGACAAGGGACATGGATTGTTCCATCTGCCCGTGTCATGAGCCCATGCTTGCCGTTTCGGTTGAAAATACGTAGTCGGTTGAAAACACGTAGTAATGATTTGACACCGTCACACCTTACCTTTCCAAATGCTTGTGCCAAGATACTGTTCGCATAAACAGAAACAAAGCTAAGTGCAAGATGTTGCCAAAAAGGAATAGAAAGTTTTGTGCTATAAAAGTTTTACAATGGGATGAATTGATAGAAATTCATGTAATAATATGCGCACAGCGTTTTCACTTTTGTTCAGTATATATAATTTATTAATGAGTTCTGCAGATTAAAGTAATACCTGAGTTTAAGACGGGGATGTGTGATATTTTGGGAAAGGCTTCGATCACACTTTGAGATTGGGTCGTCTCTCTCTCTCTCTCTCTCTCTCTGTAGACCTTCCATATAACTATATTTGTATTTGTATTTGATGTTTTATTTTCAGATAATTTTGATTGATTATGCCATCTACTAGTCTGCCATCTACTAGTCTGCCATCTACTAGTATAACATCTACTAGTATGCCATCTACTAGTATGTCATCTACTAGTATGCCATCTACTAATGGCGCCAGTCATGCAAGTACAAGTCGTGCAGTGTATCAATGTAAAAAGGCAAAATGGACAATTAAAACACAGAAAAAAGTCAATATAAGCAAAATTTGACAATCTTGTTTAATACAAATACTTTTCTATATAACATTTGTTACATATCAATCATCATTGGCAAATTATACAACAGAATTATAAAATTCAGGATCGGCAATTTCAGCCTATGCGGATTGCCAGCTTTACCCGATCCAGATTATGCCTGCCATGTTGGTGACACAATGTTCATCCGGATTCAATAAATGTCAACCGCCCATTTTTTGTCTGAGTTTGGCTGGTCTGATATCACAGATATTAATTTCATTGTATAAAACAGGAGAGCACTGGGAACGACCTCATTCAAATTGGACCAAGCTCCAACTTACTGGAACGACCTCTACTGAAATTTTCTCAATCATTTGTTTAAATAATGCACCCCGTTGCCATTTTTAACAGGATATGTAATACAGAGTGCTCATTTCCCCAGGGCGAGCGTACCGGGGCTGTATTCTTCGTGGAAAACCACAAATTTTGCAAAAATGTGTCAGTTGTTGACAAACTGTTGTGAAAAAGCAACATCGTGTTCGAGGTTTTAAAAACGACCCAGCGGAAATTATTTCGGTTTCAACCGCAGTTTTGGGCCGTATGCATCGAGAAGTCATCTTTACACGACATAGCATTGCCATAATTATCCATTTTTCGCTAGAAACTTAGAAAAAAATCAAAAGAACTACCGACACGTACCTTTGTTTATCCGTTTCTAGGCTTTGGACCAACCTCGCGAGTTCCCGGATGTGCGATTGGAACAGAAATTCACTACCTCTTTTTGGAGGTCGTTCCAAACTTTACCACCCGTGCTAGGGCTTTCAGTATTTCTTTTCAATACTTTGCAGACATGTTCCACACATATTGAAGATGTGCATGAAGAATTATAATGCTGAAAAAATTTACAGCATTTTTCAACATAGCCATTTTTTGACCATTGCTTATATACAAAAATGGTTGGTAGTGCACATTTTGTGAAATCAACTCCTCCAAGGGCTTTCAGTATTTCTTTTTGATACTTTGCAGACATCTTCCTCACATATTGAAGATGTGCATGAAGAATTATAATACTGAAAAATTAATTTTCGACAAATTTACAGCATTTTTTAACATAGCCATTTTTTGACCATTGCTTATATACAATGATGGTTTGTGAAATCAACTCCTCCTAGGGCTTTCAGTATTTCTTTTCAATACTTTGCAGACGTGTTCCACACATATTGAAGATGTGCATGAATAATTATAATACTGAAAAAGTGATATTTGACAAATTTACATAATTTTTCAACATAGCCATTTCTTGACCATTGCTTATATACAATAATGGTTGGTAGTGCATACTTTGTGAAATCAACTCCTCCTAGGGCTTTCAATGTTTCTTTTAGATTCTTTGTAGATTTGTTCCGGATATATTTTAGATGTGCATGAATAATCTTCATGCTGAAAATTTAATTTTTGACAAACTTACAGCTTTTATTTAACTTAGCCAATTTTTACCATTTCTCATGATAAACAATGATCATAGTGCATACAGTGAAATCAACCTCAAGCTTTCAATATATTCTTTTAATATCTTATAGATGTGACTGGCATACTGGGGATGTACATGAAGGATTATAATGCTGAAAAGATATCTTTGACAAATGTTCTGCATGTTTGACTTAGGAAGTTATTGGCCAGCTTCAGATAATTTTGCGGGGGGTATACTGAAAGCTTGCTTGCAGCCAATTTCTAGTTTAACACATCTATTAAGACGTTCAATCCGACGTTACGGAAACGTGATAATAACGTAACGCCGGTTACGGCGGTTGCTACGGTAGTAAAAATATGGAAGTCGCGTTTTATTAAATGGGCTCAGTAAAATTGATTAATTTGTGATTAAAGCAAATTGTTGCAAAGATTGTGTTCTTTTTGGTGTAAACTCCTGTTCGGGAAGATCTAGACACCAAAAATTGGTAGCAGAGCGAGGTTGCTTCTATTAAATTGAGGATTATTTTAGAGATCTGGAGATCGGAACAATATGGGTCTGGAGAACGCAACGACGTTGACAACCAACCTGGCGGTTCGGGAAATATGGATTTTACGGACATGGAAACATCATTAAAACTGGAGAAGACACGAGCTAAGTCAAATTTCACGCGTTTCAAGAACAAAATGTTATTCTTGGTCGAAGGTGATGGCGCCGGATCAAGCCGCGAGGTGCAGGATGCGTGCGAAACATTGGATTTAAAATTCGAGATAACGTTGGACGTTATTACGCGACTATCGGGACTTTATATGAGAACAAGGATACGGACAAGGCTAGAAAAGTGGCACAGGAGTCGGACCAATTGGAGGAGGATTACAATATAGCGTACGACGCAGCAAGACATTATTTGCGATCGCTTCATGGGGAAAATTCGAGTGACACATCGGAAATTCTTACTATCGACATGAGGAACAAAATGAACATTGGCGATGAATCCGAGACAGAACAAAGGCAAGAAACAGTCAATAGGCAGGAGACATCGAAGAAGGTAGGCATTATAGCTTCAAGTAATGCTACAAATGACATTCTATCAGGAAAACAGACAGTCCTGTCAACGTGCACTAGGACCGAATCACGGCAAATCAGACTGGTTCATGAACCGGAACAGCATGGCAACGCTGGGGGCGTTACCGACGTAAATTCACATGATCAACACGTTCAGTCAAGCGAACACTGCGGTGCAAAACCAGAAAAAAGTCAAGCTACGATGAATGCTCACGCTGCACCATTTGAGCCGACACAAAGCTACATGTATACAGATTCGAGGTCAGATGTTTCGATTGGCAATGATATGTGGCGACAATTAAAAAGGGTGCAGATACCTATACCCCGGGAGCTAATTTGACCTACCTTGCACCCCCCCCAGGACAATTTTTCATGGGTGCCAAATCGTTCATTGGGACCCCAGAAATGCAAAGAATTTTTGTCCTCAAAGATAAACTCAATTGCACTATGAAAAAATGCATGGTTTCCATGGCAACCATTAACACGATTCTTAAGCATGGGGGTGGTCATAGAAAATTGATCAAATCCCGACTGTTACTTATCCTAGACCACTGAAATTGGTCTCATTTTAAAGCTTAGACATAGCCCCTTTATCCTATAGTAAGTAATGCAAATTTTCGAATTGGCATATTCATGAATTTTAATGAAAACATTAAAAATGACAGAAAAATCGTTAAAAACCCATAAATAAACTAATTTCAGACCCAAACTGTCATTCTGACACTTTATTATTGAACCAGTAATATCATATGGGAAATTTATTGATGACCTGGGCCTATATGATCATTATGTCATTTGCATATTCATGAATATTAATGAAATTGATAGAAATTGAGGAAAAACGAGGGAAAGAATATCTCCATTGCAAGGTATTGGATAGGTTATAAGGTCTATCTTTCATCCCTGGGACAAATTCTGAATGCTGCCAGTGTGGTCAGAGGGACCGCCTTAATGCCATAAAATATTGTCCTCAATGATAAACATGTTTGCATGATGTAAAATGACCTAGTCTCCCCACCAACCCCTAGTGTGATTCTACGGAATAGGGTGTACCTACAAAAATACATCACACCAATAGTGTGCTCTATTATACTATAATTGGTCTGATAGTGATGCATGAACCTAACAATTTAACCTTGATACCTTATATTTTAGTCATTGAATTAGCTTATTCATGAAAATTAATAAAAAAAAGACATTAAAATGGAGAAATATCGAAGAAAAAAAGGGGCTATACATACAAAATCGCTTGTACAAGAGCTATTAATAAACCCAAGATGCTGAAATAGGTTTCAAATGAATGCTATTGCAATGTACTATGACCCTGAAGTATGATTTAAGAATAATCTGTTTTTCAGTTTCATGGATTTTCATAAAAACTTAAGAAATTTAAGGGAACAAGTTAAAAACTTATATGGGTTAACCTACAAAATGACTTGCATCTCAGCAGTCAAAAGCCCTATAGTGCTAAAAATGGTATCAAATGGTTTCTATGGCAATAATAAACCATCCTGTACTACAATATTTGAGTTATTAGATATTTTGTTTGAAGAAAATTAACACAACTTTTTGAATTTAGTGAAAAAATACAGAAAAATAATGGGGGTATACGTAGAAAAACGCACATATCTTGGCTACTGAAAGACCTAGAGAGCTATAATTGGTATCAAATGATTGCTAGGACAATGTTCTATGACCATGTAATCAGCAATATATAACATCAGCTATTGTTGTTGTATGGATATTAATGAGATTGTCATAAATAAGAGAAAAATCAATGAAAAATGACGGGGTACGCCAACCAAATCGCTTATATCTCATTTACCAATAGCCATAGAGAACTCAAAATGGCATTAAATTATTGCTAGGACAATGTATTATTGCCAGGTACTCAGATATTTGAATCATCTTCGCTGGCAAGCAAGATTTAATAAATTTTGTTTAAGCACAGCCTTCAATTTTCTGTTATTTTCACAATTTTTCAAAACTTTATGTAACATTCAGAAAATTTTATAACATTTTGTTAAATTATCAGACCACGTGGCTGTAGTGCATTTTCCTAGCTATCTATTGGTACCATTTTCAGCACTCTACGGATATTAGCAGTTGAGATATAAGCAATTTTGTTGGTGTACCCCTTCATTTATCGTCGATTTTTCTCTTATTTATGACAATCTCTTGAATATACATACACCAACAATAGTTGATGTTTATATTGCCGATTACATGGTTATAGAACATTGTTCTAGCAATCATTTGATACCAAATATAGCTCTCTAGGGCTTTCAGTAGCCAAGATATATCCGTTTTTCTACGTATGCCCCCATCATTTTTCCGTATTTTTCACTAAATTCAAAAGGTTTTGTTAATATTCTTCAAACAAAAAATCAAATGACTTAAATACTGTAGTACAGGATGGTATGATATTGCCATAGCCACCATTTGATACCATTTTGAGCACTATAGGGCTTTTTATTGCTAAGAAGCAAGTCATTTTGTAGGTTTACCCATATAAGTTTTTAATTTTTTCTCTCAAATTTCTTAAGTTTTCATTAAAATTAATGAAATTGAAATTCAGATTATTCTTATGTCGTACTTCAGGGTCATAGTACATTGCAATAGCCTTCATTTGAAACCTCTTTCAGTATTCTGGGTTTATCAATAGCTCTTGTACAAGCGATTTTGCATGTACACCCCTACTTTTTCCACGATTTTTCTCCAATTTAGAATGTTTTTTTTTTTATATTAATTTTCATGAATAAGCAAATTCTATGATATAAATATAAGGTAGCAAGGTTAAATTGTTAGGTTCATCACTATCAGACCAATTATAGCATCCTACAGCATGCAATTGGTGGGATGTGGGTGTTTTTGTAAGTACCTCCTATTCTTTAGAATCGCACGAGGGGTGGGTGAAGGCTGTCATTTTACTTCATGCAAATGTGTTCATCATTGAGGACAATATTTTATGCCATTAAGGTGGTCCCTCTGACCACACTGGCAGCCATGGGAATTTGTTAAATGGATGCAAGATAGACCTTATAACCTATCCAAATCCTTGCAATGGATATAGTTTTTCCCTTGTTTTTTCTCATTTTTTTACATTTTTATTGATATTCATGAATATGCAAATGAGATAATTTTCATATAGGCCCAGATCATCAATACATTTGTCATATAATATTACTGGTTTAATAATAAAGTGTCAGAATGACAGTTTGGGCCTGAAATTAGTTTATTTATGGATTTTTAACGCTTTTTCTGTCATTTTTAAAGTTTTCATTAACATTCATGAATATACAAATTCAAAAATTTGCATTACTCACTGTAGGATGAAAGGGCTATATCTAAGCTTTAAATTGAGACCAATTTCAGTGGTCTAGGATAAGTAACAATGGAGATGTGGTCAATTTTCTATGTACACCCCCATGCTCAAGAATCGCTTTAATGGTTGCCATGGAAACCATGCATTTTTTCATAGTGCAATTGAGTTTATCTTTGAGGACAAAAATTCTTTGCATTTCTGGGGTCCCAATGAACGATTTGGCACCCATGAAAAATTGTCCTGGGGGGGTGCAAGGTAGGTCAAATTAGCTCCCGGGGTACTACATTCTCCGGTAACAAGAAAAATTATCAAAACTGGAAAGTGGCTTTCCTCTCATGCATTGATAGTGCTCCTGCCACTCCCGAGTACAAGCTTCTACAGCTACGTCAATACCTAAGTGGAGACGCTCTTAAGGTTATCGACAATCTTGGGCATTCGGCCACAGCATATGAAGCCGCAAAAGACCGCTTAGATCGCAAATATGGAGGCAAGCGGCGACAGATTGCCATCTATCTTGACGAATTGGAGCAGTTTCGACAGATACGACCTGGAAATGCTCGAGATATAGAAGAGTTCGCAGATCTTCTTGACATAGCGATGATCAACCTTAAAGAGGCCGGGCAAGAGTATGAGCTGCGGGACGGTTCTCTTTATTTGAAACTACAGCGGAAGTTGCCAGAAACAATGATCGCCAATTACCGTCGCTGGATGTTCGAGAATGACAAGAAAGAGTCTGTTCTGACCCTAAGGACATGGGTACTTCGGGAGTCAGATTATATTACGGTCGCATCAGAGACAGCTCATGGGTTTACCGGTAGAATGGCAAATGATACACCAGCTCGAGCGGGACCTAGACATGGAAATCCACGTACGTTCTTCGGAGAAACAAGCGGTGCACGGAAATCACCGCGGCGGAACTCGCAAAAGGTCAACTGCCAGGACTGTGGTAAACAACACGGGATATGGAACTGTTGTGTGTTTACCCAGAGAAGCGTTCGTGACCGTTGGAACCTAGCAAGACGACTTCAACTGTGTTTCCGGTGCCTAGGCGAGAATCATCAGGGAGACTCGTGCCCACGAAGTAGGACCTGCGGACTGGATGGGTGTGGAGATATGCATCATCGGCTTCTACATAAACAAGCATCGGGCGAACAAGGAACAGCGGACACTACAGAGGTAAAACAAGCAGCGATCGGTAAGTCAAATTATTCACGATCAGGGTCACGTGCAGGCGCACGTGCTGAGCAAGAACAATTGTCAAATGACCGATCTTCTTTCCTCACGGAGGGGAATGACCAGGCACAGGATACAACCATGGTGGCACAAAGCAACATTAGACCAGACTTCATAGGTTTACGCACGGTTCCTGTAATTTTGATCAATGGAGCTCGTTCGCTCCGAGTAAATGCATTGCTAGATGACGCTAGCACGAAAACATATGTAAACGCGGATGTCGCAGCCGAACTAGGTTTACAAGGCAGAACCGAAAGGATAAAGGTCAATGTCTTGAATGGTCAAGTCAAAACCTTTGAAACGAAACCCATTGATGTCAAACCTCAGAGCGTTACAGGTGACGTCAGCATGAAGGTCAGTGCTTACACCGTAAACAAGGTCACTGGGAATATGCCTGTTGTGGATTGGAATCACTACAAGGATCAATGGCGACATCTTAGAAATATTGAATTTCCATCGTCGCCAAGGAAGCCCATTGTTGACATGCTTATAGGGCTTGACTGTGCAGATCTTCTATATGCCATTGAAGAAAGAAGAGGGAAACCCGGTGAGCCTATTGCTCGACTAACACCTCTAGGCTGGACGTGTATAGGAAGTCCGGGCTCATATGACGGAAGTATTCACCAGACAAATTTTGCCTACACCTACTTTTCTAGGGATCAGTCTGAGATAGAGCAGGTCAACAGAACACTGAAGAAATTCTGGGAAATTGAAGAGGTCTCATCACAACATGATATGCAGGTCGTGCGTATAGAGGAACAAATGGCTCTGAAGAAAGTGGAAAAGTCTATCACTTATGACAACCAGATGTACAGGGTCGGTATACCGTGGAAATCACAGGATGTTGTATTGAAGAACAATTACCAGATGGCACTACGCAGACTGGAAAATACAGAGAAAAGTCTGATGAAGTCACCTGATGTTGCATCTGCCTACAACCAGATCATTGACCAATATATTGACAAGGGATATGTCAAAAGAATTCCACAACATGCCGAATCAACATCGAAGTGGTATTTGCCGCATTTCCCGATACTACGACCCGACAAGGACACGACAAAGACAAGAATTGTATTTGATGCATCGGCGAAATACGACGGAGTATCACTAAACGACGCAATCTACCAAGGACCAAAGCTGCAGCGCAACCTGTTTGATGTCTTGTTGCGTTTTCGAAGACAGCCAGTAGCAGTTGTGTGTGACATAGCTGAGATGTACCTGCGCATTGGAATTGCAGCAGAAGATAAGCCATATCATCGGTTCCTTTGGAGGGGAACAGACATAAGTCGCAGACCAGACATATATGAATTTGACCGGGTGGTCTTTGGAGTCAACTCGTCCCCTTTTCAGGCGCAGTTTATATTGCAACACCATGCGAAGAAGTTTCAGAACGAGTTTCCTGTGGCTGCAGAAACGATTCTGAAGTCGACCTATATGGATGATTCCATGGATTCAGTGGCAACAAAGGAACAAGGCATAGAACTACAAAGACAACTTTCCAATCTGCTGACAAAGGCCGGGATGCATGCACGGAAGTGGTTGTCCAATTCACCAAAGGTGCTGGGTGAAATACAGATCCACGATCGCAAGTTTGAGGTCGACTTGGACCGTGAAGGTTTGCCAGCTGCAAAGACACTTGGAGTGTGGTGGTCAGCTGATAATGACAGTTTCACCTTCAAGGAGAATCAGCCAGATGAAAGTATGTTATACACCAAGCGCAACTTCCTGAGGAAGATCGCCACTCTCTTTGACCCTATAGGTCTACTTGCGCCATATACTGTGCGGGCGAAGCTACTTCTTCAAGAAATGTGGACGGCTGGTTTGGAGTGGGATGAAGAGCTGAGTGACCCATTGATCAATGCGGCACGGACCTGGTTCGGAGAACTCACGGAACTAACATAGCTACAAATACCAAGATGTCTTCTTGAAAAGGGTAAAACAGTAGATACCGTCACATTGCATACTTTTGTAGATGCCTCAGAGAATGCTTACGGTGCCGTTACATACGCCAGGTACACCTACCAGGATGAGTCGGTCTCTACAAACATAGTGGCAGCTAAGACACGGGTAGCACCAAGTAAGGCACTGAGTATTCCTCGCCTGGAATTAATGGCTGCTGTCATTGGTGTGCGACTGTCAAGCAAGATAGCCAGTGTAATGGACCTGAAGATGGACCAGGCGGTGCTCTGGTCAGACAGTGTAAACGTGCTTTGGTGGGTACGCGGGAGAAGTCGGGAGTTTAAACCATTTGTCGCCAACAGGGTTGGCGAGATACAATCCAGTACAGATCCGGACCAGTGGAGATATGTCCCGACCAGTGTAAACCCAGCAGATATCCTGAGTAGAGGTATGGCAGCAACAGAACTTCTGGACTGTGAAAAATGGTGGCGAGGGCCAGAATTTTTGAAACTACCAGAAGATGCTTGGCCAGCTAAAAAAATACAAGACAAACCAACGGGATACGATGAGCTGAAAAGATCAAGTCGGTCTCAGCAAGAAAATTCTGAACTTCAACCCGAGTCTGTATTTGTCAGCGTGGCAGATGGAAGTGTGGACTTTCCACTGAGGCCATGCAACTATTCAAGCTAGTTACGACTAAGGAGGGTCATGGCATGGATCAATCGGTTTATAGACAACTGTGGTAAACAGAAGATCGACAGAACGCCAGGAGAGCTTCGGGCAGACGAAATTAAAAGAGCAGAACGGCAACTGATTCGCCATGCACAGCTGACCGAGTTTACCGAGGAATGGAAGGCACTGACGAGTCACAAACCATTGCCTTCAAACAGTAAGCTGTTAGGACTACAGCCTAAACTTGATGATGATGGGCTCATGAGGTCGGACGGCCGCCTGACACATGCAGAGTTCCTGTCATACGATGTGCCATTTCCCATCATACTACCACGTCGAAGCTTGGTGATGAAGCTCATCATTAAAGATCAACATGAAAAGGGAAACCACGCGATGGGAACCAATCACACACTCTCAGCACTGTCATCTAGATTCTGGATCCAGTCGGGCCGCGAAGCTATTCGGGAATGGGAGAGAGAATGTGCTGAGTGTCGAAGAAGGAAGTCGATGCCTTCTCAGCAAGTCATGGCACCACTACCGACGTCCAGGCTCAAAACGTCACTGAGAGCGTTTACCAGATGTGCTGTGGATTTTGCGGGACCCTTCATTACTGTGCAAGGCAGGGGTAAACGTAGGGAGAAACGATACCTCTGCCTCTTCACATGTTTAGCCACAAGAGCAGTACACTTGGAAATGGCATTTGGGCTTGACACCGATTCATTCCTGAATGCCTTTTATAGGATGTCAAGTCGAAGAGGTCTGCTACAGGATCTGATTTCCGACAATGGGACAAACTTCAAGGGAGCAGATGCGGAACTGAGGGATTTGGTGTCGAAGTTAGATAACGAACGAACGACACAGTCGATTGCCAACAAGGGTGTCACGTGGCGTTTCAACCCACCATCGGCTCCGCATTTTGGTGGAGTCCACGAGACAATGGTTAAAGCGGCAAAGAGAGCGATGTACGCTATACTAGGTAAAGCAGATATCAACGATGAGGAACTATTAACAGCAATAACTGGGGCCGAAGGGCTGCTAAATTCAAGACCACTGACGTACCAGTCTTCAAGTCCAGCTGACAATACACCGCTGACGCCGAATCATTTTATCCATGGTCAAGTCGGGGGTCAGTTTGCGCCGATGTCCGTTGATGAAACTGACTTCAACCTGAGAAAACGATGGCGCCTGATACAGGAGCTGGTGCGCCATTTCTGGACGAGATGGATGCAGGAATGGATTCCTGCATTGAACGGTCGGAAGAAATGGTTCAAGACTCAACGAGATGTAGGAATTGGGGACGTAATGTTGATACTCTCACCGGACACTCCACGGGGAAGTTGGCCACTGGGGCGCGTGCTAGACGTTTATCCGGGAAAAGATGGCCATGTGCGTGTCGCAAAGCTACAAGTTGGGCATGGGACATTGATGAGACCTGTAAATAAGTTATGCCCACTTGAACTGGAACATTTATAACGATAAACAAACGAACTTTCAGTAACTTGCTTTCGCGGTTAAAGTGTAATTGAATAGCCCATAATTTTAGTGATTAATTATACTTTGAACAGGTGCCCGAATAACTTAATTTCATATATGATATAAGGCATTCAAGCTGTTTCAGTATGGATCAAAACTAACATTTTGAGGAGGGGAAGATGGAGAGAAGAATTATATAAGATCGATAAGAATACGAACTTTAAGCTTGTAAGAAACGTAATTGTAACTGTTTATTTAACACATCTATTAAGACGTTCAATCCGACGTTACGGAAACGTGATAATAACGTAACGCCGGTTACGGCGGTTGCTACGGTAGTAAAAATATGGAAGTCGCGTTTTATTAAATGGGCTCAGTAAAAATGATTAATTTGTGATTAAAGCAAATTGTTGCAAAGATTGTGTTCTTTTTGGTGTAAACTCCTGTTCGGGAAGATCTAGACACCATGGCGATTGTAACAGATCGTGCTCTAGTGTGAAAGCCGCATTAGAAAACATTTCCTTAAAATACATTCTAAAATTCCACTTTCTATATTTATAACCAGAGAGTCAGCGTAAGACAAAATCTCTTGGTAAGATTTATGACTTATTTCACCTAGACATCCCCTTTTGGGCCTCTAGAAAAATAGTTTCACTGTTTACCATCAGAATTTTTTTTTGTAAGTTGGTCTCGGCAAACAGTATAGACCCAGATGTAATTGATCCTTTATGGGCAGTCTAATCAGGGTCTTTATTGTGTACCATTTCATCTTCATCAATGGGATGCATCCTTAGTATGATTTGAGCCGTCTCGTGGGAAAACCAACAATGTGGCTTCCGAACAGGTCCGACACAAATCAGGCTGTACAAGCACAGAAGATAGCTAGAGACTGGAAATTTTGGATTTAGAAAGTAGAGGAATTGTACTATGCATGTAGCGAAAACAAAGGCGCTGATCAGCTTCGCGGTAAGCGCTGATAAGCTTCGTGGTTACCGCGAAGCTGATCTGCGCCTTTGTTTTCGCCTATGCAGATTGTTGGTTTTCCCATGGGGCAGCTCATTTATAGAATAGAACCTTCACATAGTTTTCAAGAGAAATATTTTGGAGCAATGCAAAAGCCTAAATTATTGAATCCCTTCCCAGACACCCAGATAATGTGCTATGGAGGCCTTACAAAATCCTAGTTACCATGAAAAGAATGCATTATTTTGCATATCTTAAAATAAAAATCCCTCCCAACATATTTGGAGCCTTGCTTGGAATGATATATTTAATCACCTTGAAATATGTCTCATATACATGTACTTCCCTAGCTAGCCACTGCAACATTATGAAAAGAAAAAAACAACAACAAACAATGGTTCTCCCCATGAAATTGCATAAATATCTGTGTCACACGACATCAACATCCGTTTATTAATGAAGAGAAAGCCATGCATTAATATCGCAATTCACACGCACACATGCTGTTAATACATGGCTTTTACTTATGCTAATAATGAGAAACTGAAGTCTGCCCGGAGTGAGCATAATGATAAAAATGAAAGCTTTTATGCGCATGAAAATGTGATGAGACTGCAAAATATAGTGCACCGTTATTTCTTTCGTTTGTGCAGAATTTATGCAATAATAGCGATCAGAAATGATTTTCCATTCATTAACATTTGCTAGGTGACTCCCTGGGGGAGTGTTGAAAACCTAGAGCGCATCCCTATAATGATGTTTCTTTTTTCAGTACAATCCCACCCTTCAGTTTTCAGAAACTGTTCAGACAGCAAACACAAACATTTGCACATTTTATGAGTGTTTGCATTTGGAAAATGCACATCCTTTTTTTGCTTTCAGTTTAAATTATGGTGCACCTAATGATTTCCTACAATATTTCTTAACTTTTATGAACAATTGGGGCCAGTTGTTCAAAATTAACAATGTCGTTAGTTAATGATTCGTTAAAATTTCAAACATGAATATTACAAATACACTGTTATTTTTTGTTGAAAAAAATGTGAGACAACAAAAAATAACAGTGTATTTGCTTTTGAAGTCAATATTTAGCTAACAAATTTAGGGCTTAACGACACCGTTAAGCTAACGATGTTTTGAACAACTGGGCCCAGAATTTTTTTGTCATTATTAAAATGGTAAAAAATAGTGACACAATGCTACTGGAAAATTCCCTGATGATATCAGATGTTTATGCCTTTCATTATTTTTACAGTAGAAATTCAATATTAAGTAAGTTAGCTACTGTGTGTTCGGAAATTTTCACGGGAAATTAATTATTTTCGTGAATATTCACAAATTTGATGTCTTTTGTTTTCAAGGTTCTTACCAATAGTCATAAAGACTATACGAACACTTGTTCGCGAATTCAAGACCTCGTGAATAATTAGGAAATCGAAAATTCGCGAAATTTAAGTCACATGAAAATTTCCTAAATCACTGTATCATTCGTTTTCCAGAAAATCCAGTGGTTCAGAGACCTAAGGGAGAGGGTATGGTGAAGCTGACACTAGAGTATGTGAAGGATACATTCCATATTATGGTTATACATGCCAAAGATCTGGTAAGTTGAGTTGGAGTTCATTGTGGTTACATTTAATCTTGCCTGGGGTGGGTTTGGAGTGGGGTGGGGGTGTTGAGGGAGTTGGGGTGGTGAAGCGGACACTAGAGTATGTAAAGGATACATTCCATATGGTTATACATGCCAAAGATCTGGTAAGTTGAATTGGAGTTCATTGTGGTTACATTTAATCTTGCCTGGGGTGGGGGTTGGAGGGGGGTGGGGGGTGGGGGTGAAGCTGACATTAGAGTATGTGAAGGATACATTCCATATTATGGTTATACATGCCAAAGATCTGGTGAGTAGGAGTTCATTGTGGTTACATTTAATCTTTTCGGGGGTGAGGGGAGTGGGGGAGGGGTGGTGGAGCTGGCACTAGAGTATGTGAAGGATACATTCCATATTATGGTTATACATGCCAAAGATCTGGTGAGTTGAATTGGAGTTCATTGTGGTTACATTTAATCTTGCCTGGGGTGGGAGTCGGAGTGGGGTGGGGGGTGGGGGTGAAGCTGACATTAGAGTATGTGAAGGATACATTCCATATTATGGTTATACATGCCAAAGATCTAGTAAGTTGAATTGGAGTTCATTGTGGTTACATTTAATCTTGCCTGGGGTGGGGGTTGGAGGGGGGGTTTGAGGGAGTGGGGGTGGTGAAGCTGACACTAGAGTATGTGAACGATACATTCCATATTATGGTTATACATGCCAAAGATCTAGTAAGTTGACGAGGAGTTCATTGTGGTTACATTTAATCTTGCCTGGGGTGGGAGTCGGAGTGGGGGGGGGGTGTTGAGGGAGTGGGGGTGGTGAATCTGACATTAGAGTATGTGAAGGATACATTCCATATTATGGTTATACATGCCAAAGATCTGGTAAGTTGAATTGGAGTTCATTGTGGTTACATTTAATCTTGCCTGGGGTGGGAGTTGGAGGGGGGGGGGGGGTTGAGGGAGTGGGGGGGGGGTGAATCTGACATTAGAGTATGTGAAGGATACATTCCATATTATGGTTATACGTGCCAATGATCTGGTAAGTTGAATTTCTTCGGGAAACCCATAATGAATCAGTCAATTGAATAAAAAAATTATAGAAAGCCACAATGTTACTGTGACAGTTAGAAGAAACATCAGTTCTTTAGATGCTTTTAGTGAGGTTACTGTCTCAGATATGGTAATAGATGTATGGTAATAGATGCAAACAGCCGGGTCATGAGAAAACTAGGGATGTCATTTGGTGTCAGATTTAAGGTTCGGACGTTCGGAAACAAACATCCGGATGGTTCGAACGTTCGCATTTTTTTTTCGGATCAGATCATAGTATTACCTTTACATACATTCACATGTATGTTAATAAAGCGTTCTCTTGAAAGAGAGTTACTGTGCTTGGCGTTGTTTCATAGTGACGCAGAAACGAAACGCCATATAATTTAGGAAATTTTATTTACATTCACAAAAGTAACAAACATCATGCTAAAACAGCATTACTCAAAACCAACTCATTTTCAAAAATTCGCGAACATTCACTGAGTTCCCATTTTGTCCAACTGAGCAAACATTAGTCACATCATGCATGGTATTTTAAATTTGTTTCTTCTCTGAATAAACGGGTCAGCTTAAGAATCCGCATATTTGATTTGTCAAATTAAGATCATAGTAAAGCATACTTGTGTTATTTAATCCCAGAACATATCTATTAATCATCTGACATGTAATTTTGCTGGGCGGCGGCCTGTGTAATTATTATTTTTTAAAACTTGAGAAGTGTGAAGTCGTTTTCAAAAGAAAACAACAGAGGCCAATTATCACTTTTAATCCTGTCTTTCTTTATTGTCGCTTACCCGTGATCTGCATTTTAACGGTTTACCTCTTAAACCTTACTAGATGTTTTGAAATTCGTATTAAATACCTTGTTTTCTATCTGTTAAGTAAATATCGTGTATTTTTGTCTTATAATAATGGAAAATTACCTAAATAATGGACATACTGATTTTTAGCGAACGTCCGGATGCTAAAATTTTGATCCGAACTTCGGTACGGGATACGAAGTCCGAACGTTCGGACTCCGGTTGACATCCCTAGAGAAAACCAACAATGTGGTTTCTGAAGATGTATAAGCACAGAAGATGGTTAGAGGCTGGAAATTTTGGATTTAAAAAGTAGATAAATTGTACTATCCGTGTAGCCAAAACAAAGGCGCTGATCAGCTTCGCAGTTACTGCAAAGCTGATCTGCACCTTTGTTTTCGCCTATGCAGATTGCATCTGCACCTTTGTTTTCGCCTATGCAGATTGGTAGTTTTCCCATGCAGCGGCTCATATGGTAATAGATGCCTGCACTTCTTCAATGAAATGTTACACCCTATGGGCGGTTTGCCTTTATTACGTCAGGGTGAATATTTGTCACCAATATGACAGGCATATGTACCATATGTACCAGCTGGGTTTCGAACCTACAACCTCTTGATTGTTAAGCGAATACGCTTTCCATTCCACCACCGTGGCTATTGGAGTGTATAATTATGTCAGAGTGTTCTTGAAATTACCACCTTGATTTACCAAGAAATGAGCCGCCTCATGAGAAAACCAACAACCTGTCTATGCGAAACCAAAGTAACTGCGAAGCTGATCTGCGCCTTTGTTTTCGCTACACGGATAGTACAATTTCTCTACTTTCTAAATCCAAAATTTCCAGCCTCTAACCATCTTCTATGCTTATACAGCTCGGTTTATGTCGGACCTGACATTGTTGGTTTTCTCATGAGGTGGCTCATATTTTGTTGATCATTTCAGGCTGTTACGGGATCAGAGCTACCCAGTCCATATGTGAAGACCTACCTACTACCTGATCCTGAGAAACTGAGTAAGAGAAAGACCAAAGTTATCAAACAATCTACTCACCCAACTTACAATGAACTGGTTAGTACTCAAAATAGCTGATCTTTTTAAGGTACTTTATGAATTATGTATTTTCTGCAAGAATGGCAGTGACTCTGGTCTTTTTCGACCATCCCGGGGATATCATTCATGATCGCTTATGCCTGACGTGGGAGTCAAACCCATACAGGTGTGGTAGGATTTTAAATGGTAGAATAGATTTAATGCACCAGTCATATGTAAATACTGCTCCCTAACGTACAGGGAAGGGTGGAGGATAGCCAGGCTGAACTTTCTGATTGTCCCCGCAGTGCACGGGAAATGACATGGTTTTGGCATAAGTATTTTTTGCTTCTAATAGATTTTCTGTTGTGCAGGGCAGGGCAAAGAGCATAGTTTTGACCTCCAGTTTGTCCAGGTGCATTTTAACATTTATGAGCAGGATAAATTTCAGTCTCAGCTGAGTTGAGTATGAAAAATGTTTTATAGCCTGGAGCCAGAAAATCAAAACGAAGAAAAGTTAAGTCGTTTGATGAATGAGCCGCCGTATCAGAATACCAGCAATTTGCATATGTGAAAACAAAGACGCAGATCAGCTGTGCAGTAACTGCACAGCTGATCAGCGCCTTTGTTTTCGCTACACAGATAGTACAATCCCTCTTCTTCTTAAATTCGAAATTTCAAGCTTCTAGCCTGCTTCTGTCACTGTACAGGCTGGTCTGTGTTTGACATGGTCGGAACCCAAATTTGTTGGTTTTCTTACGCACAGGCTCGTATGTGTATTTTCAGATTGAATACAAACTCAGTCAGGATGCCTTGGCGAGGAAAACTCTACAAGTGACTATATGGGACCATGATTTACTCGGAGAAAACAATCTTCTAGGTGCTGTGTATATCAAACTCTGTGACCTTGACCTCACCAATCCGGTGACAAACTGGTTTAAACTGGACAAACTACAGATCACTGACACCAGTATGTTGTCATAGCATATGGTGACATTTTAACTTCTGAAAACCAAAAATGCATTACAGTGAGTTAGTGATGAAAATTGTCAAAGATCTTTCAAATGATGTTATCACTATCACTGTGTTGAACTGGGTTGCTTTCTTACTGCACCGATTTATGCAACATCGCATAACACATGCAAAAAGGAATGGAAGACGTTAATTGGAAGCCGGATTCACTTGGCTGCAAGCTATTAAAACATGAACTTGCCCCTGAGCCGCTTCGTGGGAAAACCAACAATGTGGTTTCCGAACAGGTCCGACACAAATCGGCCTGTTCAGCTACAGAAGCAGGCTAGAAGCTTGAAATTTTGGAGTTAAGTAGAAGAGGAATTGTACTATCCGAGTAGCGAAAACAAAGGCGCTGATCAGCTTCGCTGTTACCGCAAAGCTGATCTGCGCCTTTGTTTTCGCCTACGCAGATTGTTGGTTTTCCCATGGGGCGGCTCCCCCTGTAGTTTGCAGCCAAATTCATCAATCTTCCAATCACTGTTTTCCATTTTGTCATGACTGTGTCATGTTGCAGCAATCAGCACTGAAAGAATAATGGAACTTTGAATATGAGCCGCCTCGTGGGAAAACCAACAATGTGGTTTCCGAACAGGTCCGACAGAAACTGGGCTGTACAGTCACAGAAGACAGCTAGAAGCTTGAAATTTCGGATTTAAGTAGAAGAGGAATTGTACTATCCGAGTAGCGAAAACAAAGGCGCTGATCTGCGTCTTTGTTTGTCGCATATGCAGATTGTTGGTTTATCCATGGGGCGGCTCATATGTAGATCTCTTATCATGTCATAACCTATTACAGTTATTTATATGGAACATTCGAGTCATGATGCGAGAAAACTGGAAGCTCTGACCTGGTTCAACACAAACTGGCCTGAACAGTCACAGAAGGCTAGAAGATAGAAATTTTAGATTTTTGAAGAAGATTCATTTCACTGCTAAATTTGCTTCTTTGTTTTCGCTATGGCAAAATCTGGTTTTCTCATAATGTGGCTCAGTTTATACAGTATATTTTCATACTGAACATTTAGTCATAATATCGTGTGAGCCTCTGCGTGAGAAAACCAACAATTTGGGTTCCGACCAGGTCCGACGTAAACCAGGCTGTACAGTCACAGAAGATGGACAGAGGCTGGATTTAGCAAGTAGAGGAATTGTACTACCCGTGTAGCGAAAACAAAGGCGCTGATCAGCTTCGTGGTTACCGCGAAGCTGATCTGCGGCTTTGTTTTTGCCTATGCAGATTGTTGGTTTTCCCATGCGGCAGCTCATGTATGTTTTCATGCTGTTAAATATTGTTATTGATTGTGATAATTCTGTTGATATTTTTGTGATGTTAAATTATTTCTTGTTTTTAATTAAGCTATGCAATATTGAATGGAATTATGCTTGTGATTTAGTCAAGTAGTGCAAATAGAATGAGATATTCACATTAAGAAATCTGTAAATGCGCATACATGTACTGGAAATTTTCCTTTTACTGGAAACTTGGAATTGTTGTTCGGTCTTGCTGATTAACATAAGATATTTGTATAAAGATTGGTTTGTATTGAGGCTTAACGTCCCAGTCAGCAATTTTTCAGTCATGTCAGGACAGAGCCAACACTTTCTGGGTTTAACCAGTACTGTAGGGAGTTAACTTGTCTTGTTCAAGGTCACAACACAGTGATGCCTGTGGGGATCAAACACAAGACCTCTCGATTCGGAGTCAGACGCGCTACCACTATGCCACCGCGCTCCCTTTTTAGCTCGACTGCACGAAGTGCATAGAGCTATTGCAGTCACCCCGGTCGTCCACGTTCCCGTTCCCGTGTGCGTTCCCGTTCCCATGCGCGTCACACTTGTGTTGAAGTTTTCTAGAAGTCCATATCTTGACAACCACTCATCAGAAAGCATTCATACTTGGACCATAGATACCCTGTAAGGTTAGCTTTCATTCCATGGCATCGGGCCCCTGGGTCCAGGCCTGGGGGGTGGGGCTGGAGGTTAAAATCTAGAACACCTTAAAATATAGCTATTATTGTGTTAAAGTTTTCTAGAAGTCCATATCTTGACAACCACTCATCAGAAAGCATTGATACTTGGGCCATTGACACCCTGTAGGGTCAGCTTTCATTCCATAGCATCAGGTCCCTGGGTCCATGCAAGGGGAAGGGGCTAGAGGTTAAAATCTAGAACACCATTAATAATAATGGCTTTTCTGTGATATTGTATTCTAGAAGTCTATATGTTGAAAAAATTTTATCAGAGGGCTTTCATACTGGGACCATAGGTACCCTGTAGGGTTGAGTTTCATTTCATGGCATCGGCTCTCTGGGTCCATGCCTGGGGGGTGGGGCTGGAGGTTAAAAACTAGAACAGATGTACTGCTGTGTAACTTTTACAAGGAGTCCATATCTTGACAACAACTTATCATAAAGCATTCATACTTTGTACACTTTAGGTTCCATGGCATCCGACCGGGTCGGAGTCAGGGGGGCGGGGCTAGAGCACGCCCGGTAAAGTGCAAATTGACCACCGGCGGTGGTCAACGTAAAAAAAGTTGATATACATCCGGTGGTCGTTTTGAGCGTTTCCTGTAATTAGTTTTCGCGATTTTGGTGGATGTGGAAGTTTAAATGTTTTTTTATCAAAAACGTATTATAAAAATCAAAGAATGTCAGGCTATCAGTTTTTTGCCATTGAATGTCTAGCCGAAGTGGTAGTTGAAAAAATAAACCCGTTTTACTGCAATCGTTTCCGGCCCGTTTGATCGGTAGTGAAAACGAAAGTAGAATCTGGTCAAACACGGGTTAAAATGCCTTGATCGTGCATTTGCAAGCTTTCTGTAACCAATGGCCGTTGCAGTTAGTTAAATTGGCACGAATTTAGCTTTTCAGACATAATTTTAAAATATTTCAAGCTTTCTTTTCAACACTTGGATCGATTTTGTACCGGCGGTCAACTTGAAGTTGCGGTGGTCGTATTGATCAATGGGGATTACAATGTAAATTTTTTCATCGTGAGAGAAAGCCAGAAAAATGCAACTTGATGTCGTTTTCTGTAAGGGGGTACGGTAACATTAATGGAGATGCATTCTAGACACAACCAAATCCAAATCAATGCCGTCGGTGTCCTCATAATTCAATTTCGTTTGTCCATTAGCCATTCAGTCACATAGTTTAGCAATATCGGATGTATTTATTATTAATTTTTGGTAACCCCAACAATACAAATACTACCTCATGCAAGATGCATTGAATGTATCTACATAATTCGCTTTGACTCGAAGAAATGCCACTAGAATAACAATGTGGTCAATTTGCAAACTAGGTGGTCAATTTGACCTTAAACATGAGCAATTTTGAAATGATTTACTGTCCAATTTGAAAAGTATTGAAGGACATCCCTGCTGTTTAATGTTGAGCAGGCTCAGTCTGGCAGATTCGATAATTATAGGAGTAACACTAAGCAAAGCGTTCATTGTGTTGTTTGTATGAAAACTATCTCCTGTTTTGCAATATCAATTCTTTGAATATGTAAAGGTGAATAACAACGTTGTTTATATCAATTATATCAGAAGTTCTTCGGGAACAACAGCTTGTGAATTGCTGGTGCCAATAGATTCTGTATTAGCTTGTGCTTGTGCATAGCTATGGTCTATCATATTCAAACTTCGTTTTGATTTCATTGGGGTGCTAGTATACATGTATACATGTACGGACTTAAGGTGGCTCGATATCAATTTTTGGCAACCTCATAAAAAATTTCAAAAATATTTCTAAAGCTGGTTATGTGTGGATGTTTAGATTCGAAAATTGCCAATGTGATGATACCAAAATTATTAAATTCTAATAAATATTAGATGCAATATAAGGTACAAACCACCACTTGTCGTACACCACGATCATATTGTCCCGACAATTAGTATGCTATAGAAACATTTTTAAAAGCTTCAACTTGAATGTAAAAAGTTATTATTTCCCTTTCAATACCGGCTGGATATGTGTCAGATGAGGCATTCTTGTTAGAGAATTTAAAACATCTGTTCAATTATTAATAATTTTTAAATAAAAAAGAACAAAACAAGCAATTTTTATGCATTTTCGTTTTCCATTCTTCTTACTTCTTCTATTGATGGGATATGCACATTTCTTCGACCATATGATTTTCATCACAATATGTGTAATCTATATTAAACAATACAAATTTTACAAGAACCAAATAACGATAACTCTTGCTTTTCGAGCTCATTACAATTGTCTTATCGACAGGCCTTAATACTTTTGATTTAGTCCCTGTTTTTATGTTTTTCTTCTTAGGAAATCCGAACTTTCCTTTCGGTGTATAGATTTTAGAACAAATTGTCTTTTGGGGTTGATGAACCAATAGCTCTATAGGGTGATGAACTGTATTTTGGCTTTTTCTTAGATGGCGATTTGAACGGACTCTGGACAACGTCTAGGATTTTCTGTCCACGCCAGAGATATGGTTTTTTGTTCGTCAGGTAATGACGCTTGGTTCGTTTCCCTTTAAATCGACCCATCTGGAAACGTATAAAGGAAAACATAAGGTCAGTAGGCGCACCTAGAACTGACGAGGCCAGTTATTCTTCAGCATTAATACATGTATTCATTCTACACTTTGCAGTGGACAATTATGTGATCTCGACTCGTTTGAACTAGCGTTTGGGTTTAACCAGCGAGCCAGTCGACTGCTGGAAAAATCCAGAAAGATTATGAATCTATTATTCCAACTGCTCGTGAGGTACATGCATGTGTAATTTTACACGTCAATTCATCTAGCATTGACAATGTTATTATGACCAATGTTTCTAAATATTTCGTCTGAAATTGATATAAACCACGTGATTATTCATCTTTACATATTCAAAGAATTGATATTGCAAAACAGGAGATAGATTTCATACAAACAACTAAATGAACGATCTTTGCCTACTTGTACCTTTTTGCTTAGTGTTACTCCTATAATTGTCGAATCTGCAAGACTGAGCCTGCTCAACATTAAACAGCAGGCATGTCCTTCAATACTTTTTAAATTGGTCAGTAAATCATTTCAAAATTAAGGTCAAATTGACCACCTAGTTTGCAAATTGACCACACTGTTATTCTAGTGGCTTTTCTTCGAGTCAATGCGAATTATGTACATAAATTCAATGCATCTTGCATGAGGTAGTATTTGTATTGTTGGGGTTACCAAAAATTAGTAATAAATACATCCGATATTGCTAAACTATGTGACTGAATGGTTAATGGACAAACGAAATTGAATTATGAGGACACCGACGGCATTGATTTGGATTTGGTTGTGTCTAGAATGCATCTCCATTAATGTTGCCGTGCCCCCTAACAGAAAAACGACATCAAGTTGCATTTTTGCTGGCTTTCTCTCACGATGAAAATTTACATTGTAATCCCCATTGATCAATACGACCACCGCAACTTCAAGTTGACCGCCGGTACAAAATCGATCTAAGTGTTGAAAGGAAAGCTTGAAATATTTTAAAATTATGTCTGAAAAGCTAATTTAGTGTCAATTAAACTAACTGCAACGACCATTGGTTACAGAAAGCTTGCAAAGGCACGATCAGGGCATTTTAACCTGTGTTTGACCAGATTCTACTTTCGTTTTTACTACCGATCAAACGGGCCGGAAAGGATTGCAGTAAAACGGGTTTATTTTTTTCAACTACCACTTCGGCTAGACATTTAATGGCAAAAAGCTGATAGCCTGACATTCTTTGATTTTTATAATACGTTTTTGATCAAAAAATATCTTACCTTCCACATCCACCAAAATCGCGAAAACTAATTACAGGAAACGCTCAAAACGACCACCGGATGTATATCAACTTTTTTTACGTTGACCACCGCCGGTGGTCAATTTGCACTTTACCGGGCGTGTAGAGGTCAAAATCTAGAACACCGATTTTTTTTTCTTTTTATTTCTTAATAGAAACAACTTAGGAAGATGGTTGGTCATTCATCTTTTGACTTTTTGACACTGTCTTGTGTGTCACGACGGTAAGGGTCAGTTGACCTACTTTCCATGGTTCAGTGATTTTGCCTTATATGTTGACACTCAATTAGTATATTTTCTTACTTCTTTCAGATTATGAGTGAGTACGACCAGGCCTTTGACCCCAATATACTTATAGGTCACTGTGACCTAATTTCACGGTTCAGTGATTTTGCCTTATATCTTGACACTCAATTAGTATATTTTCATACTTTTTTCAGATTATGAGTGAGTATGACCAGACCTTTGACCCCAATATACTTATAGGTCACTGTGACCTAATTTCACGGTTCAGTGATTTTGCCTTATATCTCGGTACTCAAATGGTTTATGAACAAACTTCTTTCAAAATATGTTTGCGTGTGACAAGACCTTTGACCCTGAAGTAGTCCTAGGTCACTATGACCTAATTTCACGGTTCAGTGATTTTGCCTTATATCTTGACACTCAATTAGTATATTTTCATACTTTTTTCAGATTATGAGTGAGTATGACCAGATCTTTGACCCCAATATACTTATAGGTCACTGTGACCTAATTTCATGGTTCAGTGACTTTGCCTTATATCTCAGCACTCAAGTGGTTTATGAACAAAATTCGTTCACACTATGTTTGCGTATGACAAGACCTTTGACCCTAAAGAAGTCCTAGGTCAATATGACCTGATTTCACGGTTCAGTGATTTTCCTTTATATCTCGGCACTCAATTGGTATATGGACATAATGCTTTCAGGATATGTATGAGTATGACAAGACCTTTGACCGTAAAGTATTCCTGGGTCACTGTGACTTAATTTCATGGTTCAGTGATTTTGCCTTATATCTCGACACTCAGTTGGTATTTTTCATACTTCTTTCTGATTATGAATGAGTATGACCAGACCATTAACCCAAACATACTTATAGGTCACTATGACCTAATTTCATGGTTCAGTGATTTTGCTTTATATCTCAACACTAAATGGGTATATGATCATATTTCTTTCACATTATGAGTAAGTATCACTAGACCTTTGACCCTGAAATACTTATAGGTCAGTGTGACCTTATTTCACGGTTCAGTGATTTTGCCTTGTGTCTTGGCACTCAGTTGATATATGAACACACTTCTTTCACAATATGAGTGAGACCTCTACATCTTAGGTAGTTATAGTTAACTTCCATGGTTCAGTGATTTTGCCTTATTGCATGAAGGCAAAAAGATGTATGGGTTACTGGTCGGGTTGGGCCTTATGTTTGACAAAGGTCAGAAGCAGTCGAGCACGCTGTCCTGCGACAGCTCTTATTATAAAGATCAAAGCTTTTTGACACACTGACGGTATTCCAGAAATATATTTTGAAAAGTTAGTTTTTGTAACTTGACACACTAAGTCAGTGTAAAGTTACTCAGCGTGCTTAGTGGCTTGAGCATTGGACTCCAAATCAAGAGGTACTGGGCTCAAACCCCACTGGCGCTGGGTTGTGTCCTTAAGCAAGACAGAACTCCTCATAGTACTAAGTGGTCAGTACCTATGATAGATGAACATGACTGAAAAAATGTTGACTGGGATGTTAAACCACAAAATATATACACAACATGTTCAGATTTTAATCTTTTATAGCCTCCTGGTACCATTTCTCGAACGCGACCAACTCTCGACCAATAATTTGATTTACACCAAATAAAACATAAACTCTGGTCCACAAGAAAACAATTTGGACGGGTTTTTCTTCGTCAGTCAAAGGGCGACGAAACAGGCACAGTGCCAAGTGACAGCCTCGTTTTGGATTTCCCTAGCAGACGATGGAAACCGCCCAAAATCAAAGCAAAATGCATCTACTCTGATTGTCTGAAAAAAAATTCTTTGCTCAAAAATATTCCTGAATTCCATTTTATTTTCTATCTCATGTCAGAAGCTATCTTCTATGTATTCAAATCAATTTTGGACGAATGAAACACACCTAGCGTCTTCTAGCTTTACAAATATTTGTTTACACCCCTGTGAAAATACAGTGTCCGTGAAAATCGCATGAGCAACAAGAACGTTTTTCTTTTGTTACTGGTACTACCTCTCATTCCTAGTGGCTCTCCCTAGTGTGATCACTTGTTTAATCCCAAAAAATCAAATAGAAATTGGCTAAGTCTGCTCAGTTTTGGTGCTGGCAAAAATACAAGAAAACAAAGTGTAGTAAGAGACCAGTGTTTAGGTTGGACCTACTCATAATGACCTACGTGGTAACATGCCTGCATTTTACCATATAATCTTACATTTAAATACCTCCTGGGTGACTACACACTGTTTTTCCCTGATTCCCTCGCATTATTATATATGAAAACAAGCTCAAATAGTCTGTTCGAGAGTTGGTTCCATTAACTGAAGGAAACATGATTTTTAGTGGTGATGCAACGGACCGTGCTGTGCACGCGCCATATGACGTCACACATAATTTAATAGGTCATTGACGTTGGCAATGTTGTGTCTACAAAATCTGATCATTAAATTAATTTTAGTGCATGTTCTAAGATTATTGCATGTAACAATGTTATAAAAGTGGTTCGAGATATGGTACCAGGAGGCTAGTTACCATTGAAACAAAACACAAAAACTGCTGGAATATTCAAATTCCATCTGATGGGCAGTATGTGACAATGATAAGACATTTTAACATTGTAATTTGAAACCAGATTATATTCATGTAAACTGCAATACTGTTATCTGTGATGAAATAAAATGGAGTCTTTGTGTGCTAAAACCAACAATCTGGGTATCGACCAGGTCCAACACAAAGTGGCCTGTACAGTCACAGAAAAGAGCTAGAAGCTTGAAATTTTGGATATAAGTAGAAGAATTGTACTATCCGTGTAGCAAAAACAAAGGTGCAGATCAGCTGTGCAGATACTGCACAGCTGATTTGTGCCTTTTGTTATTGCCTTTGCATGTTGTTGGTTTTCTTATGTGGTGGCTCAAATACCGAATGAGAAACTGTTGTGTATTCTTGTTTCTACTATCCAACTCCCAGTCAGTTATCAGTAAAACTGGACTACTAAGCACTAAATGTAATTTGGGCCTTTCAACTTACATGCAATTTGTCCTCTGATTCAAATTCCATATTATAGTTTCTTGGGGAAAAGATGACCTTAAGTACTTGAGGAGAACAAATGAAAGTGCCCGAGTCGCTGTCCCTCAATGTTACTATCTGTGGCATTTTTATGCCCCCAACTACAAAGAAGGTGAAAGGTTTTGGTCTGTCCATGAAGTGCATGATTTATGCTTAGCACACGGTCAGGAACTGTTAGAGGTAAGATCTTGTTTGGTATGTGGTTTATATATAAAAAATAAGAGGGCTTGTATTTTTTTCTTTTAGGCTAGGGGCCCATTCTATGAATGTAATTTCCCTTGTTTGAATTCTTGATAAAGTGAATAGATAATGGGTACATTGTGTGCGCAAACTAAATGTCTTGACCATGCTTTTGAAGATATGCATGTGGTTTGGATATACCATAATGGCATAATCCTCAGATTAATTTTTGTCACTTTTTTCGCAGTTTGAACTTAGTTGCTTATCGGGCATTTTGACAATGATAGTGAGTGGGTACATTGTGTGCAACTCCTAGATTCATGCCAATTCTTCTAAACTGGACATGGTCTGAAGAACTGGCCTCAGGTTAATAAGCCTAGTGTACCATTATTGACTAATCTTTTTGCAAAGACAAACATGAAGTAAAAACTGGCATTATAGAAAGATAAATAACAACATCAACTGTTTAGATGATTTATTTGATCCATTGTTTATGAAATTTATTTACAATAATAATAAATAAGCCCAGAGTTGAAATCACCTCTGGTTAATGTTAATTCACATTTACTGAATAAAAACATTTGATCAAAATCTACACATACAAACACATTACCGGTATTGCATATATATCCGTGTCACAATATTAAGTAGCATGTACATTTGTATTAATTTTAAATGATAGGCAATTCACACACTGCTGTTATGGTTTGTGGTTTTTCATATAAGCATCTGGGGGCAGTCACATACCATGTAACACACATTTTATGTTTGCCCCGTCACTGTACTCAACAATATTCACAATAAAATTAGGGGAGCGAGGTGGCGTAGTGGTAGAGTGTCGGACTCCGAATCGAGAGGTCCTGGGTTCGATCCCCACATGCGTCATCGTGTTGCATCCTTGAGCAAGACACATTAACTCCCTACAGTACTGGTTAAACCCAGGAAGCGTTGGCTCCGTCCCGACATGACTGAGAAATTGTTGACTGAGACGTTAAGCCTCAACACAAACAAACAATAAAATTAAGAACACTGAATCATTTAGAAACATTGTGTCTTTGTTCTAAGCCTGGTATTGATTTTTAGAAACAAGGCTTGTGGTGCTGTTTTTGAACTTATGCACTCATATCAACAGATCTTTAATCAAAGTTTGGATCATGCTTTCACGTCTCACAGAGTCAAAATGATCCCAACAAATAATTTCTTGAAAACAATAAGAGCTGCAGCATGAGAAAACCAACAATGTGGTTTCCAAATAGGTTTGACACAAACTAAGCTGTTCAAGCATAGAAGATGGCTAGAGCCTGGAAATTTTGGATTTAGAAATAAGAGGAATTGCACTATCCGTAAAGCGAAAACAAAGGCGCTGATCAGCTTGCAGTTACTACAAGCTGATCTGGGTATTTGGTTTCGGATATGCAAAATGTTGGTTTTCTCATGACGCAGCTCAATTATAAATATATATCTTAAACCCTCAACCACTTATAAAACACTTTGTACAAATTGATACTTTGCATCCCAACAAATAAAAGAACATGTAATACCGGGACAGATTGATATATTATTTGTAGTTATAAAATTCAAGACACTGTCTTTAGATGCCAAAAATTTATGAGGAAGAGGGACTGCAGTTTCATAAAGAGTAAACAAAGACAATAGAATAGACATAGAATATCTACTAAATCTAAAACATTCCGAGTTTGCCATTTAAAAAATCCTACAGCTGTTGAAGTTTGTCATTGAGCATGACACATTAATAGACATTTTTCACTTTTGAACGTAAATGCTGCTGGCGCTTGCGGTTACGACTTTGTGTGTGATGGGCGACGACTCGTGAGGGCATATTTGAGACGAAGGCGAGGGGCGATATGAAGAATTACTTAGTCAAAACTACCAACAGCCCACCGGAGGTGTATTAAATGAGACACGCAAAAAACGAAATTGTCCAAGACGCCTAGCTGAATAGTTCAGTAGGTAGAGAGTAAGACATAGAATCGAAAGGTCCTGGGTTCGAGTCCGGGTAGGACAAAAATTATTTTTCCTTTTCTTTGTTTCTTCCTTTTTTCGCACCTGTGACATTAAAGCTTAAAAAAATAAAAAGAAATAAAAAAAAAGGAAAAGAGAAAATAAAATTTTATCTATTGGCAAATGCAAGAATCACAAAATGCAATGCTGCATTTAATACTAAAATCGTAAGTTTCTGGTTTAAACTGTCTAGTGAGAAGGCAGACCGCATGTATAGGTTTTTTATAGGTCTTGTTGGAAGCCGAGATATTGATCGTCATTAGAAGAACGGATCAGCGACCGATCCTAACGTCAACATTTATTTCCTGACTGGCTGGTACAGATAATGTGGATAGGATAAGCTGACCGCCTCTAATGACTAAAAAAATACGCAAGCGTCCCCCGTGGCCGAGCAGTTCAGAGCGCTGTTTCATAATCACTTAATCATCTCACCGTTGTGTCTGGTGTGAGTTCAAGACCCACAATGGCCACATGTGAGACAGACCAAGTTCTGTTTGCGGGTGTGCCAGGCGGTTTTTCTCGGGGTACTCCCGTTTTCGCCCCACCTACTGTTTGGCGCTTTTCATATGAGCTGAAATAATCTTGAAAGGGACGTAAAACTGAATTTTAACAAATACACAAGACACCAAATCAAAAAGTATAGTCACGGTACATGTTCAGATATATGTGTATTACGTATTAGATGTAAAACTACAGTTTCACGTGCTATCTCGTGAGCGAACGATGTTTATTTTGTCGATGTCTCGTTTTGAGTCCATTCGACAGTAGGAAGAGCGATGGGGCAATACCCTACATGTAGCTACAATATGCCTAGCCACACAACTGTTTTTGTTAATTGTAGACTTTCAACAGTATTTCTGCCATATCGAGTGCGATGGTTACGATGTAGAAAATTAATTTGGCAAGACATAAGCTTTCGTTCTGATCCTCATTTATTCTGTGTGATAGTATGCGTGTTGTTTCACCTGGTTGAATTCAAATAAATAAATTAAAATCAAACTAACACAATTATATTATTTTCAGGAGTTTCTAAAGTGTTTCCGTAGAGGACGCATAGTGTTTCAGTCGCCCCATAGTTTACTTTTGATGTTCGCCATTTTCACATACACGTAGAAGCAATTTTGGACACTACACATTCTGTCTAAGTGCACAAATTATTCATTTGTTTCACAAATAATGGTGTATACAGTCTTCACATTGACACGTGTTTTCTTAAGATTATTGCCTCGTGTATTGTCCCTTTTAACAGAATGGACGCTGGTCTTGTTTGGAAAGAGCTAGTAATTTTGTTTTTTATGCCTGTTGTTGAATTGCTTGTGATGTGTTGCACCGCCATGTCTCTCCCGCCTGGTGTCTATGTTAGGATGGGAAATTTAATTGTATAGATTCTTGGTCATTCTATTGTTACTTGATTACAGATAAGGGTCTCATTGTGCTCATTTCTGATCATAATGATACGTTTTTATACAATTTTCGGCCCGTTCAAGATTATTTTAGTTCATATGAGACGGGTAAATCAGTAACAGGAGGAAAAGAGGAGAACCCTGAGAAAACGAACTTGCACACCCACAAGCAGAACTTGGTTTTGTGTCACCCTTGATTGTAAGACTGATCAATTGGGCAGCAACCTAAGGCGAAGAGTTCATTGTCTTGGTGTTGGTAGTTGCCAAAGCGATATTGCTGCGCTGAAGGTTGTTTTAATCCATTTTATCACATGTTGTGTGATGTTGCATCAATCTTTGTTGTAAGGACTTTGATTGTATCGCAAGCATATACGATGGTGCTGACACTGATAGACAATACCCGAATACACATATTCATGTACAGTATACCACGCAGACATTTCACGTGTCCATTTACCGACCTTTTATACAAACGTACCGCCATTCATGATTCTAATATATATACATGTAAAAGGGGAAATTTAATTGTGTTGTGTTTGGCTATTGAAATTTTGTCCTAGGGCCCATCGACAAAACAAAGATCATATCAAGCCGGATCAGTTATCAAACCACATTGCAGCTTGGAAAGCCGAACGCAGTTGGTGTTAAGGGGATGCCAATTGTCAAAAACTAATACTTGTATAATTTTTACCTGTATAAAGAAAAATGACAATTTTTCTAAGGAGACTGGGCATTCTTGACACATTCTTGTATGAGTCATTCAAACATCGAATACATATTCTTTTATGCCCCAAACCTCAGCTCTAGAGGGCTCAGCAGCACGCTTATCAGCATTGTTCAAGTCACTTCCTGGTTTGACTCCATTGTCATCCGTCTGGCATGTCGGATAAATTTTACTAAAAGCTTTCACCGTAAACATGATCTCCAATGTCTTGACTACAATCTGTGAAAGTATTTTGAACAAAAAGTCAATATTTTGGGAGAAATCATACTATTTACTGTATCTGCTGTATAAGGTTTTCAGCATATATGATAAATACCATGTTTTCCACGAGAAGAAATCATCTCCGAGTGGACAAACTTTCACAGATTGTAGTCTGGCTTTTGGAGATCATGTTTATGGTGGTAGCTTATAGTAAAACTTATCCAGCATGCCAGACAGATGACAACGGAATCAAACCAGGAAGTAACTTGACCAATGCTGATAAGCGTGCTGCTGAGCCCTCTAGAGCTGAGTTTTTGGGCATAAAATAATCTGTATTCGATGTCTGAATGACTCATACAAGAATGTTTCAAGAATATCCAGTCTCCTTGGAAAAATTGTCATTTTTCTTTATACAGGTAAAATTATACAAGTATTAGATTTTAACAATTGGCATCCCCTTAAGGGCATGCGTTCTTTTGTCCTTTTTTAACATTTAAAAGTACGATTTCTATCATGATAAAGTTTATACTGAACCTATTAAGCAAGCCTCTATGGTGCAGTGGTTATTTCACGTGCCTTATAAACCAGAGATGGCAGGTTTGATCCGGGTCTTCTTGAGTCTGTCGGATGAGACTATAAACTGAGGTCTCGTTTCCATATGACCTTTGCTGTTGGATTAACGCTCAAATCAACAAACCGATTCAATTTATTATTTATTTAAATTCAGATTGAGTAAGAAGCTTATGTGCTTATATGCTTGCCCGATTCCGGACGCAAAGATGGGTCCGAATGAGTAAGGTTGAGAATGATCAAATGTTGTAGATCTGCCGTCAGCATGTGTAATACATGTGCACTAAAACGGTACCCTATATCATGACGATATCATTACAAAACCTTATCAAGCAAAATACAGTGTTTTTTTTTTTTAAGTTGAAAAAAAAAATGAAAATTTTCAATTCAACAGTTTTGATATTTTCTTATTTGTTCAAAACATAGATTGTGGACACAAGATAGAACGAATACTCACAATCTATGTTTTCAGAAGCATAGACAACCTAAGTTGACCTTGTCTTATAATAGGTTAATGTAATCCCTGGGTCATATATAGACTTTGTAGATGCTTCATGCCAAGTTTCAAAATCGTAGGCCTTTTGGTTCTGAAGAAGAACAATTTTAAAGGTTTTTCAATTTATAGCCATGGCGGCCATTTTGGTCAAGTTACCTTGACCATTAATACAAACTTTCGTTCCCCTTCCACGAAGTTTGGCTTTGATCGGCCATGCGGTTGCAGAGAAGATGTTTAAATATTATAGTCATATACATGTATATATCCCCCCAGGCAGGAGCTGACAACCACCCGGGTCTTGATGTTTTCATAAAAATAAATCTGCCCATTTGTTTTATCATAGCAAGTTTCCACCCATTTAATTACATTTAACTAATTTCCCCATTTAAATGCATGGGCGACCTACTTGTGTAAGTTGATCTTACCGTAAAATAGGTCAAGGTCATCCCAGCGAAATGATTTATACAAACTTTGTAGTGCTTTTAATATTGTTTGATGCTTCATGCCAAGTTACAAAATCATAGGCCTTCTGGTTCTGGAGAAGAAACATTTTAACGGTTTTTGCTATTTATAGCCAAGGCGGCCATCTTGGTCATGTGACCTGGTCCATTTATGCAAATTTCGTTCCCCCTTCCTAAGAATGCTCCGCAAACAGTTTTAACTTTGATTGGCCAAGCTGTTTCAGAGAAGAAAATCATGGTAATTGTTGACAGACGACGACGGACGGACGACGGGGCATGGCCATCCTATAAGCTCACCGGGCTCATGTGAGCTAAAACTAGATATACCCCTGCATACTCAAGTTTTGCTTTATAAAAGCGTTGTGGGGTAAACATGTCACGGACATGTTATCCTGATGAGGATAACAGACCATGCTCGATATTACTTAAAATGTGTCAAAACGTTGTAAGGCGTAGAATAAAAAAAAAATGCACATAAAATTAAAGATCAACTAAATGTTTCAAATCGTAAATCTTGCCATGTTTACATGTAAAAGGAATTCTGTGTGTTCACGAAAAACATGTGAAATGTAGCTAAACAGAACCAATGTACGTATATACATGCACCAGTATGTTGAAAGTCATATGGCGATAACAAATAGTTGATAGTTGTTTTCCCACCAACAGTTATCGTCATATGCAGACAGGATCTCGGTTTATAGTGTCACCATAAAGCCATGGGCAGCTCAGAATTGAACAAGCGATCCCTAGTTATACACACGAGTGTCAAAAAATAATATTCTGCACTGGAAGCTGTTTTATTCGCGCCAAGCATTTGTAAGGCCGACTCGCGTTGAACGCGTAATGTATCTTTAATGGCAATCATGACAGTTGATGATGCGATTTTGTAAACATGTCGTGTCAAAGGCCACTTCTGGTTATACCCCCGGCATTTATGCCCCGGCATTTATGCCGACGGGTATATAGTTTTCGCTTTTCCGTTCGTCCGTTCGTCCGTTCGTATGTTCGTTCGTTCGTTCGTTCGTTCGTTAGTTCGTTTCTTCGTTCGTAATTCCGGAACGTTCGTAGAATTTATGTCAAAGTTTTGGTTAAAGTTTCTCTAGAGGTGTATATCTCATGAACCGATGGTCAGAAACTATTCATATTTGGACCATAGGTACCCTATAGGGTTTGCTTTGTTTCCATGAGTTCGGACCCCAGGGTCCATGCCCGGGGTGGGGCTGGAGGTCAAAATCTAGGTCACCTTTAAAATGTGCTGTTTACAATGTTAATGTTTCTTCTCTCAAGTTCATATCTTAACAAACAATCATAGGAATGTATTCTTATATAGTTCGTAGATACCCTTTAGGGTTTGCTTTCATATTCAATGTCACCAAATCCTGGTTACCGTCCCCAGGGGTGGGGCTAGAGGTCAAAATCTAGGACACATTTTTATATGATATATACCATGATAAACTTTCTGTAAGTCTGTTTTCTTGACATCCACTAAGTCTTGCCAGAACGCATTCATACTTAGACCATAGGTACCATGTAAGATTCAGACTCTAGGGTCTATGTGCGGGGGGTGGGGCTAGAGGTCAAAATCTAGAACTTCTTTAATAATTGTATTTTCTGTACTTTTTTTTACTATCATGTAAAGAAATCATTCATACTTGCCCCATAGGTACTCTATAAGGTTTGCCTTGTTTCAAATGACATTAGACACTAGGGTACATGCTGGGGGTGGGGCTAGAGGTCAAAATCTAGGACATCTTATTTTTTTTTTTTTTTTTTTTTTTTTAAGAATGACATTCTAATTTCATTTCAATCTAGGACTGAGGACCTGACCCACAATGTCCGCGCTTATGTCCTAGATTGGGTATACATGTCAGCTCTGTATACCGCTCTAAAATAGATATGTCATTCTAAAACTACACTTCCCCATGTTTGTATGTAAAGTACTTTACATTGCTTATTTCTAAAATGTACTTGATGAGGGTGCTGTCTTTCGTTGGTGATGTGAGGTTCAATGTCAGGGGTGAGCATGTGCCGGGTTGTTTAGGTAGGGGGTAGGGAAGGGGACTTGGTGGTTTCTAAAATGTACTTGATAAGGGTACTGTTTTTCATTGGTGATGTGAGCTTCAATGTCAGGGGTGAGCATGTGCCGGGTCGCTTAGGTAGGGGGTAGGGAAGGGGGCTTGGTGGCTATCAGCCGGGGGTATACGTGCCTCTCAAGGCACTTTTTCTAGTTCATTGTTCAATTAGAATCAGAGACAACAATAATCATTGTTACCATTGCATATGATAACATTGTTTACGATTTATATGTTTAATTGCTGTCTGGATTTCTTTATTTTTGCATTTTACCAATGCATATAGGTTTTAAGTTTTTATTTATTTTATTTTGTTTTTTTGTTTTGTCCCAGTCAACATTTTTTCAGTCATGTCGGGACGGACCCAACGCTTCCTGGGTTTAACCAGTTAGTAAGGAGTTAATGTGTCTTGCTCAAGGACACAACACGGCTGGCGCCTGTGGGGATCGAACCCAGGACCTCTCAGGAGTCAGACGCCCTACCACTACGCCACCGCGCTCCCTAATAATTTTGTACCAGTCTTATATCAACTACATGTACGTATTTATTCTCGACATGTGATTTTACGAAGCGACTGACTGAACCACTGCGACATGAAGTCATCTACGGAACTTGCGTGCGTGCGTGCGTGTGTGTGTGTGTGTGTGTGTGTGTGTGTGTGTGTGTGTGTGTGCTCGCATAAAGAATATTGTCGTCCTGTTTTAGGGTAAGCAAGATACGTTATGAAAAAACGAACTGTATGTTTCTCAGTCTATAAACATTCATTTTCTTGAAAATGATACTGTTTTAGTTTGAAGTTTAATTATACTCGTATTTATTTGAATTCACCCAGATAAACATCACGCATAGTTCAAGAGAATAAAGGAGGATCAGAAAGAAAGCCTTTGACTTGGAAAAAACATCCCAAAAATCGTAATTATCGCATTCAAAATGCTGAAATACTGTGGAAGGTCTACAAAACCTCAACTTATTTCTATGTCTATGCAAAATGTAGCTAGGATATCGCACTTATGACTTGCAGATGATTGTCTAATGGACTCAAAACGAAACATCAACCGTATAAATAACATCAAGATTTCGAGTATCTGTTTGAAGTACATGTATAAACATGCCAAAATAAATTATGTTCTCTCACGAGACAGCACGTGGAACTGTAGGTCTTACACCTAATAAATATACATATATCTTTACATGTACACTATACAGTGTACTGTTTGAGTTAGTGCCTACGTCCGCGGAAAACATTTTTAAGTCGTTCAGGGTGGCTATCCTTATCCTAGCCACATTATGCCTGTACAAGCCTTCAGTATATTCATATTTTCATGTCTCCCAGAAAGAAATATTGACGCGAGGATAGATCAGCTCTTATACCAAAAATACGATCGAGCTCCCAATACAAGAGAAAACATACATGTGGGCTGCCGTCTCAAACTTCAATTCCTTTACGATTTAAGAATTTAATGTAGTAGGGCATTTCATGATTCTTGCATTTGCCAAAAATATAATCAGCTGATAATATATGTTTTATTTCCAAAGCTTTTTTGTCACAAGAGAGACAAATAAAGAAAAGAAAAAAGTGATGCGTCCGGGACTCGAACCCAGCACCTTTCGCTTTCAATTCCAAGCACGCTAGCTACTGAGCTACAGAGCTAGACGTCCTACGCTATAGCATTTATTGCATGTCTTATTTAATTCGTCTTCGTCGGGCTATTGGTAGTTTTGACTAAGAAATTCTTCATATCGTCCCTCGTCTTCGTCTCAAATATACCCTCACGAGTCGTTCCCCATCACACGGAAAGTCATAACCGCAAGCGCCAGCAGCAGTTACGTTCAAAAGTGAAAAATGTCTAATACCCTTTCGTACTGGTTAGGTACTTTCATTTGAACAACACAAAAAACTTGTTATTGGTCATCAAACATTAACATGAAAAATAAAACATTCTACAGGGTAGGAGCACAGCAAACAATCTTTAAAAGGCAATGTTGACCCTAAACTAACCCCATGGCTGTGTGTTTAAGGTTGCTGATGTCAAGCCATGTAGGTGTGTCAAATGGTTTTCATGGGGTACTGCAATTTTCGCTTTACTAATTAATTTATTTGTGTCGACTAGTGACTCTTGTAAAGAATGTAAAACTGAATTAATGAAAGTTCTGATCCTGATTTAATCAAACTTGGCTTTCAGCTGTTTCTTGAGCAACACCGGCAGTAGTGAGAGAGCGGCAAATATAGCCAGTACGACCATAGACCGGTACGACACGGCATCTCCTGAGGATGTCAACTGATGAAGTGTGGTACCAGCTTGTATTGCCACAAACGATGGGGGAGCCACTCCTGTAATAAGAAAAGAGCCTTAACGCAAAAAAAAAAAAAAACAACAGTCTTCGGGGTTTCCGACCAGGTCTGACACAAACCGGCCTGTTCAGTCACAGAAGCTTGAAATTTTGCAAATAGGTAGAGTTGGAATTGTACTATCCGAGTAGCGAAAACAAAGGCGCTGATCAGCTTTGCGTTACCGCGAAGCTGATCTACGTCTTTGTTTTCGCATATGCAGATTGTTGGTTTTCCCATGAGGTGGCTCAAATATGGATGACTATCAGCTTTTTGTAAAGATAAAGGTAGCGGCAAAAAAAGCCAAATCTTCATGTAGGAAATATGCTGATGAGCACTGAACCCAGGTCTACTTCAATTGCAACTGGTTAAGTATAACTTGAAACCAGACAAGAAGGATTCTTGACTGTATATATTACTTAAAAGCATTAGAAACTTTATACCATTATCCTATTTTCTTAACGAGGAAAGTAAACAGCCATACTCCTAAATCATGTCATAACACAATTAGGTATAGATCATTTAAAAATTTTGATGTTTCAAAATTTAATGAAGATTTAAATTCTGTTCCTTGGGATGTTATTAAGGTATTTGATACTGTTGATGATGCTCTTGATACCTGGTATTCTTTATTTTCTGACATTATTGATAAGCATGTCTCGTTAAAGCAACACAGAGTTAAGAATGTCAAACAGCCAGATTGGCTAACACCTGAAATTATTGACAGCATAAAAACAAGAGATCATTACAAAGCAATAGGAGACATGACCCAATACAGAGTGTGGAGAAATAATGTAATTAATCTCATCAAGAAAGCTAAAAAGAACAATTATGAAAAATTGATAGAAGAGGGAAAAAATCAACCCACTACAATTTGGAAAATTTTTAGTGAGCTTGGTGCAGGCAAGCAAAAGTCTGACTCATCAAACTGCACAAACTCAGTAAAAATTGGCGAACAAGAAATTGATGAGCCAGAAGACATGGCAAATGCATTTAATAATTTTTTTGTAAATGTGGCTGAAAATATAAAGGAACCCATTGAAGAATCTAATCATGATAAACTTAGGGATTATTGCAATGAAAGGATTCCTGAAGATGTTTCCTTTGACATACCTTTCATAACCACGGATAAAGTTCTAAAATACCTAAAGGATTTAGATGTAAAGAAGTCTACGGGGACTGATGAAATAGGTCCAAGACGTTTGAAATTGGCATCACCTTTCATTGCTGAAAGTTTGGCATTTATATGTAACCTGAGCATAAGAAGAGGGTTCTTTCCTGACAAATGGAAAGAGGCTAAGGTCAAACCCTTGCATAAAGGAGGGCCTACCAATGACCTTAACAATTTTAGACCAATTTCCATACTTCCTGTTCTCTCCAAGTTGTTTGAAAAACATGTACATGAGTCTTTGTTAGCCTTTCTTGAGCAGTACAAATTACTGTATAGTACACAGTCAGGTTTCAGACCAAAACATTCTTGTGAGACAGCTTTACTCTATATGGTTGATAAATGGCTCAAGGCACTGGACAGGGGTGAATTAGTGGGAGTAGTATTGGTAGATTTTCGTAAAGCTTTTGACTTAGTAGATCATGAGATTTTGCTTAAGAAACTAGAATTATACAAATTAAATCACACTTGTCTGAACTGGTTTAGGTCCTATTTATCAGATAGAACACAAAAGGTATCTTTCAAGAACATGATGTCAGCCAAAAAGTCTATTATACATGGGGTGCCCCAAGGATCTATTTTAGGGCCACTTTTGTTTCTGCTTTTTATTAACGATCTTCCTTTACACACTAATGCATTGATTGATCTTTATGCTGATGACGCGACTGTTTATGAAATTAGTAGGTCAAAGGAAGAGATAGAAAGAAAATTGCAGAAAGCTGTTTTAGAAATAGCCTCATGGTGTAGGAAAAATGGAATGGTAATTAATATTGACAAGACAAAAGCAATGTTTATTACTACAAGGCAAAGAAGAAGGAATATTGATGACAATATTCAAATATTACTTAATGATATTAAATTATCAAATGTACAGAAAGAAAAAGTATTAGGAGTAGAAATTGATAATAATCTATTATAGGGGGAACATGTTAGAAAAGTTACAAGGAAAATGTCAACAAACATATGGCTGCTTTCTAAAATAAAGCGTTATTTATCTAAAGAACATAGACTGATGTATTACAAAAGTTATATTCAACCTCATCTTGACTATGCAAATATTGTTTGGGGAAGTACATGTAAAAACAATTTAATGCAAATTGAAAGACTTCAAATGAGAGCTTGTAGAGTAATTTTGGACTATAATGTAGAAAATATTCATCAGTCTGTGAATGAAATAAAAATTATGACTGTGACAGAAAGAGTATTTTTCAGAAAAGCAAAATTTATGTATAAAGTTTCCAACAATTTAACCCCTCAATATATCAGTGAAATGTTTACCAAACCACAAGCTAATGTTAATGTCAATGATTCACATGTTTTAAGATCTATGACTGCAAACAACTTCTTGCTACCCAAACCAAATACTGAATTATACAAAGGCAGTTTAGCTTTTTCAGGCCCAGTTATTTGGAGTTGTCTCGAAACCAGTGTAAAAAATGCTCCTTCTGTCGAATCTTTCCATTCTAGATGTGTTAAATGGATGATGGTTAATTAATGTATATTGGTCCATTCATATTATGTTTGTGTTTATCATTTGTTTATCATTCTTTTTGCCTTTTATTCATACATTTCACTTGTTTTTAGTTCTTGTCATTCATTTGTGCTCCTCATGTTTTTTTGAATGCATGTGTAATATTTGTACATTTACTTCTTTTTTTCACATTGTATTTTATCATTTTCACTATTGGTCAAACACGTAGGTGACTTTTGTTTATTGCTGAAGAATAAGTCACGACGTTGTTTGACCAATCTTGTGTAATTTTGTTTGTTGGTAGAGATGTGTGAGAGTTTCAATTTATGTGTGAGAATTTCAATTAGCATTTTTATGTATCTGTACAACTGTTAATATTTGTAAATAATTGAGGGCCGCAAGGGAGATTAGTTTTGTACTAATTGTGTTACCCTCATGAAATAAAGTCTATTATAATTATTATTATCATAATTATTATTAAATTCAGCCTCCTCATGAGAAAACTAACAATCTGCATAAGCGGTGACAAAGACACAGATCAGCTTCGCGGTTACCGCGAAGCTGATCAGCGCCTTTGTTTTCGCTACAAAGATAGTACACTTCCTCTTCTTCCTAAATCCAAAATTTCAAGCTTCTAGCCTGTTTCTGTGCTTGTACAGCTCGGTTGGTGTCAGACCTTTTTGGAAACCACATTGTTGGTTTTCTCACAAGACGGCTCAATTATTACAACTTTGGATAAACGTAACATTACAAGGAACATATAAGCCGCCTCTTGGGAAAACCAACAATGTGGTTTTCGAACAGGCCCAACACAAACCGGCCTGTACAAGCACAGAAAAGAGCTAGAAGCTTGAAATTTGGGAATTAAGTAGAAGAGGAATTGTACTATCCGAGTAGCGAAAACAAAGGCGCTGATCAGCTTCGCGGTTACCGCGAAGCTGATCTGCGTCTTTGTTTTCGCCTATGCAGACTGTTGTTTTTCCCATGAGGTGGCTCATATCAAAAGCTTACCTATAAAAGTTCCCATAAAGAAAGGCATCAAAGGTACATTGATCACTGGTGAAGCTATATTGATAAACCAGTTCGGCAGGAATGGCGTTATCCGTAGAAATATGATGTAGTTTAACAAATGTTCTTTGTGGTTGATTACCTGAAACAAATATACATGTAAATTAATATTAAGGCCCTCTGAAGCTTTTAGGTATCACATGAGACGCGATGCGAGAAAACCGGTCTTCGGGGTTTCCGACCAGAAGCGACGCAAATCAGCCTGTACAGTCACAGAAGCAGGCTAGAGGCTTGAAATATTGGCTATTTGTAGAAGAGGAATTGTACTGTCCGAGAAGCGAAAACATTAAAAGGTGCTGATCATGCAGTAGCTGATCTGCGCCTTTGCTTTCGCATATGTAAATTTTTGGTTTTCTGATGTGGCGGCTCATTAGTGAAACTGATGATGCTACCATGTTACCTGGTTCAAAATTTAAACGAAAATTAATGACCTGTACATGTATTAACAGCTAACAGCAGCAGGAAGAACAGAAAAAATGTTTTGTTTGTTTTTAAGTGCACATACATGTATGTGGGATGCCTTTAGGAAATTCATTTTCCAATATTTTTTTCAATCATTATAAATTATTCACCACAATTCATTTATTATGCAAGTGAAAAGGTACAAGTAGGTAAAGATCAGGAAAAGGCGCAATCAGAAAGAGATTCCCACTCCAAAAACCGAGGTGGGAAAAAACCGAACTAACAATCAGGCACTTATACCATGAAACATATCGTAAGCCGAATGAGCAGCTATTTTCCCAATAGGTGGCCACTCAGTTACCTAAACTTAATTAAAAATATGAAAGCATACATAAGGCGCCAACAGCACAAAAAATTTTAAACACCAAGACATAAAACAAAAAGAACCACCACAGAAGTATTGCCTTGGAAGGATCAGTAACACAAAGTTACTGGCGGGCTTAAACCGGTTTTACAGGATCCTAACCTCACCCTCAGCTTCTGCAGTGGTTCATAACATTTAGTAAGTTCTTCGGTCCTCGTGGTGAATCTCTAACTAGTCAATGAATCATCAAGAACAAACAAATAAATCATGATAAACATCCTGATGAATCAAAAACAAGGACTCACAGATTGAGTAAGCTGCCCGACGATGGAGATCCCTGGGCGCCGAATAACCTACTAACTCCGGAGCAAAAGAAAAACACCAGTTGGACCTCGGTGGGCCAAGCAACAGACAAGGAGCTCCGGCCCCAACCAACTAAAATGAATAGCTTTAAGTCTGGGCCATCATAGAGTCTGACGCCCAACCCACCGGCGTGCAATCAAAGAAGGCAGCATAGTTATCAACCATGATTGGGTTAAAAACTAAGCATGCAGACTGTCACATAACATTCAAGTTATAACCTATACTTCTGTAAAGTGTTATGATTTTTCTGAACTGAAAAGAAAAATCATTAATTCCTATAAGTTTCTTAAATTTGTAAACTAAGTCACCATAAAATTCAGGTTCCGAAAGGCCCTCACTTAAAAGCGTCTTTAAGCCAACATTATATTTGGAAATCAATTCATAGTGTCTACGATAAAATTTAGAAAAGGTTTTTCTAAGTTTATGATACCGATAGCCCTGTTGTAGAAGTTTTGCGGTTAAACATTTATTTTGAGCGTTGAAGTCTGTAGCATGATTGCAGACTCTAGCAAACCTAATAAGTTGCAAAATGTAAACACCATAAGAAGCACGACGAGGAACGTCACCATCCAAAAAAGGAAAATTTACTATATCAAAATCAAAGTCATCGCGCTTATCATAAATTTGAGAAGAAACAAATCCATTTGCAACAGAAAGATGTAGATCTAAAAAGGGGGCTTCGGTATCTGAGATATAGGCTTTGTTCAACTGAAGTTCAGGTGGATAAATTTGATTGACCATACCTTCAAAATAAGGGTTGTCAATGTTCAAAAGGTCATCGAGGTACCTAGATGTGGAATTAAAAGCCTTGATAACATCAGCTTGATTATCATGGTTAAGAGAATCCATGAAATCTCTTTCGTAGCTGTATAAAAATAAATCAGCTACGAGAGGTGCGCAATTTGTACCCATCGGAATTCCAACAATTTGTCTGTATAACTTGGTCCCAAATCTAATATAAATATTATCAAGAAGATAGGACAAGGCGTCGCACACATTCTGACATGACCAAAGTGTATACCGACTTTGGTCAGAGGAAGTGAAACCAGAGGACCATTGGTCCTGAGAACGCTCACCTGAAGCCTGATCCTGGAGTATTAAGTCATCATGAAATGACCTTGACATTGAATACTCACACATCTTTATTGAATTCATAAGTTGTCTGCATCTGCAAAGTTTCAGGTCTCAGGCTGCAATAGTTTCCAAACCCAGTGATTTATGAGAAAACCATAATTTTAATTTTGATATTTAAATGACTTTGGGTCAAGGTCAAGAAATGACCTTGGCCTTCATTAATTACTTACCTTAATTGACTCCATTGGTTGTCTGCATCTAGCAACTTCCAGGTCTCAGACTGCAACAGTTTCCAAAATATCCATTGTTTTCGCCTTTTCCCATGTAAAAGCCTATGTTTCCAAAATTGACCTTGCCATAAAATAGGTCAAGGTCATCCTATGGTCATCATTTGATCAAACTATGATGGGCTGTAGTCCCAAATGCTACATACCAAGTTTCGCGAAAATTGGCCTGCCGGTTCTGGAGAAGAAAATTTTTGAGTGGTTTTTACCATATATGGGCGTGGCGGCCATCTTGGTAACGTGACCTGGATTTTGCGATCAAACTTTCGTCTCCCCTACCCATGGATGCTCCACATAAAATTTCACTTTGATTGGCCCAGCAGTTTCAGAGAAGAAGATCTTTGAACAGTGTGTATGGACGACAGACTGGCCAAGGTCAAGAGATGACCTTGACCTAAATTAATCACATACCTTCATCTACTCCATTAGTTGTTTGCATCTACCACTTTTCAAGCATCAGGCTGCAATAGTTTTCAAAAAATCCATAGTTTTCACTTTTTCCATGTAAAAGCCTATGTTCCCAAAATTGACCTTGCCGTAAAATATGTCAAGGTCATCCTAGGGTCATCATTTTATCAAACTATGATGGGCTGGAGTCCCAAATGCTACATAGTAAGTTTCATGAAAATCGGCCTGCCGGTTCTGGAGAAGATTTTTGAGTGGTTTTTACTATATATGGGCATGGCAGCCATCTTGGTCATGTGACCTGGATTTCGCGATCAAACTTTCGTCTCCCCTACCCATGGATGCTCCACATAAAATTTCACTTTGATTGGCCCAGCAGTTTCAGAGAAGAAGACCTTTGAAAAGTGTGTATGGACGACAGACTGGCCAGGGTCAAGAGATGACCTTGACCTACATTAATCACATACCTTCATCTACTCCGTTAGTTGTTTGCATCTACCACTTTTCAGGCATCAGGCTGCAATAGTTTTCAAAAAATCCATAGTTTTCACTTTTTCCTATGTAAAAGCCCATGTTACCAAAATTGACCTTGCCGTAAATTAGGTCAAGGTCATCCTAGGGTCATCATTTTATCAAACTATGATGGGCTAAAGTCCCAAATGCTACACACCAAGTTTCATGAAAATCAGCCTGCCGGTTCTGGAGAAGAAGATTTTTGAGTGGTTTTTACCCTATATGGGCGTGGCAGCCATCTTGGTCACGTGACCTGGATTTCGCGATCAAACTTTCATCTCCCCTACCCATGGATGCTCCACATAAAATTTCACTTTGATTGGCCCAGCAGTTTCAGAGAATAAGATCTTTGAAAAGTGTGAATGGACGACAGACTGGCCAAGGTCAAGAGATGACCTTGACCTTAATTAATCACATACCTTCATCTACTCCATTAGTTGTTTGCATCTACAACTTTTCAGGCCTCAGGCTGCAATAGTTTTAAAAAAATCCATAGTTTTCACTTTTTACCATGTAAAAGCCTATGTTTCCAAATTTGATCTTGCCGTAAAACAGGTCAAGGTCATCCAAGGGTCATCATTTTATCAAACTATGATGGGCTGAAGTCCCCAATGCTACATACCAAGTTTCGTGGAAATCGGCCCACCGGTTCTGGAGAAGAAGATTTTTGAAGGGTTTTTACCATATATGGGCGTGGCGGCCATCTTGGTCATGTGACCTGGATTTCGCGATCAAACTTGAAATGCCACTATCCAAGGAGGCTCCACATAAAATTTCAACTAGATTGGCCAAGCGGTTTCAGAGAAGAAGATCTCTGAAATTGTGGACGACGACGACGACGGACGGACGGACGACGGACGGACGCCGGATCATGGCCATCCTATAAGCTCACCTTGTGAGCCTTTGGCTCAGGTGAGCTAAAAAGCCTTTCTGTCATTACATGCCAAATAAAGTGAACCATAGTTTTTTAATGCCCTTTTGAAGGTCCACTCTATCAAATCCAGAAGTTTTTCTTTTATTAGATTATGTGGTAATGTTGTATACAGAGTAGAAAAATCATACGTGGACAAGCTTGTCGCACAGAACCCTCTACACTTCAATTTACTGAGCACCTCACCAGAATTTTTTATTGACCAAAACCAATTTTTATTTGAAGTTTCATACACTGTCTCACAGTATCTTATAACATGAGATTTGATAGCAGTAAGACAGGAAGTTAATAATTTAGAAAGTTCAGTGGTAAAAAACTCAATGTTTGATGATACTAACATGTGTCCGCCAGTCCGCCACTCTTTCTGGAATGTATTTCATGACCAGCCTGCGTCCTACTAGGTATGATAACAGGTAGCAGAATGTTGCACCAATCCCTGAACACTGAAATGTTGAGGAAGAAGTTTATACAGCTGTCATTACATCCATGTAATATACAGATTTTTCTTAAGTTGTAAAAATTAAAAATTTTGAGTTGTAAATTTTTTTATTTTGCTCAAAACATAGAGGTGGTTCTAACAAGTACCCACAATCTATGTTTTAGAGAAAATCTAAGAAAAATAGGTATACCCCTGCATACCCTAGTTTTGCTATATATAGGAGTGGGGTATAAGGGGGTATATATTACACGGAAATGTTATCTTGATGATGCTGGAGCCTCACAATTGACCAAAGGTTGTGGTGGTGGTGTTAAATCCCACTCAACAGCTTTTGTCATATAAAGACAGGACAAATTTTAAGTGTCATCCGACAAAAGACGTCATGTGATTTACAAATTATATTTTGGGTATTTTCTATTTCCATCAGGATAACATTTCCGTGAAAAGTATATCCCCTTGAACCCCACTTTTATATAGCAAAACTGGGGTATGCAGGGGTATACCTATTTTTCTTATTTTTGCTCCAAAACATACATTGTGGGTACTCGTTAGAACCGCCTTGCCCCGCCTCGGCAAGGCGGTTCTAACGTGTACCCACAATCTATGTTTTGAGCAAAAATATCAACAATTTTTTTGATGAAATTTTCTAATTTTTCTGCTGAAATAAAATCTCTATGTTGATTGGGCAAGTTTTTGTAATGGAAATTCCCAGCCAGCTCTTGAAATTCATGAGCAAATAATTGCCCAGTCTATAAATTTTAAAGTAAGTCTTTACAAGTGAGAATGATGAATTTGCTAAAGACAATATTTATGAATAATAGTGAAAATTTACAAACTTACTTACTGAAGATAGACTGTCAAGTTAGGCGTTTCTACTTAGCTTTGCAATTCTGCTTCCTACATGCAGACAGTCTAGTGGTGTAGGAAAGCCAGTGCAGTTCTCGAAGTTCAGTTGGGACATACCCTGTGAAACCACCGCGCCCGGAAGGTGGCAGTCAAACCATTGTACATACCGATGCAGGAACCATTGATATTTTTTCAATAATCTGTATTTTTACTGGTGTTGCCAGTGGGATTCGAACCTGCATGACAGAGGTATATAGCTAGTCAGAAGCCAAACACGCTACTGACTGAGCTAACCGGGCCCCCTTTGAGCTATCTGTATCACATAATCAATGATATTAAATGTAAAATCACTTACCAAACAAACGAGAAACAAAGCTACTGGAAAAGGGAACAGGAATCCTGACAGTATACTAAGAAAAATACTGCCCGGGATAGCAAATGATTGTAAACTGAACAGCTGTTAAGGAAATAAAAATTGGTATGTTTTATCTCGCTTTCTTGTTCTAGATGAGCGTTTTCCATTCTGGACTCAAGGACAGATTTTACTGTTTATGATTGTTTAAGTTACATTATGTATTAGTCTAATGAGTCTTGCTTACATATAATGAGCCGCGATGCGAGAAAAACGGTCTTTGGGGTTTCCGACCAGGTCCGACACAAACCGGCCAGTACATTCACAGAAAAAGAGAAGCTTGAAAATTTGGATATGGGGAATTGTAGAAGAGGAATTGTACTATCCATGTAGCGAAAACAAATGTGCTGATCTGCGAGTTTGTTTTTGCCTATGCATGTTGATGGTTTTATTATGCGGCGGCTCATATTACTTCCACACAATGAATATATAGCGTAATTAGCTGTGCAGATTATTTAGCACATTTCTTGTTCGCTAAAAACAAATGCTATCATCAAAACAGAATTTCTGAGAAACATAAATATAAATGAGCCGCATCGTGAGAAAACGGGATTATTGCCTATGCCAAAACAAAGGCGCAGATCAGCTTCGCGGTAACCGCGAAGCTGATCAGCGCCTTTGTTTTCGCTACTCGGATAGTATAATTCCTCTTCTACCCATAGCCAAAATTTCAAGTATCTAACCTGCTCCTGTGACTGTACAGACCGATTTGTGTCGCACCTGGTCGGAAACCCCGAAGACCGGTTTTCTCGCGTCGCGGCTCAAATGGTACTAATCTTGTAAAGGATACAATATATAAGTTGTAAAATATCCCGCTATAACTTGGGTAAAGTATTTTTCGTTATAACGAGACAAAACTATTCCTAGGTTCTTTGCGTCCTCTATATTTCTTGGTAACTTGATATGTTGAACCTCCTCTCTGCAAAACATATAATACTTACTATTTTAAAGTCAAAATGTTATCCAAGAATGTACTGTATACAGTTTGTACATAAATTTCTTAACCAAGTCTGGTTAAGTTCAAATCTAAGTATGTACAATTTCTATGACCATCTTGTTTCATACAAAGCAAAATGAGCATGTCCTTTAGAATCTAAAAGAGGCAATTCAAATGAGTAACATCATTCACAATGAATAGTGTATACATTGTTTTCGCCACACAGATAGTACAATTCCCCTTCTTCTTCAATCCAAAAGCTCAAGCTTCTAGCCTGTTTCTGTGACTGTACAGGACGGTTTGTGTAGGACTAGGACCTGTCCGGAAATTAAATTGTTGGCTTTCTCAAGCGAAGGCACATTTAATACTTACGGTCCTAGTTTAGGAAAGTTATGGTAGACCAGCCCTAGTAGAAGGACTGCGGTTAGAAATATCACAGCTAGTAGGATGAAAGACCTGGTATTACTGCCATTATCACCTTGGACTGACGGCATCTCAGCCTCTCGCGGTTTCAACTGGGTGAACTGAGTTTCATCATCTTCTGTGGCTGTGAAATATATAACATACACATTATAAAACAGAAAACTTAAGATTTCGAGTTGGTAAAATAACACAAAATACATTTTAAAGTATGGTTTAACTAGTACTTTTTAAATACATTTGAGCCGCCGCATGGGAAAGCCAACAATCTGCATAGGCAAAAACCAAAGGCGCAGATCAGCTTCGCAGTAACTGCGAAGCTGATCAGCGCCTTTGTTTTTGCTACACAGATAGTACAATTCCTCTTCTTCTTAAATCCGAAATTTCAAGCTTCTAACCATCTTCTGTGACTGTACAGCCTGGTTTGTGTTGGACCTGGTCGGAACCCAAATTGTTGGTTTTCTCACGCACAGGCTCATTCATTTCAGAGCAATCACATCATGAAAACATGTCCATATAATGTATACCCCCTTAAACCCCACTTTTATATAGCAAAGCTGGGGTATGCAGGGGTATACCTTTTTTCTTATTTTGTTCCAAAACATAGATTGTGGGTACTCGTTAGAACCGCCTCGGCAAGGCGGTTCTAACGTGTACCCACAATCTATGTTTTGAGCAAAAATAAGAAAAAAAAAATCAAAATTTTTCAGCTGAAAATTTTCAATTTTTAAAGCTCAAAAAATCTCTGTTTATTGCATGGGGAAGTTTTCGCAATCATACTAGTTCCTGCAGCCTTGATGATACAGTAAATGAGCCACGACGCGAGAAAATCGGTCTTCAGAGTTTCCGACCAGGTCGGACACAAACCAACCTGTACTGTCACAGAAGCAGGCTAGAAGCTTGAAATGTCGGATTTAAGAAGAAGAAAAATTGTATTATCTGTTAGCGAAAACAAAGGTGCTGCTCAGCTTCGCAATTACTGCAAAGCTGATCTGCCCCTTTGTTGTCGCATATATAGGTCAAAATCCGGTTTTCTTATGACGCGGCTCAAATGTTGTTGGACACATCACTTAATTTTAAAAGTTTGGCCATCCAACCATTTGTACAGAACTCCTCTTTTATAGACATGATGCTCCTGGTCAGGGAAAAATATATGATTTGTTTTCACAAGGGCCGAGTATGCATCTCCCTATTTCGGCGGGATCTTCCTATTTATCAGAGAAAATAGTTGTAAATATTTTTGATCTTGTAAATAGTTTTAAAGGTCCACCCCAAATTTTTTTATGGTTATTCCCCTTGAATAAATGCTAAATTTAGCCACCTGAACTATCTGAACTAAAGCCAACAGAACACTTGGATTCTTGAGGAGAAACTTATTTCCTTGCCCCAAGATGTTAAAGAAGCAGCTTATAAAGGACTGGTGCGCCCAGTCCTGGAATATGGAAGTTCTGTTTGGGATCCTCATACTAAAGGCCTCCAGGAGGAACTGGAGAAGATACAGAATCATGCCGCTATATCTGTAACTAGGAATTATACTTTCGAGGAAGAAGTATGACTGGCATTCTTGAACAACTCAAATGGGAATCTCTCAAGAAAAGGAGGACGGATAATGGACTTGTATTGCTATATACAAAGGTCTGAAGGGTAAAGCCAGAATACCTAAAAATGACCTTATCCCAAAGACTAGGCATTGTAGAAATAGTCACTCGTAGGCATTTCAGCTCGGTTGGTGTATTCCTTGGACCAAATCCACTTGGACCGCTGGACTTGGACCAGTCCAAGTAAATATCAGATGGACCAAACAGGGTATTCCATGGACCAGGTAATCCTTGGACCAGTCATTAATATTATTGGATTTAGGTCAATAGGTATTGAATAATAAACACTAAATTTGAACAGATTATAATTTTATTTGATTTATTAAATCAGAATGTACAACAAGTATAAAAAATAACAATGGATTGAAAAAAAAAACAACAACCTTATTAGTTTATGCTGAATTTAAAACATAATTCAACAGTTTTTGATTATTATATATGATCAATCATTATGACTTGTCAGATTATTTTCCATAATCAATTAATGAAATTCCACAATCAAACAACATTTACTTATGATATGGCACTGACATAAAGAGCAAAGTCTACATTAATATTAAGACCCATCTATGTTTAACTAGAATTGTCAGAGAATCTGACTATAGCCCCGCTTCTCAGCTTTTTTTGCAGGGTGAAAAAAACAATGACCGGTAACTATCACAGGCTATCACAAGCTAGATCTCATCAATATTGATGCTCATACAAAAATTTGGTCTGATCATGTCAATTCGTTCGCTGTCAAAATTTTGCGAAAAATGACGGGTAATAATCCAAAGCTAGATCTTGTCAATGATGATGTGCATACAAAATTTAGACGGATTCTGTCAATTTGTTCTGAAGATATTGAGCGGAAACAAAATTCTGAAGTCAATCAAGGGCTGTTAACTCCGTCAAAATTTTGCAAAAAATGATGGGTAACAATCCCAAGCCAGATCTTGTCAATGTTGATGTGCATACAAAATTTGGTTGGATTCTGTCAATTTGTTCTCAAGATATTAAGCGGAAACAAAATTCTGACGTTAATTAAGGGCCATAACTCTGTCAAAATTTAACAAAAACTGAAGGGTAACAATCCCAAGCTATATCTTGTCAATGTTGATGTGCATACAAAATTTGGTCAGATTCTGTCAATGCGTTCTCAAGATATTGAGCGGAAATGAAATTCTGACGTCAATCAAGGGCCGTAACTCCGTCAAAATTTTGCGAAAAATGACGGGTAACAATCCCAAGCTAGATCTTGTCAATGATGATGTGCATACAAAATTTGGTCCGATTCTGTCAATTTGTTCTCAAGATATTGAGCGGAAACGAAATTCTGACGTCAATCAAGGGCCATAACTCCGTCAAAATTTTGCGAAAAATGACAGGCAACAATCCCAAGCTAGATCTTGTCAATGTTGATGTGCATACAAAATTTGGTCGGATTCTGTCAATGCATTCTCAAGATATTGAGCGGAAATGAAATTCTGACGTTAATCAAGGGCCGTAACTCCATCAAAATTTTGCGAAAAATGACGGGCAACAATCCCAAGCTAGATCTTGTCAATGTTGATGTGCATACAAAATTTGGTCGGATTCTGTCAATTTGTTCTCAAGATATTGAGCGGAAACGAAATTCTGACGTCAATCAAGGGCCGTAACTCCGTCAAAATTTTGCAAAAAAATAACAGGTTACAATCCCAAGCTAGATCATGTCAATGGTTGATGTGCATACAAAATTTGGTCGGATTCTGTCAATGCGTTCTCCAAGATATTGAGCGGAAACGAAATTCTGACGTTAATCAAGGGCCATAACTGTGTCAAAATTTTGCGAAAAATGACGGGTAACAATCCCAAGCTAGATCCTGTCAATGATGATGTGCATACAAAATTTGGTCCGATTCTGTCAATTCGTTCTCAAGATATTGAGCGGAAACGAAATTCTGACGTCAATCAAGGGCTATAACTCCGTCAAAATTTTGCGAAAAATGATGGGTAACAATCCCAAGCTAGATCTTGTCAATGATGATATGCATACAAAATTTGGTCCAATTCTGTCAATTCATTCTCAAGATATTGAGCGGAAACGAAATTCTGACGTCAATCAAGGGCCATAACTCCGTCAAAATTTTGCGATAAATGACGGGTAACAATCCCAAGCTAGATCTTGTCAATGTTGATGTGCATACAAAATTTGGTAGGATTCTGTCAATTCGTTCTCAAGATATTGAGCGGAAACGAAATTCTGACGTCAATCAAGGGCCATAACTCTGTCAAAATTTTGCAATAAATGACGGGTAACAATCCCAAGCTAGATCTTGTCAATGTTGATGCGCATACAAAATTTGGTCAGATTCTGTCAATTCGTTCTCAAGATATTGAGCGGAAACGAAATTCTGACATCAATCAAGGGCCATAACTCCGTCAAAATTTTGCGAAAAATGACGGGTAACAATCCCAAGCTAGATCTTGTCAATGTTGATGTGCATACAAAATTTGGTCAGATTCTGTCAAGCCATTCTCAAGATAATGAATGGAAACAAAAATGTCGGAAGGACGGAAGGACAGAAGGACGGAATAACGGAATAACAGAATAACGGAATAACGGAACTACGGAAGGACAGGGTGAATCCAGTATAGCCCCCACTTTTTCAAAGCGGGGCTATAATAATATTAAAAGACTCAAACGACTCTTCAACAATATCTGAACCATGTTATCATGCAAAAGCCTGACAAGTAGCCTTGCCCGAGGCTGAGAAATATCATTGATTTTCATTTTCAATATCCTTTGTTTTCAATCTCTGTGGCTAGTTGATTAATTTGACGTTTAAATTAATATTTTTCCACATTACCCAAATTTAAGGATTTAAGCATATCTTTTACATGGATCATCCTTCAGTATACAGTGGTGTCAAAAGTGTCAAAATAGGCTGAAGCAACATACACACAGGGTTATTTTTATAAGGTGTTAGAAGTGTCATGTTGCAAGTCCATCAGGTTAAAACTCTCACAAAGTTACTTCGGGATAATTAGGACATGCAGATGGATGAAAACTAACACAATTCTGAAGAAAAAAGAAAGAAAAACAGAAAGAAAAACAGAAATGAAAAAAAAATCTACATTCAGGAAATGTTTTGCTAGATCTATAAAATCAATGATTATTATTATTATAATTATTAATCTTTTCTTTTGAGACCCACAAGATATTTTGGATCCACTTTCAGATAAGGCTTTATAATTCAAGTATGTATTTTAACAACATATTTTTAGCATATACTACCTCCAAATGACTGGTCCAAGGATTACCCTGTTTGGTCCATTTGATATTTACTTGGACCGGTCCAAGTCCAGCGGTCCAAGTGGATTTGGTCCAAGGAATACACCTACCCATTTCAGCTTCCATCTGCTAGTATAGAGGCCTATAAATGTAGTTTCTTTCCCCAGACTATCAGGGACTGAAATAACCTCCCTGACTCTGTTTTCTACTGCTGAAATGTCAGATAATTGTGTGTCCAAGTTTGCTTCACTCGTGCGTTCTAGGGACTAATTTCTCTCCCATCTGCACATAATACTCGTGAGAGGGTGCTGCAGTATGAAAAGATAGATAGATCTGAACCCCCCCTGGTGAAATAATGTCATTTGACGTATCACCAGTATACTATTCAGATCCCACACCTGAGGTGATGATCAGAAATTGGTCAACTCAATATCAGAAGATAGAGAATCTCCCTAATTTAGAATTTCAGATTTTCCCTATATATATCTTACACATCTCCCTACAGGACAAACCCGCTATACCGCGCCTTGAATTAATGCGGTGTTGGATATAACGCGATGACACCTTGGATCCCAAAATTTCGCCCACCCACTTTGGAGAAAAAAAAATAAAATAAAAAAAAAAAAAATCGTGGCGACGCGAAGGCGCCGTTTTACCCTTATAATATTCCTGTATTGTATTACAGTTTAAGGCATTTATGTGCGGATGAATTCACTGTTAAAAATATCGTTTGCAGGGAATTCAACAAGGTTCAGTTTTCTTACAGTTTCTCTTTATGGTATTCGAGAGAAAAAAATTAAAAGCAGTTTCAGGCGTTTGCCAAGGTGCTATTTTCTAACAGTTTCTCTATATTATACATTGAGAACAATTAATGTTAATTATCTTGTGCATATTTAAAACTGAAAGAACAGGTTTTCTTATAGAAAGCATAATGTGTTTACGAACCATGTCGGCTGCGTGTATATTCAAGAGTGATAATTGCCATGTCAGTAATTTTTAGACTTACACAATCCACCGTTCGCGAAGCGTGGAAGACACATTGTTTTCTTAAGATAAGCCATAAAAGTTGTGAAAATAAGTCCAATGAGCTAGGGGATTATCGATAGACTGTAACGAGACCGTAAACACAGGTTGCTGTAGGCTACTGATGACACCTGTTATGCAATGTTGCTCATTTTTGACGGCGACACAAACCAAAGATTGTCTAAGCATTGGGACACCTATATCTTGTATAATTCTATCCGATCAGAAAATTCAATTAAGAAAGGCGAATTAAAATAACTGTAAATACGGTATCGGCAAAAGACTCTTGTCCGCGTTAAATATCCGGGTGCGCCAATAAGTCGAAGGCGGAACTCTACAATACAACAGCAATATAAGCCCAGTGTCATAGACGCTCTTTTCACATAAAATGTAAATAAACAAATTTTATCATTGTTGATCGTTTTTAACTGATAAAACTGTGGAATACGCAATACTTCACTTTTGTTTATTCCATTTTACAAGGACTCTGCGATAAACCGCCAAGCTCGGTTAAGCCAATACACACGTCGTATAGGTTCCCCACCCACCAATACACAACAGAAACTGCGATCAGCCTGGTCCGACTCAGTAGATTTGCATTACGCGCCTCACCTATAACGCGCATGCGATGAGCGCGTTATAACGGGTCTGAAGTGTATTTAGAATTTCAGATCTCCCTACCAAAATTTTGGAATTCCCTTCTTTATTTAATCATTCTCCCTATTTGGGAGGCCACAACGAATGGCACCCTGGCTGATAGATCGAATCTGGGACCTCAGCGATTGGTCCTACACTCTATCTGCCAGTCTATAATGACTTGAAAAAAATGGAATAGCAGTTAGCGGATATAGAGAAAACAGTGAGTTGTTTCAAAAACTATTCAGGAAAATATTAGACACAAACTAAAAAAGTGACTGATGCAGTGATGGATCATGGTATGAAAAAAAATGACACATGCCTGCATGCATAGCAAAATATTGAACTCACAAAGTCTGTACTTGACGGGTAGTACTGAAATGCGAAATCGGCTTGATTTCGCGAAATCGTCTCTACTGAATAGCGTAATCGTCCCTTAAATTTTCAACATACTTTTTAAAAGCATTTGACTTTGCAATTATTCTATAGAACCAAATTTTAATCAACAATATTTAAATTTATTTTTAAATTGTGTTTTTGTGAGGACTTATAAGGTGAATTAAATATGACTTGTGATTTCGCGTGAATGGCGAACTCAATTCGCTTGTAAAAGCTAGATCTGTTTTACATCAAATGAAGGATAAACATTGAAGACTTACAGAAACATCTTGATTATTTTAGGCTCGAACATTAACTTTGATTTCTTCTATGTTGGTAAAAACCGATGACCCTTAATAGCGAAAGGAGGGTGAATGCTTTTCTTATATAAGCAGTCACCAGCTCCATTGCTCAAAGGTGTCATCATGTATGTTGACCGTTTCTTTATATTTTTGTCTGTTGGCTTAACATTCCTGGTCGGTGTGTAGTACACCCGGTAGTATCCGGAGATACCCCTTACCGACAATAGCAAATTGACGTTTGTTTCATACGTTCTTGTTTTGTGATGTTGTTCTTGATCTTCATAATGACGTTGTTTTATGTCAGTGTGTTGTACACCCGGTAGCATCCGACATTTTTGTGGTTTTATCACATATATGATCGTTGTTTTAATGTTGCTTGGCTTATACAGGGATATTGTTTGCAGAAATATACACAATTTTCTTATTTTGATCCAAAACATACATTGTGGGTACCGGCGTTATAACCGCCTCGCCGAGGCCGCACCGAGGCGGTTCTAACGTGTACCCACAATGTATGTTTTGAGCAAAAATATTTAAAGTATCATTTTTTCGGTGAAATTTTCAATTCTTACAGCTGAGAAATGTATGTTTTGAGCAAAAATATTGAAAAGTATCAAATCTTTTCTGGTGAAATCTTAAATTTTTACGCGATCTGCACCTTTGTTTTCGCTACACGGATAGTACAATTCCTTTTCTTTCTTAATCCAAAATTTCAAGCTTATAGCCATCTTCTGTGACTGCACATGCCGGTTTGTGTCAGACCTTGTCAAAAACCACATTGTTCGTTTTCCTACGAGACGGCTCATAAATTGTATTTAATGCTGACGAGTCTCAAGTGGAACTGCACTGTTTGTTAATGCACTTGTCTACTTGTCATTACGAATATTAAAGTTTCATACGTGTATACAATGTTGTGTTTATTTAATAGTACCAAATGTAAATGAAAGGTCCAGGGGTCACCTGCAATAAGATATCATTCCCTGTATGTGAAGTACCCGAAATACGTATATATAGTTTTCTTCGTGATTTAATATTAACACTTCATACAGTGTGCATGTCATAGGTAAATATTGTTGGTTTTCGTCAAGTCACACATTTGCGTCACGACATGACCATAACTGTTGACTGGAACAAATTTAATGAATAATCAAACAAATAAACCAAGCATGGTAAATGTTAAGTCATTTAGCTGCATACATGTGTATTATATTAAGATTTAGAATAAGACACCACATGGCCATAGCTTATGACTGGGTCGTATTTAGCAACCAATCAAATAAATATTGGTATCTGTAAATTAATATATGGATGTATATTTTACAATAATATTCTACTTACATCACACTGTATGCAGTGGTCATCGCACTGGTCTTCGCACACGGAACAGGGAAATGAGTCTGGCATTATTTCACAGTAAACACACACAATATGTAAGCAAAACACACAGAAAATACACTAGTTTAACAAAACACTAGATCACAATAAATCCAAAATGAAAGTCACTGTCTTTCTAGATAACAAAATCACTCCGTATAGGACTGAAGAAAAGTGAGTGTCTTTTCGGGATAAAAAAAAGAACACAATCAAAATAAAACAGAAAGAGAATAAAAAGATAATCCAGGAGAGCGGGCAGGATGAACACATAAATATGCGAACGTTCTGTCCAACAGAAGAAGCAGCGGAATGAATTTTATTAAGAAAGATAATGTTTTATACTTAAACATAAAATGTCAGCATGTTCTTTAAAGTACAATTTTACAATTGTTATAATTCCCAAAAATGTCTTTGAAATTTAAAGATCAAAATTATTATTTTTTTTTTTTTCAATTCTAAATTCATTTCTAAATAAAGATCAAAGAAAAAATGCTTCTGTGTCTGTTTCTATTTAAAGATCAAGGATGTCGCTTTCTTTGTTATATCAGACCAATTGACACCTTCCGTGTTAAATGACACCTAAGACGATAATCCAATTAACAAGCACGCGCAGAAGGTACTAATCTAATCTAATTAAGGGCCAAGACAGGATTATCGAATTTCTTTAATGTACCTGATCACTAAGAGACGCAGATAATTTCATCGGAACACCTGGAATCTCTCTCTCTCTCTCTCTCTCAGATTTTCGTGTTTTCTTAACTAAATTATGCGATTTCGCTATTCACTATGAATCATTACGAAAATATGTCCGCCAGAACATATATTGACGGTGGGTACTCGCCCACAATCTATTTTTCACAATATTTCAGCTGAAAATTTTCAATTTTTTAAAGCTCAAAAATTCTCTGTTTATTTCATGGGCATGTTTTCGTTATGTGATTTCGTCAAATCATGTAGTGTAAAATTGAATTCAAACTCCGATAAAAGAGACAATGACGGTGTTATAAGTTTGGTAATTAATTCTTGAACTTTTTTCATGTAGAGAAAGGATTAATTATTTGTTAAATTAAGTATTGTATAAGAAGCGATTTCGCTAATTGAACTTTGACTTCGTTAAGATTATCGCGCAGAATCTCTTAACAATAATTATTAATAAAAAGATATAATCTTTTACTTTAAGATGTTGGATTATAACTACTAAAACATTTAATTTTATTCAGTAAAATTTGTATCTGTGTAACTACGTTAATTTAAGAGGCGATTTCGCTAATTGAACTTTGATTTCGTCAAGCTTGTTGCACGAGAAGCTTTACCAGCAAGCTCGAATATTACTCGAATAATTGTCAAATTTCTTATCGTTTACATGTTCGTATATTTCTAATTAAATATATTATTGAATAGATAATGTATCTGGGTTATAAATTTGATTTAAAGATTTAATATAAGGTGATTTCGCTGACTGAACTTCGATTTCGGAAAGCTTGTTGGACGAAATCGTCTCCCGAAGCTCGATTATCATTTAACAATTGTCCAAATATATATCATCTTTCTATGTGAAGATATTGGTTTATAACTAACCAAATTATAATCGTGCTTAAATATAGTGGTAGATTTTGTAAGACGGAAATGACATGTTAACTCTTTCATTACAAAAGAGTAGATTTTTCAATATTGCTGATGTGTCACTAAAAAACTTTATGTGACTATTGAAGAAAACATACCAATCTACAGTATTGACTGTTTAAAATCACTCCAGTGTGACTAGATCGCTGAATACTCCATTGTCACCATTTTTTACACAATATTTTCATATTTCAGTCAGCCATTGTTCTCAGTTAACACATGTGCAAACTGACCTTCTGTGTAAGTTCAGTGAAGTACAGTGTATGCCCATTGATGATTAAAAAAAAAAAAAAAAAAAGAAAAGAAGGAAATCGATAATCCAGTAGCAACATATGACAGACACATTAAGCGGTACCCTTTTATTTTGCTTGCTTTGGCTTATTGAAACTTAAATACCGTATTCATACTAATTAGCACACAGTGTGCTTAACTTTTCAAAATTACTAAAAGTTGAGGTAAGAAACACACACTAAGAACGAAAACAACACATCAAAATGCTGAAATAACCATGTCATATCTTTCAATGGTGAATTTTGGTGATGTCAATAAGTGTTCAAATTGTTGCAAAGTAGTTTATGATCATTTACTGTTCAGTTTTAATGCGTCATATGCGTTAACATTGTGTAGAATTGGTGTAAAATAACAATTTACTACTGGTGCAGTGTGTGCTTATGCATGTGTTTTTCCGAAAACAACCAGGGTGTGTGCCTATTGGAGCATGTGCGCTAATTAGAACCAATATGGTATTTCTGAAGTTATTTTTCAATGGACAAGACATATGCTGATTCCTTTTTGAATGGCCTATATGCTAGGGCCTTAAAATTTCATGGAATAAGAATGCCTTGTGAAAAGATTGTTGACATGTATATTTTTCTGTCAGTAAATATAACTCCTTGCTGAATTATGCCCCTTTGGTTATTATAATCTTGTGTGCAAGATATCTATAAACTTAAAAAAGAAGAAAAAAAAAAGATTGTTTGTTTCTTTGAATTGATGCTGAACGTCCCAGTCAACAGTTTTAGACATGTCGAGATGTTGCCTCCATTTTAATCAACTTTTACCCCCAAAAAAGTAATGGCATCCAAAAATGATTCAAATATAATGACCTTAAAGCAATAACAATGCTTACATGTATAGCAGTATTTGTGTATTGAGAATATGTTGGTCAGGATGGTAGATATATAGGGGTGCTTACACCTCCGCCATTAGCAACTGCGATATGGTCATAGAGCTGCAGACCAGCATATCCTATAATGGCTTTTTGATGAAACCTATAAATAAGGCTTTTTCAGGGGTGCGTTTCTTTACCAGAATGGACCGGATTGAGCACTTTTAAGGGAATGGACAACTGGAATTGACATTATGCTATGGATTTGGGTGCTTTAAATATTTTTTTTTTGCAGAAAAAACATACTTCTGTATTCATATAGATAGTTTGCCCAAGATATAATCCAACCAAGTATAGCAAAATTGACTTCCCAGGGTGGTAAAGTTAGCTCATTGGCGGGGACTGTGTTGTGGCTACTGTTCAGAGGTTTATTTGATTAAAATATAGAGAGATCACCAGTGTTTGTTATACAGCAAGACAGAGGTGAACAGAAATAGAAATTAGTAAAATGTGCTGGTACTGTAGCAGTGACCTAGCACCTGACAGCGGCTACCACATCGAACAAACTGTACTTAAACCACACGATTTTCGAACTAATGACTGTCTTTCCCAAAAAACCAAATAAAAAGTATTCCAGGAGACATCTAAATGTCCATTCCGGTAGTCCATTCCCTTAATCAGGCCCCTTCTGGTACCGGAAGGCAACACTTGTTCAGGAAGACTGGGAACTGTCACCCCAAACACCAACATTTTACTGCAACAGCCATTACCAAATGTTTATTTGAAGGCTAACACCCTTGCTAGAGGCAAACAGTGTTTATCTGGGTACAGTGGCAGATTAAGAGGGGGTTTGCTAGAAAGAACCCTCCTCTGGGACCAACTTATTTCATTTTCATGGGTCAATTGAGGGCAAAGCAGATAAAAAGGAGACCCCCTCCCCCATTGGAGACTTTGAACCCCCCTCAAGAAATCTTTATCCTTCTTTATTTTTCTTCAGATACTGTGTTGATCAATTTCTGACATAAATCACCTTCATCCGCCCTAAGGTGGGATTGCACTCACTGTTAGGTAAATTAAAATATATGTTCTGTTCAAATACCAAAGCAGAGTCGTTGGGGCGACTTGACTTGCCCAAGATATAAATTAAGCAAAATATACTCTGCAAGTAAACAAGTCAGTTTATCTGTGTATACAACACACAATAAAAATGTATTGATTCACTTTTGATTGGAATGTCGTGTTATTTATTGTTACATGTATGTTGTGGTGAACACTTATTGTATACCCAATAAAATATTCTATTCTATTCTATGCTACCAGTTTTTGTGGTGCAAAATTTTGGTGATGTACTGTATACCAAAATGTCACATGACATCATGCACATGGATTTGCTGATTTCTGTTGGATGAACAAGTAAACAACTGGAAATTTTACTAATTATCACTGTTTTTGGTGGAATACTGTGTAATTTGATAGTACCATGAATGGAATAATATGAATATACAGTGACATCATGTGATCATGCTGTTTTGACATCCAAATGGTGAGATTTTGTAATTGACTTTTATAGCCATGGCTTCAACTAGAACCGATAGCATGTAGTGAATACGAAATTGATCGGTTCTTTTTCTAGAACTAGCTTAAATAATGTATCTGGGTTGTAAATTTGCTTATAAAATTTAATATTAGAGGCGATTTCGCTGATTGAACTGGTTGATTCCGTTGAGCTTGTCGCGCGAAATCGGCTCTCCTAGCTCATTTATTACTGTAGTATTTTCAGGGACCGGGACAACTTACCAAAACGTCCCAAGGTAGCGTTGGTCCCATAATATGTCACATTTCTCTAGTATTTAGCAACCACACCACTTCACAGCAAGCTCTTCACATGTCTACGTCTAACACCCCTCAACAACCGTTATCAATTAACTCAGGCGCATGAGAAGTCCGTGCAGCTTTCGCGCCAACGCGCCAATATCTTTTGTCAGCCGGATTAACATTGGTGCAGGATTCTAGTCATTTCGACCCCAAATCCCACATTCCTCCCCTCTTTGTTTCAGAGGAGTGCAAGGTGAGTGTGGAGTCGATCTAGTTAGAACCCCACAAAAAAACTTTTACCGTGGCACCTCCCTCATGGCTCGCACCAGACCTCATTCTCTCTCCTCCCCGATGCTGGGAAAGGAGAAGCTGTGCCTTCGTAGATCACCATATTTTTACCTCTATCTACCCAATACTTGGAAAGGGTTTAACCTGCCGTTGAAGTGCTCCACACCTTTCCTGGGCAAACTAAGCCATTCTAAGCAGTTAACCAGTACTAAGTGTACCTCCCTTCGAGGCCATGCAGAACTCTTATCCACCCCGATGCTGGGATGAGATACTTCCATCTTGCGATGGAACTCTCTTCCTCTCCCAAATGCTAGGGTAAGAGGAAGCCCGAATTGTACTCGACTGCTTATGCAACAGTTTTCAACATTCTTGCTGTAGTTTTCTTAGCGTCAATCATCTCATGGCTACCACTACCAGTCAGCAAGTCAATTTCATGCTCTCCTCAGACGCCTGTTGCGAACTGTCGTAACTCATCTTGACGTTCACCATTAATGCTACTGCCTTCTGATGACCCGGTCGTCCACAGATTCCTCTTCATAGCATTAACCGTCAAGCTTTCTGTGTACGTCTTTATACACAGACAATCCTTTCGCGCATCCCAAATTCTGTCGCTGACTGGGGGTACAATGAGTACAATTTATCTAAAAACTCCACAGCAACGCCACATAGCTGAACTGTATCTTTTCTACAGGACATCCACCTGGCCGGACTCATTACTAAGCGGTAGTGCACCAACATACCCACTTCAATTACTATTGGAAAGTGCACCAACATACTACTTCCGTTGCCACTGGAGTGCGCACCAACCAGCAGCCCAACCTCAGAAGTATGTAATGCCATTGAGCTCGTAGCCATTTCCCAGCATTGCCAATGGCCGTAGAACACTAGCCTCAAATTTCAGCAGTATGTTATGCCATTGAGCTCGTAGCCATTTCCCAGCATTGCCAATGACCATAGAACACTAGCCTCAAACCATGACCGGTAGTCTTGTCCCATAGATCCAAAGCATATCTGTACGAACAATTTCCTATTCCATAGCCAGTCATGAACAGTCTGTGCACACCTTGATATAATTGCTGACCCATCGTCTTCCAACAGATGATCTGTTATTACGCAGTCATCTTCTGTAGTCGGCTCTTTTCAATATTCGTCGTCGTACAGGTCTACCCATCACAAATAGAACCGGCTTGCCATTTTCTTGAATATGGTTATTCTGCCTGACCCACGTCTCCGCTGATATCCACAGACACATCACTGCTGCTCCTGCTGGATCTGCATCTTCTCCAGCTGTGTCATCTCAACTGATGTGCGCCAGTCTCCGGATGCAGTTTGACACGACCTATCTTGGCAACTATTTCATGCCAAGATTCCTCGCCGTCAACTACTGACGCGCGAACCCGCCGGGTCGAGTTCTCCACCAGCTATCAGCCCTTACGCAGTCTCAACGCGACCATGACTTTTTGCCCCAATAACCAATATTCATCTCCAATGGTGTTATGTATGACAGTTACTTGTTGAAAGATGTGCATTCAGTACTGGTAAACTTCCCAAGGGAGTATGCCCAGGAAAGTATGATGTTATACATATGATGTTTACTTGTTGTCCTTAGCAATTATTTACTTTTAGTGTCCCAGATATTGGACATAAACAGGTTGTTTACTTCAGAATTTTCTAGAAATTTCAAATTGTTCTTTGACAGAAAAGTCCGGAAAAATCTGGAAGAACCTGGAAAGATGTAGAATCTTCTAGAAAAATCTTTTTTATGTCAAAAGAATATTGTGGAAGGATAATGGCCTCTCTAGAATATTCCAGAAGATTAAATTTTGGTAAACAACTTGTTATTTTTAGTATATGATATCATAGAATTTGCTGGAAGAATCCTGAATGTTCCTCAGTGCTATATAAAGGCTACAAATTTTCATAAGGACAATCTTTGGGTACTGTTACTATTAAGAAGTCAAAATCTATCTTACTGGAATTTAAACTTATTCTTGGATTACTTTGTGATATTCGATTCTGGATTGGGACATAGTGCTATTTTTGAAACAAACTTTAATTCTTGGGATCAGAAACTGATACAGACTTGTGTTAAAAAATTCTGAGGGACATTCAGACATTCTTTAAGGGAATTAACATCTTGAAAGGTATTGTACATTCATTTTTGTTTGATTGTATATATGCTTTTGATTGTTTCACATGTAATTACTGGTGAAATCACTTCTAAATAGATTTGTTAAATTTTAAACAAAGCTTGTTGCTGGCTAACCAACTTGTTGGTTTCCTTAATCTTCTAGTTACGCCTGGCACGTAACAGAATTGGGGGCTCGAGTCCGGGATTGAAATTTCTTGTGCACCAAATTTATTTAAAATTCTAAAGTATCTTCACTGTTTGCTGTTTAAATAGCTAAAGCCAGCAAAAAGCAACCATGTCATTCAAACTAAGTGACTTTATTGCTGCGCCTTCTCAGGAGCTGTTAGATAAGGCCAAAAAGAGTGACCTCTTAGACATAGCTGATCATTATGGGTTGTCAAATATCAAGACTTCCATGTTAAAACATGAAATTAAGAACATTTTGATTCAGTTTTTTGTTGACGAGGAAATTTTTGATTCCTCGGCTACTTCTCAGATTCTAGTCACTCAGACTGACTTGCAGTTAAGGGAACTAGAAATCAAAAGACAAATTGAGATGGAAAAACTAAAATTTGAGTATGAAGAAAGAATAAGGGCAGAAAAGGCCGAAAGGGAAGAAAGAATAAGATTGGAAACTTTAGAACGGGAAGAAAGAATGCATAAACAAAAGTTAGAAATGGAAGAACGAGAGAAGGAAAAACAAAGAGAATTAGAACGAGAAAAAATTGAGTTAGAAAAAGAAAAATTAGAAAGAAAAGAAAGGCTTGAAATTGAAAAAGAAAAATTTAAATTTGAAATTGAAGAAAAAGAAAGAGAAAGGCAATTTCAGTTAAGAATGAAGGAAATTGAACTTAATGACAAATCAAAATCAAAATCTTTGCCTTTGGCTACTAGTACAGTATTTGATGTCACAAAACACATTCGTCTCGTTCCTCCATTTCAAGAAAAAGAGGTTGACAAATATTTCTTACATTTTGAGGTGGCAGAAAACTTGAAATGGCCAAGGGAGCATTGGACCTTGCTTTTGCAAAGTGTTGTAATTGGTAAAGCTCGAGAAATTTACACTCAGCTTTCTCTTGAGCAAAGCTCAGATTATGATACAGTAAAGGAATTTATCCTTAAGGCTTATGAGCTGGTCCCTGAGGCATACAGGCAGAAATTTAGAGACTGTAGAAAAGAACATGACCAGACTCATGTTGAGTTTGCTAGAACAAAAGAGCAACTATTTGATAGATGGTGTTCTTCAAAGAAAGTAGGTTCTGATCATGCAAAGCTAAGGCAGCTCATGCTTGTTGAGGAATTCAAAAGGTGCATAAATTCTGATGTTAAGGCTTTCTTAAACGAAAGAGAAGTTGAAAACTTGGAAACAGCAGCACGTTTAGCTGATGACTATGCTTTGACTCATAAGGCTTCATTTGTCAACAAGCCATATCCTAGGAAACCATATAACCCTCAATCAAAGCAAATTACCCCTCAGTCAAAACCATATTCCCCTCAGTCCGGTCCCAAAGCCAATCCCAGTAATCCAACTGACAATTCCAGTCCAAAACCCAAATTTTCTAATGAAAACAAAGGACAAAATCCCTTATCCCAGCCAATTTGTAATTATTGTAAGAAAACTGGCCACATTATTTCTGAATGTTTGGCACTGAAACGAAAGAAAGAAAGAGAAAATCTAGATACTGCTAAACCGACAGGTCTCACCTCCTTAAAGGCTAAACCACAGTCTTGTATCCAGGAAGAAAACCCTATACTGACCAGAACTTGTAAAGAGTCGGTCTCTGAGGATTCTATTATGGAGATTTATGAACCATTCTTATCAGATGGTTTTGTGTCACTTAACAGTGACTCTGCCCAGTCTACCCCTATCAAAATCTTACGAGATACTGGAGCTTCTCAATCCCTTATCTTGGCAGATACCTTGCCATTTTCCGAGAAGTCTTCTTCTGGGACAAGTGTCCTTATCCAGGGCGTAGAGTGTGGATTTGTTAATGTACCGCTCCATAATATCTATTTGTCCTCAGACTTAGTTAAAGGTCCCGTGGCTGTAGGTATTAGACCTTCCTTACCCTTTAAAGGTATTCATTTGCTGTTAGGCAATGATTTGGCAGGAGATAAGGTTGTGGTAAACCCACTTTTGACCAGCACACCATGTGTTGATCAACCGCCTGATCCCATTGAGCAGGAAATTCCTGACCTTTACCCTTCTTGTGCTGTCACTAGGGCAATGGCAAAGAAAGCTAAATTGAATCATGGGATGCAGGACATAGATTTAACTGACACTTTGATAGGTCAGTCCTTTAATAAAGAGATTTCAACATCTCTTTCCCCTAGTCAGTCTGATATTCAGACTGACCCTAGCAATCCAAGGTCGGGGTCAGAAAATGACCTTTCACCCTCAACGTCAAATGATCAAGGTCATGACCAGATGTCAAGGTCACAGCTTCGTAAAGAACAACACAGTGATTCTGAGATCTCGCCTTTATTTGAAAGGGCTTTAGATGAAAAAGAAATATCCCAGGTCCCTGTTTGCTATTATGTCAAAAATGGCATATTAATGAGAAAATGGCGTCCTCCAGATGTCTCAGCAGAAGATGAGTGGACTGTTAACCACCAAATGGTGATCCCTAGGGTTTATCGCCCTGAAATCTTAAACTTGGCCCATGAAACTCCAATGTCAGGCCATTTAGGTGTAAATAAGACCTATCACAAGATCCTTAATCATTTCTACTGGCCAGGAATAAAATCTGATGTATCTCAACACTGCAAATCCTGCCACACTTGTCAGATGGTAGGAAAACCCAATCAGACTATTCCTAAAGCTCAGTTACAGCCCATTCCTGCCTTTGATGAACCTTTCAGCAGAGTGATTATTGATTGTGTAGGTCCCTTACCCAAAACAAAGAAAGGTTGTGAATATCTTCTGACCATAATGTGTGCTTCAACTCGCTTTCCTGAAGCTATCCCACTCAGAAATATCAAGGCTAAAACAATAGTTAATGCACTTGTGAAGTTCTTCACATTTGTAGGCCTCCCAAAATCTATCCAGTCAGATCAGGGCTCAAATTTTATGTCAGGAATTTTTCAGCAAGTCATGTACGAACTTGGAATTAAGCAATACAAGTCATCGGCTTACCACCCTGAAAGCCAAGGTGCCTTAGAAAGATTCCATCAAACTTTGAAAAACATGATCAGATCTTACTGCTTTGACACTGAAAAAGATTGGGATGAAGGCATACACTTGCTTCTATTTGCTGTAAGAGAATCTGTACAAGAGTCTCTGGGGTTCAGCCCATTTGAGCTTGTTTTTGGGCACATTGTACGTGGACCGTTAAAACTTCTAAAAGAGAAATTTCTCTCAGATGATGACAGTTCTTTGAACTTACTTCAGTATGTGTCTGATTTCAAAAACAGACTATCAAAGGCCTGTGATGCAGCTCAGTCCAATCTCAAATCTGCTCAAAGCAAAATGAAGATTCGTTATGATGAAAATGCTAAAGACAGAAATTTTGAACCTGGAGACAAGGTACTTGCTCTATTGCCCATTCCTGGCAGACCTTTACAAGCTAGATATTATGGCCCGTATACTGTTGACAAAAAGTTAAGTGACGTGAATTACATTGTTAACACTCCTGGGAGGCGCAAGCAAAAACAGCTTTGTCACATTAATATGCTTAAAAAGTACATTGATAGAGATAGTAATGTTATTTCATCAGTAAATATAGTTAATTCTGTCCCTCATGAACAAAATCAAATGGACTCTGAGGACTTCATCTTGGAGAAATCTGATCCCTCGTCATCTAAACTCCAGAATTCTGACATACTACAGAATCTTGATCAGAAACTGTCTCACCTTGATTCAGACAAAAGACTTGAACTGAAACAGTTAGTTCTCGAATATGAGCACTTATTTCCGGACATTCCATCCAGAACTGACAAAATCTATCACGATGTTGACATTATTGAAGGTTCAAAACCTGTAAAGCAACATCCTTACAGAATGAACCCTGTAAAACAGCAATATCTCAGGGAAGAAGTTCAATATTTGCTGGACAATGATTTCATTGAACCCAGCCAAAGTGAATGGAGTTCTCCTTGTATTCTTGTACCAAAGCCAGATGGGACATTTAGAATGTGCACAGACTATCGAAAAGTCAATTCTGTCACTAAAACAGACACTTTTCCCATCCCACGAATTGATGACTGCATTGATAATATTGGACATGCCAAGTATGTTACAAAGTTCGATCTGCTAAAGGGATTTTGGCAGATACCCCTCACGGACAGAGCAAAGGAGATCTCGGCATTTGTTACACCAGATGGACTGTACCAGTATAAAGTCATGCCATTTGGAATGAAGAACTCGCCTGCGACTTTTCAGCGGCTGGTCAACAGTTTGATTTCCAATCTGGATGGCTGTAAAGCCTATATCGACGACGCTATTATCTTCAGTGAGGAGTGGCAACAACACTTGCAGACAATCAGAACATTCTTTGACCGGCTAAGTGATGCTAAGCTAACTGTGAACTTGGCAAAAAGTGAATTTTGCCATGCAAACTTGACATTTCTTGGACGCATTGTAGGTCAAGGTCAGGTAAAACCTGTAGAAGCTAAAGTTGAGGCTATCTCAGATTTTCCTGTACCTACTAGCAAAAGACAACTGATGCGCTTTCTGGGTATGGCTGGATATTACAGGAAATTCTGCAACAACTTCTCGGCTATAGCTGAGCCTCTGACAAACTTGCTTGGTAAGAAGGCCAAGTATGTTTGGACAGATGACTGCCAGAAGTCATTTGATAAGCTCAAGGCCATACTTAGAAGTGCTCCGGTTCTCTTAGCACCAAGTTTTGACAAAGAGTTCAAGTTGGCTGTAGATGCCAGTGATGTTGGTGCAGGCAGTGTATTGTTGCAAGAAGATGACAATGGTGTTGACCATCCTGTTTGTTATTTTTCCAAAAAGTTTAACAAGCATCAGAGAAATTACTCTACCATAGAGAAAGAATGCCTATCTCTAATCCTTGCGCTTCAGCACTTTGAAGTTTACTTAGCTTCTTCACATGCACCAATTGTTGTCTTCAGTGACCACAATCCACTGACTTTTATACATAAAATGAAAAACAAGAACCAACGTTTACTCAGGTGGAGTCTCATGTTGCAAGAGCACAATCTTGACATCAGACATATCCGAGGAAGAGATAATATCATTCCAGACACCCTAAGCAGAGCTTAAGTGCCTCTACAATGCTGATGTCCAGCTTTGTGCTGTTGTATTTGATTAGTTTTGCACAAATTTTGCTAAACATATTGTATAAAATTATCCAGTTTTGCAAAAGAAAGCTTTATTTTATAAAACTTTCTTTTCTTTGAAGAGGGGAAGTGTTATGTATGACAGTTACTTGTTGAAAGATGTGCATTCAGTACTGGTAAACTTCCCAAGGGAGTATGCCCAGGAAAGTATGATGTTATACATATGATGTTTACTTGTTGTCCTTAGCAATTATTTACTTTTAGTGTCCCAGATATTGGACATAAACAGGTTGTTTACTTCAGAATTTTCTAGAAATTTCAAATTGTTCTTTGACAGAAAAGTCCGGAAAAATCTGGAAGAACCTGGAAAGATGTAGAATCTTCTAGAAAAATCTTTTTTATGTCAAAAGAATATTGTGGAAGGATAATGGCCTCTCTAGAATATTCCAGAAGATTAAATTTTGGTAAACAACTTGTTATTTTTAGTATATGATATCATAGAATTTGCTGGAAGAATCCTGAATGTTCCTCAGTGCTATATAAAGGCTACAAATTTTCATAAGGACAATCTTTGGGTACTGTTACTATTAAGAAGTCAAAATCTATCTTACTGGAATTTAAACTTATTCTTGGATTACTTTGTGATATTCGATTCTGGATTGGGACATAGTGCTATTTTTGAAACAAACTTTAATTCTTGGGATCAGAAACTGATACAGACTTGTGTTAAAAAATTCTGAGGGACATTCAGACATTCTTTAAGGGAATTAACATCTTGAAAGGTATTGTACATTCATTTTTGTTTGATTGTATATATGCTTTTGATTGTTTCACATGTAATTACTGGTGAAATCACTTCTAAATAGATTTGTTAAATTTTAAACAAAGCTTGTTGCTGGCTAACCAACTTGTTGGTTTCCTTAATCTTCTAGTTACGCCTGGCACGTAACAAATGGTCAGATCTAATGTAAAGAGTTTCAACTCTGTACGCAATCCTTTAGCTGTATAAAATTATTACCAGCAACCATTTCTTGGTGTGCAATCTGTTTCCACTTTCAGGCATACACTATCATTGCAACAACACATACCTGTATGTGGCACCTACAATTACTCGGATGTCATGGATTTCATCAAACTCCTAGCACTGCCGAATCTCATCTGTCTCGGTCATGAACCTGTCGCAAACACATGACCACTGATGGCTTCTGCACCACATCGACCATTTTATCCAACAAGAAGCTACTTCTCAGCCAAATCACTTGTGCAACACCAGCACAGTCTCCATTTAGCCATGCACCAGCCTCTTCCAAGAGAAAGTCTTTTTGGTCTCAGTCTGTCATTTCAAAATACAGCCATTATCTATATGCAAAGGTCATGTTCCTTGCTCCTTTACCTAGCAGTGTAACATCAGTGTGAATGAAACCCATCCCAAATTGTTTGCCATGGAGTTGTATGCCATACCAACTTCTCAGTTTTTCTTCTGGCTGATCTTTAGTCCATGTACCTCGACCACAATATTGCGACAAGGTACACTGCAGCTGTATAACTAGATGAAACACCACGATGCTGCGATGAAACATCAATTATTTCTCCAACTCTGTCGAACTAGATGAAACACCACAATGCTGCGATGAAACATCAGTGATTGTCCCCTACCAGACCCACATACTACTGTAGCTTCGACAAATACTCCTCTGGCAGTATGCTGTCTCTGTACACTGAAGTAGTCCACTTCTCATCTGCTAGCATCAGTTTTGTATGCTCACGCTCCATCACGTGATGTCCCCTCTCACATCGCCATAGCCAACATCTGCCTAGACCCACTAGAACCTCCTATGCAAAGGAACCAGCGGTCAACTGCATGGTCTGTTTCATCTTCAAGCAACAGCTGGATAGCAACCCCCTTGTACTCATCACCAGAGAAAATGTTCCTCTAGTTTGAGCATCGATGTGACGGCTATCTTGGATGTCATCCTGGATTATACTGAATTTGACGTCGGGCAAACCATCCTAAATGCCATTGAATCTCCATTATGGTCAGACATACAGAATGCCGTCAAAAATTAAGATAATTTCAATGCATCTATATAATTACAGCTCCTTTTCATCGTCAAATTCAGCAAACCCCTGTCACCCGATGGACACGTCCAAATACACATTTCTTCCCCCCTCCCTTGTAAACAGGATTTCGACAAAAAATCAATGAATTTCGGAATTTCAATTTTTTAATAATCTCAAGTCTGATTAATATCATTTTTATTTTCTTATTGTCGATTTTAGCGTGTACGCAGTACTCTGAGACGCAGTATTATCACTTACTCGTTGTCAATATAACAAACCGAGCGACCGATTTTCGCAATCACAACAGGCAGTCTGATCCAGGATCTGATCGCAATTTTTCATTCCAAGTTTAGCATGTGTCGACTGGCATGCCTTGCCAAGAAATTAAAACGCAACTCAGCTCCTGCAAAAATTATCAAAACTACACCGGTTACTGGTATACCACGGTAAATGGGTCGGTCATCATACACCATTTGTTTCTGTCTCAAATATGTTCCACTGTTTACAAGGGAAAAGGTGCTTGCTGGACGGCGTGGGCCTCATGCTAGGCAACACCACGAAATGTATGGGCCTTATGCTAGGCATTCTGTTATCTGTGACATCTTAAATTCTATTTCATTTATTCCTTATTTTGTTTTTTATAAATCCAAATAAATCTGACCACCCACAAATGCGACAGGTATGCTAGCTTTTTAATAAATAAATAAATAAATAAATAAATAAATAAATAAATAAATAAATAAATAAATAACCACTGGCTATATCTTCCAAATATCAATTTACCCTTCTCCCCCTTCTTTATTAGGCCTACGACGGACAAATAGGTAAATTTGTGTTCATTATAATGAAAAGAACGGCACAGTCGCCCAATTCAAAATTGCCTAGGGGAAACACTGAAATTGATGCATAAAGTTTTATTATCTAATTACAGTTTTATACATGTACGAAATAAATACCTGAAAAATATACAGGGGTCCAGTTACTGGGCTCTACGGCGAAAAATATCGCCGAAAGTTGTGAGATTTCGCCTTCTGTAACCTTGAAAGAGAAGTCGACTTCGCCCTATTTTTTCTGATTTCAAAAGTTTATTTTCGATTTTGATCACAGTGATTCACTTGTTCGATTGTTTACAGCTCACGAATAACGCCAGTTTTCGCCTCTCGGTTGCCCACGGCGACACAGCTGATTGTCAAGTGACATTAAACAGTTTACCTTTATTGATTAATCCCGATGCAATTATAGGGCATGTCGGCAAGGTACTCTTCCGTGAAAAAAAATCAATATCGGTCACCTTTCCCGCTATTTTCTTCATTCGGTGGAGGTGGTAACCTCGGTCATTATCGCTATGCGTTTACTACTTTCAGACGCTAATAAAACCATAATTTGACCAAAATATTACGCATTCCTTACATTGGAATAAATTATATCCGGAAATCTAATAGTATATGCAATGCTTTGATGGAAAAATTTCATTTTGATTCCATATTTTGCGCTCCAAATTTGGTATGGCATAGCGATAAACACCGAGTCATGTACCTCCGCCGAATGAACAAACTTACCTGTATGACGTCATGCCAACATGCCCTATCGGATAATTGCATCAATAAACAACACATGCACCTTTAATCATAATTTCACGCCGGCATGTATACAAGTGTCAGCCGATTCTTCACCAATGCTGATTGGCTAATTAGCGTGCCGAGTCGAAAGCAACTTTGACAAGGGGCGGTTCAGAGGGCGGAGTCATAAATTAACGTCAAGAAGACACGCTACTGCGATTTAATAACTGCAAATTATCTACTGTTAGCCTTTGAACTAGACTTTGGGAGAATTGGTCGCCGTGAAACTGTTTCGTTTTTATGAGCAAAATATGTTACAACTATCTATTAGCTGCATTTTTAACATTCATTAGGCCTGTAATTGTGTTTCCTTGCAAAAATCCTGATTCAAATGCATTTTCCAGGCTTAAATTGCCAAAGAAACGCTGTATTTTTACGTTGAAATTTTGGCTGCCATAAACGCTATTGTTATTGCATATTATCCTCCTTTAGTGGCACACCTCAAGCTGGGGTCTTCCCCATAGAGACTTACTTACAGGGACTAGTATGATAATAATGCCTCACCCATCACTATATTTACACTCAACTCATAGATGTTGACCCCTCTCTCTCCTATCCTCCCCCACCCCTACCCTAACCCCCCCCCCCCAAAAAAAAAAAAAAAAAAAAAACATTTTTTTTTTTTTTATTTAATGGGCTACAAGAATAAACACAACTGGTATAAATGTTACTTGGGCCACTGGAACTTAATTAAATCTTAGGAAGTGAGTGTCCAGCACTGAAAGGGGCCATCAATCTTTATCGATGAGTAGTAAAAGTCACTTCTCTCTGATGTCTCAAACTTCTCCCTGTTTGGGCTGGAAGGAGAAGTCACTTCTCCCTGCTTTCATGGGCTAGCAGGACCCCTGAATATACCTGTCCTTTTTTATGTCCAACTAGCCATGTGTACTGTCTCAGAAATACCTGTTCTTTCTGTCGAACACGGCGCTTCGTTTCGCGGCTTTCATCGGGCGTCGTCTCAGAAAGGTTGGACAATGTATGCAAAATGTGGGTGTGTACAGGCCAAATACAAATATTCATAACGCTCGTTGCATTTTACAGTTGGCCGGACATTTGCATTGCCGACGAAAAAAGATGGCCGCGGCGAAAAAATAAACAGAATTTACAAATTTCAAAATTTCATAACGCGGATTCGAATTACGCTGCCACCAAGTGTAGTATTTTCAGGGACCGGGACAACTTACCAAAACGTCCCAAGGTAGCGTTGGTCCCATAATATGTCACATTTCTCTAGTATTTAGCAACCACACCACTTCACAGCAAGCTCTTCACATGTCTACGTCTAACACCCCTCAACAACCGTTATCAATTAACTCAGGCGCATGAGAAGTCCGTGCAGCTTTCGCGCCAACGCGCCAATATCTTTTGTCAGCCGGATTAACATTGGTGCAGGATTCTAGTCATTTCGACCCCAAATCCCACATTACTCAACAATTATCAAATTTTATTATCTTATACATCGATATGTTGGCCTATAACTAATTAAACATATTATCAAGAAAATAATGTCTTCTGTTTACCAATTTGCCTTTAAATTATTAAAAAAGGGACGATTTCGCATTTCATTTTGATTTCGCGAAATCAAGCCGATTTCGCATTTCAGTACTACCGGTACTTGACGTTATTTTGCCCATGTAAAATTAATTTGTATTGTTGTTTAAGATGTGGCCTTGCTATCACGCTATAAATATTTCCTGATTGTCTACCTTCAGCCGCTATAATTCTCTTTTTCAGTCTTTCATCACTCATTTTGACAGTTTTGTCTTCCATTTTGTAAAACGTAACGTTTTCGGGTAAAATCCAAAGTTCCGGTTATGAGTCGATTCAAGGTCCTTTCTACACACAAAACTCCAACTTCCGGACGTAAGTCGTCTCAGAAATAGACCATTCCATATCTTCAATAAAATAGAAGACTATCACAAACCAATGGTGACCCTTGGTTAACCTGCCAGCTCTAGATTTTTACTGGCTGGCTGTAGTGGTAAACACAACGTCATATCTGAGCGTCTGCAAGTTACCTGTTCTGTTTATAGAGCAGCTGAAGAGTCAGTTCAAATATTTTTCAGTTCCCCAGATGAACATCACAGTGAAACCCACAAAATAAAATTTAACTTAGGTGCAAGCGTGGATCAATATAGAATATAAAGATAAGCCTCATGAGAGCATTTGCCATTGTTTGGCTTCACGCAGACAACATTTAGGCATTTTAAATGTAAGATAGCCAAGTTAATCTGAAATGCATTATGTACACATTTTATTCTGTTGGTACTGCAGTGCCTTGGCTCATTAGATTTATTACTAACCCACCAAAGAAAGATTTTTTTCTAGGTTATCAAAAGTTCAGCAGCTACAATAGGTTATAACAATATGATATATATTTAGATTCTCTAGCAGACGCTACTCTAAGAAAATACCCACGCTAAAGCTGACCCACTTACAGGTTTTCCGCAAGTAAAATTTGGTTAGTTACTGCTGTTGTCTTTTGACTATGCAGTGAAGCAGCTAATCTCAGAAAACACTGAGATGACTGTCCCTGCACAGAGGGCCCCCACTTAACGTGCCGTAAAGTCCATGTTATCCATGTTGCTAAAAGTATATTGATGGACACGTGAGTTCGTGACAGAAAAGTTCTATCAATATCCCACCTAAGCTGCCTCCAAAAAGTTGTAGCGTGTTTCGAAAAAAGATTAACAATTCATTGAACTTAAAAACGTATATATAAATTTTCCGATGGGCTACTTTGCCACCTGATTAGAATACAAATGATTGGATTGATTTCAACTTAAAATAATCACAAAAATAATCAACAAATTTAAATCTTGAAAATACGTTCTGATTAGCTTCAACCACTGCTCAGCACAACCACAGTTCAACACTTGTTCAACCCTATACCGGCTGGAGCTTCCTCTCAGCATCAACTGCTGAGCTGCTGAAAACAAGAAATCTAGTTGGTCTGGACCCGATCTCTGCTGTCTACTACTTGTAAATCCTCTCTTGCAAGCTGGGCTTGCAGGAGAACTCGGATGAACAAGTTCGAGACAGGCTCGGCTCAAAGCCCAAAAACCAACAATTTCTTTATTGTTTGTCAAAGGCTTATGAAGTGAACACCTTCGCCTCTAGATACAGAGTAAACGAAATATCTGAATCGCGCGCCGGCAGCTACGCCTGGTTTCCCGTTACATTTGCCATCGATACAAAGCAACTGAAGCTCCTGCCGGTAAACAATACGATCCTATTTGTTTATCATAGCGGCGATTGTGCAAGCGTCTATCAGACGAACTTTCGCCCGATCAAATGCAATTTTCTCTCTTATTTTGCATCAAACCTACGTATTTTCATAAGGCATTGATAGTTTAATATTAATGGAGTAAATATGTGCTGGGAACATTAATAACATAACTAATTACTAACCAAACAAGATGAAAATCAGGTCGAAAACAAATACAGGATTCTACTTTCGTTTTGATGAAAAGAATAGAACAGAACAGAATTTCTCATAATCCTACTTAGGGCAACTTCACTACAACACATTACCACATTTGACACCAAATTTTCCTAGCCAGCACCCACAGTCATTCCTCCAGAACACAGAATAGTACATTTTCCCATGTTGAAGTTCCACCGAGGTCAACAAACCTACGCCCACTCACTGTAAACTGCTGTGGCATTCGAACCAAATTCAACGCAGCCAACGAGTACGTAAAAAGGTACCAGTAGGCAATTATCAGGAAATTGCGCGATCAGAAAGAAATTCCCACTCCAAAACCCGAGGAGGAAAAAAAAACAAATAAAATTAAAAGAAAAAAAAACAACAACAATAAATAAATAAATAAATAAATAAATAAATAAATAAAATGACAATTATGTACTTATATACTTAGAGAACATATCGTACGCCGAGTGAGCAGCTATTTTTCAATAGGCGGCCACTCAGTTACCCGAACTTATTTTAAACTATGAAAACGTACATAAGGTTCAAACAGCACAAAAAATCGACTCCAAAACATAAAACAATTAGAACCACAACAATAGTATCACATTGGAACGATCAATAATCTACTGGGGGGCTTAAACCGGTTTTACAGGGCCGTAACCTCACCCTCATCTTCTGCAGTGGTTCACAACATTTAGTTAGTTGGTCGGTCCTCGCGGTGAATCTCTAACTAGTAAATGAATCATCATGGACAAACAAATAAATCATGATAACCACTATGATGAATCAAAAACGAGGACTCACAGATTCAGTAAGCTGTCTGACGATGGAGATCCATGGGTGCCAAATGACTTACTGAAATCCAGAGCAAAAGAAAAACATCAGTTGAACCCCGGTGGGCCAAGTAACAGACAAGAAGCTCCGGTCCCAACAAACTAAAATGAATAGCTTTAAGTCGGGGCCATCATAGAGTCTTACGCCCGACCAATCGACGAGCAATTAAAAAAGGCAGCGAAGTTATCTAGCATGATTGGGTTAAAACTAAGCATAACATTTAATAAAAAGTAAAACTGAGTTCCTTAAAGAGCAGCGATAACATTAATGAGAAAGGAGATGGGCAATACCGCGGTTATACCCTATACGTCTGTAACGTTTAATGATTTTTCTGAACTGAAAAGAAAAAATCATTCCTTCCTATACGCTTCTTAAATCTGTAAACCGAGTCCCCATAAAATTCTGGTCCCGAAAGGCCCTCACGTAAAAGCGTCTTTAGCCCAACATTAAATTTAGAAATCAATTCACAGTGTCTGCAATAAAATTTAGAAAATGTTTTCTAAGTTTATGATACCGATAGCCCTGCTGGAGAAGTGGGCTGTTAAACATTTATTTCGCGTGTTGAAAGGTACAAGTAGGCAAAGAAGTCCGCAAACCGATTGTGCTCTAAACCCTACATAAAGAATTAGCTCTAATCCTTGAAATAATCTTCCAGAGGTCACTAGACCAAGGTAAACTCCCTACCATCTGGAAGGAAGCAAATGTGTCCCATATATTCAAAACGAGGGACAAGACTGATCCAGCCAATTATCGCCCTATATCCCTCACATGTGTTCTTTGTAAAATACTAGAACACATTGTGGCATCCAATATATCAAAACACTTCACGGACCAGAATACCCTGTGTCACTATCAACATGGCTTCCGAGAACGGCGGTCCTGCAAAACCCAGCTGATCATGCTTATAGATGAACTCTCCAAAATCATGCTGTCAAGAAAATAGACCGATTTAATTCTCTTAGACTTTAGCAAAGCTTTTGATAAGGTCGCCCATGAAAAACTGCTCCAAAAACTACATGCAGACATTTCCTACATAACATCGAATTCGAAAGTGTATCTGCTAGGGGTCAGTATATCCGAACACCTCAGCTGGGGAAACCACAGAAATAACATTACCAAAAACGCAAACCAAACACTTGTATTTCTCAAACACAACATTAAAGTACACAATCAAGACCTAAAATCTACAGCATATAAAAGACTGGTAAGACCTCAGTTGGAATACGCCTCCTCTGTCTGGTCTCCCCACTCCGACTGTGATATATACAAGATAGAATCTGCTCAGCGCAGAGCGGCTAGGTGGGCTACTCATGACTAATGGTCCACCTCTAGCGTAACCCAAATGCTCCAAAAGCTCTGCAGGCGTCCATTAGAGCAAAGACACATAGACACTCGACTGGTCATGCTATACAATATCACTTATGATCTTGTGGCAATCCCTCTGACTGACTACCTCATACCAAACCGCAGGGAGTCCAGATTCATCCACCCCCTGGCTTGCAGACAAATTCAAACCTCTACCAATTACTACAAATACAGCTTCTTCCCAAGAACTTTAGTACATTGGAATGCTCTACCCACCAGCATTGCCATGCTCCCCACCGTGGCACAGTTCAGTCATGCTGTCTGCCAGGTGGTGAATGTGTCTCCCTAATCACTAGACACTGTTTTTATTTTTTAAACTATACTAACACTCTTCTTTCACTGTACAAACTCATTTCACCCACTTCACCGTGCTTTTATTTCAGCTAACCCCCTTTAGCACTTGGTATAACTTTGTGTTACTGATCGTTCCAAGGCGATACTTCTGTGGTGGTTCTTTTTGTTTTATGTCTTGGTGTTTAAAATTTTTGTGCTGTTGGCGCCTTATGTATGTTTTCATATTTTTAGTTAAGTTAAGGTAACTGAGTGGCCACCTATTGGGAAAATAGCTGCTCATTCGGCTTACGATATGTTTCATGATATAAGTACCTGATTGTTAGTTTGGTTTTTTCCCGCCTCGGTTTTTGGAGTGGGAATCTTTTTCTGATTGCGCCTTTTCCTGATCTTTGCCTACTTGTACCTTTCGACATTCGAATCTTGAATCCAATCCCTCACTTGGATGATAATAATAATAATAATAATAATAATGATAATAATAATAATAACAATAATGATAATAATAATAATAATATACAATTATTGACAATTGAGTCATTGAATATGATCTGATATCAAACAGATACTACCAATATTGACCGAGGCGAAGCCAAGGTCAATATTGGTAGTCTCTGGTGGATATCACATCATATTCAGTGACTCAATAGTCAACAATTGTTTTATTATATAACAGTCTTTTTATACAAACATGATAAACAATAATTTTAAAATAACTATTTTTATCTGTAAATGAATTAGTGTATACATAATGTAGTTTACATATAGTTCAAGCATGACTGAAAAATGTTCATTGGGACATTAACTTTAAGTCTAAATTCAAATAAACTAAACAGTAATAAGCATCATTTGTACTTCATCGGCGATAACTGCTTGACAGTAATCAATGTACATTTCCAGTGACAGAGAGAGTTCTAAATTTAGTAACATATGTATTATATATATATTCAATGGGAAAAACCCCAGGTCATAGAAAATGACAAATTATGTAATGGGCTGAAAGCATTGTCTGAAATACAGTCTATTTATAGTTATATAATAATCGACTTTATTTTACGAGGGGAAACTCATTTAGTACATGTATACTTTAGTAATCTTCCATGTGGCCCTCACTTAGCTATAAACATGAAAAAGCAATTATATTTACACAAAATGAAAATAATTTCATATCGAATAATAGAACAATGATGTTTTGTTTTCTTATTTGTTTTCTTGTACTCCCATCAATCAATTTCTGATTATTCTTGGGAGGTGTACATTGTACACTCCGGTGTGTTTGCAGGCTGAGCCTACATGCATGAGGATAGAACCTGTGTAGGGATCTTTAACCTGCACAGGGGATGACTATCCCTGCACAGGGGGCCTCCAGTTAACGTCCCGATCCGAAGGACGGTGCACTGTATCATGTCATTCCTGCAAATGACACGAAGGAAGCATGTTCGGACCAACAAATTTTCCTCGCCGCCGGCGGGGATCGAACCCGGGACCTCTAGCACAAGAAGCCAGTGCGCTAACCATTCGGCTACCTCGCTTCCTCTCGCATGATGATGATGATGATGATGATGATGATGATGTGTGAGACTAGTTGTATTTCTTAAAGTGGGCGAGATTTTATCTCTTGGGGAAAGTTGTCTGTAGGGAGAGTTGTCCATGATTCTTAAATCCTTGGTCACATGTTTTACCCAGTTGACAAATGGCGTCCTGAGTAACAGTTTCTCGAAACAAGTTTTGAATGTTATACTCCTGTGTAGGTAACTATTTATTTTGCTCTTCAACAACAGACATATGATTTACTATCGATATTTCCTTGTGGACCTTCATTGTTTGTTTTAAAGTCAAATATATGCTCACTTTCCACGAAATAATTAGTTTTCGCGACTTGTTTAGTAAACTTCATCATATTAAAGGTCATGTATTTCTGCTGAAATGGCAACACTGCATATTTTTTTTTTTTTTTTTTTTTTTTTTACTGTTTACTGAGTCGATCAACTTCTGACCATTACCTCAGGAGCTGTGGAAATGTGACTTGCTCAAGGCCACAACGAAAGGCGCCCCGGCTGAGGATTGAACCCGGGACCTCTGGGACCGGAGTCAACCACTCTACCCCTGCGCCAGTCCGCTCCACAGTCCGCATTCATATGGTTTCACAGAATATCAGAATAAATTTGAGCCACATATTGCTTGTTATTGTTAAATACTGTCATGCCGTCCTGTGGCAGAACCTGAATTTGACTTTGAGGCAAATATCAGTCGGCGGGAAAACCTTTGATGGTGAAATCCCCAAGGAATGGTCACTTGCTAATATTTGTCCACTTTTCAAGAAAGGTGACAGGTCCCTTGCTTGTAATTACCGCCCAGTTTCTTAGACTTGTATTCCTTGCAAACTTCTAGAACATATTGTCAGCTCAAATTTTGAATATAGCAAAGTGGGGGAAACATTCGGGATGGGCCATTAAAACTATTTACAAGAAGCTAGACAGGGGCATACTAAAATGTATACCTCTGATCCTGGACATTTGGTTTAAATAAGAGCCTTAAATTCTTCCGTGGTCTTAGATGTGACCACTGAAGAAGGAAGACTATTCCACTGGAATAATCCTTGGGAAGAATGAATTCTTCAGGGCATCACTATAGGACATGTATCTTGTGTACTGTGAATCATGAGATGCCCTGGTATGTCTTAGTCTGGGTACCAGGGTCAGATATTTATCTTTGTCAAGAGACACTAGACAGACGTGAATCTTGTAAAAGAAAGTTAAGGAAGACTTTAGCCTGCGGTCCTCCAGGGATGGCCAGTCCCTTAGATTAAAATTACCCAAAATACAAACCAGGCAGGATGCATACTTGGCAATATCATCGGTACTTTGAGGATGTCCAACACTACAAATTGCTGAAACTTGGGCTGTTTTGGCACGACCAGATAATTTTAGTTTTAGCTTTTGTTACTACTACACCTAATTTAGAAGGGATAGTTTCGTCTGGCTGAAAATCCTGCCTCCACAATTTTGAACAAGGATTCTTATTTTGACATATATAAGAAATGTATGGCTTCATTCTGTATTGGTAGAGTATATGTCATTGCAAGTGTGCAAGAACTGTTTTGAACCTGAGAATTTAGGGAGAGCTGTTCTTTACAACTGAACATTAACTACACCAAATTTTGAAGGTACCATCATAAGATAAATGTTCTTATCTTATAAATCTTATCTTGTTTCATTTCCTAGAGTGATTGCTTGGAGATTTGCACAGCTTTCAGATCCTTAAACTGTGGTCTAGAAATCATGTTAACTCATTTAAGCCGGGCGTCCCTTTTATGGGTCATAGGCAAACAGAATAGCCCCAGATGTGACGCCGCAGAACGCGGCTTCCCATCTGGGGCTATTCTGTTTGCTTATAGGAATTTTATCTAAAAATGAAATAAAAATTGAAAATCACTCTTAACACCCCTAAATATGAAAGTGGACTCATCCAATTGATAATGATGGAAGAATCCATTCGTCAAATATGGGTTAATATGCCAAGATCAGGAGAGTTCACATGTATGTGTAGCAGTTTGATAGTCATCTTCCGGACAGAATAGTTTCTGAATGTTGAGAACTGTCCTTGCTTTCCCCAAGCACTAGACCGGCAGTGTCTAACAAGCAGAATTGCTCCAGCCTGACGTCAGTCTATCTCCTTTATGACAAAAGTATCATTACCTCTATATGAATGTCTATTGCGATGGGTGAAGCAAAGATTAAAAGTTTGATCTCCAACTTGTCTCCTGGGGATTGGGCTTATCACAGAAATCTGAAAAGTCTTTCTCCCCTATACCCTGTACGTGGGATGGATGTATGGTTGCAGATGACTGGTATATTAGGTCCCTGTAGTATTTATCATGCTCATTAGAAGGTGGTTAGATTTACCAGCAATCAATCAAACATTTCTGTCAATCGTTGTTGCCAAATTTTCAAGTCTGCTTGGCAGTGCGAGATAGCTGCTGTAGACATTTTTCAGGTTGAAACTTAGGTCTTAGGCCGATACTTTCCTGTCATGTTGATACCTAACGTTCATCCTACTTTAGGCAAACACGCCAAATTCTTGCAGCTTATTACGAAAACTTGCCCTTGCAATTTACTGAGAATGTTTTTGAATGTAAAAATGAAAATTTTCATTGGACAAATTTTAATATTTTTCTTATTTTTTGCTTAAAACATAGATTGTGGGTACATGTTAGAGCTGCCTTGCCGAGGCGGTTCTAACGAGTACCCACAATTTATGTTTTGGAGCAAAAATAAGAAAAATAGGTATACCCCTGCATATCCCAGTTTTTCTATATAAAAGTGGGGTATACGGGGGTATACATTACATGGACATGTTTTCCTGATGAAGTTATTTGACTTTCAGATCAAAAGAGAAGATGAGTAGGACCAATGTGAGGCTGAAGTATGCATGTGACCAGGACAAGTCTGTGCTGCTGAACAACTTTGAGGCGAGGGGCTGGATCCCTGTTAGCCCAGACGATGATTGGAACTTCTACTGGTAATTACCTATAGTATATACGAGGGAATGGTTTCTGATTATTAACCATTTGAAGTTGGCATTGTTTTTGTTTTTAGCATTTATTTACTGTTATTGTATCTTGGGCAAAATTTCTTATTAAGTCTACAATTAAAGAGGGTTTCTTTGTAGCATTGTTATCTGCAAGGGTGAAATTTTTGAGGTGCTACATCAATTCAGTTGAATTGTATTTTGATCAGCCAAGAATTGCCGTTTCATAGGACAAATATTGCCTTAAATGCATTTAGAATACTGTTACAGAACTTTGAAAGCCTTAGGGAAAAACAAAATCTGATTGTTAACTGTTGTGATACTTTGTATTTAAGCTCCTCTTACATTCTGTTCTACTTCACATTATGAAAACATGCCCATGCAATATACAAAGATCATTAAAATTGTCAAAAATGAAAATTTTCAGTAGAAAAATTTGATATTTTTCTTATTTTTGCAAAACATAGATTGTTGGTACATGTTAGAACTGCCTCTTTCTAATGAGTTCCCACAATCTATGTTTTGGAGCAGTTATATGAAAAATAGGTATACCCCAGCAAACCCCAAATTTGCTATATGAAAGTGGGGTTCAAAGGGGTATACATTACACGGACATGTTTTCCTGATGATATTTCCAGGGCCAATGTTCAGAGCATCAGAAGTGTGTTCAGTGTGGATAGTGGCTACAGGCTCACAGATGACCAGTAAGTTAGAACAAATGAGCCTTTTGCATGAGAAAACCAACAATTTGAGATTCCTCTTGGTCCGACACAAACCGGCCTGTACAGTCACAGAAGAAAGCTAGAGGCTTGAAACTTTGGATATAAGTAGAAGAGGAATTGTACTCCCCGTATTGGCGAAAACAAAGGTGCTGATCAGCTGTGCAGTTACTGCGAAGCTGATCTGTGCCTTTGTTTTCTCATTTGCAAATTGTTGATTTTTCCATGCAGTGGCTCAAATGTATTATTATATCTAGTCATTGTAGTACTGAAAATCCGGAAATTTTTGTATGACTTTTTGTTTCGCGAATTCTCTATTCTTGACTTGTTAGCAAGTTCTTGAATTCGAGAATGCTTAATCATTCAATCTATAAAGCTTTTAGTAAATCTTTATTAGCAAGAACTTGAAATCTGTGAGGAAACAAATTTGTGAATATTCGCAAAAATTAAGTTCTTGTGAATATTTCCGAACTTATATATATGGCATCAAATCTCTTCTAAATGATTTGAAAATTAAGGAGAAAATGTATAATTTACATGGATTTTTCTGAACTGAAATCAGCATGGGCCTTTTTCGAGGTAACTTGTACTTTTGCTCAAATTTAGACGCACTTCCTTATCTTCATACAAATTTCAAAGGCCCATTTATGGAATTTTAATGGGGATTAAGAGAAATGACAGTGATTTTTTCAGCATTTTGGGAACGGTACCAGTACCGGTTCAATTGGGAAAAATAGCATAATTTTACCGTCAATTGGGAAAATTGGCGACATTTATCTTCGAAATGGTAAAATATCATGATAAGTGTTACAGTGATTTGTTTTCTAAAAGTAAACAACATATGACTGGGATGCTTGAAAATTGGCTTTATTCCATGTCAGAAATATCAGATTGACTTATTGGTGCTTTTAACTGTACATTTATAAATTATGGTTGCAGATGTGAGTTTCTCAGATTGGGAATTTTGAACAATGCATTTGGGAAAAAAAGATACTTTTTGCCATTGGGAACGACTCCTAAAACCGGAGTCGGTTTTATAGCGAAAAAAATCACTGAATTATGATGTATCTTTTTAGCAAAGGGCCCCTTCCAGAAAAAGCCTTGGCCTAAATTTATAGAGAATATGATAATATCAAATGAAAATAAGAAAAATAGTATTGTAATAAGCGAGCAATGACATTGTTTTATGGATTGATTTTGTAATATAATTATTTACCGGTACTGAAAGTTTTATGCTGAATATTTTACAATTTTTGAAGAGATTCAAGCTTGCCTTAGATATCTTAAGAAAGAACCGTTGCTTTGTTTTTCAGAGTGATAAATCATTTCCCGAATCACATGGAACTGACACGGAAAGATTTGATGGTGAAAAACATTAAGAGATACCGAAAAGAACTAGACAAAGAAAATAGTCCGCTCACGGAGAAAGATGAATTAGGCAGATTTATACATCTTGGTAGGGTATAGACTAGGGTTTCAATAAGATTAATTAATAGCCATTGCCCTTAGTATCATACCTTGACCATGATCTTTCCACGGCCTCTCATTATTTGGTCTCGGCTTGCTACAGACAGCCACTTTCATGTGGTGTGATAATCTATAATCATTTAGGATGAAGTATTTTGAGTAATGCAATACCTGATTGGATGTCATCCAAATTTTATGACAGTTTATCGTGCAATATGCTTTTGATTGTGCATTATAGCAGTTTTATGTCAGTTTAATTGAAAATAATTATATGCTTAAATGAAAAAAGCACATAAACAAGGGGAAACCATATTGGTACTTCCATATGAGTACATATTTTGTCGGAAATCATGTTTACAATGTTGCTGTAGAACAAAATTTCTGACCATATATCCGTTGATACTAATTTCCTCTAATCTTATACCTTAATATTATGTTCTATTTTTCCAGATTTTATCCCCCAGACCTACATGTTACCAGCCGACTATAACTTGTTTGTAGAAGAGTTCAGAAAGAATCCAAATACAACTTGGATCATGAAACCATGTGGCAAAGGTAAACTAACATAAAGCCCCTAAAATATTTTGATACACCAGGAAAAAATATAGACGCTCGCCAATGTGAGTAAGACACTTGGAATGCGCACCATTGCTGGCGAGTGTGATTTTTCAGGTAGTTTCTCTTAATTATCAGTCATTTTCACAAGAAAAATGTTAAAAAAAGGAAGAAAGTTTGTTTTCATTCATTTTTATAGTGTCATGTAATGGAGATTTTGATTGGTCAGTATTAGTAAAATGAGGTCATCCAAACGTGTCGATCTTTCTTAATTTAGGCAGCCACAACTTCAGTCTCTGTTACATTTTGGTTAAGTTTTGTTCATATTGAAATTTAGTTACTTGAAGCGAGTTCTTTTGACCTTTTATAATAACTATGTGTGGCATAATTTCTTTTAAACAAACACAAGAGAAAAATGCATTCCTCCAAAGATAACTTGGAAAAAATTGTAATTGTCATGGGTTTTCACAATTCTCAATTCTCAGAATGCAGTTCTTGTCTTTTACACACTTCACAACAACTTTTTGTTTTGGCAGGTGTGAATTATGCTTGATGAGTGTACTTAAAAATGTCACTCGCCAACATTGGCGAGTGTGAAAAAAGCAACCCATATTTTTCCCTGTAACACTATTAATTAACTTAAACTTTTCACTCAACATCAGAACAGTTATGAAATGAACATATTATCACTTTTTTGTGTAAAATCACAGTCAAAGACTTGCACTTTCCATCAGTTGAAAACTTGGACTGGCTTTAGTATTCTTTCTAATGTGATGGCCAAGTGGTCCTTGGTTTGAACCCTGTTGGCACCACATTGTTTCCTAGTTTATTCACTCCCCAAAGTACTGATTAAATTATTTTCTTGTTTATTTCCAGCAAGAGGCATTGGTATATTTCTGGTGAACAAACTTTCACAGTTGAAAAAGTGGTCTAGAGACAGCAAAACCAGCAAGTAAGACTTTATAAATGACCCTCTGTATCAGAAAACCAACAATCTGCATATGCGAAAACAAAGCCACAGATCAGCCGTGCAGCGCCTTTGTTTTTGCATCATGGATAATATAATCTCTCTTCTTTTTGAATCCGAAATGTCAATCTTTTAGCCTTCTGTGACTGTACAGACAAGTTTGTGTCAAACATGGATGGTGACGAGACTCAAATCATCTTGTTCTTTAAGAAGCATGGACAATTACAGAGGCTATTTAAAAATTTGTAAAAATATGTGATCTAAAATATAAAAAAAAGCATGAACAATGTTTTTAGATAGATTAATCTTGGCAAAATGTGTTACAGGCATTGCACAAAATAGGCATTTATGCTAATCTGCAACTTTTTATGTTCCCTGGCTTTAAATATGTTTTTGCATTAACATTATTTTCACATTACAGTTTCTTGCCACCAACATCCAAGGACACCTATGTAATATCAAAATACATAGACAATCCGTTGTTGATAGGAGGGAAGAAGTTTGATCTGAGGTTGTATGTTCTGGTCACATCATTTAGACCCCTCAAATGTTATATGTAAGTATCAGTTTAGGACGTTTTCAGGGTTTTAGGACATATGAAACTCACATAATACATTATACAATTGTTGCCCTTGAGTGAGGATGACATGATGATTTGTTCACCCAAGGCAGGTAATATCCTGTTGTGGTGAACAAATCCTCATGTCACCCTCACTCAAGGGCAACAATTGTTTTATAATACCAAACCACTTTTGAAACAAATTAATGACATGCCACATGACAAACGTATGTGACTACAAGGGCAACGGCACATTTAGGCAGATATGACGTCAGAGGGTAATATGATCATGCGACATGACAGAAAAGCACCTTCCATATGCACTCTAAACAAATGTTTGTGCCTATAAGTGAAGCTGCACTTTTTAGGCAGATATGACGTCAGAGGGTAAAATGATCATGTGACATGACAGAATAGCACCTCTAGCATAACCTGCTCTGAACCAATCAAAATCTACACTCAGCCAATGAATTTTAATGAGGTATAAATTGAAAAAATATCTCGTAATAAAGTGGAATAAAGCATTATTGTGCAGAACTTTTGTGTCACACGTAAATGTATGTGCCCTGTGTACGACTCAAACCCAGCGCTAAAGCATTTCAAAGCACATTTTAAAAAACAAAACAAAATAAAATGCAATATTAATCATAGATAACAGAAATTATTTCACATTCTCAATGGCAGCTAACAGCATTAGTGGTGGGTTCTGATTGGCTTTCACACATGTATTTAGGTATCACTTACTTTATAAACCAATTTCATCAAGCAAAGACAGTGGATTTTGTTCCTCAAATATTTACTTCGCATTGTTTATCTGTTTCGATATTTGCAGGTTTAAGCTTGGCTTTTGTCGGTTCTGCACAGTAAAATACAATGCCAATGTGAATGAGCTGGATAACATGTTCGTACATCTCACTAATGTCTCTATACAGAAAACTGGGGTAAGATTGTCAGTATTCATAGAAACACTTGCTAGAAACATTCTTATCGATAGTTGTATTACTTATGCCCAACTGCTACATTTACACTTTTCATTCATTTCAAGAGCTATTATGTATTTATCTATTAAATGTCACAGTAGACCTTGTTGTCATGCTGGGACAGCCACTTCTGATTTTTGAGACTTTTATCCATTTTTGAGATGAATGAACCTTAAGCCTGACAATTAGGCACAATCAAGGTAATAGCTTATAGTTAGGCCAGTTGGGCCTACCAGTCCAAGGAACATTACAAGCAGTTTACCAGTACACTTATGGATATGTACTGCTATTCTGCTTATTCATTCTTTCATACATAGGTAATTGCTATTCTTAAGGTACCTTGACTTGAGCCGCCCCATGGGAAAACCAACATTCTGCATAGGCGAAAACAAAGGCGGAGATCAGCTATTCTTAAGGTATCTTGACTTGAGCCGCCCCATGGGAAAACCAACATTCTGCATAGGCGAAAACAAAGGCGGAGATCAGCTTCGCAATAACCGCGAAGCTGATCAGCACCTTTGTTTTCGCTACTCGGATAGTACAATTCCTCCTCTACTTAACTCCAAAATTTCAAGCTTCTATCCTGCTTCTGTAGCTGTACAGGCCGGTTTGTGTCGGACCTGTTCAGAAACCACATTGTTGGTTTTACCACGAGGTGGCTCATTTGTAATTCAAATTTAAAATTTATACCTGTACATATTTTCTACCTTCAGGATGACTATAATGCAGTACATGGAGGGAAATGGACTGTACAGAATCTCAGGTTATATCTAGAGAGTAGCAGAGGGAAAGAGGTAAGGGGGGATTGCTGTGGTTATGTTTATAATTCGAATGTTATTGATATTTAATCTTTCTAGTAATTTCATCAGATATGGGTTTTGGTGTCTGGGGTGGGATTTTGAATTTAATTGTACAATCTCTGTGCCTCCTATTCTTACTTTGATATTTTATTCCTAAGTAAAATTGACATTGTTCGTTCATTTATTTGCTTGTTTGATCAGGATAACATGTCCATGAAATGTATACCCCCTCATACCACACTTTTATATACCACAGCTGGGGTATGCCGGGGTATACATATTTCTTATTTTTGCTCCAAAACATTGATTGTGGGTACTCGTTAGAAATACCTCGGCGAGGCGGTTCCAAAGTGTACCCACAATCTATGTTTTGAGCAAAAATAAGAAAAATATCAACAATTTTGTACTAATTTTCAATTTTTACAGCTGAAAAAAATCTCAATATATTGCATGGGCAAGTGTTCTTGTTTGTTTCCTAGGTAACAGACAAGTTATTTGATGAGATGGATTGGCTTATTGTTCATTCTCTCAAGGCGGTCTCGGTAAGTCTTCTAAATGTATGCTTGGTAAATAAACTCGGTTGAAATTGATATTTTAGCTTTGAAAAGAAAATGTTTGAGCACTCTTTAGCTCACCTGAGCCGAAGGCTCATAGGTGAGCTTATAGTATACCCATGCTCCGGCGTCCGTCCGTCCGTCGTCCGTCCGTCCGTCGTCGTTCACAATTTCAAAGATCTTCTTCTCTGAAACCGCTGGGCCGATTGTTCTCATATTACACATACACCATCTACAGGTAGGGGGAAAGAATAATTATGTTTTTTGTTTTGATCGGATAAGGACTCTGGTTGCTATGGCAACTTATGCTTCCCATAGACTTATAATGGAAAAAAGTGAAAATTGCCAGTTTTTGCTGTCTTGTTGGAGATATTTGAATTTTGTTTTTGCAGAAATGTTTATTGAGTAGTCCTCTACGTTTCATGTGACTTTTGTCCTAATCCTTTATTTTGATTGGTTGCAGGGGCCCCATATAGGGCAAAATTTCGAAAAACATTCAAAAACCTTCTTCTCAGAAACTGTCAAGGGGATGAAGCCTATACTTTGTATACATGTTCCTGACAGTGGCCTCTACATAATTTGTGTTTTTTATTCCAGGCGGATAAGAACTCTGGTTGCTATGGCAACTTAAAGTTTCCATAGACTTATAATGGGAAAAGTGGAAATCAGCTATTTTTCCGCTAAAATTGCAGACATTTGAATTTTGTTTTTGCAGAAATGTTTATTGAGTAGTGTTTGACATTTCATGCGAGTTTTGTCCTAATCCTTTATTTTGATTGGTTGCTGGGGCCCCATAAAGGGCAAAATTTTGAAGAAAACATTCAAAAATCTTCTCCTCAGAAACTGTCAAGTGAATGAATCCTGTACTTTGTATACATGTTCCTGACAGTAGCCTCTACATAAATTGTGTTTTTTATTCCAGTCGGATAAGAACTCTGGTTGCTATGGTAACTTTAAGTTTCCATAGACTTATAACGGGAAAAGTGGAAATTAGCTATTTTTTGAAAAATATTGCAGCCTGAGGTCCGAAAAGTGGTAGATGCAAACAACTAATGGATTAGATGAAGGTATATGATTAATTTAGGTCAAGGTCATCTCTTGACCTTGGCCGGTCTGTCGTCCATACACACTTTTCAAAGATTTTTTTCTCTGAAACCACTTGGCCAATCAAAGCCAAATTTTATATGAAGCATCTATAGGAAGTGGGAACCAATGCGTTTATAAATAATCCAGGTCACATGACCAAGATGGCCGCCACGCCCATATATGGTAAAAACCCTTAAAATATCTTTTTCTCCAGAACCGGTGAACCGATTTCAACGAAACTTTGCATGAAGTATGGATGACTCAAGTACTACAATGTATATATAAAACATTACCCTGTGGTGACCTTGACCTATTTTATGGCAAAGTCAACATAGGTTGTCAATGCATTTGAATGGGGAAAACTTTTAAAATGTCATTTTAAGTAAAAGTCTTGCAGGAAATGGGCAGTAGGACTGAAATTTAATGATTCTGAAAAAAAAATGGACACCAGGGGCTCATCTGCTTTTAAAATGTTATTTGAAGGGGAAAATCAGCAGGAAATCGGCAAATGGACATAATATTGATTATTCTGAAAAAAGAAAATGGCCCAAGGGCTTCATCTGCCCCTGCACTGGGGTTAAATACCATAATATTCAAATATGTTTATTGGTATATGAAGCAGATCTCAGGTGAGCGTTTACAGGACCATTGGTCCTCTGGTTTTTAGCTCACCTGAGCCGAAGGCTCATAGGTGACCTTATAGTATACCCATGCTCCGGCGTCCGTCCGTCGTCGTCCACAATTTCAAAGATCTTCTTCTCTGAAACCGCTGGGCTAATTGTTCTCATATTACACATACACCATCTACAGGTAGGGGGAAAGAATAATTATGTTTTTTGTTTTGATCGGATAAGGACTCTGGTTGCTATGGCAACTTATGTGAAAATTGCACGTTTTTGCTGTCTTGTTGGAGATATTTGAATTTTGTTTTTGCAGAAATGTTTATTGAGTAGTCCTCTACGTTTCATGTGACTTTTGTCCTAATCCTTCATTTTGATTGGTTACAGGGGCCCCATATAGGGCAAAATTTCGAAAAACATTCAAAAATCTTCTCAGAAACTGTCAAGGGGATGAAACCTATACTTTGTATACATGTTCCTGACAGTGGCCTCTACATAATTTGTGTTTTTTATTCCAGGCGGATAAGAACTCTGGTTGCTATGACAACTTAAAGTTTCCATAGACTTATAATGGGAAAAGTGGAAATCGGCTATTTTTCCGCTAAAATTGCAGACATTTGAATTTTGTTTTTGCAGAAATGTTTATTGAGTAGTGTTTGACGTTTCTTGCGAGTTTTGTCCTAATCCTTTATTTTGATTGGTTGCTGGGGCCCCATAAAGGGCAAAATTTTGAAAAAAAAAAAAAACATTCAAAAATCTTCTCCTCAGAAACTGTCAAGTGGATGAATCCTGTACTTTGTATGCATGTTCCTGACAGTAGCCTCTACATAATTTGTGTTTTTAATTCCAGTCAGATAAGAACTCTGTTTGCTATGGTAACTTTAAGTTTCCATAGACTTATAATGGGAAAAGTGGAAATTAGCTATTTTTTGAAAACTATTGCAGCCTGAGATCTGAAAAGTGGTAGATGCAAACAACTAATGGATTAGATGAAGGTATATGATTAATTTATGTCAAGGTCATCTCTTGACCTTGGCCGGTCTGTCGTCCATACACACTTTTCAAAGATTTTTTTCTCTGAAACCACTTGGCCAATCAAAGCCAAATTTTATATGAAGCATCTATAGGAAGTGGGAGCCAATGTATATATAAATAATCCAGGTCACACGACCAAGATGGCCGCCATGCCCATATATGGTAAAAACCCTTAAAATATCTTCTCCAGAACCGGTGAACCGATTTCAACGAAACTTTGCATGAAGTATGGATGACTCAAGTACTACAATGTATGTATAAAACATGATCCTGTGGTGACCTTGACTTATTTTATGGCAAGGTCAACATGGGTCGTCAATGCATTTGAATGGGGAAACCTTTTAAAATGTCATTTTAAGTGAAAGTCTTGTAGGAAATGGGCAGTAGGACTGAAATTTAATGATTCTGAAAAAAAAATGGACCCCAGGGGCTCATCTGCTTTTAAAATGTTATTTGAAGGGGAAAATCAGGAAATTGACAAATGGACAGAATATTGATTTTTCTGAAAAAAGAAAATAGCCCAAGGGCTTCATCTGCCCCTGCACTGGGGTTAAATACCATAATATTCAAATATGTTTATTGGTATATGAAGCAGATCTCAGGTGAGCGTTTACAGGACCATTGGTCCTCTGTTTTTTTTTTAACCGAGTCAATTTTGTATGATTTTGTAGCTTTATAATAAAAAGTCATGAAACAAATAGTGATTTGACATTGTCATGAATTGCAAATGAGCCTGTGTGTGAGAAAAGCAACACTTTGGGTTTCCGACCAAGTCCGACACAAACCAGTCTGTACAGTCTCTGAAAAAGGCTAAAAGCGGGAAATTTCGGATTTAGGAAGAAGGATTGTACTGTCCTTGCAGCGAAAACAAAGGCGCTGATCAGCTTCGCAGTTACTGCGAAGCTGATCTGCGCCTTTGTTTTCGCCTATGCAGATTGTTGGTTTTCCAATGCGGCGGCTCAAATATTATCACAAAACTTTTAAGCCTGGTTCTTTATTATTAGCTCACCTGAGCCGTTAGGCTTACAAGGTGAGCTTATAGGATGGCCATGATCCGGCATCCGTCCGTCGTCCGTCCGTCCGTCCACAATTTCAAAGATCTTCTTCTCTGAAACCGCTTGGCCAACCAAAGCCTAATTTTATATGAAGCATCTATAGGAAGGGGGAACCAATGTGTATATAAGAAATCCAGGTCACATGACCAAGATGGCCGCCATGCCCATATATGGTAAAAACCCTTCAAAAATCTTCTTCTCCAGAACCGGTGGACTGATTTCAACGAAACTTGGCATGAAGCATTGATGGCTCAAGCACTACAATGTGTATATAAATCATGACCCTGTGATGACCTTGACCTATTTTATGGCAAGGTCAACATAGGTCGCCAATGCATTTGAACGGGGAAAACTTTTAAAATGTCATTTAAAGTGAAAGTCTTGCAGGAAATGGGCAGTAGGACTGAATATTAATGATTCTGAAAAAAATTGGACCCCAGGGGCTCATCTGCCCCCACCCCGGGGCAATATACATGTATATTACCATAATATTCAAACATCATTTCCTCTGAAACCGCTTGGCCAATCAAAGCCAAATTTTATGTGAAGCATCAATAGGAAGGGGTAATCAATGTGTATTTAAATAATCCAGGTCACATGACCAAGATGGCCGCAATGCCCATATATGGTAAAAACCCTTCAAAAATCTTCTTCTCCAGAACCTGTGGATCGATTTCAAAGAAACTTGGCATGAAGCATCGATGGCTCAAGTACTACAATGTGTATATAAATCATGACCCTGTGATGACCTTGACCTTTTTTTTACGGCAAGGTCAACATAGGTCGCCAATGCATTTGAATAGGGAAAACTTTTAAAATGTCATTTAAAGTGAAAGTCTTGCAGGAAATGGGCAGTAGGACTGAATATTAATGATTCTGAAAAAATGGACCCCAGGGGCTCATCTGCCCCCACCCCGGAGCAATATACATGTATATTACCATAATATTCAAACATCTTCTCCTCTGAAACCGCTTTGCGAATCAAAGCCAAATTTTATGTGAAGCATCTATGGAATGGGGGAATTAATGTATATATAAATTATCTAGTTCACAGGACCAAGATGGCTGCCATGCCCATATAAGGTAAAAACCCTTCAAAAATCTTCTTCTCCGAATCTGGTGGACCGATTTCAAAGAAACTTGGCGTGAAGCACCAATGGCTGAAGTACTACAATGTGTAATAAATTATGACCCTGTGGTGACCTTGACCTATTTTAGGACAAGGTCAACATAGGTTGCCAATGCATTGGAATGGGGAAAATTTTTAAAAAGTCATTTGAGGTGAAAATCTTGCAGGAAATGGGTAGTAGGACTAGATATTAATGATTCTGAAAAAAACAATGGACCTAAGGGCTCATATGCCCACACCCCGGGGCAATATACATGTTTGTTATATGACTGAAGAAAATCCTGTCTCCTGATTGGCTCATTCAGTTTTAATAAATCCTAATATTTGCTTTAAAACAAGACCAATCTGATGAAAACCAGATCAAACCAGTTCCTTGAGGTTAATTATTTTGACAGTTTTTTTATATTAACTTCCAAAATCTATATTACGCTCCTGAGTACCCTAAAATAGCAACACCATGAAATTAGCATGGGCTAGATGAAATTGACATGATTTGCTGTATGTGTATAAAACTTGCCAGTCAGCTATAAATAGCCTGAACTCATTTCAGTTCATGAAATCTACATGCTTTGCAGTAACAAACTTTTACAGGTAAACAAAGCACTAGATAATGAGATGTATGTGGTGATAATTAAGGGATAATTTTGTTTATTTTTCATAACAACCTATGTTGTTGGCACTCATTGAAATTGTCTCATTGTGGTGATTTTTATGAATACCCACAACATAGGTTTTATTGAGAACTAACAAAATTATTCTTCAATTATAATCAATTGCTCCTTATTATCTAGCCTTTTTTAACATCTGTTATGATTTTGTTTATTTATTTCTTTTAATTAAAATATAAGATAAGTTAAAAAGTCATATAACAAAACAGTTATTGACTTCAATTTCGGTAGATATAAGGATTTATCTACCCTCAAAAGTGATATTCACCTCGGCCTGCGGCCTCGGTGAATATCACTTTTTCAGGTAGATAAATCCTTATATCTACCTCATTGAAGTCAATAATTGTATAATATTACCATAATATTCAAACATCTCCTCTGACACCAATTGACCAATTGAAGCCAAATTTTATGTGAAGCATCTAGAGGATGGGGGAACCAGTGTATATATTAAATCTAGGTCACATGACCAAGATGGCCGCCATGCCCATATATGGTAAAAACCCTTCAAATATCTTCTTCTCTGAAACCAATAGATTGACTTCAATGAAACTTTTCGTGTGAAGCATCCATGGCTATAGTACTACAATGTATATATAAATCATGACCCTGTGATGACCTGGACCAAGTTTATGTCAAGGTCAACATGGGTTGCCCATGCATTTGAATGGGAAAAACTGTTAAAATGTCATTTGAAGGGAAAAGCCAGCAAGAAATTGGCAAATGGACAGAAGGGCTTCATCTGCCCCTGCACTGGGGTTAAATACCATAATATTCAAACATGTTTATTGGTATATGCAGCAGACTCAGGTGAGCGTTTACAGGACCATTGGTCCTCTGGTTTCAGGGTGTGATCTCAAATGACAGACACTGCTTTGAATGTTATGGGTGAGTATGGGTTACTGGTAATTTTTCTCAAGGCGAAACTTGCAAGTTATTTTTTTCGAGGTTCTTAAACTTAAACAACCCCGCCAAAATAACTTTTAAGGTTGAATGATGGAAATATTAAGCTAACTTTGAACATGCATGCTCGGACCATTCCTAAAATCTTCATAACACATGTAATGGATGAATTCGGTGGGTATAAGGTACACAATACTTTCCGTCAGTTCTTTTAAAAGAAAGGGACAAAACGGATGTGGCCCTTTTATTCTTTACCCACATATTGTATATTCTTTTAACTGAAAAAAATTATTTATACACAACACAAGAAATTCTGATGTATTTTATGATTTTTAATTGCAATACTTGTCAACATACTAATTTATCAACATACAATACACATTACTTACATTACTTACATTACTTACTTAATAAACTTTGGCTTTCTAATGGGGGTTGCTCATCTGATAGGCTTGCTAAATAATCTGATTCTGTGGAAGCAGTATTGTGATTGATGCCTTTTTACCCTTTTAACCCTGTTAACCTTGCCTGTCAGACCTGTGTGGCTGTGCCCATCATTTTCAGAGAGTCGGGGGTTGGCAACCTGTTTGCCCGGTATGCAAACGCCCAAGGACATGGTCCTTGGACACGGACTGTGTAGAACAAGGAAGTGCTCCTTGGTCACCATGGAATTGATCCGTTGGCAAGGAATTGATCCTCTGACAGCCCGTGCTGTGACGTGATCAGTTTTTGGTGAGGAAATGCTCCTCTGAGAGTGAGGAGCTGCTCCTCTGTGAGTGAGGAAATGCTCCTCTGATGTTATGAGTAGTGATCAGTCACTTGAAAAAGATGTTGTGGCTTAATTGCCGATCTGATATGCATGGCCAGGTAGTATTTTCAAAGACACTGGACATGGTCATTGGACAGGGACACATATCTGCAGAGTCTTCAGTTAATGGCTTAATGCTTTTTCTAGCATTAACTATAAAGAAGATGGTTATCTTTTGGGGGAGTAAAAAGGCCAAAGGAATTTGATAGCATATCAAATGAGGCCCCCAAAAGAGAGCTTTAGAAATACTGTGAGCAAGGACTCTAGCTATTATATAAATGTCGAGGTACCAATAGAATAGTTCTAGATGATAAAACATATACATGTAATAGGAAGACTTTTGTTTATGGTACTTTTTAACTACATGTATATGCTGTACCAAGATGTTTGATTAATCATTCTGTTCTAAGCTGTATATAATGCATGAAATAGCCCTTTTGATGAACTGTACATGCTTCCCATAGGAATGAGCCTTAAGTTTACTTTAATTGTTCTGTGCAAACAAAATTAGTTCTGGTATATCGAAACTAATGTCCTTGATAAGACATTGCGCATACAGTGTAATAATTCTGACCTATTTGAGTCAAGGATTACCAGTTGAAGAATTGACATGTAATCTCCTTGAAAAGTAAGTACATGTATTGCTACACTGACACTAAGAAGCTTAAAGTATAAGAGCAAATACCTTAGTGCTAGACATGACTTACTGCATCTTCATCAAAGTTTTGATTAAGATCAGTGAAGTTTGTTTATTCAAAATGCTCTGGAAGAGGCAGATTATGCCTGATTACAACGCTGACAACCTTAAGAACAGTAAAACTTGCAACTATTCTCACACAAAGTTACTCAGTATCACAGTACAATTCTGTATGTTGATTGAATAACTATAAATAGAACAAAATATTACTATATTCCAAAGGCAATATCTATTCCTAACCAAATCAGTGATCCTTGATAAGATTGGTTCTGATAAAGAATAATTGCCTTTAATAGACTGGTGCTAAATGCTGAGATTTGTCAGTATTTTCTCAGAAAAATGATATGTATCAAAAATTTATGAACACTAAATATTTTCAATGACGCCATGTGAAAATTATTTTACTAACATAACACAATTTTTTTGTTGTTGTTGTTGTTGGCAAATATCAGTATACAGTAGCAATATTGAGAATATGACCATATGACTGACTTTAAATAATTACTTTAGGTTTAAATCTTTTATGACTTTGTGCAAACAGGATTAAGCACAAAATACTGCTATAATGCTAAAATGTACAAAGCTGTAATATTTGTTTTAGATAGTGTGACAATCTGGCTCACTCAGTTTCTTCTCTGAATCTGAATAAGTATACTAGTGAGACGCCAAATGACCATACGTCTCTGCTTAATTAGACATACGAACAATATACAAACCAAGCAGGTTTGAGTTGGACCAATGTGAATATAAGAATAAGGCAGGTTTATGTCAGATCAGCAGTAATTATAAAAACAAGGCAGATTTATGTCAGATCAGCAGTGCATACAGAAACCATGCAGGTTTATGTCAGACCAACCATGAATATAACACAAGGCAGGTTTATGTCAGACCAGCAGTGAATATAGAAACCAGGCAGGTTTATGTCGGACCAACCATGCATATGACACAAGGCAGGTTTATGTCAGCAGTGAATATAGAAACCAGGCAGGTTTATGTCGGACCAACCATGAATATAACACGAGGCAGGTTTATGTCAGACCAGCAGTGAATATAGAAACCAGGCAGGTTTATGTCGTACCAACTATGAATATGACACATGGCAGATTTATGTCAGCAGTGAATATAGAAACCAGGCAGGTTTATGTTAAACCAACAGTGAATATAACACAAGGCAGGTTAATGTCATCAGTGAATATAGAAAACCAGGCATGTTTATGTAAGATAAACCATGAATATAACACGAGGCAGGATTATGTAAGATAAACCATGAATATAACACAAGGCAGGTTTATGTCAGACCAGTAGTGAATATAGAACCCAGGCATGTTTATGTAAGACAAACCGTGAACATAAAAACAAGGCAGGTTTATATCAGTCCAGCAGTGAATAAAGAAACCAGCAGGTTTACATCAGACCAGCAGTGAATATAGAAACTAGGTAGTTTATGTCGCCTTATGCCAGACCAAACATGAATATATGTGAATACCTTATCGATATGCAATTTAGCCATGATGGCTGAACATAAACTTTTGCATTCTGTGAATAGACTGAGGTATGTGTATCACTTTCAGACCACATGATGATGTGTTAATCTGCCTGACTACAATTTGTTTGCCTATGAATGTCAGTTTTTTCCTGCTTGTACTTTACAAATTCAACATTTAAAATAACAAAATAAGTGAAGGTTCTGAATAAAAGAATATACTTATGTTTGTAAGTGTTGTAGGCAAATGGAACATAGAAACACAGACATCTGTGCCAGACAGATTGCTTTAACAAATTCTTGAATTTACGATAAAAAACTAAACAGTGATAAGATTGTTAATGATAAATAGCCTTTCTGTATTGCTTCTCTGGCCTAGCTGTTTAGATTCTGTTTGTTTGTATAATAACTTCCCAGTCAACCTTTTTGATACTATGAGATATTACAGTACCTATTACTCAAAATTTAAGTTCAAAATTAACGCAGAATCTTAAATAATAATAATGTGTGGACTTGCATCTGACAAGACACTGATGTAATAAAAAATTGTAGAAAATATATCTGTGCTATTCAATTGGTATAATATCTGGCTAGCATTTAATAACAATCATTACTACTTCTTTCTTTTGTCCAATATTGTCTTTGTGTCTCCTAATACTGTCTATAAATCGGTGCAGGGAAGGTCTGATTGATGATCCACCACTAATACACACATAAACAGATGTACTAAACGATGATCCACCACTGATAGGAATTATACACACAAACGAATGTATTAAACGATGATCCACCACTGATAGGAATTATACACACAAACAGATGCACTAAACGATGATCCACCACTGATCAATAGGAATTATACACACAAACAGATGCAATAAACGATGATCCACCACTGATAGGAATTATACACTGATCTTCGATCTTTCCTTGCATGAATTTCCTCTCAGAATGAAATGAGAAATGATCTGCTTGTTGCCACATAAGAATGATGATAAACTCATAATTTCCTTAAATTGCATTGATAACTAAACCTGAGCTATTATTTCACTTCTTTCAGAATAACCCTAATACTTACCATACATGTGATACCTCTGATTAGGAAAACAGAGATAGGATTATTTCCCAAACAGGATAGTCGGGAGCTCTTGACAACCTAATTTTACAAAAATAAATGTATGAAATGTATGAGCTTAAACTTTGAATATTTAGATTTGCTAAATGCTGAATACATAAAATCAAAACAGAAAGATATCACATATATGGTTGCCTTGCACACGCAATGATTAATTTGCACAGATCTCTTTCTCAACACACTGAGAAATCTTTAACATATGCACTGATATCACAACACACGTATGCTTCTTTTTGATACGACACAAATTGCTTGAAATCCTAGTGGCACTTGATTCTTTTAAACTGAACACTTAGATAGCACCATGAATATTAACACTTGTGTATTTTCCTCAGTAGTTGTAACTCTTCGGCTTGATCTCTAGACATATCCTCCTACCATCTCCCGATCAATGGGTATATTGAGTAAGACTTTAACATGTTAAACTGATTTGTTTGGGCCTACATGATTGTTAGACTTCTAGATAGAAAATTTTGCTTCAGAGGACAGTTGATGACAAAGGTCTTATTTGTCAACAATAAAATATCTCCAGTTATTTCAGAACATGGTTAGATAAGTCAATGTTCTATATCTTTGATGTAGTGAAGCATGGTCTCCTGGTTAGAAACTCCTCAGTATCCAGGAACCGCAAAATAGCATTATAATACCTAAGTTATATTCAACTAATTTATTCTCCTGACAAATGTAACTGTCATCTATCAGGCTAAGGTGTTATCTTCTCATTATTTCTTTTCCTTGTAACATAATGCCAACAGCAAAACTTGAATAGGATAGGCAGTTCCCAGCATATCAGTTCTCATATAAATAAATAATAATGATGCATTTCCATACTTTTAGTTTTAATTATTCCTTAGGTGTCCGGACGATCTTACAGCCCAGGCTGGGGCAAGCCGCGCACCACCCTGGTTAAATATAATCCATAGAAATGTTCAACATCATTATGAATCTGAGGTAGTGTCCTTCTTTTAACTAGAATGGTATGTCAACTGAGGTAAATGAAATGACAATTCTATGTCACAACACACATCCAACGTTTGTAAAAGTAGACAGATATAACTTGAAATATTTCTGATGCAACAAATTTCCTTGAGTGTAAAAGAACAAGTGGAAATAAAATATCCATAAGTGATAAAAATAATAGTCAGAAAATGATGCTTTCACTTTATTTCCACTTTGCAAACTGACGAGACAGTAAAGAAATTAAGGTCTTAATTGCCCAGTTGTATAAGCTGATTTGCAGAATTTTACATAACTGTCACAGATAACACAAGTGCTACCTCTTAAGTAATTTGACATGTATATTTATTTGTCAATACTAAAGTGACCATATCTATCATAGACATCAATACACTATAACACCAAGGGTGCGTGATAAAAGATGCTGGCAACTGTGTGCCGCCTTTACTATGAATAATGTTATGGTATCCTTAAAATTGGGATAAATTTTCAACATCTAAAATTGTGTATAAACTTCAATTATAAATTGACATTTATCTACAAAATACCCTGTGAAAGGTTTGAAGAGACGACAGATACTGATGTACTATAAGAATCTTACATGAGTGTCAGGTATGAATAGACAAATCTGTCCTTCGGGTCACAGTTTTGCATCACGAGGCCAGCCTCATGATGCCGAACTGTGACCAGAGGGACAGGTTTGTCTATTCATACCTTACACACATGGTGGATTCTTTTTCTTGCACGCCTCTATGCGGTGAAGCTTAATTTTCACACTATTTATCTAAAAAAATGTTACAATCGCGGCATCCACCATTTTGAATTAAAACGTTTTGATGTCATTGTGACGTGTGCGCTTAATGACGAAATTACCAGACATCCTATACAACCAATGTTAAAAAAGAACATTTGAACGCAGGGTGAGGTTGGGGTGAGATAACAAGGGTGAGATAAGAATTTCTCACATAGATTAAAACGTAGGATGTCTCTATCTGGTGTGCAAGAAAATTGTTTCCTTGTCTTATTAAAACTTTTTTCAGGTATGACATAATAATAGATGACAATCTGAAGCCATGGTTGATAGAAGTCAACGCCTCACCGTCCCTGACCAGTACAACTTCTAGTGATAGAATCATGAAATATAAGCTCATGAATGATGTCATCAATATTGTTATACCACCAGGAGAGGCACCAGAGTAAGTTGGTTTAGTTGTTTTACTCTAATTCTGTGATTTTATTCAAAGATATTGAAGTGTGTGGTTATGTATATATATATCAAAAGTTGAAAAAGCATTTGCAAATAACAAAGGAACTGATCGGATAAGACAAGAGTTTAGTAAAGAGAGAAGATAAGTATTAAAAATAAACTTTTAAGCGATTTTTATCAGACTGCTCACTCCAGCTTGGTCAAACAACACATATACTGGTGCAATCTGCTTAGTGTTAGCTCTGTTTGCCATTATAAAGCTACAATTTCAAGTCATTAGTGAGGAAAGCAAACTTGTTGTTTAATGATACTTCATTTGAGCCACCGCATGGGAAAACCAACAATCTGCCTATGCGAAAACAAAGACGCAGATCAGCTTCGCGGTAACCGCGAAGCTGATCAGCGCCTTTGTTTTCTCTACACGGATAGTACAATTCCTCTACTATCTAAATCCGAAATTTCAAGCTTCTAGCCTGCTTCTCTGACAGTACAGGCCGGTTTGTGTCGGACCTGGTCGGAAACCCAAATTGTTGGTTTTCTCATGCACAGGCTCATTTAAGAATGTTCTTTTCTGCATTTCTTTTCTGCAAGAGATAGTTAAGATTTGCAGTATTATATGAGCCTGTGCATGAGAAAACCAACATTTTGGAGTCCCGACCAAGTCCAACACAAACCAGCCTGTACAGTCACAGAAGATGGTTAGAGGCTGGAAATTTTAGATTTAGAAAGTAGAGGAATTGTACTATCCGTGTTGCGAAAACAAAGGCGCTGATCAGCTGTGCATTTCTGCACAGCTGATCTGCGGCTTTGTTTTCTCCTAGGCAAAAATCCGGTTTTCTCACGATGCGGCTCACATGAGAATGTGTATGTATTTTTTCCAGCGTACGGTGGAACAAGACCGTTTCTAAAGATGTCCTTGGCAACTTTTACGTTTTGTGAGTAATTTATTTTTATATTTGATAAGACATTTAATAAAATTATTCAAAATTAAATTATACACTTAAGACATTTGCATTGACACCATGCCGAAATTTTGACATCACATATTGTAAACAAGTTACAGCAAGTTGTAGAAATGTAGTAATAATTGGCTTTTTGTTAAAAGCTGTATGCCTAAATATTAGACTGAGCTACTTTCTAATCAAATATTTGTATCTAGTATTTGGTAATTAGCATTTTTGTGAAATGAGAAGCCAGTAAAAATCTTTTGTTCAAAGGATTTTACATTTCCAATTGAGATTCATTCTTAAAATACATTACTTGTTGCCATACATAATCATAAGTTTAAAACTATTCTATTTCCAGATATGATGAAGACCTAGCCCAGTCTGACCCTATCACCCTGGACCCTAAAAACAAGCTGGGCCCAGGGGCCATGGGACTGAGAGGGGCCAGGGAGTCTAACAGGGGCCGGCCGTCACCTGCTACATGGAAATAGTTGTGCCATTTGATGAAGACTTAAAAATAATGGGAGCCACAACATGAGAAAACTGGTCTTCAGTGTTTCTTACCTGGTCTGACATAAACTGGCCTGTACAATCACAGAAGAAGGTTAGAAGCATGAAATTTTGTATTTAAGAAGAGGAATTGTACTATCCAAGCAGCAAAAACGAAGCTGCTGATCAGCTTTGCCGTATGATCAGCTGTGCAGTTACGGTACAGCTGATTTGGGCCTTTGTTTTTTGCATATGCAAAAATCTGGTTTTCTCATAAAGTTTCTGTGATATTTGTATAGTCATTGTGATATTGTAAATCAGGAGTAAAATTGTATAGAATTTGTTACCTCCATAATTGAGAGGTGTTTATTCTCCAATCAAACCATTTGTGGCATTTTCTAGCTTAGTGGTAGTGTTTTACATTCGACTTGAAAGGTTCTGTTCTGGGCTCAAACCCAAACTCTATTACATATGAGCCGCAACAGGAGAAAATCTGTCCAACACAAACCAGGTCCGACACAAACCGGCCTGTACAGTCTCAGAAGAAAGATAGACACTTGAAATTTTAGATTTAAGTAGAAGACGAGTTGTACTGTCCAAGTAGCATAAACAAAGGCGCTGATTTGCTGTGCAGTTATGCAAAAATCTGGTTTTCTTATGATGCGGCTCATATTTGTCCCTGACATTTTTCCTTGTACTTCATGGGCATTGGTGAAATGGTATAGACAGACATGCCTGTAAAATTGTTGATTGGAACATTATCTCATTTAAGCCTGGCGTCACTTTTATGGGACATAGGCAAACAAAATAACCCCAGATGTGATGCTGCAGAATGTGGCATCCCATCTGGGGCTATTCTGTTTGCTAAGAGAATTTTCATCGAAAAATTGAATAAAATTTAAAAATCACTTCTAACGCCCCTAAAAATGAAAGTGGACTCACCCAAATGATAATGGGAAAATCCATTTGTCAAATATGGGGTAAGTATCAAATCAAACTAGTTGTAGTGTTGGGGATTTGTATTCCACGGTCAACAGCTAAGGTCCAGTCTGTATGGTCATTTTTTCTAGCCACACTGTTCCTGACCAGCGCATACAACAAAGAGGCAGAGATATAGGATATTTAAAATGTTTCACAAATAACTTGCGCAAACGGCACCACAAAATTTCCCAACTTAGGTTTGGTCCAAACTGTTAAAATTCTCTGTGAAGTCACCGTTGTGTGTGCAAATGATAGCTTACACGGGGTTTGTTTCCCGACAGTGGAAGTTTTCATGATGTGAAGATTGAATTTTGGTATTCAGCTGCAATTCAAATCGGACACGCAACAAATCAAGCCCGGACATGCAGTTTTTGGTGTCTGAAGTGCATGTTCACTTATTATCAGATACAGCATGTGATAATACACTGATGCAGCATGTTCAATAAATGAGCCACATCGCGAGAAAACTGGTCTTCGGGGGTTTCCGACCTGGTCAGACACAAACCAGTCTGTGCAGCTACAGAAGATGGCCAGATGCTTGAAATTTTGGATTTAAGGAAAGAAGAAATGTACTATCCATGTAGCGAAAACAAAGGCGCGAATCAGCTTCGCAGTTACTGCGAAGCTGATCTGCACCTTTGTTTTCGCATAGGCAAAAATCCGGTTTTCTCATGACGCAGCTCAAATTATGAGGAAATGAATAAAACCAAAAAGCCACTTTGTTGTTAACATATTTATTCAAACGTCAGTTACACCCTGTATACTTTGCATAAATTTAAAAGAAAGAATCAATATGTTATAGGGGAAAACTGATTTGTGAAATTGGAGAAGAGACATACAAATTTTTTTATAAAAATACTTGACAAATATAGGAAAAAAAAATGTGATATCAAAATTAACAAGATTTTGCATTCTTGCTTAATAATATTTGAAGTGACATTAAATGATTATGAATCAACTGAATTTACGATAAATCAATTTATTTGATTTTTGAAAAGACAAAACATGAAATAAAATTTGAATAATAGGATTCTGACCTTGATCCAAATGACATAATTAAAACTTGACATATATTTGAAGGGGCCTTCACCTTTAAGCAAATTAACTTTTAAGAGAAGACAAAAGAATGCTTGCAAATCTAAATCAGAGGGTACAAAAATTCGTTTTGTAATGTCGAAATAATATACTTGAAGGAATTAAAATATGCAACATATAAAATGTCGAATGTATCTTTTAAAAGTACTTGACGTTTAATAAAATCTCTTTTAGAAATGTCTTAAAGACTGCTTATGGCATATGATGAAATGAGAAAACATCATTTCATTGATAAAATAGACATCAAAACCCATGAAAAAAGCAAATTGGGCATAAACCTCAGGGCGACTTTGAAGATGCCAAATACATGTGCATTCTCGGTAATTGGACATCGACTTGATAATGTGCAATTTAGATTGGCGTAACATCTCTGTCAACAGCTATGGTAATGTTTGTCACTCCAATTTTCGTAGGGCCTCTACTGAACATTGTGATTAAATACCACTTGATTACTTTTCCTAATCAGACTTGGGCCTACTAAGTCGTTAATGTAGGTGTGATAGAAAGGGAACTAACTTTTAAAGGAAGACAAAAAAAATGCTTGCAAATTTAAATCAGAGGGTACAAGAATTGTAATGTCGCAATGTTTTATATACCATTGTATTGGGCTCAGTCATTCCTGGCATATTTATTCACTTCTTGTCCCTTATGTTTTAATTTGCATTGTTGTTCATGCATTTACTCTAATTACAGTTTTGCCAAATACACAATTTGCCATCTCGCTTCACATTACGAAAACATGCAAATTCGATATACAGAATTATCTAAAGCTGTAAAAACAGAAAATTTTCAGTAGAAAAATTTTGATTTTTTTCTTATTTTTGCTCAAAACATAGATTGTGGGTACATATTAGAACTGCCTCACCGAGGTGGTTCTAACGAGAACCCACAATCATTTGGTGGACCTAAAAGGGTATGCACTGTTTTAGATTGCAGGTTGAGTATGAACCAAAGCGTTATGTGTAATAGTCAGTCTTGTCAACGTGAATATGACATGAGCCGCATCATGAGAAAACCGGATTTTTGCCTAGGCGAAAACAAAGGCGCAGATCAGCTTCGCGGTAACCGCGAAGCTGATCAGCGCCTTTGTTTTCGCTACTCGGATAGTACAATTCCTCTTCTTCTTAAATCCGAAATTTCAAGCTTCTAGCTCTTTTCTGAGCTTGTACAGGCCGGTTTGTGTCGGAACTGGTCGGAAACCCCGAAGACCGGTTTTCTCGCGTCGCGGCTCACATGATGATACTACTGTTACATCCCTGTCAACAGCTATGGTAATGTTGGTCAATTTTCGTAGGTTCTCTACTGAACATTGTGATTAAATGTCCGGCCAAATACCACTGCCACTTGATTTCTTTTCCTGACCAGACTCGGTTAATGTAGGTGTGATAGAAAGGGCATACATGTGTCAGAGGGATCTCTCTATTTTCAAGCAAATCTCCCTATTTGCAATTTCAGAATTTTGCTATATATCTTATACATCTCCCTATTTGGAATTTCAGATCTCCCTACCAAATCTCAAGAATTTCCTTCTTTGTTAAATCATTCTCTCTATTTGGAGGCAAATCTCCCTATTTGGCTTCCCAGATGTATCACATGTATAAGAAAGGGAACAAACCTTTTAAAAGGCTATAATTAGATCTGCATGTAATTTTATCACAGTATCAAATTAGTTGTCAACTTGCATAGTAGCTCAGCACCTTTTTCATAGTTGGTAAAAAATGAAGATTTTTCACAATGCCGCTCATATGTTATATCTACGGTAACAATCAAGTGAGCTGCGACGCGAGAAAACCGGTCTTGAGGGTTTCCTCCCAGCTCCGACACAAACCAGCATGTACAGTCACAGACGATGGCTAAAAACTTGAAATTTCGGATATAGGAAGAACAGGAATTGTACTATCCGAGTAGCAAAAACAAAGGCGCTGATCAGCTGTGCAGTTACTGCACAGCTGATCTGAGCCTCTGTTTTGGCATAGGCAAAATCTGGTTTTCTCAAGTGATAACATATTTTTGAATGTTAGGGTCCTCGTGATCATAAAGTTCTGGTTTCTGTAGTACTTTCATGCACTGTATGGTCCTTAGCCGGTCCTTGGCTGGTTGAAAATCTGACTGTAGACCCAGAGTAGACTCATAAAACATGGCTGCTGTGTTATATTGTTCCTATAAATAGACAAGAAAACAATGATGGACACTTCTGTATTTTTAAAAACAATGAAAAATCTGATATTTTTTAAATTCAGTTTTGTCTCAATTTCATTTCATAATCTGGACTAATCAACCTGTACATGGGGCAATATTAATTGGGAGCACCCTTGGAAAAACCACAACACAAGAAAAACGTCTCATGTGACCCATGTGCAGCTCAGACTCACACAGCAAACAGTGAGCATTATATGACTGAAAATTATGTTACATCATAACATGCATAAATTAAATTTTCCCAACCAATGATATGTATTCCAGTAGCTAATATAATACTATACAGGAGACTGGCTGGTGTATGCATTTCTGTGGTCAAATGAAATTGGCTGTACTTTTGACTTGCTTTCTATAAAGAAAATTAAGAATGTCCATTTTTTTCAATATTTACCTTTGCCGCATATAGGTTAGCCATGGTGAATTGGCTGACAACCACATCTCTAGATGACTGTAATGCATAACTCATCGTCATTATGGCGTCATTAATATATCCAGCTCGGTGCAAAACATTGGCCACACTGATAAATATTGTATCCTAGAAATAGAAATCAAATATTTGAAGTGGCTGACTGCTACATAGTAAATAACTACCCACTGACCAAAAATAATCCAATTTATCACGCTAGGATAAGAAAATAGATGAACTGACAAGCTTTCAACGAGCCATTTCAACTGTTTGCGTTCCGAGCGTGGTAAGTCAATGGGTAGTTATTCACTTTAACATGCAATGAAAGTCAACTTTTGCAAAAGATTTGCTTTCCGCCATTTTGTTTTATTTAGTCAACAGCTCAGCAAACATTTCGAAGAAGACTCCTCAAAATTCACCACCATAGCAGTACGTTTTGTTGTTAATTTATATTTTTCTTGTCCGTTGTTTCATCTACGTAATGCTGCATAATAATGGAGGAGAACAACATCACTAGAATTGTTATTTTTTTTAATTCAGTTTTACGTCCCTTTCAAGTTTATTTCCGCTCATATGAGACGGGCCAATCAGTAGATGGGGCAAAAACGTGTGAACCCCCGAGAAAAAACACCTGACACACCTGCAAGCAGAACTTTGCTTGTCTCACATGTGGCCAGAGTGGGGCTCGCACCCACACCAGACACAGCGGTGAGATGATCGAGTGATTAAGAAACAGCGCTCCTAACCGCTCGGCCACGGGGCAGATTTGACGTCGCTAGCACGTTTCTTAATGGTGCGCTAAGCAAAGCCTGAACACGGTCTTTATTTAGTCAGTAGAGGTGGCCTTTACTTGGTCAGTAGCTCAATAAAGCAATTATTTATGAAACATCTTTTAAGCCAATTTAAGAGCCGTTGCCTTATTAAACTCAATGTCTACTTCAAAGCATAGCTCATTGTTGTTATTGCATCGTTAATGTGATGAACATTGTATCCTTGAACTAAGGACTCAAATAAATGACAGCATTTTAGTTTTGTTTCCAGTAAATATTTTGATCAGCCCTAAGTAACCAATTAAGCTGTCCTTGTGTGTTTAACTACATGTGCAGCATTCAGAAATGCATCTTCAAAGCCGAACAAAGGCTGTTAATCAATCTTCAATGAATTTGTTTTTCTATGAGATAACAACTTTGGCAAATGATGCTAATGAGTTCTACACCTAATCTTAAGTTATAATATTGAGAATTATTCCTAATAAGAGCTGTCGCAGGACAGCATGCTCGACTGCTTCTGACCTTTGTCAAACATAAGGCCAAACCCAACCAGTAACCCACAGCATTATGCTCATACATCTTTTTGCCATAATGCAATAAGGCAAAATCACTGAACCATGAAAGATAACTATAACTACCTAAGATTTAAAGGTCTCACTCATATTGTGAAAGAAGTGTGTTCATATATCAACTGAGTGCCAAAACACAAGGCAAAATCATTGAACCGTGAAATAAGTTCACACTGACCTATAAGTATTTCAGGGTCAAAGGTCTAGTGATACTTACTCATAATGTGAAAGAAATAATAATCATATACCCATTCAGTGTTGAGATATAAAGCAAAATCACTGAACCATGAAATAAGGTCATAGTGACCTATAAGTATGTTTGTGTTAAAGGTCTGGCCATACTCATTCATAATCAGAAAGAAGTATGACAAAATACCAACTGAGTGTCGAGATATAAGGCAAAGTCACTGAACCATGAAATTAGGTCACAGTGACCCAGGAATACTTTACGGTCAAAGGTCTTGTCATACGCAAACATATCGTGAAAGAAGTATGTTCATATACCAATTGAGGGCCGAGATATAAAGGAAAATCACTGAACCGTGAAATAAGGTCATATTGACCTAGGACTACTTTAGGGTCAAAGGTCTTGTCATACGCAAACATAGTGTGAAAGAAGTTTGTTCATAAACCACATGAGTGCCGAGATATAAGGCAAAGTCACTGAACCGTGAAATTAAAACAATGTTTTCTGAGGAAAACTATGTCCCCCCAACCGTTTAGTAATTGAAGTGTAGTTACCTTGTGATATGAAGTTTTTCTAGGGAAGACACCATGTAAGGTGTGATAGTTTAAACTTGTTTTGGACCCTGTCTAAAATTGGGTCACAATCACCAAATTCTTATAAACTCTGAACCTCCTCACAACAATGCTTCTGAGCAAGTTTGGTCAAAATCCATCAATTAGTTTACAAGATATCGTATCGGAAAAACTAATTTCAACAGTTTTTATGGACCCGTGACCTTGGAAATTAGGTCAAGGTCATCAAAATCTAATCAACTTTGAGCCTCCTCCAAACAATGCTTCTGTGCAAGTTTGGTCAAAATCCATCAACTGGTTTACAAGATATTGCAGTGAAAAGACTAATTTCAACATTTTTTATGGACTCGTGACCTTGAAAATTAGGTCAAGGTCACCGAAATCTAATCAACTCTGAGCCTTCTCGCAACAATGCTTCTGTGCAAGTTTGGTCAAAATCCATCAATTGGTTTACAAGTTATCGAGTTGGAAAGATTAATTTCAACATTTTTTATGGACTCGTGACCTTGAAAATTAGGTCAAGATCACCAAAATCTAATCAACTCTGAGCCTCCTCCCAACAATGCTTCTGTGCAAGTTTGGTCAAAATCCGTCAATTGATTTACAAGATACTGCGTTGGAAAGACTAATTTCAACATTTTTTATGGACTTGTGACCTTGAAAATTAGGTCAAGGTCACCAAAATCTAGCCGACTCTGCGCCTTCTCGCAACAATGCTTCTGTACAAGTTTGGTCAAAATCCATCCATTCGTTTACAAGTTATCGCGTTGGAAAGACTAATTTTAACATTTTTTATGGACTTGTGACCTTGATTATTAGGTCAAGGTCACCAAAATATAATCAACTCTGAGCCTCCTCCCAACAATGCTTCTGTGCAAGTTTGGTCAAAATCCATTGATTGGTTTACAAGATACTGCATTGGAAAGACTAATTTCAACATTTTTTATGGACTCGTGACCTTGAAAATTAGATCAAGGTCACCAAAATCTAATCAACTCTGAGCCTTCTTGCAACAATGCTTCTGTGCAAGTTTGGTCAAAATCCATCTATTGGTTTACAAGTTATCGCGTTGGAAAGACTAATTTCAACATTTTTTATGGACTCGTGACCTTGAAAATTCGGTCAAGGTCACCAAAATCTAATCAACTCTGAGCCTCCTCCCAACAATGCTTCTGTGCAAGTTTGGTCAAAATCCATCAATAGGTTTACAAGATATTGCATTGGAAAGACTAATTTCAACAGTTTTTATGGACTCGTGACCTTGAAAATTAGGTCAAGGTCACCGAAATCTAATCAACTCTGAGCCTCCTCCCAACAATGCCCTTGTGCAAGTTTAGTCAAAATCCATTCATTTGTTCAGAAGATATCGCGTCGGAAAACCTAATTTGATCAGTTTTCATAGGCTGGTGACCTTGAAAATTAGGTCAAGGTCACCAAAATCTAATCAACTCTGAGCCTCCTCCCAACAATGCTCTTGTGCAAGTTTGCTCAAAATCCATTCATTTGTTCAGAAGATATCGCGTCAGAAAACCTAATTTGATCAGTTTTCATGGGCTGGTGACCTTGAAAATGAGGTCAAGGTCACCAAAATCTAATCAACTCTTTCCCCCCTCCCAACCATGTATCTATGCAAGTTTGGTCAAAATCCATCCACTGGTTCAAAAGATATCGCGTAAGAAAGAAGCTACGCGGACGCGGACGCCGACGCGGACGCCGACGCCGACGCCGACGGGAACCGCACCAAAAACAATATGTCCCCCACCTTCGGTTGGGGGGACATAATTAGGTCACAGTGACCTATAAGTATATTGGGGTCAAAGGTCTGGTCATACTCACTCATAATCTGAAAAAAGTATGAAAATATACTAATTGAGTGTCAAGGTATAAGGCAAAATCACTGAACCGTGAAATTAGGTCACAGTGACCTAGGACTACTTCAGGGTCAAAGGTCTTGTCATATGCAAACATTCTTTGAAAGAAGTTTGTTCATAAACCATTTGAGTACCGAGATATAAGGCAAAGTCACTGAACCGTGAAATTACGTCAAAGTGACCTATAAGTATATTGGGGTCAAAGGTCTGTTCATACTCACTCATAATCTGAAAAAAGTATGAAAATATACTAATTGAGTGTCAAGATATAAGGCAAAATCACTGAACCGTGAAATTAGGTCACAGTGACCTATAAGTATATCGGGGTCAAAGGCTTGATCGTACTCACTCATAATCTGAAAGAAGTAAGAAAATATACTAATTGAGTGTCAAGATATAAGGCAAAATCATTGAACCATGGAAAGTAGGTCAACAGACTTACAGTCATGACACACATGTCAGTGTCACAAAGTCAAAAGATGATAACCAACTATCTTCCGAAGTTGTTTCTATTAAGAAATAAAAAGAAAAAAAAAATCAGGGAGTTCTAAATTTTGACCTCTAGCCCCGCCCCCCTGACGCCGACCCAGAGGTCCGATGTCATGGAACCTAAAGTGTATGAAGTATGAATGCTTTATGATAAGTTGTTGTCAAGATATGGACTCCTTGTAAAAGTTACACAGCAGTACATCTTTTTTTTACAGTGTTCTAGTTTTTAACCTCTAGCCCCACCTCCCAGGCATGGACCCAGAGATCCAATGCCATGAAATGAAACTCAACCCTACAGGGTACCTATAGTCCGAGTATGAAAGCCCTCTGATAAAAAGTTTTCAAGATATAGACTTCTAGAATACTATATCACAGAAAAGCCATAATTATTAATGGTGTTCTAGATTTTAACCTCTAGCCCCACCCCCTGGCATGGACCCAGGGATCTGATGCCATGGAATGAAAGCCGACCCTACATGGTGTCATTGGCCCAAGTATCAATGCTTTCTGATGAGTGGTTGTCAAGATATGGACTTCTAGAAGACTTTAACACAAGAACTGCCATTTTTGAAGGAGTTCTAGATTTTAACCTCCAGCCCCACCCCCTGGCCTGGACCCAGGGGCCCGATGCCATGGAATGAAAGCTAACCCTACAGGGTATCTATGGTCCAAGTATGAATGCTTTCTGATGAGTGGTTGTCAAGATATGGACTTCTAGAAAACTTTAACGCAAGTGTGACGAGCACGGGAACGGGAATGGGAACGCACACGGGAACGGGAACGTGGACGACTGGGGTGACTGCAATAGCTCTATGCACTTCGTGCAGTCGAGCTAAAAAGTCCATTCCTTCCTCTGTACCTTTAACTTACTTTCGCTGAATCTGGAGTATATGTCATGGCCACCGTGAGACATTCTAGGGCCTCTTGACGTCGACTTTAGATCCTACAGAAAAGGGAGGCTATTTTAGCAGCTATCCAGGAGGAAGAGTACTCTATTCTTGATGCACGACATTTCGTCGAAAATGTGTTTTGTCGAAAATGTTGTTACTTCAAAAATATTCACCGCAAAATTTTGAAATTTATTCCATAGAAGACTAGCCTATAGGTCCACATTTTGAGCCACCAACCACTAGAGTTAGGGTTAGGGTCTGGGCATGGGGACATTTTCGACAAATGTAATTTTCGACGAAATGTTGCTGAAGCCTCTATTCTACCACTTACCTTTGCGGAATCTGGAGCATATGTCAAGGCCACTCTCAAACATTCAAGCGCCTCTTGGGCCCGACCTTTGACCCTCCAGTACAAAGAGGCTATCTTAGCTGCTACCCATGATGTTGAGTTTTGTTGAAGGGCAGCAGCTATCTTGTCTCCTGCATTCTCTATAGATTCTGACACACCCTCGGCTTTTTTCAATACCTATAGTACAGAACAAATTTTAATTAGCCATGTAAAGTAGTTTGGATTCGGGAAGAAAAGGCATTGTATTGTTAACATTGAAAAACAAGGCATCAAAAACAAGAATTCAAACAACAAATAATTTGTTTGTTTGTTTGAATTGATGCTTTAAGTCCCAGTCAACAGCAATGGTCATGTCGGGACATTGCCTCCATTTTATGGGACTTTTACCCAACATTAGGATGTCATGACACAACAAATAAAAAATATTCTTTTTTTTTGTATTGAAGCTTAACATGCCAATTTTTCAATTTCAACAATTTTTCAGTCATGTCAGGATGGAACAAACTCTTCCTGGGTTTAACCAGTACTGTAGGGAGTTAATGTGTCTTGCTCAAGGACACATCATGGTGAAGCCTGTAGGGCTCGAACCCAGGATGGTGGGGACCTTTTTGGTTCGGAGTCTGACGCTCTACCACTACGCCACCGCGCTCCCTATAAAGAAATATTCTAATTTAATATATTATAATGTGACTTTTCGTTCTGTGGCTGTGCAAGTACATTGTATAATAAATGCCCGTTTCTTATTGAAGCTTTTATTACAAATATAGCTTCAAATGATGAGTGCACACAGGCCCATAGTAAAAATCCTGAACATTTGAGTCGCGTCAGGAGAAAAACAACTATGTGGTTTTTGAACAGGACCTATACAAATTGGCCACAGAAGATGGCTAGTGGCTTGAAATTTTGGTTTAAGAAAGTAGAGGAATTGTACTATCCGTATAGTGAAAACAAAGGCGTTGATCAGCTTCGCAGTTACTGCGAAGCTGATCTGCGCCTTTGCTTTTGCCTAAGCAGATTGTAGGTTTTCCCATGTAGCAGCTCATTTATTTCAGTTGCATATCTTACCATTCTTAGACCAGTTTCTGCTGAGTAGTCTAGTCTGCCCCTGTTAGATAAACCTGGTAAACTGTCAATGATCAGATCAGCTGGTAGTTCGAGATCATTACATACCGGTCCAAACTGACTTTTGGCAGGCTTGGACTTGAAGTCTATGTAGTTCTTTACACTAGAAAAGAAAAGAAATTGACTTCATTTTATGCTGCCACATCAGCTGACTAGCACCTTTACTTTCGCCTCACAGATAGTACAATTCCTCTTCTTCTTATATCCAACGTTTCAAGCTTCTAGCTTTTTCTGTGACAGTACATGCCGGTTTGTGTCAGGCCTGGTCTGAAACCCAGAGTTGTTTTTTTTCATGCAGCCGCAAGAAGCAGCTATGGCAATGTCAGAGGGCTTACTTCATTTTTCTGGACAGACATGATTCTTGGAGCTATATTTGCATTCAGCCCTTTTCTCGTTTGTTTTTCTGTTACAAAATCCACTTACTTGATCTTTTTAGCCGCTAGAGATAGCCAAGAACTGGCAAATTTCTTCAAATCTATTTTCTTCATCTTTTGGCAGTCAGATGACCTTGGCATTGGAAAATGTAGCCTCTTCGATAGGTACTTCTTGGTATCTGAAATCACAAGGGTTTTGTTTAAGCTGTGTAAAATCTGACGGCCTTAGCAGAACCCAATCACAGATTTATGTGTGACCTATCTAAAGCCTACACTATTCGCTACCACAGCTTCACAAATGAGCAACCGCAGGCGAAAACAAAGGCGCAGATCAGCTTCGCAGTAACTGCAAAGCTGATCAACGCCTTTGTTTTTCACTACATGGATAGTACACTTCCTCTACCTTCTAAATCCAAAATTTCCAGCCTCTATCCATCTTTCGTGACTGTACAGGCTGGGTTGTGGCAGAGCTGCCAAAAAACATGTTGGATTTCTCATGAGGCTCAAATGTTCAGGAAAAAAAAGGGGTTTAGAAAGGATAACTTCACATTTGAGCCGTCTTGTGAGAAAACCAACAATGTGGTTTCTGAACAGGTCAAACACAAATCAGGCTGTACAGGCACAGAAACAGGCTAGAAGCTTGAAATTTCGGATTTAAGAAGAAGAGGAAGTGTACTATCCGTGTAGCCAAAACAAAGGCGCTGATCAGCTTCAAGGTAACTTCTGCTTCTTCGTTTTGGCATATGCAGATTGTTGGTTTTCTCATGATGAGGCTCATTTCTAAACCAGAGGACCAATGGTCCTGTAAACGCTCACCTGAGTTTGCTGCATATACCAATAAACATGTTTGAATATTATGGTATTTAACCCCAGTGCAGGGGCAGATGAAGCCCTTGGGCCATTTTCTTTTTTCAGAATAATCAATATTCTGTCCATTTGCCAATTTCTTGCTGGCTTTTCCCTTCAAATGACATTTTAACAGTTTTTCCCATTCAAATGCATGGGCAACCCATGATGACCTTGCCATAAACTTGGTCAAGGTCATCACAGGGTCATGATTTATATATACATTGTAGTACTGTAGCCATGGATGCTTCACGCCAAGTTTCATTGAAATCAATCTATTGGTTTCAGATAAGAAGATATTTGAAGGGTTTTTACCATATATGGGCATGGTGGCCATCTTGGTCATGTGACCTAGATTATTAATATATACATTGGTTACCCCATCCTATAGATGCTTCACATAAAATTTGGCTTCAATTGGCCAAGTGGTTCTAGAGGAGATGATGTTTGAATATTATGGTAATATACATGTATATTGCCCCGGGGTGTGGGCATATGAGCCCTTAGGTCCATTTTTTTTTTCAGAATCATTAATATTTAGTCCTACTACCCATTTCATGCAAGATTTTCACCTCAAATGACTTTTTAAAAGTTTTCCCCATTCCAATGCATTGGCGACCTATGTTGACCTTGTCGTAAAATAGGTCAAGGTCACCACAGGGTCATGATTTATATCCACATTGTAGTACTTCAGCCATTGGTGCTTCATGCCATGTTTCTTTGAAATTGATCCACCAGATTCGGAGAAGAAGATTTTTGAAGGGTTTTTACCATATATGGGCATGGCAGCCATCTTGGTCATGTGAACTAGATAATTTATATATACATTAATTCCCCCATTCCATAGATGCTTCACATAAAATTTGGCTTTGATTCGCCAAGCGGTTTCAGAGGAGAAGATGTTTGAATATTATGGTAATATACATGTATATTGCCCCAGGGTGGGGGCAGATGAGCCCCTGGGGTCCAATTTTTTTCAGAATCATTAATATTCAGTCCTACTGCCCATTTCCTGCAAGACTTTCACTTTAAATGACATTTTAAAAGTTTTCCCCATTCAAATGCATTGGCGACCTTTGATGACCTTGCCGTAAAATAGGTCAAGGTCATCACAGGGTCATGATTTATATACAAATTGTAGTGCTTGAGCCATCAAAGCTTCATGCCAAGTTTCGTTGAAATCAGTCCACCGGTTCTGGAGAAGATTTTTGAAGGGTTTTTACCATATATGGGCATGGCGGCCATCTTGGTCATGTGACCTGGATTTCTTATATACACATTGGTTCCCCCTTCCTATAGATGCTTCATATAAAATTTGGCTTTGGTTGGCCAAGCGGTTTCAGAGAAGATCTTTGAAATTGTGGACGGACGGACGGACGATGGACGGATCGTGGCCATCCTAAGGTGAGCCTAACGGCTCAGGTGAGCTAAAAAATAGGCATACCCATGCAAACCCCATTTTCACTATCATAAAAGTGGGGTTTAAGGGGGTATTTATCACACAGACATGTTTCTAAAACTGATACATGTGTGCCTGACATTTTCATATTAAGATGAAGTGTCAATTGAGAAACTGGCAGCCCTCAGCATAGATTTAAAGTGTAAATAAAGGTATTTTGAGATTGTTTTGTTGCTCATTTTGATCCAAGTCTTTTACGTTACATATTCAGATGAAATTCAATATCAAAATCCATTACTCTGTCTAGGGGCATTAAGTGATCTAGTCACACGTGAAAAATGCACTTGTATTTGGCTCATATGTTAACAAAGAACAATAGACCAGAGGACCAATGGTCCTATAAACGCTCACCTGAGATCTGGGATATGTGACTTAAGTTGACCTTGCCATAAAATGGGTCCAGGTCATCCCAGGGTCATGATTTATATAAACTTTATAAAGCTCTATTGCCTGATGCTTCATGTCAAGTTTCAAAATCATAGGCCGTCTGGTTCTGGAGAAAAAGATTTTCAAAGGTTTTTGCTATTTATAGCCATGGCAACCATCTTGGTCATGTGACCTTGACCTTTTATATAAATTTTCATTCCCTCTTCCTAACAATGCTCCACTTAAAGTTTGGCTTTTATTGGCATAGCGGTTTCAGAGAAGTAGATGTTTGAATATTATGGTCATATACATGTATATAGCCCCAGGGCAGGGGCAGACAACCTCCTGGGGTCAAATTTTTTTCCATAAACATAAATTTTCTGTCCATAAGCATACTCCCAGCAAGTTTCCCCCATTTAATTCCATTATACTATTTTTTCCCATTCGAATGCATTAGTGACCTAAGTTGATCTTACCGTAAAATAGGTCAAGGTCATCCCAGGGTCATGATTTATACAAACTTTGTAGAGCTCCATTGCCTGCTGCTTCATGCCAAATTTCAAAATCATACCCCTTCTGGTTCTGGAGAAGAAGATTTTCAAAGTTTTTGTTATTTATAGCCATGGCGGCCATCTTGGTAATGTGACCTTGACCATTTATACAAACTTTCATTCCCTCTTTCTAAGGATGCTCCACATAAAGTTTGGCTTTGATTGGCCAAGCGGTTTCAGAGAAGAAGATGTTTGAATATTATGGTCACATACATGTATATAGCCCCGGGGCAGGGGCAGACAACCCCCTGGCCCAAAATATTTTCATAAACATAAATTTTCTGACCATTTGCTCATTCCTAGCAAGTTTTCTGCCATTAAATGAAATTTTCCTATTTTTCCCATTCAAATGCATGGGTGACCTAAGTTGACCTTGCCGTAAAAAAGATCAAGGTCATCCCATGGTCATGATTTATATAAACTTTGTAGAGCTCCATTGCCTGATGCTTCACACCAAGTTTCAAAATCATTGGTCTTCTGGTTCTGGAGAAGAAGATTTTTAAAGGTTTTTTCTATTTATAGCCATGGAGGCCATCTTGGTCATGTGACCTTGACCATTTATATAAACTTTCTTTCTCCCTTCCCAAGGATGCTCCATATGAAGTTTGGCTTTGATTGGCCAAGCGGTTTCAGGGGAGAAGATGTTTCATTATTATGGAAATATACATGTATATAGCCCCAGGGCAGGGGCAGACACCCCCCCAGGGGCTAAAATTTTCCATTAACATTAATCTTCTGTCCATTTGCCAATTCCCAGTAAGTTTTACCCATTAAATAGCATTTTACCATTTTTTCCCATTCAAATGCATTGCCGACCTATGTTGACCTTGCCGTAAAATAGGTCAAGGTCATCCTAGGGTCATGATTTATCTAAACTATGATGGGCCCGCGTCCCCGATGCTACATACCAAGTTTCATGGAAATCGGCCCACTGGTTCTGGAGAAGAAGATTTTTAAAAGTTTTTGCTATTTATAGCCATGGCGGCCATCTTGGTCATGTGACCTGGGCCATTTATATAAACTTTCGTTCCCCCTTCCTAAGGATGCTCCACATGAAGTTTGGCTTTGATTGGCCAAGCGGTTTCAGAGGAGAAGATCTTTGAAATTGTGGACGACGGACGGACAGACAGACGGACGACGGACGGACGCCGGAGCATGGGTATACTATAAGCTCACCTGTGAGCCTTCGACTCAGGTGAGCTAATAAATATCAGTTACTGTGCTAACTACATTGTACATGGATATGAAGGAAAAAAAAACTTTGTTGAAAAAAATTCAAAGAAGGCAATATTTGCATCATCAAATTTTATTTCGTCTGGACTTTTTACCATACCTGGCAGATCTTCATCTGGTAGTTGATAAATCCCATCTCCAACTTCCCCATCCTGACCCCTCATATCAGCAAACAGGATAGGCCCCTGAAACGGAGGGGCCTTCACAGGCTCAGTATCTGGTCCCTTAGGCAGGTCCACGCTAGGCTGTTTCTTCTTTCTGTCCACTTGTAGTTCCACCTGGACATATCTCTTCAGTTTGTCTTTCAGAAACAGGGTCAGCATTTCGGGCTTGTTTTTCAGTACGTTATAATCTTCCATCTATATCAATAAGAGAAAGTATAAATGGTGTGAATGAAATTAATTATAATTGACTTGAAAGGAAAGAAAAAGGCAACGTTAAACAATAAGAATAAAAACAAATGGCTAAATACCCAGTGTATATGTATTTCCTTTGTTATAAACCATTGGTGCTATTACATTTGTGCACATTTTTCAAAAATTTCGTTTGCACACAATTTTCATTTGCGCGCAGAAATGTATATCATTTGTGCACAGTTTTAGTGTTACATTTGCGCGTATGTTTTTGCGCCTTTTCCTTGGTCAGCTGCGGGTATTTTATTTTATCAAAGTACGATAAATAAAATATCAGCACTGTTACCCCTGTTCACGGATCTGCAGGTGGAAGAGTTTGTGCAGGTTTACACAGTCACTTTAATAAAAGTCAATTTTTAGTTTTAGTTTAACATATTTACATGTATATGTGTGCACTTGCTTTTGTTCATTTGGCATTATCATCACACTGTCTTTTAAGTTTTGCATTCATCACATATTCAACACAGGCTGTGCCTTGAATTCCATCTGTCTAATGAAATGACCAAGAAAGATTATAGCTTGGACTGGAAATGAGGACTTGGCTTGTCTATACAGTCTTCCGAGCGCAAACATACCATTCACCTGGAAAATGTGATGTGCGCAAATGTAACATTTACCTGGGAATATTGTGTGCGCAAATGAATACGTTTACCTAGAAAAATTGTATGCCCAAATGAATCACATTCTTTCGAAAATGTGCGCAAATGTGCTGCCACCAAATCATTTACTGTAAGTCGGAAATTTTTGTGTGACTTTTATTTCTCGTATTCTCTATTTCTGAATTATTCGCGAGGTTTTGTATTTGCGAACAAGTGTTCATGTAGGATTTATGGCCTATAGAGATTCTTTATTAGTGAGAATCTTAAATTCGCAAGGCAGTGAATTCGCAAATATTCGTGAAAACTAAGTTCTCGCAAACATTTCCGAATTTACCGTAATTAAAAATAATTATATATCAGCAAACTTTAGTTAAAATGTTATCAAACATGCCTACTCCTAGTTCCTTAAAAAATAAAAAATCCAATAAATAGTTTGAAAAAAAGTCTTTATTTATGTAAGTGTTGTTAATCATTACGTACTATTTAATGATTTTTTTACGTACTAAAAACTTATTGTTGCACAAGAAAACAACACAAAATCCAGACAAAAAGAAAAAGAAATAAAGTATAACAAAAAACTGTTGAAATATTTTCTAAATACACATCAACAGCCTGAAGTTGGCTCTAAACTTCTCTGAACATTCCAGAAAAGATACTGATGAAACTGCAAGCAGTGTGAGTCCTTATTTGGGGAAGCAAGAAAACCGGTCCTCGGCATTTCTGACCAGGTCTGACACAAGCCAGCCTGTGCACCCACAGAAAAAAGGTAGAATCTTGAAATTTTGGGTATAAGTAGAGGAGGAATTGTTTTATCCATATAGCAGAAACAAAGGCGCTGATCAGCTGTGCAGTTACTTCACAACTGATCTGCATCTTTGTTTTTGCATAGGCAAAAATCCTGTTTTCTCGTAATGCCGCTTAATTATCCAAGGCTACACTGTTTGTCTATCATCTACCTTGCAGTCTATTATACACATCTTTCTGATGTATTGCTCTCTGATTAAATTGTTTGAAATTAACTTCTACATTTTGGTTATGGGTGTCTTCAAGAGAATTTTATAATACATAATTCTACTAAAACATGAGTATCTGCAGTACTGGTACACTAATGGTACAGTGCAATATAAGGAAAAATAAAGTTAAAAATAATTCAAGTTACAAAGATTGTGCTCGAATTAATAAGCATATGAAAAAGTCATTGGATTATTCTATGTCAGGAGAAAACATTAATTATACATTATAAAATCATCACGATAACATGTCCATACAATGTATACTTTCTCCCTTTAAAAAAACCACATTGGGTTATACAAGAGTACAATTTTTCTTAAAATTTCTTCCAAAACATAGATTGTGGGTACTAGTTAGAAAAGCCTCGCCAAGGCAGTTCGAACGTGTACCCACAATCTAAAGTTTTGAGCAAAAATATCAAAAATATTGGAATTCTTCCAATGAAATTTTCATTTTTTACAGCTTTAAATGCTGTATGGGCATGTTTATGTAATGAACAGATAACATGATGTTATAAAGGTTAGCTGATCAAACTAAAAGCATGAGTTCACTATCAGGACAATTCCATTAAAAGATGTACATGTATATCTGTCATTAACATGCTTGAACATTCAGGGGGGTCTTTAGGGGTTACAGTTGAACCTCCATCTGTGACCAAATTATTTCATTTTCCCTTGTTTTCACCCCCTGAATATTATGATAAAACAAAGAAACAACATCTTATGCAACAGCAAGTCTTACCTCTGCTATCATTCTATAAACTTCCATTTCTATACACACAATTTGACACATGCAATAAAAATGTTTACAGCAGTTTCAACAACAGGAATCCATGATACCCTTTCAGTATTTTTCTTCACCTATTTTGCTCATTTTAGAGCCAATGAAGTGGTTTTCAAAGAAGGAACAACATTACATTGTACATTATCAACATGGACCATCATTTTTCATTAACATAAACATCAACTTAAACAAACATTAAACTTCTCAATCAATAGGAATTTAAGTCAACAGCTTGCTAAACAGTTATTGTTAATGCTAAAATTCAAGTTTCACTGTAATTGGTGTGTATGGCTGATTAAATAGTGTCTGAGCAATCAGAAATACCTAACGATAAGTCATTGAGCTTGAATATGTGGCCAGTTTTTTCATTTTGTTGTTTTGCATTTCATTAATTCGTCAAACCACACACTTTGGTAATCTCTTACCTTTTACTTTTTATGAATCTTATTTAGCAGTAAAATGTATTGCCTATGAGTACACAAATAATTGACATAAGAACATTCAAGCTACGTTGATCTGCCTCTCATTTAATCAGGGACAAACAAACATGACTGTATTAAAAGTACTACTGCAGCAACTATGCATTACTGACCATCTGATTGTTGTGTCTTTGTTTCTTTGTTTGAATTCATGCTTAACATCCCAGTCAACAACTATGGTCATGTTGGGACATTTTCTCCATTTTATTGGACTTTTACCAAAAATTAGGATGTCATGACACCCAAAAATTGCTTCAAATATAACCACCTATATAACAAACTAAGCCAATAAGGCTGTTACATACGAATGGTTTGACTTGAACTTTTCCTGGGCGGGCTCAGACTGGAGTGGCTAACCAGTAATAAGATAATAAGATGGTCAGTCAGTAGGGTAAAATGTTTGACTGGAGGCACAAGCAGCCCATCTATTTCTTTAGGCCCCAATGGACAGGGGCCTGCTGTGAATTTAAATTGTTTAGTCATTTGTTAAACAAACTAAATGCAGCCACGTTTTGATCAATAAATTCATCAATGGAAATTCTAATGCTGTTGAGTCTTTGATGCTTTAACCCTTACCACGCGTCAAAATATTTTACCGATTGGGTGCTCACCGCTGACAAAGTCGGAGCCATTTTGTGATTTTCTACTGTTTGTGTTTAAACCCATATAACTTCTTTCACAAACAAGCTACATTGAAAAACCAAATAAGAGATCGAAAGGCCATTGAATTATCTATCAAATAAACCAAAAATTATAAATGGATGTCTGTGAATAATACTTGTAGCGATGACACAACAAGTCAACTTCGCCGAAAAAAATCAAAATTTCCATTTCAAATCTGTTACGAAAGCTAATTTCGTACGAAGAAAGATGATGACGGGAGATATTTCCAATTCAATTTACCTTATTCATATCCTCTGACATCCAAAACACAAGAAATCCTTGTCAAAGTCATTATTTTGAAGTAATATTCAACTTTTTATCACCCCCGTATCGGCAATATTTCCTGTGTCCGCCATTGCAAATTCATGAATGAAATCCAAAAGGAAAGTAATATTTTATTGATTTCATTCCGCATAACAAAAAATTCCATTATATGTTCCGTATAAACTTTACATATGCTCAGTACAGGGCCTATTGAGGAAGTCTGTATTATAAAATGGGTCCTCCCATTGTATTCCACGGTCAGACTCGATCGAAAACGAAAGTAGGGAGAAAAACGACCTCAGTTGTTTGCCGCGTTGACAGACCTTACATTCGGGTATGACTTTAGTCGTTCACCGCGCGGCAAGGGTTAATTACATTTATGTAAGAAAAGGAGACATTTTGATTGTTCTTTTCATCATTTAGGATATTATAAGAGTATTGTGAACCTCAGATTTTGTATTAAAAGGTACAAGTAGGCAAGTTAAGTTTCAACGCTATATCTAAAATATTCTTCAAGTTCATCATTCTTTGTAACAATACCAAATACAAATTTACTGGGTTTGCCTGTAAGTGGCATCATGGTCCTAATCAATTGTAACAAGAATGGAAATATACATAATTCAGATAATTTGAACACCAAAACAAATGTCAACACAGAAACTCATTCAATATACAAAAACATGCATCATGGACCTTTAGGAAATGGATAAAAACACAAAATAAGCTTGATGCTTTTTATTATTCCAGTATCCATATAACAAGAGTTTAACATGATAAAAATGAAACAGTTGATAAACATAGTACTTTTTCAGTCACATTTCTTACTTATTACATAAACTTTGCATTTATATTGTTACTTTCAAAGAACAAAGCTGCTACATCTTTACAAATAAAAATAAAAAATACATCTGTGCTGTAATAATATTAGAATGCTTGTTTTAGAATTTAGATACAGAAATATGGATAGGAGCTTGAAATTTCAGACCTAGAAAGAAGAGGAATAGTACAATTTATGTAGCAAACATGACACTCAGGTTTCCAACTTTACAACTTATTTAAATAGAATAAAGCTGCAAAATGACATTTGTATCAAGGAAAATTGGCCAGCCAGGGTTTTAGCTTTAACTGTCCAGATTAAGAAATTAGAAATCTAGGCAACTTAGCTGACAGTAGTTGTTTAAGATAAGGCTGGGACAGACTGAAACTGTCCTGAAACAGAAAACAGAATTTCTCAGTGGAAACAAAAGACAGTTTGCTGGATTGCCACATTGCCTATCATACATATGGGAAATTACAGTCTACATGGTAGATTTTTTTTTGTTTTAGATTTCTGTTTTGGATAATGCATAACAAATAAATATAGCTTTTTTAAATTCAGTTTCTATACTCTCAAATATAAAATACCCAGTTAGATGGCACATTTCAAAGGTAATCAAAATATGAAACGATTGCCCCCAAAAGTGCCATTTAAACATTTTAAGCAGACGGCATATTAATGAGATAATAAAACAATTAACTGAAACAAAACAGCACTTAAAATAAAGAATGAACGACAGCGTATCAAACACCACAAACTAAATAGGAAATGCCTTGGCCTAGTGGTAGTGAACAGGACTATGGAGCGAGAGGTCCTGGATTTGAAAGGTAACGCCATCGTGTTGTTTCAATTATGAGCATGACACTTTAAGCACTGCAAACCATTAGTTATTACCCATGATTCAATGGCTCCTTCCTGACAGGACTAAAAGATTATGAAAACCTTTATCTTGCCAGTGCAATATACAGTGATTTGTTTCAGCTGCAAAAACTGAAAATTTCATTGGAAAAATTTTGATATTTTTAATATTGTTGCTCTAAACATTAATTGTGGGTACACATTCAAGAACCGCCTCACACGGCAGGCCGTTTTTACGAGTACACACAATCTACGTTTTGAATCAAAAATAAGAAAAAAATGTATACCCCTGTTTGCCTCAGTTTTACTATATAAAAGTGGGGTTCAAGGGGGTATGCTTTTCCTGAACAAGTTTTCCTAATGAAAACTGTTGAATGGGATGTTAAGCAATAACCAAAGCAAAACAAAATAAATAACAAAACGTCACAATTAGAAAGAAAACACTAAACACACATAAAATGCATTCCTATGCATACCATGAGATCAGTCATTTTCAATTAGAGATACAACGATATGTACATGTAGAGAAGAAAATATCAATTTGCCATTATTCGTACTGAGACAAGGTGCTCACTCTATGTCAAGCTGGTATCAATGTTTATTGTTTGTTGGTGTTTATATTTTTCAGTCTTGCTTCTAACTATACGATGTTCAGATTGAGATTTTCAATTGAGATTTTCAAATATGGAATCAACTTTTTTAGACTGAATTATGGTAAAATGCTTCAGTGTCATTGTTTGTTTTCTTTGATTCTGTCTTCAATCAGATTAAAAGACAATGTTGTTCATAACATAAAATTGAGCCTTTGCATCAGAAAACATACAATTTGGGTTTCAGACCAGGTCCGACACAAACCAGCCTGTACAGTCACAGAAGCAGGCTAGAGGCTGGAAATTTTGGAATTAGAAAGAAGAGGAATTGTACTAGCCATGTAGCGAAAACAAAAGCACTGATCAGCTTCACAGTTACTGCGAAGCTGATCTGCACCTTTGTTTTCGCCTATGCAAATTGTTGGTTTTCTCATGTGAAGGCTCAAATAAAACACGGAGAAAAATAAACAGCAGAGTTAACGAGTAGCTCACTTGGAATGTATTTTTTGACTGAGGATTTTTTTTTAAATTTTCTATACATAACTATGGCATGTGTCATTCTGCTTGTGTAGCAAGTGCATCAAAATGATCTACAGTAACATAATTTAGAAGAGTAATTGCCCGGTGGTGTCACTCTTGAATTTTTTTGGGACCATGCTTGTTCCAAAAATCGCGGAAAAGGGGGTACTTTTGAGGTCAAAACGCGGACCGCGTTTTCGGGAAAAAGGGGGGTAATTTCAGATCGGGTTCCTCGTTTTCCATATTTAGGGGTGTTTTTCATTTCACTGTATTTCCGCGTTTAGGGGTGTTTAAAATCTCTCGCCGCATTTTTCGATGGAAAGGGGGTGTTTTTATCTGATTCTAATTCCGCGTTAGGGGTACTTAAATTCTGCCCCTCCGCGTTAAGGGGTATTTTAATTCCGCCCCTCCGCGTTTCCCACAGAAATGGTGTTTTCGTTTACGCTTACGGGAACGGGAGGACTTTCCGTAATTTTTTGTGGAAACCAAACCAGTCAAATTTTATAAAACGTTTTTCTATTGGACAATGATTTTTAAAATCAACAAATAAATGATGAGATGCATATAAAATTAAACCAATCAACGAGGATATTCCATCTTGTGTCGGATTTTTTCTCGGCTCCAAAACTTACTAAAATGGACGTCGATTGTCGGGGCAATCGGCGTGGGGCCTGCCGAAATTGCCCTGACTGTAGCTTCATAAGGCGTAAAAAAAAATAGCTGTGTTTCCGCTAACCCGACCGACCCTGTCTCAACCCGCCGACTCTGCTATTTTTATGGTTAAAATAAAAAATAAAAATTACGACATCCGACCCAGTATTTTCTGTAGCCCGACCCAAGCATTTCGTGTCGCGGGTTTTGTTGGTTTTTCTGACACGTCTCTGATAGTTTCAGCGTCTATTCTGTTGTATCGTAGAGTTCACACGATTATTTAGCGAAGCTCCATCGAAATGACGGAGAATTTGGTGTCATTTAAAAGCCTCCGAGGCGCAGTGGTTAAGTAATTTGCCTTGTAAACCAGGGGTCGCATATACGATCACGGGTTTCATTGGTATTGAGACTATAAACAGAGGCCCCATGACAATTTTCCAGGACAAACTGCTCACAAGGACATACCGTGACGAGGCTGGAAACTGTGCTGTAAATAGTGACTTACGGATAAAAACTGTACACACACGCACACACACTGACTTCATGCGTCTTCAACTGGCATACGAGTTAACTGAGCTATTCAGGAGTTTATTCCACTGTGAATTAGAAAAGTTTTGTTCTAAAAGTGAATATACCGAAGGCATGTCACAACACTTCAAAGTGTTCTTAATTAAACAAACTTTTCTCAATCTGGGTCTTACCTGTCTTTCTGCAATATGATATACCGGTCCCGATAGCGTAATGGTTAGAGGGTCCGCTTCAGAAGCGGGAGGCTGTGGGTTCGATACCAGGCCGTGTCATACCAAAGACGTTAAAAATGGTACCAGTAGCTACCTTGATTTGCGCTCACTCATTTATAAGGCGAACACTGGCTTCTCTCCGACCCCCTCCCCACCTCCCCCGCATGATAAAATATAAAAAATAAATAAAATGACTTCAATGATAGAGTAGTGTAAATATGTTAAGATGATGATTAGTGGCGGGTAGTGTAGTTCTATCACCGGAGACATACCGTAACTCGGGGATAGCCGAGGCGCTCCTAGCGGTTGGAGGATAATACATTCAGAATAAACAGGTGTTGCTTTCAGATAGTTTTTATGAAGTACTAATTCAGCTGTGCGTTCTAGGGACTAAATACTCCCCCATCCAAACCCCTGGTGAAATTATGTCATTTGGTGTGTCACCAGTAAACTATTCAGATTCAGTAGTCCCTTATAAAGGGAGTCCCTGCATTTGGCATTTTCGTTGGTTCAGTTGCAGTTGCAGTTGTACAATGGGCCGAGGTGACCCGGAACATATATGCAGTTACAGTTATAGTTTTTAATTCGCGAGTAGTCTTTCTATCGAAATTTATATGTTGATGGATTGTGTTCTTCAGATTTCGTTTTGAAAATAAAATTGTTTATATTTCTTATTAGTTTGTCATTAATGGCCGTTCCTGCTAAGTTGCATGTAATAAGAGTATTGTTGTGTGAAATATGCTAGGTTATCATCCCCTTAATTGTTTGTATTGAGGTTTTACATCATAGTCAACTTTATTTAGGTCATGTTGGGATGCATATGGGAGAGGTTTCTTTCTGAAGGACAAGACCCAGTGCTGGTGGGATTCAAACACTGTACTTTACAGTTCAGCGTCTGAGGCTCTACCACTAGGCCACCATGCTTCCAGATAGTGGTCTATGAACAAGACAAGACTGAAAGTTTATCAACCTCATTTGAGGCAAGGAGACTGAATCTTATAAAATATGTGGCCAGTCTTTTTTATTAATGGGTTCACATGGCTGAAGAACATAGACCTCATACCTTTGCACGGCATTGACAATTTTGACCTTTTTCGATAAAAACTGCGTATAAAAAAATTACATTTACCTACCTACCCTGGATTTTTTCGCGTAAAAAATAAAATAAAAATAAAAAGATTTTCCTACCTACCTACCCTATTTTTTTTCAGACCGTTAGCGGAAACACAGCTATTTTTTTTTAGGCCTAAGTGAAATTGGGGCAGTTAGGTGTGCATACTGCGGTTGCCCACCGGGGCAGCACTAGCTTGGTAAGGATGTAGAGTTAAAATATCAATTTCGCACATGAATTTGGATGGTTCAAAAGTTGGTCAATCACGGAGTTGGTGGGTGGGGTGGGTGGGTTTGACTTTACTAGTTGGTTGGATAAAAGGGGGTGATAATTTTGTACAATATCCTGGTTTTCGAAAAAAAAAGGGGGGGTATTTTGACAGTAGGTTGTCCTTGTTTTTACGATAAAAGGGGGTGATAACTTTGTTCAATGTCGTGATTTTGCAAAAAAAGGGGGTATTTTGACAGCAGGTTGTCCTTGTTTTTGCGATATAAGGGGGTAATAATTATGTACAATATCCTTGTTTTTCTGAAAAGGGGGTTATTTTGACAGTAGGCTGTCCTTGTTTTTTGCGATAAAAGGGGTATAAAATCTGTCAAATATCCTTGTTTTCGCGCGAAAGGGGGTATTTTTACAGCAGTTAGTCCTTGTTTTTGCGATGAAAGGGGGGTAAAAATGCTCCAGGAAGTCCTTGTTTTTGCGACATAAGGGGGGTGTTTTCAAAAACGTGGAACGAGCATGGGGTCAAAAAAATTTTAAGAGTGCCACCGCCGGGAGTAATTGATAATTAATGAAGGGAAATCTATGGTATTAATAATGCATGATACCCCGCCACGCAAGTTTAATTTAGCAAAAATGTTTGTCAATAAATTCTCAAGATAAAGAGCAGAACAAAATTTTGTCATAAATGAAGGACCATAACTCTGTATACATTGATAAGATTTACCCATCTTCAATCCCAAACCACTACTTCCTGATTTGAACTTTTATACAAAGTTTGAAGAATATTGGTTGATAAATGCACAAAACAGAGGCAGGAAACGAAATTTTAATGTAAATCATGGGCCATAACTCTGTACTTATTGAACAAAATTTATTCATTTTCAATCCCAAACCACTCCTTCCTGATATGAACTCCTATACAAAGTTTGAAGAAAATCGGTCAATAAATGCTCAAGATAAGAGTCCGGAAACAAAATTTTAACGTAAATCAAGGGCCATAACTCTGTACTTATTTGACAAAATTTACCCATCTTCAATCCCAAATCACTCCTTCCTGGTATGAACTCCTATACAAAGTTTGAAGAAAATTGGTTGATAATTGCTCAAGATAGAGCCCAGAATTTTTTTTTAACGTAAATCAAGGGCCATAACTCTGTACTTATTTGACAAAATTTACCCATCTTCAATCCCAGACCACTCCTTCTTGGTATGAACTCCTATACAAAGTTTGAAGAAAATCGGTCAATAAATGCTCAAGATAGAGCCCTGAAACAAAATTTTAACGTAAATTAAGGGCCATAACTCTGTACATATTTGATGAAATTCACCCATCTTCAATCCCAGACCACTCCTCCCTGATATGAACTCCTATACAAAGTTTGAAGAAAATCAGTCAATAAAAGCTCAAGATAGAACCTGGAAACAAAATTTTAACGTAAATCAAGGGCCATAACTCTGTACTTATTTGACGAAATTTACCCATCTTCAATCCCAGACCACTCCTTCATGGTATAAACTCCTATACAAAGTTTGAAGAAAATCGGTTAACAAATACTCAAGATAGAGCCCGGAAACGAAATTTTAATGTAAATCAAGGGCCATAACTCTGTACTTATTTGACAAAATTTACCCATCTTCAATCCCAAACTACTCCTTCCTGATATAACCTCCTATACAAAGTTTGAAGAAAATCGGTCAATAAATGCTCCAGATAGAGCCCGGAAACAAAACGCTGATGGACGGACAGACAGACGGACGCACGGACGGACGGACGGACACTCGAACGCAATTTTTTTTGGAGGGTATAACGTAATACCCCGCACTTTTTTAAGTGGCGGAGTATAAAAACTGGCAACCAGAAAAATTCCATTCATTTAAATAAAATGAAAAAGTACTTATACAAATACATGTATTAATATTAAATGAAATCTTTGTATCTAGGAATAACCTATTTCTTATCCAAAATGTTCAAAACAAATAAATCATAACAAACAAATCTTATTAAACCATTTCCCTTGTGGAAAAATCCTTTTCCAACTGCAATATTTACAAAAGCAAACCAAACCATGGATGATAAAACTTGCTCACTGGGTACCACACAGTCACATCAAAAAGAGAACTCCAAATACTTAAATTATTTGTCTTCAAAAAATTGTCGTATTACGAAGAAACAGTCTAATTTCGATAATCTGAAGTGCAAGGGGCCACATAAAGTCTTTCAGCTAAATGACAATGAATGTTTTGATTATAAGTACATGTATAAACGTCATAAACTGAATTCAAAATTTCTTAAGAAGAGATAATCAGATTTTTTTACTCCTTTCTCGATTCCTTTATTCATAATTAACTTGTTTAAGCCTGGCGTCCCTTTCATGTGACATAGGCAAACAGAATAGCCCAAGATGTGACGCCGCAAATTGCGGAGTCCTATCTGGGGCTATTCTATTTGCTTAGAGAATTTTTATCGAAAAATTGAATAAAATTTAAAAATCACTCCTGCGGTCCCTAAAAAAAAAGTGGATCGACTCACCCATATGATCATGATGGGAAAATCCATTCGTCAAATATTGGTTAAACCCAATCAACATTCGAGTGAAAAGCTCTATCTGTCATTCTATTGATCTGGGGAATCTGATTCTGAAGCTCCATTATGCAAAAAAAAAACAACAACAAAAAAAAAACAAAAAAAAACAACAAAAAAACTTAACCTGTGCTGCTGGAATGTATTCCTTACTTTGAAAAAAAAAAATGAAGCAAATTAGAAAAACGACAATAAGAAAATGTTGATAAATGTTTGAGTAGAGATCTGAGAAATATTAATGATCAGAAAATAAAATATATTTCGAAATTTATACTGCTGTAAATATCTTGAAGTAAGTTTTGAGAAAGTTATGAATCAGAAATGCAGGCTGTCTCATTAGAATTTTTTTTTTATTTTTAATAATTTTGCTCAAACCATTGATTGTGGGTACACGTTAGAACTGCCTCGCTGAGACGGTTCTAACGAGTACCCACAATCTATGTTTTGGAACAAAAATAGCATACCCCTGTATACTCCAGTTTTACTGTATAAAAGTGGGGTATAAGGGGGTATTCATTGCATGGACATGTTTTCTTAAATTGATGCCGTAGAATCTTTCAAAGTATCCAGAAAGTAGAAAATCAGAGCAAAGACAGTTCTAACCCCAACAGGCTTACTTTAGGATAAATACAGCAATATAAATGAGCCGCCTCATGGGGAAAACCAACAATCTGCATAGGCGAAAACAAAGGCGCAGATCAGCTTCGCAGTAACCGCGAAGCTGATCAGCGCCTTTGTTTTCGCTACTAGAATAGTACAATTCCTCCTCTACTTAACTCCAAAATTTCAAGCTTCTAGCTGTCTTCTGTGACTGTACAGCCCAGTTTGTGTCGGACCTGTTCGGAAACCACATTGTTGGTTTTCCCACGAGGCGGCTCAAATCATAAGGTCCCAGCCTTTTGAAATTTTCATAAAGTGTTCTTTAAAATTTTATCACATGATTTCACTGATTAAGAGTCACTAAAACAAAGTGTTTAGTATTGCAGTGCAATAGCTACAATCTATACCGATAATCCTTAAGAATGAGGGCGCTGAAAATAAGAAAATGGAACAATCTGTTGAGAATGAGCCTGTAAGAGAGTGGATTTATCACAAATACTTTTCCTTTTTTGGGAAATGACATTATACATGTATCATTGTCTAGCATAAAATGTAGAGCTAGCATTATTGCATAAATACCCGTGTCACACAATATTAACAGCCGTTTATTAATGAAGAGAAAGCCATGTATTAATATTGCAATTCACGTGCGCACATTCTGTTAATACATGGCTTTTACTTATGCTTGTTACCGGGTGCCACGCAAAGCATGTGCTAATAATGAGAAACTGCGGTCCGCCTGGAAGGAGCAGAAAAATGAAAGCTTTTACGCGTACGAAAATGTGATGAGGCTGTAAAATATAGTGCACCATTATTTCTTTCGTCTGTGCAAAATTTATGCAATAATAGTGATCAAAAATAATTTTGTCATTCATTAACATTCGCTAGGTCCCCAGGGGAGTGTTGAAAACCTCGAGCTACACCCTTTGTTTTCAACACACCCCTCGGGACCAAGCAAATGTTAATGAATGGAAAATTATGTTTGATCCCTATATTGAAACCACACCAGACCATTACCATTTCACCAATGCAACCATATGTATACATAACATCCCTCCTATGATTAAACCCACTTACTGTAAATATTCTAAGTATTGGAAGCTTTTTTTTAGATGAATTTTGTTCAAGTGCACAACAGGTGCACAAATGTGTAACATTTAGTCCTGACTTTACTGTATACATCCACACCCCACAGTACATGGCTGAGGTATGTACTGTGGGCTTACCACTAACTACCTCAAACTCATTACAAAAACTTGCCCATGTAATATACAGAGAATTTTATCAGTAGTAAAAATTGAGAATTTCATTGGAAATTTTTTTATATTTTCAATATTTATGCTCAAAACATTAAGGGTACAAGTTAGAACCGCCTCAGTGAGGCAGTTCTAACGAGTACCCACAAACTATGTTTTGGATCAAAATTAAGTTAAACAGATATCCTGTATACCCCCGTTTTACTACCGTATACAAAAGTGGGGTATAAGGGGGTTTACATTACACGGACATGTTTCCATGATGTGTTCTTGGACAAGTCTCTGTGAGGCAGTTCACAAGACTTAGGCGTCCAATTTTACCAGTTACAGATAGTTGACCTTTCTTGAATCAACAGTAGCATGGAAAATCTCCATGAAATGAGGTGCAGGACACATGCAGCAATCTTGGGTCTTAGTGCAGAGGAAGGCAGTCACATTAATGACCAAGCTAACACACAGGGTTTGAAAACAGGTCTCTTAATTCAGAAATGTTAGGAAAGCAATGTGGCAACTGTCCAATATCTTGAATATTTACAGTTAAACATTCTCATTTATCGGTACTAGATCACAGTTTCAGCAGATAAGTGTAGACCAACATCAAATTTCTTCCAAAACTTGGTATAGTCATTATTCACTTAAGGATGTTCGCTGCTGACATTACGGAACTTCCGGTTTTTCTTTTCTTTAATATCTCATAAACGGTTGCAGATATTTTCCTAATATTTTATATTTGGATACATATTGATGATATGCATTGAATGAGCCATGAAAATTGTCAATCTAAGAAATTTCATTTTTTCACCCCATTTTCTGCAACTTTTCAGAAAATTTTAGTTGTCAGTAAAATTTAGGGGGTAGGGTAGATTAAACTTGAATATTACACATCTTAAAATTAATTGCGCTAGTTCAATGTTTATTTTAGCAGCAGTATATGTGTACATGGTCTTCTAAGTCAGTCTTTGTGTCTTTAGTGTGCTGGTTTTAAAATTTTAGGTGGTTTTATGAAATGGGCTTTTAGAAACAAAACAGCCGAAGAAAGGCTGAAAATGGCGATTTTCAAGTTGTTGGTTCTCTCTTATATGCTCACTACCCTATATATTTCTTTCTTTTATTCGAACAATATTACCAAGTTCTATGTTGTGTGAAAATACAAGAAAAAGTTTGAATCAACAAATATGAATTTGGCACATATCAAAATATTGATTTTTTCCAGCTTTTCAAGTATGGGGGTAGGGTTGAAAAAGGAATCGTAAAATTTTATCATCCACTCCAAGTTGCAAATTTTTCTATGCTTTTGGTCCAAAATAGTCTGCGTTACGTAAATATTCTACTTTTGAAAGCATTCTAGGTGCATGTTTGTTCAAGACAGGTATGTTTCAAAGAATTAAAAATTAAATTAATTTTACCAAATTTAAAACATGGTGCTCAGAGGTCTCATTCAGAGGCCTGTAGCTTGAAAAAATGCACACTACCCTATATTTATTTTGTTTTCAAATGTCTTGTGTTGTATTTTGGAACCAAAAAAGAGTGGTTAGAAAAAAAGTTTGAATACTTTTTCATTGGCAGCGAACATCCTTAAATTAATTACTCTTAGAAAACAATTTCTCTCTAAATTTTACTGAGGTTTCAAATACTTGTAACATGCTAGCATCGAAGCATTTTTATATACCATAATCCCACTTTTTCTATTCTTAACAAGCCACTTGTAACCATTGACACAAACATTTTTGATTGGTTTGTAAAATATATCAGAACCTGCTAGCATTCTACTCAGTGGCGGATTTAGAGGGGGTTCAAGGGGTTCGCTCGAACCCCCCTCTTGACCAAAATTATTTCATTTTCATGGGCAATTTCAGAAGATTTTGTGTAAAATTAGGCAAACGAACCCCCCTTTTGTACATTTGAACCCCCTCTTCAGAAATCCTGGATCCGCCCCTGCTACTGCTAATGCTGTGATTATCAAAAATTTATCCGTCCCACCTCTGAATACAAACTTAAAATTTGAGTTGCCTCGTGGGAAAACCAACAATGTGGTTTCCGAACAGGTCTGACACAAACCGACCTGTATAGTCACAGAAAAAAGCTAGAAGCTTGAAATTTCTGATTTAAGTAGAAGAGGAACTGTACTATCCTTGTAGCGAAAACAAAGGCACTGATCAGCTTCGCAGTTACTGCGAAGCTGATCTGCGCCTTTGTTTTCACCTATGCAGATTGTTGGTTTTCTCATGCCGCAGCTGATTTATAGTAGTGAACATAAGCTATATATAGCTTTTAACCTTTAGCATGCTGTAGGCGACTGCGGTCGACCGCGGAATACCTATCTGTGCCAACTAGAGGCGACTGCGGTCGACAAGAAAAAACGCTTTCAAATTTCCCGCACTTTTCGCCCACTGCCTACTTATGAATATTAATGAGCGATGCCCAGACAGTTGCGCATGAAAACAACATGGCGGCTTGTGGTTTTGGGACCGATTTGTCGGCCGATTTTGATCGGATTTTCGTTATTTTTGCATTAGAAATGCATTTTCAGCGCTTTTTTCGCTGGTAAATGGAAAATTGGGTGCATTTACACCCGAAATATGACATCGTAACGGTACGTATGATGAATTTTTACGCTAGAAATCGGCGTAACAAAGACTTCCGAAACCGAAAGTAGATTTGTTTACTGCGTTTGTTGAATTTATTCAGCTGTTTTTATGGCTCAAAAATTAAGAAAACACGGAAAAAAATTGGAAAAAACGTCAGTGGGCTGCAATATTGATTTCACTATATTGCTCAGCATGCTAAAGGTTAATCAACAAATCTTTCAAATATCAATTGTTGTTGGTGGTGTTTTAAGGTAACTGAATATCTAGGCCAAATTCTAGGGGCTTCTGTCTAACAGTAATAACAATTTGATTCAGCTTTGGTACCAAAACACCAAAGAGCCATGGTTACAAATGACTTATGGATTTATTTATAGCACTAGCAGTCAAGAATATGAATAAATACTTATACTTACATATGCCCGATATTCTTGACGACTACATCCACTGGATTTTGAGCCATCGTTAAAGATGACACATTCGTGTGGTTCCACGGTGATTTCGTTCGGAGACTGAGCAAAGATCAGTTTTTGATGGATGTCGCCGTTGACATAATCCAGCTTTATGTGTGGCATCTGACCATTATTCTGGAATCAAATATATAAGACAAATATGCCTCATGTAAACCTAAAAACATTAAGACAGCAGATGGACATCATTTTTAAACAAGTGCAGAGCTTAAAGTCTGAGTCAATAATGTGAACAAAGAAAAAAACCTGCTCACTTTAACAGCTGTGTTTTCAAACTAGTTGTTCCCATTTGCATATATGCTCAATTTATTATACGAGCCTGTGCATGAGAAAACCAACAATTTGCATATGCGAAAACAAAGACGCAGATCAGCTTCGCGGTAACCGCGAAGCTGATCAGCGCCTTTGTTTTCGCTACACAGATAGTACAATCTCTCTTCTTCTTATATCCGAAATTTCAAGCTTCTAGCCTGTTTCTGTGACTGTACAGCCTGGTTTGTGTCGGACCTGGTCTGAAACCCAAATTGTTGGTTTTCTCATGCACAGGCTCATACCACTAATGAGCTGCGAGTATGCACTGATGTTAGACAGGGGGGTAATTTCTTACTCAAATTTTTGCTTAAAATAAACAAGGCATCGAAAATGGCAGCCAAAGTATTTTTTACCTATTTTTTCTTTGTACTGACTTCCATCAAATAATTAAAAGCAAGCACCCTAGCTTAAAACAGAAGCTCAATATCACTTGAAAATGGTATCATGATGTCAAACAAATACATGTGACATTGTTCTTTTCAATAGGCTAAAGTAACATTTTTATGTAACAATTTATTTTATTTTATGTACACATACAATGCTGATCCAGTTTGTGAATGAACTACTTAATAGTCCAAAACCTCAAACAGGTTTTCTGCCAATAAACCTCTTGTACTCCAGTGTCAACGCAACTGTTCATTTCTACCGGTATTATTGTTATTTCACATGCATTTTTTTTCTAACAAATGAGCCACTTCGTGGAAAAACCAACGTGGTTTCCGAACATATCTGACACAAACCGGCCTGTACAAGCACAGAAGCAGGCTAGAAGCTTGAAATTTTGGAGTTAAGTAGAGGAGGAATTGTACTATCCGAGTAGAGAAAACAAAGGGGTTCATCAGCTTCGCGGTTACCGCGAAGCTGATCATAACCGCGAAGCTGATCTGCGCCTTTGTTTTCGACTATGCAGATTGTTGGTTTTCCCATGGGGCGGCTCAAATACAACAAGCTATATGTTGACTTTCAACAGACACTGTATTCTGGAACTGCAAAACCCTGCATGGTTATTTGCTTCGTTGGCTTGTGTTGAAGCTATGTTAAATTATTTTCATGCATTCATCAAGATATTTCTTTTTATGACATCAACAAGCTACAATAATATTCCAGTCGGCTCATACTTAAAGCAACGAATTCAGACTGTCTCTAATATTTCTTGCCTTGTTTTTATATGAATACATGTACATGCATCAAATTTTCATGCTCAAGGAATACCTTAACATAAGTCTAACGAAAATGTGTTTTGCCAATTAACATTTATCATGCATCAGTCAACAGCTATACTATTTTAGATCAGTAAGCTACTTTAAAAAGACATTTTTATAGGAAACTAAACAATCATCTCTGTAATGAAGCAAAAGTAAAGATGTCTCCTCAAATGCATATTAACACTTTTTTTCAACAATGCATTATTCAAAGCTTTTCATGCTAATTTCATGCATTAATATTCATGTGTCATTCTCAGCCACAACACAGTTGAGTTAGAAAGCATACCATGCACTGTGTATTATGCAGTGCAACTGGTCGTATGAAGATTTTGGGCGGTGTAATAACATGAGCAACCAGGCCGGTGTGGGTCACCATGGGGATCATACACTGTAAACAGCAATCATCGTGTTAACATGCCCATGCAATATATTGTGATAAAAACCACTGGCAAAAAATGTTGTTTTTTTTTTAAGTTAATGCTCGACAGTCATGGTCAACAGGTTAATCATGTCTGGATGATCATCTATCACAGCTGCACTGATCCTGGGCAAGCATCACAGAGGAAGATTACAAGTACTAAGTGCACATTTCTTGCACCACTAACTGACACATATTCTTCTCGAATCACTGGGGAGACAGAATAGCTGGAGAAATATTTTCATGACCAAATCTGCATGACAGTACAGTACCAGATATGATTGCCAGTCCTCTTCATTACCTATCAGACAAACTGCCCACCAAGCAATGCCAAGCTATTGAAGCAGGCCTTATATGTTCTAAATTAGATAGGAAGATGAGCTCACTATAAATTCAGCTTTGTCAAGAGAAAACCAGTCATCTTACAGATCAAACATTAGTGTAGCAACACAAACTAGCTCAGTTTTCAAGGTTTAGACACAGAAAATTGGAGAAGTTTTTTAATCAAATCAGTGAAGGTTTATATAAATTCTACAAAAAGGCTATTAAACATGATTTGATCCACACAAGTCATGAAGCAGCATGTAATTATTTTTACCTCAAACGAATACACCAATTTTGAAATACAATGTAACTTAAAGATGAAAGGCATTCTCTTCACACTGTTTATATAATTTCTTTCAAGTCAATAATATACTTCATGCCAGAATCATAGTGCAAATAGAGCCTCATGCCTCCAAACTCTTTTAAGAGACATTTCCTTAAATGTTTAATTCCATTATTAAGATATTAGTGACCTCTCTATAAAATGAAGGAGAGAAAAATACTGAAGAAAAGACAGTAGAAATCTTATGCTAGGACATTTATAAAGACTTTATAATTACCTTAATATCAAGCAACATAATATTCTGTCAATTTTGTGCAAAATATCATTGCATGGTATTATTTTTGGTTTTTAAATCTCAATGCCCATTCAAGATTCATGCAGTTAGTAGTTGGTGGTTTCTCAAAATCATGTTACATTTTACATTGTTATAGGATACCTATGAGAAGACTACTAGCTTGTTTGCTGTAAGTTCATGCTAAAAGCTGGTACCATCAGTTTTTATAATCACAGCATCTGGGCAAGCTTCTCAGTATAAATTCTTTTGCAATCACTTCTAAAACTTCTCATTTCAAAGTAGTCAAATGGTACAAATTTGTTTTCATGATAAATCCTTGTGAAAGAATGTACCAGACATGGAACTCCAACCATACTTAATTAAATGATAAAAATCTGTCAGCCCTCTTGGATGCCACCTTGATATTTTTTCTCAAATCATCAATTATGACGATGTGTCCAACGTTGAATTATATAAAGAGAAAGTCTGAACTACATTATTACTGAATGCATTCTATTAGTCATTTGTATCTTTTAATTTATTCTGTTTTTCTGTTTGTAATTTTTCTAAGTCATACCGCTTTGTTTGTAAACCATTCATATGGCCTAATCCACTCTATTTCCTGTGACATGTTAAGCAAACAAGACTGACTTAATGTTGCAAATTGTTGCCAAGTACGGTACATAACTACTTCCTATTGCTGCATATAGAATATAGGGATCAACCATGATTTTCCATTCATTAACATTTGCTAGGTCCCTTGAAGGAAGCATTGAAAAACGAAGACATATCAACACTCCTCAAGGGAGTTAGCAAATCTTAATGAATGTCAAAATCATTTTTGATTGCTAAAATTGCATAAATTCTGCACTAAAAAACGAAATAGTTGTGCACTATATTTTACAGCCTCATCACATTTACATACGCGTAAAACCTTTCATTCTTATGCTTGTTCCGGACGGACCAGTTACTCATTATTTAGCATGTGTTTTGTGTGAAGTGTATTAACAGCACTGGCACATTTATACACTTTTTTTTGTTAATACATGCCTGTTAATATCCTGTGACACAGGTATTTATCCAATATTGTTCAATCATGTCCACTTCATTACTAATGGGATCACATGACTGCATAGTCATTGAATATAAGGTAAAGTAACTTGTAGTCGTTTTACTCGGAACATAAACTGACCATGTCCAAACAAGTTTCACATGATTTTCAACATCTGCCATTGCAGCATTCAAGTTTATTATAAAATAACACTGTATGCATGCAGCAAGTACATGCCTAACTGTTAGTGTCAGAAAACTGCTCATATGTGATCATATGTGTAAAGTGATTATAGATTGCTAAGGCAAATAAGTAATAACATTTAAACCATTTATAGACCCTCCACATTTTCAAACTTCTACACTCCCGACTTTTATATCCATGGTTTTATTAACTCAACTTGTAAACTGATGCTTTTAAACTGTCTCAATGGTCTAGTTAAAAAAAGTATCCACAATACACATACATGTATTAATAATTTATGATTTTCCCTCATTAATTATTGAAATACCAGGACCCAGTTGTTCAAAGCATCGTTAGCTTAACGATATTGTTAAGACATAAATTTGTTAAGCAAATATCAGCTAGAGTAACAAATACACTGTTATTTTTTGTTGAAAAAATGTGAGAATCCTTTGCAGTGCAAAGGATTCTCAGATTTTTTCAACAAAAAATAACAGTGTATTTGTATATTAATGTTTGAAATTTTAACGAAACGTTAACTAACGACGTCGTTAGTTTTGAACAACCGGGCCCAGATATCCTGAGATAACCAACTTGTCTGAGAACAACCAATGCAAATGAAATCAATGCAGGAACAACAGGAGTTGGAACAACGTATGCTGGAACAACTTGCCACAAACAAATCTAATCCAGACAAAGTGTTCTCACACATGTACACCTCAACCTCTTTGTAACACTATTATTGGGGTCCAAGACAATTTCCGTGTTAGCTATCCAATCCGTGTCATAACCAGAGTAAAATATGTAGATATATAGCAAAATTAGACTATTTGGGGTCCATGAATGGTCCGTGTTATATCCAAAATTGTGCTGTAAGGAACCGTGTTATAAAGAGGTCCAGATGTATTTCCATTCTACACCCTTCTATTGATTTCATCAGTGTTAGTTATTTTTCCAGTCACGTTGGTTGTCTCGTGATAACCTGTGTGAATAAGATAATGTGTCGTACCTGTACTCTGAGTTGATTACACTCTTCCCCAGTACAAATGCCCATCTTCTGATATTTCTCGGCTATCTCATCCAGCTTCTGGGTGAAATCTCCTTGAACTGAAATATATGAACGGCATCATGAGAAAACCAGATTTTTGCCTATACGAAAACAAAGGCACAGATCAGCTGTCCAGTAAATGCACAGCTGATCACCGCCTTTGTTTTCACTACACAGATAGTACAATCCCTCTGAAATGTAAAGCTTCAAGTCTTTTTCTGTGACTGTACAGTTACTTTGTGTCAAACCTGGTCAGAAACCCTGAAGACTGGTTGTGTGTCACGGCTAAAATAATATTTCGAGTCGGTGCTCAAATAATATTAACTTGACTTGTATAGCTTGACTTGTATAGAAAGTCTGCTTTGGAAGTCAGCAGAAAACCAGAGGACCAATGGTCCTGTAAACGCTCATCTGAGATCTGTTGTATATACAAATAAACATGTTTGAATATTATGGAAAATAGCCCCAGTAAATGGGCAGATGAAGCCCTGGGGCCAATTTTTTCCCATAATAATCAATATCCTGTCCATTTGCCAATTTCCTGCAAGTCTTTCCCTTCAACTGACATTTTAACCTATTCAAAGGCATAGGCGACCTATGTTGACCTTGTCGTAAAATAGGTCAATGTCATCACAAGGTCATGATTTATATACACATTGTAGTACTTTAGCCATTGATGCTTCATGCTAAGTTTCTTTGAATCGGTCGGGAGATTTTTGAAGGGTTTTTACCATAAATGGGCATGGCCGCCATCTTGGTCATGTGATCTGGACTATTTATATATACATTGGTTACCCCATCCCCATAATTCACATTAAATTTGGCTTTGATTGGCCAAGTGGTTTCAGAGGAGATATTTGAATATTATGGAAATATATATGTATACTACCCCGGTTGGGGGCATATGAGCTCCTGGGGACCAATTTTTTTCAGAATCATTAATATTCAATCCCACTGCACATTTCCTGCAAGATTTTCACTTCAAATGACATTTTAAAAGATTTCCCAATTCAAATGCATGGGCAACCTATGTTGACCTTGCCATAAAAAAGGTCAAGGTCATCACAGAGTCATGATTTATATACACATTGTAGTACTTGAAGATCAGATGCTCCATGTCAATTTTGGTTGAAATCAGTCCATCGGTTCTGGAGGAAAAGATTTTCGAAGGGTTTTTACCATATAAGGACATGGTGGCCATCTTGATCATGTGACCTTGATTATTTATACATACATTGATTCCCCCTTCCTATAGATGTTTCATATAAAACTTTCAGAGGAGAAGATGTTTGAATAATAAGGTAATATGCATGTATATTGCCCTGGGTGGGGGCAGATGAGCCCCTAGGGTCCTTTTGTTTCTTCAGAATCATTAATAATCAATCCTACTACCCATTTCCTGCAAGATTTTCCCTTTAAATGACATTTTAATAGTTTTCCCCATTCAAATGCATGGAGAACCTATGCTGACCTTGCCGTAAAATAGATCAAGGTCACCAGTCACCACAGGGTCATGATATATATAACTAGAGGACCATTGGTCCTGTAGCTCACCTGAGAGATTATCACATTGTAAGCTCATGAGATTTAAATTAATTGAGAATCGACCAATGAAAGTCTATGCATGGACACTATTGACCCCCGGGGCATGGCCAAATTTGACCCAGGGGCATGACTGGCATAATTTATAATGGGGACTACCAAACATTGCTACATACAAAATATAGAAGCTCTGGGCCTTTTGGTTTCAGAGAAGAAGATTTTAGTTAGTTTTTCCCATTGTAAGTCTATGGAGACTATCTACCCCCGGGGCGTGGCCAAATTTGACCCCAGGGGCATGGCTGGCACAATTTATGTAGAGGACCATTAGCCATTGCCACATACAAAATATCAAAGCTGTGTGCCCTGTGGTTTCAGAGAAGAAGATTTTTGAATTTTTTTCCCATAGCAAGTCTATTGAGACTATCAACCTCCAGGGCCTGGCCAAATTTGACCCCAGGGGCATGAATGGCACAATTTATGTAGAGGACCATTCGCCATTGCTACATACCAAATATCAAAGCTGTGGGCCTAGTGGTTTCAGAGAAGAAGATTTTTTAATTTTTTTCCCATAGTAAGTCTATGGAGACTATCAACCCCCGGGGCGTGGCCAAATTTGACCCCAGGGGCATGAATGGCACAATTTATGTAGAGGACCATTAGCCATTGCTACATACCAAATATCAAAGCTGTGGGCCTAGTGGTTTCAGAGAAGAAGATTTTTTTAGTTTTTCCTATTGTAGGTCTATGGAGACTATCGACCCCCGGGGCGTGGCCAAATTTGATCCCGGGGACATGATTGGCACAATTTATGTAGAGGACCATTAGCCATTGCCACATACAAAATATCAAAGCTGTGGGCCCTGTGGTTTCAGAGAAGAAGATTTTTTTATTTTTTCCCATAGTAAGTCTATGGAGACTAGCAACCCCCGGGGCGTGGCCAAATTTGACCCCAGGGGCATGAATGGCACAATTTATGTAGAGGACCATTAGCCATTGCTACATACCAAATATCAAAGCTGTTGGCCTAGTGGTTTCAGAGAAGAAGATTTTTTTAGTTTTTTTCCTATTGTAGGTCTATGGAGACTATCGACCCCGGGGCGTGGCCAAATTTGACCCCAGGGGCATGATTGGCACAATTTATGTAGAGGACCATTAGCCATTGCCACCTACAAAATATCAAAGCTGTGGGCCCTATGGTTTCAGAGAAGAAGATTTTTTAATTTTTTTCCCATAGTAAATCTATGGAGACTATCAACCCCCGGGGCATGGCCAAATTTGACCCCAGGGGCATGAATGGCACAATTTATGTAGAGGACCATTAGCCATTGCTACATACCAAATATCAAAGCTGTGGGCCTAGTGGTTTCAGAGAAGAAGATTTTTTTAGTTTTTCCAATTGTAAGTCTATAGAGACTATCTACCCCCGGGGCGTGGCCAAATTTGACCCCAGGGGCATGGCTGGCACAATTTATGTAGAGGACCATTAGCCATTGCCACATACCAAATATCAAAGCTGTGGGCCCTGTGGTTTCAGAGAAGCAGATTTTTAATTTTTTTCCCATAGTAAGTCTATGGAGACTATCGACCCCCGGGGCCTGGCCAAATTTGACCCCAGGGGCATGAATGGCACAATTTATGTAGAGGACCATTAGCCATTGCTACATGCCAAATATCAAAGCTGTGGGCCTAGTGGTTTCAGAGAAGAAGATTTTTTTAGTTTTTCACATTGTAAGTCTATGGGACCTATCTGTTGCCATGGAAACCACAATTTTGATACAATCTGCTCCAAGACCTTATGCCATCAATCCCCCAACCCAATTATGGTTCACATTAAATTTGATCAAGATCCGCCTACTAGCTTCAGAAATATTCTTCTTTGAAATTGTGGATGGACGACGGACGGACGGACGACGGACGGACAACGACGGATGCCTGCCTATCCTATAAGCTCACCTGTGAGCCTTCGGCTCAGGTGAGCTAAAAATTGTAGTACTTGAGTCATTGATGCTTCATGCCAAGTTTCTTTGAAATCGGTCAAGTGGTTCTGGAGAAGCAGATTTTTGAAGGGTTTTAACCATATACGGGCAGGGTGGCCATTTGGTCATGTGACCTGAATTATTTATATATACATTCGTTCCCATTTCCTATAGATGCTTCATTACCAGAGGACCATTGGTCCTGAGAACACTCACCTGAAGCCTTATATTGGAGCATTAAGACATTGACCTTGAATACTCACACACCTTTATTGAAAACCAGTGATTTCTGAGAAAACCATAATCTTAATTTTGATATTAAAATGACTTTGGGTCAAGGTCAAGAAATGACATTGACCTTAATTTATCACATACCTTCATTGACTCCATTGGTTGTTTGCATATAGCGATTTTCAAGTCTCAGGCTGCAATAGTTTCCAAGATATCCATTGTTTTTGCCTTGCCATAAAATAGGTCAAGGTTATCCTAGGATCATCATTTGAACAAACTATGATTGGCTGGAGTCCCAAATGCTACCTACCAAGTTTTGTGAAAATCGGCCTGCCTGTTCTGGAGAAAAAGATTGTTTAGTGGTTTTTACCATATATGGGCGTGGTGGCCATCTTGGTCATGTGACCCGCATTTCGCGGTCAAACTTTCATTCCCCTACCCATGGATAGTCCACATAAAATTTCACTTTGATTGGCCAAGCAGTTTCAGAGATCTTTGAAAAGTGTGTATAGATGACAGACCGGCCAAGATCAAGAAATGACCTTGACCTAAACTAATCACATACCTTCATCCATTAGTTGTTTGCATCTACCACTTTTCAGGTCTCAGGCTGCAATAGTTTTCAAAAAATCCATAATTTTCACTTTTTCCCATGTAAAAGCCTATGTTTCCAAAATTGACCTTGCCGTAAAATAGGTCAAGGTCATCCTAGGGTCATCATTTGATCAAACTACGAGGTATGGCAGGAAAGTTCGTAGACACTTCAGCTATCAGAAATAGTAACGCGTTGTTGAAGAAGCCTTTTGCATAATTTCGAGCAGCAATATCTTATGGGTATATGTCAGAAATTTTGTGCAATTTGAAGTAATAACACGCTTGGTATGGCCACTTTTCTGTTTGAGGGTAGGGCCGTGCGGGGCAGGTGTCAAAACGTGATAAAATGTGACGATTTACACATTCTGGTTTTGCTTGTGAAACAGCACGGAAGTGTGCCCTAAGGCTAAAATATTTTGATCCTGAAAGAATGTTCAATCAACAACGTTTTCTGAATGTTTGGGCCTTGGCGGCAGTACAGTTTGATATCTGTGAATAAAATTTCAGATGCAGTCTGAAAAAATTGTTTGAAAAAATGGTGTAATTTTGACGTAGGAGAACAGCCGATAACCATAAAATTGTGTGTTTTTGTTATGGAAATGGCCAACAAACACGATGAAAATGATATAAACAACAACATAAAAACTATCAGCTTGTCTGTCACCAGTTTACAAGTGGCAGAGTTGATTTTTGGATGTTTTATAGATCATCTTAGATGATAAACGGCGGTGGAAGGGCACTCGTCTTACATTCTCAGCGAATGAAAATGGTTTCATATGTTCAACTGGTCATCAGAGAACCTGAGGACAGTTGGCACAGATCTGCATTTGACAGCTGGATACACATAATAAATTTGTACCCATATCCAAGGACCCTATGTGGAATAACTCTAAAACATCGGATAAACTTGTTACAAATATATAAAGCACTGACAGCAATAAACTTGGCTCAAGTATAGTATAAGCAAAAAGAAGTTCATGAGTTTGGTGTATGAATATATGAAAATAATTATTCATACGCCGGTCTGGTGTATATGAATATAATTACTCCATAGCAGCTTTCTTTGATGTCCATTAATTGTGACTGAACGTTACAGAGAAATGGCGCCAAAGTCAAGTCGTGGTAACGACGCTCACGTTGAATGACATTCTTGACTTGATTTTACGTAAACGATTTTGCTGAAATAATACAAATAGTTTTATTATAATGTAAACATATTGATAGGTCGAAGGATTGACAGGTCGATGGATCGACGGGTTGACAGGGTGACAGGTTGACAGGTCGACGGATTGACGGGTCGACAAGTCGACGGGTCGACAGTTATTAACCACTTGAGTGGCAAAAACTATTACTCTTTAGCTGTTTTCTTTGCTGTACATCAGTTGTGACGTCATCGTTTCAGAAAAAAAAACGGCGCCAAAGTAAAGATTGGTGACGGCGCAAACGTTGATTGACAGGTCGATGGATCGACGGGCTTACAGGTTGACAGGTCGATGGGTCGACAGGTCGATGGGTCGACAGGTCGACGGGTTGACAGGTCGACGGGTTGACAGGTCGACGGGTTGACAGGTCGACGGGTCGACGGGTTGACAGGTAATTACCACTTGAGTGGCAAAAACTATTACTTTTAGCTGTTTTCTTTGTTGCACATCAGTTATGACGTCATCGTTTCAGAAAAAACGACGCCAAAGTAAAAATTGGTGACGGCGCAAACGTTGATTGACAGGTCATATAAAGGTACTAACCCTTTGAGTGGCGCGAACTATTACTCTTTAGGTGCTGTCTGTGATACACATCAGTTTTGACGTCAACGTGACAGAAAAATGGCGCCAAAGTAAAGTCATGCTTGCGGCGCTAACGTTGAATGACGTTAAATGACGTTTTGAATGTTTTATGATATAGATTTTGCTGAAATAAGCTACATGTAGCTGTTTGACGGTAAATCGTTGCATTTCTTTTCAAGTTCATTTGATCTGTTGACCTGTCGACCTGTCAACCCGTCGACCTGTCGACCCGGCGACATGTCGAACCGTCTACCTGTCAACCCGTCGACCTGTCAACCCTCAAAACTGATAATAACTTACTGAGTATAATATACTGTCAAATTGTCAGTACTATGCTGAATGACATCAATTACATGTATATTATAAACGGGTGTGGGAGAGAGAGGTTCATCTTATTTAACATGGCGGTGAAAGGGGGATTATGTTTTGGATAATATTGCTTAGCATGACATGTCGTAATGCGGTTAAGCTAATTACAACATTTTAGCAAAGCGCTGACGCGGGGATTATTTTTTTCTTATACTATACTTGACCCATAAACTTCAAGTAACGTCACTGAGAGGTTGACCCTTGCCCCGCTCCAAGTTATGGAGGTGCACATAAAAGGCTGTAGATGATGTCGTGTTGGCCAGATTTTCATAAAGCTCATGAAATATTTTTGCAAACCCAGCTATATTCATTTTGACTGAATTTCTTTTCCTGTTGAAAATACTAATGGTGTCTACGAACTTTCCTGCCATACCTCGTATGATGGGCTGGAGTCCCAAATGCTACATACCAAGTTTCGTGAAAACTAGCCTGCCGGTTCTAGAGAAGAAGATTTTTGAGTGGATTTTACCATATATGGGCATGGAGGCCATCTTGGTCGCGTCACCCGGATTTCGCGATCAAACTTTCGTTCCCCCTCTCCATGGATGCTCCAAATAAAATTTCACTTTGATTGAACAGCAGTTTCAGAGAAGATCTTTGAAAAGTGTGTATGGACCACAGACTGGCCAAGGTCAAGAGATGACCTAAACCTAAATTAATCACATACCTTCATCTACTCCATTAGTTGTTTGCATCTACCACTTTTTAGGTCTCAGGCTGCAATAGTTTTCAAAAAATCCATAGTTTCAATTTTTCCCATGTAAAAGCCTATGTTTCCAAAATTGACCTTGCCATAAAATAGGTCAAGGTCATCCTACGGTCATCATTATTTTGATAAAAATATGATGGGCTGGAGTTCCAAATGCTACATACCAAGTTTCGTGAAAATCGGCCTGCCGGTTCTGGAGAAGAAGATTTTTGAAGGGTTTTTACCATAACTTGGTATGGCGGCCACCTTGGTCATGTGACCAAGATATCACGTATAAAATACAAATGCCACTACCCAAGGAGGCTCCACATAAAATTTCAACTTGATCAGCCAAGCGGTTTCAGAGAAGAAGATCTTTGAAACTGTGGATGACGAACGCCGGATCATGGCCATCCTATAAGCTCACCTTGTGAGCCTTCGGCTCAGGTGAGCTAATAAAACTTGGCTTTGATTGGCCAAGTGTTTCAGAGAAGAAGATCTTTGAAAATGGATGACGATGACGGACGACGAGGGATGGACGGACGCCAGGTGCCTCCCTATCCTATAAGCTCACCTGTGAGCCTTCTGCTCAGGTGAGCTAATAAAAGTAATTTTATCTTTTTTTCCTTACACATGGCATCTTCTGCTGTGTTAACACCAGGGAGTTTGGTTTTCTCAGCTGTTGGGTCATATACACAGCCTGTTTTGGGGTCTACAAAATAAAATGAAAAAGAGCTTTATTACTACATGATGTTATGTATTTTCTTCAATTTATGAGCCTTACCATGAGAAAACTTTCAATGTTCCATATTTTTTACATGCAGAGCTCAGCTATGCATTAGAGCTCACAGCTGATCAGCACCTTTGCATTTCCTGCCTTGATCGGGAATTTTCAAATTTCAAGAGTAAAATGTGGGTAGAGTCATTCCTGGTCCCGAGGTGATAAAACTGTTTTCATGCTCAACTCAGCTGAGCTTAAAATTTATCCTGCTCTTAAATGTTAATATGCCATTAACTGTTGGCATTTTAACATTTATGAGCAGGATAAATTACCAATTTCTAAGGTCTGAACCTGATTTTTCCACTAATTTTGACTATTTCAGCATTTATGAGCAGTTGAAATTTCATGCTCAGCTGAGCTGAGCTTAAAAAAAGTTTTATAACCTCTAGGCCAGCTTTGACAGTCTTAAGATTGTTTTTCTCTTGGTGTAGCTCTAACAATTAGATACAGATGATGAATGTAATGAAAAGGTGGCTGCATGAAATGAGCAACGACGCAAGAAAAGAGGTCTTCCGGGTTTCCGACCAGGTCTGACACAAACCAACCTGTACAGTCACAAAAAACAGCTAGAATCTTGACATTTTGGTAATACGTAGCGGAAAAATTGTAGTATCTGTGAAGCAAAAACAAAGGCGCTGATCAGCTTATCTGTGATAACTGCGAAGCTGATCCGCGCCTTTGTTTTCGCCTAGGTAAAAATCCGGTTTTCTCACGACCTGGCTCAAATAGTGATGACAAAATCATTAACCAATCTTCATGATGCATCACAAGTCTCTGGCAAATTCTATGAAATCAAATCAGAGGATAAGACAAAAGTACTTACAATCTAAGCTACCACTGTACATAATAATTCATCTAAATCATACACTTATATATTACGAAAACTTGCCCATGCAATAAACAGAGATTTTCTTAGCTTTAAAATTGAAAATTTTCAGCTGAAAAATTTTGATATTATTCTTATTCTTGCTCAAAACATAGATTGTGGGTACACGTTAGAACCGCCTCGGCGAGGCGGTTCTTACGAGTACCCACAATCTATGTTTTGGAGCAAAAATAAGAAAAATAGGTATACCCCTGCGTACCCCAGTTTTTCTATATAAAAGTGGGGTTCAAGGGGGTATACATTACACGGACATGTTTTCGTGATGTATATGCTATATGATAAACATCATAGCACTTTTCCGACCTCAAAAGCGTTGAGGGCTAAATAAATTCAAGTAATTGAACACGAACATGCATTTCATTCATATTTGTATCAGTAAATCTATGACATGAATCCACACTATTCAAACTAGAATAAAATGTAACTATGGTGACTGCAACTTACATATCATTACTTGACCTAATACAGAAACTGATGAAATAGCTTATTCAAGTTAATTAAGTTAATAAATACTTAAAAGAGTAACAAACTATCTTATAATCACACATTGACATGTTTTGTATTATTATCATATAAGTATTGAAACAAACTATTTAGTACCAACCTTGTATAAATAAAAGAAGACTTCAGAGAAGCTTACACCAATAAATAAAACTAAACATGCAGCTTGAAACTAACATTATGGCCTGTGCATGAGAAAACCAACAATTTGGGTTTCTGACCAGGTCTGACACAAACCAGCCTGTACAGCCACAGACAAAGACTATAGAAGCTTGAAATTTTGGATTTAAGTAGAAGAGTTATTCTACTATCTGTGTGGCAAAATCAAAGCCACTGATCAGCTTCGCAATTTAACTGCAGTTACTGCGAAGCTGATCTGCGCCTTTGTTTTTGCCTATGCAGATTGCTGGTTTTCCCATGCGGCGGCTCAAATATTAAATCATATTTAGTTAGTAAAAACAAATTAATTGTACGGCTGTAGTTCATACTGTATATATGGGTGAGTTTGACCTTTAACCTTGAAACGGGTCACAGGCCAAGGTCAGATTTTAAAAGACTATTATAATGATAACCAAGATTGGTCAAAAAGTTATTAAGTCATTATTTTATTTTTATTTGCGACGTATCAACTTCCTATATACTTTCTATAACAAGTATTGTCTTGTCTTAGTAATCAGAGCAATGGCCTTGACCTAGACCTCTGAAAATGACCTCTGACCTTCAAAGGTCAAACTGCCCCATAAACACAGTAGTAACTACTTATGGCAACTATAACCAGGCTGTGAACAAAAACAAGGGATGGGGTATCTTTGTCTTATCAAAGTTTAACACTGATTTTGCAAGCATTCAAATGGACATTATAAGCAGCCTAATCAGAAAATCTTTACATATGTATCTGCAAAAACAATGGCACAGATCAGTTGTGTGCATAGTAGTGCACTGCTGATCCACATCCTTGTTTTTCATACATGTATAGTACACTCACTCTACTTTCTAAATAAGAAATTTTAGTTTCTTGCCTTCTTCTGTGACTGTACAGGCCAGTTTGTGTCTGACCTCATCAGAAACCCTGAAGACAGGTTTTCTGGTGATGAAGCTCATTTAAACTTTACCACACCTCAACTCACTTACAATCACACCTACTGTGTGTACAAGGCACATTATCAAATTTTTTGACTTCAAAATTTTATAATCAGCAACAACTTTCTAAACTGGTTACATTAAAACGGCAAGACTAGAAGGCAAAAACTGTACATCTTGATTGACAGTGGTTCCTTACACAGAGCTAATGCTGTGTTTGGCACCAGACTACCTGCATTTGAGCCGCCTCATGGGAAAACCAACAATCTGCTAGGCGAAAACAAAGACGCAGATCAGCTTCGCGGTAACCGCGAAGCTGATCAGCGCCTTTGTTTTCGCTACTCGGATAGTACAATTCCTCTTCTACTTAAATCCGAAAATTTTAGCTTCTAGCTCTTTCCTGTGCTTGTACAGGCCGGTTTGTGTCAGACATGTTCGGAAACCACATTTTTGGTTTTCCCACGAGGTGGCTCATTTAAAAAGACTGTAACATACCTTAATTTAACTCAACAAAGCGTGTTGAGTATTCCGTAGGAAAAGGGACAAGACATGAGACGACCATGATCAAATGCAGCTGAACATGGAAGATCCGTAGCTTGCCAGGCTATTCACTAGCTTCCCATTGCACTACGGACTGTTACATACTGTCACAGAATGTTACGTTCAGTCCATTTTATCATGACCCATAATGTTTCGCATTTCTACCCGGATTGCCGTGGCAGATTTTTAAACAATCAAAAAATTTGCCACTGAGTCCACGGTTATCACCGCCTGATACGTTCGCCTATCACGTTCCCCTGCATTGCCATACGTTTATCCCGTTTTGATCACGGTGGTCTCAACCAAGGCTGCCGTGACCGCGGGAACATAGTGTAAATGCTACATAAGTAAATTCTTATAATTTACTTCAAAATTAGCCTTATTTATACCACTGACATGTACTGCTAGAGCAGCAGTTTGTAACTGGCTGCTATGGGCATAATTTCATAATACATACCACATGATCATGGGAGCCACCTGAACCAGAGGACCAATGGTCCTGTAAACCCTCACCTGAGATCTGCTGTATATACAAATGTTATAGAAAATAGTCCCAGTTCCAGAGAAGATTTTTGAAGGGTTTATACCATATATGGGCATGGTGGCCATCTTGGTCATGTGACCTTGATTATTTATATACACATTGATTCCCCCATTCTATAGATGCTTCACATGTAATTTGGCTTTGATTGGCCAAGCGGTTTCAGAGAAGATATTTGAATATTATGGTAATATACATGCATAATGCCCCGGGGCTGGGGCAAATGAGCCCCTGGGGTCCAATTGTTTTCAGAATCATTAATATTCAGTCTTACTGCCTATTTCCTGCAAGACTTTCACTTTAAATGACATTTTAAAAGTTTTCCCCATTCAAATGCATTGGCGACCTATGTTGACCTTGCTGTAAAATAGGTCAAGGTCATCCAAAGGTCATAACTTATAAACACATTGTAGTACTTCAGTCCCCGATGCTTTATGCCAAGTTTTGTTGAAAGCGGTCCATTGTTTCAGGAGAAGAAGAATTTTAAAGGGATTTTACCATATATGGGCATGGCGGCCATCTTGGTCATGTGACCTGGATTATTTATAAACACATTGATTCCCCCTTCCCATAGATGCTTCCTATAAAATTGGTCTTTGATTGGCCATGTGGTTTCAGAGAAGAAGATCTTTGAATATTTATGTAATATACATGTATATTGCCCCGGGGTGGGGGCAGACCAACCCCTGGGGTCCAAATTTTTTTCAGAATTACCTACCTTCAGTTCATTTGCCCATTTCCTGCAAGATTTGCCTTTCAAATGACATTTTAACAATTTTCCCCATTCAAATGCATGGGCGACTTATGTTGACCTTGCCGTAAAATACATCAAGGTCATCCAAAGGTCATAATTTATAAACACATTGTAGTACTCTAGTCCCCAATGCTTCATGCCAAGTTTCGTTGAAATCAGTCCAGTGGTTCCGGAGAAGATGAATTTTGAAGGGCTTTTACCATATATGGGCATGGCGGCCATCTTGGTCATGTGACCTGGATTATTTATAAACACATTGGTTCCCCTTTCCTATAGATGCTTCATATAAAATTTGGCTTTGATTGGCCAAGCGGTTTCAGAGAAGAAGATCTTTGAAAATGGTGGACGACGACGGACGGACGGATGACGGATGGACACCGGATCATGGCCATCCTATAAGCTCACCTTGTGAGCCTAACGGCTCTGGTGAGCTAAAAATTGGGAGTTAAAAATGACAACAAAATCAACAGTAGTGAAACTGAATAGAACCGCCTTCTGCCCATTTTGAAATATCAAGCATAACGGAAAACAAAATGTCCTGACATCCATTTGTCTACCAATACGACAGCAGCCCTATCCAGCCTAAACTATACAACTATTATTGTTTATTTACCTTTGACAAGCATTTTGATTGGTACACATTGCGCTACAGCAAAGGATAATGATATTAAACAATATTAAGGAAAACATGAACATTCAAAATACGAATTATTTCCATTTGCAAAACAGGCATACTATATTCACACAGCTACAGCAGTTGAAGTACTGCTCTGAAAATGAGTGTGTAGTTTTGCATACTTATGAGCGGCTGAATTTGCTTCAATGTGTATTTATGTAATTGTAATATAGTTTTGCTACAATGTGTGTTTATGCAGCTATAATATAGTTTTGTTTATTTGAAACAAGCTAAAGAATGCAATTCATAGACAGGCAGGGGTAGAAAGAAACACACTTTTTCAGTTCAGCACTTTTCTTCTCCTTAGTTTATATTTTTTTTTGTAAATTTGCAAATGGTGGTCTTATATCATTTTGAAATGAAGCAAACATATTTTGAAGATGTAGTTGTAAGGAAAAGAGATAATCAAGAGTGAAGGGCATACCATATGGATCTGGTTCAGTTTCAGATTTTGTTTCTTGAGTTTCAGGTGAGAATTTTGGAGGGCTGGGTAGCGAGGATGGAGGTGCTTTAGACTGAGCCTCAAGACCTTTTATTGGAGCTTTTGGTTCTGCTTCCGACTGACCTTTAGGAACTTTTGTCGGAACTTTTGGTTCTGATGCCGACTGACCTTTAGGAACTTTTGTTGTAGCTTTTGGTTCTGCTTCAGATTGACCTTGAGGAACTTTTGTTGGAGCTTTTGGTTCTGCTTCCAATTGACCTTTAGGAACTTTTGTTGAAGCTTTTGGTTCTGCTTCCAATTGACCTTTAGGAACTTTTATTGGAGCTTTTGGTTCTGCTTCCAATTGACCTTCAAGACCTTTTGTTGGAGCTTTTAGTTCTGCTTCCGGATGACCTTCAGGACCTTTTGTTGGAGCCTTTGGTTCTGCTTCAGGCTGAGCCTCAGGAACTTTTATTGGAGCTTCAGTTGAACCTTTAGGAACCACTTCAGGCTGAGTGTCAGGAGCTTTCATGACATCCTGGGACAGAGCTTCAAGAACTGCTTCAGACTGAGTCTCAGGCGCTTTCAATGGAGCTTCAGGTACAGACTGACCCACTGGAGCTCCAACTTCTCGTACAGACTGGGACAGAGCATCAAACTGAGCTGTTATTCTGCGTGTCCTATGGAATTTAGCCATTCTAAGTCTATTTCGTCTTGTCTTTCTGAGTCTAAGACGTTTCTTAAGAACATTTTCTGAAATATCAATACCATTTAAGTGTAACTCAGAATACATAAACATGACCAGTCTTTGATTGGTAGGTTCCAGTTTTTATGCAAAATTGCTATTTTGAGTTATTCAAGTTTCTCTGCATACAAAGTATGTAGTATACAAATTTGATCTCTTACCAAATTTTAAGGAGATCTAAACTCCGATATTATTTCTAAGGTTTTCAAGTTGAACAAACAAAACAAAAGAAAACCCAGCCTAATCAGGCTCTCATCATCCTGTCAACATGAAAACAAAATCTGAAAAACCTTTGTCCTACACCCTTGAACTAAAACATATCTGGGGCACCTGGATCAAATAATTAACAACACACACCATTAAGCATTGAAAGCATTGTATTTTGGTTTGGTTCTGGCTTAACAACCCAGTATATATACTTTTTCAGTCATGTTGGGGCATGGCAACTTGGGTGTCAACCATTACTCTGGGAAGCTTAAAGTGTCTTCTTCAAGGAAACAACATGGCGAAGTTAGGTATCGAACAAAAGGCCTCTTGCTCAAGAGTCCAATTATTGAATCTACCAATAGGCCATCACACTTCTCAGAAAGCATTGGAAACCTTCACAGAAATCAGAAAAAGGACACACTAAACAACAGAACTTCAACTACCAGCAAACTAAGTGAACACAATTATCATTTTAGGGTCTGTTTGGAATCCTCTGATGAGAGAGCTACACGAGAATGATTGTGTGTACAAAGAACTCTGTAGTTGCATTTCTTTCTTCTGTTGTCTGAAAAGACTACTACAGAGGCACACAATAATCATAACTTAAGCAGCTGTTGGGCATCATAGACTGGAAGTTAGATACTATTCTGATTATGACTTGTTCATCTTGTTCAAAGAAATTTTTATGATTTGCAGGATTTTAGCTTACATGAGATCACTAGCATGTCCTAGTGCTGGCCTTATAATCCTGGGCCCAGTTGTTCAAAACTAACGACGTCGTTAGTTAACGTTTCGTTAAAATTTCAAACGTTAATATTACAAATACACTGTTATTTTTTGTTGAAAAAATGTGAGAATCCTTTGCAGTGCAAAGGATTCTCACATTTTTTCAACAAAAAATAACAGTGTATTTGTTACTTTAGCTGATATTTGCTTAACAAATTTATGTCTTAACGATATCGTTAAGCTAACGATGCTTTGAACAACTGGGTCCTGTATGCCATGGTACCATTTTAAGGCCAATGGTATGTCGCTGCCAAGGATTGAACTGTGACCTCCCAATCCTGAAGGTGACATTAAATTTTGAGCTAATGGAACCAGTCAATACTGATATTCTAAGATATGCCATTGATTAACACAAAACTATAATGATGTTATGTATGAACTTATGAAGACAGTTTTTGCTGTCAGTGAGTGTGAAAATCGAGAAATGAACCAGCTGTGGCTGAATAACCACATGTACATGTAGTTCTGTATGTATGAACACATATCGGAAGTAACAGACTTGGATAAATTGATGATCAGCTTGGACTCTGCTTTGGCAAAGAAAACTAGGGTTGGAAATATTGCTAATAAGGCCATTTTATAGACTGACTATCAGCAATGAAGAAGCACACTCAAGTCCTTTAAGACTTGGTAGCTGGCAAGGATTGGGTTGGTGTGACAAATTAAAACAAAAATGATGTAGCAATAAGGTAGGTGTGGTAGAAGAGGTGCGACAAAATGAAAATTTGTATACAAAAAATATATTGGCAGAAAGCTTTTAAATATCAAAAACCAAACAAATATTAACATGCAAATTATAATGAGAAAATAATCATAACCAGTCTTCCAATAGAAAAAATAAATGAAATTTCAAACCAAAAGCCCATGTAAAAACATATTCTGCTGCGACTTTATTTGTCAAAAAAAAGCAACCCTGTCCAGCATAATCAATTAGGTTCATTAATTAAATTTAAACCATGGTCACACAGACCTACTCCACAATCATTTTCAATTTTATGAAATATATATTCTCATTATTCTGAGACCAGTCTAAGTTACCACATGTCAAATCATTACGAAAACATGCCCATTTTTCTTGTTTTTGCTCAAAACATAGATTGTGTGTACACGTTAGAACCGCCTCGGCGAGGCAGTTCTAACGAGTACCCACAATCTATGTTTTGGAGCAACAATAGAAAAATAGGTATACACCTGCACACCCCAGTTTTGCTATATGAAAGTGGGGTTCAAGGGGGGTATACAGAACACGGACATGTTTTCGTGATGTACCACATGTCAAAAGCAATGTGGTTGCAGGAACTGTGTGACGTAATACTTTACCTTTTGGAATCAGTGGTATCATTGGGATTGGATGACACACCACTATACAGAGTTGAAAATAGACAGAGTTTTAATATTAAATTTAGATCACTGATGTATCAATCACCAAGCTATTTTATTATTTATTGGACAATTTGTTCTTGTGTAAACTTTTGAATAATGCCAATCGAATCTTTGAAATGAATATTTTAACAGTTATAGCAACTTAGAATTTTAAAAGAACTGATGGAAAGATATTTGAATGAACCCTTGAAATCTGTTTCAGAATAAGAACATGAGAAACATTAAATGTTAAAGAAATCAATGAGAAATAGAACATGATGAGCTTACTACATGGTATAGAAAAATCTTCAGATTTCAATTCAGATTAATCTTCATTTTCAAAATCATATGAGAAACACTGAATGATATGGAAAATTTAATGAGACATAGAAACATGATGTACATACTACATGGCTTAGAAAAATCTTCAGATTTGGATTCAGAAACACCTTCAGATTTAGAATCACCACCAGATTTAGAATCATCTTCAGATTCAGGTGAGGATGGAGATGATGAAGATGATGAAGGAGTCAGAGCTTGTGGAGTGTCAGTTGTAGAAGGAGGAGTTTCAGCCTGTGGAGGTGGGGTTTCCTTTGTTGGAGGTGGAGTCTGGGGTAGAGCTTGAGAAGGTTTTGCTTCAGTTGCTGAAGGTTTTCTTTCCATTGCTGGAGGAGGAGGAGGAGTTCGAGGTGGAGCCTCAGATGGTGGAGCTTCTGACAGTGAGTGCGGGTTTTGAGTTGGAGCTTGTGGATTTTCAGTTGGTGGTGGAGTTTGATGTGGTGTTGAAGGAGGAGCTTGAGGTGGAGCTTCAGGCTTTGAAGGTGGAGCTTGTATGGTTATGGTCAGCTTCTTATGTGGTGGAACATTAACTTGCACTTTTGTTGGTGGAGCTTGAGACTTTGAATGTGGAGCTTGAGGCTTTGAATGTGGAGCTTGAGGCCGTGAACAAGGAGCACCTTGTGGATGAACTTGACATGGGGGAGGTGATGCCTGAGGCGGTGGACAATGCTTGGGCTTGGCTTCTATTTTTATTTGTGGATGAACTCGAGGCTTTCTGGGTGGCAAAGCCTGTGGAACTTGTGGATGTGCCTGGATCCGAATGACTTTCTGTTTACAGCCACATCCTGCGTGATTTGTCTCTGAAACAGAATGTCTGGTACTGATGATCAGGTTTGGTAATCAGCAAAAATGATCATGCTTTGATTTTAAGTATGTGTGGTGTGGAGTGTTCTGTTGAATAGTTTGTATGCTTATGCTTTGTAATGAATGGTAAATGTGGTGTACAGTGAAATTTTTCATTACGAAAACATGCCCATGCAATATACAGAGATTTTTTTCTACTGTAAAAATTGAAAAATTCATAAGAAAATTTTTGATATTTTTCAACATAGATTGTGGGTACACGTTAGAACCGCCTCACCGAGGCGGTTCTAACGAGTACCCACAATCTATGTTTTGGAGCAAAAATAAGAAAAATAGGTATAACCCTGCATACCCCATCTTTGCTATATAAAAGTGGGGTTCAAGGGGGTATATATTACACGGACATGTTTTCCTGATGTAACGGTTATTTTCCAAAGGTTTTAAAAAAGTTTGGGCTCAAGGAAACAATATTTAACTTCTACTAGCACAGTCATCTCAGGCAACCTTGCTCAAAATTAAAAGCATGAACAGAAACATCTTAATGTAATGTAAGGACTTTACAGTTTCAAACATAAACCAGTATATGCATACAGTCGAAGGGTAGAAACACATTACCTTCCGGTAAGAGCCTTAGAGCTATCAAAACTTGCTTTAAAAATGTTTTAATATGGAAAACAACATATGTGGTATGTACTGGTAGTCTTAAAAATCATCTTCAAAAGGCAACCCAACCCACAAGCATACTGGTATATTTCATGAAGAACAAAAAGCAAAACCATCTTCAAAGTCTTTCCAATACTTACTTCATCATTCTGATATAAAAATGGCACAGCTTATAACTATTCCTCCCCCACATGCAATATTTTAAGTATCAAACGAAATATTTAGTATGAAATTCTGCCACGAAGGCAGTAACAATTTAGTATGAAATTTGTTGAATAGGCGGCAACAATAACATTTTAATTTATTAAAAGTCCTGTTATATTTGTAACTTGAAAGTAACATGAACATATTATCAAAGTTAATTTTAGACAACACGGTGTCAACTAGAGAGATAACCTTACTCGGCGGTGGTCTATTACATCTAATACATCTACCACCATGGGCTTTAGGAGGAATAATTTTCACATGATGAATTCTAGCCGGACACTGAAATCTTACGCCTGAAAAAGTCACTTCCAACTTGCATATAAATTCCTAGAAATACTTGGCTATGAGATTGAAGACTGAAAAAATTACTTGCTACTATAAATAAGTTCTGATTGCAAAATGCAAGACTAAAAGAATCCATGACAGGGTTGAAATCTCAGGCAAGTTTTCATAATTATTATTCAAGTCTCATCTAAGGCTCTGCCGAAGATGGGACTTAAATAATCTGAAAACGAGCCTATGATTTCCTTGTTGAAGCCTCAACACGATCATTGGCTATTTTTCTCACACATCTCTTACAACATTTTGTCACTGAATTGGCTTCAAGTGTTGTTCATGCAGCCATTTTATTTGCGAATGAAACAATATGCAAAATAACCTTTTCACAAAAATGAGAAAACAAAAATAATTTTGTATTTGAATGCACTCAACTTACAAAAAAATATTAATCAGCATTTTCTTTTGTACTTTAAATTCTTAGCAAAATTAATTTTTGAGATTTTAAACAAAGCAAAGGACTATAATCAATAATAATAATAATATAGGCGAGACGCTAGATTCTGTATCTACCGTATTTAACGAAATCGCACAACACCCTCCACATACTTTGTTTGCAGTATGCAATTGGTCCATTGGTCATCCTAGATGAGTTCTAGGCACGTTGTCGCCCCGGCAAGTGGTGCACAATATTTCTGTAGCTCGTTACATAAGTTACATGTTCAAAATATATTTGTACCAACAAAACAGCGAAACCTACAATGCTCCACCCACTTTAATCATGCAACAACACTAATTATATCATGTACTAGAACAATTTAACGGACATGCTTTATGATCTTTAAAAGTTGAAATTAGGCATTATACGGTGTTACAAACGTTACTTCTATATCTATGGCATGAAAATAGGGGTTTGGGTTCAAAAACGTTTTTGTTTTTGGCATTTCTTTCTTCATTTTCCAAAAACGATAGTTCCTTTCTAACTGACCAATAGTTCAACTTGGCTATTACACAAAATCATATATTTATATTAAATATTTAATTTATTTTATTTGAATAATTTAACATTTCCTAAGGGTACCACCGTGTGCTGTAACATTTGAAAAGTAGGTGTTTCAACAAAAATATCAAACTGAATAACTGTTATATGTTTCTGTAAATTATTTAGTTCTATTTTACACACCCTATGATAGAATACATGTTTAGTGTGCTAAAATACACAGCCTGTGACTTGCAAGTATGCTCATGGTAACGTATGTAACACCTTAATGTTCAAACATGGGTAGATTGCATTTTGGTGATTATAAATGCATATATATAGTGAGCCGCTTCATTCGAAAACCAGATTCTTCCTATATGAAAACAAAGATGCAGTTACTGCGCAGCTGATCAGCACACTTGTTTACTCTACACAGATAATTCAAACTTCTTCTTAAATCCGAAATTTCAAGCGTCTAAATTCTGTGACTGTGTAGAAGGAATATTGTCGGAAGAGGGGTTTTCGCGCGCTGCGGCTCACATGAAAGTGGTCTCACATAATTATCTGCAAAGGTTTTCGCATAGAACACAGTAAGGTGTTTGGAATATGTTGACCCACTGGTGACTTGTCAGTATGCTCATGGTAACGTATAAAACACCATTTTCATATAGGGCACTGTAAGGTATATATTATGAGTTGGTGACCCATCGTTAAAAGCGTCCGCTCCTGATTGCGAGTTTGTGTTGTTCGACTTCTTCGGTGTCATGTTGTGTCCTTGAACAAGATCCACGATCGACGATGAATCTTTTACATGTGCGAACTTAATGACATAGGATGACAAAAACTTCGCAAATATCACACTGAAAGTTGCATTCAACTAGATGCGGATATTATCCTCAAACTCCTGGACCCATTTATTTTATAATATATGTGGTATTCGTTACAGCTTGTGTGCGCCTTTTGATTTGATGTGGTGTTTGATATATACCTGTAGAGTAAATCCATCAGATCAGATGAACGAGAAAGGACATTATCTAGCCCTGCGACACCAGTTCCCCGGGAGTGGCAAAATCTATTGTTAAGCAGTAATAACACAAAATGTGAATTTCTTGAGGACCCTCGGTGTGAAATCCGAACATAGAACAGGGTGTGCAAACAACGTGTATGCGTTTTTACACGAAAATGCTTTCTTGCCAGGGATGACGTAACTGCACTTTAGACAATGAAGACACAGATACGCGAATTTACAGAACAACCACGATGCTTCTGATGGTACAATCATCTGAATCAGATGTCTTGGTTTTATGCTGCTGTCTATTCTAGCCAAATAATTGCAATACATTATGGTTCCACGCGGGAAATCCTGAAAAAGCACGATACTAGCAGTATGTCGTTTTGAGAAAGCCTTGATGTCCTGGTGAGACTCTCGACCATTCCATATCTTCAAGAAAATAGAAGTTATGACTACACAATAAGGCAGTTTAGGTGAGACTCCACACAATGGCATTGGTAAAACGAAAGCTTGGAATGTTGCTGAGAAAAGCGATCAATCACAAACTACCTTGTGCAAACAGACGATAACACTCCCCACAGCACATAAGAAGGTGTACGAAAAACATTTAGCCGATTCTCTTCATCTGCTGGGCAATCTGGTTCAAGTGTAAATAGTGTCGGTCACTTGTTCTGTTGCCATTAGCGCTACAAAAATGAAAATGTACCACCAAAGCATGAACGTTTGATGACACATTTATAACGTGAAAACTTCAAAAACATGTTTTCAGCCTTAGCAGAAACGCTCAACCGTATCAGCCTAAGCAGAATCCCTCAGAAGGTTGGTCGGGTGGGAATATGGGCCCCGCTCATCGGGTCCTTAAGAAATAGATGAGCTTCTTTTGCCACCAGGCATAGCTTATACGCTACTTACTGACCATCTTATTACTGGTTAACCACTCAGGTCTGAGCCTGACCAGGAAAAGTGTTTTAAAATTAAACCATGCATAGGTATAAGCCGTAGTGGCTTACTTGGGTGTTTATATTTAAAGCATTGTTTGGATGTCATGGCATCCGATTTTCGGGCAAAAATCCCATAAAATGGAGTCAACGTCTCATCATGACAATAGCTGTTGACTAGGCTGTCATGCATCAACTCAAAATCAAACAAAACAAATGCATCAGGCAATGTCTGGAATATCAATGGTACTTATATTGAAGCAGTGCTCATGACCAAGGACTGAACAATTTTTGTTCCGTTTAACGTCCCTTTCGATATTATTTCAGCTCATATGAGACGGGCCAACCGGTAGGTGGGGCTAAACGGGAGAACCCCGAGAAAAAAAAAAACATCTGGCACACGCGCAAGCAGAACTTGGCTTGTCTCACATGTGCCCCGAACACAGACAAAATGAACTAGCATGCGCAGAGTTGTGCTTTTGTATGGCTGGCGAGTCATTTCAATATCCGGAAATCGGAAAACAATCTTAAGGTGACGATTATTATATCTTATTACTATTTGTTTTCCTTAGGTTTTAACGCCTAAAATTTTAAGTGAAAAATGAAATGTGTTACATACGTTACCATTAAATCGCCCGTCACCCGCATTGATATTTGCTTACTAATATTGGCAAGCTTTGTGAAAGGTAACTTAAAAAATAGTGACCGACGGTGTTGATAATGTCATTTCATAACACTTGATACTAACAATGGTGTAAAACATGCTTTGGGATTTTGTGGTTTGGGTGTGCGCGCTTTAAGTTCACTGACAACCGGATTACACTCTTGAATATTTGCTATATCTTATATGATTTCTAAATTAGTGCTAAATCATAATTACATACAGCGATGAGCATTTTATCGGCATTAAAATAATTTAAACTGATTTTTTATAATTAATAATTATGTGTTACATACGTTACCATATTTACCAATCAAAAGTACACATTTCTGGCAAAGCAGTGAACATTCAACTTCAAGAAGGCATATATGTTATTGATCTACAACAAGATGATTGTATATATATTTTTCTCCTTTCTTCAAACTTGTCTGTACATAGTTGCCTTTCAACACATTATTTTTTCATAATCTGAAGTGAGTTACTGTGGACTATATGCAATAACTTTCGACTAAGGAATGACATTATGATTAGTTTTTTCAGGTTTGTAAAACAAAAGGAATAAGTGTCTTTTAGACAAGTGTATATAAAGTATAAATGTGCAAAGAAAAGTATATTAAAATAGCTTACTGTTCTGTAATTAAACTCTGAACAGTCTGTTTTGAAAATGTAACATACGTAACATCATCGATACATATAATGTGTTTAAAAGTATCAACACATGTGCCAGTAACATTCTTTCATCAGATGACATTAATATATATTTAGGTTTGGAATTTATTTTAGAGATTAATAGTGCATTTTTCAAACTTAGAGTATATTTCTGTTTTGAATGGGTAACATACCACGTGCGTAACAGCTTCTGGAGGGCAAATGCACCATACCATTGGGCGACAACGTGCATAGACAATCTTTATATTGATCAACGAAGCCACCCGTAGTGTCTTAAAAGTGAAATTCGTAAAGAGAAGTATATTAAAATAGCTTACTGTTCTGTAATTAACATTTACACAGGCTGTTTTGAAAATGTAACATACGTAACACCATCGATGCATGAAAATGATTAAATATATCAATATATGTGCCCGTAACATTCTTTCATCAGGTGATATTGATACATTTAGGTTTGGAATTTAGATTAGAGATTCATAGTGTATTTTACAAACTTAGAGCACATTTCTGGTTTGAATGGGTAACATACGTAACGGCTTCTGGAGGACAAATGCACCATATCACAGGGCGACAACGTGCCTAGAAGCTCTTTATATTGATCAAAGAAGCCACCCATAGTATCAAACCTAGTATGTGGAGGGTGTTGTGCGAAACAAAAAATTTCTCTACCCACCGTCTCCTCTAATAATACTGACTTAAATTTATCAATAGAGGAAACTCAGTTGGAGTGATCCAATCTTCCCTATGGTCCTCTCTATGATAACCTCCTGAAATTTAAGTTATTCAACACCTGCAAGGGTATTTCAACTATATTTTTGTCTCTGACAGTTCACAGATTATCACTTCCTTATATGGAAGTAAACATAAGATGTACATTTCTATTGGCTAAATACAGAAATGATTGACATTTTGAGAAAGCTGAAAAGTACTAGTACTAGGATAGAAAAATCTCTGACAGGCACACAAAGGGATATGCTTGTCTGATGGGTGACAAAATTCATGAACCAACTAAACTAAACTATCGAAAAAATACACCGCTGTTTTGTTGTGGAAAGGGACAACTGCTCATTGACAAAACAGAAAGGAAAAGGAGCCTTATGAAAGCAAGGGCCTGAATACTGTAATATCTACAACTCAAATTCTTGCATATAGAATGAGCCGCGATGAAACCGGTCTTCTGGTTTTTTGACCAGGTCTGATGCAAACTGGCGTGTACAGATTCAAAAGAAGACAAGAAGCTTGAAATTTCTGATTTGAAGAAGAAGAGGCATTGTACTATCTATGTTGCGAAAACAAGGCGCTGATCAGCTGTGCAATTACTCATGTTCTGCGTCTTTGTTTTTGCATATCCTGTTTTCTCATAACAGCTCAAATTATATGCAGTCAAAATCCAAAAAAGTCTACTATTATAATTCAAGCTATATCATCCTTTGGTAGTAAAGCGCATATGTTTTTCTTCTAGAGTTTATTTTGTAGAAACTCATTAAAACAGTCTTAACAATAAAATTCTAATGAGTTTTTTAGTATACATATACTAATGCGGAACTCATCACTACCTTATTATCCAGTACCCAGTACAAAAGGTTTGCTTCTAATGCAACATGTTTAACAAACTCAATTCATTTCTGTACCAATAAAAAAAACAACCCTGTCCTGCCTAAACTACAGGGATTACCCATTTCAAATCCTGGTCACACAAAATCTGAGAATATTAGCAACTGTTGAGCACCTGTTTCAAACCTGCAGAAAAGGCTGCACAAGTTGCAGAAAAGTTTGATTTATAGCAGCAACAGTAAAACTGTTGGTGATGGTATTAACCCCTATTTGACAAATGGACTTGCCCATCTTTATCAATTGGGTGAGTCCACTTTCATTTTTAGGGGTTTTAGGAGTGATTTTAAAATTTTATTCCAATTTTCGACATAATTTCTGCCAGCAAACAGAATAGCCCCGGATGGGACACTGCATTCTGCGGCGTAACATCTGGGTCTATTCTGTTTGCCTATGTTCCATAAAAGGGACGCCAGGCTAAAATGAGTTAAACCTGTCAAAAGCCTGTCACCCACTGGAGTATGACTGACTTAGCCAATAAAAGGATAAATATTTTTGGAAAATGCTCAGTTTCTGTGTAGACAGGTTTTGTAAAATGGTTGTAAAAAAAATTGGGGGATCTCCACTGACTTGAAATAATGCACTAGTCATTTATAGCCATGCCCCTAGCCCCTTGTGACTGAGGAGACAGCCAGTTGGTCAAACTGTTTTCTCCACCATCTCCCATGTTTGCATAAGACTGCCCTCTTTAGCCTATAAAACACAAAACCCGGAGTATTTCTTTCACAATGTGGAGACTGTAAAAAAGTAAAAAAAAAAAAAAAAAAAACCTCTTTCTCGGGCCTGGCAGGCATGGTTACACATGACTGGTGCAGAAAAACTCTTTACATCCCCACAGCATCATTTGACTGATACTCATACATTACCTACAGGAACCATCTTCACTGGCTGGCAGCATTTAACTATACAAGATTTGATGATGAGTATTTGTACAGGACATAAGATCTTGGATTAGAATGTTTGGATAAGATATAAAACTGCATGCACATACACCCCCACATTAAACCTGATCAAAAAGGCCAAATTAAATGACTTGTTTTTTTATTTTCTTTCTTGCCAGTAAATTCTTTCTACTTTACCTCACTATGTAACCTCAGTAAACATCAGGGTCAGATTTTTTCTTCTACTTTCTATGATCTTCTATTCCAATTTAATCGCTGATTGCTTTCAACAAATTAGGCCATTCCAATGTTTAGCATCCAGTCAGAAAAAAAAACAACATAACATTTCCTATTTTACTAAGCTTAAATAACGTACAAAAAAAAAAAAAAAACACAAACAACTGGGTAAAAAATTTAAAGATATTATTTGAACAAATGTTTGATTATAATGGCCTCAGACAAGATAAAATTAAATCGGACTTGTCCAGAGCTTAAAAACATTGAAAATTGGAAAGTACAATACAATTATTCCAATCAGGAAGCATTTGTGTGTGCGTTTTTTTTTTTTGTTTTTTTTTTGTTTTTTTTTTAATTTAGGCGCAAAACCAACCCGCCCGCTGCCGCTAAACACAGATAAAAATTGGAATGGCCTTACTCTGTTTTTTTTTTTTTTTTTTTTTTTTTTAATTTAGGCGCAAAACCAACCCGCCCGCGGCCGCTAAACACAGATAAAAATTGGAATGGCCTTACTCTGTTGTTGACTAACAGTAACAAACTGTATTTCAGTAAGGCAGCAATAACTCTCATGTCATTCCGATACAAGATGTCAGATTCTCTTCTGTTAGTACACCTGTCATTTGCAGCTATTATTAGGAGTTATGGTGTCTGTAAATTACCGTAAAGGCTAGAATCTTCTGTAAATAGCAGATTCTTTTCAAGAATACAGAGTTCTAAATGAGAGTAACAGCCAGAGCAAGAATGTCACAAAATGATTACATGTATTACAAAACTGTTTCTTCAATGCTCTGTTCCAGTGTAGACATAGTAACAAGGTCATGTCTTTTTGAACATAGCTGTTGGTAGGATGTTAAACCCCAACCCAACAACCAGCACGAAAACATGTCTGTGTAATGTATACCCCCTTGGACCCCACTTTTATATAGCAAAACTGGGGTATGCAGGGGTATACCTATTTTTCTTATTTTTGGCTCCAAAACATAGATTGTGGGTACTCGTTTGAACCGCCTCAGTGAGGCAGTTCCAACGTGTACCCACAATCTATGTTTTGAGCAAAAATAAGAAAAATAACAAAAATTTTCCACTTAAAAAATTTCTGTATATTGCATTGGCGTGTTTTCGTAATGACTTTCAATTCTAATCAAGTATAAACCAGAGGACCAATGGTCCTATAAACACTCACCTGAGATCTGAGATAAATGAATTTGTTTGACAATAATGGTCATATACATATATACAGCCCAAGGGCAGGGTCAGAATAATCCTCCGAGTCAATTTCTTTTTCAAAATCATAAATATTCTGTCCATTTGCCCATTTCTTGAAGTTTTCCCCTTCAATAACATTTTAACAGCTTTCTGCATATGTGATCTTAGATGACCTTGCCTTAAAATTTGTCAAGGTCATCGAAGTGTCATGATTATAAACAAATAGTCTCTAGTACCAATTGCTACATGTCAGGTTCAGCAGTTATGGAGAAGATTTTCGAAGGGTTTTTGCGATATATGGCCATGGTGGCCATCTTGGTCATGTGACCTGGATTACTTAAAAATACATCCTTCTTCACTTTATATAGATGTTTCCTACAAAAGTTGACTCTGATTGGCCAAGCAGTTTTGGAGAATAAGATCTTTGAATATCGTGGTTATATATATGTATATTGCACCGGGATGGGGGCAGACCAACCCCTGGGTTCCATTTTTTTTTTTGTTTTCTTTTTGCAGAATCTTAAATCTTCAGTCCATTTGCCTATTTCCTGCAAGTTCTGCCCTTCAAATGATATTTTACCAACTTTCCTCATTCAAATGCATAGATGACCTATGTTGACCTTGCCATAAAATAGGTCAAGGTCATCACAAGGTCATGATTTATGAATAAATTGCAGTACTTTAGACCAAGAAGCTACATGCCAAGTTTCGTTGAAATCAGTCCACCGGTTTCGGAGAAGATTTTTTTTTTTTCATTGAAGCTTAATGTCCCAGTCAACAATTTTTCAGTCATGTCGGGATGGAGCCAATGCTTTCTGGGTTTAACCAATACTGTAGGGAATTAATGTGTCTTGCTCAAGGACACAACACCGTGACGCCTGTGGGGAAGAAGATTTTTGAAGGGTTTTACCATATATGGCACGGTAGGCATCTTGGTCATTTGACCTGGATTATTATAAGCACATTGGTTTCCCCTTCCTACAGATGCTTCATGTAAAATTTGGCTTCGATTGGCCAAGCGGTTTCAGAGAAGAAGATCTTTGAAAATGGTGGACGACTGACGGATGCCAGGTCATCTGGGTATCCTATAAGCTCACCTGTGAGCCTTCAGCTCAGCAGATCTAAAAAAGTACTTATATTAAAGCCTTTGAAATTCAATTTGCATGCAATAGAAATCCCAAAATGAACCAAAATATTGTTTTGATGAAGTATTTATGAATATGACAAAAAGCATCAAAACCAAATAAAAGCAGAATTTGTTGGTATTCACCCTTTGCTAATAAATAAGTATGACATAGATTATTTTTAAACAAAATAAGATCAAATCCATCACTCTTCTTAAATGTTTCAAAATATATTTAAAACAATAAAAATAAACAACTTTGAAAAAAAAAATTAAGCACATATGATCCGCGCCATGAGAAAACCAGATTTTTGCCTATACAAAACACAAAGGCGCAGATCAGCTTAGCAGTAACTGCGAAGCTGATCAGCGCCTTTGTTTTTGCTACACAGATAGTACAATTCCTCCACTTTCTGAATCCGGAAATTCCAGCCTCTAGCCATCTTCTGTGCTTGTGCAGCTCGGTTTGTGTCAGACCTGGTCGGAAACCCTGAAGACCGGTTTTCTCACGTCTTGGCTCATATATCAAATTGGGTATGACAACAAAGTTTAAATGTTGCTGTTGGAAAACCTGTTTCTGTGTTTTTAACCAGTGAGTTAACAAACGAGTCTACTGAGCTAGCTAGCATCAGGAAAACATGTCTGTGAAATAAATATACAGCCTGATACACTACTTTTATACAGTAAAACTGGGGTATGCAGGGGTATACCTATTTTTCTTTTTTTTTGCTCCAAAACAAAGATTGTGGGGACTAGTTAGGTTAGAACCACCTTTCTAACGTGTACCCACGATCTATGTTTTGAGCAAACATAAGAAAAATATCAAATAATTTCTATTTAAAATTTTCCATTTTTACAACTTAAGAAAAATATGTATACGAGGGTGGGTCAGAAAGTTCTGTCACAGGTGTTATAACTTTGTTAATAGACATGATAGGTTGCTGTATTATACCTTGATTGAAAGGGCTACATTTCTCCTTTATAATGATGCCAAATTAATGCACGAAAGAAATAAATACTTCCAAATAGATGCCTTGAAAGACACCTGGGGTAAAACCACTGGCACGTTTTTTTGAATTTGTGAATATTATTGTGCGCGTTTCATGCGTTATATCTTTATAAATTCCGATCAAATTTTCTCCAACTTTACAGTGATAAATAATAGTATATTTAGAAAAGCAATGTGACAAAAAATACCATTATCGATGCTATGCTTACTTTATGATAAAGCGATATATACGACGTAATTACAATACGTATCCCTACAGCATTTCTGGCTCCGCTGAACCATTATACTTGCTTACTTTTTTATGAGTTTACTATAGAGCACACTAGGATGAAACAATAAAATGGTTAAATGCATTTAGGCTCCCTGGACTACGTGTAGATGTCAATAAATGCCATTTGAATTTAAACTGTAATTTAAATGTATGTACAACAAGCCAATGTCAAGATTCATTTTGCAATATTAAACTCAATTAAATTCAGTTGAAAGATTTTGATTTTTGCAGGGTATATTCATCTGTGTTTAAAAATATGTATTGCATGGATTATATTTATTTGAAGTCATTTTTCTTTAAATAATATTCACAAATTCAAGATGATGTGCCAGTGGTTTTACCCCAGGTGTCTTTCAAGGTGTCTATTTCGAAGTATTTATTTCTTTCGTGCATTGTTTTGGCATCATTATAAAGGAGAAGTGTAGCCCTTTCAATCAAGGTATAATACAGCAACCCACATGTCCATTAACAAAGTTATAACACCTATGACAGAACTTTCTGACCGACCCTCGTATTTAATGGGCATGTTTTCGTAATGTTCGGAAAGAGCTCTTGATAATGAACTGGATATATTTTTTGCCATCTTGCTGACTTTGGATTTTTAAAAGCTGCCAGTGTGAGCCCTCTGCATCTGATAATACTCATGATAATGTACATTCGAAAATGTTCCAGTGTTAATTGTCGCTTATATTCACGAAATTGTTGTCTTGCTAATAAAGAGTAACTATATAATAAGCTTTATCATATGATGTCGCTGTTTACCAGTGGATAAAGTCATGTAATAAATAGTGTTATGGCCACACGTGTATTAACACTTCTGCGGGAATATGTAACGTCATTGACGACGTCCGTAACAAAAATTTTAATTTTCATTGAAAATATATCCACGTTGAAGGCGATAAAATCCTATTCTAGAAGTCATATGATAAAACTAATCTTACACTCGTCGAAGGCTCGTTTAATAAATTTCATATGAAATGACCATGAGTGTAAGATCCTCTATTTATAGACTACACAAGAGCTCACTCAGGAATTCAAAACACGCTAATAATTCCGAAATAGAAAAATCACAAAATATAACTCGAAAATTTCCGAATGAACAGTCATTACCAGAAATGGCTCCTGCTGGTGGCTTGCGCCATTTGCCCGTAGCTTTTATATGAAACAGGCTTTTTTACATCAAGCACTTTATGAAATATGGTCTCTCTTCAGTATCTGAACAGTGAAAGCTCAGCCTTACTGAGCAGAAACCAGACTGATCCGAGAATGATTGGCAAACATAATAATGAGTTTGACACAATAATGTTTATACACCAATTACATAGTTTCTTTTCAACATTTTTGGAAACATTTTTAGAAACCAAGCAGGGCCCTCAGAATTGAGAACTGTAAACTCAGAATTATTAATTTTTTTTATTTGTTTAAAAATACTTCAAACAAATAGCATTTTAATTTATAATCTAATCTATTGAGTATTTTTAAGTCTAAAGGTTGCAAACTTATATTTTGAAGCCCTGTTTGCAACCAAAAATCATCCATATAGGAACATTGAACATAAAAGGTAGGGATAATGGAATGAAAGATGAGGAGCGTACCACATGATTGATGAGTAGGCGGAGCCTGAGGTTTACATTGGGGCTTAACCCTGCCCCTTTGACAGCTGTTACATTGTTGACATGCAGCATGCTTCTTGCCTGAAATATTAATATCTTTTTACCTTGACCTGCTGAATAAATTAATTTGGACACACCCACAGCCAATTTTATCCAATGAGACTACATTTTATTTGATAACCACACCCACTTTTGATATGGAATCAATCTGATTGGTTAGTTTAAAAAGAAGTCATCGACCAATCAGATTAAGCCTTGTTTTAAAAGCAATACCCACAATTAATATTAAACTAATCAGATAGCATTTTGCCATTAAATGCTAAAAACCAAAACACAAACGCTGAGAATTATTGATAATGAAGGCATTAAATAAGGACAAAGATGCACAAATTTGTAGTAAACTCCTTTTTGTAAGTATACAGAAAATATATACCCCTGACATCTTCATGAATTCTGACTTGTATCTATGACAATGTCAACTAGAAAACCCATTTTGACAGCACGTTACCCCTAATTTAATGTTCTATAAATTTTTTGGTATTCAGCAGGTCAGGGAAGGTGATTACATGTGATGAATAATATGGGTAGTTACATATTGTGATCGAAATGATCCTGACTTATCAGACAGCTGACTATATACTATCTCTAGGAGCTGTCCCAGCTTAGTACTTTTACTGTTTGTTATTCTATTGGCATCATTTGGAACTATAACACCATGGTGGAACCTCTTTGTTTTAAACAGTTTTTCTTTTTATTTAGTGTCACCAGTTTATCAGGAAATATAGCAAATTTCAAGTATTTAACAATGGTGTCCTCCCACTATGATTGTTTGTGTTTAATGTACTTCTTGTTCAAACCCGATTTTTTTTAATTTCTTGTTTTCTTTTTCAATCTGTTAAACAGTCTGTTCAGATATAACACAGTGAGGATATTTAATGACAACTGATGACTAAGTCTGATAACACCTCAATGGAAACCATGTCCGTGAAATGTGTACCCCCTCAAACCCCACTTTTATATAGCAAAACTGGGGTATGCAGGGGTACACCTATTTTTCTTATTTTTGCTCCCAAACCTAGATTGTGGGTATTTGTTAGAACCGCCTCGGTGTGGCGGTTCTAACGTGTACCCACAACCTATGTTTTGAGCAAAAATAAGAAAACTATCACTTTTTTACAACATAAAAAATCTCTGTATATTGCACAGGCCTGTTTTCGCACTCCTCAATGGAAACCCAGTTTGTGGAAATTTATAATACATAGTGTATCTCTCAGAAGAGATTCTAACTATTTCTAAAAGCTTGTGTTTTAATACTAAAATTCATCAGTTCTCATCAAAACACCACCCTATCATGCTTGCTGTTTTCTGGTTATATAAAACATGCTTCATTATGAGGGATCACAGCATAATCAGCTTCAGTGGTCATTTTTCATGATGTATCTATATTTTTCATGATGGATCTAAAGTGTGCATCATAGTTATTTGCATTATACCCAGGGAGCCAAGCCCCGTTTTGGGGAGAGGAGGTGACATCACCTGCTATAGTTGGTTTGAATACAATTTCGGTTAGGCTTTGCCATCCTATTGAAGGCCTGGGTGGACTGCTCACGAAATTTTTTTGGCCCGATGGTTAAATTACACATTGTTTCATGCTATTTGAGCTGCCTACATATTACAAACGTATTCTAGATATATGAACATATCCTTTGTGTTTCAGATCATAAACTGCTGAATTTTCTAGTCAAGAGCAATGCTAGGAATCACAGATAAAGCAGTGATCTTATTATATTCTTAAATTCATACTTTTGCTGCTATTGTTTTAGTATTTATGATGTTGAATTACCCCACCCACTTACATAATAATATGAATCATGAAATTTAAATAAATGCATAGTGATTCGTGAGACATTGAAGAACAAATGAATATGTGATGTGCTCATAAACATTATACATGTATTTATATTTATTTTTGTCATTCAGTTTCTTTATAAATTTACATTTGTTCATCATTATTATGACCAAGTCAATGGTCAGATTACCGTTTCCTATAAAATGTCAGAAGTTCTCAGCTTGTTAATATATCTTATTATTGGTTATAGAATATTGTCATAGCAATTATCTGATACCAATTTCAGCCCTCTATGGCTTTTGGTTGCTGAGATATACACGTTTTATTGGTATACCCCCTCTATTTTTCTGAGATTTTTATCTAATATTTAAAGTTCTGATCAATATTCCAACAACAAGAAAGTTGTATTATTTATGGTTGTTATCACAGGATTATAGACATTATTATAGCAATGATTTGAACCCAATTTCAGCTCTTTAGATCTTTTGGTCACTGAGATATTTTCAATTTTATTGGTATACCTCCTTCGTTTGCCAATGATTTTTTCTCTTATATCTTAAGTTTTCTTAAATATTTAAGCAACAAGAAAGTCAGCTTGTTAATATATCTTTTTACATGGTTATAGAATATTGTCATAGCAATTATTTGATACCAATTTCAGTTCTCTATGGCTTTTGGTTGCTGAGATATATGCGTTTCCATTGGTATACCCCCTCTATATTTTTTTTTTTTTTTTTTTAGATTTTTATCTAATATTTCAAGTTCTCATCAATATTCCAACAACATAGCATATTGTAATAGCAATTATTTGATACCTATTTCAGCTCTCTATGGCTTTTGGTTGCTGAGATATACATGTTTCTATAGAACATTATTATAACAATGATTTAAAACCAATTTCAGCTCTTTAGAGCTTTTGGTCACTGAGATATTTCAAATTTTATTGGTATACCCCCTTCGTTTGACAATGATTTTTTCTCTTATATCTTAAGTTTTCTTAAATAATTGAGCAATATGAAAGTCAGCTTGTTAATATATCTTATTACATGGTTATAGAATATTGTCATAGCAATTATTTGATACCAATTTCAGTTCTCTATGGCTTTTGGTTGCTGAGATATATGCGTTTCCATTGGTATACCCCCTCTATTTTTTTTTTTTTTTTTTTTTTTTTTTTTAGATTTTTATCTAATATTTCAAGTTCTCATCAATATTCCAACAACAAGAAAGTAGTAATTTATATTTCTTATCACATGATTATAGAACATTTTTATAGCAATTATTTGAAACCAATTTCAGCTCTCTGGAGCTGTTGATCACTGAGATATTTTCAATTCTATTGGTATACCCCCTTCATTTGCCAAGGATTTTTCTCTTATATCTTAAGTTTTCTTAAATATTTGAGCAGCAAGAAAGTCAGCTTATTTATATATCTTAATACATGATTATAGAATATAATCATAGCAATCATTTGATACAAATTTCTCTCTCTATGGCTTTTGGTTGCCGAGATATAAACATTTCCGTAGGTATACCCCCTCCATTTTCTGCCATTTTTCTCTAATATTTTAAGTTTTCATCAATATTCGAACAGCACGAAAGTCGATTATCTATGTATCATATTTTGTGGTTGTCATAGCAATTATTTGTTACCAATTTCAGCTCTCTATGGCTTTTGGTTGCTGAGCTATAAACGTTTCTGTAGGTATACCCCTCCATTGTTCTGTGATTTTTCTCTAATTTTTAAAGTTCTCATCAATATTTGAACACCAGGAAAGTCAAATTATGTCTGCATTTTATCACATTATTATAGAACTTTATCATAACAATCATTTGATATAAATTTCAGCTCTGCAGAATTTTTGGTTGCTGAGATATCAGCAGTGTTGTTGGTATACCCCCTTTATTTTTCTGTTATTTTTCTCAAATATCTGAAGTTCCCTTTAATAATTGAGACTAAGATAGCCAGCTTGTTTATATATCTTATTACATGGTTATAGAACATTGTCATAGCAATCATTTGATACCAATTTTGAGCTCCCTAGATCTTTTGATTGCTGAGGTATAAGCAATTGTGCTGGTATACTCCATTTTTATGTGATTTTTTTTCTAATATATCAAGTTCTCATTGATATTCGAACACCAGGAAGTCAGTTTGATTACATTGTTATAGAGCATTGTCAAAACAATCATTTGATATCTATTTCTGCTCTCTAGGTCTATCAGTAGCCAAGATACATGAGGTAATATAGGGGTAACACATTACTTCCTCTGCTTATTAGGGGTGGGGGTGAGCATTCTATGATTTTATATGACACAAATGGGCATTAAAGTGATCCTCTGACGAAACTGGCACCCATGAGCATTTGTTCTAAGGGTGCAAGGCAAGTCCTTTAGATAACCCGCCCCAAACACTTCAAATGGCAATATGAGAGCCAAGTTTTGCTTAAATTAATTTTGGCAGACTTTTTTTCGCATTTACCAATCATTGTGTTGTCTCTACATGAGTAAATAAACTTTGAAAACTTTAACAGAGTAAAACAATAAAAATGTTATAAAAATAATGATGACATCAGCATTTGTTGATAAAAATGTACTGATAAAAATATATTGATTCTCTTAATTGCACATAAAGTTTAACATATACATTAAGTGGGTGGGGTAATTCAATGCCTTAAGATGACACATAGTTTACTCAAATGACACATTTTCAGCTTTATACATGGGTAAGACATACTCAGCCACAATCAGACAAGATAAAATGGCATCAGGATGGTATGCGATAATGAAGAAATATACTACAAATATGACTGTTCGTAATACAGTTGTGTACTGCATTTCAGCTGTATAACAAATAGTACGTCTAAATACCGTCTGATTAAAGCATCACGCCAAAAAAATTTCCAGAGCAGTCCACTTAGACCTTCTTTTGGAAGGTTAGAGCTATCCAAAAATGCATTCAAAACAACTATAGCAGGAGATGTCACCTCCAACCTTTTTTTTGCGAGATAGAGACTTTTGGCTCCCTGGGTATTATCTACATATCCGAAAACAAAGATGCAGATCAGCTTTGCAGTAAATGTGAAGCTGATCAGCGACTTTGTTTTCGCTACATGGATAGTATAATTCTTCTTCTTTGTAAATGCAAAATTTCCAGCCTCTAGCAATCTTCTGTGCTTGTACAGCTTCAGGTTTGTGTCAGACCTGTTCGAAAACCCCATTATTGGTTTTCTCATGACACGGCTCATAATTTATGTTGTGTCATGAGCCTACTGTAATACATGTAGAATTTTATTTTACAGATAAACATGAAAATGACCATTATAACCGATTAAATTACTTAATCCAATGCATAAGAAAACAAACAACATGCATAGGCAAAAACAAAGACGAAGATCAGCTGTGCAGTAACTGCACAGCTGATCAGCATCTTTGTTTTCGCTACACAGATGGTACAATCCCTCTTCTTCCTAAATCCGAATTCTCAAGCTTATAGCCTTTTCCTGTGATTGAACAGTCCGGTTTGTGTCAGACCTGGTCGGAACCCAAATTGTTGGTTTTCTCATGCACTAACTCTTATATCTGAGGTGAAACTGTTGTAATTTGAGGAGTTATCTGGGGAGTCCAACTTTACTATGTAAACTGACTTACATTCACATTGGCATAGTTTATCTAAATCTAAATCTATGAAGTCTTCTAAAAACAGAAAAAATGGTATGAAACAGAATGTTTAAGTTGATGAAGGTAAATTAGCCTTGAATCGACCTTGATGAAGGTAAATTAGCCTTGATGAAGGTAAATTAGCCTTGATGAAAAAGTCTGTAGACTGTAAATTCTATTCATGCAATCTCAAGTATTGATTTTTGGACTAACCATTCTGTTAAATGGCTGAAAGGAAAGCCTACAGGATAACATTTCAATTTCAAAATCGTGTGACACACATTTTAATAAAATAATCATGTACATGTATATGCAAAAATATCAATAACAAATTAAAAAGAAAGCACCACAATGCTCACAAGACATTTTATAATGCCATGCTTTCTGAAAGAAATCATTCGAGACCAAGACAAAACTCAAATAGAAACAGAACTTTGTGTTAATCTAAAGATTACAAAGAAGAATAGAAGTATATTCTTTCAAAATACATACATGTAAAGAAACATTATGAAAAATGGTAACATGGGACAATACAAAGAGGCATTACATTACCTAATGTACTGGACAAACAGACATAAACAAAATATTGTGTGAATGCTATCAAAATCTCTCTAAAAAAAACAATGAGTTTTGATCTAAGGGTGATTATATTATTATATTTTCCCTGTCCCTATTAGATACCCCAAATAAATTACAGAATTTGTTTTTAGCCAATCAGTGCTTACCTTCAGGTCCCTGGGCACCATGACCACAGGCCTCGTTCTTCGCCATGGGTGTGACCGTACACGTCTGGGAACACGAACCATCACACTCCCCAGGGCGCTGTCTCATCCGAGTCTCAATCACGCATTTCTCTTCTCCATTCTCCTGTGAACATATTAAATTGTAATGAAGGTGGTGTAAATATTTCTGGGCCTGTTGTTGTTCGCAATTTATGAACATGTAAAATGATTAGTTAGTGCTCTCCTGCAAAGAAAAAATGAACCTGTGCGTGAGAAAACCAACAATTTGGGTTCCACGACGCTGATCTATGCCTTTGCAAATTGTTGGTTTTCTCATGAGGTGGCTCAAATAACTTTCAATATCCAGCAACAGCAGCAATTGCCTGTGTTCTTGTAATTAATTAAGCTGGCAAACTGAAGAAATATATATATATGAGCCACGTCTTTGGATTTTCTGCCATATGTAAAAAATATGCAGTGATTTGCATTACAAGGTTGGTTGTGTACATTGCATACAAATTTGAAATGAAAATCTCCTATAACAAATGAATCATTACAGTCAAACAGAGACAAATATTGACAGCTGAACCATAATTTTATCAATCTAAAATAAAAATAATACACAAATAATCACAACTGTTTTACAGTATAGGCTAGAAAAAAGGACAAAAATCTACCTTTATACAACTAGAAATGAAGCAAATTATAATAATATAAGCATTAAAAATATATGAGCCGCCCCATGGGAAAACCAACAATCTGCATAGGCAATAAGAGCTGTCGCAGGACAGCGTAGCTCGCCTGACTTGTGCTTTGCCACGAAATCTATTAAAATCTATGACCAAAGACATTGACCTCAATGTCACTCGGATGGGTCGTGATGGTACAGCATAAAACTTCAGACCAATATCTACCAACATGCTAAGTTCAACTTGATCCATCTACATATTTGATATAGCCTTATAAAATTTCTAAGTCTGTGACCTTGACCACAGGTATGTCAAGATGCTACAGCATAAAACTTAAGAATAATATCTAATAGCAAAGTATAAACTAAATCCATCCATCTGTTCCAGCCATATACAGTTCAAAACACTTTAACCAAAAACTTTAACACAAAATTTCTAAGTCCGTGACCTTGACCTCAGGGTCACCCAGGTGGGTCATGATGGTACAGCATAAAACTTCAGACCAATATCTACCAACATCAAAGTATCAACTTGATCCATCATCAACTTCAAGAGATATAGACTTATAAAAACTTTTACCAAAAACTTTAACACAAAATTTCTAAGTCCGTGACCTTGACCTCAAGGTCACCCAGGTGGGTCATGATGGTACAGCATAAAACTTCAGACCAATATCTACCAAAATGCAAAGTATCAACTTGATCCATCCACAACTTCAAGAGATATAGACTCATAAAAACTTTAACCAAAAACTTTAACATTTTGAGCAACGCCGACGCCGACGCTAACGCCGACGCCGACACCGACGCCGGGGTGACTGCAATAGCTCTTCCTGTACTTTCGTACAGGCGAGCTAAAAACAAAGACGCAGATCAGCTTCGCGGTAACTGCGAAGCTGATCAGCGCCTTTGTTTTCGCTACACGAATAGTACACTTCCTCTTCTTCTTAAATCAGAAATTTCAAGCTTCTAGCCTGCTTCTGTGATTGTACAGTCTGATTTGTGTCGGACCTGTTCGGAAACCACATTGTTGGTTTTCCCACGAGGTGGCTCATATTTTTAAAATATGAGGAAAACTGTATACTTAAAGCAGGAATGGTTCTCAGTAGGATTCCATAAACCAAAGGAATGTTTTACTAAAAAGCACATTACGAAAACATGCCCAAGTAATATACAGATTTTTCCTAAGTTGTAAAAATTGAAAATTTTCAATAGAAAAAATTCGATATTTTTCTTACATTATTTTTGCTCAAAACATTAATTGTGGGTACATGCTAGCGAGTACCCACAATCTATGTTTTGGAGCAAAAACAAGAAAAATTGGTAAACCCCTGCATACCCCAGTTTTACTATATAAAAGTGGGGTTTAAGGGAGTATACTTTACACAGACATATTAACGTGATGTCTAGTTATAAAAGAAAACCTTAAAGTATTTGAGCCGCCTCGTGGGAAAACCAACAATCTGCATTTGCGAAAACAAAGACGCAGATCAGCTTCGCGGTAACCGCGAAGCTGATCAGCGCCTTTGTTTTCGCTACTCGGATAGTACAATTCCTCTTCTACTTAAATCCGAAATTTCAAGCTTCTAGCCTGCTTCTATAGCTGTACAGGCCGGTTTGTGCCAGACCTGGTCGGAAACCACATTGTTGGTTTTCCCACGAGGCGGCTCATTTATCTTTAATAAAATTTGGCAAGAGACAGAACCGGATTAATCTTATCAATTGTGTCTTGTATGTGAAAAGTGAAAAAGCAATTCAAAGTTGGCATATCTAATATTATAGCAACAGAAAATCCCTATCACGGATCAAGATCGTCTTTTTCAAGCAAAATTGTTAAAACAAGTAGTGTTATGAAGTGAGTGAACAGTAAAGTCAATAAGAAAAGCAAAATAATATGGTGAATTTTAAAAATTAAGTAAGCACTTTAATGTTTAAATCTTTTCTAGATTTTCACTTTGCAATTGATTATTAATAAATTCAACATCAAATAGCACAAAAAATACATTTTATATGAGCCATAGAATGAGAAAAACTGCTTTTGGTAAACTGGTAGTTGTGCACAAAAACACAGATCCGCCAATGCATATTCACAGTCTAATCAGTGCCAATGCTGTGCCTAGGAAGTATAAACTTACTAAGTTCTGAAACTGACTAGCCTATAGAAGCTGGCTAGAAGAATACTATCTAAGCATTCAATTTGGGGCTGATAAGCCTGCATTGAAGCACAGCAATAGTTGTTAATGCTTTGTCAATACAAAAAGCATGTTTTCTCAAAATGAGGCTCATGTTCTATAAATAGCACCATCACCAAGACAACACCAGACAGAGGTTACAATGATATAACTCACAGTTTTACACATAACTCTACTCTCGGTCTGCGGGCCCAGATTTGGCACAGCGTTAGGGCCCATTCCGCCCGGGCAGTTGTTATATATCTACAAATTATAGCTCCTTTGTTTACTACGTGTATAAGTTTCTAACTTAACTTCTTTTTGGTTTGTTGTTTACTACGTGTATAGGTTTCTACGTTAACTTTTTTGGGGTTTGTGTTAAGGTTTAAGTTTCCGATCAAGAATTTTTCGGCTATGTTGGAATAGAGTCCCTTCTTACTGCGTAATGACTAGTTCTACCGAAAGTTAATGTATCTAGCCCAGGGGCCTTGTTCAAAATTAACAATGTTGTTAGTGAATGATTCATTAAAATTTCAAATGGCAATATTACAAATACACTGTTATTTTTTCAACAAAAAATAACAATGTATTTGCTTTTTAAGTCGATAATTTTTATATAGTTAACAAACTGAGGGCTTAACGACAGCTTTAACTTAATGAGGTTTTGAACAACTGGGTCCCGGTAGCTCAATGACACAACTCAAGGTTGGTGGGGCTGAAACCCAGGACCTCCCTAGGGTACCACACACCCATGTACTTGTGTGTTGCTGACACTACACATGACATGACAATGCCTATTGATAAATGAGCTGAGCTGCCTTGTGGGAAAACCAACAATGTGGTTTCCGAACAGGTCTGACACAAACCGGCCTGCACAGAAACAGAAAAGAGCTAGAAGCTTGAAATTTTGGATTTAAGTAGAAGAGGAATTGTACTATCCGAGTAGCGAAAACAAAGGCGCTATTCAGCTTCGCGGTTACCGCGAAGCTGATCTGCGTCTTTGTTTTCGCCTATGCAGATTGTTGGTTTTCCAATAAGGCGGCTCAAATACTTCTAACATTAGCTTCCCTTTTCCCCGCCATGCCCCAATTAACATAGGTGATTACAAATGATTGATGCATGTGATTAGTACATTTTCCCATGCATTCTCTTTTAGTAGGTATGGATATCAAAATGCATATTTTTATACAATATGATGTTAACCTTTATATTCATACTATCTACAGCTACTACAATTGAGTCACAGGTCATTGATGCTTACTCTTTAATACATACTGATTGCTAAAATAACCCCCATTTGCCCCACATACTCATTCTAGCTGACAAAGCTAGAATCATTTAGACTGTTGTATGGTTATAGGGTGTCAATGACCTGTGTTTGAGTTGTGACTTAACCTGTCACAATGTCATATAGACACTGGACAGGACAGCCACAGAAGATTGCTACAGGCTTAAAATTTCTGGTTTATGAAGTACAGGGACTGTATTAATGTTGCAAAAACAAAGACACTACTTTTGTTCTCAAACATAAAATGACAAGCATTGTAATGACATGACACATCACTTAAGATAGAATGTTAGTTCAAATTTCAGGATGTTTATATGGGTTCAAATTCTATTTACATTTTCATTGCAATCGCCTTCGATGAAAGTGTCATTCTACATGTTCTTAGTTTCCCAATCAATGTTTGACTGTAAGCCACGCCTATGGGCAGAGCTACATCAATGCCAGCCAGTGACATTGTTTTGTTTACACATGCTGGCGTGACATCAGTCCGAAATGTAAATAGAAGTATTGAAATTCAGATTTTTAGCTTTCACTGAAAGATAAAAAACATAAGCAGTTTTAAAATCAATGAGAAGCCCTTCAGGCTTCACAGACATTAAAACAGTCTGATGTTAATCATCATCCAGAGAAGGCTAAAAATCTGAATTTCAATCCTAAGTGTGTTTACAGTGTTGAATAGGCTGTAAATGATAAACATGAGTCAAAAATGTTAGAAAAAAATATCCATTTTGACAGCAAATGACCCTAGATTAGTGATCCTTTGTGCTAGAAAACTGAGCTTCCCTCTCTGATCCACATTTGAGCCTGTGCATGAGAAAACCAATAATTTGGGTTTCCGAACAGGTCCAACACAAACCAGCCTGTACAGTCACAGAAGATAGCTAGAAGCTTGAAATTTCGTATAAAGGAAGAAGAGGCATTGTACTATCTATGTAGCGAAAATAAAGGTGCTGATCAGCTGTGCAGTTACTGCACAGCTGATCAGCAGCTTTGTTTTCTCCTATGCAAATTGTTGGTTTTCCCATGCGGTGGCTCATTTTTTTGTCAAGCCATGCCAATTGCCACCTATTACATATGTACACATCTAACAGTGCGCATACCTTGGTGTCAGCATCTGGGGCTTGCGACTGCGACGAGTGGTAGAACTTCAGATAGCACTTGAGGGCCCTCAGTGTACCCAGGATCTCCTTGTCGTAGGGGTCAGCCTCCAGGGCGAGCTGGTAGCGCCAGGCCGCGCCCGTGTAGTTCTTCTTCGCCCACAGAATGTTGGCTAGGAGGAACTGGGTTGCAGGCTGAAATAAATAGAGTAACAGAATGTTTTATTTGAGCCTGTGAATGAGAAAAAAACAACAATTTGGGGTTCCGACCAAGTCAGACACAAACCAGGCTGTACAGTCACAGAAGCAGGCTAGAAGCTTGAAATTTAGGATTTAAGAAGAAGAGAGATTGTACTATCCGTGTAGCGAAAACAAAGGCGCTGATCAGCTGTGCAGTTACTGCACAGCTGATCTGCGCCTTTGGTTTCGCACATGCAAATTGTTGGTTTTCTGATGCATTGGCTCATTTCATATTCCTGAAACTTACCTTTAAAGTACTGTAAATTTGGAAATGTTCATGAGAACTTAATTTTACACGAATATTCGCGAATTCGTTGCCTCGCGAACTCAAGGTTCTCACTAATAAAGAATCTTTATAAGCCATAAAGACTACCTGAACACTCGTTCACGAATTCAAGACCTCGCAAGTAATTCAGAAACAGATAGTTCGCAAAATAAAAGTCTCGCGAAAATTTCCAAATATACAGTATTCTAAAAGATATGGAAGGTGAGCCGTGTTTCATAAAATGTTGTAAGATTGAGTAAAATTCCAAACAGTAAAGATCCCAATCCAAAAGGAGCAGAGATCATGGTCTGTGTTGATTCTTCTGCAGTAGCAATACAGCTTAATTTCTTCAAAACGTAAAAACATCAATGAAGTTTTTAATCAAGACTCCGGAGTTATATACAGATATTGCTTCAAGCAATAGCTTCAACTGCATTCATGCAAATCTATTTAAGCTGTAGAGTAAATAAGCTGCGTCATGAGGAAATTCGATTTTTACCTATTCGAAAACAAAGGCGCAGAACAGCTTTACAGTGACTGCAAAGCTGATCAACGCCTTTGTTTTTGCTACATGGATAGTACAATTTCTCCTCTTCTTATATCCGGAATTTTAATCTTCTTCTAGATTTTTTCTGAGATAGTCAGGTTTGTATCGGACATGGTCGGAAACCCTGAAGGTCGATTTTCTCACGACAGGGCTCAAATTACACAAGGTGAAGATACTGAAGAGACTACTCCTTCAGAAGCTGTCTGGATCTGCACTGTTTCAGCAAGACATATCTTTCTTAAGACATGGGAAAACCAACAATCTGCATAGGCAAAAACAAAGACACAGATCAGCTTTGCAGTAACTGCGAAGCTGATCAGTGCCTTTGTTTTTGCTACACGGATAGTACAATTCTTCTTTCTAAATCCAAAATTTCCAGACTGTAACCATCTTCTATGACTGTACAGCCCAGTTTGTGTTGGATCTGGTTAGAACCCAAATTGTTGGTTTTCACACACACAGGCTCTTGTGCAATCAGTTCACCAATCCCAAAGCAACTCACTTCATACTCATTCCCCACTCTAGCGAAAGTTGCCAATTGCAGAGCATCATCGTACCGTCCCCAGCGATACAAAATATTAGCCATATTGGTCTCCGGAACGTCCCAGTATTTGTCCGGTGCCGTGTAGATGGCTCGCCGGAAACATTCAACACCGTGATAGTTATTGCCGATAATTCTCCAATACAGCCCAGCCAGGTTGAACAGTATCCATTTTGGTCCAATATTTTTTTTCAAAGCAGTAAGTATTCTTTGTCCTATCTCTTCAATACTGGCTTTGCCATCATTCACATGGTTTAGAAGGGTCTGAAAGAAATGTCATAAGTAATGTAAGGAAAATAGACAGCTGTAAGAGAATAACAATCTATACTCTCTTCAGAACTATTGTTATTTGCTGAGTGTATATCATTTAATAACAGCCAACAGTTTAAATACAGATGACCTGTATCAGAATTTTCTTGACAAGGTATGCTAAATTAGATGTGTCAACAATTTTTATTTACGTTTTACAACTGACATTTATATTCTATGATTTTATCTGCACCATAACATTACATTTTCCTGTAGTATGGCTTATCTTTCAAATTATCAGGGATAAGGGTGCAATGTAATGTTTCAGATAGCCAAAATCTTCAAAACTTTGAAATTAGAGTAGTATTTTACCTCAGTGTGCCATTGATCAATCAGTGTGAGTGGTATTTTTGTCCTGTGACTGTAGCTGATAGACTCAAGGTCATCATGTGACTTGGTGTTGCCTTCTGGGATATCCAGGAGTGTTGTACACACGGGTGGGTACCATGGTAACGGGTGCTCGTCCATATGTTTGAGACCCTGAGCTTCAGACAACAGAGGCTTGACACTGAAAATAAAACATGAGACAACACCATGAGAAAACCAACAATGTGGTTTCCGAACAGGTCTGACAAAAACCAGCCTGTAAAGTCACAGAAGCAGGCTAGAGGCTTGAAATTTTGGATCTAAAAAGAAGGGTCGTACTATCCCTGCAGCAAAAACAAAGGTGCTAATCAGCTGTGCGACTGCACAGCTGATATGTGTCTTTGTTTTCACAGATGCAGATTGCAGACATTTTATGCCAGAAAATAATTTTGAATAGGGCTTTCTCCATTGTAAAATGTCAGCAAGTGAAGAAACTATTTTCCCGAAAAAAATCTAAATTGGTTATTTTTCATTCAAACTGCACCAAACCAAAACAAAATTGCATTGTGTGCATAGCTGAGTGCCAAACTCTTAAAATTTTTCCAAAGATTTGCTTGATCTTCAATTTCAAGGTGTTAGGATTACCTCCCTTGCACATACAAAATGCCTATTCAAAGTAATTTTTGTGCATAATTGTTTTACTAGTGAACCGATTTTCGAAACTTTTGCGGCACTTTTTACGACTTTTGGGTTACAAAAATATGACATTGTCAAATATTTATTGTGGTGTTTCAGAAGTGTGATTATGAAGAATGCAGTTTCTGAAAGATGGTGTACAGACAGTAGGTTGTGATTCAGTTTTATCATCTCTACAATATCACGGAATTCAACCTTAAATCACTGGCTACCTAAGAGGTAGGCTAGAAAACATTCATTGCTGAAACGTTGCAAATCTAGCAAATTTTTTAAAACACGCTCAGTTGTTGATTCAAGCATATCAATTTTAAAATCATCTGTAGACCATGAATTAATAGAAACAATATAAGGTGAAAACAAGAGGAATGGTAGCAAACTTACACGAATCCCTTGTTTTCTGGACTTAGATAGGTAGAAGAGAGGTTGGTTGCGTCGGGAACTTTCTTCACATGTTCATCACACTCCTCTCGTGACGGCCAGTCCTTGTTGAGATACTCCTGGGTGCCCTGAAACTAGATATAGAAAACATTCTAAGTTTTCGGATGAATACTCCTAAGACTAATGTAGGGGGAAAAAAGCTGCAATTAAAGTCATAGCATTTAATATGAGCTATGCAATGAGATTTTTCCTTTTTGCATACTGAAATCAATAGCGCAGATTAGCTACCACATAGATAGTACAAAGTTTTTTAACTATGTCCCGAACCACAAAGTTCAAGCTTCTGTGTGGCACATTTGGCTACCTGAGGCACTTTGACATATTCTTCTGTATATTTGGGTGGTCTTATAGGTTTGTACTACTTTTTCAGTAGGTGCCACTATGTACTCAGTCTTGATTTAAAATGTTGTTGTTGTTTAAATCTATTACCTCTCAATCTGCAGTCTGACTATTCAGTTTCTTATTCCATATACATGTAATACCTACCCGAGGCACTTTCACAGTTTCTTCTGTATATTTTGGTGGTCCCATAGGTTTACTGTAGTCCACAACTTTCTCAGTTGGTGTTGCTATGTATTCTGTCTTGTTTTCAACCTAAAACAGAGGGAAAGAATCACATTGTTTTCTCACTGGAAGTAAATTTACGTGACTAATTAGCAAATTTCAGCCCTTGTTATTATTCCAGGTCCGGCTCAATCTTTTTACATCCAGGAGCATGAATAACTAAACATTGCCCAAGGTCTGTTTATTGCCCAAAATCCCCCCCCCACCCCCCAGTTTTTAATTTTCTAACTATGATAAACTAACCACAAAACGAGGAGTAGGTATAATCCCATTTTGTAAACATGTCCTGGCAAAGGTTACATTGGTTCCTTGTTCCGTTAACAGGTATTGGGGATAAAGTTGGTCACGGGGGTGCGACAATAAACAATGCAAGGAGTACATTTCTGGTTCTGGGGTGACAGTGTCAGTTCTGGTCGCAAATTCTAGGTCACGCTTGATCTGATGACTAACTTAAAATTGCTCAAAGCCTCCCTGGAACACCAATTTTAATTTTCAAGCTACTGCTTTCAACATACCGCATACGGTTTATCTTCTTCCTGTTCCGGGCTGACCGTGTCAGTTCTGGTAGCAAATTCCAGGTCGGGCTCAATCTTCTTTCCCCAGGAACACATGAGAACCTGCTTTCCGTCTTTGTCTCCCATCTTACAGTATTCCCCTGGAAAGACATCCAAAATTGAAGTTTTGAAGTAAATTTTCATTTTCTTCATTCCCTTGTCTATGATTAAGTATAATTCTAACACGACGTTATCGTCTTTCCCATTGAACCTAATGGAAACGTCACTGTTTGCAAATTAACAATAATTCACTGTAAACAAAATTACGCGTGTAAGGTGACGTTTTTGCGATGCCGCACATAAACATTCATGTTCGCCGAGAATGAGTCCACTGGAAAACGTCTGGAAATGTAAGCATTTATTAATTAGTCATGTTAGAATCGAAATAATTTTACTTTATGGTGAATTATCTTTGATTAATGCTTGATGTTGTCGGGCAGATGCGATATATTTAATTCTCTCCGGCTGCGCAGTCTTGAATTAATACTTCGCAATCTGCCCTCAAACATCCCGCATTAATCACGATAATTCACCGTAAAGTAAAATTATTTTTTAATTGATATGAAAGAAAATTGTTCTCTTGTTTTGTCATAAGGAACACTTACTACAAAGTAAGTATAGTTTCATTTACACGAGATTCAGTAAAAGAAACATCTTTAAAGCATTTGTGTGTTTATGAGAATTTTTGATTATATAAATATTAAATGTGAAAAGTTACCAACCTTAAATTTGATCAGGGTGTATCCAAAACTTATTTTGGTTTGTCCATGTATGTATAGCGAAAAGGATTGAGAGGTATTATACGTACAGATACATGAACCATACTGCATTTTAGCATTGAATAACAGACACTGAACGCTTGGAATGCATCCAAAATAATTAAACCAGAGGACCAATGGTCCTGTAAACGCTCACCTGAGATCAGCTGCATATACCAATAAACATGTTTGAATATTATGGTATTTAACTCCAGTGCAGGGGCAGATAAGCCCTTGGGCCATTTTCTTTTCTCAGAATCTTCAATATTCTGTCCATTTGCCAATTTCCTGTTGGCTTTTTCCTTCAAATGACATTTTAACAGTTTTCCCAATTCAGATGCACAAGCAACCCATGTTGACCTTGCCATAAACTTGGTCAAGGTCATCACAGGGTCATGATTTATATACACATTGGAGTACTTTAGCCATCGATGCCTCACGCCAAGTTTCCTTGAAATCAGTCTATTGGTTTCAGAGAAGATGATTTTTGATGGGTTTTTACCATATATGGGCATGGCGGCCATCTTGGTCATGTGACCTAGATTATTTATATACACATTGATTCCCCCATTCTATAGATGCTTCACTTAAAATTTGGCTTTGTTTGGCCAAGCGGTTTCAGAGGAGAAGATGTTTGAATATTATGGAAATATACATGTATATTGCCCCGGGGTGGGGGCACATGAGCCCCTGGGGTCCAATTTTTTTCAGAATCATTAATATCCAGTCCTACTGCCCATTTCCTGCAAGACTTTCACTTTAAATGACATTTTAAAAGTTTTCCCCATTCAAATGCATTGGTGACCTATGTTGACCTTCCCGTAAAATAGGTCAAGGTCATCACAGGGTCATGATTTATATATACATTGTAGTGCTTGAGCCATCGATGCTTCGTGCCAAGTTTCGTTGAAATCGGTCAACCGGTTCTGGAGAAGAAGATTTTTGAACGGTTTTTACCATATATGGGCATGGCGGCCATCTTGGTCATGTGACCTGGATTTTTTATATACATATTTGTTACCCCTTCCTATTGATGCTTCACATAAAATTTCGATTTGATTGGCCAAGCGGTTTCAGAGGAGAAGATGTTTGAATATTATGGAGATATACATGTATATTGCCCCGGGGTGGGGGCGGATGAGCCCCTGGTGCCCAATTTTTTTCAGAATCATTAATATTCAGTCCTACTGCTCATTTTCTGCAAGATTTTTCCTTTAAATGACAATTTAACAATTTTTCCCATTCAAATGCATTCGCGACCTATGTTGACCTTGCCGTAAAATAGGTCAAGGTCATCATAGGGTCATGATTTATATACACATTGTAGTGCTTGAGCCATTAATGCTTCATGCCAAGTTTGGTTGAAATCGGTCCAGTGGTTCCGGAGAAGAAGATTTTTGAAGGGTTTTTACCATATATGGGCATGGCGGCCATCTTGGTCATGTGACCTGGATTATTTATATACACATTGGTTCCCCCTTCCCATAGATGCTTCATGTAAAATTTGGCTTTGATTGGCCAAGCGGTTTCAGAGGAGAAGATCTTTGAAAATGGTGGACGACGGACGACGGACGACGGACTGACGGACGACGGACGACGGACGGACGGACGGACGACGGAGCATGGGTATACTATAAGCTCACCTTGTGAGCCTGACGGCTCAGGTGAGCTAACAATATGATTTTTAAAAGATATAGGGCTTGGAACAATATAGCTCACAGGATGTTTGTCATCTAGGAGCCAACCTTCAATGCTGATAACCAAACTGACAACAAGTCTTATGAGATCCCCATTATGAGTGGAAACCAACTGACTTCTTCTATCTTTACACCTCTATGGCTTATCAGCCTGTTTTCAATTTAACATGCTAAACCACCTAGTAAAAAGTACTTTCTTTTTCCTGATCATCATTTATTTTGACTTTGATTTTTCTACTGATAATGCTATATGAGACATGTGATGGGAACACCTGCATTGATCTGCATTATGCATATGCTGATCAGTACCTGTGTTTTGGAAGCATAATACTTTAGTGTGCATTTCCTACATTCAATATCTAGGGTTGTACAGCCAATTTTGAGTCATTCCTGGTCAGAAATGATAAAAGGTTGGAAAAGACAGGATTTCAAAAGGGTGCGTAAGATGCACTTCTTGAAGGTGGTGTTGCCTAGTATTATTAGTGTAGACTCACAAATTAACTATCGCTAATGAGTAAGAGAAGGCTGGTTCCTCTATCATAGTTTACTGGTATCTTTTTTGTTTATACTTGTATTCACATTAGATTCTTCTTCCTCCAGGTGCTTGGAATAGACTATGGTATTTTACTGAGGCACTTCATAGTCTTTCGATTTTACACATTGGCAAAAGTTTTTAACACAGTGTAATAACCAGAGGACCATTGGTCCTGAGAACGCTCACCTGAAGCCTGATCTTGGAGTATTAAGTCATAATGAAATGACCTTGACCTTGAATACTCACACACCTTTATTGACTTCATAAGTTGTCTGCATCTGCAAAGTTTCAGGTCTCAGGCTGCAATAGTTTCCAAACCCAGTGATTTCTGAGAAAACCATAATTTTAATTTTGATATTTAAATGACCTTGAGCCAAGGTCAAGACATGACCTTGGCCTTCATTAATTACTTACCTTCATTGACTCCATTAGTTGTCTGCATCTAGCAACTTTCAGGTCTCAGGCTGCAACAGTTTGTTTTCACCTTTTCCCATGTGAAAGCCTATGTTTCCAAAATTGACCTTGCCATAAAATAGGTCAAGGTCATCATAGGGTCATCATTTCAACAAACTATGGGCTGGAGTCCCAAATGCTACATAACAAGTTTCATGAAAATTGGCCTGCCGGTTCTGGAGAAGAAGATTTTTGAAAGGTTTTTACCATATATGGGCGTGGCAGCCATCTTGGTCATGTGACCTGGATTTCGCGATCAAACTTTCGTCTCCCCTACCCATGGATGCTCCACATAAAATTTCACTTTGATTTGCCAAGCAGTTTCAGAGAAGAAGATCTTTGAAAAGTGTGTATGGACAACAGACTGGCCAAGGTCAAGAGATGACCTTGACCTATATTGATCACATACCTTCATCTACTCCATTAGTTGTTTGCATCTACCACTTTTCAGGCCTCAGGCTGCAATAGTTTTCAAAAAATCCATAGTTTTCACTTCTTCCTATGTAAAAGCCTATGTTTCCAAATTTGACCTTGCCCTAAAATAGGTCAAGGTCATCCAAGGATCATCATTTTATCAAACTATAATAGGCTGAGGTCCCCGATGCTACATACAAAGTTTTTCGGCCTACCGATTCTGGAGAAGAAGATTTTTGAGTGGTTTTAACCATATATGGGCGTGGCGGCCATCTTGGTCATGTGACCTGGATTTCGCGATCAAACTTTCGTCTCCCCTACCCATGGATGCTCCACATAAAATTTCACTTTGATTTGCCAAGCAGTTTCAGAGAAGAAGATCTTTGAAAACTGTGTATGGACAACAGACTGGCCAAGGCCAAGAGATGACCTTGACCTATATTAATCACATATCTTCATCTACTCCATTAGTTGTTTGCATCTACCACTTTTCAGGCCTCAGGCTGCAATAGTTTTCAAAATATCCATAGTTTTCACTTTTTCCTATGTAAAAGCCTATGTTTCCAAATTTGACCTTGCCGTAAAATAGGTCAAGGTCATCCAAGGGTCATCATTTTATCAAAATATGATGGGCTGAGGTCCTCAATGCTACATACCAAATTTCTTGGAAATCGGCCAGCTGGTTCTGGAGAAAAAGATTTTTGAGTGGTTTTTACCATATATGGGCGTGGAGGCCATCTTGGTCATGTGACCTGGATTTCGCGATCAAACTTTCGTCTCCCCTACCCATGGATGCTCCACATAAAATTTCACTTTGATTGGCCAAGCAGTTTCAGAGAAGAAGATCTTTGAAAAGTGTGTATGGACAACAGACTGGCCAAGGTCAAAAGATGACCTTGACCTTTATTAATCACATACCTTCATCTACTCCATTAATTGTTTGCAATTACCACTTTTCAGGCCTCAGGCTGCTACAGTTTTCTAAAAATTCCATAGTTTTCACTTTTTCCTATGTAAAAGCCTATGTTTCCAAATTTGACCTTGCCGTAAAATAGGTCAAGGTCATCCAAGGGTCATCATTTTATCAAACTATGATGGGCTGGTCCCCGATGCTACATACCAAGTTTCGTGGAAATCGGCCCACCGGTTCTGGAGAAGAAGATTTTTGAGTGGTTTTACCATATATGGGCGTGGCGGCCATCTTGGTCATGTGACCTGGATTTCTCGAACAAACTTTTGTCTCCCCTACCCATGGATGCTCCACATAAAATTTCACTTTGATTGGCCAAGCAGTTTCAGAGAAGAAGATCTTTGAAAATTATTTATGGACAACAGACTGGCCAAGGTCAAGAGATGACCTTGACCTATATTAATCACATACCTTCATCTACTCCATTAGCTGTTTGCATCTATTACTTTTCAGGCGTCAGGCTGCAATAGTTTTCAAAAAATCCATAGTTTTCACTTTTTCCCATGTAAAAGCCTATGTTTCCAAATTTGACCTTGCCGTAAAATAGGTCAAGGTCATCCAAGGATCATCATTTTATCAAACTATGATGGGCTGGTCCCCGATGCTACATACCAAGTTTCATGAAAATCGGCACACCGGTTCTGGAGAAGAAGAATTTTGAAGGGTTTTTACCATATATGGGCGTGGCGGCCATCTTGGTCATGTGACCTGGATTTCGCGATCAAACTTGAAATGCCACTACCCAAGGAGGCTCCACATAAAATTTCAACTAGATCGGCCAAGTGGTTTCAGAGAAGAAGATCTTTGAAATTGTGGACGACTGACGGACGACGGACGGACGGACGCCGGATCATGGCCATCCTATAAGCTCACTTTGTGAGCCTTCGGCTCAGGTGAGCTAAAAAGTCTCTTAAGCAGCAGACTTGTCTGGTCTGCATTCTGCTGCGAGACCAGCCTTTTTAAAAAGTTAGATTATGAATACTGACTAATGTCTTAGGGTGTCTTTGCGATACACATACTTTTTTTTTATTCAATTTAACTTCCCTTTCAAGATTATTTCAGCTCATATGAGAAGGGCCAATCAGTAGATGGGGCGAAAATGGGAGGACCCCGAGAAAAAATGCCTGGCACACCCGCAAGCAGAACTTGGCATGTCTTACATGTGTCCCGTGGTGACACAGTGGTGAGAAGATTGAATGGTTAAGCACGGTAATAAAATATCAGTGCTCATAACCACTTGGCCAAGAGGGCATGTTAGTAATATAAATGTACCGGTAATTACAATTTTATTAAGATCCATTGCCTTGTTGAGCTTAAAGCATCACTTTATTGAAAAGCATTAATTTTCTGTACCTTCATATGCATTTGAGTGGTAAGTAACATATGCAACAATCATTATTAGCATATTTGAAAAAGTGATCCATGTGCAATCAATTGACAATTAGTGGTGAAAGAAATAAGACAAGGTTAACTGCCTGTCGGAAGAATTCCTAGAAATGAGCCGCCTCATGGGAAAACCAACAATCTGCATTTGCGAAAACAAAGACGCAGATCAGCTTCGCGGTAACCGCGAAGCTGATCAGCGCCTTTGTTTTCGCAACTCGGATTGTACAATTCCTCCTGTACTTACATGTAACTCCAAAATTTCAAGCTTCTAACCTGCTTCTGTGCTTGTACAGCTCGGTTTGTGTCAGACCTGTTCGGAAACCACATTGTTGGTTTTCCCAAGAGGTGGCTCAAATAATGTTTCTACAATAACTGTCTGTCCATTGCCTGTTGACCTAGATGAAAAGCATTAAATCAAACAAAGAAACAAAATTAATCATAGCAAAGCAAACCAAAGTATGCATGAATTAGATAAGCAGCAGTGTTCATTTGGTGTCAAAGAAAGAATCAGAACAGACATAGATAAGATGTAATTATTAAAGTTAGAATGACAATATTTTAAAAGAATAACATGGGCTTTAAATAATTTTTGACCGCCTCATAAGCATGCATGCAAATTATTAAGGCAATCAAATTAGACAGAATTGTGAAGGTCTTGTTTAAAGGCCTTGTAACACATAAGGGCTATTCCAGTTTTAAAACATAAGTACGGGGGGAAGAAGGCACTTTGAATTTTGACCCTCCACCTACAGAAGTGAATTTCATCTCGACTGAGCCACCTACAGAACCGTTCATTTCAATAAAACACCCTCCTACAGATGCAAAATTTAATACGGATAGAAGTAAATTAACAGGGAATTTTTTAGGAAACAGAAGTAAATTTTTGTATTGCTGTTTTACGGAACTGTATTGTGTGATTTTTGTCAAAAGTCATTAAAACCAGAGGACCAATGGTCCTGTAAATGCTCACCTGAGTCTGCTGCATATACCAATAAACATGTTTGAATATTATGGTATCTAACCCCAGTGCAGGGGCAGATGAAGCCCTTGGGCCGTGGACAGAATATATAATCAATATTCTGTCCATTTGCCAACTTCTTGCTGGCTTTTCCCTTCAAATGACATTTTAACAGTTTTCCCCATTCAAATGCATGGGCAACCCATGTTGACCTTGCCATAAACTTGGTCAAGGTCATCACAAGGTCATGATTTATATATACATTGTAGTACTATAGCCATGTATGCTTCACACCAAGTTTCATTGAAGTCAATCTATTGGTTTCAGAGAAGAAGATATTTGAAGGGTTTTTACCATATATGGGCATGGTGGCCATTTTGGTCATGTGACCTAGATTATTAATATATTCATTGGTTCCCCCATCCTATAGATGCTTCACATAAAATTTGGCTTCAATTGGCCAAGTGGTTTTAGAGGAGAAGATGTTTAAATATTATGGTAATATACATGTATATTGCCCCGGGGTGTGGGCATATGAGCCCTTAGGTCCATTTTTTTTTTCAGAATCATTAATATTTAGTCCTACTACCCATTTCCTGCAAGATGACTTTTTAAAAGTTTTCCCCATTCCAATGCATTGGCGACCTATGTTGACCTTGTCCTAAAATAGGTCAAGGTCACCACAGTGTCATAATTTATATACACATTGTAGTACTTCAGCCATTGGTGCTTCATGCCAAGTTTCTTTAAAATCGGTCCACCAGATTCGGAGAAGAAGATTTTTGAAGGGTTTTTACCTTATATGGGCATGGCAGCCATCTTGGTCATGTGAACTAGATAATTTATATATAAATTAATTCCCCCATTCCATAGATGCTTCACATAAAATTTGGCTTTGATTCGCCAAGCGGTTTCAGAGGAGAAGATGTTTGAATATTATGGTAATATACATGTATATTGCCCCGGGGTGGGGGCAGATGAGCCCCTGGGGTCCATTTTTTTTCAGAATCATTAATATTCAGTCCTACAGCCCATTTTCTGCAAGACTTTCACTTTAAATGACATTTTAAAAGTTTTCCCTATTCAAATGCATTGGCGACCTATGTTGACCTTGCCGTAAAAAAAGGTCAAAGTCATCTCAGGGTCATGATTTATATACACATTGTAGTACTTGAGCCATCGATGCTTCATGCCAAGTTTCTTTGAAATCGATCCACCGGTTCTGGAGAAGAAGATTTTTTAAGGGTTTTTACCATATATGGGCATTGCGGCCATCTTGGTCATGTGACCTGGATTATTTATATATACATTGATTACCCCTTCCTATTGATGCTTCACATAAAATTTGGCTTTGATTGGCCAAGCGGTTTCAGAGGAGATGATGTTTGAATATTATGGTAATATACATGTATATTGCCCCGGGGTGGGGGCATATGAGCCCCTGGGGTCCAATTTTTTCAGAATCATTAATATTCAGTCCTACTGCCCATTTCCTGCAAGACTTTCACTTTATATGACATTTTAAAAGTTTTCCCCATTCAAATGCATTGGCGACCTATGTTGACCTTGCCGTAAAATAGGTCAAGGTCATCACAGGGTCATGATTTATATATACATTGTAGTGCTTGAGCCATCAATGCTTCATGCCAAGTTTCGTTGAAATCAGTCCACCGGTTCTGGAGAAGAAGATTTTTGAAGGGTTTTTACCATATATGGGCATGGCGGCCATCTTGGTCATGTGACCTCAATTTCTTATATACACATTGGTTCCCCCTTCCTATAGATGCTTCATATAAAATTTGGCTTTGGTTGGCCAAGCGGTTTCAGAGAAGAAGATCTTTGAAATTGTGGACGGACGGACGGATGGACGACGGACGGACGGATGACGGACAGACGACGGATCATGGCCATCCTATAAGCTCACCTTGTGAGCCTAACGGCTCAGGTGAGCTAATAAATTAATAATGTTCTCATTATAATAATAAAGATTGAATACCTATTTTTTGAAAATATATCTTCATTTTATCATCCTGATCAGCAAGCCATGTGGACAAGGAAGCTTGTTTGAATCTCATCAGCTTTCATGATTATTGTGCCTATTTTCAACAATGGGCTATATCCAATTAATTATATGTGTAACGTCACTCTTAACCGTTATCATGCTGAGATTTTCTTTTGTTTTGTTTTTTTGCAAAAAAATCGCTTTTTCGCCACTTTTCAGGCTTCAAAAAACACTGTTGCATTTTCCAAAAAGCTAATACTTGCTTTGGGAGAGCGATACAAGTCTGTATATCGCTACGTTTTGTGTCTAAACATCATTAAATTCATCAATTAGCCGCCATTTTAGCTTTCAACAGGTCTATAATTGTGATTTCTGACCAAAATCCCGGTTCAAATGCCTTTTCTAGGCTTAAAATGCCAAAAAAACAACCTTGATCGCTGACAATGATTTTTATTTCCTGATTCAGTTTTTTTGCACACGTCACCTTGAAGTATAGCACGAACGGGTGGGGTATGAAAGTCCCTGCCGATCCGAGCTGCCAAGCTTACTATGCCTAGCCAGGTTTTTGACTAATTATTGTTTAAAGTTCGATATCTTCATGGTAAATAATATACAGAATGATATTTTATAACATTTGAAATAATTTTATATAATTGGAAACGGGTCCCTGTATTTACCAAAAAGACCCGAATTACCGGAAAGACCACGAAATACCGGAAAGACCATAAGACTCTATTTAATCGCATGTATTTTAGAGTATTTCCTTTGGTTTTATTTTTTTTTTCAGAGTATTTTGAGGGAAAAAATAGAAGTAGAAATTTCTCAAAAAGTAATCCTTTGCTTTTTTTTTTTTTTTTTTTTTCAGAGTCTTTTGAGGGAAAAAATGTATACAGAGTAGATAGAAGTAGAAATTTCTCAAAAAGTAAACTATTCAGATTCAGATTCAGAAATCTATGTTTGGTTTGAGTTGTACCAATATGGGGAGACCTGCTTATACTTGCATTGGCAAAACGAAATACCGGAAAGACCATTGGCAAACGCTACTGACGTATATACACATAAATTTATTATTTGATGTGTACTTCTAATATTCTAAACTTTGATGTTTCTTTTCATAGGTTGCTTCGGGTTACCAGCTTGCAACTTGAAGTTGCGACAGAAATACGGAATATAACATATTTTATTCAAGTTGAAAGAAACTTACATGTATGCAAATGTCAGGATCATTGGTTTGTGTCTTACCAGGTCGTACGCGCTTCTATTGTTTTTCGACCTACTGACAACGTTTTACAAACCAAACATTTTCTTTCACGCCACCTGGAATGTATTTTAACGCCTTTTCATTTTCAGCTAATGTGCGAATGATATCATTTATTCCCAAGTCTAAGTGACCGTATGTTTTGCTGTCAAACTTTTGAACAAAGCTTGCTGACGATGCATTACTGCTAGAACTATATGAAACATTGCATTAGTTGCCACTAACTAAATCATTTTCGTAATTTATCTCATTTTCCCCAACTGACTCACTTTCACCATCTAACCTACTTTCACCAACTGACTCACCTTCCCCAATAAAATGCGTCAGAAATAAAAGTTATTTCGGATAAATATGACAAAAGCAGTCTGCCACATTAATTTCAGAAATATTTTATGCCAAGAAAAATGAAAATACGAAGTCTGAAAAAATATTTCAACTAAGATAACCTTGTGCTAATAACTAAGATAACCTTGTGCCATATCATCTTTAATAATTGTCAGGTGTGAATTATCACAGTAGCAATTGACACGCGCTTTTATGGTATTATGACACCTAGAGTAATTGGATTACCATAAGTCGCAATCCAGGTAGCTCTTATCTGCTTAAAAAATAAAATGATTATTTACATGTGACGGTCCTAAATAAATGTTAAACCTTTATTCTACACCTACATGTATTAAAACGATTTTTATCGTTTTTAATGTTTCTGCAAACTTTTGTTGAAAGAACATCTTTTCGCTTTCTAGATCTACCATTGAAATACCATACCATATCAATTTTTAATGATTTAACTATTTTATTTGAGGGTGCTATCGTCCTATCAAGTTCATTCATTCATTCGTTCATTCATTCTTATGCCGCTAGGTACCTCCTTCATAACACATTATTTTTCCTAGTCATCCCATTTATTCCTACCATCTTTTAAATGCTCTTTTTCCTTCATTCCTTCCATTAATTATTATTCTTGTTAAAACGCCTCATTAATCAATTAGAGCAATTATTTATCCCGGCCTTAATCCATAATTGTTCATCAATTTGAAATGTGGCGTTCATCTTTAATCTTTTTATCAAATTATCATGTAAGCTAATTTAGAGGCGTAATCCTGAACATGTCATTTTAAAACCTTTTAAAGATAATAATTATTAAAATCTATTATCATGATTATTGACTTCGCTGACAATCACTTTCAAGTTTCAGTCAGGAAAACATGTTCGTGAAATGTATACCCCCTTAAACCCCACTTTTATATTTGCAGGGATATACCTATTTTTTTTCTTCTTATTTTTGCTCAAAACATAGATTGTGGGTACACGTTAGAACCGCCTCGCCGATTTTTTTCTTCAATTTTTACAACTTATGAAAAATCAATATATTACATGGGCATGTTTTCGTATATATACATGTATGTATGGAAAAAATCACCATTCAACTTTATATTTTAATAGTCATTTTTCTCTCTTTTTTATTTATCCACATTCAAGTATCTAACACTACACATGGCATACATAATACACTAAGCCAAAAAACAATATTTCATGGTCTTTCCGGTATTTCGTGGTCTTTCCGGTAATTCGGGTCTTTTTGGTAAATACAAGTACCGATTGGAAACCGTTTACATAAACCCAGTTATGCTAATTTGCCAAATTTATTGGATTTGTTAGAAAATTTCAGCTTTTGTACCAGTCAAATAGAAAAATGTCATCACATGTGGTTTTCAAAGTACAGTAATCATGACAAATAATGTCTTTAACATCTATTTCAACATATGAAACCATTCATTTTTGATTATTTTGCGTTTTATTGGCGATTACAAGTCAAAAACCTGGCTTGGCAGGGTCTTTTATAAAGCTCGGCTCGGCAGGGGCTTTCATACCCCACCGCGCGAACGTGATAGAGAGCACTCACACAGGAAAAAATCGAAGTCGGATCAGGCGAACAAAAGGTTTTTAGTCTGTTTAATTTGCTTCTATGCATTGCATTAAATTTTACACCTTAGAACCGATTTTCAACAAGAAAAAATACCCCACCTCCTATAGAAGCAATTTTTTTCCAACCCCCACCACGTACAGAAGTATTTTAACCAACGAAGGACCCTATGATAGAAGTTTATTAAAGTGCCGTCTTCCCGGGGTACCTATGTTCAACTAGAATAGCCCTAAGCAAATTCTCTCCACGAAGACTTTCATTTATCTGTGAAAAGTTCTTCTTGGTTTGACTTATAGCTTTACGTCCCAGTCATCAGTGTTGGTCATGTCAGGACGTTACCTTTGACTTGGAAGTAAAACAATAAATCAATAATCAGAGGATCATTGGTCCTGAGAACACTCACCATGCTCACCTGATATTTGGTCTTTGAAAAATTACCTTTGGCCAAAATGACATTGACCTTGAATACTCACATAACTTCATTTACTCAGTATTAAACTGTCTGTATCTACAAATTTTCAGGTCACATTCCCACTGCAATGCCTATATGACCAAATTGACCTTGCTGTAAAATTGGTAAAGGTCAGCCAAAGGTCATAATTTATATAATCTATGATGGGCTGTAGTCCCGGATGCTAATACCAAGTTTCATTGAAATCAACTGCTTTCTGGAGATGAAGAATTTTAAGCCTTGTGCTATTTATAGCCTTGGTGACCATCTTGGTCATATAATATGAATCATTTATATAAACTTTCATTCACCCTTAAAAAGGAGGCACCACATAAAATTTGGCTTTGATTGGCCAAGCGTTTCTGAGGAAACTAAGTGTAAATGATCTTTGGGGGAAATGACCTTGACATTGAATACTCACATTACTTCATTAAATCAATTACTTGTCTGTATCTACCAAGTTTCAAGTCAGGCTACAAAACTTTCTGAAAAATCCAATGCTTCCACTTTGGAAAACCTATGTGACCAAATTTGACCTTGCTGTAAAATAGGTCAAAGTCAACAAAAGGTCATGATTTGTACAAACTATAATGGGTCAGTCCCTAATGCTACATACCAAGTTTGTTGAAATTGGTTCCAAAGAGGAAGATCTTTTTAAGGTTTTTGCTATTTATAGCCATGGTGGTCATCTTGGTCATGTTACCTGAACCATTTATACCCATCATAAGGGTGCTCCAAAGAAATTTGGCCTTGATTGGCCCAGCTGTTTCAGAGGAGATGATGTTTGAAGAATGTGAACAACAACAACAATGGATGCCAGAGCATGCCTTCGGCTCAGGTGAGCTAAAAAAGAACTGTTTTTTTTTGTTTTGTTTTTTGTTCTTTTGTTGTTTTTTTTTTTTTTTTTTTTTTTTTTTTTTCTTTTGCAAAAAATAAAACCCACATGTCTATGTGGAGGCACTTTTGCTCATGTTTGACAAGGCCTGAATAGACTGTTCGGGATCACCACATAAAACCCTCAAAACATTAGTTTCCCATTAAGCGCATAGCTTCTGATAAGAGCTTCAACAGTTAGATGTCATGCAGCAGTTATATTGTGTTAAAAAAGCATCAAGCAAACAAAACAACAACCAAGAAGCAACAGCACAACACAAAACTACTTTATTTTGTCATGCAAGCACAAATCTGGTACCTATATCGTCCGACATTTCCTTTAATTTCAGCTCTTCATACGCCACATGTTGAGCGACTTTGACATCCATGGGGACCTGTTCGGCGAGCAGTTTGTCGTTCTGCTGTTGCCAGTAATCGTGTTTTTTCTGGTAGTCTTTCAGGTCATTAAGAGTTCTTTGGAGGGACCTGCACACAAAAAATAAAAGTGAGTCCTAGTAATCATTTTTTTTCAATCGTGTGGGGCCGGGGAAAATCCTTTCTGTATTATGACAAGTAAATGTACCTTGCTTATGGACACAACCTGTCGGGTTAGGGTTCAAACCCAGAACCCCTGGATTCAGTCCAAAATTCTAGCACTAAGCAACCATGCCACCTACACAGTTGGAAAAGATACAGCCCATTCTTCATGATAATGGTTTGCCAATGTCCATTATTAATTTATTAAAATTCATTAGAAATTTTTCTTTTTAAAATAGAGAAAAATCTTCATTTTATTTATATTAAAAAAAAATCAAAATGCAAGCACATTTCTTTATTTTTCAAAAACCAATCCTTTCTTGTAAAAGAATTAAAGGATGCATAAATATGCAACAATGTACTCATTATCTTAACATACCTATGTTGTTGTTCGAGGGCCGACTCTAATTTAGCATGACACAACACAGCATGTTTTCTCTTGGCAGCAGCTTCAAAGTCGGGCTGTATCTTCAGAGTATTCTCAAAACATATCACTGATTTGTTGTACTCTCCTAATACCTGCAAATGGACAGGAAAGTTCCAATATTTATGGACAGAATGGAATTCTAATGCCAGAATGGTAGTCTATTGCACTTGAGAATCTAATGTAATGTCGGAAAGGATAACGTCAAAATTTTGTGACAGTATGTTCTGCAATATATCATCGGAAACCCAACTTCATAGCAAGGTCGCTTGTGATTGGTTAACGCAGTGTTAATACATCACTCTTGATGCTCATGTTTCATGAAAAACAATGCATTATCGATGTTTATTGTTAAAAAGTATATTAGAATGGGGATAGCAATATTCAAATCTTTTATTTGGGGCGGTATATAGTCAAATATATGGTCGAAAATCATGCTTTACAGATCCGCTGACGCGTAACCGTAAAACGAAATTTCTGACCGTACATCAAACAATATACCACAAATGAAATATTTGAATACAGTTATCCCCTAAATGACAGTGTTTACTCAGATCAGTCTGCTCTAAGACCTTGTCTAGCCTCTTGATCCTGTAACTTCAGAAGTTTTCACATTATTACACATTATTTTTATTTCACAATTTTTAGGGTGCAATTTGCAAGCGAGTACTTGTGCAGTATATAAAGCTGAAACAGTCTTTATTAGCGAGAACTATGAATTAGCGACTCAAAAAGTCCCAAATATAAATAGTAATTTTTTGTGAACATTACCAAATTAATAGTAGTTTATTGGTTCTTTGTGTAAAAGCCCTTGTGCAGTTGCCAGCATCAATTGAACACTATCATGAAAGTTTGATCTGTTCAATATTTATTACTTTTGCTGATGCTTTTCATCCAACTTATCCTATAGACATAGTACAGAGCCTATGGAGACAAAACTATGGTTAAATGAGTTAACGAAAATTAAACAATATGCATTAACTTTGCACCATCTTGACCTTTAGTACAACTGTTCTATTCATATGTGCCATGGCAAAACAAAGTCTATCTTGAGTGGCTGTACTTTCCATATCATCATAATGAAGACACTGATAAGCTGCTCTGTTGTCAAACAGCTGATCTCACAGCTGATCTTAATCTTTATATTGTTTTAAAAGTCCTGTTCCTGCTAGTTTATTTGCACTGGCTGATCACATGTAGATTTACAAAGGTACCTTTTTTATGACAAATACAAGAAGTGTCATTACAAAGCTGTGTCACAAGAAAACTTTTCTTCATGAACTTTACTTTTTGTACAGTTACAGTAAGACAAAGACACTGATCACCTGCTCAGTTGTAACAAGCTGGTCTGGATCTTATGGTCTTTAGGATAAAACAGATAATCAACTGATTTTTTCTTCAAGTGCTGTGTTTTGGAAATTAATTCATAGTTTGAGTGATCTTTCATCAGGACCCTTTTACTTGCCTTCTGCTCGTAAAAGGTCCTGATGAAAGGTCATTGAACTATGAATTAATTTCCAAAACACAGCACTTGAAGAAAAAATCAGTTGATTATCTATAACTTAACAATTTTCAGTCATGTCAGTAGTATAATAATAAGAGATATTTTCAAGCACAACATGGTATCTTTAGGTTTTGATCCCCTGACCTTTGTTCTGCAGTTCATGTATAATGCTTGGCCACTAAGCCACAGGGCGCACTTGTTTAATATTTGAATTTGAATATTTTTTCAGTCATGTTGGGATAGAGCCACCAATTCCTTGGTATTAACCAGTACTATGGGAGTTAATGTGCCTTGCTCAATGACACAACATGATGTTAGTGCGGTTAGAAACACAGTACTTCCCGAAACAGTGTGACACTCTAGCGCAAGGCCACCATACTCCCCAATATTTGACTTGGGAGTTATTGATTCACAAAACTTATGTGCAAGTTTAAAATTTGAAGGATAAAATCTTACTGCGTAAATGTTTCCCAGAGTGAAGTGATTGACGTTCAGTTCTTTAGAGACATCCAGCGCAGCATGTACCACGACAGCAGCCTCATTTGAGTACCTGGCACGGTGCAACACATTGGCCAGACTGATCAAAGCCACATCTTTCTGTAGTCTGAAATAATCATTAAAGTTAGTTTTGTTGCTTAACATCCCAGGCAACAGTTTTTCAGTCATGATGGGACCACTACTGCAGTCTCATTCGAGTAGTTGACGCAGTGTAACACATTGGCCAAATTTTGTTGCTTAACATCCTAAATTGATCAATGCCACATTTTTTGTGTCTGAAATAAATTTTGTAGTGGTGTTGTTGTTGATAAATGTCCCAGTCAATAGTTTTTCAGTTTTCCAACATTTCCAACCTCTAAGCATCTTCTGTGACTGTACAGCAAGGTTTGTGTTGGGCCTGATCGAACCCAAATTGTTAGTTTTCTCACGCACAGGCTCAATTAGTTTGGTAGTTGTGGTGTTGGTGTATTATTTCCTACGCAACAGCTACAGTCATATGGAGATGGGACCTTGGTCTCATCCAAGAGACCGGGAAAGCCTAGACTCAAACTCAATGAACTCAAGATTTACAAGGTGAGTGGACACTAACTGATTACATATATGTGTATGAATTATTTTTTAAACAGAGGAGTAGCTCATTCTAAGAAAAGCCCGTCAGTCTTGCCAGAAGACCAAACCAGCTTATATAGCTAAACTTCAAGGTTGAATTTTATTAGGCGACAAGCCCCTGTCCCCCAAAAATAAGAATAGAAAGTCCAGGAATATAAGCCACATCATGAGAAAACCAGATTTTTGCATATGTGAAAACAAGGTGCAGATCAGCTGTGCAGTAACTGCACAGCTGATCAGCACCTTTTGTTTTCACTACACAGATAGTACAATTCCTCTACTTTCTAAATCCAAAATTTCCATCCTCTAGCCATCTTCTGTGTTTGTACAGCTCGGTTTGTGTTGCACCTGGTCAGAAACCCCGAATACCGATTTTCTCGCATTGCAGCTCATATGATGAGAAAGATGACTTGCTCTTCCCCAGAAAGCTGGTCATCTAGATTATAAGATAGCATCAACTTCAAACAAAGATGGTGTGCAATGGCAACTTTTCTCTTTATATAGCTCATATGCAATTTATTTAGCCTCTGTAAGCCCGGAGGTAACATTTGAGCCGCATCGTGAGAAAACCGGATTTTTGCCTAGGCGAAAACAAAGGCGCAGATCAGCTTCGCGGTAACCGCGAAGCTGATCAGCGCCTTTGTTTTCGCTACTCGGATAGTATAATTCCTCTTCTACTCATAGCCAAAATTTCAAGTATCTAACCTGCTCCTGTGACTGTACAGACCGATTTGTGTCGCACCTGGTCGGAAACCCCGAAGACCGGTTTTCTCGCGTCGCGGCTCATTTTCCTTAATTAATTTTTAGTTTCCTTGTCTTTACTTCCTTATCCACAATAAATATTTTTGAAAATAACAATATATCTACTATTTGTAAAGACTGAATAGCACATCATTAAATGAACCACAACGTGAGAAAAATTGGTCTTCAGGGTTTAATACCAGGTCCGACACAAACCGGCCTGTACAGTCACAGAAGAAGGCTAGAAGCTTGAAATTAAGAATTTAAGAAGGAGAGGGATTGCACTATCCATGTAGCGAAAACAAAGGCGCTGAATAGCTTTGCAGTTACTGCGAAGCTGATCTGCGTTTTTGTTTTTGCATATGTATATTGTTGGTTTTCTCATGAGACGGCTCATACACCTACCATTTGTAAAGACTGAATAGCACAGAATTAAATAGTGGTGTAAATGAAGCATCAATTATTACCATGGAGATTGAAATGATGACAGTCTATTACAAGTGTTGTCATAGATTCCAACCATAATTATCACTAATGGTGTACTGAATTATCAATAGTTTTTTCCTTTATTAATTATTGGTTAGATAAGTTGCTTCATGTCCATGACTTACATGCTCATGTCATACTATTTGTATTGTGGATTCAGTCATGTCCAAATGAAGACTCTTCCCGATTTCTAACCAGGTCCAACACAAACTAGACTGTACAACCTTAGGAAAATTTGGACTGAGGAAGTGGAAAGATTTCACTATCTATGCAGCTAAAGAAAAGGTGAGGATCAACTGAGCAGATCTGCAGGTTTGTTTGTTTGTTTGTTTGATGCTTTACGTCCCAGTCAACAGCAATGGTCATGTCGGGACGTTGCCTCAGGGTTCCCACAGAAAGTGAAAAATAAAATTCCATGACTTTTCCATAATAATTCCATGATCGGTGTTAAATTTCCAGCACTATTATTTCTGTTTATTTATTTATTTTTTGTCATATATAACACTGTATAAAAGGCAAGAACAGATAACTATATTGCACAAGTAACTTACTTTTAGGTATTATCTTGTTTTCTGATGAAGAAAAATTAATTTGAATGCCCTGTTGAAAATCAGAAATTTATTTATCAATACTTGTCGAGCGAGCGAGGAAAAAAAAAAGAGTGCCAGTGACATCAAAACTGGCATCTCATAACAAAATTCCATGATTTTTCCATGATATTTCATTTATTTTCAAATTCCATGACTTTTCCATGCATGGAATTTTTTCCAGCCATTTTCCAGGTTTTCCATGTTTTCCAGTGCCTGTGGGAACCCTGTTGCCTCCATTTTATGGGACTTTTACCCAACATTAGGATGTCATGACACTCAAAACGTGCTTCATAAATATAACCACCCAACTAAGCCAATAAGGCATATATGTATGGATGGTTTGACTAAACCACATTTCCTGGGGAGGCTCGGACATGAGCGGTTAACCAGTAATCAGATGGTCGGTCAGTAGATTAGACCATCTGATTATTGGTTAACCGCTCATGTCCGAGCCTGCCCAGGAAATGTGGTTTAGTCAAACCATCCATACATATATGCCTTATTGGCTTAGTTGGGTGGTTATATTTATGCAGATTTGTGTTCTTATTTGCTGATATCAGGTTTTCTCATGAAACTACTCAAATGACCTTAACCTCATTATCTGGCATACAGGTCAACTTGACCTTATCAGAATGACCTTGACCTTACCTAGAATAGTATAGAACTCGCCTCAAACACTCTATCACATTATGAAGATCTCCTTTTATCCTCCAATAGAAAGCAGCATGTTGTACAGCACCCACAAATGACCTTGACCTCATTTTCTGGTATACTGTGACCTTAACCTCATTACTATGACCTCCACCTTACCTAGGAAAATAGTGTAGAGCTTGCCTTACACACTCTATCACATTGTGGGGATCTCCTGTCATCTTCAATTTGAAAAAAATATAAAAGTTTGATCCCTTGGAAGCAGTGAAAACATTAAAAGCTGCCATGTTGTACAGCACCCACAAATGACCTTGGAACTCATTTTCTTGTATACTGTGACCTTCACCATATTACTAGGACCTTGACCTTACCTTGGGGAATAGTGTAGAGCCCTTCTCACACACTCTATCACATTGTGGGGATCTCCCTTTATCCTCCAGTAGAAGGCAGCCATGTTGTATAACACCCAAGATGTCTTGTTCTGAAATACCATAATAAGTAATGTCAAAAATACTGCCTTGTTTTAATAGGTCTATCAAACTATCAATACTGCAACACTATTCTTAATCCTGAGTATTGTGGGCAGGTCAAACACAATGCAGGTTGTTAAGTCTTAGAGCTTTATAAACTGTGGCATGATATCCCCTTTGAAGGCGATAAAATCACATTTTAATTTGTTGTATGATAAACAGAATTTTACACTCGTATGAAATGACCGCTGGTGTAAAATGCTCTATGTATGTGCATTCCACTTCTACTGAATGCAGCTGAAGGCATCTTGCTTTGATTGATTTTTCTGATAGTTACCTGTTTAAATGCTTCATAAATTCTGTGACCATATTCATCCACATTATCCTGGTACGTTATAGCATTCTTGAGGCCCAGTTCTGGGGTTCCTGTCAGTTTTTCCCGGTCTTTCATACCCTCCAGGTGCTCAAACGCGTGTACACTGTACGGTAGACTGGTGTATATCGTACAGTCAGGAGGCATGTAGACTGCAGCGGAGGTGCTGCTTGGTATATAGTCTTCTGGCCTAGAAAATGTTAAAAAATAAAATGAAAAGCGAATTGTAACTAGTTTTTACTGATATGCAAAGCTGATCAGAAGCTGTAACTGCAAAGTTGATCAGTGCCTTTGCTTACACTACATGGATAGTACAATTTCTCTTCTTTCTAAATCCAAAATTTCCACCTCTAGCCATCTTCTGTGCTTGTACAAGCTGGTTTGTGTCAGACCTGGTCGGAAACACAAATTGTTGGTTTTCTCTCACACAGACTCAAATGAATTTGTGTGATGCTGTCCATGTTTTACATCCTAATCAACAGCTAAGGTCATATGGAGATATGATCTAGATTTAAAGGCTTATCTGAAAAATTAGAGAATCCCTAGCTTGAACACACAACCCCTGGTTAACTTGTATAAGCCTGGCATCCCATTTATGGGACAATGGGAAAATAGTATAGAACCAGATGTGACGCCGTATCATGCAGTGTCCCGTCTTACTATACTAAGAAAGACAACAACAACAATCTAGTTTTGCATTAAGCGAGAGCTTTAATGAGCTTAGGAGGCACTATCCGGAGACATACATAAATTGGCAAAAAAGCAAACATTTAAGATAGTATCAACATATCAAATTCGAACTACAAAAATTCTATTTTTGAAGATGAAAGTTTGACGTGTCCGTTCGTCAAGAAGAACTCGCTAGGACTGAAGCATGGACCACCGCACATGCGACACTTTAACATTAAATACATATGTCAATTTCTTATTGGTCAATTCAAAACACGTGACCACGTGACAAACAAGTCTATGTTGTCGTATTTTGTAACGTATAAGACAATAATTTTCCTCTATTCTTCGAAACGCGGAAAATTATTAATCTTGGGCTATTCTGTCTGCTATTAGAGAAATTTCATTGAAAAACTGAATAAATACCACCTGAAGTCCCTAAAAATGACAGTGGACTCTCCCAATTGATTACGATAGATGAGTCCATTGGACAGTGGACTCTCCCAATTGATTACGATAGACGAGTCCATTCATCATATGAGCCGCGCCATGAGAAAACCGGATTTTTGCCTATGCGAAAACAAAGGCGCAGATCAGCTTCGCAGTAACTGCGAAGCTGATCAGTGCCTTTGTTTTCGCTACATGGATAGTACAATTTCTCTACTTTCTACATCAAAAATTTCCTGTCTCTAGTCATCTTCTATGCTTGTACAGGTTGGTTTGTGTCAGACCTGGTCAGAAACCTAGAAGACCGGTTTTCTCGCGTTGTGGCTCATATATGGGTTAACAAGGTGAGAGTAGCTTGACCACCATGCCGCAAATAGTTCTGGAATTCTTTTAACAGAGTTCTAAATTATGCAAGTACATGTGTATTGTACAAATATCAATTAAACCTTCTTATCAAATTTTAGAATGACTACCACACAATGTTCTGAATATTGAATTTTTAACTTTGATGGTTATTTTCATTTTTTTTTTAAATCAGCTGTAGTATTGTCTGTCTAGAGAAACTGTGTCACAGGATCATTGGCACATAGATAAGAAAGATATTTTGCCTTCTTGTGATAATTTAGAACAATTTTCGGTTCTGAATGTATAATGTGACACATTTTAATTTTCACCATGTGAAATTTCAAATCCCTTTAAGATAAAAAAAACTCCATAAAGAATGGCTAAAAATAAATCCCAAAACAACCTGTGGTATCACGACCATAAATTGCGACAAAATGATATGATGCTCAGAGCATATTAGTTGGACCAGTGTCTACACAGTTTGCTTAAAGCTGCCAGACAAATCAGGATTGCAACACTTATCGAAGTCTAAGATTTGAGCTGCGTCATGAGAAAACCAACAATCTGCATATGCGAAAACAAAGACACAGATCAGCTTCGTGGTGACCACGAAGCTGATCTGCACCTTTGTTTGCGCTACACTGACAGAACAATTCTTCTTTCTAAATCCAAAATTTCAATTTTCTAGCCACCTTCAGTGTCTGCACAGACCGGTCAACCGTCTGTGTCAGACCTGTTTGGAAACCACATTGTTAGTTTTCTCATGATGCGGCTCATTAAGTGTAACTTTCTGTATGATTTGTTCAGGAGTACAATACAGCAAGTTACAAGCTTCAGCACTGATGGACAAACTGCACACAAAAAGTTTGTTTGTTTTGACGTTTAACATCCCTGTCAACAATTTTTCAGTCATGTCAGGACAGAGCTACCGTTTCCTGGGTATTAACCAGTACTCTGAACAACTAATGTTGAACTCTTGAAGGGTGTATTAAAATTTAGCCTTCGCATGAGAACACCAACAATTTGCATATGCGAATACAAAGACGCAGATCAGCTGTGCAGTGACTGCACAGCAGATCAGCGTCTTTGTTTTCGCCACACAGATAGTACTATTCCTCTTCTACTTATATCCAAAGGTTCAAGCTTCTATCATTATGCTGTGACTGTAGTCACTGTACAGCCTGGTATGTGTAAGTCCTGGTCGGAAACCCAAAATTGTTGGTTTCCTCATGCACAGGCTCAAATTCAAAGTACCTTATTCCTTTATTTTCTAGCGGTAGCACTGTACTGATGTAGAGATCTAGGTCAGGTAGATGCTTGCCTGCTGCCAGGCAATCTAAATCTGACTTGTAGAACTTCTCTTCTAAACCTACAAAATACATCAGGGGCCAGTTGTTCAAAACTTCGTTAGCTTAACATCATCGTTAAGACATCAACCTGTTTAGTAAATGTTGACTACATAAGCAAATACACTGTAATTTTTTGTTGATAAAATATGAGAATCCTTTGCATTACAATAGCAGTGTATTTGTACTGTTCATGTTTAAAATTGTAAGGAATCGTTAACAATGCTGTGAATTTTGAACAAACTGGGCCCTGGATAACATGTCAGTGTAATATATACTCCCATAAACCCCACTTTTATATAGTAAAACTGGGATTTACATGGGTATGCCTTTTTCTTTTTTCTTTTTTTCATAGTTTTGAAGCAGTTCTAACGTGTACTCACAATCCATGTTTTGATCAAATATAGTAAAAATAGCTTTTTTCAATTTTTACTGTTGGAAAACATCTCTGTATATTACATGTTCGAGTTTTTCGTAATTTAAAGACTCATTACATGTACGTAATACAAAAACAGTTACAATTTTTTGGGCATTATTGAAAATCCATCTAAAATGTATGATATGCTTAGAATTGAAGCATAGTTTAAAAATCATGCTCCCCAACAGGATTGGAACCCAGAACCCACTGGACAAAACATTCAATGCTCAAACCATTGGGCCAAAGAGAGAACAAATGGACCGACTGTTGTGCCTATATGCCCAAACGCCAAGCATAGCATCTATAGACAAACTTAGAGCATCCCTGTATTTGAAATATTAATCAAATTCTAAAGATGTACAAACTAACTTGCACTGAATAAATAAATTGTTAGATATTGATCAATTAATGTCTTTCTTTGTCATGATAATGAACAACACAAGTTAACATGCTGCTTCTTCTTTGATAAGACTCAAGCTGTTACATTTGAGCCACCTCGTGGGAAAACCAACAATGTGGTTTCCGAACTGGTCCGAAACATACCAGCCTGTACAAACACAGAAATGAGCTAGAAGCCTGAAATTTCGGATTTAAGTAGAAGAGGAATTATACTATCCCAGTAGCGAAAACAAAGGCGCTGATCAGCTTCGCGGTTACCGCGAAGCTGATCTGCGTCTTTGTTTTCGCATATGCAGATTGTTGGTTTTCCCATGAGGCGGCTCATTTTATAATTCATACATGTCTTACAGTACTGAGTAAGCTATATTGTGTATTGTTACATTAAATTTTTAATATGAATCTTTCAGTTTTCTTTAAGTTTCATATCTTGACATACATGTAGTTGAATATAAGCTCTACTCTGTGCAACACACAAGCAGGATTGTGAAAATATTTTATTCAATTTATGCTTTGAAATGTAACTCCATCCGTGTACAAAAATTTACTCCCAGACTCTAGGAAATGTCTGAGCCCCTAATTTTCTATAAACATTGAGGCAGCATACATGAGCTTTCTTTTAATATTAGCAACACTTCTCCATCTTGTGGGGTCATTTGGATGATGTTTTGGGAATGACAATATCTAGGTATTTCCCCAAATCTCTTATTTCTTTCTAGAAATGTGATAATCTGACCTAATGCCCTGTTAATTTTGACATATTGAGTCAAATCTTAATCATGAAACTTAAGAATTTGGATCAGTTTCATGTGAGCAGCTGCACCAAAAAACCAACAATCTGCATAAGCGAAACCAAAGGTGCTGATTAGTTGTGCAGTAACTGCACAGCTGAGCTGCACCTCTGTTTTCACTATTCAGATAGTACAATTCCCCTTCTACTAAAATACAAAATCTCAAGCCCGCATCTGTGACTGTACAATTCTAATTGTGTCTGACCTGGTCAGAAACCCAAATTGTTGATTTTCTCATGACGTGGCTCATTTGGGAAATGTCACTCAGCTAATGATGAAGATGTCATGCCAAAACAAGTTGTTTCATGGCGTCGCTCACATCACATGATCAAAGGAGAAAACCGGTCTTTGTGGTTTCCGACCAGATCTGACACAACCTGGCCTATGTAGCTAGGTATATAGAAGATGGCTAGAAAATGAAAAATTGTAATTAAGAAGAAGAGGAATTGTACTATCCATGTAGCGAAGACAAAGGCGCTGAACAGCTGTGCAGTTACTGCACAACTGATCTGTGCCTTTGTTTTCGCATAGGCGAAAATCCGTTTTTTTTTCATGGCGTCGCTCATATCACATGATAAAATTATTTTAAACAAGAAAACCTAAGGCGAATCCATGTATACCCTCAGGCATATTTTTTGTTGTTGCTATTTATGTATTTCTGCAGTCACTCTTTTTTTTTTTCATAATTATGTGAATAATCATTTATTTATTTTGATTATCTTTACAATTTTAATTCGTTTGTTTGAAATGATGTTTTACGTCCCAGTCAACAGCAATGGTCATGTTGGGATGTTGCCTCCATTTTATTCATGTTGGGAAGTTGCCTCCATTTTATTGGACTTTTACCCAACATTAGCAGTGATTAGGATGTCATGACACTCAAAATGTGCTTCATAAATATAACCACCCAACTAAGCCAATAAGGCTTATATGTATGGATGTTTGACTAAACCACTTTTCCTGGGCAGGCTCAGACATGAGCGGTTAACCAGTAATCAGATGGTCGGTCAGTAGATCAGAAGCTTTGCCTGGAGGAACAAGCAGCACATCTATTTCTTATAGGCCCCAATGGGCGGGGGCCCCCTTTTAATTCAATATCATTGCATCTAATGCATCAATTATCATTTAATGACAGGTAGATATGTTTCTCTGAAATATGAGACGAGCCCTGAAAACTGCCATTTCCCATTACTCATATTTCGGAAAGAATTTTTTAGACTTTCAATTTTCCATTTCATGAGCTTAATCACAATGCCACATGGGCTTCTAGGAGTGGTTAAAGGTCTTACCAGTATCCCTATCCTCTGTTTTATCAATTTCATCTTTCCTGGCCAGCAGCTCCTGTTTGAGCTGGTCTAACATGCTAGCCCGTTCCTCCTGCTTCATAAAGGCTACAAGATCATAGGGACGCTTCATGTTGAACACAGAGTCAACCTGGAAAACGAAAGATAATATGAGCCTCGACGCGAGAAAACCGGTCTTCGGGGTTTCCGACCAGGTCCGACATAAATCGGCCTGTACAGGCACAGAAACAGGCTAGAAGCTTGAAATTTCGGATTTAAGAAGAAGAGAAATTGTACTATCCGTGTGGCGAAAACAAAGGCGCTGATCAGCTTCGCGGTTACCGCGAAGCTGATCTGCGCCTTTGTTTTCGCATAGGCAAAAATCCGGTTTTCTCACGATGCGGCTAATATGAGTTCTGATGAGAGAAAAACGGTCTTCAGGGTTTCCCACCAGATCCAACACAAACGGACATGTTCAGCCTCAGACAATGGCTAGAAGCTTGAAATTTTTAATATAAGAAGAGGAACTTGGCATGGATAAAGGCGTGGATCAGCTGTGCAGTTACTGCACAGCCGATCTGCGTCTTACATTTCACATAGGCAAAAAGCCATTTTTTCTCATGACAAGGGTCATCTGTATCAAGCTTTAGAATCTACTAAAAAGCCATTGACAGACAATGATCTGTTTCCACTGTGTTTTCAAAGAGTTATTTAATTCTCTGAATGCCATAAGATTGCACATGAAAGTCATTGTTGTAAAAAAAAGGACATGTCAGAGACATGATGCTCTCATTGTCATGAAACTTGCAAGGCATTCTATCACATTCTTACTGATTTCTTAACGGCCAATATCCACAAAATTTTAGATCCACCCTTCTGACAAACAGAGCATAAATTGCATTTTCGCAACGATTACAAAAATTTGCCCATATAATATACAAAGATTTTTTATGTTGTAAAAATTGAAACTTTTCAGCTGACAATTTTTGATATTTTTCTTATTTTTGCTCAAAACATAGATTGTGGGCACACGTTAGAACCGCCTCGCTGAGGCGGTTCTAACGAGTACCCACAATCTATGTTTTGGAGCAAAAATAAGAAAAATAGGTATACCCCTGCATACCCCAGTTTTACTATATAAAAGTGGGGTTTGAGGGGGTATACATTACACAGACATGTTTTCGTGATAATTACAGTGTTCTCATTGCCCTGCTGACATGCATAGTGACATATCATAGAATAGAATTTGAATATCGATTTCTCTGTCGTGTGGATAACGCTGCTTGTCCGCGCGACGGTTGTGCGGATAGCCAGTGTCTACAATATTTATATAATCTATGCTTATTGGTCACAAACCAGTAAAATAAGCTATCTTTCTATACTGCCATACACCCTTACGGACATTTTAGGCAGATGCTGCTAATAGTTGTAATTTTATTCATTTATTTTTACCCCACCCACTCATCTTGTCACTTGGTGCTAAATAAAATGGAAATTTATTTCTTTCTCTAGCAAGGTCAGGGTATATTTTTAGCATCAGTTACTACCTGTGATTGAACTTTTCCATCTTCAGTCACTACCCAATGTGTTGACGCAACAGATAATCTTATTTGAGAGAAAATAACTTCACAGCTGACAAACACTGCTAACAGTGTCGCCATCTTTGTTTGCCTTATGAATATTCAGTAGAGCCAGATCATTTCCGGTTTTGATTTTTCACGTGGTGTAATCAGACAAAAGGAAATTCCCTCCTTCTTTGGGTCACCGTTTGGTTTTTACATGGAATTAAGGCAATAATGAAATAAGAAAAGTCTTGATTTGGATTTTTGCTCCATGCTAATCAAATGTTTAGACCAGTTGCTTGGGTTTATCGTATCCGAGCCAGTTGGTAGACCTTATGAGATGAACAGTTTGTAATTGGACCAGAGTCTCCGTGCAATGACATTAATCATCTGTTAGAATGATTTTTTTTTTTCAAACAAATAATGTGGTCTAAACTTAACCCTGTTTCACATCGGCCTTTTGATTTTTTGCCGTACGTTTTCGTAGGTGTTGTTCGCAGTAGGCCTACGTACGTCGCAGATCGCAAACAGGTACAGTGCTCGGCAATCCGGCAACATGGGAGTGACGTCACTCCACGTAATACTCATTATGAGGTGTATGGAGTATCTGGCAGATTCAGATATACCGTTAGAAATAAGAAATATGAATGAAATAAATACATTTGACCAATAGGAACAAACACGCCATTCAGATTTCTAACGGTTAATTTCTGACGTCACTCTCACATGATGTTGATGTCCGAGACCTGTAGTTGACCATCGGTTATCTTGCGGGCCGTACGGTGTTTGTAGCGGGTTGTAGAAAAGATCACGCAGTATTCGTATTGTCTATCGCAAGACAGTCTCGCAATATTCGTGTGAATCGCAGTACTATCCGGCATGGAAATTGCAAGACACACATGCGACCTGTACGATTTGTAAGACGGGCGTATGAATGTCGTACCTTGTTCGTGAATTCGTGGCGTCTTACGGTCGAATTTGAACCGAGGGAGACGTTTAAACGCAAGTGTTAAACCAAATATCATACATGTAGTTCGATAGAACATCATTGAATACTCGATAAAACTCTGCAGGATGAGGAAAAGAACAGTGACGATATCCCGGCTCTTTTTATACATGTATGCACATGTGCCCAACACGAGAAAAGAATACAGCTCAACAAATTTCCTTTTGCACATGGCCGTCTCGTCAGTTTAAATTCGTGCGATATATACATTGATTTCAGTATGCGAGTTTTCATGTATGATCCTCTCTATCAAAGTTTTTACAGTAACTGACTGTGGGATCACAGAATTTGCTTTAAAACTAAATTGAGGAATCACGTCTGCCGAACATCAGGAAAACAAGTCCGTGCAATGCATACCCCCTTGAACCCCACTTTTATATAGCAAAACTGGGGTATGCAGGGGTATACATATTTTTCTTATTTTTGCTCCAAAACATAGATTGTGGGTACTCGTTAGAACCGCCTCGCCGAGGCGGTTCTAACGTGTACCCACAATCTATGTTATGAGCTAAAATAAGAAAAATATCAAAATTTTTGTGATGAAATTTTCATATTTTACAATAAAAAAAATCTCTTGTATATTGCATGGGCAAGTTTTCGTAATGTATCGTTATTTTCATTACTACCACCGAACGACAAACATACGGCACTTGTTAGATGCTTGCGGGAAAACCGTACGGCCTTAGGCTTCGTGAGATAAACGCACGCATTGATTCATAACGGCGAAACGCACATTCTTGCGACTGGCCTGCTACGTCCAAACATCGTCTGCGGATCGCAAGAAAAATGAACATGCTGAAAATTCGCCGTGTAACGTTGCGACAGCCAAGTGAGACAGTCGCACTGAAGCCGCACGAAACCTCTAAAAGTTGTGATCGAAAACATCGTACGACCCTCGCAATTTGATGTGAACAGGCTTCACTTTAGTCTATAACTACACCTTTCTTCTCATGGAAAACTAAAAAAGTCGTCTCCCTTTAAAATGAAATGAATGTTCGTACTTCTCCCAGTATTGAGAAAGATAGTGAGCCTGTTTTTCTGAAACATTAAATGTACGATGGCGAGTTCGTTTGATTGCTGTTTAATTAAACAAATTTTAAGCTCTAAACAGTCGTTTGCCAGTTGAGTATTTTTAGAATACGATCATGGCCCAATATTGTCCTGCATAGCACTTGATTTTAAGTTTTTGAAAGGCGTTGATGGGGTTCTTCAGCTTTTTGTCAGCAAGGAAACTCTCAAAACTAAAGCCTGTGTGAAATAAAAAAAAAAGAGAGAGAGAGAAAAAATGGACCAATTAGCCTAAATGGTGCTAGTTTTGATCAGGATCAAGGTTTTTCCTGACAAATTGCCCAGTCATTGAATTTTCCAGTCAGCGACAGTGAAATAATTTTGGGCGGTCTTATGTCATATTATCATACTTGTGCAGACATGCTCGGTTCTATTCAGTAAAACCCGTATGCTTTGTCTTTTAGGTCACGCCTGGAAGAGTTTGCGTTGTTATAGGCCTACAGGCTGTGGCATCGAACCAATCCTTCCATATTATTAATTTTCATCGCCAATCTGAGTCTATAATAAGTTACTCTGACCTTGCTCTGAAATTGGACAGAAAATATCAAAATTAATTTCATCACCCGCTTAATTGTGGGATGATAGCACTTATTCTAAGCTTTACTAGCGTCCCTCGCGCGCACGTGCCTATTGTGCCTCGGTCCTACTTCCGTTCCTCGCACGTGCCGTAACTACATTTCCGGTGCACCACGGGGCAATAACTTGGAATCGGAAAGGGACAAATTGCTTTAATTATTACTGTAAAGTTGATCATGCGCATTTTATCATCTCCAGAACGGCATCAACATCTGTCATAACATTTACTGAATTGATAAGATAAACGAAAGTATTTGCAGTGAATAAAATATTAAAATTAATCTAAAGAAAAAAGAAGCATGCAGGAAAACGTCACTACAAACTGTCTGTTGCCGCGAGGCTATGCACAAATAGAAACCATAGCTACGCATGCCATGCACGTGACGTGACTTGCGGTGTTGTTTCTGTACTGTGGTCATAATTTGACAGAAAACGATTTCCTTATAATTTATTTATCAGTTTATGCGTTTATCACCTGCTGTAGCCTAAAATGTTACATGTAAGATCCCATTGGGATTAGTTTGGGATTGGAATTATCAGATATAAAGCTGTAAACGAAACCTATCACTTCCAAGAAAAATGTCTAAAACATCGTTTGTGTGTGTATGAGTGGGAGTGGGGTAATCTCAATATTCTGAATCAGGAGCCGGTATTTCTTGAAACACACTGGTCAATGGAAACGCACAGGTCTCCTCAGAAACGCACAGAAACGCACAGGCGTCCCTACAACGGATGATTGTTGACAGCTACAAACTTCCTAATTGTTTTACCATTGTTTAACGATTGTATAGTCCACCGATATTCACATGGTGTTGAGTGAACTCTATTAGTAATAAATATAGTTCGCTGCAATTCTACATAAAATTTTCCTTCGGAGACGCTTCGTGATTGTTAGGTAAATGTATCAGTATATGGTCTTGATAAGATTTTGTCAGGAATGCATAGCTCAAATGGTAGAGCACGCAGATAAAGATGCGGATATTAGACAGCGGTTCGAGTTCCACGATTGATCGCATTTTGTTTTATATCTTATTTCTTATCTACCCTATTCATTTTCTATCGTATTCAATTTTTTTTTCAATTTTGTGTATATTTTTATCTATTTTTTGTACATATATTTGTTTCATACTCTTATCAATTTCAAATTTCAAATACAATATTTCATTCGTCGTCGTTGCTGCTGTCCTCTGAGGCTGATGACCAGGGCGTCCATATAATTGAGCCGCCTCGTGGGAAAACCAACAATGTGGTTTCCGAACAGGTCTGACACAAACCGACCTGTACAGTCACAGAAAAGAGATAGAAGCTTGAAATTTCGGATTTAAGTAGAAGAGGCATTGTACTATCCGAGTAGCGAAAACAAAGGCGCTGATCAGCTTCGCGGTTACCGCGAACTGAAGCTGATCTGCGTCTTTGTTTTCGCCTATGCAGATTGTTGGTTTTCCCATGAGGCGGCTCAGATTATGGTCGTCAACAACATAATCATTGCTGTATCCAACGGTTATGGATTATCTTCCCTTCCACGGAATTGAATATCTTCTATCAAGGACTGGTGAAGATATTTCAGGGTAGGTAGTTGGCGTCTCACTGTATAGAAATCTGTAATCTTGTGTCTTTTAGCGGCCTGGTCTAACCCATCTATAGGTTTGTATTTTACGCGTGACACAGTCTACAATATGCCAGTCTACAAAGCTGATCAGCTATATACGGATAGTACATTAGTTCTTAAACAACTAGCCTGCTTCTGTGACTGCACAGCTCGGTTTGTGTCAGTCCTGGTTGAAAATACAAGTTGACGTATTCTCATGCAAAAGCACATATGGGTTGAAAAACTAACAATTTACAAATTGAAATTTTAGATTTTATGACAGTTATGTCTGTGGAAGTTCAAAAGTTTAATTTTTCATTTCGACATTTATATTCATGCATAATTTGAATTTCGCACCTGAGCAAATATCTGCGCGGAGGATTACACTTTGCTGTCATTATCTTGTGCGTATTGCGAGAATCATTGAACATTTCTTTGTAAATAATGCATAATTGTCAGGAAAGTTAATGAAATATCATTTTTCTTTGTATCTGACAAAGTGTTTGTAAATCGATAGAATTATTTAGATCTTTCAATTACTATACGGGCCCATGGGTCACATTTCCGTTCAAAAAGACGAAACTTTCGGCCCAGTACGTGCACAGTGCATGGCACGCGACTTGCACGTGACGTTCACGCGTCAGAAGATTAATTACTACGTTAAGATAATGGGATACTTTTAATTAAAATCGATACACAACTCGAAAACAGATAAAGGTTTTGCTTATTCCTGAGCACAAAGACAGCTGATGCCTGATGCTAAGTGATAAACATTTATCATTCTGCGATGTATCCTTTTTGCTATTTTCTATCAGCCAAAGACGTCTCATCGTGATCGAAGTTTGGATAAAAAGTCACGAAGCCATCCGAAATCATGACAATCGAATTTGTTTGAGATCTTGTACATACATGGCATGAAAGTCATAACGGCGATGCGTAATCCCCGTACATCACCCATTTTCCTTTCGGTCCTTTGAGATCAGCGAGGGTATTCTGAGAAATCAGAAAATTATTATTGCTTAAGATAACGTTTATTATATTTGGTCCCATTTGGATTATACTACCGACTACCCTGTTGAAAGTTACAAAATTACAGTAATTCTCTCCTGGCTTCATGCTGCCAAATCTAATATACATGATAGTGTCACTGAAGAGGCTTAAGTAGCCGAAATCGCGGTATGGCCCCCATTAATATGTTCTCTGCGCTTAAAGAATCTAGATCTCAGCTTAGTTTTCATCTATAACGTTTAGCACAAAAATGAAACGGGACCGGAAAGTCACATAAACGCAATGATGCCCAGAATCTTTTTTTTTCTTTGATTCGCCACCGATTTAAAGCTATTGTCGTTTTAGGAAAGGTTTGTTATGCGGCGTAAAAATGCATTTGTACAAATCGGCCACTCTTGAAACATTAGCTTGAGAGCAACATGGTCGACTGAAACTTGAGTCCTGTGACATAATGCTAAGTGGGGATCGCGCGTGCTGGGAGGGACTCGAACATACTCCTAATGTATCGAATGGCAACTTATAACCAAGGAGTGCTTACCACGTGCAATGCTCCATTATAGTTTGACGTGCAAATTTTGATTGATGCTATTGTATAATTCAAGGAAAATAATGGAACTGTGGTCTAGTGGTGGTGTGGCACTCAGAGAATTGAGCTACTTTTAGAATGAGCGGTCGCACGAGAAAACCAACAGTCTGGGTTTTCGACAAAGTCCGACACAAACCGGCCTGTACAGACACAGGGCCAGGCTAGAAGCTTGAAATTTTAGATCTAGTAAGATGAGGGATTGTTCTATCTGTGTAGCGAAAACAAAGACGCTGGTCAGCTGAACCTTTGTTTTCGCATTTGCAGACTATTAGTTTTCTGATGCGGTGGCTCAGTTAATGTCGTTGTCAAACCGGGTGACTGTGTGTCCATATGTTCATATCTGATATGCTACTATATATACTGAAAATCAAAAATCTTGTACCACCCTATTTTTGTTATTTTTTATGACCAAGCAGAACTATTTTTATCTTTAACATTATTATTTGGTTAACTCCAATATCAGAACGTTGACTTTGCATCAGCTGCAATAATATGGATGATAATGCAAAATTTTTGGGGCAAAAAGTGTAAAATTGCATCTTTTGGGAAAATTTGATTATCAATGAAAATAATTTTCAATGAGTTTTCATTGTACATGTGATATGCATCATGGCAGTAGCAGAAAAGCAATAAAACATTTTGAATTTTAGGGAATTCGGAGTTTTTTTTACAAAATTAAAAAAAAAAATGCATTTTCGGAAAATTGACCGGTGGTTTTGAAAAGTTTCTTTAAACAACAAAGAATACAAACAAAAATGCATTCTTAGGCTATGGAAAGTAAGCACATACCCCATTTGACTGTTTTGAAAAGTTTCACAAACAGAAGTCATATCCGTTTGCTGTACTTCCGGTCTGAATGCAAGAATTTTGAATTTTGATTTTACAGTAACCATTTCATATTCTTTTAATTTTTATGTGTCATTGTAATAAGTGAGGATAAAACAACTTGTCCAAAACAATAAATTGATAGGAACAAAGCAAATTGTCGCAGGAAAGCAGCTTCAAGTTAGTGCTTTATTTGGCGTGCTTTGCCTTTGTTTTAAAACTGTAGCAAAATAAAGCACCATCTTTACGCTGCTTTGCTGGGACTGTTTGTTTGGACCCCCAAAAATGATTGTGTGGGACAAGTTGTTCAATCTCAAAACAATACAATGGCACATAAAAAACAACAAAATATTACTTTAATGATAGTTGTAAAATCAAAATTAAAAATTCCTTCACGCAAACCGGAAGTATAGCAAACGGATATGACTTCTGTTTATGAAATTTGTCATAAGAGTCAAGTGGGGTATGTGCTTACCTGCCATTGCCTAAGAATGCATTTTCGATTGTTTTCTTTGCTGTTTAAAGGGAATTTTCAAAGCCACTGGTTAATTTTCAGAAAATGCGAATTTTCAAAATTTTGTAAAAACTCCAAATTCCCTAAAATTCAAAATGTTTTATTGTTTTTCCGTTACTGCCATGATGCAGATCATATGTACAATGAAAACTCATTGAAAATTTTCATTGGTAATCAATTTTTCTCAAAAATGGCAATTTTACATTTTTTGCCCCAAAAAGTTTGCATTGTCACCCACATTAATTGAATTCGCTGCAAAGTCAAAGATTTGATATTGGAATTAACCAAAAGTAATGTTAGTAGAGCTATGATAAAAAAAAAATCACTTAATCATAAAAAATAACAAAAACAGGGCGGTGCAAGATTTTTGATTTTCAGTATATATTATGAAGTTATTCCACTTGCATGTATGACAATCAGACCCTCGTTTATCATTACTGAAAATGTTTTTATCTGACTCTCAGCAGTGTTCCAAAATTAAATTTATTCAGCAGATTTTCTTCAGTTTCGAGCTCTTTTAAGTACGTTCAGTTTAAATACAATGTACGATGCAAGCCCATATATATATAAAAAATACAATGTACGAAATTGAAAGGTATGTTAAAATAAATACAGTGTATAGTACGAAATTTTGCCCAGTATAACATTATCTTCAAATTTAAAAAGATCATTTACTGTAACAGATGTGAAATACCGCTAATTATCAAAATAATGCAAACTTTTTACAAACTACATAAATTTGTGTTAAAACTACTTGACCTTGTAGCCAAGTAACCGTCTTTTAACTGCATTCGCCGTATTTTAGCTGTCTTTGGGCTTGTAAACACTCGAAAGATTAGCCGGCTAATGTCAATGAACATCCTCTAATTCGATACCATGAGTCGTTGGAGTCAAACTTTCACTAAAGTCAAAAGTGTGCGACAGATGGCGAAATGGTCGTGCGAAATACTTCTCTTCCCATTCCCACGACAGTGAATTCACCTGTGACAGAATGTATAAATACCAAACAGTTTTAACCACAAAATACGCAGGATTATTTTACTACACTTATCTTTCTATCAATATAATTTGTATTTATTTAAAAGATTTGAAAATGATCCGAAGTGAAAATTGTATGTGCAGAACCAAATCTGAATGTTCCCGATTTTTTTTATGCAAATACGTCCCAGTCAACAGCTATAGTGATGTCGGGACATTATCCCCATTTTTAATGAAAGGCAACACTGATTCGAAGTTGCCTAAAAACTGTATATTGCATGGACATGCTTTCCTAATGGCAGAGCAACTGGCTTCAGCGTTTAGACTCTTCACGATAATCAAAATGTTGTACGTCGGTATCATGGTACAAAAATTAGACATGCTGTTACTAAAATCTGTATCTGTATTTGAATATCTTAAAACCATCTGTGACCACATGACATGAGCATACAAAACCTTAACATTAATAAATTATCTAAATTATTAAAATTTCGAAATATTCCTTTGGAAAAATAACATATGTGCACATCGTAATTGTGCCATGACTCCGTATCAATAGCTCAGAACAGCAGGAATGACGCGCGTCACTTACAGCGTGACAGGGCGATGTCCTCGCTCCTCTATTATTCCAATAAATGATATACAAATTATGGCAGATGACACGGTCCCATACGCATTTGTTTCCCTCACTCTCCGATTATATTGAAATTTCAATGGCAACAAATTGGCGTTGCGTCGATTTGTAACAGGAATAAAGGCATGCATTGTATTCCATTTGTATTCTATACAAAACAAATGCTACTTTTCCGGGAAATGATACATTTGATTTTGTTTCGGCTTAACTCAGAAATTTGTGCGCCGATCGTATAACAAAAATACACATGTGCATTCATTTGCACTGTACATGTATCCACAAAAAAGCCACAAAGGTACCAATATAAACCGTGAAGTTTTGCTGTATGTCGCAAATTATTGTATTTTTATAATGGGCATCCAGATTCCGACCAACATAATGGGGGATGTATGGAAGAATAGTCCCTAACTAGAATACTGCGTCAGTTTTATAACATTTTCAGCATCCCTTCAACGACCACCACCAGGAGCAAGCGACTTAGGTTTCGCAAAGGGTTGCTTGGTATCTTAAAACATTAGGCAAGTAGCGAATTACGACTCTCTCTCTCTCTCTCTGTGTGTGTGTGTGTGTGTGTGTGTGTGTGTGTGTGTGTGTGAGAGAGAGAGAGAGAGAGAGAGAGAGAGAGAGAGAGAGAGAGAGAGAGAGAGAGAGAGAGAGAGAGAGAGAGAATTTCTGCATCGTTTTGCCTCGTCTTAACGCTAGCAGGCTGTCATATAACAACCCATTATTATAAGCAGTCAATGAATTCATTCACAAGTTCCTCTCAATGAAAATTACCGACTAAAGTCTTCGTTAGGCAAATGCCAGGCTCTAATTTTAAAAGTTTTATTCCGTCTCATTCATTTTTACATAATACTTCACGATTTAATCACCTTATGGTCATTATCATAAAGCTTTATTTCATTCATGATTTCACAATTTGTCTCACGCTTTTCGATGTCGTCTCCTCGTTACGTATTACAACTGTTGTGCAGCTGATTTTGGGACAATTTCTTTTCTTTTTTTGCCCGTAACTCCAATCATATGAATGGCGGAATGACTTGAATAACGCAATTGTTATAACATCTCCATTGAGAAAAACGGAGGGTGGGAGAAACTTAATCCATTCATAAGCCCTGTAATTGTACAAACCGGATGACGGAATCCTCCAAATTATCGCCCGCTAACCAGCTGATGCTGAATTTAGTTTAAAAGGTCTTCCATCAGGAAAACATGTCCGTGAAATGCATACCCCGTAAACCCCACTTTTACATAGAAAACTGGGGTTTGCAGGGTTATATCTAATTTTCGTATTTTTGATCCAAAACATACATTGTGGGTACTCGTTAGAACCGCCTCGCTGAGGCGGTTCTAACGTGTACCCACAATGTATGTTTCGAGCAAAAATAAGAAAAATAGCAAAATTTTTCTACTGAAACTTTTCTTTTTTCACAATTTTAAAAATCACTGTATATTGCATGGGCATGTTTTCGTAATTAATTTAAAATTTTGAATGAAACCTTCAACGTGGCTACAAAAGCGATTTCAGGGTCTTAAGCGATCATTCGACATTAAGTAGGAATGATTCCAAAACAAATGCGTCGTCACACGTAAAGGAGGTATGTATGCAATCTAAGATCAGCTTCACTTGTTAAACATGTATACACGTATACCACTTCTTATTCTTGATTTGGTCAGTCTTCACAGTTTCTTGCCTCAACCCACTGAGCCATGGAATGTACAAAGATTTTTCAGCTGTAAAATAATGAAAAAATCTTTAGAAAATTCTGATATTTTTGATACTTTGTGCTCAAAACAATGATTGCGGGTACACGTCAGACGGGTGTTCCCATCGGTGTTTCGTAACACCTCCGCGAAAGCGGAACAAGGTACCGAAGTGGAGCGGAGTGAAGGTTAGCCAGCTGATCAAGATTACTGGTACACGTTAGAATCGGCTTGCCGAGGCGGTTCTAACGTGTACTCACATTCTATGTTTGGATCAGAAATAAGAAAAATGTATACCCCTGTATACCCCAGTTTTACTAAAAGTGGGTACATATTTCATTAACATGTTATCCTGATGCAACTGAGCTATCGAGCCACATTAGACCTACATGTCAGCCCTTACAGGTGGACTTTGTCATTGGCAGACGTTATACCTCACTTGAAAAGTAAAATTGCACAATTATGACAGTTTAATGGTGACGAAGCTTTAAAATTATGATTTTGCAATAAAACTCAACAGCATTATCTGTCTTAACACTTCATTTAAATACTTAGTATGCATCAGTGTCTGCAATGTGCAAGGCATCAAAGAAAATAGATGTTCAAAATCAGAAAGAAATAATTCTAAAATCATACTAAAAATGTCAACTACGTGCAGAGGTGCTGTCGAGCTTTCAGAGTGAAATAGGTGGTTTAAACGTGTACTTCTCATTTTCAAAACATCTAAGACCCAATAATACAGCGGGCTCGACAATGGCGAACCACTAAGAGGTCAAACGCTATTATTTTAAATACGACCATGAGAATGTTATTTTATTTGGTACTAAGAACATCTAACATATCTCAGCTATACAGGAAAATAATAATTTTAGTTACTTCAATTTCCTAATGGGAGATAACTCTGTTGATATGATACCTCCCACATTAGACAATGGCGAACCAAACTCGACAATGGCGAATCAAATAGTCTTAAGGATGTTCGCTGCTAACATTTGACATTTCGGAACTTCCGGTTTTTCTTTTGTTGAATATCTCGTAAACGGTTGCAGATATTTTCCCAATATTTCATATATGGATACATAATGATGATATGCATTGAACGAGCCATGAAAATTGTCAATCTAAGAAACTTCATTTTTTCACCCCATTTTCTACAACTTTTCAGAAAAATTTAGTTGTCAGTGAAATTTAGGGGGTAGGGTAGATTAAACTTAAATATTACACATTTTCAAATTAATTGCACTATTTCTTTGTTTATTTTAGCTGCAGTATATGTGTACATGGTCTTCTAAGTCAGTCTTTGTGTCTTTGGTGTGCTGGTTTTAAAATTTTAGGTGGTTTTATGAAATGGGCTTAAAGAAACAAAACAGCTGAAAAAAGGCTGAAAATGGTGATTTTCAAGTTGTTGGTTCTCTCTTATATGCACACTACCCTATATATTTCTTTCTTTTATTCGAACAATATAACAAAGTTCTATGTTGTGTGAAAATACAAGAAAAAGTTTGAATAAACAAATATGGGTTTGGCACATTTCAAAATATTGATTTTTTCCGACTTTTCAAGTATGGGGGTAGGGTTGGAAAAATACTCGTAAAATTTTGTCATCCACTTCAAGTTGCAAATTTTTCTATGCGTTTGGTCTAAAATAGTTTGCGTTATGTAAATATTATGACTTTTGAAAGCATTCTAGGTGTATTTTTGTTCAAGACAGGTTTGTTTCAAAGAATTAAAAATTAAATTAATTTTACTAAATTTAAAACATGATGCTCAGAGGTCTCATTCAGAGGCCTGTAGCTTGAAAAAATGCACACTACCCTATATTTATTTTGCTTTTCAAATGTCTTATGTTGTATTTTGGAATCAAAAAAGGGTGGTTAGAAAAAAAGTTTGAATACTTTTTCATTGGCAGCGAACATCCTTAAGCCAAAAAGAAACCATTTTAGAAGGTTATTTTTTGCACACAAATGGTGCCATCATCATGCTAAACTAAATGGTGTTCGATAACAGTGTGTTAATTTGCTTTGGTGCTTTACGTTCACTGTCAACAGCAAATTCCCCATCGGAAAGGTCAATTTTACCGATTTAAGCATGTCTTATTGCTTTAATGAAGCAATGTAATCCTTAAATCAAGAGGGTTAAACCACGACTTGCACCAATATTACTTTCGTCATTGACCAAACCAAATTAATCCTGGGCGAGCCTTCCAAAGGTAGATTATCAGTACTTTGTGCACATTCTTTTTACCCCACAAGGTGTGATTCGCTATTGTCGAATTTACATGTACATCTTTCCACGCTTATATCTACCTTCAATGTCAAAACTTTTATCAAAACATGCATAATGTATAACTAGGGATAATAGGCATTGAAGTAATTTAAAAATGGTTATAATAAAATGCTTAGAAACGAGGTAAGAAACGCATTTTATCTGAACGGCACTTTCTGCGGAACAATAAATTAGACATCTTAGTTAAGGGGTCAAGCGTTTCAGCAACCCTAATTTTATTGTCCGGTGGAATTTTGACTCCCTTCTTTTACCAAACATCTAGGCATAGATGAAAGTAAGTGACTGAGTTATATAATAAATAATATTTTGTCTAAGGTTCAAGAAATTCTGCAATATCTTTAGGAGTGATTCGCCATTGTCGATGATTCTCCATTGTCGAGTTAACTGTACCAACAAAACATGCATAATTTCCGTGATAGCCTCTTTCAGACATTGAGATCCGCCCATTTGGTCCAAAGAAATAGATGGGCTACTTGTGGCCCGATGCAAAGCTTATAAACTACTGACTGACCGCAGATGGTCTGAACCTGCCCAGGAAAAATGGTTCAAGTCATACCATCCATATAAACCTTACTTTACTAGTGAGGTTATATTTTCAAGCATACTTCGAGTGTCATGACATCCTTATGTTGGATAGAAGTCCCGTGAAATGGAGGCAACGTCCCGACATGAACATAGCTGTTGACTGGGACGCTAAGCCACAAATCAAACAAACAAACAAACAAAATACTTTTAAGTGCGATGCAGTCGTATCCCTAATTGGGCATAAGATGATGTCTCAGCTGTTACTTATATGTTGTGCCATATGTCACATGTCAGTCGTGGGAAAATATAGGTGATACAGTATACCATCATCAGGAAAACATGTCCGTGCAATGTATACCCCCCTAAACCCCACTTTTATATAGAAAAACTGGGGTATGCACGGGTATACCTATATTTCTTATTTTTGCTCCAAAACATAGATTGTGGGTACTCGTTAGAACCGCCTCGACGAGGCGGTTCTAACGTGTACCCACAATCTATGTTTTGAGCAAAAATAAAAAATAATATCAAGAGCTTTCTACTGAAAATTTTCAATTTTTACAACTTCAAAAATCTCCATATATTGCATGGGCAAGTTTTCGTAATGTGACGGAGTCATGATGACTGAGATTTTGTGGGGACATAGTATCATTTCCGCTACCATTTTACCATATCGATATGAAAAATAAAATATCATTTAATACTGAATTGTACTCAGCTTATCATTACAAAAAAAAAAAAATAAAAAAAAAATTATAATAAAAACAAAAATAATAAAAAAAAAAAAATAAGAAAAAATAAATAATAATAAAAACATGCCCTAGTTTTTAAATAGCTACCAGGATTTTCGGATGCAGCCAGCTAGGTTGGGGACTATAGTATGGTTCTATACAGCGATTCATTGGTATTCGGTTCGAAATAAAAATGAGCCGCCTCGTGGGAAAACCAACAATATGGTTTCCGAACAGGTCCTACACAAACCGGCCTGTACAAGCACAGAAAAGAGCTAGAAGCTTGAAATTTCGGATTTAAGTAGAAGAGGAATTGTACTATCCGAGTAGCGAAAACAAAGGCGCTGATCAGCTTCGCGGTTACCGCGAATTTGATCTGCGTCTTTGTTTTCGCCTATGCAGATTGTTGGTTTTCCCATGAGGCGGTTCAAATAAAACTGCATGAGCCTCCTTCGAGAGCAGTGATTATATAAATGAGAAAGGGGATGGGCCATACCGTGGTTTCGGCTACTTAAGCCTCTTCAGTGACCCTTTGGATTTGGCAACATGAAGCCTCAGAATACCATCGCTGACCTCACAGGACCAAAAGGAAAATATAATCTGCACTATGGATGATGTACGGGGAGACTTTTTAGGGCCACCACACGGCACAACACTAGCTGCAGTAGTAACAAATAAAAATAAAACTGAGATCCTTTGAGAGCAGTGAACATATTAATGAGAAAATGGATGGGCCATACCGTGGTTTCGGCTACTTAAGCCTCTTCAGTGACCCATTAAATTTGGCAACATGAAGCCAAAGATAATTACTGTGAATTTGCATCTTTCAACAGTATACGGTCGATACAAAGACCAGTAAAATCAAAAGGGGTCCAAATACATTAAACATTGGTTAGAAAATGAATCTAACCCGATGATAATTTTCTGATCGCTGACAGGAAAATATAATCTGCACTATGGATGATGTACGGGGAGACTTTTTAGGGCTGCCACACTCGGTTCGCAAGACAAGATGGAATAAGTCAATCATCTTGTCAGCTGGATATTTAGGCAACACCTTAACTGTGAAAACAAAATCATTATAAACCATTTGATGTCCTAAACATGTGTTGCTGTCATTATTCTATCTCACAAGATTCAACGACTGCGCTAGTTTAGCCAAGTTGTCAGTTAACCTGTGTGGCCTTTTTTTTTTTTTTTTTTTTTTTTTTTTTTTAAGAGACACCAGAAATCATTTTTTTTTTCACTTTTATTTCGTTTTCGATGAAGTTCTTAAGTCGTTCATTACAATGAATTGTTGCATAAAATAAATATTCAAACTGCAATGCATTCTTGGATGGCTCTACCCGGTACTTTAGTGTAATAATGGTTCAGTCACTGGCTTGATAGAAGTACAAATGGTTCGGCGCAAGTGTGATTATAACAGCGACATGATTCTGAATGCTTCTTAAAAGACTGTGAAAAGTCATGATAGCAGATAGAAACTTTCAACAAGAAGTTACCATAATGCATTCTGAATCTATGATTTGAGCTTTCGTATGAGATATCAACAATTTGGAATTCCGACCAGGCCCGACACAAACCAGCCTGTACAGTCACAGAATTAGGCTGGAAGCTTGAAATTTTGGGTATAATAAGCAGAGGGATTATACTATCCGTGGAGCGAAAACAACGGCGCCGATCAGCTGTGCAGTTACTGCACAGCTGATCTGCGCCTTTGTTTTCGCATATGCAGATTGTTGGTTTTCTGGTGCTGCGGCTCATTGTATTCATTCCAATCATTGGCATCCATGTTCAACAAGATATTAGGTGGTGGGCGTCTTGATATAGTTTCGTAGAACAGTTTCTAAGAATTCCGATTTCCATCTAGCCAAATGTTCGCCCAATACATATAATTATATTAATAGCGACAAAATTTGCGCGATTTTGAGAATTGGCGCTATTCATGTATTGTTTTGTGCGTGACTTTCTGAGCACCAGGATGACACAAATCAATGTCTTTCGGTCGATAAAATCTTTATTTACTTAAATAATGCCAAAAATGTATGCTATAAAGTTAATAACCGGTCTTGCCAGGAGCATGATCGAGAATAATTTGTTTAATTTCGCTCTCCCAGACATTTCACCCAGGGGCCAAGATGGTGACAGCGCGACTTCTTTTGTGATGAGAGTGAAAGCTATGTTTAAAGGTGTTTTATATAAATGACAAAATGAACACGATATAATGGGGCCTTCGTGGCAGATAAATGTATATCTTAATGGGGTGTCATTCATCTTAAATGGGGTTAGAAAAATAATGAAGTGAAGGACTATTTACTAACAAAACCTTTATTAGTGTCATACTCATAAAGTTAAATTAAGCTTATTTTATTCATTTGAGTAAGTCTTTCGAAATAGTCTCACAACAGATGTTTATTGAAAGATTTTATCACACTCAAAATGTTAGTACGGTGCATTTTCGTACATTATATTTGAGCCGCCTCGTGGGAAAACTAACAATGTGGTTTCCGAACAGGTCCGACACAAACCGGCCTCTACAAGCACAGTAAAGAGCTAGAAGCTTGAAATTTCGGATTTAAGTAGAAGAGGAATTGTACTATCCGAGTAGCGAAAACAAAGGCGCTGATCTGATCTGCGTCTTTGTTTTCGCCTATGCAGGTTGTTGGTTTTCATATGAGGCGGCTCATGGAACAACAAAGTTGGGACTATAGTAATAATATGACACCAAAAGCGAAAAGCCATAATATGTTCGAAATTAGATATACTAAAATGTATACAAGAAAGAAGCATCATGTCCATTCAAAGAATACCACCTTATGCCCCACTTTGATACAGTGAAAATGAAGTTAAAGGGAGTATATTTTTTTTTTTTTGTTTTCTTATTTATGCTTCAAAACATAGATTGTGGGTACTCGTTAGAACCGCCAATGTTTTGAACAGAATTACACTTACTAAGATATCAAACATTTTTTGTTCGAATGAAAGTTTCATTTTTACAGCTGAAAGAAAAAAAATATCTCTGTATCAATTAAGGGAAAACATGTTTTCACATCGATATCATACTCAGCATGATAATGATTATTTTCAACAAATATGCAATCTTTGTTGCATATGTCTTTTCGACAGGTTTTCAATTTTGTCGCATAAATGGTTAAAGTCGTAAATCATGCGAAAGATTTATTAATTTACACCCAAATAAAACTGCCATTATAAGTAATAAGCTTTATTAAGCAGCACGTTTAAGTTGTCAACACTATAGGTAGTATTGTTAAGAGACATTCTCTCTTAATGGCCCGTAGATTTGTCATAGCAGTGGTTGTATGTGCCATATGGTGTTATTTCGATATTATTTGTCATATAAATATATAAACAGAAATAAACATGTTTCACCTGGCAAATTAAAACATGACTAAACAAATCATAAATTAAGAGTACTGCTTATCCACATTTGTGGGAAAGTCAAACACCGTGTGCGTTTTAAACCGCCCAAAATATCATCAAATTAAAATACCAAGTAGATGCTTTATGGATTCTGTGTGTCTTTAAATATTTTCTCTCCGTACATTGCATATGTGGTGCTTGAAAGTATTCAAGACTCAAGTTTGCATATTCCTAAATTTCAATCATTCATGTTATATTAAATACATGAAATACATATAGGGGCCTGTGCTATAAAGTCGTCATTTCTGTATTTACTTAAAAATGTACATTGTTTTTAGTTTTCGCTTCTTTGAAATGTATGGAAGGCCGGGGTGACATGGTAATGCATAGAAATGGTAGTAATAATTTGCTGAAATAATAATAATGAACCAAACCATTTGTCGAAAAGGACATACTTAGAAAATATTATACTGTATTATATAAACGTATAAGATAGCCCGCCAAATCTCCCCCACTTTTCAGAACTTCAACAGATGGACCATCTCTGTATGCCAAAGTGTCATAACGGAGTCTTGGTGTCATACCAGCGTGGTCAGCATATTAAATACCCTGTTGTCCGTTAACATATCCCGTTATTATTGAAATATTATTATTAATTTTGCGCCCTGCTGACCATCTGCCCTCCCATGCTAATTCATGTGTCAACCTGTTAACCAAACCCCCGGAAAATCGATCCTTTTTATTTATGACAATTTTCCACTATCATAATTCACATTTTCAATTGTTGCGAAATTCATGAAAACCATTCATCTTTTCAATTAAATCAATTTTATAACGGATTCAGAAGAATTAATGTGTCATCTTGTGTTACTACGCGATGTCGTCTGCAACTTGCATTTCAAAAGTAGTTCCATGGGCAATGACTTAAAATGAGTTAAATTCAAATAGATGTCAATTCTTTTCTTTCAAATGTGAATTTTGAAAGTGTTAAATTATTTTCTGTATCATTTTCTGTTTTGTAATGACGAGTGTAGCTTTCCGACAATATAAGGCAGGAACTATATTTTATCACCGCCCATTTGAAGACAGATGTCATCCGCCGGAAGCTTTAAACCCCTTAACGCTATAAATGGATGGAGTATAGTTCGTTGAAGTGACAATCTCACTTGAGAGGCTAGAGAGAAGGAACAGCTGTGTTGAAAAATTGTATAATAATTCGTTGTTACGTTTAATAAAATATTTATTTTGCTTGAGTATATAGAAATAACAAATAAAAGGATAAATGTGAGTTTGAATAATTTTATTATCTATTATATTTTCATTTTTATTAAAATTACTTAAATTTTGAAATCGATCTAGTGTGTGGAAATATAGAAATTTATTTTTAATCTTTATTTTGGATTTACATTAGTTTTAGTATATATCAGAGCATAACAACAGGATTTCAGACTGCTAGACTCTTTTTCTACATTTCCTGTGGCACTGATGTTTGTTAATAATGATGCATGTAAGACCTCGTATTCTTGCGTGCTACAGTAGTCAAATTGGAACCCAATTGTAAGTATATGCTAATCTTACTTCCAGATGACTAAATTCAGCCCCACCCCACGACAGCCCTCCCCTACCCAGACGGTTGCTAAGAAACACCTGAAGACCCACCTGAAGAGAATCAGGAACCGAGAGTACTGTCGTCTCAGAGACATGGTTCCTGCCATAGCTAACAAACAGAAAGTTTCAAAGGTGAGTTGCATTACGAAAACACACCCATGTAATGTAATATGCAAAGTTGTAAAAACTGAAAATTCTCAGTAGAAATATTTTGATATTTTTAATATTTTTGCTCAAAACATAGATTGTGGGTACACGTTAGAACCGCCTCGGCGCACCGCCTCGCCGAGGCGGCTGTAACGAGTGCCCACAATCTATGTTTTGCAGCAAAAAAAAAAAAAAAAAAAAAAAAAAAAGAAAATTAGGTATACCCCTGCAAACCCCAGTTTTTTTCCATATTATAAAAGTGGGGTTTAAGGGGGTATTCATTTCACGGTCATGTTTTCCTGATGTTGACTCCAAAATGGGTTTAAACTTTTTGCGAGGTTCTGTTGACTTCTATATTTGCAATGATTCAGTATTATTTAATTTTCGTGGCTAATCTAATATTCGACAATGGGTTTAAACATTGGTCCGGCTGGGCTCGTAGAATAGATTCGTTTATCATTAGAAAATTATTAGATGCCGGGTACATATAAGCCAGTCGAAGGACCATTTTTGGGCTCTTCACCATAAGAGCTTTATCTCTAGTTGCACTTGATTTGGATGGTACTGTCTTACGGTTAAGGAAGTGAGTCATTTAACATTTATTTCTTTACAAATAAGGGTATCGGTATTCACATTGGTTATCAAGATTTGGATGATAAAATGGGCTTTATTTGGACGATAAGGCCAAACTTTAACAACACTTCCTGCTGTCAGTAACAACAATATCTGATAAGCAATTTGCTTAAGTAACTGCGATTTTTTTTTTCAAAAATATTTTTGACGATATATATAAACTGGCCCGACAGTTTTGGTTCCTTGCAATCACAGTGTTTTGACCCTTAACATTGTTCCAAGTTGGCTCATTTCAGGGACAATGGTCATCGCTTTTCGGGTGTTCAGTGGTTAAAATGCCCACGTGTCTGAGAATAATGACCGTCCTTTGGCCTGCAACAAAATCACGATCTTTCGCCCCCTATGGCCACGGAATGCAACTCCTCGTATGGCTTAAATTACATTGGCAAGGACTGTCTTGGAATTTTAACGAGGTGTTCTAAGGTATAAAAGAAGCAACACAATTTGTTTTACACTTGGGTGGCTAATTACAAGTAGAAGTCAGCTAATCGTATTCTTAAATTTTTCGTCCCCTCTTTAATTTTGTGGTTGGATTTCTGTGGATATGAAAGCGAGCAACGTGTTGTGTTTCCTTATCCAATATCAAAGGTGAGCTTTTGCATGAGAAAACCAACAATTTGGGTTTCCGACAGGGTTCGACACAAACCAGCTTGTACAGTCACAGAAGAAGGCTAGAAGCTTCAGTTTTCGAATTTAAGAAGAAAAGGAAGGGATTGCACTATCTGTGTCGCGAAAACAAAGGCGCTGATCAGCTGTGCAGTTACTGCACAGCTGATCTGCGGCTTTGTTTTCGCACATGCAGATTGTTGGTTTTTCTGATGCGGCGGCTCAGGTAGTAGCAGTGATTGTCATTTGTACGGACCTGCCCTCCCCTTCAATTTATCAAAATCTGTGATCTTTTGAAATTACAAAATGACGTCGTAACTCATTGTCAGTATTTGCAATTATCATTAGTACAGAACATATGAGCCGCCTCGTGGGAAAACCAACAATGTGGTTTCCGACCAGGTCTGACACAAACCGACCTGTACAAGCACAGAAGAGAGCTAGAATCTTGAAATTTCGGATTTAAGAAGAAGAGGAATTTTACTTTCCGAGTAGCGAAAACAAAGGCGCTGATCAGCTTCGCGGTTACCGCGAAGCTGATCTGCGTCTTTGTTTTCGCCTATGCAGATTGTTGGTTTTCTCATGACGCGGCTCATATAACCATGATAACATGTAATATCTTTAAGTGTTGAAGATGCCCAATCGTATCAAGGGAAGTGGTGATTGTTAGGGGTGGTGGTGGGGGTTTAAATATGTAGAACTTTACTCCTGAATCTGTTAATTTCATGCACACACCCTCAAAAGTTCAAAAGTTCAAGTGCGTTTTGTCTTTTACATGAAACATTAGTATACATAGATCTATGCATTCCGTAATTTCGAAGTTTTGCGCGACTGCAAAAATGAATTGTTTGTTACGCCCCAGTCAGCAGCTAGGAACGTTGCCTAAATTGCTTCTGTCGTTTAAACTCGACGACTGTCTTTAGTCATTTAGAAATCAACGCCTGTTACAGTGCAACATTTGGGTAAGGGGTGGGACAACATAAATTCCTGAGATACCTTCTTAATGATGAGTTTCCGAATAAAGGTAACATCTGGCGTCATTATCTCGACTATCTGTACGCATAGATGACATGAACCACATTATCCGAAAAAAAAAAGGAAAATAAAATTAGGTACACCATTCTACTCGCGAACCGGGCGTTCTTGCAATATGGACGAATTCTCAAGACTGCACATTATTGTAATATAGGCTTATGAGCTTAAGATTTTTTTTTCTAGACTCAAAACCGAAATTGTTTGCTTGATGACATAAGCACATCCTGCCTTTACAAAGAAGTTGGACAAATTGAAACGAAATTAAAAAGCTTTGTGTGAGCAATGGTAAGCGATGTACACGCACCTGTTCGATAGTTTTTGAGTTGAAAATTTGCAGCAGCTCGTAGGTGGTTCTTGCATTGTCAGTGGTGTAGGGACTTGATTAAATTTATTTGATATACTAGATATTATCATTCCATTATTTACCCATTAAGAACCACGTCGCTGAGAGCATGACAAGCATGTGCTCGAACAGTTTATTTTCAACCCCTGCTATTCCGTTGAATGGAACTAAAACATAAAATGTACTCCGATATCGGAGGCAGCGAATAATGATGCTGAGTAGACTTCGCAGATGTACATTTCATGTTAGCATGCTATGTATGACAAAAATATACGGTTTCCTTTGAGTAGGTCAACCTTTAATTCCGCACCATGCCTGACTAACTTCAAACACAAACACTATATCTGTTGTTGAAATAGGAAGAAAAATCTATTAAATCACAAATGCGTTGTCAATTTATCTTTTAACTCTCAATTTTCAAATTTCACAGCAAATAAATTATTTCAAACTTTTCATCATATGGAAAAGTTGCCTTTCCCGTGAGAAAAGTCTAAATTGTTTATTTTTTCTTATTTTAAAAACAGCTGGAAAATATTTTAAATGCACACTTTGCAACATGATGACGTGTCCGATACTTACCTATGAATTATCTTGACTTTTTCATTAATGTGTTTAACCACCTGTTAATAGTAATGTTAAAAACTACTTTGTAGCGCTGTATTTATCGAAATTTTAAACCACTGATTAAAATATGACAGGTGAAATTGATAAAAGGGCGTCAAGCACAAGTCCTCCTGTGTGAATTATTTTGCTACATGTTGCATTTTTTTTCAGTGCATATTAGGTGGGACATATCACGATTCTTACCTTTTTTTTTAAAGAGTATGCAAACGCCACATTATATAAGCTTTTGTGACCACGTTATTTATTCGTTCTTGAAAGCAGTCTTATACATTTAGATCTATTTATTTATTTCAAAATACATCCTAGTCTTAAATGTTTCTGCCACGTCGGGACGGAACCTTTGATGTCTCGTGCAGTACTATGAGAAGTAATTTTGTCTTGCATGAAACGACACAACCTGTCGGAAGTAGCGTTCGAACACGAGAACTCTCGACATGAGCCGCCTCGTGGGAAAACCAACAATGTGGTTTCCGAACAGGTCTGACACAAACCGACTTATACAAGCACAGAAAAGAGCTAGAAGCTTGAAATTTCGGATTAAGTAGAAGAGGGATTGTACTATCCGAGTAGCGAAAAGAAAGGCGCTGATCAGCTTCGCAGTTACTGCGAAGCTGATCTGTGCCTTTGTTTTCGCCTATGCAGATTGTTGGTTTTCCCATGTGGCGGCTCAATTATATTACATAAACTAATTCGGAGCCCAAAGCTCTACAACTACGCCACCGCCTACCGTTTCCCCAGTTTATTTATTTTTATCTATAGCATAGCACGTGCAAAGAAGAATGGATTGATTATATGAAATGCTTGAAAAGAAAATGACGCAAATTATTTTATTTCCGTTTATATCGTTTTCTGACCCGGCATTCTCTACTTTCTATCATTCCTATATTTTCAGGTCACAGTGATAGAAGAAGCGGTCCGGTATATCGACGAACTTCATCTTGCCCTAGCTAGCAGACTCACCAACAACAAAGGTAATGTCTCTTTTCATCCAGTTTCATGTGTTCCGAAACAGACTCGCTAGCAAATTATCGATTTGCGATATAAAGAGTTTCTTTCGAGCTCGCAAAGCTACGTTGGGGTCTTCCAATGAGTTCGATCCGGGTTTTGAGTTTTGAAACGCATACTTGGCTTTAACTCATTTAAGCCTGGAGTCCCTTTTATGGGACATAGGCAAACAGAATAGCCTGGCGTCCCTTTTATGGGACATAGGCAAACAGAATAGCCCCAGATGTGACGCCGCAGAACGCGGCGTCCCATCTGGGGCTATTCTGTTTGCTGAGAGAACTTTCATCGAAAAATTGAACAAAATTTAAAAACCACTCCTGATGCCCCTAAAAATGAAAGTGGACTCCCCCAATTGATAATGATTGTCAAATATGGGTCAGTGGCCGGCGCTATTCGAGTCGTCTATTGGTAACCATACACCAAACTGGCTTAGTTAACACATAAAAGGCATTTCTTAAACCCAAATTACAGAATTAACAGAATCTGAATTAACAGGACGGTAATACATGGCTTTCTTGTCCAGAAAGACAAAGGCTTGAACTTCAGAATGGACATATGGCTAAATACCCAGGATTTAAGACTGGAATAAGGGTCATGCGACCCCCATGGCCAACAAGACTTGTCACCACGGGAAACTCCCATATGTCTCGTGACGTCAGAGACTAAAATAGCTGCCAACCCACGTTCTTAAGCATGTCGTCTGCAAGCACTGATCACGTTTTATGTTCTTAATGACTTTCCTATTATCAAATTGCAATAACACACTTGCTCTCACTGGGTTTAATCAGAAGAATTTATTTTATTTCCCCCATGTTTATTACATTTTCGGAGTCGATACCATTTTGGCTCCAGATAAACGAAGCTCGCGCAAGCCTGGTAACGATTTAAGCGGGGTGACAGATGTCTTGGGCGCGTGACATCCCATAGAAACATATGTCACACAACAATTATATTGGGTGCCAGGCATGTCACGCTCGAAGATTGCCAATATATTGGTCATTTTGGAAGCCTTTTGGAGCATTGTTTAATCACCTATATTTTCTTACTGGGTTATAGTCAAGTGTTAGTACTTGTCAAGGGTGCATTTATCGCCTTGTTCAGACGGACGTACCATGCAGTTGTCTTTACATGTAGGGTAGTGCACACAAGAACGAATTTATAAAATTTCTGACTTTTGTAGATCTGTCTGTTTTGATTTAAAAGGCAAACTATGGAACAATTTCAAAAATGAAGGAGAGAACAACTAATTAACTTAATGCTAATCAATATATTGAACATCCCATTCTTTGAGACAAGAAGAATGTTATTTTAGGCGGGAATATAGCATGGGAATTTTAATAAAAGGAACAGCTTGCACTATTCTGCTGTAACATACGGAACGAACCAAACATATGTCACAAAATTAAAACTAAATTAGTCTCGAATTGAGAAAATGGGCATTTGAGGTTTTGGACCAGAACTTGTATGTAGCTATGGTGTATGCAAAAAAACATGGCTTATCCTTTTTTCTATCAGGTATCAACACGGGAGCCGATCATATTGCGAGGAGACGCTGACTGATCAGTGCGTTTTACACCACGTATATGCAACATAACAGATTTGTTAGGCGAGGCCCAAATCAAAGCGAATTTGCAATTAATTATACATTTTCGATAAAATGCCTTGACATCAAAGCACACTCGACTGATTTGATGCAATGTTTAAGTCTCCAAGGACTCTTTCAAAAACTAAAAATTTTCCGCCAAAGTGTAAGCCTGTATCTGGCGATAAAAAAAGAAAATTCTCAGCCCCCTGAATGTTTATCAGTGAACACCAACTGACACAATTGCAGTTCATAGTCTACAAACTATTCTGCTATTTTGCATATATGTGAATTAAAACGGCACTGACATTTGCCATGAAAAGTGTCGGAAAAATGACACACTCTTTCTACTTGTCACACAATAGATTCATTTTGGCTTCTTTCTTTTACATACACGTTTTTCGTAATTCTTTCATTCATTTCATTGGAAATCTCGTCTCTTTCTTTGCAGACCTGTTTGTATCCAGCGATTGTAACAAGGAAGAGAAGCTGAAACAGCTCATCCACAGTTTTATACCCGCCAACTTCTACGAGAGAAAACCACCGACCATAGACTTCGAAAAACAACAACGTTTTCCGACGTATCTCACTGAAAACAACGTAAAGAAACCGTCAAAAATTTCTCATTCAGGTACAGCAAATTCGCTATATTGTAAAATTTTGAATCATGGATGCCATTTTCGTTGAAGGTTTATTATTTAAACTTGCATGGAACTTGGTTTGTTTGAATCGATACTGATCGATACTTAACATCCCTGTGAACAGATATGATCATCTTGGGACGTTGCCTCCATTTTATAGGACTTTTTCCCAAAATTAGTACATAATGACATCCAAAAAGTACCTCTAATAACCACCCTGAACGCTTAACCAGTAATCAGATGATCAGTCAGTATCCTAGAAGCTTTGCCTGGCGGCACAAACAGCCCATTTGTTTCTTTAGGTCCCAATGGACGGGGCCAATATTTCCACACGACCACCCTTTGCATGGAATTACTTTGACAACAATAAATAAATACAACGTAGCTGCGTACGCAAACACGTCATATACGTATTTCAAAATTTCTCTCGACGATTGCTGTTCCAAATAATTGGGTATTCTGTATGTCTCTCTGTTTGTTTTCTTATGCACACCTTGTTGGGAAAGAGCTGAAACCAAGCTTATCATATACGTAATAAGCAAGAGAACGTTATTTTTACATTGATGAGCGAATTATACACTACATATTTGTTGCGGAATGTGTTATTATTGTCGTTCTATCTATTTCTAGGTTGCTGATACCAACTTGAAAAGGAAATCTGGCGAGGTGCAATAGCTATATCTGTGATATAATGATAAACACAAGACTTTGTAATCACAATATTATCCAGTATTAATAAAAACTGAAGCATTAGGCTAATTCAGTGTGGACAATGGACAGTTTATACTTTTGTCCTGTGTGAATCATCTTAGTATGGGGCCTGTCGTCGATGGACAAGATCCAGATTGTTAAGTCATAAGACATCGGAACCCAAAAATAAATGGTAGGTACCGTGACGATGTCTCAAAACGCTCGCTGTGGACTCGTAAACTATGTAGGAATAATTTCAGGACCATTTTAACTTTCATATATGTTTCATTAGTGTGAAATTTGCTGCAAAATCTTCAAAATTATGCCCCACTTATTAAATAGTGTACGTCAGTAAATCATCTGAATTTTCTGCCTAACTAGAAATCCTTCCTTTTATTTTTCAGATTCGATGCATTTGAAAATGTTCTTGGCGAACCACTCTTGCAAGCAGACGTAACCAGCGCACGAATCAGCGACAAGCTGTACGGGGATATCATATAAATTTATAAAGAAGTTGTATCACATAGAGAATTATTACTATAGCAATGTTCAGAAAGTTCCATCCTTATCTAAGAACTATAACTTTGACGTCAATAAAGCATTACGAAAACTTGCCCATGCAATCAACAGAGATTTTTGAGCTTTAAAGATTTAAATTTTTCAGCTGAAAAATTGAGGCGGTTCTAACGAGTACCCACAATCTATGTTTTGGAGCAAAAATAAGAAAAATAGGTAAACCCCTGCATACCCCAGTTTTGTTATATAAAATTGGGGTTCAAGGGGGTATTCATTGCATGGACATGTTTTCCTGATGGTGTTTGTAAATGAGAGTGTACAATTTGATGTAAAAGCTACGTATACAAATGAAATCGACATATTTTTGCATCACTTTAAATAAAGCTTTCAGTGAGAACCTTTCCTTTGCACTCCTCATACCCACGTTAAAGGTAAGATAACTCGGTCATTCTGTGACAAACGGATGGTGTTCTTCTAGTTTGTTTTATTTCATTTTAATGAATAAATGAGTTGACATATGTGTCTATTTATTCATTCTCTTAATATCCCAATATTTAAAATGATACAATATTTAAAATGATACAATTCGTTTTATAAGAACTTTTAAGACATTGGACTGCTCGTCAAAACAGTTAGACCAGTTCCCAGGCAGGAAATCAAAACAACAGCTCTCTCCCCATGAGATAGGCAACACACACACACACACAAAAAAAAAAAAAAAAAAAAAAAAAAAAAAAAAAAAAAAAAAAAAAAAAAAATCCAACTCGGATCCCAGGCGGGAAATAAATGACAGAACAAGAACTGCATAAATCATAAGACATAATTGAGCCGCCTCATGGGAAAACCAACAATCTGCATATGCGAAAACAAAGGCGCAGATCAGCTTCGCAGTAACTGCGAAGCTGATCAGCGCCTTTGTTTTCGCTACTCGGATAGTACAATTCCTCTTCTACTTAAATCCGAAATTTCAAGCTTCTAGCTCTTTTCTGTTACTGTGCAGGCCGGTTTGTGTCAGACCTGTTCGAAAACCACAATGTTGGTTTTCCCACGAGGAGGCTCATATGAAAGGTAAGATGACTAGCTCTTTCCCAGGAAGGTAGCTGTCCGGAAAGCACCAACGAAATCACTCAAATTAACCGAGTAAGATTTACATCCAATTCGCTGCCTTTGAACGGTCAGTATGAAGCTACATGGGCTTTTATGATTGTTTCCAAACACAAAGACATATCTTGGTATGAACGTATCTGCAGTCTTCACGTGGGTCGATCGGCCCTTGATCAGTTACCAGTTAACTACATTACGAAAACATGCCCATGTAATATACAGATTTTTCTTAAATTTTAAAAATTGAAAATTTTCAGTAGAACATTTTCGATAGTTTTCTTATTTTTGCCCAAAACATAGATTGTGGGTACACGTTAGAACCGCCTCGCCGAGGCGATTCTAACGAGTACCCACAATCTATGTTTTGGATCAAAAATAAGAAAAAATAGGTATACCCCTGCATACCTGTTTTACTATAAAAAGTGGGGTAAAGGGGGGATATATTACACGGACATGTTATCCTGATGAGACAGATCTTTGGCAAATTTTGCCTACAAGATTTGTGTTTCAGGTGCATGTATCGAGGTAGAAAAAAAAACAACAACAAAAAACGATCGTTGTTCATGCCACCTATGAAGACTAATTCAAAACGGATTTAGGGCTTTTAATTCATCTATCAGTCTAATTGATGGGAATTTCACGCGCTTTAATTAACAACTAAAGCCTTTAAGCAGAAGGCGAAACATTTCTTTCACTGTTCAAAAATGGACATTTCAATAGATTTACATTTATTATCGCTATAAATAATAGTAACTAGGAAGTATTCAAATCAATTTCAGGGCTCATAATGATCATGAAAATTCATCAGGAACGCCCATTTGGGCTCAAAATCCTTTGAAGTCTTTCTGTTTGAGCAGATAGCAGTAGTAGCAACATATGGACAATCGGCTAATTTCACAGGTAGTTGTTTGTCAGACCTTTGACAAACCGGAAGGTCAAGTAGCAAAATGGAACACGTGGGTTGGCCGCGAGATTCCACGAGAAATGGTGGGAATATAACACGAACGATCTGAATAATGTTTTGTACCTGTTGTCACTGGAGTCAAAGGTCTAACGACTCCATGTGAAGATTGAACTTTTTAACCAAGTGAATTTTATAGAGAAAGGGGGTCAGTGGTATGCCTCTTGACCGAGGTATTGTCATACAAAATGGGCGATGTTTTCCACTTTGTTGCTTTATCAGTTCATTTACATTTCGATGACTTTGCGAGTTTCTGTTTCACTGAAATTCCCATAAAATAATTGTCGTGAATGCTCATGAATAAATTAGAAAGAATTCTAATGAAAAGTAATTCTGTTAAATTACAATCACCAACATGAAAGGAATTAGAAAGAAATTAAAAACAGATAAAACCAAAATACAAGCCCTTAAAGCTTTCCAAACTGAAGTAATATATGGGTGTAGTGGGTATGGTGTTTCATCAGAAGTTGAAGGACCAATATCTGGTATTCTCACCAAATTTCTGATTCACTGCAGCATAAAGGGCACAGTAAAATAAACATTTCACTAGTTAAAATCTAACTTCGAACAGGCTTATTACAGTTCTAATATAAAGTGTCATGCGACCAAAACCTAACATAATTCATTCATGTAGATTTGAAAAATCACATGTGTTTTTGACGAAATGCCGAACTTGAGTCTTCAAAGCTTCAGAATGTAACTACATGTAGGCTACAGTATATACGTGTACACCAGTGTATTTCCTTCGATTCATGTAACCGCGTTCGCGTTCTCAACAGCACCACTTGCCTCTGATAATATTCTACTCTAACCGCGTTCATCTTCCTGCTGTTGAGTTGTTTAGTCTTTTTGGTGCATACTCCTTAATTCTATATCTCTATTTTACGAAATCTATAATCTGCTTATTCTTGACCACATTTCCATTGGGTGACTTTGTCCCGGTTGGCAGCAGTGCCAACCACGCTATATCTTCTGCTGCTTCTTCTGGTTGCCTAGCAACGACATCCCCTAGACGACCCATGGCATCCAGGTATGTTTTCATGTCATCCGTTGCTGTTATTCCCGGACATCCGGCATTAACTAAGATGTTGCGCCGGGAGTCATTTTTAAGGTCACGTGCTATGATGTAAGTGAGAATGTTCTGGAAAACTCCAATGGCTTCCATGATCCTGGCCGGCCACCCATATTCCGACCAAACGCCGGCTTTTATAGCTGCCAAATATTTTACAGCTAGCTGGTCTAAATCATACAGTGTTATTGTCTCCAAGTTGATGGATTTACGTAGCTCTGTGCTCAGGCTAGACAGCAGTCCAAGTTCGCTTGAAAGCAGCACGATTCTTCCATGAGGCCTCATTAGGGGGAGAAATAATTTACACATACCCACAGATCCCTGAAAGTTTGTCATCACACTGAGTTCAGCCTGTCTGTGCATTGATAGCGGTGTATCTTTTGGAAACATGGCGCCTGCATTGCAGACGAGAATGTCAATGCCGCCATATTTGTCCTCAATGAACTCCCGCATCATCCGGGCACTTGCTGGCTGTGTTACATCAAGCTCTTGCCAGATTGGATTTAGTCCCTCCGAACGAAGTTTCTGACATGCTTCTTGACCCTTTTTCGAGTTCCTGCCTGCCAAGATGACGTCACCAGGAAATTTCTTTAGTAGTTGCTTAGCAACAAAGAATCCGATGCCTCTGTTTGAACCAGTTACCAGGGCAACCTTTCGCCCCATTGCTAGAAGAAATGCATAAAATTTACGACGAAGAAAACGTATAAACTGAAGCTTACTATGGGCAAAATAATACCAAGGGCAAATACCCTAATTGTTATGACAGCCTGTCTTCAAACGGGTTGTCTAACATAGTTCTTCAAACATAATTTATTTTATCATTTTTTCGTTTTATTCTATTCTTATTTTTACCTTTTACACAATAATGTTAAGTTCTGTGAATCCTCTATTTAACATGTTCAGCATTTAAGAACGCGCACTAGACGCTTAACATGCACTGGATCGAATTCCAGTCGACTCCTTCAGAACCATAGTGTCAACAAAAGCACAGGCTACACAGAAGAAATGAAACAAAAGAAAATATCTCAAGCTAGGCGATGAAAAGGTGTTAACCAGACTATGCATGTTGCGGTTCATTTTTGCATAACAAGTAAAAGAATAATCTTACCTGTATGAACGCCTTGAGAAGTTAAATATATGGCAGTGTTCAAAAACCCGATCACTTATTTCTAATAGAATTATTGATTGGTATCGATCTACAGTATAACATTGTAAATATTTGATCTAAGACATGAACCGCGATGTCTTTATTTTGTTAAAATTCACTATGGAACAAAATATGCATATAGTATATTACGATAATTATATATGGCGTAAATTATTGCATTATATTGCGTACCCAGATCAATTTGACATTGGTGCTTTACTAGTAATACTTTGCCAGAAATTTTCATGAGAGGGGGTCTAACGAAAATGGTAATTTTTGGTCACAGACGAGGGGGGTCCAACCCCAAAAAAATCCCGAAATTACCTTTTTTAGGTAAAATTTTCAAATTCCAGGAGGGGGGTCAGGACCCCCGGTCCCCTCTCTGGATCCGCGCATGTTTTGGGGACCATTTTGACATACATTGGGCTCGCAGGATATTTTGATCTTTGGTACCTGAGTGTCCGTTTGGTTCTCCCAAATGACAAATTGTTTTCAAAGAAAACCTTTTTTGTCGTAAATGAAAACGATACCCATAAGATGTGTAACGGTAAGCAATACCCTCACATATTAGAACGTACTTTCTTCCATGCGAGTTATTTTTTTGCTTCTTCCCACGTGCGTGTATACAATTCACCACCAGAACCAGTTGCTGTTTGTTGTCATCATTTGTCAGAGAAGTTTTTCACTCTGTAGTCACAGTCGTCTTTGAAGAACCATTTTCCCACTAGATCCCCATCTAATCCGTTGTACCCTTTCATTGATTTCATCATGAATGCCCACTTTATATATATTGGTACTGAAAATAACATCATCTTTCTGTGGTGTCATCTTGAACAATTTCTCTGGCATCTACTTGGCTTGAAGTAAAATGAAAATGGGCAATTCCGCCTTCAATTAATGACCATAAATAACACGGTATTATCTTGTGGGTGTGAATTTTCATAGTATCAGCAAGTAAATACTTCAGTTTTGACACCAACCAGCAACTGTTTGGACTTTCATCAGTTCTGCTAGTTACGATGTTAGGCTTGGGTGTTTGTGGTCATACTAGCATTTCCTGATTGTCTGTACTGCTGAAATATTTTCCCATATCTTACATTGTCTTAAAATTCATGCCAAAGATTTCTCATTTTGTTGTTACATCAGCTTGCTTGCCATGCAACTTTTAAACAGACAGAATGTCATGTTCAAAACTTTGTTAGCTTGACGCTGACGTTAAGCCCTGTGCGTCGTTTTAACGTTTTGCGTATTGACAAAGCCCTAAATTCGTTAACCACGCCTACCAAACGATCAAATACTTCCCCACTGGTGCATATGGGAAAATCGATTTGATTGTAGCATGGTGAAGGATTAGATGACACAAAAAGGTAAACACGCTTTGCATACTCTGTATTTTTTGCGCAAAATATTTTTTTTTAAGGAAAGAAGTCAAAAATCGGGGAATACACTTCCCCGTAATATTCACTTCTACGCTTTCTATGACAAGCTGAGGTCAAATGCTTCGCGTATTTTGGTTTAATTCATCAAAAACTACATACGAGTAGCTAGAAGACATTGAAAACTCGCGAAAACTGATGATAAATAGGTAGCTAATTTAATTCTGAAGCCGGTCACAAGTTCTGACGGCTATCACGCACACACGGCATGCACAAACAGGTATATTTTGGAAGATTATTTCAGCTGATAATGTAGCAGGACCGAGAAAACCCCGAGGGAACTGCCGAAAATTGTCGGTCAACAATTCGATCTATAAAAATGATAATGAAAATGTTTGCCAAAACAAAATCTTTAACACGCCTCTAAAAGTCTGGAAATGCATAACTGTTCTTTAATTCGTGCTTTTCTGATCATATAGCACCGGCGAGCAATGTGGGTTTAATAATTAGTCGTACTTGCAATGAAAATTCATATCAGCTCCAAATTTGCAGGTGCATAGGCTTTCTCTACAAATAGTATGCTTGCTTACCATTTATATGGCCTCGAACATGTCCAACATACCATTTTACGTGTTTTTGATTTTCTTTTCAGCTTTGGAATGCACTCCTGGTCGATTTTCTCCGGTGTAGCATTTGATCGTCCGGTGAAAAATTCGATCGTTGAATGTATATGTCTTGATTTAAACGCCCTTTCTTAGTGTTGCCGCACGTATTGTAATCATAACAGACAAAACTCTGATTTAAATAGACAATGTCACGCTGCATTGTCTCACTATATCTTTAATACATGAGTTATTGATCCAATTAGCGAGCAGCGTTATTCTTTAAACATGCAATCTGTGATGCTATGATGAACTGATAAACTCTCGATGGATAGAAACAGCAGCTGTTGTTTCGAGGACGATATCTTACATATTCACAACGCACTGAAATGATCCTGTCATTTTAAGAAACCAATTCCTTCAAATAAATAATACAAACTTCTCTGTTGACAGTTAAGCTTAAATTTTTGCGACAGGTTTATGGGGTTTTAATCCAATCATGAGTGATAACTACGCTGCCTTCTTTAATTGCACGCCGGTGGGTCAGGCGTCAGACTCTATGATGGCACCGACTTAATCTCTAATGTCCGCGGTTATCATGGTATATGTTTGTCCTTGATGAGTCATTGACTAGATGGAGATTCACCACTAGGACAGAACAACTAACTAAATTTTATGAACCGCTACAGAAGTTTAGAGGTAGAATATGGCCATGTAAAGTACATTTAAACCCGCCAGTAATTTGATATTACTGATCGTTCCAAGGCGATACGTCTGTGGAGGTTATATGTGTTTTTATTTTTATTTGTTTTATGTTTTGGAGTAGAATTTTATGCTGCTTGAACCTTATGTACGTATTCCTAGTTTTAGTGAAGTTCGTGGCCGCCTGATGTCAAATAGCTGCTCACTCGGCTTACGATAAGTTTTCTAAGTATAAGTACCTGAGTGTCAATTTAGTCTTTTCCCTCGTCGGTTTTTGGGGTGGGAATTTCTTTCTGGTTGCACCTTTTCCTGATCATTTGCCTCCTTGTACCTTATTTATAGTTTATCATCCTGTCTACGTGCATTTTATTCGTCTGTTTTTGTTTACAGATGTCTGGTAAAAAGGAGCAATCAGAAAGTAAGTCCCACCCCAAAAATCCGAGGTGGGAAAAAATAATTTTCCGAGGTTGGAAAAACCTGAATTTAAAATTGGTTCCTGCAAGGAGCTCCATTTCGCACTTTTTTGTTTTCTTGACATGACATGATTATATACATAAGACCATATAATACATATATACATATTGAGCTGTGGAAATGTGACTTGCTCAAGGCCACAACAGACGACGCCCCTGACGAGGATCGTACCGGGGACCCTTCGGACCAAAGTCCGATGCGCTACCAACTGCGCCAGTCCGCTCATGGATTAAAGATATAGTGAGACAATGCAGCGAGACATTGTCTATTAAAATCAGAGTTATGTCTATTATTACTACAATGCGTGAGACAACACTAAGAACATGCGTTTAACAGACATACACAATCCCCGATCGAATTTTTCACCAGACGATCTAATGCTTCACCGGAGAAAATCGACCAGGAGTGCATTCCAAATATGAAAAAAAAAAAAATCCAAAACACTGAAAATGATATTTTGGACATGTACGAGGCCATAGAAATAGTTAGAAAGCATACTATTTGTAGAGAAAGCCTTTGCAGCTGCAAATTTGGAGTTGGTATAAATTTTCACTGCAAGAACGACTAATTATGAAACCCATGTGTATCGCCGGTGCTATATGATCAGACAAGCACGAATTAAAGAACATTTATGCATTTCAAGACTTTTTGAGACGAGTTAAAGATTTTGTTATGACAAACATTTTCACTATCATTTTTATAGATCGAATTGTTGACCAACAATTTTCGGCAGTTCCCTCGGGGTTTTCTCGGCCCTGCTACATTGTCAGCTGAAATTTCCTTCAAAAATATACCTGAATGTGCATGCCGTGTGTGCGTGATGGTCGTAAGAACTTGTGACCGGCTTCAGAATTAAATTAGCCTCCTATTTATCATCAGTTTTCAATATCTTCTAGCTACTCGTGTGTAGTTTTTGATGAATTAAACCAAAATGCGTGAAGTATATGACCTCAGCTTGACACCACAAGCGTAGAAGTGAATATTACGGGGAACTGTATTCCCCGATTTTTCACTTTTTTCCTTTAAAATGTATTTTGTGCAAAAAAGATAAGAGTATGTAAAATATGTCTACCTTTATGCGTCATCTAATCCTTCACCATGGTAACAATCGAATCGATTTTACTATATGCACCGGTGGAGAAGTATTTGATCGTTTGGTAGGCGTGTTAACTATATATCGACTTCAAAAGCTGTATAGCAAATACACTGTTATTTTTGAGAAAAAAAAAATGTTAAGTCATGGGTATCGACTTAGATTGTTGCAAACCAGCATACAAAATTTGCTATTGATATCAGATTTGCAGAATGTGTAAATTGAGAGAGAGAGAGAGCTGCTTGTGTGCCTACCATGCTGATGAAAAAAAAAAGATACTATTTATATTAAAGTAACAAACAGACAAAGAACTAGGTTTATGTAAATTGTTCATTTTCTTCATCGGGAATGTCAAAACATTAAAACAAGGAAATCCATTCCCACTGCTGACAATTTAGCCTATCCTCCCAGGTTATTTGGGCAACATATCCCAACTGGAGCCGGGAACTTGTACACGCAGTCTAACCAGTCCTTGCCACAACTTCTCCACGGGAAACACCAGCCGTGGGGACGAACACGGTACGGGGGTGGGCATCGGATTGCTGAAAATACAAGTAGACAATCAAATGATAGTTTTAATGTAGAGAAATGCATGCAAGGTGATGATTTGCCTTCAAATAGAACGGACAGACAGAGAGACAGACAAACCGACGTGCGGGCTTTCGGACGGACAGACGGACGGGCAAGCGTTCATAAGGACTGGCGGACGGACAGACAAACAGTTCTTAATATGGTATTTTTGAAAATGACGGTTAATACTGTATTTTTGAAAAGCGGCCGATGTTCATAGAAAATCATTTATAACAGTAATTATTACTATGGTAGTTTTATGCGACATAGGTAAAAGCCCCAGAACGCGGCGTCCCGTATGAGGCTATTTATCTGCTTAGAGGAAATTACTCGTGGGTTGGGGGGGGGGGGATAAAATTAAATCACTCACGATGCCCTTTAAATGAAAGTGGACTCATCCAAATGATAATGATGGGCAAGTCCATTCGTCAAATTGGGTTAAACTCACCGGTTGTTGCAAGTAGTCCGATAGTGACCAGAAACACAACAGTCAAGAACTTCATGATTACGTAATTACGAAGGAGAATGCTCTTGTCCTAGACTATCTTTAAAATCAATTTGCGGTGGGACATTTTAAATCATGCTGGTCTCGTCATACATGTTTTTTTTTCGTGTTTTGTTTCTGGCTAGGCAAGGTTCAGTCGTAACAGCCATTAAGACAAAGAGCAAAACTATTCATATCAGTTTGAATGTAGAAAAACTTAGAACATCGCCGCGTTGACAGGATTCCCAGTCATCGCTAAAGGAACTGTATCATACGCGTTTCGTACACTGGCATGCAATATTATTCGCATCAAATACAGCAAGTTTTCTATGTGATTAACTCACAAGTTTAATAGAATTTTCTTGTTTTCACATGTAGGGACTGTTGTTTACAAAATTAGACTTGTATCTTGGTAAGTGCATAATATGCAACATTACACAACCACAACTTCATGTAACATCTTGAATTCGCTTGTAATTTGTGATCATACAAGACACCATTTTATATTTGTTAGCTCAACTGGGCCGCAGGCTCACAAATTAGCTTATAGTATACCGTCGTCCGTCCGTCGTCCGTTGTTGTCGTCTTCGTCGTCGTTGTCCACAATGTTCAAACATCTTCTCTGAAATCACTGGGCAAAACTTCACGTGGAGCATGCTTAGGAAAGGGGAACTAAAGTTTGGTTGAACGGTCCAGGTCACATGACCAAGATGGCCCTCATGCCCATATATGGTAAAAACCTTCAAAAATATTCTTCTATGGAACTGGTGGACCTTGGTATGTAGCTTTGGGGACTTCTGCCAATCATAGTTTATATAAATCATGACCTTGTGTTGACTTGATTTTATCGCAAGGTCAATTACGGTCACATAGGCTATTCAATGGATAAAAAGTGAAAACATTGAATTTTTCAGGAAGTTTTGAAAGTTGACCTGAAAGTTGGTAGATACAGACAACATATTGTGTTTATGAAGTTATGTTAGTATTCAATGTCAAGGTCATTTCTTGACCTTGGCCAAATGTCATTTACATATTAAATGTAAAACTTTTTTTTTCAAAAACCGCTAGACCAATTTAAGCCAAGTTTATTATGTAGTATCCTTAGGATGGGGGAACCAAAATTTGAATAAATGGTCAAGTTTACATTACCAAGATGGCCGCCAGAGCTATAAATAGCATTCTCTGGAACGGGTGGGCCGATTTCAGTGAAACTTGGTATGTAGCATCTGGGACTCCTGCGGCGTGCCCATCACACTTTGTATAAACCATAACCTTGGGTTGATCTTGACCTATTTTACCGCAAGGTCAATTTTGCTCACATATTCTTAACATTGAAAAAGAAAAAAAAAAGTGGAAAGTATTGGATTTTTTTTTCAGGATGTTTTGTTGCCTGTGACTTGAAAGTTGGTAGATACAGACAATTTACAGTGCAAATAAAAATATGTGAGTATCTGAGGTAAAAGTTCACTTTTTACCTTAATCGATGATGACCTTTATCAAAGACCAAAACTCAGGTGAGCGATATCAGGATCATTGGTCCTCTAGTTTATGTCTTGTGACCACAGATTTCTTTATAGTAAAATATTTATTTTGGTATATTTATGTTAGATGTAATTATGCAAGATGAAAACTTGCAAGATCCCGTAGCCCCTACACTTAATCTTAAAGATACATGGTTTGCAATTGCATTACGAAAACTTGCCCATGCAATATACAGAGATTTTTAAAGTTGTAAAAAATGAAAAATTTCGGTAGAAATATTTTGATATTTTTCTTATTTTTGCTCAAAACATAGATTGTGGGTACACGTTAGAACCGCCTCGCCGAGCGGTTCTAACGAGTAGTTGGTGCACGTTAGAACCGCCTCGCCGAGGCGGTTCTAACAAGTACCCACAATCTATGGTTTTGAGCAAAAATAAGAAAAATAGGTATACCCCTGCAAACCCCAGTTTTACTGTATAAAAGTGGGGTTTAAGGGGGTATATATTGCACGGACTTGTTTTCCTGATGTTGACCCCATTTATATATTCTTTATGAATACAAAATTCTAAACAGACCATAGCAATTAACCTTTCTTGCTTATGATTTTTTTTTAAAAAAGCTAATACATGCTATCAGCAGACTTCACATACCTTTATCAGAGAAGATTCAAACTAAATTTAGGGGCTGTTAGAATTGAAACTGAGATGAATAGAATCACCCTGAGACTAGCAAAAACAAGATAACTGTTTAATTTATATGTATTTATTGATAATTATTCATCAACACGTATTAGGATAACATTGTAATTTGTTAAAGTAATTTTGGGGATAACAATTTGTGGTCTGAGCCAAATCAAAATTATTTGAAAGAACACAATCAACAATATTTCCATAATTTGTTGCTCGAATCTAAGTATCTGTAACGCGGATTATGGCGATTAGAGTCATCTGATCCTCGTTTGGTTTTGCTGATCATTTAAAGATGACATACGCTTGATGTGTCCATTTTTCGATTATGTTTGTCGCCTCAACATATTGCATTTGTCTATAAGTACTGAAGAAAAACTGACTCCCAGATGATCTGATAAAAATGATGAGCCGTGTCATGAGAAAACATTTTGCATAGCGAAAACAAAGGCGCAGCTCAGCTTCGCAGTAACTGCGAAGCTGATCAGCGCCTTTGTTTTCGCCACACGGATAATACAATTCATCTACGCTCTAAATACAAACTCCGGCCTCTAACAATCTTCTGTTCATGTACAGCTCGATTTGTGTCGGACCTATTCAGAAACCACATTCGGTTGGTTTTCTCATGAGGCGGCTCAAATACGCTTTGTAACTGTTGCAATACAACCTAATAAATGGTGACGGAAAAAAGGGTTAACATCAGGAAAACATGTCCGTGACTTGTATACCCCCTTACTTTTATATAGCAAAACTGGGGTATGCAGGGGTATACCTATTTTTCTTACACAGATTGTGGGTACTCGTTAGAACCTCCTCGCTGAGCAAAAATGAGAAAAATATCAAAAATTTTCTATTGAAAATTTTCATTTTCATTTTTTACAAGTTAAGAAAAATCTGTATATTACATGGGCATGTTTTCATAATGAATCCTCTTCAAAAAAAGGCACAAGTAGGCAAAGATCAGGAAAAGGCGCAATCAGAAAAAGATTCCCACTCCAAAAACCGAGGTGGGAAAAAACCAAACTAACAATCAGGTACTTATACCATGAAACATATCGTAAGCCGAATGAGCAGCTATTTTCCCAATAGGTGGCCACTCAGTTACCTTAACTTAACTAAAAATATGAAAACATACATAAGGCGCCAACAGCACAAAAAAATTTAAACACCAAGACATAAAACAAAAAGAACCACTACAGAAGTATCGACTTGGAACGATCAGTAACACAAAAAAACTATTTTCACGGACGTATTCCTAGTCTAAAATTACTAGTATTAAGGAAACACTCCTCTCCGACCCACGAATATCTAACACGAGAACGGACTGGAGAATCCCCGAACTTCAAACCGGTGAAATCTTCCAAATCCTCTGCTATTTTATCCCAGGGCAAACCAGACAGGTCGATTTCTACCCCTTCACGGTTGTCAGGTATATTCAGGGCAAAGAAACCTTCTTCACAGGAATCAAAAGATCGAATGCTTCCGCGTAAACAAATGAACCACCAGATGTATTTAGTCGGTGCTTGTGAGAAAAATCTGGACCCCTGTTGGTTTTCAAGGTAAAGGACAGCATATTCATTAAATCGACGACATCTTAAACGATATTCTCGTAGCCTAACAACTCGGTACCCGGTTCCAATGAAGCCACTGCACTCCGATGGCTGATTAGCGTACCAAACAAATGTTAAGTCTAATGTGTCCCCGCTAGAGTTGAAAAAGCTCTTCGTTTTGGTGAGTGTGTAAAAAGGTCTGGTTCCTATTGTATATAGGCTGAGAAACTCGCCTCTTGGAATAATCTGTAAATGAAAATTAATGAATTAAGCCTGTTATGGAGCATAGGCAAACAGCATAGCCCCAGAGGTGACGTCGCAAACCGCGGCGTCCTATTTGGGGCTACTCTGTTTCATAAAAAATATCTATGAAAATTTAAAATCACTCCTGCTGCCCCTTAACAAACAAAGTGGACTCTGAGAAAACCCATTCGTCAAAAATGGGTTAAAGGTTATGATCATTTGTTTTCACATTTTACACGATAACAGTGATGCTTCATTTTCCTAGAATTCAGGCCTTTAAGCAAATCTCTTTGCACATGATATGATTGCTGTCGGCAGTCCGAAAGAATCAAACTTGCGATATCACACAACTGCAAGACTACGAGTAGTATGCTAATCACTGTGCCCCAAACCATCCTCTGCTGCTTTGAGACTCAATGAGTGACGTAAGCTTTATACAGACATCATTTAGGACATCAGCCCTTGATCCATTCACATTTTACAAATGTATGGTCTACATGTATTTTGTTCGACCATGGCATTAGAACATTTGTATTACGCAAAAACAACAGATGTCCTGAAGATCAGAGTTTTTAGCTCACCTGAGCCGAAGTCTCACAGGTGAGCTTATAGTATACCAATACTCCGTCGTCCGTCGTTGTCGTCGTCGTCGTTGTTGTTGTTGTCCACACTTTTCAAACGTCTTCTTCTCTGAAACGGCTTGGCCAATCAAAGCCAAACTCATGTGGAGCATTCTTAGGATAGGGGAACTAAAGTTTATATTAAATGGTCTAGGTCACATGACCAAGATGGCCGCCATGGCTATAAATATCAAAAACCTTTAAAAATATTCTTCTCCGGAACCAGAAAACCTATGATTTTGAAACTTGGCCTGGAGCATTAGGCAATGGAGCTCTACAAAGTTTGTATAAATCATGATCCTTGGATGACCTTGACCTATTTTATGGCATGGTCAACATAGGTAGTTTATGCATTTGAATGGGGAAAATTGTTAATATGGGGCTTGAAGGGCAAAACTTGCAGTAAATGAACTGAAGATTTACGATTCTGAAAAGAATTTGGTCCCCAGGGGGTTGTCTTCCCCTGCCCCGGGGCTATATACATGTGCATGACCATAATATTTAAACATCATCTTCTCTGAAACCGCTTGGCAAATGAAAGCTAAACTTTGTGTGGCGCATCGTTATGAAGGGGCAATGAAAGTTTATATAAATGGTTAAGGTCACATGACCAAGATGGCCGCTATGGCTATAAATAGCAAAAACCTTTAAAAATCTTCTTCTCCAGAACCAGAAGGCCAATGATTTTGAAACTTGGCATGAAGCACCAGACAATAGAGCTCTACAAAGTTTATATAAATCATGACCCTTGGATGACCCTGACCTATGTTAAGCAAGGTCAGCATAGGTCTCCTATGCATCTGAATTGGGAAAATTGTTAAAGTTGGATTTGAAGGCAAGCCTTGCTGGAAATGGGTAAATAAACTGGAGATTCAAGGTTCTGAAAAGAAATTGGACTCCAGGGGTGGGACTGCCCCTGCCCCGGAGCATTATACATGTATATAACCATAATACTCAAAGATCTTCTCCTCTAAAACCGCTATGTCAATCAAAGTAAAATTTTATAGGAAGCATTTGTATGAAGAGGGGACCAATGTGATTTTAAATAAACCAGGTCACATGACCAAGATGGCCGCCATGCCCGTATATGGTAAAAACCATTAAAAATCTTCTTCGCAGGAACTGCTGAACCTATTGCAATAAAATTGACATGTAGCAATTAGGACTAGAGTACTACACTGTATGTATAAATATGATCCTGTGAAGACCTTGATTTACAGCGAGGTCAACATATGTCACATATGCAGAAAACTGTTAAAGTGACTCTGAAAGGAAAAAAAATCAAGAAATGGGCAAGTGAACAGAATATTTATGAATTTGAAAAAGAAATTAAACCCAGGCCGAAGTTGTTCTGACCCTGTACTAGGGCTATATACATGTATATGTCCTTTCTGTTGGTATATCTTAGATCTCAGGTGAGCGTTTACAGGACCATTGGTCCTCTGGTTTTTAGCTCACCTGAGCCGAAGGCTCACAAGGTGAGCTTATTGTATAGTAGTCGAGCCGGCGTTCGTGCGTCGTCCGTCGTCGTCCGTCGGCGTCCGTCGTCGTCAACATTTTCAAACGACTTCTCCTCTGAAGCTGCCAGGCCGAATCGTTTCATATTTCACTTATAGCATCTACAGGAGGGGGGAACGAATATTTGTGTTTTTATTTCGATCGGATAAGAACTCTGGTTGCTATGGCAACTTGAAGTTTCCATTGACTTGTATGGAGAAAAAGTGGAAACTGGCATTTTCCGTTGTCAGGTTGGGGATATTTGAAATTTGTTTTACATAAATGTTTATTGAGTAGTCCTCCACGTTTAAGGCAACTTTTGTAAAAATCACTTTATTCGTTTCGTTGCTATAGCAACATAAAGGGTAAATTTTCGAAAAAAAATATTCAAAAATCTTCTTCTCAGAAGCCGTATGGGGGATGAAGCTGAAATTTAGCATACATGCTTATGACATTAGTCTGTACAAAGTTTGTGTTTTTATTGTCTTTGTCCAACTACTTTGGTTGCTATGGTAACTTGAAGTTTACATTGACTTATAAGGCAAAAAGTGGAAATGTGCAATTTCTGCCGTTTCATTGAGGATATTGAAATTTTGTTTTTACATAAATGTTTATTGAGTAGTCCTCCCCGTTTTAGGCAACTTTTGTCAAAATCACTTTATTCGTTCGGTTGCTTTAGCAACCTAAAGGGTAAGTTTTCGAAAAAATATTCAAAAATCTTCTTCTCAGAAGCTGTAAGGCGGATGAAGCTGAATTTTTGCATACATGCTTATGATATTAGCCTCTACAAAGTTTGTGTTTTTTTATTGTCCTTGTCCCACTACTTTGGTTGCTATGGCAACTTAACGTTTCCATTGACTTATAACACTGTCATGTACGTGATATCGTGTAGATTTTTTTGGCACTAGTGTAGATCATACCAAGATGGCGGCCAGAAAACTGGGAGATTGTAAGTAGCCTTTCAATTGTGAAAATACCAGGCATTTTACATGCCAGTGACCAGTCTGAGACACCCCCATGCTCAGAATAAATTAGATTTTACGATTTTGTTATTGCCTTTACGCAGTCTGATCACTTTAGCAAGTATTTGGCCTAGAAGCATGGGTGAATTGCCGATTTTGTAATCAAAGCGGAGATCAGCAGGGTTTTGGAGATATTTTGTCTTTAAATTAGATATTTTGACTCATTTAAATTGCCCATTACATTTGGCTAGTTATGATTCATCATCATCTATTAAATTATTAGTTTTGATACTTAAGCCTATTAAAATTTACATGGTAATACGTCCAAACCATTTTCAAGTCATAACAACAGTACCGATGTAACCCATAGCATATGAGAAATATTGCACTATGCCATCTTAACCTTTGGTATGAACTATAATACATACATCTCAAACCGGCCTCGGTAGCTCAGTAGATAGAGTGTCCGCTCCGAGATCGATAGGTACCGGGTTCGATCCCTGCTTTGTACTCGGATTTTCGGATTTGGGCTAGGACTTGTCGCCCCGCTGTCAGTATGTGACTGGGGATGGTATCGGGCAAATTGTCTGGGATTTGCGACCAGTCCTAGCCCTAATCCGAAAATCGGAGTGCAAAGCAGGGATCGAACAAGGTACCTCTCGATCTCGGAGCGGACACTCTATCTACTGAGCTACCGAGGCCGGTTTGAGATGTACGGGGGATGATCCAAAATAACGTAGACTTTTGCCGTAGCTTCTATACATATATTAATTCTAATGTTTATGAAATAACATGAATATAAATCGGAATATGTCTACAATAACCTGTCAAAATATTGGGGAAAAATTATTCTACAGTTAAAACAAAAAGGTCACTATGGTCACTATGGTATACCCGGCGCACGTCATCGTTAATTTCGTAACGTCGTTGACGTTTTTATTCATTTTGAAGGAAATTTCCGCTCAGCAAATATGGCTATCTATTCAACATGTACATTAGACAAAAGTAGTTTTAGTATTTTGTGCTTCGGCCTCATTAAATTTCTCATCAGTATCCAATACTCCAAACCAATCCCAATTTCATGTTGCTTTAAAAATCGCCTGAAGTCAGACGTCTGCATACGGTCGGCGCATTACGCATTAACGTCAGCAGCGTCGCGCTTTATTTTTGTGTCTTTTTTCCTTTTTCTGTTATGTTATTTTATCGTCAGAATCACAACGAGGCTATTTGTACACAAATGATTGATTCATTGAATGTTCCTGTTTCGTCTACATTTAGTTATTTTTGCGCTAAACATGGATCCCGGCAATTTTAGAAATCCAACAGATTTAAGCCAGGGTCTGCCGACGACGTTCTTAACGTTAAATGCAGTGGAAAGCCCACAAATTACATTGATATTTCAAAAACGCTCACTCCAAATCATTTAAAATTTCTGCATAACATTCTCGTAACTTTATGCTTCTACGGGGCTTATTTTGGCGTAATTCGCATGCGCATTTTACATTTTATCGAGACATATATGAAAAAGTACATTTCCGAAAATTCGCGTGCGCCGCCCATGCGTCACCATGGTTTTAAAATAGCACGGCGTGTTTACGATACTTGCAAAATCTGTAATTGTTTTACCGTAAGGCTTATCTCGATAAGCAGATGTTCTGATGTATCGTGATATATTTTTTTCTTAAATTGAACTACCCATGTTGAAGTGACAGCAAATGTCAACGTTATTTTGGATCTTCTCTCGTATGTATTATAGTTCATACCAAAGGTCAAGATGGCATAGTGCAATATTTCTCATATGCTATGGGTTACATCGGTACTGATATTCTGACTTGAAAATGGTTTGGACGCATTACCATGTAAATTTTAATAGGCTTAAGTATCAAAACTAATAATTTAAAAGATGATGATTAATCATCACTAGCCAAATGTAATGGGCAGTTTAAATGAGTCAAACCGTGTCTATACGGTTTCCAAAATCTGTGTCTACACAGTTGCAAATTTCTCAAAATCCATCTTTGTCTACACGGTTGCTGACAAAAACACACTGGTCTCTACACAGTTGCCATAGTGAAAATTTCAAACTCTGGTATTTTCTTCCACGACAGTTTCTGTGGGCTATCAGGGCTAGGGATGGTGTTTCTGAGACTGGGCTAATAGTATTTTGAAGAGAATGGTCGATATTTGCTAATTTAAAGACAAAATATCTCCAAAACCCTGCTGATCTCCGCTTTGATTACAAAATCGGCAATTCACCCATGCTTCTAGGCCAAATACTTGCTAAAGTGATCAGACTGCGTAAAGGCAATAACAAAATCGTAAAATCTAATTTATTCTGAGCATGGGGGTGTCTTAGACTGGTCACTGGCATGTAAAATGCCTGGTATTTTAACAAATGAAAGGCTACTTACAATCTCCCAGTTTTTCTGGCCGCCATCTTGGTATGATCTACACTAGTGCCAAAAAAATCTACACGATATCACGTACATGACAGTGTATAAGACGAAAAGCGGAAAATTGCAATTTCTGCCATTTCGCTTGAAATATTTGAGTTTTGTTTTTACGTAAATGTTTGTTGACTAGTCCTAGCATCTGTAGGAAGTGGGAACCAATGTATATAAAATAATCCAGGATACACGACCAAGATGGCCGCCATGCGCATATATGGTAAAAACCTTGGAAGAGTCTATTGACAGACGTCTGTCAATAGCAAATACTCGGTAAATGTGCTATTACCAGACGTCTGTCAATAGCAAATTTTCGGTGAATGTGCTATTACCAGACGTCTGTCAATAGTAAATTTTCGGTGTATCTGCTATTACCAGACGCCTGGCATAAGTTAATTTGGCGACTTATTTGGCAGATTGCTTAAATCGTTTTATAGTTGTATAAATCAGCTGGTCACGATGAAGCAATTGTAATAATTCTTGAACCAATCGGCAATCTAATGCAAGAGACTGCGAACGACCTTAGTGTGTACATGTTAATAATACGGACTAAAATAGCAGTCACATATTAGTGTATAAGTCAAACGCACACCGGGCGTGTAGACAAGATTGTAAACTCCAGCGTACGTCAGGAGCACGTCAGAGACACGTTAGAAATGCGCTTGGTGTACGTTGATATATGTCGCTGTAGGTCGGTGCGTGTTCCACGCGTCTTTGGGCTCAAAAGATTTTTAAGCATGTTTAAATTTTCTCGAAGCCCGGCATGTCGCGGGCGTGTGTCTTATACGTTTCGAATAAGGTCCATGCGCGTTACATGCGCGTTGAAGACGCTTTGAACGCGTTTGGCACACGTTTTAGGAACGACAGTGTACGCTACATGCGCGTTCCAATTTTACGAGAGATTGCTTCAGTAACGTACCCCACGCGTGTATGAGGCACGTGTTGAACGTTTGCTGCGTGCCTATAGAGCGTGCGTAGCGTATCTGCGACGTAACACAAATGTGCTCCAAAATTTGCAACTATTTTTCTTATTTTTGATCCAAAATCCATGTTTTGAGCAAATATACGAAAAATATCAAAAATTTTCAGTTTAAACAGGTAAGAAAGGTTAAAATATCGGTCCCTCAAACGAATTGTCGAGCTTACCCGATTCATTCATTCATTCATTCATTCATTCCGAGTCAGTCAGTCAGTCAGTTCCGGCTGATCATCATGCTGATCATCCATGATCATCATGGATCAAAATTTTTCGAATACATAAACATAGCCGTGTTTCAACTGGGTTGGGTCGGTACTGGTCGAAAAAGCGTTTTTGTTTTTCATTTATTTTTCTTTGCTCTCTAAATACGTATATTGTATTTATTCAAATTGTAATTCTTCTCAAGATGTCGCGATTTCTTAAAGATTGGTGTATATAATTACAACAAAAGAAGGAGAAGGCGCACTATAAAAACATTTTAGGGATATTCTAGTTTTATGACACCTGAGCCGGGCCACAAAAAAGACAACACACATTTAAACTTTTTTAAATTATATAAACGAAAACAAAAGTGTGGTTTCTACGCAGCTTATTGACAACAACTGCATTGTTAATCCGGGTTCTCAACTTCCTTTTTTTCTCAGTTTGGTCACACATGCACGCACGCGCACACGCACGCATTTCCACATACTTAGATATGTATTTTATTTTATTGTATTTTATTGTATTTTATTTTATTTTATTTTTTTTTTTTACTTGTCACGCACATAATTTGCGTTATACATGTATAATTTCAACTTGAGCAGTTTTTCGGTAGGCATTTCTATAAACTTGGATTAATTGACTATGTTCATCGCATTTTGCAAAATATGACAATGTATCGTATATGAATATGCCTCAAGGCGTGAAAAGAGAGTGTTTGCCACGCGTGCTATAAAAACATGTTAGGGTATTCTAGTTTTTATGACACCTGAGCCGGGCCAAAAGAAAACAAAAGTCACGGTTGTTTCTACGCAGCTTAAAGCCAACACCCCTGATCTCACTAATATTAAGCATTATATTGCGTTGTTAATCCGGGTTCTCAACTCCGTTAAATGTGTCTGTCAGTTTCGATTTCGAATCGACCATAATGCCGTCTAGGTATTTTTTTTTAGTTCGGACAAACATGCACGCACGCGCACCAGCACACATTTCCAAATACTTAGTCATATTTTATGTTCGCGCTTGATGAACAAAGATTTGCCGAGTGAAAATAACTTCTTTTTTTTCATAACTCGACTGATATATTTGAATTTAACTACCGACAAAATAAGAAACGCAATGGTTCCAAGGTGCACGGAAACATATTCTACCCATCTTTTATCCTCATTGTTGTTCAAGCATGGGCTCTAAAGGATTGATAGCTCTTCTTGACATTTAACCGCATCTTGAATAAAAACATTCATGTGGTCGGGTGGGAATATGGGCCCCCGCCCATTGGGGCCTAGGAGAAATAGATGGGCTGCTTGTGCCTCCAGGCAAAGCTTCTAATCTACTGACCGACCAGCTGATTACTGGTTAACCGCTTATGTCTGAGCCTGCCCATGAAATGTGGTATAGTCAAACCATCCATACATATAAGCCTTATTGGCTTAGTTGGGTGCATGGTTATAATTATGAAGCACATTTTGAGTGTCTTGACATCCTAATGTTGGGTAAAAGTCCCATAAAATGGAGGCAACGTCCCGACATGACCATTGCTCTTAGTTTATAAACCATGAAAAGTTTTAAGCATAACATGAACTGTAACGATCAAGGTCGATCAAATTAGAGATTTTATAGACGAAAAACATTATCACTTACTTTTGAATCATCACATCCATGTACGCTCAATATGAAATTCACGAACGAAAATAGATTTGAATTTCTGGACACTCCTGTTTTTCTTAAAATGAAAAAGTAACTTCAGCATCATAGACACTATTCAGTGGGCATTGTTCATGTAAATGGGATATGATGTGTCTTTCAGCAGCAAAAAGTCGCCAAATTTGCTAATACCCTGGGCGTCTGTCAATAGCAAATTTACGGATTTTTTGCTGCTGACAGACGTCTGGTAATAGCACAATTACCGAATATTTGCTATTGACAGACGTCTGGTAATAGCATATTTACCGAAAATTTGCTATTGACAGACGTCTGGTAATAGCACATTTACCGAATATTTGCTATTGACAGACGTCTGTCAATAGACACTCCGAAAAACCTTTCAAAAATCCTCTTCTCTGGAACCAGTGGACCGATTTCAACGAAACTTCGCATGAAGCATCTATGGCTCAAGTACTACAATGTGTATTTAAATCATGACCCTGGGATGACCTTGACCTATTTTATTGCAAGGTCAATTTTGGAAACATTGGCTTTTACATGGGAAAAATTGAAAACTATGGATTTTATGAAAACTATTGCAGCGTGAGACTGGAAAAGTGGTAGATGCTCACAACTAATGGATTAGATGAAGGTATATGATTAATTTAGGTCAAGGTCATCTCTTGACCTTGGTCGGTCTGTCGTCCATAGGCATACACACTTTTCAAAGATTGTCTTCTCTGAAAAGGCTTGGCTAATCAAAGCCAAATTTTATATGAAGCATCTGTAGGAAGTTGGAACCAATGTGTATATAAATAATCCAGGATACAGGACCAAGATGGCTGCCATGCCCATATATGGTAAAAACCCTTCAAAAATCTTCTTCTCTGGAACCGGTGGACCGATTTCAATGAAACTTGGCATGAAGCATCTATGACTCAAGTACTACAATGTGTATATAAATCATAGCCCTGCGATGGCATGACCTATTTTACGGCAAGGTCAAGTTTGGAAACATTGGCTTTTACATGGGAAAAAGTGAAAACTATGGATTTTTTAAAACTATTGCAGCCTAAAACCTGAAAAGTGGTAGATGAAAACAACTAATGGATAAGATGAAGGTATATGATTAATTTGGGTCAAGGTCATCTCTTGACCTTGGCCGGTCTGTCGTCCATACACACTTTTCACAGATCTTCTCTTAAACCGATTGGCCAATCAAAGCCAAATTTTAACTACTTTTCTTTAGTCCAGTGACTGTATTTCTTGAACTCTCAGTTGAGCGATCGTTGCCCTTGGGCTACTTGTTTTTTCATGTTGTCCACAAAGATAGATGGTATGATTGATTTGCTTATTTGCATGACAGTTTCAAACTAAATGAACCTTAAAACGGCATGCTCAAATAAAATTTTATCTAACCATGTGGAAGTTTTGCTATGTAGATACCAAACGAAAACTGCTCAAATAATTTTTGCTTTTGTTCTATTTGATTTCAAATTTGTATATTTAATATGCATTTTATGTTGTATAAAGAATATATACTCAGTACAAAAAAAGAAACGCAAAGATTTGATTTTTATTTTTTCGCGTAAGTATAATATATTTTCAAAGTCTGTATGATTCTAAGGATTTGCCATTCATATGAGAGTTTCACAACTGAGTTTCGTTGCGATTTGACAGCGGGTGTAATTTTTAGGTGAAAACTTGTGAAATCAACATTTTTCTCTAAAAAACACAATTGACAGAATAATTAAATAAAATTTTGCTTCGAGTATGATCATTGTGGTCCAGCAAATCATAAAAACACAAAATTAATTGAATTTTATTAAAAGAAAAATTTTGCTGTGATTTTTAAAAATGCATTTTTTCTGAAAAAATAACAAGCTCTTTCGAAATTCGGCATTTTGGTCTCCTTTTCAGTAAATGATGTCCCTATTTCGATTAAATAATATTAGTTAACATAAATGTGACCCTCTTAAAGCTTACCCTCAGTTAAAATTTCTGGTCGTTTTCCAGAACTTCCGGTTCATTGAAAACAGTTTCTCTTGGTGATAAAATCAAGGTTAAGACAAGGATTTAGAATTTGATAGCATGAAACTTTACTACAGTATTCGACGCCAATTTAACGTTATTTGCAATTTGCTAGTCCCGCGAATTTAATTTTTAGACGTTTTTAAAATTTTGTCAATTTTGGTCAAAATGTAAGTTGCGTTACTTTTTATTAAAAATATACAACTGTGTTTTAGACAGTATTATGCTTCTGAAAGAAGTGTTTACTCATATCATTTGCAGCCAAGCCCAATTTTTACTTATGACGCAAATTTTTAAAGTGTGCCAGATTGACCATAGTTTTGAGCATTTTGGCCACTTATTAATGTTGTTGACTATAGCAGCCAAAGATAGCCATAGTAACCCACAATCTCAATTCTGATTTATGAAAGGCAATCAGAAACTGATGAATTTTCGTTTTAAGGCGAAAAAGTGAACAGAAGAGGTTTTTAAAGTGGTAAAAAACAGTATTCATCACCACAAATTCTTGCGACTTTTTGTTTATGGGTACTCTTTATTGACACCAAAAACATTATGTTTCCGTGTTTGAAAAAATATGGAATTCAGTCTGCTCGTAGGAGACATGTCATTCTTCGTTTTCTGTAAATTTGAAAGAGTTATCTTTAAAATTGTACAAGTTATGACAGAAAATATACCTTTTGCGTTTCTATATGTACTGAGTATAGATACATGTAAAGGGTATTTTAACAAACAATTACAATGTTTTATCACAAGAGGTGACTGCATTATTTTTAAAGGAATACCATTACGAAAACATTCCCATGCAATAAACAAAGATTTTTGAGCTTTAAAAATTGAAAAAAATTCAGCTGAAAAAAAAAATGATATTTTTCTTATTTTTGCTCAAAACATAGATCGTGGGTACACGTTAGAACCGCCTCGCCGAGGCGGTTCTAACGAGTGCCCACAATCTATGTTTTGGAGCAAAAATAAGAAAAATAGGTATACCCCTGCAAACCCCAGTTTTGCTATATAAAAGTGGAGTTCAAGGGGGTAAACATTGCACGGACATGTTTTCCTGATGCTGAGTAGAATTTTAGAACACCTGGCACCTGGGACATTACTTCAGTTCTCCCTACACATATTACTCAGCAATTAGGGTGTCTCAGTATCTATGGTTTGATAGAATAACAAATGAGCCGCCTCGTGGGAAAACCAACAATGTGGTTTCTGACCAGGTCCGACACAAACCGGACTGCACTGCCACAGAAGACAACAAGAAGCATGAAATTTCGTATGTAAGAAGTAGGGGGATTGTACTATCCGTGTAGCGAAGACAAAGGCGCTGATCAGCTTCGCGGTTACGCGATTCGGGTTCGAATCCCATCTGGACGTGGGATTTTTTTTTCAAACTATGCATCATTTCTTATTTACGAATTTTCGTATTCGTAAGAAAAACCTCGATTGACATAGATCATAGTTGTCATGGTCAAATGAAAATCGCTATAACTACATAAGAGACGAACTAAACTCTACTTACATCGTTAGTGAACGTCCTAACATTGACCCGATTGTCTAGACATCTTCTGACGAGAGACAGGCACACACCAACAAGCCCACAATAAACTACGGCATGCGCATACACTGTTTTCATTTTTGTAACTTACAAGTTTCAGTCAGTGTGAAACGAAGTTTGTGGAGTAGTACTTTTTATACAACCAGAGGACCAATGGTCCTATAAACGCTCACCTGAGATCTGGGATATGTGACTTAAGTTGACCTTGCCATAAAATGGGTCAAGGTCATCCCAGGGTCATGATTTATATCAACTTTATAAAGCTCTATTGCCTGATGCTTCATGCCAAGTTTCAAAATCATAGGCCTTCTGGTTCTGGAGAAAAAGATTTTTAAAGGTTTTTGCTATTTATAGCCATGACAGCCATCTTGGTCATGTGACCTTGACCTTTTATATAAATTTTCATTCCCTCTTCCTAACAATGCTCCACTTAAAGTTTGGCTTTTTTTGGTATAGCGGTTTCAGAGAAGTAGATGTTTGAATATTATGGTTATATACATGTATAAAGCCCCAGGGCAGGGGCAGACAACCTCCTGGGGTCAAATCTTTTTCCATAAACATAAATTTTCTGTCCATTTGCATACTACCAGCAAGTTTCCCCCATTTAATTCCATTTTACTATTTTTTCCTATTCGTATGCATTAGTGACCTAAGTTGACCTTGCCGTAAAATAGGTCAAAGTCATCTCAGGCTCATAATTTATATAAAATTTGTAGAGCTCCATTGCCTGCTGCTTCATGCTAAGTTTCAAAATCATAGGCCTTCTGGTTCTGGAGAAAAAGATTTTCAAAGGTTTTTGCTATTTATGCTATGGCGGCCATCTTGGTCATGTGACCTTGACCATTTATATAAATTTTCATTCCCTCTTTCTAAGGATGCTCCACATAAAGTTTGGCGTTGATTTGCCAAGCGGTTTCAGAGAAGAAGATGTTTGAATATTATGGTCATATACATGTAATGGCCCCGGGGCAGGGGCAGACAACCCCCTGGGCCCAAAATATTTTCATAAACATAAATTTTCTGTCCATTTGCTGATTCCTAGCAAGTTTTCTGCAATTAAATGAAATTTTCCTATTTTTCCCATTCAAATGCATGGGTGACCTAAGTTGACCTTGCCGTAAAAAAGGTCAAGGTCATCCCATGGTCATGATTTATATAAACTTTGTAGAGCTCCATTGTCTGATGCTTCACACCAAGTTTCAAAATCATTGGCCTTCTGGTTCTGGAGAAGAAGATTTTTAAAGTTTTTTTTTCTATTTATACTTGGTCATGTGACCTTGATCATTTATATAAACTTTCTTTCCCCCTTCCCAAGGATGCTCCATATGAAGTTTGGCTTTGATTGGCCAAGCGGTTTCAGGGGAGAAGATGTTTCATTATTATGGAAATATACATGTATATAGCCCCGGGGCAGGGGCAGACAACCCACCAGGGGCTAAAATTTCCATTAACATTAATCTTCTGTCCATTTGCCTATTCCCAGTAAGTTTTACCCATTAAATAGCATTTTACCATTTTTTCCCATTCAAATGCATTGGCGACCTAAGTTGACCTTGCCGTAACATAGGTCAAGGTCATCCTAGGGTCATGATTTATATGAACTATGATGGGCTCACGTCCCCAATGCTACATACATAGTTTCGTGGAAATCGGCTCACTGGTTCTGGAGAAGAAGATTTTTAAAGGTTTTTGCTATTTATAGCCATGGCGGCCATCTTGGTCATGTGACCTTGACCATTTATATAAACTTTCGTTCCCCCTTCCTAAGGATGCTCCACATGAAGTTTGGCTTTAATTGGCCAAGCGGTTTCAGAGGAGAAGATCTCTGAAATTGTGGACTACGGACGGACGACGGGCGGACGGACGACGGACGACGACGGACGGACACCGGAGCATGGGTATACTATAAGCTCACCTGTGAGCCTTCGGCTCAGGTGAGCTAAAAGGGAGGCATGAAAAGGAATGTCCACAAGGATTTTTGAGCCGCGTCATGAGAAAATCGGATTTTTGCCTATGTCAAAACAAAGGCGCAGATCAGCTTCGCAGTAACTGCGAAGCTGATCAGCGCCTTTGTTTTCGCTACTCGGATGGTACAATTTCTCTTCTACCTAAATCCGAACTTTCAAGCTTCAATCTACCTTCTATGCGAGTACAGCTCGGTTTGTGTCAGACATGGTCGGAAACCCAGAAGACCGGTTTCTCGCTTCGCGGCTCATTTAAGCTTGCAAAGGAAAACATAATACATGAAAAATGTGCCTATGACCAAGCATTCTGAAAAAGACGTATGCATATACATAACAGTGAATAGAAATGTCTCATCTGAAATATTTGCAATAAGCTTTCAAAGAATTCAAATCAGAGAACAACCACGGAACAACCAGAGAAAAACTACGAGAATTCGCGTATTTGCCTCAGCTATGGTGTGGTAGATTTTGTCACGTCGTGGCTGAACTTCTGGACCATTTCTATATTTTCGTCACTGACTGATTAATAATATACAATTAAAATAAACATAATTGAAAAACAGCATGAATTTGTTTATTTTTGCGATGTTGTTTAAACATTTGGAAAATATAATAACAGTTTTCATTGCCGCAGGTTTGCGTCTGAATGTTTACGAAAACTTGACCATCCAATATGCAAAATAGAAAGTCGGCTGTTAAAAAATTGAAAATTTCTCTCTCAAAAAAAAAAAAAAAAAAAAAAAAAAAAAAAAAAAAAAAAAAAAAAAAAAAAAAATATTTATATATAGTACTTGTGCTCAAAACATTGATTGTGGGTGGACGTTAGAAGCGGTTCTAACGAATACCCACAATCTATTAGTATGTTTTAGATAAAAACAAACGTTATACTCAAATCTTACTATAAAACAACATTTAATTAATAAAACCGGTAAAAGTTTAATTCATGTATGTAAGTAAATGTATGCTTTAGATGCATCTTTTCGGATGCTGAAATTTGTCGCCTTAACTACTGTAAGGTCTTCCCTCCTGAAATCAAATGGTCAGTCGGTCGTTTATATTACGAAAACATGCTCATGCAATATACAGAGATTTTTTAAGTTGTAAAAATTGAAAATTTTCAGTAGAATTTTTTCTATATTTTTCTTATTTTTGCTCAAAACATAGATTGTGGGTACTCGTTAGAACCGCCTCGGCGAGGCGGTTCTAACGAGTACCCACAATCTATGTTTTGGAGCAAAAATAAGAAAAATAGGTATACCCCTGCATACCCCAGTTTTTCTATATAAAAGTAGGTTTCAAGGGGGTATACATTACACGGACATGTTTTCCTGATATAAACCGTTGGCTCTGCAACACAAGCAGCCCATCAATTAACCAAGGCCCCAAAGGGCGGGGCCCTATAATAGATTTTAAAGCGTTGTCATGCCCGGTTTGCGAATTCACAAAATTCAGATAGTTAAACGTAACCCTGAGCAAGGCCGTAATGGCATAAAATGGTTTCCTCAAGTGGAGGCTTACACACCCATTCCGATTGATAAAAATCAAGTCAGTCATAGCCTCCAAAGAATGCACACTGCACATGCCTCAATCTGTGGATGGTTAGCAATTGGTCAAAGTGCCACTTTATATTTTTAAATTCTTTACGCAAATCGTTGATACCGACTACCCAATATGTCCGTAAACTAGCTGTTAATTGATGCAATCGAAAATGACGTTGAAAATTGCTCACACATTTCGACCAGAAGTTATTCCGAATGTCATGATTACTGTCACACACTATTTTGCTAGGAACCATTGAAGAAGGAATCATGCATTTGACAGACTGTCGAGTTAAATGGTAAGTTTTTATTTTTATAAATTTCCTGATGTCATACCTGCAAAGCGATGCGCGCCAGAACGCCTATCTATGAACAAAAATGACGTTGAATATCAAACAAGATAAGTCTATTTCTTATGTTTATATTCACAAATGCTTTTGTGCCGACGGAATGCGTGCAGTGGACAAATTGCTTAAAATGTTACAAATGTGTTCGAAAATGTAATAAATAAAGTTTTTTTTTATCCATTTTTACAGCGAGGATCAGAACACAAGCTGTCCTGACGAAGACGACCGGTGCATACAATCTTACATCGTGGTCGAGTTCGGTTTAATGGCTAGAGTGATATATGGAACTGTCTGTTTATGTATACTGTTCTTCATTATTATTGCACTGATAGCCATGCGGAGAACGAAAAGAGTTTATTTTGTGGTGAAGACCTTATCTACGATGTTGCTAGGAACAGACTGCTCAACCGTTATACTCTGCTTTGCCATAATTGAAGTTTCTCCAGATTTTAAAGGAATAGTCCTGCCATTTTGGGCGTTATCATTGCTGTTGTCATTCGTTGTCATAGTAACCATGTCAGTGGAACGATCAGTAGCTCTATATTTTCCTCTGAAGTATCTCAAATGGACAGCGAAAGAAAACAGAGTGATATTTATCATCGTTGTAGCGTGGCTTGGAATAAGCATGTTCTTCATTAGCACCAGAGTAGGATTGTGTTACGCCGTGCGAACAAGTATAACATTCGAAGCATGCAAAGATATATCGCTGGTATTCATGAAAATTTTCATTGCCGTCGTGTTAAGCATTTCGCTCATCTGCCATGTACTGATATACAGGATCATTAGACTCAAACGAAAGGTCATGACCCGAAGAATCACCGAAACATCGCCACAAAATATGTTACGGTCTATTGCAAATCGAAAATTCTCCTCTACGACCGTCAGCTTTCTTTTGGCGAACTGTCTATTGATAATTTACATATGTATGGCAGTTTTACACGGATTACACATTTCTGACACCGTGTTGCTGACGTCATTTGTGTGTTTCACGTTACTGAATTCCTTCCTGAATTCCATATGCTATGTCTGGTGGTTCAAAGAATGCAGAATGAACATTCTGACAATGTGTTCACCACTCAGTCTAAGACTAAGACGGAAAGTGAGTGTCATGAGAGCGGACGTATTTGATATTGTGTCTTATACTAGGGGTAGGACGGAGCCGCAGCCGACATCAGCGTAACGGAAGATAACTCAACTCGGACTTTGACTATTGCACCAGTCATTTGTACCCACGGCCTCCCAGGGCCGGGGAATAGCGGGGCGTTTAACTTTTCAGTTTTCAAAGCCCTGCTAAAAGCCATGCACTGCGAGTTCAGGTCTGTGGTAAAATCCCTGCTAAAAGCCCCGGCTCCTCGGAGGCTGGCAATGTGGACAACTGATGGGAGTTGTTCTAATGAAAAATAAGAGAGGGGCTTGAATTTCTGCAGATAAATGTAAAAGTGCAATTGCAAATTATTAAAATAAGGACCATAAATTTAATTGTTAAAAATACATCTTATAGCTAATTTGAATTGATATGACCATGTATTGGCAGAAAATTAAAACCCCGGCACATCCCTGGCACTGCCGGGACTCAGAGGTCAAATCCCAACACTTTAGCCCCACTGTGGTAATGACTGGTGTGTAGGCCCAGGTGGCCATCAGTTAACTAACAAATGTATGAACTAATAATTAACTGTGTGTAACAAAATATGAAAAAGTTTAAACCTACAGTTTTAGGAAGTTTTCATTATGCAATGCGGGTACACGTTTTATTTTAGTTCAAATAACACCGTCATTTGCACGCAGCGATGCATGAATAAGATTGTAACGAATGTTCGCATTCAGATGATTTTCATAGTTAAGACACCCATATGGGCCACAACATGAGAAAATGTACCTTCGGACAATTTTTCTATTATTAGAAAAACAATCTTACTTTGAATGTATAGCGTTTCCACAATCTTATCATCTTTATTTGACCAGATTATTCAAATTATTTTGTGAGTTATGACATATTTTCTATATGGACCCTTCAGACGTCATTGTCCTGAAAAATGACGTCAAAGTTGCGTAATTGCATTTCTGCATGTAAGTAGTGCCTACAAAACTCGATGTATTTTCTTAAAATTGTTGAAGCATTGGCTAGTACATATTGTTTAGATAGAAGCATATCGTCCTTACAATAAATCTGTCGAAATTGTTTTGTCTATTTCTGTGACTATGTGGTTGCTATGGTTACGGCTTGACAATAGATGTAGGAAAATTAAGTATATAATGGGCAAAAACAAGGGCAGATAACTCCAAATATTTTACTTAAATATGTTTTAAAACTCATTCATTGGTTAGCCCAGTGTTCAAAGATTACAAATACAGTGCTGCTTCTAAAACATATATTTCATGATTTTTCAGCTTTTGAACAATTATCTATTAGTAACGTCAGAATGTCCGAAGGTACATTTTGTCGCGTTGTGGTTCATATAAAACCTGTCTCTGGGTTTACACAAACCAAGTTGCACAGTAGCCGATATATGAAGATATATTAGGAAGTGTGGAGGTTTTAACGAACGATTTTTAATGCAACTGGTTTTGCATTTCTAAAAAGGTATCATATTTA